>CM038050.1:4964470-9764470 GCA_021397845.1 Areca catechu
GCAGGAGCTTGACTTCAGCTGAGGTGGGCTCGACCCTGAGGGAGCCACATGGCGAAGGAGCTCAGGAGCTCGACTTCGGTCGAGGTAGGCTCGACCCCGAGGGAGCCACCTGGCGAAGGGGCTCGAAGAGAGCGGGAGCTCGACTTCGGTCGAGGTAGGCTCGACCCAGAGGGAGCCACCTAGTGAAGGAAATCAGGAGCTCGATCTCAACCGAGATGGGCTCGACCCCAAAGGAGCCACCTAACGAAGGAGCTCGAGGAGAGCAGGAGCTCGACTTCGGCCGAGGTGGGCTCAACCCCGAGGGAGCCACCTGGCAAAGGAGCTCAAAGAGAGATGGGGCTCGACTTCGACCGAGGTGGGCTCGACCCTGAGGGAGCCACCTGGCGAAGGAGCTTAAAGAGAGCTGGAGCTCGACTTCGGCCAAGGTGGACTCGACCCCGAGGGAGCCACCTGGCGAAGGACTTCAAAGAGGAGAGGCCTGACGTGGCAACTTCTAGCCACGTGGTGCCCTGTTGGACTTGACTGAGGCTCCACGTCAGCGATCTTGCCATATCATTTGCCCCCCACTCCTAAGTCCCGTTGTCACGTGGTGCTCGAGGTGAAGGGAGTAATTGCAAGGCTGACGTGGAAAGGTAGAAATCGTGCACCATAAATACCGCAATCATCGGTTCCTCGCTGAACGGTCCTCGAGGCCAATAGGAGGGCGATGTGTCAGCACGTCTGAGGAAACATTATGGTGGGATCAGAACCCGAAATGGCTTCGGTCGAATCGAAGCACCGTGCCTCTCTGATCTTGACACGTGTCACCCATCGGATGGTGGCAGTTCCGGGGTTGGTATAGTTGCAGTTTGGTCTTTTCGAAAAGAAAGGAGGTTTTCGAAAATACCTTCTTTCGAATCCTTCAAGCCCACCGTCGGTACCAGAGCCTTCTCTTCTTCCTCCCCACATCTGTTTCTCCTCCAGAAGGTTATCAGGTTCATTCTCCCTTCAGTCCTCCCTTTTTCTGGTTGGTTAGAGTTCATTCGTAAGGCTTCTTCAAACCTCGTCCCCTATCTTTTTCCTTCATTTTTTCTGTTTCTTCTTAGGATGGCCCCTTCATGCCACAACTTCCGCCCCTCGAGCAATCTTGATGAGGCGGGGCCTTCTTGGCCGAGGACTCCATCCTCCGATGAGGAGGAGGTTCCTCTCGAGGTCCGCAAAAGGCTCCCCCACCGGGATTGTTATTGGGGAGTCTAGGGCTCGCCTTCCTCCCCATCCAGTCCCTAAGGTTTTTTCTGATCTTCCTCACTCGATTGGCCCCGGCAAAATCATTTCGACGATAACCGGAGAGGACTTGTTAAGGATCCGGGAGGCCTTTGGCATCTTGGACTCCATCTGACTCTCCGTCCCATGACTGACGGAATGGGTCACCTCCAGTGGCCCAAGCCAAATAGCTCTTTACGAGGAGTCCCTCGCAGGGGGTCTTCGGTTTCCATTTCATCATTTCTTTCTTTCCATGCTGAGCCTGTCCTAACTCAGTTAGTCTCCAACGCAGTCAAGTCGATCTTTTGTTTCGTCGTCCTCTGCCACTTCCATGAAATCGTGGCCCGATTTTTTTTGTTCCGGGCCTTCTTCACCATGAAACGCCACCCGATCGAGGATGGGTGGTGGTTCATTTCTCCGCGCCTGAAGGGCATCAAGTTTGAGCTCCCCTCTTCCATCAAAGGATGGAAGAGTAAATACTTCTTCGCTTCCATAGAAGGGGTTGACTAGGCCTGGAGCGATCCAGACCAGACTCCGAACTAGAGCCCGAAGATTGAGGTGGCTGATCGAGAGGTCTACGCCCAGCTCGTCATCGACCAGATTCCTTCTTGGGTGGATCTGCTATTAGAACAGAACCTTTCTGAAATCGAAGCCAGTCCAAACCATGAGTTGGGTGAGTTCGGCATACACCTTATTTACTTCCTTTTTGGGTCTGCTCGGCTTTGAGGCTAACCTTCTTTTTACAAGCATGAAGTACTCCATGGATCAGCTCATCGCACACTTGAAGAGGAGGGGCGCATCGGCGGGGCAAAGGGAGTCCCTGTCGAAGAGGCCCCGGGGTGAGCCTGGTGCAGGGCCTGTGCCTGCACTAATGCAGGACAACTCTAAGATTGCTACATATGCAGAAAAAATAGTAAACTAATTTTTTAATATTTTTTTATAATTTTAATTTGCAGGCTAGATTCTCGAAATCAAGTAAAGACTGGCAGGATGAATAGTAATGCAAAGAATCATCATGCTGGCATGCTCATGCAAAATAATAAAAGTTAGGACCCGAGAATTAAGAAATTTTCGATTTAGGCTAGCATATCTTCAACAAATCAGAAATCAAGAGAAGGGAAGGATGTTACCATACAGGAATTGAAGAATCTGCAATTGAAGAGATCACTCACACTTTGGTTGGAGCCTAGATGATGAAGCTTCAGTTCCCTTAGATTAGATGGCTGATTTGGACAGTCCTGGAGGCAAAGAAAGCCTCCTCTTGGGAGGTGAAACACCTCGGGGATCCTACAAGCATCAGAGGTCAATCAAAATAGCCAATAATAAAAGGGAAATGAACTAGGATTTGGGTTGAAGCAAGATTAGGGTTAGAAGCTGGCGACCTAGAGAAGAAGGGGTTCCTTCACTTGGATGGCTGCAAGGGCACTCTTCTCTTGGGCATGGCTGATATTCTAGAATGCAGAAGGATGCTAGGGCAGCAAGGGTTCGACCAGGGTACAAAGAGAGCACTCAAACAAAATCATAGAACCAACAGAAGAACAAAATATAAGGCAATTAACTCAAAATTTCAGCAAAGTTTAATTCATATGAGAAAAGTTATTACAAGAGGAAGAGAGGTGGGATATTTATAGAGCTCCCATACCCTCTCCTAAAGGAATTACAAGTCTTCTCCTAGTTAGAATAGGTTTACACAATTTAAGTGGAAGAAAGATTATAAAATAAACCTAGAACTAGGAGTATACAAGTTGAATAGAATAAGAACTTGATTTCCTCCTTCCACTTGGACTCCTCCTCCTAGCTTGGACCAAGTCAACACTCCAAGGATGCCTAGGGTTGGCATGTGGGCTTAAGGGGCAGCAATGGGCTGGCTAAGGGCTTGGGGTGCATGGGCTTTGGGCCTCCTGGAAGCTGGGGTGCCCTGGGCTGAAATATTTGTGGAACCAATAGCATCTTGGTTCTTATAGACTTGGGCCTTGAATCTTCTTTGGGCTGGGGTGCATGTACTTCCTTGGAATCATGGGCTCCTTGGATTGGAATATTCTCTGGCATCTGGAGGGAATCTGGCATCTGAAAAGCATCTGGAGGGCATCTAGGTATCTTGCAGGAATCTTGGATCCTGGGATGCTATACAAGGTCCAATTGGCTGATATGAAGACCTCTGGCGCCTGGATGAGGCCGAGTGGAACTCCAAAATAGGGTATCCTCTTTTCTTGTATAAAAACTGGACTCTCACTAGACTCATACTTAAATACAAGACTCAATAGACTGGACTAGGTTGAGACAAATTAACTAGTCTCAACTTATTACAGGATTCAATCTTACTTGCTTACAAAATTGTGACACATGACTAAGGTTCTAAAAATAATTCTAATTGTGACACATGACGAGGTTGAGATAAAGGAAGTTCAAGTTTGCCAAGATGAAGTTAGTGCGTCAAGCTAGGTTATACTGGGGGAACATTGAGCTAATCACTAGGAGATGAAATGTTGAGCCCATAACCATTTGGCAGGGTATGAAAGAGAAGCTTAGAGATAAGTACCTACCCATTTAATACCAGCAGAATCTGTTAGACCAATGGCAAACCTTGAAACAAGGGAACCGATCTATCTCAGACTACATAGCCACCTTTGATGAGTACTTGATGAGATGTGATGTGAGTGAAGCCCATGAGGTCACTTTATCTAGATTTAGGGATGGACTTAGGGAAGACATTAAGAGGGAGTTGTTTCTGAGAGAGGTTACTGACCTAGACCAAGCCTATCAGATTGCACTGAACACTGAGAAATTTCAGAGAGGACCTATACCTTCTAGGGTTAGTGCCCCAATTCCAAGAAATGGACCTAGCCAAGTTACCCCTAGCAAACCTTTTCAGGGTATTCCCACCCCTAGGCCATGGACAAAGGTAAGGCACCTGACACCCAGAGAACCCCTAGTTCTAGTATCACCTGTTTTAAGTGTCAGAAACCAGGTCATATCTCCAACCAGTGTACAGCCATAGCCTATTTTAAGTGCCATAGGGTAGGTCTAGCCAGTGCCCACGTAGATCCCTTTACATAGAAGAGGGAGAGGAAGAGAATTCCGGGCCCAATGAGAAATTTGAAGAAGAAGTTTATGAGACCGGAATGAACTTGGTTGATGAGTATGAAGGAGAGGAGGAACCCACAGAGTCTGACCAGTTAGGAGTTGTGAGATGCATCCTGTCCCAGAGTAGAGTTCAGGAGGATTGGCGTAGGACTAACATCCTACAAACTTTCCTTAAATTAGGGGATAAGGTATGTAAGATCATCATAGATAGTGGGAGCTGTGTGAATGCCATTTCTGCTAGCACTGTCAAAATGTTAGGCTTAACCCCAGTCCCCCACCCCAACCCCTATAAGGTTTCTTGGGTAAACTCTACCTCTATACCCATCCAGTCTAGATGTCTGGTCCAAATCTAGATGCAATCCTATCAAGAGAAGATTTGGTGTGATGTCTTACCCATGGAGGTGAGCAGTATAATTCTTGGGAGACCTTGGTTATATGATCATGATGCCACCCTCTTAGGAAAATTCAATACCTGTGTCTTTAGTTTTAATGGAAAAAAGATCACAATCCATTCAGTCCCTCCTAAGGACAAGGTAGCTAAAGGACCCAATAAGGTCAAAGAGATGAAGACTGGAGTGAACCTAATTAGTGCTAAGGATCTAGAACAAGAAATTCATAGTGGTTCACCCGTTTGGATGTTGACTGCTAAGGAACTTAGGACTCCTACACCCTCAGAGCCTTCTCAGGAAGTTAGGCCTTTGTTAGAAGAATTTGAAGATGTTTTTCCCGAGGATCTGCCAGACCACCTTCCACCTCTTAGGGATATCCAGCATTCCATAGATTTAATCCCAGGAGCAACTTTACCCAACTTGCCCCATTATAGGATGAATCCATCTAAGCATGAGGAACTGCAAAAGCAGGTTGGAGAATTGTTGAGGAAGAGGTTCATTAGAGAGAGTCTTAGCCCTTGTGCAGTCCTTGCACTACTGACCCCAAAGAAAGATGGCACGTGGAGGATGTGTGTTGATAGTCGTGCCATCAACAAAATCACAATCAAGTATAGGTTCCCCATCCCTAGACTAGATGACATGCTAGATATGATGGCCGGTGCAATGGTTTTTTCCAAAATTGATCTCAAGAGCGGCTATCATCAGGTTAGAATTAGACCAGGGGATGAGTGGAAAACCGCTTTCAAAACTAAGGATGGTCTCTACAAATGGGTTGTTATGCCTTTTGGGTTGTCCAATGCCTCTAGTACTTTCATGAGGATTATGACCCAGGTGCTTAAAGCTTTCATAGGGAAGTTTGTAGTGGTCTACTTCGATGATATCCTGATCTATAGTAAGACCCCTGCAGACCACCTAGGCCACCTTAGACAAGTCTGCCAAGTTTTGAGGAATGATAGTCTCTACGGTAATCTCAAGAAGTGTGAATTCATGACCAGTAGAGTTATCTTCCTTGATTTTGTAGTAACTCCTGACGGCGTGGCTGCCGATCCAGAGAAGATTAGGTCCATAGTAGAATGGCCAGAGCCGACCAGTGTGCATGAAGTTAGGAGTTTCCACGGCTTGGCTACCTTCTATGGATGACTCATCAAGGGGTTTAGTACTGTAGTTGCTCCTATCACAGACTGTATTAGGAAGGGAGAATTTCAGTGGACTAAAGCAGCCCATAAAGCCTTCCTAGATTTTAAGGATAGGATGATCCAAGCACCCATTTTGAGGTTACCCGACTTTTCTAAAGTATTTGAGGTTGCCTGTGATGCTTCAGGTGTAGGTATAGGTGGAGTCCTAAGCCAAGAAAATCATCCCGTAGCATTCTTTAGTGAAAAACTTAATGATGCTAAGCTTAGGTATTCTACCTATGATAAAGAATTTTATGCGGTAGTGCAAGCTTTGCGTTACTGGAGACATTATTTGCTACCGCAGGAATTTATGCTGTTTTCGGACCATGAGGCTCTTAGATTCCTGAATTCCCAGAAAAAGCTTAACCCTAGGCATGCTAAGTGGGTAGAGTATATCCAATCCTATACTTTTGTTTTGAAACATAAGGCTGGGACTGAAAATAAGGTAGCTGATGCCCTTAGTCGTCGATATTTGTTATTGAATTCTGTTAGGGCTGAAATCGTAGGGTTTGAGCAGATCAAAGAGGAATATGAGTCGTGTCCAGATTTTAAGACTGTGTATCAGGATCTAGCTCAAGAACCATCTAGTGATCATAAGGATTATACCCTTTTAGATGGCTTTCTGTTCTTTAAGAATAGGCTTTGCATCCCTAGAACTTCTCTTAGGAAATTTTTGATTTGGGAAATTCATGCTGGGGGTCTAGCAGGCCATTTTGGAAAAGACAAGACTACCCTGGCTGTTGAAGATCACTTTTTCTGGCCTAGCTTAAAAAAAGATGTAGCACACATTGTGGCTAGGTGCCGGACCTGCGCTGTTGCCAAACAATAAAAACAGAACACCGGCCTTTATACCCCACTCCCTGTCCCAGATCATCCTTGGCAAGATGTGAGTATGGACTTTGTGTTAGGTTTGCCTAAGACCCAGAGGAGGCATGACTCTATCTGTGTCGTAGTCGGCCGATTTTCTAAGATGGCCCACTTCTTGCCTTGTTCACAGACTTTTGATGCGTCTAAGGTAGCCACCCTGTTCTTTAATGAGATAGTTAGACTCCATGGCCTACCTAAGACAATTGTTTCAGATAGGGATGTCTGGTTCACCAGCTATTTTTGGAAAACCCTTTGGCATAAGTTAGGGACAAAACTTAAGTTTTCAACTGCCAATCATCCCCAAACTGATGGCCAAACCGAGGTAGTGAACCGTAGCTTAGGCAATCTACTAAGATGTCTTGTTGGTGAAAATACTAGGAATTGGGATTTGTACTTACCTAGGGCTGAATTTGCATACAATGACTCGGTCAATAGGTCTACAGGTAAGAGTCCATTTGAAATTGTGCATGGGTACAAACCTCACACACCTCTTGACCTAGCCCCTTTACCAGTCCACACACGAGTCTCCGAGTCTACTGAAGTTTTTGCACAGCATATAAAAGACTTGCATAAAGAAATTCATGCCAAAATAAATTTAAGTAATGAAACTTATAAGAAGTTGGCTGATTCTCAAAGGCGAGTCAAAACTTTTGTTGAAGGAGACTATGTAATGATTAGGTTAAGGCCTAAACGGTTTCCTCCTGGAACCGTTAGAAAGTTACATGCTAGAGGAGCTGGACCATTTAGAGTGGTGAAGAGAGTAGGATCCAATGCCTATGTGCTCGAGTTGCCTCCAGAACTAGGCATTAGCCCCACTTTCAACATTATAGACCTAGTAGAGTATAGAGAGCCAGCTGTGATTCCCAGTGAGCCTTTTGAGCCTAATCCTGTTCTTGAGAGTGAACCCAACCCTATGTGTCCACCAACAAACTGGCCAGTGAGGAAAGAACAGATTGAAAAGATCCTGGACGATCAGGTTATCTCTATTCATAATCGAGGATACCAAAGATACCTGGTCCACTGGCAAGGAATGCCAGATTCTGATGACTCTTGGATCTCCCGAGATGAATTACAAGAGCTGGATCCAGATCTCTTGGAGAGATACCAGAGCCAACTTGAGCCTTACTCAACAGGATCGAGTTCCTCCCACCCCGGGAGAATTGGTGCGGGCACCAGAATCAGAAGAAGACTTCAGGGTTCCATCTGGATCTCTGAATGACCTTGCCCGAAGATTAGGATTTGTAATTGTTGGGAAATGTGTCCCAAAGCCAATTTATACTGTAGACAGTTGTACATTTGATATAATTGTATATGAATTATATTATTGAATAAAATGTTTATTCTGGCAGTTCATCACTATTTCATCTTTCTGTAATGAGTTCTTGAGTGATGAAGTCCTTAGGACTATTTGTATGTGATATAGAGAGGTTATATCATATAGTCCTAAAATTGTTCACGACCAAATGATACACTTATTTCAGGATGATAGTATATCAAGTATAGGTCGTTGTGTGCCATAGTCGTTGGTTGTCCTCTTAACCAAGGAGTGTGGAGACACTGCTATGGCATGCAGATGTTGTGTTTGACATTTCATCGAACGTGACCCGTCTGTATTTTATTCTGCCTAGAATTTTGATATGGACGTAGTTATCCCTTAGACATGAGATCGTCATGGTAGCTTGCGAGCAACTCACTGTACTTTGGTACTGGACTATCTGGATTTCTAATCCAGGGATGGAAGGTTTCTAGGTACAGTTAAGTACTCGTGTAGCGATGATCGGATCAAGATGGGATTGACCCCTCCAAAGTGTTTGGAGCAGATATCTTACTGTGTTTCAATTTAGCAAAACCTAGGCCAGGGTAGTCTCTGTAAAGTGTTACAGGACTTGTGAGATTGAGACACATTGTTGATGGACTTTATGGGTTGTGCAGTTTAACCCTAAGTCTTCCTGAGTATTGAGGTCAAAGGGATTAATTACAAGGTTTCCATATCTCCTGGTTCTTGATTGTTGCTCTGCAACTTCGACCTATCCGGATGTCGGGTGTCATTGCTAGATGGCGACTTTGACTGGTATTGGAAAATGTTTCAGTGCTACCGACTTAGTGTTCGAACCTATGGGGTCACACACCATAGGGGTTTCTACTTGATCTAGTGATTGGAGAACGATTGGGAATTGTTCGTGGACTCATAGAGAAAAAGGGTTTTTCTTTATCCAAGTGTCGACACTTGATATTCTTGAAAGTGTTGACACTTATGTAAGTGTCGACACTTGTTGATTTCGCAAGTGTAGACACTTGATGTCACAAAAAGTTGTGACATGAAATTTTCACTAATAGTTTGTGATGCATGGAGGTGAATTAAGTAATGTGATTACTTGATAGCCCAATTTGATTGAGCTATAAAAATCTGGAATGAATCAAATAGGATTTGGTTCAAAATGGGTTTGGGTCCAATCGGGTTGAACCCAATGTATGCACACTTGACCCAATTGATTTCAGTTATGAATTAAAATCAATTAACACATTTAATCTGAATTTAAATAAGTTTTAATTCATTTTTGGGGAGTTATGTAACTTCCCATGACCATAACTCCCCATAACTACCCATTACCACACCTATAACTCCCCACTTTCCCTCTCCCTCTCCATCTACTTAATGGACTGAAATGGGAGGACGAAAAAAAGGAAAAATTCAGCAAAGAAATGCTGGAAAAATCAAAGGGAAGAAAGGGAAGAAACTAGGAAAAAGTTATAGTTTTATAGGTGTGAGGTTTTTGGAGAAAAGTGTGCATATTTGAACCTAGAGATCTAGGTCCCGATCAAATCATTCCACAACAAGCTAGCACTTGGAGTGGAAGTAGATTTTGAAAGAGCCCTGGTGTGAACCACCTGTAGAGGTCGGACACGTGTGCGGCTAAGCAGAGTTCTTCCTCCTGCTCCTGGATCTTTCGCAACGGAGAGCGTCTCCATTTCATACAAGGTATGGTTTTACATATATAGATATGTTGCTCTGAAATGTTCATAGCATGAATTCATAATTTCACTGTTTATATTAATCATTCATGCAAGATCTTGGGACAAGTAGCATAGAAAAGTTTTAAAGCATGCTTAGATTAAATATTAATCATTTTATCATGCTTCCGCTGCATGTTATTTTGAAAAGGTTTTAAAATACAAAGCATGCTCGCTACTAGTTTTCCTTTCAGTAATAAGGGTTGACCTAGTCAACCAGATTATTTTATTTCTTTGAATCTGCATTTCATTTTGTTGAGTCATGTTGACTCAGTCTAAGTCCAAGTCAAGTCCTGGTTGGCGCCATTCCCTAGGGCGTCATTTTTTCTTCCAAGGCCAAATGCAAGTGGACGCCACACTCCCAGCCACACTCCCAGGACCAGTTGGCGCCACATTTCATCCCAGTGTCCCTGGTCCCCACGCCCAAGAGAGCAAGAAAATTTTCTTAGGAGAAGTCAAGGAAGGCGCCCACAAGCTGCCAAAAGTAACCAAGCTAAAGGAGCAGGGGATTTTTCTTGGAGAGGACTTCAAGGTAGGCGCCCATACCTGCCTAAAGTACCTAGCTATGAATGGAAGGAGCCTAGTCTTAGGGAGAAAGACTAGGAGATGAGTATTTTCTTCCAAGAAAGAGCAAGTCATGGAAGGAAAACCCATGACTTAAGGAGAAGAACTAGAAGGTGCCCCACATACCTGCCATATGAAGACATCACCTTGCATTTGAGGCCGCCCACTCCAAGGAAAGAAGCCTGGTCGATCAAGGGAAAGTTTTTCATGCTTAGGATGAATGTTTAGTCCCACATGGGAAGTAGTGTAATTTTGTTTCTCTTGCAAGGTCTATATATTGGACCCTTATGTAATCTTTTGATTAGAATGAGTAAATGAAATCTTTTCTTGTGTTGAGCAACCTTGTGTTCTCTTCTTCCGCACTTCTTTGAGTGTTGAGCTCCGTGAGGGAGTAAATCCGGGTTCCATTGGAGCCTTGAGGAGGTGAGAGATCTCCAAAGTTACCAAAACCCTGCCCCGCTTTCATCCCTGGCCGCCAACCCTAATTTCCTTTCATCATCCTAGCCGCCAACACCCAAATTCCTAAACCCTATTCCCACTTCATTCAAGGCTGCCATCTCCTTCTCCAAGCCACCGCCCACTATATCAAGCCCTAGGTCCTTTTCATCTGCAAGCCGCCGCCCTACCAGCCAAACCCTAAAATCACTCCATCTTCCACCGCCACCTCCATACTCTTCCCTCATCTTCAAAATTCGAGCAGTCTGGAGCTATCCCAGGTAAAGGTCTCTTCCTTGAGTTTCTTACATCCTTATCTTGTTCTTCATCCTTTCCAGATCTAGAGTACGAGAAGAAGGCCAACCTTGCCATAGGACTACAATCCGAGGATCCATTGCGAAGATACCCCGTCTCCAAGGATCCTACAATCTGCTCGAGAGTGTCCTTCAATTGAAGCAAAGAGAAATATCACAGTCAGGTATAAAACCTTCTCTTCTCTTTTCGTCTGTTTCTTGAAAGAGGAGTAAACCCTAGGTCTGGGGGTTTCTCAATCCCCAGCGATCCTACTTCTTTATTACTCTGATAATCTACTCTTTTGAATTGTGCTTTCTTTCAGTGCATATTTTCTTTCAACATTAGTTAGCCTTGTTTTTGAGTCAAGCCAACTTCTAACAAAACACAAAAAAAAAAGTCTTAATTTACTTCCGCATCGCATCATCTTATTTGTTCTGCATCAGAGCACCTCTCTGCCGCTCCGCCAGGTATCCGCCCAGGAGGGGTCCACCTCGGCTAGCGCCGGCCCTGCTTAGTGAGGTCTCCAGGAGGTGGGGGCACAAGTTTCAAAATTGCCACTCAGGTAGCGCGCATCATGCCTCGTAAGAAGCACCGGTACGGTCCGCAGCGACGTGCGAAACCTCGTTTACGTCAGCCCGACGGGCCCCGCAGCCAAGGAGTGGAGTCCTGGAGGGCAGGAGCCCACAACGGACATCGTCAATGCCTGGGAAGGAGAGCACCTGCGCTCGGCCCAAGGCCTCGCCAGTATCTTCCCTCCCCCTTTTTTCTCGCTAGGCTCGGCAAGCAAGACGACGGGGCCACCGGGTTCCCGAACCCGAAAGGGAAAGGAAAAAGGGGGGGAGGGAGAGAAAAGTGAGAGCCAAGAGGGAGCCTCCCGAGGGTAGGAAGAGGAGCTGGAGGCGACGTGATGGCATAAAAGGGATGGGAAGAGAGGGCAACAAGGTAAGTGGAAAAAAGGCAAGGGAAAAAGAAGGCACCGAGAGAAGGATCCAGGGATCCGAGAGGGGTCCTTTGGCATGAGCTCGGTGAAGGAGCTGGGCCCAATTCCATTCTTTCTAATACCTCTTTTATTAATATCTTCTCTAAGTCTAGGGCTCCTTCGGGAACCCACCTTAGGAGATCTGTTCCATCTCGCCGCTTTCTAACTTGACCGTCGGATCTCCCTCGCCGGAACCCCCGGCCAAGGTCTCTGACCTTATTTTGTAGGACCGGATGCTCGAAGATCTCGAGAGGAGACGATCTGAGACCGGTACCAGCTCTGAAGCTACAGGCCACCGCGGTGAGATCGGCAATAGATTGGCGCGCCAGGTAGGGGGGCAGGACAGCAACCCCAGTGCGAGCCAGCTCTCCATGGGCGAAAGCGCACTCCGACCATGGTGGTGACACGTGGACGCGAAGCGTCCACCAGTCGAGTAGGGGAAGTCCCTTCCCCCAAGGGCCGCGTAGCCCGGAGAGGGAGCTTCCTGCTCCACCTCCTCTTCCTCCACAGCCATCCCCGGTGGACGTACCTTTCGCAGCTTTCATCCAACAGCTGCAAACCCTGACCACGGCAGTGCGGCAGCTACAGCACCATCAGCGGTCCCTGGCCACTCAGCCTCAGCCTGGGACCCCTGCGGCTCGGGTCGCGGGGCCCTGCGAAAGTCTGCGCTCCATCCAAGGCAAACCCTCTCATCCGCGGGCAGTCTCCAACCCCCACGGGAGCTACCAAACTCCCGCGAAGAGGAATTACTCCGGTTCGGCGGATCACGAGAGTCGATCCCCGGCCAACAATGCCGAGATGGTGCGGCGCAGCGGCGACGACGGGGCAAGGCCCCCCGCCGAGACCGATCGGCACCCCCTTCACCAGCAGCCTCGATGGAAGATTCCATCGATGAGGCCATCAGGCGCAGGCCGAGAGGTGCCTGGAAGAGCACGAGCGCAAGCTGGCAGAGTTCGTCCGCCGCTTCGTCGACATGCAGAACTCCCCGACGGACCCGGCGGGCTATGACGCCCGGCCACCCTTCTCCCGGGAAATCCAAGAGGAGCCGATTCCGAGTCGGTTCTGCATGCCACAGGTGGATCCCTATGATGGGACCACCGACCCCTTGGATCATCTGGAGAGCTACAAGGCTCTCATGAGGGTCCAGGGGGCCATGGATGCTCTTTTATGCATCGCCTTCCCCGTTAGCCTCCGAAAGGCCGCTCAAGTCTGGTTCACCCACCTCGAGCCCAAATCTATTTGCTCCTTCCATCAACTGGAAGGAAAGTTCATGGCACACTTCGACACTTGCCGGAAGGTGCCAAGGGAGGTGGACATGATCTCCTAGGGGATCGGGCGTGCGACGAAAAGAACCCGGGAGGCGGGAGACCCGGAGGATGTACCCCCCTTTGAGAAGGGGAATGAAAACAAAAATGTAAACAATGATGCGGTGGTGGTCAAGATGACTATCCAAAGCATCCTGTATACCGCATTATGGTAGATAGTGAGAGCTCTACTGACGTGCTTTTTTATGATGCTTTCTTCCGAATGAACCTATCTCACGATCAATTAAGGCCGGTGCACACCCCTCTTGTGGGCTTTACCGGGGATTCGGTCGGGGTCGAAGGGGAGATCACTCTCCCTATCACTGCTGGATCCCCACCTCGGTAGACTACTGTCATGATGACGTTTACTGTTGTCAAGCTCCCCTCACCTTATAATGCCATCCTTGAACGTCCGGGGCTCAACTAGATGGACGCTGTAATTTCCACCAAGAGGTTGCTGGTGCAGTTCCCTACGGCCTCTGGGACTAGGGTAATGAGGGGGATGGCCCAGCCCATTCAGCATTGCCTTCAGACAGTCCTGGGTGCCCGGGGCGCTGAGCTCGGTCCTGACGTCAACGACCTCGACCTAAGGGAAAAGGACCCCAGGGGAGGACCTGTAGAACACCTGTTGACGTATCCCCTCGGTTAGGACCCCCAGAAGACTGTACATGTGGGAGCCCAGCTCCCGGAGGAAGAACGGATCCGCCTACTGGACTTCCTCCGTGCAAATGCGGATGTGTTTGCCTGGTCCGCGGCCGACATGCCAGGCATCCCCTTGGAAGTCATCACCCACAGGTTGAATGTTGACCCGAGGTGTCGCCCGATCCGCCAGAAGAAGAGGAGTTTCACTGCAGAAAGGCAGAAGGCCATCAATGAAGAGGTAGAGAAGCTCCTCACCGCCGGCTTTGTGCGGGAAGTACAATATCCCAGTTGGCTGGCGAATGTGGTCATGGTGAAGAAGAGTAGTGGCAAGTGAAGGATCTGCGTGGACTACACCGACCTCAACCGAGCTTGCCCGAAAGACAGTTTCCCTCTCCCAAAGATTGACTAGTTGGTGGATACCACTTCAGGGCATCGCCTCCTCTCTTTCATGGATGCCTTCTCCGGGTACAACCAGATTCGAATGCACCCAGAGGATGAGGAGCACACCACTTTCGTCACCGACCATGGAACTTACTGTTACAAAATGATGCCATTCGGCCTCAAAAACGCCGGGGCCACGTACCAGTGGCTGGTCAACAAAGTTTTCAAAGATCAGATCGGCCGTAATATGCAGGTGTACGTGGACGATATGCTGGTAATGAGCAAGCCTCTTTCAGACCATGTCGCCGACCTGGCAGAGACCTTCGGCAATCTCCGGCTTCATCAGATGAAGCTGAACCCGGCGAAGTGCGCCTTAAGTGTGTCCGCCGGGAAGTTCTTGGGGTTCATGGTGACCCAAAGAGGGATAGAAGCCAACCCGGAAAAGGTCCAGGCTATTCTGGACATGGAGCAGCCCACCTCCAAGAAGCAAGTGCAGCAACTCACCGGCCGGATAGCCACCCTGAGTCGATTTATCTCGAGGTCTGCCGATCGCTGCCGGCCCTTCTTCAAAGTGCTGAGGAATATGAACAACTTCACCAGGACTGAGGAGTGCCATGAGGCATTTGATGAGCTGAAAAGGATGCTTGCATCACCGCCACTGCTCTCCAGGCCCGAAGAAGGAGAGGAGCTCATCCTGTACCTGGCGGTCACCTAAGAGGCCGTCAGTTCGGTCCTAGTTCGGACTGACGACCAGGGAATGCAAAGACTGGTGTACTACACAAGCAAACTCCTCCGCGATGTGGAGCTTAGGTATTCCCGGTCTGAAAAACTCATTTTTGTACTAATAGTATCCGCCCAGCATCTCAGGCCTTATTTCCAAGCACACTCCATTGCCGTCCTGACGGATCAGCCGCTGAAAGCGATACTCAGCCGACCTGACACATCCGGGCGATTGGCGAAGTGGGCACTCAAGCTTAGCGAGTTTGACATCACTTATCGACCAAGGTCGGCCATGAAGGCACAAGTACTCGCTGACTTCTTGGTCGAGTGTGCAGGCCTGGGCAAGGGGACAAAGGAAAGCCCTCTAGACCAGCGGCCGGAACCAGGACCCGAGGAGGACATTTGGATTCTTCATGTGGACGGGGCCTCGAACTCCAGCGGGAGCGGAGCCGGTCTCATCCTCACCAACCGCGAGGGGGTCGTCGCCAAATGTGCACTCCGGTTCCAGTTCGCCATAACTAATAATCAGGCAGAGTACGAAGCGCTCCTCGCGGGGCTGAGAGTGTCCCGCGAGTTGGGCGTGGCCAACCTCAAGGCCTTCACTGATTCACAACTGGTGGCCGGACAGATCTCTGGAAAATACAGCATGCGGGACCCTCAAATGGCGAAATACCTGGAGCTCGTGAGAACGAGCGCTTCAGGATTTCGGCGCTTCAGCATCTCCCATATACCCCGCGGGAAAAATGCTCGCGTGGATGCGCTCTCCCGATTGGCGACCCTGTCGGACTCGCTGTTGGGCCGCGCTTATGTTGAGCATCTCAAGGCCCCGAGCTACGAGACGCCTGTGGAGGTCCAACAGGTCAGCCAAGAGCCCAGCTGGATGGACAAGTGCGTCGAGTACATTACTAGCGGCACCTTGCCGGAGGACCGCATAGCGGCTCGCCTCATCAAGAGGAAGGCCGCGCGGTTTGTCTTAATGGATGGACTACTGTATCAGAGGTCCTATTCCTACCCCCTCCTCAAGTGCCTGAGACCCGCGGAGGCCGCACTCGTGCTCCAAGAGATCCACAGGGCATCTTTGGGAATCACGTGGGGGGCAGAACACTGGCGTACAAGGCCCTCCGCCAAGGTTACTTCTGGGAGACAATGAAGGAAGATGCAGCTGACTTCGTGAAGAGGTGTGACCGATGTCAACGGCATGCCGTGGTGCAGCATCAGCCCTCCGCTCCGCTCTCCCAGCTCTCTGCTCCATGGCCGTTCGCTCAATGGGGGATAGATCTCTTAGGACCTTTTCCCCCGGCGTCCGGGCAACGGAAGTTTTTGATCGTGGCCATCGACTACTTCACGAAGTGGGTCGAGACCGAACCCCTAGCCCGGATCACGGAGGCAAACATCGTCAAGTTCCTCTGGAAGTCAATCATCTATCGTTTTGGCCTACCGCACACCATTATCACTGATAACGGACGTCAATTCGACTGTCAGGAGTTTGAGAAATTCTGCAGCAACCTCGGCATCCACCATCGCTTCACCTCGGTGGTGCATCCACAGACAAACGGAGAAGCCGAGGTAACAAATAGGACTATCTTGCAGGGCCTCCGGACAAGACTGGATCAAGCCAAGGGCAGGTGGGCGGAAGAGCTCCCGAGTGTCCTGTGGGCATACCATACCACCTCGAGGACAGCCACCGATGAGATCCCGTTCAACCTCGTCTTTGGAGCCGAAGCGGTTATTCCGATAGAACTCAGCCTACCCACCTTGCACGTGGAGCGGTATGATGAAGTGGAGAATCCTGCCAGGATGCTGCTGAACTTGGACCTCCTTGAAGAGATGAGGGACAAGGCTCGAGTCCGAATGGCGGCCTACAGGCAGCGAGTGGCCAGGTACTACAACTCCAGAGTGCAATCGAAGTCCTTCCGCCCAAGAGATCTGGTGCTCTGCCAGGCTGAAGCTTCCCAGCCACGGGAGTGCGGGAAGCTCTCCCCGAACTGGGAAGCCCCTTATAGGGTGGCGGAGGTACTCCCTCGCGAAGCCTACTACCTGGAGGAGTTAGGAGGGTCCCGACTCCCTCGGACCTGGAATGCCTCAAACTTGAGGATGTATTACCAGTAGTGTAAGGCTCCTTGAACTTCAGCAATGAAATCCTTTTTCTTCACCAAATGCTTCTTCTCACCTCGTAGGGAGAGAGCCACTTAGCTTTGAGTTCGGCGAACACGAGCATGACCGAAGACCCGCAAAGGCGACAGGTCCCGGACTTCGGTCCGGAAGGCGGGGCAGAATCAAATTCGCCCGTGCAGTCCCGGAGAACAGCCCGGCAAGCCGCGCAGGGCTCGGATAAGGCCTGCGGCCCCGGGGTTCAGTCCGGAGGTCCCGGACTTCGGTCTGGAAGGCGGGGCAGAATCAAATTCGCCCACGCAATCCCGGAGAACAGCCCGGCAAGCCGCGCAGGGCTCGGATAAAGCCTACGGCCCCGGGGTTCAGTCCGGAGGTCCCGGACTTCGATCTAGAAGGCAGGGCAGAATCAAATTCACCCACGCAGTCCCAGAGGACGAACCGGCAAGCCGCGTAGGGCTCGCACAAAGCCTGCGCCCCTGGGGTTCAGTCCGGAAATCCCGAACTTCAGTCTGGGGGGTGGGGAGAACTCAATCTGCCCACGAGCTCGGCTCGGAACGCACTACGGGACTTAGTCCCGGTGCCCGAAACCAGAGTTCAGTTCAAAAAAAAAAAAAAAGGAAAGAAATTGAGCGAAGCAATGATCTGGCGAAGAAGTAATTTCATTGCATTTGAAATGTGAATACACAGGAGGAGTCCCGACAGGCCGGGAGTCCTCAAAAAGAAAAAGAAGATACAAAAAGAAAAAAAAAAGAAGTCTTTAGTGCCGGGGAGGCTACTTCGGCACGGCGGCATCCTCCTCGGGCTGGGGCGCACTTTCTCCACCTGCGCCGTCGATGGGTGGTTGCTCGGGGGGCTGCTCCGGAGTCACAGCCTCATCACCAGCTGCTGTTGGAGCTCCTCCACTGGGCTCCTGCCTCCTGCCGCCGAGGACTACCCCGTTGAGGTCGAGCTCGAGGTAGAAGGAACTTACCTTCTCCCGACATACCTGGAATCCCTTCAAGAATGAGTCCACGGCAGCCTCCTGAACCTCTGCTACGTATTCCTCTGAGGCCCGGAACCTCGAGATGGCCTCCTGCGCCTCCCGCTTCGACGCCTCCAGCAACCCGTTGATGTAGGAGCTCTTCTCCTTAGCCGCGCTCAGCTCCCTCCGGACCTCCTCCACGTGGCGCTCCAGCGACCGGGACTGAGCCCTGAGGCGAGTCTTCTTTGCCGCGTCCTCCTCGGTGCGGTGTTGGTTCGAGATCCTCTCCTCGGACAGAGAGGTCTCGAGCTCCTTGATGCGCCCCTCGGTGCGGGCCAGGTCAGATCGGAGGACATGGTTGTTCCCTCGCAGCTTGACCCCTTTTTCCATGAGATCTTTGATGTCGACTACGAGCTTGCCGAGCTTCTCCTCCTTCTCGGCGTCCTTCTTGGCATACCCGGCGAGGAAGTTCCTCAGCAGCAGCACGTCGGTCCCGATCTGCACCAGAAGAGGAAAGGGTTGGCATAACCCAACTGGAACTTTAAAAGGGAGAGCTCATAACTCGGGACTTACCGTGAAGAGCTGCGGAAGGATCCTGAGCAGGGCATCGCTATAGTCCCGGCCGGCCCTTAGACGGCGGTCCCGGGAGGTACATGCGAACTCCATGACCTTCTCTGCGAGGCCCTGGTCACGGAGCACCGACTGGTGAGATTCGACAGCGGGGCAGGCGTATCGGCAGTAGCAGAGGCGGCCGTCCCCTCGCCGGGTAGAGCAGCCGTTAGCGAAGCCGTCGCAGTACTGGTCACTGCCGTGGGTGCGGTTGGAGCGGCGGTTGAAGTAGGCGCTGCACTGGGAAGGACTGGCCCCCCCTCTTCCACGATCCTGTCGAGGTCAACGACAGGGACATCGGGCGCCCGGGCTCGAGGTGGCCTGGATGCGGGAGCCGGCACCACGGGTCCGAAGATGGGGATCGGTGCGGCCTCCCGGCTCACCTCGGTACGAGCCCTCTTCGCCGTGGGTTCAGTCCCCTCGGTGACATCCCTCTGTGCGGCGCCCTCCAGTAGATTCTCCAGAGAGAACTTCATACCTGAAAGGAAGTAGAGGTCAGCCGGACCAGTTAAAAAGAAAAGAAGAGGAAGAAGGGGGGAATACGAGGTGAAAGGGAAGCCCGAGCCTCACCCAGCTCCCGGATGGGACTGATCCCTGCCTCGAACAAGTTCTACTCCGATAGCAGAACATCGAGGGTCGGACCGCATCACTCAGCAGCTGTGAGAAGACCTCTTGGTCCGCTGGGTCAACCTGGGAGTTCCGGTTCGGAGACCGATCCGGCTCGCTCCAGGCCCAGTCAACGTCATCGACCGAGGCAAAAAAGAATCGGTTCTTCCAGCCCTTGATAGACGAAGGGAGGTCGAACTTGAGGCACCTAGGCCGAGGTGAGATGTACCACCAGCCATCATCAGTGAAACAGCTCTTCAGGATGAAAAGAGCCCTGAAGAGGGAGAAACGGGCAACAAACCCGTGGAAGTGACAAAAAACTATGAAGGCAAAGATGACCCGGATGGTGTTTGGAGCCAACTGGGCCGGGACCAAGCGGTAGTGGCTGAGAAAGGAAAGGAAAAAAGGGTGAAGGGGAAACCGAAGACCCCCGAGGAGGATGTCCTCGTAAAAGGCTATTCGCCCGGGGCCGCTTGTGGTCACTCGATCTCCGGGCCGTGGGAGGGAAAGGCGAGTCGACTCCGGGATACCATAGACCTCCCGGAGCAGAAAAAGGTCATCTTTGGTCATCGTTGAGACGTGACCGGAGGGACCAGTGGGAGAGATGGCCGGAGGAGGAAGAGAAGAAATCGGACGGGCGGAAACTACAGGAGGAGACCTAGGACCCCTAGGAACGCCTATGGTTACACCCCCGGGTTGGAGCTGCCGCAGATCTCGTCCGGAATCACTTCCCCTTCCGAGGAAGAAGGTGATGGAGTCTTCGGCCGGGAAGGACCGGCCTCGTCCGGGTTAGAAGAGACATGACGACGACGCGCCATGAGGGAAGAAGGGGTGCAGAAAGATTGTTAAGGCCGAGAGACGGAAAGGGGAGGAAGACGCGGGCACTCACCGAGATACTCTATGTAAAAGAGGTGGCAACCCCGGAAGGTGAAGGAAAGTCCACTGCAACCATCGGCGGAGCGCGAGAAAGTGGAGGGACTTCATTTCCGGAAAGTCCCCCTCCTTGTCAAGCTCAATCGACAGCGACAGTACCCCTTATTCCGTTCTGAACCACCTGATGGATGCCGCGTGGACGCACGCCCGACATCGATGCTTCGGTTCGATAGAAGCTACCTCCTTTTTGAAACGGCGCATTAATGGCCGTCGGAAGTGCGACGCGTGGCAACCTCTCATAGGACCTCGAGCGTAACAAGAAACGGCGACAAGGATTGTGGCAATTATGGTGCAAGATTTTCGCCTTCCCCACATCACCTCCGCATTAAATTCCCACGTCCCGAGCCACGACGCCTTGATGGAATGAGGGGATGGGGGGCAATTGATATGGCTATTACGCTGACATGGCGTGTCTCAGGTCCCGCCCGACGTGGTCCGAACCATGTGGAATTTTTTCAGCGAGCGAGAGCGGAGGGGTCCACCTCGATCGAAGTCAAGCGCCTCTCTGCCGCTCCGCCAGGTGTCTGCCCAGGAGGGGTCCACCTCGGCCGAAGCTGGCAGCCCCTCGCTCCCTCGCCGGGCGGCGCTCGGAGACGGGTCCACCTCGACCGAGGTCGAGCCGGGCCCTCCTGCTCCTTCGCCAGTTGGCGCCCAGAGACGGGTCCACCTCGACCGAAGTCGAGCACCTCTCTACCGCTCCGCCAGGTGTCTGCCTAGGAGGGGTCCACCTCTGTCGAAGCTGGCGGCCCCTCGCTCCCTCGCCGGGTGGCGCCCGGAGATGGGTCCACCTCGGTCGAGGTTGAGCCGGGCCCTCCTACTCCTTCGCTAGTTGGCGCCCGGAGACGGGTCCACCTCGGCCGAAGTCAAGCGCCTCTCTGCCGCTCCGCCAGGTGTTTGCCCAGGAGGGGTCCACCTCGACCGAAGCTGGTGGCCCCTCGCTCCCTCGCCTGGTGGCGCCCGGAGACGGGTCCACCTCGGCCGAGGTCGAGCCGGGCCCTCCCGCTCCTTCGCTAGTTGGCGCCCGGAGACAGGTCCACCTCGGTCGAAGTCGAGCGCCTCTCTGCCGCTCCGCCAGGTGTCTGTCCAGGATGGGTCCACCTCGGCCGAAGCTGGCGGCCCCTCGCTCTCTCGCCGGGTGGCGCCCGGAGACGGGTCCACCTCGACCGAGGTCGAGTCGGGCCCTCCCGCTCCTTCGCCAGTCGGTGCCCGGAGACGGGTCCACCTCGATCGAAGTCGAGCGCCTCTTTGCCGCTCCGCCAGGTATCTGCCCAGGAGGGGTCCACCTCGGCCGAAGCTGGCGGCCCCTCGCTCCCTCGCCGGGTGGCGCCCGGAGACGGGTCCACCTCGGCCGAGGTTGAGACGGGCCCTCCCGCTCCTTCACCAGTTGGCGCCCGGAGACGGGTCCACCTCGGCCGAAGTCGAGCGCCTCTCTGCCACTCCGCTAGGTGTCTATCCATGAGGGGTCCACCTCGGCCGAATCCGGCGGCCCCTCGCTCCCTCGCCAGGTGGCGCCCGGAGATGGGTCCACCTCGGCCGAGATCGAGTCGGGCCCTCCTGCTCCTTCGCCAGTTGGCACCCGGAGATGGATCCACCTCGGCCGAAGTCGAGCGCCTCTCTACCGCTCCGCCAGGTGTCTGCCCAAGAGGGGTCCACCTCGGTCGAAGCAGGCGGCCCCTCGCTCCCTCTCCGGGTGGCGCCCGGAGATGGGTCCACCTCGACCGAGGTCAAGCCGGGCCCTCCTGCTCCTTCGCTAGTCGGCGCCCGGAGACGGGCCCGTCTCAGACAAAGTCGAGCACCTCTCTGCCGCTCCGCCAGGTATCCGCCCAGGAGGGGTCCACCTCAGTTGGCGCCGGCCTTGCTTAGTGAGGCCTCTGGGAGGTGGGGGCACGAGTTTCAAAATCGCCACTCGGGTAGCGCGCGCCGCGCCTCATAAGAAGCGCCAGTACGATCCGCAGTGGCGCGCGAAACCTCGTTTACGTCGGCCCGACGGGCCCTGCTGCCAAGGAGCGGAGTCCTGGCGGGCAAGAGCCCACAATGGACATCATCAATTCCTGGAAAGGAGAGCGCCCGCGCTCGGCCCAAGGCCTCGCCAGTATCTTTCCTCCCCCTTTTTTCTCGCTAGGCTCGGCAAGCAAGACGACAGGGCCACCGGGTTCCCGAACCCGAAGGGAAAAGGAAAAAGGGGGGAGGGAGAGAAAAGTGAGAGCCAAGAGGGAGCCTCCCGAGGGGAGGAAGAGGAGCTAGAGGCGACGTGATGGCATAAAAGGGATGGGAAGAGCGGGCAGCAAGGTAAGTGGAAAAAAGGCGGGGGAAAAAGAAGGCACCGAGAGAAGGATCCAGGGATCCGAGAGGGGTCCTTTGGCATGAGCTCGGTGAAGGTGCTGGGCCCAATTCCATTCTTTCTAACATCTCTTTTGTTAATATCTTCTCTAAGTCTGGGGCTCCTTCGGGAACCCACCTTAGGGGATCTGTTCCATCTCGCCGCTCTCTAACTTGACCATCAGAGCTCCCTCGCCGGAATCCCCGGCCATGGTCTCTGACCTTGTTTTACAGGACCGGATGCTCGGAGATCTCAAGGGGAGACTGTCTGAGACCAGTACCAGCTCTGAAGCTACAGGCCACCACGGTGAGATCGGCAACACTACCTAATCTGATAATTGATCAATAATTGAGAATCATTTCAAGATTCAATTATTAATATAATTGATAATTGACCTTGAGTGGACACTTTCAAGTATCGATACTTTGGTGAGTCGACACTTGAAGTTTTTCCAAGTGTCAACTCGTCAGTATTGCAAATATTATGATAAAAAATTTTTCACTAATAGTTAGTGAATTATAAAAAAATAATCAGTAATTGGATTGCTGGTTAGCTCAATTTGATTGAGTAATGAATTTCGGGTCAACCTAAATGTGATTTGGTGTGAGCTCGGGCGAGTCCAATTGGATTAGACTTGACCCATGCACCCTAGCCACTTAAATTTAAATTTTGAATTCAGGATTTAAATAGAGTTTGAATTTGAATTCAAATCATGAGTTTAAATTCATATTTTAAATTCAAATGAAGTGGTTTTAACCATCTTCCCTTATCTCTCCTCAACTCCCTCAACTCACTAACTCCCTAACTACGAATGGGCTACAGGCGGGCATGGGATGGGTGTGGTTTTGCTGCAAAAAGTAGTGTCTTCTATCTAAGGGGTTTGGAGAGAAAAGGGCATTGGGTGTATGGTACCTAGTGTCCATCCTAAGTTTTAGGAAAGAGTGAAGGGAAAGGGTTTTTTCCTCTACATCTTCTCCACCAAAACCTTTTCTTCCAGGTTCATCTTGAATTCTAGGAGTATCTCAAAGTTTGAAGAAGAAGGAAAACCAAGCCATCAAGGTCCTGGTGACAAGCTAGAACTCCAAGCGGACTAACTAGGATAGTGCTCTTGTGTGGATCATCCATAGAGGTCAGACACGCTGTGCGGCTAGCAGGATCTTCATACTTCTACCTTCTAGCAGTAGCGAGCATCATTGACTACTGAAAAGTAATGAGTTGTTAAACTCTTTGTGCTATAGAAATGGTTTACAGTATCATATATGTTACATAGATTCGATCTATGCTTAAAAGATTTGTATATCATTTTGCATTTCAGTTTAGTTTTATTTACATGCTTATCATGTCATGATCCTGTATAGGCTATTTATTGATTTGATCATATGCATGAGTAGATTAAATAGTTTAATCTTGTTATTTTTGCTATGTTTATATTTCAAAATTTTTGAAATACATGCATGAAATAATCTAGATTTTTCAACAGTGATATCAGAGCACTAGATTTATGTGGCATGATAATTATTTATATGAATCTAAAATATTAAAATAATTTCTTTTTTTGCTTAGTACTTAGATTGGATGGATTCACCAGGCAATCTGGTCATAGGAGAGAAGTAGAGTTTAAAGACCCTCTCTTTTTATTTAATGGGATCTCTTATAGCATGTAAGGATACCACTTGTATCATGATCCATGAAAAAAATATAAAAAAGATTAGATTAAAAATATTTTTAGCTTAATATTTTAGATCTGATTTTATAAATTAGTTTAAAAATATTCTAAGTTAGATTTATGAATGGTTATATTAAAAAGTTTGGCACAAAGATCAGATTTGGAAATAGAATATTTTCTGTCATGCCTGTAATTGTCGACACTTGGACCTGGTGAGTCGATACATACTCCTGTAAGTATTGACTCGAGAGTGTAGATTGAAAGAACACATCTCTATTCACTCTCTGTGAGTCGATGTCACAGGGTCAAGTATCGACTCATCATGATTTGATTCATGGAAGTGTCAATACTTGACCAGGAAGTGTCGACTTACAGCAAAAATCAAAAAATTTAAAATGTTAAATTTTGTAATAAAAATAATTTTGCAAATTAAAATAAAAAATGTTTCAATATAAAAAATTCTTAAACTTAATTAAGAACTAAGTTTTAATGACTAAAAGACCAAGATTTGAGAAATGAAGATCTTAAGTCATTTCTCATAAACTTTGAGTCATGGGTTAGCTTAAGTCAAGTTCCTTGATTAGGTTAGACCTAAGTTTAGATTTAAATGAACTTAATAGAGGAATTAATCTAACCAAAAGTTAATTTAGATTTTCTTCTCTATATTTGGACATGATAGTGGCTCAGTGGTCAAACTCAAGTCTTTAGGCTAGTCTAATCTAATCTGATGAACCAATTGGTATCTAAGATAAGTTTGATAATTTGATCATAGTTTTTAGGACTACCTCTTACTTAGCTAACTTGTTTGGTATCTAAGAAAAGAGGTTAATGGCAAAACCCTCCGATTGATCTCACTTACCTGGCCAATGTGGTCAATCAGGTTTGATCAAGATAGCTTATTGATTTGAGTAAATTTAAGCTATTAAGGTTGATCAGTTTGACTGATTTAGGTATCCTTAAACCGGTTTGTTTTGAACCCTCTTCTATGACTTGAAAAAGTTAATAGAAGGATTCTTAACTTACTAGTTCATGTCTTCTTTATTTTATCTATCACATATAAGTTTAAATCCTCTAAATTATAAGGTCCTTAAAATGAAATAATGGTGATAACTAAGTTATAGCCTCCTATTAAGTGGATGGTAATGGGTCCAACAGTTGGATGACCACTGGAAGGTCCAAAGGTCTAGTATTCATCTGGGTGTTGGAATTGCCATTCATAATATGATGGTTCAGTGTGACTCTCTTAATGATGGTTAGGTGGACTGTCAAAGTTGAGCTTGACTATTCATTGGATAGAAGCATTGAATTTATCATGTTAATGGTTAGACCTAACTAGAATTTTTAGTGGAAGGTCCAAAGGCCTATGAAAAGAACCTGGGGCAAAATTGATTACTAGAAGTTATTTGGAGAAATAATTAGTTTAGAACCTGCCTTTAGATATGTATGGATGGGCCGGCCAAAGTTAGGCTCATGTATAGTTTATGGAATTCTAATACTGCTAAGGAATTAATGTAATTCCTTGGATTGGAGTTAGAGGTTACCAATCTAAATAAAATAGTTGGAGGACCTTTAGACTAAAGTACAAAACTTTAGGATTAATAATTCATATACTAATTAGTTTTATGGTTCTCTTTTCAGATAATGGCTACTAATTTGTCACTTCGATCATTATTAGATAATGGCAAGCTCTTGGGTCCTAACTTTGATAACTGGTATCAAAAGATCAAGATTATCTTGGAACATGAAAGGATCCTTTATATGATAACGAATCCTACACCTGAGCAGCCTGCTCTCAATGCTTGTGGTATGGTCAGGAATACTTTTCAGAAGTGGTTCTTTGATTGGACCAATATGTGATACATAATATTAGCAGCTATGAATGACGAGTTCAGTCACAAGTCAAAGAAGCCCGGCCAAAGAAAATTCTTTAAAAATTGATAGAATCCTTTAGCACACCTGAGATATTGAGCGGCATAGAACTTCTTATACCTTTTCAATGTCTGGATGCATAAAGGGGCATCGATCATCGATCATGTATTATACATGATCGAGTAGATTGAGTCCTGGATAAACTCGGCTATCCCTTGCACGAGCAGCTTGAAAAAAATACAATACTAAATTTCTTGCCCCCTTCCTACCTAGACTTTGTCGATCATTATAGAATGACGAGGCTTATAGTAAATTACCATGGTTTGTTAGGATTACTACAGATCTATGAGAAGGATTACCAGCTCTGTAATGGACCGGTGAATCTAATGGAAGGTTCTTCGACAGGGCATCATCCTTTTAAGAAAGGAAAGAAGAAAAATAAAAATAAGGTGTAGAGTGATGAGGCTAGTCAAGCCAAGAAAAATAGGGCTGATAAGAGTCAGGTAGTATACTTTTTTTTACAAGAAGCAGGGTCATTGAAAGAAGAACTGTCCTCTCTATATTGCTTCCCTTGACCTGAATAAGCTAAAAAAGAAGTAGCAAAGAAGTTGCTAGACAAGGTATTGATATTATAACGCCTTGTAGTTTCTCTATCTGTGATACTACTACTTGGATATTAGATACCAGAAATCTTATTCATATTTATTATTCATTGTAGGAACTTCAAGTTAATAGGAGATTTGAGGATAGTAGGATAGTGAAAGAAATGTGAGAGATAGAAGTTAAGTTCTAGTCCTGGCTTTCAAAGTCGTCAAACTAGTTTTCAAGTCTTGTATTGTCATTTTAAGTGAAAGTCACTATCATCCATCTTTTATTTTAAATGTCATCTCTATAAGTCTTTTGACTATATATGATTATGAACTATCAATAAAAAATGATATTTGCATTATCAATTTGAAGGGTATTGTTGTAATGAGTGGATAAATGAGCAATAGCATATATATACTATCACAACCTGTTAGTGTAATATGTACTTCAGGCAAACGTCCTACGTTGGATAATATCAGTGATACGTATCTTTGGCACTTTAGATTAGGTCTTGTTAACATGAACAGGATAAACATGCTGATTAAAAAGGGTATCCTTGATATTAGTGATTGTAAATCACTACCAACTTGTGAATCATACCTTCTTGGTAAAGTGACCAAGTCATCTTTTACTAGAAAAGATGAAAGGGCCAATGAGGTTCTAAATCTCATAGATACTAATGTATGTGAACCTATGAATACCAGTGCTAAGAATGGGTATAACTATTTTATTACATTTATAGAAGACCTATTGATGTATGGTTGTCTTTTTTATAAGACATAAATCTGAGTCATTTGAAATGTTTAAATGATATCGTAATGAGGTAGAGAAATAAACTAGAAAGAGTATTAAAACTCTTCGATTAGATCGAAGAGGGGAATGCCTTACTAGTAAATTTTTGACATATCTAGGAGAGAATGGGATTCTCTCCCAATGGATATCTCTAGGGATACCCCAACTCAATAGAGTGTTTGAAAGGAGGAATCGAATCCTATTGGACATGATTTGATCCATGATGGGGTTTGCAAGTCTGTCGATCTTCTTTTAGAATATGCTTTAGAGTCAACATATTAAATTCTTAATAGGGTTCCAAGCAAGTCTGTTGACAAAAGGCCATATGAGATATGGATAGGGCATAAGTTAGTTCTCTCATACCAAGGGCCTGGGGGTCTTTAGCTTATATCAAATGTTTGCAGACAGATAAGCTTGGACCTGAGTCGATAAATGCCTATTAGTTGGGTATCCCAAAGAAACCAAAGGATATTATTTCTATCATCTTGAAGAATAAAACTATTTATCAGTCTTAGGGCTACTTTTTAAAAAAATAAATATCTTGGAAAAAGAACTGAAGCCACTAAGGTTAAACTTAGTAAAGTTTAACAAGTAGAAGAACCGACACATTTAAGGAACACTATAATATTGGTTTTGATTATATCAAATCCAAAGCCTATAAAGGACCATTAAGGAGATTTGGTAGAGTACCACGATAGTCGGACAAATACTATAATTTCTTAGCCTGAGATGCTGATCCTGTTGAGCTTGATGAGAATAATGAGGATCCAATTATCTATATAGATGCCATGTAGAGGTCCAACTCTAACAAGTAGCTTGGAGCCATGAAACCTGAAATGGAGTCCATGGATATCAATAGTGTATGGACACTTGTTGATCCACCTGAAAGGATAAAATTCATTGAGTATAAATAAATTTTCAAAAAAAAATAGGGCATAGACAGGTAGGTGAAAACCTATAAAGCCTGTTTGGTTGCCAAAAGATATTGTCGACATTATAGTATTGATTATGATAAGATATTTTTTATGGTAATGCTCAAGTCTATTCAGATTATACTTATTTTGGCTACATATTTTGATTATAAAATATGGCAAATGGATGTTCGAACAACTTTCCTAAATAGTAAGTTGGATGGGAAGGTGTTTATAATGCAATCTGAAGGGTTCATATCCGCAGATGAATCAAAGATATGCAAACTTTAGAGATTTATTTATGGACTGAAATAGATATCTTGGAGTTAGAACATGCATTTTGATAAGACAATTAGAATGTATAGCTTCATTAAGAACGGAGAAGAATCCTGCATTTACAAGTGGGCTAATGATTCTATAGTAATATTCTTTATGCTGTATGTGGATGACATTCTCTTAATCAGGAATGGCATCCCTGCATTACAGAGAATAAAGGTCTGATTGTCATCTCAGTTCTCTATTAAATACTTGGATGAAGCTTCTTATATCCTAGGGATGAAGTCTATAGAGATAAATATAGGAATCTACTAGGATTGTCCTATTCTATGTACATTGATATTGTGTTGAAACAGTTCAGCATGAAAAATTTCAAGAAAGGCTATTTTTTGATAGCCATAAAATTTCTCTCTCTAAGAAGGATTGTGTAATAACTCCTGAAGAGAGAGAATATATGAATAAGATACCATATGCTTTGATAGTGGGTTCTATCATGTACATCATGATATGTATGAGATCAGACATGGTATACTCACTAGGGATAGTGAGTAAATACCAGTCTGACCCAGGAGAGGCCCATTGGAAGGTAGTGAAATTATCCTTAAGTATTTACGAAATACTAAAGACCAATGGCTCGTTTATGGAGAACCTGATTTAAAACTTGTGAGATATACTGATTCCAGTTTTCAGTTAGATAGGGATGGCAGTAAAAATATGTCAGGCTTTGTCTTTATCTTGAATGATAGAACAATATGTTAGAAAAGTTCTAAGTAGCATACTGTGGTGGACTCGGTTTGTGAGGCAAAGTTATTACAGTATCAAATGCGTTAAAGAAAGCTGTATAGTTGCAAAGTTCCTCGGTGAGCTAGGAGTAGCACCCTTGATGGTTCAGTTTCCCTGTATTATAACATCACTAGAGCCATAGCTCAAGCCAAATAGCTGAAGTTCCATCATCACATCAAGCATATTTTGCATCGTTATCACCTTATACGAGAGACTGTAGAATGAGGTGATGTCGAGCTTTAGAAGATTGATGAAAAAGAGAACCTGGACAATCCATTTACTAAAGCTTTTGGAATCAAAGAGTCAATGATCATAAATAAAAGATGAATATTGGATACTATTTCGATTGGCTTTAGTCCAAGTGAAAGTTGTTAAGAAATGTATCTTAATACCAATCTTCTAACTTATAGATGGTTGATTTATATATGAATTATTATAAATAAAAATTATTTTTTGGTAATTCATCACATTGCATCGTCTTTTAATAAGCTCTTGTATAATGGAGTCATTAGAACTAAGCTTTTATGATAAAGAGAGGATTTATCAAATAATTCTTAAACTTGTTCGTGACCAAATAATATATTATTATAAGATGATAGTGTATCAAGTATAGGTCGTTGTATGTCGTATGATTGATTATCCTCTTAACCAAAGAGTATGGAGATACTGGTTTAGCATGCAAGTGAAGTGTAGGATATTTCACTGAACATGACCCACCTACAAAGCACTCTTCTGCTAAGCATTACTCGTGAAGGGATATGGAGTATCCCTCAAAACTAAGATTACTATGGTGACTTGCAAGCAACTCAGCATACTTTAGTACCGGACTACTTATATTTCTAATACAGTGATGAAAAGTTTTTGAGTACAGACAAGTACTTGTAGAGTAGATATATGAGTCAAGATGGAATTGTCCCTTCTAAATGTTGGAGTAAATGTCTCACCATATTTCAATTTAGTAAAATCTTAGCTAAGATAGTTCTTGTAAGGAGTCACAAGATTTATAAGGTTGAGATACTTTGTGGATAAATTATTTGATGGTTGGTAGTTAAACCTTGAAGTCATCTTGAGCATTGAAGGTCAAAAGGATGAATTATATGGTAACCATATGCTAAAGGTTCCTGATTATTGCTATGCAACTTTCAATCTATCTGAATATTAAATATCATTGCTAGATGACAATTTTGATTAGTACAGAAAGTATTCCTGTACTACTGGCTTAATATTCGAACCTATGAGGTTATACATAATAGGAGTTACTACCTAATTTGATGGCTAGTCAATAATTAAGAATTATTTCAAGATTTAATTATTAATATGATTGATAATTGATCTTGAGTTAACACTTCCAAGTATCAATACTTTGGTGAGCCGATACTTAAAATTTTTTCAAGTATCGACTCATCAGTATTTCAAATATTATGACAAGATTTTTTTTGCTAATGGTTAATGAATTATAAAAGATTAATCAATAATTGGATTGTCAGTTGCTCAATTTGATTGAGCAATGAATTTTGGATCAACCCAAATATGATTTGATGTGAGCTCGGGTCCAAGTCCAATTAGATTGGACTTGACCCATGCATCTTAGCCACTTGAATTTGAATTTTAAATTCAAAATTTAAATAGAGTTTAAATTTGAATTCAAATCAATTGAGTTTAAATTTAGATTCAAATTTGAATTCAGATTCTGAATTAAAATGAAGTGATTTTAACCATCTCCCCTTATCTCTCCTCAACTCTCTTAACTCACTAACTCCCTAACCACTTGGGCACCTATTATTTGAATGGGCTGCAGGTGGGCATGGGATGGGTGTGGTTTTGCTAGAAAAAGACATGGCTTCTACCTAAGGGGTTTGGAGAGGAAAGGGTATTGGGTGTATGGTACCTAGTGTCCATACTAGGTTTTGGAAAAGAGTGAAGGGAAAGGATTTTTTCCTCTACATTTTATCTACCAAAACCTCTTCTCCCAGGTTTGTCTTGAATTCTAGGTGCATCCTAAAGTTTGAAGAAGAAGGAAGACCAAGCTATCAATGTCCCAGTAACGAGCTAGCACTCCAAGCAAACTAATTAGGATAGTGCTCCTATAGGATCACCTGTAGAGACCAGACATGCTATGTAGCTAGAAGGATCTTCATACTTCTACCTTCCAGTAATAGCGAGCATTGTCTACTACTGAAAGGTAATGAGTTGTTGAACATTTTGTGCTATAGAAATGGTCTATAGCATCAGGTATGTTGCATAGATTCAGTCTATGCTTAAAAAGTTTGTATATCGTTTTATATTTTAGCTTAGATTTATTTATATGCTTATCATGTCATGATCCTATGTAGGCTATTTATTGATTTAATCATATGCATGAGTAGATTAAATAGTTTAATCTCATAGTTTTCACCATGTTTATATTACAAAATTTTTGAAATGAATGCATGAAATAGTCTAGGTTTTCCAATACCCCAATCTGCTAAATCCATGCTCTTTCTATACTCCACGATGGTTCCTCCCTATACAATTGGTAGAGATCCTGAGCTCTAACTCTGAGATAGCATGAGGACCCCCACATTCTCATATCTAGACTATTAGCCAATGGGATTAGAATTCCCTGCATCTTCTCATTTAAACTGTCCCTAAATAGGCTTTGAATATGGGCCAAGTCCCAAGTCCTCCCGTAAGGGTGGATCAATTTACTAACTTGCATACCTGTTTGGAACTCAACATAGATCATGGTGGGCCACCTGCATAAATGGATGTAAAATATGCCTCACAATGTCCATAGATTGTCCATCTCTGATGACCTACTTGATACTAGCCATCACCTGTAGAACATGACTGCAAACCTCGCATCATAAGAAAGCACTTTGAGTGGCCTAAACCTCCATACTAATAGTCCAGGATCCATACTTGTATCATTGAGCTCAAAAGTCTCTTTGGCTCGATGAGAAAACTCGAAGTATGTCTAGCAATCATGGTCTCTTTGCTAACCAATAGTGATCGGATACCTAGATTTCATCATATAGAGGCTGACAGAGAATATCCCAAGATACCAAGTGAACACCACCACTACCTTCTTAAGAACCCCAGAGAAATCTCATAAACATCTACTCAAGCTTGTGAAGAGAAGATTTCGGCATAATGATGTTGGTGAGAAGATAAATGGGCATCAAGTAGAGAACAAATCTCACCAAGATCACCTTGCCCATCATAAACAAAGATCTAGGTTGCTACCCTTTAAGGTGCTCTTGAACTCTGTGCTTAACATCCACATACTTAGATTTACGAAGTCTTCGATCAATGATGGAGACCCCTAGATAATACCACACTCAGCTCTACTAAAAAATCCCAAGGATCTCTTTCATAGTCTTCCTTAGCTAGGGCCTAGTTTTCAGGCTGAAATACACAACTAACTTGAGTAAATTTACCTTTTGATCCAAGGCTTCACAATACTCCTCCAAAACTTTCCTAAGAACCACATCGCACCTCACATTGACTTGAACTAAGAGAAGGTAATCATTGGCTAAGAGTAGGAGGGATATAGGCTGGGCTCCTAAGCAGGTGCATAGGAATCCAAATTCTAAGAAATCATGCTGGCACAAAAAGCACGTGACAAGGCATCAACATAAATAATTAATGAACATGTAAGGGGATAGTAGACAACCTTGTCGAAGGCCAATGGTAGATTGGAAAATTTTTGTTAGCACTCTATTAATTATAATGGAGAAGAATGGGATGCAAATACAGTCAAGAATCCACCCAATCCAAAGCCCTCCAAAGACAGGAAATACTACAACATATAATCATAGATTTTTTCCATGTCAAGCTTGATGGCCATGAGATTGTGATGAGCGAAAGTCCTTTGAAGATTATGTATAAACTCCTAGGTAGTGAGCACATTACCAGTGATGCTTTGACCATCAATGAAAGCCCCCTATCCAGGGTTAATTAGTTGAGAGAGAACCAGCTTCAACTTGTCAACCATGAGCTTCACCACAATCTTATCTAAGGTCGTACATAAGCTAATGGAGCTATAATGACTAGACTTGGAGGCATTTGCATGGTTTGGAATCAAGGTAATTAAAGTCCTTTTCCATGTCTTAGGCATCCCCCCTAATCTAAAGAATTACTGAATAGCCAATACCATCTCAAACCCAATAATCACTCAAGACCTCATATAGAGGAGGGGGGTAGATCACATCCCAAACTTCTTCATAGTCACCACTCTTGACCAAGGCATCCTAGGAAGGGTAAGAGTAAGAGTCAACATCACCTAATTGAACAGATCATCTAAATCCAAAGAACTACAAAATCTCCTATCCCATGACCTCATTATCAATTCACCATCCTAAAATATTTCTAAGAAGATAAATTTGATTGTTGTGCCTTTAAATAAAGGTAGATTAATGAAAAAAATATGTTATTTCTATCATCTTTCTTAATCAATTGGATCCTATATTTTTTACACCAAAAAACCTCTTGCTACAGAAGGAGGGAATGGCGATCGGACAAGTGCTAGTAGAGGGCCACCATGTTAGCCTCTCAAGCCCCCCATCTTGCTTCTTACTCATCTAAAGATCAGCAATAGGGGATTCAATCAAGTAATATTCGATGCAAGATACTAAGTTTTCGTAGTCTCTTCCCACGTAATTGTGAGCACGTTAATCTGATACCACTAAGATGCCGGCTGGTAGATTGGAAATAAAGGGGGATAAAGGGGGAGACCTTGATCTCTCACTCGTATCAACTATCGCAGGCTCCAGGATTAATCTTGGATTTAATCGAGTTAGCCACGAGATTATTATTCGAACCTGTGATCGATTGGTAGTGAGGTAAGATTTTTATTAATCAGGCTACTGTCTTAGCGGTAACCGGATGATTCCTTGTAGAAGATAACCTCACTTAACCCTATCACATTATATATTTATATATACAGCGGGTAGCATGATATCACAGCCGTCCATGATGTAAGCTCTGCGTATTTCTTAGTGTAGCAAGGGATTTCAGTTAGGGTCGGAGCCTGCTCGGAATATTCTCTCTGTCGCCGTAATTAATTCAGCTCGAAACGTATCGACGGACAGACGTTGGACCGCGTGATCGAAACCATACCTTTGGAGGAAAGAATTGAAGACTTCGTTTAGAAGAAATAGGAGGACTGAAAGCACAAGGAGGAAATCCGCATATTAGATCTGAAGAAGAGGAGATCAGTTATAAAACAAAAGAAACGAGAAGGGTTTCCGAGAACCTCAATAATCTAATCCACGATGAGTTTCCTTTTTGGCAGCAGGAAAACCCCCGCAGGTATTATATGTTCGATCTTCGTTTCATATCGTATCCTTCTAATCCTTTTTCATGGAAAATCCTTTTCAATCCCTTATTTTTCTTTTTGGTTATTTTTTTATATCGAATTCCAAGTAGCCCCTACTTGCTGTGTCGATAATTCTACTTTGCGATGATGGGTTTATTTGATTCATGATCAACAAAGATGTTCAGCTTTTCTTGTTCCTGTTTCTTTTTTGTGTCCGTGCTGTCCCTTCCGAACCTTCCATGGATCTTTTTTTAGTCCATTACAGGATAGCGATGCTTTTTATTATAATTAATTAAGTGTTGCACAGAATTTGGCATGAAGATTAGATCTTGTCATCAGGTTATTTCGTCCATTACAGGATAGCGATGCCTTTTATTATAATTAATTAAGTGTTGCACAGAATTTGGAATGAAGATTAGATCTTGTCGTCAGGTTTTGGTTAACAACGTTGCCCTTTATCTTTATGCCTAGTTTTATCAGGATTGTTGCAATGAGCGTACAACTAATTGATGGTTTCTGTTAATATTCGATTTTTAAGGGGAAAAATGCTCGTTCTGGTGAGTTATAAGTTCTTTCTGGTTCGATTGCAGAGCTACTGCGGGAGAATAAAAGGATGCTCGACAGATCTATCAGAGAAATAGAAAGGGAAAGACAAGGACTCCAGGCTCAGGAGAAGAAGCTTATTGTGGAGATCAAGAAAACAGCTAAGCAAGGCCAAATGGTATACTCTTCGCAACCACTTATAATTCTTAAGAAAGAGTGTAGCTCTACTAAGGTCAACTTATATCCAACTCAGCATTGCTTGCTACTTTAGCTTAGAGTATGTCTGTTTCAGTTTTACCACAATAGTTTTTTGATCTTCTATGGAGTTGTTTGTTGAAATTGTCTTTCAGAGAGGTCCCAAATTTACCTTCTTGGGGATAGTTCTACATTGAAATGGTTGCTGCCGAGTGAAACATGACATACTTACACAGGGAAGAAGATATTAACATGGAAGTGTAACAAGAGAAAGGAAATGTGTAAACTTCATCACGGAAATGTTAATATTGTTTGAAGCTAGGATTCATGTGACCCGTCCCACTTGGTGTGGTACGGGGTCACCACCTTGGGACAGACAAACATCCTGATATGGCACCAGCACACCACCTTTTTTCTTTCTTTCTATTTTTTGTTTTCTTTAAAATTTTAGCTGTTATCATTTTTAATAATTTTTTGTTGAATTTTTCATGTTTGAGTTTCCTTCATAGGCTTTTTGAGCCGATGAGGGAGTTATGGTGTTTAAATTATCTCTCTTTTCTCTCTTTCTCTCTTTCTCAGTTTTCCTCTCTCCCATGCTTGAACAAGATGAGACAAAAGATGGCCATTATAGGGTGCTTTCTCTCTCTCTCTCTCTAGAAAAATCTAGCTATTCTGGCTGATACTAGGTGACTCAGCTAGCATCTTAGTCCACCCTGATCAGCACCAACTAGAATGGCTGAGACATCTTGATTCTTAAGTGAACCAGTATACTGGGGATGCCCCAGGCACCATTATGTAATTGAAATGATACAGTACTGGCGAGGCACGCTGGTACCATCCAGACATGAATCCTTGGTTTGAAGTTTGTATTAATGTTGAAAACTCCTGATAGTTGCAGTTTAATGTGTCAAAAAGAACTACTTGAATATTCAAGTTCTATTACCTAGCATACTTTCCTGAAGAGTAGCTTTGACTCCTAATAAATTTGTTTTCATTTATATACCTGAAATTTTTTGTTGGCTTCTGAACCCCAAATATTTGAAATTAACCAAGGACTCTCAATATAGTACTTATAGATCTTAGAGATCCAAACAAATATAACATCATAAAGAATCCAAATCTAGTATTCATGTGATGATTTATGCCCTCTAGGAACTTGTTCATACATTGTGGAGTGCAATTTTCAGTTTGGTGGATCTATGAGATTGTGCTATGTTAGGACTCATCTATTTGAAGGGACTTGTCAATTTAGTGGGCTAAGCTTGCTTTTAATTCTAAATGTTCTGGAATGTTATGTCAATCAAAATTATATAGAGTATATGTATGTCAAGTTATCTTCTGCTCATTCTTTTCCCTGTATACAGTAATATTGGTATAATCATTATCATCAAACCTTTTTCTGTTTAACATGAATAAGAAATAGAGAAATAGTTATCTTGTTATTTTATTTGTTGCACACATGAAAAATAAAAGAATGAACCATGCTACTGCCTTGGTTATCCAATTCTGCACTGGTGCTCTCTGTTTTTTAACTTTTCTGGTAAACACAGCAGAGGATTCAGTGGAGCATTTCTCTCCGTTTTCCAAAGTTCAAAGTAAGCTGATATGATTTAGCAGTAGCTGTCATTTCACAGATATCTAAAATACTTGCCAGACCTCTAGGAAGTGTAACTGATAATTTCTTAGTGCATTATTTCTCAGTACATATCAATAGGCTGTCTAACTGAAAGTAGGAAATCTTCTATCTCTATATTCTTCTGGTATTCCAACCTTTAGCTCATTTGGCTCCAATCTTCTGATGGGTTTTCAGAGTTTGTCTTATAGCGAGAATTAATTACTTTGGAACTTAAGTTATAAAATATTTTAGAATTGTGGTATTGTTATCCATGTCAAATCTTTCGCAGCTGAATGTGTTTTTTTCTGACAGGGAGCTGTAAAAGTAATGGCAAAAGACCTTATTCGGACAAGACATCAGATTACTAAGTTCTACGCACTCAAGTCTCAGCTGCAAGGTGTTGCTCTTAGAATTCAGGTAAAGTTTTTAACTTGCAAACGCATGTTCATATGGTGGTCTCGTAACATAGAACTCTGCAGTGTAGGCCATATATTCCTTTTCTGAGGTAACCTGTAATCTGATGGACAAATTCCCTCGGTTGTCAATTTTATTGATGTGCATCAGATTATCTAAGATATTACCCTCATTATCTTGTCTTGTCACAGGAAGCAGTTTTGCCATACATATGTATGTAGTGCTTTAAAGCAATATCTGACATGACTATTTATGTAATCAAGAAGTTGTGGCTGATCTATACTGTTTTTCGGTAACTTTTTTTTTTTTTTTTTTTTTTTTTGTGGAAAAAAATGCTGTTTGTCAGCTACTTTAGAATTTTCTGTGCCATGTGGTTCTTGCTTATTTGGAACAAAAAATGGTCTGCGAATCATGTTTGAGGCAGGTTACATAGAAATGTCCCCTATTCTTTTTCTTTTTCCCCTTTTGTTATGAGATATCAACCATCAATGCCTCTCTGCATGCCTTGAATGGGATTGATCTGATTTTCAGCTGGGTGGTCGAAAGAACAACCTCAGGATCCTGAGCACCAGTCCCTCTAAATAATAAATCTGTGGCTATGCTACCTAAAATTAAACTAGATAAAGTTTATGCTTGTAGAAACGAGTAATAACTCGAGATAACCAACAGGTCCTATGATCGAAACCTAGGTTTGATGCCATTTGTAATGACCCAGAATATCTCTCAAAAAGGTTAACTAGACGGTATTATTTGGATTTCTGGAGCCTGTATAAGTATCCAAGATCCCCCAAGCACAACCAATGAGGGACTAAACACATGCTCAAATGAACTCTCAAAATAGTGTTCTTATTGTTGGCAAAATTCTTGATGTTTAAATTATGAGTAGATGCATTCCTATTGGATAAATAAGGAGCAAGGGGATTAACTAGATCTTTGTACATGATTCTGGTGGAGAAAAGCTTTTGTGGAAAATGTATAATTTCTTATCCCAACATTATGGAGATGGGAATGTTACTTACGTTGATTGAGTGAAATAGGAGATTTTTAAACTCAAAATCTCCGGTTTGCGATTTGGAGGTAGAGATGTAGAGGAACAGTGCCTTCAAATGTTTAATTATTTCCATCTTAATTTATGAAATTATTTGCTCGTATGTAAGCTTGCCTAGTATTGGATAATGGCCCCCCCTTCTTCCTTTCTTTGAGAGTTCTGCTTGATGATTAGGAAGTTAGTGCAGCATATGTTAATTGATGGTTGACTCTGATATATCATTCAAGGTTATTTCATATTGAAAAAGCATACTGACTTCCAGTATGTTCATTTAGTCCCTTGATTACACTTTTACTTTCTTATTCTATCTCTATGAGGAATTTCTTTAACTTTTTAATTGTCTGTCGTAAATGTCCATGCTCGGTGTATGAGCAGTACTATGGTCTTTTAAAAAAGCAGTTAGAGAAGGCTGTCAGCAATTGCCTTGTGGGGTTTCTTGTAGTTCCTGATGCAGACAATGGACTTTGGAGGTAGATTGATTGGAACTGTTCATTCATAAAAGACTGGTTGTAGTTTACTTCTGTCTCAAAGATCTTTACAAGGACTATAAAGTTGATGGGCTGATTTAAAGGGAAAAGCGTAAATATTTTCCTTGTTATTGAGTGTTGAACTATTCATTCAGTATCAGGTTTCATGATTTGCTGTATTGTTGGCACCAAGATCAATTTTTTTGTATAACAAGAATGAGATCTCTGATACTTGCAGACATTAAAATCAACACAAGCAATGGGTGAGGCCATGAAAGGTGTTACCAAAGCGATGGGACAGATGAACAGGCGGATGAACCTACCAGCGTTGCAGAAGATAATGCAAGAGTTTGAGCGTCAGAATGAAAAGATGGAAATGGTCAGCGAAGTAATGGGAGATGCCATAGATGATGCCCTGGAAGGGGACGAGGAGGAGGAAGAAACAGAAGAGTTGGTTAACCAGGTCCTCGATGAGATTGGTATTGACATCAATGCGGAGGTAATTTTATTACTTTTTTCTTTTTACTTTGCTGGAATCTCTGCCAGAAATTCTTGTCATTATATCTCTTGGTTTTTATGCATACAGCTAGTCAAGGCACCGTCATCTGCAGTGGCAGCTGCCCCGGTGGCAGGTCACAGGGTTGCCCAGGCTGAAACAAGCGGGAATGATGATAGTGGGATAGATAGCGATCTGCAGGCAAGGTTAGACAATCTAAGGAAAATGTAATTTTCCTGATAGGGTTTGACAGATGAGTGAGAGGAAAGCCTGGGGCCATGTATTATATGTAAGATATTCTCATATCTAAGCCTGGTCTTCGGTACCTTGGAATAATTGAATAAAGTTATGCTTGAGCTTTCATCTCTTCTTGCTCTAATCATATTCTTACCTCTTTTCTTTTTTTTTAAAGTTTCTGCTCTCCTTTAATCATTCTCTCTGTTTTAGTGCTGAAGTTAATAACATATCTATGCTGTTGTCGGTTGGGTTAGATCACTGCTTATTTCTTCTTGTTCTTGTCAGTAGCTTTCACTCTGGCATTAAATTTTAATGGATTGGTTTTGAACTAATGACCGCAGACATTTGATGAGAAAGGCAGGTCAGTCGGTCTATCTATTTGATCGAGGATCAGTAATTTTCAATTAAACAAGATCAGCACCTTGTTTGAATAGAGGAATCAATTATTTCATGAAGGTTGGAAATTTTTCCGGATGACGTACAATGACACGAACACATAAGCTAGCCTTGTGTGTACATGGACTGACCCTTCTCGGTCATGAATTGCCTGAGGACTCCCCTCAAATAGAGAAAGGTGGAATAGTTGCCTGAGGACATTCTCATCTCCAATTCATGAATCTCCAAGTTCTCAGAAGCCGTTATTATTGTTCAATTTGTACATGGAAGGCATCAGCAATTAGATACAAGATTATTTACATAAGAACAACAATCAAACTGCCAATGCCCCTGGGTTCAATTGGATGACGCTGTATGGAAGCCTGCCCACCACCAGCAGCAGTCTGGCACCGAGGTGGCGGCGGCCGTTCGAGAACATCAGTACGGCAAAGGGGACAATTGGAATGAGAGTAGAGCCACATATCGATGCAAGGAACATGGAATGAATGCTTGCACCTGGGCAGCTGCCGGAATTCTTCTCCATCGGCTATGACTGATAAGCATACCGCGCATTCCTGCTCTTGGGCCTGCTCTTTCTGATACTTGCACACGGACACGGGAATTAGCTCTGGGATCCTTGCATCATTGATTTCACCGGCCAAGAGGCCCCGGGACCGGAGAAATCTCCGAATTGCCTCAAAGATGCTGAATGGAGAGCAACAACCGACTGCGATCATGTTCGATGCCAAGAGCAAGACCGTGACTGCAGCGACGGCCACGACAAGGTAGTAGTAGTCTTCTGAAGAATCACCTCTGGTTTGATGAGAGGGAGGAGGTGGAGATGCCATGGAATGGTAGGCTCCAAGGCTGCAAGGAGTTTTGAGAGGTGGTGAGCAGGTCCTCTGAAAAGCTTATCCCGGGACAAAGGGACAAATGCTATATATTTTGTGGATGGATGCTCCATGTCTGCGTACGGTGTCTGGATGCGTTTGTTTTAGGGGCGTTCGGTGAGAGTCCCGCACAATTATATCATTACGCTCATTGGAATTCCACGTGGGTGTCGCATCAAGGAGACAACCGCCACGAGGAGGTAATTGAAGCAGTAAACCGGACACTGTTTCTGGATCTATTTCGACGGAGGTGCAGAATTCTCAAATTCCGATCTCTTTTTTTTTCGCGGACGATTATTTATTATTTGATCGTGCTTTCCTGATCAATATTAGAAATTTAGAAAAGTAGTTGTGCATTATTGTTATGCTTCAGATCGGAGAATAAATTTTCAAAAATCAGGAATTTATTTCAGTCCCAACATTGTCTCTACTCTCCGATACAGGATAATTGATATGCTGGATATTCAGGAATGACAGGGCCCTCTCTATTATATTGGAATATCCATCTCTGGCACCAGGACTGTGCCCTTTTATTGGCGTCGATGACTGACAGGATTGCGGGATGGTAGGCCAGATCGCTCTCCGCGATGGATAGGCATTGTTATGCTTCCCTGATCAATTTGTTTCTGGATCTATTTTGACGGAGGTGCAGGATTCTCAAATTCCGATCTCTTATTCTTTTTCGCGGACGATTATTTATTACTTGACCGTGCTTCCCTGATCAATATTAGAAATTTAGAAAAGTAGTTGAGCACTATTGTTATGCTTCAGACCAGAGGATAAATTTTCAAAAATCAGGAATTTATTTCAGTCCCAACATTGTCTCTACTCTCCGATACAGGATAATTGATATGCTGGATATTCAGGAGTGACAGGGCCCTCTCTATTATATTGGAATATCCATCTCTGGCACCAGGACTGTGCCCCTTTACTGGCGTCGATGACTGACAGGATTGCGGGATGGGAGGCCAGATCGCTCTCTGCGATGGATAGGCTTACTCCTATCTGCTCTGTCCTCGCCTCTCTCCCTGTTTATATGCTCTCCAATGCTTTTATTCCCAAGGGTGTAATCAACAAGATGGAGCAGATAATTCGTTCTTTTCTCTGGAACTCCTCTTCTGCTCGGAGGAGGATTCATCTCATGAGATAAGATAGTCTTTGCCGTCCAACATAGACCGGTGGCTTGGATATTCCTTCTCTCCTTAATAGGAGAGAGGCTTTCTTGACCAGACATGCTGCCTGATTCTTTTTATGTCCAGACACTATGTGGTCCTCCTTCATGAGGGCCAAATACGGAGATATTCCTATGGATCCCGGTGACTACCCTCGACCCACCAGAAGGTCATCGATTGTTTGGCGTGAGGTGCTTGCTAGGGCCCCGATCATCATCCCTCAGCTATCCTGGATTTTGGGAGATGGTCGATCCATCAGATTTTTGCATGATCCTTGGATATCGGACATTCCTTTGATTCAGTGGCCTACCTTCATCTCGGTACTCACGCCCCCCCTCCATGACTATTGCTGATCTTCGACGGTCGGAGCTTGCCTCTTAGGATACGGAGGTGGTTCTGTCTATATTTGGGGAGATCCTCGATTTCAGGGTCCTGTCCATACCCCTTCCGGTTCATCCGTTTTCCAACACCAGAGTTTGGTGACATACGATGTCTTCCCGTGTGCCCATCTCCGACCTCATAGGACGGCCCGCCTTCGACCATCATTTCTTCAGGAGCTACCACTGGATCTGGACTCTGCGGGTTCATCCCAGGATCTTTCTTTTTATTTGGAAACTCGCATGGCACCGCCTCCCTACTCGCGAGTTTCTTATTTCTAGGGACATCCATATGACTTCGGATTATCCTTTTTATGGGACTCCGGTCGAGTCGCAAATTCATGCTATCTTCCTATGTGCTCGAGCGAGGACGATCTGGACATTGGCGGGCTTCCATGACCCTATGATGTCTTTTATGTTCTGCTGCGGATGACTCCTACGATCCAGATCTCCTTTATAGCTTATCTGGCATATCATATTTGGATTTTCAGAAACGACCGGATCTTTGCATCCTTCAGGTCTTCCCCTAGGATGCTGGTGGAGAGATCTAGGACTGCTGCTATTGAGTAATGTAGGTCCACAATGATGCCGGCTGAGATCTTAGGTTCCCCTATCGCTCGTCGAGCGACCCGGAGGGTTTTTATTACCTGGGAACCCCCTCCTCCATTTTTAGTCACTGTCAGCTTCGATGGGAGCTTTCGCCGCAGGTAGAGCGGGATTCGTTATTAGGGACTCTCGTCTGGGTTTCTTAGTTGCTGGCGGTATCCCCCTTATGGACTCTTCCGTGCCAGCACTCGAGCTTTACGCCGCGTGGGCTAGCATTAGGTATGCTCGGCAGGTTCTCTACCTTGATCGTCTCATCATAGAGGGTGACTCTACCACCATTATATCTTGGCTTACGCATTCCTCCTCTATGCCAGCGGCTCACCCCATAGTCAGAGATATTAGACTCATGTTGCAGGGATGTCTTTCTCTAACTATTAGGCATATTTATAGAAAGGTCAACTCAACTGCAGACTAGGTAGCGTCCTATGTAGCTCAGCATACGAGATTTGTTCTTTGGTCTAATTGGCACTCAGCCCCTATACAGCTTAGGGATATTATACTTGCTGACTCTTTAGGTTGTATTCATCTTCGTTCTGTGCAATGAATACACCGTTCTATCAAAAAAAAAAAAACATATACTGTTTGGCATTTTGTTTGACACGCTGAAGAGTCCTCCACGGCCCAAATAAAGCCTGCGCTCTCCTTCTAGTTTTGGGACAATCGAGTTATCATGCATCGAATGATAAAGTATTATAAATCAAGAAAAAAAAATTAAAATAAAATTAAATATTTATTTTATTGATAGATAAAAAAAATGATTTATTCATTTTTAAGATGGTATTTATCTACTAATTTATTTATAAATGTTAACTAGAAAAAATAATTTATCCATCTTGAAAAAATAATAAGATATGGATAAATTGATCAATAAAAAAGTTGACTAACTGTTGGGATATCCTGGTTCAGCTACGAACCAAGCTCCGGTTCGACTTATCGAAGCCTGTTTCTCCGGACTACGGACTTCGGACTAAGCAAAGGCCAACCGCAAGCAACCCAAGGCTTCACACCGGACTACAGTATTCGAAAGCCAGTCCTTCAGATAGCACATTCGGTCCCGGCCGAAGTCTGAACTACTCATCAACTTCCGAAGACACGTACTTCGGTTCCCGCGTAGACACGATCTCCGGTCTCGGAGAAATACCAAGCCTTCGACCCATGCAAGGGGAAACCCGAAGCTTGAACCGCAATCTGTTATAGAAAGAAAACTGTAACCAACGGTTACAATCGACACTCATGCCATGATCATGGCGCGCAACTCCTGCAGCCACGTCCCCGATCTGGCCGGAACCGCTCATTGACAACCCACGATCGCCAATCATGGGAGAGATTGGCTCCCCATGATCGCCGGAAAAAGAGCGGGCCACAGACCGGAGGCCATCTTTTAAAATGGGTAAGAAGGATAGCTTAAGGGAGGGCGAACGATCTCGCACACATATACTTTCAATCCCCAAGAATTCTTTTTCTCTTCCACTCTCGACATCTTCCCCATTCCGTGGCTGGAATCCGTCACTGACTTAGGCATCGGAGTGTCCTCCGCCGGAATAACTCCGACAAGGAACCTGTTTTGCAAGTGAACCAAGAAGCGGTCCTGCGATACAGCGGCTCTGACCAGCCGATCCAGAAACTCCATGCCAACACTAACAATATTTATCTATAAAAGAATGGATCTTTATGTAATAATACGGGTAGCTTTTGCTCGATGTGTTTTAGTTTACTCTACCACGTGTTCTTCATACACCATAGAACTTGGCTTACCTATGGTGCTGCGATGCATTGTAGCAGCATGCGATGGACCATGCAGGCCAACCATCATCCGATGGATGGTCGACAAATAATGCATGCTATGTATGCATAACACATTCGTTGTTTGTTAACCATTTATCGCATCTATAATGTGTGCAATGTATCAGCATACGATGCACCGTGCAGACCATCCTTGGTCTGGTGGACGGTTAACAAATAACGCCTGCTATATATATATATATATATATACACACTCACACGGCATGTTCGTTGTTTGCTAGTCATCTATTGTATAATGGATGGCTATGTGATGCATTAAACAGGATTTAAACCATGACCTTTCCTTCAACCGGGAAAAAAATATATTGTCCCAAGCTCATAAATCCAACGGAAGAAAAACCAGGGAAAAAGCAAAATGGACAATTTCATCTAAATTTCCTTGAAATTACTTGGAAATGTACAAGAAAACAACACGGTGTATTATTTGAATAAGGAGACTCGGACAAGCAAATTTGTTTGCATGTTCACCGTTCGATGCATTTGGAAAGCACCATGCATGCATGACACATTCGCCGGATTTTGACTTTTAGTAGCCCATGGAATTGGAATATGGAGAACGATGGAGGACGTTTCATTTGTCATGCGTTGGGGAAGAACGTCGTCCACGAACCAAAGCATTCATCACGTGATGAATCAGTTTTTGTCATCGGCAAGTGGACGATGGAGATCAAAATTCAAAATAATTAATCATATATGTGACCATGAGGACTTTTTTTTTTTTTTTTTTCTCAGAAGAGGAAACGCAATATACGACAACCTTGCCATTGTTGCACTACAGTTTTTTTGAATGTAACTTGGTTGTTTAGGTTAGGTTCTATTCCTCCTCTAGATTAGCAATTGTATGGTACCAGGGTTAACAATTCTTGTCAATTTTGTTTAGTCAGTACTGTTAGTAGTATGAAACTAATATGGATGATGCATTAAAGAATAAAAAAAAGGTCATCATATATGGTGACATCTTTGGACTTGCCCTTTTTTTATGCGGGACAGCCCATTGGGCTTCTCCAATCCATTGAGCCTTCAAACTTGGACAAGAAATCAAGAAAGATCCCACAAAAAAAAAAAAAAAAAAAAAAAAGCAAAACGTACAAGATCTCTTCCAATTTACAGTTATTCTGCTGGCTTGCCCATTCTAGGACCGATTTTTTTAGCTCGGTCTGGTTCTAATTCGAAAGTTTCTAATGAAACAATAGGACTAATTTATCAAGAAATGTCTTTCTTCGAAATGCTTATGTTGTAAACGCTTAAACTGCTCTTTTTTCTTCAAATGGCACGTCAATAAAGAGCGATATTACTTGTTGCTATAATCCAAAGTTATCATATCTAAACAATAACTGTAATAGAAATCTCGAATGTTAAACGTCGAGTTACTTCAAAAATGTCTGCAGTTATGATTCCATTTTATCTATCATCCTCGTAAGATGTTGGGGATTCGAAGTCTTACAGAGTATTTGCTTTAGAAGAAGTACGGTGCCAAATGGTCTCTAGGTAAGTCACGGCCATGATTCATGTCGTGAAAGTGGTGTAGCTCCCGATAAATGAGAAATTTGAGTTGATGCTGTGATATCATCGAATAGCTAGCTTGTGTGATGGAACGATCTGCTCTCTGCCTCTCTCTCTCATTGCATTCCGAGGAGTGATTTTGTTGGATTTTGTCCTTGAGGTGGTAGCCCTGACCCCACCAAGGAGTAGACGAACTGAAATTTTGGTCCATGGAATATTGGAGATTTTTTTGAATGGACCAATGGGATGGTGATGAGCAGCAAAATTGGCCACCAAAACGCCAATTATGCTACTTTCGGCTGAAGCCCAAAAGAAAAACCCTGGGCCTGGCCCATTCATGGCCTCTCTTCTCTTGTGTTGCAAGGGAGCGCTTTGGCAGCGCATGGTGCGGATACGTGGACTTCGGCTCCTCAGAGAGCATGCTTTCTCTTGGACTTTATAATTTGGACCATATAATTTCTCTTCCACTGGCCAACTTTAATATTGCACTTGGTGGATGGTTGATCATTTGTTTGCTTAAGCATCACGACCTAATTTAATCTTAATCAATTAGTATTCTACAAAAATAACTGCCAAGTTGCTCGAGGAGGAAAAGACAATGATAGGCTTAAATAACAGTCCATCTCTCCTCCTTGTGGATATGTATGGTACATAAAATATTTTATGATCAATTAAGGATAGCCATGATGTTTAAGGAGAAGATTAGGGTTGTGGTCTCCATCACTAGCTAGAATAATTCATATTTTAGTGCAAGTCTTACCCTTTGGCTTCATTGTTGTTCCATGATTGCTATCATTGTTGAGTTTTTTTAGCTATTTTTATTCTTAGACTACATGTTCTAAGCTATAATAAATAGAAAGGATAAGATCAAGATGGTTGTCGCGAAACAAAAGTCTATTCGAGCCTGCTTAGCCGGAACATGGATACGGATTAGAAAAGATATTTTAGATTGATGTATTCCATTTGATCTCATGGTCCAATCTTTATAGTAGAGTACGAACGTTCAAAATTTCTAAGCATCAAAGATGTTGCGACAATATTGTTATATTAGTTCTTCAATGTATAAATTTGTCTCGAGCTTAGATAATTTATTGCAACGAAGTACAAAAATCCTCCTAATATGGCTACACTGCTGATATGGAGCATGTGTCAGATCCGGCTGGATGCCACCGGTGCCACATGGATTTTTCTTTCAAAATTCCCGTTCCTTCGCCAGGTGACGCCCCAAGACGGGTTCACCTCTGCCGAAGTCGAGCGTCTCTGCCACTCCGCCAGGTGTCCACCCAGGAGGGGTCCACCTCGGTCGAAGCTGGCGGCCTTCTGCTCCCTCGCCAGGTGGCACCCCAAAACGGGTCCATCTCAGCCGAGGTCGAGCCAGGCCCTCCAGCTCCTTCGCCAGGTGGCACCCCAAGACGGGTCCACATCGGCCGAAGTCGAGCGTCTCTGCCACTCCGCCAGATGTCCATCCAGGAGGGGTCCACCTCGGCCGAAGCTGTCGACCTTCTGCTCCCTCGCTAGGTGGCACCCCAAGACGGGTCTACCTCAGCCGAGGTCGAGCCAGGCCCTCCTTCTCCTTCGCCAGGTGGCACCCCAAGACGGGTCCACCTCGGTCGAAGTCGAGCGTCTCTGCCACTTCGCCAAGTATCCATCCAGGAGGGGTCCACCTCCGTCGAAGCTGACGGCCTCCTGCTCCCTCGCCAGGTAGCACCCCAAGACGGGTCCACCTCAACCGAGGTCGAGCCAGGCCCTCCTGCTCCTTCGCCAGGTGGCATCCCAAGACGAGTCCACCTCAACCGAAGTCGAGCGTCTCTGCCACTCCACTAGGTGTCCACCCAGGAGGGGTCCACCTCAGCCGAAAATGGCGGCCTTCTGCTCCCTCGCCAGGTGGCACCCCAAGATGGGTCCACCTCTGCCGAGGTCGAGCCAGGCCCTCCTGCTCCTTCGTCAGGTGGGCACCCCAAGACGGGTCCACCTCGGCCGAAGTCGAGCGTCTCTGCCACTCCGCCAGGTGTCCACCCGGGAGGGGTCCACCTCGGCCGAAGCTGGCGGCCTTCTGCTCCCTCGCCAGGTGGCACCTCAAGATGAGTCCACCTCAGTCGAGGTCGAGCCAGGCCCTCATACTCCTTCGCCAAGTGGCACCCCAAGACGGATCCACCTCGACCGAAGTCGAGCGTCTCTACCACTCCGCCAAGTGTCCACCTAGGAGGGGTCCACCTCGACCGAAGCTGGCGGCCTTTTTCTCCCTCGCCAGGTGGCACCACAAGATGGGTCCATCTCAACCGAGGTTGAGCCAGGCCCTCCTGCTCCTTCGCCAGGTGGCACCCCAAGATGGGTCCACCTCGGTCGAAGTCGAGCATCTCTGTCACTCCGCCAGGTATCCACCGAGGAGGGGTCCACCTCGGTCGAAGCTGGCGGCCTTCTGCTCCCTTGCCAGGTGGCACCCCAAGACGGGTCCACCTCAGCCGAGGTCGAGACAGGCCCTCCTGCTCCTTCGCCAGGTGGCACCCCAAGATGGGTCCACCTTGGTCGAAGTCGAGCGTCTCTACCACTCCGCCAGGTGTCCACCCAGGAGGGGTCCACCTCGGTCGAAGCTGGCGGCCTTCTACTCCCTCGCCAGGTGGCACCCCAAGATGGGTCCACCTCAGCCGAGGTCGAGCCAGGCCATCCTGCTCCTTCACCATGTGGCACCCCAAGACGAGTCCACCTCAGCCGAAGTCGAGCATCTCTGCCACTCCGCCAGGTGTCCACCCAGGAGAGGTCCACCTCGGTCGAAGCTGGCGGCCTTCTGCTCCCTCGCCAGGTGGCATCCCAAGACGGGTCCGCCTTTGCCGAGGTCGAGCCAGGCCCTCCTGCTCCTTCGCCAGGTGGCACCCCAAGACGGGTCCACCTCGACCGAAGTCGAGCGTCTCTGCCACTCTGCCGGTGTCCACCCAGGATGGGTCCACCTCGGCCGAAGCTGGCAGCCTTCTGCTCCCTCGCCAGGTGGCACCCCAAGACGGGACCACCTCAGCCGAGGTCGAGCCAGGCCCTCCTGCTCCTTCGCCAGGTGGCACCCCAAAATGGGTCCACCTCGACCGAATTTGAGCATCTCTGCCACTCCGCCAAGTGTCCACCCAGGAGGGGTCCACCTTGGCCGAAGCTGGCGGCCTTCTGTTCCCTCACCAGGTGGCACCCCAAGACGGGTCCACCTCGGTCGAAGTCAGCCCTACTCTGCAAAGCCTCAGAAAGGCAGAGGCACGGGTCACGAGGTCGCCACTAGAGCCGGCGCGCGCGGCATCCCGTACAGGATGCCAGCACGGCCCGCAGCGATACGCGAAATCTCGTTTACATCGGTTAAAAGGGGCCCCGCGATCGAGGAACGAAATCCTTGCGGGCAGGAGCCTGAAATGGCCATAAGCCCATCGTCAATGCCTCGAAAGGAGAGCTCCCGTACTTGGCCCGAGGTCTCGCCAGTCTTCCCCTTTCTTGACACACGGTGGACGAGGCGGGCCGGCCACTTAACTCTCGAACCTGAAGGAGGAGGAGGAGAAGATCCAAAGATCTCCGGAACCTCCGGGAGGGGACATGGGTTGAAGGCGGTCCGGTGGTATAAAAGGGACGGAGAAAACGAACAAAAAGGTAAGTCGAAAAGAGGATAAAACATCGAGAGAACAATCCTGGGGCCCCCAAGAAGTCCTCAGGCGCGAGCTCGGTGAACCCAGCACAGGAAGCCGGGCTTCAACTCCTCTCTTCCTCACACTTCTCTCATCTACATCTCCTCTAAGCACGGGAATCCTTCGAGAACCCACCTTAGAGGACCTGTTCCATCTTGCCGCTCTCTAACTTGACCGTCGGAGTGCCCTCACCGGAATCCCCGGCCCGGATCTTTGACTTTGTTTTGAAGGACCGGGAGCTTGGAGATCTCGAGGTGAGAAAGTCCGAGAATCGGTTCCTGCTCACGAGCTACAGGCCACCACGGTAAGATCGACAACACCTCCATTTATTTAGGTTTCATAACTGCAATAGCCAACATCTCCCATCTGGATCTGGACATGAAAACCAAAGCTCGACTAACATAGAATATGTGAAGCCCAGTTTGTAATTGGGTCGCTTTGGACTGAAGCAGGCAGCTCTCGCCGACTTTAGTTCAGAGCTCAGAAAAAAAAATGAAGAAGAGGCCGAACATGGGACGGAGCCCCTACTTATCCGAGCGATGTTTTTGCCGAATTTCATGGCCGGATCATCGTGGCAGGGAAGGAGAGTTCGGTGGCGTGTAGGGATTGGACAGTTGTGGGGTTCGATCGAATTCCTTCCTCGAATGGCGAGGCATCTTCTCGTTGTTTTTCTATAAATCTTTTCTCCCTCTCACCGTCGCCCAAGTAAGCCCCACTAAACTTCTCGCCGCCATCTCCCTCCTCTCCGGTAAGCAACGAAAAATTCCTTCAAGGCCGGTGAGTCATTTTTCCCTTATTTCATTATTTTTAGGGAAGGTTTAATCGAGATTTCCGGTTCGATTTTGTTGGGGCCGTGCATCGTCGGTGGCCGTGCCGCCGTCTTCCCTCCAGCCAGTTGAGCCCCTTCCCGGTGACCACCTCCCATGGCCGTCGGCAACCATGGGGAGGTTGGTGCGGTCGGGTCGTGAAAGAGCAGGGGAGTTCGGGAGAAGAGAAGGGAGAAAGAAAGGAGGAAAAGAAAAGAGAAAAGAAAAGAGAAAAAAAAAGAAAGGAAAAAAAAAAAGAAAAAAAGAGAGAGCAAGAGGAGAGAGAAAGAGAAGAGAGAAAAAAAAGAGAGAAAATGAAAGAGGAAGAGGAGAGACAAGGAAAAGAATTAAATAAATAAATAAATTTTATAAAATTAGTTGGGGTATTTAGACTGTTTCTATTGATTAATCTGATTTTCATCATCCGGACCTAAATAGATATCTAGATCGAGCCTAATCTCAGACCAGACTGAGAAATCTTTTATTTATTTAGATTCAAGATTAATTATTTAACTTATTGTATCAGAGCTCTCATTACTTTTATCGGTATAGGAGTATCGAGGATCTAGAATTGAGTCACATATTCTTGATAGAATCAATTTCAGGTAAGTTATCTTGACCTCTAGTATTACATACTAAATATGTTATGATTGTTGTGCAGTGTAAGATATGTATAGCATAATTTGATCTGCATTGAATTACATTTGTGGTTATGTGTATTGGTGTTGATGCTCTCTAGTCTGACTTTGATCATACAAGGACCTAGTCTCCTTCTGGACCTCCAGTAGAATAATCACTAGTACATGACTGATGTACGGTATGTGTAATCAGGAGCTAGTTGCCTTTTCTTTGTTACGATCACTGGCACATATTGAGGATGCATGTTTTCTCATATGATTCAGGGCTAGTTTCCTTCTGAACCTCCAATAGAACGATCATTGACACATGACCGCTTGTCGATATGTGTAGTCAGGATTCTAGTCTCTTTCGGGACAAGCCACAAGCCAATCATGGCCATAGTCAAAGTGACTAGGAGAGTAAAGTAAATTGTTGGCCATCCATAGTCATGTCATTTGTAATTGAATGTGCATATTAATGTGATGTTGCATTTTATTGTATAGTGACCTGGTTATTCTATGATGTATGATTTGTGTATATTTGCAATTTGTTGTATCATATTTATACATATATTAGAGGTGATGATAACTTATAGAGCCTGTATAGCTCACCCCCTATTCTATATCTTTATTACAGATCCAGAAGATCAATCAGGCTTTGGGACCAGTCAGTGAAGAGCTAGGATTTAGGTGTTAATCCCTTAGTTTATGATTTATCCTACATCTTAGTTGAATTTTATTTACCTATTAGCTTTGATGGAAAATTCTAGAAATAATAAATAATTAGTAAAATTTGTTATTTATCTCTGCTTGGTTATTGAATTAAAGAATAGGCCTGGCATGATCTCTAGGATGATACCTAGGGTTGTGCGGCCGGTTGCGTAGTTGATCCCTGACTGGATTCGGGGCGTGACAGAATATCAACCTATGAAGCTCGATTTAGAGAATTTGGAAAAAGGGAATTCCTAGAAACCATATAATTCAAGAGTGAAGTGTCACGATATGTTGTAAATCAAGTGCAGTTGAGCACCGAACCGAACTTAAGATTAAATGTTGTATGATCTAGACTATATGTTTCCGTAGTGAGTTCAGCCATCTATGAAAACTGTTCTCAAAACATCATTACATTCTCTCTCTCTCTCTCTCTCTCTCTCTCTCTCTCTCTCTCTCTCTCTCTCTCTCTCTCTCTCTCTCTCTCTCTCTCACACACACACACACACACACTTAACCACATTTGTAACTTCGATATAGATCTAAAATAAATAGGTAAAGTACCTAGTAGATTTTCCTGCATTGAAGAATAATGGAGCTCTGTTAATGAAATATTAGCATTTGTTAGCAAATACAATGATTGACACATTTTGGTGGAGTTTAACTGTACAATCTTGCATGGATTTAGATCCATGCATTGAGGTTCCATCGAAAATCTGCTGATATGGCTGAATATGGCTGCTACGTCAAACAGTTCTGGATTTTTCTCCATAATATGTGGGCATTCAGAAACCTACAAAAATAATAAAATTATGAAAGTTTGGCCATGATGGGAGGTTCCCCGGTAGTGGACTCTTCAATGCCTAAATCAATCTTCCATGAAAGTAAATAGAATATAGAGCTCTGTAATTTCTAGATAGATGTGTGGTGGTGGAGTGGTGTCGAGATGGAGTGGAAACGAATAAAAAGATGGAAGTGGTAGATGAATGCAGTAGAAAGTGAACGAAGCATGGAAGAGGATGTATCACGTCCCGAATCCAGTACCGGAATCGGCTACGCGACCGGTCGCACAAATCCTAGGTTTTATCCTAAAGATCGTGCAAGGCCTAGGTACACAAGAGTCAAACACATCAAATTAAAACTAATATTATATAAACAATTGAGTAACAATTAAACAATCCATTTATTAAGTCAATATCACTAATTGGTATACTGATTCACAAATATTAGTAACCGAAACTAATACCAACTAACTAACTAATTCAATATTAATGAAGCTCCATCTCACGCCCAGCCCAATCCTCGCTATGCATCCTGAGTCTATGCATCCTGAGTCTCTGAAAAATCAAAAAGTAGGGAGTGAGCTATACAGCCCAGTAAGGTTCTCTCACAATCACACCAATATTAATATAAAAACTGAAAGCAGCAAGATCACAGTAATATAACAAGAAAACGATAAATTTTCGGTCATGCAACCAAAACCAATCACATATCAAGTATATCAAAAACCTTTCACAACATTATATTTCCTTTATATGTTTTCATTAGTTTTCCTTCTTCTTTATGGTTCTGGACTAGCCATTGTCATGCGACGCCTATGACTGCAACCACACAATCAACTATGTATTCTAGGTCCGTGGCCAGGCTAGCTCACGTACAAAACTCGTGACTTTGGCTGTCCCATGTTTTAAATGCCCATGGCCGGCTATTCTTCATACGAAGCCCATAGCTCCGGCAACTTCAGATCCATGGCTAGTCCAGACACCGTTATCACTTTAACTATCCACATCATCTTATCAAATCGTATCACGATGTCAAACTTAAAATCTCAAACTTCTCAATGACCGGCATCACGATTCAAACCATCAAAAGTAATTTTTGTCCGATAAACACAGTATCCAGAAATATAAAATATTAACAACTATAGTCATATTGTCCTTTATAAAAAACTCAACTATACCATGCAACAATAAATCATGCATGCCAATGTTTATGTACTCAGATCAAAACCATGCCATGTAAAATAATATATATATTGGTGATCACGTCCAAAATCCTTACCTCTCAAGAATCAATTGTCTATACCTGAACTAGTCCGTACTTAAATTTTACGCGACGCCTTCCTGCTCAGAATATTGATTCCATACATTAATAAATAATTTTATTAAAAATCTAAATTTTCAATTTTTATGAATCTCGAGAAAATCCTTTGATTCTCTCTCTTCCTCTCTTTTTTTTTTTTTTTTTTTATGAACAGTACAGAACCCCCCCTTTTTTTCTTTTCCTTTTTCTTTTCTTTTTTTTCTTTTCTTTCTTCTTCTCCGAGCCGAGGCTTCTTCTTTTGTTTTCTCCCGACTCCCCTGCTTCCTCCTTGGTTCGGCCCGAGCTCATGGCCTCAGAAGCCATGGCAGGTGGTGGTCGGGGAAGATCGCTGGTCATCACCAGATGGAGCGGTCGGCGATGCGGCCCTCGACGGTGCGGCCCCCGGCGACGTACGGCCCAACAAAATCAAACCAAAACCCCGATTAAAACCTTCCCAAAAATCCAAATAATGGAATAGGAGACTCACCGGCCAGCATTGGAGAGCTCCTGGTCACTTGTCGGAGAGGAAAGAGATGCTATGGAAGGACCAGTTTGGCAATGGCTTGGAGAATTTAAGGAGAAACCCATCGACAGACTCCTCGTCGTTTGGGGAAGGGAAACCGCATCACCGGAGTCCCAAACTCTCCTGGACTCATCGCCGACCACCTCCCTCTCCCCTCACGACTCCTCCATCGAGATTCCCAGCGAAAACTCCGACCGGATAAGGCCAATCCCAGCTCCCCTATTTCCGACTCCGAGTTTTCTTCGTTCTCCTTCTTTTTTTTTTCTGTAATTTGGCCCGGTGCTCGGGTTTCACAGATTGAGTGAGACTTAAGAGAGGCAGGTGAGGCAGTATTGGCCTTCTTATTCTGAAAGCTAAAAGAACTTAGAAAAAGCTTACCTTTTCAGAGAAACTTACCTGAAGGGTATTGGGGAACAGTTTTTATAAGCAGGTATATGGAGTACCTGATGCCTAAGGAACATTTTGAAATATAGGGAATAGTAACTGGCATATTTCTATAAAGCGCATACTCTTGGAGGAATAGCTTGAGCAACTAGGGATGGCATAGAGCTTGCCCTCATGATAGACGTACTTCCGTAGTGCACATATATCTATAGAAGTGGCCGATATCAGATAGTTGTGGTATTAGATTACTCACTCCCTTTCGAAAGAATGACGTGCTTGGCTTTCCTACATAACTTTCAAGGACCCTGTGGCTAGACCTGTGGAGTCTGCTTCTCGTACTGAGCTAGCGAGTGATGTAGCGAGTTACGCAAGAGTCCATGTAGGCTTGACTATTTTTAGCTATATCAACCTGTATTTTATTTTTCCCATTAATTTTGGGCATTATCATCAATCAACGGTAATTAAATGAAAAATAGCATATCATTTAGTTCTGATCATTTCAATATATTTGATCATCTTTCACTCATATTGAAATAAGGCTATGATAAAAAAAAACTGAATATGAATCCATAAAATCAATCCCAAATATTTGATGTATATAAAAAATCAAAATTAAGTACCTAAAGCAAAGATAAATAATCAAGGTAGAAAACCTAAACGGGAACATCATGGTCATCATTCATTATTTCGTTGGGTGGTATGGCTTTGATAGTTCAGGATACCCGAGACTCCCTTTTTCTAGTTTTATAACAATTTGTTGTATCTTCATTCACCTATTTCCGAGCTTATTCAATGTCAATTTTGATAGGATTGTGTCATGATTTATCATCCATCACCCGAGTTCGGGCCTCTTAGTAGCTAGTGGAAGTCATTTCTTTGTCATTTATATTTCAGGAGCAAAGCTGAAAGCGGTTTGGGCCAACAATATTTCTTATACAATGCAAGTTATGTGGGTAAACCACCTCATCATTTGAAAGGTACTTTGCTACCACGGTGAAATGGATCCATGGATGGCCGGAGAACATGCACACTCGTCCCCTTCTCCACGATATTCGAAGGATGCTATAGGGGTGCTCCTCCTTTCTACTTAGCTGTGTACATTATGAGCCAAATGGGCAACAAATTGGATTGTTTCTTTTGTAGCCTATCACTCTAGCAAAAAGTATCGTGAATGAAGGTGGTGCTATGCTTGTTATTTTCCATGACATTATATTTTTTGATTTTGTCAAATATATATATACTAAAGCTATATGATAATCTGTATTCCAACAAAATTTTTAACAATCCTATGGACTCGTAGGAGGTTGGTGTGCATCTAGGTAGCCTAGAAAATCTTCTCCATGAAAGGATACTCAAGACTCATTTGGTTCATGAAAAAGTAGAGAGAAGAGAAATAATTCTCAGAAAGTCAAGGGAAATTTTCTTGTTCGATTGGAGTTTTAAGAGAAAAGAGCATGAAAAAATTACTTTTTACGAGAAGACGCTTTTCATATCTCATGAAAAGTTAAAACATACAAGAGACATGGATTTCAAGAACTTTTGATAACATATAAATTAATGACTCTTTTTTCTTTCCAAAAATATTCTTACAAAGTTCGAGTTGAAATTTCGTAAAATATCAATAGACGGTCAAGATGAAATACTAAATAGTGATATATGTCGACCCTATTTATACTCCTTGCAAAAATCTAAAAAAAAATATTTATATAAATTATATAATATTTTCATATTTTAATATTATTTTAATATTTATACTAATATAATATTTTTAATTAATATTAATATAGGTTTATATTAATATTTTATAATAACATGATATTATATTTAATATTAAATTTATATCTATATTAAAAAATTATCATAATCTAATGTTATATTATAATATATTTATATTATATATATTAATATAAATATAATATTATTATTTGTAAAAAGTTTAGAAGAAAAAAATATAGTTCCATATTTATTAAAGATAAAATGAATATTTTATATAGTTTTTCAAGAAAAAAGAATGCACGGTCAAATATAAACTTCTTCTTTATCGCGGTTGGTTGGGGCCTCGCCTCACGGGTTCGAGGCATGAGATTATCTCTTGGGGCATATGATGGTTGGTGGAGCGAGAGATCACCTTCGAGATCCAGGGGTTATCTCCTAGAGCCGGATTGATGTACTCATATTTGAATGGGAAAATGTTACAAAAATTTATCATCTTGAATCAAATATTTTTCAGCAGGACGGAGATTCCCTATCTCTTTTATTTATAAAATAATAATAATAATAATATATATATATATATATATATATAAACTTCCTTTCATGATCAATTAAATATATTAAAATATTTTTTATAAAAATATTTTTAAATATTATTTATTTATTTATTTATTTTAGGAATCCAACGAACTCTAGAAAAATGTGCTAAAAAAAGGCGTGTCCGATACCGGAATGCGAAAACCACCGGACGAGGGGAGAGCCTGTGAGACACATGGCATATGGACCAGGTCCCCACCAACTTTAATCCAGAAAATGAGATTTAGTGAGGCCATGGGCATTGTTTAATTGGCAATAACACCTGTAGCTATTGCCTAATCGAGAACCAAAAGCTAACCGGTTAGAGTATCCATTATCTAATATCAATGGATTTATCGTAGCTATCATGTGGCCCTGGTTACCAAAGTCAGATCCAATATTTATAAGAGTGAAACCTTGTTGGAAAAATAAATTTTTTTTAAAAAAAAAAAAAAAAATTATAAGGAATGTTCAGGTTCGTTAAAAATTATTTTTGTTCGAATCTTCCAAAAATTTGGTGTTTCTATTTTATTACCTAATATTTTATGATGAAAAATCCTATTTTCATCGAGACCTTTGCGCATTTTTTACACCTTAAAATAAAATGATGTATGCTTGGACGGAGACATGTCTTCCATCTTGAAGTTGGATGACCATCGTCTATCTCTCATGCACCGCCCATTTGTTGCATTGTAAAGGATCTTATCTCCATCTCCAATAATTTGTAAAAAGATCGAGTCACTGCATTATAGCCCATCATGCTTGATAAAGTGATGGAAACATTTGGATTATAAAAAGCAAAAATCATCCATCCTTATAAGTTCTAGCCCCACTTTATTTCAATAACCACCTATCCATGTTCCAGAGATCAACTAGATCTAACAGCACCAAAAAAAAAAAAAAAAAAAAAAAAATCCTTAAGGCCTATAATCTCTTGACACATATTAAAGATATGATGTCCGCTAGAAATCCAAATTAATAAGATGAACAAAGTCGAGGAGAAAATACGATGCATTAAAAAAAAAAAAAAAAAAGGTCATGCTCATGTCAAATTGTCACATGCATCGAGTGCAGGGTTTTTTTTTTTTTTTTTTTTTGGATCATTCATTTATCGGAGAGGATTTTCTCCCATTTTCTTAGAAAAAGAATAAGAATGAAGCCAGAGTAGCCGATGCCTATCCTAAAAGGCTCGCAAACAACCAGTCAAAAAATAATGACTAATAAAAAAAAAAAAGAAAGAAAAGGCTATGGGCCCCCTCTTGTCTCACCGTCCATGAGAGACAAATTAAGGATGTTAAATAGAGGCATCAAGGCCGTTCCACATGGTAAATTTGCACCTTAATTAAATGATGGAGAACTTTCCTCACGAAGTATTTTGAGACCGGGACCAGCCACTTCTCAAGACGCGGCGCTTATCAAAAGATGACGTAAGCGCTCACGCAAGTCTTCGGAGATCTATTCGTATGTCCTTTTCTACCGTGAGCAAATGGTCCCGCAATCGAGAGACGGGTCGTCGCCCCTCGTCGTCGCCTTCTCCAAGCCTGCGTCTAGCTTACTTACAACTTATATAAGAGGTTGGAGGGCCAGGTCCATTGCCTTCCTTTTTCTCAGCTTTTAGGGTATATTTAGGAATGTGATAGCTTTTGACCCACGAATACCCAAAAAAAAAAAAAAAAAAAAGATAAAATTTATGTCTTGATGTCAAAAAATTATTTTGGGGTAAAATAAATTTTTTGTTTATATGTTAATATTTTAAAACTATTAAAATAATTTACCGTATGTTTGATAGATAAATTTGAAAGTACTTTTAAATGATAAAATAATTAAAAAGGATAAATATAAAAAAAATTAAGAAAAGATTATTGTAAAAGAGGTTGGGGATCGAGACTTTAATGTAGAGGGGAGAAAAAAATAATAATAAATTTATCTAAAAAAAATATGATAAACATGGAAGTCGGGATGTAGACGGAGATAAGAAGGAAAAAACAAGGATATGAATAGGATAAGATAAGAATAACTAAAGAAGGATATTAATTCGAAAAAAAGAGAGAGGAAGAATTGACATCTTTTTAAATTGTAATCAAATATTTAAAAATTTTGCTTTTAAATTTAAATTCATTTTTGATAAGCACAAATACATTTTTCAAATATGCACTTAAAGCACGGTTGTCCATTAACCATGGATATTATTGTCGATTATGGTTTTTCTCCATGTATATCGATTGCCTCTTCATCGTGCGCAAACGTATGCAGAGAAATTTGAGTTTAAAAACAAGGAGCGACGGCCACAGAAACCAGCCCAAAAAAAATGCTCAAAGGTGAGATCCAGTGTAACGCACCAAGGAAGTGCTCTCCCCTAATTTGAAACACCTTCGGCATCTATTTTAATCTCGAAGCTAAGTACTCCTTTGTCCTCCGGAGAACGCGGCGAGAAATGCCGGGTAGGCTCCCTTTTGTTCAATTGATCGACAAGTTGATGTCTCCTTTAAAAGAAATGGTTTTCTTGTGCTTTTTGTTACTTCCATCGTGGATAATTTAAGGTTAATGATTCACGTAGGTGTTTACCTAACAAAGACTGCACTTTACCCTGGCCAATTGCAGGCCTTGCAGCAATATTTCCCCGGCGAAACGCTCGCTTAAGTGGCCGGATACTGCACGTAGGAAGTACTACTCTGGATTAAAAGAAGCCTAATGATTGAGATCTATTATAGAGACATGGAGAGAAGTGGATTCCATGCAAACCATTGAAATTGATGGCCGACCTGGAGGCAATTCACCAAGCCTAGATAGCCCATTCCAACTCCCAGCAATTGTAAAGTTCTCCGATGACATAAAGCTTTTTTTTTTTTTTTTTTTTTTGATGAAAAAAAAGAGGGGAAGAGTTAGACTCGGGCATGGCCACCGCCAGGCGGTCCCCTAACCCCAACCATCGATACACGGTGCATATTAATTTTAGTGAACGGAATTTATTATATATATTCCTAACTTTTTCACTACCGCCAGCCAACAAGGACTCCAGGATTATTTTATTAATTTTTCTCTCTTTTTTTGATTTTACTCCTGGACTATTTTTCTATTTTTTATTTTATTTCCGGACTTTCCGGTCGAAATATTATTTTATTTCCGGACTTTCCAGTCGAAATATATCCAAACTAAGACTTGAATCCCTGCCGGCTGGTTGTGAGAAAAGTCTCACAACCAACTGCACCACTCACTAGTGGGCTATGATATAAAGCTTTTAGCGGAGGAATGTTTGTTTGAGTTCCATTCATAAATTACTTAACATATAATTGCAAATTATTAACTATAATGTTGTCTAGATATAATTCATAAATCTTGATGCACGACATTATCTCTTTTTACTATCACTCACCTCTCGAGGATGCATGCCTTTCCTGTGATCATCTTCCGCGGTATATTTTCATTATCTTAAAAAAATTTCTTCTAACAATTTGAGAACACTTTCTCAAATTTTTATTGTAATAATTTTGTCTTGACAAGTTATTTCCTGGTTCTAAATTTGCAGTTGCTGATAAATCAATAAACAACCCTTCTTGGAAGATCATCAAGCTCATAACTACAACTCCAAGATATGGTTGTTATTTGTGATAAATTTGTCCATTCCTCTCAGTAAGCTTAGATGATCAGCCTACTAGCAGGTAGGTCTTCCTTCATCTCCAAGCGATGGGAGATAACGCAACTTAATCAAAGAATCTTTGTTAAAGAATTGCTAAAGAGATGTTTAATACATTGAAATGACATGGCTACTCATAGCTTCCATTATATAACGAACCATATTTACAATCTAAACCCGATCACATAGCGTGCCACTTGTTCAATACGTTTTGGTTGGTCAAGAGGAAAAGATGTATTTCTATTAGGCAAGAAATTATTAGTTACAATGATTCTATCATGTATATTTTGGATCGTCCAATAAAAAAATATTATAATATTCAAGAAAGTAATTTTTTTTATTCAAAATGAAAGTCATCAACCGGCTAATCATAGTTAAATGTAAAACATTTTTTAATTCAAAATTTCCAATCAAATTTAAATATAAGAACATCTTCGCTTTCAAATATAAATGATATGGTCCCTTTTTATTAGATGATCCAAGATATATATATGATAAAACCCTTCTGACCAATAATTTTTTTTATCGAACCCATGATTGCTTCGGCTTGGAAGTAAAGCTCGCAATAGATAACAAGTTTTTTGCTTGGACTGTAACATCTCCTGCAACTTGGGCAAAAGGTTGATGGTTCCATTTCTCAAGGAATGGGATTTGTATTAGATAGCAGGAGGTAAGCATTAAGCCATCCTAACGTGGAAAAAATAAAAAAAAAAAAGAAAAAAAAATACTATTTCAACTAATAATGTTATTTGTTTGTGCACGTGCCATCTATTAGATTAGCTTTTTAAGTATTTCATATTAATTGCCAAATTCGACTGGTCTTGTGTTCCAATAAAAATATTGTAGGAGCGGAGCAGAGCAGATGATATTCCGGTATTATAGTAGGATTAGATTGATATATTCACTGGTTGGTGGAGAAGGTATGCAAAAAAATATGCGGTCCGTATCGAACAATCATCTAACAGGCTGGGAGCCCAATGGGCAAGCTACACCGGGAGTTATTTTTTTTATTCTTTTGATTTATTTAAAAAAAATGGTAGGAGGACATACGTAGAAGAAAAGATGGAAAAAAACTGTTTGATATAAATTATGTAGAAAAATTGAACATGTATTTTTAAGTATCAAATCTAAATCTTTCCAAAGAGGGTGCGAGGCAATGTCTACCAGGGTATACAGTACTAGCCCTTTATCCTAACTCATCTTTTGTCTTCATATTTAATAATTATTTAATAACAGGTTATCGAGATTGCAATCTGCCTGATACATCTTTCTTTTTTATATATTTTCACTAGAATTGCGTTTGTGTTCAAACAGTTAGCTGGTGGAGGTATGGTCATACTTTTCTAAGTTGCCTGTTCCTCGCTCCTTTTATTTTTATTATTATTGTTTTTTTTTTTTTTTGTATGCAAGATGTCTCTTCACTCAATGCATCAAAAAAAAAAAAAAAAAAAAATTAATTAAAAGATATTATTTATGTTGCCGCCCATATCGCCGTGGTCCATAGCTACTGATGATGTCGGGTGTTCCGCGTCCGCGCGCGGGAGATGTCTTCTGTATCTCGGGACCTGCAAGTGCCCCGGACCGGGGATTCCGGCAGGAGCACTTCGATGGTCAATTCAGTGATGATCCAGAGGAACAGATCCTCCTGGTCGAGCCCCTCTGGATGAGCTCCATGCTAGGAGAAGTGAGTGGAGTGTATGAGAGTGTGAGTACGAGCTAGGGGATGTGGTGGCCGAGGTGGTCTTGCCCTCCTGTCTGGCCTCTCCCCCTTCTCCTCCTTCTCTTTGTGGTGGTTGTGTTGTTGAAAAATTGGAAGGTTCTTTCGTTGAGAGAGTGTTGTTCTGTCGTAATATGAGTGCTGTTACCTCCTTTTTGCTTACTCTGGCTGAGTCTCTTACTTGGGCTTGCCTCGGGGTCCTCCCTGGTTGTCAGGCGGGTGCGACGAGGTATCGTGCCGTAGACGGGACGCCTTCTTTATTGGGTAGCTGGGGAAGCTTCTACAAGCCTCTGACATTCCTTTTACTTGCCCTTCCCGGAAACCCGATAAGACCTCGACTATTGTGCCACCGCCCTCAGGAATCGTGCTCCTTGGTGCGGTCTTTTCTTCGCTCGTACGGCTGGTCGGTGGAGGGCAAGGTGCCTTGGTGTGAGCTTCCTTTCTTTCTGGTGTGAATGGCGGCCGTGGGCATTAATGGCGACATGGCGGGTGCTATCGTACGGTCCTCCAGGGGCACGCCACCGTCTTTGGAGGGGAGGTGCTGCTTCCTTGGTGGTTGGTGCTTCGATTCGTGCTGGGGGCCGAGCTGGGAAGATGGGGCCTGCTTATAGCGGACATGCCTCGCGGCGGCTTGGCTATGCAGAGGAGGGCCGAGCTCGGTACCGGACCGGTGGGGCCCAGCGTTGATCGAGCTCGGGCTGATAGAGGTGCGCCCATCACAGGGGACCCGGCTTCGAAGGGGCTCAGCATGGTTGAGGCTTGAGCTCAACTCCAGGCCACGGGGCCCGACCTCGGGCTCGAAAGGTCTGCCTTTGATGGGGTTTGAGCTCGGCTCCAACCTAGGTGTCCCGACCTGGCGGGTACCGACCTGGCGGAGGATGGAGCCTGGCTTCGATAGGTGGCCCTGTTGACATCGGGGAGCTCTTTCCGGTGAAGGGGCCCATGAAGGAAATCTAGCGCGGCATCCGATGAGGGCTCCACGTCAGGACCCTTGGCCATGTCAGCAATCCGGTCACATCATTTGCCCCCCACTCCCGAGGCCCGTTGTCGCGCGGCGCTCGGGGCGAAGGGAGTAATTACGGTGCTGACATGGAAAGGTGGAAAGATCTGGTGCAATAATGACCGATATCGGCGGCGTCTCGCCCGGCGGGCCCTTGAGCCTGTGCAAGGGCACCACACGGCCACGTCCAGGGGGTGGTTATGGCGGGCACGGAAGTCAGAGCGACCCCGGTCGGATTGGGGGTGCTGGCTCCGTTGATCAGCGACACATGGCGAGTCTTTTGGAGAAGCCGTAACTGATGGGGGACTAATATGCATGCAATTCTTTTTGTATGTTTTATATGTGGGGTTAGGTGATTAATTCCCGAATTTCAGATCAAAATTGGTTGTAGGGAATTTTGTATGAATTTTTGAAGCCAAGCATGCAGATTAGAACCTAGAAAAGTACTAAAGAAGGATCGCCGGGGCTGAGAAGTCTCGGTTAGGGCAAGTTTTCCTACAATAATAAGACTGGAGGTGGAGGGGGTGTACCTGACAACGTCTGAAGCGCCCGGTGAAGATCGCAGCGAAGGGATCTCTCGTTCCTCGACGGATGCGGCCTGGAAAACTGAGCCAAAGACCCGCGGATACCCGGCTTTCTGCTCGGTGGTCCGGTTGAGGCTTGGCTGGAGTCGTTGGATTCATAAGAACTCGGAGACCTGCAAATGACCTGTCAGGGGTTAGAAAACTCAGAGAAAATCAATAAAACAAAGGAAAACAGCAAAGGGAAGAAAGTTTTGGAGGGGGCTGGAAGGATGGTTGGCGGCAGGAAGATGGTTGCAAACACCGGGAAGAAGAACTCTCAAACCCCTTTATGCACACAGCAGGGTAATCACACAAAGCAATTAAAGAACTCAAGGTTTATTTCATATATCAAAATCTCTCCTTATACAAGAGGCTAGGGTCCTTTAAATAGATCCTTAACCTTGTGCTCTAAGTAAGAGCACATAAGTCTTTACATAAGAATCATTTTCCCTCTCAAACCCTAGCTAGAAAATAATGAAACATTAGATAGAAAAATCCCTAAAAGTTCTCTTGACTTGGCCAACACTCCAAGGACGCCTAGGAGGGCGTGTTGGGCTTCTAGGAGCAGCAAGAGGCCAGCCCAAAGGGGCTCGGGCGTATGGGTTTGGGCCTCTGGAAGCTGGGGTGGCCTGGTAGCCATGTAGCAGGAATATTCCCTGGTATCTTGCTTCTTAGGGGCTTGGGCTTGGCGCCTGGGCTTGATTTCTTTGGGCTAGGATGCAGATGGACCTCTAAAATCATGGATGCCTTCATATATGAATATATTTTGGCATATGGAAGGGAATCTGGGCATCTTGAGGGCATCTGCAAGGAATCAGGATTTTCTGAATTTTTCCTCCTGGGGTCTTCAAATCTTCAAGCTGGGTTGGACTTGGGCTATACTTCCATGTCTTTAATCTGGTTGGACTTGGTCTTCACTTGTATGATGTGGTCTTGGGTCTTCAATATGGTTGAATAGGACTCAAAAAAATAAAATTAGCTCGACATGAGCTGACTAACACTTGACTGAACTAGCTCAACATGAGCTGACTAGTACAGAACTGAAACTCAAAATACTCAAATAACAACTAAAATGGACTTAGATAGGCTAAGCCCTTATTACAGATGGACTCATAAATTATTGATCAATTTATAGAGGGTTGAAAAGCCTCTATCTTATTCTGGTGCCTTTGGTGTCCCCACCAGTAACGGTACGGCCGGACACAGGTTGTCTCGAATGGAGGGGTAAGTCTTTTCGAAACTTATCTCTTTCGAATCCTTCGCGCCCGGCATTAGTGCTGCAGACCTCTCCTTCCTCTGCTCTGGTCTTCATCGTCCGCTTAGGATCTTAGCAGGTTAGCTTCTTCTTCTTCCTCTTTTCCCGCCGACTAGGGGTCTTCGTAGGTCCTCCCTCATCGACTTCTTCTTCTTCTTCTGTCCATGGATCGTTTTGGTCCGAACTTCCGTCCCTCGTGCCAAGCCGAGGCTCCATTAGGGAACCCAGGTCTTCTCCTCCTCCCCGCTTGGCTCTCCCCCCTGCTCCTGCTCCTGTTTCCCTTCCTGAGTCCGACCCTTCTCGGTCGACAGGTCCCGGAGGGATTGCTTCGGTGATCTCCGCCGAGGATCTGGTGGCCATCCGGGATGCGTACGACATCCCTGAGTTTGTACGGCTCTCCGTTCCTCATCCCGGGGAGCGGGTCACATCCAGTGGCCCTCGGGCGGATTGCCTTCTACGAGGAGACCTTCACCGGGGGCCTTCGGCTCCCTGTCCATCCCTTCTTTCTTTCTTTCTTGACCAACTACCGACTTGTTCCTGCCCAGTTGATCCCCAATACTATCCGGACGATCTTTTGTTTCATCGTCCTTTGCCACTTCCACAGGATTGTTGCCCGTTTTTCTCTGTTCATGGTCTTTTTCATCCTGAAACGCCACCCCACCGAGGAGGGGTGGTGGTCCCTTTCTTCCCGTCCTCGGGGCATAAGGTTTCGAGCTCCGCTCTTCCATCAAAGGATGGAAGAGTAAGTACTTTTTTGCCTCGGTTGAGGGGATCGACTGGTTTGGAGCGACCCAGATCGGTCTCCAAATAGGAACTCCTCCATCGAAGCAGCCAACCTCGACTTGTACGAGCTACTCAGATCGACCGAGATCCCATCTCTTGAGGTCTTGCTATCAGAGCAGAATCTCCGCGAGGCCGGGGTCAGCTCGGCGCGGGAGTCGGGTGAGTTCGACTTGGACACCCCCCTCTCGTTTCTTATTTACTTTTCTTCTTTTCTTTTTCTTCTTCTCTCTCTCTTTTTTTTTGTTTTTTATGGGGCTGACCTCGTCTTTTCTGGTGCAGAGATGAAGTTTTTGATGGATGAGCTGCTCTCATTTTCTGAGGAACGAGAGCAGGCAGCCGAGGCAAGCGAGCCTGCTGCGAAGAGGGCCCGAGCTGAAGATGGTGTGAGAACGGTACAGACCGGGCTGGATGCACCAATTGCAGAGCGGAGGCGGAAGAGGGCGGCCGAGCCTGCCCGCGAGCCTTCAGGGCAGCAAGAGTTGGTGCCGACGCCCAAGCCCGAGGTGGTCGTCCGTGCCAGATCCACTACTGTCGTCGCCAGGACAGAGGCCCCTCCTTCGGAGATCATCGACATCGAGGAGGAGGGAAGATCGAGAGAAGCAAGGTCGGCGCCTCCAGCGCGGATCAAGGTGGCGCCAAGCTCACAACCGGCGCCGAACGGGCCTCCCACCGCTGAGGGATCCGAGCCGGCGGAGAGGCGGGACAGGGACTATCGTCGAGCCCCTTTCCGATTGAGCCCTAACGTCTCCCTGGTGATGGACCCAAAGCTTGCCGAGTGGATGATGGACTTCTCGATCTAGTCCTGTGATCGGCGGGAGGGGAGCGGAAGGCTCTTGAGGCGGAGTTCGCATCCCTGAAGGCTGAGGTGGGCCAGAAGGACGCCGAGATCCGGGAGGCCGATGCAAAGGCTAAGGGCCTCCGGGTTGAGCTTGCCGACGCCATCCGAACGAGGAAGGAGCTCGAGGGAGAGATCGAGTCGAAGAGGACTCGGCTGAAGGAGCTCCGTACTGAGGTAGAGGCAGTGAAGGACAGGGCTACCTCTGCTGAGGAGAGGGTTGCGGCCGCAGAGGAGAGGGCCACCACCACCAATCGTGCCACCGTGACCGCCGAGAAGATGACGACAATTGCAATCCGGCAGCAGGAGTGCATCCAGAAGCAGTTGGAGGAGTCGGGGCAGCGAGAGGAGGCTGCGAGGAAGACGGCCGCTGATGCAGTGGCCGCCTTCAAGGAAACCCCGGAGTACATCAGAGATTTCAAGGAGGCGGCGATGGACTCCTTCGCCAAGGGGTTCGCGTACTGCCGCCAACAGCTGCGAGAAATCCTGTCCGAGGAGTGATTGGCCGTGCTCCAGACTCCAGGTAAAAAGGCCCCTGCTCCAAAGGTGGCAGCAGGAGGGCAAGGGGCCGCTCCAGTCGGGGTACCTCCGCCAGTGGCCCCGGAGGCTGCCGAGCCGACCTCGGTTATGGCAGCGACCGAGGCAGCTCCGCAGGAGAAGGCGATCGAGCCTATTTCCTCGACGGCCGCAATTGAGTCTGCCCCCCCAGCAGAGCCCGCTCAGGCACGCGACCCCACTCCGGAGGTAGAAGAAGGGGAAGTCTCGGCCGCGCGCCACCCAGGGAAGGAGCCGACCTTATAGGATAAAACTTCCCTTGTATCCCTTTTTATTTTATTTATATATTTTCTGTTATTTGTTTTTTTTTTCTTTGAATCGGGCTACCTGGCCTGTCGGGGCCCGGAACATAATGTAAATCCTTTCTTCAAAGTAATAGAAATTTACTTCGCAAGTGTGGTATCTCTTCTTTCTGTGATGTGAATGTCTCTTCTCCTTCTTTCCCCTCTCTTCTTTTCTCTTTCGGTGCAAGGAGGTCGGAGGGAGAAGCTTCGAACCAGGGTGCCTAAGGGCAGTTCACATCTCGAATGCCTCGGAGCTAGGCTCGGGGCTTGATCTTCAGAAGTTGGGCCCAAGAAACATCGCCTCAGAGCCAGGCTCAGGGATGTACTGGCCGGAGAGCTGTGTGGCTCGAAGGTTCCCATGGCCGGAGGTCTGGGCTCCAGGGTTGGCATCCTGGAGCTGGGCTCGGGGATGTCGATGACTTGAGAGCTGCTTGGCTTGAAGGTTCCCATGGCCGGAGGTCTGAGCTTCGGTCTCGGGTTGGTGTCCTGGAGCTGGGCTCGGGGACGTTGATGACTTGAGAGCTGCTTGGCTCGAAGGTTCCCATGGCTGGAGGTCTGAGCTCCGATCTCGGGTTGGCATCTTGGAGCTGGGCTCGGGGACGTCGATGACTTGAGAGCTGCTTGGCTCGAAGGTTTCCATGGCTGGAAGTCTGAGCTCCGGTCTCGGGTTGGTGTCCTGGAGCTGGACTCGGGGACGTCGATGACTTGAGAGCTGCTTGGATCGAAGGTTCCCATGACCGGAGGTCTGAGCTCCGGTCTCGGGTTGGCATCCTAGAGCTGGGCTCGGGGACATCGATGACTTGAGAGATGCTTGGCTCGAAGGTTCCCATGGTCGGAGGTCTGAGCTCCGATCTTGGGCTGGCATCCTAGAGCTGGGCTCGAAGACCTATCAGTTTGGTGGCCGAGGAGCTGGGCTCGAGGCCTGAGTGCCTAGGGGCTTCCCAGGTCTTTATGCTGGAGGACTCTTCTCCGGGCTTGGTCGCCGAGGAGCTAGGCTCGAGGCTTGAGTGCCTGGAGGCTTCCCAGGTCTTTGTGCCGGAGAACTCTTCTCCGAGCTTGGTCCCTGAGGAGCTATGCTCGAGGCTTGAGTGCCTGGGGGCTTCCCAGGTCTTTGTGCCGGAGGACTCTTCTCCGAGCTTGGTCCCTGAGGAGCTATGCTCGAGGCTTGAGTGCCTGAGGACTCTTCTCTGGGCTTTGGTGCCGAGGAGCTGGGCTCGCGGCTTGAGTGCCTGAGGGCTTCCCAGGTCTTTGTGCCAGAGGACTCTTCTCTAGGCTTTGGTGCTGAGGAGTTGGGCTCGTGGCTTGAATGCCTGGGGGCTTCCCAGGTCTTTGTACCAGAGAACTCTTCTCTGGGCTTTGGTGCCGAGGAGCTGGGCTCGCGGCTGGCTTGTTGGGGAGCTAGGCTTCAACACTCGATTGCCCGAGGATGTGGCTCAGGAGATGACGTCTTGGAGCTGGGCTCAAAGATGATGTTAGCTGAGAAGGTTCCCTTGGCCGGAGATCTGAGCTCTGGTCTTGGGCTAGCGTCCTGGAGCTGGGCTCGGGGACTTCGATGACTTGAGAGCTGCTTGGCTCGAAGGTTCCCTTGGCCGGAGGTCTGAGCTCTGGTCTTGGGCTGGCATCCTGGAGCTGGGCTCTGGGACTTCGATGACTTGAGATGGCGCCTTGGAGCTGGGCTCGAAGATGTGTTAGTTAGGTGGCCGAGGAGCTGGGCTCGAGGCCTGAGTGCCTGTGGGCTTCCAAGTCTTTGTGCCAGAGGACTCTTCTCCGGGCTTGGTCGCCGAGGAGCTAGGCTCGAGGCTTGAGTGCCTGGGGGCTTCCCAGGTCTTTTTGCCAAAGAACTCTTCTCTGGGCTTTGGTACCGAGGAGCTGGGCTCGCGACTTGAGTGCCTGGGGGCTTCCCAGGTATTTGTGCCAGAGGACTCTTCTCTGGGCTTTGGTGCCGAGGAGCTGGGATCGCGGCTTGAATGCCTGGGGGCTTCCCAGGTCTTTGTGCCAGAGGACTCTTCTCTGGGCTTTGGTGCCGAGGAGCTGGGCTCGCGGCTTGAGTCTCCTGCAAGACAAACAAACTGTTGTACAGAAAGGAATCTTTATTTCTCATGGAGGGGATACTTACATTACTGGTAATATCTCCTCAGATTACAAGCATTCCATGTTCGGGGGAACCTGGCGCCATCCAATCCTTCGAGATAGTAGGCCCCATGCAAGAGGGCCTCGGCCACTTTATAAGGGCCCTCCCAGTTCGGCGAGAGCTTGCCACCCTCCCGGGGCTGAGACGCTTCTGCCCGGTGCAGCACCAGGTCACCAGGTCGGAAGTTCTTTTGCTTCACCCACGCATTGTAATATCGGGCGACTCGTTGCCGATATGCCGCCATCCGGAGCCGGGCTTTGTCCCTCGTCTCTTCGAGGAGGTCAAGGTTGAGCAACAGATGTGCCGAGTTCTGGGCCTCGTCGTACCGCTGCACCCGGAGTGTGGGCACGCCGAGATCGACTGGGATCATCGCTTCAGATCCGAAGACAAGGTTGAAGGGTGTTTCACCCGTTGCCATTCTGGGCATTGTGTAGTAGGCCCATAGGACACTTGGAAGTTCTTCTGCCCATCTGCCCTTCGTCTAGTCCAACCTGGTGCGGAGTCCTTGAAGAATGGTCCGGTTTATCACCTCGACTTCGTCGTTGGTCTGGGGATGAGCAACCAAGGTGAAGCAGTGCTGGATCCCATGCTCGGCACAGAATCCCTCGAACTCTCGGTTATCGAACTGTCGCCCATTGTCGGTGATGACGTAATTGAAGAGTCCGAAGTGGCAGATGACGGACTTCCAAAAGAATTGGCGAACGTTGGCTTCTATGATCCAAGCTATCGGCTCTGCTTCGACCCATTTGGTGAAGTAGTCGATCGCTACTAGTAGGAACTTCCGCTACCCTGGTGCGGTGGGGAACGGTCCCAGGATGTCCATCCACCATTGTGTGAAAGGCCAGGGAGATGACAATTGGGAGATCGGTGCAGCCGGCAGGCGCTGAATGTAGGAGTGGCGCTGGCACTTGTCACACTTCTTGACAAAGTCGGCGGCGTCCTCCCTCATCGTTTCCCAGAAGTATCCCTGGCGAAGGGCCTTGTACGCCAGAGTCCTCCCTCCTACATGGTTCCCACAGAGGCCCTCGTGTATCTCCTGGAGCATGAAGGCTGCCTCCACGAGCCTGAGGCACTTCAGGAGGGGGTAGGAATAAGATCGGCGGTAGAGCTGGCCGTCCATCAAGATGAAGCGGGCGGCTTTCCTTCTGATGAGGCCAGCTTCTTTATGGTCTTCCAGCAGCAGGCCATCCTGGATATACTTGACGTACTTGTCCATCCAGCTCGGCTCGGGGGCTACTTGTTGCACCTTCTCGGGGCTTTTGTAGCTTGGGTTCTCGAGATATTCGAAGTAGGCGCGCCCCAGGGATGAGTTCGGTAGAGTTGCGAGCCTCGACAGTGCATCCGCACGAGCATTTTCTCCATGGGGGATGTGGGAAACATGGAAGTAATGGAAGCCTGCTACGCTCGAACAGACCTTCTCCAGGTACTTCATCATCTAGGGATCTCGGGCCTCGTACTCTCCGGAGACTTGTCCGGCAACCAGTTAGGAGTCGGTGAAGACCTTGAGGTTGTGTACACCTAACTCGCGGGACACCTTCAGGTTCACAAGGAGCACCTCGTACTCCGCCTGGTTGTTTATAGTGGGGAACCTGAAGCGAAGCGCACACTCCGTCACCACTCCATCGGAATTGGCGAGGGCGAGGCCTGCTCTGCTCCTGCAAGAATTGGAGGCTCCGTCCATGTGAAGGACCCAAGGGTCCCCAGGTGGGCCGGGCTCAGCTTGGCTCTCCGGGACCGTCCACTCTGATTCCTCGGGAAGCCCTGTACATTCAACCACGAAGTCAGCTAAGACTTGGACCCTCTGTGATGACCTCGGCTGATATGCGATGTCGTACTCGCTCAGCGTCAGGGACCATTTGGCCAACCTTCCGGAAGTCTCGGGGTGGCTTAGCATGGTCCTCAGCGGCTGATCAGTCACAACCACGATGGGATGTGCTTGGAAATAGGGCCTGAGGGGCTTACCAGACATTATTAGTGCAAAAATAAGTTTTTCGGAGTGGGTATACCTGATCTCCACATCATGGAATATCTTACAGGTGTAGTACACCGACTTCTATAACCCGTCTTGGTTTGTACGGACAAAGACCGAGCTGACAGCCCCTGGGGTGACCGCCAGGTAGAGCAGGAGCTCTTCTCCTTCTTCTGGTATGGACAATAGAGGTGGGGAGGTCAGGAACTCCTTCAGCTCTTCAAAGGTCATCTTGCACTCTTCAGTCTAGGTGAAGTCGTGCATCTTGCGCAATGCTTTGAAGAAAGGGGGGCAGCGGTCAGTCGACCTCGAGATGAACTGGCTTAGGGCCGCGACCTTCCCCATCAGGCGCTGAACCTGCTTCTTGGATGTTGGGTGCTCCATGTCAAGGATTGCCTGGACCTTCTCCGGATTCGCTTCGATGCCTCTCTGGGTGACCATGAAGCCGAGAAATTTCCCGGCCGCCACCCCGAAGGTGCACTTCGCTGGGTTGAGCTTCATCTGGTGCTTCCGGAGACTGTGAAAGGCTTTAGCGAGATCGGCAACGTGGTCCGATCTCGGTTTGCTTATGACGAGCATGTCATCCACGTACACTTGCACATTCCTGCCGGTCTGGTCCTTAAAGACCTTGTTGACCAAACGTTGGTACGTGGCCCCAGCATTCTTCAGGCCAAAGGGCATCATCCTGTAGCAGTATGTCCCCCGATCAGTGATGAAGGCAGTGTGCTCCTCGTCCTCCGGGTGCATCCGGATCTGGTTGTACCCGGAGAATGCATCCATGAAGGAGAGCAGCCTGTGCCCTGAGTGGCATCCACCAACTGGTCTATCCTTGGCAGAGGGAAGCTGTCCTTCGGGCATGCTTTGTTGAGGTCAGTGTAATCTACACAGATCCTCCACTTGCCATTGTTCTTCTTTACCATCACCACATTCGCCAGCCAGCTCGGGTACTGTACTTCTCGGACGAAGACGGTGGTGAGGAGTTTCTCAACTTCTTTGTTGATGGCCGCTTGCCTTTCTGGGGCAAAGCTTCTCTTTTTCTGTCGAACCGGTCTGTACTTCATATCAACATTAAGTTTGTGGGTGATGACTTCAAGAGGAATACCTGGCATGTCGGTTGCCGTCCAGGCGAACACATTCGCGTTCGCCCTCAAGAACTCCAACAGTGGGGCTTTCTCCTCCTCGGGCAGCTGGGCTCTGATATGCACGGTCTTTGTCTTGTCGGCCCCGAGCTGGTAAGGAAGCAAGCATTCGACCGGGCCTCCCCTGTAGTCCTGGGCCCTCTAATCGAGCTCGTCTACTCTGGAGCCCTCCTCGGGCACCCGAGCCCCGCGAAGGGTCTGGAAGCAATGCTGCACTGGCTGGGGCGTACCCCTCATCTCCTCCACGCCGCAAAGGGTTGGGAACTGCACCAGGAGCCTCTTGGTGGAGACGACGGTGTCGAGGAGATTGAGCCCAGGTTGGCCCAGGATCACGTTGTAAGGCGAAGGAAGCCTGACAACTGTGAACGTCATCATGACGGTGCTCTACCGAGGTGGGGTCCCCGCAGTGACCGGGAGAGTGATTTCTCCCTCCACCCTTGCGGAGTCTCCCGTGAAACCAACAAGGGGGGTATACATTGGCTTGGGCTGAGTAGGGGAGAGATTCATCCTGGAGAAAGCATCATAAAAAAGTACGTCCGTGGAGCTTCCACTATTTACCATGATGCGCTTTACAGGATGCTTTGCGATCATCATCTCAATGACCACAGCAGCATTATTTACATTTTTCTCCCCATTTTTTCCTTCCCTTATAAAGGGAAGTACATTCTCAGAGTTCCCTGCCCCCCAGGTCCTCTTGGACGTGCGCTCAGCTCCCCAAGAGATCATGCCCACCGGCTTCTCGGTGGGGTGGTTGTCGATGGCTGGAGCTGGCGGGAGAGCAACGAGCGCCTGGGACTCTGGTCGAGTTCTGCCCCCCACATATTTTTTGAGGTAGCCTCTTTTGATGAGCTCTTCGATCTCCCACTTGAGATTGTGGCATTCCTCGGTGTTGTGGCCGTGGTCACGATGGAAGCGGCAGTACTTTGTCTTATCCCGGATGAAGGACGGCTTCAACGATGGAGGACGTCTCAGATAAGTCTCACCCTCGATCTCCATAAGAATCTTCGTTCTCGGGGTAAGAAGGGGAATGAAGTTCCCCTGAGGGACGGGAGTGTTCCTTGGCCTCGGTACTGGTCGGGAGCTCTGAGCTGACGGTCCCAGCCTCTGCGCCCCTGGCATCTCGGCGGGCGTCGGCCCCTTCAGTGGCTTCCCGTCGAGCTCCCGTATCGTACGATCCGCCTCCTCGGTGCTGATGTACTTCCGATCCCGAAAGAGTAGCTTGGCGTAAGTCTTCGGGGACTTCTTGTCAAGCGAGTAGGTCAGGCGGGAAGTCCTGAGCCCTCACTTCAGGGCCAGCATTGCAACCGGCTCCTCCAGACTGTAGATCTCCAAGGCAGCGGCCTTGAAGTGGGCCACGTAGTCCCGTAGCGGCTCGCGGTCCTGCTGCCTGATGGAGAAGAGGCTGTCTGCCTCACGTGGCATCTTCCGACAAGCGTCAAAATGAGCCACAAACTTCTGTCCCAACTGGACAAAGGAGCTGATGCTTTTCGGCTCGAGGCGGGCAAACCACACCCGAGCCGCCTTCCGAAGGGTAGCAGGGAAGGCGGTGCACAGAAGGGCGTCAGTGGCCCCCTGGACCCTCATGAGGGCCCGATAACTTTTCAAGTGGTCCAGGGGGTCGGTGGTCCCATCGTAAGGATCAACCTGCGACATGCGGAATCGACGGGGAATCGGCTCCGCCTGGATCTCCTGTGAGAATGGGGGGCGGGTGTCATAGCCCGCTGGCTCGTTAGCGGAGCCAGGCAAGTTGACGAACTGGCGGGCAAACTCCGCCAGCTTGCGGTCATGCTCCTCCAGGCGCTTCTCCACCATGCGCCTGATGGCTTCGTCTGTGGACCCCTCTGCTGAGGGGGGTGGGGAAGGTGACGCGGATGCGTGGCGCCCATGATGAGGAGCTTTGCCCTTTTTTCCTTGGCGGGGTTTGGGTGCCCCCCGGTCAAGGTGCGGTGAGCAGCTTTCTTCATCAGTAGAGCTGGCCCGCCGTCGCTTCATTAGGACCTGATGGGTACCCCGAGGGTCTATAACTGCCCGAGGCTGCGAAGGCCTCCTGTGGAAGGAATGAAGGTTGTCGCGGGGTGCTGCGACATGGGTCGCGGGGGTCTCTGGCTATTGGTGGGTAGCCAGGGACTGATGTTGGTACTGATGCTGGAGCTGGTGCACTGCTGCAGTGAGAGTATGCATCTGCTGGGCAAGCACGGTCAGCTGGATCTCCAGTGGGGGCGGTTGAACCGGGGCAGGTAATTCCATCTCCGGTCCGTGCGGGTTTCCGTGAGAAGGGGATGTCTCCGCACGGCTGGGAGAAGCTCCTCTAGTCCAGGTGGTCACCATCCTCCCAGTAAACTGTATAAGCGGGGCTTGAACTGGATCAAGTGTCATCCTGCTCCCCCCTACCTGGTGCGCCAATCTGTTGCCGCCCAGATCGCCGTGGCCCGTAGCTACTGATGATGTCGGGTGTTCCGCGTTCGCCCACGGGAGATGCCTCCGGTGCCTCGGGACTTGCAAGAAGGCCAACATCAGTGACCCGGGCCAGGGATTCCAGCGGGGGCACTCCGATGGTCAAGTCAGTGATGATCCAGGGAAACAGATCCTCCTGGTCGAGCCCCTCTGGATGAGCTCCATGCTAGGAGGAGTGAGTGGAGTGTATGAGAGTGTGAGTGCGAGCTAAGAGATGTGGTGGTCGAGGTGGTCTTGCCCTCCTATATGGCCTCTCCCCCTTCTCCTCCTTCTCTTTGTGATGGTTGTGTTGTTGGAAAATTGGGTGGTCCTCTCATTGAGAGAGTGTTGTTCTATCGTAATATGAGTGATGTTACCTCCTTTTTGCTTACTCTGGCTGAGTCTCTTACTTGGGCTTGTCTCAGGATCCTCCCTGGCTATCAGGCGGGTGCGACGAGATATCGTGCCGTAGACGGGACGCTTTTTTTATTGGGTAGCTGGGGAAGCTTCTACATGCCTCTGACATTCCTTTTACTTGCCCTTCCTGGAAGCCCGACAGGATCTCGACTGTTGTGCCGCCGCTCTCGAAAATCATGCTCCTTGGTGGGATCTTTTCTTCGATCGTATGGCAGGTCGGTAGAGGGCAAGGTGCCTTGGTGTGAGCTTCCTTTCTTTCTGGTGTGAATGGCGGCCATGGACATTAATAGCGACGTGGCGGGTGCTGTCGTACGGTCCTCGGGGGGCACGCCACCATCTTTGGAGGGGAGGTGCTGCTTCCTTGGTGGTTGGTGCTTCGATTCGTGCTAGGGGCCGAGCTGGGAAGATGGGGCCTGCTTGTAGCGAACCTGCCTCGCGACGGCTTGGCTGTGCAGAGGAGGGCCGAGCTCGGTACCGGACTGGTGGGGCCCAGTGTTGATCGAGCTCGGGCTGACAGAGGTGCGTCCAGCACAGGGGACCTGGCTTCAAAGGGGCTCCGCATTGTGGAGGAGGCTTGAGCTCAACTTCAGGCCACGGGGCCAGACTTCGAGCTCGAAAGGTCTGCCTCAGGTGGGGTTTGAGCTTGGCTCTGACCTAGATGTCCCAACCTGGTGGAGAACGGAGCCCGACTTCGACGGGCGGCTCCGTTGACATCGGGGAGCTCTGCCCGGTGAAGGGGCCCATGAAGGGAATCCAGTGCGGCGTCCGATGAGGGCTCCATGTCAGGATCCTTAGCCACGTCAGCAATCCAGTCACATCAATTTATATTTTCTGGTTGTGTATAGATATCTAAGATCTGTTCAATATATAATTAATATGTGACTAAATATATATTTACATAAGTTCTCGGTACCAATTAATCCAAATAATATTTTTGTTGTTATGGTTGAATGAGAACTTGAATCACTATAAATAATATCAAAAAGAAGCTAATCCATAACCCATGTAGATTACTAAGAGATAATATAAAATGAGTTTTTTTGGAATTGTCTGCAAGCCAATTTGTGGTTGAATTTGAGTACTTGGATCTTTATCGACTCAAAATGTAAAGATTAAATTGAGAGAGCATGCGATGATCTTTGTTATTGTATATTTTGTCCCACGTAATTTGTGCCTAGATAGAGCCTGGATATGTATAGATTAAGAGATCCAAATATTAGTTTTTAACTTATCTTTTTTAACTTATTTTTTTTTTAACTTATCTTTCTAAATTAGGTTGCAGCTTGTTACAGCAATACTTTAAAACAACCTTTCTACTATTTCCCATAGATTAAGAACAAAGTCTAAGGAATAATCTTTTCTCATTGCGGAGGCAAGCTAGGTGAACAGTGCATCCGAGCTATATATTTCTTAAAACAAGGAATGGTAAGAAAAATTATTATCTACAGTATCAATCAAATCTCTTTGATTAGACATTATAGGTTCTTATTAAATAACTACCCTTTTTGAAACCAATTGCATACCAAATATTGGGATGCGATAAAATGGTAGCTCAATTAGTAAAAACCTTATCCTACTTGGTCACAGGTTTGATGCATAATCAAGTAGATAATTCAATTAAATTTAAATTTTTTTTTGAGATCCATGATCACTTATATGAATTAGAGATCATGATTTTTCTCTTTATCTTTTTTTATTAATGATATCATATTAATGTATATATCAAGATAAGTACTGATGGAATAGGAATCTACGGAATAGCTATATTAAAATTTATTTTTTTATTTTTTTACTGATAAAAGAAAATACAGTTTTTTTAAAAAAAAATAATTATCATATTTGCCCATCATTATCGGAAGAGACGCAAAAGAGTAATTATCATATCTGCCCATCATAACTGAAGAGACTTAGCCGACATAAAAAATATATAGTATTTTTTTATTATTACTTAAAAATAAATAGATCTTTCGTATATTTAATTTTTTTAATATATTATTTTGGAAATCTTTTTCGGTGAAAGGGAGCCTAGCTTGCTCATCCTCTATTTCGAATCGATAGGTTCTGATACAAACCATCAAGAGGAGCAGCTGCATGAAATCGTTCAGGATACATGGTCATGCACGGAATCTTTCACATAATTATTAGATTTTTTACCAAATGTGTGAGTATACGTGATGACTAACAAACTGATGGATGGTTGCAAAAAAAAAAAAAAAAAAAATTAAAAATAATGTAAAAAAATTATTTATCAAACTACGGTAGTTTACCACTAAAGTGGTAGCCCTATTGGTAGGGGCTTAAACCCTTCATCCACCAATTAAGGGTTCGAGGCATGATCCATGTGGATGACACGATTAAATCCCGGATATGTCCTGGAGCACGTGACTGGGATGGGAAGAGAGCGCACTACTCCGTCGGCTTAGCAGGATCAGGTTGACATACTCATCTATGGTGGGGAGGGCACGCAAAAATATGCGTCCCAAATCAAACATGGTCTGGCAGGGAGGGGGCCCAGTGGATGGGATTTATCTCTCCTTTCCCTTTTATTTATCAAAAAAAGAAACTATGGTAGTTTGATTTTTATTTATCAAAATAGGTATACGGTGGTGACATGGCGGACAGGTTGGATTTGAAAACGTGGGTTGGACCCGCAATTTCATGAAAACACGGGTCGGACCTGCGATTTCACCACGAAAATGCGGGTTGGACTCGCGATTCCACAAAAACACAGCTCCGACCCATGATTTTTATTCAACCCTAATTTTTTTAAAAAAATAAATATGAAATATGTTTTAAAAATTATATAAAATTTACTTTATAATTTTTGAGTTTGTTAATTTGGGTTCCGAGTCCAGACCATCCATACTTAAGATTTAGGTTTTAGGTTTAAGAAATTAGGATTTACGTCTTAGGATTTAGGGGACACGTCTCGCATCTCTACGTGCGATGCCCATTACCATCAATACCCATTACCTGTGGTATGCCTCTGTACCCTCGTGTGGTCCACACCTTGCATTTGAACATGTATGTCCCTCACCTGGCCATAGTTTGCTCCGTGCCCAACCATGCTGTGTGCCCGATGAATGCACGCCTGTGGTTGACTAATTATTTAATTATTTTTAAAATAAATCACTATAGATTTAAAAATTATTTTTCTTAGAAAATATCGATTAATAATTTTGTAAATATTTGTTATATAATTAATGTAAATTGTATATTTTCAAATAAAAAATTTTAATTAATAAAATTAAATATTTTGTTGTAATTATTTTTTATAATTTCGTAATTAATATATTGAATGAGAAATTACATGTCATCCAAGAAAATTTTGGATAAATTATCACTGAGATTTTTTTAAAAATAATGTTCATTTGATCAATATATACGAAGTTGGGATCAGCCCAATTATATTCATAAATATAGGTGTTTTGGATTACGTGAAAATGTATGGGTTGAAAAAAAAATTAATTGGTGTAATCGTGATGTATCCTCCTCCTTATTTTATTTTTAGTTTTAATAAAAAGTAAAAAAATTAAAAAATTAATATAAATCCTAAAAATTTAAAAATAAAAAAACTTGGAAAAAAATTAAAAATAAGAGAAATAATAATATGATATTAAAATATTATTTTATGTATTTTATATTATAATAAATATATTATAATTTTAAAAATTATATATTATATATTATAATATAGTATATTTATTGATGTATGCATATTAAACATAATGGTGACCGTTTTCTAATTACAAAATTATAATATAGTATATTTTATTATTATTAAAATAAAAAAATGAGGAGAAATCATAGGTGAAATTACAAAATTATTATTCAGGTTGATAATAATGGATTTTTTTAAAATAATATTTTTTAAATTTTTATTTCTGAAGTTAGGGTGTCCCAACTTTATTTATGAAACTAGATGTACGTATTGAAAAATTTTTTTTGATGAAACGCATGTTCTACCCGTAATTTCAAGAAAACACAAGTAGAACCTGTGATTTCTCATCCATCTTTTTTTATTTTAAATTTTAATAAAAAAACTTAAAATTTAAAATTTAAAAAATAATTAAAATTTTAAAAAATTAGAAATTTTTTAAAAAATAAAACAATAATAATATGATATTATAATAATATATTATTATATATCTTATATTATAATAAATAATTTATATTTTAAAATATAAATTATCATTTATAGCCGGTCTGGCTCTAGCAAGTCCGGCTCCAGCCATCGATCCGATAGCAAGTTCGGCTGCTAGGTCGATGCCAGTTCGATCGCTAGTTCGGCCATTGCTAGGTCGATACTCAATGATAAGACATAAATCCTAATTCCTTAAATCTAAAATCTAAAACCTAAATCCTAAGTATGGATGCGTTCGAACTCGGAACCCAAATTAACAAACTCAAAAATTATAAAATAAATTTTATATAATTTTTAAAACATATTTCGTATTTATTTTTAAAAAAATCAGGGTTGAACTGAAATCATGGATTAAACCTGCATTTTCATGATGATCTGATCCACCTGATTCTAACCTGAAATCGCGGGTTCACAGCAAATTCGCAGGTCCAACCCGCATTTTCATAGCCTTTTGCCACGTGCTCGAAAGCCATGCCACGTGTTCTCTTTCCCTTGCCATCTGTCATAGATATGGCCATGTATCTAAGCTTGAGTGACACGTAGTCAAAAAAATATCTTGATCTGTAAATAAATTACGGATCATCTATTTTCATAAATAATTTTTTTATATATTTTTTAAAAAAATCCTGCGAAAAAATTTAGGGAAAAAAAAAAAATCCGACCAAGCGCCAGAACCTCATGAGCGTCTGAGTTTTTTTTTAAAATAATATTTTTTAAATAAAAAATTATTAAAATAGGTGTTTCGGGATATATTTACTGAAGTAGGTGTTTTGTACCGACGTGGCGGTGACGGGGCACTAAGTTCGGCTTTTCAAAAGACGAAATTGGATTTCGTCTTTTGAAAAGACGAAATTTTTATAAACTAATATTTTTTTAGGTATTTTGTACCGATGTGGCGGTGACGGGGCACTAAGTTCGGCTTTTCAAAAGACGAAATTGGATTTCGTCTTTTGAAAAGACGAAATTCTTATAAACTAATATTATTTTATTTTATTTTAAAATTTAATTTGACACGTAATAAAATTTGATTTGATACGTAATTAATTTGATGCGACGTTGAAATCGTCTGTTGGAGAGACGAATTCAATTTGGAATTCGTCTTTCCAACGAACGAATTCAAAATCAATTTTTTTTTATAATTTTATAAATATTATTATTATTTTTAAATAAAATTAATAAATTTTAATTTTAAATAAATAAATAATAAATAAAAAATTAGTATTAGTTAAAATTTTATATATTATTTTTTGATAATATTAATTATTATATTATTTTAAGATAATATTAATTAAAAATAATATTAATTAACTATATAAAAATAATATTAATTTAAAATTAATAATAATTTAACTAAAAATAATATTAATCGAAAATAATATTAATTAAAAGATATTATAATATATATTATATTATAATTATTATTTTATATTCTAAAATATAATGAATATATTATAATTTATTATATTATATATTATAATTTTTATAATATAGTATAAAAAATTTTTAAAAAAATAAAAAAAATAAAAAAATAATCATCATGTCGATACTATTCGGTCGCTAGCCCGGTACCAGTTCGGTCGACAGCCCGGTGTCAGTCCGATCCCTTGCTCAGGAGCGGTGGCAGGACCCCGACGACCGGACCGGCGATCGGGTCTGCGGCATGACTGGGGCTAGACCGGTGACAGGATCTTGGCGGTCGGATAAGTAATCAGACCCGGGTGGCCGGACCGGCTGCCGGATCGGGGGCCGTAACTGGGGTCGGACCATGGGCCGGATCGACGGCCGGACTGGGACCCGCATCGGGGGCCGGATCGGGGACCCCGGTCCGGCCGCTAGTCCGGCCCCCGATGCGGGCCCCAGTCTGGCCGCCGGTCCGGCCCCCGATGCGGGTCCCAGTCCGGCCGTCGATCTGGCCCCCGGTCCGACCCCAGTTACGGCCCCCAATCCGGCAGCCGGTCCGGCCACCTGGGTCCGATTACTTATCCGACCGCCAAGATCCTGTCACCGGTCTAGCCCCAGTCATGCCGCAGACCCGATCGCCGGTCCGGTCGTCGGGGTCCTGCCACCGCTCCTGAGCAAGGGATCGGACTGACACCGGGCTGTCGACCGAACTGGTACCGGGCTAGCGACCGAATAGTATCGACATGATGATTATTTTTTATTTTTTTTATTTTTTTTAAAATTTTTTATACTATATTATAAAAATTATAATATATAATATAATAAATTATAATATATTCATTATATTTTAGAATATAAAATAATAATTATAATATAATATATATTATAATATCTTTTAATTAATATTATTTTCGATTAATATTATTTTTAGTTAAATTATTATTAATTTTAAATTAATATTATTTTTATATAGTTAATTAATATTATTTTTAATTAATATTATCTTAAAATAATATAATAATTAATATTATCAAAAAATAATATATAAAATTTTAACTAATACTAATTTTTTATTTATTATTTATTTATTTAAAATTAAAATTTATTAATTTTATTTAAAAATAATAATAATATTTATAAAATTATAAAAAAAAATTGATTTTGAATTCGTTCATTGGAAAGACGAATTTCAAATTGAATTCGTCTTTCCAACAGAAGATTTCAACGTCGCATCAAATTAATTACGTATCAAATCAAATTTTATTACGTGTCAAATTAATTTTTAAAATAAAATAAAAAAAATATTAGTTTATAAGAATTTTGTCTTTTCAAAAGACAAAATTCAATTTCATCTTTTGAAAAGCCGAACTTAGTGCTCCGTCACCGCCACGTCGGTACAAAACACCTATTTCAGTAAATATATCCCGAAACATCTATTTTAATAATTTTTTATTTAAAAAACATTATTTTAAAAAAAAACTCTGAGCGTCTAGGTACCCAAGCTGTACCATCCATCCTAACGGCTGTATCTTTTTCGGGAAAGAAAAATTCCACTCCTTTCACGCGAATCCACCGTTGGATCATGAATCGCCTTCAAATCTATGCGAGTGATGAACGATAAAGTGCAGATTGCTTTGAGAGCTGCGCAGTGGGTGATTTAATGATGGATTGTTGCAAAGGAATCGGTTCTCCGCGTTCTCGCGAAAGATACAACCCTCGTAAAGTAACCAAAGAAATGCCCTAATTCGAGGGAGCTAAGGGAGACAATTAAAAAAAAAAAAAATAGAGACTGTGAGATGATGATATAGATTTATCGGGTGTACGGCGGGGAAGGATACACCTTCGTTTATGCAAATCGGTGGTTGGATCACGTAATGATCATTTCAAAATCTATACATATAGATAAATAACAAAGTTTGTAACGCTTTGAGATCTCTGCCGGATATGATTCAACGGTTGAAGTGGTGAAAGAAAATCAATCATTTCTTTTTGCGCGAAAATACAATCCGAACCACGGGTATATACACCAACAACGGCAAATATGTACTCGGTAGGAAGAACATCGATAAAATTCAAAGGAAAGAAAAGATGCCGCCGTCACCGTCAGATAACGGCTGCCGCGGTCTCATCTGGTACCGGCCGCTACCGTGACACGGTTTATTAAACAAAGACCCGTTACCGTTTCCCTCCTCTTCTCTCCCCAGTTCCCGAGGTCCGTCCTCCTGTTATCTCTGACGGAAAACTGGGAAAGGAGACGCCGAGGGCCGTGGATGGTTCGAGACTCCTTCTCCTCCTCTCAGGGGATTCGAACCCTAGCCGTCCCCTCCACCCCCAAAAAGGTAATCACATCCGTTTTCTAGCATTACAGTTTGGGTTTCCGATTCTCTTCTCCCCAACCTCTTTTCTTCTCTCCCTTTCGCCATCTCTCGGATCCTTCCATGGTTAGATGTGTCTGATCTCTTTGATTCGGTCTTTTCCTTCCGTTTTCGGAGGATTTCGTGGGATTCTATAGCCAAGATTGATAAAGATCTCGCCTTTTTTGTCTTCTTTTTGTCTCCAATCCGATTCTCTGGATCCCTGGTTCTAGGGTTTGTTTCCTGTTTCTGAGGAATCGCCGATCCTAGGGTGTTTCAAATCACAAAGCAAAGCAAATTTCTTGATTGAAAGTAGGAATTTTTTTTTTTTTTGGATTAAGGGTTCTTTGAATCGAATTGATAGGGGTTTGGTGGTCATGGAATTGATCTGTGAGGATTTTTATTGGGATGATGTTTCTGGATGTGTTGGAATTGTGAAGCCGGCCAGATAGATAGGGTGCAAAGGAGGAAGAGGAGGAGGAGGAGGAGGAGGAGGTAATAAGGAAGAACAACCGCCATGGGAGAGTCCCTCCTCACCACCTTGTCCATGGAGAACCTCCACCCCTCCACTCTCCTCTCCATGGACCCCAGCGGCGGTGCCCCTCCGCCGGCTGTCGCCTCCTCCGCCTCGGCCTCCGCCCACGACGACTGCGACCGGGAGCTCATGATCCAGCAGCGCCAGCAGATGGTTCTCCCCGGGCCTCCCGACATCAACCTCCCCCTCTCGTCTGAGCGCTCCCCTCCGCCGCAATTATGGAGCTCCGACCCCTGCGACATCCTCGACGTCGGCCTCGGCCCCCAGATCTACGAGACAGAGGCCGTCCTCAACCTCCCCAAGGCCGGTTGCAGCGCCACCGCGGTTGCCGCTGCCGCCGGCGCCAGGAAATGCGCCAAGAGAGGGGATAGCATCTGGGGCGCTTGGTTTTTCTTCAATTTCTACTTTAGGCCTGTGCTCTCTGAGAAATCTAAGGCAAAGATCATCCGGGATGCAAACGGTGTTTCGGGCTTCGACAAGTCCGATCTCCGGCTTGATGTGTTCATGGTTCAGCATGACATGGAGAACATGTACATGTGGGTCTTCAAGGAGCGGCCGGAGAACGCTCTTGGCAAGATGCAGCTGAGGAGCTTCATGAACGGGCACTCCCGCCTCGGGGAACCCCAATTCCCTTTCAGCGCCGACAAGGGATTTGTCCGTTCCCACCGGATGCAGCGCAAGCAGTACAGGGGTCTTTCGAACCCGCAGTGCGTGCATGGTATCGAGGTCGTAAGGTCACCTAATCTCTCAGTGGTCTCTGAGTCTGATCGAAAGAAGTGGATGGAGCTCACGGGTAGGGATCTCAATTTCTCAATCCCTTTAGAGGCCAGCGATTTTGGGTCTTGGAGGAATCTTCCCAACACTGACTTCGAGCTTGAGAGACCGCTTCCATCCTTGAAGAGCACTTCACATGCCCATCCAAGGAGGTTGCTAAATGGCTCAGGTCTGAATTTGTCAACACATTCATCATTGAATCATTCTGCTGGGGATGGTTTGGATGTCTCCAATATGTGCACCAAACGTAGGAAGGACTTCTTCTCGCATGGGGTGGACGAGGATTGTTCCTTGCTGAATAATTCTTATCCAGACAGGTCCCAAGATACTGACATGCATCCACTTGAACCAGTACCATGGCTAAATGAGTTTAGTGGTGTGATGAGGCATGCATATGGACCCGTGACTGCAGCAAAGTCTATATATGAGGATGATGAGGGGTACCTGATAGTAGTTAGCTTGCCTTTCTCTGATCAACAGAGAGTGAAGGTCTCCTGGAGGAACAGTCTTACTCATGGGATAGTGAAGATATCATGTATCAGCACTGCTCGGAATCTTTATATTAAGAGACATGATAGAACTTTCAAGCTCACAGACCCTTCCCCTGAGCACTGTCCACCAGGGGAGTTTGTAAGAGAAATACCTCTGGCAACACGCATTCCTGAAGATGCTAAATTAGAAGCATACTATGATGAATCTGGCACTGTGCTTGAGATAATGGTCCCTAAGCACCGCCTCGAACCAGAAGAGCATGAAGTTCATGTCTGTATGCGCCCACCTCATCTTGGGGCAAATGAACTTCTGTTGACTTGAGAAGGCAAGGATTTTTATGTGTATGGGTGGTTGCCATGGTCTGTTCCAGTGTTTTCTAACTTTGTACCATAAAAGGAAACCCATGAAATGAAAGTGCACCCTTACCATGCACACTTCCTTATGCAACTTGGCTTTGCTGACTGCTTTGGAGCTCTATCATGTTCTGCTGTTGGGATACATCGGAGCTACTCGCACACTCGAGGCTCGAAAGGCAAATGGTAAGCCCTTGACAATACTTTTATTGCCCTCATTTATGCTTTTATTTGGATGTTGGGAATCAATATAAGCTTACATATGTTTCTTATGTTACTTTATCAGATCATCTTGTAGGCATAAGTTTCCTCATCTTTGCATTCATGGATGCGCGGGCATTCATTATGCCACTCGGTGTTCTAAGGAGCATGATGAGCCAAGATTTGTATATACATTCATATTTTGAAATGTTGTAAGAAAGTTTGTTAATGTGATGTTGGAATATTTTTGAAAAAACTCTCTCTTTTTTTTGTTTATTTGGTGGAAACACAATGGTGAATGTGTTGGATATTTTTTTGATGGATTTATCTCTCTTGATGGAACAAAATGATGAATATCACCCTGGTTTAGGTTGCTTATTTTCACCTTGCATCTTGGCTATTATGTAGATGATATGTGTACTAATATTATGCAGAAGATTTATGAATGTATCGATGAAATCGATCAATAGTACTTCTGTTCAGTTTTGAATGTGATTTTTGTGATCGTTTAAAATGGTAATTGCTTGACCATATATGTATTTCATACCTTTCCTGATGATTACGGAGGATGACTAAAATGATGGATTCTCTCAACCAAGCCTTAATCCTAAACGAGTTGAGGTTATCCATATGACTCCTTTTCCTACAAAACCCTCCTCCTTTATCGAGGGTTGAGACTGACCTTGTATGAAATATATGTAGAGTTAAAAAGGATGGATTTTTGCACATGTCATGGAATTATTGTCTCATTCATGTCCATGTCTTATTTGCCAATGGATACTCCCACAAAACAGCCACTGTTCTGAGAGTGGAGATTAATTGGATGACGTTTGGTTCATTCTTTTCTCTTCCACATCATAATATACTCTTTGAATGACATAACATTCTGATCATGTATTCAAAGGTATGCTCTGCTGTAACAAGGTACATATTAAGGGGCTTCAATTCTTTAGCAGTGAAGCTCGTTGCTTGGGTACCCCGTGTTTGTTATAGTTTGTCTTTATCATTCTTCTACACTATTAGTTATGTTGGTTTAGTATATCTCCTATTCTTTCTTGACCATGGATTTGAAGACTTTAAGCTGGCTATTGAGCACCAAGTAGTAGGTCTTTGTACAGTTGCTGTCAGCAATAATATGAATTTTCTCTGTTACTCATCCATTCTCCTGATCTTATTTGCAGTTTGATCAATGACAAACTCAATGTATCATGACGTGGCTTTGCTTTGTGTTTCTGATGAAATGTTTGGTTTTGAAATATCTTGGAACATGGTATAATATAAATATGCTATCAAGACATCAGAACATGGAAACATTTTGGATGAGAATTAATTGTGTGCCATTGCAGCAGGTTTTAGCAATTAAATGAAATAAAATTGGTTTGACAAAGCAGAGAAGTCTGTCATTTGGTGTAAAATAGAACCAATGGACACTCTGCTCTATAAATCAACATCAGTTTCGATTAATAATGTTTCACATATCATATCTCATCCCTCAAAATTTGGATACTTATGATCTTATATTCACCAAACAGTTATGAATGTTGGGGGCCATTTAGTTGGTGATCGCATGCATTGTTTTTGGATGCATTCTGGCATCAATGTCTTCCTGTTGGACATGTGATTTAGTTAAGTTTTATGTTGGTAAGAGTCATTCAGGTATGTGTAATTTCTTGGACCATGTGCATATGCATATGCCTGTGTGAACTAGTACTGGTTTTTGGGACCTGAACCTTAGGGTTCTGGTCAAAATTGGGATCCCCTTCTTTTTATGTTTAGGAGCAATAATTTGGTTGTTGTAGGATTTGTTCTTTATTTGGCATTTTTGCAAAGCTGGGAGACGTCGAGTTTTATAGCTCATATTTTTAATTTGAAGTTGGGCCTTTAAGAGATTGGTTTGGTTGATGTATTAACCTTTGAGTTTGGTCAGAATTGGGGCAGGATTCTTGAACTTGATCTATTGGAAGAGGAGCCCATACTGAGGGTAGAAGTTGAGAAAAAAAAACTTAAATTATATGGTGAATGCTTTTGATTTGTTCTGATGGCCATCATTTAGAAATGTAGGGATGCCCAGTGGAAGGAGGATAATTATGCTTACACAAAAAATGATGTTAACAGTGGCTTGGCCTTTTTCCAATAGGACTGCTGATTTTCTGGAGGAAAATTGCATTTACATTGACATAGATTTACACATGATATGCTTGGTGTTGGATTGTGGATTACCACTTGTACTTTAAATTAATTAGAACCGGTTGATAGTATGCTTGCAGCACAGTTATGATAGACTTTAGGGATAGAGTCTGCAAACTTTTGTTTGTTAGGGGACAACTTTAGGGCTTGCTTCTTTTCTTATCCTTTTTTACTTGAAAATTTAAAAAGTTATGAAGGTGGCTTGATGGAGTCTTCAAAAAATTCTTTCAGGTATCCTTAATGGTTGCAAATCCACTCTTATTTGTTACATTCCTGGATAGGCATTGGATTTTAAGAATTCTAGGTTGATCGATGTACAGCTTGTGATTGCCTTGCAGAAAGAATTGATCGGTACACAGTTATTGTGAGATTCAACAGTCTAGCTTTCTGGTATTCTACTAAGTGCCCTGATGCCAGGGAATAAGGGATGATTGGATATTGTATGTGAGATTGTTTTGGAAAAGGACTTAAAAGGGGTTGCTCCTGTTCAAGGAGAAACGGGTTTATGTTAATATCAACAATGTTGGATGTGTGATCCAAGAAAAAAAAAAAAATGTTGGATGGGTTTCCCTTGGTTTGTCATACAAACGATGTATTTTCAGAGAAACATTATGGTTTTTTTTTTTTGAATGTTGTCCATGTCACTGAGTTTCTTAACTTTGTAATTTGGTGCAGATTTCCAGCAAGGCAATCAAAATTTCTATTTTCCACACAGGTAGGTTTGCAGAGGAGGTTGGTGTATAGCTTGTTTATTTATTGATGATGTTTTGTTTGTACAAAGTCTTGAATCTAGATACAAATTTGTGTATATCTTGCCATTTTCCAAATTAAGATCTTGCTTTAAATGGTTTCCTATATATGCCATTTAGCTGGCTATTATAATAGGGATGCAAAATTTGTTAGGATCTGTTTAGTTTGGGTATGTCAAATTATGAGATACTTTGATTGATTTCTGAAAATCATTTATCTAAAAAAATGATTACGGAGAAAAATAATTTTTATTATGTTTGGTTGGTGGAATAACTTTTCTGGGAAATGATACTGAAAAAAGATTATTATGTTGATTGAAGATAATTTTATATAAAAATATGATCAAATTTATAAATATACTCATCAACAAAAAATATTTTTTTAATATAAATAGTATTATTATGTTCAGTTAATTTTTATATAATGATTATAATTATATAATCCTTTATATAATATCATTTATATTTTAATTATTTTATAAAAATTATTTATTTAATGAATTCTGAAAAATATTAAAATAAATTTAATGATCATAAATGAACCATTTTGAAAGTATTTTTATTATACCATATCATCATCTCTTGAAAATTTATAAAATACCAACCATTCTTGATATTTGTTTTAACTTTCTCTTTTAGAAAAATAAGCATGGATCTATCATATTTCTTACCATCTTTTTTTTTAATTTTTATAATAAACATAGTAATCTGATATGGGATTTGTTTTTTCATGCCAGATTATCTTCAACCAAACAGATCTTAAAGGAAAGTATTTTTGTCAAGTGATCATGATTGATGTTTTTTTTTTTTTTTTTTGACTTTTTCAAATCAATTATTAGCGTAGTATAAATTTGGGAAGATTACAAATCATGGATCAGGATTTCATCGTAGAATGATTTGATCTAAGTGAAATTGTAAGACTTGCTGCCTTTTATGGATGAGAATTATACTTATGAATGCTGTCTTCAATGATATTCTATAGCATGCTACTCAAAATTCTTGACGCAGGCCTCAGCTGCTGATATAACTTGAAATCATGTAACAATATTTGCATGATAAATTGACACTTTCGTCTAGAATTGAGTTTGTTATAAGATGAACTTTGCTATTTCATGTTCCTACCAAAACAGAATGGACAACTTGCTACCTCCAATGAGAATGTGAGACGGAGGTGAGTTATCAGCCCTTCACAAGAAACACGAGATACCTCACATCCCTCTAGTGTTTTGAGTTTTAAATAAGCTTGCTACCTACGTAGCGGAGCATCATGCAATCTAGCTAGGTTTGAGCTGTTTGTTCATTGAAAATTCCTTTTGTTATTAAAAGAAAAATTAATGACTTGGGTTTCCTTGACAAATTATATGGGCGATGATATTTGTTGCTAGACATCTCTGGAGGAGATATGGAGCCTTTTGATGTGCAAATTCTATTTTTGCTATTGTGATTTATGATATCTTGCATTGTGATTTATGTTGGTGTTTCTATTTCCTTCATTCCTTGTCTGGCCTATTGTGTGAACCTAATCAAGTTTCTGTGGCCTTTAAGATCCATGGAGACCTGGAGAAAAGATGCGGGATTTAGAGTTTCGATGTTGATTTTATGCAACCGGAATTGTTTGCAGCGATGATTTCATCTTCATCTACTGAGTTGAGTAAAATATTTTTTTTGCACATAAAACTATGCTTTTCCAAATGTTTTGTTTTCTGGGTTAGCTGTATTTTTCTTCCATGGCCATTGTCTGTATTTTCTGAGATCTGAATTAGTCGCCATTTAAATCTCGCTAGATCCTATTAGTTTAAGATTGGCCAAAATTTTGGTTACAGGTCTCGATTCAAATTTATATGCGATCGGTTCTCGGCCCTTTAGTAGAGATCTTTAGATCTGAAAGCACCTCCTGATGGAGAGCTGCCCGGTCTTTAGATAACCAAGGGTTAAAACAGAGACACTAGTACAAAAGAAATGGACCTGGCAAACCACAAAAATCCATAACCACGGCCCTTAAACTCAAAAATCCCCTTAATCGACCTTCTCAATCTCAGGCCGACCGCCACCTCCAGCCTTGCCAGCCGCCTCACCTTGGTAAATTTATCTTTGCAACGATGGGGTTGCACAGGCTCTCAAGCTCTTTCATCTCGTCTTCAAACTCCTCAGCTTCGGCAAACTGGTTGTCGTCCAGCCACTGGATGGTGTTCTCGATCGCATTCTCGATCTTATTTTTGTCAGCCCGAGGCAGCTTGGAAGCAATCTTGTCATACTTGATCGTGTTCCTCAGGTTACGGGCATAGTTCTCCAGTGCATTCTTTGCATCATTCTTCTTCCTTTGCTCCTCATCCTCAGCCTTGTACTTCTCCGCTTCGTGGACCATCTTCTCAATCTCCTCCTTGCTGAGCCCGCCCTCATTCGTGATCGTGATCTTGTTCTCGTTCCCGGTAGTCTTGTCCTCGGCGGTGACAGTCAGTATGCCGTCCGCTTCAATATGGAAGCTGACATTGATCCGAGGCACACCCCTCGGAGCTGGAGGGATTCCAGATAGCTCAAATTTGCCCAGCAAATTGTTGTCCTCGGTCCTGGTCCTAACACCCTCGTATACCTGAATCGACGCACCGGGCTGGTTATCAGAGTAGGTGGAGAACGCCACCTCCTTTTTGATGGGGATGGTAGTGTTCCTCGGAATCAGCACGGTCATAGCTCCTCCGGCAATCTCCAACTCAAGGGAGAGAGGGGTGACATCCAACAGCAGAAGGTCCTTCAGCTTCTCGCTGCCCTCGGCACTCAAGATTGCAGCTTGGACGGCAGCACCATAGGCAACGGCCTCATCAGGATTGATGTTCTTGCAGAGCTTCTTCTTCCAGTTGAACAAGTCTTGCAACAGATGCTGCACCATGGGAATCCTGGTAGACCCCCCAACAAGAACAACATCATGGACGCTGCTATTGTGCATCTTAGCATCCCTCAGACACATCTCCACAAGATTCATGCACTTCATGAACAGATCCATGCAGAGCACCTCGAATCTTGCACGAGACATCGTAGGAAAGAAATCGATATCCTCGTAGAGGGAATCGACTTCAACAGTGGTCCAAGCGGTGGAAGAAAGGGTCCTTTTTGCCCTCTCGCACGCCGTCCCGAGCCTCCTCAGAGCCCTCGGATTGCCACTGATGTCCCTCTCGTGCTTCCTCTTGAACTCTTGAGCAAAGTGGTTTACCATCCGGTTGTCGAAATCCACACCACCAAGGTGAGTATCGCCAGCGGTGGCCTTCACTTCAAAGATACCATCTTCAATGGCGAGCAGAGAGACATCAAAATTTCCACCACCAAGGTCGAAAATGAGAACATTCTTCTCCCCCGAGCTGCTGGCCCTGTTGTCGAGGCCATAGGCAAGGGCAGCGGCCGTGGGCTCGTTGACGATTCGCATCACATTGAGGCCAGCAATGACACCAGCATCCTTGGTGGCCTGGCGCTGGGAGTAGTTGAAGTAAGAAGGGACCGTGATAACAGCATTCTTGACAGTGGTGCCGAGATAGGCCTCAGCAATCTCCTTCATCTTGGTGAGGACCATGGAGAAGATCTCCTCGGGGACGAAGTGCTTCTCCTCGCCCTTGTACCGGACCACCACAATGGGCTTGTCGCCGGGGCTGGCGATGACCTTGAACGGCCATAGTTCCATGTCAGCCTGGACAGAGGGATCGCTGAATCGTCTACCAATCAAACGTTTGACATCTACGGTGTAAAAGGGCACCAAATCGGACATGATTGTGAGTACGCTACTATGTTTTTCCTCATCACGTTGTAAGTTCTAAGGAAGGCTAGTATAAAGAAATTGCAAAATTTAAAGAAAATTACATGCAAGGAGATTTATCAGTTAGCAAGAATAAATTCTGAAGGTTATGATCAGATAAATTTCCGAAATGGATCTAGACATCAAAAAATTAGAAAGCTTAAATAATTTAGAACAGGATCAAAATGTTGAGCGAAAAGGTATCAAACCATGCAAAGCTCGTAACTGATACAAAACCATAAGCTCATGTTCTGATTACTGTATATAATATATTTCAAGGACCATATAACAAAGTCAAAGAAGGTTCTGGATATTTTGAAGCTACTATCTTTTGTTTCTTCATATATAAAAATTTTATAATAGCCTGGTACGAGATTGATAGTCTCTTCTCTAAACCGTCAACTCGAGAACAAGGACATGAGCTCTCTTCGGGCTAAGGTGGGCCCACCACAACCGGTCCACTATGGCGGCCCGTTAAATGGAGGGCGGAAGGGAATCGAGGCCATCCACAAGATATTTCAAGAATAGTTTGGCCCACGGTCAAAAAAAAAAAAAAAAGTGTAGGATTTTTGGCATGATCGATCCATCATATAATATAAGAAGATCTACAAGTATAGATGATGTACGGTTGTAGTCTTAGATAGGCTGGGAAAAAAAGAATCAGTTTTTAGAGACACTAACTCCATCGAAAGACTTTTCACTTTCAACAACGAGACGTTGAGGCAGCAGGCATGGAGGGATTAATACACGACAAACCGATGGTCAATGTGCATTCAAACAGCATGCAGCTTGAACAAAAAGGCCAAAGTCCGGATCTTCGGACACAAAAAAATGAATAACGAAACGAACCAAATAAGTAAAAAATTAAAATCCTTCAACAAAGCCCGTCACATTAGACACTCTGCAGGAATCGATTAAAACAAGGCCCTTCCTCTAGCTAGCAGGAATCGTCTATCATCGCACATACTCGCGCCGGAAGAAGAAGGAGAAGAAGAAGAAGAAGAAGAAGAAGAAGAAAAAAAAGAAGATATCGGAGGAAAAACATTCATGCTAGCGGAAACAATAACCCACCGAAAACGGTGTTGGTGGGGTTCATGGCGACCTGGTTCTTGGCAGCATCGCCGATGAGACGCTCGGTGTCGGTGAACGCTACGTAGGATGGGGTGGTGCGGTTCCCGTGGTCGTCGGCGATGATCTCCACTCGACCGTGCCGCCATACACCGACGGACGAGTACGTAGTCCCGAGATCGATCCCGATAGCCGGAACCCCCTCCCCTTTCTCCATGGAAGATTAGTAGTAGAACAAAAAAAGAAAAAAAACGAAGAAAGAAACTAGCTAAGATGGAAGAGAGATTCAGAATGCGATCTTGGGAACGCCGAGGAGACGAAGATTGCTCGCGAATAACGGTCCTTTGACTGAAGATGGAGGGACAGATCGACCTCCTTTTGTGTAGGAGTGGAGATAAGAAAGGTCCTTATTTCGGGAATCGGGAACATTCTGTTGGAACATCTCGACCGTCAGATTTGCGTTAGATGTACGGCTCCGGTGAGCTCCCTCCACCGTTTGAAGATGGTCGATGATTCTATTCGAGCCACTCGGCGACTGACCGGTCGTTCCGGTTTCCGCTGGCGTCAACACTCAACACGGACGCGCTTTCCCGCTTCCGATCATCCCAACCTTTTCGATGTTGTGCATCGAACAGCGTTTGTTTCACGCCGGATGACGTGTCAAGCCAACATCTGTTTTGCCCTCGGAAAGACATATCGACGGGCCCGTGATCTGGGCTCTAAGCACCAGCTTGGGTTGCGGGGTCCCACCGTAACCACCACCGCAGAGGCGGCACGTGGAAATCAGCTGATCTCGGGATTCCCCTTCTGACCGATCCATTGACAAGTTTTGGCCCATCGTCGAGGCCCAGAACGTGGAAGATATCTTACGGCCCATATATGAAACTAATTGGAAAATTAAAAAAAAAAATTGTAGAGCGAAATCAAGGGGTGGACATATTTCCCAAGCTCACATTTTATAGTTGAATAAGATGCAAACTTTATTATTATGAAATGTTTAGATATGTTGTTATCCATTATTGCAAGGAATATCAAGTTATAGAAAGACCTGTGGTATTGTTTGAGGATGGCAGTTTTGTTTTTGAAAAAATAAAGCATTTGTAAATTTAGGTTGGTAGATTGGTTTGATTTTTTATTTCTTCTTTTCATGAACAATCTCAAACTTTTGCTAGTTTAATGAGAGTATCGGTAAAATAAAATCTAGTTTTTTATTTTTTTTTACTTAAATAATATTGACTCATTTGAAAAATACTGTCAACATATCATGATACTAAAAGCATAACGATTTAATAAAATCTAAAATTTACTATTTCTATAAATAGAAATGAACAAAAAAATATGATTTAGTTGGTCATTATATTGAAAAAAATATTTTTTTCTTGTAATATTTCAAGTCATGTATAGGTACTTGGAATTTTATTACATATTATGGTATTTTATTTATTTAAGTTTTAAATAATAGCAAGATAAAATTGAATGTATATATCTTGATTTTCTTAAATTGATATTTTGATTTTCCGTTTGTTGGCTTGCAAATAAGATATGAAATCAAAGTAAATAATAAATTTTTAGGATATTAGGAATTTTACAAAATATCTATTTTTAATTTTTTGTAAACCGTCTAATTTAATTTTTTTTTAAAAAAAAATTAATACATCCTACTTCCATGATTGCATAAGGATCCATCAATATGCTTATGAGATCCTTAACAAAAAAAAAAAAAGGGCAATTGAGCTAATAAAAAATGCTCAAAATTCATGGCTAATCATTTCTCTCGTTCAAATGGATCCGGAGTTAAAAATAAAAATGATAGGGAGTCTACCTTAGGTGTACTTGAGAATTACAAATGGTAGTTGAATAAAGAGGTATGCAAGGTAAATTTCATCGCTAAGATGGTAGCCTGGTTGGTAGAGATTTAGCTCGCCTCTCTTCGATCATGGATTCAAGACATGATCTTGCGGGTGACTCGATTAAATCCAGGATTTTCTTGTGAGGCACGTGACCGGGAAGACGAGAGAGCACCTACTCCTACGGCTTAGCATGACCAGGCTGACGTACTCACCTTTACAAATGGATGAAAAAGGTATGCGAAAATATGCAGCCTGTATCGAATATTGTCTGGCGGGGTGGGATCCAGTGAAAGAAGCTACACGGGAGGATTTACCCCCCTCTCTTTTTTTTTTAATAAAAAAAAGGGTAAATGCCGACTTATGTTACTATATATTGATGTAAAACATGTAAAAGAAATTATAATTAGTTATGATTTTTTTAATACAAATTTTCAAAAAGTTGAATTTGTTTATGAATATCCAAAGAATAGAAATGTGTATAGAATTTTTTTCTTTTCACCAATTAATTAAGATAAAAAAGATGAAAAAAAAAATTTAAACCATTATGACTCGGATATAGAGACCACGACTCCTATCAACAATGGTCATGCTTTGGTGCCAAGTAAAAATATCCAAAGTCTTGACTGTCAACCGTGTAGTCTAACTTTTGTATAGACATGCAAAGCACGAATATTGCAGGCTAACTCGAAAAATGTATCATAAAATCCAAGAGAATATGGTAAGTGAAGAAGTGGATATTGGCATGGGTATGGATCGGCTTTTCTTTAATTGATTTAATTTTTTTTTTTTTTTGAAACAAAAAGAGGGAAGAGTTAGACCCCGGGCGTAGCCCCAGTCAGGGAATGTTCGATATACGACGCATATTAATTTTTTCACAGCCATTCCCCACCCGAAGATGAGTACATCTGACTACCACTGGTGCCGTTCCCCATCCGAAGGTGAGTACATCTGACTATCACTGATGCCAGCCAAGTGAACGAGATTTATTATATATATCCCTAACTTTTTCACTACTACAAGCTAACAGAGACTCCAGGATTATTTTATTAATTTTTCTCTTTTTTTGATTTTACTTCCGGACTATCTTTTTTATTTTTTATTTTACCCCCGGACTTTTTTACTACCACTGGCCAACAGGGACTCCATGATTATTTTATTAATTTTTTTTTTTTAATTTTATTCCTGGATTTTTTTTTTATTTTATTCTAAATTTTTTGATCAAAATATGTTCATAGCATGACTTGAATCCCTGCCAGCTAGTTGTAAGACTCTTACAATCAACTGTGCTCACGCCAGTGGCAAATTAATAGTTCTTTCAAAAATATCCTTTGACACATATTACAGGTGATCGGTTATCTGTATTGTTTATATAAATTGATAAATTAATTGATAATTTTAGGCATGCATTTTTGTTTTACATCATTAAAAACCTGGACCGGAAACTCAAAAATATATTAAATATAAAAATACCTGTCACATAAATGAGAGTATATTTCTTAATTGAATAAAAAAGAAGTTGGATTCAAAAATAACATAACAAAAAACTAGAACCGTAAATGAGTCGGGTTCGGGTCAGAACCCAGATATCCTGACCCGGACCCGAACATGAATACCCAACGGATTTAGTTTTGAAATATCATATCCGGACCCGAATAGATCCTAGATATTCGGACCCGGACCCGAACCCGAATGGAAGGCCGTCAAGCCTTTTGATAACAAATGTTTCATAAATTCCCATATCGTAATGCACTCACCTGTTGTGCTACCAGACTTTAGAAATTTACATGAAGCATCCTGTTATGCATGTCCATTGGATGAATTCATCCATTCAATATCACAATTCAAAGATCATACTTGCAAGAGGCAAAATACACCAAGATTTGCACAACACCATCAAATTGAAACTGTGAAAAGATTTTCACGATCTCTAAGAAAGAAAGAAATCGTTCATGAAATTAGATCTCCAGACTCAATGAATATTTTCTTTATTTTTTCAAAAAAACAAACACATACCTTTCATTTCGGGTTTTCCGATTCAAATCAAAAGATGCGAGAAGCATGAGAAATATAAAGAAGAAGAAGAAATCTTGCATCGCGGAGTGAGATTCTCTCGATCGTCATCACTCCACTGAGGTGATGCTACACCCCTCGTGCCCAGCACCACCTCATCTCGGACAGCATCCTACACATAATTCATCAAAAACCATTTCCAGACCAGCTTAGAATTCAACATATAGTAAAACCCTAACCCTAACCTCTCTCTCCTCTACCTCTTCACAATCCCAACCCCTAAACCTAGCATTCGAACATGGATGGACCTCTTGTCGTTCAGGAGGTGCGATGTCCCATGCGAGCCTAGGCTGCTTTCCCGTTTGGGAGCTCTCCATCCGATTCGATCTGCTCCGATCTTCGAGCACCAAATTTCAAATTGTGATGAAAGTTTTCGATGCTCTCGACCTTTTTCTCCTGCGACAATACGTATCAAAGAGCAAAAGCCCCAGAAAATGTTCAAGAAGAAAATGAAACCGCGAGAAAGATTGAGAGCAAGGTTTTATCGAGGGAGGAGGGACAGGACCGAGGGAGGCTGAATTGGAGACTTGGAGAGGGGGGGCATCAATGGTCCACGATCGGCCGTCAGGGGGAGGGATAGGACCGATAGACAGAGGGAGGCCAATATGGATTGGAGACTTGGAGAGGGGGAGGCGTTGGCGGTCCGCGGTCGACCGTCAAGGGGGAGGGACGGAGGGAGGCCGATCTGGATTGGAGACTTGGAGAGAGGGTAGGCATCGGCGGTTCATGATTGGCCATCGAAAGGGAGGGATGGGAACGAGGGAGAATGGAAAAGATTTAGGTTTTAGGGCTGTTGTAATTGGAGGTCTTTTACATTAAAATCACTAGTGATTTTTAACCGTTAGATCAAAGATTTAACAATTCATAATAATATTAATATAAATAAATAAGTAAATAAATAAAATATTATTTTATATAATCGGGTTTTGGGATTGGCGGGTCTGGAGATTTAATATCCAGACCCGGATCCATTTAATTATAGTTAAACGGTCCAGGTCCAGGTAAACGGGTCTAAATTTAATACCAGATCCGGATCTATTGGATAAATATCCGCGGATCTCTGACCAGACCCGATCCATTGATAGCACTACAAGAAACATAACTTGCAGATCCCCTACCACTTTCACTAATCTCGCAATCCATCCTTAAACCTATTCTCCGTTGAGATAAGTATATAGCCTTTTTTTTTTTTTTTTTTATAGCAAAGGGGATAGGGGTGATAAATCCGGCGTAGCTATTCCCGCAGGCCCCCATCTCGTCAGGGAATGTTCTATTCAAGGTGCTAGATTTTCGTTGTCTTTTTCTATCTAAGATAAATTAGAACAAGAAAGAAGGAGGACCTTGGCCTTTTACTCACCCAACCATCACGAGCCTAAGGGGATGATTTCTAAATTTAATCGAGTCTTCTGCAAAATTATATCTTGAATCCATGATCTATTAGTTGTGAAGCAAGATTTTAATTAACTGGACTACCATCTTGATGGTGATAAGTATATAGCTTTCACGGTGGACTTCACACTCCAAGGTTGGAGCTCCCGTTGGCTTTGGTCGGGGAAAACAAAACCAAAAAAAAGGCATCAGCATTCCAAGCATGTGGTGGGAGTGGGTCGATACAAGAAGTCAATCTCGTAGGATGAATTATGGTACACTTCCCAGCACTTAAACCTTGGTGGAGGAAGTAACATAAATTCGATGGCCGTGATGGACGTACATGCAAATACAACAAATAATTAAAACGAGTACCATGACATGTATTTTTTAAAATTATTATTTTTTTAAAAAATAATATCTAAAATACAATACTTTTAAAAGTATTTATAAAATTACTATGTTGCTTTTTAACGTGGCCGCCACTTGGCAAATTTGTGAATTTAATCCAGAAATTTTGGGGCCACTTGGATGCCATGCTATCATTGGATTAATAAATTGGCAAATCTACAAGTTTTTTCTTTTTTTTAAGATCTATTCAAACCCACCCATCTCCCAAATACCTCCTAACCTTTCTGGGAACTCTTTTTCTCTTCTAAAAGTATTTATAAAACTATGCTTGTCTTTTAAGTGGCCATCATTTGGCAAACTTATGGATTTAATCTACAAATTTTGGGGCCACTTGGATGCCGTGCTACCATTAGATTGATAAATGGGAGAATCCATAAGTTCTTTTTTTTCCTTTAGATCTATCCAACGGCTTAAACGACATTCAAATCGAAATTCAAATGGGCTTAGAATCAAAGAAAAATCAATATAATCAAATTTAGCATAAATTTTAAAGTAGTCGGTCAATTCCTTCATTTCGTCAGCTCATCGATGGCCAGAGATGTCGCTGAGATGCTGACCACCATCCCCCCCCACCCGTTGCATCGTCGGCGTGGCCATTATTGCTACCCAATGCACGGCCTCTCCTCCCTACTCTACCCACCACCGTTTCTTCCTCTCCGTCGCCAGTGCCACTCCTTCCTGACTCGAGATGCCGCCACTAGCCATCACCGCAAGTCACCGGGCTTCTTTCCATCACCTTCAGCCTGTGCATCCTTCATCCATGTTGTGCCATCACTATCCCGAGCACTGCCATGCCATCGCCATACCGACCGCCACTTCCTTGCCATCCGAAGTGCCACCCATCGTCGTCACCCATCATGACCGGGAGAAGCTGTTGAGACCAATCAACGGTCATCTTCAAAGCAAAGAAGGCATCCTTAGGCATCCGGGATTTGGGCTAGGATTTGGTCCGCTTACGGAAGGATTTGAGGCACTTGGATGAAGATTGAACGGCTAGGAATTGTCTAAAGAGTCAAAGCTTAGTTCTACTTTGTTTCTACTCCTATTTGGATCATGATTTGGCTTATTCCGAGCCTATAAAAGGGGTAGCCTGGGGAAAGCATGAGGAAACCAACCAGTAGCCAGAGCCAAGCCATAATATAGTTTTTATGTTTATTTGTAACTTAGTTTAGGTTGAAAGAGAGGGAGAGTGGTGAGGGGAAGAGGTTTCTGTGATAGAGCCCTAAATCTCTAAGAAGATGTATCCAAAGCCATGCATAATTGAGATGCAATCTGTAGGAAAGTATAGGTATTCTTTCATTAATTTTTATAATTATTTTTTCTTCTATGCAATTGAATAAATACTTCCAATTTCTTTTTTGTTTGATTCCTTGAATAAATTATCTATAAGTGGGATGGATCATTATCTTGACACGATATGGTTTATGCTCGATATAGATAATTAATTCTAGGATTTTTATTTATGTATCTTGTTAGAATCTGTTTAACTAAATATTGGATAGCCTACACTTGTGGGATGGGCCATGATCTTAATAGGATATGGTTTGTACTCAATAAGATAGTTTATGCTAGAGCTTAGTTTGTAACATTCTGAAATAATACGGGCTTTGATTGTTTAGATTAGAATAAATACATGATTTATATTTGTGATCATTTAGAAACCTGAAGACGTCTTCTTATTATATAAATCTCTCGATTTCATATTTAATTTAAATTAATTAGTTTTAATTAAATCATTACCTATCTTTTAAAATCTAAACATTTATCTCTTTCTTTATTTTCTTTGTTAAACAATTACCCTTGATTCCGAGAATACAATTCTTACTCATCTTAGTTATAGTAGTGAGTTAGGTTTTTATTTTTGACCGCCTTATGACAAGCAATCAAATTTTGGCACCGTTGATGAAATCTAGACACAATTGTTTTACAAAAAGTAAAAAAAAATATTTCTTTTCTATTCCAGTAATTGCTCTCTTTAGTTTTATTATCTTTGTTATTTTAGTTGCCTTATTTTTTAAAAATTTCATCCTATTCTTGTTAGCATATCAAAAAAAATGCTTTCCTTCTTTTCATAAGTTAACTCCTAACCTAATTCACATTCTCTTGTAATTAAACTTTCTTAAATAACCACAAAAAAAAAATCTTTCCATGCCCTTAATTAATTTAAGGAAATACATAACAAATCTTAAATTTTTTTTAATTTTTTGGATACCTTGTTTTATTTGTATTGCATTCGCGTAAAACACCTTAAGGGCATAAACCCCTAAACAAGAAAAAGTAAAAATTTTATCATTCTTTTCTGGCCCATAAATTATCACCCTTCTACTGCATAACATAAATTTTTAATTTAAAATCAATTAGATATTGGCCCTAGGACATTCAAGCTCATTAAGACAAGGAATTTGGAAGAGTTAGATTGGGTCAAGATTAGCTGGTTGACCGGTATTTAGGAAAAGGATTCAAGGATGATGTAGCTTTGAAGGAAAGTGGTTTTTAATTAGTTTCATTGACTAACTTGACCAATTTATTTGGTATCTAAGAAAAGCAACGGGGGACCCCTACCGACCTTATCCTTAACTGGCTAATTAGCTTGTTAGTTTTTGACTTGGAGCGCTCCAAAGTGGTCTTGGCAGTTAGAAGATGTCTAGACATAGGTTAACCCTAGGATAGAGAGTCCATTATTTAATAACTTATTTGCTGATAAAATTTTAATCTAATTAAAATATTCTTCTCTATCGTCTCTAGATTTAGGACTCCTTAGATTCTCATATTTAGAATTCTTCTCTCCCTTTCTTCCTTTTCTTTTTCTCCCTCTCATCTTCTTCTAAAAAGATAAAAAAATATATGTTTTTGCTAAGATAAAATGATGATTGGTCAGATACAGTATAAACCATACAATATTATAAGATTATTAAGAAAAAAATGGATTATATTAAACGACCCAAAAGCCTAATAGATTATTGTTACCTAGATTCTATTGAATGACTTAAAATCATAACAGGATTATTGGTATATGATTGACTATGTATGATTATCTAAAATTATATCCCCAACTAATAATTTTATGAATAGACCGTAATTGATGGATATGCATCCTAAATTCACTAGATTCGAAGATACATACAATTATACAATGAAGTTTAATAATGATATTTTTGCAACTTTGACCCGTAGAATTGAAGCCTTAGAATGCCAAGGATATATCCAATTGAACCATATGTGTGCACCCATGTGCAATGCATGTGATGCACTGGATCCTATTATAAAGGAGTATCCTTACTTGATGCATCCAACCTATAATGGTTTACACATGAGAGTGCAGTTAATAAAAAGTATATGATTAAATCCTATATACCAATGTTGGCTCCACCCAGTGATTTTGATGAATAACAAAACATTGAGTGCATATTGTATTCTAATGAGGATTTCAAGTTATGAGTTTTCAGGAAGAAAGCATCTCAAAATTCCAAAAACTTATGGTGTATGACACGTAATGGCACGGAGCAATTCTCACAAATCCAGGCATCCTCTTCATTGAAAAAGGGCATCTAAATGTTTAAATATTATGTGTTTATGTATTCAAGAATTTTATTTATGTTTTCGAGGCATTTACACTTGAATCTGAAAGTTTTCAGTCTCAAGTGTCGATACCTGGACAGTCAAGTATCGACACTTCAGCATTTGGCATAGACAAAAATCCTTGGCACGCCAAGTGTCGACACCTATATTCAAGTGTCGACACCAAGTGTCGACACTTAGGTTTCAAGTGTCGACTCAAGGCCTGAGATTTTTGAAAATACAAAACTTTGTAAAATTGAAGATTTTTGTGTCTAAGTGTCGACACCTGTGCATCAAGTGTCGACACTTGAATGTTCAAGTATCGACACCCAGAAATCAAGTGTCGACACCTGACAGCCAAGTGTCGACACCTGACAGCCAAGTGTCGACACTTGCAGCATGACAGCTCTAACGGATCTATTTTTCTGGCTTGCAAAACTTGCTTTTCAAGCTCCAAATGGCTATTTCCAAGGCACCAACGATCACAAACAATTTTTTAGAAGGTTTTTGGTGTATTTAAGCTCCACCAACCTCATTTTAAAGCAAGAGAAGAGAAGAAAAAGTGTATTCAAGTGCATTAAAGTCTACTCAAAAACCATAAAGCCAATATTCTCTCCAAACTTCACATCAAAAGCCTCTTCTAGCTTGATTCCATTGAAAAGCCTACAAGCTCATCCTTACTTCATTCCAAAAAGAGGCACCTTGAAGGAGATTCCAAGGAAGAGTGAAGACAAAGCATCCACTTGAGCTTCAAAGATTCTAATCTACTCTTGAAGAGAGTTTGTTGTAGTTTTTAAATTTCATATCTGTTTTTATTGTGATTTGACCTTGCTTTCAAGGGTGTCTTGAAAGAAGGTTATTGTGGTTTGTTGGTGAGCCAAAGGGATAAAACCAACTAGGGTTAACTTGTGAGCCCGAAGACAAAACAAGTGTTAAGGTTTGTTGGCAAGCCTAAGTGACAAAACCAACTTAGATTTTGACTTGTGAGCCTTGTGAAAAACAAGTCGACTGCAATCTAGTGTGGATTATAGTGGAATTTTCAAGGGTGGCTTGGGGAGTAGATGTAGGTGCTAGGTTTGCACCGAACCACTATAAACTTTGTGTTTGTGTGTGATTGCTCTTTTCCTCTCGTGCTCTTTAATTATTGCTAACATCTTGCATCAAATTTATCATTGCTCACAAGCACCACTAGACCTTCATTTTATTGTATTAAATTTTTAAAAGATCCAATTCACCCCCCCTCTTGGGCTCCATTTTTGGGCAACAAGTGGTATCAGAGCACCGGTACTCTCTTGTAGGTCCAAGGATCTTGAGTAAAAGATCATGGCAGCCCCAATAGGAATATATATTGTAGAAGGTCAAGCTTCAAACCGACCCCCACTTTTTAATGGCACAAATTACACATACTGGAAGACACGCATGCGCATATTTATACAAGCTCTTGATTATAATTTATGGAGAACAATTGTAAAAGGTCCTCATCAGCCCATAATGATGATTAATGGCATTCTCACTCCAAAAATGAAAGATGATTGGGATGAGAATGACATTAAGCAAATTGAGCTTAATGCTAAGGCAATGAACCTTTTATTTTGTTATCTTGATTCTAGTGAATTTAATAGAATATCAAATTGTCTCTCCGTCAAGGAGATTTGGGATACACTTGAGGTTACCCATGAGGGTACACACTAAGTGAAAACCACCAAGGTTAACATGCTAATTCATACATATGAAATGTTTAAAATGGAACCTACTGAGTCTATCAGTGAGATGTATACTAGGTTCACAAACATTGTGAATGGCATGAGAAGCCTAGGAAAAATAATTTCTAACTGTGAACTTGTGAATAAACTTCTCAGGTCTCTACCAGCTTCATGGGATGCAAAGGTCATTGTCATTGAAGAAGCTAAGGACGTCAACACTCTCCCGCTAGAACAACTGCTGGGCTCTTTAATGACTTATGAGCTCTCCCTCAAACAAAAGAACGGAGAGGTGGACAAGAAGAAGAAGGTGATTGCATTCAAATCTACTACTAGAGAGGACTCAAGCGAAGACTCTGAAGAGGATGACGAAGAAGATGAAACGGCTCTGTTAGCAAGAAAATTCAGAAGATTCATGAGGAAGAAAAAGTTCAACTACAAAAAGAAACCTCTGAAAGGTGAGCCGAGTAAGGAAAAGGACAAGAAAAAGGAAAAGGAGCAGCCCACGTGTTTTGAGTGTAAAAAACCTGGGCATTTCAAGGTAGACTGCCCCTTATTAAAGAAAAGCAGAAGAAAGCTGAGAAAGAAAGCCATGATGGTAACCTGGAGTAAAAGTGAAGACTCCAGCTCTGAGGAAGAACAGCAGGAGGTAGCAAACTTCTGTCTGATAGCCGATCAAGAAGAGATATGTTCTGATACCGAAAATGAATTTACTTTTGATGAGCTTCATGAGGTTTTTGATGAACTAGTCACATAATTTCAAAAGTTAAAGTCAAAACATAAAGACTTAAAGAAGCAAAATTTGGATCTAGCTAAAACAAATAACAACCTTTCAAATGAAAATGAATGCCTTCTTATACAAAATAAAAAATTAAATGATAAGATTATGGTTCTTGAAAAAGAAAAGGATATCTTTAAAAAGAAAAGTGACTTACTTTCAAATGAAAGCAAAGAAATTTTAATTGAAAACAAAAGATATAAAGAATAAATTGAAAAACTAAAACCTTTTGTAGAAAAATTTACTTATAGTTCTGAAAAATTGAATTTACTCTTAAATAACCAAAGAGCAGTATTTGACAAAGTAGGATTAGGATTCAGGACTCATAAGAAACAAAAACTCTTTAAAAATTTCTTTGTGCCTGCATCTTTATCCATTACTTGCTATACTTGTGGTATCAAAGGACATAAATCTTATATGTGTAACAAAAAAAAATTAATTAACACTAAGAAAGTTTGGGTTCCGAAAGGAACCAATGCCACTAACCAAAAAGGACCCAAGATGGCTTGGGTACCTAAAGTCTCCACTTGATCTTTATTGCAGGTATGCCTTGCAACCAACAAGAAAAGGATGTGGTACCTTGATAGCGGTTGCTCAAGGCATATGACAGGAGATGTGGAGCAGTTCTCATCACTCACATATCAAAATGGTGGCAATATAACTTTTGGTGATAATGGAAAGGGCAAAATTATCAGTATTGGTAAAATTCATATCACCCCTACCTCTTATATTGATAATGTTTTATATGTTGATGGTTTAAAACATAACTTGCTTAGCATTAGTCAATTTTGTGACAAAAATTTTAAAGTTGTTTTAGAATCTTCTTTGTACATTGTTTCTAGTCTAGATGACAATGGCATTAAGTTCATTGATCATAGGCATGGGAATATTTATATGGTTGATCTTGATGATCTCCCTATTCAGAAAGGTCAATGTCTAGTGGCAATGGAAGCCAAGATCGATGAAACTAGTTGGCTTTGGCATCGTAGACTAGGACATGCAAGAATGCATTTAATTTCAAAACTTAGCAAAAAGAATTTGGTAAAAGATTTGCCTAAACTCAATTTCAAAAAAGATAAAATTTGCAGTGCATGTCAACTTGGAAAACAAACAAAATCATCTTTCAAACCAAAAGGAGTGATCTCTACATCTAGACCTTTGGAATTGCTTCATATGGACCTCTTTGGGCCTACTAGAACATCTAGTTTGGGAGGTAAGAAGTATGGTCTAGTCATTATAGATGATTTCTCACGATTTACATGGGTCATATTTTTAGCACATAAAGATGAAACATTTTCTGAATTTATTAAATTTCACAAAAGAGTTTTGAATGAAAAAGGTGTTTCAGTAGTATCTTTAAGAAGTGATCATGGAACCGAATTTGAAAATGCCGATTTTGATAAATTCTGTATTGAAAATGGAATTCATCATAATTTTTCTGCACCTAGGACACCTCAACAAAATGGGATAGTAGAAAGAAAAAATAGAACTCTTGAAGAAATGGCACGCACCATGCTTTGTGAAAATGATTTACCTAGATATTTTTGGGCGGAAGTCATATATACTGCATGCTATATTTTAAATCGAGTTTTAATTCGATCGATTTTAAAGAAAACACCTTATGAGCTTTGGAAGGGTAGAAAACCTTCAATTCGTTATTTTCATATTTTTGGATGCTGTTGTTTCATCTTAAACAATGGTAAAGATAATTTAAGTAAATTCGATGCCAAATCAGATGAGGGAGTCTTTCTAGGCTACTCCACATCTAGTAAGGCATACAGGGTCTTCAACAGAAGAATACTTGTTGTTGAAGAATCCATACATGTGGTATTTGATGAAACTAACCAAAAATCTTCAAGAAAAGAAGATGTACTTTTTGATGAAACAGGTAGCAAGAAAACTGAAGAAATAAACAATGAAGGGCTTACCAAGGAACAGAACGATGATCAAAACACTGAAGGAGATCAAGCACAAGGTGATGAAAATACATCAACCGTTGATCCATTACCAAAAGAATGGAGGTATGCTCATGGACACCCAAAAGAACTAATTATAGGTGATCCATCTAAAGGTGTAAGTACTCGATCATCCCTTAGAAATATTTGTGATTACTTAGCTTTTGTGTCTCAAATTGAACCTAAAACTATTGAGGAAGCTGAATATGATAGTAATTGGATAAATGCTATACAAGATAAACTTAATCAATTTAAAAGGAACAATATTTGGACATTAGTAGATAAGCCTTCAAACACATCAATTATTGGTACAAAATGGGTTTTTTGAAATAAACTTGATGAAAATGGAATAGTAATTAGAAATAAAGCTAGACTAGTTGCCAAAGGATACAATCAGGAGGAAGGGAAAGATTTTGATGAAATATTTGCTCCTGTGGCTAGACTTGAGGCAATTAGGCTATTGTTGGCTTTTGCTTGCTTCATGAATTTTAAACTATATCAAATGGATGTTAAAAGTGCCTTTTTAAATGGATTAATTGAAGAAGAAGTTTATGTTGAGCAACCCCCTAGTTTTGAAAATTCTGAATTTTTAAATCATGTTTATAAACTTCATAAAGCTTTATATGGATTGAAACAAGCTCCAAGAGCTTGGTATGATCGTTTAAGCTCCTTTTTGCTGAAAAATGATTTTGCTAGAGGCAATGTAGATAAAACTTTGTTTTAAAAGAAAAAGAATGATGATCTCTTAATAGTACAAATCTATGTAGATGATATAATATTTGGTGCTACTAATGAATCTCTTTGTCAAGATTTTACAAGATTAATGCAGGGTGAGTTCGAGATGAGCATGATGGGAGAACTGAATTTCTTCCTCGGACTCCAGATAAGGCAAACCAAAGAGGGGATCTTCATCAACCAAACAAAATACATAAAAAAAATACTCAAGAAGTTTGGGATGGAGAACACTAAGCCTTTAGGTACCCCTATGAGCTCTACATGTAGACTTGACAAGGATGAATCAGGTAAGTCTATAGACCAAAAATTATATCGTAGCATGATTGGTTCATTGTTATATCTTACTGCCAGTAGGCCAGATATCATGTTTAGTGTCTGTATGTGTGCTAAATATCAGTCTAATCCTAAAGAGTCTCATCTTTTGGCTGTTAAACGCATACTTAGATATCTATCTGGCTCAATTGAGATTGGTTTATGATACTCTAGAGATTCTTCATTTGAATTAATTGCTTATTCTGATGCTGACTTTGCTGGGTGTAAACTTGATCGTAAAAGTACTAGTGGAACCTGTCAGTTTCTTGGAGTAAATTTGATCTCTTGGAGTAACAAGAAACAGAACTCAGTTACTCTATCTACGACGGAAGCCGAATATATAGTAGCTGGAAGCTGTTGTGCTCAAATCCTCTGGATCAAACAACTCGAAGATTTTGGCATGAAACTAACTAAGACACCCATAAGATGTGACAATACTAGTGCAATCAACCTATCTAAAAATCCTGTGCAACATTCAAGAAGTAAACACATTGAAATAAGACATCATTTCATAAGAGACCATGTACAAAACTCTAATGTAATTCTTGATTTTGTTTGTACTGATGATCAGTTAGCAGATGTGTTTACCAAGCCTTTGAGTGAGGATAGGTTCTGTCTGATTAGAAGAGAGTTAGGTGTCATTGATCCATTCTCCTAGAACTTTCTTAGTATCAATTTTACCTAAATCCTAGAGCTCAAAACCTATTGATTAAAGCCCCAAAATTTTATCAAAATCTTTCCTATTTTTTTAAAATTTTTTTTCGGATTTTCTCGATTTTTTGGCCAATTGTCGATACTTGGAAAGTGTTAAAGTGTCGACACCTGACCAAGTGTCGATACTTGACACATCCGAAGTGTCGACACTTGCGAATCTGAAACTGTTTTTAAAAGGGTCGAACGAGGGTTTTTGAAATTTTCTTTCCCCCCTGATTTCTTGCAACAGTGGTCCCCTCTGTCCAAATCCGTCCATTTACCCTTTAATCCATCACAAATCAGGTATTTCCCTCTTGCATTTTCATTTTATTTTTCCTTGTTTTTGGTTTTGTTGTTTTCGAACCAAACAACCGTGATTGAGATTTTCCGAATATTTTTCATGAATCTAACCAGATTTTTGCGTGTTTTAGTGGATTTCTAAAACTCCATTTGAGGGAATAGTGATTTAAATGTGTTTTTCTCGGATTTTCCTCATCTTTTGGCTGCTTTCACCCCTTTTTTCGCAAAAAATACTGTTTCATTAATTTTTGGCCGAAATAATTTGGGTTTTTATCTCAATTATGTATGCTAAATCTTTTTATTGCCAATTTAGAAAGATTTCTCGTGATACATTTACGACATTTTTGCCTATTTGCTAAAACCCTAAGTGTTTAGACCCAAATCCCATGGTTTTTGATTTTTAGACCTTACAAAAATTATTTTTCCAAAGATTCAAATGTGTTCTACCAAACAAAAATATTTTCTACAAATATTGTTCGGAAGTTTGTCATTTAATCAAAATGTATTTTCTACAAATATTATTTTTACAATTTTTCAAACATTGTTGATTCTGGTTTTCGAAACCTATCTGAACTTCTTTCTAATCCCAACCTGTAGCCAGTCCCTTGTTCTAAGCCTTTCTTCCATTTTCCCTTGTCAGTTGGCTATAATGGGTCCTAGGAAGAGACTTGCAGTTAGGGAAGGCCCAGTCGTGGTATTGAGAGGAGGTCGAAGGCCAGATTTGATACAGCACAGCCGAGCAGTACAGCCACACCGAGCTCCCCCCTATAGAGAGGATGGCAGGGAAGTTAGTAGCTTCAGGGAGGAGAGTCGACTTGCAGTGTTTCGACAGGCACCACTTCAGCATTCGACAGATACTCACTGATGCAGGACTAGTACCATTCTGCACCATGCAGGAGAGGTACTATCCTCACCTAGTGAGGGAGTTTTATGGTGCACTGGACTGTCGACGACTACTATGGACGACATCTGTCAGGGGTATTCAGATTTCATTGACTGATAAGCTTCTGAGCCGTGTATGGGAGATACCCCGGAGAGGAGTCTGTGCCTTTTCAGTGGATGATAGAGAGGCGGCATTTAGGTGCATCCTTGAGAGAGAGGATGTTCGCGATATATCAGTGGTTACCGTGAACCAGTTATCATTGGAGATGCGCCTTTTGCACCATATTACTGCACGGATCCTACTACCGAAGACTGGGAGATTCGACTTCATCACCGAGAGGGAGTTGATGGTAATGACGAGTCTGATCGAGAGGAGGCAGATAGATATTCCGTCCCTGATGCTGACTCAGATGTATGATGCTGCTACTCAGCGCCGACACTGTTTACCATATGGCATGGCACTGACCTGACTTTTCAGAGCATGTGGAGTATCATTGGAGGGGGAGATCCCCAAGGAGATACTGCACACAGACATGTACGATGAGAGGTCATTACACCGGATGAGATACAGGTTAGTTAGAGGTCGATGGGTTCGCAGAGAGTTTGGCGAGGAGCCAGATGAGGAGGACGAGATTCGAGAGGCTGAGGCTGGACCATCTAAGCCAGTAGTTTTTCCTCCAGTCGATATCTCATTGACACAGGCAGAGCACCTGTCTCCTGACAGTTCAACTCCTCCACCACCATCTACAGGACTATCTTTTGAGGAGCATGCCAGAGCACAGTTCACAAAAATCAGAGATGAGGTGACTCAGCTGCGTAGCGAGGTCGAGCTTCTACGAGCACATACTACCTCGGAGCATGCTGAGATTCGCAAATCCATGGAGGAGGGATTCTCTCGCATTGAGAGTCTGTTGAGATCCCTTATACCTCCTGCAACCCCTGTACTTGCACGATCTAACGATGATGACGATGATGATGATGATGGCGGCGATCACCAGAGCGACCATGCTGATTCTGCTGAGGATGGTGATCAGGATATTGATAGAGCTACAGAGGTAGTGGGCAGTGACAGCGACAGTATTAGTGGTGCCGATGCTTATGAGGTGGTCAGTCGAGATCCTCCTACTACACCAGCTCCTACTATCGCCTTGGTTGATTCCACACCGGACCTTATTGCGCCAGCTAATCGTCTTTCACCTCCTTCTACTAGATCATCTAGGGTTGTACCCGCCTTTGGTCCTTCCGGCCGCACTAGGAGCCGTAGAGCTTTAGCACCTCCTAGAGTATTAGCCACCAGATCTAGGATCAGTGCTCCATTCAGTCTTGATATTCTATCTGATGAGGATTAGACTCATAGATATTTTTTTTAACTCTTATGTTGTATATTTGATTCTTATTTGACTCTAATGATATTTGTATGTTTCAGCTCTTGCTGATGACTCAGCAAATTTTGTACTGAAAACTTATCTTATATATATGTATTTCTGTTCAGTACACTTTATTTGTACTTCAATGAATCAATTTACTATCTTTTGGCTCTGATACTCTTTTATCTTGATATATTTTAGCTCTGATACTCTTTGATATTAGCATAATTATGACTTTGATATCTATGATATGTGTTTCTCTACTATCTTTTTGTCTCCATGCTCATTGTGAGGGGGAGGAAAAATTCTCCTTTCTAATGATTGACAAAAAGGGGGAGAAAGAGTATTGATTTTATTGATGTATAAGTTTGTTGAGAAAAATGTGTTAATTCATAAATTTGTTGAGAAATTGCATTGATTGTATTGATTTTTCACCTTGTAAGAATCTTTGAAGTTTACCTTAATAAGAAGTATCTAATTAAGGGGGAGATTGATTCTTTCTAACCATGAAGTTTTGTCTCTCTAATGGACTTAAATTCATATTCAAAAATTAAATGGTTAAAGTTTGAAATATGTTGCCTTTTTACTCAAGGTTTTGTCATCATCAAAAAGGGGGAGATTGTTGGCTCCACCCAGTGATTTTGATGAATAACAAAACATTGAGTGCATATTGTATTCTAATGAGGATTTCAAGTTGTAAGTTTTCAGGAAGAAAGCACCTCAAAATCCCAAAAACTTATGGTGTATGGCACGTAATGGTACGAAGCAATTCTCACAAATCCGGGCATCCTCTTCATTGAAAAAGGGCATCTAAATGTTTAAATATTATGTGTTTATGTATTCAAGAATTTTATTTATGTTTTCGAGGCATTTACACTTGAATCTGAAAGTTTTTAGTCTCAAGTATCGATACCTGGACAGTCAAGTGTCGACACTTCAGCATTTGGCACAGACAAAAATCCTTGGCACGCCAAGTGTTGACACCTATATTCAAGTGTCGACACCAAGTGTCGACACTTAGGTTCCAAGTGTCGACTCAAGGCCTGAGATTTTTGAAAATACAGAACTTTGTAATATTGAGGATTTTTGTGTCAAGTGTCGATACCTGTGTATCAAGTGTCGACACCTGACAGCCAAGTGTCGACACTTGCAGCATGACAGCTCTAACGGATCTATTTTTCTGGCTTGCAGAACTTGCTTTTCAAGCTCCAAACGGCTATTTCCAAGGCACCAACGGTCACAAACCATTTTTTGGAAGGTTTTTGGTGTATTTAAGCTCCACCAACCTCATTTTAAAGCAAGAGAAGAGAAGAAAAAGTGTATTCAAGTGCATTGAAGTCTACTCAAAAGCCATAAAGCCAATATTCTCTCCAAACTTCACATCAAAAGCCTCTTCTAGCTTGATTCCATTGAAAAGCCTACAAGCTCATCCTTACTTCATTCCAAAAAGAGGCACCTTGAAGGAGATTCCAAGGAAGATTGAAGACAAAGCATCCACTTGAGCTTCAAAGATTCCAATCTACTCTTGAAAAGAGTTTGTTGTAGTTTTTAAATTTCATATCTGTTTTTATTGTGATTTGACCTTGCTTTCAAGGGTGTCTTGAAAGAAGGTTATTGTGGTTTGTTGGTGAGCCAAAGGGATAAAACCAACTAGGGTTAACTTGTGAGCCCGAAGACAAAACAAGTGTTAAGGTTTGTTGGTAAGCCTAAGTGACAAAACCAACTTAGATTTTGACTTGTGAGCCTTGTAAAAAATAAGTCGACTGTAATCTAGTGTGGATTATAGTGGAATTCCCAAGGGTGGCTTGGGGAGTGGATGTAGGTGCTAGGTTTGCACCGAACCACTATAAACTTTGTGTTTGTGTGTGATTGCTCTTTTCCTCTCGTGCTCTTTAATTATTACTAACATCTTGCATCAAATTTATCATTGCTCACAAGCACCACTAGACCTTCATTTTATTGTATTAAATTTTTAAAAGACCCAATTCACCCCCCCTCTTGGGCTCCATTTCTGGGCAACAACCAACCAATAACCCAGGATAGGAAAAACATCCAAATTTTGTATGGTCACAAGATCACCATTAAGAGCCCATAATCTTTATCAGCCCTATCGAAGGTCAAACTAAATAGTGAACAATCAACCATGTTTATATCTTGAGAAAGGAATCAACATATTAGGAAAAAGTCTAGAAACTTTGGCTAAATTCCAAGCTGATCTCAATGCTATAATTAAGAGCACAATGCTATCTTAAATAGTTTCATGTAGACCACAGGCCAACAAATAACTTTTAACACCTAGGCTATTGCCCATTTGGAGATGAATTAAGTCAGTTAGCCATGGCTGCAAGTAAAAAAGAACTACCTAGTCAGCCCGAGAGTGAACCTGAGAGACGATACCTTGCTAAAAATTTTAATGTAACTATAACTGTCCCTGAACAATTGATTATCACTCTCGAGAATAAATTGGTCATAGAGCAACCCTGCATAACCAAAAAGACCAACCTAGAAAATTTAACTAAGATAAAAATATATAAAAAGAAATCAGAATGGAGGGACGAACTACTTCCATTATCATCTTGTTTACCTATGGCCCCATTCCAAGTACCCTAGAATCGTCCATTACTTTTAATGGGAAGGAAGAACAAATAGATGCAATGATAAAATTAATTAAAACTTTCCATGAATTACAAATGCATAATACATTAGAAGAAGCTATACATAAAATTCTTTTTCATGATTTGTTAAACTCTTGTTTGGCTCATCGGAGGTGGATGATTTTTATGTAGATGGATACACTACAGAAATGAACAACCTAGTAGAAATATCCTATCCCAACATCATCTCACTTTGGATCAAGAAATGTGAGCCACCACCCAATCTCTCAATAGCTCCCTTATTAGAATCATCATCTGATTCATAACTAAAATCACTTCCTATCGCATTCACTGATACCTTACCAGTAATATGTGATCAGGAAGTCCAAATTGTGGATATTCTAAAAGTACATGAAGAAGCAGTTGGGTGGGATATTGCATATATGAAGGATAACGACTTCAAAATTTTTATATATGATTTTTCTATACTCGACACAACTTTTGAGAACTGCCTTCAAAATTGATCTACAGTATTGAAATGATATATGAAGACAGAATTAATATTAATTTAAAAAAAGTGCTAAGTTATAGATCAAAAAGGGACTACGCCAAGATCTAAATTATTAGTTAAATCCCTCATGGTATTTGGTTGAACCTTTGCCTTTGAAGGAAGGGGCACCAAAAGGGGATCCTAAAATACTTCCTCAATACGTCAAGCACATTGAGTACATAGATGTAGGTCCTTTAAAATCCTGATTGGTACTTAAATTATACCTAGATCTAATTATAAAAAAAGAATTATTAGCAAACAGGAGAATAAGACACTCAATGGTCCCATGCAAGAAGTACTTTAAAGTTAATCCCAAATCATGTAGGGAATTACAAACCTATGTCAGGATTCGGACAAGAATTGGATAAGTTAGGCTGAAGACGTTAAACTTAGTGCTTGTCGGAAGCAACCCAATCTTTTTATTGATTTTTTCTTTAATAATTTTTATTTTTGTAGGAATAATGGATCACTTCTTATGGACGTACCTAGTAATACATGATGTACATCTAGTTTAGGTGGTACCTCTTTTTGTCTTACTTTCATATCTCAATTTCTCCTTACTCTATTGAGGACAATGAAAATTAAGTTGGAGGGTAAGGAAAATATTTTAAAAAATATTTTGAAAATATTTTAAAAATTTTTAAAAATTATGTAAATTTTTTTTATAAATCATGTACCATAAAAAAAATTCTTGAGCAAAATAGATTAAGAAAAGATAATAGAATTAGAAAGTATTTGCTAATGATTGTAGCAAATCAAGAAGTAGACTAGTTGGTCAAACTTTTAGAAACCTACTTAAATCACCTAAAGGCTATTAGCTCTTTCATTATACATGCACACTGACGAGATAAAGTAAGTATTAGTTGTAAGGTTAATTGAAGATTTAATTACTAGAGCTTTGATAATCTAACCATTGATGACTCCGACAAGTGCTATTAAAATATTCATCACCATCTGATAGAATATTTAATATTTGACCAAGAATGATGTAGTCAAACTCAATAATCTTTTCTTTAATATATAATAAAATAGAATAATTTATAATATAAAAACTAAAATTAATATAAAATATTTTATCAAAGTAGGATAAGTTGATTTGTTCATCATAGCCATAAAAATCCAACCCATCTTTTCAAATAAAAATCTAATTTAAAAATCATCAAAATAATATAAATCTACTATCATTCCTCCAACAACTCTTCTTCGAAAAAATAAATCTAAACTTTTTACTATATTCATTATTCAAAAATAAATCAATTTCGTACCTACTTAAATGTTATTTTCATTTTTGACATACCTTCATTTTTTTTTTGAAGCCATTATATTGATTTGGGGGATTAGAGTGGATTTTAAAGATTTTTGAGAAGAAAGATTTGGAAATAAATATAAGTTAGAATAGAAGAGAGGAGTACATTAAATGTCCCTCTTGCTAGTCATTGTAAAATTATGATCATTATAACCATTTTATGACTGTTGTAAAATTTTGAAATTTGGGTTAGAATTAAAATTATGGATTGAATCCATAATTTCAATTTCAAGGATATTAAATTATTGAAATAGAAATTGTGGGTTCAACCAACAATTTCTAGATGACTGTTGACTTCTTCTACTTAAAACTAAAATTATGAATTGAGCCTATAATTTCAAAAAATGATGGCCGGCCTTGCTTCAAACTATAATTATGGGTTCAATCTATAATTTTAGAAAATGACCGTAGGACACGTAATTATTTTAAAATTATGAGTTCAATCCATAATTTTAGTTTAAACTTTTTAATTAAAATATTTTTAATGAGATAATGGCTAAATGATGTGGGACGGACTTGATCAAAATTTATTCTAGGGGTTAGATTGTTGGTCGTTAAGAAATGACCGCTAGACTAGGTCAAATAAACTCAAAATTCTTTTATTCTTCTTTTTTTTCATATTCTTTCCACCTTTTTTTTCTATTTTTTTCTATTTTCTTTCCTTCTTTTTTTTTATTTCCTTCCTGCACTTAAAGTCAGCAAAGTGCACCGATTTTGCTTTATGAAGCATGTAGAAGGACTCCCTGCTTTGACATTCGTGCAAGGGGTTCTTTGGAAAGGAAAATCCAACGGACTTTGGAAACAGGGGATCCGATCTTTGGAAAGGAAAATCCAACGGACTTTCATCGACGACGGCACCGGAGTGAGGGCGGAGGCTTGGGGAGAGGAGAGGCATGACTCCATTATTGCGATTGATGGTGGCACAACATGGTTCCGGTGATTGACGATGATCGTGGGAGGAGCTTGGTGGATCCGGCTAAAAGAAGGGCAGCACGGACGGGGACTTCACCGGTGGCCGGTGGCTATCCGAGGCTTCATGGGCAAGCGGCGATGGTGGTGATCTCCTCACGGAGGGAAATGGTCGGATGGAAGGAAGGAGGTGGAGCCGGGGAGGTGGCGCACTCGGTTTCAGGCGGTGCGTCCAGAGGAGTCTAGCATCGCTGGTAGCTGCAGGCGGCGGAGATCTTTGATTGGGAGGTCGAGGTGCTCCGAGGAAGATGGCACAACAGTGAATTACGTGATCTCAAGCAAAAGATTTGGCTGATGGACTGCTTGTTCGGTTGCAGGTGGGGCACTCGGATTCGGTTTCGTGGCCCTATTGTAGGGCTCGGCATGGCTAGGATCAGCACGGCTTGGCATGGCAATTTCTGGCGAGAACAGTGCCACAGACAGCAAAGGAGAGGGGGTTTGGTTCGTGGTTGGGTTGCCGCATCAAAGAAGGGGTTCGCACAGTTTGATAGCTCTATTTTAGGATGAAGGCAGCACAGACCGGAAGGAAGGTTGGTTGGTGATTCGTTTGAGTGTTTAGTTCTCAAGCCAATGAGAAGGGAGAATATCAAACAAGACGAGAGAGAAGGGGAAGAAGAAAAATATGGAGAAAGAAGAACCAGGAGAGAGAAGTAAGAAGAAGAGGAGGAGAGTAGAAGGAAAAGAAGGAGGATCCAGGATAAGAAAAGAACCAGAAGAGGGATAGGGATAGAGAAAGAGAAAAGATGAGAAGGGAGGAGAAGAGGGGAAGGAGGGGGGAGAAGTCAGGATAACACCCAAGCTTTTTCAATAAATTTCTTCGATGATTTTTTTTAGGAGGCATACAACCTTTTAAATAATAAAATCATATCCTAAAACAAATTCCAAACAACTAAACAACAAAACAACTGGAAAGAGATTCCGATAAAACAAATCCTAAATAAGCGAAACAAACTATCCTAAAAATCTTGATCCTAAAATAATTTATCCTTGAAACAAAAAATTTAAATTTATCTGCATCTGAATATGTATCTGGATCTATGTGCATTTGGATAGTGTGCATCAAGATCTGTATATATCAGAATCTGTATTGATTGATGTCCCGTCATTAAAATTTAAAATTATTGATTGAAGTGACTACTTTAAGTGGTCATAATTTTAAGTGGCCAATAATGAGCTGAATATTTTTGTTGAATCTACCGTTCTAGACATGGCATCTTTCTCAGTAAGATCGTGATAATTTAAAAATTAATTAAAAAAATCATAATCTGAACAATAATATTTTAAATACATTATTTCAAAAAAAAAAAAAAACTCCCACGTCCGCCTCGCCAAGCGGCTTCCACCAATAATGGGATATCCGAAACTCGTAGCGGTTCCTGCACGGAAGCGTAGTTTCCTTCGTCGCCTGGTATCAGAAAAATCGTTAAACAAACCAACGGATAACGGTAGAACAAATCGCACTGCCTCCACTCCCTCTCTGTCCCCCTCTCCCTCTCCATCGCTACCCTCCCTCATCCCTTCCCCACCACTCATGAAACCCTAACATCTCCAATCCACCAAAACCTTAATCCATGGCGAAAACCCTAATCTCCTCCCCCTCCTCCTTCTTCGCTTCCCCCCTCCCTCCCTTCCCCCGCCATGGCCGGCCCAGCCTCCCCCTCCCCCTCCCCCTCTACCGCCCTCGGCGGGTGGATACCAGGGTCAGGCTTAGCTTCCACGAGATTCCTCCTCCCCACGGCCTCGATTCCTTCGTCGATGTCTCCGGAATTGTTTCCAGAGTGGAGGGTCTCCTGTACACGCTCGCCGATGCTGCCGTGGCTGCTGATCCATCTTCCACGGGTGCTGCTGCTACCACTTCGGTTCAGAAGAACGGGGGATGGTTCGGGTTCATTTCGGAAGCCATGGAAGTAGTTCTTAAGGTATCTGGTTCTCTTTTCTCCTAGGAAATTCTGAGATTTCCTGTAACGTCTGTTGCTTTGGAGACTTCCGATTTTGCTGGAAAGAAAGAACTGGTCTCTGTTTTTTAATAAGAAGAGTAATAGCTTTTATATGATATCTGTTTTTTAACGTAAGCACCATTCCTATCGGATGTCTTGGCTCTCTTAGTCGATAAGAAGAGTAGTGGCTTTTATATGATATCCTGATTATTTTTATATTTGTTCATAAATTCTTGTGAATTTTATTCCTATGTGCATTTGTCTGTGATTCTATCTTAGATTTGGTGAAAATTCATTAGTGCAAGTGTTCATTATGAACTGTTACAAGTGTGTTCACATTCTTTAGGATTTCCATTAGTATGCATGTAACAATAATTGGTGCTCATATATGCAACATGGTCGCCATATCTGCTTATCGGAGATTACATTTGTTGACCATGTAAAAGCTTCCCAGGCATGAAGGTTTGCCATTGTGACATCCTAAAAATGCTGACAATTGGTCATATTGCAGTAGAAGGTTGGACCTACAAATGCATGCCGTTCTCTCCGGCTTTTTCATCAAAGCATCATGTTAACAATGATAATGTTAAATCAAATTAGTGGTCCATCAGAGAACAGTGAAGATACATGCAGGAGAAGTTGCTGATTTGTATATGCAGAATAAAATAAAAGGATAACATGATATTGCTGGTTTCAGGTGCTAAAAGATGGCCTTGCAGCTGTACACGTACCATATGCTTATGGTTTTGCTATCATCTTGCTCACAGTTATCGTTAAGGTGGCAACATTTCCGTTGACAAAGCAACAGGTGAATAATCATTATTGCTTATGTTAATTGGAATGGATATTAATTGCTTCTTTGTTAGTGTCTCAATGTGCTATCTGTTACTCCATTAACCGTGAAGGATCCTGAGTGCATGTGGTGACCTGCTTGATGTACTAGCGTTGCTAGCTTTGTAATACTTGTTCAAGCTAAAACATGATAAAAGGGCCTTCAATGCATCACTCACTACCCCGTAGAAAAAAGATATGATGTGTATCTCTTGCACAAGTCAACCCTATTATGGTTCCTTTTTCTAATTTACGTACATATATACTTTTATATTCACCTTTACAAACTTGTTTGTTATGACATCCTACTCAAACTGTAGCAAATTATTATCATGCAAATAACTATTATCACAATTCCTTTTTTCAAAAAATTCTGCAGGTTGAATCAAGTCTAGCAATGCAAAATTTACAGCCAAAGATCAAAGCAATTCAAGAGAGATATGCAGGCAATCAGGTTTTACTCTGCATTCTTAACAAATTTGGTTAGTTTTTAAAACAAATAAAATAACAGGCATAAATTTACAGTATCTTATGGTAACTAAAATTAATCTGTTTTTCCACATTTTAGGGTAAATCTGGTTCTAAGTCATTTTACCACATCCTTTGATTCATATGCAATCATATTTGCTGCCAGTTTATTTTGTTTTTCGGACAAGAATTTGTATATTATGGTTGCTCTTCTGTGTTCATTAGGAAAGAATACAACTGGAAACAGCCCGTCTGTATAGGCAAGCTGGGGTGAATCCATTGGCAGGTTTGTGTATTTTTATCTATTTTCCTGCTGGATTGCACTCTTCAGATAACATTATGCTGTCTAAATTCAGTAGTCCACTTGGATCTGGAAACTTTATGAAATTGCTGGTGTGGACCTACTTATATCGCTCACAAAGTATCACTGAAATAATATATGAAGTGTTCTTTGTTGGGATGACTACTTACATACAGTTAGTGTTTTCTGTTGTTTCATCTTAGCATGAATGGTAACAATCAATTGGTATTCTGGGAACTTTTTGATAAAGAACAACATCTGTGCTTTAAATTTCTCATGCAATCCCCTTAAATTTGAATCCCCTTAATCATGTCTCTGGTCTCATTGACAATGAAAGAGATGCATGTACAAAGGTAAGGATGAAGAAAAAAAGCCTTTTCACCTAAACAAATGGAAGCTGTTTGTGTGGCAAGTAAGAATCGCCATATTGTTAGTAAGGCATCTAATTGCAGACATGAAGGTGCAAAGCAATTTTCTTATGTATGCTGCAAATGATCCACACAGGTCAAAATGTTATTGTGCTTCTGTAACTTCCAACTAATTCTAGCACAAATCCACTCCTTGCCTGATAGAATAAAATTTTACCTTCGATTACCTACTAACCTGTGATGGTCTTTCCAAGCATTTCCTTCAATAATTCATATATTTTATGTCACATTTTTTTTCCTGAGCATTATCCCTTTCATTTCAAAGTGCAGCATTACTTTGTTTGGCATATTCTATAGCTTCTGCAATGTTGTATCATGACTCTATATTCATTGAAGATTTAGCCTTTTCCATTTCCATCTCTCTGTATTTCAACAGGATGTTTGCCAACTTTGGCTACCATACCCGTGTGGATTGGTCTTTATCAAGCTCTCTCAAATGTAGCAAATGAGGTAAATCATACTTCATTTCTGCATATTACCTTATTAGATTTTTTTAAAAAATATATATATATAACTTGCTTGCTGACTTGAGCACCTCTTGTAACTGAAGGGTTTGCTGACAGAAGGATTTTTTTGGATTCCTTCTTTGGGGGGCCCAACTACAATTGCTGCTCGACAAAATGGATCTGGCATTTCCTGGCTCATACCATTTGTGGTAACTGAATTATCTTCGGTCTTTGGATGAATGAGTCCCATGTATGCAAATATTTGCATTGATAAATATTTTGACATTTCTTTTTGTCATTTTATCATTATTATATGCTTCTTCTTGGCATTTCATAATTGTGAAAGGCCATAATTAATTTCATTCTACAACAAAGTTTTCTTTACCATTGTGAAAAGAACCTTAAACTTCCTGCTATGTATGTTTCTTAGGCTGTTTTTGTTCAAGGAGCAATATTTGCTATGTTGAGTTTGCATTTGATTGGGGAATATATGTTCAAGCATGCCTATAGTCTGTCACAGTTGATGATTGTTTGACTATAAGGTTCTTTCTTGAAACACTTTGAAGATCATAAAACTCATCCTATGGTGTGCTAGATTTCTTCAAAACATTAAACTGTTGCCCAACTCTATAAGAATATTACCACAAACTTTAGCACTTAGTATGTCACAGCTGAATATCAGGGGCTAAGGCCTTATATATATACATTCTTTATTTTATAAATAAATAACTGAACACTTTTTTGGACATGCATCCGTTTCTCTATTTTCCTTTAACATATTGTGGCATATTTGTAACTGGTCCAGGATATACCAAGTGCAATATATTCCAGAATAGATGTATGCAAAGTTAAATGAGAACTACTGAATATATAGAGCAATTAAAATTCCTTTGTGGTTGGTTTTTTCAGTAGCAGACCAACACATGGAGATTCATGCAAGAATAAGCATATCATAAGAGGATAACAAACATGGAAAGCATACTCTCTGCTCTCTCTTTCTTTTCCTATCATGTCTTTCCTATCATATCTCTTACCTTGGTAGCAAACTTGATCTCGGACTAATTGAAGTTCAAAATTCTTTATTTTGCTCATTTCAGATGAGACGGCATAATGATAAATATTCACTGTTATTTACTCATCCTTCATGTGCCTCTAAATGTGTTGACTGTTGAGCTTACTTGCTTATCATTGTTGTCATGCTGCAAGATTTCTAGAAGGGGTCTTATGCAAATCCAACTGGTGCCCCTTTCTCAAATTAAGGCACTTATTAAGAACATATGGGTCTTATCATTGTTGACAATGTCTCTCAGTTTGAACATATGGCCATGATTGTATTACCTCAGGCCCTGCCCTATGATAAAAAATGTAATTCATAGCACATTGTTCTCAATGCCTATCACCATTTGTTGGCAAGTGTTCCAAAACATCTTGCGAGCATTCAAACATATGAAGGTTATTCTTCTGCTAGGAAAAGCATGGTAGCATATTCAAAAATGCATATGCATTATGAAGAAAAGATCTGTACCACACTTTGAACTTGATTCTTTCCCTTGTAAATCTTAGTGCATCAATGACTTCTTAGCATTTTTATAAAGCACCTTAGCTCTCATAAATACTATATCTCCAACTATCTCTAACATCCTCTCTCTTATATTCCCCTTACTAATTTTTCTACTTAAAGATTAAGAAACTAGTGTAATAAGCTTTAGGAAATTTCACAAAGTATGCTATTTTGACATCGTTAAATGAAGGTGATTGATTTATCTATGGTAGAACTGTGAGGGTACTGAAGACCCAGCAAACTGGAGGAATGTTATAACTGGTACATGTCATTGGTGATTGTTACATGTACCTTGTGCAGGATGGCCATCCACCTTTGGGCTGGTCAGACACAGTAGCTTACCTTGTTCTACCTGTGCTTCTTGTTGTTTCTCAGTATATCTCCATGGAGATCATGAAACCCCCTCAGGTAAATAGTTATCTTTTGAAGTCTGCTGCACTGTCCTTTTAAATTTCTTTTTTGGTGAATGCGTCAAGCATGTGAACTTGATTGGTTCGGTGATTTTGAATGGCAGACTGATGATCCAGCTTCAAAAAACTCGCTTCTCATTTTCAAATTCCTTCCTGTTATGATTGGTTACTTTGCTTTATCAGTTCCATCAGGATTGTCAATTTATTGGTAGGTAATTTATTATAGTTTGCTATAAACTGCAGCAGTATAGTTTTCGTAGCATTTGTCATGACATAAATGCTGCTTATTTGTATAATGAACTTCTGGGGTGACTTTGTTCTCTTGCCATATTGATTTGAAGCAATATTGTCAGATGTGAGAAAGGCTATGAGCTGTATATTATATTTGTATTATGGTTGTATGTTGCAATTTCTTACCCATTGAAGCAGTCAGATTATTCTTGTACTGGTGTAATGCTATTCCAGACTACATGACAAAAGCTATGAGCTGCATTTTGATTCCTCATGTACTGGAGCAGTCAAGTTATTCTTATATTGGCTTATGGAAATTTCGCACACATGCAGAACTGTTAGTTCAAATTGCATGATGGATCATGTCAAATAAGAACTCATCCAGTTTGTCATGATCTGCAATGTATAAAATGCCTATAAACCAAGAATAAGGCATTTTAGCAGTTTTACCTGTATCTCAGGTGGAAACCAAATTGGCAATGCCTCTGATGTTGGGGCACACACTATACAATTAAAGAATCCAATACAAATCATGACCTGCACATCTTAAAAACAGATATAGATCAAGATTAACTGTTTTGTTTCTTATAAACTGTGAGCAAATGAAATCCTGTTTTATTACTAAAACTATTGCTTTGGTGACTATTCAGTACATAGGAATGGAACTTCCAAAGTCATTTCATTTTTTGTTTATAAGCAGGTTGAATGTTGCAGATCAAGATCACTGAGTTGATATCTCAGTGTGGATGTGACCTTGTGTGTGTTTCAATTGATATAATTTGGGCTGTAACCTTTCCCACATGGTTTTACCTCGGCTCTCTTCATATCAAAACTGCAGACACATATGCATCTAAAATTTGGTCCTATGTTTGAGCAAATGCACCAACAAGTCCTACAAATTTTCTGCATGGGTAAGGATGGCATATTTAATGAACTAGCAATGTGCATCCAAGTGATCACATTTTTCTGATAACTTGATGCATTTGCCAAAAAATTAAACATCCGACCCATTTGAAATATGGTCTTTATGCATTTAATATTTTCTGTCTCAATTTGGATGTCATGTAGTTTGCAGTTTGCATTACTAGGAATTGGGTTGTAATCTGGGTCCACTGAAATTTCCTTTTCTAGTTGTGCATCAATAATGCTTTTGTTGTCTCCTGCTACCTATTGTGTTTGAAGTGGAATAGTATATCAAATAGTGCAAAACAATAGCTTGCTTATTCATATTAAATGATCCTTGGGAGCCGGTTCTTAGTAAGTATGATATAACTGTCAAAAGGCAAGCTAGTTAGGTACAGTCCAGGTGCATTATTGCCATAAAATCATGCAGAACTTTATAAATAATTAATAACATGATATCTTCTTTATGGTTTATACTTAAGTGATGCATTCAGTATGATGTAATTTTCAACAGCTTACTATTTGCCTAGTTCTGTTGCATGAGGGTAGCTGCAATATATTCTGTCATATATGCATGTTCATTAGAAGCATCTGTAGTCTATGGTGCTGCTAGCCTTAGTATATATTTGCTGGGTGCTTTTATTCTGTGATCAATTTAAATAAATCTTGAAATCTAGTTTGCGACGTCAATGAGGCCATGGCTGTGAGTTAACTTTGTGATTTTGTTAGGTTTACAAACAATATCCTCAGCACTGCTCAACAACTATGGTTACGAAAATTAGGTGGTGCCAAGCCTGCTGTTGCAGAGGATGGAGGTGGAATCATTAGTGCTGGACGAGCTAAACGTTCTAGCTCTCAGCCAGCACGGACGGGTGAAAGGTGATATCAGCTTACCACAATGTTGTTAGTCTTTCCTTCCTAGCTAGATTCTGACTCCTTACTGATGAGCACACTGAAAACAGGTTTAAACAACTAAAAGAAGAAGAAAATAAGAAAAAACCTAACAAAGCATTGCCAGCTGAGGATGTGCAGGTTCTGGCATCTACATCAGACGCCGGTGATATTTCAGATGGAAAGTCTAAGGATAAGGTATGCTGATCTATCTAATGTTTCATTTGTCCATTGCTGCTAGGCCTTCGACAGGTTTAGTTTTTTTACCCCTCACAACTTATGGAGTTGTAATGTTGGTTAGTAATCAATATTAAACATCAGTATGGCCATATGAGTTTTCCAAATAATGCAATGATAGCGTTGTGGTTTTTATTCCCCATCAGCAATGAATTCTGAGAGGAGCCTATTATATATAATGCAGTGGATTTATGTGATGGGCATGTGATTTAACAAGAAAAGAGAATTTTAGATATTGGTCATATAATGGAGAGGAATTTGGTAGAAAATATAGTATCTTGAATAATTACAGAAAACAAGTTTTCTAATTCAAAAAGTTCTCAGTGATTCATCTGGTTCATCACATTGTGTTTTGGCAATTTGATGGTCATTTAAAGATTTATGAAAGATAACTTATCTTGAAGAACTTGAACTCAAGATTTTATCAAACTGGAATGTGATTAAACTTCTTTGTACCCAAAATTGACATATTTGATGTGTTGATAATGCTTGAGCTGTTGGTAGAAACTAGTTGACCTACTAAAACACTTTCTACAGTGAACTAAAATTTGATATTGTAAGTTACTTTTTCTTCTTGTTTTTTTTTGGTACAGGATATTATAAGTTTTATTCTGTAGTCCTTGCGTTATTCCTGCTGAACCTCAAAAACTCATAGCATTATGTTTTCCTGATCCAAAGTTTGGGCGATCATGTGTTTGCTTCCGAATATGATTGAATTATTGACATTTAATTGTGCTTCTGTTACGTGTCCTATACCTGTTGCTACAGAACTTGAATTTCTGATGGCTATTTGCTGTAAGCTGTATTTTTATAGTTGCGCTTGCCTTCCTTGGTAGAACTCTGAGATATGTCTAATTTGCTTAAGTAAAATGGTAAGCCTTCAAAACATGATACAACATATGCCCAACTCATGGCAGGAGGAAGATCTAGAAGAAGCATATTCTTCTCCTGGCAAACAACTTCCTGATTATACTAGGCCAAGGAAGGGTAAAAGATCAAAACGGAAGCGCGCAATGCAGTAGTTTAGAAAAAGATCACATGAATCTTTTACATCATCTGGTGAGCAATTTCATCTCGTGAAGCTGTACCCTAATGCATGCACATGGCCATTTTTATTTTGGGCTACTTTAAAAAGCAAGGTTTCAAGTGCAAAAATTTTGTCAGGAGAAGAGCAAAATGGGGCAGAAAATTTCTTAGCCATTCCATCACAACATAATGTTGGTCTGTAAAAGTTGTCATCTACTCCACTTTTTTTTTTGGGAATTCTTCTACTCTATTGCATGTTACCGCATCTAAGTATATGCAATCAGAGGTGTATTGCCTGTTACCACCTGAGGATATCGAATTGTAACAATATTTTGGTGGCATTGTATCATTTAAAGGCTCATTGATTATCCAAATTGAGGTCTGAATTTTAAAAAAACGGTGTGCCTTTCTTCTTTAGGCTTCTCTAGCGTCCTCATTGCCCTCGGTTTTCACCGCCTGATCTGCTCTGGACTTTGAGTCAATATTTACTTCGATAAGAGACGAAGAACATCAATGGCATGGAGTCCATGAATTATGGTATGACATCGCACCTTCTTATAATTTTGCAACTTGTAAAGTTATCTTCTTTATAAAAAATGCTGCAGTTTTCATCATTATTATATATCCATATAACAGCAGGCTCATAGATTCGGTCATACAAAGCTCTCACCCCATCTTGTCGTGTACCATGCTGCGCGGTTAATCATCTTGTTTGTGAAATTAGTGCTGGTTTATGTCGAGACGTAGTGTAACCTTTCTTTGAAGGTTGAAACCCATCATCCCTATACGATCATGCAACCGTGAAGCCTGTAAGCACTTACACAAAAGATTGATATTTTCGTATTTTGTGATTTGGTTCGTATTGAAGCCCATGGCTATCGGTACGCACAAAATCTTTTCCCCGAGATGTGTGGTGTGTGTGTGTCATCTCTTATTTGTGATGATCCTAGAGTGATATCTACATTCCTCTTTGTTTTCAAGCCTATATGTTTCGTATCTTTGAAGTACTTTTCCTGGGAATATTTTTTTATATTCTTTTAATTGTGTTTTTAATCCAACTTCAGTTATCCAATACTTCCCCTCTATATACGATCATGCAACCGTGAAGCCTGTAAGCATTTACACAAAGATTAATATTTTCGTATTTTGATTTGGTTGGTATTGAAGGTCATGGCTATCAGTACAGACAAAATTTTTCCCCCGAGATGTGTGATGTGTGCTCTCTTTTGTTTGTGATGATCTTTGAGTGATATCTACGTTCTTCTTTGTTTTCAAGTCTATATGTTTCGTATCTTTTAAGTACTTTTTCTGGGAATATTTTTTTATATTCTTTTAATTTGTGTTTTTAATCCAACTCCAGTTATCCAATACTTCCCCGGTATAAAAAGGCTGATAGTGAGGTTACTGGACCTAAATCCAATACTTCCCCGGTATAAAAAGGCTGATAGTGAGGTTACTGGACCTAAAACCCTGCTAATGAGGCACCGTAGCTGCTACATTCCGCTTCTCCGGATGCGAGCGAGCGAGCGAGCGTCGTTATCATGGCGAAAATTTGGGAACCGAAAACCAGGAAACTTAAATATCTGGACGGAGTTAGGGGTCGAGCCGGCTCTGGAGCCGCTCGGGAAGTTTTTCACTGTTTGGTTGGTTTCGAAGCTTAAGCCCATGAGCACGGTCCACGCTGAACCGGACAAAAGCACCCCACGGATGGGCATCTGAACCGGCAAGTTTTAGTGGACCCAAAAGCCGAAAGTAGGACCAGAATTCTTGGCATCTTCCGCCAACGAGGCCTATTCTTCTTTGAGATGATGAATCGATGCGAAGGATCCTTTGATGTCACGCCATATTTACTAAAGTATTTATTGACTCTTTTTTAATACCCCCTAACAACTTTGAGATCAAACACAATGTTGTACAAATTTTTAAACATATTGTTTGGTTATTGGACAAATTCACCCTCTGAATGACAAACGCACTCAAAAGAGCAATTACGATTCTAAGCTTAATTCCCCACTCGATCAATCCATGGTATACTTGAATTTTTGTGCAAAATAAGATTGGAGTATAAATTTCAACTTTTTGAAGGATCAGCATGTTTCATGAACTTGAACTTGGTTCCGAATCAACTAAACTATAGCATGAAAATGCTTTAAGGATGGCTAACTAGACTTTAAACTAATTTTTGCTGGATTTGGGGATTCCAGCTAATAACTGGACGGGTTACTTGAACTACCAGCAAATCCAATGACGATTATTTGAAAGAAAATACATGCTGAATAAAAGCTGGTGTTGACAAAGATAATTGATATTTATCGAAATATACTATCATCTACATGTTAAAAAAATTTAAAATTGCGCGTGGTTAGTAATATTGATTAGAATAGTATGGATATGCTCATATGAATACCTATTCAAAATATACGAATACAACATCTTCTTGGAAAAAGTGATTAATTGCATATGCTTCTATTAATAGAAACAATTGGATGTACCTAACCTTCTATATTCCTCTTAAAAAGTAAAAATTAATTAAAAAAATAGTCAAATATGGTGCTCATTGAAAACTATTCACATACTTTGCACTTAATAAGTTTAATGCTACAAAGATATGTGCACGAGCGTAAGCATTGCTAGTAGGGATTAAAATATTTTATTATTTTTGAAATTAACAAATAAATAACTTTTTTAACAAGTAACGTTTGCTGTTTTCTTCAATATAGAAAGCAAGGATCAAATCGAAAAAAATCTTGCTTAATGGAGCAAGTTTAGGGGTTTGCATTAAAATACTAGATAACGATTTGCTATATAGAAAGGATTTAAATATTATATTTACATTTGACATGAGTTTTTTTCTTTTTATTTTCTTTTAGTGAATGATTTTATATAAGTTATTTCACGGTTTGAACTAATATCATATAACCATATCCCGCAATTTGTATAGGCTACATTGGCAACTTCATACTATGTGGCCCTTCCTCGGCCTCATCCTTGCTTCTTATTCTTCTTTTTTTTTTTTTAATTTTTTTAATTTTTATCACTAAGATTGTAGTGCAGTTGGTAGGGATTTTGTCCCCCGTCCCCCTGATCTCGGGTTTGAGATTTGAGTCATGCGGGTTAAATCTAGAAATTTTTCTTGGAAAACTTTAGTGGGATCAGGGTACTTACTCGATTAAAAATCCAGATTACGGAGGGAGCGTTCTATTATGGTACTGATCCTTCTGGTAGGATCAGGGTACTTATTAAATCGATCAGGCTGGGGCGAGCAAAAAATATGGCAGGATCAAGGTACTTATTAAATCCAAGTTGCGGATTGCGGAGGGAGCGTTCTATTCAATCTAGGCTGGGGTGAGCAAAAAATATGGCAGGATCAAGGTACTTATTAAATCGATCAGGGGCGAGCAAAAAATATGGCAGGATCAAGGTACTTATTAAATCCAAGTTGCGGATTGCGGAGGGAGCGTTCTATTCAATCTAGGCTGGGGCGAGCAAAAAATATGGCAGGATCAAGGTACTTATTAAATCCAAGTTGCGGATTGCGGAGGGAGCGTTCTAAAAATATGGCAGGATCAAGGTACTTATTAAATCCAAGTTGCGGATTGCGGAGGGAGCGTTCTATTCAATCTAGACCGCGGAGGATTCTGGCACTTTAGTGGGATCAGGGTACTTATTAAATCCAGATTGCGGAGAGAACAGATTGCGGAGAGAGCGTAAAACCGCGGCTGGGGCGAGCAAAAAATATGGCAGGGATCAGGGTACTTATTAAATCCAGATTGCGGAGAGAACAGATTGCGGAGAGAGCGTAAAACCGCGGCTGGGGCGAGCAAAAAATATGGCAGGATCAAGGTACTTATTAAATCCAGATTGCGGAGAGAACAGATTGCGGAGAGAGCGTAAAACCGCGGCTGGGGCGAGCAAAAAATATGGCAGGATCAAGGTACTTATTAAATCCAAGTTGCGGATTGCGGAGGGAGCGTTCTATTCAATCTAGACCGCGGAGGATTCTGGCACTTTAGTGGGATCAGGGTACTTATTAAATCCAGATTGCGGAGAGAACAGATTGCGGAGAGCGTAAAACCGCGACTGGGGCGAGCAAAAAATATGGCAGGATCAAGGTACTTATTAAATCCAAGTTGCGGATTGCGGAGGGAGCGTTCTATTCAATCTAGACCGCGGAGGATTCTGGCACTTTAGTGGGATCAGGGTACTTATTAAATCCAGATTGCGGAGAGAACAGATTGCGGAGAGAGCGTAAAACCGCGGAGGATTCTGGCACTTTAGTGGGATCAGGGTACTTATTAAATCCAGATTGCGGAGAGAGCGTTCTATTCTGGTACTGATTCTTCTGGTAGGATCAGGGTACTTATTAAATCGATCAGGCTGGGGCGAGCAAAAAATACGGCCGGATCAGGGTACTTATTAAATCCAGGTCGCGGAGGGAGCGTTCTATTCTGGTACTTTAGTAGGATCATGCTAGGGCGATCAGGGTACTTATTAAATCGATCAGGCTGGGGCGAGCAAAAAATACGGCCGGATCAGGGTACTTATTAAATCCAGGTCGTGGAGGGAGCGTTCTATTCTGGTACTTTAGTGGGATCAGGCTAGGGCGAGCAAAAAATACGGCCGTGGATGGAGCGTTCTATTCTGGCACTTTAGTGGGATCTGACCTGAAAGGGTGGGGTGAGCAAAAAATATGGCCGTGGAGGGAGCGTTCTATTCTGGCACTTTGGTGGGATCAGGCTGGGGCGAACAAAAATACGGTCGCGGGGGCGAACAAAAAATACGCCGCGGAGAGCGTTCTATTCTGCCACTTTAGTGGGATTAGGCCGGGGCGAGCAAAAAATACGGCTGCAGATGGAGCGTTCTATTCTGGCACTTTAGTGGGATCAGGATGGGGCGAGCAAAAAATACGGCCGCGGATGGAGCGTTCTATTCTGGCACTTTAGTGGGATCAGGGTGGGGAGAACAAAAAACACGGTCGCGGAAGGAGCGTTCTATTCTGGCACTTTAGTGGGATCAAGGCTGGGGCGAACAAAAAATACGGCCGCGGAAGTAGCGTTCTATTCTGGCACTTTAGTGGGATCAGATTGACGTACTCACATTTGGATGGAGAAGGTGAGCGAAAAATATGGCCCGCATCGAACATGGTCTGACGGGAAGGGGATCCCGCGGGGGGGCGAACAAAAAATACGCCGCGGAGGGAGCGTTCTATTCTGGCACTTTAGTGGGATCAGGCTGGGGCGAGCAAAAAATACGGCCGCGGATGGAGCGTTCTATTCTGGCACTTTAGTGGGATCAGGATGGGGCGAGCAAAAAATACGGCCGCAGATGGAGCGTTATATTCTGGCACTTTAGTGGGATCAGGATGGGGAGAACAAAAAATACGATCGCGGAAGGAGCATTCTATTCTGGCACTTTAGTGGGATCAGGCTGGGGCGAACAAAAAATACGGCCGCGGAAGGAGCGTTCTATTCTGGCACTTTAGTGGGATCATGTTGACGTACTCACCTTCGGATGGAGAAGGCGAGCGAAAAATATGGCCCGCATCGAACATGGTCTAACGGGAAGGGGATCCCGCGGGAGTAGCTACGACACGCCCTCCCTTTCTTTTTTTTTCTTTTTTTTTTTCACCATTTTTTTTTAATTTTTAAAAAAATCTTTAAGGTACATTCCCCGGCCTTCCTTTTCGTCATTAAAAAAAAAAAAAGGCAAAAAAATAATTTACACCGTATTGGAGGGTTAATACCTAAAATGGTCATGTTACTGTCCTGGTGGCCAACCGATGAACCCGACAGACATGTCGGCGACATGTTGCCGGCAACAGTTCAAAGTTAAAAGCTTGAAATATACGCTTGTTTATATTTACCTCCCTATAAAGGCCAGTGCTTTTCCAGTTCTCCACGCCCTCTTGCTCCCGAGAGGAAGCTCCGCCCCGCACCCCTCCCTCATTTCATGGCCTCGACGAGCCAAGCAAGTCTCCTCCTCCAAAAACAACTCAGAGGTACGAGGATCCGATCCCTCTTCTTCCATCGCCGCATCGATTTCCAGGGTTTTCTAACGATTTCTTGAGTGATAAGCCATTGGGAAGCGCATCGATCGGTCGCTAACTATCTTTTCTCTGTTCTTGGTCTAGATCTCAGTAAGAATCCGGTGGACGGCTTCTCCGCTGGCCTCGTCGACGATAATAACATCTTTGAGTGGAGCGTCACTATCATCGGCCCTCCAGACACTCTCTAGTGAGTATATTCGTTGCCTTGTTTGGGGTTTTGAATTTGTTTTATTTTCATTCTACGGTATTATTGGGTTTCGATACAGACTCCATTCTTGACTGCGTTCTTAATTCTTGTGGATAGAAATGAGGATGAGTATGTGATGGATTTCGCTTGATTATAGTGGTATCGTGTGCGGATTTGTTTGTAGAATAAGGTTTTTAGGGTTTGCTGCAATCCAGGGCTTGCCCAGGCTGGCAGAGTTGGGGTTTTTATGTGATTGATTGGAGTCGTGAAAATATGAGGAAAAATGTTTTCCCCCCTAAACGCTGCTTTCTGTATTGAGATTCCTTTTTCCTCTCACAATCCATTCGTGTTCATCGCTGCGCTTTTCTTTCATCCCGGATTTCTGTGGTTCCACTGCTTGAAAGTTAATTCTTTTCTCGAATTTACTGGAAGATTTTTTTGATTTCCTGGAACATGCTGGGGCTATTGCTTATGATTTACTAAATTTGTCATTTTTCTTTTAGAATTTATGATCTTGTTGAGTATTTATTAGTCATTTGTTCAGGATCATAAATCCACAAGTGTAAATATTAACATCTGGAACTCTATGTTGTGATCTTTCCCTAAGATCTTGAATTCTGAAGATGGCTACTTAGAATGTTTTTACAAACTGCTAGATCATGGCATTACGCTTGTTAAATCATGTCCTAGTTATCTTCAATTTGTTGGACCTTCCTAATGTGCTGTTTTATATACATGGTTCAGCAAAAATTAAGTAGTCCATAGTTAGTTGCATATAGAATGTTGACAGCTTTAAGTTTTTATGAGATCATTATACATTTCACCATTTTCTTTTCAGTGATCTTGATTGGCCAATCCTTGTGTTGTAGTGAAGGCGGTTATTTCAATGCTATCATGAGCTTTCCAGCAAATTATCCCAACAGCCCTCCTACAGTTAGGTTTGTATCAGAGATGTGGCATCCAAATGGTTAGTTACATGTACTTGTCTCTGTGTTTTGTGTCATGTTTATTTTTATTATAAAAAAAATGAATTTAATCAATTGACACATGTTTCACAGTTTACCCTGATGGTCGGGTTTGCATATCAATTCTTCATGCTCCTGGGGAAGATCCTAATGGCTATGAGCTTGCAAGTGAGCGTTGGTCACCTGTGCACACGGTATGTTTTTAATATTATGCTGTCCCTGTTTGGTTGCTTTTAAAGGTAACTCACTTCGTAACCCCCTTCTGAACACCCTTTCCCCCAATAAATAGAAACATTTCATCAGTTATTATGAGACCATTTTTAATATTTTTTCATAAACATGTTCCCAGGCACAATACATTTTAGCAGTACTGCATGGATTTCCAAAAAGTTAGCTAATGAATCTTAAACTTCTTCAAATATGATTGATGATTTTCGATGATTGCATGCAATCTTCAGCATATTTAATGTGTCAGTTATGAGAAAGTCATGTCCAACAAGGAATTGACAATGTAAATGGTGGGCAGTCATCATAATAATTTTACAATTCCATACTCATCACCTTCTATGTTGACAAAGATTGCTTTTATTCTATTGTTGCCCGATTCCTTCTCATATACGTAGTGCAGCATCCATAAATGTAATGTTGGTTGGCTTAAGCATTTTATCAGTATCTCTATGTTTTCAAAAAAGCTTGTTCATTATATTAATGTTTATCATGAGCACATATTTGTTTATCTATGCATGAAGCAATATTTCTATATTTGTACAAAAATTGTGTAATTTTAGCTCTTGGTGCTTGTCCAGCCAGTAGGGCACTCAGCCTAATACTCTCTCCCCCCCCCCCCCCCCCTCCCCCCCCCCCCCCTCTTTTTGGTCTGTCAGGGGGGGGGTTTTGTTCGTTCATTACCTAGGATCACATTGGTGGTTTGTTTTGACTATCTTGTCTGAAGACTTTCTAAAGTTATATCAGTTTCTTTTATTGTAGTGAAAAAGGAAGAGTAGTTCATGTATGAAGTCATCTCTACAACACATTAACTTGCAAATAATGCTTGCTAAAGGAGGCAAATTCTTCAATTTGTATAGTGAATAATGTTCTCTTTGTGCAGACTTTTTATGGTCTGCTTGTTTCTCCCTCTTTTTTTTCCTCGATCTAGTTGCCTTGTTCTTTTCTGCTTGTTGAGGAGTGAGATCTTCTTTCTTCATACTCAGACTTTAATCATATGAAACATATATTTATTAAATGTGGCATGCTCTGTTCTTTTGTGGATGTAAGCAATTCTTAAAATAACAAGTCAACTTAGCTATCACTACCAACTTATGGTAGGGTATCTAGAGCAGTTATTGTTGTTGTTGTTATGGTTACTTTTTAAATATTTTTGTATTATAGAATTTGATGGCTTTGTGAAGGCCTTTTTGTGTTTTCCTAGGTCTTTTCTCTTGTGCATTGTTATCCCGTAACGCAGTAGGTGACAGCCTTGCCAGGGGACGTGTTTTTCTAAGAGTGTTCCCCCCCTCCTGGTTTGTTTCCTTGGGGTCATATCGCCTTGTCCCAGCAGACCCTACTTGCCTCCTTTTTCAATGTTTTCCTCTTCTGACTGATTTAAATACATGCGAGTTGGAAGGAGGGTCCTTCAAAGTATTTGCTTTTTGAGGAAAAGCCTTAAATTTTAAATTGCATGAAAACAATTGTGAAGCTTTGCTTTCCCCTTTAAAAGAAAATTCATAGCAATCTATCAGAAATTCTTCATGAGAGGGTGAAAATTAAACTAGCCATGAAAATACACATGATATATGTATAGTGCAGTCAAATGGAGTTGATGCAAAACAGAGGAGAAATTGAAGAATGGTTGGTTGCTTTTGTACTCCACCCAGTGATATGAAGGGCCTTCAACTTAAGGTCCGTGTGAAAACCTTTGTTTTATGGAAGTCCCTTTGAGCTTGCTATAGACTATGCTATAGATTCTCCTGAAACATGAGCTTGTAGGCTAGAATGCTGATATGCAATATGAGGTTTTTTTTATTTGTTTTCACACTTGAGCTCATGTAATTTGCTAGTAGTCCACAATCACAGGTACAGAAACAGTTAAATTGACAGCACATGATATTATAATTTAGGTCAGGGGAAAGTCATGAACCACCATACAACCGTGTTAAGCGAATTCGAATGGCCCTGGTTAAAGGAAATACTTGATAATTTCATGCTGCTTTCACATTTTTTTTTTTTTGGAAATATGCTGGTGCATAGTATTTAAGTATCATTTGATGGAGGTTTTGAAGTTCAATCCTGTGCTCTGCATGGAAACTCATGTTGCCTTTCCAATTACTCGTAATTGTAGATTTTTTCCCTCTCTTGGAACCCATCGTAATGAACATGGTTTGATATGCAGGTTGAGAGCATAGTTTTAAGCATCATTTCAATGCTTTCAAGTCCCAATGATGAGTCACCTGCAAATATTGAAGCTGCTGTAAGTAAAGAAATGTTCTACCACTGCTATAACAGTTTATCTGCAACCTGATTTTGTGTTATCTTCTGTGATATTTATCTCTCAACAAGTTTACTTAAGGAACCTAAAACTTCAGGGCAAACCAATTTAAACCAATAAAAAAAAAGGTTAATATATACATCGGAGTGGTAAGAGATACAGGTTTTTGTATCTTCATGTGCCTTTATTTTATCAGAAAAAAACTTGTCTGTTCTTTGGCATTATATCTGAGGATTAAGACTAGTTAAGCATAAGATACTCTTCTAATGGAATTGGTTACTGGATCAAGAGGGAGTGTTTTTGGTGAGGGACGGAATGCCAATAAATGGTGCTATATTTCTTCTGTTAGGACCAAATTCCTTGGAAAGATTGAGTTAGATGGATGAAAGTTGGAGGAAGATGTTTTACAAAGGGAATTTGTTGGTTTCTGGATTCTAGTTGGATGACCTGATTGTTACTAGATGAAACCCTGAAGTTCTAACTTTGTCATGGTGAAAACAATGGAATCTTGAGTAGGGAAGAGTTCGGAGACTATGGAGATGTGAATGGCGGTTTGTCCGGTATGTAGTAAGAAAGCACTAGGTCCAAATAGATTTATTTGCTTTATATCATAGCCTTTGAGGCACCATTCACAATTTGATGACATTGATGCTATTTAATGTTCCAGTTAAAACAATGACTATTTAGGTCATCATATAGTACAAGCAATTAGACTATTGATTTTTCTTTCCAAGAAAGCAAAATAGCTTGTGGTTATATAGCTATTGTGGACCTGTGGTTCTCTTTTCTGAAAAGTTGTTTGTAGTTGCAATCCAGCAATCCTTATGACAAGTTGAATGTAAATTTTGAAGTATATTAGATTAAACTATGTCCTAGAGTTGCTTGTTAAATTGCTAAGGTTTTTAATGTTATATAAAGAAGCATGTAATTTGGATCCTCATTTGGAGTGGTCAAAAAAGTTAATGAGTCGACAATATGCTACCCTTCTTTCAAAATAAGAATATGGTTAAATCAGCTAAAATTTTTCGTGCATGTTATTGTGGTTTATTCTGGGTTCCTACTAATGTTTTGCTGTATGTACATCCAGCATGGGTTTTCCATGCAATTCTTTCTACATGAAATCAATTTAAGCTATCAACCCTTATCTACACATTGTTAACTGTTACCAATCTATAAAAGAATTGTGAAAATTTGTCATCGTGTGAATGGGCTATGAATGGCAGTGTTGCATCAATATAGATACAAGAATTGGATTTGACAGTGTCTCCCAGTGTCTGACTTGGTAAGAGAGAAAAAAAAGATACGGAGATACAAAGAAACAATCTTTTTTTGTCAAACCATATATATATTTTTAAAAAATAATATATAAAATATAAAAAGAAAATAGTGTATGTTAAGGTCTTTCACTCAAGGTTTTAAATTATGTGGGACAGGGAGGCCTCAGTTTTTTCATGAAACGGGATGTGCCGGTACCCTGACCCATCCTGACACTTGGGATGGGATGTCCCAAGGCGTCCCAATTAGGATGCTGGGACACTGGTGGGACATCCTGTCCCAACACATGGGATGGTACCCTGTCCTGGTGTCCCATGGGATGTCCCGCTGAGACCTGAATTCTTGCTTTTATTATATGTGCTTCTTAATATCTAGAAGAAAAGGGGTATTTCGAAAGTTATTTCGACACCTACATCCTTGGCTAATTTCTAAAAAAGAGAGAAGGTGACCTTGGGCATTACAACAGTGTGCTGAATTCGTTATTGGGAGAGTCAAATTATCCATATATTTGTAAAAACAAGAACAAGGAAAAAAAAAGATAAGTATCCAAGCATCTAAGGCATCCAATTTGAATACATATCTGACATGCATTATTGGAGCCGGATGCAGGACATAGACGGAGGGCATACGAATTCTAATTATATAGGCCAACAGATGTTGACTTGTTACTCCATTAGGTCTTCGGGACTAGTGTGAAGTTGAGTATCAACTGACTCCTCTATTCTAAATTTCCCTAAAGCACAAGGATACCTTGTATGTAATGTTGTTGTAACAAGGGTTTCTTGCATAGGTTACTTCTATTATTTCCTAGTCATGTTTTCCTATCATGTTGATCATAAACCTACCTGTTTGTTAGTGTTTTTTTTTTTTGAAGTCTTCTTGTGCAACATAGCAAAACAAACTACCGTGTCCAGCCCCACTTACCTTTGCCCCTAGCCGCCTGCGGTAAATCCATGCCAGCTATTGCGCTAGTGTCTGTTATTGCAATCTGAATGCTCAAGCAAGCATCATATGATAAAGGGTTGAAGTCCTTTTCCATGTAGACCCTACATCAAGTAGGAGGAACTATGTTAGAAAGTGAAGACTGCGAAGCCACACTCTTTTCATAAATTTCATGTTAGGAGAGGATTTTGGGTCATGTTTAAGAACTGGAATGCTTGATCCACCTATGTGTTGATATTGGTTTTTCTTCCGATCCTATACCAAGTGCCAGTTGGGTCAGATGTTTGTAGTTATATGCACATCGCGTAGGCAGTTTTTTTTTTTTTTCCTACATGCATGTAGATGTATCCATGGATTTGAACTGCCATGTCTTGTGCCCATGCCAATCATGGTCTGGCATGTGCCCATGCCAATCACAGGCTGGCATGTGCCCTCCTATATGGGGCTATGTCGGCTTGTGCCTGGGCTCAAGCACGCAAAGTTTGCTAGGGTCATTGTGTTTTAGTGCATTGGTACATGTAGCAAGCTCTGACAGTTTGATACGGACTGGCAGAGAGTGATGGCAGGATATGGAGGTAGATAATTGAGTAACATGCTCGTAACTTGTGGGGATGATGCTTGTTCCATGGCCCAAACTGCCATGGCAGATGCTTCAATCCATGGATCTAGCCATTCTTTGATTTAGAATAGCCTAGTCATAATTTTGGTAGGGTATCCTAGGTATCTTTGCAAATCAACTTTTTAACGATCAAATTCTTGATTGCTTGAAATTAAAGAATGCTTTGATGACATGGAGTTAATAGTTCGGGTAGTCTTATTTTCTCGCACATATTTTTTTGGTCTGCATACCCGCCATCAATTGGTGAATGTTGAACAGGACTCTTCTTTGACATAAACCTCTTCTAATTGCCAATCGCAGAAGGAATGGAGAGACAGAAGGGATGAATTCAAGAAGAAAGTTAGTCGCATCGTTAGAAGATCGCAGGAAATGCTTTGAGAGCTTTAAAAGCAGGCCTCATGGAGATATGGTGAGCCATAGCTTCATGTCCGTTTTGCTGGGAAACTATATACTAGGGGGAGTGTCCTAAACTTGTTGCTTGTCTAAGGATGGTTTAATGGAGCATCTAGATCTTTGGTCGGTTTACCAATGGTGTGCGTTATTGTCATTGTCGTCATCTCGTTTTTGTCATAAGAAACAGCAGGATCCAGATGTTGGAACTTATTTAACACAATTTGTAGATGTCCTGATTTAAGACCTGGTGTCATGCCTTATCGCTGGTTTGTTGTTTTTATTTATCAAAAATTGCTTCACAATTTATGAAGCCAAACCTGTTTTATAAGTCAACTGGAAAATCAATGCCCTTGCTTTTGTTGTTAGGGCTTATAAATGCATTCCAATTTTTAATTTAATGTTCTTTTAGAAGTGTAAGAATGCACTCTATGCAGGTACTTGTCTAACATTATGACTTCTGTATATCATTTACATCTCATAATTTTCTTGGTTTCATTATTATTGCCCTTTTTTGATACATTTCTTATCATCCCATTCACCATTTGAACTTCTTCATTGTAAAGAGCCAATCGTGAGATTTTCTTGAACCTGGAGTACAAGGATAATTACCTTCTCCTGATTCTGGGATTGGAAACGAATGACATTCTCTCCACGTGGTGTCGTGTATATATGTAGGATTTATCTTGTTGGAAATTGCGTAGGCAAACCTTCCTGTTTTTCCGGAAAGGTTGCTCCAGAAATCTCTAATAAAACTGATAGCGGCCGATCTCATATAATTATTAGTTTATTCGAGGAGAGAGAGAGAGAGAGAGAGAGAGAGAGAGAGTAGCTATTTAAGCTGCGCAGAACTTTATTTAATACATTACCCGTGAATGCTAGTGTCTACATTAGCTACGTTTAGATATAATCGTAACTAGCCGAATCTCAAAGACCATGAAATCCATAGGGAATATATGGAGCAGTGAGGTTATTCATGGACGCGGTTCCACCACGTCGCTTCCCAGGCGCACGACGATGCCGTCGATGTCCCGAACATAGCCCACCCTCTGACCCCAAACCTTGTCCTCGGGCGGGCTCACCGGAACTGCTCCGTTCTCCACCGCCCTTTTGTAGGCCGCATCTACGTCGGCATAAGCGAAGCAGACCTCCACAGGTCCCCTCTCCCATCCCGCGGCTGGAGTCTGCACTGCTCCCGTCAAGCCGTCGGTCTCCCTCTGATGCACCGGCGTGAAGGCGATCGTCGTCTGCCCGCTATCCAACTCGCCCCATCTGAAAAAATTTCACCGTTAGAACGTAGGAGAGTCCTAAATCTTGGTTATAAATTGTATGTAGAGCGAAGAAGGGAGACTTGTGGGACTCGTCAAGGCGACGGACGCTGTAGCCGAAGGCGTTGGAGTAGAAGGCCACCGACTTAGCGACGTCTTGGACGTAGACGACGGTGTAGGCAAAGGCTGGGCTTAGGTTTGGAGCCATACGCCACTAGCACTCGCTCTGGATATGGGCAAGCGCCTGGTGAGAAGCCTTCTTATAGATGCCTGGGTTTTAGCTAGCGAGGGACGAGTGAGACAAGGAACCAGAGAGAGGTGGCGGCCATGCACGCCATATCATTCCCCTGGCCACCACGTCTGCTGAAAGAGCGGACTTCAGCAAGCTGCTGGACTCGGCTTGGTTTGCTTCTCGATCTACTCTATTTGGTGCCGTCCTCCTGGCACCACATGCACTGATATTATTGGTGGGTTGGCCCGGTTTGGCAGAGGTGTCGGGAGTCCATATTTTTTGTAATATATGATTATAATAGAATTCTGTTTCTAATTTATTTTATTTTCCTATTTTTATTCCACTTGAAATTATTTGTCTATGATTATTGAAGTTGGATTTTTTTTTCCTTTTTTTTTTTATATTAATAGGGAAGCGATCATTGAAGTTAGATAGTATTATTATTTTATGTGAAAGATGACAAAAATTTGAGATCGAAAAGGTGTCGGGCTTTTGTTCAAAAAAAAAAAAAAAAAAAAAGGTTGCGTCTTGCAAGTTAAATTTGGAGGGAACAAATCCCATTAGGCTTGGTGGCTAATTGAGTATAGGTGAGAAAGAAAAAAATTTTTTGACTCAAGGTTTGTTATATCCCTCTCATCTAGGTCCATTAAAGGTCCAAGGCCCATTAAGGTTCACTGAGACCAGCCACTTCGGTTATTCTGTTATTCAGTTACAACCATATTCGGTTATTCAGTTATTCAGTTACAACCGCATCGATTATTCGGTTACAACCATCTTAACCATATTTAGTTATTACAACCTCTATAGATAGGTAAGAGGGGACACTCCAAGGATAAGCAAGGTCTGAGATCATTCCACTATGTTCACTTTAAGTTTCAGTCCAGATGATCTAGTGGCAATAGATTGGCGCGCCAGGAAGGGGACGCTAGGTAATAGATTGGCGCGCTAGGAAGGCGACGTTATTCTTCGTTGAGAAGGAGAATTCAAAAAAAAATCAGCGGCAACAGATTGATACGTCAGGAAGGGGATTAACCTCGGAGGAGTGGGTGTGAGACCGTGGCACCCTCTCACTGCCAGATCTGATGGTAGATCTCTTCGGTGGTAGATCTGGACTGGCGAGCGAGGCAGCGTAAGAGGTCCGGCAGCTCGCGGTCACGCCGATGCGGCTGTTCCCGGCCCCACTTTGCATGGAGCTCCCCCTGCTACCGAGAAGAAGCCTGTCTATCTCCGAGGCCGAGCGCCAGCGCCTTGCCCTCCAGCGCCGCGAGGAGGACGCTACGGAGCAGCGCCGCCGCCCCGAGACCTCTTACACAACCAAATCCATTGCCCGCTTCCTCCAACTCCAAACCCGACGCCCCCTCCTCCGCCTCCGACACCAACCACCATCAGCGAGCCCGAGATCGGGAGGAGGCCCAGAGCCATGAGCGCACACGCCTCGAGAAGCAGGCGGAGCAGGAGCGGGAGAAGGAAATGGAGGTCATCAAGGAACAGTACTTGGGTTTCAAGAAACCCAAGAAAAGGGTCATCAAGCCCAGCGAGAAGTTCCGCTTGTCTTTTGATTGGGAGAACACCGAGGACACCTCCCTCGACATGAACACCCTCTACCAGTGTAGAAGAAAGAACTTCCTCTATTTTGTATATATGAACATTAAACCCCTATTACATATATATAATCTAGGACCAATCTAATTAGGGAATATATAAAGGAATAACTACCTAAATAGGGGAATACACAAAAGGAATAACTGCCTAACAAATAGGCAAAAAATAACTTACTACCACAAATTACTTACTACCATAAAATTACTCACGACCACACTCCCCCTCAAGTGGGTGCAAAGATGTCTTTGATACCTAACTTGATAAGTGAGCGATGAAATTCTCTGCTAGACTGAGCCTTTGTCAATATATCAGCTAACTGGTCTTCAGATTTGATGAAAGGTAACTTGATCAATTTCGCCTCCACATTCTCTTTGATGAAATGTCTGTCAATCTCCACATGTTTGGTTCTATCATGTTGAACTGGATTGTGAGCAATGTTTATAGCTGCTTTATTATCACAAAATAATTTAATTTCCAAACCTGGTGGATACCCGAGCTCGGTGAGTAGCTTTCGAAGCCATAGAAGTTCACATAACCCCTTTGCTATACCTCTGAATTCAGCTTCTGCACTAGATCGAGCTACAACCTCTTGTTTCTTACTTCTCCATGTGACAAGATTGCCTCCCACAAAAGTAAGATACCCTGAGGTAGACCTCCTGTCTGTCACACTTCCAGCCCAATCTGCATCTGTGTAACCTTCTATTTCAAGGTGGCCATTTTTTGCAAATAGCAACCCCTTTCCTGGAGCCGGCTTCAAATATCGAATGATACGCCACACAGCATTCATATGATCTTCACTTGGTGCATGCATGAACTGACTCACCACACTTGTTGCATGAGCAATATCAGGACGTGTATGTGATAAATAAATCAAACGTCCTACTAACCTTTGGTATTTCTCTTTATTAGTAGGAGTCTGATCAGGATACTCTCCAAGCTTCCAGTTTTGTCCCATAGGAGTGTCGGTAGGCTTGCAATCTAGCATGCCAACCTCGGTCAAAAGATCAAGAACATACTTTCGTTGAGACAAATAAATTCCTTCCTTTGACCTAGCAACTTCGATTCCCAGGAAATATTTCAGACCTCCCAGATTCTTAATTCAAACTCCCTAGATAATAATTCCTGCAGTCTCATAATCTCTGCATTATCATTGCCTGTAATAATCATGTCGTCAACATATATAATAAGAGCAGTCCTTTTTCCTTGAGTACATTTTAAGAACAAAGTATGATCTGAGTTACTTTGGGAGTATCCATACCCTTTCATAGCTGAGCTAAAGCGACCAAACCATGCACGAGGGGACTGCTTCAACCCATACAAAGATCTTTTCAGCTTACACACCATATTCGGTTTATCTGTGCATCTGTATCCAGGTGGAAGCTCCATATAGATTTCCTCCTCTAAATCCCCATGAAGAAAAGCATTCTTTACATCAAATTGATGCAAAGGCCAGTCCAAGTTTGCAGCTAGAGATAACAACACTCTTATAGTGTCTAACTTTGCAACTGGAGAGAATGTTTCCTGATAATCCACCCCATAAGTCTGTGTATACCCTTTAGCTACCAGTCGTGCCTTGTACCTCTCAATAGTGCCATCTGCCTTATGTTTGATGGTGAACACCCACCTACATCCAACTGGCTTTTTATCCTTTGGTAGTTCTACAAGTTTCCAAGTTTGATTTTTCTCCAAAGCCTCCATTTCTACCTTCATTGCTTGAAGCCATTTCGGATCCTTCATGGCTTCTTCAACTCTGTTTGGAACTTGAACTGAGGAGATAGTAATCACGAAGTCTTGTAGTGGGGTGGACAGCCTTTTGGAAGATACATAGTCTGCAATAGGATATCGACATCGGCGGTCCTCTATATCTGAGGAATACCGATTTGGAGGTTTGCCCCTATTATGCCTATCGGGTAGCTTATAACCAGTAAGCATATCAGTATCTTCAAAAGGATCAAGTACAGTAGAAGAACTTACCTCAGGTACATTCTCAGGAGTTTGGAGTGGTACTGAAGAGGGCGAAGAGGGCGGAGATAAGGAGGGCTGTTGCTGTTGTTCTTGTTCGGATTCATACAACAATTCAGTGTTGTCTAATTGTGCATCCTTAGAATCATGTGGCCGAGCGTATCCATCTGTTGCTCCCGCAATTCCTACTTCCCACCACTGTCCGGTTCTGCCACTAGTCTCCCCTGAACCGGGCACTGGGGGGGGGAAATAGGACTCTGTCTCGATAAAGGTTACATCCATGGTGACATACGTACGTTTTTCGGTAAGATCATAGCACCGGTACCCTTTCTGAGAAGGGCCATAACCAAGAAAAACACATTTAACAGCACATGGGTCAAGTTTGGTTCGCTGATTTTTATGAAGATGGACATAAGCGACACATCCAAAAACTTTAGAAGGTAAGGTGAGAACCGAAGGAAGAGACACATGGGCAGCAAGTGCTTGCATTGGCGTACGATATTTCAGAATGCGGGAAGGCATGCGATTCAACAAATAAGTAGCTGTGACTATGGTAGAATCCCAGAACCGATGGGGAACATGGCTACCTTCCAAAAGCGCCCGAGTGGTCTCAAGAAGATGACGATTCTTGCGCTCAGCGATACCATTTTGCTGAGGAGTTTGAGGGCACGAGGTTTCATGAATTAAACCATGTTCTTGAAAATAAGCTGCAAGAGGTTTACTTAAATATTCTCCACCATTATCAGATCTGAGAACCTGAAGTTTAGCCCCAAACTGAGTCTGAATCATACGGTGGAAAGTCCGGAAGATAGCTTCAGCCTCATTTTTATGTTTCATCAAATATAGCCAAGTCATACATGTGCAATCATCGACAAAGATGATAAACCATCGAAAACCAGATATAGTAGTAATAGGAGAAGCACCCCATACATCGGAGTGAATTAAGGAAAAAGGAGTAGAACTTTTACTCAAACTAGGAGGAAAACAAGTTCGATGGCTCTTTGCCAAAATACATGTATCACACTGAAAACTAGAGTTTGATAGACCATGAAATACCTTGGGAAACAAGTGCCGTAAATATCCAAAGGATGGGTGACCTAACCGACGATGCCATAACCAAAGTTCCTTCTCTTGAGTTAACTGTCCACGAGAGTGATAGGTCCGTCCAGAAGTTATTTCATCCACAAAATACAGCCCCTCCCTCTTAGTACCACGCCCAATAATCTCCTTCGTGAGAATGTCCTGAAACAGGCAAAAGTCAGGGTACATAAGCACAACACAGTTCAATTCACTAGTAAGCTGTCCAACTGATAATAGACGATTAGACAATGAAGGAACAAGCAAGGTATGAGATAGAGAAAGGGAAGGCGTGACAGACACACGTCCAGCCGCCGTTACAGGAAAGTCATGTCCAGTAGCATTGTATATATGATCTCGACATGGTGTAGTGGATGTAAGAAGGTCACCAGATTTCGGAGTCATATGATCTGTAGCTCCAGAATCAATTATCCACCCATGATCACTATGTCGATTAGCAAAGACAAACCCATAATTACCTTCAAGAGACTTGGCATTAGCAGATTCAGGCTCCATAGGAATTAATGATAAGCCACTAGTAACTAAGGAGGCTTGCCCTCCATTCCGCCCCTTTTTGGAGTCTGGTTTTTTCTTCTTGTTCTGAAAATCATCCCACCAGTCTGGATAGCCGTGCAGTTTAAAACAAGATGCTGCTGTATGTTTAGGGTTTCCACAGTGAGAGCATCCCTCAGATATATCAGGTTTTGGCCGAGGTCCCCGGGCAGAAAGCACTAACTGATTACCCTTGCCCCGCTGAGACACCATGGCAGAACCAGAGGTAACCTCGACAGGAGTGGAGAGCATGACAGATTGGCGCATATCTTCTCGCCTGACTCGGGCATAAACTTGCTCAATAGTTGGAAAAGGATCCATCTTTATAATATCAGCACGAACATTATCAAGGCGATCGTCGAGACCATCTAAAAAGGTATAAACCCGATCTTCATTGATAATGGCATTGTACTTCAAAATATCAGCCGAACATTGCATAGGATTCGGACGGCGGAAGTCAATCTCACGCCAAAGCCCTTGAAGATTATTGTAATATTTCTCGATGGGTCCACCACCTTGCTTCAATCGAGAAACCTGCCTTTTAACATCATAGATTTGAGAGGTGTCAGATCCATCAAAAAAGGTCGTTGCCACAGCATCCCATACAGCTTTGGCAGTAGGAAACCGAATAAAGTTCGGTATCAAGGCTGAGTCTATAGAATTAATGAGCCAACCTTTCACCGTAGAATCATCAATCTTCCATTGTTTAAACAATGGATCAGTAGGAGGGGGTTCAGGAGAATTACCATTCAAATAGCCCAGTTTGTCCTTACCTGAAACATACATCTCAATAACCTGGGACCAAATGCCATAATTTTTTCCATCAAGTTTAATAGCAATTGGTGCAACTGGAGGTTCAACACGCGGGAGCGCAGTCTGCTGGGTCAAGAGCTGCTTCATCGCAGCAATCAGGTCTGCGAGAATGGCAGTAGCAGAGGCATTAGAATATGCTTGATTAGTTGCAATGATCGACTGTTTATCGGCCATGAGAGCAGGTAATATTGATCGGCCTTCTTCTTTTCTCCTTTTTTTTTTTTTTTTTTTTGGAAATCAGGGTTGCACGGAAAGGGCACTGCAAGCCCTGGTCCTTCACCAGACACCGAACCACCAAATGCACGAAAGCCTAAGGCTCAAAGCCCAAAGCTCAAAGCCCAAGGCGCCTCGTCGTCACGCGGACGAGGGAGAAGTGAGGGAGAAACCCTTGGAAGCCCAAGGCGCCTCGTCGTCACGCCTTCCCTTGCACAAGAGGGAGCCAGCGGCAGGGATGAGCCAGCGGCAGGGACGACGACCTCGGCAGTAGAGACAGATCCGATTGCCGTCGTCGTCACGATGCGTGCGGCCGGGATCCGGGTGCCGGCGGAGGGCGGCGAGGGCGACGCGGGGCCGGAGGAGGGGAGGGAAAGGCTCCTCGTCCACCTCCGCGAGGCGGCGGACCGGAGGAAGCTTGCGGTCCCGCTCCCTACGGGTAGACCGCCTGAGAATCCGGAGCCGGTGGCAGAGCCGGATCCGGAACCCTGGGCGTCGCCGGAGGTCGAGGGCGGTCCCGCTCTGATACCTCGAGGTCGATCCGTCGCCGGGGATCCAAGGGGTGCAGCAGCCGGATCCAGAGCCTTAAGCGGAGACGGAGGTCGAGGGCGTCGCCGGAGGATCCGAGGTCGATCCGTCACCGGGGATCCGAGGGGTGCAGCAGCGAGCCGAGGGGTGCAGCAGCGAGCCATCGCCGGGGATCCGAGGGGTGCAGCAGCGAGCCGTCTGTCGAGGTCCGAGGTCAAGTCGATGGCGTCGCCGGGGAATCCGAAGTCGATGGCGTCGCCGGGGGTTCGAGGTTGATGGCGTCGAGCCGAGGAGAGAGGGTCCGATGTCGATCCGTCGCCGGAGGTCCGAGGTTGATGGCGTCAAGCCGTCTTCGTCTGTGGATGCCGGGACCACGACCGAAGGTTCAGCAGGAGGGAAGACTGCCCGTCTCCTCTCTCTCTCCGTCTGTGGAGGCAGGGACCACGGCGGAGATCGATGGGTATGCCCGAAGAAATGTGTGGTCGGAGAAAGGATCCGATACGAAAAAAGAGAAAGCCACACAGTACCCCAGGAATCAAACCCCAGGGCTCTGATACCATGTAGAAGAAAGAACTTCCTCTATTTTGTATATATGAACATTAAACCCCTATTACATATATATAATCTAGGACCAATCTAATTAGGGAATATACAAAGGAATAACTACCTAAATAGGGGAATACATAAAAGGAATAACTGCCTAATAAATAAACAAAAAATAACTTACTATCATAAATTACTTACTACCATAAAATTACTCACGACCACAACCAGAACCCCACGCACTGGCCACCCTGGATGTAGAGGATTTCTCTCATCTTGAAGCAAATCGGAGGGCGGAGAAGGGAAAACCAGACAACCGAGATGGAGATCTGCGTATCTAAGACAGGAGGGCGGCAATGGCGGTGGGAGGAAAGCGGAGATCTGGGTTGGCAGAGGTGGCGTCAAATTCTGGGAGGTGGTGTTCGCCGAGCATGGGATCGGCCACGGCGAATCTGTCGTCGAGTCCCGGGGACCCACCACGGACGAGATGTCTCCCCACCGGCACCCGGGAGGTAAGGAATCCCCTCGATCTCAGGAGCTCGGAGTTGTGGACTCCATGGCGATGGTCCTCTCTTCGTTCCGCTATGCCGACAGCCTCATGGTGGTGGGCATCTCCGTATCCACTACCTTCCTATGCGAGGGCATCTCGTGGCTCCTAATCTACCGCACCTCCATCTACGCCATCAACCTCCTCCTCGGCGCCATTGCCAGAATGAAGCAGTACCCAGTTGTGATCTCTCTCTGCAACAAGCTAAATCTTTTATCAGGAATCCAAATCCAGCCAGATATCTTCACTTATAACGTCGTGATCAACTCGTGCTACCGAATGAGCTCCGTGGACATGGGCTTCGACGTCTTAGGAGGCCTTCTCAAACGTGGCCTCTCTCCCGATACCACTACGTTCAACCATCTCATCAATGGTCTCTGCTCCGAGAAAAGGGTCGGGGAGGTAGCCATGCTGTTCGATAGAATGTCTTTGATGGGATGCCAGCCGAACGTGGTCTCATGCAATATTCTCATCAAGGGGCTCTGCAACACTAGAAGTATTGCTTTGGCGCTAGAAATGCACCAAAAAATGACCATGCTGGGAGATAGCTGCGAGCCTAACGTAATCACGTACAACACCATTATCCACCACCTTTGCAAAGAGGGACATTTTAGCGATGCTTGCAAACTGCTTGAGGAAATGACTAGGATGGGTGTTAAACCGGATGTTCGCACATACAGCAGCATTATTTATGGACATTCCATTTCAGGTCACTGGAAGCAAGCTGTTGGTAGTTTCAAGGAGATGGTGGATCAAGGATTTTCACCTGATGTGGTGACATTCAACATGCTGATGGATTCGCTTTCCAAGCATGGAAAGACTGGAGAAGCCCATAAATTATTAGATCTGATGAAGGAAAGAAGTGAAAAGCCTGATGTAGTCTCGCATACTATATTGGTGCAGGGATACTGTCAAGAATGCCATCTCGCTGATGCTAGGGAAGTCTTTAATTCCATGTTGGGTAAAGGTCCTCCTCCTGACAGTCATACTTACTCTGTCTTGATAAATGGACTTGTCAAGAATCAACAAATGGATGAGGCCATATTCAACAAAATGCAACATAAAGCCCACAAAGGCTTAAGGCCCATGGAGCTCAAAATTATGAGCATACCATTGCCATATATATTTTTTAAATAAATAAATTTGGTGATATAGACTGCAGACTTTAAAGAAGATTATGGATGAAGTCAGAAGGGATTTCTTAACTTCTGAGATTCTTAAAATCTTTTTCTGCAATCCCGAAGCACTCCTCTTTGGAGAGAGAGAAGGAGAGGAAGCACTCATTTAACAAAGCCCACCAAAAGAAAAAAGAAATGGTTCTCTTCAGCATAAGAAATGGTTCCTTGAGGTTCTAAAGTCTTCACGACCACCGGATCCCATTCGGAGCCACACCATCAACACCGATTCCCACATTGTGAGAACTTCTAATTAGTAACTTCTGATGAAGGACTATCCATATTTTTGAGAAGAATCACTCAAAAATAACTTTAACTCAAGCATTATAACAGTAAGTACTGTCAAAAAGTTTCTATCTTGGATAATATCACTCTGACCTCTTTCATTTATCAAAGAGTTTTCCATTTTATTGTTCGAACTCTACTAACTTGAAAGGCAGAGTGTCTCCTACTAGAGAAATCTCGGTCAAAAATTTATTTTGCAGGAACCTCTTAAAGGTCGATATTTTCTTCAAAGCTGATATTTTCTTGAAGGCCGATATTTTCTTAATGATCGATCTCTTCTTGAAGGCCGATATCTTCTTAATGGTCGATGTCTTTTTAAAGGCCGAAATCTTTTTAATTATCAATCTCTTCTTAAATGGCTAATATCTTATTAGGGTCCACTGAGATCCATGGAACGGCTCACTGAAGCCTATCTTATCAGGTTCATTGAAGCCTATCTTATTAGGCCCACTGAAGTCTATGGAAAGGCCTGCTGAAGCCTATCTTATTCTTGAAGATTAAGGAAAGGCTCATTAAAGCCTATTTTATCAGGGTCTACTGAAGCCTACGGAAAGGCTCACCAAAGTCTATCTTATTAGGATCCACTGAAGCCCAAGGAAAGGCCTGCTAAAGCCTATCTTATTTTCTATCAAAAGGCATAATGATGATTTACGTGATCTACCTTACGAAGTGCCGAGTTGGGCTTAACTAGTCCATCTTAACCAAAAAGGCATAAGGATGATCTCCGTGATCTACCTTACAAAGTGCCGAGGTAGGCATGATCAGCCTGTCTTAGTCCTATTTTTGAAAGGCATGAGAATGATCTCCATGATCTACTCTACAAAATGCCGAGGTGAGCTCGATCAGCCTATCTTAATATTTAATTGAAGGGCATAAGGATGATCTACGCGATCTACCTTACGAAATACCGAGGTGGGCCTGATAAGCCTGTCTTATTCTCTATCAAAAATTTAGAAATGATCCATATGGTTTACACTACTATAAATTTGATGAGGTGCCAAAATGGCCCAATCTTTATTGGGGGATGACCTACATGGTCTATCTTGCAAATCCGGTGATGCATCAAAGTGCATCTAAATCAACATATATTACTCAACAGCTTATTGATGATCTGACATGCTTATCATATTCTCTATCATTATCAATCAAAGGCAGATCCAATTGGCCAACTGACAAAGTGCAAAGGTTATTATTTATTACTCTCTTCACTGAAAATGAAGTCAAAGCCAGAGCAGTTCACTAGCAGCATTTTTCAGCTCTGGAGTGGGGGGTTGTATTATATCCCTCTCATCCAGGCCCATTAAAGGCCCAAGGCCCACTAAGGCCCACTGAGGCCAACCACTTCGGTTATTCTATTATTCAGTTACAACCACATTCGGTTATTCAGTTATTTAATTACAACCACATTCGGTTATTCGGTTACAACCATCTCAACCATATTCGGTTATTACAACCTCTATAAATAGGGTAAAAGGGGACACTCCAAGGGTAAGCAAGGTCTGAGGCCACTCCACTCTACTCACTCCCTTTTCCATCTATGCTATTTTTGAATTCTCTATTTTGCTGATGCCCGACGCTGCCAAAGTTTCAGCCCAAGTGATCTAGCGGCAACAAGGTTCGTGTCAAGCGTGGAGTAGGATAGGTTGGGGTTTGTGTCAAGTTATTTAAATTTGGAGGGAACCAATCTAATTAGAACTAATTTGGAGGGAATCAATCCAATTAGAATCGGTGGTAGTAGAGTTTAGAATTGGACAAAAGTGTTTTTAGCTGGGAGTTGATGTCCAGCTTCCAGTAGGATATGCTGGTAACCTTTTTTTTTAATAATAAAAAAAAGGAGACCTAAGAGCGTGGAGGCGTCCAATTGGGGAAGATGTTTTGGTTTTTGTGAGTGTTTTCGAAAAAAGAGGGCTGTTATACCCAATGGGCTCACCACCAAAACGGACCGCCACTCTTGCTGAGATCCGACCACACCGTTCTTCTGAAGTCCGAAGATCTGAAGGGCATTCTTCTTCGTGGTCCGACCGACCCACTGAAGTAGAGATCCGAACGACCCATTTTAGCTGAGGTCCGGTCAACCTTTTCTTCGAGGTCCGACCGACCCACTGAAGTAGAGATCCGAATAACCCACTTCAGTTGAAGTCTGATCAACCTTTTCTTCGAGGTCCGATTGACCCACTGCAGTAGAGATCCGAACGACCCACTTCAATTGAGGTCTGGTCAACCTTTTCTTCGAGGTCCGACCGACCCACTGAAGTAGAGGTCCGAATGATCCACTTCAGCCGAGGTTCGGCCAACCTTTTCTTGTTGAAGCTCCGACGGACGTTCTCTAGTCGAGGTCCGACTGACCCACTCCAAGGATCTCAATAACTCCAAAAGCCTTTTCCGGTTGGTACCAGAATTCTGTTATAACAGAATCTTGCCACATCAGCATTACTACTTCACTACTCCCATGATGTCGTCCTATCTTGGCACCACGTTGCCACTCACCGTATTCTCCTAGGGGCAGATCAGTCTTTCCAAGCTTCATCCCTAACGAATTTTGGTACTATTCCGTTCCTATATAAGGTAAACTGAGGGACACAGGACGGTAAGCAAGCTGAGGCTAACGTAGACACTCTTCCTTCTCCATACGCTGTCTCTTTGATTCCTCCATTATGTTGCCCTCAAGCTCCTGCTAACTTAAGCATCGAAGTATCCCCCGCCGGAACACCATCAGCCCTTAGGAACTTTGTTGCAGGAACCGGGAGGAGAGCGCTCCAGCCTAGCCATCCGAGCCCGGTCCGGGAGAAGTTTCAGCAACAGATTGGCGCTAGAATAAGGGCACCACCTTTCTTTAAAATGAGGAATCCGTCCACTAATTCTGGCAATGGCAAAGGGAAGGGTCCAGAACACCTCTGCTAGAAGAGGTCACTCCCTGTCTAGGTCCGAAGGACCTCCCAGGGAGAATGATGCCATCACTGCCGCCGAACCCACTGTTGTTCTGGGACTATAGCAATTCCAGATGCTGCTGAACCGCATTGATATACTTACTACTGCGGTTCAGCATTTTCAGGAGGCGGCTAACAACCGGCAGCAGCCACCTGCTACATCTTGCACCAACCATCAACCCGCTGCTGAGGGAAGCCGATGGCAAGAAATCCTCAGCCGTTTTCTCATGCTACTTCGGAGCCCTGAAGGTCCTTGGGGGCTCGTGCCGAAGGAAAGAGGGTGAGGTCCACCTCGCCTTCCTTCGCTGATTTCATCCCTGATGGCGTTCGACATCCTGTCGAACTTCCGAGAGACTATACTAGCAAATTTCTATGCATGGAGGAGTGCATCACCGAACTGGCTGATCGGCAAAAAGCCAAAGGGGGGCAGGTCTATGACTCCCGCCCATTTTTTTTTGCTAAAATCATGGGAGAGACGATCCCCCGTCACTTCAAAATCCCGCAGGTGGAATCCTACGACGGTACCACTGACCTACTGGACCATCTAGGCATCTACAAAGCCCATTTGATGGTGCAGGGCACCTCCGACGCCCTCCATTGCATTGCCTTCCATGCCACTCTCAAGAAGGCTGCTCGGATGTGGTTCTCCGCCATCCGATCAGGTACGATCCACTCTTTCCCTCAGCTCGAGAATCTTTTTCTCTTATATTTTAGGACTTGCAATCGAACTCCGAGGAACACCGACTGCCTCTTCCTTAGCTGCAAAAGGAGGGAGAGACTCTCCGGGACTACATTGCCCATTTCAACTCAGCGGCCATGGAGATCCCGGATCTGAATGAGGATGTGGCTATGTCGGCCTTCAAAAGAGGGCTATGCTCGTCCAGGTTCACTTTCTTCCTGGATAAGAGATTTCCGACAAGCTATTCTAAGTTGCTGGCCCGGGCGCAGAAATATACCCTGGCAGAAGAACAAGCGACGAGCCGACGCCAGGCTGAAGGGAGGTCGGCCCCTAAGAAGCGGAGCGACAAGGATCGCGAAGTCCGACCTCCCAGCGATGGCAACAACTCGGCCCGACATCGTAGCCTGAAGCCGAAGGACTTTCCCAGGAGGTTCGAAACCTATGCACCCCTCTCCCTTCCGAGGGAGAAGATCCTCCTAGATTGAGAACGAGACCTTCCCATAAAGGCCTTGTCCGATGAGGGGTCCCTCTACATCCAGAAATAGGGATAAATACTGCCGGTTCCATCGGGACCACGGACATAACACTGAATAGTGCCTCCAACTGAAGGATGCCATTGAAGACCTCATCAGGAGGGGGTACCTGCACAAATACGTCCGACCCCGCAAGGATCGGGCCGAAACCTCAGCTGCTAGAGACCCTCTGGAGGAGGCAGAGCTTCCCAACCAGCGTCCGACCGATGGGAATGTCGGTATGCTACATCGATGGTCTGACTGGAGATATGAAGAAGATCCGAACATTGTCAAGAGGTCAAGGGGTTCCAATGTAATCAGCTTCTCTGACGAAGACCTCCTGGAATCCCATGTTTCTGGAAATGACCCTGTAGTCGTGTCGGCAGTGATTACCAACTACGATGTAAAAAGGATTCTTATAGATAATGGAAGCTCCATAGAGGTATTATTGTATGATGCTTTTGTAAGAATGAACCTGTCTAGGTCAAGACTGCAAGAATTTCCTATATCGCTGACGGGCTTCGGGAAAAACTCCATCAGAGTTGAAGGGGAAATAACCCTACCCGTGACAATCGGGATGGAGCCTTTTCAAAAGACTTTCCCCATCAACTTTGTGGTCGTACGTACGACCTCAGCTTATAATGCCATTTTGGACCAACCGGTCCTCAACAAGTTTCAGGCCATCGTCTTTACCTACCATATATTGGTGAAGTTTCCGACCAGGAGCGAGGTCGAAGTTATGAGGGGAGATCGTAAGATGGCTAGGCAGTACCTAACTATTCCAGACCGACAGTCGAATGGTCATCCTACTTTGGAGCAACTTGATCCAAGGGCCAAAGTCGACGGCCATGGCTAATCGGTTGAAAGAATTCTGTTTGTTCCCCTTCGAGAGGACGCCCCACCAAAGTCCTCTAAATTGGAAGCACCCTCAGTGAAGAAGTCAAGTCGGAGCTGATCGACTTCTTGAGAAATAATGCCGACATCTTTGCTTGGTCAGTGTCGGACATGCCGGGCATTCCGTTGGATGTCATCACTCACCAGTTTATGATAGATTCGACCTACAGACCTGTCTAGTAGAAGAAGAGGAGCTTCGCTCCCGAAAGACAAAGGGCTATTGATGAAGAAGTGAAGAAGCTCTCTGATGCTGGCTTCATCAGGGAATCCCATTACCCTGACTGGCTAGCAAATGTTGTGATGGTGAAGAAGGCTAATGGAAAATGGAGGATCTGTGTGGACTACACCGACCTCAACAAGGCTTGTTCGAAGGACAGCTTTTCCTTGCCTAAGATTGATCAGCTAGTGGATGCCACGACTGACCATCAGCTTCTAAGCTTTATGGATGCCTTCTCCGGCTACAACCAGATTAGGATGCACCTAGAGGATGAGGAGAAGATAGTCTTTGTCACTGACAAATGATTGTACTATTACAAGATGATGCCCTTCGGCCTGAAGAATGACGGTGCCACCTTCCAAAGGCTGATCAACCAGGTTTTCGAAGGACAGCTCGGGAGAAACATGGAAGCGTATGTAGATGACATGATAGTTAAGAGCCTTCACAAAGCCGATTACATCAAAGACTTGCAGGAATCCTTTGACGTACTAAGACACCATCGGATGAAGCTGAATCCTGCAAAGTGTACCTTTGGGGTGACTTCTAAAAAGTTCCTTGGCTTCTTAGTCACACAAAGAGGAATTGAAGTCAACCCTGATAAGATCAGAGCTGTTATAAAGATGGGACATCCGACCAATAAGAAGCAAGTGCAAGAGCTTATAGGTATGATAGCTTCTCTCAGCCGTTTCATCTTCCGGTCGACTGAGATGTCCCTACCATTTTTCAAGACCTTGCATCGGTCGGATCGCTTTCACTGGACCGACGAGTGTCGGTCAGCTTTTGAAGCATTGAAAGATTATCTGAAGAACCCTCTGTTGTTGGCCAAGCCGACAGAGGGAGAGCCTTTGTATCTATACCTGTCGGTGTCGGATGAGGCGATCAGCTCCGTCCTCGTGTGGATGGGAGAAGATAGTCAGTAGAAACCCGTCTATTACATCAATAAAGTCCTCCATGATGCCGAGGCAAGGTACCCAAAAATGCAAAAGCTTGTCTATTCCTTGATTATAGCAGCCAAGAGACTTCGACCCTACTTCCAGGTGCATCCGATCGTCGTGTTGTCCGACCAACCCCTTAAGGAGATCCTCGAAGCCCGGATATTTTCGATCGGCTTGCCAAGTGGGCCGTCAAACTTGATAAATTCGACATCTCTTTCTAGCCCTGATCAGCCATAAAGGCTCAGGTAATCACTGACTTCATTGCAGAATGCACATGGAAGTCGGAAGTGCCCTCACAAGCGGCAAGCGCACCTAAAGCTGACCCCATTGAGGAAGCTAAGCCCGCCTGGACCCTTCATGTGGATGGAGCGTCCAACCTTGTAGGCTACGGGGCGGGTCTGATCCTAGCCAACCCTGATGGACAAAGCTTGAAATATGCTATGCACTTTTCATTTCAGGTGTCAAACAACCAAGCATAGTACGAAACCCTTCTTGCGGGGCTAAAAATTGCCAATGAACTGGATATCGGCCGAATCAAGGCCTTCTCCGACTCTCAGCTGATGGTAAATCAGGTGAAGGATGAATTCGAAGCAAGAGATCCGACTCTGGCCAAGTACTTAAACAAGGTACAAAGCTTCGTATCTCGGCTTAAATTCTTTGAATTTCTCCATATACCTCGATTGTAGAACTCCCGGGCGAATGCTTTGTCACGATTGGCTATGGCCGTCACCAACACCTCCGACCGAACTTTTGTGGAGCATCTACAGCGCCCAAGTATTGCTGAAGAGCCAACTGAGATCCACCAAGTCGAACAGGAAGCTTCTTGGATGGACCCAATTCTCATATTTCTTGTCAAAGGGATTCTCCCGGAAGATCCGATTGAAGCCAAGCATGTACGTTGGATGGCTTCTAAATACGTCGTCCTCGATGGTGTCCTCTACAAGCGATCGTTCTCACAGCCACTGCTGAAGTGCTTGGGGCCGATGGATGCAGACTACGCACTTAGGGAAGTACATGAAGGCATCTGCGGCGACCACCTTGGAGGAAGATCCCTAGCATACAAGATCATCCGACAGGGATACTATTGGCCTACAATTCAGAAGGACGCATTGAACTTCGTCCGAAGGTGCAACGCGTATCAAAGGTACTCCAATATTCAAAGAAGGCCTGCCAGCCAGCTGACTCCGCTCACTGCACCTTGGCCATTCGCACAGTGGGGGATGGACATCCTGGGACCCTTCCCCCCAGCATTCGGGCAGCAAAAATTTCTTATTATGGTCATTGATTACTTCACCAAGTGGGTGGAGGTCGAACCACTGGCACAGATTATAGAAGCCAAGGCAAAAAACTTTGTCCGGAACTGCATCATCTTTCGATTCGGCATTCCACAGATAATCATCACCAACAACGAAAGGCAATTCAACAACCCCAAATTCTAGGACTTATGCCAGCAATATCACATCTCTCATTGGCTCACATCAGTCGGCCATCCCCAGTCCAACGGAGAAGCCGAAGTAACCAATTGGACAATCCTACATGGACCGAAGACCCAATTGAATGAAGTCAAAGGATTTTGGATAGAAGAACTTCACTCAATGCTCTAGCCTTACCGGACAACCGCTCGAATGGCGACTGGAGCGACCCCATTCAATTTGACCTACGAAAGTGAAACAGTCATCCTCGTGGAAGTCTCTTTGCAATCCCTACGGATTGATCACTTCGTCGAGCCGACCAACTCAGAGTAACGAAGGGCTGACCTAGATCTACTTGAAGAGACCAGGCTCCAAACGAGCTTGAAGATGGCGACCTACCGTCAGAAGATGGCTAGATATTACAACTCACGAGTCAAGGCTCGAACTTTCCGGGTCGGAGATTTGGTTTTGCGAAGGACAGAAATATCAAGACCGACTGAGCAAGGAAAACTCTCCCCCAATTGGAAAGGCCCTTATCAAGTCATTGAAGTTATCCGAGCTGGAACCTACCAACTCGAGCATTTGGACGAACGGCAAGTGGCACGTCCATGGAATGTAGACAACCTTCGCAAGTATTATCAATAAAGGCCACAACTTCTTTTATGAAGCACTTCCAAAAGTCCGACTCCGATTAGCAAAGGCTCTAAAGTAGCCCACTTCTTAAAGTCTGACTCCGATCGGTAAAGGCTATAGGGCAGCCCACTTCTGAAAGTCTGACTCTGATCGGCAAAGGCTCTAGGGTAGCCCACTTCCGAAAGTCCGACTCCAGTCAGCAAAGGCTCTAGGGTAGCCCACTTCTTAATATCTGACTCTGGACGATAACAGCTTCAAAACGATCCACGTAGAGATCTAGCTTCGGGTTCGGACGAGTCGACGGACCAACACTTAGAAAGATTCCTAAGTATCTTGGTTTGGACTGAGCTACTATCCGGCAACTACCTCAGGGGTCTTCAGGTTTGGACGAGTCGACGGACCAACACTTAGAAAGATTCCTAAGTATCTTGGTTCGGACTGAGCTACTGCCCAACAGCTATTTTAGAAAGTCCGACCGCACGTTCAGACGAGCCGACGGACCCGCACTTAGAAAGATTTCAAAACTATTGGTCTTGGACTAAGCTACTATTCAGCAGCTACCTCTTGCTGTCCTACCAAGCCAGCTAGTAATACTTAGAAACATTTTCAAAAGAAAAGAGCTTCGATCAAATCTGACCGACCCTCATGCATATTGAGATACGACAAAAAATTTCATTATATTATAAAGGAAGTTCTTTACAAAAAAGGGAGGACAGACTTTTACAAACAACTTAGGTTTGACCCATTGAAGGTACATCCATGACTTTGGCTTTGACCCCATCCGGTACAACCGAAGCATCCACTGGAGCATCTGCCACCTCCACATCAACTCTGATCTGGACATCTGGTCTGGTCTCCTCTGCACCGGCTTCAGTATGCGGTTCGACCCCTCCGTCAGATGAGCCCGCCTCTTCTTCGGCACCTTCCTCTTCTACCTACTTCAGTAGCTGTAGAAAGGCGAAGTCGAGCTCCGGGAAGGTGGCACTGACCTTCCCCAGGCACTCCTCGTATCCATTGTCGAAGCTGTATGAGCCGGCCTCGTTCATCTCCCCCTTGAAGTCTTCAGAGGCCTTATATTTCTTTATAGCCGCTTCGGCCGCCGTCTTCATCAGCTCCTAGGTTTCCTTCAATAAACCCTTATATCTTTCCGCCTTGGCCTGGTGGCCCCTTGAGCGCCTTTCGGACTCAACCAAGCGGCCCCTCCCTTCGGCCAACCGGTGGGCTAAGGATTTCACCCTTTGTCTCTTGCTTTTCAGCTTGGCCTCCCAGTCGACCTGCTGAGCCAGCAAGTCCTCCACCTGCTTCTTTTGAGCCTCAGCCTGGGCTCGCAAAGTAGGCAGCTCTTCTTCAACGACCCGTAGAATGGATAACTCCACTCTGGCGGCCGTCAGTGCTACTTCCGCGGCATCTCTGGCCACCTCGGCTGCCTCGGCCCTCTTGGTCGAGTGCTCCTTCAGGTCCAGCAGCTTGCCCAGGCCGTTGTCCATTAACAGTATGTCTTGAAGAAGCTGAAGACAACAAGACGATGTTAGTGTCTCATATGCAAAGGCTAAAAGCTCGGATACGGGTGACTTACCCCTAACATGTGATGAAGGGAACTCCTAGCAGCCTTGTTTACTGACCGCCGATCGACGTCCATGATGTTCCTTTTGAGCAGGCCTTTGACCCGCTCGGCATCGTGAATGTTGCGCCACTTCTGACGCTCCTCGTCATCGGCTTCGCCGGCCTCCCCGCTATCGGTTGCTTGTCCTTTGGCCACTTTTTCCACTCTGACCTTGGGGAAAACCTCCTCTATCGGCTCAATGTGGGATGAGACCGGAACTGTCTCTGGATCAGCTGGGGATGATCGGCCTTCTCCTGTCTAGGCAGCCAACTGCCCGATCGAAGATGAGCGCTCCGCCACCTTCGTCGCTAGGCGTTCCGACAACGGCGTGTCATCATCGTCGAACTCTATGGAAACAATGGTGGCGGTCTGCTCCTTTATCCATTGCTTTGTTGGCCTCTCGGACATCGGCTCCTCCGTCCGCTGCCTTTTTGGTCTCTGGGTCGCCGGCTCAGTAATCCGGTCGCCCCTTCTCTGGGCCGTTAGTGCCGAAATGGTTGCTCTATCTAGTTTCATTTTTCATCCTGCTAGAAAGCAAAGGTAAAGTTAGCAATAATAATAATAAAGCCGACGGAGGAAGAGAGAAGATCTTCGATGGGGACCTCTACCCTATCCAAATATTGGTGTTGGGTGACTCCGGCCGAGTCGAGATTTTCCTCCTGGAGTAGTTCTTTTGCAAAGGTGGGGTCGTCCTCATCCAATTTGTTAAAGTCAGCCTCATCGGCCCTCAAAACCTTCCTCCCATCGACGGCCTTCGGCCTTGGTTCTCTCCATGCCGGCTCAAAACCCCAGGGCTCCAGGCTATCTACAAAGAAGAAACGAGATTTCCACCCGTGAATGGTCGATGGAAGACCCCCCAAGATCCTCCGACCAGGGCGAGGACTGAACATCCACCACTCCCGGCTCCAAAAATCCCTTTTAAGAAGGAAGAAATACACAAAGAGAGAGACCCTCGGCTCGGCATCGGTCCTCTGACAAAGGACCATGAAGCAGTTGATCACCCGAATACTGTTTGGGGTTAGCTGCGAGGGAGTAATTTTGTAGGAATTGAAGATCTGAACAAAAAAATTGGGAAGAGGGAACCGAATGCCAGCCTTAAGGTGGTCTTCGTATATGGGGAGGGCTCCTAAGTTCAATGGGCCGTTCACCCTCCCCTCCCGATTGAGAATAGTCAGGTGCAATGTAGAAGGAATGTTATACACAACCCTAAAGTTCTCTACCCTCTCTCAGGTCATGGCCGATGGAATATCATGCGGACCTGGTTCCCTATTCCCATGGACGGAGCTCCGGCCACCGGAAGCCATTCTAATAGGAATTGCAGAAGAAAGAAGGGACATGTGTGAAGCTAACCTGGTGGTCGAAATTTCTAAGAGAGGCGAGAGCGACGGAAGACTCCCTCTGGGCTTTCAACCCTCCTTTTATAGGTGCTGAGGGGCTGCTTCCCAGTGTCCCTCGAGCATCGCGATCCACCGTCAGATGACGCGACCTCCTGATCCGACAGGGAAGCTGATGGGATGTGCCAGATCGTGTCCAACCGCGATCCACATGACCACCCAACCAACGATGGATAAGCGACTTCGGGAGTTGCACCAACCGCTCAGATTATGCCACATCGCCCATATCGCATCAGGAGCCCAACATACGTGCATTTCAGGCTGGTAGCCCATCATTGCACCTCACCTGCATTAACTGCCTCTGCCACCGCCCCTAATGTGGTGCTGACACTTATCCAAGGGATAGAAATTCGGAGCGGAAGATGGCCGGTCGCAGCACGCCAGATCGGATTCGTAATTATCTCAAGGGTGGTGCATTAATTGCCAAGTAATGCTTTCGTCTTTCGAAGCCGCAGAACCGCTCGAAGGCTAAGAGCAAGGGGCCAACTGTTATACCCAACTGGCTCACCACAAAACTGGATCGCCACTCTTGCTGAGGTCTGACCACATCGTTCTTCTGTAGTCCGAAGATCTGACGGGCATTCTCCTTCAAGGTCCAACCGACCCACTGAAGTAGAGGTCCGAACGACCCACTTTAGCTGAGGTCCGATCAACCTTTTCTTTGAGATCCGACCGACTCACTAAAGTAGAGATCCGAACGACCCACTTCAGCTATAGTTCGGTTAACCTTTTCTTCGAGGTCTGACCGACCCATTGAAGTAAAGATCCAAACGACCCACTTCAGCTGAGATCCGGTCAACCTTTTCTTCGAGGTCCGACCGACCCACTGAAGTAGAGGCCGAACGACCCACTTCAACCGAGGTCCGGCCAACCTTTTCCTGTTGAAGCTCCGACGGACGTTCTCTAGTCGAGGTTTGACTGACCCACTCCAAGGATCTTAATAACTCCAGAAGCCTCTTCCAGCTGGTACTAGAATTCTGTTATAACATAATCCTGCCACATCAGCACCACTACACTACTTCCACGACATCGCCCTATCTTGGTGCCACGTGGCCACTCACCGGATTCTCCTAGGGGCAGATCAGTCTTTCCAGGCTTCATCCCTAACAAATTTTAGCACTGTTCCGCACTTATATAAGGTAAATTGGGGGATACAGGACGGTAAGCAAGCTGAGGCTAACCTAGACACTCTTCCTTCTCCATACGCTGTCTCTTTGATTCCTCAATTTTGTTGTCCTCAAGCTCTTACTAACTTAAGCATCGGAGTGTCCCTCGCTCTGGAACATCACCGACCCTTGGGGGCTTTGTTGCAGGAACCGGAAGGAGAGCGCTCTAGCCCAGCCGTCCGAGCCCGGTCTAGGAGAAGTTTCAACAACAAAGGCTAATATTTGTTCTTTCCCTTCCACTATTTCCTTATTTTAGTTGATCCAGAGCTGGCACATTTAATCCGTATTGAAAAGGATGTACTTCTATAAACTATGAGGTGAAATTCTCTGTACACCACGTGCGCAGGAAATCCAAATTGATTTGCATTATCTTTTTTTCATTAGTCTACCTCTATTTGAAGTGACATGATGGGACAGGATTGGATATGCATTGAATTTTGAAAGAGCGACTGTTATCAATGTGATAAAAAGTTAGCCTTTTTTTTGAAAATTTTAAATGGATTAAAATGCCCTTTCTCTAACTCAAAAATACTTTGCTCTCTGAGGTTGAAGTAAGATTCTTCCTCACTCTAAAAAATGTTATGAGTGTCAGGTATAAGGAATCAACTATGGTCCGAGGTTGAAGTAAGCAATTGAAAGTTTGTTCTATTACTTCAAGACAAAATAACATCTTTAATAAGAAATAAAAAATCTTTCATAGAATGTTTTTTATAATTTTTTTTGTAAATCCTTTATTTCATTAACTATTTTGGTAATTAGAGAAATTTAATATGTTAGGAAACCATATAATATTCCAGGATATTATAAATTACTTAACCTAGTGACATCTTGAATATTAGAAGTGTTAACTTTCTTAAGTTAGTCATATTTTAGATAATGGATAGTGGAAAAGTCATCATATAGAGGATCAAAATATTTAATTTTTGATTTTAAGCCTAGGTATCATAATTTTTGCGAATGGATGTCATAATTTTTGAACTAAGGTGTTATATATTCAATTCTCATATTTCTAGGTCAAGTTGTTATCGTGCCGTATTATCATATCCTAGGAATTATATTCAAGCCAACAAATGATGGAAAGTTTGAATAGGAGAATCAAAACCTTTAGTTTTTTCTTTTATATTTGGGTGTCAATTTTTGTGAATGAGTGTCATAAATTTTGAACTAGGATATCATAAGTTGAAATCTCATATTTTCAAAAAAACTTTATCTCATGGCTATATTATCATACTTTGGATATTATATTTATGGCAATGGATAGTTGAAAAGTCCTAGCAAGGAGGATTACAACCTTCATTTTTTCATTTTGTACCGAAGCAATCATATTTCTTATATTTTCAACTCAAGTTATCTCAGAACTATATTATTATATTTTAGATAGCATATTTAGACAATGGATAATGAAAAAGTCCTGGTACGGAGAATCGAAATATCCAGCTTTTGGTTTTGTACCCGGGTATCATAATTTTTAAACTATGATGTCATAAATTTTGAACTATGATGTTATAAATTGAAATCTCATATTTTCAAAAGATTTTTATCTTTTGGTTGTATTATCACATTCTGGATGTCATATTTATGGCAATGGATAGTTGAAAAGCCATGGCATGAAGGATTACAACCTTCATTTTTTATTTTATACTGAGATAATCATATTTCTCATATTTTCAACTTAAATTATCTCAGAATCATATTATTACACTCTAGATATCATATTTAGGTAATGGATAGTGAATACATCCTGATACAAAGGATCACAATATTTAATTTTTGGTTTTATACTTAGGTATCAAAATTTTTGAACTAGGATGTTATAAATTTTGAACTAGGATGTTATAAATTTTGAACTAAGATGTCATTAGTTGACATTTTATATTTTTTAGAAAGTTTTTGTTTCCTGGTTGTATTATCATAATCTAGGTGTCCTATTTATGGTAATGACAGTTGAAAAGTCCTGGTATGGAGGATTATAACCTTCATTTTTTGTTCTATACTGAGATAGGCATATTTCTTATATTTTTGGCTTAAGTTATTTCAAAACCATATTATTACATTTTAGGTGTCATATTTAGGCAATTGATAATAAAAAAATTTTGGTACGAAGGATCAAAACATCGAGTTTTCGATTTTGTACCTGAATATTATAATTTTTAAACTAGGATGTCATAAATTTTAAACTAGGATATTATAAGTTGAAATCTCATATTTTTAAAAGGTTTTTATCTCCTAGCTATATTATTATACTTTGGATGGCATATTTATGGCAATTGATAGTTGAAAACTCCTAGCATGGAGGATTACAACCTTTATTTTTTTCGTTTTATACCGAGATAGTCATATTTCTCATATTTTTAGTTTAAGTTATCTTAGAACTATATTATTACATTCTGGGTATCATGTTAAGGCAATGGATAGTAAAAAGTTCCGGTACATAGGATCAAAATATCTAGTTTTCAATTTTGTACCCAAGTATTATAATTTTTGAACTAGAATGTTATAAATTTTGAACTAGGATGTCATAAGTTGAAATCTTATATTTTCATAAAATTTTTATCTCCTAGATATATTATCACATTCTGGGTGTTATATTTATGGCAATGAATAGTTGAAAAATCATGGTTTGGTGGATTAAAACCTTCATTTTTCATTTTGTACTGAGATAATTATATTTTTTATATTTTCATCTCAAGTTGTTTCAAAATTATATTATTATCCTTTTGGTATAATATTTAAACAATGGATAGTAAAAAAATCCTGGTATGGAGGATCAAAATATCCTGTTTATAGTTTTATACCTGGGTGCCATAATTTTTGATATAGGATGTCATAAAATTTGTGAAGGGATATCATAAGTTAAAATCTTATATTTTCATAAAGTTTTTGACTCATGACTATATTATCATACACTAGGTATTATATTTTAGCCAATGTACAGTAAAAAGGTCCCAACATGGAGGATGAAAACCTTTATTTTCTATTTTATATTAAAATAATTATATTTTTCATATTTTCAGTTCAAGTTATCTTTAAATCATATTATTATACTCTAGGTATCATGTTTAAGCAATGGATAGTAAAAAAGTCATGGTATGGAGGATCAAAATATCTAGTTTATGATTTTGTGCTCGGGTATCATAATTTTTGAACTAAGATATCATAAAATTTATGAAGGAATGTCATAAGTTGAAATATCATATTTTCAAAAAATCTTTGACTCTTGGCCATATTATTATACTCTGGGTATCATATTTTAGCCAATGCACAGTTGAAAAGTCATGACACGGAGGATTAAAGCCTTCATTTTCTATTTTATACCGAGGTCGTCATATTTCTCATAATTTTAGTTCAAGTTGTCTCAGAACCATATTATTATACCCTGAGTGTTATATTTAGATAATGGATTGTGAAAAAGTCTAGGTATGAAGGATCAAAAAATCTAATTTATGATTTTATACCTTGATATCATAATTTTTAAATTAGGATGTTATAAAATTTCTAAAGAGGTACATGAGTTGAAATTCATATTTTTAGAAAGTTTTTGACTTTTGGCCATATTATCATACTCTCGATGTCATATTCTAGCTAATGCACAGTTGAAAAGTCTTGGTATGAAGGATTAAAATCTTTAATTTTTGTTTTGTATAAAGATAATTATATTTCTCATATTTGCAGCTTAAGTTGTTTCAAAACAATATTATTATACTCTGAATGTCATATTTAGACAATGGATAGTGGAAAAGTTCTAGTACGAAAGATCAAAATATCCAATTTATGATTTTGGACCTGGGTATCATAATTTTTGAACTAGAATATCATAAAATTTGTGAAGGGATATCATAAGTTAAAATCTCATATTTTCTATAAATTTTTGATTCCTGACTATATTATCATATTCTAGATGTCATATTTTATCCAATGCACAATTGAAAAGTCCTGGCATGGAGGATTAAAATCTTTATTTTCTATTTTGTATCAAGATAGTCATATTTCTTATATTTTTAGCTTAAGTTATCTCAGAACTGTATTATTATATCCTGGGTGTCATATTTGGTAATTGATTGTAAAAAAGTCCTAGTACAGAGGATCAAAATATCACATTTATGGTTTTGTATATAGGTAGCGTAAATTTTGAAATAGGGTGTCATAAAATTTGTGATGGGGTGTCACAAGTTAAAATGTCATATTTTCAGAAAGTTTTGACTCTTGGCCGTATTATACTTTGGATATTATATTTTAACCAATGCATAGTTGAAAGGTCCTGGTAGGTGGATTAAAATCTTTATTTTCTGTTTCATACTGAGGTATTTATATTTCTTATATTTTTAGCTCAAGTTATCTCATAACCATATTATTACATTTTGGATTTCATATTTAGGCAATGATAGTAAAAAAGTCATGGTACAGAGGATCAAAACATCCAAAAAATCTTAGTATGTAGTCACATTATTTAGATTGAGATATCTTTTTTTTTTTTTACAAAAACATGTTATATGTCATAAAAACCTAATATAATTATGATACTTTATTGGTTGTAGATATACTTTAATGAGTCATCGGATGATGAAGCTTGCAGAGATAGACTTCATGTTCAAAGATATATTTAATTTAGTGATGGATGATCTAACATCATTATTCAAAAGAACAGTGGATGCTAATTGTGCAGTTCAGCCAAGTATACAACTCTTATCAAGATCCTGACCAAATTGCTACGAAAGGATGCCCGAGAGAATAGATTAAGAGTGGACTTGAGAAGAAGTCAAAGAAGTCAAAAAAAAAAAAAAGAACAAGACTCCCATTGACATCCCTTCTGAACAAAACCAAAAAAGAGCTATTAAAAGATAAAGGAACACTTCCCATCAAGTAGTGGAAGTACTCTAATAAATAACCGAAACCATTAAATCATTTTCTAATCCATTTTTGAATGAGTTTGATGCTTATGTATGTAGTCAACTAACATAGGAGAGAACATAATTAGTTTAACTTCCCTATAATTTTGTATAATTTTGTAAAGTTTGCAAAAATATATAACATCATGTTTTCGATATATGATTTACTGTGATAATATTATGATATATTGTTTTAATATGTGACTTCAGAAATTAATTTATGACATCCAAGATTAAAATAGAGGAAACATAATTATAATATCCTAGTTCAAAAATTATGATATTTTAGTTTAAAAATTATGATTCCTAGTTCAGGACAAGAAACTGAAGGCATTAATCTCTCATACCATGACTTTTCATCATTCATAGCCTAAAATATGCCTCCCAGAATGTCATAATATGTCATGGAGAAAAAAATAAATATAATTCAGGCAAAAATAAGATTATGACATCCTGGTTCAAAAATTATAATTCTTAGTTCAAAAATTATGACACCTTAGTTTAAAACAAGAATTTGAAGGTATTAACCCCTCATACCAGGATTTTTATCATCCATGGCCTAAAATATACCTCTCAGAATGTCATAATATGCCATGAAGAAAAAAAAAAGATAATTCAGGCCAAAATAGAATTATAATATTTTATTTCAAAAATTATGATATCTTAGTTCAAAAATTATGATATCATAGTTCAAAACAAGAAATTAAAGGTATTAACCCCTCATACTAGAATTTTTCATCATCCATGGCCTAAATTATGACTCATAGAATGTTACAATATGTCATAGAGAAAAAAAAAGATGATAGATATATACCAAAATAGAATTATAACATCCTAGTCCAAAAATTATGATATTCTAATTCAAAAATTATGACATTCCAGTACAAAACCAGAAACTAAAATTATTAGCCCCTCCTACCAAGACTATCTATTATTGGTGGCCTAAATTATAACTCCCAAAATATTATAATAAGCTATGAACAAAAAAAGATAATAAATATATGCTGAAATAATATTATGATATCTTAGCTAAAAAATTATGATATCCTAGTTCAAAAATTATGACATTCAATATAAAATAGAAAATTAAAGGCATTAACCTCTCCTACTAAGACTTTTTATCATCCTGGCTTGAATTATGCCTCGCAGAATGTTAGAACATGATACAAAAAAAAGAAGATAAATATATCTTGAAACATAATTATGACATTCTAGTTCAAAAATTATAATATCCTAATTCAAAAATTATGATACCCTAGTATGAAATATAACATTCCTACAGAAAAATTTTCTAAAAAACTTATAGATGGTGTTATGATATCTTTGTATAACATTATGACATCCTTTCAAAAATTTATGATATTCGGCACATAGCATAATATATTATATTCAAAAAGCTACATGTAATGAAAAAAATTACAACATTCTAGGTTGAAATAATTATACATAATTACTTTTTTCATTAATGTTCAAGTGATAAAATTATAAATTTCTGATTCAATTGCAAAAATCAATAAAATCGAAAAGAAAATGCCATGAGAAATATTTAGTTTTTTTATCCTAATTTTTTAAAATATAATTTATCTTTTGATTAAGATCCTTCTTTAAGATTCTTACTCTAAGCTATCGTCGGTATTGATTGATATCATCTTGTATAAAGTTTCAATGGTTTGGCATGTCATCGCAAGCAAGAAAATTCATGTACTTTAAACTATACATGCTACAATCTAGTGAACCAGTTGGCTGAGAAGGGCATTCAGTATTTTTTTCTATATCTCACTTCATCACGTCTTTATTATCATAATAGATATAGAACACTGGACCGATAATTTTTTATCATTTCTTGGCACTGGCTTTGTACTTGACATTGCATTTTATTAAATTTAGGTATATCAATACTTCTTCCGATCCTTTTTTGGATGAGTTTGATACTTATGTATACAGTCAACTGATACAGGTAGAGCATAAAATGCTAAACCTTCTTACAGTCTTGTATAACATTATAATATCTGCAGAAACTTATAACAACATGTATTCGATTCTGATTTACTATGTTGTTTTAACATGTAAATTCAAGAATTAATTTATAGCATACAAGATTAAAATAGAGAAAACAAATTTATGGCATTCCATATATAATTATGATATCCATTTACAAAATTATGAGACCCCAATATGAAACAAAAAACTGAAGGAATTAACCCCTCTTACAAGGACTTCACATAATCTGTGGCCCGGTTTATGACTCCTAGAATGTTATAATATGCCACTGAGAAAAAAAGAATATAATTTAGGCCGAAATAGAATTATGGCATCCTAGTTAAAAAATTATGATATCTGTTGCCGATCTTACCGCGATGGCCTGTAGCTTACGAGCCGGCACCACTTCTTGGACTCTCCTACCTCGAGATCTCTAAGCCTTTGGTCCTGCAAAACAAGGTCAGAGACCCGGGCCGGGAATTCTGGCGAGGGCACTCTGACGATCAAGTCAGAGAGCGGCAAGATGGAACAGGTCCCCTAAGACAGGTTTCCCATGGATTCCCATGCTTAAAGGAAGTTTTTATGAAAGAGGTACGAGGAAGAGAGGGGTTGAAGCCCAACCTCCTGTGCTAGGTCTACCGAGCTTACGTCTAAGGACTTCCGGGGGTCCTAGGATCGTTCTCTCGGTATCATTCCCTCTTTTTTGGCTTACCTTTCCGTCCGCTTTTACCGTCCCTTTTATACCACCGGACCACCTTTGGCCTCCGTCTCCTCCCAGGAGGCTCCCGGAGATCTCTAGATCTTTTTTCCCCTTCTTCTTCAAGTCCAGGAGTTAAGTGGCCGGCATGCCTCATCCGCCGTGTTGTCACGAAAGAGGGAATCTGGTGAGACCTTGAGCCAAGCATGGGAGCCCTCCTTTCGGGGCGTTGATGGTGGGTTTCCAGTGTTCCAGGCCCCTACCCGCAAGGATTTTATTCCTCGATCGTGGGGCCCTGCTTAACTGGTGTAAACGAGGTTCCGCGTACCGCTGCGGGCCATACTGGCGCCCTGTACGGGACGCGGCGCATGCCGATTCTAGTGGCAACCTCGTGACCCGTGCCTCTGCCTCCCCGAGGATTTGCAGAGTAAGGCTGACTTCGATCGAGGTAGACCCATCAGGGGGTGCCACCTGGCGAGGGAGCAGGGGCTGCCATCTTCGACCGAGGTGGACCCCTCCTGGATGGACACCTGGTGAAGTGACGGAGGAAGGCTCGACTTCGGTCGAGGTGGACCCGTCTTGGGGTGCCACCTGGCGAAGGAGCAGGAGCGCCAGGCTCGATCTCGGTAGAGGTGGACCCATCTTGGGGTGCCACCTGGCGAGGGAGCAGGGGCTGCCAGCTTTGACCGAGGTGGACCCCTCCTGGGTGGACACCTGGTGAAGTGGCGGAGGAAGGCTCGACTTCGGTCGAGGTGGACCCGTCTTGGGGTGCCACCTGGCAAAGGAGCAGGAGCTCCAGGCTCGATCTCGGTAGAGGTGGACCCGTCTTGGGGTGCCACTTGGCGAGGGAGCAGGGGCTGCCAGCTTCGACCGAGATGGACCCCTCCTGGGTGGACACCTGGTGAAGTGGCAGAGGAAGGCTCGACTTCGACCGAGCTGGACCCATCTTGGGGTGCCACCTAGCAAGGGAGCAGGAGCGCTAGGCTCGACCTCGGCAGAGGTGGACCCGTCTTGGGGTGCCACCTGGCGAGAGAGCAGGGCTGCCAGCCTCGACCGAGGTGGACCCCTCTTGGATGGACACCTGGCGAAGTGGCGGAGGAAGGCTCAACTTTGACTGAGGTGGACCCGTCTTGGGGTGTCACTTGGCGAAGGAGTAGGAGCGCCAGGCTCAACCTCGGCAGAGGTGGACCCATCTTGGGGTGCCATCTGGTGAGGGAGCAGGGATTGCTAGCTTCGGCTGAGGTGGACCCCTCCTAGGTGGACACCTGGCGAAGTGGCGGAGGAAGGTTCTACTTCGACCGAGGTGGACCCGTCTTGGGGTGCCACCTGGCGAAGGAGCAGGAGCGCCAGGCTCGATCTCGGCAGAGGTGGACACGTCTCGGGGTGCCACCTGGCGAGGGAGCAGGGGCTGCCAGCCTCGGCCGAGGTGGACCCCTCCTAGGTGGACACCTGGCGAAGTGGAGGAAGAAGGCTCGACTTCGACTGAGGTGGACCCATCTTGGGGTGCCACCTGGCGAAGGAGCAGGAGCACCAGGCTCGACCTCGGTATAGTTGGACTCGTCTTGGGGTGCCACTTGGTGAGGGAGTAGGGGCTGCCAGCTTCGGTCGAGGTGGACCCCTCCTGGGTGGACACCTGGCGAAGTGGCGGAAGAAGGCTCGACTTTGATCGAGGTGGACCTGTCTTGGGGTGCCACCTGGCGAAGGAGCAGGAGCGCCAAGCTCGATCTCGGTAGAGGTGGACCCGTATTGGGGTGCCACCTGGCGAGGGAGCAGGGGCTGCCAGCTTCGACCGAGGTGGACCCCTCCTGGGTGGATACCTAGTGAAGTGGCGGAGGAAGGCTCGACTTTGACCGAGGTGGACCCATCTTGGGGTGCCACCTGGCGAGGGAGCTGGAGCGCCAGGCTCGACCTCGGCAGAGGTGGACCCGTCTTGGGGTGCCACTTGGCGAGGGAGCAGGGGCTGCCAGCTTTGGCTGAGGTGTGGACCCCTCCTGGGTGGATGCCTAGTGAAGTGGCGGAGGAAGGCTCGACTTCGGTCGAGGTGGACTCGTCTTGGGGTGCCACCTGGCGAAGGAGCAGGAGCGCCAGGCTCGACCTCAGCAGAGGTGGACCCGTCTTGGGGTGCCACCTGGCGAGGGAGCAGGGGCTGCCAGCTTCGGCCGAGGTGGATCCCTCCTGGATGAACACCTGGCGAAGTGGCGGAGGAAGGCTCGACTTGGCCGAGGTGGACCCATCTTAGGGTGCCACCTGGCAAAGGAGCAGGAGCACCAGGCTCGACCTCGGTAGAGGTGGACCCATCTTGGGGTGCCACCTGGCAAGGGAGCAGGGGCTGCCAGCTTCGGTCGAGGTGGACCCCTCCTGGGTGGACACCTAGCGAAGTGGCGGAGGAAGCCTCGACTTACACCGAGGTGGACCTGTCTTGGGGTGCCACCTGGCGAAGGAGTAGGAGCGCCAGGCTCGACCTTGGCAGAGGCAGACCTGTGTTGGGGTGCCACCTGACGAGGGAGCAGGGGCTGCCAGCTTCGGCCTAGGTGGACCCGTCTTGGGGTGCCACCTGGCGAAGGAGCAGGAACACTTCACCACGAGCGAGGAATTTTGAAAGAAAAATCCACGTGGCACCGATGGCATCCAGCTGGATCTGATACACACTCCACGTCAGCGATGTAGCTGTATCAATATCGTTATAGAAAAGATGAAACTAAAGGTATTAATTACTTTTATCAAGATCCGAATTATAACTTTTAGAATGTCATAATATGCCATGGATGAAAAATGATGATAAATATATACCGAAATAGGATTATGACATCCTAGTTCAAAAATCATGACACCTTGATACAAAATATGAAACTAAAGATATTAACCCCTCCTACAAGGACTTCACATAATCCATGGCCTGATTTATAATCCTTAAAATGTTATAACATGTCATGGAGAAAAAAGAATATAATTCAGGTTGAAATATGATTATGACATCCTAGTTCAAAAATTATAATATTTTAGTTAAAAAAATTATGATATCTCTACAGAAAATATGAAACTAAATGCATTAACCTCTCCTACCAGGACTACCTATCACTGATGGCTTGAATTATAACTCCCAAAATGTCATAACATGCCATAGATAGAAAATGATGATAAATATATACCAAAATAGGATTATGATATTTTAGTTTAAAGACTATAACATCCTATTCAAAAATTATGACATCCTGGTATAAAATATGAAACTGAAAGTATTAACTCCTCATACAAGGACTTCACATAATTCATGGACTAATTTATGACCCCCAGAATGTCATAACATGTCACGAAAAAAAAATATAATTCAGGCTAAAACAGGATTATGATATCCTAGTTTAAAAATTTCGATACCATGACATTCCTAAAAAATATAAAATTAAATATATTAAAGCCTCTTACCAGGACTATCTATCACTTATGGTTTTAATTATAACTCTCAGAATATTATAAAATGCCATGAATAAAAAATGATGATAAATATATGCTGAAACAGGATTATGATATCTTAGATTAAAAATTATGATATCTTAGTTCAAAAATTTTAGACACCGTGATACAAAACATAAAACTGAATGTATTAACCTCTTCTAGAAGAACTTTACATAATCTGTGGCCTGATTTATGACCTCCAAAATGTTATAACTTGTCATGGAGAAAAAAAAAATAATTCAGACCGAAATAAGATTATAACATCCTAGGTCAAAATTATGTCACCCTTGTAAAATATATGAAACTAAAGGCATTAAACCTTCTACCATGACAACTTATCACCTGTGGCCTAAATTATGACTCTTATGATGAAATATGTACTGAAACTGAATTATGATCCCTTAGTTCTAAAATTATGATACTTTAGTTAAAAAACTATAACACCCCGATGCAAAACATGACATCCTTATAGAAAAATATCCTAAAAAATTTATAGATGGTGATATGATATCCCTGTATAATATTATGACATCCATTCAGAATTTTGACATTCTAGCATAGAATATAATATCTTATATCTAAAAAATTATATGTAATGAACAAAATATAATTACAACATTCCAATTTGAAATCATTACACATAATTAATCTTTTCATTAATGTTTAAGGGATAACATTAGTTGAATCACAAATTTCTGTTATCATCTTACAAAAGTCAATGAATCGAAGAGAAAAAGCTATGATAAATATTGTGCTTTTTAATCTTATTTTTTTAAAACTCCATCTATCTTCTGATTGAGACCTTCTTTCAAGATTCTTGCTTCTAGTTATTGTCGGTATTGACTGATATTATCTTGCATAAAGTTTTAATGGTCTAGTTTATCCCTGCAAGCAAAAAATTTTATGTATTTCAAATAATAGAGGCCACAATCTAGTGAATCGGCTGGCTGAGAAGGGCATTCAATATTTTTCTTTATGGCCTACTTTATCATATCTTCATTATTACCATAGATATGGAATATTGGGTCCATAATATTTTGCCACTTCTTTGCATTAGCTTCATACTTAGCATAGCATTTTGTGAAATTTAGGTGCATCAATACCTTCCTTTCCATGTTAATTGCAACCAGTTGCTAGTGCAAATTTTCTGGGTTGATAATGGTGAAGAGAAATTAAACTCCTTTTGTTAATCACTAATTCTATCAGAAATTATACTTCTAGCCGATCTAGTAAGTTCATGAAATAATAATAGAGATGACATGCACATCCTAGCAGTCATAATAGGTGCAATACTGCACTTATGGTATCTATCCAGATGCTCTCTTCAGTTTTTTTTTAGGAACTTCTATTCGGCATCAATTATCTGTCAATGCAAAAAAAAATAATTAGTAAAATATAACATGATATCGTATAATACTGAAATCATTGTAAAAAATATTAAAAAATGGTATTATAATATATAACAAGAATAATAAAAACAATAAAGTTATATCCAATACTCATATCATCAACTATCATTTGATTACTAAGAAGATAGTGAACAAGTATCCTTGTGATACTACCTCCATGTTCATTGGTGTATATGACATCTCTAAAATGGATAAGTATAAACGATATCATAAAATAAGATATTAAAAGAGAGATTATCATATATAATAAAAAAATAGAACACTTACGAGCTACTTTGTTTCAAAAAAATATTTATCAAATTTTCATCCTCTTTAAATTTTAGAGGCAAAATTGATTGATCGGCCTGTGATGTGGCCACTATCTTGGACTTTTTTATGGCTCGATCCATGCCAAAACTAGGATCCATTTTCAATTATGAGATCTTCCATTGTTGAGATTATTTTTTCATCCTCTTGCTAATCGAAGGGATCAAAGATAATTATTTGTTTTCCTCAGCATCCTCTATCACAGGGGTATCATTCATTTTTTTCTCCATCCTCAGTTCTTCTTGCCAAATGACTTTCACCTCCTCCTCTTAACATCCCATTTTCTCCTTCGTCCTCTTCTTTATTTGCATTACTTTCCTTTTTGAGCAATGAATTTAGGAGATTTTCAACTATGGCAAATATTTTTTTAATATCTTCAAGTTCAATCTTCATCTCCGCGCATATTGCATATTTAATTTTTGGATCTAGGGATGCTCCTACTTCTGGAGTGATAAGTCACTACTCCTATGGCATAGGTACAATAGCACCCTCCATCTATAAATAAAGAAGAAAATCAAATCAAATTAACAATTATAATGATAATTTGTTGTTTAAATGATTTAAGACATCATGGATTATCTTACCAACTCACTGGATTACATATTGTCAATCGAAATATTTTATAGTTTTGACTAACTGTCATGGCCACTTTAATAGCCTAAGTAGTTTATTATGATTTGCTAGGGCTCTCATTATAGTATGCTCAAGGAGCCATACTTGTAGATTAACATTTTGTACATTAAAAATATGGAAGAAATTTAATTTATTAATGTCGGTCATTTCTATATGTAAATGATCCTTATCACTAGAGCTGTCGTACAGCTAAACATGGTAGGCTGCCTTATACCCTTGTCAGACCTCTTTGCTTGGATTGGATTTCTGGATCCGGGAGATCCAAAATTTTCTAGTCCTTGATTGCAAAAATTCAGTAATTGCTCTTAACTGAGATAAATCATCTAAGTAAGGGATGGGATATTTTGGACATATCTGATTTAACTTTGGAGCCAAAAACATTCCAAGCATATATGCGATCTAAAATTTCATAGTGTCCTTAATGTTCTCTTGTATCTTCGAAGATCGAAGCTGGGCTATTAATTTTTTCAAACCCTTATGCTAAAGATCTAATTACTGTCCAAATCTTTGAAATAACCTGCTCTTTCTACTTTAGCCTGCAATAGAGATCTTCTTTCCATGGCATGGAAGATCCATAATCAGTGCCACTTCCTTGATACTGAATGTAACTATTTTACCATAAAAAATGAACTCATCACCTTCCTTATGATATCTAATTATATCTATAACGAGTTGGCCTTCGACTATGAATGGTTGCATGTCGATAAAGGCATCAAATTGAGTCTTCCAGATTATATCAAAATGAATAGAGGAAAAATCCATCTTCCAACATTCTGAATGTAAATTGCTGGCTTGCAACAGTTCTTAAATAATTATGAGACCTTCATACTATGCTATGGAATAATTATGAAATCATCTAAAATATAGGAAAAAAAGAAATGTCATATTATGAAAAAATAAATTCTATCTAACCGTCATAAAAAAATGTAAAGCTTTCAAGCTTAAATCTATTTAGGGTGTCATAATATTTGAACTAGAGTATCATAATTTTTGAACTAAGATGTCATAATAATGTTTCGAACTGAATTATATTTTTTTTCACTGTAGCATGTTATAAAATTATGGGAGTCATAATTTAGCCCATGGATGAAAGAAAATCCTGATAGGAAGGATTAATGCATTTAATTTCTTGTTTAATGCGAGGATGTCATAATATTTGAACTAGGATGTCATAATACTGTTTTGGTCTGAATTATATTATTTTTTTCATCATGGCATATTATGACATTGTGGGAGTCATAGTTCAACCCATGGATAAAAGAAAGTTGTGGTAGGAAGGGTTAATGCATTCAGTTTCTTGTTTCATACCAGGATGTCATAATATTTAAACTAGGATACCATAATACTGTTTCGGTCTGAATTATATTTTTTTTTACTATAATATATTATGATATTGTGGGAGTCATAATTCAGTCCATGAATAAAAGAAAGTCATGGTATGAAGGGTTAATGCATTCAGTTTCTTATTTCGTACCATGATGTTATAATATTTGAACTAGGGTAATATAATTTTTGAACTAAAATGTCCCAATATTATTTTGGCTGAATTATATTGTTTTTTCACTGTGTCATGTTATAACATTGTGGGAGTTATGATTCAGCCCATGGATAAAAAAAAATCCTGATAAAAAGGGTTAATGCATTAGTTTCTTATTTCATGCCAAGGAGTCATAATATTTAAACTAATGTATTATAATTTTTGAACTAGGATATCATAATATTGTTTCAAGATAAATTATATTATTTTTTTATCATGGCGTGTTATGATATTATGAGAATCATAATTCATCCCATGGATGAAAGAAAGTCCTGGTAGGAAGGGTTAATGCATTTAGTTTCTTATTTCATGCCGGGGTTCGTAATATTTTAACTAGAGTGTCATAATCCTGTTTCGGGCTGAATTATATTATTTTTTTACCGTGACATATTATAACATTATGAAAGTCATAATTCGGTCCATGGATGAAAGAAAGTCCTGATAGGAAGGATTAATACATTCAGCTTATTATTTCATGCTGGGATGTCAATATTTGAACTAGAGTATCATAATTTTTTAACTAGGATGTCATGATATTATTTTAGCCTAAATTATATTATTTTTTTCACTATGGCATGTTATGACATTGTGGGAGTCATAATTCAATCCACAGATGAAAGAAAGTCTTGGTAGGAAGGGTTAATGCATTTAGTTTCTTATTTTATGCCGGAATGTCGTAATATTTGAACTAGGATGTCATGATACTGTTTCGGACTGAATTATATTATTTTTATCACCATGTCATGTTATGACATTGTGTTAGTCATAATTCAGCCTACGTATAAAAAAAGTCCTGGTAGGAAGGGTTAATGCATCCAGTTTCTTATTTATGCCAAAGTGTCGTAATATTTAAACTAGGATATCATAATTTTTGAACTAAGATGCTATGATATTGTTTCAGCATGAATTACATTATTTTTTTTACCATGGCATGTTATGACATTGTGAGAGACATAATTCAATACACAGATGAAAAAAGTCATGGTAGGATGGGTTAATATATTCAATTTTTATTTCATACCGGGATGTCATAATATTTAAATTAGGATATCATAAATTTTGAACTAGGATATCATAATATTATTTTGGACTAGATTATATTATTTTTTCACCGTGACATGTTATGACATTATGGGAGTCATAATTCAGCCCACGGATAAAAAAAGTCCTAGTAGGAAGGGTTAATATATTCAGTTTCTTGTTTCATTTCAGGGTATCATAATATTTAAATTATGTTTCATTTCAGGGTTAATACTATTTCGGACTGCATTATCATATTATGATATTGTAGGAGTTATAATTCAGTCCACGAATGAAAGAAAGTCTTGGTGTGAAGGGTTAATACATTTAGTTTCTTGTTTCGTGCTAGGGTGCCTTAATATTTGAACTAAGATATTATAATTTTTGAATTAGGATGTCATAATACTGTTTCGGACTGAATTATATTATTTTTTCACTGTGACATGTTATGATATTATGGGAGTCATAATTCAATCCGCGAATAAAAGAAAATCTTGATAGGAAGGGTTAATACATTTAATTTCTTATTTCATAACGTGGTATTATAATATTTAAACTATGATGTCATAATATTGTTTCAGCCTGAATTCTATTATTTTTTCACCATGACATGTTACAACATTATGAGAGTCATAATTCAGTCCATGGATAAAAGAAAGTCTTGGTAGGAAAGGTTAATGCATTCAATTTCTTGTTTTATGCCGGGATGTTATAATATTTGAACTAGCATATTATAATTTTGAACTAAGAAGTTATAATATTATTTTGGCCTGAATTATATTATTTTTTTACTATGCATATTATGATATTATAGGAGTCATAACTCAGTCCACTGATAAAAAAAATCATATAGGAAGGATTAATGCATTCAGTTTCTTGTTCCATGCTGGAATGTCATAATATTTGAACTAAGATGTCATAATTTTTGAACTAGATATCATAATACTATTTTGGACTGAATTATATTGTTTTTATCACCATGGCATATTATGACATTGTAGAAGTCATAATTCTATCCGTGGATAAAAGAAAGTACTGGTAGGAAGGGTTAATGCATTCAGTTTCTTGTTCATTCAGGATGTCATAATTTTTGAACCAGAATATCATAATTTTTAAATTAAGGTGTCATAATACTGTTTCGGCCTGAGTTATCTTATTTTTTTCACCGCTGCATGTTATGACATTCTGGAAGTCATAATTTAGGTCATGATGGAAGAAAGTCCTGGTAGGAGGGTTTAGTGTATTCAATTTTTTATTTCATATCGGGATATTAGAATTTTTAAACTAGTATGTCATAATCCAGTTTTGGCCTAAATTATATTATTTTTTTTACCATGGCATGTTATAACATTATGGAAGTTATAATTTAGTTCACGAATGAAAGAAATTCCTGATGTGAAAGGTTAATACATTTAGTTTCTTGTTTCATACCGGGATATCATAATTTTTGAACTAAGGTATCATAATACTGTTTCGGTCTGAGTCAACCTTTTTTTTATTATGGTATGTTATGATATTATGAGAGTCATAATTCAAGCAATGGATAGAAGAACGTCCTGGTAGGAAGAGTTAATGTATTAAGTTTGTTGTTTCGTACTGGGGTATCATAGATTTTGAATTAAGATATCATAATTTTTGTACTAAGATGTCATAATTTTGTTTTAGCTTGAATTATATAATTCTTTTACCATGGCATGTTATGATATTATTGAAGTCTTAATTCAGACCACGATGGAAAAAAGTCTTGGTAGGAGAATTAATGCATTCATTTTCTTATTTCATGCCAGGATATCATAATTTTTAAACTAGGATATCATAATTTTTAAACTAGGATATCATAATTTTTAAATTAGGATATCATAATTTTTAAATTAGGATATCATAATTTTTAAAATAGGATGTTATAATTCAGTTTTGGGCTAAACTATAATGTTTTTCACCGTGGCATGTTATAACATTTTAGAAGTCTTAATTCATAGAAGAAAGTCCTCGTAGAAGAGGTTAATGCATTCAGTTTCTTCTTTTATACCGGGATATTATAATTTTTAAACTAGGATGTCATAATACTAAAAAAGATATAATAATTATAAAAAATAAATTTATGGCATATAGTGTTATAAGTCTATGATATTCTATGACTACTAGAAAAATTCTAAGACTTTTTATCTTGAAATTATACATGATGTCATATTTTTATACTACAAAATTATAATTTTATGAATATATATCTATTTTTAAAAAAAAAAATATTGTGACATCATTTTTTTAGATATAAAATTTAAATAATTATAATTTGCTATTTTTTATCCCTGAGATTAATTCGAGGGAGTTTAGGCTTGATTATGTGCTTTTGGATTCGGATTTGGATGTGGTTTGAGGCGTTGATCTCAAATCAGACGGTTAGGAAGATATTTTGATGGTTTTGGACTTCTTAGGTTACATTTGAGGTGATTTTGAATTGGTTTTTCTTCTCTTTTTAACCAGGACGTCGATAGGAAGCATGGAAGAGCCTGCAGAGAGCCAAGAAAAGAGGAGAAGAGAGAGAAAGAGAAGGAAAAAGAGGAGAGAAGAAGGAAGAAAGAGAAAGAGGAGAAGAGAGAGAAGGGGAGAAGGAAGGGATTTTGGTTTGGAAGATGAGGAAAGAGAAAATCAGGGGGGACCTTTTTTTTCAAAATTTGTAAAACTAGGATTTGGATTGAATGAATTTATTTATTATAGTAGGAGATCAACCTTTTGAGCAAGAAGGATTTGAATGAATTTTGGGTATAGATTGATACCAGATATTTGGGATTAGTGGTTGAAGGTAAGGATTCTAGACATGATCACCAGTTTTATATATTATTTTACATAACATGATTTGATTCGTGCATATGAACATTGGCGGGCATGTTTGTTTTGCATCGTATATTTGATTTCTCAAGATGGATAGTATGTTTGAGATTGTTAATTGTTCATATATATCATGTTTTACCAAGAAGTTATATTTTGATGATTTGGACCGTGATACCGGTCATCGAAAGATTTGAGATTTCATGGTTGACATCGTGATATGGTGTGATATCATGATATGATTTAATATAATGATGTGAAAAGATAAAGTGTTAACGGTATTTGGACTAGCCATGCCACAGGATCGTGGAGTTCTGAGGTAGCCTGAGCCACGGGCTTTGTACGTGAGCTAGCTTGATTACGAGGAATGGTCGATTGTGAAACTAGCCTGGCCACGAGGAATGGTCGATGAGACTAGCCTGACTACGAATAAAAGGTCGATCAACGGGCTTGTACAAGGCTAGTTTGGCCACGACGGATAGCAAATGATCGATTATGAGATTACCAGTCATGGGTTGGAGTATGACCGTGGCTAGTCTAGAACTCTGAAGAAGAAGGATGATTAAATTGAAAACTTGAAAAGGGAACATGATTTTGTAAAAATGTTTTGTCGTATATTACATTTGAGTTGTTTCGTTGCATGGCATGATGTGTACTCTTATATCCTTGCTATTTTCAAATTATTACTATTGATGGTGACTATTTGGAGACCTTACTGGACTGCAGAGCTCACAACCTCCTACTTTTTTTTTCACAGAGTTGTGCAGATGTTCGTGAAGAATGAGATATTTTGAGGTAAGTAACTTCTGTGTACCCAGGCCTTGCATGATCTCTAGGATAAAATCTAGGATTTGTGCGGCTGGTCGCGTGCCAATTTCGGTGATGGATTCGGGACATGACATAGGCATAAGTGAACCATGGAATCATTACTGCGGTGGTAGCACGTTTAGCTAGAGCACGGCTCCGTTCTTGTGAATAATCCATTGATCATGGATTTGAGATATGATCTCTCGGAATCGGTTGACTCGATTAAATTCCAGAAATTTTGGATCTATGTGACTGGTGAGGTAGAGCGATTGTAACTTCGGTACCGTAATATGGTCAGATTTACGTACTCACTAATTGATAAGAAGGATAAGTAAAAAAATTTGTGATCCGAATCCAACAATTATTTAACGGGCTTGGAATTAGAACAGAGCTGTACCAGGATTTACCAACTGCCCTTTAGTTTCATAAATAAATAAATTAAAAAAAAAACATGGAACCAGAGGATCTGCTTCACGACCCACGTGGCATGAGTCGGTGGGAAAAGGACTTTAATCACTTTCTTTTGTACGATGATACAGGGTTGGGAACATCGATGCGACTTTGATGACAAAATGGCCGTGTCGCGTACTTTTCAGTGGTAGGTATCCTACTGTTGGATCTCACTCCATCACCCATGCCGTGCCCGTGATAGTTGGATTCTACCCGTCCTATATCTCCAATCGGAAGCTATGGTGGCCACTGGACTCCAGTGCAAGGGCAGCGGTGACGATACACCACCCCAGCCGGGGGTGACTCTGTTTGAGTTGTGCATTTTTTTAGTATGAGTCTCAAAAGCCCATTTTGATGACGATCGGGGATCCGAAACGACTTGATCTCGGCCGAAACTTGCATAGTCATGAATCAAATTTGGTCATTCGAAAGTCAAATCAACACAACCACGACAAAATGGCTCCGGACAACCAACAGTGCCCAAGTCCAAGAACTCCATCTAACTCGAACCGGTCGGATCCGAAGGGCTCCCAGCCGTCCACCTTCGAAGGACATTCATGAACGTAATATTAAGATCTGACGGTGATTATTCGTGATGGGCTTGTGTGGTGTATACTTCTACGGTGTACCGCAGTCTGTTTACCCGCGCCAGACAAGTACCGAGGGCACTCTGCGCGATGGTGGTAAACCGAAGGTCCAATGTAAGAAGGGTGCTCCTCACCCATCGGGCATCGGCCTGCCGTTTCTCGAGCGCGTTCCATCAATCTAAACGGTGCGATGAAAGGTTGCTCATCGTGAAATATTGACCTGCAGGACCACTGGACGACATCCCAACAGTAAAAAGTAGCTTGCCACCCCCCACCCCCTCCCCCCCCAACACACACACACACACACACGCCCACCACCCAATTCCCCCCTCTCTCTCTCTCTCTCTCTCCACCATCACAGAGCTCAGACCCCGAGCTGGCTCCTCTCCTCGCTAGGGCAGAAGCCGAAGGCTGCCCGTCTCCTCGTTCTCTCGCTAGTGTTTGATGACCTGAGAGTTCCCATGGCCTCGATTGCGGCAGCGTCCACGGAGCTCGAGGCGATGCGCAAGGAGGACGGCTCTTGGCAACCCTGCCGCGTCTCCTTGAGGTCCTCTCTTTCCTGTTCACCTAATTTTGGGATTGGCCATTGGCATTTCGGTTCGATTTCGAGTATATTTATTGATGGGTGACTCAGAACTCCAAATGACCTTGTTCCTGTTTGAAGTGCTTCTATGTTAATCGATCACACTTCAATACGTTAGATTATATCGAATGTTGTGATCGTGGTCTTTATTTTATCCGTGCAATCTTTGGATATTGATGCCTAGTGACATTTGCACGCTTAAAGACGTTAAATCGTTCCCCAATAGGTGCTGCCAGTTCTTGGACTGTGTTTGCTAGGACCTAAATTTATGTAATAGAAGTTACTGAGAGGAAAGCTCAGTTCATGGTAGTAATGATTAGCTTTTATGCTTTCTTCATATGCAAAAGTGTTTACTTATGAATATTCTCTATCAGTGCGCTGTGTAGCTTATGGTATCAGTTTTGTGGGGTTAGGGAAATATCTGCAGTTGATAGCAAAGTTTGCATCATTCTGGTCGTACAATTTAGGGATCGGTGATTTCTTTCATTAAATCCACTTCCAACGCCTAACTTTCTAATCTGACAATGATTTTAGTATTTAAAACAAGAATGTGCCTTTTGTAATCCATTCTTGATTTGTATGCTTGATTTGTATACTTGAGAAATGGTTTTATAACCTTTTGTTCATGCTAAGGTGAAGAATATTGCCTACGTAGTATCTTAATGTTCATGAAAGACAAGCTTGCTATTGTATTGACGCTGGTGGGAATGAAAGGAAGTGGTATAGTAGTGTGTATCCCCGAGAAATGGTTTTGGAATAATTTGTACATTAGCGCAGGGAACTCTGACCATCTAGTATCTGAGCGTGCATGTTACCATGTGCAACATTGGTAGCAATGAATGTCATGAGAATTGTACAATTACCTCAATAAAATAGCTTGTCTTATCCACATGAAATTATTGTCATGGATTAACATTTGGTCCAATGAAGTGTCAGACTGTCTTAAAATTGGCTCTAAACATCACGTCAGTCCCTTGTACTGGTTCTGGGTTCCTGGAAAAAAGCAGTTTTGGTTAAGAAAGAAGCTTGCATTAGAGCTACCTAATTGGTTTAACAAGCTAAGTTCATGCCACCAAAGAAGGCAAGGTTTCATATAAGGAATCACGTGCAGTTCAAATGCCAAAGTGCCAAATTAAACAAACCTTCATCTGGATCCTATCTCTTGTATAAGAAGCTTCTCGGATCCAGGTAAGATCATTGAAAGAAGCTTTATTAGAGCTACAAGAGCTGTACAAATTTGAGTTTTGAGTTATTCACGATATTAACATCAACCATGCGATTTTTGTATTTGATATGCCATTGAGGGGGAAAAAAAAAAGAAACTAATTGTAAAGCCAAGTTCTTCTCTTTTTAGCGAGTTGCATCGAGTTATGATTAATTCCGCACAGTTTCTATCAAGTTTTGTCTTCTTGTTCTCCTATTTAAATTGCATAGTTTTAATTGTTCCAATGTATAAGTTGAATAATGCTGTTGTGAATTTCAAATGCACCTTAACTTGATTGTCTATATAGATATATACACATTTATGCATGCCTTTGAAAATACATGTCGACATCATACCTATGCATAAACTTGTAGCAACTAACAACTGCATTTGTGATTTTAAACAGACTATAGACATGCCTGGCACATGTATAGGGTTGCATATGTATATATGCATGTGTAGGCATGACATAATCAGTAGAATGTATATGAATTTTATTTTTTTTGATGTTTTAGTTATTTTTAATTATTTTTTCTTTCTGACTTTTATCAAGATTTTTAAATCATGACTATTACTTGTGTAGTTCTAATGATGCAACTTCTTTTATTATCGTGGAATTTGAAAGTTGCAATGAAGAAGATATCATATCGAGTAGAGAAGATGCCTTGGCACGTCTACGCTTTCGTTCCATCCCTCTCCAAAATGGTGAGTGTTCTCATATCAAAGAAGGGGAATGTGTTCTAGCCATGCGCAAGGGTCAGACTAGGAGCTTGTTCTTTGATGCTGTTATAGAGAAGGTACTTATTTTATACCAAATCTTTCTGTTCCTGTAGACCAACGTGATTACAATAATAATAATAGGAAGAAACATGCAGAATTTCTATTTATGTTGTGGGAGTTCTCTTTGGTTTTCTTACATGCCCAATTTCTTGGATTGGAGCCAAATAGCCTATTGTACTTAGTTGAGAGAGGAATTTCCATTTCATGTGTTCATTTGAGTTTGCATATGTGAAATATTCAACCAATACTATTTAGGATATCATATTTTCCAATTGTTATTCAAGGCCTTAGCCAATATGTAATGCTTTTGATGAGGCACCTGAGTATTTTAAGTCCAAAATAAAATGACTTTTTTGGCCATGTTCCCTTCCATTTTGCCACTAAAACTCGAAGTTGCATCTGAGTCGATACCCTGATGTTAGACAGATATGCTGAATTCTGCAATTGCTGGCCTTTAAGCTTTTGTTTCAGGTATTGGAAGAGAGTGGTGTTTTATACTACAGTCACTAGGTTTTGAGCAGGAAATTAATAGTTCAGTGAGTCAAAGCTTGGATTTGACTGGGATGTATGTGACAAACTGAGTCATGGAAACAATCTGTTCCTATGTGAGGGTACTGCTGCGTACATCTGACCCTCCCTTAGACCTTGCAGTGGCAGGAGCCTCATGCAATAGGCTGCCCTTTTTATGTGCGACAAAACAAAATGAAATTAAGGCATGTTCTCTTGTAATTTCTACAGATATTATCAAATGATACTGTAAGCACATCGAAGTACTTGGATGTGTATGTGTAATGCTCTCGTGCATGAAATTGTTGGCCATGGAGTCATAAAAAGTGGAAAATGGGGTGTCTTCTTCTAAGGTTAGCTTTGCAAATATGACATACTTGAAAGAAGGATCTGACTGGATAGTTGGACGGTATGAGATCAAGCAGTGCTGTGTTGAAAAATAAACTAAACGTAGCATGCAATAATGATGCAGGTTTTGCTCTAGACTGTTAAAGATGCCCTTCTCCAACTTCTCTTCCTATTTGCATTTTTATCTGTTCATTATATGAATGCTTGCTCCATGCAGATTTGATTTCACATTTGATCTGGGTTATTTGCAGACATACAGAGTGAAACACTCAAACCGAGTTCACTGTAGATGCACTTTTGAAGTCAAATGGCTCAATCCTATGCTGAATGAGGAAACTTTGACTGTTCCATCGAAGTCAGTTATGAAACTCTCCAACAAAGACATTGATAGCCACCCAGTGTTTGCTGCATTCTTAACTTCTTTGACTTGTAGAAATAGTGTGGAAGTTCCTTCATTCCTTGATCTTTTAGAGGAAACAACCTGTGAAACTGACCTCCATGGATTGTTGGAAAAGCAAATAGAAGAGATAAGCAAATTGGCTGATGGATCGGATGGCTCGAAAGATGTTCTTTTAGAATTTAAAAGAGGTAGGTTTCTATCTGCAGCCACTGATTTCAGTTATAAGAAATAATGAAGTTTCCTGGTCATTTTTTCCTTTAAATTAAAATGTTAACAGGATGGAAATAAAGGTATAACATGGAGTGAGGACTCTGTTGGTCTATGAAAAGCATTTTCCTAAAAAAAAAAAAAGTGAGAACTGCTTCAAACCCTCAAATGATAAGGAAAATTGCCAACTTATTCACCGCTCGTAGCACTTGGATTATATGTCCATATAGCACAAAGTATTGTAATTTTGCCTCAATCTAGGAAGGGAGGCCCCTGGCTTGATTAACTGGACTTGATAGTGTTATTTTTGTTATCCATATATCCATAAATAGTGGACTATATATCCATATAATAATCTTTACAACTGCCTTGTTAGTTTTGTTATTTGTCTAATGACAAATTATAATAGCACATACTTGAAATATGTCTACAATCCTATGCATATGAGTATGTATATCAAAAACCTGCCTACAAGTTTTCAGATGAATTATTATAGTTCCTATTGATTTGATTAGTTGGTCGGCAGATGATACAGCTGAACATTTCCTGTTTACAGCTAACCTTAATGGCCGCAAACAGAATAAAGTCGTTGCTACCACATTTGGAAGATGTCGTGATGATTTCAGAAGATCTACTAGGAGCCAGAGTAAACAACACAAGATTGAACACGAGAAACATTTGGAAGATGTGCCTCTTCTCAGCCCTCTTGCTGCTCGTGCTGCTCTGGCTTCGTTAGTGCATGAACTACCACGCGAACCTGAATTTCCCATCTGTCAAATTGGAAAAGATGGCCATGAGGACCCAGCCCCAGAACATCTGGCAAAGCACATTAATGAGCTCTTTTTGGATGTTGAAGGCTTGCTTGTCAACTCTGATTCCAAAATCAGGAGTGATGCATCTGTTGTTTTAACTTCCACCCTGAATTCAAATAGCAATGCACCCGTTGAAGATGGAAATTTATCAACATCACCTATTTCCACTAGAAGAAATATTAAGAAAAAATCTGTGTTTGGGGAATCCCCAGATTCATTAAGCGCACAGGAGAAAGTAGGAGGAGCATCTAAAGAGTTAGGCAAGAAACTGGGTAGTAGCTCTACCACTGTGAAGCATTTGAAAACTTCAGTAACAAACGGGAAGCTGAGTGGTAGCATGGCAACAACAAGGCTTACTCGTTCAGCTGTACAGAGAGAGAGACGAAATTCAACCGTTGAAGTGGGGCAAGGGTCCTCAAATGAAAAATCCAAAAGTCTTGTAAGCACAAGGTTAATGCATTCTGCAAACCAGAAAATGGGGAGCGATGCAAACATCAAGCAAGAGGTGGGATGCATCAACTTAATTCAAGATGCAGAAGAACTTGTCACACCTGAGAACAGTGAGAGCAAGAAGAAGAAATCGATTTCCTCCTCTGTAGATTCCAAGACCAATTTGACACTGGAAAGTAGGAAGAGGACCAGAGCATCCAGTGTTACTGCACCTACTAAGGAAGATCAAGGTGATTGAAGCAAATGTCAAATTTCTGATCTTTTTATGTTGGCATATTTTTGTGGTGTTCATTATAACCAGCCCTGTTTAGTATCCAATACTTGCATGATAGGACATCTTGATTCTCTTCAGGTGAAATTTTGCGAGATGGTGAAAATTGCCCAGCTGCAAAGAAAGAATCTTCTTCTAAGAAGCCCACATTGCGGTTCTCACCAAGGCTTAGGTTCCTCCCTAGAATGCGCTCACAAAAGAATTCAGCAGCCTGCTAGGCACGTGACTAAGGTGATTCCTTTTTTTTATTTCAAGGGGCATGGTTTTTGTGTTTTGTGCTGATCAGTAATATAGTTAGGTACAGCTGAAATGCAAGAGACATATATATTGCATATTCTCGGTAGGGACGGTTACCAGTTCAGGAATGTTGACTTAACCCCTCTATCCCCAGGTAACGTGATATTATATCCTCAGAGAGATATATGGATCCATGCATGATCTTGCAATCATCTTAATACTCTTGCACAGTTGCAGTTAATGATTTTAATGCACATACTTTTAAGAATCTGCAGCGTTTTTTCATATATTTAAAGCTCAGTTTGGAAGCCAGGTAACATCTGTCTTCGGGACTTTTGGTTTAGAACCAAAACCTGTCAATAGTCATGTAGTGTTGGAGCAAATCCGCTCCACGGAATGTCCGGAATCTTCCTTGATGCCATCATGGCGGAAAGGAAATAATTACCAGGGAAGAGATGGGACGTGCCATTCGTTCCCGTCGTGGAGGCGAGCCTTTATGAGATGCATGCACGAGAAAGAACCAGAAGATGAGAAGAGAGGATAGGGTTTTTGGAGGAGAAAAGGGATCGCGTCTTCTCATCTCATTTTCCGACGTTTCTGTCGTTCTTTATATATAAAAGAGACTAATCCTAGATCACAATTGACCTAGTTCTAAAAAACTTTCTCATCTGATCACTCGAGAAAACTCAAATCCGAGTCTATGTACATCCATGTCTCACTAGTTCTCTCTACCATGGATCAAGATCCTGACCCAACATGACTCAGAGCCCTGGAAATTTATAAACAAGTTTCCAGACTTGTATGACTCTAAACAAGATTTGGAGCACCACATTAGCCCCAATAATCTTCACCTTGGTGCTATAAGTCTTGACAAGCTTCGCGTGACCGTCTGCACCCTTTCTGCTGTCTCTAGAGCTGACATCTTCCTGTCGAAGCCACATCGTCTCACTAGCTGGAACATCGACCTGTGCTCATCAGCTCCTGAGACTCGTGCTCCACCGCACTCCTGACCTCGAACTGATGTCTCCCTGCTCTATCCCCGTGACTGCAACACCAACCCATGCTTCCGCAGTACACCCAGATAGCTGTGCAAACCTAATGTCAATGTCAGACATCTTCAGCTTCTGGTCTCCCTTGGAGACCTTTGGGATGACCGCCTCCATAGTTGAAGATCAGTACAAGTCCACTGGGACCAATCTGTACCTGCTTCAAAGCACCAACTTGAGATATCTGTTGTAGGCTCCCTTCTGCTAAGCAGCTGCATCACTCATTCTGGACTTCCTGGAAAGACCTATAACGATCCTGAACCGGCACTCGCTGCACTCAGAGCTCCACCTGACACTGTCTCCACAGAGCCATGCCAATTACTGCACACTCTACTCCACCTGGCTAAGTGTATCCCTGTCGCTCGTGTCAGGATCTGGTCAGTATCTCTGCACCTCCCACTCTGAACTCGTGCCAAAGCTATCTCTCCAGCTGTGAAGACACCTCCAACCAGTGCTCTACCTAAAACAAAAGTCTACTTGATGCCACAGAAGTCAGTCCCGAGGCCAGCAACTCAACGCTGCCCTGCTGAGTCTGCACCTGAATCTCGTACCCAGTCGCTGCCTCCTCGGATCCTCCGCATTATCGCAGACCCCTCCGAGATCGTTTCAGATACTCTGCATCCTCGCAGGAATCTCTGAAACCTAGGAGCTCATCCCAACTCTTCTAACCCAACGACTGACCCAGCAACCATCTCCAGTGGCTGCTCCATCATGTCCCAGCCTGTCTCCCAACTGCATGATGTCCCTGGCACTCCCTGAGACCTATCCCCGGTCTCCCTGAGACCTATCCCCGTTCTCCCTAAGCTGCCATCTCCAACAGCTCCAGTCTCCGTCCCTAGGCCAATACTGCCATACCGGGACATTCCCGACTGTCCGATACCTCCGGCGCTCCCTGAGCCTGTCTCCTATCTCCCTGAGCTGTCCCTGGCACCGTCTCTGCTGATGTACTCTAATCTCCCCGAGATATTCATTTTCCGAGACCGACCTCCAACCACGCGGGATACCATCCACATCTAGCTCCATCACGATCAAGGTAGTTGGAGTACTACCGATCACTCTCCTCCACAGTGACCAAGAGCCTGGTCCACCTACCGATGGAGCTACCACTCATGCTCTGAAAGATCTCCGGTATGTATCGTTCCACCTGTGCTAAACCGCAGATCACCCGACCTGCTACTGCTCCATAGCACATGACCCGCAACTCTGCACCATCGTCGCAAACTCCTGCACCATCGGAACCATCATCTTTGGCGAGATCCGCTCCACCAGCAGACCTCCGCACTACCGATACCACGAACCTCTGTCCGCCAAGGAGTATCGAAGATGGAACTATTCTACACGTGCTGCCCGCACACGGTCACTGCACCACGATCTCCATATATGTTGTGATATGACTTCATCGGATCCATCCTAGCTCAACATGAAGAGCTCGAAAAATGGAGTCCAACGGCGTACACGGGGCTCAAATTAGAGTTCAATTGATCCCGAAATTGTTAAAAATCCATCAGCATGATTTTCAGAGCAAAGATGTTTGAATTGCCGATCCACCGTGAACCGGCCTAATGGTCCACGCATGCCAAGCCAGTCTATCGGCTACCATGTCTATCGGTCCATGGCAGAAATCGTGGATCACAGCCTCTCCTGGCCGCTGCCGTCACCCCTAGTCGCCGCGCCTTGACTCCGGCGACCGCCCGCGGCCGTGTCGTGCCTCCGGCGACCGCTCGCGCTGTTGAGCCGCGCCCGATCGGATCCACCATGCCTCGCTGCGCCTAGCATCGACAACCTGCGCCCGTGACCGGCTAGCCTGCACCGCCGCCGTCTCCTCGCTGCGTTGTGCCCGGCGAGCCCGCTGCGTTGCCCCCGCGCGCTACTCCCTGCGCCGTTGCCGTCTCGCTGCATCGTGCCTGGCGAGCCCGTTGCGCCGCCCCCGTGCGATGCTGCCATCTCCTCGCTGCATCGTGCCCGGCGAGCCCGCTGCGTCGCCCTCGCTCGTTGCTCTTTGCATTGCACCCGCGCATCGCAGTCTCCTCGCTGCGCCGTGTCCGTGCGCTGCAAGCGACGCCCTTGACTCTTCTCGCCCGAGCCGCCCTGTGTTGTGCTCGCGCCGGCGAGCTCGCTGCGATGCATCCGCGCCGTGCCCGGTGCCGCGCCGCTCTGTGCATTGCCCAGATTTACATGGGATCTGCACCTCCAAATCCGTGGGTTCTTCTCGGTCTCCATTTCCATAGAGGGCAGCAAGCCCTCACATCCAGATCTCAGTACCTTGAGATCTGTACCAACACCATGACATCCTCTTCCCTACATCCTTTACGCCACCGCATCAAGGTCGGCTCTGATACCAATTGTTGGAGCAAATCCGTTCCACGGAATGCTCAGGATCCTCCTTAATGCCGTCATGGAAGAAAGGAAACAATCACCAGGGAAGAGATGGAGCGCGCCATCCATTCCCGTCGCGGAGGCGAGCCCCCATGGGATGCACGTACGAGAGAGAACTAGAATATGAGAAGAGAGGATAGGATTTTTGGAAGAGAAAAGTGATCGCGTCTTCTCATCTCATTTCCCGACGTTTCCGTCATTCTTGATATACAAAACAGACTAACCCTAGGTCACAACCGATCTAGTCCTAAAAAACTTCATTCTTTGAGTCACTCGAGAAAACTCAAATCCGAGCCCATGTACATTCATGTCTCACTAGTTCTCTCTATCCTGGGTCAAGATCCTGATCCAACATGACTCAGAGTCCTGAAAATTTATAAACTAGTTTTCAGATCTGTGTGACTCCAAACAAGACTTGGAGTATCACATTAGCCCCAACAATATAGGCATACACCGGTATAATATTTAATGTCTACGGTGACTCGACAAAATATGAACTGGCACCCTTGTTCAGAAGGTATTGTTTAGTCACAGCTAATGGTTTGAACTTTGAAGGTTGACCGTACGCAGAAATTTCTGCGTTCCATGTCATCAGATGACCAGAAAAATGATGTTATAAAAGGATGAAGACCAATTTTTTTAGGCAATGATTTAGAAATTCTCACCTGCTCTCTGCAATTTTTTATCTGTGATGTTATTTACTCTCCGCTCTATGATGTTTTCTGCCTCCCCCTGTTTATTTTGTGGGGATGCTGGAACACATTGCTGTTTCAAATTTGCCATCCTTCTCTTATAATGTGGAAAGAAATTTGAAGGCGATCATAGGATCTGTGGGAAGACATGGGTTGCAGAGGGAATGTCTTGATAATAAGGGTTTGAACTATGCTCGTTTCTCAAGTCCCAACCATTAGATCATGGAATTGTATTATATTTGGTAAATTTGAGTTGTTCATGGGTTGTTCAAGGATTCGATTGTAGTTGGACTTGGGCTGTTCTGATGATCTCATAGAAATGATAGGAAGAGCTCCCTTGACGCGAAATTTTGGGGAGAGGCCATTATTCTTACAGGATCACATTGATAGCAAAATAAGTAGCTGCAGGTTGAACGTAGACCTACTAGAGCATGCTCGGCAACATGATTACCTGCTTTGCTATATATCTCATATCTCGCATTCACACGTAAGCGAAGATGTCACAACATATGGCATATTCAAAAATGCCCCGATATTTATAAAGCTAGCAGGTTGCCAAGCATAAATGGAATTATTTTTTAAAATATACACTAGGTCATGGAAGCAGGTGGCAAAGATGTTTCTCAAGTTGATCAAGGTATATAAACCAAGAACGGTTCCCGTTGGTCATTGATCGTGTACAGTTTGTATTGAATTATTGCAAACGAAACAAGATCTTGTTTTAATGCATCATGAGTGTCGGTTGCTTTGCCAATATTCTTACGAAGTCGATGATTCAGTGGTTTGGCTTGGTAATCAGCCTCTCTTTAATCTTTTGCATTACGATACTCAGATTTCCTCGGCCATGGGCAAAACCTTGGTATTCTCGGTGGCCAAAACATCGACATTTTTTTGATAGGTGGTGTAGCTGCAGTCATTAACAATTTTTGGTATACATGATAACAATGATAATAAAGCTTCATTTGGTGGGACGATTGATTGGCTTCGGGTAATTTAAGATCGGAATCCTAGAAAGTCGGAACTCTTCGATTAGTTACAAGGTAAATGTTGCAATTTAAGGAGAAAGTACATCTGACATGTGCCATTTTGCTGTCCGTGCTGCTGATAATTATACCGGCTTGTGTGTAATAATGTACTGCAATAGGCCTTTAATAAATGGCTGTGATTGGCAATCGCCTGCATGTAAATTTCTATGCGCGCCTTCGGAGCGAGCTGAGCAAAGATCTCGATCTCCATGGAGACCACGCATTAAATGACCAGATTGCCGATGGGCTTTCGGTTCCGTTTTGGGCCATCGGAATCTATTATATGAATGCGGGCTCTCTCCGTTGAAGGTAACCCTAGCTCTTCTTTCATCTGCCTGCAAATCTTTGGGACTCTGTCGTTGTCTCTTGATCTTTGTTAACCCCCTATCACCAGGCGGATTCACCAGATTCTGCAAAAGTGCGATCCGGACCGTCAAACTCCAATCTTGCTTTGGATTTTGAGCTTCGTGGCTCTAGTTGCTGCCAAGTGTGGTCCTCTTCTTTTATTAATTATTTTACACTGGCGAGCAAAGACGAGCCCAATCGTCATAGTTGTTTTTTTTTTTTAATTTTTTTTTAAATTTAAATTTAATTTTTTTTTTTGGGGTGGGGGGTGGTTGCATTCCAATCGTTATTGAGTAGAACCATTCTATAACCCAACCGTTTTAGAAATTTGTTCATGCCCTGCCCCTTTGCTTGACTAAACTCAAGGTCAAATAGCCAATCATCCGTCTGTATGCGAGAGGGAGGGAGAGAGAGAGAGATAACAAGAAGAAGAAGAAGAAGAAAGAAATAAAAATAATGTAAATTTGACTCGTTAATATCCTATCATGCACAATCTCTTTATTGCTTCCAACTATAAACAGCAACAACACCATGAATATATATATATATTGACAACACCATATGTGATGTACATCTTTATTTTATTTGACTACAGAAGTTAATGTAAAAATCTTTCTTAATTTAGACTGATATTAATTATTATTTTATGATTTATTAAAATCGGGTTGATTATATGGTTCATGTTGATAAATGTATGATAAGTCCAATATTATATAATCATTATTTGGACTAGGAGTATTTCATATGGATTGGTATAGTTGAGACGGCACAGTGTAGGTCTTGGTCCAACTGGCCGGTAATGGGAGGGCCTGTTTATATTTAAAAAGCTAGGTTCCCTCTCCACTCCTCATTATTATATCATATTTTGTATGAGTTTTGTTCTTACGACTTGTCTCTTCGATGTTCACATGAGCATTTCTTCCAGGTTTGGGATTAATGACGAATACAGGTAGGTATCGCAAAACCTTTTTAATAGATCTTGATAATAGATATGATAAATGTAGAAAATATTTTTCTCAATCCTAGCATCGATCAAAAAGATTAGAATCATATTAAATAGATCCGAGAAAAAGTATTACAAGACATACCTGTAATCGCCATGAATCCAAACCTGGAAGTGATACACGAATACCCGATACTCACACGAACATCGTAGGCACAGTCCTCTCTGGTCTTCCTCAGAAAGACGGCTCTTGATGGAAAAAATCATCGTATCACAAAATCACCGTATACGTGATATATAAATAGAGGAAGCGGAGAGGGAACCTAGCCAATAAAATAAAAATACCCTAACTGACCCTTCCATCACGAGTCAAGTTGGGCTAAGGCCTACACTGTGCTGCCTCAACCACACCAAATCATATGAGATGCTCTTAGTCCAATCAATGATCACATAATAATGGGCTCAACCTACGTCTATCAATATGGATCATAAAATCAATCCGATTTTAATAAAATAAAATTTCAATTAATGTTAGCCTAAATTAAGGAAATTCTTACATTCTCCCACTTAGGCTACATTAATTATAATTTTGAAAACATTTTATTTTTCAAAACAACTCTCGGGTTAAAAACAACATGTGGCCACTCTATGATCTATAGACAGCACCTACAAACGACTTGGTCCAACAGTATTCATGATGCCGAATTATGGGGCCGTTGTACTACTTAACTGATACAAGACTTATCCATGGTTACAAGCATCATAAACATCATCGACATGAGTCTAGGTGTGGTAGTGTAGCAAGAAAATAGCATCAAGGTGATCAAATAAAACATGTTATTTTTTATTGTCAGTCCTCCAATTTCTCGTCAATATGCTTAGAAACAAAATAAGCAAGAGAAATCGTGATGGTATCAAACAACAAGCCATCTTGTCTCACATACTCAACAATGGTGTCAATGACGAGACAGCACAACAAATCTGAAACTCGACACCAGGTCTCAGTCAGGTACATAACCAAAAGAGATATCTTATAATAAAAATAAATTAAATATATGTACCCTCAATCAAGACTTCTTTATAACCATATGCTATATCTCAAGCTAGAGAAATCTCACGATTTCAAACGAAGTTTGCATGTCTTCAAATATAATGAGATATCATAATTATCAAAATGAGACATACCCATACAACTGTCATTCTCAAGATAAAACATATTCTTGAGATACTATGTTGTACTTTATTTCATATGTGCACATATAAAATCATATAGAATTATAATCCATCATCTATCATGTCAACAATATATATAAATACACATGATAGAAAATCAAATGAAACCAAGCTTTATAATAATAAAGCACAAACATAAAGTCACTCCCACTAACCAAGTACAACAAAAGAATTCAATATGCCCATATTTTCAATATACTTTGTAAAGCATACGGGCTTCAAATTCTTGGTTGGAGGATCAGCCAACATGAACTTTATACATATGCACTCAACACTTATGTGTCGTTGGATTACAGTCCAGCAATCAATGACAAATAAAATTTGTCAATCAAGTCAATGTATAAATACATCAAACTCCCACTAAAATCAAAAAAATTCTAAAATACCCATATTCTCAATATGTTTGATAAAAACTATGGGTCTTAATCTTGATTAGGGGATCAACAAATATTGACTTTGTATATTATACAAAATATCTCCCTTTCAACCACAATCTCTGATCGACAAATATTCTATCTTCACATAGAAAAATGAAAACTTTTATTGTTCATTTAAAGAACATAGCTGCATATGATTATAAGAAATTATAAATGGTTTTAAGACATAATCACTAATTATGAGACCTAGGACAAAGTTTTATAATAAAATAATATAAATTGTGACTTTGCAACATGTCACAAATTTTGCCTGTAAATCCAAGAATGCCACTAGATTCTTTTTCAAGCATTCTATAAAACAAAACCTCCAAGCATTTACATTGTCATTAGAAATAACATGTATCTTTTTCTTATCATATAATTTCTTTACTAGTGCTACATCAACTAGTAATGGAGGTACAATCATCAGTTTGTATATTTAATGTTGCTCTCCCACTATTTTCCAATAGGATGAAACAAAATATTTATAAGAGCAAAAACTTATTTTCTTGCAATGTAAGCATCTGACATTATGCAAATCAGAATCTATAAATATGGCAAGAATTGTCTCAATATTCTTTATACCTTTATTAAGATAGTAGAATCTGTATTTATTTAAAATTATCTGGATAACCAAAATAATTAATGTATATTATTAAAAAAAAATGTTTATTCACTGATGGATTATCAATGATTAAGTGTTGCAGGACAGCTCCAACCATAAAGATAAAAGATATTGGGCTTCCACCAACTTTTAACTTAAAAGGTATCTTGTATAACCTTTTATCAAAAATTTTATTTAAAATGTAGACGGTAATCATTAGGATTATATACTAGATATATCAAAGTGAATTGCATCTACTCATTATACTCACACCATATCTTTCAGAGTGTACTTTGCCTCTCAGTCACATCATTTTACTTAGAAATTTAAGCATGGTGTATTAAATAACTATCCCATACTTATACAAATATATAATAATACTATTTATTTATTATATATGGGATCTTAGAATGTGATCGATACACCTTATCAATATCATTATCCTTTTCTCAAAAGTAACAACTTCTAAAATATAGGATATAATTTATTAAATAATTCACATATATGATTTTAAGTTCATTAAACTGCACAGCAGAAAAACTAAATATGATGAGTAACTTATGTATTAGCGATAGAAATCTCATAATACTAATTTTAGATACAATTTTCTCTAGTTTTCAAGATATAAATCCTAACACCACCATACCATCCATCTCATATTAATTTATTCATCCATCAGCTATCTAGACTTTCTTTTATCAGATTCTACATGTCTATCATAAATGAGGTCAAAATAAATCACCATTCTTAAATACAACAATCAAAATAGAATTAATTATATAAATATATTTCAAAATGATTTACTCTTTACCATTTTTATAAGCAGCTTTATTTCAGAGTACTCTAATAAGACAACCAAGATGGAAGATCATTATATAATGTAATATCTATATTCTATCATACTTAGTGCTAGCACAATTTCAGTTTTCATATCTTCATTTCAGTCAGAGTCATCATAATGCGAGCATTAACTCTATTGAATACAAATATACTAACTGCTAAATAGTCTCTATGCAGTTAATCAACAGAGAAATATAACAATATATGTCATAAAAATTTTATAAGCATTATTTTAATATGAGCCTTTGGTCCAATGTAACAAAACTTTTTTTAGAAAGAAAATGATGGAATCTCACTTCAACATATAATACTACATAATCCATTCTAAAAAGCTCACAGAAGAACGTAGTAAATCTCAATGAACGGGCCACTTTGGTGGTCACCATCTATCGAAAATCACTAACCTTTCTAAGAGGGATCAAGTCATGACCTCTAAGATGGCATAACACATCAATCAAGCTCATGTATGATGCAACATACTTGAGATATAAATAATAAATCAATAAAGACTTTGAATATTAATAAGCCATTTTCAACAAATGTACCATGTGCATCATCATAAAACTCTTCATAGACAAAGAATGAGATGTACTTTTGAGCTCCAAAAAAGAGGTCAATACAATTTTTTGGAAATATATTTTTTTTGGATAAACAAATTTCTTAGACCCAATATATTTCTTTTCAAAGAAAACAAAGGTTAATATAATGAGGATATAAGGCATTCGAAAATCTGTCCCCTTTAGGCAGACAAATTTTCAAAGCCCAATATACCTCCATCTCTGATATTTTCACCCAATCAAAACTAAATAACAACATTATTATTAACATAAATGACTGTATAATCAAAAAATAGCAAGAATGCTAAATACTAGTCAACAGGCATATATCATAAATGATATACAAGAGTCCAAAAGTAATATCACATATTCCCTTTTGGGCAGAACATGTAATATGCATAAGTACTCTTCACACGAAGCTACAAGCAAATGAAATACCCTAACAGTCATAAACTTATCTCCTTTAGGCAGACAAGTCCATGAAAGCTAGAGCACCATTGCAATACAATGCCTCATGCTATATTTCTAGATTAAAACATACAACAACCCCCTTTGGGCTGGCGGTTGTATGTAATAATAAGAAACCCTCTCGTAATGAAAAAATTCAATGGACTGACACAAACAAACCACTTTGATAATAAATATTTATGCCAATCCATAAATTATTCATACAAAGAAGATAAATGCCCAATAAATATAAAATGACGTACTTTAACGACATGTATACCAGCAAAAAGATCAGTCCAAAATGGGATATTTTAACAACATGCACCCCTCTGATCATAAATATTACATGATAATGCATTCCAACTATCATATCTATCAATATACTTACTACATAACTATAAAACACCTTTGGACAAGAATTATAGTATACAATAAGTATCACAATCAATTACAGTCAATTTTGGATCAATTATTATAGAGACATCAATGTACAATTCTAAATAAAAGATAAATAATTGATTCTTAATAATTCAACTATTCAAAATTCATAGAGTGCTCCAAATCCTTTAAGGCTACAAAAAACATACTCGAACTATATAATAATCAGTAGAATTGCACATAAATAATTTTAAATTATTTAAATAGTTTATCAAACATGAAAAACTATATCAAAATGTTTTTCAAATTATTATGAGTCCAACGGTCTAAAAATCGTTCAAATCGAATATAAAATAAGCAAGTTATAGCGATTTTTATCAAAAATAATGGTAAATGACCAAACCGTAAATTTCAAAAATTTATTTGGACTCATATTTAATTTATAGGGACTTAAGTATAAAAAAAACTCCTTAATCCCAAAATTAAAACAGGCCCACTGTAATTGGATCTAGCTAGTTCTTCAATTTGGGCTAAATTTATAATTAATAAATTCTGTTCAAAGCGGGTTGTAACCCGATAATCCATCAACCCAAAATCCTTTAAAAACATTCTCTTCTTCTCCCCCTTTGATCATCCCAATCGAGACGTTCCAAAACTCCATTGATGGCTTCTCCGAGCTTGAAATTTTCTTCCACAGAGACCTACTGGCCAAACCGACCACTAGTAGCCATTCCCTGGCCATCGACGATCCATGTTCAGGAAAAGACAAGAACGAAGCGACATAAGAAAGCCATCGGCCACTCATCTAGTTATCCAAAAAGTCTGCCACGGCATTCATCACAAGCCGGGCAGGGTCCAGCAATTTGGCAACAGCCTTCGTTATCTCTTTCCAGACGATGGCCCAGTGATGAGATACCACGAATCGCCGAAATCTAACATGATCCATCCAGCGGTAGAACAGTGGAGGACCATTTGGAGGTCATTGAGAAAACAGAGCCAGGAGCAGCATCCCAAAAGCCCAGCACCGCTCGGCACCAACAACGATGGATGAGCCTTAGTCGCCACCGCCTGATGATCGCCGGTCAATCACTCCTAGATGCTTCCGACGAGGTATGGGAGGAGTAGTGCACAGTGGTTCTCATCACTACTGGTCCTTTATATATATATATATATATATATATATTTGAATCAATATAAAAATATATATTTTTCAAGGACTTGAATGCAGAAAGGATTAATATAAACTATTAGAAATTTAGGGGTCTAAATGCAAAATGGTCGATTGGTCTCAACTATGACTATGAATTTTGGAGGGACTAAACTGTAAAAAAATTTATATTTGATTCTAGAAAACCCAGGAGCCTAAATGCAAAAGAGGCCTTTTTCTTTCTTTCTTTTTTTTTTAATAGATTTATAGGGTTATTGGATCAGTGGATCTTGGGTTTAAACCCAAAATCCAAAAAAAAAACCCAACAGTCCATCCCCACGGTTCACCTAAGAACAGGGGCTTCCCCCCCCCCCCCACTAACCCCAAAAAAAAAAAAACCCCGTCGGCCACTCCCACGGATCCACCTCGCCGGCACAGCCACCGGCGAGACCGCTGCCAGGGTCGGCTAAGAACGACCGGTCGCCGGTTCCGGTGAAGACGCCGGAGGGCCGGACGGCCAGCAGGACGGGTAAGAGCTTTTTTTTTAAAAATCTGCCGCCCTTCTCTTCCAAAAAGCCCCATCACCGGCGCCGGACCAGCCGGATGACCATGACAGCCGACCAAGAACTGCCAGTCACGGCCTCCGGTGGCATCACCGGTGCCCAACAGAGAGATCGGTAACTATTTATTTTTATGATCGGCCCGCTGGTGGAGAACTCGCCAAACCGATCGCTGCGATCGATTTCAACCGCTCGATCACCACCATAAGGATCGCCGGGATGATGACCGGTCACGGTGAGCAGTCGGGCGAGGAGATCGTGGGGTCTCCATGGTCACCAAACCGCTGCAATCAGCCGATGAGCGTCATCGGGTTTTATTTCTTCCTTCCCAGCAGTCACCACGGCCTTCGTCTCGATGCCCCGGTCATCCCATAGTATGGATAATGTCAGGCACGGATCTTAGATCCGTGCGATCAATCAAAAAAATAAAAGGGAGAAAAAGATTTTATCATCAGATCTAAAATAATCAAAATGATGATTCTAGCTGTAACACCCAGGAAAAAAAAAAAAAAAAAAAAAAAAAGAGGGATTGAAGGCCTGGCCTGCCCACCAGAATGGACCGGCCCAGACCCACTGTGTGGCCCAACGCGCGGCCCAGAAGCAGGCACGAGGGAGCGCACGGGCGTGGCAAATGATGCGGGTGCGACTCGCGGGCGAGCGACACGGACAGAGTCACGCGCGCGGCACGGGCGACTCGTGCATGGGCAAGGGGGGGCGACACGGACAGGTGCGCGGGCACACGAGGCGTGGCCCGGTCTGACTTGGCGGGCACGCGTTGCGCGGCCCAAGCCCACGCGTGTGAGCACGCGGGCGCGTGGGCTCGGCCCAGCCCGAGCCGGCCGTCGCGTGGGCATTTCCCATGCATTTCCCGAGCGTTTCCCAGCCCATTTCGCACGGCTTATGACAGTCCACGGGGTTTCTAAGCGATCTGGACCGTCCGATCACCTGATCGAATGGCTGAGATTGATCCGAGGGAATTTAGGCTTGATCTGAGGCTTTTGGATTCGGATTTGGATAGGATTTGAGGCGTAGATCACAAATCAGACGGTCGGGAATATATTTTGATAGTTTTGGACTTCTCAGGTGACATTTAAGGTGGTTTTGAATTAGTTTTGCTCCTCTTTTTAATTAGGGATGTCAAGAGCCAATAGTGCAGAGAGCCAGAGAGCCAAGAAGAGAGGAGAAGAAAAAGAAAGAGAGAGGAGAAGAGAGAGAAGGGGAGAGGAAAGGGATCTTGGTTTGAAAGAAGAGGAAGGCTGTCATGCTATGATAGCATGGGATAGTGATTAATTTTGGAGATATTCTGGAGTTTGAGATAGAGAGAGAAAGAGGAGAGATAAAGATAGAGAGAGAAGAGGAAGGAGAGAGAAGATGAGGAAAGAGAAAATCAGGGAAAACCTTCTTTCTCAAAATTTGTGAAACTAGGATTTGGTTTGAATTAATTTATTTATTATTGTAGGAGATCAATCTTTTGAACAGGAAGGATTTGGATGAATTTCGGGTATAGATTGATACCGGATATCTGGGATTAGCGATTGAAGGTAAGGATTTTGGACATGATCACCAGTTTTATATATTGTTTTACATGGCATGATTTTGATCCGAGTACATGACATGGGCATGCATGATTTATTATTGCATGGTATGGTAGATTTTTTATGATGGACAATATGACTATAGTTGTTATTATTTATATTTCCAGATACTATGTTTATCAAACAAAATTGCTTTTAATGATTTGGACCGTGATGCCAGTCAATCAAAGATTTGAGATTTTATGGTTTGACATCATGATGTGGTGTGACATCATGATATGATTTGACATGATGATGTGAAACGATAAAGTGTTAATGGTAATTGGACTAGCCATGCCACGGGATCGTGGTTACTGATATTGCCGGTCACAAATGAAATCGTGATAAATATTGCCTATCGCAGGCATGGATTTGCCGGTCACAAGCTGAATCGTGACAAATATTGCCTCTCGCAGGCATGGACAGTGAGATTGTGGTCATAGACGAAATCGTGACAAATATTGCCTTTCGCAGGCATGGACAATGGTATTGTCGGTCACAGGCGTAGTCGTGACAAATATTACCTTTCACAGGCATGGACATTGAGATTGCCAGTCATGGGCTGAAGCATGACCGTGGTTAGTCCAGAACCCTAAAGAAGAGGAAAAGTTATTGAAAACATATAAAGGAAATATAATGTTATGAAAGATTTTGATATACTTGATATGTGATTGGTTTTGGTTGTGTGATCGAAAAATTTATCGTTTTCCGTTATATGATTATGATTCTGCTGCTTTCAGTTTTTATATTAATACTGGTGTGATTGTGAGAGAATCTTATTGGGCTGTAGAGCTCATAACCCTACTTTCTTCTTTCATTGAGTCGTGCAGATATTTCGGGCTTGGTGATGAATGAAATTTTTTTGAGGTAAGTGACTTTTGTGTACCCAGGCCTTGATGATCTCTAGGATAAAATCTAGAGTTTGTGCGGTCGGTCGTGTACCGATTCCGGTGCTAGATTCGAGGCGTGACAGAGTGGTATCAGAGCTTAGGTTATGATTATTTGGGACGGTGATACAAGTGATTAAAATAATAATGACATGATGATTATTAGGATATGTCAAGATTAGTGTTAGAGCTTAGGTTATGATCATTTGGGATAGTGATACGAATGGTTAAAATGATAATAACTTGATGGTTATTAGGATATGACAAGAATTGTGACAGATCTTAGTTATGATGATTTGGAACTGTGGTAAAGTGATTATGATAGATGTAAATGGTATTGAATTCAGGTCATGATTGTTTAAGATTGTGACATAAGAGATTAAGATATTAACATGATGATTAGTAAGACATGACAGAAATTTCTGAAAGGATTTATTAGTGAACCTAGATGGTTTAGTAAATTATATCAGAGTGCATAGTGGAAGTGTAGTAATTTAGAAATATTATGATGGGAGCACTGATTTAGGTCTCAATCAAGCTAATTTCGAGGACGATATTATTTTAACGGGAGGAGAACGTAACACCCAGAAAAAAAAAGGGATTGAAGGCCTGCCGTCCCACCAAAATGGACCAGCCAGACCCACAGCGCGGCCCAGGAGCGGGCACGAGGGAGCGCGCGGGCGCGGCAAATGATGCGGGCACGACGCGCGGGCGAGCGACGCGGACGGAGTCGCCCGCGCGGCACGGGCGACGCGTGCGAGCGCGAGCGGGGGTGACGTGGACGGGTGCGTGAGCGCGTGAGGCATGGCCCGGCCCGACGCGGCGGGCATGTGTTGCACGGCCCAGGCCCACGCGCGCGAGCGCGTGAGCTCGGCCTAGCCTGAACCGGTCATCATGTGGGCATTTCCCACACGTTTCCCAGCCCGTTTCGCACGGCTCATGGCGGTCCACGGGATTTCTGAGCAATTTGGACCATCCGATCGCCTGATCGAACGACTGAGATTGATCCGAGGGAATTTAGGCTTGATCTGAGACTTTTGGATTCGAATTTGGATGTGGTTTGAGGCGTAGATCACAAATCAGATGGCTGGGGAGATATTTTGATGGTTTTGGACTTCTCAGGTGACGTTTAAGGTGGTTTTGAATTGGTTTTGCTCCTCTTTTTAATCAGGGACGTCAAGAGCCAATAGTGCAGAGAGCCAGAGTGCCAAGAAGAGAGGAGAAGAGAAAGAAAGAGAAAGGGGAGAAGAGAGAGAAGGGGAGAGGAAAGGGATCTTGGTTTGAAAGAAGAGTAAGGCTGTCATGCTATGATAGCATGGGATAGTGATCAATTTTGGGGATATTCTGGAGTTCGAGATAGAGAGAGAAAGAAGAGGGATAAAGATGAGAGAGAAGAGGAAGGAGAGAGAAGATGAGGAAAGAGAAAATCAGGGAAAACCTTCTTTCTTAAAATTTATGAAACTAGGATTTGGTTTGAATGAATTTATTTATTATTGTAGGAGATCAATCTTTTGAGCATGAAGGATTTGGACGAATTTCGGGTATAGATTGATACCGGATATCTGGGATTAGCGACTGAAGATAAGGATTCTGGACATGATCACCAGTTTTATATATTGTTTTACATGGCATGATTTTGATTCGAGTACATGGCATGGGCATGCATGATTTATTATTGCATTGTTTGGTTGATTTTTCATGATGGACTATATGACTATAGTTATTATTATTTATATATCCAGATACTATGTTTATCAAACAAAATTACTTTTGATGATTTGGACCGTGATGCCGGTCAATGAAAGATTTGAGATTTCATGGTTTGACATCATGATGTGGTATGACATCATGATATGATTTGACATGATGATGTAAAATGATAAAGTGTTAATGGTAATTGGACTAGCCATGCCACAGGATCGTGGTTATTGATATTGCCGGTCACAGGTTAAATCGTGACAAATATTACCTATCACAGGTATGAATCTGCCGGTCACAGGCGGAATCGTGACAAATATTGCCTCTTGCAGGCATGGACAATGAGATTGCCGGTCACAGGCGAAATCATGACAAATATTGCCTCTCGCAGGCTTGGACAATGGTATTGCCGATCACAAGCAAAGTCGTGATACATATTGCCTTTCACAGGCATGGACATTGAGATTGCTAGTCATGGGCTGAAGCATGACCGTGGTTAGTCCAGAACCCTAAAGAAGAGGAAAAGTTATTGAAAACATATAAAGGAAATATAATGTTATGAAAGATTTTGATATACTTGATATGTGATTGGTTTTGGTTGTGTGATCGAAAAATTTATCGTTTTCCGTTATATGATTATGATTCTGCTGCTTTCAGTTTTTATATTAATACTGGTGTGATTGTGAGAGAATCTTATTGGGCTGTAGAGCTCATAACCCTACTTTCTTTTTTCATTGAGTCGTGCAGATATTTCGGGCTTGGTGATGAATGAGATTTTTTGAGGTAAGTGACTTTTGTGTACCCAGGCCTTGATGATCTCTAAGATAAAATCTAGAGTTTGTGCGGTTGGTCGTGTGCCAATTCCGGTGCTGGATTCGGGGCGTGACACTAACTTTTAAAGATCCCAGGCTCTGATACCAAATGTAGAAAATATTTTTCTCAATCCTAGGATCGATCAAAAAGATTAGAATCATACTAAATAGATCCGAGAAAAAGTATTACAAGACATACCTGTAATCGCCATGAATCCAAACTTGGAAGTGATACACGAATACCCGATGCTCACACAAACACCGTAGGCACAGTCCTACCCTCCGGTCTTCCTCAGAAAGACAGCTTTCGATAGAAAAAATCACCGTATCACAAAATCACCGTATACGTGATATATAAATAGAGGAAGCGGAGAGGGGACCTAGCCAATAAAATAAAAATATCCTAACTGACCCTCCCATCATGAGTCAAGTTGGGCTAAGGCCTATACTGTGCTGCCTCAACCATACCAAATCACATGAGGTGCTTCTAGCCCAATCAATGATCACATAACAATGGACTCAACCTACGTCTATCAATATAGACCATAAAATCAACCTGGTTTTAATAAAACAAAATTCCAATTAATCTTAGCCCAAATTATGTCTATTATCAAATAGATCAGATCTAAATATTATGTATTCCAATCTTCTATGCATGATCCATGGGGATTAATGGAGGTTTTTTCTATATTTGATATCAGAGCCCTGATATTTGTGGTGGAAGATTGGAATAAGTTGTTCTTTCTATTTATGTGATATATATATATATATATATATAAAATATTGTTTACCAAATTTGTAAGATAAAATCATACATGCATGTTATAATTAGTAAAGAAAGCATACCTTCTTGTTTTTATTTTATTTTTCTTAAAATCCCTTTTTCCTCTCCTTCCCATCGATGAGAACCGGTTGTGATTTGCCAATCGGCATTGATTGAGATATCCAAACCATCATCGGTGTCGAGAGGTCACCGGCGGCAGTGGGAAGAAACCTTGGAAGCCAGCAGTGGTAGGGAAGAAGCCATGGAAGGTGGCGACCGTGGTGGGGAGAAACTATGGAACACAAAAAAATTGAAAGGCCGTTCCTGACCTTCTTGAATCCCAACTGGTCGAACCCCGGCGGCACCACCTTATGATCTCCTCCCCGAACCCCGGCGGTGGTGGCGGTGATTTGTTTCAGATCACGGACACATAAAAAGGGGGTCATTTTGCATTTAGGCCCCTGCTTTTTTTGATATTTACATATTGGTCCTTTTGCAATTAAGACCCTATAAACTTATATTTACATATTGGTGCAAAAAAATAGGAAAAAGATATTGAATGTTGTCTTGGGTTCGAGTGCACATTAGGTACCGATAAATAATTATACTTGTCACCTAATTAATTATGGTCTTTGGCATGTACCAAGATGTATTATCCATTCCATTAATATCATTAGTTCAAATATTTGGAAGGACTTGCATGACAAAAAAAAAATATTGACATTGTGGAACGTCAATGTACTATGGGGCCTAGCTCTTTCTTACTTTGAAAGACTCTAATACAGACATCCATTATTCTATGGTAGTGCATAAAGATAAATGGACCATTTGTTCCTAACCTACTTGTTGGGTCTTTTTTGGTTTCTTGAGGATTCCATATTTATCTTTAAGTGATGATTAATATATTGCTCACATGTATTTCTAATAGACATGAGGGCTATAATAAATTAATAGGGATATTGGTTTGTCCATACTTAAAACATGCCTTGCTTGCTCCTTATATCATTCCTAGTGCTATAGTCATGCTCACAACATGCTCAATATGTTGAGAATGACATTGAGGTGAAAACATCACATATCTCGGGTATTTCTTCTTATTTGCTAATATGCCCAGTGATCATGGAGGCTAACATTTATCTCATTTCCACTGCTTGATGATGGTTGATCCATCATCGAATAGAGAGGGTTAAAGAAAATAAGTTTAAGTGGATTTTGGTTTTGCATTATTAAGTTTTTGGCCAATTTAAAATTCAATCCATTAATTATATTGAGCCCAAATTGATGAGTTGGCTGGATCAAATCACATTGGGTCAGCCTAATTTTGGATTAAGATAATTTTTGCAATTAAGCCACTATAAAATTAAGAATTATGCAAGGATCGATGTAAAATGATTGATATGCCCTTAAAGTTTTGAAAATTATAAATGAGTCCTAAAATTTTACATTTAGATCCCTATTTTTTTTGAAAATGTATTTTATAGAAAAGTTCTTATATTTTTTGTAATTTATGGTTTTGATCTTCTATCATTGTCTTTTATTATAATTGCAGAAACTTGCTCATTTTACCTCCAATTTGAGCATTTTTAGATCATTGGACTCATACTAATTTGAAGAACATTTTGGTTGAGTTCTTCATATATATGTTGAAATATTTAAATAATTTAAAAATTATTTATGTGTAATTCTACTCACTATTATATAATTCTACTCACTATTATATAGTTCTTCATATATATGATAAAATATTTAAATAATTTAAAAATTATTTGTGTAATTCTACTCATTATTATATAATTCGAGTGTATTTTTACGTAGTCTCAAAGAGTTTGGAGCACTCTATAAATTTTGAATAATTGAGTTATTGAGAATTAATTATTTATCTTTTATTATAATTGGAGTTGCATATTGATGTCTCTATTACAGTTGATCCAAAATTAACCATAATTGATGTGATACTTATTATATACTATAATTCTTGTCCAAAGATATTTTATAGTTGTGTAGTAAGTTTTATTGATAGAAATGACAGTTAGAATGTATAATAATATTATAATATGATCAATAAGGTGCATGTTATTGAGTATTCCATTTTGGACTGTTCTTTTATGGTATATATGTCGTTAAAGTATGTCATTTTGTGGTTGTTTGGATATTTATCTTTTATATATGAATAATTTGTGGGTTGGCATAAATATTTATCATCAAAGTGATTTGTTTGTATCGGTCCATTAAATTTTTCCATCATGTGAGGGATATTTTCTGGTTATTGCATACAACCGCCTGTCCAAAGAAGGTTGTTATATGTTTTAATCGGGAAAGGTTGCATGGGGCATTGTTTTGCAATAGTACTCTAGTTTTCATGGGCTTGTCTGTTCAAAAGAGATAGGTTCATGACTGTTAAGATATTTCATTTGCTTATGACTTCATGTAAAGAGTACTTATGCTTGTAATTAATACATACATGTTTACTAGAACCAAAAGAAAATGTTTAAAGATGCAGAAGATGATGAAGTATTTTCTAAACAGTTTGGCAAAGAAAGATCATACATGATCCATTACTTAGGGATCGAACCAACTTCCAGTTCATTATAGTATTCTAAAGCAACAAATAAAGTCTTGAAAAAGAAAAATAAGAGTTTGCATAAAATAGTTAATGACTTGGCAGGTCAAGTTAGAACTTTCCAAGTCTAAGTAGCAAATATTTATGGTTCAACATTTTCGGTGAGTATTTTAGTTAAATGTATAATTCCTTTTTTATTTTTATATGAATGAGATTAGATAACTTAATCTTTATTTTCAGAATTGTTCTGACTTTTTTGAAAATATAAAGATGTCACGGAAGAACCCGATGATCATTCATTCTGCTTACTATTTGATTGATGAATTTAACCTATTATTATACTTATTTATTAATAGGGTATTGCCAACATGAAAAAAGCTGATGATCATTCATCAAAGATAGGTAAAATGTCATCTATTAGTAGCAAACATAATCCAGAGGTATCTATTATATCATTATTTTATGCAATACTTATAATTTAATATTTTTTTAAGAAAATTGGCTCTTTCTATTATTTCTAGAATAGTGATAGAGTTGAACTAAACTTATCTCAAGTAAATATATCATCAATTCTTGAATCATCTAAAATTATAAATAAAATTTATTTTAATAAATTTATAGATTTTAATAGAATGGTTCAATATTATTAAGTTGTGAATTATCAGGACTTATTCATTATATTATATGAAATCAGTACTTGCAGAATGAAGAAGTAATTTTATTGGATATCTCACAGAAAAAAGTAGACAAATGAATATTTATTTCTGATGATAAAGATAAGATGTTGATGGACAAAAGTTTGGGAGATGTATTTTGTGAGATTTATGTTTCTTATGCAATTGAGCCCGATGCTCCATTACTTGTAAAGGACAAAAGTCAATCTTTAATGAAACATGCTGTGGGCACTTATATTATTTGGTGGAAAGATTATGTATATATCTATGTATATTATTGATTTAATAATAATTTATACTAGCTCTGAAATAATATATATTTATATGATTCCTTTCTTTTGTAGATTCAGGTGATATAATGGAAGGTGTCAAGGAAGATATGGAGATTTTGCAAAGTTTACTTTATCTTTATTCTCTTTATGGTGTAACAAAATAGTTAGAATTTGTTTTATGATATATTTTGAGTTCTAGTATTTACTTTCATTTGAAATCAGTACTATGTTTTATTTCTTATTCGTTGGATTTTGATGAAATTAACAAAGTTGTTGAGATAATATTTTTGTAAGACTACCACTATGTATGTTCAACTATATTTAATATAATGATGAAAATTATCTTGTTTGTAGTTATTTTATGTCTTTCTATATTTATTTATTATCACAGGTGATCCATATTTAGAAATTGGATTGAGCAAGATTATATTTAATTATATATTCATGTTTTATTATTGATAGTACAGGTTCATTTATACCTATATTTTGTTAATTCCAATGAATTATAATTCTTGTATATTTAATTACCCACATTTTATAAAGGAAGGTATTTACTAAATTATACCCACGTATACAATCTTATATATGTTAGATATTACGTGGGTAAAGCACGCCTACATACATGGAAAAAAAAAAATGGCTATAAGCTATACCCATGCCAGACATATCCATGTTTAACCAAACATGTATACTAACGTAGGTGTAGGCATATATCCACGTTTTTTAAGCTTTTATCCATATATTTTCCACGTGGGTGTAGTTTAGTTTTTTTGTAGTACATGTTCTGTCCAAAGAAGAATTTGTGATATTATATTTGGACTATTATATATCATTTATGGTATATGCTCATTGACAAGTATTTTGTGTTTCTGCCATCTTTGATTATACAGTCATTTTTATATTAATAATAATATTATTGTCCAGATCTTAACTGGATCAAAATATCAAAGATATAGGTATATATAGGACTTAAAAAATGTATCTATTCAAAGGAAATAGATTTTTGAATGCCTTGTATCTTCGTTGTATTAATCTTTGTTTCTTTGAAAAGAGATTATATTGGATCTAAGAAATTTGTTTATCCAAAGGAGATATATTTTTCAAAAAAATATATTTTTATTATATTGACATCATTATTGGAGCTCAAAATATGTCATATTCTCTGTCTATAGGAAAGTTTTATGATGATGCACATGGTACATTTATTAAAAATGTCTTATTATATTTAAAATCTTTATTTATTTATTATTTGTACCTCAAATATATTATATTATATATAAGCTTGATTGATATTTTATATATCTTAAGATACTTTAAAGATCAACTTGATGATCCCTCTTTGGAAGATTTGTGAATTTCGATGGATGGTGACCACCAAAGTGGCATGTTCACTGAAATTTATAAGATCCTTCTATAAGATATTTTTAGAAGGGATTGTATAGCATTATATGTTGAAGAAAGATTCCTTACGTGGATCACTTTTCTTTTTAAAAAAAGTCTTGTAATAAGGGCGCTCATTAAAATAATGCTTATAAAGTTTTTGAAGTATATTGTATATATTTCTCTATTGATTAACTATACAAGGATTATTTAGCAGTTAGTATATTTGTATTCAATAGAGTTAATGCGCCCATTATGATGACTATGACTGAAATAAAATATGAAAACTAAAATTGTACCAGCACTAAGTATGATGGAATATAGATATTATATTATGTAATAATTTTCCATCTTAGTTAACTTATTAGAGTCCTCTGAAATAAAGCTACCTTGAAAAGTGATAAAGAATGAATAATTTTATTTGTAATATATTTATATAATTGATTCAATTCTTATTGTTGTATTTAAGAATGGTAATCTAATATAATTTTTGATTTCATTTGTGAAAGATATGTAGAATCTAATAAAATAAGGTCTGAACAGCTGATGGATAGATAAATTAATATGTGATAGATGGTATGATGGTGTTAGGATCTATATCTTGAAATTAAAGAATATTACATCTAAAATTAGTATTATGAAATTCCTATCTCTAATGCATTGGTTATTCATCATATTTTAATTTTCCTGTTGTGTGGTTTAGTAAATTTAAAATCATATCCTATTTTGTTCAAAAGTTATGATATATTTGAAAAAATGATAAGAGTATTAATAAGGTATATCAGTTATATTCAAGGATCCCTTATATAATAAATAAAATTATTATTGAATATCTGTATAAGTATGGGATGGATATTTAATATACCGTGCTTAAGATTTCTAAACAATATGATGTGACTGAGAGGCATTGCATATCCTGAAAAAATGGTGTGAAGTATGATGAGTGCGTATAATTTATCATGATATCTCTAGTATATAATTCTAAAGAACTATCATCTGTATTTTAGATAAAATTTTTGGTAAAATGATTATACAAGATACTTTTGAGTCGAAGATTAGTAGGAAGCCCAATATTATTCAATTTATATTTGGAGCTGTCATGCAACACTTAATCATTGGTAATCCATTAGCGAATAAATCTTGATTATATAATAATATATTATTTATTTTGATTATCCAAATAATTGTAAATAATTGGAGGTTTTGTTTCAAAGAAAGACTTGAAAATAGAATTTAGTGGCATTCTTAGATATAGAAACAAAGTTTGTGACATGTTCCAAAGTCACAATAGAAATTACTTTGATTATGGAACCTTGTCCTAGAACCTATAATTATTGATTCTATCTTAAAAACACTTAAAAATTATTATAATCGTAGTGCAGCTATCATCTTTAAAGGAAATGATAAAAATCTTAATTATCTATATCTATGTGAAGATAGAATATATGTTAGTCAGAAGTTTTAATTGAAAAGGAGATATTTTATACAATATACAAAGTCAATATTTGTTGATCCCTTAATCAAGAATAAGACTCATAGTTTTATGAAATTTGTCAAGAATATGGGCATTTTAGAATCTTTTGATTTTTTGGATTTGTGGGAGTTTGATGTATTTATACATTAACTTGATTGACAAAATTTTATTTGTCATTAATTATTTTAGTTATTGGATTGCATTCCTATATGGTTCATGTGCATATCTGAAATAATAAAATACAACATAGTCTCTCAAGAATGCGTTTTATCTTGAGAATGATAGTTGTATGGGTATGTCTCATTAAATAATTATGAGATCTCATTATGTTTGGAGATATATAGATAGCTTTTGAAATCGTGGGATTTCTCTAGCTTGTTATAAAACATGTGGTTAAAGAAAAATTATGATTGAGGGTACATATGTCTAATTTGTTTTGATTATGAGATATTTCTTTTGGTTATGTACCTGTTGTGTTGTCTCATCATTGAGTACGTGAGATAGAATGGCTTATTGTTTAATATCATTAAAATTTTTCTTTCTTATTTTGTTTCTAATCATGTTGAACAGAAATTGAAAGACTGAAATAAAAACTAGCATGTTTTATTTTTGATCACCTTAATATTATTTTTTTTCTACACTACCATACCAAGACTCATGTCGATAGTATTTATGATGCTTATAACCATGAATAAGTCTTCTATCAAATAAGTAGTACAATGATCCCATGATTCGGTAGCATGGATATTGTTGGACCGAGTTATTTGTAGGTATTGTCTATGTATCATATGGTGGCCATATTTTATTTTCAACCCGAGAGTTATTTTTAAAATAAAATATTTTTAAAATTGTAATTAATGTAGTCCAAGTAGGAGAATGTAAGAATTTTTCTTAATTTGAGCTGATATTAATTATTATTTTATAGTTTATTAAAACTGGATTGATTATATGGTACATGTTGATAGAAGTATAATGAGCCCAATATTATGTAATCATTGTTTGGACTAGGAGTATCTTGTGGGTTGGTATGGTTTAGGCGACATAGTGTAGGTTTTGGCCCAACCGATCCGTGATGGAAGGGCCTATTAAGGTTTGCTTATAAATAATAGGCTTGATCCTCTCTCATGGCTTGTTCCATAGATGACCCGTCTCTTAGGAGAGGATGCTGGAGAAAAGAGCTCTGCTTTCAATATTTACTTGAGCATCTTCGAAGTTTGGGATTAATGATAAATACACGTGGGTACTGAAAAATCTTTTTTGACAAATCTTGATAATAAATATGATAAATAATTTTAGATCTGTTATTAAATAGATTAGATCTAAATATTATGTATTTCAATCTTCTATGCATGATCCATGAGGATTAATAAAATTTTTTTTTAGAGTTGCCATGGGGTGGCGGCCGATCGCAGTCGAACTCGAGTCAAGGGAGAAAGAAGGGATAAATCTCGTAGCACACTTAACCAAAACTATAAAGCACCTAGCAACCCTGCCAGAATCGGCAATAGTTGGGGAACAGGGCCAGCGCGGACGACATGCACCGGGCGCGCATCAATGGCTCGAGGGTCCTTCGTGCACTGCTCCCGCCCGTAGATGGCCACATATGGCGTGAACTCCATCTTCCCGATTGTGAACCCCTGAATCCTCGGCGCCACAGCCTTCAGCCAATTTTTTTTTTAAATAATATTTTTTATTAAATATTTATTAAAATAGTGCTATTTAAACTATATTTATCGGATTAGGTTCTTTTTTACACGTAAAATGTATGAATTTAAGAAAAGAGAAGGAAAAAAAATTACGTAAAGAAATCACATGTATAACATACGATTTTCAGATTAAAAATTTAATAAAAAATATTTTTTTAATAAAAAAATTAATAAAATTTTTTTAATAATTTTTAAAAAATTTTAAAAAAAGAAATATAGTAACATGATATTATAATATATTATATTATAATAAATATTTTATATTCTAAAATATAATAAATATATTATAATATATTAAATTATATTTATATATTATAATATAGTATACTTGTTGATGTGTACTATCCAACAGGCATCGTGTGCAGTGGAGCGTGCATCTCCATGGTGGCTGGATCCGTTGCACGGTGTGATCGTCAAGAACATCCCATGGTATGACCGGTGGTTGCATGTATGCAAGGTCGAATATCACTAACGCATCGAGCAATGATTGTTGTTCCGATAGTCTTCATTAGCTTTGTCGCACTGATGGATGCCACATGCGGGGAGCCGCATACTGCACTAGGGGTCAGACCCGTCGTGTGGCATAATCAGGTCTCAGGGTGTATGGGCAGGTGGGTGCTCAGGCTCGCACCGATACTGCCATCCTCGCACCCTGTCATCTCTGGCCTCGCCACTTGATAGACATCCCATCATGACACTCGTTGCGTTGCTACTACCACCATGACGGTACGCATGCATTAACAAATATATTATATTATAATATATAATTTATAATTTAATATATTATAATATATTTATTATATTTTATAATATAACATATTTTTATAATATAAAATATATTATATTATATAATTATAATATAATGTTAATTTAGCATGATTGCCCATCAGTGCAATATGATGTGTAATTTCAATGCGACTTGCAGATTAATTAGAATAAGGGAGTAGAAAAATACACAAATATTTTAGCACCTGTCTGCATGATGAATAGTCCTGTCCTCATAGGAGTTGTTTTGATCTAATTTGTCCTTTTATTCATTTGTCTTTCTTTCTAGTTTTACATGTCTTCTTTTCACCTTTTGGTTGGCTCTGATGTTTAACACAGGAGCTGTTGGATTATTCAGAAGAATGGATATCGGTTCACTAGACATTGGAGATTTTCTGGGTAAACTCTTTTATGACCTTGCATTTCTCTTTCTTCATATCTTAGTTTCCTGTACATTATTCTCTCCTCTTGCTACTCTGTTATCTTTGGGTCATTGCTATTTGCATTTCTATATTTGTAGCAATTGGGGCAATCTTTTCTGCAACAGACTCTGTCTGTACCCTGCAGGTATGAAAAAGCTTCCTTGGTAAAGCTTTTAACATATACGAATTTACTGCACTAAGAACTCTTTTTTGCTCCTGAAATAGGTTCTTAACTAGGATGAGACTCCTTTGCTATATAGCTTGGTCTTTGGTGAAGGTGTGGTCAATGATGCCACATCAGTTGTACTTTTCAATGCAATCCAAAATTTTGATGATGTCCACATTGACGCCATTATTGTATTGAAGTTTGTGGGAAACTTCTTTTACTTATTTTTCTCCAACACCTTCCTTGGAGCATTTGTAAGTACATTCTATTCATATTACTTAGAGCCAGTTTACATATGATATCCTCTTTCCTTCCTCTTCTTAAAAGGTTGGGGTATATTATATAGTATCACTTTTTTTTTTTTTTTGCAGACTGGATTGCTTAGTGCATACATCATCAAAAAATTGTATTTTGGAAGGTTCATCCATGAACTTAATATTTCTTAACCGTCTTCTGCTACATAATTTTATGTATATAAAAAAGTTCTTTTCTTTTTGTGACAAAATTGGAGAGTTAAAATGATGTTTTCTTTTTGTATAAAAGTTTCATGAAGTCTTATTTTTTTGTATAATGATAGTGGTCAGAATGTTTATGATGTTCTAAACCTGGGTAGCATCTCCTAACTTTTTGAGAGTTGAAATTGTTGGATTTGATGATCCTAACTTTTGTGTTAATTTTATGATATTTAAGAAGCTATGGAACGTTTATTAAAAAACAAGATGGTGATACTCTTTTTTTTTTTTTTCCTTTTTTTCAGGCTGAGCTTGCATAGTGCTTAGAGAGGGATGGTTTTAAATTTGTACAGGAAGCAGTAGGTTTTGTAGATATAATCATAGTAAAGTTGAAATTTAAATTCAAATAATCAAATTAATACTAAAAAAATTTATCAATAAAATATGCTACTACTTGCGATGTTTCAATTCCATGCCAGCGCAGAAGCATAAGTCATTCAAATTAATGATATTTATTTATTTATTTTTATGCAATGGTTATTTTGCTTTTAGTGCAATGAACTGACCGATAAAAGACCTCCATTAGTATCATTACTTCAGCTATGTAAAACAAAGTTGGAGAGTAACACCTGAATGGAAAATATTATTAGCACGCAGGTTTGTTTATAGGAAGATATTTTGAATTATTGCCGAGCTTATATTCCTCGAATGATCACCTAGGGTCTATGCAAATGCAACAAAAAAACAGAAAAGAAAAGGAATTATAATACAAACTAATAGGCATACCGAATATCCACAGTCTCAAGTAAGAAAGCACTATGCATCTTATTGCAGCACTGTGCAGCAGAACCTCTTTCTCCATGTTGGATTAAAGAAAGAAGGAGAAAGAGTTTCACTAGTGCCAGATTGTTTTGTGTTGGTGGGCTATAAATGCACTTGTCTGCTTGGTCATGTCTTTCTCTTTATTCATAAATCATCTAGTGTGGTGGAAATGCTTCAAATGGTTATTAGATTATTTGGTGATCAGAAGTTTCTTGCCACTAGAAATAATTTACAGTCTGGAAAATTACTTGTAAAAATTTTTTTTTTTTGTTATTTTGACCTAGTCATGATAGACATCAAGAGCCCCTTCACTTTGCCTTCCATCACTAAAATATAGTAACTTAAGTCGACAAAAAAAAGAAATAATGTCATTTATTGGTTCTTACCTTGCTTATAGATCCATAGCAAATATACCGACCATTTTCATCTTCATAATGAATGTGGGACAAGAGAATGTTGAGAGCCTTTTCTCTCAACTTCTTACCAGGCCAACTTGTGAATATTGGTTCAGCAACATTATGAAGAAACGTAGAAAGGATATTTTGCACCAATGGAGTACAGTTGTATGAATCTTCTTGCAATAAGAAAGTAAAGAAACATATATATTTACATAACATTTTAGCTTAAATCTCATTGCATATCCAATACTGCAATAGAGGGGACAGAACGTTGGTGACCTTGCAAAGTAGAGTATACAATCAGATGCTTTAGAATTGCTAGTCTTTTATGGCTGTTGTTGGGAGTAGAGCTACCTGGGCCTATCTTTTTGCTTGCAGTCGTTCAGAACTCAGGTTTATACATTTTTGTTGTGCAGAACCAGTGCCCCACAAAAGCATGAAAAATGCATACGAGACAAAGTTTTCTACTGTCACTAATAATCATTTGTCAAAAATGCTGCGGATGCCATCATTGCCCGCTCATTATAGGCCTATCAGTCTCTGCAATACTCTTTACAAAGTTTGTGCTAATTATTAGCGAATAGGATGAGATTGATTCTCCCAAAGCTGATTAGTCCTGAGCAAGGAGCTTTTATTGGGGGCCGCAACATCACTGATAATATTCTTATTGCCCAAGAATTTATGACTGATCTTCATCGAGCATCGCAGCGCCATAGTTTGATGGCTATCAAGCTCGATATGGAGAGGGCCAACAATTGTGTTGATTGGACCTTTCTGTGCAAATCTCTGGAGCACATTGGATTTCACCCATCCTGGATTTCAAAAATCATGGCGTGTATAAATGCTCTGGCTTTCTCTATATTGATTAATGGATCCCCTACAGAATTCTTTCATTCCTCCCATGGCCTCCGACAAGGTTGTCCTCTGTCCCTTTATTTATTTATTATTTGTGCTGACTTCCTATCAAGATCCCTTTCGGTGGCGATGCGGGATTCTCAGATCCAACATTATATTACTGTGCCTGGAGCCTCCCCGATCTCTCATCTCCTTTTTGCAGATGACTGTCTCCTGCTTGGGCGGGCCTCTTTGTCCAATGCCAGGGGTCTCAGCAGAGTAGTTGAGAACTAATGTTATGCTTCTGGTCAGAGGGTAAATTTCCACAAATCGGGAGTTTACTTCAGCCCCAAGATTAGCCCTACTCTCCGGAGCAGGATCATTGATATGCTGGGCATCCGGGAGCGACACGGACCTCTCCACTACTTGGGGATACCCATTTCTGGAGCTAGACTTACCAATCAGGATTGTGCTCCTCTTCTAGCATCTGTTGTAGATAGGATCACAGGATGGTAGGCCAGATCCCTTTCCGTGATGGAAAGGCTTACTCTTATCTGCTCCGTCCTGGCCTCTCTCCCAGTCTACATGCTATCTAATTCTTTCATTTCAAAGGGAGTCATTGGCAAGCTGGAGCAGACGATTAGGTTTTTCCTCTGGGATTCTTCCCCTGCTAGGAGAAGAATTCATCTGATGAGATGGAACATTGTTTGCACTCTTACTCACACTGGTGGCCTGGGTATTCCTTCTCTCCTAGATAGGAGAGAGGCCTTCTTAACCAGACATGCTGCCAGATTTTTCTTATGTCCGGATTCTATGTGGCCCTCTTTCATGAGAGCCAAGTATGGTGATATCCCTATGGATCCTAGTAATTGCCCTACTCTTGCCAGGAAGTCATCGGTTGTTTGGTATGAGCTTCTTGCTAGGGCACCGATCGTCATCCCACAGCTGTCATGGGTTCTGGGGGACGGTCTTTCCATCAAATTTATGTACGACCCCTGGATATCGGATATTTCTCTGATTCGGTGGCTTACGTTCATATCTGTTCTCACGCCCCCATCGATGACTATTGCTGATCTTCAGCGGCCGGGACTTGCCACCTGGGAACGGAGGTAGTTCTCTCTATTTTCGGCCATATTTTCGATTCTAGGGTCCTCTCCATTCCTCTCCCTATTCATACTTGCCCTGATATCCGAGTTTGGCAACATACGACATCCTCCCGGGTGCCGATCTTTGACCTTATTGCTCCCAGTTTCTCCGATCGGTATTTTTTCAGGAGCTATCACTGGATTTGGAGGCTGCCAGTGTATCCTAGAGTCTCCCTTTTTATTTAGAAACTCGCTTGGCATCGCCTTCCCACCCGCGAGCTCCTTTCCTCCACGGGTATCCATATTTCTCCGGATTATCCGTTCTGTGGGATGCCACTGGAGTCCCAAAGGCATGCTATCTTTCTTTGCCCTCGCACGAGGAGGATTTGGGTTTTGGCAGGTTTCCATGATCCCACTGTCGTGTCTGACATTATGCCAGATGCCTTCTATGCTCTGCTTCGGACTGGCCCCAAGATTCAGGTATCATTTATTGCTTATCTGGCTTATCATATATGGATGTCCAAAAATGATTGGATATTTGTAGAGGCCAGATCATCCCCTATTATGCTGGTGGAGCAGGCTCGGACTATTGCTATAGAGTATTGTAGGTCTACTGTGATTGATACGGAGACCTGGGGTTCCGTCTCCGCTCCTCAAGCATCCCGGAGGGTTTTTATTACCTGAGAGCCCCCTCCTCAATCTTTCATCATGGTTAGCTTTGATGGGAGCCTACGTTGCAGGATGGGCGGTGCTGGATTTGTTATCAAGGATTCTCGTCTGGGGTTCCTTGCCGCCGGAGGTATTCCCCTTTATGATTCTTCCGTTCCGATCCTAGAGCTTTATGCTGCTTGGGCTGGAATTCGGTATGCCAGGCAGGTTCTTTATCGGGATTGTCTGATTATTGAGGATGACTTTGCCACCGTTATCTCTTGGATTTCACATCCTTCTTCTTCGATCGCGGATCACCCTATAGTCAGGGATATTAGACTTCTACTGTATTGCTGCCTTTCTCTAACTATTAGACATATTTATAGGGAGGCTAATTCGGCTGCTGACTGGGTAGCCTCCTATGTAGCTCAGCATATGGGATCTGTATTGTGATCTGATTGGTGCTCTGCCCCTGTTCAGCTCAGGGATTCTATACTTTCTGACTTTTTAGGTTGTATTCGCCTTCACTTACCGCAATGAATACACCGTTTTATCAAAAAAAAAAAATGCTACGGATGACCATGTTAATGGGATATCCATTTTTGGACACGACAGATAAAAAGATTTATTGACCATGCCCACTTTGATTCCAAAACCACATTAAATGATCGGTTAATAACTCGGTCGTGACGGGTTAATTTTGTCATTTAATGTGGTTTTGGATGCATTTGATGTAATCTCACTGATGTGCGCCATGGCCTCTAGGAATACCAGTATAATTTATTTTTTTAAAAAAATTTGAAATTCCCGATGCTTTAAAGCATCAGGAATAAAATTATCCCGGGTTTATTCCTGGTGCTTTAAAGCATCGGAAATAAGTCCATTTATCCCGATGTTTAAAAGCATCGGGAATAACCTTATTTTCGATGCTTAAAAGCGTCAAGAAAAGCTTGGTCAACGCTGATACTTTTCCAAAACATCGGAAAAAAATTTTTCCATCCTCACCTGCACGATGCATTTATCATGCTTTTTAAAGCATCGAAAAAAATCGAAAAAAAGCATCAGGAATACTCCTTTTTTTTTTAATAATGAATAATCTTTCGTAGAGTCACGTACGAAACTGACTTATTGATTATGAGATAAAATTTCAACTAGTTGGATTACTATCTTAGCAATTAAAAAAAAAAAAAACTTCGATAAATATAGTTTGAGCAGCACTCTTTTGATAGATATTTAATAAAAAATATTATTTAAAAAAAATCGCTTCAGCCTACTCATCAGCTTCTCCTCCTCCGGTCGAAAGCCTCGGGATCTGTGGCATTCTGGACGTTGATATAAATTATTGCATACCCGGTATCGGCCTTGCCGATGAAGTTCTGGTTGTCGTTGCGCATGCAGCAGTAGTCGCTCGAAATCCTCGCATCGGCTTGGCCTGGGTAGACTGTTGGGAGCTTCTTTGCCGCAGCTGCGACACACGTCGGGCAGTCATCGGAGCTAACGTCTCCCCTACACTGCGCGATGCCATAAATTATATCGCTTCCTTCACCGGCGTACGTATCATGTCGCAAAGCCACTGACCGAAGCCTTTGCGACAAGATCGGATATAGGACGTGGTGTCGATGAATTTTGTTGCCATTGAAGCTATTAGCACAGACCTGGCCGATGGAATCGGTGGCAGCGGTGCAAAATGGGAGCAGGATGTAGACGAGGAGGAGATATAATTGTAACAAGGCCATTTTGCCTTTATTTATTTATTTATTTGTTTTATTTATTATTTTTTTTACAATGGCAGCTGGGATTGCTGAATGTATTGCGTGGCCTCTGATAGCCTCTGCTCGTTATAATGGGGACGAGTGGATTTTTACCACACCTAAAAAGGGTATATATGAGTGGGTGCTCCATTTGCAGTACGTCTTCATTGACCTTAGATTGGTGGTTCCGTTCGGCCGAGTGGAGAGGAATTAAAATATCAAATGATGACTTCAAACTGTACATTTATTTAGGCTACCAGACCTGTTAAAGCTCGTCTGGAAGTATGCGGCGCTAGAAGTCCACTTCTTGATGGACGTTGCTCTCACGTGTACGTGTTCATGCATCTATATATATATATATATATATATATATATATATATATATATATATATGCTTTCGTGGTGTGTTTTATGGCTCAGTCATGTTAGATAAATCTGCATGTTAGAATGTTCTAATTAAATTGTTTTTTGAGTGCTTGGGGTCTACGCAATCCTGGGATTTCTCCTAAACCTAACTACCTTGCGTGGAGGCATATAAGACATAGCTGATTGGTTTGAACATGGTGATAGTTCACTATGTATATATCCTTTCTATTTTTTTTATCCATGTTATTAAATTTCTTGGTACACAAACTTTTTTTTCTGTAATAGCTTTTTATCTTGTATTTTTGGAGCTAACCATGTGCCAGAATGATATTTATTTGATGTCTTGTATCAGTTCGTCCAGAAGGTTCTGCAACCATGCATCGATCGACTTAATTTCATGTAATATTAATTTCAACAAGTGCTGTTATCATTTGTATATTTCTATATTATCCTTTTTCTTGTCCATCTCTCACCATCATAGCTTCTAACCAAGTAAAATCCACTTGCATGCTTGAGAAGGGTTTTTATTTATGGAGCTGCATTATCTCCGTGGCCATAATGGCAGTGTTAGGTACCATCCTGACCCATGAATTCTTGATGTTTCACCATTCGAATATGGTCGGTGAATCTAACAATTAATGTCCATCTTTCACCACCAAAGCTTCTTTGCTATAATGACCGATCATGATTGTTTTATATTCTGTTTTGCATATACATTCTGTGCTTTCTCAGTTTCATGGAATACTGCCAGGCTTTCTAGTACGTAGAAGTGAAAAAAAATTAATTAAAACTGTGCCTAATCAAGACATTAGGATGCTTGTTGGTTGCTTCCATATGGTGGCTGAGTTTAGTGCAAAAACTCAAACATCCCAACATTTGTTCAACAAAACCCTATTTTATAAGTTTTAATTTTAATTTCGATAGACCCCTTGAGCTACTGAACATATATGGACTTCATTATCGATAAGGTGGGTGTTCTTTGGTGCCAACCATCTCTTCTCATTTCCATGTCCATATTACCATAAGCATTATATATCACATTGGAAGCAGCAAAGTGATACTTGCCATTTGTGCTTTGTTCCGCTCATTGGAGTTGCCTTTTATTTGTGGAACCTTCATAGTAAACCTGAATTCAATATTAGTTGCACTCATGGTGATGAGTTGATTTGAATTACCAACATTCTTTCCTCGATTCATCCCGTATTAATTTATTTATATATCTGCTTTCACATAATCTATTTGTTAGTTCTGATTTGTCGGTTGTAATACTCAGAATTTATTGATGTTCCAATCAGTAGAGATGTGCTTCTGCAGTTAATTATTGATGGGGCTGGCCGGTACGTGGTTAATTGGTGCTCTCGCTTCGAGTCTAGAAAAATAGTACTGCTGAGATCGTTGTTCTCGAAGAGGAAAAATGGTGATCATTCAGACTACAGCTTGTTTATGCACAACTTTGATACTTCTGAAGCATCTACATGGAGGTCAGTCCTCAAAAACTTGTACATGCATGCATAAATATGTACCTTCCTCTCCTGACTTTTTGAGAAAATCATCATAGCATTACATGCTCTGGATGAACCATGTTGTTTGATCTTATAAGTTGTATGTGTTTTATGTGCAATGCTGCCTGAATATAAGGTCTCTCCCACAAACGCAGGGATTTTTATGTTCGATAGAACTTAGGTTTGATGCCCGATCCCATGGATGACCCTTCTTAATTGGCTGAGCTTGATGTTTATATTGTGTATTCCATTTATGTTTTCTCTTTTTCCTGCTTTGTCTTTTGTGTTTTATTACGGTGGGAGGGCATTATTAGTCTTACAGATTGTAAGTAAAGAGAATTCTAGCTTACATAGAAAAGGATCTCATCTTTCCTTCATGAAATATCTTTTGAATTAAAATTCATAGGTATAGAATCACGGGACCCACGAGCCAAAGCAAAATGGAATCTTGAGGCCCTAGTTCCATTTTCCAAAAATGTGATCATTTCTAGCAAAAAAGTCGCTGAGGCCATTAATTTTTCTATAGCTAAAAATGGGGCGCTAAAAGTCCACTTCTAGATAGGTGTTGCTCTCACGTCCGGTAAGCATAGATTTGCATGGTGTGCATTACTGCATATCAGAATGTTCTACATTGTTTTTGAGTATTCGAGGTCCACGCATTCTTTGGATTTCTTCTAGACACAACTGCCTTGCGTGGAAGCAGACAAGAGTACGGCTGATTGGTTTGAACAGTGTCATGGTTCGCCATGGGTTTTCCCTTTCGAAAGTCTTTTTCAAATTCACACGAATAACCAAAAACTAGTTGGACAGTTGAAAGTTTCACGTCTAGTTCCAACCTCTCCTCCCTCTATGCTACCCTTGCTAGCTCTGGTTCTTAGAGAGCTTAAGAAGGACCTACGAGACCTCTTCGTCAACGTGAGCATCATGACAGGAGCCCGTATGTACATATATACTTTTAACTCTTTTATAGCAAAATTTCGGATAGTCCAATCTACCATTTCTTTAATAAAAAAAAAAAAAAATGTTGACAGAAGAGGTGTCCAAGTAACCAATCCAGAGAGGCAGAGAGTGATAGTACATATATTGGCTCATCACTGAACCAATGGAAATGCCCAGGGCTATATATATATTGTTGTATTGCAGAAATAACCCGTCTCTACATTGAAAAACACTGCCTGCATGCATGCGACAGGCCATGTCTTCAATCTTTTGGCTATCTGAAGTTTTATTTTCAAAAATTCTCTAATTTCTCGAAAAATAGAGTAGTGATCCTGCATAGATAATTAATGATTCTCTTGGATACATCAGTTGCCGTGTTCTCCTCTAAACATGCAATTAGATCGCTCATGTTGAGAAAATTTGTATGAGAATGAAACTTTTATAATATACTACTAATGCTTCACATGTACTTCGTATGTGCGGTTTGTTGCGGTCTGTAAAGATTTTTGGTGTTGTTCTGTGCTTAGAATGATATCCTTGTTCTCTGTTTTGGTTTTCAAAGAGTTCCTTTTTAGCGGTCTAGAAATTATTAATCTTTTGGGAAAAAAAAAAAAATATCAGATGCATTTTTTGTTTTGTTTTATTTATTTATTTATTTATTTGCTCTGGTAGACTGAAAAAAGGCCGGCTACTGACTTCATGGAAAGGATTCAGAAAGACATAAAGGCAAGCATGCGTGCTATCCTAGTAGATTGGCTTGCAGAAGTAAATCTATTTTTAACAGCCTCTTTTGATAGCCTCCATTAAATCACTTATCTTCACTCAATTTTATGTTGCAGAAGAATACCGTACATCTTTTACCTGATACATTATACTTGACTGTTAATTACATTGATCGGTACCTTTCTGGCAATGAGATGAATCGCCAACAATTGCAACTACTTGGTGTTGCTTGCATGCTTATCGCCGCGTAAGACCTGCTTGTAAACGTAATCATGAATGTAATCTTTTGCATGCATTATTCTTAACCATCAATCAGGGGATACTGATCTTCACAGAAAATATGAAGAGATATGTGCCCCACAAGTGGAAGAATTTTGCTACATAACTGACAATACATACTTCAAGGATGAGGCCAGGCTTTCTTTCAAAACTAGCTTATATTCTGGCACCTGTGCTTGTGCTTTCTTCTTAGTGTCTATCTATGCAGGTTTTATAAATGGAAGCTGCTGCATGTCCTGAACTACTTGAAGTTTGAAAGTGACAGCTCCAACAACCAAGTGTTTCTTGAGGTACTGTAAGTGTGCTTTATTCATCATATTAAGTATATATATATGTTTTGTAAAATCTTGTGTTGAGATTATGAGCTTCTTCTTATTCACAAAAGGAGCTAGGTTTGTCTGTGCTGCTCAAGGATGTGAGGAGGTACCTTTATCTTCACTATGTCCTTCAGAGATTCAGAGTCACTCTTTATTCCTTGTTGTGCTGGCTTTTTCATCCTTCTTGACTTCCTCTTTCTATTTTTTTCTTTTCCAGGGGTTCCAGTACTGTTGCAGCTTCAGTTCCTTGCCAACCATGTTGCAGAGCTATCACTTCTTGAGTACAATATGCTTTAATTGTTATTCTCCATTTCTAATTGCTGCTTCTGTGATATTCTTAGCAAAGTTCATGCTACAGCCAATGAAGAAGTCCATGTGATATGATCTATATATTCCTTGTGCTCTTCCAATTCATTGCATAAACCACCGGCCTGTACTATTAAATGAAGTCCTTTTTGAGCAAAAGTTATCTTGCGTGGCAATTTTCCCTGAGCTAATTTCAACCAAAATAATCTTACACTGGGGGCCGGGCTACCTTAAGTTTCTAGATCCATCTAGAGTCTCTTCTCCATTCAGATTTCTTTCCTTTGGTGCTACAGTTGAGACAGCCCGAACCCATGTTTTTCTGCATCCATTAGTTCCCCAAAATAAGGAATCCTGACATGCATGTTTTGGGATAAGATGGACTTGACAACTTCAATCTGAGGCAGCATCAGATCTTACAACTTTTAATTGAACATCCCCAGCCTCCATCATGAGTAACAAAATTGGAGATCTTCAGGCCTTCATGAGAATCTCAATTCCAATAGATTGTAAAATTTGATGTTTGATTATTGTTTGAGTCTTTTGTCTAAAATGCATGCGAGATCTATTAATATCAACATTTTCGCCAAATTGGGTGTAGTCATGATTTCCTTCCACTTCTATATACGCATTGTTGCTGCTAGCCCTGGCAACCAGGTGATCGACAAAATACTGGAATTTAAGAAAATATTTGAAGCCATCGGTCAACGGTAACCAAGCTATTAATGGAAGCTGCTAGAAAAAAAAATTACGAGGAAAAAATTATTTGAAGCTGTCCGTTTTGAACATTCTTAGAGAAAAAAATATATTTCAGAAAACCTACTTTTTAATTATTTTAAAAAATATTTTTTTCCACATAAAAATTTATTAATTATTTTAAGAAATAAAAAAGTTTATTTATTATTGTAGGAAATGTAGAAGCATTTCTTAGTTATTTTTTATTGAGACCGATTGACATGTGAAAAAATCCTTAAAGAATACATGCCAATCAGGTAAAAATTTATTAATTGTTTTAGAAAACATAGAAGATCTTATTAACTATCTTTTTGTCCGGCCTCATTCAAATTTAGCATTCAAAAAACGTCTAAAAACAATATATGTTCGAGTCAGTGTTATGGTGATTGAAATGATTGGATGGATTTGAGTGCCAGTAAGTGTCATGAGATAACCATTAATTATTAAATACATTCCATTTATAATTAGTTTTTCATTTTATTTTTTTAAGAAAATATTTTATTATTATTATATAAATTTATAATTATATATTCATTATCTTTCCACATGTATCGTGTGCAGGTATCATATATTGTAGTCCTATGCTAAAGGAAAAGAAAATCAGCGTATAAGTTGGTTGCTCCACATGGTACTTTAATTACCAGGATTGTGATCATATATACATGATGAATATATAGTAAAATGGTGAAAATTCATGTAACCATGTATCATCATCAGAAAATTATCACTTAATTAACAAGTTATATATATTATAAAAGGAAAAAAATAATTATATTTTCATAAAATGTCTTGATTTCCACCTCTGATGAAAATTCTGTCATGTGGAAGCCCTTCACCGCTTGCATACATGTAATCTTTCTGTCATATACTAAATTATATTAAGATAATATGGCTACATGACAAAGATTTTCCAAGCTACGGTGTCCATTATAGCTTACTCTTTGCATTATTTTTCACCAACAAACGAAGACGGGTCCAATCGGTATTCATTAATTAGAGTCAGACTAAACCCGGCCATTTTAGAAAATAGCTGATGCCTTCCCCCTTTGATTACCAGCTGCTTGACCAAACGCAAGGTCAAATGGCCAATCATCCATCCGTGTGTGAGAGAAAGAGTTTCAAAAAAAAATAAAAATAAATAAATAGAAACACCAAGTTAAAATCATTGTAATTATGAAGTAATTTGACTCGTGAAAATCCTATCACAAGCTCTTTATTTATTCCAAATACAAAGTCAAAGGATCACGAAGCATGCATGATATCTTCATTTATTTTGATTACAGAAGCACGTGCGTGTTGAAACACACATGCGACGCTACGGAAACAGGATGGCCTTGGAGTAGCGGCCGACCGAAGTCGGGCGCGATTCGAGCGGGGAAAAGAAGGGATAAATCTCGTAGCGCACGATACAGCTGCTAGAAAGCACCTGGCACCCCTGCCGGAATTGGCAGTAGTCGGGAAACTTGGCCAGCGCCCACGACAAGCACTGGGCGCACATCAGTGGCTGGAGGTCCTTCGTGCACTGCTCCAGCCCGTAGATGGTCACGTATGGCGTGAACTCCGTCTTCCCGGTTGCGAACCCCTGGCGCCCCGGCGCCACCGCCTCCGCCTTCAGCCTACTCATCAGCCTCTCCTTCTCCTTGTCGAAAGCCTCGGGATCTGTGGCATTCTGGACGTTGATATAGATTATTGCATAGCCGGTATCGGCCTTGCCGATGAAGTTCTGGTTGTCGTAGCGCATGAAGCAGTAGTCGTACCAAATCCTCGCATCGGCTTGGCCTGGGCAGACTGTTGGGAGCTTCTTTGCCGCAGCTGCGAGGCACGTCGAGCAGTCATCGGAGCTAACGTCTCCCCTACACTGCGCGAGGCCATAAATTATATCGCTTCCTTCACCGGCGTATGATGTCGCAAAGCCACCGACCGAAGCCTTGGCGACAAGATTGGATAGGACGTGGTCGATGTTGGCCTGGATTTTGCTGCCATTGAAGCTATTGGCACAGTACTGGCCGATGGAGTCGGTGGCAGCCGTGCAAAATGGAAGCAAGATGGAGAGGAGGAGGAGATGGTGTAACAAGGCCATTCTGTACGATTCTTTTACGATGGCAGGGATTGGTGAGTGTTATGTGTGACCTCTTTTCCTTTTAAAGGAGATGAGTTCCTGCTCCATTTGCAGTTTTTATTGACCTTTGATTTGCTCTGCATGTGCCGCCCTATCAAAGGATTGATGGCTTCAAACTATATATTTATTTAGGCTAGATGACTTGTTAAGCTCGTCTGGAAGCATAAGGCGCCGCTACAATTCCACTTCTAGATGGATATGTTTATTTGCATGGTGTGCTTGCGGTCTACGCATTAATTCCTCGGATCTCTTCTAAATCTAACGGCCTTTTCCGGAGGCGGACAAGGCGGCTGATTGGTTTGAATATTAAATTTTGTAGTACTTCCCCATGTTTCCCCCCTCGGAAAATCTTTTCAAATTTATAAGAATAACAAAAACGAGTTAGAGAGGTGAAAGTCTCACATGTCTAGTTCTACACTATACTAACCTGTCATAATGATCTCTGATGATGATAAATCCCAACCTGGATAATCCGATCCGTCAAAGTTAATTTGGACACTGCCTGTGGAGGGAATGTCCAAGTAATTAATATTCCGGATAGCTAGTGATGCAATGAATATGGCTCATCACTGAACCAATTTGGACGTGCCCTATAGAATTGTGTTGATCTTTCACGAGCATACATTAATTATTTCATGCACAGATGACAGAGCGGATGCTTTCTGAAATTTTATTTTTAAAAATTCTCTGATTTGTTGAACAGCATAGTAGCCATCTTGCATTGGCAATAATACTCTCTGATGCATCACTTGCCGTGTTCTTCTCTAAATATATATATATATACACTTAGATCACTATAATGTTAAGAACATTTACATAAGAATAAAACTTTTATTCTATGGAAGTTCAAGTGATATGAGCTATGGGACACTGAATCATAATATGTTCCTCATGCTCTTCCAATTGCATAAATCACCTGTGGCATCTAGTAAATAAGTCATGCGTGGCAATTTGCCCTAAGCTAATTTCGACACAAAATAATCTTACACTGGGACTACTTTAAGTTTCCAGATCCATCTAAAATCTCTTTCCACATTCAGATTTCTTTTCTTTGGTGCTGCAGCCGAGACATCGCGAACCCGTATTTTTTTCCATGCCTGCTAGGTCCCCAAACCCCATGCATCAGAAGCCGTTATCATTATGCACTAAATTCTTCTTAGTTATTTGAAACTATATATCCATTTAGAATTTTCTTTGAGAAAAAAATTATTTCAGAAAACCTGGTTTTAATTATGTTAGGAAATATTTTCTTCTCTATAGAAATTTATTAATTATTTAGGAAAAAAAGAAAATCTTATTGTTTATTTTAGGAAATGTAGAAACCCTTCTTGATGCAATTTTTTTGACCGAGACCAATTTAAATGCAAAAAAATCCTTAAAAAGTACATGGTGGTCAGGTAAAAATTTCTTAATCATTTTAGAAAACATTGAAACTCTTACTAATTTTTTAAAGAAATTTAGAAACTCTTATTAATCATGTTTTTGCCAATCCCCATTTAAATTTAGTATGCGAAAAAATTCTAAAAATTAATGTTCGAGTCAAAGTTACAGCAATCAAAGAGATTGAAAGGATTAGAGCGGCAGCCGATGTCACAGAATGATCATTACTTATTTATTTATTATTTATTTATTTTTTATTAAGTATGTGAAAAAATTATAAAAATAATTTATTATTTTTTATTCTATTTTTTTTCAGAAATTGTTCGACTTTCTATTATTTATATAAATTTATATTTACATTTTTATTATCTTTCCATGCATCACGCGCGGCCATCATTTTCTTGTCCTATGCTAAAAGAAAAGAAAATCAATATATAATTAAGTTGCTTGCTTGAAGTGGTACTATATACCCAGGATTATGATACACGTACGATGAATTTACTGTATGCTGGTGTAAATTGATACAAGACGATATAACCATGCATGTATCATCACTAAAAAATTATTGCTTATTTAACAAGTTACATATTATAAAAGGAAAAAAAAAGAGAATTATATTATCATGAAATGTCTTTCCACCTCTGATCATGATAATTCTGTCACAAGGAAGCCAATCGATCACCACTCGGAAATGTAATCCTTCTGCCATATTCTACGTACATTATATTAAGACTAATATGGTTGCATGACAAGGATTAGTTTTCAAGCTATGGCTTGTCGCGCGCGCGTTCATGATCCATTGTAGCTTACGCTTGATGTTCTCTTTCCCCAACGTCGACCACGAACGAAGACAGGTCCAATCGTTACAGATTGGCCAGACCGTTTTGTTTCTATTGGATGGCAGTAATTGCTGAATTTTTTGTGCGGCCTCTAAGCATCTGCTGCTAGTTTTTAAGGGGAGGACGTGTACTCCATTTGCAGTCTTTATTGACCTTAATTTGATTGGTTCTAGCTGTTCGGTCGAGTGGAGAGGAAAACATCAAAGGATGACTTCAAAATGTAAATTTAAGTAGGCTACCTCATGCTGACTTGTCAAGCTCGTCTGGAAGTATGCGGTGCTACAAGTCCACTTCTAGATTTATGTTTGTATGGTGTATTTCATGGCCCGGTCATGTTAGGTAAATCTGCATGTTAGAACGTTCTGAATTGTTGTTGAGTGCTAGCTAGCTTGAGGTCTACGCAATCGTGGGATCTCTCCTAAACTTGACTGCCTTGCGTGGAGGCAGATAAGACATGGCTGATTGGTTTGAACATTATTCTGATAGTTCACCATGTATATATCCTTTCTATTTTTTAATCAATATACTCTAATAATAGTATTATATAGCACGTCCATCTTATTGTTATTCTTGTCACTTTTTTGCTTTCGTTACCTGCATCGTTCTTTATCAATTACCAAGAAAGCCAATATATAGGTGAGATAAATTGCAATTTTTTTTTTTTTGTTTTGTTTTCACTTTGCAGCTCATGTCAAAGCATATTTGGCCTTCTTACTAGAACAATACTAGCCTATAATAATATAATTTTAGTAACACTTAGAAAAAAGTATTACTATAATATTCATTAGTAATAATTTTAAGAAATTCCATAAAAGATATATCATATTGTAGCATTTCATGAGGAGTGTTACTAAAATTTATTATTACTGACGGTATCCTATAACTATTACAAGAAATTACATTCTATAATAATGGTTTTAAAAATTATCATAGAAAATCTATAATATTATGATGGTTATTTATAGATATCACTAAAATTTTTAATTTTACGATAGTATCTTGCAATAATAATATTTTTTTATTAAATATAACTTAATCGGTAATGTTTATTATTTTATTATAGAATATGAAACTATTTATCGATGATATAGATTTTACCATTTATATATTATCGTATGCTAATAGTTTTTATTATCAATTATTTATTATTTATTTATGATTATAGTGGAGTGCAATTAGTTGAGGCAACCACTTAAAAAAGCTGCCAATTTACTAACTTCATTTTTGGGGACAATTGAGCGGAGGCCTTAGCTACATCCCACAAACTATTTGAAATGGAATGATATGCCACCAACATACAAAGTTAAGCTCCCACGACTTGTACAGATAAAAATTGAATATCATATTATTATTAATTATTAACTACTTCTATTATTTATTTGATTTAATATTTATTTTATTTGTAGAGCAAATTTGTACTCCTTTTATCCAATCATGACTTTGGATTAAAGTCTCTCGATCACAAATAAAAAGAATATAAAGCACACTTGAAAAGGGACTACAAGAGAGCGGATATGATAGAGGAGGAGGTTACTTATACTTGTCCTCCTAATGTACTACTGGATGGAGTTAGTTCATTACTGGTTCTCCGAGAGGGCACATGTTGTATTATTTTTCTTTAAATAGCTTTATTAGAATATTTGATTTATATTATAGATTATACATATATGCCTTCTTCTCAGGATATAACAAGTTGTTTACTTTATTTTGTAAGCATATTCTGATGTTGATAGAGCTACATAAATAACTCAGTCCGCTCCTCACACATCAGGATCCAAGAGTCACGCACGAGTTAAACAGAAGTTCGTATATTCCTTATGCGATGAACTTATACTTTTTCTATTGAAGAATATGTACTTTTTAATGAAACTAACATTATGTATCATATATCAAACATATAACATGATACTTATATATTTTTTGAAATTATTAGAAATATTTTCTTAAAATTATAATTTTTTTAATAGATGGATGAGCATGGAGAGAACTTAGTGAAGTAGAGTTTTATCAGATCAAAGATATTAAACCCAGTCCAAATCTTGATCCAGAGAAGATACTGGATCAACTGGTCAACATTCACCACCAGGTCAATGATTGAACTAGTGGGTCAATGCACCGAGCAAAAAATTTAAAAATTTATATATTCACATATTTATTTCCTTTATATTTAATATTTCTAGTTTATCATATTTCTTTCCTGATTTATAATTTAATATATTTTATATTATTATGCTATACAATTGGTATTGGTTAATGATGTCCATTAACATCTTGGAAGTATATTATATTTCTACATTATAAAGGGCTTGCCCTCGCTGTCATTGAAGATAAAATAAATAATATTATAGATAGTTTAAATAAAATCAATCAATAAATTTTTTAAAAAAAGACAGGAAGAAAGAAATAATGAAATCTAGGAGAATAATGAATTAATTAGTGTTACAAATACTTTTTTCTTTAAAGTAAAAGAAAGATAAATTCTATTAAATTAAAATTTAAAAAATCATAATATTTGATGAGAAAGAATAGGGAAGATCGATCATCAAAGACCAAAGTAAATCGATACGCAAAAAATTGAAGGAAAAAAAAGGCCATAGCTAGGCCATGGACTCCACATGCTGGAGGGGTCGGAGGTCACCAGGCTCCACTGCGGGGATGACTTCGCCACCACCAAGCGCATCCCATCCCACTTCCCAGCGAGTAGGAGCACTACGGAATAAAGTCGGACCACCGAACGAGGCAAAGGAGAGAAGAAGGCTAGGGCTTGAAAGGCGCAGTGGGGCAAGGATTTGTTAGAAGAAGGGAATTTAGGAAGGAACGTATTTCTTTAAACTTTGCTTGAAACCAAATGACAAATACAATGGGTATTTATAGGTAAAAAAAAGATTCTTCGGTTCTACATATTCTTGAACCTGAAAAGACTTTTCACTATTCCCATTAATCATTCCATTTATGAATTAAATGCAAGATACATGAACTTCTCCATTAACTTCTTCAAATATAACTCAAAGACAATTGTCTATTCTAATTCCAAAACATTCAAATTAATTATTTGTAACACTCCCCTTTAATTTGTAAATTTTTGTTTCTTCAATCTAAGTTCTTCTCTCAATCTTTGAAAATCTTCAAATTTGAGTGGCTTTGTAAAGATATCACCAATTTGATCTTGAGTCTTCACATATTCAAGCTCCACTTCTTTATTGGCAATGCTTTCTCTAATAAAATGATATCTTGTATTGATGTGCTTGTTTCGATCATGAAACACTGGATTTTTAGCAAGTGCTTGTGTAGACTTGTCAATACAAATTTTTGTAGCTTCTTCTTGTGGCAATTGAAGTTCTTTCAATAATCTTCTTAGCCAAATAGCAAGACAAGTACAAGATGTTGCTGCCACATATTCTGATTCACAAGTTGAAAGTGTGACAATGGATTGCTTCTTTGAACTCCATGTAATAGCACAATCATCCATGAAAAATATAAAATCAGTAGTGCTCTGTCTATCATCTATATCTCCCGCAAAATCATTATCACAAAAATCCACAAGCTTGAACTCATTAGAAGAAGAATAAAATAGCCCAAAATCAAGTGTACCATTAAGGTAACGAAGGATCCTTTTAGTCACTTTCATATGAGTGGAGGTAGGGGCTTCCATGAAATGACTCACCACTTCTCTAACTCCAAAGAGGATATCGGGCCTTGTACATGTCAAATATCTCAAGCTTCCCACGAGGCTTTTGAAAAGCGTGGGGTCTTCCTTTTCTCCTTCATCAAACTTTGATTATTTTACTCCAACTTCCATGGGTGTGTTCACAGGATTGCAATCAAACATTTTGAATTTCTTCAAAACTTCCTTTGCGTAGCCTTCTTGAAAAATAAAGATACATTCTTCCATTTGCTTCACTTCTAGCCCAAATAATATGATATGAGCCCTATGTCAGTCATCTCAAATTCAAATGACATTGCTTTCTTGAATTCTTCAAACAAAGTTGGATTATTACCAGTGAAAATAAGATCATCTACATAAAGATAAATAATCAACATATCTCCATTGGCATGAATTTTATAATAAAGAGCATACTCAAGAGGGCAGCGAACAAACCCATTATCTTGAAAGTACTTGTCAATGCGACCATTCCATGTCCTTAGTGCTTGCTTCAATCCGTATAATGCCTTTTTTAATTTGAAACATTTGTCTTCATGCCCTTTGACAAGGTAACCCAGTGATTGCTCAATGTAGACCTCTTCTTCAAGAAAACCATTTAGGAAGGCCGACTTCACATCGATAAATTCTCCATTTCATTTGAGCTGCTAAAGAAATGAGTAATCGAATAGTCTCCATGCGAACAACTGGAGCATAAACCTCATCATAATCAACTCCATGCTTTTGCTTGTAGCCTTTGGCAACAAGCCTTACTTTATATCTCTCCACTTCTCCATTAGCCTTCTTCTTTGTTTTGTACATCCATTTGACTCCAATAGCTTCATGATCCTTAGGAAGAGTTGCTAATTTCCAAGTATTATTCTTCTCAATTGCTTTGATTTTTTCATCCATGGCTTGTCTCCATCTTTTGTCTTTTATAGCTTCCTCAAAATTCAATGGTTCACTATCTACAAAGAGACAAAAGAAATTATTAGCATCAAGAATAACTTCTTGGATGTCCCTATAGATCTCTCTTAGATCTTTCATTTTTTCTTGGCCTTTCACTTGAACCTTCTTCTTGAAAATGAGGAGTAGGTGGATGAGGTGGTGACGGAGGTGGAGTTATATCTTGTATGGGTATCAAGGTCTCTCTTTCTTTTTCTTCAAACTATGTAAAGAAATAATAAACTTTTTCATCTTGGGCCTCCTAATTCCATGTTGCTTCTTCATCAAACTCAACATCACCACTCACCATCACCTTACCATTGCTTGGATTATATAACTTATAGCCTTTAGAGTTTGAGTCATAGCCAATGAAAATATACTTGACACTGCGATCATCAAGCTTAGATCTCTCTTGGTGTGGTACATGAGCATATGCAATGCTCCCAAAGACCCGTAAATGTTTGACATTGGGCTTGCTTCCACTCCATGCTTCTTGAGGAGTTTGATCTTTGACATTTTTTGTTGAAAAGCGATTGGACAAATAAACTGCACAAGAAATAGCTTCGGTCCAAAACTCCTTCGACAAATTTTTGGATTTCAACATGCTTCGAGCCATGTTAAGAATGGTTCTATTCTTCCTTTCCGCTACACCATTTTGTTGTGGCGATCGAGGAATCATTAAAGGACGACAAATTCCATGAATTTCACAAAATTCATTAAATTCTTTTGAAGTGAATACACCTCCTCTATCGGATCTCAAAGCCTTAATTTTATAACCACTCTCCTTTTCCACAAGAGCCTTAAAATTTTTGAATACAACAAAAGCTTCGATTTTTGTTTCAAAAAACAAATCCAAGTCTTTCTACTAAAATCATCAATAAAGAGCAAGAAATATTTACTTTTACCAAATGAGGATAGATTGATGGGTCCACACACATCGGCATGAACAAGTTGGAGTGGCTCAATTGCTCTTGATGTAGCTTATCTTGGAAAACTCCTTCTAGCTTGTTTACCGAGAAGACATGCTTCACATAATTGATTGGGGTGATTGATTAGAGGCATCCCATTCACCATCTTCTTTTCTTCCATGGCCTTTAGTGCTTCAAAATTTAAATGGCCAAATCTCATGTGCCATCTCCATGCTTCATCTTGTACAGTAGTGTTCAAACACTTTGCATCACTTGTTTTGAGATTCAAAACAAACATTCTATTACTTGACATAAGAACTTTGGCAATTAAATTAGCATTTGGATCTCTAAGCCAAAGACACATATCTTTCATGAGAATTTTATAGTCCTTTTCAAGAAGTTGGCCCAAACTCAAAATATTCATTTTTAATTTAGGCACATAATAGACTTCAGTTATTAGCATATGGCCACCATCTTTAGAAGAGATTAAAATGGTACCTGTTACGGTAGCAACCAGCCCATTTGGCCCCTGACGCAACAGTGGTTCCACTTGAAGAAATCAGCCCTTGTGGTGGCTAGGTCAGCACCTCGGCCAGCCCAGTCCGACCGTGCCTGGAGCCTAGCTCGGCCGGGCTGGCACCTCGACCAGGTCGATGGCTCGGCCAGCCCACTTCAGGCAGGCTAAGTCGGCACCACGGCCAGCTCACTTCAGCCATTCCTGGAGCCCAGCCAGGCATGCCGGGCAGCACACTTCGACCTCGGCATGGCACCCTCCTTGGTGGCTAAACGCGGCCACATACTCCACCATGGCCCCACCTCGGTCGTGAGCGGAGTCCCGTTTCTTTACTGAGGTCAACCCCAGGTCGGCTCTAGCCGCATCCAGCTCGAAGGCACATCGGTACCTCGATCCGTGTGCACCTCCCGTGCGCGCACCCCGATTCTTCCTCCAGGCTCACACCCGTGCGCACGACTGCGCCAGGGCACGACCTCGCGCCACTCCACTTGCTTCTGCCCTCTGGCTCCAGTCTGGCAGCGGATCCAGCTCACCAAATCCAGCACCGGCTCCGCGTGCTCCCGTTCGACACCCAGCTCACTCACGGGAGGCCTCCGCCCCACCCCAATGCGGCTCCGCCTGGTTTGGGGAACAGTCCGGCATGCATGCAGGCAAGGCAGCGCTCCACGCGGCTCTGGCTCAGCGACGTCGTGCTCTGGATCCGGCTTTGCCGACACCGCCTGACCTCGCTCGATCTGGCTCAAACCGACCGGCACCCCGACAGCGCCCCGCGCGGCTCCGCCCGACCTCGGCCACAATGCAGCTCGCCTCCACACGACCTCGTCCAGCCCGGCTCTGCCTGGTCCAGCGCTCCCGCGCACTAGGTCCGAGCCTTCCTCCTAGCTCAGCACGCCCGCGATGCGCCAGCCTGGCGCGCCCGTGACTCAGCCCGGCGCGGTCCACGCTCCGCTCCTGGCAGGACGCCACCTCGGCGAGCCCAGCTCCGGTCAGCCCCGCCTCGATCCTGCTCAGCTCGGCTTTGCCAGGTTTGGCACTCTCGCACCCTAGGTCCGAGCCTTCCGCCCGCAACAGCTCCGACACGCATGACGCCTAGTTCGGCATGCCCACATGCCCACGTGCCCAGTTCGGCATGCCCTCGTGGCACCCCGTCTGGCACTCCCGCATGGCCACATCCGCCCGCACCTGCTCCGCTCTCTCGCGGTCCGGCAGTGCTCGTGTTCGCAATGCATGGGTCCGCGCCTACGTGCATGGGGCCTCGCACGTCGCCTCGATCAGCATGCATGGAGGCCCCCATGGGCCTTCCCTCGGTCTACGTGCCTGCATGGCAACTTGAAGCGGCATCCCGACTAGTACAGCACTTTGGCATCACCACCCAGCTCGGTCACTGGGTGCACAGCGCAGTTCGGTCTCATTCATGTAGGCCTGGCACGTTTCCCGAGGGGCCCATCCACATGGGCCTGGCACTCTTTCCAAGGATCTCCCTCCACGTGGGTCCTATTGCATACCGCCTGGCATGCCGTCTGCAAGGAAGGTTTGCATTTAAGTTTCCTAAGCTACTGTTTATACTAACTGGTGAATGGCGCTCAGCTCAAGGCACTGTACCCCTGTACCAACTTTCTGAACCACTCAAAAGAAGAAGGTTCACCAGTCCATCATGGCCTCACAGGCTACCCTAGCCTGACAAGTCTACATCAAGACCAGCACGCCTCCCCCGAACGACAGGAGCCATTTGTCTACATAAAGACCGGCATGGAGAGGTAAGGGGAGGTAAGTAAGAGACAACACACTCTCTTCATTCTTATATTATCGTCCATTTACTATCACCCTCTGGCAACAGAGAGTCCCCCAAGCTCTCTGTCTCAGAGGTCTCTTATTTCTTTCGATTGTCCCACTGACTTGATCATCGGAGTATCTTTGCCGGAATCCCCGGTGCAGGTCTCCCTTGTCTTGCAGGCCTTCACTCGCGATGGACGACGCAGGGAAGATTACTCCCCATCGGAGAGGTCCACAGGAGGACCGCAGCACAGCTTCAAGCCCCTTCATCCCTACAACGACCCCTCCGAGCACGGTGACTCCTCCGAGCCCCGTGACGGAGGGTATATTCCCTTTGATCGTCTCTGATTGACGAGCCCAGTGATGCTAGCGGGGAGTCTACTCACCTAGGCCATGTAAGAAGCTGCAGGCCATGGCGATCTAGGTGGCAATAGTACCTTTCCCTTCAATTTGGATTATAGAGGAGTCTCCAAAAGATACTTTGCCCATTTTCTCCTTAAGCTCCACAAACTTATCTTTCTTGCCACATATATGGTTGCTTGCTCCATTATCTAAATACCATGATCTATTGTCATCCATTTGTTCCTCCTTGAGTGCTAACAATAAGGTTGTTTCTTCAACTTCTTGCTTGTCATCAACAAGATTAGCCTTTTCTTCAACATTAGTTGTAGCATTGGACATTCCCAAGAATAATGGCCAAATTTATGATAATTATAGCATTCAACTTTTGATTTGTCATACCTCCTTTCATTTGATTGTTGATAGTAGCCACATCCTCTTCCTCTTACTCTTCCACGGCCTCTTGATGATGGATGAGTTTTTCCTTCATTGTTTGAATTATCACTATTACCTCTTCCTCTTGCTCCTTGACCACGACCACGTCCTCTTCCACATCCACGTCCTCTTTGACTCTTTTCTTCCCTATCATCTTTCAAAAAAGTCTTAGTTTTAAGAACTTGCTCCAATGGCTCTTCTTGTCTCATTTTGATCTTCTCTTCATGGGCTTGTAAGGAACCCTCCAATTGTTCGATAGTCATAGAGTCCAGATCTTTTGACTCTTCAATGATAAAAACAACATAATCAAATTTGGGAATCAAGGATCGAAGAATCTTCTCCACCACACGAACATCTTCGATCTTGTCTCCATATCTCTTCAATTGATTTACCACGGCCTTCACCCTTGAATAATAATCCGAAATTGATTCGGATTCCTTCATTCTTAAGGCTTCAAAATCACCTCTTAGTGATTGAAGTCTTACTTTCTTCACTTTATCAACACCTTGGAAAGAATTCTTCAAAATTTTCCAAGCTTGCTTTGATATGGTTGCATCGGCCACCTTTTCAAACATGGGGTCATCCAGACATTGATGGATGAGAGTGAGGGCTTGTTGATCCTTCTTCCTCATCTTTGACAAAGTCTCTTTCTCAGTTTGAGACAAATTATCTTCATTTTGGGGAACCTTATAGCCTTTATCTACAATCTCCCAAACATCTTGAGAGCCAAGTAAGGCTTTCATGCGAAGACACCAAGTCTCATATTTTTTTTATGTGAGACAAGGAAAGTGAAAAGAAAGAACTCTACTATTTGCTATCTCTATAAATTTTTTTTTTTTTCACTCAACTCTTTTTTTTCTCTCTCAACACTCTTTTCTCTCAATTTTTTTTCAACTCCAAGGACTATGGCTCTGGTACCACATTGTTATAAGAAGAGGAATTTAGGAAGGAACGTATTTCTTCAAACTTTGCTTGAAACCAAATGACAAATACAATGGATATTTATAGGTAAAAGAAAGATCCTTCAGTTCTACATATTCTTGAACCTGAAAAGACTCTTCACTATTCACATTAATCATCCCATTTATGAATTAAATGCAAGATACATGAACTTCCCCATTAACTTTTTCAAATATAACTCCAAGACAATTGTCTATTCTAATTCCAAAACATTCAAATTAATTATTTGTAACAGGATTTGGAGAGACCGATGAGATCCAGTGCGACGAGTAGGAACATTAATTAAAAAAAGGAGATTTGGGCCATCCGTGATGGAAAACAACCAAACTTTGTCCGGTGCGATGAGTAGGAATAGTAATCCATCAAAAGCCTCTCTAGTTTTGAAGACGGATCAATACCGGGCTCTACTATCACCGGAGGGATGACCCGATCGCTGCCTTATTCTTGAGAGAAGAAGACGGTAGGATCGACGACGACCGCAAGCACAAGATGTTGTCCACGTGGGTGCTCAGATGGAGCGGCATGATCCGATGCTTGGTGCTCCACAGCTCCTCGTAGGTGATCTCAGCTCCTCCTCCCATATTCTCCTCCCACTATCGTCGAGATCTTAGTCAACCACTACCACCGCCATTGCCATCATCAAGATCTCTTTCCTCATCTTTCACCATCACCGCGAGCAATTGTTGTTGCTTCGGCTGTCGCTTGGTCATCGAGAGGAAGAGGAGAAGCCGGAAGGGCCAAAGGAAGAAAGATGGGTGAACAGTAAATCGAGGCTTTGGGACTCGAGGATTGAATTTTTTTTCTCGACCAGGTTTCACCCGAGTTTTGGCCTGGTAGAGTGGGCCATGGTTGAACCTGCCAGTTCACTAATTTTCTAACAATTTTAAAGTATGGATAGGCTAATTTCAAATCCGGTTAGGTTACATGGCCGAGTTACCAGATTTTCAGTCTGATGGGTTGGACCAGGTCGGGTTTAAAAATATTATACCGGATGACTCATAATTATACTTTTATTCAAGATGAATATATTTATTAATTTGTTATGATAACTTTATATAATAATTTTAATTAGTTTGATTTTTTTAGTCATTAAGATATAATTCTTGTTTTCTACATAAATATAGGAGAGGACTATATCTCTTATTGAAGAACGTGTCGAGGAGTTCACAGCATCTATGCAGAGCAATCACATCGATAGTGTTTGGATGGCAAAAAGTTATTCTTGGAATAGGAATAGGTATTCTCCAAGAATAGTATATTCTCGTTGTTATTCTCAATTTCTGTTTGAATCAAAATATGATATTCCACCTTATTCTAGTGCAATTAATGTGGTGTTATTCCAAATGGTGTTTGGATGACATAGAAATAAGCCTGTATTCCATCAAGAATAGGGGAGGAATATTTTGAAATTCCAAAAATACCCCTGCTCATATAATAACATAAAATGAGTTATCAAATATTTTTTAATTTTATAGTTACTTAACTAAATTATTTTATACTAATTAATTTAATATTATGATCTATTAAAATTATGTTATGCTAATTAATTCATTAGTATGATCTATTATAATTGATTAAAATAATAAATTAAATTATTTTATATTATTTAATTTATTATTATGATATATTAAAATTATTTTATACTTATTAATTTATTAGTATGATATATTAAAATAATTAAATATATTATTTTATATTATTTAATTTATTATTATGATCTATTAAAATTATATTATATTAATTAATTTATTATTATAATATATTAAAATAATTAAAAAGTATTTCATACTAATTAATTTTTAAAAATTTTAATAATACCATTGGAATAAGAAAAGTGAGAATAGAGCTATTCCATGGGGACACATGGAATAGCAATTTAGGAATTACGGGCGTTGACGAGAATAAGCCACTTTAGTTATTCTTCATCGATTTTTGCGTCGTTTGGTGGAACAAGAGGGATAAGTGCCTTATTCCACCTATTCCGTTTCCAAACATAGCCATCGAGATCGAGGCATTCATGGAGTTAATAAGACTAGAGCGCTACGATCGAGTGAGGGATTATGGAGTTTGAGTCATCCCCGCTCAGTTATATACGATGAATAGATATACTCAGAATGCTAAAGACAGTACTCAGGACACGCGTTTACAAACTCGAGATAGAAATAGAGGAGATGTGATTGAGTCGTACCATAGATAGAGCAGAGATGCAGGCTATCGGGAGCACCTTAAGCGACTTACATCTATATTATAGATGTATGCCCCATCTCAAATAAACACATATATTATTAAATATATTTTTTTTATAAAATCAATAATTTAGAATATATTGTGATATATGGATTCATAACTCAAATTTTTTATATGCTTCTTGTAGGCTTTCAGTATATCAGGCACTCATAAAGAGGGTGACGACCATCCTTCTACAGATAATTGACATTCATTTTTTTATTTTTGCCTCATATTTGATATATGTTTTCATTTAATTGAACTTTGGATTGTAATTAACTACTATCAATAATTTATTTTTGCATATATATAACTTTTATATTATTATATGGATTTACTATTTGTGCTTGGTTTTATTATGAGTGGTAACCAATTGTACAAGTTTTATTATTTAATTAAAAAAAATTTATACATACTTTTTATTTAAATTTTTTTATTTTTTTTAAAAAATAATTTTGTTAATGCATTTAAGCATTGTTAATCAAATAAATAATGATAATTTTAAGCATCAAATCATAGTCAATGCTTTAGAGCATCAGCAAAGCTAAGTCAAATAAACCGGTCTTCCCCAATGCTTTTTCATGCCATAAATGGTTGACATTTTTTAAAAGCTTTGGTACATACCGTTTCCAGCCTTATCAATACTAATATTTTAAAATATCAATATATTATTTAATTAACGATGCTTTTTAAAAGTATTGGTAAGTTTTCTCTCCATATTAATATAAACGATGCTTTGCCAATGCTTTCTAAAGCATGAGGACACATTAACTATGATTAGTCTCTGGATGATTGCCACGCGTCCAATCTCGATTGAATAAGAGCCCCTTTTTCAAAGATTTCTCAGAATTTTTCCAAATTCGAGGCATTCCTTTTAAAATAGCCAGTGACAAGGTGACGCGTCTTCACCACGTTTTTTTCGCACCACCAGGAAGTTATGGCGAAAGACGTGTCAGAGTTCGGCGCCACTATTATTTGTCAGTTATCACTAGAAGACAAAATTGAAATACTCCCATTCTTCGAAATTAAATCATTTCGAACTTGGAAGTGGGGGGCAGCTATTATAATATTCTGATTTTATCTTAATTAATTATTGGATTATTATTTGAACCAATTTTAATTTTCGGTTTATTGATCAAATCAGCATACAAAGGAAAATGTCTCATGGGCTTGATAAAAGGATATTCAGCGTCTTCGACTTCGTATCATTATCTTAGTCCGAAGACCTTTTGCATTTATGGCTTCGTAACTTTATCTTGATCCAGGAGATAGTTAAATCAGCCTTGTCTTCGGCTTCGTATCATTATCTTAGTCCGAAGATCTTTTACATTTATGGTTTCAAGCCAAGTTTATTAACCTTATATCTTCGGCTTTACTCCTTCAGTATAATCCGAAGAGCATACTACCTTATTCTCTTGACTGTAAGTGTTTACTTTCGCTATTTTCAAAAAGACTTATTTGAAGTGTGTAGCTAACATTCCCTTTAGGAGCGCTACTAAAGGGAATGTTGAGCTCACTTCGGATCTACTCTAAAAAAGAGAGAAGCTTATTAAGCATGTGGTTTTTTTTAATATTAGATTGTAATCACCCACATGATCGAAATCCTCAGATCAGATAAGCTCTGAAATAACTAATTTTTTGACCGCCATTACTTACAGTTATGAAGTGGTTACATTTACTAGCTTTCATAACCGTAAGTAGTTACGTTGGAGCCTATAAATACTGGTAAGAGGGGATACTCGAGGTAAGTTTTGGCTCATTCCAGAAATTCGAATTCTCTCATTTCCCTCTCTGCTTCAAAAAATTCTCCATTTTGCTGCTGCATGAGTTTCTTCTGACTTTGATATCGGAATGTCCCCGCCGGAAAATTTCGGTCAGGAATATGTTTTGTAGGTTCCGGTTGACGACAATCCAGCGGAAGAACCACTCCATCCGGTCGGTGGAGATTCAGCATCAACAATGGACTACTAGCATCAAACCATATAATAATTAGATCGAGAATGGTATATATATATATTCAATGGAAAGAATGGTAGAACAGTAGAAGACTTCGTTTTATTGTTACTTGTCAAAGATATAGAGAGTTTTTTTAATCAAAAAATATAAGAAGAAGAAGAAAATACCAATATATCATGTTTAAGTCATGCACCGAGTTAAAATTATGTGAATACTGAATATATATATGAAATATCTGACTCGAGAAAATCCTATCACAAGCTGTTTTTTATTTCCAATACCAGACATATACGATATTGACACGCGCGCGCGCGCTTACGTACATATAAATATATATATATATATATATATATATATATATATATATATATAGAGAGAGAGAGAGAGAGAGATACAATGCTACCGCTACAAGAAGGCCTGGGAGTAGAGGCCGACTGTAGTCGGGCGCTACTCAAGCGGGAAAAAGAAGGGATAAATCTCGTAGCGCACAATACAGCTGCTATAAAGCACCCGGCATCCCTGCCGGAACTGGCAGTAGTCGGGGAACTCAGCCAGCGCCGACGACAAGCATTGAGCGCACATCAGTGGCTGGAGGTCGTTTGTGCACTGCTCCAGCCCGTAGATCGTCACGGACGGCGTGAACTCCGTCTTCCCGGTTGCGAACCCCTGGCTCCCCGGTGCCACCGCCTTCGCCTTGAGCCTATTCATCAGTCTCTCCTTCTCCTTGTCGAAAGCCTCGGGATCCGTGGCATTCTGGACGTTATATAAAATTATTGAAAACTCGGTATCGGCCTTGCCGATGAAGTTCTCGTTATCGTAGCGCATGAAGCAGTAGTCGTACCAAATCCTCGCATCGGCTTGGCCTGGGCAGACTGTTGGAAGCTTTTTTGCCGCAGCTGTGAGGCACGTCGAGCAGTTATCTGAGCTAACATCCCCTCTACACTGCGCGAGGCCATAAATTATATCGCTTCCTTCACCGGAGTATGATGTCGCAAAGCCACTGACCGCAGCTTTTGCGACAAGATCAGATAGAACGCGGCCGATTTTGGCCTCGATATTGCTTCCATCGAAGCTATTATTAGCACAGTGCTGACCGATGGGGTCGGTGTCAGCGGTGCAAAATGGGAGCAAGATAGAGAGGAGGAGGAGATGGAGTAACAAGGCCATTCCGTTTCTTTACGATGGCAGGTGTTGCTAAATGCTTAATTTGTGTAGTTTCTCATCCTCTGCTCGTTATATAAGGGGATGAGTGGTGCTATTCATTGGCATTTGATTGGTTCTGTGCCGTCGAGTGGACAGGAAAATATCAATGGATGGCTTCAAACTGTATATTTATTTAGGCTACGTACCTGCATGAGTTGTCAAGCCTACCTGACTCGCGCGGTACGCTCCTCTAGAAGCATGCGGCGCTAGAACTAGTCCAATGTTAATTGTCCTCGCGTGCGGTGACCATGGCGTGCTTCATGGCCCAGTCAAGTCACGTAAATCTGCAGGTTAGAATGTTCGAGTGCTTGAGGCAAACGCTATATATCCTTGGATTTCTCCTACCGCACGCTTCCTCTGCTGTGCATCAGTGGCACCGCGCACTATTTATAATACGGTGCATTTATGGATGACCATCAAATGATGCATATAGTGTAAACTATATACTCACACTCATGTGCATGTTGTTTGATGGCCGTCCATCCACAGGCACATCATGATTTTTTGTAATGCCGTGTATGGACCATACCATTTTTTTTTTATGAAGCTAACTACCTTTCGTGAGAGTAGAGGAAAGCATTGGTTTGAACATTATATAATATAGTTTCCTTCGTTTTCTTCTAAGAAAATCTTCTCATATTTTCAAGAATAAAAAGCTAGTAAGAGAGTTGAAAGTTTCACATGTGTAGTTCCAGCCTATAATAAGGACCGTGAATCGATCCTATTGTAGCAAAGTTTGAACAAACCGATTCATCAAAGTTAATTTTGATACTCCATATGATAGGGACATCCAAGTAACCAATCTAGAGAGTGATGGAATATGGCTCATCGCTCAACTGATGGAAATGCCCCAAGGCTATTGTACAGTATTGCAGAAATCAACTATCTCAGCATTGAAAAACTCTACCCACATGCAATGAGCGATGTTTTCAATCTCTTGGCTATTTGAAGTTTAATTTCTAAAAGTTTTCTGATTTCAAAAGTTTTCTGATTTCATGAACAACAAAGTTGCCATCCTGGGTAGGCATGCATTGATACTTTGGGATACATCAAATTACCGTGTTCTCCTCTAAATATGCAATTAGAACGCTAATGTCACAAAATTTTGTATGATAGTGAAGTTTTTATTATATGGAAGTCCTTCGGGTTTGAGCTATGGGATGCTGAATCATAATATGATCCTCATACTCTTCCAATTTACTGCTTAAATCATCTATATAGCATCTAGTAAATGAAGTCCTTTATTGGCAAGGGTCATCTTGTGTGGCAATTTTCCTTGAGCTAATTTCAATTAAAATAACCTTACACTATGGACTACCATAAGCTTTTGGATCAATTTAGATTCTCTTTTCCCATTTCGGGTTTTTTTCTCTTGGTGCTGCAGTTGAGATATCTCGAACCTGAATTTTTCTGCATCCATTAGGGCCCCAAATCAAGAAATCCTCACTTGCATGTTCGGGATAAGAATGGACTTAACAACTTGGATTCGAAGAGGCATCAACTCTTGCAACTTACGAACATCCCGGCCTCTATCATTAGTCACAAAATTTGAGATCTTGAGGCCATCTAAATCTAAATTCCAATAGATTGTAAAATTTGATGTTTGACTAATCTTGTTGGAGTCTGTGGGCTAAAATGCACGTAAGATTTGTTAATATCGACATTTTCGCCAAATTATGTACAATACAAAGTAATGATGATTTCCTTTCACTTCTTTGCATCTCTGTGGCTAGCCTTCGCAACCAGTAATAGGTGATCAACATAAAGCAGATTAGAAATTATAGGTCCATTTCTACCTAGCTAGCTAGTTTGTAAGGTCCCAAGCACCAGTACGTACAACTTCATGGAGATGACTAGATTCCATCTCTGAGCACAATTTGAACAAAAGGGGGCACAAGGGGAAGCCTTGTAAAAGTCCAATGTTGAAAGTAAACCAAGAAGATGGTGCTCCATTTATTAGAATGGAGAAAGAAGGATTCAAAATATAGCCTTCAATTAAACCACTCAATGAATTAATTAGTATGAAAGCTAAACGATTTAGAATAGCTGAAAGATAATTCCACTTCATGCAGTCAAAAACTTGCTCCATATAAGCCTTTCTGTTCATTATAAAAAATTATAAAAAAAAAAAAACTGCTTCATATCGATTTCCAGAGATGATAGAATTTCTCTTTGAAGCATGTTTGTCATCTCTCAAGCAATCATGATATTACTGATAATGTTCTTGCACAAAAACTTCTTTGCTCGAGATGAGGAACCACATTCTTTGATTTGCTTTTCTTCCCTCCATGCTTATTTTCTCAAGGAATAAAAACGAATAATTGATTTTTTTTACTACGTCTGTTGTGTAGATTTAGTGCAAGCTTTTATGATTGAAGACAATAATATAGGTTGAAAACTAAATTACCTTGAATTATTAGTCTAAAAAAAAAGTGGGAGGGTGCGAATCAAGTGACCTGGCAGATTGAACAGTTTCATAGAAAAAAAAGCACGATAGGTGTAAGGCCCAACCCAGAACCTGGTCCATGTGGATTCGGACTAAAGCCAGCAATTGGAATACCGAATTTAGTTCGGATCGACCTTGGCACCGAACTGCTGGTTTGTTCGGCGAAGGAGCTGGCGAGGGGAGGCTGAGGCGTGCAGGAGAGGGATTCCTCCCTATAAGAAAGGCTCCTCCATGTGCATCGATCCATCTCGAAAAGCCATCTTCCTTCGGGAAACGCTGACGAACCCCTCTCACGTGCCTCGGTCCTTTCCGGATCGCGTTTTCCTCCGATGGACGTCGATATCGCTGGTAAGCCCTCTATCCCCATCTTCTCTTGTGTTGGCATGAGCAAGGGTGACCGACGGGAGCCCATCCCCTCTCGAGCGTGGGCTTGAGTAGGGTTGATCGGTCGGGATGGGAGGGGATTTGTTTCGTTTTGGGTTTCCGGCAAGTGGCCAGACAGCCATCAAGGCATTGCTGGTTCCTTCCCTTCTCTTCCTTCCGGTTTCCCTGTGGCAGTTTAGGATAGGTTTGGTTGGGGGAGACGGCATCGAGATTTAAACCAGTGGAGAACAGGGGAGATGGTAGCGGGTTGGAAGAAAGAACGAACCGAGTTGACTCGATTTCTGGGGTGAGTCAACTCGGTTGGTTGGCTGAGTTAACTCGGCCACAGAATTGAGTTGACTCAATTAGCAAGGAAATTAGTTTTCATTTTATAGTTTTATATAAATATATATAAAAATTAATTATACGATTAAATTAAAAAAAATTGTTTGCAGGATCGGGGTTGTCTTTGGAAGATCCGGTTTAGTATTGGACTGTACTAGTTGGTGGATACTCTATAGTAAGTTATCATTCTCTAGTAAAATTTACCATGCATGCCAGTGAGCTTACTATTAGTATGTTACTAAAATGACATAATGTGGTATGAAGCTAAACATTTATGATTAAAATGTACTGTGTCATGGGTTGAGTTGGTTTTAGTTACTCTCTAGTCCGACTATGATTACACGAGTTAAGATCTAGTCTTCTTGTAGACCTCCAATGGGACGATCACTGGCACATGACCGTTGAGCGGTATGTGAGACATGAGCTAGTTTTCTTTGTGGGCCTAGCCAGCGAGGCAATCGCTAGTACATGCAGAGGATGCATGTTTCTCGTGTAATTTCAGAGCTAGTTTTTCTTGTGGGCCTCCAGTGGGGCGATCACTGGTACATGACCGTTGAGCGGTATGTGAGACAGGATTCTGGACTCTTGTGGGACTAGCCACGGGCCGATCGTGGTCATAGTCAGGGGGGACTAGGTGAGCGAGTATGGATGGCCATCCTAAGGAGTGTATGTTGTCAGAAGAGTATTAAAGAAAAATAATAATGAAAACTGATTTAGCTTTATAGTAGTAATATTATGTTTGATTACTTATGTGCACTAATTTATTTAAACCGCCTTGCTCTCGATTCATGGTAGAATTATACTTGAGATGTATGATAACTTACTGAGTTTTAGGGAACTCACCCTATTCCCTTACTTTTTTTCAGGATCAAAAGAACATGTGGGCTTGGGAACCAGTCAGTGAGGATTTAGGACTTAGTGGACACTTTTAGTTATTTATTTTTAATAAATTTAAGTGTGTGGCTGTTAGTGTGTATGAACATTTGAATTTGCTTATCTAATAAAAATTTTATGTGATCTTTCATTATTTTTGTTGAGTTTAGTATGGTACGGGCCTTGTATGTTTAAGGAAAAAATGAACCCGAGGGCATACGGCTGTCTGATGCATATCCTGCTCGGATTCGGGGTCAGGGCGTAACAATAGGTTAATAAAATGAGGTACTCATGGAGGGCTTTTTCTAAAATATTATAAAATTATAATATTATCTTATTTGAGAGTACCAATTTTATTTTTTAAAAATTAATGTTTTTCATAATTTTTTTTATCAAAGAAAATTTGATACAAGCTTTTCAATATACATAATCTGTGCTGATCAATTTTTTGATCTCAATCATGATGATTCATCTTCTTAAATCATCGAAGAAGAAATGCATTTGTATTTCTATACAGCAAATTATTAAAAGTTTTCAATTATGCTAAGCTATGAATACCTGAGTTATCAATCTCAAAATCCATATAAAGATGCAGATCAAAGATCATAGCCTAGAATCTAAAGTTAACATAAAAATTATAATAATAAGAAAATGATGTTGAAAAAAATTATGAGAAACAAAAATAAATTATTTAAAAAATATTGTACGCCAATGATATATTTGACTCTTACTCAAAAAATAAATTTTCTTCCTTGTTAAATCTCCCTACCAAAGGTGCCTCCCTATTTTTAAAAGAGCTCATGCCAACAGCACAAGCCTCAACAACTCTATCTAGTCCCTCCTCTTAAAAACCCCTACCAAAAAAATAAAAGAGAATCCCCTTAAAATTAAGTTTGGCTTAATTTATTGAGCATGACCATCCCATCGTAAGCTTACTTGAAACCGGCAAATAAAAGCAAAACAAAAAAATAATTAAACAATAGATTTCTTGGGTTTTTGATATCTCCAATGTCATGCTCCTATATACCATTTTTGAAGGAAAACACGTGACCTATTGCGATCCACTTAAAGAGGTAAATCTCAAAGTTAACACGTACAATTAAAACGTGTTCTTTTTCTCATTTTCGAGCCTCGGATGGTAGGACATTTTGTGCTGATCAATTTAGCAACTATATTGTTGACGCTGAATCTCTGCTGATCAAATGGAGTAGTTCTTCTGCTAGATTGCCATCGATCGGAACCTGCAAAACAGATTCCTAACCGAAAATTTTTCGACGGGGGACACTCCGATGTCAAAGTCAGAAGAAACTCAAGCAGTAGCAGAATGGAGAGTTCTTAGAAGTAGAGAGGAAAAAAAGAAATTCAAGATGTATGAATCAACCAAGCTTACCTCGAGTGTCCCCTCTTATCGGTATTTATAGGGTCCAATCGTAACTACTTACGGTTATGTAAGTTGGCAAATGCAACTACCTTATAACTGTAAGTAATGGCGATCGGAGAATCAGTTATTTTGGAGCTTATCCATTCTGAGGATTTCAACCATGTGGGCGGTTGTAACAGCCAGAACAGAGTTGGCTGTTCTAAGATTGAAAAGGCCCACATGCTTAATATGCCTTTTCTTATAGTAAAGCCGAAGTGAACTCAACATTCTCTTTAGTAGCGCTCCTAAAGGGAATGTTAGCTACATGATTCAAAGAAGTCTATTTGAAAATAACGAAAGTAAACACTTACAGTCCGGGAAATGAGATAATATGCTCTTCGGATTACACTAAAAGAGTAAAGCCGAAGATATCTAATTAACAGGCATGGTCTTCGGGTCAAGATGAAGGTGCGAAGCCGAAGAGATAGAATCGGAGCCGTAAAAGTAAAGACATTAGGCATAGTCTTCGGACTAAGACGAAAATACGAAGCCGAAGACAAGAGTAACAAGCTTAGCTTCTGAACCAAAGGATAGGTAGCCGTAGATATAAGAACACTAGGCATGATCTTCAGACTAAGACGAAGATACGAAGCCGAAGACAAGAATAATAAGCTTAGCTTCTGAACCAAAGGATTGGTAGCCATAGATATAAGAACATTAGGCATGGTCTTCGGACTAAGATGAAGATACGAAGTCGAAGACAAGAGTAATAAACTTAGCTTCTGAACCAAAAGATAGGTGGCCATAGATATAAGAACACTAGACATGGTCTTCATACTAAGATGAAGATACGAAGCCGAAGACAAGAATATCCCTTTTGTTGATCAGAGCCTTTATCAAATCTAAGAGATATTTTCCGTTGTATAATGAACCCAAAAAAATTAAAATCGGTCCAGGGAGTGACTCAATATTTAATTAAAATAAAATCGGGATATCATAACACATATAATTAAAAAAAATTTAAGAAACTAGTGTGAAAAGGTTTCTTTTCTAGTTCTCTTGATGTATCTAACTATTAAGTTTTTATTTTTTGTCATTTGTTTCTTGCTTCTCATTTTTGTGAGAATCAACAAGGGAAACTCTTGAATCCGAGCAGAGAAAGATATATTCTTGGAAAGCTAGTTTTAAGAGTACGAGTCAGGGATAGAAGGCATCTGCAATGGTGCTCCAAAGAATATAATTATATTTTATTTTATAAAAAATACTGGCCATCAATTCAATATAAATAACCAAGATCTATTTACTGGTAACTTTTTATAGTTAGTTATGTGGAGACTGGTATAGATAATTTTGTAAAACTTTGCATGTAATCTTTAGCAAAAACCTTTTTTCCCCTTCCATCGGTGCCAGAACTCCTCCCCCCTCCCCCCTCCCCCATGTCTTTCTCCTCCCTCCCCAGCACCCCAAGCCAACCCCACCTCATGGCGGTGCCACCTCCTCTACCCATACACACAACCCCTCCACCCCCCCCCCCCCCCCCCGCCCTGAGACCTTCATTTGCTTGCCCCCACCCCGTGGCCTCCTTCCTCTGCACGCACATCCCCCCCACCCCGGCCACCTCCTTTCTCTACACACACATCCCCCCCACCCCGGCCACCTCCTTCCTCTACGCACACCCCCCCCTTGGCTACCCCCATCCTCTACGCATACAAACCCCTTCTCACCATCCTGACCTCCTTCCTCTGCATGCCCATCCCCCCTTCCTTTGCATGCACTCCCCCCCTCCTCACAACATCCTCCGCCACCCCTTCCCCTGCACCTCCACCACCCCCATCCCTGTGCCACTTCCTTCCCCTTGCCATAGCTCCCCCCCACCCCGCGCGCCACCCCCGCCTCCCCCCCCAACCCGACCCCTCGTTCATGGCAGCACCACCCCCCTCCTTCCTCTACACCCCATGCATGATGGTGCCAATCGCCTCCTCCCTCAACACACCCCCTATCCTGGGTGGTGCCAACTCCTCCCTCTCTCCACCACCCACCATCCACGCCCCTCCCTCCACTGGCCAAAAAAAAAAAAGAGAAAGAAAGAGGAGAGAGGTCATGGGCTGATCGGTTGAGTGACCGATTAAAAATGAATTGACTTTATTAACCTTTTTCCATCAACGAATATGATGCATCTCATTTTTTAATAAAATATATTAAAAAAGTGTAATAGTAACTCTTGGGAAAGAATACTATTTTTATAATTCATTTACATTCTTAACTAGCCGGGAAACCTAATGTTGTCAAACTGGATATGCTTGGATCCAACTTACTTATTGGACCTAAAATTGAAAACATTCTTCATGAAAACCCCTAGCTAGTGTAGCTCCTCAGTCATTATAGTTATATATGCCTTGTTGAACTTGCATTTGTGACCCTGCGCGACCAAATCTATTAACCTGGACTAAGAAAATCTATAGCTCATAAAATCCTAGTGTAGGGCGTATCATTATAGGAAAGGAAAGAAAAGGTGATACTAAAAATTATTTTTCTCAATGCTAAGTAGCATTGCCAAAATTTGTCCCGACACTTTACAAAGCATCAATAATGCAAAAGTGAAAACAAATTTTCCTGATGCTTTGAAAAGTGCTATTATCATTAAAAAATTTCGATGCTTTAAAGCATAGGAAGACCTTAATTTTTTAAAAAAATAAATATCTTTCTTCCCCATTTTATCGACTCTGCTTTCTTACTCTCTCGCGCCATCTCTATCTACTTGCCTGTCGATGTCGCTGCCCTCCTCCTCCCTGTCACCGTTGCCAACAACCCTGCCCTCATCTCTACCCTCCTCACCAACCAGTACCAAACCCGATGCCCACGAAGATGACAACTGCTTCACCCTTGTCCTTGCCAACACCTCCGGTAGCACTGACACCATCTTGCCCCTAATCTCCCCTTCCACTATAAGAAAATTCAATATTAGCAATGGCTATTAGTGATGGCTAGCTTACTATCGCTGATAATGTTATATAACAATGGCAAAACTGATAGCAAAAATCATCGTCGCTAAAAGTATTAGTGACGAGAACTCGAATATTAGCGATGGCAAAAGTCATTACTAATAACTTTTAAAATGGTACTGGATTATTTTTGAAAATGATGATTATTATTTTTTTTTATAAACCAAAATGGATAGGGGGGATAAATCCCCCCTATAAATATTAGTGATGGAAAATGATTATTAACGGTGACTTATGTACTATTATCGATCGTAAATAGCCGTCATTATAAGTATTGAAACTATAAATATTTTTTATTTCAAAAAATATTAGCGATGGCAATCTAATATTTAGTGTCAGTAAATGCTATCGCTAATAATTTTATTATTGATGGCTCATCTCATCTTTTGCGATGGCTATTGTCGTCGCTAATAGTGGTAACAAAAATTTAGATATTTCTGGCCAATTTTAGCGATGGCATGCCATCACTAATAAGTTGTATTATCGATGACTAATTAGCAATGGCATATTGCCATCACTAATAAATCTCTTAAAATCTCCCCTCCGTAGCCTTTTTTACCTTATTCGTGCTTGGCTATTCATCTTCCCTCTCCCCATTCCCATGGCTATTGGTCTTCCATCGCGTCCACTTTGATAGTGAGCTCCAATGCTTTCCCTCCCTCCTGTGGCAACCTTTCTTTCCATCCTCGTCGACGAGCTTCCACTCCTCCCATCCCCCCATGTCTTTTGTCCTTCCCATTCCCACTGACAAGCTCCCAGGCCCCACCCCATGGCACCCCTCCTATCCATTTTCATTAGCAAGCTCCCACTCCCTCGCTCCCACCGTTGCTTCTGTCCTTCTTGCTCCCACCAACAAGCTCCCATGCCCCCCGCCCATGGCACCCCTCCTTGTACCCGTTGATGACCTCCCACTCCTTCCCTCCTTCTATAGCTTCCCTCCTTTTCGTTCCCATCGATGTTCGTACCGCTACCAAGATCCCCCTAGGGTGGTGCCTCTCCTTCTTGCTCCCACCGTTTAGGCCCTCTCCCGGCACCAAGCTTGCTATGCCATGAGGTGCCCTCCCCGCCCTGAGCTCATCGTGCCGTATAGCCCCCTTCCCATGCCAAGCTTGCCTTGCTGTGAAGCACCCTCCCCACATTAAGCTCGTCATGCCATCTAGTCCCATCCCTGCACTATTCAACCCCCTCCTAGTGCCAACCTTTCCATGCCACGAGGGCCCCTCCCCTCCTCTCTAATGATGCATTTATCTACAACTGGTACTACTATACCAGCTAAAAAACTTGAGCCAAGATATAAATTATTTTTTTATTTTTTATTTTTTTATAATTATAGAAATGTTATGTAGTGTTTAATATCTTAGTTTTTTTTCTTGTTTGATTTCATCTAGAACTTTAATTTTGATATTATTTTTAAAAAATTTACTATATTTTTTAAAATAAATTGGTTGTGGCATTTTGAACTTGTTGCTATTTTTTATCCATATTTTCTATTACTTTTGAAATTATTTTAATTATTTTTTATAAAATTTTGTTAGATTTTTATCTTGGTAATAGAAGTTTTTTTCAAGGTGGTATATGATAAGTACTAAGACCAAGTTGCTATAGATTAGTAGAGTAGTAATCTTTCTTTCCAAACCTTAGTACATGCCATTAGCGATGGCTATGGTGATGATGCACGAGCCATCATTAAAAAATATTTTTTATATGAATAAAATTTAATTAATAAAGTAAAAAATAATTAAGAATTTAGTTATTTGTTTAGATAATTAATTAATTAAGTAGATGCTTTTTTTATTAGTTAGATGCTTATTTATTGATTTAATTAATTAAATATTACTTTTTTACCTAATAATTTAATTATTTATTTATTTAATTAAATATTTATTTATTTATTTATTTATTTTATTTAATAAATTAAATTTTAATATAATTAAGTAAATAATTAATTAAGTGTGTTCAGATGCATATTTTTAATGCACGAGATTTGGATCTTAACATATAGACAGAGTTTTAATTGGAATTAGGCCGATCCAATGGATTTCGAGCCTAGTCCAAAGCATAGCCATGCTTCAGGCTAAGCTTGAAGTAGATCAGGAAGGACTTAGGTTTGATTAATAGAGCTTATTTAATTTTCAAGCCATGCTTGGATATTCAAGTAAAAAACGAGATTCTTGGTACAGAAGCACTCGAGATTGCTTCGAAAAGATCTTGAAGCCATCGATCTCCTATGGTGGTTATTTCAAAATGGGAGTTCTAGAATTATTCTTCTGGTTCGTATTCATTTAATTACTCTGGGTTATAGGAGGGGCATCACCTCGTGCCACTTTCATGTCTTAGGACAATTAGATGGGCACGGACTAGAAGACCGATTTTAGAATTTTTTTTCTGGAATATTCATCACAGGAGATCAACTATTTCAAGATATTCTCTTGTTATCTCTGGATATTGTTTTCTTCTTAGAATCATCCTTTCAAATATTGGAGCCCTCTGCAACCTGTGGAACACTAAGGGTCTGGGTCCAATAACTAAAGTTGGGTCTGGACCTAGATATATATCTAGGTTTTGATTCGAATCCGATCCATTATAGCTTTAAGATAAAACCAAAAAAATAAGAGAAGAAAAAACCAAACTCTCTCTATGTCACAATTAAAGAAAATATGAGTTAAAGATAAAAAAGAACAAGAAGACAGCAAGGATTAGAGATTCTATCTTACTATTGACTTCATTTATTATTGATATTTTAATTCTTTTTTCATCTTTAGTTATATCATTTGTATAATCATGGACTGGTCTAATATCATCTGGTACAATATCTGGTTATGGATTAATTTATATTTTAATTCGTATGAACTGAACAAAGTTAACGGTTCGTATGCATTAAAATATGAATTAATAAATAATCAAAGATTGTACTATATGATGTTATGCTAGCCTACGATATAAGTGATGTAACTAAAGACGAAGAAAGAGTTAAGTTAACCGTTCGTATATATTAAAATATGAATTAATAAATAATCAAAGATTGTACTATATGATATTATGCTAGCCTACGATATAAGTGATGCAACTAAAGATGAAGAAAGAGTTAAAATTTTAATAGATAGTGAAGTTAACATTCGAGTTAGAATCTATAATTGATATTGTCTTCTTGTTGTTCTTCATCTTCTTTTCTTTAGCTCTAATAGAGAGACAATTCAGTTTTTTCTTCTTTTATTTTTCTTGCTTTATCTTAAAACTCTTAACGAGTTTAGCTCGTGTCAGAACCAAGATATATCGCACCTGAACCTGACCTGGACCCTAAATATATCAATAGGACTGGGCATCCCTTTCGGTCCTGCTTGGTTCAACTAAACCCGGTCTAGAAAAATGCCTGGTCAGGATAAGTATTTAAAATTATTTAAAAATTTAAAGATAGAGAATCCTTACGACTTTCTCGTACTCTGACATCTAAAATGAGGATTATGAAAAAAAAACAAGATCCTTGGTAGAGAAGCGCTTGAGATCGCAAGAGAAGATCTTGAAGCCATCGATTTCATGCGGTGGCCATTCCAGAGTGAAAGCTCTAAAATTATTCTTCTTGTTTGTGTCCATCAAATAACTCTGAGATATAGGAGTGGTGCCACTGATTATCGCAACGATGTCACTGGGATATCATCACCAAAGGCTATTTGTCATTGAAAAAATTAAAAGCTAGATATGTTGAATTGGTCAATGAAAAGGTATCTTTAATTATACTTAAGATATTACAGTCCATTCCAACTTTATCATTTGATCGGCAATAATAATAGTGATGCAATTATTATATCAGTCATTCTGATATCTTCAATTTCAAGGTAAGCGTCTTTGGCATCAAAGCAGCTTAGGATCAAATGGCAACTAGTTTGTTGTTGATTTCGCTCATTAACAAGATTTTATTTTTTTCCATTTTTAGTTATTTCATGAACTAGTTTAAAATTACATAGGATATTTTTTTAGCATAGATTAATTTCTGTTTTAATGCGTATGAATTGAACAAAGCCAACAATTCATATGTATTAAAACATGAATTAATCGATGATCAGATATTACACATGGTGAGATTAGACTAGTCCATAATAAAAATGATGTAAATAAAGATAAAAAAGAGTTAGAATTTTGATTGTGAATAAAGTTAACAGCGAGCTAGTTAACATTTAATCCTAAGCTATTTAGTGCCAAGATGTGATAATGGACGTTCATCTTAGAGTGAGAGGTATATGGTATACCTGGTGCAAGAGCTACATTACTATAACTATCACTAGTCGAATAATGGAGTTAGAATAGATTGTAGCTAGTATCTTAAGTATAATTAAAGATATTTTTTTATTTACTAATTTGGTATATCTAGCTTTTAATTTATCCAATTTAAATCAATTTTTGGTGATAAGATTCCAGTGGCATTGCTGTGATAGTCGATGGCATCACTTTCATATCTCAGGATAATTAGATGGGCATGGATCAAAAGACCAACTTTAGGACTTCATCTTTGAAATGATCATCACAGGAAATCGATGGTTTCGAGATATTTCCTATAATCTTGAGTATTTTTCTATCAAGAATTTTATTTTCTTTTTGGAGTCTTCCTTCCATAAATCAGAGTACAAGAAGGTCACGGGGATTCTTTGTCTTTAAATTCTTGAATTATTTTAAATATTTGCTAATAAGTGCATAAAAATTAGTAATAGTACATTAATTTATTGATCAAATTCATGTTATTTTATTAAAATTAATATTTTCATGTAGTATTTTAAAGAAAGAACCCTGCCAACGCGAAGAGCGTGATTTATGGGATCCAACAGCGTGAGCCGCGTACAATTTAGACTTCAATTGAGCTGGAAAGGGATTTTTAAAAGAATTAATAAGATGTTGCACGAATTTTGGAGTAATTGGCTCACTGTAGTCCAGCCGCCCGGTCCATGAAACGCAAATCGGTCCACCATCTTCCATGGCTCTTGGTCCACGACTATTGCTCGTGGACCACGTGGACCACAGGCCAAACAAAGCATCATCTTTGCCGGGGAAATAACCGGAACTCCGTCTCTCATTGCCGGGAGCGTCCTCACGGCCGGAGAAGTCAGATCTCGCCGAAAAATTCCAGCCAAACGCCATCTCCGTTCACTGCCCGTCCTCCATCCATGGCCGTCGTCTCCCAAGCCGCCGAAAAACCCAGCATTACCGACCACGGCCTTCTTCCTCATCTTGGCCACCCCATTTTCTGTCACCGTTCTCTGTCCCTGCAACTCGCCACGCCGCCAATCGCCGTGTTGTTTTCACTCCCATGGTCGGTTGAGCATCCAAACAATCCCATCACCACCGTCTAGCTCTACACCGAGACTCCTTCTTCTCCGGACCAAGCTTGCTGCCTCTTCCCCTGATCAAGATCAGTCCACCGCATGACGCCCGTGACAACCGCTTCGTGAATCTCAGCCATGTCTATTCTCTTCTTCCGGATCACTGCCACTGTGTTCTTCTCCACCGAGCACCACATCAGTCTTGTTGTCGGGAGCCTGGATGTCCGAAGGAGCAGCAGGATCGATGGATAACGCCTTCGAAGAATGCATGGATAACATCGACGGATGCGGGATAACACCGAATACGTGGTGGTTGTGTTGGTTACGGGAACGAAGCCAGGGAACGGGAAGAAACTGATTCCACAGCCAACGCGGATTTCTCACGCATTCCTTCCCTTTAAATACGAGAGACTTCGGGAAGGCTGGGAGAATTTTTTTCTACCGAGCATTATTTTTTTTCTCTGAAAAGTTAGAGCACCCGTGAGCAATCTTAGCGTGAGAGTTTTATTTATACCAACTCTAAGCTTTCTTAATAGCTTAAAATTTATTTTTTTTTATAAATAATTATTTTTATTGGGATATCCTGGTTCAAGCTACAAATCGAACTCCGGTTCGACTGGCTAAAATTCTCTCTCCAGACTACGGACTTCGAACCAAGTTGGGGACAAGCCGATTGTAGGCGATCCAAGACCACACGTCGGATGGCAACATTCGAAAGCCAGTTCTTCAGGTGACGTCTTCGGCCTCCACCGAAGACTGAACTCCTCATCGACTTCCAAAGGCACGTACTTCGGACCTCGCCGTAGACATGAACTCCGGCCATAGATACGAACTCCGGTCTCGAGGAAATACCAAGTCTTCGGCCTACGCTAGGGGAAACCCGAAGCTTGGATCGCAATCTGTTCCAAAAAGGTAACTGTAACCAACGGTTACAATCGACACTCATCATGCAATGATCATGGCGCGCGACTCCTGCAGCCACACCTCCGATCTGGCCGGAACCATTCATAGACAACCCACGATCGTCAATCATGGAAGAGATTAGCTCCCCATGATCACCGAAAAAAGAGCGGGCCGTGGGCCAGGGGCCTTCTTTTAAATATGGGTAAGAAGGGTAGCTGGAGAGGTAGGTGAATAATCTCGCACACATACGCTTGTAATCTCCAAGAGCCTTTTCTCTTCCACTCTTTCTCGACACCTTCCCCATTATGTGGCTGGAATCCGCTACCGACTTAGATATCGGAGTGTGCCCCGCCGGAACAATCCGGCAAGGGACCTATTTTGCAGGTGAACCAGGGAGCGGTCTTGCGATGTAGCGGCTTCGACCGGCCGATCCAGGGACTCCACGCCAACAGATTGGCGCACCAGGTAGGGGGCGGCAGCATTAACGCTCTTTAAGCTCCCTCTTAGACAATTGGAAGAAAAAAGTTTTTGATGGCAAGAGGAAAAGCTCAAATTGCTTCTACAAGCCGGAGTCGTGCTCCGTCTCAAGGGGGTGCACCCCCGGAGGAGAATGATGTTCCACCTCACACAGTTGTTGTGGGAGCACAGCAGTTTGAAACTCTTTTGAACCAGGTCGCCAACGTAACGGCCATGATTCAAGAATTCCAAGACAGAGCCTTTCCGGTGGCAAACCCACCGGCTGTTTCTAGATATAGCTCTTGATCCCGAAGAAGGAGAGCTCCGCAGGAGGATTCCGTACATCCCTCCCCCCGTTCTTGGCCTTCTCCTAACGACCAGACTTCAAGATTGCCTAGGTCCGCCGATTCCCCGCAGAAAGGGAAAAGGCCTAGGCAAACCTCCTCCTCCTCCTCCAAAGACTCCACTTCAGTGGAAAGAGTGCCGAAGAAGACTCCCGATTATGACGGAAGGTTCAGAACCATCGAGTCAGAGATGGCAAAGGCGTGAGAATAGAGAATGCGGGATCAGAGAGATCCCGATGACTTGATCGTGGGTGATCTACGCCCACCCTACACTGACCGCATCATGGCCGAGGTCATCCCTTGGCACTTTAGGGTTTCCCAGATGGAGCTATACGACGGCACCACCGACCCCCTCGATCATTTGGGCAGCTTCAAGGCCCATATAATGATTCAAGGAGCTTCGGACGTGATGTATTGCTTGGCGTTCCCAACTACCTTGAAGAAGTCCGCTCGAATGTGGTACTCGAGCCTGCGCCCAGGTACCATCGATTCATTTTCCGAGTTAAAAAACTGTTTGTCTTGCATTTCAGGACCAACCGCAAGACTCCTCGGAATACGGACACACCGTTCCTCCTTCACCAAAACGAAGGAGAAAGCCTGCAAGACTATATCTCCAGATTTAATGCAGCCATGCTTGAGATCCCCGATCTCAACAAACATGTGGCCATATCAGCACTAAAGAAGGGGTTTCGTACCTCCAGACTTACTTTCTCTCTGGATAAGAAGTTCCCAAAAAGCTACGCTGAGCTCCTGTCAAGGGCTCAGAAATATGCCAATGCTGAAGATCAGGTGGCGAATCGATGATTGATTGAAGGGAAACCCCCTTCAAAGAAGAAGAATAATAGGGGACAAGGTCTCCAAACCTCCAACAATAATGGCGGCAAGTATACAGACCGCCGAAGAAGTCCTCCCTGGCCCAGAGCAATGGGAGAAAGATTCGACTCTTACACCTCCCTCAACCTCCCTCGAGAGAAGATCCTCATGGAGATAGAGAAAGAAAACTATCTCCAACAGCCCCGTCCCATGAAGGCCTTCTCTTCCATAAGGAACAGGAATAAATTCTATCGATTCCACCGGGACCATGGCCATAATACAGAAGAATGCATCCAACTGAATGATGCAATTGAGGATCTCATCAAGAGAGGATACCTGGGACGGTATATTGGTCGCCAAGGCCCTCGGTCGGAAGCAACTGTTCCCCGGCTACCTCCTGAAGAGGCCGAATTGCCAAATCAAAGGCCCACCAACGGAGGTGTAGGGATGATACACCGACCCACCAACTGGAGAAGGGTTGAAGATGAAGCTTCAAAGCGACTGAAGGATAACAACTCCATCCTCTTCTCCGACGACGACCTTGCTGGAGTTCGACTCCTGCACGATGATCCTCTTATAATTTCGGCTGTAGTGGCCAATTATGATGTACAGCGAATTCTTGTAGATAATGGAAGTTCGATTGATGTCTTGATGTATGATGCATTCTCTAAAATGTGTTTGCCTAGACATCAACTGCAAAGAACCCCCATACCGCTCTCTAGTTTCGGGGGCAACCAAGTTTATACCGAGGGGGAAATAGTGCTGCATGTAACCCTTGGCACCGAGCCTCGACAAAAGACATTGCCGATCAACTTCACGGTGGTCCAGAAATCCTCAACATACAATATTATTCTTGGGTGGCCTGCCTTGAACAGGTTTCGGACCGTGATCTCCTCTCACTACCTCTTGGTGCGCTTCCCCACCAGGACTGGTGTTGGAGAAGTTAGGGGGAACCAGAGAATGGCACGGCAGTGCCTAATGATTGAAGATAGGCATTTCAAGGATTCGACTACTCCGGATCAGCTGGATCCGAGGGATGCAACCACAAATCTTGGTGAGCCCATGGAGAGGACCATCTCGATACCTTTGAAAGAGGAAGATCCCTCCAGAGTTGTGCAGATTGGGAGCGCACTCGATGAGGAAACCAGAGCCGAGCTGATCCATTTCCTCAGGGACAACGTCGATGTCTTCGCCTGGTAGGCTTCGGACATACCCGAGATTCCTGCCGCAGTAATAACTCATCGACTGGAAGTAATCCCTGGGTACAAGTCGATGCGGCAGAAGAAGAGGAGCTTCACCCCCGAAAGACAGCAGGCTGTAGACGAAGAGGTTGGCAAGCTCCTCAAGGAAGGGTTCATCAGAGAGGCTCGCTACCCCGAGTGGTTGGCCAATGTGGTGATGGTGAAGAAAGCTAGTGGCAAGTGGAGGATTTGCATCGACTATACAGACCTCAACAAAGCTTGCCCAAAAGATAGCTTCCCTCTCCCAAAGATTGATCAACTGGTCGACGCGACTGCTGGCCACCAGTTGCTGAGCTTCATGGACGCCTTCTCCGGCTACAATAAAATTAGAATAGATCCACAAGATGAGGAGAAGATGGCATTCATTACTGATAAGGGCCTCTACTACTACAAGATGATGCCGTTTGGCCTCAAACGCCGGAGCAACATTTCAGAGACTCATCAATAAGGTATTCGAAAAGCAACTGGGGAGAAATATGGAGGCCTATGTTGATGACATGATCGTCAAGAGCCTCCACCAGAGAGATCACATCCGCGACTTAGAGGAATCATTCAGTGCTCTCCGGCACTACCATATGAAGCTGAACCCGGCAAAGTGTGCCTTTGGAGTCACTTCGGGCAAATTCTTGGGATTCCTTGTTACCAAATGAGGGATTGAGGTGAACCCTAAGAAGATTCAAGCATTGAAAGATATGAGACATCCCTCCTACAAAAAGGAAGTCCAACAGTTGACAGGGAGGATTGTCTCCCTAAGCAGATTTATCTCTCGGTCAGTCGAGAAATGCCTTCCGTTCTTCAAGGTGCTCTGGCAATCAAAGGATTTCGAATGGTCCGAAGACTGTCGTGCTGCCTTCAAGGTACTGAAGAAGTTTCTGGAGACCCCACCATTGCTCTCCAAGCCAAAAGAAGGCGAGGTTCTCTACCTGTACCTCTCTGCTTCAGATGAAGCAGTGAGTTCAGTTCTTGTCTGGAAGGAAGAAGATGGGTCCCACAAGCCAATTTACTACATCAGCAAAGTCCTGCATGATGCAGAGACGCGGTATGCAAGGATGCTTAAGCTGATCTACTCCTTAGTGATTGCGGCAAAGCGACTGTGGCCATACTTTCAGGCCCACATTATCGTGGTGCTAACTGATCAACCTCTCAAGACCGTTCTCCGATCTCCAGACACTTCTAGAAGGATAGCCAAGTGGGCTGTGAAGCTAAGCAAATTTGATATCAGCTTCCAGCCCTGAACGGCTATGAAGGCCCAGGTGCTCTCCGATTTTTTGGCTAAATGCACCTGGAAGTCCGAAGACGAAGCCTCTTCGAAAGAAGAAGAAGCCCCGAAGGAGACAAACTCCGTTTGGGTGCTTCATGTGGACGGAGCTTCCAATGCTACTGGGTGCGGAGCTGAACTCATGTTGGCTGAACCTGACGGCCACACTATAGAGTATGCACTCCGTTGTTCCTTCCATGCCTCCAATAATCAAGCCGAATATGAAGCCCTACTTGCCGAACTTCGGACCACCAAGGATTTGGGAGTCTGGCAACTTCGAGCCTTCTCAGATTCCCAACTGGTTGTGAATCAAGTCAACGGAGAATATGCAGCTAAAGATCCAAGCATGGTACAATACCTAGAGAAGATACGGGCTTTATCTTTTCAACTAGAATATTTTGAAATTATCCATGTTCCACGATCAGAGAACTCCCGGGCAGATGCACTGTCTCGACTGGCAACCACAGCTCTGGAGTCCCTTGGACACACCTTTGTTGAACATCTTGAGACTCCTAGCATGGTCGAAGAGGATGTAGAGGTGCACCAGATCGACACTGAGCCAAGCTAGATGGATCCCATCATCAGATTTCTGAATGAGGGAGAACTACCGGAAGATAAGGTAGAGGCCAAGAAGATCCATTGGATGGCGTCTCAATACGTCATCTTAGACGGAGCCCTCTACAAGAGATCGTTTCCCAGCCACTGCTAAAATGCCTAGGACCCATCGATGCAGATTATGCTTTGAGAGAGGTCCACGAGGGCATATGCGGGGATTACTTGGGAGGCAGATCTCTAGCATACAAGATTATTCGACGGGGATATTACTGGCCCTCCATCCAGAAGGACTCAGCTGATTTCGTGCGGAAGTGCGACCAATGCCAGAGATATGCCAATGTGCAGAGACAACCTGCGAGTTACCTAACTCAGTTGGCAGCCCCACGGCCTTTTGCCCAGTGGGGGATGGACATTCTTGGCCCATTCCCACCAGCATTATGGCAAAGAAAGTTTTTCCTAGTGGCCATCGACTATTTTACAAAGTGGGTGGAAGCCGAACCATTGGCCCATATCACAGAGGGCAAGGTGAAAAATTTTGTGAAAAATTCCATCATCTTCAGGTTCGGCATCCCACATGTCATCATCACGGACAACGGGAGATAATTCGACAATCCGAAGTTCAAGGACTTCTGTGCTTGGTACCATATCCAGCATCGGCTGACATCCGTTGCTCATCCACAGTCCAACAGAGAAGTCAAAGTCACCAACCGGACCATCCTCTATGGTCTGAAGATGAGGTTGATTGCCGCCAAGGGACTCTGGGCCGAAGAGCTGACCTCCATTCTCTGGGCGTACCGAACTACCCCGAGAATGGCCACCGGCAAATCTCCGTTCAACCTGGACTATGGTACCGAAGCCGTGTTACCTATCGAAGTCTCCCTACAGTCCCTGAGAATTGAACACTATGAAGAGCCTGAGAATTCCGATCGCAGAAGAATTGATATGGATTTGCTATCAAGCACCAGGCTACAGGCCCAGATAAGAATGGCGGCATACCAGCAAAAGGTCACAAAGTATTACAACTCAAGGGTGAAGGAGCAAACTTTCCGCACGGGGGACATGGTATTGCGAAGAGCAGAAGTGTCTAGGCCAACGGAACAGGGTAAACTCTCCCCCAACTGGGAAGGTCCATATCAAGTCGAAGAAGTCATTCGACCAGGGACATATCGACTTAGGACCCTGGAGGGGAAGATCTTATCACGGCCATAGAATGTACAAAACCTTCGTAAATATTATTAATGAGAGAGTTCCTGAAATTCCTGTGCAAAGCTTCTCAACCCTACTCAACTCAGAACGGCTAGTTGCATCGACTGAATGACAACAGCCTGAATGACCCGATCTGAAAAATTGGTCAACTGCGCAAAGGAGAGTCTGATCCACTCACCTTATCGGTATGCCTGACGAGCGCAATGGATGGTTTAACCAGGCCACCAAAAAGATCAAAGGTGCAGGGATGGTTCTCGCAACCTATCCTACGGTGAATCCGAACATGCGCTAAGGCAGGCCTGAACAGCCTACCTTAATCACGACAGAAAGTGTACAGGGATGGTGTAAACACCTTACCCTACAGAAAATCCGAATACGTGCCTAAAAGGACCACTGTTGTCCTTTCTGTCAACAACAAACGTTCGCAGAATGGTCCAATTGACCTCGCTTCTTCCCTATAGATCGAAAGTGGTCTACGGAGTATACATTACAGGCAAATCATGATGCAACATATTGCAAAAAGTACGCGGGAAGAGGTAACGGAAAAGATTTTCCTTTCTTTTCAAATTTTTACATAAAAAAATAAAGAAACTCTCCTAAAGAGAGATATAAAAAAAAAGGAGCAGCAGCAGAATCTAGGAAATTTTCAATAACTCCCCGACGGGTTTTTCCGATACTATCGAGGAGAGACCTGATGGGACGACGAGGGGCCTCCGGGGTTCCCGTTCGAACTCGAGTCCGACCCCTCATCAGAGTCAAAATCGAATTCGTGGCCGGAAAAGGGAACGGAGGGTTTGATATTGTCCAAGCCCTTCAAGTTGTAAAACTTGGAGGCTTTCCTCCGACACTCCCAAAACCTCTGGTGGAAGGAGCCCAGGGCCACCCTGGTGAGCTCATCCTTAAAGGCAGTAGAAAATCTGAAGTTTGCGATGGCGTCCGCCACCTCCCTCTTTGCCTCCTCCGCCACCGTGGTCACCACCGTGACTTGAGCCCAGGCCTCCCTCAACTGAGCCTCCAGAAGGCGGACCTTCTTCTCGAGACGGTCCACCAGAGGCTCCTCTTCTTCGCCTCCTGGCCTGGGTGACTCCGGACTTCGCTTCCTCTTGGGGTCGATAGCCCTCCTCTTTGCCGCATGACAGAGGTCAAAAGTGCTGAACCTCATCGTTAATGGAGGGAGAAAGCCTATAGGGACGATGGCCTTTGATAGCGGAGGGCAGGGTCCTATTTATAGAAACCCTGCACCCACGACCAACTACAGGGAAGTGTGCTCCACGTCCTTCCCAGTCGTGTCAGAAAGCGCCACGTGTCCGGGTGACACTTTGAGAACCAAAAAGTCTCTCGAAAGCCATTTCCAGGGTAGTAACTGCCATCGCTTCGAATCTAGAGAAACCCACATCGTGCGACGGCATCATTAATGGTCTCTTTTTGGAAAAAAGAGACCCGGCGGCTCATAAGGCGCAAGAGATTACGACTATGCAAATTTCGACGTGCCACGTGGACAACGATGATCCTAATCAAATCTTCCTAATCACTAATTGGCGGGAAGATGACTTCTATCCATCCAAACGGACAAATTTAACATCCGAAGAAAGGTGGCAGTCTTCGGCAACGGAGTTCTAGACCATTCTAGGTTTTGTCCTCACCGATTAAACGGCCTCCGGCTAAAGAAGCCCCGTGGGCGAACTCTCCTACGACTTGCCGCGCTTTGCCCCTATCAACGACGGGGGGGCAAACCAGCGGCACATCCACTCCTTGAGGCGGGCTCCCTGTTGTGTCAACTGGGGAGGCGACCACTGGTAGAGATTTGACTAGACAGGGTCTCGCCGGAGCCCCTTCCACAGCCGCTACATCTTCCCCCGAGGTGCCCCGGGAGGATGAAGTGCTTTGGTCCCCTTCGGGACCATCCCTTCGAGCTTTCTTCCGAACTGCAGATCTGGTGGAAAGGGCCTGTGCAACCCTCTTCTCCGAAGTTTGGCGAAGCCAGCTCAAATCGTGCTTCATCTCGCCACCTGCAGGCAAAGGCGCTCACATCAGTTAAATGAGCTACAATAAAACCTGAAGTAGAGGGGCAGAAATTTCCATCGCTATACCTAATGAGGGGAATTTGCTAATTCCCGCCCGATGGAGATTCCTCTCCTCCAACAGCTCCCGGATGGGGGCAACTTCGGAGTTAACCAGAAGATCATAATCCGACTGATCGGCCGCCAAGACTTTCTTTCCGTCATTGGCGATCAGGCGAGGCTTCTTCCATACAGTGTCGAAGCCCCATGGATCAAAAGACAACACAAATACGAAGATTGGTTTCCATCCATGGATGGCGCTGGGCATGTCCTTGATAACCCTGCGGCCCGATCTATGGCCAATCACCCACCATCCGTTGCTGTGGAAGTCCCTTTTGAGAACGAAAAGGGCCGTGAACAAGTTGGTCCTAGGTTCTACATTGGCAATGTTGCACATAACCAGGAACCCGTAGATATTCCTGATGCTGTTTGGGATCAACTGTGCTGGCACAACTTGGTACAAGCAAAAAATCTTAACAAAGAAGGGGTGCAGGGAAAACCGAAGACCAGCCTTCAGGTGATCTTCATATACAGCTAGGCACCCAGGGGGATCCTCGTTCACCCGCTCCTCGGGCGCGGGGAGGACAAAGGAAAACTCTTTAGGAATGCGGTAGCATTCCCAAAAAAGGGTTGCCTTGCCCTGCAAAATCGAGCTGGGGACTGACTTCGGACCTACTATATCCCCGGCCCCCGAGGGCCCAACCCTTTTCCCCTAACTCTCAACGGTATCTTTCATGACAAAGGGATGAAGCAAGGGAGCGGAAAGAAGTTTCTACCTGAGGAATAGACTGGTAGTTTAGAACAGTTTGAGCAAAGGATGAGACGAGGTTGAAGAAGCTTCCTTGGCCGGACCTTCACACTTCCCCAAAAGAAAAACAAGGGTCTCTGGAGCCCCGCCAGGGGTTGGATTGACTCAAGGTTACCCTGGGGGAAAACCCACTTGCGACTGACCGTCAGGATAAGGCATACCTTTCATCCAACGGATGGAGGAAGGCTACCACAACCATCCAAATCCCAACCAAAAGATTGCCTCAACTACCGTGCAACGGGAAAAGGAGGGGCGGCTCCAGGGCCACCCACTTTTCCCTTCCTCTCTAATCCAGGAGTTACAACTGTCCACCATCTGATTCCCGGATCATGATGGACAATCCCGTCAAGGATTCTGTAATCATCCACCATACCGTCTCCCAGGAGGAAAATGACAAGGCACTAAAACTCTCACTTCTCGAGGCAAATCTTCGCTTCAAGAACTGAGAGTAGGGGGCAACTGTTTGGATATCCTGGTTCAAGCTACAAACCAAACTTCGGTTCGACTAGCCGAAGTTCTCTCTCCGGACTACGGACTTCGAACCAAGCCAGGGACAAGCTGATTGCAGGCGATCCAAGGCCACACGCCGGATGGCAACATCCGAAGGCTAGTTCTTCAGGTGATGTCTTCGGTCTCGACCGAAGACTGAACTCCTCATCGACTTCCGAAGGCACGTTCTTCGGACCCCACCGTAGACACGAACTCCAGTCTCGGGAAAATACCAAGTCTTCGGTCCATGCTAAGGAAAACCCGAAGCTTGGATCACAATCTGTTCCAAAAAGGCAACTGTAACCAACGGTTACAATCGACACTCATCATGCCATGATCATGGCGCACTACTCCTGCAGCCATGCCTCCGATCTAGCCGGAACCGCTCATAGACAACCCACAATCGCCAATCATGGAAGAGATTGGCTTTCCATGATCACTGGAAAAAGAGTGGGCCGCGGGCCGGGGGCCTTCTTTTAAATATGGGTAAGAAGGGTAGCTGGAGAGGTAGGCGAATAATCTCGCACACATATGCTTGTAATCTCCAAGAGCCTTTTCTCTTCCACTCTTTCTCGACACCTTCCCCATTCTGTGGCTGGAATCCGCCACTGACTTAGGCATCGGAGTGTCCCCCGCCGGAACAACTCCGGCAAGGGACCTATTTTGCAGGTGAACCAAGGAGCGGTCCTGCGATGCAGCGGCTCCGACCGGCCGATCCATGGACTCCACGCCAACAATTTTATTTTAGTAATAAAGTTTTATTTTTATTATTTTTATTCTTGTCATTTTAATTTCAACTCTAGGACTCGTTTAATTTATTAAAATTTTATTACTGACATTTAAATATTTGTAAATAGATTAGTTTAATTCCTGCAACTTAATTTCGGCAAATAGAATAGTTTTATTTCTGTAACTTTAATTTCTTGCAATTTACATTTTAGTAAGTAGAATAGAATTGATTTCATAATTTATTTTTAAATAATTTTGAAAGTTTTTATTTTAATCATGTCTGGCTAAGCAAACCTTCTGGGGTTGGCGATGAAGCTAGATCATGATTAGAAACCATTTTCTCAAGATTTATTTTCTTGGATTTTTAATATTTTAAGAGTTTTTCTTTCTTTTTAACCTCTTAGCCAAGAGACCTGATGAGTTATTGTTGGGTTTCATCCCTTTCATAGTTCATATTTGATTCGGTGCAAGAGGGGAAATAGATAGAAGACTTAATATATTTGAATTCCTTTTCTTTCTTTTTGTATAAACCTTGACAGAGTATCGTTTGACAGAGTATTGTTATGATTCTTTCATACTCTATACTTGGTTAACACAAGAAAGAGAACGGATGATATGAAAGTAATCTTAAAAAAGTTTTCGAAATCATTGGTCTAGTAAATTCAAAAGTCCTAAATCTTTAAATTACTTATTTCATCGATTTAATTACTTTTGCTCGTTCTTGTCAGTTTATCTAGGTGAGGGTTTAACATAGTTCGAACATAAATTCCTTGTGGGATCGACCCGTACTCGTTGGACATGCTACTCTGCACTCCATACACTTGCAGTACAACTTAAAGTTCACATCACTTGCTTTCATCATTTTAATTCGATGAATATTGATGTGGCACAATCACTGACATGGAGCCCACGTCGGACCCAGCTAGCGATCATGCTAGCAAAAGGTGCCACCTAGAGTGATGGCCAGATGAGCTCCTGAGATACAGCTCCCGTCTTTTGAGATCAAGCCCCCATCGAGATCAGCTCTCATCCGAGGTCGAGCTCCTGGTCGAGGTCATGCTCTCATCTTCCGAGGTCGAGCCCCCGGTCGAGGTTAGCTTCCATCCGAGGTCGAGCTCCTCGCTGATGTCATGCTCCCATCTTCCGAGGTCGAGCTTTCGACCGAGGTTAGCTCCCATCCGAGGTCGAGCTCCTCGTCGAAGTCATGCTCCCATATTCTGAGGTCGAGCCCCCAATCGAGATCAGCTCTTACCTGAGGTCGAGCTCCTAGTAGAGGTCATGCTTCCGTCTTCTAAGGTTGAGCCCCCGGCCAAGGTCAGAGCCCATCCAAGGTCGAGCTCCTGGCTGAGGTCATGCTCCCGTCTTTCGAGGTTGAGCCCCCGACCAAGGTCAGCTCCCATCCAAGGTCGAGCTCCTAGCCAAGGTCGTGCTCCCGTCTTCCTAGATTGAGCCCCCGATCGAGGTCAGGTCCCATCCAAGGTCGAGCTCCTGGCCAAGGTTGTTCTCTCATCTTTCGAGGTTAAGCTCCCGACCGAGGTCAGCTCCCATCCGAGGTTGAACTCCTGGTCAAGGTCATGCTCCCAAAATAGAGCTCCCTTTTTTCCAAGACGGAGTTCCCGCCCAGGACCAAGGAGAATCATCCACCACTAGACGGTAGGTCATAAGCAAAGGAGAGAAGACCAGAAGGAATTCAAACCAGAGCATGGAAGCTCCAGACCCTGCAACATGCTGCCTGCACTCTCTGCGCAATGTGTACTCCACCAGGTTTCAGGCCCTGTAGCATACCGTCTGCACCCCCTACTGTGCAACCAGGGCTCTAGTTCCCACAACATGCCACCTGTATATCCTAGAGGAGTATCCTATTAAGGCCCTAGGCCCTACGACACACCGATGGTCCCTCATGGAATAGAAGCGCTCCATCATGGCTCGAGGCTCAGTGACGCGATGCCACCCCTCCCATGGGGAATTGATCCACCATGGGGACAAGACCTGTAGCACGCCAACGAACACCCCCAATAAGAATATCTCCTCCCGAGATCTGGTCCAACGATAGGGAGGCTGCTGATAGAGAAAAATCCTACCAAAAGAGGGTATCGAAAAAGCAACGACCGGAGGAAGCACCATACCTGGTTTGGGCCAATTATCCCATATAAAATGAAGCAAGGGATCTCTAGGAAAGGGGGAGAAAATGAGGGGGGTAGTAAGTCAAAGAGAGCAAAGGGCAAGAACCAAGGGAGAGAACCTCCCTGCACTCTAACTCCCCACTCTTTCCATTTCACCTTCTTTTCTCTTCTACGTGGAGGCACCCTAAGCCACCGCCACTGAGAACTTGTTCTCCTCAATCGTCCCAACTAACTTGATCGTCGGAGTGTCCCCACCGGAATCTCCAGCCCGGGTCTCCTCTTTTCTACAGGAGTTGCTGACCGGGAAGTCGATCGGAAAGAGGGCCCAGCACTTCAGGGAAGTTCGACACATTCACGACACGTTGGAGCTACAGGGCAAGATGATCTAGATGACAACAAATATAATAAGTAGGAGCCGGAGAGATGAGTAGGAGTAGCGTCATAGGAGGAGGAGGAAGATATAGATTTCATATGATTTTTTATTTTGTTATTATATACTTATTTTTTTAGCAATGAAAATTTATGAAGTAAATCTATGAAATTACAAAATTTATTTTTTTAATATAATATAATTAGATTTTATCCATCTTATGATTGTGATTATTAATTATTATTTTATTTTTAATATTATTTTAAAAAAATTAATTATTTGTTATTATCATCAAAATTAATTTTTAAAAAAAATTAATTATTTCTTAAAAAAATATAAAATTAAAAATTTATTGGCGATGGCATTTGTCATCGCTAACAGTTATTACCATTGGCTATTTCTATTGACAAAAATATTTTTAAGTCGCTAATAAATTTTTAAGTTATTTTTAAAAAAATAAAAAATTATCAATGATAGCATATTGTTGTCACTAATATATCAATAAAAATTATTATTAGTGGTAGTCTGGTACTCCACTGAAAATGATTAGTTGTGATAGAAATTTAATTGATAGACTATTAGCGATGACGAGCCATAGCTGATAAATTTTTTTTAGTGTTCCATGCTGATATGGCAAGACCGCTGACATGGAGAAATTTGCGGGCGCCATGTAGAGAGGGATGCCACGTCGACCCTCTGGCTCAGACCCCATTACCGAGAAGAGCCGAACTCCCCCATGGTAGTAGATGAAGCCCAGTCCTCCGCCAGGTCGAGCTCATGAGCTCGGCACCAAGGCCGGAGCTGATATTCGCCCTCCAGAGGAGACCCTCGAAGGTTAGTGCCCCCCCAGTCGAGGTCGAGCCAAGAGCTCACCTGCCTAGGTTGAGCCTCTCCAAGTGCGCGCCCTCTGGACCGGGTCCGCCGACATCCGCCCTCCAGAGGAGACCCTCGGAGGTTAGTGCCCTCTCGGTCGAGGTCGAGCCAAGAGCTCACCCGCCGAGGTCGAGCCTCTCCGAGTGCGCGCCCTTTGGACCGGGTCCGTTGACATCCGCCCTCCAGAGGAGACCCTCGAAGGTTAGTACCCCGCGGTCGAGGTCGAGCCAAGAGCTCGACCGCCGAGGTCGAGCCTCTCCGAGTGCGCGCCCTCCGGACCGTGCTCGTACTTCGCCCTTCTCCACCAGGCCATCCTTGCTAGCCCGGAGCACCTAGGATGGAGCGAGCCCAGCCATCCCAGCTCGGCCTCAACTCAGAAGAAGTCCTCACCAGCCGAGGACACCGGCGAGCCTTTCGAGGACCGTACTAGAATGCCTCTCAGGCCGTACTGACTACCTGACACCACCAGTTACACCAAAAAGGCAAGCAACGTGCCGACCGAGACACCACATTCCTCACCAACCACTCCGATCACCCAGGAAAGAAGACCATCCGGGAGATTCGAACCCCGCGGGCGGCAGCCCGCCATTCGAGATGTCTCTGATTTCTCGAAACAAGGCAATCATAAAGGAGTGTCGGAACGCATGACAGCACCTTATCATGAAATAGGAAAGGGCTTCCTGGGACACCGCTGCGCGCGTCTGACAGCCCGGTGGGAACCTCGAAACAAGCTCCCAACGGCCAGTCTTCGACTACAAAGAACGATCGGCACCCCCCAAGGGGAGGCAGGTAACACAAAAAAAAGAGCAAGAGGCCATCACCACCACGAATGGAGGGAACGGAGGGGCTCAAGAAGAGGCGGAGGAACAAAACATTCCTCTGTCCCCACTACCAATCTCCCCCTGCGACGTTCACACCTCCACAAACACATCTTTCACTCCTCTTAACACAGAGTCCATCAAGAGGGGCCTAGCCAGGAGGATTTGTTCCCTTGGACCGTCACTGACTTGATCGTCAGAGTACCCCCACAGGAAATCCCGGCCCGGGTCTCTAACCATTGTCTTGCAGGCCCTAGAGTAGAGGACCACCGGACGATGGGAGGCGGGGACCCGGGAGCCGAGCGCGGCAGGTGGTGGGAGGAGCGCACTCCGACGTGGCAGCTACGGGCCACGACGGTCTTGGCGGTAACAGATTGGCACGCCAGGAAGGGGGGCGAGGACGGGTATGACTAATATCTTCACCACCCCCCAAGGCTACACGCCCAAGAAGAGTGGTGATGACACAGGCTGGAAAGGCTTATAAACAGGAGACCTTTTCCCAGCCTCCCTGCAATATGTCGCTTCCCCTGTCCCCTTCGACGGGGAAGCTATTGACGAAACCACTAGGCACGTGGTGAAAGTATGCCTGAGAAGCATGAGCACCAGCTGGTGGGGTTCTTCCCCCCCCGCCTGGCTGGACCGTCAATGCACGAGGCTCAGCTGTCGGGCCCTGGGGCTACAGTGCCCGCTGCCGGAGAAGCCCTCCACCGGCCATAGTGACATCACAAGGCATTGCAACGGCGAACAGAAGACCCATCTCTCAAGATTCATGGCGGGGGGCAGACTCCGGACGGGGGGCCCCGAACAGTTTGCAGGTCCCCCGTCGCCTCTGACTGCCAACGGCCGCACCACTACGCAAGCGGCGGACCTTATCACCCAGAGAATTGCACATGCACCCAAGGAGACTTAGGGGGTGAAAAGCCCTGGGGATAACCTCCTCGCCACGCGATAAGGAGAAAGTAAAAGAAGAAAGCTAAAGCAGGAGGCCGCGGTCGATGACACGATGGTGGCAAACCACCATGCGAAGACCCCTGCGAGATGGCCCAAGTCCCACCATGAGAAGTTCATCACCCCGAAGGACTTGGCGACGTGAGGTTCCCTGAGAGCGGAGAGCCCACGGCCCATAGAGACACTCCCGATGAGGTAAGTCCCCTCACCAACAATTATGATGACGATTTTTCCCCTTTCATGGGCGTCTGCCTGTTTTGCAGGAAAGGGTCAACAACGTCCCTGAGCCCAGCTCCAGGATGTCAAAGAAATCTCGAGCCACGTAGCTCTCATTTCCTGGCGCCCCCGAGCCTAGCTCCAGGATGCCAGAGGAACTTTGAGCCACGTAGCTCTCCAACTCCAAACGTCCCCGAGCCCAGCTCCAGGACGTCAAAGAAATCTCGAGCCACGTAGCTCCCACTTCCCGGCGCCTCTGAGCCTAGCTCCAGGATGCCAGAGGGACTTTGAGCCACGTAGCTCTCCAACTCCAAACGTCCCCGAGCCCAGCTCCAGGACGTTAAAAAAATCTCGAGCCACGTAGCTCCCACTTCCCGGCGCCCCCGAGCCTAGCTCCAGGATGCCAGAGGGACTTTGAGCCACGTAGCTCTCCAACTCCAAACGTCCCCGAGCCCAGCTCCAGGACGTCAAAGAAATCTTGAGCCACGTAGCTCCCACTTTCCAGCGTCCCCGAGCCTAGCTCTAGGATGCCAGAGGGACTTTGAACCACGTAACTCTCCAACTCTGAAATATCGGTTGCAAAATTTTATTTAAATTTAATTTTTTATTTTTGAAATTTGCAACCGAATTATTCGATTGCTAAATTTTTAAATAATAATTTAAAAAATAATAAAAATAATTTTTGTTTCGGTTGCAAAATCGGTTGCAAAATGAAATTTTAGCAACTGAATTTGCAACCGATTTAAATCGGTTGCTAAATTATTTAAAAAAAATATCGGTTGTAAAATCGGTCACAAGTTTTTTTAAAAAAATCGGTTGCAAAATCGGTCACAAATATAACAAAAAAAATCGGTTACAAAATCGGTTGCTAAAACTTGTTTTTCTTGTAGTGCAATTTGGTATTAAACTCTTGAAACAAATATTTTATAACTTTTTTTGAAAAAAACTAACTTCTCTTTAATTGTGTAGAGAGGCAACAGTATTATCATTGAAAAAATAAAAAAAGTGTGCTAGGCAATTTAATCTCAAGTAATATTTTTTTCAAGGTAGTAACAATTATAATTCTCTTGTAAATTTTTGATATACTGATATATAATATTTGTTTCTCAAATTTCAGTACAAGCGAAGAAAGAACTTCAAAAAAAATATTGACCTTTATGTAAATTTCCAAAACAACATTGTATATTATATATATATTGATTAAAAAATATTTCTTTCAAAATTGTATATGCTATTACTTTCGCATTTTGATCGAAACCTACCACATAGCACAGTCCCTTGCTAGTATAAATTAAAAGCTTTAAACGTGAAGCAAACTTGTGGTAGATTGGATTGCATTTTTCCTGGCTAGGGAGTCCATATCCCATATTCTACTTAATTAGTATGGGGCAGTCTAATCCAAGGCCACTAGGTATCGTTGTTCTTGTAGGACCTGATATCTTTAGACATAAAAGTATACGTCTGAGTGCCCCGGGATATTGGGTGAGCAAGGTAGAGGGAGAGCCTTTGCCTAGCTAGCATTTATCCATGTTCAAAGTGCAGACTTGCTATAACTCATTTATTCGTGAGAAGAGGTTGGGGATATTAAAAATAAAATATTGAATAGAAGAATGCTGAATAGATTTATTCGATTTGTACAAAAAGTATATCGTACATAACTTTCAGCATGTGGTGTGAGAATGAAGAAATGATAATAACACTATAATACAAGTTCATAGGCAGAATCACGAAGTGATACATCAAGATTATCTTGTATGATCAATTATAACTTTATTAGCCTGATCTTGTATACAAGATTGTTTTTCTCTAATAATCTAATTTTGTGAAAAAAAATATTTTTTTAATAGCTTGATTATTAATAACCTGATCTTGTGAAGATGATTACTTTTCTCTAATAACCGGATCTTGCGAAGAAAATTTCTTTATCAAAAATATAAGCTAAGGTATCAACTTCTTATAAAAAAAATATTTCAATAAGAAAAAAATCCTTTCTTATGGGCTAAAAGACTCCTTGACACCTTCAAAAGGAGGAGGGAAGAAATGTTAGGTGGGAACACTAATTCCGCTCAAACAATAATCATATATATACAACTTTAAAAGTTGTCAACTTCCAAAGCAACAAATATCTCGAGCTTTCTAAATGGATATTTACCTCTAGCCAAATTTTCATCTCTGCTCTTGTTACTGTTGATCCAAGGAAATATATGAACATACCAAAATACAGACCCAGTAAAGAACAAAAGATAGCCACAATGACATGTCAAAACACTCACGAGTTCTTTAATTTCTTTATTTTTTCAGAGAATGATGGGGAGAAAACAAAGAAAAAAAAAAAGAAGGAAGCTTTAACTAAGATACTGTCTCTCTAGAAATAACAGCTAACGACCTCGCCACCCACAAAACACAGGATGCTGCGCGAGATTCGATCAGCCTTCGCACCGTCTCAAAAGCAGGCATCAAGAAGGCAGCAGCAACACAGAGCCGCCAGGCTGCACAACACCAACAACAGCAAAAATAATTTTTAAAAAATAGAAACCGAAAAGGAGGGCAAAGAATTTACGATGGATAATTAAAACAGTAAAAGCCAACAAACACGCCAATTTTACCAATTTTAATATATATAAGCCATCAAACAAATTATATTAGAAACCAAATATTATATTATCTATATATATATATATATATATTGAAGAGTACATGATCATCAATATTGTTTTATTTTATTATAAATTTTTAATTTAAAAAAAATAGGAAGGGTTAAACTCGATGCAGCTATCCCATAAATTCTGTTCTATCTTGTCTAAAGATAAGTTGGCCAACCAGCGCTGTAAAAGTCAATATGAAATAAAGAAGAAAAATCTTGACCATCCAAACTATCAAACTAATCAGGAAATAATTTTAGATTTAATCGAATCATCGCATGTCGCCAACCTGTGACCAATTAATTATGAAGTAAGACCTCTATCCTAGCAATTTAGTATTTTCTTTGACTAATCTATAAATAATAATAATAATAATAATAATAATAATAATAATAATAATAATAATAATAATAATAATAATAACAACAACAACAATAATAATAATAATAATATAAAAAAATAATAGATTTTGAAAAAAAATAAAATTATTTTTTTTATTTTAAATTTTAAATTTAAAAGTTTATTAGAAAAATAAAGATAAAAAATCGATAAATTTGAAAAAACAAATTTATTTAAAATTTCAAAATTAAAAATAAAAATAAATTAAAATATTATGAAAAAGTGGCACGTGAATTTTAGTTTTTATATATATATATATATATATTGATAGATATTTTTATCGTGATCCCTACATTTACTGAACAAATTTATTGAAGAAATTTAGTTAAAATGTCTAAATAACTCGAGTAATGAGCAGATGAACGAGTGGTCAACACGCACGACAACGACCGCACGGACGAGGCGCGCGCTAGCGTGCGCCGGCGCCGGAACTAAGCGGCCCGGCCTGCCATCGAATTACCCAATCACGGCGCAGATCCGCGACCTAGGCGACCTCACGGGCGAAGTGCGCCTACATATGAATCCTGGCGGTGAGGTGCCTACATTCCGGCCATCGTGCGCTGGATGGGCGATTCCGGTGATCTTTAAATCTCCGAGCTCTAATCGGGCCTCAAACAAGACTCGACAAGAAGAAGGGGAGAGAGAGAGAGAGAGAGAGATCTGTACCATCCTTCGAGGAAGGTAGTCCCACTGCTCTGCTGCTGCTGGGGTGGCGGCTGGGCGTACGGCGGAGGGTAGCCCTGTTGCGGGTAGCCCTGCGCATACCCCGTCGGTGGGTACCCCTGCGGCAGATACCCCGGTGGCGGGTAGGAGCCTTTCACGTAACCCTCCGGCGGATACCCTAATCATTACGGCAAAAACTCCATCAGAAACCCTAACAACATCCATCAAAGACCTGACCGTAGGAACCAATCAGACCAAACAAAATCATCCAAACCATAGAGATCTAGACCGAAACCAAGAAGGAAATCCATACATTGGGGAGGAGGGACGCCGACGGGGGGCTGCTGCTGGTTGTAGTAGCTCATCTTTCTCTCGTTGTTCTCGCTGGCGGCGGAGACCGGGGTGGACGAGGCTTTGTCGCCGAGTACTAAGATTGAAATGGAGGAGCGGAGGGTTTTTATAGGGGAGAGAGTCCAACGGGGATAAGAAGAGGAAGAAGTTTCGCGTGCGAGTCCGAATCGCGTTGGGTAATGTACTGGGGATACGCGGGAATCCTATCGGAGGAATTTTTTTTAAAATAAAATAATTCGGAATACTTCCCGGTTAAGGAACTGCCGCGAATTGCGATCGCCGAGGGGTCAGAACTAACATCCCATTCGTTCCCTTGTCAACTAAATATAATTTAATTACAACCTTTTTAATTTGAGTTGACATAAGACCTTGTTTGGCCTATCAGAACCCTTCACGACGACTCTGGAAAAATCCCGTAATTTAAGTGCATTGAAAACCGTTGGTAAAATTTTTATTGGCCAAAAAAAAAAAAAAAATTGATGACATGGAAGGCCGTCCGAAAAAATTTAATTGTTATGACAAAAATTATCCAATCAAAAAAATATATATTTATGACGATAAGTTATCAATCGAAAAAAAAATAAATGCTTTCATCATGAATTTATTATCATTAAAAATAATTAAAAATTTTACATACAAATATATATTCGTTGGCATAAGGTTTAAGCATCAACATATATATAATTATTATTAGTAATGGCTATAAATATACTCGTTGAGAAGGCCGTCGGGAAAAATTCAATGTTCAAGATGGAAATTATCTTATCAGAAAAAGTTATATTTATGACGACAAGTTATCTGTCAGAAAAAAATAAACTCTTTTATCATAGATTTATTACCGTTAGGAATAATTGAAAGTTTTACCAACAAATATATATCCGTTGGCAAAAGAATTAAGCATTAACAAATATATAACTATTATTAGCAACGACTATAAATATACTCGTTAGAAAAGGTCATCGAGAAAAGTTCAGTTTTTATGACTAAAATTATCCTGTCGAAAAAAATTGTATTTATGATGACAAGTTATCCATCAAAAAAAAATAAACTCTTTCATCATGGATTTATTACCGTTATGAATAATTAAAAATTTTACCAACAAATATATATCCGTTGGTAAAAGGTTTAAGCATCAATATAAATATAATTATTATTAGTAACGGCTATAAATATACTCGTTGGGAAAGATATACTTTTACCATTGAAATACTTTGCTGGAAATATTTTTTTCCTATTTTTGGTTTAACAAAAATATCCAAATTATAAATTTGTCTGCCAATGCTACAAAATTTTCAAAATGAAACTCAAAACTAAATTAATCAAATCATAAGATTTAATCAAATTGCACAATTCATCCACCATAAATATATTATAAGTTGTTCACATATATGTATCAACATAATTATATAGAGTCGTATCTAACCTAACTAGTAACCACCAAAAGACAAGCTAAATTCCAATAAAACAAAAGAAAGTTTTGTTTCCATTGCTTCATATTTCAACCATATAGATGCCCGCAACAATAAAGATGCTTGGACTTGTTCCTTTGCTCTACACGATAATTCCACCTACATCCAAATCAAACAAACATGGAAGTTAACCTCAATTACATAATTCATGTAAATTAATATTTAAGATAACACATTATAAAATTAAAAAACTCTTCAAATTTATCTCCTTGTATGATAAATTACTTAAAACCATGTAATACAAGTATTATTAATAACTAGCATATAAAGTATTAATAGGATCATATGTTTTATAGTACTGGACTTTTAGAATTTAGATAAAAACTATTTATATGTCAAATATATTAATATAGCAAAACCACTTTACAATAATAAACATACCTCAAAAAAAGCATACCGTTGTACTTGCCCTCCCACTTGCTTTGTTACCAAATTCATTAATGTTGTAAGTTTTTCTTTAACATCTTGTAACTCATTTTCAGTATTCTAAATTTTTTTCTTCATGTCATGCAATTCTTTTTCAATGGTTTCAAGCCTTAATTCTGCAATTTCAGCTTTTTTCTCGATCTATTTAATTCTTGTCTCAGCATTTTCTACTCTTTTCATTACCTTTTCAACTTTACGATTTGCATCTACAATCATAGTTTTTGATTCTTGAGCTTGAATAGATCTCAAAGTAGATTGATTTGGATCCATTCCTTCACAAAGAAGTCAACCACGTTTATTTGAGCCAAAAACACACATAAATATTTCTTCATCATCAAGAAAAATCTTCCCCTCATCATGCTTTTATTTAAGTTCTTTCACTTCTGCCTGCATTGAAATTTAAATTCTCAAGTGATTAACATTCATACTTCTTATCCAAACTAAGAACACATATGGTGAATACCAAATATGATCAATACCCAAACTACTCAATAGACATGTTACTTTCTATAATTTTTATGTATTTTATGAAGTACTAAAAGATCCACTTGCTAAAGAAAATATAGAATGATATAAAATTTGAGGAATAAAACCATTCATCATTCTCAAAAGCAATTCTCTTTTAATATACATGAACATTCGCATACCATTTTTTCTTCAGCTGCAACATTAACTAAAGAACCATTCTTACGTGTACAGGTTTTTTCAAACATTTCCAACCTACTTGGTCGCACCCCATTTGTAGCATGAGTCTATAATTACAAAATTTAGTAAAAATGAAAAATACACAACTATAAGATCAAAATTATAAAAGAAATTTATATTATTTCTATTATTCATACCAGCCATTGCTCAATTACACTGAAAGCAGTCCTACCAGTACAAGGAACCATATTGAGTTTTGTCTATTTTCTACATTTATCTTGCTCATTTTCTGCAAGTAAATATTGATGAATTAGTTAAATTAATACTAGAAAGATACTTAAAACAATCATCTTTCTATTGCTTCATACTCATCCTTTTCATACCCGAAAAGTTTCACTATTCCAATGTGCAACAAGCCATTCCCAATCATCCTTAGTGATTACCTCATCTAGTAAGCGCTTGAATCTTCCTTGATCTTTATGTCAATTCTTATAAATTTCATACAACTCATTCCTATACTCTCTATATTAATCACTAAGTTTCCTTATCACATATTTTGTCCTTCTTATAACTTCAGCCTTATCAAGTCCTTCCTCAAAGAGAATAAAATAATTCTACAAAAAGATAACACAATTTAGTAAATGTCAATATTATTGATTTCTAATTAAAAAATTGACAAAAATCTTACCATGATGTAGTTAATCATATTCCTTATTTTATTCTCAGGAATTTCACTTCATCATTTAACTTTAAAGGGTGCAAAAGATCGATTTCTAACTATTGTACCATACCAACTTACAAATTGAGCACAATTCTCTCATGCAATTTTTTCCTTGTGATCCCACTCCACTATTTTCTTGGTCTTTGAATTTGTCAGCTTATTGTTCAAAGTCCTCCCTCATCCTCTTTTTGTAGTATTCATGACTAAACATGCAAAATCAGAAGTATAAAAAAAAAAATTAAATAACCACTTCAAACAAAAAGAATTAAGAATATATAAAAAATATAATATTTAAAGATACTTACTAAAATTATCATTTCCACCTTCTTGCTCACAATCAACATTATCTCTGGTAGTAGGTGGAAGGTCTTGTTGAATTATAGCATTAACTTCTATGCCTCTACCTTTAGTAATGCATCTCTCTTTGCGATTACTAGCTTCAACCATAATTATCTACCTTTATATATTAAGTTAGTAAAACTTCTGCTTGTTCCACATGATATTACAAACTTAGTAAAGAAACAAGAACTGAGTATCATCTAAACAATGCAGTTAATAAACATTGAAATAAATTTCATTAAAGGGCTTTCATGAAAATGACCAGTCCAAAGTAGAAAAAGAACAAAACCTAATAAAATTATAAAAATATATAACATGTAGTGCTTGCATAAGTAAATAACTTCTACAAAAGCTCATGCCATCATAGTTCTTCCTCCTCACTATCATTATCATCCTCATCATCACAATCATCTATTGATGCAGGAATTTTGTTGCTAGAGAGGCCATCATGATCTTCATCAGCATCATCTTTCATTACAAATTTTTCAAGATTTTCAAGCCTATCATAATCCAACAACTCTGCATCGATACTTTGAGAAGGAAGGCCATTCATAACCCAATCATCCACTTCATCATAATTTTCTGTCATATTTGACATAGCTTCAGGATGGGATAATTCATTTTGCTGAAATGCACATTCTTCCTCCAAATTGATGCTCTCTTCCTCAATTAGCATATCATAAAAGGTACGAGATTGTGTCTTAAGGACCACAAGAAAATCAGGCTTAATATTGTCTGAACATAGAAAACTTGCTCCACTTGATATGCAAGCATATATGGCTCATTGGTATTCAATTTTCGTTTAGTATTGATACTTATGTAGCCATAACGATCTTTCTCGATTCCTCTACCAGGGCTATGAACATCTCACCAGATATATTTGAATAAACAATTCGATTTCCTCCCATATAATACAATTCCATAGTGTCGATTAGTACACCATAATAGTCCATGTTCGTTATACCTATAATTTTCTTAACAAAAACTCCACTATTTTGAGTTACCCTCCCACTATCACATTGCATAGTACGAAATTTGAACCCATTGATTTTGTAGCCATCATAAATTGTGACCACTGAATCGGGACCACATGCCAACTGATATAGTTCTTCACTCACTTGTTCGTTTCCTTTGAAGTACAATTGTGTTATCTATTATAGTTAAAAATAGATCGTTAGCACATCATTCAATATAATTGATATAATTTTTTGTTTCTCATATTTGAATAGTATATTATTTTTAAAAAGAGAGATTATATCACTTATATGTTTTTCAAACTATTCAGATAATTAAGTATCTTGAGGTTGTCTAGCATTATGAACTTAGAAATTTTATATCATGTTGTCATACTCACTAAACAATACAATCATTTCTATCACAATGTTGCATATTAGATACAAGTCATATATATAAATATTAAATAAAAAGAGCTTACTTACCTTAAGTATGGCAAAGCTTCGTTGCAATTTTTTAGCACTTATAGATGAGCTTGTAGTAGCTCCATTCTACTTAGCTTACATCTGAATCTAACATTCTTTTCCTTATTATTTTGAAAAGTACAACCAAGTTGTGCAAAAACTGCTAACCCATAATACTGGGGCTATTAATTGCTCTTGCCAGCCCTTTACCTCCTATGCAGGTTACACACTTGGACATGTCAACTGGTGTTGTATCTCAGCTTTCGGATCAGCCCGTCAAGTACCAGGGTCACCTTTTGGCCCGTGCACAGCAAGTCGACCAAGGTGTACGTTGACTGCACCTCATGGCATGTGGCCACTTCTAAGCTACCTGCGCAACCCAGCCTATCCTCATCCACTTTAGGAGAGGTGGATTCTTAGGCAAAAGATACTGGTGCACCTGCAGATGCACCCACTTTAGTTATCGACCCCAACGATAGTGCCCTCACCTTTATCAAACTATACTATTGATGTTGTTCACCCCGTCTAATTTAAATGATGAATAGTAATAATGGACCGGCTTAGCCACAATGATATGCACCCATCCTATGATCACTCGATCATAAGATGGCACACGAAGGGCAAAAATCTATAGTTCATGGAAAATTAGTATGCATCCTCTCCCATGTTTGTTAGCCTGCACTTCATTGCCTTCTGAACTGATATGCTTCAGTCAAGCTTCTAAGGATCCCAACTGGTGTGCAACCATATCAGTTGACTTTGATGCCCTTATGCATAGTGGAACATGGATGCTTCTACCTTACACTTTGCATACAAATATGATCAGGTATGAATGGGTTTTCAAACTTAAACAATATCCTGATAGCTCCATTGAGAGATATAAGGCATGGCTTGTAGCAAAGGGATAGAGCAAGCAACATGGGATTGATTTTACAGAGACATTTAATTCTATTATCAAAATCATAATAATAAGGCTTTTTCTAGCACTTACCATCTCTTTTGCTTGGCCCATGAGATAGCTTGATGTGCCTAATACATTTTTGCATGGACACTTAGAATAAATCTTTTTTATGGAACAACCTTTGAGTTTTCCCATCTATAATTTTTTCAACTTGTGTGTCAACTTAAGAAATCTCTCTATGGTCTCTGGAAAGCCCCAAGGGCCTGATTTCAATAGCTTAGCAATTATCTATTTCAGCTTGGTTTTATAGGATCTAAGGCTTATACTTCTCTATTTTATTGCATATATGGGTGCTCTTCTATTTATAGTTTAATCTACATGGATGATTTAATAGTGATTGGCAGTGATACATCTATCATTTTCTCACTCATTAATTCTCTTATGAATGAGTTTTCTGTTTGAGACCTGGGTTCTGTTCATTTCCTTTTGAGCATAGAGATATCTCCACATCCAGATAGTTACTTCTTATCCCAATAAAAATACATCAAAGATGTACTACAAAGAGAAGGTATGTTGGATAAAAGGCCTATCTCAACTCCTTTGGTACTAGATTTTGATTTCAATAGGCCATCCTCACCATTTTCTGATCCAATATTATATCGAACGATTATAGGGGCGCTACAATACACTATCATCACATGTCCATATCTCACTTATGTTATTAACAGATTATGCCAATACATGCATGCACCTTCAGACCTACACTGGATAACTATGAAGCATACTCTACGCAACCTGAAAGGCACCGTAATACATGGTTTATCATTCCATCATCATTCTAGCTAAGAACTCCATGCATTTAATGATGCTAATTGGGTAGGATACGCATAAGATTGGTGATCTATGAGTGGTTTTGCCATCTTTCTTGGCAAAAACTTAATCTCTTGGTACTCTAACAAGCAGTCAAGTGTTATTTGTTCAAGTATCGACGTCGAATATAAGGTCATTGCTAATATCATAGTAAAGCTGATTTGTATTTAATCACTTCTCAATGAATTAGGTATTCCTTTTTATGCTCCTTTCATCCTTTGGTGCAATAATATTGGAGTTGCTTACTTAGCTACTAACATGGTATTTCATACTCGAACAAAGTATATTAAAATTTATTATCACTTTGTACAAGAATGGATAGTCGCTAAGCAACTCATCTCCTTCCACGAACAGATTATGGATATCTTTACCAAAGTTTTATCACATCAATGCATCACTCTCTTGCAAGACAAGCTTAAAGTGATTGAGCCCCCCCTTGTGCTTGCAGGGCATACTGAAACCAATGGTATGCAAGGCAATCATAATAATATACCATAAATTTTCTTCATTCAAAATTCAAAAATTAAATTTTAAATTCAAATCTTTGTTATAATCTTTTTTTATCTATTTTTCATATTTTCTCTCTATTCAAATTCAAAATTTGAATTTGAATTAATACTGGAATATTTTTTTCCTTATTTTTCTCTTATACGTGTTATATATATTATATATATATATATAATCAATAAAATCTCAAGGAAATCAAATAGAGTTTTGGCTATCTTATTCTATTTCCTTTAGAGTATAAATAAGCAAAGGCATCTTATCATAAAACTAAATAGGTAAAGGCATGGAACTCTATGCAAGTAGATATTGAAGAATAAATGAAGTCCTGAAGTCTAATAAGATTTGTAAGATTCACAAAATTAAATGTGATTGACAGATAAAATATGAACTATATTTTTCCCCCAAGAACTTAACTCAATAGTTAATCATGAGAGCTCACTGCTCTACCATCTAAAGAAAGTCAATGCAAGTATACATGAAATTTTTTAAGTTAGCTAAAAAGAGCTCCATGGATATCAAGTTTGGATTGAGAGTAGAAAATTTGGCCTTGGCCATACGTAGGCCAATACGATAGTCCAATGGATGCTTACTATCATTATTCTGCATCTTTCCAAAAGGGCTTGCCCTACCTCAAGACACAGGCCTTAACAACTCCATGCAATCCCTTCTCTTAAAAACTCCCAATGAAAAACAAAAGAAATTCCTTCTAAAATTAAGTTTGGCTTTTTTTTTGATAATAAAATTAAATTTGGCCTTATTGAGCATGGCCATCCCATCCTAAGCTAACTTGAAACCAGCATATTAAAGCAAAATAAAAAAATAATGAAACAATATATTTCCTAGGGTTCTTGATGTCTCCAATATAGTGCTCCTACCACTTTTTGAAGGGAAAACATGATCTAAGGAGGGATTTAAAGGAGTAGATCTAAAAGTTTATACAATTAAGATCTATTCTTATTACTGTCAAAGTACTCTTTAACGGAACTCGGACAGTGCCTAGGGGTCTTGCTAGTTACTTCGGTGGAAAAGCGGTGTCACTCCTAATGGCTCTTGAATGGAGACATATAAAAACAATCCCTAAAGTGGGGTTTCTAACGAAGACCCTCCGACGCTCAAATTAAAAAAGAATGAAATAAGCTACATCAGCCAGAGCTGAGAGCAATGATAAGGAAGATGACTAAATAAGCGTGTAAGAGAGTAAAAATACATTACCTTTGCCGAAGAGTCCCCTCTTACCTATTTATAGAGCTACATGAGATAACTAAATTCCATTAAAGAGGTGGCATCTTCTTATAAGTGTAACAGATTTATGATAGAATATGAAATCTTATTCCTGGAATCTTTTCTATTGGAATTGTGGCTGCTATGGTGATCTTGCCCACTACTACTTTCATTGAAATGGTTGTAACTTGCTAGCCACAACCTTCATAAGGATGACTAGAATTTGTTTTGCTACCTCATTCAGGTATCATAGACTCAGTGGTCTGCTTGGCACCGAGGGAGATAGAGCCTAAACATTATGTCCAATCATTCTTGACTAAGAATGCCAGGATAGGTAGTTGGGACCAAATATTCATTCGATAGATGTGCATGAGAAATTTTGATGGTCAGGCTCGGCTACTTACAATCTCTCGGTGTAAAATTTTGTAGCTTTATTCGGTAAAGTGGCTGACTTAGTTGGCTTCTACTCAATTGGTTATCAGATAGATCTTTATTCGGTGTCTGCCTCCTTCTTGCTTAGTATCTTAGTCGATGGTTCAACAGCCATCTTCTTCTCCATCGATGGCCTGGCTACTTCTCGAGGTTAAGTAAGCTGTTGCTATAACAGTTCTTTTTCTCATTTTATTGGATGATAGGACACTTCATGCTGATCAATTTAGTAACCATATAATTAAAGAATTTCGAAGAGACTAGTTAGAAGTAGGGGTAGCAAGTGGGTCAGGTCGAGTATAAATGGATCAGGTTGGAAACATGTCATGTCATAAAAATCTAAACTTAAACCCGACCTATTTATTAAATAAGTAAGATTTTGAAACCCGAACATATCATATTTAATAAACAAGTTACTCTGTTCGACTAATTTAACCTATTTATTAAACAGGTTTGAATTCAACTCGATTTAAAAAAACTGGAATGGGATCCTCCACTCTACTCTAGTGATTGCATCATCGCCGATCTCTCCGGCCACCTCAACCATGCTCTCTGTTGCATCTACTCCCTTGACCTGCTCTCAGGCTTGGCCATGTCTCCTCCCTCGACCTGCTCTCAGGCTTGGTGGCATCTCTACCGACCTGCGCCATTGGCCTCTATTCCTACATCAACACTCAACATCGCCTTCCTCACCACCTCCGGCAATGGCCAAACAAGTAGACCCCGATACTTAACCTTGCCAACCACTGCAACCCCTCCACGGCTCTTGCACTGACCTCTCCTCCGATATCAAGTCTTGCCAATCTCGGGGCATCAAGGTCCTCTTTCTTGGTGGCAGCTCCAGTAGTTACTCCCTCTCCTCTGCCATTGATGCCTAGAATGTCACCAACTACCTTCTCAGCAGCAGCTCCTCCGCCCTCTCGGTGCCACACTGTCCTCGATGGCAACCACTTCAATGGCATTGCTTCTTCGGTCAGATCTCAAGCATCACCAATGCAGTCGTTGCCATCTCTCGGACTCTACCTTGGTGTCCAAATAGAAAAAAAACAAGCAAGACAAATGAAAGAAAATAAATTATAGAGAAGACTTGGAAGACTCTTGAAGGCCCCAACATGTGCACTGTGCATGGGGTTTTAAAATTTAAATTATTCCCCGGCAGGCTTCAACACATGACCTTCAAAATAATGACAACGGGCTTTTTAGGCGGGCTTCAAACATTTTGAGACTTTTATAATTTATTTTTGATGGATACCTAGAAGTTGGCCTAACCTATTTAATAAACGAGTTAATTAAATAGGTCAATAAACAAAAATTCAAATCCAATCCAAATAACTAAATATATTAAACAGGTTGACTCGTTTACGACCCGAACATATTTTGGCTAAATCCAAACCTGTTTAAGATGAGCCGAATGTGGATCAGGTCATATTTTGCTATCCTTAATTAGAAGCGGTTTCTTTTTTAATTCTCTTGATGTATTTAACCCTTAAGCTTTTTATTTTTATTTTTATTTTTTCATATTTGTTGCTTGCTTCTGTCAGTTCTGTGTTTTGTGGGGACTCAATAGATAGCTTTGAAAGCTTATAAAAAAAAAAAAAAAGATAGTTTGGATAGGGCTAAAACCAGATTGGATACCAGTATATATTCATATCCATATTCATATTTATTTTGTCTAACAATTATAAATATGGATATGAATATTAGTTGAATGCAAAAAATTTAATATCCATATTTATTTTAAATGGATACAGATATAAATCAGATATTAAAAGCATGAATATAAATATAGATATAAATAAGATTATTAAACTTTATGATTATAAATAAAGATATTAAAATAAATGATAAACTAAATTAATAGTATGTAAAAAAAATAAAAATACTATATAAAATTATATAGGATTATAGATAATATCGTATATTCAAATACATATCAGATAGTTGCCTATTTTATTCATATCTATTTTTCTTTGATAAATATATATATATATATATATATATATATATATATATGTATATATATATATATGTATATATATATATATATATGTATATGTATATATATATATGTATATATATATATATATATATATATATATATATATATATATATATATATATATATATGTATATATATATATATGTGTATATATATATATATATATATATATATGTATATATGTATATATATGTATATATGTATATATATGTATATATGTATATTGTTACGGCCGTAATGATGACGTGGCCGGGCTCAGATACCGTCAGATATAATCAAGCCACGTGGAGGTTTCTTCGGCCGAGTCAGCGTCGGTTCCCACATCGCCGAGGTCAGGCTCGGCCAGGCTACCTCGCAAGACGACTTCCGAAGACGTTGCCACCCTCGCCGAAGTCGAGCTCGGTTCGGTGCTCTTCCTGCCACCTCGCCAGGTGTCCATCCAGGAGGGGTCCACCCAGGCCGAGGTCGGCTGATCCTTCGCCCCTTCACCAGGTGGTCCCCGGAGACGGGTCCACCTCGGCCGAAGCCAAGCGACCTCCTGCCACCTCGCCAGGTGTCCACCCATGAGGGGTCCACCCAGGCCGAGGTCGGCTGATCCTTCGCCCCTTCGCCAGGTGGCCCCCGGAGACGGGTCCACCTCGGCCGAAGCCGGTTGACCTCCTGCCACCTCGCCAGGTGTCCATCCAGGAGGGGTCCACCTAGACCAAGGTCGGCCGATCCTTCGTCCCTTCGCCAGGTGGTCCCCGGAGATGGGTCCACCTCGGCCGAAGCCAGGCGACCTCCTGCCACCTCGCCAGGTGTCCACCCAGGAGGGGTCCACCCAGGCCGAGGTCGGCTGATCCTTCGCCCCTTCGCCAGGTGGTCCCCGGAGACGGGTCCACCTCGGTCGAAGCCAGGCGACCTCCTGCCACCTCGCCAGGTGTCCACCCAGGAGGGGTCCACCCAGGCCGAGGTCGGCTGATCCTTCGCCCCTTCGCCAGGTGGCCCCCGGAGACGGGTCCACCTCGGTCGAAGCCGGGCGACCTCCTGCCACCTCGCCAGGTGTCCACCCAGGAGGAGTCCACCTAGGCCAAGGTCGGCTGATCCTTCGCCCCTTCGCCAGGTGGCCCCCGGAGACGGGACCACCTCGGCCGAAGCCAGGCGACCTCCTGCCACCTCGCCAGGTGTCCACCCAGGAGGGGTCCACCTCCGCCGAGGTCAGGCCGCCCGTACAGAGAAGATCCCAAAGAGAGAGGCGCAGGTTCCGAGATTGGCCCTCGAGCTATGCGCATCGCAGGCGGCGCCCCGTACGGATGGCGACGGCACGCGAAACACCACTTACGTCGGCCCGACAAGTCCCGCAGTCGAGAGGCGCGGCTCTGACAAAACTGGGCCCGTAAGCGGACAGCGCCGGCACTTAGGGAAAAGAGCGCCCTCACTGGGCCCGAGGTCTGACCGGCCGCCTTGTCGGCGCCACCCCCCTTCCTGTCTTTACCCTTTCCCCGCTGGGCTCGGCGAACGAGGTCGGAAAGCCGCCTGGCCCTCAACACCAAAAAGGGGAAAAAGAACATGATGGAAAGGGGAGCCTCCCGCGAGGGGAGGACAGGCGAACAACGGGAGGAGATAAAAGGAAGGAAGTTGGAAGCGACCAGGTAGGCTGATCAAGCTGGGGACAAGCAAGGAACAGTGGCCAAGAGCCCCGCTCCGAGAGTAAGATCCAGGGTCCCGAGAGGGGATCGCTTGGCGTGAGCTCGGCAGGGAGGCCCGGCCGAGCTTCCGATCCCTGTAGCACCTCTCTTGCTAGTAAATTCTCTGAGTCTGGGACTCCTTCGGGCGCCCGTCTTGGAGAATCTGTTCCTTCTCGCCGTCTACTAACTTGACCGTCGGAGCTCCCTCGCCGGGATCCCCGGCCAGGGTCTTCTGATCCTCTCTCTTGCAGGTTCGCTCCAGCTAGGAACACCAGGAGCCAGGCGGTCCGGTAGGATCGACGGATCCGAGGCACGGGCGCGACGGCGAGATCGACAACATATATATATATGTATATATGTATATATATGTATATATGTATATATATGTATATATGTATATATATGTATATATGTATATATATGTATATATGTATATATGTATATATATGCTTTGTTCTTTTCTTAGATCTTAAATTTCTTTGTTGGTTATACCATCTTTTTTATTATCAAAAAATGTCCTCCAATTTTCATATCACTTTACGTTGATTAAATTATATGTTTTGATAAATCATTTGAGAAGTATTTTGCTATCCGGTGTGTAAAATTATTCTCTCTTCTGCTTTATATCTTTTCAACTTGACAGTCCTCAAACATTGAAAGAGGGTGAGCGGAATATTTAATCCTTTCTTACATAGTTTTTTCAGCTCTTCAAGCTAAGTATTATCCAAAGAAGTACTCCATGAAACCTTCCTTAAATATATAAAATCTTCACAGCCTTGTCAAAAGAGCGTATGAGTTATGTTATGAATATGCTCTATTCCTACTATTAACCCTTTCGTTGCACAGGCTTTCTCGTTTTTTTTTTTTTGATAAAAAAAAAAAAAAAGAAAAGAAAAGAAAAGAAGCACAGGCTTTCAGTATGGATGATTTTTTATCAGCAGGATTCTAATTCTTTTCAAAATCTAGCAGAAATGCACCGATCAAGCGGCGATCGTCGCTGGCCAGCTGCTTCGATCCAGAAAAAGAAAAGAAAAGAAAAGAAGCACAGGCTTTCAGTATGGATGATTTTTTATCAGCAGGATTCTAATTCTTTTCAAAATCTAGCAGAAATGCACCGATCAAGCGGCGATCGTCGCTGGCCAGCTGCTTCGATCCCTCCTGCCCATGGTGCCCTAGCCAGGCTGACAGGTTTGGATTTTTATTCCAAGCCGTCCGATCGAACTACGCGATATAAAATCCTGGAAAAATCGTGCTTATGTTGCCACGTGCATGGCTTCTTACTTGCGAATTGGTGTGAAATGCTAGAGAGTGCAGCACCGGTGGACGGTCGTTCTCCAGGTTGACTCACGCGTCAACATCTACCATGCTATATAATATATTTCCATGTCCATATACGATACTTTTGCCCTCCATGATTACATGGTGTCACTGTCAGCGTCATGTCTTCTGAAATAGAGAAACTTTTACCGTCCATCTCTGATCAAACCGTCAACAGCTTCGGCACACCATATCCGGTGTAGTAACATACAATCGTCCGAGTTGAGAAAGTTGCGTATGGGTGGCTGGGTAAGAGGGATCGTGAGACGGGGAGGAAAACATAACGCATCGCATCTGGGATCGGACAACAACCACGACCAGAGAGGGAGAGGGGTTTTGCGGAGGGGGAGAGAAAAAGGGCGATAAAAGGGGGACGGAAAGGGATTGAGACGAGGGAGAGGAGTTCGCCGCTTTCGAAGAAACCCTAGGGTTTTGCGCAGGGTGAGGGTTTGGTTGCCATGTCTGCGGGGATCTGCGGGAAGCGCTTAGGGTTGGAGGAAATCTTCGGATCTCCGGCTCCGGCCCCGTCGGCGAAGAGATCTCGCTGCTCGAGATACGGATCTCCCGCCCGGTCCTCCGATTTCGGCCTCGTATCCGACGACAAGGTCACCATCCTCCTCCGCATGTTCCCGTCTATGGATCGGGAGGTAGACATCCTTACTTGCCTTCTTTATTTTCTATTTTCAGTTTCGCGTATTGATCTGATATATCCTGGATCTATCCATCTGTTGGTTTGTTTGGCTTTCTATCGACATAGCCGCTAGCTTCTTGAACCTTTTTCCCTTTAATTGTGTTCGTTAATTGGTGGGAACTCATTGGACCGATTGCATAGATATTTTAAATTCAATTTTCATTCTTGATCATGGTCAAGTTACAGTGGTGATTTGTAAAAAGACCAAGAGTTATTGTTAAGATAACGGTGTACGAAGTGTATAGGTCAAAATTCACTGAAAGCTGTTGCAGAAAATGTGCTTATCTCCACATTGTTCCTTGGCATGGGAGATTATTTGTTTCCGATAATTAGCTGTAGAATGGAAGTTTAGAGATCCTCTATCATGATTCAGTCCCAAGAGAGATGTTGCAGTGCACTGGAGACATCTGCTGGCTGAAATTTTATGGGCTCGTGCAACAAATTAATTTCAGGATCTTTTTTTAATTCTCAGCAGTTCATGCATTCGATCCAAGTCTGATTCTTACTGATGTACTTTCATGGTCTGATATCTCAAGATATTTGTGTAATGTGTCATATTTTGTTTATATAATTATTTTGATCATCACGTCAAACGTGGTTGTATGTTGTTGGTTATTGTTGACATTCAAAATTAACAGTTCATTAGCGTTCTCTGGACACCATTGTAGATCGGGTTGGAGGGTTATTGTGGTATTTTTGTCTATTGTTGAGTACATTCCTCTTCTTGTAACTAAAGCAATCCTCTGTCTCGACTGCTTCTTGAGCAATGTTTAGGACATGTAGATCATAGAGGATGTATCTTTTTTAAACGGGGAATTAACTCTTCTACTCAGCAGCTCCCACATCACTTAAAGGCTTCATGGTTGTGCGCAGTATCCAGTTATATGTGGCATATACCGAGATTAATGTCTGTCCAGCACCTTCATTGTGAAATCATGCTATCACGTCATAAATTACATCTTTTTTATGTGGGATATTCGGATGGCATAAATCTAATTTGTTATATAAAATTTTGATTCAGGTGTAACTAAGTAAAAGGCATCATGAAATTAAATCAAATACAAGCTTCGTTTCTTGCTTGATTTGGAATGTATCATAATCTAGATTTTTCATCGATCCCTGTAAATCTTTTTTTGACTATCAACAATATGAATTTTCTATTTGCAATTGCTGCACAGGTTGTGGAAATTGTTTTAAAGACTCATGATCACAAAATTGATGATGCCGTCAAGAGTCTTCATGCTCTGTGCCTTGACAATGATTCGACAAGAACCGAATCAGCACAGCTTAACTCAATTCTCCAAGCAAATGAAAATTTTGTTGAAGGTTAGGAGATGAGATGGATTTACATGTTGTGTCCTTGTATATTTTTCCATTTGAGTTGATTGGCGGTGATATTATTTCAGTGTAGAGTTTTGTGTACAACTTTCTTTTAAACCTTTTGTATTTTTGCTTGTTTCAGGTGTTAACGATTCTCATACATCCAAGCAGAATGTTGAAGGTACTCAGAATGACAGTTTGGTTTCTGAGTCTTGTATTCCCCAAGATGTGCCTTCGTGGGTTGATATTTTTGTACAAGAGATGATGAATGCCTCAAATTGGGATGATGTCCGAGGCCGTGCTATGAAAATCTTGGAAGCTTTCGAAAGAAATGTTGTTGCACAAACTACAACATCAGTGGAGGTAGATGGTCTAAATTTTCCCTTTTGGATTCTGGAAAGCATTTTCCCCATCTTTTCTATTTTTGATAAATGATGTTGCTTCTCTTTTTGACTTTGATATGAAGCAGCAGGAGATTGCTTCTCTTAAAGAGCAACTGCAGTGTTTGTTGAGAGACAACCAGATTCTCAAGAGAGCTGTTGCTATTCAATATGACCGCCATATGGAGCATGAGAAGGAGCTAAAGGAGGTGCAGCAATTGAAGCACATTATTAGTCAGTACCAAGAGCGAATCCGGACATTGGAGGTAAGCAAAAGCAGCTCTCATTTTGCTTCACTTGGTATTTTGTTGAATTTGGCACAATCACATGCATGCATGCTTTAGGAGGGATGGTGATGGAAATACACAGGACCTGTAAAACTTTGACCATCTGTGCTCACAGAATGACAGCCCCTGCCACGTTACATGCTTGTCGTCGGAAGCTAAGACCTTGGGTGCTGACATTATCACCACCCATCCCATATTACATACTTTTTTAAAGCTGGGATTTGATTTCAACTTGATGATGTTAGGTTAAAAACACAGCTTGATGCTACTTTCACATTGCACTAGAATGTTGATCAGAGTGCTTGGTCTTGATTGGGATGGTAAAATGTTATAATTTTTGTGCAGCTGAACAATTATACATTGACGGTGCATCTTCAGAGGGCACAGGAATCCAGTTCCATTCCTAGTCAGTTTCACCCAGACATATTCTAAAGCCCACCTTGCTGACATGTAGTCATTTTATATCATGGTATGAACCTACACCTGAAAAATTAAGATCTTGTCGATGCTTGAGCTAGTAATGTAGCCTTGCTCGTGTTATGGCATCTCTTTGCCAACCATGTATCAGAGAGTTTTTAATCAATTTGTTGTAACATGCTTCTTGCGATCATGCTTGCGATTGTGTTTGTGCCATAGTTAGTAGTTTAAGGATTTATTTGGAAAGGATGAGATTGGCATAAATTTTATAGGATTTGGCAATTCCATGGATAAAAATCATGTTTTCTTTTCTAAACACTATTTGGATGCTAGATTTAACAATAGGATTAAAAAAATAATAATAAGCAATGAGTAATCCTATATATATATAATGATCTTCAAAGATCATTATTTTTTATCCGCGTTCATGAGGCTCTATCTCTCCCTTTCCTTAGACCTCCTTGCACGATGTCCTCCCTTCCCCCACTCTCTACCTTTTCTGCCCACCATCACTTCCTTGCCCTCACTCTCTATCTCTTTTGTTCACCCCCACCTCCTTGCCCATTCTGCCATCACCACTATCATTTTGCAAAATTTCATCCCCTCCACTCTTTGCCTCCTTCACCCATCTTTGCCTCTCCCTATCTTAGTCGATGGTGACTCCCCTCTCACCTCCTTGCCCTTGCTGCCGCTATCATCTAATAGGACTTTGTTATCTGGTTTTTGGCCTTGCCAACCCTTGTTGCCCTGGCTTTGATTGATGGCTCCCTCTTTGATGTCTCTGTAGGCATCTCTGATATCTCTAATCTTATCTCTGCCTGCATCATTCTCAGCCAGTACTTCCAGCTTCACCTTCCCATCTTTCTTGTTGCTCACTTTTTTTCTTCCATCTTCAATGGTTTAAATCGGATGGGAGGCTTAAAGCAGGTGAATAGTGAAGGTTAGGTAATGGCGACGGTTTTATGTTGGGTATTTATATAAAGGATTTAAATAAATATATTAATAAATAAGTTAATCATCGATAATTATAATTTATTGATTAAGATAGTGATTAGACTATCTAAAAACTTTATATTCAAATTTTTATAATCTTTTATTATTTATATATTTTATAAGAAAAATTATTATATATATATATAATTTTAATAAATTTATTATTAAAATGGTATATATATAATTAAATTTTGGTAGTAGATATTAGAGAGAAATTTTAAATTCAAATAAATTTTAATTTTAAATTTTAAACTCTTTTCTAATCTTATAAAGTATTTTTAAATATGTTAGGGATGATATTGAGTATAGATCAGGTCGATCAATATTCATATATATCTTATAATTAATTAAAAATTTTATATACATGCTAGTCCAATATCTATTTCGGTTGGATCAAATCAAGTTGATCAGGGGTTGAATCAAGTTGGATTCGGGGTGTATATTTATATTTATATTTATATATTAGTGAAATTGGAGGCTCTTGATTCTGGTATATGTATAATATGTGTATTAGTGATATTACAGTATATGATATATGCTATACGGTAGGTATACAGTATAAGTTATATAGTATACTATATATAATATATATATAGTATACGATATATATTATATGGTATAAGTATACATTATGTGTGATGTATTATGCAGTATGCATTATATGGTATGTACTATATGTTATATACTGCTGTACGGTATCTGCTATATTATGTATGTTATATGGTACATGTTATATGCTATATATTATATATTTAATATACAATATATATTATATGGTATATGCTATGTGTTATATAGTATATGATATACGGTATAAGCTATAAGGTATATGGTATATAGTATAAGTTATATGATATACGGTATAAGTTGTATGGTATATTATATATGATATAAAGTATATGGTATGAGCTATGCGGTATAAAGTATATGGTATGAGCTATGCGGCATAAACTATACAGTATGCCATATGTACTATATGATATATGATATGTAGTATATGATATATGATATATGCTATGCGATATAAAGTATATTGTATAAGTTATATGGTATAAGATATATTGTATATGATGTATGATATAGTTTTGTGATATATGGTATTTGATATATGGGGTGGGTGTGTGTATATATATATATATATATATATATGTATGTATTAGTGAAATAGGAGGCTTTAGGTTTTGTGTTGTCTTTTTATTGTTACGAGAGTTAATACTCCCTGACAAGGTTTTAGGTATATTAACTGAAGAAGATTTATGCGATGCTCTTTTCTGAGGAAGAGATGAGAAACGTACCGTAAGTTGTCAAATGTTCCCGGACGAATAATTCTAAAAATTTTCACCAGCGGAGTGGGGCCTCATGGTCAGCCCAGATGGGTAGGTACGCCCCCTCAACATGATTTTAAATCCCCTGAACTCGTGACTGACAATCCGTATTACGTGCCTTTTATCGCTTCCGCATTCTCTCGCCATTTCGCATACCGTATACCGCATTTTCTTTATTGAAGGGATTTTTCACATCATATTTTTTTTTATATATATATAAATAAAAAAGAGATGGGGATAAATCTCGGTATAGCTATTTTTTTTGAATTTAATCCTGTCAAACTATGTTCGATTCGAGCTACAAGTTTATATGTGCTCTTTCTATCACTAGTGAATACGTCAGCCTGGGTCTTCATCATTAGTGAGTATGTCAGCTTGACATTATTAAAACATCGGAGTAGTGCACTTTCTCACCATTTCGATTACATATTCCAGAAAATACTTGGATTTAATCAGATCATAGCGATCATGCCTCGAGCCCGTGATTGATGGGAGGTGAGTTTAAATCTTTATCAATCGGGCTAACGTCTTAGCGGTAAATCATACATTTTTTTAAGATATGTTTGAACAGGCTAAAGTTTGCAAACTCATTTCAATTCGTCGGACAAAAGGTACCTAAATATCAGAACCTTAATCGATGCATAGGTATTTATGCTGGGTCTCATCTATTTTGATCTTCACATGGAAAATCTGCAAAAATATTTCTGCGTTTGGAAAAAAAAGAGCATCGTCCTTCATTTGCTTTCGGATTTCTGGATTCGTCTGGAGCATCAAGGATGCCTCTCTTTCACCTCCCTCTTTCTAAATTGGTATAACATTGTATCATCCCTTCCACTGGACAAGACAAACATGCTTTCACTAGCACGCAACAACGTTCACCACTTCTACTCTAACTCTGTTCCTCTCATCGATCTGCATGCAATCATGGAATCAGTTTTCTTGGTCATTTCTGTATTTCACCATCCACATCTATTTTTCAAGGGAGATTCGTTTACTGTATTTAATTGGATTAAATATGTATCTTCCTCATTCCACTCTTTTTGCCATTCTTGAAGGAGTTCAATTGAATTGCCTCTTCTCTGTAGCAATTCAAAGTGCAACATATTTTTGCGGTTGATTGGTTAGCTTGCATTCGAAGTACATTTTAATTTTTTTTGCTTTTTTCAATATTCATCCAAATTTTGCATTGTTGCTTAATACCAGTACCAGAGCGGTTTGCTTTGATAAATCCCTCATGATGCTTGTTTTTTCTTTTCCATTTCTCTTATCCGAACTGTTACCCAAAAAAAAAGATAAGCACGTTCGCCGCATAACATTATTTATTCTCTCACGCTGGACAAATATCGGAAGAGTAGCTACATGCCTTTGCTCGTGCGTGGTCTCTCGTTGCTATAAACCATTGTGCACTCGGGATTGATTGATCTGCATCCATCACCAGCTTTTTGAAGACGTCCTTCCAGTTCAAAGCCCAGCAAAACTATTAAAGTTGGTAGCCATCAACCATCCATGAAAGAGAGCGAAAGTCACAAGTATATAAACTAAACTATGATGAACGAACATCCTTGGAAGGTATTAATAAACAGGCGACCAAATAAGAATCGTTGCACTTACCTACTTGTTTATTTCCTTTCACCTGGACTATGAAAATAACTTCGTTAACATAACCGTCGGAGAACAAAAACTAGGAAAATCACTGAGAGTGCAGGTAAAACTTTCTGGTTACATTTGGTGGATCGCCAGAAAATCCTGAATGATAATCTGGATTACCTGCAAGATAGATTACTATTGAATAGATTGCTAGTAATACTGATTACTGTGTTTGGTATACACCGGTAATCTATCAGTAAGATTGATTATTGTATTTGGTATGACAGATATATTACTGGTAATCTAAGCTCAAATTTTTAAAATATTTTTAAGTCAAATTTATTAAAAATATATTATAATATAATATAGTAATGTAATATAATATTACTTTAATATAATATATTATAAAAAATATATTAGATTATATCATATTTATTATAATATAATATAATATATATAACATAGTATATTTATTTGAAATATATTTATGTATTTATATATAATATATATTTAAATTATGTATTTACGTAGAATATAAATATATTATTTTAAATTTAATAATATAATATATATAAATTTAATAATTACTTAGTATATTTCAAAGATTATATATAATTTTTTTATATTTATTTAGTATAAAAAATATTTTTAAAATTTTTCAATTTTAATATAAAATATTAAATATTTTATATTATTAAATATAAAATATTTAAAAATTATATTTTTAATAAATAGCTAAAATATGAAAATTAAATTTTTTAAATAAAATATAGATTTAAGAAGAGATCCCAATTAGTACCCAGAGGAAATAAAATATTAAATATTTTATATTATTAAATATAAAATATTTAAAAATTATATTTTTAATAAATAGTTAAAATATGAAAATTAAATTTTTTAAATAAAATATAGATTTAAGAAGAGATCCCAATTAGTACCCATATGATATAGATGAGAGGGAGAAGGGAAATATTTCATTCTCACCGAAGTAAAAGGGACAGGACAATTTTGTAAAAATAAAAAATACCAGATTACCACATCTTTGGTAATCTGGATAGCCACCCCTTCCTGAGATAATCTGGATTATCACATGAGAGGTAATTCAGATTACCACTACAATATAGATTGCCGATTTAAAAAAATATCAAACAAGATAATCGGATAGGTCCAGGTTAAAATTATCCGATAGATTACTGTCTACCAAACGTAATCTCAAATCTGGCCAGTAAAAGCAAAATGGTAAAGAAAATCACCTTTTCGACTTCCCTACCTTTTTTGCCCCTTCATCCATGGCATCGAGGATGTGAACGCAAGCTTATGTAAGAAATCCAGGCAACCGAAGGGAACGAAGATCATGGACCCTTCACTCGAAGAAATCACTTGTTGATGCGGCAACAAGCCCGTGCTACGTTTCCTCTCAATCCACATAGGCCACATAATTTATGATAATTCAAGATTTTCTCCAAAAATATTGGCTAAATATCTAATATCTTTTCATTGTACACTTGATATAAGACTAAATATATGCCTACACGAGCTCTCCATAATCCATATTCCTTTTTTTTTTTTTTTTTTGGGTAAACAACATATTATCCTATTTAAAACATGGCATCTTCACCATGTTAAGAGTTCAAGTTCAATCATACCTAAGTACACATACTGTGCTTCAGCCTTGGTCAATTTGAAAAGGACTCCAATGTCCTCTAATCCCATATGGACCAGGGGTTGGACCCATTTTGATACAATTTAAAAAGATCCATGACTTCACCTTAAAAAAAACTAGTTGGAGTGTATTTGAGTTCTTTGAACTTATATAAATACCAAAAGTCTTTGACCTTATAGCAACCTGGGAGTAAACAACTCTCAAATTCTATGTTGATCCTGTATCTCACCTAAAAAAGATAGCAAGGCCATGTGCTGAGGGGGCAACCAACAGGAAGATCTTCTTGCTAGCCCGTACACTAATTTGGACTTTAATTCTTCAACTCAATTATCCCAATATATTAGGGTTCGTGTTATATGGTGGTACCCAATTTAAATACGGTAGTCCATATATTTTTCTGCTTCTTTCATAGGATTTTAAAGGTCCGCGAATATGGTAGTCCATATATTTTTCTGCTTCTTTCATAGGATTTTAAAGACCCCCGCGGAGGAGGAGGAGGAGGAGGAGGAGGAGGAGGAGGAGGAGGAGGAGGAGGAGGAGGAGGAGGAGGCGGCAGGCTGGGGGGGGGGGCAGGCGCGCCGGGGTGGCGGAGGGGGGTGTGCTAGTAAGCAGGTGTTATTTAGTTGGTAGAAAATTACACCTTCTTGCTCCTCTCATTTGAGATACTTGCATGACTAAGGGTCAAAATAGAAAGGAGAATCAGCAAGGGACTAAAGTAAGCACATGGATTTGGTTTAGGCCAAGTAACCAAGGGTGAAAGTAGATCAAATGTCCATTTAAATCTATTTTCATTTCCGGATCTATCCTTGATTAATATTTATTTCTATATCCATATTTATATTTATCATATATATATATATATATATATATATATATATAACCAAAATCTTGCTATGTGATGAATTAGAGAGGCAAAAGGGTCCTTTGAATTGAAAAAATAAAAATAATATAAAATAAAATAAAGATAGTTTTACGATCCCATGGTTATCATGTGTGTCCCGGTGGATATTTTGCGGTACAAAATTTGGATGGTGCTTTGTGTATGTAGATGGAATCCACATTAAATATTTTAGATCCAATGGTAAGTTTTATAACTTTCTTTTAAAAGATTTTAATGACCCTTTATTAAAATTTAACGACTTCTCATTTTCTTTTTGTTAAAATATGATTCTCGTTAAAACTAATTTAATAACTCTTCTCCCCTCCTTTCTGATTAAAATAAATTTAAATTTCTCACGCTTCTCCCCTCTCTGGTGGATACCCTTTTGACACCCCATTGTTACTATACCTTGAGCATCATCGTGCTGCCCCCGACAAATCACATAAGCACCACCATCTCCACCCAAATCGAGATGTTGATTTTCAAAGATAAAATTTTATTATTTTAGATTAAAAAAAATATTACCTTTCAAGATTTCGAAGGCCCTTTGCTTGTTAGCAGTATCTTTGAGAATTTCAATTTATTTTGAGCAGTTTCTTTTTGTTTTTTTTATAAAGAAAAGGAATATATAGAAGGAATAAATCCCGGTATAGCTATTTCCGTAGACCCCAGTTCCATAAAGAAAAGGAATATATAGAAGGAATAAATCCCGGTATAGCTATTCCCCTATTCCACCAGGTAATGTTCGATAACACCATTAAGATACCGGTTAGTAAAACAGGAACAATCGGTCTCAGAAAAATTCTTGGATTTAATCGAGTCACCCACGAGATCATGCCTTGAACCTACAATCCATTAATAATGAGACAAGGCCTCTACCAACTAGGCTACCGCCTTAACAATAAGCAATTTTAGTTTCCTTTATCTTTAAAACTTGTTATGATATCATAATTTTATTTTAATTAATTAGTAGGCCATTCTTTGAACCAATTTCATTATTTTTGATTTATTAGTCAAATCAATATATAGATGGAAATATCTCTTGGACTTGATAAAGATTCTGATCTACAAAGGGATGTTTTATATTTTCAGCTTTGTATCTTTACTTTGGCCCGAAGAATATGCCTAACGTCTTTATATCTTCGACTTCGTATCCTTATCTTGGTCCGAAGACTAAGCTTGTCAATCTTCTGTCTTGGACTTCATATCTTGTCTAGCCCGAAGAAGGCTAAGCTTATCAACCTTATATCTTCGGCTTTGTATTGTTGTCTTGGTCCGAAGACCAAGCCTTTCGATCGAACATCCTTGGCTTTATTCCTTCAGCATGATCCGAAGAGCATGTTATCTTAATTCAGGATTGTAAGTGTTTAGCTACTTTTCTTTGTTATTTCCAAAGAAATTCTTCTGAAGTGTATAGCCAACATTCCCTTTAGGAGCGCTACTAAAGAGAATGTTGAGCTCACTTCGGATTTACTCTAAAAAAGAGTGACATATTAGGCATATGGGCTTTTCCAACCCCGAAATAGTTGAAGTCTGTTTTGGTTATTGCAACCACCCACATGGTCGAAATCCTCAGATTGGATAAGCTCTGAAATAATTGATTTTCTAACCGCCACTACTTACAGTTATGAGAAGGTTGCGTTTGCCAACTCTCATAACTATAAGTAGTTACGTTAGAGCCTATAAATACTGGTAAGAGGGGACACTTGAGGTAAGCTAAGCTTTTTCCAGAAATTTGAATTCTTTCCTTTTCCTCTTTGCTTTGAAGCTCTCCATTCTGCTGCTTGAGTTATTGCTGACTTTGGCATCGGAGTATCCTCCGTCGGAAGAATTCCGGTCAGGGGATCTGTTTTGCAGGTTCCAGATGATGGTGAACCAGTGGGCGAGCCACTCCATTCGGCCGGCAGGGATTCAGTATCAACAGATTGGCATGCCAGGTAGGGGAAGATCTGTTTCCTCTGTTTGAAGGAGAGTTTTGCTAACCCAAAATGGTGAAAGGGAAAGCTCAGAATACGTCTACAAGCAAGGAGTGGCAGGTTCTTCCAACCGGAGATCTTCCAACGGATCAGGGACTACAGTCTCCTATGATAATGGTGGGGCAGCAACAGTTTGAAACCCTTCTAAACAGAATAGAAGCCTTGACAGCATTGGTTCAAAACTTGCAAGAAGCTGCTGCTCAAAGGCAGTGTCCGCCACTTGTTCCACAGCCCAACCATCAGCTTGAAAGACAAGAAGATCGACATCAAGAACTCGCTCTGAGTTACTCACGGACTCGGTTATCTCATGACCGCTATGCTTCCCCACCAGATCGGCAAACAGGAGATCATGGTAGAAAGAAGAGGGTCAGGCGCTCTCCCTCTATTTCTTCTAGAAGTTTTGCACCTGAAGAAACTAGGCAAAGAGAGATCAATTTCGAGTTTGAAGAGAAATTCAGATCCATACAAGCAGAAATAGCTAGAATTTCGGATCTGAGGAGGAATGATGAGGTTATTGCTTTCAACTCTCAGCTCCCTTTTTCTGATCGTATAGATCCCTAGGAGCGAAGTTATCCTTAGGCACTTCAAGATCCCACAGCTAGAGGCTTATGATGGGACTTCAGATCCTCTTGACTATCTAGGGAGCTATAAGGCTCATATGATGGTGCAAGGAGCAACTGGTGCTCTTTACTATTTTGCTTTTCCTGCTATATTGAAGAGATATGCTCGAATGTGGTATTCGAGCCTGCCACCAAAGACAATCCACTCTTTTGCTGAACTAGAGCGGCAGTTTATTTCGCACTTCAGAACATGCCAGAAGATGCCGCGCAATATAGACAGTTTGTTTCTCCTCAAGCAGCATGAAGGAGAAAGTTTGAAAAAAATTGTTCTTCGCTTTAATTCGGCCACTTTGGAAATACCGAATCTGAATGAGCATGTGGCCATGTTTGCCTTAAAGAAAGGCTTGAAGTCGTCCAGGTTCACTTTTTTCCTGGACAAAAGATTTTCAGTGAGCTATGCCGAACTGTTGGCAAGGGCTCAAAAGTATGCTACCGCTGAGGAGCAAGTGGCAAGCCGAAGACTTGCAAAAGGGAGATATCCTTCTAAAAAGAAGAATGCCAAGGGACCAAACATGCGTACATCCTCTAACAATGCTTTGGTTCCCAGACGCAGCCCCAGATCTAAGCAGCAAAATAGCCGGTTTGATGCCTACACACCCCTCAACTTGCCAAGAGAGAAAATTCTGCTAGAGATTGATAAGGAAAACTATTTTCAAAAGCCACATCTCCTGAAGACATCTGCAAAAGCAAGGGACAAAAACAAATACTATCGATTTCACCGGGATCATGGCCACAACACAGAGGAATGTTTTCAGCTTCGGGATTCCATTGAAGACCTGATAAAGAGGGGGTATCTTGGAAAATACATCAACCGCCCCAGAACCTCAAGCCGAAGCAACGATTCTCCCAAGAATGTTTGATGAAGCTGATCTGCCACACCAAAAACCAACTGATGGGAATGTTGGTATGCTTCATCGGTCATCTGTATGGGATATTGAAGCTAAAGAAAATATCCCTAAAAGGTTCAAAGGAAAGAACTTTATCACTTTTTCCGATGAGGATATCCAAGGAGCTCAACTTCCATATGATGACCCTGTAGTGGTCTCGGTTGTTATTGCCAAATTTGATGTAAAAAGAATTTTGATTAATAATGAAAGTTTAGTTGATGTTTTGCTATATGATGCCTTTCTTCGGATGGGATTGTCTGGACATGAATTGCGAAGATCTTTTATTCCTATAACTGGTTTCGGTGAAAATCAAATTGGGGTTGAAGGCGAAACGGTTTTGCCCGTGACCTTTGGGTCCGAACCATTTCAAAGAACCCTTCTTATCAATTTTATTGTAGCTAGAACATCTTTGACTTATAATGCAATATTGGGGCATCCAGCATTAAATAAATTCAGGGTCATAGTATCCACATTCCACCTTTTAGTTCGGTTTCCTACCTGGACATGCATTGGAGAAGTGAGGGGAGATCAAAGGATCGCTCACCAGTGTTTAATGATCCAAAACAAACAAACAACTAAACCAACACTTGATCAATTGGATCCAAGAGATGAATCCGAAAACTATGGAGAACCAGTGGAGAAGACACTATTTGTACCGTTGTCCGAAGACGACCCAACAAAGCTTGTACAAATTGGTAGCTTACTGGATGAAGAGTAAAGGTAAAATTAATTACTTTCCTTTGAGATAATGATGATATTTTTGCTTGGACTGCTTCGGAAATGCTCGGAATTCCACCTGAAATAATTACGCATTGCCTAGAAGTATCTTCCCATTATAAGCCTGTTCGGCAAAAGAAGAGAAGTTTTGCTCTAGAAAGGTAGAAGGTTATTGATGAAGAAGTTAATAAGCTACTCGAAGCCAACTTTATAAGAGAAGTGCAATATCCAAATTGGCTGGCAAATATGGTTATGGTGAAAAAATCGAATGGCAAATAGAGGATTTGCATAGATTATACAGATCTCAACAAGGCATGTCCGAAGGACAGTTTTTCTTTGCCAAAAATCGATCAGTTAGTGGACGCCATGGCTGGTCATCAATTGTTGAATTTTATGGATGCCTTCTCAGGCTACAACTAGATCTGAATGGATCCGAAGGATGAAGAGAAAATTGCTTTTATTACAGAGAAAGGACTTTACTGTTATAAGGTAATGCCTTTTGGGTTAAAAAAATGCTAGAACAACTTTCCAAAGGCTCATCAACAAAGTCTTCAAGAATCAAATTGGAAGGAATATGGAAGCATATATTGATGATATGATTGTAAAAAGTCTTCATAAGTTCGATCACATTGCAGATTTAAATGAGTCTTTTGATGCTCTCAGACACCATCGAATGAGATTAAATCCAACCAAATGTATTTTTGGTGTGACCTCTGGAAAATTCCTGGGATACTTGGTCACCAAGCGAGAAATAGAAGTTAACCCAGAAAAGATTCAAGCACTTCGGACAATGAGGCATCCCACTTACAAGAAGGAAGTACAAAGGTTAACAGGAAGAGTTGCTTTATTGAGCTGATTTATTTTTCGTTCTGCAGAAAGATATCTACCTTTTTTTAAGGTTCTTTGCCAAACTCAAAACTTTGAATGGATAGAGGATTGTAGAGTTGCTTTTGACAAGCTGAAGGAATACTTAGAAAATCCTCCCTTGCTCTCTAAGCCCTGCGAAGGAGAGACACTTTACTTATACTTATCAGCCACAGACGAAGCAGTTAGTTCGGTGTTGGTACGAAGAGATGCCAATCATTTGCATAAGCCGATCTACTACACTAGTAAAGTGTTGCATGAAGCATAAGTCCGATACCCCAGAGTGTAAAAGATTATCTTTTCTCTAGTGGTGGCAGCGAAGCATCTTCGGCCCTATTTCCAAGCCCATTCCATTATGGTTCTGACAGATCAGCCCTTAAAAGCCATTCTTCATTATCCTGACATTTCAGGAAGGATAGCTAAATGGGCTGTTAAGTTGGGGGAGTTTGATATTGAGTTTTAACCTAGGTCAGTAATGAAAGCACAGATTTTGGCTGATTTCATAGCAGAGTGTACGTAGAGATCCGAAGAGGACCAACTAAGAGCTGAAGAAGAAAGTATCGAAGATGGTCCGGAATCTATCTGGATGCTCCATGTGGACTGTGCTTCAAATGCCAATGGTTGCGGGGCAGGATTAATTTTGGTTGGTCCGAATGGGCAAGTTATTGAATATGTACTTCGATTTTTTTTCCAAGCATCGAATAATCAAGCAGAGTATGAGGCACTAATTGCTGGGCTTAGAATCTTCCAAAAACTAGAGATTAAGAAGATCAAGGTTTTTTCTGATTCACGGTTGGTGGTAAATCAAGTAAAAGATGATTTCGAAGCTCGGAATCCAAATATGATTCAATACTTAGAAAAAGTTCGAAGCCTGATATCCGGGCTGGAGCATTTTGAGATTGTTCATGTGCCAAGGATGGAAAACTTTCGGGCAGATGCTCTTTCGTGACTTGCAACCACTGCGCCAGATTCTCTTGGAAAGACATATGTAGAATATCTTGAAGATCCCAGCATATCAGAGCCCACAGTTAAAGTGTGTCAAGTTGAACATGAACCTTCATGGATGGATCCTATTCTTAAATTTTTGAAGGAAGGCACCCTACCCGAAGACAAGCTAGAGGCTAAATGGCTTCGGTGGATGGCTTCTCAATATGTGATCTTGAATGAAACATTGTATAAAAGGTCTTTCACGCAGTCCTTACTAAAATGTTTGGGGCTGTCCGATGCTGATTACGCACTCAGGAAAGTGCATGAAAGAATATGTGGAGATCATCTTGGAGGCAGATCTTTGGCATACAAGATAATTTGTCAAGGTTATTATTAGCCAACCATCCAGAAGGATTTTGCAAAATTTGTCCGAAGATGTGATCACTGTCAAAAATACTCCAATGTATAAAGATGGCCTGCGAATCAGTTAGCTCCATTGACAGCTCCCTGGCCTTTTGCACAATGGGGAATGGATATTCTTGGTCCGTTTCCTCCAGCTTCTAGGCAGCGAAAATTTCTCATAGTGGCTGTTGATTATTTCACAAAATGGGTCGAAGCCGAAGCATTGGCACAGATTATTGAAGCAAAGGTTGAAGATTTTGTGAGAAACTTCATCATCTTTCATTTTGGAATTTCTTATTCTATAATAACTGACAATGAAAAATAGTTTGATAATCCGAAATTCAAGGGCTTCTGCACCCAATATCACATTCTTCACAAGCTTACTTCAGTGGAACATCCTCAATGTAATGGAGAAGCAGAAGTAACAGAACCATTCTTCATGGTCGAAAAACTAGATTAAATGATGCTAAGGGATCATGGGCCGATGAATTGAACTCAGTTCTTTGGACATACCGAACCACTCCCAGAACAGCTACCGGTGAATCTCCATTTCATCTATCTTATGGCACTGAAGCAGTCCTTCCTATAAAGGTCTCTTTACAATATTTGCGGATTGATCAGTATAAAGAGCCCAAAAATTTTGAATGCTGAAGAGTTGACCTGGATTTGCTACAAGGTACACGACTTCAGGCACAGTTGAAAATGACTACCTATCAGCAAAATATTATAAAATATTATAACTCTCGTGTATAGGAATGGGTCTTTCATCCTGAAGATCTGGTTCTACGAAAGTCTGAAGTATCCAAACCTACCGAACAAGGTAAGCTCTCTCCTACATGGGAAGGTCCATACTGAATTAAAAAGGTTATTCGACTCGGGACTTATCGGCTGGAGACCTTAGAAGGTGTTTTACTGCCTCACCTTGGAATGTACAAAACCTCCGCAAGTATTATCAATAAAGGTTTTTATTCAAGGTCATCAAGATAGATTTAACTGTTTTGTCTTCACCTATTTCTAAAAGGCATGAGGATGATCTCCATGATCTATCTCACAAAGTACCGAGGTAGGCTTAACCAGCCTATCTTAATTTTCTTTTCTTTAAGGCATAAGGATGATCTCCGTGATCTATCTTACAAAATGTCGAGTTGGGCTTAACTAGTCAATCTTAATGAAAAATGCATGAAGATGATCTCCGTGATCTATCTCACAAAGTATCGAGATGGGCATGATCAGCCTATCTTAATTTTATTTTAAAAAGATATGAGAATGATCTCCGTGATCTACTCTACCAAATGCCGAGGTAGGCCCGATCAGTCTATCTTAATCCTTGATCAAAAGGTATCAGGGTGATCCAAGCGATCTATCCCATAAAAATGCTAGAAGTTAATCAACATTTCATTCATAATGAAGATGTAGGTGACCCGCACGGTCTATTTTATCCTAAGTCAGAAGACTTAGCGAATTCTCAAGTCCGAAGACTTGGTATCATCTAGAGATTCTTTCTTGTCTCAATTATCTGGAATTATCCTAAGTCTGAAGACTTAGCATATTTTCTAGTCTGAAGATTTAACTTCCTTATCCGAAAACTTGGTATTCCTTATCTCAATTATCTGGAATTCTTCAAAGTCCGAAGACTTAGTGATCTTCGAGTCCAAAGACTTGGCTTCCTTATCTGGAGACTTCATATATTTTTCGGATCCAGAAACTTATTGTTATTTGGAGACTGTCTTGAAATCTCAGGATCATTTTTATTCTGATATTATTATTCAATATGATATAACCTTGAACCAGATTTTGGAGTTCTATTTCTTAAAAGGTTATGTTGTTCTGAGTCCGAAGACTTAGCGATATTTTATACTTTGGAGATTCCAATCATATTCTAATCCGAAAACTTTGTACTTGGAACAATTTCCATTCACTCATATGTACATTTACAGGGAAATATCTCATTGGAATAGATTTTCATCAATGATATGTTTTACATTCAAAAAGAGAAGGGAAAAGAAAAAAGTCACAAATTATCCACTACTGAAGTATCTTCGGCTTGCGTGAGATCGATCGGACCAGTCATTTCTTCGGCTGTTGCTGGTGCTTCGGAGGGACCTTCTTGTGATTCGGGCTCACTTGGATTTTCGAGAACAAACAGTTGAATTCCCGAAATATCCAGATTTGGATAGAGGTTTTGCACCTCTTTCACTCCATCATTGAAGCCTCCTTTGTAACTATAGGTCCCTGCTTCAATCATTTCTCCTTCAAAAGTCGAAGATGCTTTATAATCTTCTACCATCCTTCTCAGTTGGTCTCTTAATGATCGAATCTCTTCAGCTGAAGATTCGACCCTTCCCATGGCCTCTTCGGCCTTCTTAACAGCCTCTTCGATCTCCAGATGGGCTTCCTTGAGTGAAGACTCCAGAGATCGGATTTTTTTCTTCTTCTTTTTAAGTTTTGCTTCTTGTTCAGAGTTTTTCGATTGGATTTTCTCCACATCAGCTTTTAGACTCTGAACAAAAGTATCACTTTGGGCAAGCTTTTCCTCCATAGCCTGCCTCTGTTCCTTGGCTATTGCCTTCTCGGTCTCAACCAATTTCACCTTTTCCTTCATTTTCTTATAATTTTTTCTGAAATCAAAAATACCTTCTTCCATGATAGTGATATCATGGATCATCTGCATTGACAAATAAAAGTTAGCAACAGCAGATCTATACCTTGAAAACATAAAAGTCTGATGTGATGCGGGATGACTCTAAGATTGCTAAACATGCATGAAAACAGTAAACTAATTTTTTTAATAATTTTTATAATTTTATTTGCAGGCTAGATTTCCAAAATAAAGTAAGAACTATCGGAAAGACTAGCAATGCAAAGAATCATCATATCGCAGGCAAACTCATGCAAAATAATAAATTCCAGGACTCGAGAATTGAGAAACTCCCGGATTAGGATAGCTTATCTTCATCAAATTAGAAATTAAAAGAAGGGAAGGATGTTACCAATCAGTGATTTGAAGAACTTTCGATGAAGAGATTACACATCACTTTGATTGGAGTCTGGATGATGAAGTTCGGTTTCCTTGGTTAGATGGCTGATTTGGATGGTTTTGGAGGCAAAGAAAGCCTCCTCTAAGGAGGTAAAATATCTCAGGGATCCTGCAAAATGTCAAGGATCAATCAAAACAGCAAGTATGAAAAAGAAAAGAAACTAGGTTTAGAAGGAATCAGGTTAGGGTTTAGAAGCTGGACTGTTTAAAGCTTGTTGAAGATCTCCTTGCTTGGCGGCCTAGGGCGCTGCTTCTTGGATGTGTGAAGGCTTGGATGGCAGTGAGTTAGGGTGTGGAAGGATGCTAGGGCAGCAAGGAATTTGGCCAAGCACAAGAACACAAACCAAAGAGCCAAAAAAATAAAGTAACACAAGCTCGCAAGCTCAAATAAATTTCACCAGGGTTTTGATATCATGAATAAAAATTGATTACAAGAGGGGGAGGGGTGGGGTATTTATAGAGTTCCCATGCCCTCTAACTAGGGTTACACACTTGGGTTACAAGTCCTCTCCTAACTAGGTTAGAAAAATAAATCTTAAAACAATTAGGAACATAAGTCCCAACTAGGTTAGGATTTGACCTAGTCTTCTCCTTCTCCCTTCATGCTTTGACTATTCCACTCAAGGACACCCCTTGGACTTGGTCAACACCTCAAGGATGCCTAGGGTGGCATGTTGGGCCTCTAGGAGCAGCAAGGGGCCGGCCTAAAGGAGCTTGGGTGCATGGGTTTGGGCCTCTGGAAGCTGGGGTGGCCTAGTAGCCTGATAGCAGGAATATTCCATAGAATCTTGCTTCTTTAGGGCTTGGGCTTGGCACCTGGGCTTGATTTCCTTGGACTGGGATGCAGGTGGACCTCTGGAATCATGGATGCCTTGGTTTAGGAATATGCTCTAGCATCTGGGAAGGAATCTAGGCATCTGGAGGACATCTGGAAAGAATCAGGATTTCTGGAAGTATCTTGGATCCTGGGTTGTCACACAAAATCTAATGGGCTGATGTAGTGGCCTCTAACTCCTGGATGTTGCCCTGTGGAACTCCAAAGTAGGGTGACCTCCTCTCTTGTACAAAAATTGAGCTCATAGTGGACTCATAATTGATGTACAGGACTCAAAATACTGACTAGGTTGAGCGTTGAGACAAATTAACTAACCTCAACTTATTACAGGACTCAATCTTAATTGATTACAAAATTTTCAAAACTTTGATACATGACTAAATAAACCATATGGGATCTAGGGATCTGTGTCTGTCATGGTGTCCCCACCACGATGCTTACCTGCAGTGCAGACGAACATACCGAATCGGAGACATCTTCAATGCACAGGACTTAGTGTTGTCCCAGTCCCTAGGAAGAAGTGTGTACTTCATCAGCTCACTGGCTATCTCGGGGTTCTCCAAGCCCCGCCCCCCAGAAAAAATGGTGAAGTCCACATTACAGCCCTCGTCCGAAGGAGCGCTCCTGAGGTCATCTTTGGAGTGATATTTTGCCTTTCCTTTTCCTTTTTCCTTCGAAGGTGCAAGAAGAGACTCCCTATTGAATGCCGAATTGCATTGTTCCGGGGGGGGCATCGGACGGGGACTCATTGGTGAGGGCCTCCTTGGAGATAGACTCCTTGAAGGTTCAGGTGGACTTGGCAAAGAAGTAGGAGGTATTTCTTTGTCCAATGTGGGCCTTATCGGAGAAATGCTCAAGCCTTCTTCAGCCCTTTCTTTCTTTCGAGCTTCGGGCTCAGCCGGAAGCCTGTCGAACTTTATCAAGCTTCGGCCTCATTGGTTCACCTGTAGTCAAAGGATTCCATCATATATATATATATATATATATGTATGTATATATATATATATATGTATGTATATATATATATATATGTATGTATATATATATATATATATGTATGTATATATATATATGTATGTATATATATATATATATGTATGTATATATATATATGTATGTATATATATATATATGTATGTATATATATATATATATGTATGTATATATATATATATATGTATGTATATATATATATGTATGTATATATATATATGTATGTATATATATATATATATATATATATATATATATATATATATATATATGTATATATATATATATATATGTATATATATATATATATGTATGTATATATATATATATATATATATATATATATGTATATATATATATATATATGTATGTATATATATATATATATATGTATGTATATATATATATATCTATATATATGTATATATATATATATCTATATATATATATGTATGTATGTATATATATATATATATATGTATGTATGTATGTATATATATATATATGTATGTATGTATATATATATATGTATATATCTACATATATATATATATATATATATATATATATATATATATATATATATATATATATATATATGTAGATATATACATATATATATAAACATGAAGAGAAGAAAAATTTGAAGACCACTATCTTTATACCTAATGCCGGAACTTTGCTGATATGGGCACGGTGAAGATTTTCTTCTTTCAACAATTCTTTAAACATGGAAATTTCTGGCTCCGATAAAGTTTCAAAGTCTTTGATATCGACTTTCAGAACCCTCTTCCCAGCGTTTGCATCCAAGCGTGGTGCTTTCCATTCAGTATTAAACCCCGAGTTGGTGTAATATACAAAGAAAAAATAAGGTTTCCACCCATGTATGGCACTAGGGGTTCCTTTTATTAGTCTTCGACCTGGCCGAGGACCTATAACCCATCATCCCTTACCATGGAAGTCTCTTTTTAGTATAAACAGGGAGGTAAATAGGGAGGTCCTCGGCTCTACATTCCAAAGCTTTCAAAGAAATAGAAATCCACAGATGTTTCTGAAGATATTCGGGGTCAACTAAGCTGAAACTATTTGGTAAAGATTGAAAATTTTCATAAAAAAAGGATAAAGTGGAAGCCAAAGACCAGCCTTCAAGTGGTCTTCATATAGGGCAATTGATCTCATAGGAGAGTTATCTACCCTTTCTTCGGGTTTCGAGAGGATTGTTTTGAAAGTTCGTGGAATATGAAAGCGGGTCCTAACAGTTTCTATCTTGGCAAGCATTAGGGAACTGGCGATAGTATCGGGAGATCTTTCCGGACTTCTCTTCCTACCCAAACTTTTTTTCCTACTAGTTTCACCTTTCGGCAAACCCCTACTAGTGGAGGGATTCCTAGTAGACTCCGACATTGCAAATAAACAAAAAAGAAAAGGAGAAGAAAGGCTTCTACCTCCGAAAGAAACAAAAAAGGTAGGTTGCAGCGCAGAGCGAAAGGAAGAAGGAATGCGGAAGCAAAGAAAATTCTTCTTGCGAAGCTATCCCCCCTTTCATAGGTGAAGTAATGGGATTTCGAGGCGGTTCAGAGATCTTCTCGATCGCGCACCATATCAAAGGCCTTGATCATGGATAGTCTTTGAAAGACCACCCATTAATGAAACGATGATCGTGATCCGCGTGAAAAGCCACGGATGGCTACGATGATTCTTCATTTATGATTGATATGGCTATATCGCTAACGTGGAGCGTGTGTCAGGTCCAGCTGGACACGATCAGTATCACGTGGATTTTTTCTTTCAAAAGATCTCCCGTTCGGGAAGAAGTACTCTTACTCCTTCGCCATGTGGCACCCCAAGACGGGTCCACCTCGGTCGAAGTCGAGCCTTTCTGCCACTCCGCCAGGTGTCCACCCAGGAGGGGTCCACCTCGACCGAAGCTGGCGGTCCCTCGCTCCCTCGCCGGGTGGCACCCCAAGACGGGTCCACCTCTGTTGAGGTCGAGCCGGGCCCTCCTGCTCCCTCGCCAGATGGCACCCAAAGACGAGTCCACCTCTGCTGAGGTCGAGCGGAGCCCTCCTGCTCCTTCGCCAGGTGGCACCCCAAGACGGGTCCACCTCGGTCAAAGTCGAGCCTCTCTCTGCCACTCCGCCAAGTGTCCACCCAGGAGGGGTCCACCTCGACCGAAGCTGGCGGCCCCTCACTCCCTCGCCAGGTGGCACCCCAAGACGGGTCCACCTCTGCCAAGGTTGAGCCGGGCCCTCCTGCTCCTTCGCCAGGTGGCACCCCAAGACGGATCCATCTCGGCCGAAGTCGAGCCTCTCTGCCACTCCGCTAAGTGTCCACCCAGGAGGGGTCCACCTCGGCCGAAGCTGGCGGGCCCTCGCTCCCTCACCAGGTGGCACCCTAAGACGGGTCCACCTCTGTCAAGGTCGAGCCGGGCCCTCTTGCTCCTTCGCCAGGTGGCACCCCAAGACGGGTCCACCTCGGTCGAAGTCGAGCCTCTCTCTGCCACTCCACCAGGTGTCCACCCAGGAGGGGTCCACCTCGGCCGAAGCTGGCGGCCCCTCGCTCCCTCGCCAGGTGGCGTCCCAAGATGGGTCCACCTCTGTCGAGGTCGATCCGGGCCCTCCTGCTCCTTCGCCAGGTGGCACCCCAAGGCGGGTCCACCTCGGTCGAAGTAGAGCCTCTTTGCCACTCCGCCAGGTGTCCACCCAGGAGGGGTCCACCTCGACCGAAGCTGGCGGCCCCTCGCTCCCTCGCCAGGTGGCACCCCAAGACGGGTCCACCTCTGCCGAGGTCAGGCCGGGCCCTCCTGCTCCTTCGCCATGTGGCACCCCAAGACGAGTCCACCTCGACCGAAGTTGAGCCTCTCTCTGCCCTCCGCCAGGTGTCCACCCATGAGGGGTCCACCTCGGCTGAAGCTGGCGTTCCCTCGCTCCCTCGCCAGGTAGCACCCCAAGATGGGTCCACCTCTGTCGTGGTCGAGCGGGGCCCTCCTGCTCCTTTGCCAGGTGGCACCCCAAGACGGGTCCACCTCTGTCGAGGTCGAGCCGGGCCCTCCTGCTCCTTCGCCAGGTGGCATCCCAAGACGGGTCCACCTCGACCGAAGTCGAGCCTCTCTCTGCCACTCCGCCAGGTGTCCACCCAGGAGGGGTCCACCTCGGCGGAAGCTGGCGGCCCGTTGCTCCCTCGCTAGGTGGCACCCCAAGACGGGTCCACCTCTATCGAGGTCGAGCCGGGCCCTTCGCTCCTTCGCCAGGTAGCACCCCAAGACGGGTCCACCTCGATCGAAGTCAAGCCTCTCTCTGCCACTCCGCCAGGTATCCACCGAGGAGGGGTCCACCTCGGTCGACGCTGGCGGCCCCTCTCTCCCTTGCCAGGTGGCACCCCAAGACGGGTCCACCTCTGCCGAGGTCGAGCCGGGCCCTCCTGCTCGTTCGCTAGGTGGCACCCCAAGACGGGTCCACCTCGGCCGAAGTCGAGCCTCTCTCTGCCACTCCGCCAGGTGTCCACCTAGGAGGGGTCCACCTCGGCCGAAGCTGGCGGCTCCTCACTCCCTCGACAGGTGGCACCCCAAGACAGGTCCACCTCTGCCGAGGTCGAGCCGGGCCCTCCTGCTCCTTCGCTAGGTGGCACCCCAAGATGGGTCCACCTCGGCCGAAGTCGAGCCTCTCTTTGCCACTCTGCCAAGTGTCTACCCAGGAGGGGTCCACCTCGGTCGAAGCTGGAAGCCCCTGCTCCACCGCCAGGTGGTGCCCCCTGATGTGTCCACCTCGGTCAAAGTCAGCCCTACTCTGCAAAGCCTCGAGGAGGCAGAGACACGGGTCGCAAGGTCACCACTAGAGCCGGCACGCGCCGCGCTCCATACAAGGCACCGGTACGGCCTGTATTGATACGCGAAATCTCGTTTACACCAGTTAATCAGGGCCCCGCAACCGAGAAATGAAATCCTAGCGGGCAGGAGCCTGAAACGGCTGGAAGCCCACCGTCACGCCCCGAAAGGAGAGCTCCCGCGCTCGGCCCAAGTCCTCACCAGTCTTTCCCCTTTCGTGACACACTACAGATGAGGCGTGCCGGCCACTTATCTCCCGGGCTCGAAGAAGAAGTGGAAGGAGAAGGTCCAGAGGTCTCGGAGAGCCCCCTGGAGGGGACGTGGGCTGAAGACAGTTCGGTGGTATAAAAGGGATGGTAAAAACGGATGGAAAGGTAAGTGAAAAAAAAATAGGAGAGAACACCGAAAGAACGATCCGGGGGATCCCAGGAAGTCCTCAGGCGAGAGCTCGGTGGCCCTGGCATAGGAAGTCGGGCCTCAACTCCTCTTTTCCCCACACTTCTTTCATTTACATATCCTCTAAGCACGGGGATCCTTCGGGAGCCCGCCTTAGAGGTCCTGTTCCATCTTGCCGCTCTTTGACTTGATCGTCGGAGTGCCCCCGCCGGAACTCCCGGCCCGAGTCTCTGACCTTGTTTTGCAGGTCCGGAAGTTTGGAGATCTCGAGGTGAGAGAGTCCGAGAACTGGCGCCAACTCACGAGCTACAGGCCACCGTGACGAGATCGGCAACAATGATCAAGCCCCGGATGACTGCCAAGTGTCCTGCCTCGATTAAATAAAAAACTATTTTTTAAAAGGATTTCTCAGAGTTTTCCCAAATTTGAAATGCCTTTTTCGAAACAACGAATGAAAATTCAACACGTATCTTCACCACGTCTTTTACGCCACCGAGCAGTTATTACGAAAGACGTGTCAGAGATCAGTGCCATCATTACTTGTCAGTTACTATTAAACGACAAATTTTTACTCCCATTTTTTGAAATTAAATCATTTCGAACTTGGAAGTGGAGGGCAGCTGTTATGATATTCTAATTTTATTTTAATTAATTACTGGGCCATTCTTTGAACCAATTTCATTATTTTTGGTTTATTAGTCAAATCAATATACAGACGGAAATATCTCCTGGACTTGATAAAGATTCTGATCTACAATGGAATATTTTATATCTTCGGCTTCGTATCTTTATCTTGGCCCAAAGAGTATGCCTAACGTCTTTATATCTTCGACTTCGTATCCTTATCTTGGTCCGAAGACTAAGCTTATTAATCTTCTGTCTTGGGCTTCATATCTTGTCTGGCCCGAAGAAGGCTAAGCTTATCAACCTTATATCTTTGGCTTCGTATTGTTGTCTTGGTCCGAAGACCAAGCCTTTCAATCGAACATCCTTGGCTTTATTCCTTCAGCATGATCCGAAAAGCATGTTATCTTAATTCAGGATTGTAAGTATTTATCTACTTTTCTTTGTTATTTCCAAAGAAATTCTTCTGAAGTGTATAGCCAACATTCCCTTTATGAGCGCTACTAAAGAGAATGTTGAGTTCACTTCTGATCTACTTTAAAAAAGAGTGACATATTAGGCATGTGGGCTTTTCCAACCCCGAAACAATTGAAGTCTGTTTTGGTTGTTGCAACCACCCACATGGTCGAAATTCTCATATTGAATAAGCTCCGAAATAACTGATTTTCCGACCGCCACTACTTATATTTATAAGGAGGTTGCATTTGCCAACTCCCATAACTGTAAGTAATTACGTTGGAGCCTATAAATACTGGTAAGAGGGGACATTCAAGGTAAGCTAAGCTTTTTCCAGAAATTCAAATTTTTTCCTTTCCCTCTCTGCTTTGAAGCTCTCCATTATGCTGCCTGAGTTCTTGCTGATTTCGGCATCGGAGTGTCCCCCGCCGGAAGAATTCCGGTCAGGGGATCTATTTTGCAGGTTCCAGACGATGGTGAACCAGCGGACGAGCCACTCCATCTGGCCGGCAGGGATTCAGCATCAACAGAACTCATTGAAGAAGGAAGATATCCCTTTGCCTCCATATGCTTGTCATTACAAGGATCTAAAAATACACACAAATTGTTGAAAAATCTTGCAGAACGGTGACTCGAAGACAAAACAATGATTTATACCTTAAGCAAGAAGAAGATGATGATGGTCCAACCTGAAAAATGATCTCTCTTTTCCTCCTTTCTTGATGTTGCAAATGCTTGGACAGATTTATCAGTACTTTTTCAAGATCTCTCTTCATGTACACTACGAAAGTGGTGAAGAAAAAAGACGAGTCACTACATCCAACATATAAGTAAGCAGCTTAAGCAAACATCAATTCATATTGGTTCATATTTGTAAATCTAATTAAAACCAAACAGCCTGCATCAGTTGGTATAAAAGAGCAAATCTCCATTAACTTTTAGGCTATCTACGAATACCAAAACCTAATTATGGGATATCCTTCAAAAATATTATGCTTTAAGTTTTTTTTTTTTAAAAAAAAATATCGGTTCTATATAACATTGAGACTTCAAATTATCATTAGAAGGATGTTTCCCAGAAAAAGTAAAACTAAAACTTTATTTCTACTGGATTCGGTAATGGAAAGATGGTGCACCTAAATAAATAGAGGGAGATGAGATCTAATTACTAGTGTTATTATAATAATGGTGGGAGCACCATCCCTGCCAAACACTTGGGAATCACCTCTCAATTTTTTAACACAAAAAATCTCGTTCCAAATGAAAAAAAAAAAAAAAAAGAAGAAGAAGAAGAGGAGGAAGAAGAAGAAGATACATCTGCCATGCTGTAGGCTATAATCTAATCAATAAAAAAGAAATAATCAAATTTTTTAAAGCAAATTATTTTTTTAATAAGCCGGTGTATTCAATTCAAGGAACGAGATTGAATACAACCAAGACAGTTAGACAAAATAAGGTCCCTAAGCTGTACAGAGGCAGTACGCCAATCAGTCATGTTGCCGCCAAGATCGTCGTGGCCCATAGCTGCTGTCGGCGCCGAAGTGCGCTCCTCCCCTGCCGCCCGCCATTCTCGGTTCCCGGACCTCCATGCTGGGTGCGGCCGCCTCGTCGCCCGGCGGTCCTCCGCTCCTGAGCCTGTGAGACAGCGGTTAGAGACCCTGACCGGAGTTTCTGGCGGGGGCACTCCGACGATCAAGTCAATGACGATCCAGGGGAACAGATCCTCCTGGTCGGGCTCCTCTTGATGGACTCCATACTAGGAGGAGTAAAAGGTGTGTGTGAAGGTGAAAACGTTGCAGGGGAAGAGTGATAGCGGGGATAGAGGGGTGCTCTATTCCGTGGCCTCTCCTTGTGCCCCTCGTTTCCCTTCAACAGTGGTGGTAGTGGCGCTTTGCCCTCTTGGCCGAGCTTGTGCTTGTGCTTGTGGTGGTGGTGGTGCCATCCCCCCTTTGCTGGTGGGGGTCGTACTTCCTCTTCTTTTCTTTTTTTTTCTTTTGCTTGTGTTTTTTGCCTGTGTCTTTGAGTTGTTGTGTTACCTCCGGGTTTGTTGTGGACTTTGTTACCGTTTGGCGCTTGTCTCGGGATCCTCATCGGGCTGTCAGGCGCATGCGGCGGTGTCCCGAGGACCCTTTCCCGATTCATGATAGGGTGTGTTGTCAGGCGCTCCAACACTCTTCTTGGTTGCCACGTTCTGGAAAATTTGGGGGTGCCTCGAATGGCGGGCCGCCGCCCGCGGGATTCGAATCTCCCGGTTGGATTTCTCTCTTGGATGATTTGAGTGGTTGGTGAAAAATGTAGCGTCTCGATCAACGTACTGCTTGCCTTTCTTGGTGCAACTGGCGGTTTCAGGTGGTCCACACGATCTGGGAGGCGCTTCGGTACGGTCCTCGGGCGGCTCGCCAGTGCCCTCGGCTGGTGAGGACCTCGTCCAGGCTGGGGCCGAGCTGGGACGGCAAGGCTCGCTCCGTCCTAAGCGCTTCGAGCTTGCGGGGGGCGCCTAAGCGGAGGAAGGTGAGGTGCGGGCCCGGTGTGGAGGGTGCGCGCTCGGAGAGGCTCCACATCGGTGGGTGAGCTCTCAGTTCGACCTCGACCGCAGGGCACTAACCTCCGAGGGTCTCACTCCGGAGGGCGGAAGGCGGACCCAGTCCAAAAGGCGAGCGCTCGGAGAGGCTCCACATCGGCGGGTTAGCTCTTAGCTCGACCTCGACCGCAGGGCACTAACCTCCGAGGGTCTCACTCTGGAGGGCAGAAGGCGGACACGATCCAGAGGGCGCGCGCTCAGAGAGGCTCCACATCGACGGGTGAGCTCTTAGCTCGACCTCAACCGCAGGGCACTAACCTCCGAGGGTCTCGTTCTAGAGGGCGGAAGGCAGACCCGGTCCAGAGGGCACGTGCTCGGAGAGGCTCCACATCGGCGGGTGAGCTCTTAGCTCGACCTCGACCGCAGGGCACTAACCTCCGAGGGTCTCTCTCTCGAGGGCGGAAGGCGAACCCGGTCCAAAGGGCGCGCGCTCGGAAAGGCTCCACATCGGCTGGTGAGTTCTTAGCTCGACCTCGACCGCAGGGCACTAACCTCCGAGGGTCTCGTTCTGGGGGGCGAAAGGCGGCTCCGACCTAGACGTCTCGAGCTCGTGAGCTCGACCTAGAGGAGGACCGAGCTCGGTTCGCCGTTCTGAGGGAGCTCAGCTCAACTCGGTAGTGGGATCCAGGCTGGAGAGTAGACGCGGCGTCTCTTCTTGATGTGGCGCCTGCCGGTTCCTCCACGTCAGCGAACCATCCACATCAAGTCCAAAAAACAAAACCAGAATGATTAGCTACATAGGAGGCAACCCAACCCACAGCAGAGTTAGCCTCCTTATAAATATGACGAATCGAAGTGAAGACACAGCCTTGTAAAAGAAGGTCGATATCTCGGATAATAGGGTGAGCAGACGAAGCTCTAATCGTCTGAGTGATCCAAGAGAGAACAGTCGTCGAATCTCCCTCGATAATCAAGCATCCAGATGAAGGATCTGACAAGCATACCTGATCCCCGCCCAAGCCGCAAACAACTCTACCGCAGGAACGGAGGAGTCCAATAAAGAAAAACCCTCTGCAGCAAGAAATCCAAGTCGAAAGTCCCGTATAACGAAGGCAGCTCCTCCCCTCTTATCTCGAAGACTCCCGTCGAAGCTGACGGTGAAGAAGAGCGGAGGAGGGAGTTCCCAGGAGATAAAAACCCGATGGAACGCTCGAGCAGAAGGAGAACCCCGGATTTCCGACAAGCAGCTACCCTCGCTTTCTCCACCAACATCCCAGGGAGCATCTAGCAGAGGTAAAAACCAGCTCATTCCTGGATATCGAGATGTGGTATGCCAGGTAAGCAATAAATGAGGCATGAAAGGTCATACCCATCCTCAAGAGAATCATAAAGGTATCCTCAATATTATCAGCCTGAGAGGATAACTCGTCAAACCCAGCCATCCGCCACACCAACGCAGCTCGACTGCAAAGGAAAAGGGCATGAGCCTGCATCTCACGCACAGACCCACAGAACAGACAAGCAGAAGTTATGGAGAGGCCTCTCGACAATAGGAAATCATGTGTAGGGAGGTGATGCCAGGTGAGTTTCCTTATAAAAAAAGAAATCCTAGGATGAGTCGGTAAGGACCAAATCCAACTATAACTCCGTGGCATAGAAGGCTCCGGGCTAAACATGACCATCAGATCAGATATCGATGCACGAGAAGAGATCGAATGCCTTCAAACCCTAGTATCCGGACAAGTTGAATTGGAACGATAATAGATAATACCCGAAGGCCCAGGATATCCCAAAAATGGAAAGCACTGCACCCCAGTCCCAGCGGGACTAACCAGGAACCAAGATATCAGAAATCGATATCGTCATCGGCATGTACACTGAAATATAAGTAGGCCACCTGATCAAAGGAATATTAGAAATCTAGGGATCAAACATAAATCTAATCGAAGAGCCATCCCCGATCACCCAGGATAAGTGAGGAATAATGAGCGACATCCTGGTCACATCTCTCTCCAAATACGAGAACAATTCCTAGGAGCCCTGAGGGAAACATCAGGATCAGCTGGAATATCAGCATATCTGGCCCTCATGAAGAAAGACCACGGACTATCCGGACATAGAAAAAATCTGGTAACATTTCTAGATAGAAAGACTTCTCGGCGAGCCAGTAGATAGGGGATCCCCGGATCTTTCATATGAATCGACTGACATATAATCTTTCACCTCATCAAACGAATTCCCCGACATGCATGCAGAAGAAGAATCCTAGAGGAATTTTTCTTTTTCTTGATAAACCAAAATACGATAGGGGGATAAATCCAGGTGTAGCTACCCTATAATCCCCTACCCCGCAAGGTAATATTCGATACGAGGCGCTCAGATTCGCGCAGCCTCTCTCCATCTAATAGTGAGTACGTCAACCTGATACCACTAAGATACCGTCCAATAGATCGGGGACAGAAAATTTTGATCTCTCATTCACGCCAACTGTCGAGAATTTCAGAAAAATTTTGGATTTAATCGAGTCATCTATGAAATCATGTCTCGAACCGTCAATTCATTGACAGTGAGATAAGTTCTCTGCCAATCGGCTACCATCTTGGCAGTGAACTTTTCTTTTTCATAAAGGAGTGCTGGAGAGGAGACGGAGAAGCCCCGGAAACGTAGATCCACGTCAGATCAGATGGTCCTCACCCCATTAAAACGTGATGATATTTCCAATAATGCTATGGCCACATGAGTGGTGCCCCCATGCAACATGGCACGAGATGATCGAAAGGATCCAGGGACCCAATCATGGGGAGTCATGATGAGGAATCAATAAGCTGTTGACAGGTAGCATATGTTTGGCGTCGGGTCCTGGGTTTAGGCCCTCAAGAATTTCCCTAAACATGTGCGGTGTTAGTCAACCATCTCACCTAGCGCCAGCTCAGCAACACATTTCTGAGAAGATTAGATAGAAGGAACTCATAAATCGGAGACTGCCGGTTTATAACTGGTAACTCGTTCCGCAAATCTCCCGCATTTCACCGTAATCTATATCACTTTCCATAAATCCAAGGAGTCGATCCGGCATATCCGTCTCCCCGAGGTCAAACACAGCAATTGCGGATCTGATTGGAGATCTCCTAATTGTTGAGGTATTGCTCTCGATCGGCTTTGCTCCCTTCCTTTTCTTCGATTTGAGGTTTTGATACATTGCATCGGCTGGTGGTGGCGGCTGGCTCGCCTGCTCTATATAAAAGTCCTGGATCTGTAGGGTTATCTTGCCTTTAGTTTGTCGAGATATGGATCTAATTAATTTCGATAGGACGAGAAGACGGGGGATCTTTTTCTAAATTTCTTGGTCAGAATTTCTGTTTTTGTTCTTTTTGCTAGAACGATCTGATACGTTGCTATTAGATTTTAATCAATTACTTTGCTTGATGAAATCTGATGAGATTAGGGTTTGGAAACGAATGCTGCAGGGCAGTTGTTCGAGCGGAGATCGGAGAGATGGCGAAGGAGTCATCCAATGGGGATCAGCGCACCATCACGCGGCCGCCTCCGACCCCTTCTCCTCTGCGATTTTCCAAGTTCTTTCAGGTTTTTTGAGTTTAAGATAAATTATCTATTGTTGCAAGTGTATAGTCTCAAGGGTTAGATTTTCATGGAAGAGATTCATGTGCATGTGCTGGTTTGAGGCATTGGTGTTCTATAATTATTCTTTAATAAAAGATGAAGTTCTCTGGGAAGTGTTTGTATTAATGCATGTTAACTCGCTGTCACGTTAACAATTCGCAGGCTAATCTGCGGATCTTGGTTACTGGGGGTGCCGGATTTATTGGGTCTCATCTGGTTGACAGGTTGATGGAAAATGAGAAACACGAGGTATTTTTTTTCCGCTGACTTCTGTATGTGGTGTTAATATCGTTGGTAGTGGTTATTAGTTTTTCCGCTGGCTTCTGTATGTGGTGTTAATATCATTGATAGTGGTTTTTAATTACCTTCGAATGTGCAATCTTCTCAAAATAACTCGGGTAGTCTTCTTCACGAATACAAATTTCCTGGAGTTAAGATCGCATGACAGTCAAAATACCAAGAACGTGGATCTTATCTTGTTTTCAATGATTTGATCCATCAGTGTATCCTCTCTGGCAATGATCTGTTACTTTCGTTTGCCATCCAAAACTATTTAATTAATTTTACTATCAAAGCTCTGTTATTTCCCTTCACTTTGTTCTAACACTGGGCATTACTTGCATCACCCCACTACAAGTTCATGAGGAGAAGCAATTTTTGTTGTTTCAAAACTGTGGAGTGTTCGGCAAAAATTTTCTCTCTAATTGACAACCATAACAGAAAGAAAAACACTACTAGATTAAATTATACTGCTACTAAGGTACCATGTTATTTAATGCATTATATGTGATTCTTAAAGACAACATTTTTTCCAAGCGTGGCAATGGTAGACTTTCTTTCCAGCTGGTCAATCTGTTCTATCCAAAGCCATATGCACAAATTATCATACTTTATTTGATAAAGTGCTTGTGTTCTTTTTTCCTTTATTATGTTCAGGTTATTGTTGTGGATAACTATTTTACTGGTTCAAAGGACAACCTCAAAAAGTGGATCGGGCACCCAAGATTTGAGCTTATTCGGCATGGTAATTTCATGTGCCTAAATATGCTTACACGGCATCATTATACATTAATTGTTATTTATTCACTTTTTAAAAGATGTTCTATGAGTTTCTTTTTTTTAAGCCTTGGTGATGTTTGAAGAATTTCTGGAATTCCATAATTAAAGATCTTTTGCCCTGTTTTGAATGTGAGACCTATTTGTGACTTCTTGCTATATTCTCTAGTCCATCTTAGAAAATATTCATATAATTTTTTCATCAATTTAAATAGATTTTAGTGCATCTATGAATATAATGCCTGTTACATGTTGCTAAATAGTTTTTATCATCCTTTTAGATGTTACGGAACCATTGTTGGTAGAGGTTGATCAGATCTATCATCTTGCTTGCCCTGCTTCTCCAATTTTCTACAAGTACAATCCTGTAAAGGTGTGTATCCTCTTACATTAAAATTTTCAATTAGTATTTCTGTACCATTATACAAATGTTAATGCATGATGATGATTCTCTTGGGATAAGTCAAGAATTTATCCATTTTATGTTTTTGTAATTCTATAATATGTTTCATACTGCTACTGCATTACCATCAGATGTAAGATCAATGAATCCATATTGTAGCAAGCTTTCTTCATTTCAAAACAAAATTGTCAATTAAAAAAGTCAGCAGCCACTAGGCCAATTTCAGTTTTCATAGAATTATTGAAGCTTTAGAATTTGGACTTAACCATTTTCACTAATGATGAAATAAGTACAGGAAACAACTTCCAGTAATGGAAGCTTTGAAGGCCAGATGCTAAAAATTACAAATTATATTTCATGGCACACAACTTGTGAGCCTGGCTTTGCTTCGTCATTAATGACAATTTAGGTGTTGAATTTTCTGTACATTCTTATATGTTGAAGCTTTTCTTCCCAAGTGCATGGGTTATCATTCTTCTACTATGGTATCTACTTTAGAATGAGAAGCCTTCTCAATTAAATCTTTGTGGAGGGGCTTTATCTAACTCTGATTTCTGTATCATTTTGTGTCTGCATGTGAATGTCCTTTTTTACACACTTTCATTATTTTGCTGCAAGTTGCATGTCTATAATATCTAGCGGCGGGATCCCGTTCGTTAAGCTTAATCTAAAAAATGGATGAATCTTTTCAGAAGTACAAATCTTTGAGACTCCCTCTAGAGCATTATCTAGCCAGAGACACAAAAAAAGTACAACTACAAAAAATAGAGCATGTCCTTAAATCAAAGTCTAGAATATTTTTTATAAAAAGAAAATCTTTTTCAGTCTTGCCTCCCTATATCTTAGATGCATATTTCATGAGCTTGAAACTTGTTTGTTTATAAGTCATTCTTATTGAACTTTGAAGTGATAAATTCAAGTATGATATGTCAATAGACCACAAAGACAAATGTCATCGGCACCTTAAACATGTTGGGGCTTGCAAAGAGAGTTGGAGCAAGGTAAGTTCTCAACTAATGGTGCTTAATTTGATTTCCATTAGGGTTGACATTTATATCCTTCATTCACTTTTTCTCTTGCAGGATCTTACTCACTTCAACCTCAGAGGTTTATGGTGATCCTCTTGAGCATCCCCAGAACGAAGAGTATTGGGGCAATGTTAATCCAATTGGTATGTTGAATTCTTCTTGCAAGTAATTCAGAATTTGTTATTCTAAATGTTGCTGGTAATTTTGTGTTAACCACTCTGTTTCCCCTGAGATCTTCTACTGTGCCATGTCATTCTCAACTAAACCTGTGGATTATTATCGATTTACTTGCACAAGCAAACTGCTATATGTGAAGCAAGTTGTTATAAAGATTGGTCCTTTAGTTTATGATGATCTTGCAAAATCATTTCCTGCTTCTTGAAGGACTTTTAGCTATCTTAGTGGGTCACTTAAAATAATTGGTCTTGTTAGATCTTAGTGCCATGTTGTGAAGGAAAGATCTTTTATTAGAGGATAGTTAATTGATAATGTGTTTGATATACATGGCACATCATTGTCATATTTTATTTGGGGACATTACTCCATTTTTTTTGGGATTCTAACTTTTGAATTAATTTGTACTGATTATTATTGCAGTGTGGATTATTTTTTGTTCCATACACATAGCATAGTTTTAGACATCTTGCATGTTATCATTGTTTTTTTGCTGATCTTTTCTTTTCTTTTTCTCTGTCTTTATCTTTACCATTACCTTGATGTCTTCCATGTAGTTGTGATTTTTGCCAGAATTTATATTTGACATTTTTTGAGCATCATTGTCAACTTTCTTCTAGTCATTTTCTGATTTTTTTTTGACTTTATTGATTGATCGTAGGAGTAAGGAGTTGCTATGATGAGGGGAAGCGTGTGGCAGAGACTTTGATGTTCGATTATCACAGGCAGCATGGCTTAGGTCATGTACTGTTTTACCAACTGAACTTGTACTGAGCTTTAGTGTATATATGATAATGGTTTTTTTTCTCAGAGTTCTGTTTATTGTGAATCCTGATGCTTCTACTCAAGAATTTTCTCTTTTAATTGATCCTCTGTAACAGAAATTAGAATTGCTAGAATTTTCAATACATATGGACCACGCATGAACATTGATGATGGCCGTGTAGTGAGTAATTTCATAGCTCAAGCACTCCGGTAATGCTTTTAAAGGCCTTTTCTTTTTTCTGAGAGAATTCTATAGGCCTTTTGTTATGCATTCCAACTTCCTGTTTGACTGTCATCAATCACTCTTTGCTTGGCTCGTCTCTCTATCATAGTCTTTGCTGAATTCTCTCTGATGTCATGCAGAGGTGAATCCTTAACGGTCCAAGCACCAGGAACACAAACCCGGAGTTTCTGTTATGTTTCTGACATGGTACATTTTTTTTTTCTTTCTATGAAATTCAAGTGATGTTGTGTCATGCATGATGTTTGATTCTTTGACTGGTTTAATCCTGAAGGTTGATGGCCTTATTCGCCTGATGGAAGGAGATCACACTGGTCCAATCAACATAGGGAACCCAGGTAATGTATTAAAACGTTCTTTGATTTTTTTCTTAGCACGTGGCCTGTTAAGTTTCTGGAGCTTCTTGTTTTTCAGCTCTTTTCTTTCTTACAGTCTCAACTGTTTGTGCTATAATGTGCTTTTCAATGCCATGATTATACATTTTTTGAAGCAAATGACTTCCAATTGTAATTAGCTTCAAATATTGTAGGTGAATTTACAATGATGGAGCTTGCGGAAACAGTGAAGGAGGTAAGCTTATACTCAAAATCCTTCATTATTCTTGTTTACTTCTGCTGAAAATGTTTGCATTTTGCACCATATTTTATATAATTAGCCCAAAATGAGATTTGAGATCATCGGTTTCATGCTGGGCAGCTGTTGATTAATCTGTCTGTACAAAATTGATTTGCCCTTAGTACTGCAATATACCACAGTATGTGGTGATTAGATGACAACAACCAAGATTCTCTCCTATAATGGAGCTTCACAATAAAAGAAAGCTTCAGCAGGATTGAAGCTTTAACCTGATTCTGATCCTTGTTATAAAATATCTCCTAGTTTTTAACGACTTGATGGATGGGCACAACCTAAAGAAGAATCTAAAGCATTAAATTTAGTTCAGATAGTACATCCTCTTCGATTCCCGATAGTAACACCCCAATTTCAACCCTCGATAAGTAAATCCCCGGTTCCATCAGCGTTGGCTGGGTCTGCTAAATCCCCAGTTCCATGAGCAGTGTCTCTGTCTACTCGAGGATCTAGGCTCTAGGCTCCAGGTTAGTCAGGGTAGAGCAGGTATTGACCATACTAGGCTCAAAAAAAAAAAAAAAAAATCAGAATAAAAGGATTTTAAACAATAACTTCATAATTTGATGAGAAATGTTGAAAGAGTTTTACAACTATGAACTGAAACCTTCGTTTGATTTCAGTTGATTGACCCAAGAGTGCAAGTGAAGATTGTGGAGAATACACCTGATGATCCACGTCAGAGGAAGCCTGATATCACAAAGGCCAAGGAGCTGCTCGGCTGGGAGCCCAAGATAACATTACGCGAGGGTTTGCCACTAATGGAAGATGATTTCCGCCAGCGTCTTGGTGTACCCAAAAAGCAAAACAACTAAGCCCCACGGTCTTCGTCACTTTAGATTCACTGCATCTTGGATATTGGGTTTTCTTCATAATTAGTGTTTGGGTAGAGTGTCTCTCTGATAAACAGATAAAAGCTTCGTCACTTTAGATTCACTGCATCTACTCTGCATTTTTGTAAGTGCACATGCATATTGTGTTTCTTCATAATTAGTGTTTGGGTAGTGTCCCTCTGATAAACGGATAAATCTATCCTCATTCGCGAATCAGAGGAATACATTCTTAATCTTGCAACAAGGTTGTATAGAGGTTAAGCCGTGCATTAGTTATAATGAAGAATCGAGTTTTTTTTTTTTTTTTCCTCCCTCGGTTCTTGGCCACTCTTCAAAGTAATTTCTCAAAAAAAAAAATGGATGCCTGATGCTTTTACCCGATCTCGAGTATATGAGTTAAATTAATTCTCCAAAAGGTTTAGATGTTCTTTCGGTGGGGTGCAGTGCCGCATCCACCGGTAGGATGCGGCCAGGAAAAAGGCTAAGTCTTATACGTGTTTGATTGTTTGCACTATATGGCAGTGGCGTGCAAGGGACTCGGTAATTTAGCTCATTTCAAAATAAAAGGAAAAGAAAATGTAGGCTGTATTTGGCATTATTATCATTTTTTTTAAAAAAAAAAAAAAAAAGTATGTGGGCATGACAATTTTATTTCTATTTTTTTTAGATTTTTGATAACAGAGAATATGCTTGATTTTTTTTTTTAATGCTTTCCAAGGAGGACCGGCAATGTGGCCGAAGATGAGAGAGGGACGGAAGATGAAACTGGTGATGTGGTCGAGGATTAAAAAAACTCAACTTTGTACGGAGAGATTGTCGAGGAATGTAATTTATGCTTTCGTTCTGCGCTTAATAAAAGATTGCAAGCATTTAACAATTAATACTCGGAGAGTTATGCAGGATTTATGCAAGCATTTAACAATTAATAATTGGGCAGCTACGAGATTTCATGTCATCACGACGTAACTTATTTCAAAATACTTTCATTAGTTTTTTAGATTAAAAAACGGAGTTATCCCTATGGACATGACCATAAAGGTTTCCATTTCATTAATGGCTCAATGCGTTTCCATCACATTGTTCATGAACCTAAGATTCCATATTATATGGGTGAGTACATTATTTCTGCCCCACCCAAGTAGCAGTTTGATTTCCATCAATGGGCTCGACCAATTTATATGACTTTGTCCAGGCTCCATGATTAATTCTCAATACTTTTAATATTCCTTGCTCTAGAGTTAGACTTGAGGATAGAACATTTTAAGAGATGAAATGTAATACCTCAGTGCAAAACCTCAATTAAGTCATGTGATGCTGCATGCTATGGTGGTCATTTACTTCTTGGAATTTGTTAGGACATGGTTGGGCTCACGACGCTTTAGGAGGTTAAGGACATTATCCTTCTATTAAAAAATGAAATCAATTTAACAATATTTTTTCATAAAATGTTAATTTAGCCCAATGTGAAGTAGGGATGAAAAATAATGAAGTTATCTTTGGTTCTAGTCAGAACGTAGCATTGCCACTAATGCTTGATGCCATCAATATATTTTTCAGGTGGAAGTATTTCTCGACACTTTAAAGAGGAACATGGAGCAAGATGGAGTGCAGCACTACTTGGCCGTCTTGATCATAGGATGGGGATTACAAAAATCCAAATAACTTTGAATGGAATGGAGCATGCATGAGCATCTAGAGAAGTGACAAGCTAGGTGCTATCTATGATTGGTTGGGTAATTCAAATGCAGTCGATATTGAGCTCTATACCAATCTATCTCTTATCCAATACCGTTGTACAAAAGACCTCACTTATAAAGGTAGAGTAGCTTTTCAAAAGATTTCTGTGGGGTTTGCATAGAGGTGAAGGAGGGGAAGTTCATCTGATTGCTTTGAAGATTCTCTGCCAACCAATCGGTGATTGCAGATTGGGCATCTAATATTTGCGTGCAAGGTGAGATACTTTGATTGCTAGGCACACAGCTCACTTTATGTTGGAGCCTGGAAATTTGTAGAGCTCAATGATGAGAGCTAGGTATAGGCCTTCATCGAGTGTAGTAAATATTTGTGACCACAAAAGTAGCTCCTTTTTTGTGGAAAGAGATTTGTGCCCGTGCTTCAAAGGTCTTACACCATACTAAATGGCTGAACAGGGATGGCTACTTTGTGGATGTTTTGACTGACGTTTAGATATCCAAACATGCACTTGAATGATGGCCATCTCCCTTAAGCATGGAGGATGGGGAGGTTAGGAGAGTTTGTGACATGTTTAAGCCCAAAGAGCGAAGATAAAATACTGCTTTGGTGACCCATTTATTCAAAGATCAGTTGGTGGAACGAGTTCTTACTTTGCCGATCCCTACCCAGGATTGCCAACATGTACAAGTTTGAAGATTTTCTTGTCATCCCCGAGCATCAAATAGGGATCTCTACAACATTTATCAAAGGGTACCGAGCAAAAGAATTGACGCATGGATCTAGAGATATAATGTGCACCCGCAAATCATTTTCTTTCTTCGGAAGGTAGCATGTAGCCACTTATTGACTAGAGGGGTGCTGAGGTATCCGAGGGATGAACATATCCTTGATGTGTCCTTACTATGAGGATATCATCGAGATAGTTGTACATGTATTATTCCAATGCCCAAAAGTTGTGAAAGTTTGGCGTCTCCTTGGTGCTACTCAATTGTTTATCCAAGAGAAAATACCTACTCGAGCCTTCTTCTAGTAGCGACCCCTCTAGATTGTGGGGTATTAGAGTGGCTTACATTGCTTATTGGATCTAGTTGGCCAAAAATAGATGGGTATTTGATGGCTTGTCATAGTGCTAGTTTCATTTTGGAGAGAGCCTTAGCTCAGGCAACTGAGGTAACCAATCCCCCTTCTGTGGAGAGATGTTAGGAATCTCCTTCTACTCCTCGAGTGCATCGATGGTTCTTTATCACTTAGGAGCTCTCATCCTTGAGTTTTCTTAAGATTAACTTCAATGATAGTGTGACTAGAGGCATTGACAAAATGGGTTTCATAATTCAAAGCATGAATGGGAGCCTTGCTGTGGCAAGCGATAATTGTATTTTCAATACCTTAGTGCCTGCTGCAGAGCCAAAGGTGGTATAGGTAGGCATCATCTATAATGGGCAAACTCTTAGAATGAATCAGTTAATTATTAAGGAAGTCTCGGTTATGGTGATAGGGTGGATCTAGAGCCGACCAGACTCGACTCATTACCATCATCTTCTACTTGATATCCAAAGAATTTTGATAGGTCAACTTCAATGACAGTGTGACTAGTGGCATTGACAAAATGGGTTTCATAATTCAAAGCCTGAATGGGAGCCTTGTTGCGGCAAGCAAATAATTGTATTTTCAGTACCTTAACACTTGCTGCAGAGCCAAAGGTGGCATAAGTAGGCATCATCTATACATGGCAGACTCTTGGAAAGGAAGTCTTAGTTATGGTGATAAGGTGGATCTAGAGTCGACTAAACTCGACTCATTACCATCATCTTCTACTTGATATCCAAAGAATTTTGATAGGATATACCTTTTCGATGGTTAAACATATCTATCGAGAGGTGCGTAGTGCAGTGAACTAGGTTGCATCCTTCGTCACTCAACACTTCATGGATGCATTCTAGACTGATGCACTGATTACCCTTATTGATTTTAAAGATGTTTTATTTTTTGATTTTGTTTGATATACTCGCACTAAATTAGTATAATTTATTTGTGTTTATCAAAGAGAAAAAAAAAAAAAAGAAGACCAATGCTATTATAGTTAGGTAGTTGAAGTCTCGATGTTATGATACCACGAAGTTGATGCTGCATTTTGTAATTGAGAAATGGTCGTGCAAATAATTTTTTGAGATATTTTACATACATATTATTATCAATAGATTTTAATATATATTTACTTTCCAAAATTTATTATTATATAATTTTTTAGATTATATTATTTTGCACGGACCTCTTCTATTAGATTGTATTAGTTAATGGTGTTAATGAATAATTATTTTTGAGCATAAAATGATTTTATTCATCATTTTGTATTAATATCCTTCAAAAATTTATACAAGAGTGTAGCCCTTCTCAAACTGACTCACAAATTTTTCAGAAATATCAATATAAAAAATATTATCATTAGGTGATACTTAAAATAGTTATTTATTAATATGATCAACTATAATACGATCAACTAGGTATCTAATAGGACAAGCATTTTTACATAAAAAAAGTAATATGAGATGTGTGCATATATATATATATATATATATAGTAATTTTTGAAGGGTAAATATATATATGTAATGGGCTATCTTTGTTGATGTGGCGAGATCGCTGACATGGGAGAACTGACAGGCGCCACGTCAAAGGAAGCCGTCGCATCGGACACCACATCAATTCTCCTGCTCGAACTCCTTCGCCGAGCTGTGAGCAGGAAGGGGGGCTCGGCGTACTGTGAGCAGTCTTTGATTCAGTTCAAGCCCTCCACCTCTTCTACAAGCAGTCCGATGGGAGGATGGTGACAACACGGGCAAGAGAGACTTCCACCAGCCGTGCGGGGGACTCCCCATCCCGGGGGAACCCGCACCGCCAAGAGGTGGAGCCACCCATCTCGGCTCAACCACCTCCGCTGGAATTCCAACTGGCTGCACTCGCCCAATAGATGCAAGTCCTCGCCATGGTAGTGCACCAACTTCAGCGGCAACACCGGTCCCTGGCTACCCACCAATAGCTGGGGACACCCGCGGCCCATGCCGCGGCCCCCCGCGATAGTCTGCGTTCCTTCCAAGGAAGACCTTCGTAGCCGCGAGCCATTACTGATAACCGAGGCAGCCATTAAACTCCGGCGAAAAGGCAACGAGCTGGCTCTGCCGACAGGGAGAGCCGCTCACCAAACCTCGGGCGGGCAGTGCCCATACCCCATCGAGGCAGAAAGAGCAAGACCCCCCGTCACGGAGATCGTGCACCCATGTCACGTTCTCCGTCTCCCTCAGAGGAGGGGTCTACTGATGAAGTCGTCAGGCGCATGGCGGAGAAGTGCCTAGAGGAGCATGAGCGCAAGCTGGCGGAGTTTTCCCGCCAGTTTGCCAACATACAGGGCTCAGCTAGCGAGCCAGCGGGTTACGATGCTCGTCCCCCTTTCTCCCAAGAAACCCAAGGCGAGCTGATCCTGAGTCAGTTCCGTATGCCGCAGGTGGATCCCTACGACGGGACCACCAAACCCCTGGACCACCTGGAAAGCTACCAGACCCTCATGAGGGTCCAGGGGGCCACCGACACTCTTCTTTGCGTCGCCTTTCCTGCTACTCTCCGGAAGGCAGCTCGGGTGTGGTTCACCCATTTGGAGCCGGAGAGCATCAACTCTTTCACCTAGTTAGGGCAAAAGTTCGTGGCCCACTTCGATGCCTGTCAGAAGTTGCCACGAGAGGCAGACAGCCTCTTCTCCATCCGGCAGCAAGACCGCGAGACCCTGCGGGACTACGTGGCCCGCTTCAAGGCCGCCACGTTGGAGATTTACAACCTTGATGAGCCAGTTGCCATGCTGGCACTGAAGCGAGGGCTTAGGACCTCTCGCCTGACCTACTCGCTGGACAAGAAGCCCCCCAAGACTTATTCCGAGCTCCTTCTCCAAGTCCAAAAGTACATCTACGCCGAGGAGGCGGATCGTACGAGGCGGGAGCTTGATGGGAAGCCACTGAAGAAGCCGGCCCCCACCAAGATGCCCGGAACCCGGAAGCTAGCACCCCAGGCTCCGAACTCCTAGAGGGACCGGCCAAGACCGAAAGGGGCTCCCATTCCTAAGGAGAGTTACACCCCTTTCCTCGCCCCGAGGACAAAAATCCTCATGGAAATCGAAGGCGAGGATTACCTGAGATGCCCGCCTCCGATGAAGTCCTCCACTGGTTGTGATAAAACGAAGTACTATCACTTTCACCGTGACCACGGCCACGACACCGAGGAATGCCGCAACCTCAAGTGGAAAATCGAAGAACTCATCAAGAGGGGCTACCTCAAAAGGTTCATGGGGGGCAAACCTCAGGTGGAATCCCAGGCGCTCGTCGCTCTCCCACCGGTTCCAGCTATCGACAACCGCCTTACCGAGAAGCGGGTGAGCATGATCTCCTGAGGTGCTGCGCGCGAGCCCAGAAGGGCCCGGGGGGCAGGGGATCCTGAGAATGTACTCCCTTTTATGAGGGAAGGGGAAGATGGGAAAAAAAATATAAATAATGATGCCGTGGTCGTTGAGATGATGATTGCGAGGCACCCTGTAAAATGCATCATGATTGATAGTGGAAGCTTCATAGATATTCTTTTTTACGATGCCTTCTCCAGGATGAACCTTTCTCCTGATCAACTCAAACCTGTGCATGCACCCCTTGTCGGTTTCACGAGTGATTCCGTAAGAGTAGAGGGAGAGATCACTCTCCCGGTCACCGCTAGGACCCCACCTCGGCAAAGCACCGTTATGATGACTTTCACGGTTATCAGGCTTTCTTCAGCCTACAACGTGATCTTGGGCCGACCTGGGCTCAACTTGCTCGATGCCGTTGTCTCCACTAAGAGGCTACTTGTACAGTTTCCCACTCCCTACAATGTCGGAGAAATGAGGGGAGCACTCCAGCCGATGCAGCATTGCTTCCAAACCCTCCTTGGGGCCAAGGTCCCCGAGGATGACCCCAAGGTAGACGATCTCGATCAAAGGGCCCAACACCCCACGGGAGGCCCGATCGAACGTCTACTCTCTTATCCACTCGGAGATAATCCCACGAAGATAGTGCAAATTGGAGCCCAGCTACCCGAAAAGGAGAGGGCCCAACTACTGGAGTTTCTGCGGGCGAGCGCGGATGTGCTCGCCTGGACAGCGACGGACATGCCAGGTGTTGCTGCCAAGATCGCCTGGCCTGTAGTTGCTGTCGGCGTCAGAGCGCACCTCCTTCGCTATCTCGCCGTCCGGTGGTCCTGGACCTGCAAAACAAGGGTTAGTGACCCGGGCCAGGATTTTTGACAGGGGTACTCCAATAATCAAGTCAGTGATGATCCAGGGGAACAGATCCTCCTGGTCGAGCCCCTCTTGATGGACTCCAAACTAGGAGGAGTGATTAGTGAGAGAGTGGGATGCAAGTGTGTTGGGAGAAGAGTGGCCTGATTAGAGGAAGTCTCTGTGTGGCCCTTCCGCCCGACCTTGCTTGAGGATGCTGGTGGTGCCGTGCTCTTTTTGGTTGAGCTTGCCCTTGTATTCCAGTGGGCTGGCTTGTGCCTTCCTTTTTTTTTTGTGGTTGTTATCTCCAAGTTTTGTAGATTAGGTTACCGTTGGGCGTTCGTCTTGGGATCTCCACCGGGCTGTCAACGCATGCGATAGTGTCCCGAGGAGCCTTTCCCAATCCGTGATAAGGGGAGCTGTCATGTGCTCTAACATTCCCCTTGGTTGCCTCATTCCGGAAAACCTGGCAGTACCTGCTCAGTTGACTTCCTCTCTCGAGTGGTCCAGGTGATTGGTGAGGAGCGTGGCGCCTCGAGCAGTGGGTTTCTCCCCTTTCTGGTGTAACCGGCGACCGCAGGTGGTCAGTACAGTTTGGCAGGTGTCCCAGTGTAGTCCTCGGGTGGCTCGCCGGTGTCCTGGGATGGCGGTGGACACGTTTGAATTGGGGCTGAGCTGGAATGGCAAGGCTCGCTCCGACCTAAATGCCCCGAGCTTGCGAGATCGCCTTGGTGGAGGAGGGCAGAGTGCGGGCCCAGTCCAGAAGGCTCAGCCTCGGAGAGGCTCCACGTGGCAGAGGAGGGCTAAGCTCGACTCCGATCATGGGGCTCAATCTCCGAGGGTCTCGCTCTGGAGGGCAGAGTGCGGGCCTGGTCCAGATGGCTCAGCCTCGGAGATGCTCCACATGACGGAGGAGGGCTGAGCTCGACTCCAACCACGGGGCTCGATCTCCGAGGGTCTCGCTCTGGAGGGCAGAGTGCGGGCCTGGTCCAGAGGGCTCAGCCTCGGAGAGGCTCCACGTGGCGGAGGAGGGCTGAGCTCGACTCTGACCACAGGGCTCGATCTCTGAGGGTCTCGCTCTAGAGGGCAGAGTGCGGCTCCGGCCTAGGCATCCCGAGCTTGCGAGACCGACCTAACGGAGGACGGAGCTCGGCACGTTGTCTCCAGGGAGCACAGCTCGGCGGAGGAGTCCGGGCAGGAGAATCGACATGGCATCCGACGAGACGGCTTCCTTTGACGTGGCGCCTGTCAGCTCCCCCATGTCAGCGATCCTGCCACATCATTTGCCCCTCATTCCCGAGGCTCACTAGTGCACGGCGCTCGGGCCAAAGGGAGTAATTATGGTGCTGACGTGTAAAGGCAGAGATCTGGCGCAATGATGGCCATAATTGCTGGCACTTCGTGAGACGGTCCTGCAGACCAATTCGGGGGTGCCGCATGGCCATATCCGAGGAGTAGTTAATGTTGGCATAGAATTCAGAGTGGCCAGAATGCCATTTTCGTCGATGAGCAGCACGTGGCATGGATCCATTGGCGGAGGAGTCGTATCGAGGTGGATCCATCGGGTCATTTCGAAATGAAAAGAGGGCCTTACCCGAAATATCCATTCTTTTGAATTCTTCGCGCTTATCGCTGTGTTCGAGCTTTCTTCTTCCTCCCAGTCGCCTCAGATCTTCTAAGGAACCAGGTTAGTCTCCTCTTTCTTCTCCCTTCGCCAGAGTAGGGTCCTCCTAGGGTCTCCTTCGAGTCGAGTCCGCTTTTTCGTCCTCCACCTCGAGTTCTTCACCTCTCTTATTCTTGAGGATGTCCCGTTTTGGCCCGGGATTCCACCCCTCCAATGATCAGGGCGAGGCCGGTCCCTCCGAGCGGAGGCCGGCATCTTCTTCTTCCTCCGATGAGGAGAAGGATGCAGCTCGCTTCGAGTTCGGTAGGAGGCGTTCTTCCGGTCCGGTGCTCATCAGGGAATCAGGGTCCGGTCCTTCTCTCCCTCCTCCTTCTTCTGTACTTGTTTCTGAGTCTGCCCGATCCACAGGTCCTGGCGGGGTCGCCTCGACGATCACTGCCGAGGAACTGGGGATCGTTCGGGATGTCTATGGCATCCCACATTCTGTTCGGCTTATGATCCCTCGTCCGGGGGAACGGGTCACTTCCAGTGGCCCGAGCTACATTGCTTTTTACGAGGAGACCTTCTCAGGGGGTCTCTGCTTTCCTTTCCATTCCTTCTTCATGTATGTCTTGGACAACTATCGTTTGGTCCCTGCCCAGTTAGTGCTAAACGCCATTAGGGTCATCTTCTCCTTCATTGTGCTCTGCCACCTCCACGAGTTTGTTGCCCGGTTCTCTTTGTTCAGGACTTTCTTTGCCCTGAAGCACCACCCGGCTGAGGACGGGTGGTGGTCCTTGTCTTCCCGCCTGAAAGGCATGAAGTTTGAGCTCCCCTCTTCCATCAAAGGGTGGAAGAGTAAGTTCTTTGCTACGGTTGAGGGGGTCGATTAGGTCTGGAGTGATCCGGACCAGTCCCCCAATCGTAACTCTTTGGTCAATGCGGCTGACCACGATGACTACGAGCAGCTCCGCACCACCCAGATCCCTTCTCTCAAGGTCCTGTTATCATAGCAGAACCTCTCCGACGCCAGGGTCGACCCAACAAATGGGCTGGGTGAGTTCGACCTTAACTTTTCTTTTTCTTCCTTGCATTTCTTAATTTGCTTCCTACGGGCTCTGACCATTGTGTGACTTGCATGCAGGGATGATTTTCATAGAGAACGACCTGCTGGCGATCACCTAGAAATGGCCACCAACCGGGCTGGTCGAGGAGCCTCCGACGAGGCAAATTAGGGGCGAGAGTGCATCTGTGGCCGTTCCAACCACGGCGGCTGACCTGAGCCGGTCGATGATCGAGACCGCTTCTGCTGCACCAATTGGTCAAAGTTCAGGGGTGACTCGAGCTGCCCCTGCACCAATGGAGAGGGCCGGCAGTTGTGGCACCGGAGCCAGTCCAGCAAGTGGCCCAAGAATTCCCGGAGTGGCTTGGTCGTCAGGGGGCGACCCCCACCGCGATGCCCGAGGTAGTAGCCCAGGCAAGGGCCGCAGCTGCTACCACTGCATCTCCCAGTCCTCTGAGTCCATCTGTGATCGAGATCGGGGATGAGGAGGTTCGAGCCGGGACCGAGGTTGCGACTGAGGCGCCGCCTGCATGGGTACCAGCTCCTCAGCCTGCCCCCGGGGGCCTTGCAATTAGTGGGGCAAAGCCGCCTACTGCAAGAGAGAGCAGGAGGGAGGAGGCATGACGTCGACTCCCTTTCAAGATGGGGTCGGAGAGCTCGTTCCTCCGGAGCCCTGTACTGGTCGAGCGCATGATGGATTTCTCAATCCAGACATGCGACCGAGAGGAGATGGTCGGGCTGCGGCTGAACGATGTCCTCAGCACCATCTTCCCCCAGCTTTACTCGGTAAGTTATCTCTTCTTTCTTTCTTTTCTCTTCTTCTTTTTTTTTCAGCTGACCTCTTTTCATGGTGCAGATCGGTGCTGAGGCCCTCTTCATTAGGGGTTGCTGTCAGAATTGGGAGCTCATCGAGCGGCAACAAACGGTCGAGATCGAGTCTCTGAAGACCGATCTAAAGGAGAAGGCTGGGGCGAACGAGGAGCTCGAGCAGAAGGTTGGGGACTTGGAGAAGCAGCTCACCGATGCTAACGGACGAGCGAGGAAACTCCTGGAGGCCCTTGACCTAGAGCGAAGTCACTCAAAGAAGGCTGCCGATGATCTCTCCACCGTCGAGAAGAAGCTGAAATGGTACAGTGCCAAGGTTGATCGACACAAGGAGGCCTCTCGGACTGCCCAGGCGAAGCTGGCAGCAGGGAAAGGGAGGTTAGCCATGATTGAGAAGGTGGCGGAGATGGCTGGCAAGTCGGTGGAGGCTGCCAGGTTGGAGGCCGTCGAGGCAAGGATGGAGGCCGCCGAGGCCAAGAAAAATGCTGAGGAGGCTGTTGCCAAGTTCAAGACCTCGGAGGAGTTCATCGTCGAAATTCATCAAACGGCGTCGGACTCCTTCTACAAAGGCTCATGTTCTTGCACGGCCGGATCGAGGTATATGTTCTCGATAATGACCGTGCTCACCTCAGGTACCCCTCAGCCTCGGATGCAGAGCCTGATGTGGAGGTCATCGTCGAGGAAGCTGTGGCTCCCGAGCCTTCGACGTCAGCCGAGGTCGAGCCATCCGAGGTCGGAGCCCTTCAGTCGGAGGTCCATGAAGGCGGGGCCCCTCAGCCTCAAGGCTCGGTAGGGGGGCCAGTCAGTGCAGAGTAGTCCTTTTTCTTTTATTTTGTACTTTGTCTTCTTTTTGTGCTTGGTAGGGGTCACTCAGCATGTCGGGGGCCCGCAAAATGTTTGTAACTAGCTCTTGATCAATAAGATTTGAACTTTCTTGCAACCCGTCCTTCCCTCTTTTTCTCTTTCTTTCCCTTCCCTCCCTCTCTTTCTTTGTTCTTTCTCTTCTCTCTTTCTTATTTTTCTTTTTTTTTAGATGAGTGGGAAGATCAGAGAAGAGGGTCTCACCTTGCCTGGGGCTTGATTACCAGGCTTTGGTGTCGGTAAGTCGAGCACAAGGTTCTGGCAGTTGTGAGCAACTGGGCTCGGTGGTTCCTTGGTCGGAGAGCTGGGCCCCGGTCCAAGGTGCCTGAGGGCTTCAGGTCTTGGATGCCTTGGAGCTAGGCTTGAGGCCTTCCTGGCCGGAGCACTGGGCCCCGGTCCAGGGATTGCCTGAGAGTTGGGCTCAGGTCTTTGGCACCTTGGAGCTAGGCTCGAGGCATTGATAGGAGTTGCTTGGCTTGGAGATCCTTTGGTCGGAGAGTTGGGTTCCGGTCTTAGGTTGGCATCTCGGAGCTGGGCTCAAAGATGTTAATGATTACGAGCGGCATGGCTCGAAGGTCCTTTGGCCAGAGATCTGAGCTCCGGTCTTGGGTTGGCATCTCGGAGCTGGGCTCGAAGATGGTTGAGATTGAGAGCAGCTTGGCTCAAACATCCCTTGGCCTGAGATCTGAGCTCCGGTCTTGGGTTACGTCTCGGAGCTGAGCTCGAAGACGGTTGAGATTGAAAGCAACTTGGCTCGAAGATCCCTTGGCCGGAGATCTGAGCTCCGATCTTGGGTTGGCATCTTGGAGCTGGGCTTGAAGACGGTTGAGATTGAGAGCAGCTTGGTTCGAAGACCCCTTGGACGGAGATCTGAGCTCCGGTCTTGGGTTGGCGTCTCGGAGCTGGGCTCGAAGATGGTTGATGATTGCGAGCGGCGTGGCTCGAAGGTTCCTTGGCCGGAGAGCTGAGTCCTGGTCTTAGGTTGGCATCTCGGAGCTGGGCTCGAAGACGGTTGAGATTGAGAGCAACTTGGCTCGAAGATCCCTTGGCCGAAGATCTGAGCTCCGGTCTTGGGTTGGCATCTCGGAGCTGGGCTTGAAGATGGTTAAGATTAAGAGCAGCTTGGCTCGAAGATCCCTTGACTGGAGATCTGAGCTCTGGTCTTGGGTTGGCGTCTCGGAGCTGGGCTCAAAGACGGTTGAGATTGAGAGCAGCTTGACTCGAAGATCCCTTGGCCAGAGATCTGAGCTCCGGTCTTGGGTTGGCATCTCGGAGCTGGGCTCGAAGATGGTTGAGATTAAGAACAGCTTGGCTCGAAGATCCCTTGGCCAGAGATCTGAGCTCCGGTCTTGGGTTGGAGTCTCAGAGCTGGGCTCGAAGATGGTTGAGATTGAGAGCAGCTTGACTCGAAGATCCCTTGGCCGGAGAGCTGAGTCCTGGTCCTGGGTTGGCATCTCGGAGCTGGGCTCGAAGATGATTGAGATTGAGAGTAGCTTGGCTCGAAGATCCCTTAGCCGGAGATCTGAGCTCCGATCTTGGATTGGCATCTCGGAGCTGGGCTCGAAGATGGTTGATGATGCTTTCCTGCAAGATAGATAGATATCCGTGCAAGAAAAAAGTCATTATTATTATTATTGATGGAAAACCTTACATTATTGATGGTATCTTCGTAGATTGCAGGCATTCCATGTTTGAAAGAGCCTGATGCCGTCGAGATCTTCGAGGAAATAGGCCCCTTGTGAGGGGGCTTCAGCCACTTTGTAAGGGCCTTTCCAGTTTGATGAGAGCTTGCCGCACTCTCGAGGTTAAGATGCCTCTACCCGGCATAGCACCAAGTCCCCGGATTTGAAGGCTTTTGGCCTGACCCGGGCGTTGCAATACCGAGCTACTCATTATCGGCGATCTTCGTTGAGGTCGGTGTAGTCTACACAGATCCTCGTTGTCTCCTAGTGGAGACAATGGCATCGAGCGAGTTGAGCCTGGGCAGGCCCAAGATCATGTTGTAGGCGGAAAAGAGCCTATGAAACCAGCAAGGGAGGTATGCACAGGTTTGAGTTGATCGGGAGAAAGGTTCATTTTGAAGAAGGCATCATAAGAAAGCACGTCCGCAGAGCTTCCACTATCAACCATGATGCATTTTACAGAATACCTCGCGATCGTCCTCTTGGTGACCATGGCATCATTATTTATATTTTTCCCTCCATCTTCCCCTTCCCTCGTAAAGGGGAGTACATTCTCAGGATCCCCTGCCCCCCGGGATTTTGGGCGCGCGCGCAGCTCCCCAGGAGATCATGCCCACCGGCTTATCGATGGGACGGTTATCGATGACTGGAGCTGGTGGGAGAGCGACAAGTACCTGAGATTCCACCTGAGGTTTGCCCCCCATAAACCTTTTGAGGTAGCCCCTCTTGATGAGTTCTTCAATTTCTCACTTGAGGTTGCGACATTCCTCGGTGTCGTGGCCATGGTCGCAGTGAAAGCAATAGCACTTCGCTCTATCACGGCCAGCGGAGGACTTCATTAGAGGCGGGCGTCTCAGGTAGTCCTCGCCTTCGATCTCCATGAGGATTTTCATCTTCGAGGCGAGGAGAGGGGTGTAACTCTCCTCAGGAATGGGAGCGCCTTTCGATATCGGCCCCCTCCGAGAGTTCGGGACTTGGGGTTCTGGCTTCTGGGTCCCGGGCATCTCGATAGGGGTTGGCCTCTTCAGTGGCTTCCCATCGAGCTCCCACCTTGTACGGTCCACCTCCTCGGCGCAGATGTACTTTTGGGCTCAGAGAAGGAGCTCGGAATAAGTCTTGGGGGGCTTCTTGTCCAGCGAGTAGGACAGGCGGGAGATCCTGAGCCCTCGCTTCAGCACCAGCATGGCAATTGGATCATCAAGGTTGTAAATTTCTAACACAGCAGCCTTGAAGCAGACCACGTAGTCCCACAGGGGCTCGCGGTCCTGCTACCGGATGGAGAAGAGGCTATCTGCCTCTCGTGGCAACTTCCTGTAGGCGTCGAAGTGGGCCACGAACTTCTTTCCTAACTGGACGAAAGAGTTGATGCTCCCCGGCTCCAAACGGGTAACCACACCCGGGCTGCTTTCCAGAGAATGGCAGGAAAGGTGATGCAGAGAAAAGCGTCGGTGGCCCCTTGGACCCTCATGAGGGTTCGATAGCTTTCCAGGTGGTCCAGGGGATCGGTTGTCCCATCGTAAGGATCCACCTGTGGCATCCGGAATCGATGCGGGATCGGCTTCGCTTGGATTTCTTGGAAGAATGGGGGATGGGCGTCATAGCCCGTTGGCTCATTAGCAGAGCCCTGCATATTGGCAAACCGATGGGAGAACTCCGCCAGCTTGTACTCGTGTTCCTCCAGGCGCTTCTTCGCTGTGCGCCTGATGGCTTCGTCAGTGGACCCCTTCACCGAAGGAGACGGAGAAGGTGACATGGGTGCCTGGCACCCGTGGCGGGGGGTCTTGCTTTTCATACCTTGGTGGGGCCTTGATACTGCCCGTCCGAGGTTTGGTGAGCGGCTCTCCCTGTCGGCAGACCCGTCTCGTTGCCTTTTTGCCGGAGTCTGACGACTACCCCGGTTGTCGATGATGGCTTGCGGCTACGAAGGCCTTCCTTGGAAGGAACGCAGGCTATCGCGGAGAGCTGCGGCGTGGATCTGCATTTGCTGGGTTAGTGCGGCTAGTTGGGATTCCGGCGGAGGTGGTTGGGCCGGGACAGGTGGCTCCACCTCTTGGCGGTGCGGGTTCCCCCAGGACAGGGAGTCCCCCGCATGGCTGGTGGAGGCCTCCCTTGCCCGTGTTGCCACCATCCTTTCGTCGGACTGCTTGTAGAAGAGGTGGAGGGCTTAGCCTGAATTAAAGACTGCTCATGCTCTCCCCCTACCTGGCATGCCAATCTGTTGCCACCAAGATCGTCGTGGCATGTAGCTGATGTCGATGTCGAAGCGCACCTCCTTCGCTATCTCACCATCCGGTGGTCCTGGACCTGCAAAACGGGGGTTAGTGACCTAGGCTGGGGTTTCCGACGGGGGCACTCCGACGATCAAGTCAGTGATAACCCAGGGGAACAGGTCCTCCTGGTCGAGCCCCTCTTGATGGACTCCACACTAGGAGGAGTGATTAGTATGAGAGTGGGATGCAAGTGTGTCAGGGGAAGAGTGGCCTGACTAAAGGGAGTCTCTGTGTGGCCCTTCCGCCCAACCTTGCTTGAGGATGCTGGTGGTGCCGTGCTCTTTTTGGTTGAGCTTACCCTTGTGTTCCAATGGTGTGGCTTGTGCCTTCCTTTTTTTTATGGTAATTACCTTCAAGTTTTGTAGATTAGGTTACCATTGGGCGTTTGTCTTAGGATCTCCACCGGGCTGTCAAACATGTGCGGCAGTGTCCCGAGGAGACTTTCCCAATCCGTGATAAGGGGAGCTGTCATGTGCTCTGACATTCTCCATGGTCGCCTTATTCCGGGAAACCTGGCAATACCTCGATCGGTGAGCCGCCCCCCTAGGATTCGAATCTCTTGGTTGACTTCCTCTCTCGGGTGGTCCAGGCGGTTGGTGAGGAGCGTGGCACCTCGATCAGTGGGTTTCTCCCCTTTCTGGTGTAACCTGCGGTCGCAAGTGGTCAGTACGGTCTGGCAGGTGTCCCAGTGTAGTCCTCGGGCGGCTCGCCGGTGTCCTGGGATGGCGGTGCCCACGTCTAAACTGGGACTGAGCTGGAATGGCAGGGCTCGCTCCGACCTAAACGCCCCGAGCTTGCGGGATCACCTTGGTGGAGGAGGGCAGAGTGCAGGCCCGGTCCAAAGGGCTCAGCCTCGGAGAGGTTCCATGTGGCGGAGGAGGGCTGAGCTCGACTCCAATCACAGGGCTCGATCTCCGAGGGTCTCACTCTGGAGGGCAAAGTGCGGGCCCGGTCCTGAGGGCTCAACCTCGGAGAGGCTCCACGTGGCGGAGGAGGGCTAAGCTCGACTCCGACCATGGGGCTCGATCTTCGAGGGTCTCACTCTAGAGGGCAGAGTGCGGGCCCAGTCCAAAGAGCTCAGCCTCGGAGAGGCTCCACGTGGCGGAGGAGGGCTGAGCTCGACTCCAGCCACAAGGCTCAATCTCCGAGGGTCTCGCTCTGGAGGGCAGAGTGCGGCTCCGGCCTAGGCGTCCCGAGCTCGCGGGATCGACCTGACAGTGGACAGAGCTCGGCTCGTTGTCTCGAGGGAGCACAGCTCGGCGGAGGAGTCCGGGCAGGAGAATCGACCTGGCGTCCGACACAATTACTTCCTTTGACGTGGTGCCTGTTAACTCCCCCATGTCAGCAATCCTGCCACATCACCAGGTATTCCTCCTGACATCATTACTCACAAATTGAGTGTTGACCCAAAGCACGAGCTAGTTCGGCAGAAGAAAAGAAGCTTCGCCCCGGAGAGGCAAGCAGCTATCAAGGAGGAAGTTGACAAACTCCTAGCTGCCAATTTCGTTCGAGAAGTCCAGTATCCGAGTTGGCTGGCGAATGTAGTCATGGTAAGGAAGAACAATGGCAAGTGGAGGATCTGTGTAGACTACACCGACCTCAACAAAGCTTGCCCGAAGGACAGCTTCCCTCTACCAAAGATCGACCAGCTGGTGGAGCCACCTCTGGCCACAGGCTGCTCTCCTTCATGGATGCATTCTCTAGGTACAATTAGATCCATATGTACCCAGAGGACGAGGAGCACACCGCCTTCATCACCGACTAAGGGATGTACTGCTACAGGATGATGCCCTCGTTCTGAAGAATGCAGGAGCTACATACCTGCGTCTGGTCAACAAGGTCTTCAAAGATCAAATTGGCCAGAACATGCAAGTATATGTGGATGACATGCTCGTCATGAGCAAGCCAAGATCGAGCCATATCGCTGACCTCGCTGAATCCTTCCACAACCTGTGGCAATATCAGATGAAGCTGAATCCGGCGAAGTGCGCTTTCGGAGTGGCAGCAGGGAAATTCCTCGACTTTATGGTCACCCATAGAGGCATCGAAGCGAACCCGGAAAAGGTTCGGGCAATCATCGACATGGAGCACCTGACCTCCAAGAAGCAGGTCCAGCGCCTGACGGGGCATGTCACCGCCCTCAGCAGATTCATCTAGAGGTCGGCCGACCATTGCCTTTCATTCTTCAAGGCATTGCGCAAGATGCACGACTTCACCTGGATGGAGAAGTTCATAACATCCTTCAAGGAGCTGAAGAAATTCTTCGCCTCTCTCCCGTTGCTCTCCAGGCCGAAGGAGGGGGAGGAGCTCTTGCTCTATATGGTGGTTACACCAGGAGCCATCAGCTCGGTTCTCGTCCATGCAGACGAGGACAAATCTCAGAAGATAGTATACTACACTAGCAAAATCTTTCGCGATGCGGAGATCAGGTATACTCGCTCCGAGAAACTCATTTTTGCACTAATAATGTCTGCTAAGTGCCTCAGGCCCTATTTCCAAGCACACCCAATAGTGGTTGGGACCAGCCGCTAAGGACCATACTCAGCCAACCCGAAACTTCCAGGAGATTCGCCAAGTGGTCCCTGCTGCTCAGCGAGTTCGACATAGTGTATCAACCGAGGCCCTCACAGAGGGCCCAAGTCTTAGCTGACTTCGTGGTCGAGTGCACCGGGTTCGCCGAGGAGCCAGAGCAGATAATAGTGGAGCTCGGACCAGGAGAGGAACCTTGGATCCTCTACATGGACGGAGCATCCAATTCCAGTGGGAGCGGAGCAGGCCTCATCCTCACCAATGGTGATGGGGTTGTGATGGAATGCGCCCTTCGCTTCAAATTCGTCGCAACAAACAACCAGGCAGAGTACGAGGCACTCCTCGCGGGTCTATGAGTCTCCCGCGAGCTGGGTGTGCAAAATCTAAAAGTCTTCACTGACTCCCAGCTGGTTGCCGGACAAGTCTCCGGAGAGTATGAAGCCAGGGATGCCCAGATGATGAAGTACCTAGAGCAGGTCCGCTCGAGCACGGCAGGCTTCCAGCACTTCAGCATCTTCCACATCCCTCGTGGAGAGAATGCGCGCACGGATGCACTGTCCAGGCTCGCGACCCTGCCGAACTCATCACTGGGATGCGCCTACGTCGAGTATCTCGAAGGTCCTAGCTACGAAAGCTTAGAGGAGGTGCATCAAGTTGCCCCCAAGCCAAGCTGGATGGACAAGTACATCAGATACATCACCAATGATTCCTTATCCGAGGACCAGGTATTTGCAACCCTCATCAAGGAGAAGGCCTCCCGGTTCGTTCTGATGGAGGGCCAACTTTACTGCCGATCCTACTCCTATCCACTCTTGAGGTGCCTCAGACCCATCGAGGCAACCTTTGTGCTCCAAGAGATACACGAAGGCCTCTGCGGGAACCATGTGGGAGGGAGAACATTGGCTTATAAAGCCCTTCTCCAGGAATACTTCTGGGAGACCATGACAGAGGATACCGCTGACTTCGTTAAAAGGTGCGACAAGTGCTAGCGCCACGCGAACATACAACGCCAGCCGACGGTGCCGATCTCCCAACTTTCAGCCCCTTGGCCTTTTGCCCAGTGGGGAATGGACATCTTGGAGCCATTTCCTCCTGCACCAGGGCAATGAAGATTTTTGCTTGTGGCGATCGACTACTTTACCAAGTGGGTCGAAGCAGAGCCACTGCCCCGGATCGTGGAAGCCAACATCCGCCAGTTCCTTTGGAAGTCAATCATTTGCCGCTTCGGACTCCCCAATTGTATCATCACTGACAACGGGCAACAGTTCGACAACCGGAAGTTCGAAGGGTTCTGCATCAAGCACGGCATCCAACATCGATTCATCTCGGTAGCTCACCCTCAAACAAATGGGGAAGCCGAGGTGACCAATCAGACCATCCTCCAAGGACTCAGGATAATGCTGGACCAAGCTAAGGGCAGGTGGGCGGAAGAACTCCCAAGCATTCTATGGGCCTACCACACAATGTCCAAAATGGCGACCGACAAGATGCCCTTCAACCTTGTTTTTGGTACCGAAGCAGTCATCCCAGTCGAGCTCGGCATGCCCACGCTACGAGTGCAACAGTATGACGAGGCACGAAACTTGGCACACCTCCTGCTCAACCTGGATCTCCTCGAAGAAGCAAGGGATAAAGCCCGGTACTACAATGCCCGGGTCATGCCAAAAGCTTTCAAACCCGGAGACTTGGTGTTACACCGGGTAGAAGCATCTCAACCCCGGGAGTGCGGCAAGCTCTCACCGAACTGGGAAGGTCCCTACAAGGTAGCTGAGGCCCTCTCACAAGGGGCCTATTATCTCGAAGATCTCGACGGCGTCAGGTTCCCTCGAACATGGAATGCCTGCAACTTGCAGAGATACTATCAAAAATGTAAGGTTTTCCATCAATAATAATGATAATGATTTTTTCCTTTCATAGATATCTATCTGTCTTGCAGGAAAACCTCATCAACACCTTCGAGCCCAACTCCGAGGTGCCAAAACTTGAGCCCAGCTCTCAAGTAACCCAAGATCGGAGCCCAGATCTTTGGTCAAGGGACCTTCGAGCCGCGCTGCTCTCAATCATCAATGCCTTCGAGCCCAGCTAGAAGGTGCCAAGACCTGAGACCAGCTCTCAGGTAATCCAAGATCGGAGCCCAGATCTCCGATCAAGGGACCTTCGAGCCGCGCTGCTCTCAATCATCAACGCCTTCGAGCCCAGCTCCAAGGCACCAAGACCTGAGCCCAACTCTCAGGTAACCCAAGATCGGAGCCCAGATCTCCGGCCAAGGGACCTTCGAGCCAAGCTGCTCTCAATCATCAACATCTTCGAGCCCAGCTCCGAGACCCCAAAACCTGAGCCCAGCTCTCAGGTAACCCAAGACCGGAGCCCAGATCTCCGACCAAGGGACCTTCGAGCCAAGCTACTCTCAATCATCAATGCCTTCGAGTCCAGCCCCGAGGTGCCAAGACCTGAGCCCAGCTCTCAGATAACCCAAGACCGGAGCCCAGATCTCCGACCAAGAGACCTTCAAGCCAAGTTGCTCTAAATCATCAACATCTTCGAGTCCAGCTCCGAGACCCCAAAACCTGAGCCCAGCTCTTAGGTAACCCAAGATCGGAGCCCAGATCTCCGGCCAAGAGACCTTCGAGCCAAGCTGCTCTCAATCATCAATGTCTTCGAGCCTAGCTCCGAAACACCAAGACCTGAGCCCAGCTCTCAAGTAATCCAAGACCGAAGCCCAACTCTCCGGCCAAGGGATCTTCGAGCCAAGCAGCTCCTATCAATGCCTCAAGCCTAGCTCCAAGGTGCCAAAGACTTGAGCCAAGCTCTCAAGCAATCCCTGGACCGGGGCCCAGTGCTCCGGCCAGGAAGGCCTCGAGTCTAGCTCCAAGGCATCCAAGACCTGAGCTCAGCCCTCAGGCACCTTGGACCGGGGCCCAGCTCTCCGGCCAAGGAACCACAGAGCCCAGCTGCTCATAACTGCCATAACCTTATGCCCGACTTACCGACACCAAAGCCTGGTAATTAAGCCCCAGGCAAGGTGAGACCCTCTTCTCTGATCTCCCCACTCATCTAAAAAAACAAGAAGAAAAAGAGAAAAAAGAAAGAAAAAGAGAAAGAAGAAAGAAAGAGAGGGAGGGGAAGGAAAGAAAGAGAAAAAGAGGGAAGAACCAAGCAAAGGATGGGTTGCAAGAAAGTTCAAATTTTATTAACCGAGAGCCAGTTACAAACATTTTTCGGGCCCCTGACATGCCGGGTGACCCCGACCAAGTACAGAAAGAAAACAAAGTACAAAAGAAAGAAGAAAAGACTACTCTGTACCGGCCGGCTCCCCTGCTAAGCCTTGAGGCTGAGAGGTCCCGCCTTTAGGAACCTCTGGCTGAACGGCTCTGACCTCGGATGGCTTGACCTCGGCTGGCATCGAAAGCTCAGAGGCCACAGCTTCCTCGACGACTGGCTCCACATCAGGCTCCGCGTCCGAGGTCGAGGGGTACCTGAGGTGATCGCAATTCTTACCGGGAACGAACGCCTCGATCCGGTCGTGCAAGAACATGAAGCCTTTAAAGGAGTCCGATGCCGTTTGATGGATCTCGACGATGAACTCCTCCAAGGCCTTGAACTTGGCAACAGCCTCCTTAGCATCCTTCTTGGCCTCGACGGCCCCCTTCCTTGTCTCGATAGCCTTCATCCTGGCAGCCTCTGCTGACTTGGCCGCCACCTCCGCTACCTTCTCAGCCGCGGCCAACCTCTCTTTCCCTGCCGCCAGCTCTGCCTGGGAAATTCGGGAGGCTTCCTTGTGCTGATCAGCCTCGGCACTATACCACTTCAGCTTCTTCTCGACAAAGGAGAGCTCGTCAATAGCTTTCCTTGAGCGACTCCGCTCCAGGTCAAGGCCCTCCAGGAGTTTCTTCGCTTGCCCCTCAGCATCGATGAGCTGCTTCTCCAGGTCCTTGACCTTCCGCTCAAGCGCCCCGTTCACCCCGGCCTTCTCCTTCAGATCGATCTTCAGAGACTCGATCTCAGTCGCCTGCTGCCGCTCAACACACTCCCAGTTTTGACAACAGTCCCTAATGAAGAAGGCCTCGGTACCGATCTACACCATGAAAAAAGGTCAACCCAAAAAAAAAAGAAGGAGAAAAAAGAGAAGAAAGGGGTAACTCACCGAGTAAAGTTGGGGGAAGATGGCACTGAGGACATCGTTCTGCCACAGTCTGACCATCTCCTACCGGTCGCATGTCTGGATTGAAAAATCCATCATGTGCTCGGCCAGTGTGGGGCTCAGGAGGACAGAGCTCTCAGGCCCCATCTTGAAAGGGAGTCGACGTCGCGCCTCCTCTCTCCTACTCTCTCCTGGAGTAGGCGGCCTTGCCCCACTAGCTGCAGGGCCCCCGGAGATAGGCTGAGGAACTGATACCCGTGCAGGCGGTGCCTCAGTCGCAGCCTTAGTTGCGGCTCGAACCTTGTTGACTCTGGTCTTGATTTTGATGATTGACAAAATGTTTAAGTATATATGAGTACTAATTGTGTTTTAAGTGTATTTCTCAGATCTTAGTACTCATCCATGTTGAATGAAGAAATGCTTGTATTTCAGTTGAAAAAGTCCTTAAATTAATCGAAAATCAAGTATATGGACATTGGAATTAATATGGAAGGACTTGAAGAGGTTAAAATTTTAATTTGAAGATGTTTCAGCAATGGCACAGGCAAGTGTCGACACTTGGAAATGAAGTGTCGACACTTGAAGAGTGAAATGTCGACTCAAGGCCTAAGACAAACAGAAAACTTCAGAAAGCTCTTTCAGTAAAGTGTCGACACCTGGAGCAGAAGTGTCGACACTTGGATGTGTAGTGTCGACACCTGGAAACTGAAGTGTCGGCACTTGAAACTGAAGTATCGACACCTGGAGGTGAAGTGTCGACACTTGAACAGTAACGGCTAGTTTTCTGGACTGCAGAACTTCTCCAACTTGCTTCCAAACGGTCATATTTTCCTCCCTAACGGCTATAAAAGGTCATTTAAGTGTTGGGAGGCTATATAAACATCAAAAATCAATTGGGGAAGTAATCCTTTGATGAGATTTTTAAATATTCTTCAAGGATTCAAGAGTTGAGTGGTTCAAGCCTTCAAGCTTCCAAGTTTCAAAGAAAGCATCCAAAGTTCACATCCTCAAGCATCAATCAAAGGCTTCATCAACTTGAAGACAAGATCTTCATCAACTTGAAGACAAGATCTTCATCAACTCTCAACGGGCTTCAAAGAGATATTTGCTTTATTTTAGAAAGCTTTTATTGTATTCTTTTATACTTGCTCTTACATTGTTTTACTTGAGATTTTGGTAAGCCTTTGAAAACCAAAGTGGTTGTTGGTGAGCCTTGAAACCAACTAGGGTTTTACTTGTGAGCCCGAAGCCAAAACAAGTTGTTTAGGTTCTTGATTATCCTGTAAAACCAAGGGTGGTTGTTGGTGAGCCTTGAAACCAACTAGGGTTTGACTTGTGAGCCCGAAGAAAAAAACAAGTTGTAAAGGTTGTTGGTGAGCCTAAGTTATAAAACCAAACTTAGTGAAATTCCCAAGGGGTTCTTGGAGAGTGGATGTAGGTGCTTGGTTGGCACCGAACCACTATAAATCTTTGTGTTTGTGTGATTGTTCTCCTTATGTTTTTATTTCATTATTTTCGCTGCATTTATTAGAAATACACAAGCACTTAAATTACATTAGCATATACTTGCTTTAGTTTATCTTTTAAATAGTACAAAAGTTTTATAAAACCCAATTCACCCTCCCTCTTGGGTTGCCTATGTGGGCCTACAATTGGTATCAGAGCGGGTGCTCTATTTGAAAATCTAACAATTTTAAGATAAAGTTCATGGCAACCCTTGTAGGTATTAATGTTAGACCACCATTTTTCAATGGCACAAATTATACATTTTGGAAAACCCGCATGCGCATTCATATTCAATCTATTAGTTATCATCTTTGAAAAATTATTGTTAATGGTCCTCATATTCCTTCCATGTTGGTTAATGGCATTTCCATTCCAAAGCTCGAAGAGGATTGGAATGAATATGACATTAAACAAACTGAAATCAATGCTAAAGCAATGAACTTGCTTTATTGTGTATTGGACTTGAATGAATTTAATAGAATCTCTACATGCACATCAGCGAAGGAAATATGGGACACACTTGAAGTTACTCATGAGGGTACTCTTCAAGTGAAGAATACTAAAATTAATTTGCTTGTACATTCTTTTGAAATTTTTGAAATGATGCATTATGAATCTATTTCTAATATGTATACTAGATTTATGACTATTATTAATGAATTGAATAGTCTTGGCAAAATCTATACTGATGCTGATTTGGTAAACAAAATTCTTAGATCCTTGCCAAAATCATGGGATCCAAAGGTGACGGCGATCCAAGAAGCTAAAGATGTAGAAACCTTACCTTTGGAGGAGCTTATCGGTTCACTCATGACCTATAAGTTGAACATATGGCAAAGGATAGTGGAAGCTGATATAAATAAGAAGATAATAGCCCTTAAGGCCAAAAAGAAATTCAAGGCAATGATAGCAATTTGGAGCGATAGCGAAGATTCAAGTACGGATGATGAAGTTGCCCATCTTTGCTTCATGGCAAATGAGAAAAAGGTATGTGCTAAAAATGATTATAATTTTATCTTTGATAAACTACATGATGCATCTAATGATCTTGTGCATGAATATAGATTGCTAAAAATTGAGCACAAGAAATTAAATAGGCATGTAGATTCATTTTCTCTTGACAACACCAATCTTGCAAATAAAAATGGTGATTTAAAAGCCAAGATTGATATTTTGAAAAATGAAAAGAATAATTTTTCTAAAAGAAAAAAAAATTTAGTAAAAGAAAATGTTATTTTGAAAGATTTATATGATAAAGTTTTTAATGAGAAAAATATTTTGATTGAGGAAAAGAAGCAAAAACTTTTGAAGAACTTCAATATTCCTGCTTCTTTCAATTTTTCTTATAAATGTGGTTTCAATGCTTATCCTTCTAGATTAAGAAAAGTTTGGGTTTCAAAAGGAACCATAATTACTAATCATAAAGGATCCAAGAAAGTTTGGGTAACAAAAATATCCACTTAATTTGTTTTGCAGGAATGTCTTGCAACCCAACATGAAGAGAGGAAGTTCTTGAAAAGAGGTTGTACAAGACAATTTAAAGAAGTGGACAAGCTACATTTTGAACTAAATGGTAAAAGGAAGGACTTTGTATATTGGTAAATTATAAACATCTCCTTCCATAATTAAAAATATAGATTAATTTTTATTTCATCAATTACTTTGAAAAATTATTTTAAATAGTTAATTAGAATCAAGTTTGGACTTATCATCATTGGCTATGATCATGAACTTTTTGGTGTTGATGAATTTCATGCTATCATGATTAAACTTATGATTGTAAGATCTTCACTTGATTTTGATTAATGTATTTCATGAAAAATACTTTTAAAGATGCATATTGCTTTGAAAAATATTTTAAGTGATTGATTAGAATCAAGCTTAGACTAATAATCATTTGTTGTGATCATGACCATTTTGATGTTGATGGATTTCAAGCTCTCATGGTCAAACTTGTGATTATTAGATCTTCACTTGATTTTGATTAATATAGTTTCTAAATTATTTCAAGTGAAATGCTATGATTTTTATGTTTTTATTTTTGGCATCTATGCATAATCTAGAAATAATTTGGATCAAGTATAGAACTAGTAGTTAAGGATTACTTTTAAGAAGAAGGTATGCATATTGACAAACCCTTGCTCTAGTGGCTAGACTTGATATCATATTACTTCTAGCATTTGTATGGATATCAAATCATCTTAAAATGAATTTGAAATCATGCTAAAAGTTTTTAAGTGATATAAATGCTTTGTATTTTGAAAATCATGAATATCTTGAAAAATTTTAAATCTTGATGCATAAGCTTTCAAGTTTTATTCCTGAAATAAATGCATATTTTTAAAGAAGGAATAACATTCAGGGGGAGCATCCAAAGATTTGTTATCATATTTGATGCTTTGAATATCTTATTAATATCATGCTTTGCTTATATTGCTCTAATACTCATTCTTCTTGTTTTCAAATCTAATTCTTTGAGAGGAGTTACATTTAAATGGTATCATATTCTATTTGTATCAAAATTATTTTTAAAAGAATTCCTAGTAACCGCTTCGGATTGGGTTAGTCACCATGACCGTCCGGTCATAGGAGATAAGTAGGGCTTAAAGACCCTCTCTTCCCATTCAATGGGCTCTCTTATGACGTGTAGGGGTGCCGCTGTGACCTTATCTCATGAACAACTAAGGTGAACGGATAATAATATCAAATCATTTCTTGTATGTGCTTACATTATGTGGTATCTTGTTCAATTTGTATCATATTCAATTGATATCATAATTATTTGATTTCATGCATTGATTTTGATGACCTACTTGCTATTCTTTCCGACTTCATTCCCATTTTATATTACCTTTCACCCTTTTTCATAATGTCAAAAAGGGGGAGAAAATTGTTAAGTATGAAAAGGGGAAGAATGGATAAACATGAAAAATCATTTGAGAAATGAAAGAATGTGCAAAAGGGGAGAAGAATGTAAAATAAAATTTTGAAAATTTTTGCATATTTTGAAAAATATTTTTGAAGATTTTTTGGATCATATTTTGAGGGGGAGCTTGGTGCTTATTGTTTTAAGCTTACATATTTATCTTATTTGTTAATCTTCTTAAGCTTACCCTATTCATATACTTAAAGGTTTTGTCATCATCAAAAAGGAGGAGATTGTTGACTCTGGTCTTGATTTTGATGATTGACAAAATGTTTAAGTATATATGAGTACTAATTATGTTTTAAGTGTATTTCTCAGATCTTAGTACTCATCTATGTTGAATGAAGAAATGCTTGTATTTCAGTTGAAAAAATCCTTAAATTAATGAAAAATCAAGTATATAGACTTTGGAATTAATATGGAAGGACTTGAAGATGTTAAAATTTTAATTTGAAGATGTTTCAGCAATGGCACAGGCAAGTGTCGACACTTGGAAATGAAGTGTTGACACCTGAGGAACAAGTGTCGATACTTGAAGAGTGAAGTGTCGACTCAAGGCCTGAGACAAACAGAAAACTTTAAAAAGCTCTTTCAGTGAAGTGTCGACACCTGGAGCAGAAGTGTCGACACTTGGAAGTGTAGTGTCGACACCTGAAAACTGAAGTGTCGACACTTGAAACTGAAGTGTCGACACTTGGAGGTAAAGTGTCGACACTTGAACAGTAACGGCTAGTTTTCTGGACTGCATAACTTCTCTAACTTGCTTCCAAACGGTCATATTTTCCTCTCTAACGGTTATAAACGGTCATTTAAGTGTTGGGAGACTATATAAACATCAAAAATCAATTGGAGAAGTAATCCTTTGGTGAGATTTTTGAATATTCTTCAAGGATTCAAGAGTTGAGTGATTCAAGCCTTCAAGCTTCCAAGTTTCAAAGAAAGCATCCAAAGTTCACATCCTCAAGCATCAATCAAAGGCTTCATCAACTTGAAGACAAGATCTTCATCAACTCTCAACGGGCTTCAAAGAGATATTTACTTTATTTTAGAAAGCTTTTATTGCATTCTTTTATACTTGCTCTTACATTGTTTTACTTGAGGTTTTTGGTAAGCCTTTGAAAACCAAAGTGGTTGTTGGTGAGCCTTGAAACCAACTAGGATTTTACTTGTGAGCCCGAAGCCAAAACAAGTTGTTTAGGTTCTTGGTTATCCCGTAAAACCATGGATGGTTGTTGGTGAGCCTTGAAACCAACTAAGGTTTGACTTGTGAGCCCGAAGAAAAAAACAAGTTGTAAAGGTTGTTGGTGAGCCTAAGTTATAAAATCAAACTTAGTGAAATTCCCAAGGGGTTCTTGGGGAGTGGATGTAGGTGCTTGGTTGGCACCGAACCACTATAAATCTTTGTGTTTGTGTGATTGTTCTCCTTATGCTTTTATTTCATTATTTCCGCTGCATTTATTTGAAATACACAAGCACTTAAATTGCATTAGCATATACTTGCTTTAGTTCATCTTTTAAATAGTACAAAAGTTTTATAAAACCCAATTCAGCCCCCCTCTTGAGTTGCCTACGTGGGCCTACAAACCTCCTTGTCCCCGATCTCGATCACAGACAGACTTGGAGGACTGAGGGATGCAGCGACAGCAGCTACGGCCCTTGCCCGGGCTACTACCTCAGGATCCGTGGTGGGGGCCGCCCCCTGAAGACCGAGCCTCTCTGGGATCTTCTGGGCCTCCCGCTGTACCAGCCCTGGCACCGTAGATACCGCCCTCTCCATTGGTGCAGGGGTAGCTCGGGTCGCCCCTGAACTCTGACCGACTGGAGCAGCAAGACTCGGACCGGCCATCGCAGCAGGAGCAGTCACAGGTGCGCTCTCACCCTGGACCCGCCTCGCCGGAGGCTCCTCGATCAGCTCGATCAGCGACCTCTTCCGGGTGATCGCCAGCAGGTCACTCTCTGTAAAAATCATCCCTGCATGCAAGTCACACAACGGTCAGAGCCCGTAGGAAGCAATGTAAGAAATGCAAGGAAGAACAAGAAAAGTTCAGGTCGAACTCATCCAACCCATTCGTTGGATCGACCCCGGTGTCGGAGAGGTTCTGCTCTGATAACAAGACCTCGAGAGAAGGGATCTGGATGGTGCAGAGCTGCTCATAGTCATCCCGGTCAGCCGCATTGATCACAAAATTTCGGTTGGGGGACTGGTCCGGATCGCTCCAGGCCCAGTCGTCGTCCTCAAACGCGACAAAAAAGAATTTGCTCTTCCATCCCTTGATGGAAGAGGGGAGCTCGAACCTAATGCCCTTCGAACGGGAAGACAAGGACCACCACCCATCCTCGGTCGGGTGGCGCTTCAGGACAAAGAAAGCCCGAAACAAAGAGAACCGGGCAACAAACCCGTGGAGGTGACAGAGCACAACAAAGGAGAAAATGACCCTAACGGCATTTGGCACTAACTGGGCAGGGACCAAACGATAGTTATCCAAGATGGACATGAAGAAGGGATGGAAGGGAAAGCGGAGACCCCCTGAAAAGGTCTCCTCATAAAAAGCAATACGGCCCGGGCCACTGGAAGTGATCCGTTCCCACGTACGAGGGATCATAAGCCGAACAGAATGTGAGATGCCATAGACATCCCGAATGATCCCCAATTCCTCGGCGGTGATCGTCGAAGCGACCCTATCAAAACCTGTGGACCGGACAGACTCGGGAGCAGGTACAGAAGAAGGAGGAGAGAGAGAAGGACCGGATCCTGGTTCCCTGATGAGCACCGGACCGGGAGGACGCCTCCTACTGAACTCGAAGCGAGTCGCATCCTCCTCCTCACCGGAGGAAGAAGAAGACGCCGGCCTTCGCTCAGAGGGACCGGCCTCGTCCTGATCAGTGGAGGGGCGGAAGCCTGGGCCAAAGTGGGACATCATCAAGAATGAGAGAAGTAAAGGACTCGAGGTAGAGGACGAAAGAGCAGACTTGACTCAAAGAAAACCCTAGACCCGGAGGAGGGACCCAACTCTGACAAAGGGGGAAGAAAGAGGGGACTAACCTGGTTCCTTAGAAGATCTGAGGCAACTGGGAGGAAGAACAAAGCTCAAACACAGCAGCAAGCATGAAGAATTCAAAAGGATGGATATTTCGGATAAGGCCCTCTTTTCATTTCGAAATGATCGGACAGATCCGTACCGTTATGACCCCTCCGCCAACGGATCCATGCCACATGTTGCCCATCGACGAAAACAGCATCCCGATCGCTCTGAATTCTGTGCCAACATTAACTGCTCCTCGGACGTGGCCACGTGGTGCCCCTGCATTGGCCTGCAAGACCGTCTCATGAAGCGCCAGCAATCATGGCCATCATTATGCCAGATCTCCGCCTTTCCATGTCAGCATCATAATTACTCTCTTCAGCCCGAGCGCCGTGCACTAATGAGCCTCGGGAGTGGGGGGCAAATGATGTGGCGAGATCGCTGACATGGGGGAGCTGACAGGCGCCACGTCAAAGGAAGCCGCCGCATCGGATGCCATGTCATCTCTCTTGCTCGGACTCCTTCGTCGAGCTGAGCTCCCTCAGGACAACGAGCCGAGCTCCGTCCTCCGCCAGGTCAGTCTCGCGAGCTCGGGAAGCTTAGGCCGGAGCCGCACTCTGCCCTCCAGAGCGAGACCCTCGAAGATCGTGCCCCGTGATCGGAGTCGAGCTCAGCCCTCCTCCACCACGTGGAGCCTCTTCGAGGCCGAGCCCTCTGGACCGGGCCCGCACTCTACCCTCCAGAGCGAGACCCTCAAAGATCGAGCCCCGTGGTCGGAGTCGAGCTCAGCCCTCCTCCGCCACGTGGAGCCTCTTTGAGGCCGAGCCCTCTGGATCTGGCCCGCCTCTGCCCTCCAGAGTGAGACCCTCGAAGATCGAGCCCCGTGGTCGGAGTCGAGCTCAGCCCTTCTTCGCCACGTGGAGCCTCTTCGAGGCCGAGCCCTCTGGACCGGGCCCGTACTCTGCCCTCCAGAGTGAGACCCTCAGAGATCGAGCCCCATGGTCGGAGTTGAGCTTAGCCCTCCTCCGCCACGTGGAGCCTCTTCGAGGCCGAGCCCTCTGGACCGGGCCCGCACTCTGCCCTCCAGAGCGAGGCCCTCGGAGATCGTGCCCATCGGTCAGAGTCGAGCTCATCCCTCCTCCACCATGTGGAGCCTCTTCGAGGCAGAGCCCTCTGGACCGGGCCCGCACTCTGCCCTCCTCCACCGAGGCGACCCCGCAAGCTCGGGGGCGTCTAGGTCAGAGTGAGCCCTGCCATTCCAGCTCAGCCCCAGCTCAGACATGAGCACCGCCATCCCAGGACACCGGCGAGCCGCCCAGGGATTGCACTGGGACACCTGCCGGACCGCACTGACCGCCTACAGCCGCCGGTTACACCAGAAAGGGGAGAGACCCACTGATCGAGGCGCCACGCTCCTCACCAACCGCCTGAACCACCCGAGAGAGGAAGTCAACCAGAAGATTCGAATCCCAGGGGTGGCGGCCCACCAATCGAGGTACTGCCAGGTTTTCCGGAATGAGGCGACCAAGGAAAATGTCAGAGCATATGACAACTTCCCTTATCACGGATCGGGAAAGGCTCCTCGGGACACCGCCGCACGCGCCTGACAGTCCGATGGAAATTCCAAGATGAACGCCCAATGGTAACCTAGTCTACAAAACTCGGAGGTAACAACTACAAGAAAGGAGAGAGACATAAGCTAGAACACACGGATGCAAGTGCAAGCTCAACCAAAAAGAGCACGGCACCACCACCATACTCAAGCAAGGGCGGGCGGAAGGGCCACATAAAGACTCCCTCTAGCCAAGCCACTCTTTCCCCGATACACTTGCATCCCACTCCCACACTACTCACTCCTCCTAGTGTGGAGTCCATCAAGAGGGGCTCGACCAGGAGGATATGTTCTCCTGGATCGTCACTGACTTGACCGTCGGAGTGCCCCCGCTGGAAATCCCGGCTCGGGTCACTAACCCATGTTTTGCAAATCCAGAACCACCGGACAGCGAGACAGCGAAGGAGGTGTGCTCCGACGTCGACAGCAGCTACGGGCCATGACGATCCTGGTAGCAACATTTGTAATGACATATAAGTGCAAAAAATAACTAGTGATAGTAGGTATGAAAGAGCTAAATTAGAGTTTTTTTCCTACATATATTTATATTTACCTAAGTTTTAATTTTGCCCAGATACAATAGTGTTTTTTTTTATATTAAAAAAAATAAAAATAAAAGTAAAAATAAAGGTAAACTTGTGCAGGCAATTGTATAACAACGTTGGTAGCGATTTGTATAGCCGGCTAATCAAACAATATTGGATATAAGATGGAGAAGAAGACGAAGAATTTATGAAAATAGATTATTCATATATTTGTTTGTACATTCTTCTTTTTCTTTCATTTTTTTTTTACAGGAAAAAGATTTCCTAAAATAATTATCTAATAATGTGAGAAAAACTGTCGTGTATGTTAGGGCACTAGTATCGACATGGTAGCTCATTCACTGGTCCCACTCCAAATCCCATAGACATCGAGTTATTTATAATCAATTGTTAGATTCCAGATTCTAACAATGCAACTGCTCGTTGAAGCAAAATCCAATCCATCAATTTATGGATTGACCACAGAAGGCACCACGTATCTCATTAAAACATCTCCCTGATCATTTCAAATGATATGCACCATATAGTGCTAGACTTTTTTTAATAAGATTGAGTACTTATACAAATTTATAATGGATACAACCACAAATATTAGAAAATAAAATATTATTGAATGGTAGCAGAGGGTTTCCATGCTCCTCCATGGCAACTCATCGTAATACTTTGCAATAAAGAAGGCAATTTAATCAACTGCAGTGTTTGTCTTACAAAAATTATACTGAATGATTAATAAATGTAATCCTACAGCATCCTGTATATGTCATGCAAAAGTCGATGAGAAATTGTTATCTTCACCTAATCTTGAATCCAACCAATTAGTATGGCTGAATTACTAACAATAATAAGGCACTCAACATCCAATATCAACCTTTCATAAATGATGCCAACAATCCCAGCTACCTGCAACTCATCCCGACTGTAGAGTCAAAGAAATGCCTGCCACCCATGGCCGCTAGCCTTCGGTCCACCTACAGACATCCAAATACTCTTTTAACATGGCACGGCAAGAGAGAATTGGTGCGATTCAATTTGAAACGGAACACTTAAGCATCACGATAGAAACGAGCAAGGACTGCCTTCGTAGCATTTCTTCTTTTTGTTATTGTTGTTTTTTTTTTTTTTTTTTTTTTCTTCTCGTTCGATGAGTTAACCGTTTTTTCCGATCATTGTCAAATCATTAGTAGGTCTTTTTCTTTCCAGCCCCTTTGAAACAACAGGTTTCATGTCTTCCAACAAAGTTAGTGGCGACAACTTCATAACCATTCTGGATGTGCTCTTCCATGGTTTGAGATATATGATATGATAGATCATCCCGTATATGATATTCTGGGATCGTGAACCAATGCGACGAGGTTAATTGGAGCATGGGAATTTCGACTTGTGCATGCCAAACGTTGTGAACTTTTATCTCGACAAATTGTAATTTTGTTGAAAATACATCGACCATCTTATATGCGAGAAATCTTGACCTCAGGAATGAGGTAAGAGGCTGGAGCAATGGAATGGTGAATTTTTCATGCCAGATCATTACCAAGTTTTTTTCCAACAAATTGTGTATGTGTTGAGCAAATCTATATTGCTACCTCAGCAATTTGAGGATTATAACAGAGGACGTGATTAGGAGAGTCCATATTTACGGCAGACATTTTCTCAACGATTGGCCGGTGAAAGACTTTATCTCTTTTCTTTTCTTTTTTTTTATTTTTTTGAAGTGGAGTCTGGTCTGTGATTGGTCTCTTCTTGCGATGCTTTCAAGAAAATTAAAGTACCTCCTGTTTTCAGGGACACGCAATCAGAGGGACTCCCACATTTTTTTCCCCAAGTTATTTATTTTTTTAGCATTTAACAATTTTCACCTTATTTAAAAATTAATATTTAATATTTTTTTCTTGAACAAGGAAGGAACCCGCTGCGTCTACGCTGCAACAAATGTCGCCTCAATGGCCTTTCCGTAATTTTCCACGAAATTGAAGGACTGTCCATGGACCTGCTCGCCCTTTCCTGGATTCCTTCAACTATAAATCATCCGCCAGGAATCCACCACAGAATCTGTACCTCTCCTTGCCTCCTTCTCGCTCCCCTTTCTATCCGTCCCCGTTCGCGCCCATCGATGGCCGAGCACGACGACATCGAATCCACCCTCCTCGGCTATCCTGCGGCCCCCCGGACCACATCCTACCGGCGGATCGCCGCCGTCGTCGCAGCTCTTCTGGGTAACAACCGCCCTAATTTCTCTCTCTCTCGCCCTCAAATCCCGGCCGATTTTTTTCCCTATCTTTTTTTCTCTCGATATCTCTCACGATCTTTTATCTGACACTTGGAAGCTGTGGGACTACTTCTCGTCGTGGTCGTCGACGAATTTGTGGGGGATCGGGTGCAGGTGAGCTTCGAGGGTAGACGGGAGAGGTGGGGGAGCACGGATGGGCCGGAGGTGGTGCAATCGGATGTGGGTGTGGTGGCGGCGGACGACGGGAGGTGCTCGGAGATTGGGGTGGGGGCGCTGAGGGCCGGGGGGCACGCGGTGGACGCGGCGGTGGCGACGGCGCTGTGCCTGGGGGTAGTGCACCCGGTGTCGAGTGGCCTCGGCGGCGGGGCCTTCATGATCGTGCGATCGTCGGACTCCGGCAAGGCCGAGGCCTTCGATTCCCGGGAGACCGCTCCCTCTGCTGCGTCCAAGGTAGCATCGTGGCCACAAACACTCGTTTCTCACGTGCTTTGCTGTTTTTCTTTACCTCATTTTGCCCCAAGATATTTTTACCTCCGCGCCGGATTAGCTCTCTGTCAGGAGGCAATATGGCTGGAACTGATTCGGTCTAGAGTTCCGTATTAGATCGGGCCAGTCTAATAAATTTTGGGCTGGCCTGATATTAGATTGAATTTTGAATCATATTTTAAAAAATTTTGGATCAAAAGTTCAAACAACTTTTGGTCCGGAAATTGAATAAGCTCAATTTTAAAGTTCGAAGTCTAGTATGACAAACTTAAAATTTGGTTCGAAATCTAATTTGATTTTAAGTTGGTTCGAAATCCGGTCCACTTTCAGTCGATGGATTCTGGACCGGTGTAGTTCCAGTCCAGGGAGGCAAAAGCTCTATGTTCCACCGGGCTCCCGTGTGTACATGCGTTTCCGCTGTTCCGCAGAGATAGCGTACGGTAGTGGCCATTTACCCCTTTCCAGCAGCTTACTCCAGACTAGTAGGGGTGCCTTTTCCTTTTTATATTATTTTTTGAAAAAACGTCGGCCCCACCCACCCTATAGCGAAACGATTCTGTAACCACGTGTCACGAGGAGGTTGGCTTTTTTGACAACGCGGACGTGTAGAGCCCGGACTGGAGTTGTATCTTTGATTACCTTCCAAACAAATCCAGATCTTTCCCCAAACCAAAAAAAACACATCGAGAGTATTAATTTTTTCCCCAACGGGGGGACCCTAAGATCATTGGAAACGTCGTAGGCACTCCGGGGCCCGAGCGTCCAGTGGACCGTGTTTCTCACTCACTCCTCTGCGTGCAAGACCCCTTTTATTTTCTGGTGCCATGCAACTTGCTTTTTTTTTTGTTTCTTTCTTCTTTTTTTTTTTTAATTAACTTTCAGGTTCGGCGGCAAAGACGGCAACTAGGTTTTAAAATATTTTTTAATATTATTAAAAAATTAATTAATTTTTTTATATTTTTAAATAAATATTTATTTTATAGAAAAAATAGAAAGAATAAATTTCGACCTAACTATCCTATAGGTCCCTGCCTCATAATATTTCTTTTCATTAATTCAATTATCTTTTATATTTTTATATTTTTTAAAATAAATAAATTATTTTTTTAATAGATAGTATTTATCTATAAAATTTAAAAAATAATTAAATCATTTTTTACCAATTAAAATAAATATTTACTTTTATTTTTAAAACACTCTCCGGTTTCCAATACTATTATCAGTTGATATCCAATAATTGAGTTATTCATCCATTTTTATATTTAAAAATAAAAAAATATTATACAAAATATGAATAAATTTTAATTATTTATCCAGAAAATTAATAATATAGAAGCATACAATAATAAATTTTAAAATTATTTTTATATATAACAAATAAATTATTTTTATCTAAATATTATTTTAAAAATATAATTTTTTAGATTTTTTTTTTTTTGGTAAACGAAAAAAAAAGATGCGGATCTTAACGTCATTGGTAAATGGGGGAGCGTAGGCATCATTGGTGGATAAGGTAGCGGAATCCATTTTCTTGGTGCGGCGAGCCGAACAGCAAATACTCGATTAATCGGCAACCAGCCAACGGGATGTTGAGTACGTCGTCTTAGGATTTTCTATGACATGAAAAATTTTAAAAATTTCGTATTAGTACTTGATATTCGTGTATCGATATGAAGGCACGGCCGAAACCTTGGTATCAACAAAATGTGCTCCATGATACCAGGTGATAAAAGGGAATTGGGGCCTTTTTTTTTTTCTTTTTTTTTTTCTTTTTTTTTCGGGTATTGGGGCCTTTCATAGCCCCGGTGTAAAATATCAATCAGCCGGTGACACACAGACGTTTTCTAATTGCTACCAACTACCAAGTTTGAGTCCCAAAACATTTTTGCTAATATAATTGCATTTGCTTGTTGATCATCACCTAAACTGAGAAGTTCCAAATTTGTAAAAATCAATACTATTTTGAAGTAGCTAAAAATCACGGATAAGTTATTTAGTCATGTCTTAGCATAGGATCATGTACTCATGTCTTAACATGATTGATGATTGCATGCCTATATACACCTGACCACATCAATGGATAAGTTAACACAACATTGCTCGTTCACAATCAGCCCGATTAGCTTTAGACCTATTATTTAGTCATTGTTACCTGTGGCCATCAATTACACATCAAATCACGGATCATCCGCATTCTAAAAACTCTCTCGGGATTTGAAATTTTGTTCCAGGTCCAATCTGAGAGGTAGGATTTCTAGCATATATATTCCTCGCAGAAACAAAAAAGAAACAAAGAATTTTTCGATTAGTTTATTTTTTCTTTTTCTTTTATAAACTAATGATGACTGCAGGGAGACCACTTCTAAGCGCAAATTATATTAGAATATATTTTAAGTAGTATTTATCATCCTCAAAACAATATCCTTACATGCATACATTCAGATATTCCGATTGCGACTCTAGAATTCATTTTAATAATCTAATTCAAACAACTAATTAGATTTAAATGGGATTTATCATCTTCTTCGTGGTGAAGTGCTCATCTTACGTCTCCAATTTCGTCTGCTACTGAAACAGAACATGTATGAGAAGAATCCATCATTAATGGAAAAGGGTGCGCTCTCGATGGGAATCCCCGGGGAACTAGCCGGTCTCCATGCAGCTTGGCTGAAATATGGCAGGCTTCCGTGGAAGACTCTCTTCCAACCTTCTATTGAACTTGCGAGAGAGGGGTTTGAGGTGGTACCATTTCTAGCACACGCCATTGAGTCGTCCAAGGATGACATATTGGCTGACCCTGGCTTGCGAGGAGTGTTAGCGCCAGACGGGAAGCTGCTGCAGACCAACGACACTTGCTACAATCCTGCACTCGCCCACACGTTGGAGGTGATGTCCACCGAAGGACCACAAGCATTCTACAATGGAAGCCTTGGAGAGAAATTCGTCGAGGATGTCCGGAATGCTGGCGGTATTGCAACAATGGAGGATATGAGGAATTATAGAATTGAGGTCAAGGAGGCAATGGCAGCAAATGTTATGGGTTACACGATCCTCGGTATGCCCCCACCTTCCAGTGGAACCGTGGGAATGTCCCTGGTGAGCTTCTGTTAAAGAAATTCCTATTATTATGCCCTTTCCTTTGTTTGTTTCATCAGGTATGAACTATTATATGCGTAGCTTAGTAAAGGTATAATGTGGTCAAACAGTGACTGGACTAATTTGTGCTGTTGCCATTGTCTCAGTTGTGCCTGGGATGGAAGTGCCTGTTATTTTGTCTGTCTATTGATTCATGCACAAATTTAGAGTATTCTAACCAAGATGTATCAAATTATTATTTGTAATATAATCTGGAAATTTATTGCCTGTTAAATAGGTTCTGAACATTCTAGATAGCTACAAGTCAATGAGAGCTGTGAAAGGCTTGCTTGGACTCCATCATCTCATTGAAGCACTCAAGCACATGTTTGCCTTGCGGATGAATCTTGGGGACCCTGATTTTGTTAACATTACACAATATGTTTCTGACATGTTGTCACCCTCCTTCGCTGAGAAACTTCAGCAAAAGATACTCGACAATACAACATTTAATCCAGGCTACTATATGGCAAGGTACCGCTTTTCTAATCCTTTTTCTGGTTGTTGCTGCTGCTGCTTGTATTCAATTTTGTTAGTGTGCAGCTTGAATACTTCCATAAGTTGTGGAAAGACACTAAGAGGACTAGCTTCCCATGTTAGAACAAGTATACTGATTTAAATCATATGAATAGACATGACTCAGCTTTCACCATGGTAAGTTCCGGGGTAACCTTTGGCCTTGATCTCTATCTCACATAGCTTCCACGATGCCGCACAATTTCTGGTCCACTTAGATTGTTAAACCTTTCTATCAAGTACTGTAATAAGGTATATCTTGACCACCATAAGTATTATTGCTCCTTTTTTTTTTTTTTTTTTGATTAGATGGAGTCAGCTAAGGGACCATGGAACCAGTCATTTCTGCATTGTGGATGCTGAGCGTAACACGGTTTCTATGACAAGTACCGTTAATTGGTACTTTGGAGCAGGGGTGCTCTCACCATCAACAGGAATTGTGTTGAATAATGAGATGGCTGATTTCTCTACGCCAACAGAATCAACTCCTGATCATCTTCCACCAGCACCAGCAAACTTTATTGAGCCAGGAAAGAGACCATTGTCTTCCATGACACCTATTATTGTCCTCAAGGTAATGCCTTTTACCATGTGGCTTTTAAATTAGTCTGCACATTCTTCTCCAAGTCTATAATGATTCTTACTAAGACATGTCATTCTTCGTACAAACTACCCCATTTGCTAACTAGTTTCTTGTTTTCTCTAAAGAAGTTCCCTGTTGTCCTTCTTGCTGTGCACTTGATGGATTCTACTATCTTCCTTTTAAATTCAACCATCAGGGCTTTTTCCATACCGACAGTATAGAGAGAGTATAGGAAATTTTTAACAGCCATTGCATGCATCCGTTATAGAAAAAGATGGAAAGATTCCAAAAGAATTGCTTTGTTAATCCTAAGATAAAATTTAGATCTGCAATCAAGCTATCTGGATCACTTTCACTTCCAGTCTATCCTATTAATGCAAGAGGAGTTTGTTTACGTCCATGCAGGATAATCAGCTTGCAGGTGTTGTAGGGGCTAGCGGTGGAATGAAAATAATTCCAGCAGTTATTGAAGTCTTCATTAACCATTTTATTTTGGGAATGGAACCTCTGGCAGCCGTTCAACGTCCAAGGGTCTACCACCAGGTAATTTTAAATTTTGTTGTGCTTTTGTTTTGAGTAGAGTGTCTCCTTAAAATACTCTCGTTTTAAGTGGACATCACAGAATTCTGGATTCTCTCTCCCCTTATTTCATTATTGGGTCTTCCACCGGTCTCAATTTTTCCTCGAAGAACAATCCAATATTGTTGTTCTGGAGTCCTTATTTTGCATACCGGTAACCAGAGCACCTAGCCCTTTCATTCTCTAAATGTAGATGAAACCATAGTTATTTATGAACAAAAAACCAAACATTTCGTCGCCGCAAATCAGAACCTACTCATCCCGAAAGCCTGAGACGTTAACTTTCTTCTGTCAATGTTTTATGGCATCCACGGTCATCCATCAAATAATCCTGCCTCTTTGTATTGTTATGTGTCAATAAAAAAGCTCTTGGCAGTAAAAGGTTGGAGATGAAACAGTATTTGCTTGCAAAACAACCATCAGATGGGAGAGCTACAATTTTGGCCCAGATCCAACTTAGAGGCTGCGATGTATTAGGTCAGGCGGTTTTCTAGGTGAAGAACCGGGGTTTACACCTTAAGCAGACCTTTCATCTAATGCTTCGGTCAGGTGAAGTTAGGAATTGGAGTGTCCTTTGATTCAATTTAGAGAACTATTTTCCAATTTAATTGTTATGTTAAAGTACCATGAAATTCAAAACCTTGGAGTAACACCAGCACTGTCCGTGGGATATTTAACCATGCAGCTGATACCAAATGTGGTGCTTTATGAGAACTGGACAGCAATCGATGGAGAGGTTATAGAGTTCAAGGAGGCGGCAAAGGTGTTCTTGGAGCAGAGAGGTCATCTCCTTCAAAGTGTTTCAGGAGGGGCAGTGTGCCAGCTTGTGGTGCATGACCTCCAGGATTCACTTCTTAAAGAAATAGAGGGTAAGAAGGTGGAAATAAATGATGACCGTGTCTTCCACGGAATGCTTACTGCTGTCAGTGACCCAAGGAAAGATGGAAGACCTGCAGGACTGTAGCTCCGGTGACATTTCTCAGAAAACCATTTTCCCCACAGAATATGTTGAGCTGCCTTTCCCTTGTCAGATCATATGCATCATTCACAAAATTGTAACAAATGAAGCATGCATGCTTTTGTCATTCTGCATGCGTTTTAGTTATGTTAATAGCAATGTGATTAGAGGATTTTGTACCTATTTGTCAGCAAACGACTCCTGCCATAACTTGCTTCTTTAGATGAAACGTGCAATAATTTCAGCTCCTTGCCCATCATTGAGCCATGGAAATAAAGATTGATCGATCTTATACTTTATCCATAAATAACCATGCAGTTGAAAATTGATCCCCTCTGCATCACGCATCATGTTAAGAAAAATATGGTCCACCAAACAATACTTGTTACAATTCCAGTATACCGCTTCTGCACAGCTTGAGGGACGGGGTGATTGCTCAAATTTCCCTGAAATTGAAAAATAAACCACAAGTAACCCTTGGAAAAAAGAAAAAAAGGCAAACCACAAGGAACATATTGGGGCATGTGACAATAGTATGTTGTGGTATCGACTTACTCTAATATCAACCACATCGGAGAATCTCTCATACGAAATATAGATCCTCATTTCCAGGATCATGATTATCGGTGTCGATGCCGTAGGATAAGAAAAAATAAAAAATAAAAGATACAATTAGATCGGTATGCAAGATTTTACTATGAAAAAATTAAATTTATAAGATTGGAAATTTTCACTCTAAATCTCATACAAATCTCTTAACAAAAAAATTCAAAACTTCTCTCACAAGTTCTCAACTCAGCTACTCTTTTGAAGATTTTTCACTACTCTTTTGATCCTCACCCCTAGCCCGATCTTTTATTCATGTTCTTATAATCTCTAGTATGAAGAGCGTCTCATCAGGAATCCAATAGTCTATATCGCATCCAAATCGGAGTCCTGTAACTTTTCTAATTGATATCTGACTGCAGACTAGCTCCTGGCCATCAATCGGCCTCAATCACGTTGAAATCAGTACAAAATCAAGCCCAATCCATGGAGATCATATCGACGAACATGCGTGGCCATCTGATCAACGTGTGGAGAGCAATCGGCCATCGAATCTCTCGATTCTTGCATCAAAACCCATGCACCTTGCTCACTAGTCTCACCGTATCATAGGGGGAGAATGACATGGGCCTAGGTCGCCTATGAGTTCGGGCAGCCTGTGGGCCAAGCCTACAAGCCAGTTTTCAAATTTTTTTGTCACTAATTTGGGCTGGGTTTTCTCACTTGTTTGGGCTTCATGAACCAAATTGAGGCATTCATCCAACAATCTCTTTCTCGATTCAACATTCAGCCTCCACCTGATCATGAGAGCTTCTTAAAGGATTTCGCACCCCCATGCTCTGGGATAAATGCCTGATCAAGGATGGACAAATATAGGAGTCGAGATAGGCCACTCGATCTTATCTCCGTCACGTGCTATGCTCACCTTGATTTAAGACTTGCTCGAGAAAGTCTCTTGCGGTAATAAGAACTTTACCTTGCAACATCGCCTATTATTCTCTTAAGTCTCATGTCTCGTGCATGATCCACCTATTTCTAGAGCTCCATCTCATATCGGGCTCCAGTCTACTCTAGAGATTCCACCTTGCACTGGATTCCTTGTCAAAAAGTAGTGACTTCCACATTTCTTCCCTTACAAGATGATTCTACTACATACATGACATTTAGGATTCCATCACCGACTTTGAACATTATAGCCATTTGAATTTAGTTTACTGAGAAAAATTAGATTTTTATGATAATGTGTATGCATCGAACCTTATCCAATTTCTTCACATCTCATCATCTATCTTAAAGCTGACTGTCCTAATGCCCTTAATCACATAGCTCAATCCTTCTAAAAAGTGAACAAAACTTTTTTCTACTCTTTGGAGAGTCGAACAGCTCCTCTTTGCAACAGATATGATATGGATATGCAAAACCTAAAATCTACTATAAAGAAGTGGATACCTCGTCAGATACCATGAGTGCATCACCGATGATCCATTATCACTACCATCGACCACAGCCACCGTAGCCTTTGTCCAATCTCTAAGTTGCGGGCAATCTCTAACATGATATCCCAACTCATCATATTGAAAGTATTTGATCTTGCTTGCTCCTTCAACCTGAACTACTCGCCTCACAATCCTCTATCCTCCACCTTCTGTCACTTGCTTCTTCAGAAACTACCAATGCTGAGTTCCCACCTGAACTCAAAGCCTAGTTCTCCTACCTAAAAATCTCATTCTGGAGTAATGCCAAGATGACCCTCTCCATCTTGGTGGTACTCTTTTCAATTAGAAGAATAGTCACCAAGAATTTGAAGGATTGTGATAGGGATAATAGCAAGACCAGCGCTCTGGTCTTCTCCTCAACGTTTTCACCAGCATTAAGAAAATTGGTAAGGATCTTCTGAAAGTTATTTATGTGCTCTTGCACACTTTCCCTCGGTCATTTGTGACTGGTAAAACTACTTTTAAAGGAAAAGCGTACTGATGAAGGACTTCATCATGTACAGCTCCTCAAGCTTCTTCCATAGTACCTTAAAAAAGTCTCGCTCAGTACATGGATCACCATATCATCCACTAAATATAAGTGGATTGTGCTCATCACCTACATCTAGAGCTGCCTCCAAGTCTTTTCTTCCATTGTGGCTGACCTTTCCTCATACATAAGAGCATCGATCAGTCCTTATTAGATGGACATATCTTTTATCCTTGCATGTTAGAGAGAGAAATTACTTTTTCCATTGACCCAGCTAATCTCCAACTTGATTGTACCTATCCTCTATCTTCTTCGTTCTTGTTTAATATAAACAATCAGAGTTATGATACCAGTTATTATGGTATCAACTTGTACTAATACCACTCGTATCGAAAAAATTTTTATGCAAAATATAGATTTTCATTTCAGGATCACGATTATCGATATTGATACCACGAAAAATGGAAAAAGAAGAAATAAAACATAATTAGATGAGCATATAAGGTTTCACTATGAGAAAAATAAACTTACAAGATTGAAGATTTTCACTCTCAACCCCGAATAAGTCTTTCAATAAAAAATCCTAAAATCTCTCTCAGAAGCTCCTAAATCAGCTATTCTTAGAAGATCCTTCACCACTGATCCTTATCCCGGGCCTTATCCTTTATCCATATTTTTATAGTCTCTACTGTGAAGAACGTTGCACCAAGAGTCCAACGATCCAAATCGTATCCAAATTGGAATCCTGTAGCTCTCATAATCAGTGTCTAAGCACAGAGCAGTTCCTGACCATCGATCGATCTCGATCATGCCCAAATTTATACAAAATCAAGGCTCATTCCATATGGATCATGCCGGTAAACACACATGACCGTTCAATCAATGCTTGTAGAGCGATCGGCCACTGGATCTCCCAATTCTTACATCAAAACCTGTGCACCTTGCTCACTAGCCTTGTTGTGTAACAGGGGAAGTGGGCTGCCACAGTCCAACCCGCCTAGGTTTGGGCCGGCATCAATGCATGCTCGCATGTGCTGTTGAGCCATGCAATCGGGCCAGCCTGCTACATGTTCGGGCAGCCTATGGGCCATAGGCTAGTTTTCATTTTTTTTTTTTTATTCGTCCTTCATTTGGACCGGGTTTTCTTGTCTATATGAGTTTCCTTCATAAGCTGGATGATGGTGTTCGCCCAACATAGTATGCCATGCATATATATATATAGCATGACTTGAATTCGTATTTTGAGCTCGGTTGCCATACCAGAAAATTCCTCCAGCAGCTCAGGCTATATTTTGTATTGCTTTCAGTGAATGACAGAAAGGAAGGCAGGTTGTTCGGTAGAGTTGGGGGGCCGGGGGGGGGGGGGGGGCGCGCTGTGTTGTGTGCAACCCAATGCAATGTTTGTTTAGCCGAGGAAGGGCTGGTTTTTGTCCTACAACACGGGCCGGCTTTTAGCTTCTTAACGGCCCAATACAGTGGTACTCAGATGTGTATGGGCCGGGGTGGAATATGATCCACAAATATCCTATAGCACCGAGGCCGATTTTCTGGCTCAAATTAGGAAAGGACACGGTTGGATTAATTAAATTATTATCTTATTTTTAAAATAGAACAAGTTCTATCAATTTTATAAAAAATCAAATCAAGTTCGGACTAGTCAGACCGATTACAAGTTTAGTTTTTCGGTTTCTTGATTTTTTTTAAAAAAAACACTTGTTTCAAATTATAATCCATAAAATAAATTAATTGAATCAAAAACCTTCCAATATTAATCTTATTATCAACTTCAAAAATTAAAACAATATTTTTATTATTATAATTGATATGGCGGGATCGCTGACGTGGAGCCCATGTCAGACCCAGTCATATGCCACGACGGATGAAGCTGCCACATCGAACGTCCTCCGGACTCCTTCGCCAGGTGGCTCCATCGAGATCGAGCCGTCCTGGCCGAAGTCAAGTTCCTGCCCTCTTCAGACTCCTTCGCCATGTGGCTTCCTCGTGGTCGAGATGCCCTGGCCGAAGTCGAGCTCTGGCCCTCTTTGGACTCCTTCGCTAGGTGTCTCCCTCGAGATCGAGACACCCTGGCCGAAGTCGAGCTCCGGCCCTCTTTGGACTCCTTCGCCAGGTGCCTCCCTCGTGGTCGAGACGCCCTGGCCGAAATCGAGCTTCGGTCCTCTTCGGACTCCTTCGCCAGGTGCCTCCCTCATGGTCGAGACGCCCTGGCCGAAATCGAGCTTCGGCCCTATTCGGACTCCTTCGCTAGGTAGCACCCTCGAGGTTGAGACGCCCTGGCCGAAGTCGAGCTCCTGTCCTCTTCAAACTCCTTCGCCATGTGGCTCCCTCGAGTTCGAGGCGTCCTGGCCGAAGTCAAGCTCCTGCCCTCTTCGGACTCCTTCGCCAGGTGGCTCCCTCGAGGTTGACACGCCTTGGTCGAAGATGAACTCCTGCCCTCTTCGGACTCCTTCGCTAGGTGGCTCCCTTGTGGTCGAAACGCCGTGGCCGAAGTCGAGCTCCAGCCCTCTTCGGACTCCTTTGCCAGGTGGCTACCTCGAGGTCAAGTCCACCCCAGCCAAAGTCGAGCTCCTCCTCCCTGAACCGACCCCACTTCGGACTAAGGGACCAACAGCTGGAGGACGTCGCCACCTTCCTTGAGCGGCAGTGAGCCGGGCCGCAATAATTGCTCATGCTACCACTTACACTGAAAAGGAAGGGATCCCCCGATCGAGGCGCAGCGCTCCCGACCGACCGCCTATACCACCCGAAAGAGGAAACCATCCCGGGAGATTCAAATCCAAGAGACGACTGCCTCCCAATCGAGGCTCTGCCAAGTTTTTCCAAGTGGAGAAACCAAAAGGAGGACCAGAGTGCACGGCGTACTTCCCTATCACGAATAGGGAAAGGCACTTCGCGCATGGCATGGAGCGCTGCCGGACGTTGACCTTCCAGCACCTGCAAAGGGAGGAGGATCCCGAGGTAGGCAACAAGGAGAGATCCTGGCTTAAAAGAGTTCTCCAAGGTTCCCAGTAGAAGGTAAGTAACATGCAAACAGGCAAAGGAGGCGGCACACAGCAGAGCGATCAAGTAGAGCCAAGTGCTCTAGGCTATCGGAGGCTCACCGGAAGGATCTTGACGGGCATAGCCATCTAGCCCAGGCGCTCCTCCGCCGCTATCACCCCCACTCTACTCTCAACTCGTTCGCACTCCTTAAGCACATAATCTCCTCCTCCTAGAGTGGAGTCCATACATGGGACTCGACCGGAATGATCTGTTCCCCTGAATCGCCACTAACTTGAGCATCAAAGTGCCCCCGCCGGGATCCCCGACCCGAGTCTCCTCTATTTTGCAGGTCCGGGTGCACGAGCAGGTTCCCAAGTGACAAGGACAGTGTCCGAGATCATCTCCAGCTACAGGCCAAGGCGATCGGGCGGCAATAGATTGGCATGCCAGGAAGGGGGGGCAGGACATGCTTTGATCCAAGCCAATCCTCTTACGAGCAACTCCACCCGGAACATGATAATGACGCGCACGCGGGAGGTCTCCAATAGCAGTGCGGGAGATCCCCTTTCCCATGGGGGCCCGCACAGTCCAGAGAGGAAGCCCCCCGCTTCATCACAGTCACCTCTGGCGGACGCCCAGCTGGCCGTACTAGCCTAGCAGGTGCAACTACTGACTGCAGCAGTGCGACAGTTGCAGCATCAGCACCGATCCCTGGCCACCCACCAACAGCCAGGGACCCCTGCGGCCTAAGCCGCCGCACCCCGCGACAGCCTGCGATCCTTCCAAGAAAGGCCTTTGCTGCCGCAGGCCATGACAGACCTCCGGGAAAGTTACCGGACCCCGACGAAGAGATAGTGGACCGAGTCAGTCGATCGAGAGAGCCGATCTTCGACCCTCGAGCAGGCTGCTATTAAGCACCGCTGAGGTCGCAGAAGCAGGGCCCCCCGTCGTGACCCTCCTCAGTCGTTACATTCACCTCCTACTTCGGCATTAGCGGAGGGCTCCACCGACGAGGCTATCAAGCGCTTGGTTAAAAGAGGCCTAGAGGAACAAGAGCGCAAGCTGGTGGAGCTATCCCGCCAGTTTGTAAATTTGCAGGGCTCCCCCCACGAGCCTATGGGCTACGATGCCCGTCGCCCTTTCTCCCGAGAGATCCAAGAGGAACCGATCTCGAGTCAGTTCTGCATGCCGCATGTGGTCCCTACGTCGGGACCACCGACCCTCTAGAGAGCTACAAGGCTCTCATGAGAGTCCAAGAGGCGACCGATACCCTCCTCTACATCGCCTTTCTAGCCACTCTCCGGAAGGCGGCTTAATTCTGGTTTACCCGCTTCGAGCTCGAAAGCATCAGCTCATTTGCTCAGCTGGAGAGAAAGTTCATGGTCCACTTTGATGCTTGTTGAAAGGTGCCACGAGAGGTTGACAGCCTTTTCTCCATCAGGCAGCAGGATCTCGAACTTTTGCGGGACTATGTGTCTCGTTTTAAGGTTACTACACTGGAGATCTACAATTTGGTGAGCCAGTTGCCATGCTGGCACTGAAGAGACGGCTCAGGACTTCCCACCTGACCTACTCACTGGACAAGAAGCCATCGAAGATGTACTCCGAACTTCTCCTCCATGTTCATAAGTACATCCATGCCGAGGAGGCAGACTGCACGAGGAGGGAGCTGGATGGGAAGTCGCTAAAAAAGTAATCTCCTGGGGAGACGTCCGGGGTGCGGAAGCCCAGACCGGTCGTCCCGAACTTTCGCTAGGGGCCGAAGCCGAAGAAAAGCCCCATCCCAGAAGAAAGATGCACACCTCTCCTAGCCCCGAGGATGAAGATCCTTATAGAGATTGAGGGCAAATGCTACCTGCGATGCCCTCCCGCTAAGACCGTCTAACGATCGCGACAAGACGAAGTACTGCCAATTCCACCGTGACCACGACCACAACACCGAGGAGTACCGCCACCTCAAGAGAGAAATTAAAGATCTGATAAGAAGGGGCTACCTCAAAAAGTTTGTGGGGGCCAAGACCCCGGCAGAACCTCAGGTGCTCGCTACTCTTCCACCTGTCCTTGCAGTTGACAATCGGTCCACCAAAAAGCCTGTGGGGATGATATGTTGAGGAATCGAGCGTGCCTCCAAGAGGACCCGGGGAGGTGAGAGTTTGGAAAATGTACTCCCCTTTATGAGGGAGAGGGAATCTGGAAATGAAAATGCAAACAACGATGCCGTGGTCCATGGTCATCGAGATGACGATCGCCAAGCATCTTGTAAAATAGATTATGGTTGATAGTAGAATTTCGACTGATGTTATTTTTTACGATGCTTTCTCCATGATGAATCTGTCCTCTGCTCAACTGAGGCCTATGCACACTCCCCTTGTCGATTTTACTGGAGATTCCTTGGGAGTCGAAGGGAAAATCACTCTCTCCGTCACTACCAGGACACCACCCCGGCAGAGCACTGTCATGATGACTTTCATGGTTGTCAGGCTTCCTTCGGCCTACAACATGATTCTTGGCCACTCCGGGCTCAATCTGCTCAACGCGGTCATTTCCACCAAGCGGCTATTGGTACAATTTTCCACTCCTTATGGTGTAGGGGAAATGAGGGGAGCACCTCAGTTGATCCAACACTGTCTTCGAGCCATCCCCGGAGCCGGAAGCTCCGAGGAAGACCCCAGCACCGACAACCTCGACCAAAGGACGTAGGACCCCAGAGGTGGTCCGGTCGAATGCCTATTATCGTTTCCACTCGAAACCGACCCGGCGAAGACAGTGCAAATTAGGGCCTAGCTGTAAGAGGAGGAGCGGGTCCACCTGTTAGAATTCCTTCAGGCGAACGCAGACATGATCGCCTGGATGGTGGCAGATATGCCCGGGATTCTCCCTGACATCATCACCCATAAGTTGAGCATTGACCCGAAGTACCATCCTATTTGGTAAAGGAGCTTCACCCCGGAGAGGCAGCGAGCAATCAATGAGGAGATGGATAAGCTCCTCGTAGCCGGTTTTGTCCGTGAAGTACAATATCCAAGCTAGCTGGAAAATATGGTCATGGTCAAGAAGAACAACGGAAAGTGGAGAATTTACATGGACTACACCGACCTCAACCGAGCCTGTCCAAAGGATAGCTTTCCTTTGCCGAAGATCAACCAACTAGTAGACGCCACCTTGGGGCACCGTTTGCTCTCCTTTATGGATGCATTCTCTGGGTACGATCAGATTCGGATGCATCTGGAGGACGAGGAGCACACTACCTTCATCATTGATTGGGGGACATACTGTTATCAGATGATGCCTTTCAGCCTGAAGAATGCTGGTGCCACATACCAACAACTGGTCAATTGGGTCTTCAAGGACCAGATCGGCCGAAACATGCAAGTATATGTAGACGACATGCTCGTTATGAGTAAGCCGAAGTCAGACCACATCGCCGACCTGGTGGAGGCCTTCCACAACCTTCGCCTGCACCAGATGAAGCTAAATCCGGTGAAGTGCGCCTTCGGCGTGGCAGCAGGGATGTTCCTTGATTTCATGGTCATCCAGAGGGGAATCGAAGCAAACCCTGAGAAGGTCCAGGCAATTATCGACATGGAACACCCCATCTCGAAGAAGCAGGTCCAGTGCCTAACGAGCCAAATTGCCACCTTGAGCCGGTTCATCTCGAGGTCGGCTGATCGCTGCGTATCTTTCTTCAAGGCACTGCGCAAGGTGCACGACTTCGCTTGGACCGAAGAGTGCAAAGCAGCCTTTGAGGAGCTGAAAAAATTCTTGACATCACCACCGCTGCTCTCCAGGTCGGAGGACAAGGAGGAACTCCTAATTTATCTGGCAATCACCCCGAGGGCTGTCAGCTCAGTTCTCGTCCACATAGATGAGGATGAAGCCCAGAAACTGGTGTACTATGCCAGCAAAATCCTCCGAGATGCGGAGATCAGGTACACCCACTCATAAAAGCTGATTTTTGCTCTTATAATGTCTGCCTAACACCTCAAGTCAAACTTCCAAGCACATCCGATCATGGTCTTGACGGACCAACCACTGAGGACCGTACTTAGTCACTCCGACACATCCGGATGCTTGGCCAAGTAGGCGTTGAAGCTCAGTGAGTTCTATATCGCATACAGACCAAGACCATCTCAGAAGGTCCAGGTGTTGGTCGACTTCCTGGTCAAGTACACGGGACTGGCCGAGGAGCAGGTGGAGACCACCCTAGAATGTCGATGGAGCTCGAGGCCGAGGAGGAAGTGCGATCGCTGCAAGCACCATGACCATATACAATGTCAACCAGCAGTGCCACTCTCCTAACTCTCCGCACCCTGGCCATTCGCCCAGTGGGGGACAGATATTCTTGGTCCATTTCCTCCTGTGTCCGAACAACGTAAGTTCCTAATAGTGGCTATTGATTACTTTACCAAATGGATAGAGACATAGCCACTAGCACGGATCACCGAAGCCAAGGTCCGCCAGTTCTTCTAGAGATCGATCATCTGCTATTTTGGACTCCCCCACAACATCATCACCAAAAATGGGCGACAGTTCGACAACTAAGAGTTTGAGGAGTTCTGCATCGATCCCGGTGTTCATCATCGCTTCGCCTTGGTAGCTCATCCCCAGACCAACAAAGAAGCTAAGGTGACCAACCAGATTACCCCCCAAGGACTCCGAACCAGGTTGGACTGGGCCAAGGGTAGGTGGGCAGAAGAGCTTCCCAGCATTTTTTGGGCCTACCACACAATGCCTACCACACAATACCCAGAATAGCCATGGATGTGACGCCCTTCAGCCTCGTCTTTGGCGCTGAAGCTCTCGTCCCGGTCGAACTTGGTGTACACACGCTACGAGTGGAATAATATGATGAAGTAGAAAACCCGTCCCGTCTTCTACTCAACTTAGACCTCCTCGAGAAAATGAGAAATATGGCTCAACTCCGGATGGTGGCCTACCAGCAGCGGGTAGTTCAGTACTACGACGCGCGGGTAAAGCCAAAAACCTTTTGCCTAGGTGACCTGGTGTTGCACCGAGCTAAAGCCTCCCAATCCCGAGAGTGCGGCAAGCTCTCGCCGAACTATGAAGGTCCCTATAAGGTGGTCGAGGTTCTACCCCATAGAGCCTACTACCTAGCGAGGCTAGACGGTGCCAGATTCCTGCGGACTTGGAATGCCAATAATTTGAGAATGTATTACCAGTGATGTAAGGCTTCCCTCCATTAATAATAAAGTTCCTCTTTGTGCAAATCACTTTTACCTTGCAGGAACATCACTGCTCGACCCCAGGTCTAGCAAGCAAAGCCCGGAAACTCCTGAAGCCTAGCACCTTAAGCCCGGAAACTCCTGAAGCCCGGCATCTTAAGCTCGGAAACTCCTGAAGCCCGGCACCTCGAGCTCAAAAACTCCTGAAGCCTAGCACCTTAAGCCAGGAAACTCCTGAAGCCTGGTACCTCAAGCCGGGAAACTTCAGAAACCCCGCACTCTGAGTCGAAAAACTCTAGAAGCTCCACGCCTCGACCCTACACCTCGGAGTCACCTGGCGGGCCCACTAAGTACATCATCCAGGCTCGGTCGCACCCCGGGCGCTCGGAGATGGTTTCGCTCGAGGCCGCCCAGACCCCTTCCAAGGAAATGCACGAAGCCCTGCCACCACGTTACCCATGTGGTGGAGATGACTCAACGAGTCAAGGACTTCCTTCCTAACTGTCCCGTGTACCCGGAGCTCGACAGGAAAGAGCTCAAGTACTTAGAGCCTCAAGGCACGACGCCCCAGCAAAAGCATGTACATGGGCAGTCGAGAAGAAAAGAGAAGGAAGGAAAGTTGACGAAGCATTAAAAATGCGAAAGAGCACAAGTAAAACATGATAGAAGGAAACTTCATTAAGAATCTTTAGATTTTACATTGTCTCCGGGCCCTGACAGGCCGGGCGGCCCAGAAAGAAGCAAAGAAAGAAAAAGTATAAAAGGAGAGGAGACTCCTATACTAATCCGCTAGCTCCTTCCCAGGATGGTGCTGAGGTCGAGAAACATCTTCTGGGACCTCCGACGATGGGGGTACGTCGACGGCAACCGCAGGTTCCTCCGATTCAGTCTCGGCCATAATTGGGCCACCACATAGAGTGGCCGGGAAGGCCAACCTGTTCAAGTTCATGTCCGGGACAAGCTCCGCCACCCTGGACCAGTAGAACTCGTACCTCTTGAAGAACGAGTTTGTGGCCAGTTCGTGGAACTCCGCATTGAATTCCATCGAGGCCTTGTAGTTCGGCACTGCCTCGGCTGCCTCCTTTTCATTAAGGCCACTACTCCAGCAGCCTTCTCCTCGGTGGCAGCAGCCCGCTCCCGTGCTACCTCCAACTGGGCCCGGAGAGTTTGAGCATGTTCCCTCTCCCAGGCCACTTTGGCCTTGAGCTTCTTCTCTCTGGCCTCCTTGGCCTTGAGCTCCTCGAACTGGCGTTTGACCCGATCCCTCTCCCGGGCCAAGGACTCCTCCAAGCCCTTGACCTGCCTCTCGGTGCCTGCTCCTCGGCCCTCAGCTCCTTATTCTTTTGTCCAGCCTCCCAAGCCGCGTCCATCTTCAGCTTGACCTCGGCCGCTAGCAAGTTGACCTGTTATGCCTTCTGCCTATCCCTCTTAGCCCAGTTCTTGCAATAGTCTCGGATGAGCAAGAGGTCCACCCTAAGCTGCACCAAAGAAGACATCAGCCATACAAAAAAAAAGGGGAAAGAAAGAGAAAAGGGCAGGGACGCCTACCAAGAAGAATTGCGGGAATGTGCCAAGGATGGCATCAGCCAGGAGCCTTCCCCCCTTTTCCCGTCGATTGCATGGTTGGACAACAAAGTCCATTGTGCACTCGGCGAGTGCCCGATCTCGAACCACCGAGGAGTCCGGTGTCATCTCGAAGGGCAATTTACGGGAGCCACCCTTCTTCTTCTTCTTCTTCGCTATCACGGAGGCACCCTCGAGGGTGGCTGAGGATGTCTTCGAATCTCTGTGGGGGCTCGCTGCCATGCCAGACGGCGCCACTGATAGTGGCTCCGTCCTCTCCTCCTCTTCTTCCGCGTCCACCTCAACAACCTTAGGAGGTAGGGGCATCACAGCGGCGGCAGCGGACCTAGCCCGAACGACCATGTCAGGCTCTCAAACCGGAGGCAAGTCCTGCTGCCTTGGCGATTCGAGAACTGGTTCGGCCATTCTCCTACTTGGCTCAGAGGGCGCGGTAGGTGCAGCCCTTGCACTAGCCCCATTCCGGGGCCTCTTCGATGGGGACTCCCTGGCTCTCGCTGGTGCACCCCTCTTCTGGAAAAGCACGAGGAGTTCGTCCATGGAGTACTTCATGCTTGCACAAAGAAGAACGAGGTCAGCCTCGAGCTTGAAGGGACAAACAGAAAAAACAAAAAGAGCTCGCGCCGAACTCACCCAACTCCTGGATTGAGCTGGCCCCAACTTCGAACAGGTTCTGCTCTGATAGCAGAACCTCGAGGGAGGGGATTTGGTTGGCAACGAGCTGGTCGTAGATTTCTCGATCAGCCGCTTCGACCTTGGCTTGGCATTCCGGTTCGGGGCCCGGTCCGGATCACTCCAGAGCTAGTCAACCCCTTCGATGGAGGCGAAAAATTACCTACTCTTCTACCCTTTGATGGAAGAGGGGAGATCAAACCTAATGACCTTAGGACGGGGAGAAATGAACCACCACCCTTCCTCAATCGGGTGGTGCTTCAAGATAAAGAAAATCCTGAACCAAGAGAAGCAGGCTATGATCCCATGAATGTGGCAGAGGACGATGAAACAAAAAATCGTCCTAACTACATTTGGAACTAGCTGAGCCGAAACAAGACGATAATGTCTCAGCACGGAGAGGAAGAAGGGATGAAGCAAGAATTGCAGATCTCCTGCGAGGGTTTCCTTGTAAAGGGTGATCCGACCCGGGTCACTGGAAGTGACCCGCTCCCCCAGTCATGGAACCGAGAGCCAGATGGAGTCCGGGATGCCAAAGGCTTCCCAGATGATCGAGAGTTCCTTGCCGGTTATCACCAAAGCAATACCACCAGGACCAGTCGACCGAGAAGGCTCAAAAGAGGCTTCAGGAGGAGGAGGAAGGTGAGCCCTAGGCTCCCCTATAACAATCTTAGTGGGGCGAGGCCTTCTACGGATCTAGAAGTGGAGTTATTCGTCCTCATCGGAGGATGGAGTCCTCGGTCGAGAAGGCCCCGCCTCATCAGGATTGCTCGAGGGACGATGGCTATAAATCAAACGAGCCATCCTAAGGAAGAAGATTGAAGGAGGAAAAACATAGAAGGGAGAAGAAGGAAATGGACGAAGTCCGGAAAGATTTCGATCCTGAAGATGAACTCTACCCAATCAAAGAAAAAAAAAAGACCGAAGAAGACGAACTTGGCTAGCCTTGGAGGAAAAGGATGGTCGGGGGAAGAGAGAAGGCTCTTGTTCGCCGGCGGGCACGAGGAGTTTGAAAGAGGTGTTTTCAGAGAACTACCATTCTTTACGAAATGACCAGATAGCAACCGTACCCTTCCAGAGCCATCACCTTCAGATTTGTGCCACGTGTCAGCAATCGATGGAGGGCGACGCTTCGGTTCACCCAAAGCTGTTTCGAGTTCTGTGTCAGCTACAAAGCCTCGTTGGACATGTCGACATGTGACCCCCGCATTAGCTTGGGGGTCCTTTCCGCGATGCGCCGGCGATCATGGCAATAATGGTGCCCGATTTTTGCCTTTCCATGTCAGCTCTGCATTTACTCCCTTCGTCCCGAGCACCACGCACCAATGGAACTTGAAAGTGGGGGACAAATGATGTGGCGGGATCGCTGATGTGGAGCCCATGTCAGGCCCAATCAGATGCCACGACGGATGAAGCTGCCACGTCGGACATCCTTCGAACTCCTTCACCAGGTGGCTCCCTCGAGGTTGAGATGCCCTGGTCGAAGTCGAGCTCCTGCCCTCTTTGGACTCCTTCGCCAGGTGGCTCCCTCGAGGTCGAGCCGCCCTGGTCGAAGTTGAGCTCCTACCCTCTTCGAACTCCTTTACCAGGTGGCTCCCTCGTGGTCGAGATGCCCTGGCCAAAGTCGAGCTCTGGCCCTCTTCGAACTCCTTCGCCATGTGGCTCCCTCGAGGTGGAGATGCCCTGGCCGAAGTCGAGCTCAATCCCTTTTCGGACTCCTTCGCTAGATGCCTCCCTCGTGGTCGAGACGCCATGGCCGAAGTCAAGCTTCGACCCTCTTCGGACTCCTTCGCCAGGTGGCTCCCTCGAGGTTGAGACGCCCTGGCCGAAGTCAAGCTCCTACACTGTTCGGACTTCTTTGCCAGGTGGCTCCCTCGAGGTCGAGCCGCCCTGGCCGAAGTCGAGCTCCTGCCCTCTTCGGACTCCTTCACCAGGTGACTCCCTCGTGATCGAAACTTCCTGGCCGAAGTCGAGCTCCTGCCCTCTTTGGACTCTTTCACCAGGTGGCTCCCTCGTGGTTGAGACGTCCTGGCCGAAGTCGAGCTCCAACCCTCTTCGGACTCCTTCACCAAGTAGCTCCCTCGAGGTCAAGTCCACCCCAGCCGAAGTCGAGCTCCTCCTCCCTGAACCGACCCCACTTCGGATGAAGGGACCAACAGCCGGAGGACGTCGCCGCCTTCCTTGATCGGCGGTGAGCCACCCAAGGACCACGGAAGGGTACCCATCGGGCTGCAATAATTGCTACTGCTACCACTTACACCGAAAAGGAAGGGATCCCCCGATCAAGCGCAGCGCTCCCAACCGACCGCCTGTACCATCCGAAAGAGAAAAACATCTCGAAAGATTCAAATCCAGGGGGCGGCTGCCCCCAGATCGAGACTCTGCCAAGTTTTTCTAAATGGAGCGACCAGAGGGAGGACCAGAGTGCACGACGTAGTTCCCTATCACGAATAAGGAAAGGCACTTCACACACGGCACGAAGCACTGCCGGACGTTGACCTTCCTGTACTTACAAAGGGGGGAGGATCCCGAGGTAGGCGGCAGGGAGAGATCCTGATTTAAAAGAGTTCTCCAAGGTTCCCAACAGAATATAAGTAACATGCAAACGGGCAAAGGGGGCGGCACACATTAGAGCGATCGAGTAGAGCCAAGTGCTCTAGGCTACCGGAAGGGTCTTAACAGACACAGCCATCCAACCCAGGCACTCCTCCACCACTATCACCCCCGCTCTGATCTCAACCCATTCGCACTCCTTAAGCACATAATCTCCTCCTCCTATAGTGGAGTCCATCCACGGGGCTTGATCGGGAGGATCTGCTCCCCTGGATCACCACTAACTTGAGCATCAGAGTGTCCCTCCGAGATCCCCGACCCGGGTCTCTTCTATTTTGCAGGTCCGGGCGCACGAGCAGGTTCCCGAGTGACTAGAGCGGTGTCCGAGATCATCTCCAACTACAGGCCACGACAATCAGGTGGCAACAATAATTATTTTAAAAACAAAATATAATAATATATTTTAATATAAATAAACATCAATTTTTTTTATTTAGATTAAAATAATAACTATGTTTAATTTATATGTATTATATATATATATATATATATGGTTTGGTTCAGTTATCTAATCAATTTCAAAACTAAAAATCAAAATTGAATAAAAAAATTAGTTTTTAAAAAATGTCAAACTCAAAACCAAATCAATCAATTTGATGAGAATTTCAGATAACCAATTTTTTGATTTAGTTTAGTTTTTCAGTTTTGTATGCCCACCCCTAGCTTAGACCAAATAGACCTTAACACTAGGGCAACTGGATCAAGCTAGACCCCTTTCCAGGATGATCCACTATGTTGAGTTAGGGGTAGGACCAGCAAATAAGCAAGCCATTCTCGAGCTAGTTCGTGTTCGACTTGGAATTTGGCCCAACTTCAATTTGCTTGGATAAGAAATGAGCCGGTCTAAAGCTAGGAGTAGCTTGCTCAAGCTCGGCTTAGCTAAGCTCCAAATATTGGTACTACTCCAACTCATGTTTGGCTTGTTGACACCCCAAGTCAGAAGACTATATTTTATTTTGTTGTTTAAGTTATTTATTATTTAAAAAGGAAAATAAACTAAGTGAAGGCAGCTTCTTGTCTTAAAGGTTATTAGCTCATCTTTGCGTTTGCACTTCTTTGAAGTATAAAGAGATAATGAAGAATTGTGTTGATAATAGATTAACCTAGGCAGCATGGTTAGATATTACTGCCCTACAAAAAATTGTCGACTGAATATATATTGACTCAAAACTTAATGAATAATTGATAATCTATGATTTAGTGGACACGTTATTTATCAAAGTTATCTTTCAAAAATGAGTGCAATATATAGAGGTATTATTATGATTCTGCTGCGAGGGAAACATCTAAACCTCACCCATAACTCTTTAGCTCCTTGGGTACATGTAATTTGATAATGAGCTCGTTTCCTTCAAAAGGTTGCTTCTTTCAGTTCTTTGTTGCACGAGTTCAAGAACTTGAGGAAAAGTTGGATCGAAAGCCACCAATTGGCCTCGCAAGTTTTGAGTCAGCCTATCTCTAACTAAACTTTCACCTAAATTTGACATAAATTATAATTTCAAAGGATCAAATTATATATGTTTATACTCAAAAAAAAAAATGTTGCTCGATATATATTTTATCCGATCTCATGTCTAATGAAAAACATGTGAATTGTAACTGTACTAATATTTGTTATATTGATTGTTCCCACGATGAGTTGCATCAATCCCACCTCAATCAATTTATCATGCACGACATCAGCAATTAGCATGGATCAGGGCCTTGGTGTCTAGATTAGGATAAATTTAGTTAGATTTCTAGTTTATTGGAGCCATTGCTAAATCAACATTACCGGAAATAAGTCATCCTGAAAAATTAAGGATGGTTCTTGTTTTAAGAGCCACATGCTTAGATGCAAAGACATCTTGTAATTAAGTGAAAGTTTGTGAACTTAACTTTGATTTTTTTTTTTTTTTTTTTTAAATTTATGATGATTTTTCCAAGAAGCTGCTACTTTACAATTGCTCTACAAAAATAATGTCATATAGTAAATAGTGATTCAATTATCTATACTTATATTCTCTTCTTTATCCTCTCAGGCCTTGATATAATAACGATTTCGAGGGAGACGAGAACTAGCGCATCTACAAAGACATTATTTACATCCCAATGCTCGAATCTATAGCACTTAAACAAGATTATTATTCTATTTCCAAAGATCATTTCATCATTATATCGGAAATTAATATCCGAGAGATTCCAAAATGTGCATCAGAACCATCCCGCGAATGTCATATCATATTGACCCCATATCGATTTCGTTGTCCGATATCTTAATCATCATGTGCGCATATTCGCCAAAATAATTTTGGAATCGATCTGACGTACCTGTTGGACTTGCGTGAGCTCAATCATACTCTGATAAGGGTGCCACGTTTTTTTTTTTTTTTTTTTTAACCTCTGGTCTTTCTAAAATCAAGGATTATGATTTAAAAAAAGTCACAAAGATGGACGACGTCATACATCTGGCTACTAGAGGATTCCAACATCACAATGAAAAAAAATTTAAAAATGATAACATAATAATTGTGATACACATTACTTCCCCCCCACTCCAATAAAAAAAAAAGAAGTAAAATGCAGTAAGAAATAATTGAAAACTAATCCTTGCCACCATGAACGGACTCGACCACAAATTATGGCTTATTAAATGACCGCATGTTAATGTCCAGATCACTTCTCTTCAAGGTGTGGTGGTCGATGATGTTCTGAACGTCCCCAGCCTCCATCCAATCTCCAGAAAAAAATAATATTTTTCTCGTCGCTTTGTGCATGTCGTGGCTCTCAATCTTAACCTAATGGGCGGCATCTTTTTGCCCTTGCAAGAGGTTAGGCGCCGGCTCTTCTCACTAGTTAGAAAAAAATATCGAAGTTTATGGCTAACAATAAATCATACTATTCTGTTTGATGTGATGAGCGCCAAATAAGATCCCCTGCTGCTCTATTTGTAAATAGCTCTGGTAATTTCTTTTTTACTTCCAACCTTAATTCTCGAGGACACCAAAAAAAAAAAAAAAAAAAAAAAACACCACATAAGATCGATCACATCTCTTTTTGATATAAGTACATAATATTGACCATATCATTCAATGCACTGAATTCAGTTTTCAACTTTTATCGAGAAGAGAACATGTATAATGTTAAATTATATACAAAGATTTAGCGAGAAGAGTTTCAGAAGAGCAAAACAAAGATACCAGTCAAATGTAAAAATAAAAGATTAATATTCATGCAAATAGAGGTTAAAGGGATCGAATGCCGACCAAATTGGATTTCTGAGGAGAGCTCCGACCCTTATTTTGATTTTTCCGCTGCTCATGTTATCTCAAAGATTGAGGGCATTTTGAGCTTTTAGTAAAAAAATGAGGGAATAGAAGAAAGACTTTTTTTTTTATTAAAAAAAAAAATGTTAGAGTTTCTTTCCAACCAAATGTACTAGCAAATCGATAAATAAAGTTGATTCCATTCTTCAACAAAGATCTTTTGATTTTCTTGGACCACCTACGGACCATTCGAAAGATTTTGCAAGTCTCTCGGCCATCTATTGAATTTTAGTTGAAGTTTTAGAAGGAACCGCGGGCTTTTGGCAAAAGAACATTTTACCGGTAGATGCGAGATGGTCTCGCTCCTTAATCCACAAGGAAGGCAATCTGATCCCCTCGCCAACCTTTTCTTTAGAAAACCTCCCGGCGTGTAATAGAGGGCCAACCATATGAAGACTGATTTTCTTCAGCACTGCCACTTTCTAAACACATTTATAGAATGGCCAAAGCATCCCTCGTTGATTGATGAAACTCTTAGAAGCCAAGCGAGTAATTACCATCACAAGTCAACTTCCAGGCCAGCACATCCGCAATTCCAAAGGGTCTTATGGTATCTAAGGTTTGCATATGGTTGTGCAACCGTCTAGATTCAGAGAGAGAGAGAGAGAGAGAGAGAGAGGGAGAACCATATATATAACTTGATACACCACTTTAATTAGTTTCTTCCAGTTCAACTGAGAAACCAAAGATTCGTTTGGTTTTATTGCTCTTTTAACGAACTCATCAAAGAGAGATGCAAATGGAAGAGGACCCACCCAAGCATCCTCTCAAAATGTGATCATATTATCTCTACTGCTAGGTTTGAATGAGTTACGTTTTTAGAAAATCTTCAAATCCCTACTAATATCTCCCCAAATATTGGATAGTTTTCGCGAAGCATTTTTTAACCCGTATGCTGGATCTCCTTTTGGGGTAATAGGCGTTCATAACTTGGGAGCTACAAGGAATATCGGGACTTTTCAGGATCTTCCATGCCCATTTTGCCAACAAAGAGAGATTTAAAATATCCGATACTCCTGATGCCTGGTCCTCCTTTGCTGTCTCGTCAGACAACATCCTAATTCACAAGACAGCTATTCGGAATAATGTTGCAACTCTCGGAGCACCACCACAAATTATTGTCCAGGGGTCATGCAAATAGATCATGGCAAGTGATACGAATCGAGGACTCGGATCCCCTCCAACTATGATGGTTCCGATGCTTCGACCATGCCCCAGTCATGCATCACGTATGACCAGCTGGACACTATATTGCAAGTGTTTCATTGATGGTACCCACTTGAAACTTCATGATTCTCCTCCTTGGAGTTGAGATGCTGCCGTGTTGATGGGATTGAAAATGTCGGCAATAGCTTGATGATAAGTACAAATATTTGGTGAACGCTTTGATATTAATAATTCTTTAATAGCATATCCATTCATATAAGTTTGAGTTGACATCAAACCATCGGTATATTATATAATTACATAATAAAACAATGGACCCTGAAGCAGCGCACCGTTCCTACAAATCAAGAACTTTTTCCATGATAAAAAGAATCACCCGGCCATCAAGCATGGCACACCTCAGGCCAAATACATTTACATTCACATTCTAGTAATTGAGTAATGTTCTATTTTTTCACCCAAGAAAATAATGTATTATTCTCCAAAAATAAGCTAAATAATACTCTAACTAATTATACGGAAATTAAGATGGCAGGCACGATCAAATTGATTTTCTTTAATTTAATAATCACCACATTGTTGCCTCCAACACGTTCTACTTCAAGGCACGAAACTGAAAGCATACGAGATCATCCATCCCTCCCGGTTCCCTTCTGCAAGGTTCTAGCAATATTAGAGGTCGACAAGCGTTGATATTAATTTAGTTAACGGGGCCAGAGTTACTTTGTCCCAATTATCATTTCTGGAACCATTCCAAATCTCTTTCTTGCTCGCCTCGCCTTTCAACTGCACTGATGGGAATCTCTTTCTTGCTCGCCTTTCAATTGCACTGATGGGAATCTCTTTCTTGCTCATCTTTTTTTCAATTGCACTGATGGGACTTTCCAATTTTGAAGTTCTGTGTCTGTCATCTACTTTTTTTTTTTTTTTTAATATTTATTAAATTTATAATACATAAATTCTTGAAAAAAGTTCTTTACTCTTTTCAGGCTAAAAAAAAAAATCTGGAAAAGATCATGCGAATGGTCATGAAACTAAATTATTGGGCTAAAACTAGCGGCCATGATCGCCTTATTCCATAAACCCGAGGAAACATGATCCGCATTCCGCAATGTTGGACGTACATACAGATGGCCTCCGACTAGCAAGTGGCTACCGCAAACAAAATTCATTCCATCACGAAAAGATCAAATATTATATTCCGTGACAATTCGGGCATGATTACATGCTATGGAACGTGTTTTGTGGTTCCCATCACGCACATACCTCGCTCTGCGGATGTCTGTGGAACATGGTCAATAATACGGTGGTCGCTTGCCCCGCCATCGCTACCAGACATCGCGAGCCACCCACCTATCTTAATCAGAGAGGAACAGACTGTCTCTAGATAAGGCCGACGGGCGAGACCAGGTGGCAGCCAAACCCGAAAAGCTACTCGCTATCCCATGCATCAATCATCTATCGTACGGCCCAGATTATGCTTATATATTCCCTACCTGACAGCCACATGATCCCTACCCCGGACCCGTTCCTGGCTAACGAGACATCATGTCGGCCAATATAATTTTCATTCATACCGTCCGATTGCAATCAAACGTATATGAATTCCCAACGTGGAACTAGCTAAACAAGGTAGCTCTCCACCACCCGAACGAGCTTCCCTTCGATCGGGTCCCACGAGAGTCTGACGGGCAAGTGACTCCCTGCAACGTGGAAACCATTTAACCATGGTGTCGTAATCCCCGCTGACGTGCCCTTGGCGTCGGTATATGTGGTATATCCAGCGCACCGGACACCGAGGGAGGCGAGGGGCGAGAGAGAGAGAGAGTGCGTGTGTTTTATATGCGTGTGTTTTATACGGTGGCCGGAAGGGAAGGAGAATCTTTAGGGAATATTCCTTTTCCCGTCCCCGGAGGTGTTGGATGTAGTGGGGACGGTGGGAACGCGGGATCGGTATCGGACGGTTTGGGGATGGGGGTGGCGAGCGAGGACGCTGTGGTGGTACATTTGGGAAAGCGGGCCGGAGAGCCGAGCGTGATTACCGTCAATTGCCCGGACCAGACCGGCCTCGGCTGCGATCTCTGCCGGATTATTCTCGAGTTCGGCCTCAGCATTACCCGAGCAGGTAAGAGGTTTTCTTGGAATCGTCTTGTCGTTTCTTCTATATGCCCCTTCTTTCCTTTTTTTTTTTGTTTTTTTTTTCTCCTCCACAAGATTTTTTTTTTAATTTTCAGAAGACAAGTGTCCTTATTTTTTTAAAGGAAGAATTGCCGTCCTCGATCCTCACTGATTCAAGCTCCTTGAGACATCGCTGATTGGGGATTGGTTTTGTTGAGAAATTTTTGATTGGATTCCCTTCCTGCGTTTGGTTTCCCAATGATTTTGTTTATGAGATATGCTCTTTCTACGTTCCTTTTGCGTTAAAAATGTTCAGTAAATAGCAATTATAAGTTCTGAAATGAGGATCAAAGACGGCAACGGCGGCATCCCACTTGAGCGATTCTCCATTCATGATTTTTCTTTATTTTAATTCTAAATTTCTAAATTTTAGGGTTGGAGGTTTCTTTCACGAGTTGCGATCTTTTATCAAAATCAATCCTTGTTACTGGTTTGAATCACATTATTTGTTTGATGTGTTCTCCCTTTCTTTTTTTCGACAAAGCCTTGCGACTTCCGTCTGCGATCGGAAAATATCTTGATTTCCTTTTTGTGTTTTATTTTTCTGCATAAATGCAGCTCAAATCGTTAACCTTGGCTGTTTAGTTAGATCGAGTGATTCTAATCTGTGCTGTTTCTGCCATCTTGGTGAAGATATCTCGAGGGATGGACAGTGGTGCTACTTAGTTTTCTGGGTCGTCCCATACCATGCTTCCATTAACATCCAGTGGACGAGCTTGAAGGCCAGGCTGGTATCTGTGTGCCCATCCTTCTCCATTCCCTTCTACTTTGATTTGGGGAATCAGCCAGCTACTTCTCGGGTGTACCTTTTGAAGCTGTTCTCCGTGGATCGGAAAGGATTACTACATGGTAATTAAATTCTGTCATTTTTAGCGGCATTTCAGATTGGACAGTTGAGTTCTTGCCTGCTGGTACGATGGATTTGTACAATTTGATGCAGATGTCACTCATGTTCTTTGTGAACTCGAGCTTTTGATTCATAGAGTTAAGGTGTCGACAACCCCTGATGGTAGAGTCGTGGACCTCTTATTCATTACAGATGGAATGTGAGTGTGGATCTACTGGTTTTAGCTTATTAATCTTGTTCTTGGTTTATCTATAATTCATTTTTCGCATATTCTTTTTTAGTTCCTTGCCTCATGCTTGGAACCTTATGGGCCTTTATTTCCCGTGATTGATTCTTTTTATTTTTGCCTCTAGTTACTCTACAAGCTAAACCTCCCAATTCTAATCTGGTGCAGAGTCAGATTGTCTATTATGGATTTATTGTCTGTACCTTTTAATAGTAATTAATCATAAAGGCTGGCCTATCATAACTGGTCACACATTTACAGATTATTTAGTTGTGGTTTTATTTTTTGGCAATGGGTCTAGCAATCATTAGTTCGGGTTTGCCATTTGATTTGTTTGAATATATGATGTGATGATTGTCTATTTGGTGACTTTCTTGTTATGGATTCTTATAAAAGACTACTTTTGTCATGAAGGTTTAATACAACACTTTTTTCATAGCAAAGAAGAGATGACAGATAGATATGGGCATATTTTATTGTTCTCTCATTGTACAATTGGTGTCCACATTGATTTCTTGATTGAAGGACCAGAGTTCATTTAGATTATTATATCTTAAATGCTATTAGCATCAGTTGGCAGCACTCTATTTTTTTGTGATCTGACTTCATGTATTGTTCTTTAGGGAGCTCTTGCACACTAAAAAGAGACAGGATGAGTTGTGTGAAAGACTGAATGCTGTTCTGGGAGAGTCATGCATCAGCTGTGAGATACAATTAGCTGAAGATTTTCAACATGGAGTTTCTTCTCTTCCACCAGCTGTTGCCGAAGAATTGTTTAGCTCAGAGCTTTCAGATATCGAAGTCTGTTCACAGGCACTTTGTCCAGAAATGAAAAATCTGAAGAAGGCTAACGCAAACATTGACAATTCGTTGAGCCCTGCCCACACTTTGCTCCAGATTCATTGTATTGATCAGAAGGGCCTCCTTTATGACATTGTGAGGACCTTGAAGGATAGCAACATTCAGGTAGTCCAAAATTCTTCATTTTCTATGGGCACTAGTAAACTTAGCTTGATGATATCCATGTGACAATGTGCGTGCTTCAAGAGGGTGTCAGAAAATTGTACTGACTCGGTCAATATGATATCTGTTTCCATGCTGACTATTAGGAAGGGGTACAATAGACAAACTTCTTCTTTTTTTTTTTTTTTTTTTTTGGTGTGTGATGATGCCAACATAGACACGTGAGTAATGTCAAGCTTGAGCAGGAATATGAACAGACAGAACAGTTGTTGCCCAGCACCTGCCAACCAATTCAGTTTCTACCCTTTTCTTGTTTAGTGTCTTTAGCCCTTCTGTATTGCTGTTCTAAGAACAGTAAGCTAGCGAAAGACCATATTTTTTTTGTTCTTTCATCTTGTACACTCTCTTTTCAAACTCACCATTTTATAAATATTCCATTTGTAATAATATTTGCTGGTGACTAACAGTATGTCTGTTAGTCTCCATTTTCATCCAAAACAAAGTTTCTACCCTTTTTTTTTTTTTTGTGTGTGTGTGCGTGTGTGTGTGTGTGTGTGTGTGTGAGAGAGAGAGAGAGAGAGAGAGAAATTTTTATATAGATTCAAAGACGAGTACAGAAATGAAAAGATATAAATTCTTAAAAAATGTGCCAAATAAGTGAATGGGTTAAGATCTGGTATGCCACAGATCTAATGAAGACGTAAAATATATAATACTAGTCCAATGTGTTTGTCTGACAGTTCATATTTCAAAAATATGCTATTTTCTTTTGTGTAGACTGGCCTTGTCTGATGGTATACAATTTAAATGTGATTTGCTGATTTCTTACCTGTTTGCTGAATCTTGTAACTTTTTTAGTTTGGTTGGGTGACTTGGGTCTTGCAGCAGTTCTCCTTTGTCAATTGATCTTCAGGTCCGCTTTGTCTGCAGTTACTTATTGTAGCTTACCCCTGCTGGAAAGTCCGAAATATTCTGTTCTATTATTACTATGTCATGTTAGAATGTTAAATTGGAATCCACAGTGTTCTAGCCATATGGATCAATTACAATTATTCTTGGCATTTAATATGTACATATACTGCAGCCAGGTCAATTTGCTTCTGATACATTCTTTTCATCCTTTATTTTAGATAGCTTATGGCCGATTTCTGTCGGACAAGAAAGGCTACCGTGAGGTGGATCTTTTTATCCAGCAAACTGATGGAAAGAAGGTTGTGGATCCTGAGAAGCAGGAAGCACTGTGTTCCCTTTTGAAGTTGGAGATGCTTCATCCATTACGAGTGATGATAGTGAACCGTGGTCCTGACACTGAACTCCTTGTTGCGAACCCGGTTGAGTTGTCTGGAAAGGGAAGGCCTCGTGTATTTTATGACGTCACGCTTGCTCTAAAAGTGCTTGGTATCTGCATTTTCTCGGTAAGATATTGCAACTTTGATTCGGTTTTTGCTGATTATCTGGAAATAAGGAGTTCAAAACCCAGATGGATTGTTGTTGTTTCTGATTTATTTGCAGGCCGAAATCTGTAGGCACACCACATCTGATAGGCAATGGGAGGTCTACAGATTTCTCTTGGATGAAACCAGACGGTTTCCACTGGCAAGTAGCAGAGCCAGAAGTCAGATTGTGGATAGAGTGAAGAGAACATTGATGGGTTGGTAAGCAAGGATGACTTTCAGAAAGTTCAGCTGGGCTTTAAATCGCATTACTCTTTCTGATTTTCTTCTATGCATCTTGTACGGCTAAACGGCCCAGTCTTCTGCTGTACAGCACAGTCACCATATAATAGTCATTATAGCAAAATGCTATAATAATGTGTTTTTATGAATTTAGTTTCTTGTTGCATGGACGATTTTTATGCTTCATCTTTATTACCAATGACCAGATTGTTTCTCACTTTCTGCCGTGACACTTCTGGAATTATTTCGACATATTGGGAACCTGAGTTTACCTTGATCTTCTCTTGCTTCACAACACCCCCCCCCCCCCCGCCGCCGCCCGCCCCCGCCGCCGCGGCGCACGGACATATTTCTACACCCAATAAACAAGGATTAGTTTAAGTTTGTTGTGTTATATTATTTGTGAAGGAGACAAGCAATAGAATTTTTCAGTGCAAAATATATCGAACTCCGGATACTTGTTGAGGTCTTTTGTTGGAGAAAAAGCCAGGGCTTTGGTTTCGACAACCGGTCACGATCCAAACCGAAGCTAAGCATACCACCTACCCATCATCAACTGATTTAAGGCTTGTTTATTTGATCACTTGGTAACAAAAACGCAACGGCGGACGCGAGGCCACGTTATATCGTTGCGGGTCCCAGTGAAGGGAAAGGCAACCAAAACGTGGGGGCCACCATATCCCATTGCTCCACTTGTGCGACCATGTCATTTTCTTTCCTGACCGAATTAATAAAATACGGGAACTGATGGCGGAATCGGCCAGCCACGGCGGCGATGATGATGCTGGTGGCGACGTCTCCGGTCCCTTGTACTTGGTTAATGCATGTCCTTCTCCTGACGTGGCTTCTGATTTCTTTAACGTCGCCAAAGGAATTATTAGATAGGCCAGTCCTATTAGCTCAGCGGTCGTCCCCGATAAAAAAGCTTTATTTAACCAGTTTTGTCATCTAGTCGCCACCATGGATGCGAGTTTGATTCAGCACGTGCTACGGAAGGCTCGGTCGAAGAACCTAGGGGCTCTCGTGTGGGGGTAAGATCTTTGATACTTTATATTTAAATCATATATATATATATAATTATAAATTATAAAAAAATATTATTTTGGTATGTAGATCATATAATTTTTTAGAGGTTCCTTCTTCGTCGCGATATAACTGATTTTTTCTTTCTTCGTTCTCTTCTCTTTATGTAGATGATCGATGGAAAACTGTTTATCATGTTATGAAAGTTAGAGAAAAGGAACCTGATAACTTCTATATTTATAACAGTATATGTTTCTCACATTTTAGTTTTATTTGATCAATTTCATTATAAATGATTTTTTTTAATCAATTGAACTCCGATCCAGTATATTTGGTCGGTTCAAAAATTGAACATGATAAAGTGATAATTAAGTCACATATTAGATATTAAATCTAATATTCTTCTACTTTGCATATATTATCACTTAAAAATAATTTTTGATTCTATCAAAATATTTTACTTTAAAAAATAAAATATTTTATCTTTCAAGATAAAATAATAGTACTGAATTAAATTTTGAAATTGATCCGATAAATGTATTTATTTTAAGAATTTGTCCGATTGATTATTTCTTAATAAATCCTTTATATTTTGATTAAATAGAAGATCATTGATGCAGATCATGGCAGTCATACATCTCGATTGACATACTCCCTTCTATGTATCATTACATCAATAATTCTCACTTAATTTAATCTTATATACTAAAGTACATGGGCTATCAAAATCATAATGCCTATCATAATGATCCCACTGTAATATCATATAAATGATCCTTCTATTTACTTTAATTTTAACAAAAATCGATTATAATGTATACAAATAATAATTAAACAGAAATAATAGTAGTCAATAAACTATTAAGATATCTAAAATAAATATTTATTATAAATTAAATATATTAATGATAAATATCTATAAGTTTTACATGCTCTTTAAAAATTTTAGATACTAAACCTTTAATCAATGGATCTATTAACATACAAGCAATACCAATAAAATTAATAGATACTTGATGACTAATAATTTTTCATTTATTGCAAGATATTTAATATCAATGTACTTATTTTCATTGGTAATCTTGTCACTATTGAAGAACAAAACTGCAGCAAAATTGTCATAATAAATTCTCAGTGACTTGAAAATAAAATTCATAACTCCTGGTCCATAAATTTTCTTAATCATAAAGCATATGAAAAAGCCTAATAGCAGCTTATATATTCAGTTTCCATAATAGAGCAAGCAGTAATGCAATGTTTTGCGCTCTTCCATGAGATTATTCTATCCGTCAACAGAAAAATATAGCCTGATATAGACTTCCCACTATCAAGGCAACCAGCGTAATCTGCATCTGAATAAATAATCACCTAACTAATCGATCATTTTATAAATGCGCATGTAGTCTTTAGTCCCCTGAAGATAGCGCATCACTTTCTTGGCAGCTTTCCAGTGGTCCATGCTTGAATCACTTTGATATCTACCAAGCATTCCAGAGCAAAATTAATGCCAAGACGAGTACATACTTGAGCATACATCAAACTATCCACTGTAGATGCATCGGATATATGCTTCATCTGATTTCTCTTAATTTCATTTCTAGGATACTGAAATTTATTGAATTTATCATCTTTAACAATTGTCACTTCACTTGATGAGCAGCTTGACATTCCAAACATTTCTTGAATTCTAGTAATATAATTTTTTTTTGGAATAAACCAAGCAACCTCTTACTTCTATTATGATGGATTTCTATACCAAGAACATAAGAAGCGTCTTTCATATCTTTCATATCAAAATATTTAGAAAAAATATTTTAGTTTCATACACGTAATTTAAATCACTGTTAGTTAGTAAGATATCATCCATAAATAGAACCAAAAATATAAATTTACTCTCACTTACCTTCAGATATATACATTGATCAACAATATTTTTCTTAAATCCAAAAGAAGTAATGATATCATTAAACTTTAAGTACCATTGCTTAGAAGCTTATTTAAAACCATATATGGATTTTTTAAATTTATATACCAACTTCTTATTTTCTTGTATTGAAAAGCTGTTCTATATATATCTTTTTTTGTAAACCCCATTCAAGAACGTAGTTTTGACATCTATTTGATGTCTCTAAATCAGAATAAACTACCAATACCATAATAATTTTGAATAAATCCTTTCTATAAATAGGTAAAAATATTTCAAAATAATCGATACCCTCTTTTGAAATAAATCTCTTCACTACAAGTCTAACCTTATATCTTTTGATATTATCCTTAGAGTCTTGTTTGGTTTTAAAAATTCACTTATAACTAAGTGACTTAAACTTTTTAGGTAATTCAACAAGTTTTCTAACTTGATTTTTATTCATGGATTCCATCTCATCTTTTATGGTATCTAGCTAAAGCTCTGAATTATCACTATTCATGACATCTTTAAATAAAACCGGATCATCCTTAATCCTAATATCATAATCATATTCTTGTAAATAAATAATATAATCATCTAGAATAGCCGATCTTCTAATTCTAGCAGATCTCCATAATACTCTAGCTTAGTATTATTATGATTATTTTCAATCAAATTAGGTTCATTGACAGGCTATTTAAGAGGTGGTGTATCAGTCTCTTGTTGATGTTCTACAGTCTCGGGATAAATAATTTCATGTAAAATATCTCTAGGTGTTATTATAATAAGAAAAGATTATTTTACTTTCTCTAACACCATATCATGGCTTCACCACTCTATTGTTATCACCATCTTCAATAAACCTAACAGTTTCTATTTCGACAATTCTTGTGGTGTATGATGGATAAGAAATTTTAAAATTTTTTGATCTTTCTAGATTTCAATAAAATAATAACTAATAGTTCCGAGATCCAATTTCTTTTCTTATAAGTTATATAATCAAGTCTCTATAGGATAACTCCAAACTTGTAAATAAGCTAAATGCGGTTTCTTACCCATCCATGACTCAAAAGAAATTTTAGGAATGGCCTTACTAGGAACATGATTTAGGATATATGTAGTGATTTTCAAGGCTTCACCCCATAAATATAAAGGTAACGATAAATTACTAATCATGCTCTTCATCATGTCCATCAATATGCGATTACACCTTTCAACCACATCATTTTATTAAAAATATTTTGGTATAATGTACTGTGCTATAATGTCACACTATTTTAGTAATTTGGTAAAAGATCTAAGATTACGGTCATATTTATCATATTTACTATAGTATTCACCATCCATATCAGATCTCACAACTTTAATTTTTCTATCTAATTGATTTTCTACTTCAGCTTTATATGCCTTAAGGTTTTTCAAAATTGTAGACTTTTCATGTAACAGGAAAACAAAACCATAACATGAAAAATCATTAATAAATATGATGAAATATATTTGCCCTCCAAAATAAGGTAAAAAAATAGTCATAAATATCGATATGTATCAATTGATGGGGACATCAATCCAGAATCTAAAGCAGCCCAGATCAACCTAGAAGCCCAGCCCAGAACCTGAAGCCCAGCCCAGCCCAAAACCTGAAGCCAGCCTAGCCCAAAACCTGAAGTCCAACTCAGCCCAAGCCCTGGGGCCCAAGATCCTGGAATCAATGAGCACATATCCTGATGAGCACTAATCCTGATGCAGCACCACTCTTGAATTTAAATTCAAGAATATTATCTTATCTTATCAGTTGTTAGGATTGATTTGTTCCGATTATTTTTAGGATTTGATTGTTTAGTTTGAATATTTATTTTAGGATTTATCTTATCATTTGTTCAGATCTCTCGTTAGGTTGAAAAGTTCCGATTAGATTTTTGTTTATTTAAGATCTTTGATTATTCAGAATAAAAATTAGCGAAGATATAGAATATTTGAAAAAATCTGGATGTATCCCGATTCCTCCCCCCTCTCTGTCTTCTTCCTCTCCCCCTTCTTTCAGGTTCTTCTTCTCTTCCCCTGCTCTATTTCTTCTCCAGAATTACTTCTTTTACCCTCTCTGTTTCCTTTCTTCTCCCTACCAAAGAATCAATTCACCAATCCTCCATTTACAAGCCTCCACAATGCCATCAGCCCTGTGCCATTGGGCGATCAACCATCCAGATCCTGCCTCCGCCAAACACCAAAAAGCTTCCACAGTGCCGAGCCACCCGCTGCTCTCAACACCACCATTCCTCTGCTTTCCGAGTGTCATCAGCGATCCTTTCTGCATCCTTTTCCTCCTAACCGGAATCGTCGCCCACTGACCAAACCGAGGGAGTGACCCTCTCTCATTTTCGTCCGCCCGTGTGAAGATCCGCCCAAGAATCAAGCACCGAGCATCTCCCCAGATCCGCCTGTTCGAGCAAACCACCTACCGACCGGAAGTCTCCAGCCGACTGTCCGACTCCGCTCCCAGCCGAACGTCACTCCTCGTTCACCATCACCGACGCAAGGTCCGTAGCCGAGCACCCCACCTCATCTTCGGTTTCCGCCTCAACGCTGTCGTCTTCCCCACCGTCGATGACTAATGAAGCCATGGACGGTCGCCGGCCACTCTCCGTCCAAATCTACAATGACTGCGGCTCCTTGTCCTCCATCGTCGCCATCTTTGTTCCCAGCGCCTCACCTCTGGCCATTCCATCGGGGTCCTCTCCCTACTGCCCTCTCTCCAGCGAAGGTTCCTTCGTGATCGCCGGCGAGAGCCCGCCGGTTTTCCCGTCCCCTGCTCCCTCGAAGTCCCTCCCCATTTCGGTCCAGGGAGAATAGCATTCACACGATCGTGAATGCATAGCCGGCAGTCCAATGCCGACTTCACGTAAAGGGTTAAAAAAACAGAGAAGAAGAAAACCGTGAAAAGAAAAAGGGAGTGAATAAAAGAAAAAAAAAAAAGGAGACAAAAATATAAAAGAAAAACAGAAAAAAATATGAAAAAAAGTTGTATTTGAATAAAAAAATTTGGAAAAAAAAAATTTGGTTTAGCCTAGCCTAGGATCGTTTCCTAGCGACCAACGGTCCATTCTCCTTGGAATAAATATTGATCGGGGCATCGTGTGCCGCATCAAATTTGGTATCAGAGCAAGTTTAGGTTAAGTTAGCTAATTTTATTTTAATTATATTTCAGTCTACAGGTGATGCATCGAGGAGCCAACTTTCTGAAGCTCGACTCGATGGTATCGAGTTCTCCCTACCTCAGGAAAAATGATGGAGACATCGGCCCAGAATCTGAAGTAGCCCAGATCAACCCAGAAGCCCAACCCAGAACCTAAAGCCCAGTCCAGCCCAAAACCTGAAGCCAGCCCAACCCAGAAGCCCAGCTCAGAACCTGAAATCCAACCCAGCCCAAGCCCTAGGGCCCAAGATCTTGAAGTCAATGAGCACAGATCCTGATGAGCACTAATCCTGATGCAGCACCACTCTTGAATTTAAATTCAAGAATATTATCTTATCTTATTAGTTGTTATGATTGATTTGTTCCGATTATGTTTAGGATTTGATTGTTTAGTTTGAATATTTATTTTAGGATTTATCTTATCATTTGTTCGGATCTCTCGGTCTATTGAGAAGTTCCGATTATATTTTAGTCTATTTAAGATCTTTGATTATTCAGAATAAAAATTAGCAAAGATAAAAAATATTTGAGAAAATCTGGGTGTGTCTCGATTCCTCCCCCACTCTCTGTCTTCTTCCTCTCCCCCTTCTTCCCTGTTCTTCTTCTCTTTCCCTGCTTTATTTCTTTTCCCGAATTGCTTCTTTTCCCCTCTCTGTTCCCTTTCTTTTCCCTACCAAAGAATCAATTCACCAATCCTCCATTTACAAGCCTCCACAATGCCATCAACCCTGTGCCATTGGGCGACCAACCATCCGGATCCTGCCTCCGCCAAACACCAAAAAGCTTCCACAATGCCGAGCCACCCGCTGCTCTCGACACCACCATTCCTCTGCTTTCCGAGCACCATCGATCCTTTCTGCATCCTTCACCTCCTAACCGGAATCCCCGCCCACCGATCAAACCGAGGGAGTGACCCTCTCTCGTTTCTGTCCGCCCGTGTGAAGATTTGCCCGAGAATCAAGCATCGAGCATCTCCCCGGATCCGCCCATTCGAGCAAACCACCCGTCGACTGGAAGTCTCCGACCGGCCATCCGACTCCGCTCCCAGCCGAACATCACTCCTCGTTCACCATCACCGATGCAAGGTCCGTAGCCGAGCGCCCCACCCCATCTTCAGTTTCCGCCTCAACGCCGTCGTCTTCCCCACCGTCGATGTCCATCAGTGAAGCCATGGATAGCTGCCGGCCACTCTCCATCCGAATCCACACGATTGCGGCTCCTCATCCTCCATTGCCGCCATCTTTGTTCCCAGCACCTCACCTCCGGCCGTTTCATCGGGGTCCTCTCCCTGCTGCCCTCCCTCCGGCGAAGGTTCCTTCGAGATCGCCGGCGAGAGCCCGCCGGTTTTCCCATCCCCTGCTCCCTCGAAGTCCCTCCCCTATGCCGGTTCAGGGAGGATAACATTCACACGATTGTGAATGCATAGCCAGCAGTCCAATGCCAACTTCACGTGAAGGGTAAAAAAAAAATGAAGAAGAAAACCATGAAAAAAAAAAGGGAGTGAATAAAAGAAAAAAAAGGAGACAAAAAATATAAAAGAAAAGAGGAAAAAATATGAAAAAAAGTTTTATTTAAATAAAAAAAATGGAAAAAAATAAATTGGGTTTAGCCTAGTTTAGGGTTGTTTCCTAGGATCCGTTCTCCTTGAAATAAATATTGATCGGGGCATCGTGTCCCGTGTCATCAATTCTAAGAGTCATTGACTTCTAGTGTCATACTTTTTATTACTTTTAATTTATTTTTCTTTAATACAATTGACGCACATACTAAAATCATTAAAATCTAGATTTGGTAAAACAACTTCTTTAACTAATCCAGTTATCCTTTCTTTTGATACGTAACTTAATCATCTATGCTACAACATCAACTCTCATTTACAATGCCACGTTTCATTTTGATATTGATATTTAAAATAAGTAAAGATTGTGCAAAAGAAGAATCTAAATTTATTTTATATAATCCATTACTAATATTCCAGGGCCAACTAAAATAAAATTATTTATTAATTTAAAATTTTAATTTATAAAAATAAATAAAAAACCTTCTAAATTAAGTTTTGCTAATGATACTAAATTTCTAGATATTGAAAGAACATACATAAAGGACATCATGTAGATCTAATTGGAAACCGGTATCTGTAATAAGTCTGTAGATTCCAACTGAAATAATCTTGGACTTCATCTGATTTTCTATAAAGATTCTTCGCTTTTTTTCATTGATTTCCGATTTGAAAGGAATTTCCTTCTTTTAAAACAATTTCCTTCTTTTTTTAAGTCCTTCTTGACATGTCCCTCTTTGTTGCAGAAGAAATATTTTAATTAATATGAACCTTTTTTTGGGTGGATTGTTCGGTCCTTTATTTTCTTTCTTTGCTTTCTTTCTTTTAAATTGCTTCTTAGAATCATGTGAACAACTAAAACCCCTTATTGTCTCAATCTTTCTTCCTCTTGCACACATTAGGATATAAGCTCATTCATTGATCAGTATTCTTTATGTGTTATAGTAGATTTTAAATTAAGTAAACTGTGATGGAATAGAGTTGAGAACAAACTGGACAAAAGTTTTCAGATACTGTCATTTTCAGATCATTCAATTTTTCAGTTATATCACGCATTTCTATAATGTGCTTTTACACTTCAGAAATTGTATTATATTTCATAAAGATTAACTTGTTCATTAGGATACCAACTAGAACTTTATTTGATTTAATAAATTATTGCTTTATAGAAAAAAGATATCCATAAGCCAATCATTATTATGAATAGATCCCCTTATATCTCTTGTTATAAAGCTCTTAATGATCATGAGAGATAATCTATTAGAACGCTCCCACTTTTTATATAATTCTTTTGATCAAGAAAACTAATAGGAGTTAGAAGATCAGGCTGAGTTTTATGAAGAGCCAAATCTAAGTCTAGGCATCCTAGAACAATAAGAAGCTGCTCGTGCCAATTAGAATAATTTGATCCATTCAGTATGTGAATATTAGTTAGATGCAACAAGAGTATAGCAGGGATCATAACTATAAATAGAAGAATATCCATACAATTACTTTCATGATGCAAATTTCAAAAATATTAATTCTGCCAATAATACTTATTATATAACTATAAAATATCATTAGACAATAATTATAGTATATAATAAGTACTATAATTAATTTAATCATAATTTTAAACATAATAATGCCAAGACATGCATTATATAAATCACAAATATAAAATTTTCATAATAAACAATAATATGAAATATATAAGCAAAAACAATAATTATGGTATAAACATATAATTTATATTTAAATTATGATTCATTATATTAGTCACATATTTAGTAGTTTAACCAACTACGATTACAAAATCCGAGGTTATTCTTACCTTTAAGTGTAGAACTCTCTGTCTTTATGCAATTCAAGTTGATCGACCTATAACTGTAAGTTTTGTATCTTATTACAGTCATCTTTAGGTCAATTGCCACAGATACATTTTTATGTAATTTCAAAATATAACGAGAGAAATTTATTAGCCCTCAATGACTCTACTATTCAAGATTCATAGAGTGCTCCAGGTCTTTTGGAACTACACAAAAACTTACTTAAACAATGTAATATTAAACAAAATTATATATAAATAATTTTAAAAATATTTAAATATTTTACTAGTCAGAAAGAAAATCAAAATATTTTTCAAGTCATTATGAGTTCAATGACTCAAAAATCGTTTAAATTGGATGTAAAACGAGTAAGTTATAGCAACTTTAACAAAATTCAATAAGAAAATGACTAAACTATAAATAATAGATAATATAGGGGGCTTACTATAAAATAAAATTAAAAAATGGATAAGAATCTAAATATAATTTTAATTTAGATTTATATGTAATTTAGTTTTTAATAGGGACTAAAATGCAAAAAGTTCCTAATCCAGCTTCTAATGTGATTGGGTTTGATTAATTTTATCATTTGATCTAAACTTATTAATTAAATTAATGGATCTTAATCGGGTTGAAAACCCAAAACCCGTTAACCCATTTAAAAAAACCCCTTCTTCCTCCTTTCTTCACCAAAATCCCTCCTCCAGCAGCCATTAATGGCCGCCCACATCTCATCTTCTCCGCCGGTGCATCACCGGTCAACCCAAGAGTCCGGCAGCCATCTCCCAACCGTCGGCGAGCTTCCCACCGGTCACACGGTGGCCAAGAGCAACCAGGGAAAAGAAATAAAAAACATTGTTTCTCTTCCTAATACCACCGAACACCCATGGCCGGTGACCTTTTCTTCCTCGACAAGATAGCGACGATGGGTCACTGGTCCACCACGATCCCTGCCGACCTTCTGTCGATCATCAGCAAACCCAAAATTGTGGCCCCGGTTTCATCCTCTTGGGTGGCGGAGACACCAAAAAAAATCACCAATTATCGTTGTTCAGCATTTCCAAACCAGAAGCCAAACCACCGTTCAGCATTCCTCTCACAAATCACCGGCAATCGGCAATCGGCAATCGGAGGTTTGTAAGCCGGCCATCAAATATTGAAGTCGATGATTGAGGGAATGAGGAAGAATCTTATTTTTTATTATTATTTTTATTTCTTTTCACTCCTGCCTGCTGTCCGTTTGTCGATGAGCCGCCTTATTTTTTATTATTATTTTTATTTATTTTTATTTCTTTTCACTCCTGCCTGCGTTTGTCGACGAGCCGCCCGTCGACGAGAATACTCTCACGATCCGAAACCTATTCCTAACGCCAATGACACGTGGCATAGCTTTTTTGTGAGACTTTTCTCATAATTCATTAGCAGGAATTTAAGTTTTAATTTGGTCATATTTTGATTAAAAAATCAAAGATAAAATAGAATAATAAAATAATTTTAGAATTTCTGTTGGCCGGTGTTAGTAAAAAAGTTAGAGATATATATAATAAATCACGTTCACTCAGTTGATGTAGAGCTGTCAACGGATCGGGTTCGGGTCGGAATCCAGATATCCAGACCCGGACCCAATTTTAGCTACCGGATCCGGATCCGGACCCGAATACCCGATAGGTCCAATTTTAAGATACCAGATCCGGACCTGAATGGATCTCGGGTATTCATACCTGAACCCGGATCCGAATACCACTATGACCCATGGACTTGTAAGAGTGAAGGATTCTATTCTTTTATTTTTTTAACCGTTTGATTATGATCCAACGTCCCACATTTATATAAATATATATCATATTATTTTATTTAATCGGGTTTCAGGTCCGTCGGGTTTGAATATGTAATATCCAGATCCGGATCCATTTAACTATGATTAATCGGGTCCGGATAAATAGGTCCAGATTGAGATCCAGATCCGGACCTATTGGGTCCAGACCCGCGAGTCTCGAGTCCGGACTCGACTCGTTGACAGCTCTAAGCTGATGCCAGTGATAGTCAGGTTAACGTACTCACCTTCGGGTGGAAAACAGCTGCGAAAAATTAATATGTGCCGTGCATCGAATATTTTCTGGCTGTGATTGGGGGACTATCTGGGGATGGCCATGCTCGGGGTCTAATTCCTTTCCCCCTTTTTATTTTATCAAAAAAAAAAAAAAAAAAGCCTGTTCCTAGCACTTACAGCCGGTTTCCCGGTGCTTAAGAGAAAAAGCCCTTGGTTAACTCAAATCCATTAGTTTCTTCCTTCTTTTCATTTTTAACCGTATGCTGACAGCTTATCGAGTATTTCTACCACAGGTAACCAATTCCAAATAATAAAAGAAGAATCTTGGCCAGGAAAAATAAAAAATTTTATTTTATTTTAATTTCATAAAGAAATCAAAAGTAATTTTCTAATTTTTAATTTAATTTCAAAATATAAAATATAATTTTAATATTTTAAAATTATATCAAAATTTATTTTAAATTTTTTTTATGAATATAAAGTAAGAAACTATATTCTCATACTACATATTGTATAAGATCTTTAATATTTTATATCTGAATCATACTTTTATATATATATATATATATATATATATATGTAAAATTATAAATTATGGAAGACATTTGGAGTCATTGTCTCGGTAGTATCAATTGAACTACTACTAATTTTAACTTAGCAAGGAGATTTCAGCAATAAATGTTGCTCTTTGTTTTAATTAATCCCTGGACGCCATAACAAGTATGCGGAGACCGGTCCAAATGGACATCGATTGTGTCTGTTCTGGAGTGCCCGGGGTAGTTCAAATCTAAGCAACAAATAAAAATATAGCTGATTTGTGATTCCAAAATTCATACAGAGGTTATTTAAATATAATCATCATCTCGGTCTAACTAGTCCCTCCCCAGTTCAGATTGAGCCACTGATGAAATTGCAACTTCTATATAATTTTAATTAATTCCATTCATCATATTTAACACTACCGAGTCACTGCACGTCGTTTGCCGGGACCAATTCAAACCAAACCCACCACGCTAGAGACTTTTAATTTTAAACTCGTGCAGCGGGTTATGAGAGTTTCAACCGGTGCCGGTATGTCAAACCTCATCCGTTGAAATGAAGACGCATGCGCCATTTTAAACTATTAAGGGGTTGTTCAAAAATGACCATAACATCAGGTTTTACTCGTCCTGGCGGGCCGTACGGAGATGGAATTCGACTCGGGCTAGCCTGAATTCGAGTCAAGCTTCGAGTTAGGCTTGAAATAGTTCAAGCCAGCCTGAGCTTGATTATAAGATCCGTTTGGCTTTCGGGCAAGGCTCAAGTCTACCTTTGATCTGGCCCAAGCCCAAGCCCAAGCCCAGATACAGGTCCATTTTGTAATCCAAAATGTCAGTCCAAATCTGATTTGATTAGATTCAAATTTATATCTAATCATGTCGTTTGGCTTAACAAAGTAGGACTTAGGATTTAAGAGACGAATCCAGAATCCCCGATTCCCTACATCAAACAATTTTTCTCGTTCTCAGGTTCTTTATAGCCTCGAAGGTTATTTATAGTTCTCTTTGCTTCCGCCACCAATCAGCTACTCTAAAGGCTAATCTGGCAGTCCATCATCCCCATTTGTTGATCGGCACTCAAAACCCACGTCCTCATTATTATTCGCCATCTCGTTGATCACCCAACCTCCTTGTCAACTACTGCATTACTGACACCTTACCTGCCAATCAATCCCTTATCTAAATACCCTTCCCCTGCCTTGCCCGCCCCTCTCACTTCGCCACTTTCATGTTCTCCAAGTTTAGTGACACCGTGGCCAACCCTTTGACTTTAATATCATTATCACAATAGCCACCATCCTTTTTGATGCCAATGCCCAGGACCTCACTCTTGCCTATGTCGTCTTCGCCACCGGCAACCTCATGGCCCTTCCTGTCGCGTCCCAAACCCAAGATCAGGGCCAGTAGTGCAACAGACGGCCGTATGTTTTGGGAATTCAATATTTTCCAAGAACATACCAGGCCTGTACCAATCATTTCGTATAAAATAAATGAGTACCAGGCATTATATTAATAAAGCAAAAGTAGATAAGTAGATTCAATTGTCTTAAAGCCAACCGTCATACATTTATCATGATCTAATTTCATGAAATAAATAATAATAATAAAAAAATGATGATAGTGTCCACTAGATCCTATGCCTCACTGATTGAATCCCTGGCCCATATGTTCCTCTGATCCTGAAAAAAAATGCAAGGGAAAAGAATGAGTTTCCCTTAAACTCAGTAAGTCATCACATGTCACAAATATATATTTTACCATGAATCTAGAGTAATTCCATACATAAGAGCCACCAAAATATATATAAGCCAATTCCTATTATTAACCTTTTTATTTATTTTTCTGACAGAATACAAATTTATTTAGGATGGCCATCCAAACACACTCACTTAGTCCCTCATACTATGGCCACGATCGGCCCGTGGCTCGCCCCAAAAGAGTCTAGACCCTGTGTCACATGCCGCACACCGGTCATGTGCCAGCGATAGCCCCGCTGGAGGCCCAAAAGGAATCTAGCTCTGAGTATCACACGAGGGACATGCTTCCCAGCATGGGCTAGAATAAAACAACAACTCCTGTGTCACATACCGCACGTCGGTCATGTGCCAGCGATAGCCCCGCTGGAGGCCCAAAAGGAGTCTAGATCCTCGTGTGATCATAGTCGGACTAGGGAGCAAATACAACCAACTCACCCCATGACTCGTTACATTTTAGCCTAAGGTTAAATTTCATAACGCATCAAGATATATGTATGTAGCATGAACATAAACAATAAAATTTATTAACAAGTCAAGTAATGGGTTCACAGCATGCATGGCAAAATTTTATCGGTGAGTGATAACTTACAGTTTCACCAACTCGGCACTAATCCTGATTTCCCAAGGAGGATGACGATCCTGCATCACAATTTATTTTGATTATTATTTAATATCATTAAATTAAAAAAATAAATCCCTTGGGGCAACCCCAAACAATGCCTTCCATTTTGCTGGTACAAGGTTGGCCCATTCAAGATAAAAGGCCTAACCCAACAGGGCATGGCCCAACCAAGTCCGGCCCAACGAGTCCCGGCCCAGCCAAGCCCGGCCCAGCCCGACCCGGCCCAGCCCGGCCCAGCCCGGCCCGGCCCGACCCAGCCCGGCCCGGCCCGGCCCGGCCAAGTCCGGCCCAGCCCGGCCCGCAACAGGCTTGGCCCAGCCAAGCCTGTTCAAACCAAGCTTCCGTCCCCCCTTTGGCCAGGCGTTCGCCCGACCTCACGAGAGAAGCAGGGAGGATCGACGGCGATCCTCCCGTCCGACCACCACGTCGACCACGCCGGAGAAGGAAGAGAGTCCGGCGACCCTTACGGTGGCCGTCCGACCGACGGCCGGCGAGCACCGAGCCGGAGATGTCGCTTGCGACATCCCTCACGGCCGACCAACAGTTTCTTCCTCCTCCATCCCCCCCCCCCCTCCGAGCAAGCGATGGGACGGCGGCGATCCCGCGATCGGCCGCCCAAAGACGGTTGCCGGAGAGGAGGAGTCCGGCGGCGGCTTCCTCACTGCCGGCCACCGCCCAAGGCTTCAACGGAGAGGAAAATCAGCTGGATTCTCCCCTCCGTCGAGCCGCACAAGCCTGCTACGCCCATACCAGGGAGAGAGAGAACTTACCGGCGAGAGGCGTCTCCGATCTCACGACCTCCGGCGAAGGGCGTTCCGGCGAGGGCAGGACACTCGAGGAACCGTCGTCGCTCCACCACAGGAAAAAGCTCTCGGATCAACAGAGGTAATCCCCAGAGCCTTAAACCCGAGGAGAACCTTATCTCCCCCCCCTTCTCCGGCGGCAGCGTCGGATTTGTCCGGATTTCTCGCCGGAAAATCTGACCTGCCGAACCATAGGGGTTTTGAACTGAAGTCGGCAAGGGCTGCCGACTTCAGCCCAAATCCGGCCCAAAAGGACCGGTCCTCACATTCTCCCCACCTAAAAAAAAATTTCGCCCTCGAAATTTACATACCTGGGTTCTGGAAAAGTTGAGGATATTTATCTTTCATGATTTCTTCTAACTCCCAAGTGGCTTCCCGCTCTGAATGATTACTCCACTGGACTTTAACATAAGGAATGACGCGTCGCCTCAAGACTTGCTCCTTTCTATCCACCACCTTCACTGGTTGCTCCTCATAAGACAAATTTTCCTTGAATTGAAGTGGTCCCATTTTGATTACATGATTTGGATCAGGTACATACTTCCTCAGCATAGAAACATGAAAAACATTATGCACACTAGCAAGAGATGGTGGTAAAGCAAGCCGATAAGCCACAGCTCCAATTTTCTCCAAGATTTCAAAAGGACCCACATACCGAGGGCTTAACTTCCCTCGCACCCCAAATCTCATAACTCCTTTAGTAGGGGACACTTTAAGTAACACATGGTCCCCCACCATAAATTTCAGTTCTCTTCTTCGATTATCTGCATAACTCTTTTGTCGACTCTGAGCTGTAAACAGTCGCTTCCTAATAAGTTGGATTTTATCTGTGGTATGCAGTATAATATCGGGTCCCAAAAGTTTCCTCTCGCCAACATCATCCCAACATACCGGGGTCCTACATCTCCTCCCATAGAGAGCTTCAAAAGGTGCCATTTTAATGGATGCTTGATAACTGTTGTTATATGCAAATTCTATCAATGACAGATGATCATCCCAAGACCCTTTTAAATCAAGAACACATGCTCTCAACATATCTTCTAATGTCTGAATTGTCCTCTCTAACTGCCCATCAGTTTGAGGATGAAAGGCTGTACTAAACTCCAGCTTGGTTTTCATAGCTTGATGCAAACTCCTCCAAAATTGAGAAACAAATCTAGTGTCCCTATCAGATACAATTGATACAGGAATACCATGTAGTCTAACAATCTCATCGATATATAATTTTGCTAGCCTTTCCATGGAGAAATTGACCTTGACAGGTAGAAAATGAGCTGACTTTGTCAATCGATCTACAACAACCCAAATAGCATCAAATCCTCTGAGAGTCCTTGGCAATCCTGAAACAAAGTCCATTGTGACATTCTCCCATTTCCATACAGGGATAGCCAGGGGTTGTAGAGGTCCTGCTAGTCTCTGATGCTTAGCCTTTATTTGCTGACAAGTTAAGCATTGAGCCACAAACATGTCTATTTCCCTTTTCATACCTTTCCACCAGAAGTTCTCCTTAAGATCTCTATACATTTTTGTGCTTCCAGGATGAATAGTGTAAATAGCATTGTGGGCATCGACCAATATTTCCTTCTTTAGACTTTCATCCCCTGGAACACACAACCTGTTTCCAAATCTTAAGGATCCATCCTCATGAATTTGGAATTCCGAGATTATCCCAGATTGTATTCTCTCTAATCTTTTGAAATTCTGAATCATTCATCTGTGATGCCTTAATTCTATCGATCAGGGTAGATTGTATCTTAAGAGTAGCAAGTGAGAATGTAGAGTTATGCATCTGTATCTCCAAACTCAGCTTTCCAAGATCTTGAAGAATTTCTCCTTGAGAAGTGATTAAGGTTGCCAAGCTACCTCCGGCCTTTCTGCTCAATGCATCAGCCACTACATTTGCTTTTCCCGGATGATAACTTATTTTCAAATCATAGTCTTTGATCAGCTCCAACCATCTCCTTTGCCTCAAGTTTAACTCTTTCTGAGTAAATAAATACTTAAGACTTTTATGATCAGTAAAAATTTCACAAGATACACCATACAGGTAATGCCTCCAAATTTTCAGGGCAAAGACCACAGCAGCTAGCTCCAAATCATGAGTAGGGTAGTTTAATTCATGTGTTTTAAGCTGCCTAGATGCGTAGGCCACCACCTTCTCCCTTTGCATAAGAACACATCCTAACCCTTTTCTGGAGGCATCACTGTAAATAGAAAAACCCTCACTTCCAGTTGGTAAGGTAAGAATAGGAGCTGATACCAAGCGCTTCTTTAACTCTTGGAAGCTTTTCTCACAATCATCAGACCAATCAAATTTAATCCCTTTATGGGTTAGCTGGGTCAGTGGCAAGGCTATACGGGAAAACCCCTCCACAAACCTTCGGTAATAACCAGCTAGACCCAGAAAACTACGGACTTCAGTCACATTAGTTGGTCTTTTCCATTCAACAATTGCTTCAATCTTTGCTGGATCAACAGATATCCCTTCCTTAGAGACTGTGTGGCCAAGAAAAGAAATATTATCAAGCCAGAATTGACATTTCTTCAGCTTTGCATACAATCTCTGCTCCCTTAGTATTTGTAAGATTTTCCTTAAATGTTTTTCATGCTCCTCCGGATTCTTGGAATAAACTAGAATGTCATCAATAAAAACTACTACACACTGATCCAAATATGATTTGAATATCCTGTTCATCATGTCCATGAAAGCTGCCGGAGCATTCATCAGTCCGAAAGGCATCACCAGAAATTCATAATGCCCATATCTAGTCCGAAAGGCTGTTTTGGATATGTCTTCATTCTTAATTTTTAACTGATAATATCCGGACCGCAAGTCGATTTTTGAGAACACCTGAGCGCCTTGCAACTGGTCAAAAAGATCATCAATTCTGGGAAGGGGATACTTGTTTCGAATTGTCAACTTGTTCAACTCTCGATAATCAATACACAACCTCAGACTCCCGTCCTTCTTCCTGACAAACAGTACTGGAGCACCCCATGGTGAAACACTCGGCCTGATGAATCCCTTATCGAGCAGATCCTGAAGTTGTTCCTTGAGTTCTTTTAATTCAGCTGGTGCCATTCTATAGGGAGCCTTAGACACAGGTTCTGCATTAGGTAAGAGATCAACAGAAAATTCCATCTCTCTGTCAGGAGGTAATCCCGGCAATTCATCTGGAAATACATCCGGAAATTCTTTCACAATAGGAATATTTTCCACCCCTTCTCCTTCTTGCTGGAGATCTATAATATTGGCCAAGTATCCTGCACAACCTTGCCTCAGCATCCGTTTAGCTTGCATAGCTGTAATCATTCTCATAGGGGTCTTCCCTTCACCGCCAAAGAAACCAAAAGGTTCCTGACCTGGAGGGTAGAAAACTACTCTCTTCTCGAAACAATCTACTGTGGCATGATAAGAAGCTAGCCAATCCATTCCCAAAATAATATCAAACTCTTCCATTTCCAATACCATTAGATCAGATGAAAACTCATGGTTTCCAATGCTTAGAGTGCAAGATGGACAAATCATGTTAACTATGATAATGCCCCCATTCGGAATGGATACTCCGATCTCGAAATTTAAAGGTACTGGTTCCATACCAGCCTTCTTAGTAAATCCGGTTGAAATAAAAGAGTGCGTTGCTCCGGAATCAAATAAAACACGGGCATATGAAGAGGCTACTTTGATGGTACCTACTAAATAATTCTTACTTAATAATTATTTGTACTTAATTAAATCAAATAAAATAAAATAAAAAAAACTTGCGAAATTACCTGTCACCACAGCATTCGATGCCTGAGCATCTTGCTGAGTTAGCGCATACACACGAGCCTGGGTCTTCTGCTTCTGGCGCTCACCAGATCCATAAGCTATAGGTTGTCCTTGGATAAAAGCTGGTACATTTGAAGGAGGAGGTGCTGGCGGTCGCGGTGCATTCTGAAAGGTATACTGATTTCCAGGATTCTGAGAACGTGGGCAATTCATAGCTTTGTGGCCTTGCTGACCACAATTAAAACAAGCCCCAGAAAACCAACGACAATCCTGCTCTAGATGAAAACCTTGGCATCTCCTGCAACGAGGACCATTACCCTGCTGAGGACCTGGATCTTGCCTTTGATTTCCCCTCTGTCTAGGTTGTTTGCCAGAGTGTTGATTCCCACGCTGCCCATCAGGTCTGGATCTCTTCCTCAGCTGCCGTTCCCTTTCCTGCTGCATATTATCAACCTCTTGCTCTACAATTTTTGCTTTACTAACGACATCCCGGTATGAGGCCAGCTGCATGGGTCTTACTCCAGCACGAATCCTGGGTTTAAGTCCTTTCTCAAATCTCCGTGCCTTGATATAGTCCGTGGCCACCAACTCCGGAGCAAAGCGAGACAGTTCAATAAACTTGGCTTCATACTGTGTCACGGTCAAGCCTCCTTGTATCAACCTGGTAAATTCGCTCTCCTTCTCAAATCTGAGACTTTCAGGAAAATACATATCCAAAAACTCTTGGCGAAAAATATCCCAAGTTATCGGCTCTTCATTGCCATATTGTCTTCTGACAGCATCCCACCATTCCGAAGCTTCGCCTTGTAGTTGATAAGCTGCAAAGCGAACTTTCTCCCGATCCGTACAGTCCATGCTGACAAAGACCTTCTCCATTTCTTTCAGCCACTTCAAGGATTCAGTAGGTTCAGTAGAACCCTCAAATGTAGGAGGTGCCAACTTCTTAAATTCAGTGATCCCCCGATCCATTTTAGATGACTGACCACCCCTATTCCCCTGCTGCCTCAATTCCTGCACAAGTCCAGTTAAAGCCTGGATAAGACCTACCACCTGACCATCAGAATTGGCTGTCCTCATATCGGGCTGCAGAGGAGGAGGACTAACTGCTCGACTCTCGCCCTGATCAGGTGATAGGCTACGAGCCATGTAAGCGCCGGCCGCCCGAGATGGACCCGCTGCCTGCGAAGTATCATGAGCTCGAGACGCATGATCATTTTGATTTGATGTCCTCATGGATCGGGTCCGAGCCATTAAACCTATAGCACAAATGTTAGTTAGTTAAATAATATGACCTTACTTGTACTTTATTAATTTTAAACTTGCCCTAACTGTCTCTACCCCGCTCTCACTATCTAAAGCATTTTAGTTTCTGAGACAACCTGGCTCTGATACCACTAAATCTGTCGCGCCCCAAACCTAAGACCAGGGCCAGTAGTGCAATAGACGGCCGTATGTTCTGGGAATTCAATATTTTCCAAGAACATACCAGGCCTGTACCAATCATTTCGTATAAAATAAATGAGTACCAGGCATTATATTAATAAAGCAAAAGTAGATAAGTAGATTCAATTGTCTTAAAGCCAACCGTCATACATTTATCATGATCTAATTTCATGAAATAAATAATAATAATAAAAAAATGATGATAGTGTCCACTAGATCCTATGCCTCACTGATTGAATCCCTGGCCCATATGTTCCTCTGATCCTGAAAAAAAATGCAAGGGAAAAGAATGAGTTTCCCTTAAACTCAGTAAGTCATCACATGTCACAAATATATATTTTACCATGAATCTAGAGTAATTCCATACATAAGAGCCACCAAAATATATATAAGCCAATTCCTATTATTAACCTTTTTATTTATTTTTCTGACAGAATACAAATTTATTTAGGATGGCCATCCAAACACACTCACTTAGTCCCTCATACTATGGCCACGATCGGCCCGTGGCTCGCCCCAAAAGAGTCTAGACCCTGTGTCACATGCCGCACACCGGTCATGTGCCAGCGATAGCCCCGCTGGAGGCCCAAAAGGAATCTAGCTCTGAGTATCACACGAGGGACATGCTTCCCAGCATGGGCTAGAATAAAACAACAACTCCTGTGTCACATACCGCACGTCGGTCATGTGCCAGCGATAGCCCCGCTGGAGGCCCAAAAGGAGTCTAGATCCTCGTGTGATCATAGTCGGACTAGGGAGAAAATACAACCAACTCACCCCATGACTCGTTACATTTTAGCCTAAGGTTAAATTTCATAACGCATCAAGATATATGTATGTAGCATGAACATAAACAATAAAATTTATTAACAAGTCAAGTAATGGGTTCACAGCATGCATGGCAAAATTTTATCGGTGAGTGATAACTTACAGTTTCACCAACTCGGCACTAATCCTGATTTCCCAAAGAGGATGACGATCCTGCATCACAATTTATTTTGATTATTATTTAATATCATTAAATTAAAAAAATAAATCCCTTGGGGCAATCCCAAACAATGCCTTCCATTTTGCTGGTACAAGGTTGGCCCATTCAAGATAAAAGGCCTAACCCAACAGGGCATGGCCCAACCAAGTCCGGCCCAACGAGCCCCGGCCCAGCCAAGCCCGGCCCAGCCAAGCCCGGCCCAGCCCGACCCGGCCCAGCCCGGCCCAGCCCGGCCCGGCCCGGCCAAGTCCGGCCCAGCCCGGCCCGCAACAGGCTTGGCCCAGCCAAGCCTGTTCAAACCAAGCTTCCGTCCCCCCTTTGGCCAGGCGTTCGCCCGACCTCACGAGAGAAGCAGGGAGGATCGACGGCGATCCTCCCGTCCGACCACCACGTCGACCACGCCGGAGAAGGAAGAGAGTCCGGCGACCCTTACGATGGCCGTCCGACCGACGGCCGGTGAGCACCGAGCCGGAGATGTCGCTTGCGACATCCCTCACGGCCGACCAACAGTTTCTTCCTCCTCCATCCCCCCCCCTCTCCGAGCAAGCGATGGGACGGCGGCGATCCCGCGATCGGCCGCCCAAAGACGGTTGCCGGAGAGGAGGAGTCCGGCGGCGGCTTCCTCACTGCCGGCCACCGCCCAAGGCTTCAACGGAGAGGAAAATCAGCCGGATTCTCCCCTCCATCGAGCCGCACAAGCCTGCTACGCCCATACCAGGGAGAGAGAGAACTTACCGGCGAGAGGCGTCTCCGATCTCACGACCTCCGGCGAAGGGCGTTCCGGCGAGGGCAGGACACTCGAGGAATCGTCGTCGCTCCACCACAGGAAAAAGCTCTCGGATCAACAGAGGTAATCCCCAGAGCCTTAAACCCGAGGAGAACCTTATCTCTCCCCCTTCTCCGGCGGCAGCGTCGGATTTGTCCGGATTTCTCGCCGGAAAATCTGACCTGCCGAACCATAGGGGTTTTGAACTGAAGTCGGCAAGGGCTGCCGACTTCAGCCCAAATCCGGCCCAAAAGGACCGGTCCTCACACTTCCCCATGCCTCCGAGGTCGCCTCCTCCTACCATCTCGTTATCTAGCTATTAAGACGGGGGTAGATCTTTGTTTTCCTAAGGAGGTTGATTTATTTCTCGTGCCATTTAAATCTATCATGTGATGTCTCAAAAAAATATAAATAAATAAAAACAAAATATAATAAATAATAAATAAATAAAAGCAAAGAGAGGGAGCATTGAACGATGTCTCGGGTTGGTCCAAATTTGGACCGTCCTGAGGTCCATTTGAATAGTCGGCCTAGCTTGGATAGGGATAAGGCCTGATCCAGTTCTATCCCTGGCAACGTGCCCGGCTAAGTAAAATAAATGGATAAAAATGAGAACTTGTCTGCCATTTTTTTCTTCGTTATGATATAGAGTTACATGCAAGTATATCACGCTTCTATTATTTTTGATCTAATTTCACTGCATTATTTGACATGCCCAATATTAGACCATGTGTGTTTATTCATACGATACACTAGCTGAAATTACCGATTAATATTAGATTTTGATTCCAATATCGTTACAGCGATTCACAGTATTCATTATATTTGGCACGCTATTGATGCCCGTCGGTCATGCTCCGGTTTTGTCAGGATAGTCCTCGTTAAAGAAAGGAAAGAAAAAAAAAAAAAAAAAGAAAATAATAGAAAAGGGAAGAAAAAAAAAATAAATAAAAAATAAAATATTATTTTTATTTGAATAGTCATTAGAAATTTTTTTTTTCTTAATTCTTCCGATTCTTTTAAATTAAAAATTAAAAATTTAATTTAATTTAATTATAAAAATATTTTTTTAATTTTTTTTTAAAAATTAATATCTAAATAAGAAAAAAATAAACCGTCCCTTACCTTTCCCCCTCTTATCCCTCTAGGCCTAAGGAACCAACTCCCTCGTTCATTCCCATTGGGAATGGATATGGATTCTCGCAGTTTGACTCCTCCGCTCGCTGTCGTCCTCTCCCTCCTCCTACTCCCTTCCTCTGTGAACCCTAATCCTAGCCCTCGGCGGGCAAACCCTCGGAGCCCAATCCGATTCGCAGAGGACCTCATTGGGGATCTCAACCTTCAGCCGGTAATCCAAGAGATCGAGGGGGAGAAGAAGGGAGACGACTCTTCGAGCCCTCGACTCGTGGAGAAGAGGCTTAATCTCGAGATACTCGGGGAGTCCGGGTCGGAGATACCGATAGAGCAGCTAGGGCATCATGCCGGATACTATCGCCTCGAACACACTCATGCCGCCAAGTACTAATCCACCCTCAGATTTCTTCTTCTTCTTCGTGCTGTCGCCATTCTTTTCTAATTTACGGGGAAAAATGATAAATAGCATATTTTAACGACAGAAAAAGGAATTTTTGTCGATTTCTTCCGTACAAAAATTACAAGCAACAAACGTTATTTATTTGTCGTCTGCATTTATTGGATTCTTCCAGACAACAACGTTGTACTGTTAAAATAATTTTATTTGTGGGTAAAAGATGGTTGGAGGCCAATTAATAGACCAGTCCTGAGGTTAAACTCTTATGGTGAGTGAGTTGCTGGTTTTACGTGTTTAACCAACAAAATAGATCTCGTTGCTTGGCGGAACTCAAGGGCCTGTTTGGGAATTTTGGGAAGAAAAGAAAAGAAATGACTAGTGAGGAGAGAAAAAGAAAAGGAAAAGAGAGAAAGGAAGTTTATTTATCTCCTCTTGTTTGGAAATTTAAATAGAAGAAATTAAATAATTTCTTCTCATTTTGTTTGAAAGCAGGGAAGAATAGAAAAGAAAAGAAAAGTGATATAGCTTTTTTTTATTTTTAGAGAGATAAGATGGAAATTATAAAAAGTTTTACTTAACCTCATTTCCTTTTTCTTCAATTTTGCTCGATTTGGAGAAGGAAAAAATAACTAGTTTGAGGAGATTTATTTTCCCTCCCTTTCTCTCTTTTATCTTTCTTTCTTTTCCAAAAAAAAAGCTTCCAAACAAGGAAAAGGATTAACTTTCTCTCCTATTCTCTTCTTCCAAAGGGTGCAAGAGTTGGTTGTACCCAAATTCGATGGATTATAGGTTGATCTTTAAAGATTATCCGTTAAGGTTGATTTCCTTGCTCTAAGATTCCAAAAATAATTATTATTAACTCTTGATGAGGATATAGTTTATAATCTTTGAAAGTCTAATATACCTTCTTTGTTAGGAAAAAAGAAAGAAAGAAAGATCTTTGCTCAACTCCCATATGGAAGTGATGAGGTGCTGAAGATGATGATGTCAGGTTATCGTTAGTAGTGATTGCCAGCAAAAACTCTTTGCTTCCAAGTCTTTGGTGGCAGCAGCATTGGCTAAAGATAAATTGTATTTGGAACCCCATATTCTAGCTCACATAATAGATAGGCTTGCGTCTAGCTTATAATGCCCAGGATCTGCATTCAACTAATTTCAGAATTTTTCTGTACTTAAAAAAATTTAGAATTGTTGTGATTTTCTATAAGTTGCATATATTTGCATACTGCTGAATATCGTGCTCCCTAGATCTCTAGCATAGGGTTGCAACATTCTGATTCTGAAGAAGCTTCTTGCTGCTTGCAGGATGTTCTATTTCTTCTTTGAATCCCGAGGCAACAGTAGTGATCCAGTTGTTATTTGGCTGACTGGAGGTCCTGGATGCAGCAGTGAATTGGCCCTTTTCTATGAAAATGGTCCATTTAAAATTGCAGATAACATGTCACTTATCTGGAATGACTATGGGTGGGACAAGGTGTTATTCTCTATCCATTTTGTAATTACTTAAATTCTTATGTTATTTGTTTCATCAGGGGCATTGTGATCTATATTTTTGTTTCTGATCTGCCCCAGTATTCAGAAGGCAAATTTATCTTGCATAAATCATACATCTTTAAACATTTAGGTTGAAGAGGTAGTAGTTCTATCAGTAAGACATGTTAATTGCTATTTTTGCTTGAAAAAACAACAAAACTGACATGACTTTTTTTATTTCTTGGGGTAAAAGCATGGCAGAAATGTACTCGAATCAAAATAGAAGTCATACACTTAACTCTGTGAATGAAGTTTGACTCTTTTAGGTATCCAAAACACTAGATGGGGAACATTAGGCTAACATCCTGGAACATGTGTACAAATGAAGTCTTATACCAGCTAGAATGACAGTGCTAGAGAAGGCAGAGAAAAGAATAGCTTAAACAGTTTTATTTTAACCAAAGCTTCAAGAATTCTTAGCACCCATTTGGTCAAAGCAGCAGAAGTTATTCATTTATGGAATCTCTTGTTCCTTCATGCTGATTGCATACTTTACCTCGCACACAGTGCTCTATCTTGGTTTAACTCTATTTTAACATATACTCTTTAAAAAGTTCCTTTCATAAGAAGGTACCTTTCTCAAATGAACAACATGTGCGTCTATAACAACCCTATCAGAGTAATGCTTTAAAGCTGTTTCTAGTGCCCGTTAAGCATTTTTTACACCTCCTTTTGCTTCTGCTACTTGTTTTTTTAACATTTTTCAGTACAACTATCTCTTTTTTTTCTTTTTTTTTTAATATTAATGTCTGTGCTGTAAACTGTTTATGACAAAATATGTCATTATATCTGTGTGACCCAGATTCAAGTGCTGCTATTTACTTTCCTTTCATTTATCTAGGATAGATTTTTTTTAATGTCTCATATTTTCTCCAGGTGTCAAACCTTATTTTTGTCGACCAACCCACAGGAACTGGCTTTAGTTATAGTACAGACTTGCGGGACCTTCGCTATAGTGAAAAGGGTGTAAGCAATGATCTATATGATTTTTTACAGGTAAAATTAGGTTTTACTTCTTGGATTGCTTCAATTTCTTATAATGTTCATAAACATTCGGCGCTGATCTCTCTCTTGATCAATCAATTGTAGGCATTTTTTACTGAGCACCCAGAATACTTGAAGAATGACTTCTATATAATTGGAGAATCATATGCGGGACACTATATTCCTGCTGCAGCTGAAAGAGTTTATAGAGGAAACAAAGAAAAGCAGGGCCTTCAATTAAATCTAAAGGTTACTCGGAAAAGCTATCTAGAGATTATCATGTGTGCTTGTGGATAAAAAATTTGATAGCGTATGCATATCTCACTATCTTGAATGGTAGTTTAGCATATCATCAGATGCATTGCTGCCTGTAACTATCTTAAACATCAGAGGTTAATTACTGGCAGCATTTTTTTTTCCAAAAAACATAATTGATTACTGTTGCATTTGCATCAATAGTCCCTTGAGAAATAAAAAACTCAAAGAATTAATCAGCTTTGTGGACTACATTTTCTGTAGGGTTTTGCTATTGGTAATGGGCTCACTGATCCTGAGATCCAGTATGGTGCATATGCTGATTATGCACTTGACATGGGTATCATTGGAGAAAGTGCCTACAAAAGCATCAGCAAGATATACCCCCTTTGTGAACTTGGAATAAAACTTTGTGGTAAACGCTTCTTTTATGATATCATGTTAATCAAGTTTTTCATTTGTCATTGTTCATGCACACGCATATTGTATGTGCATGTGATATACACAATGCTGTGTTCCTCTTGGGAGATGTATACTATTTCCTCTCAAATTTTGGGCACACTTTCAAAAGAATATTTATTCAAATAAGAAAATCAGAAAAGAATATACTCTTGAAATATAAAGGATGGAATAGTGGGAGGATGGCTTTTGCTGTATCCTTTTAGTGAGAATCATGCTAAGTCATGTATGTATGGTTTATGCATGCATCCATTCATTCATAAATGAGTGTATATATATATGCATATGTAATTATGTATGTATGGCTGCATTGAACATCTTTGTATTTCCTGTCTGTAAGAAACTTAGTTATGCCTTGTGTCATGTTGTTTTTGGGCATTTTGGATGTTGTTGATGATGATGAAGATTATAGATCTTCATTTTGGATGCCCAGCCATGTAGCTTGACTGCAAGGCATACCTAACTTTGTTATGCCTTTTGAAATATGAAAAGTTTGGTGTTTACATGGACCAATGTTGTGACCAAATTGAAGTGTTATTTTGGCAGGTCCTTCAGGGGTAATAGGTTGCCTGGCTTCTTATGTTGTTTGCAACTCCATCTTTACTTCCATTATGCTACTAGCTGGAGATATGAATGTAATTGCCTTCCTTTTCTAAACTAGGTTATTTGCCATCATTTCGTATCCCTATATCTAACATTAGCCCTTATCTTCAGTATTATGATATTCGAAAAAAATGTGAGGGAAGCCTTTGCTATGATTTCTCAAACATGGAGAAATTCCTAAACCTGAAGCCCGTGCGGGATGTGCTTGGTGTTGGTGACAAGAAATTTGTGTCATGTAGTCCTCTTGTTTATGAAGCCATGATTACTGACTGGATGAAGAATTTGGAAGTGGGTATTCCTACTCTGATTGATGATGGTATCAGACTACTGCTGTATGCTGGTGAATATGACCTCATATGCAACTGGTTAGGTAAGTGCATGCTCTTGGTTGAATGTCCAACATCATGGATAACTTCTTGTGCAGGAGTTTAGGTCTGCATCAGATTGATTTATTTACTACTTTCCCATAGGCAGCTGAATGCATTAACCGGCTCTTTTACTAATTTTCTGTAGGAGTAAATGAGAATAGCTGAGATTTTATGAAGATGGTGTTAGGCTTTAACCCAGTTATTAGGGGCGGAAAAAAAGAAAAAAAGGCGATACATTTTACTTAAAGTTGGCTGGTTGTTTATTTATATTGCATTTTTTTCCTTTTTGTATGATGGCAATTGCTGTTGGTGCTGTTGTACTTGATCTTTCAGATATTTGACCAAGTTTGTATGTTTACTGATTAATGCATCTTCTTTTTGGGAGGGTGCCATGTACTAACTGATTTGTTTTATCTCTGAATCAATTTTAACCTGTTTCCACTATCCCAAATTACCTTCCTTAGAGTTCTTTTCTTGTTGGGTAATTTCCATTCTAAATGTTAAATGTTTCTATTGTTCAGCATTGCTTAATTCAAATATTCATCCACATCATACATGATGATCAGTATAAGGCTGCTGCATTGGTATGTAATTATACATATGAGAGAATATGATTTTGTTGATATATGATATGGTTTCCACAGTCTCTTTGCACATGGGTGTAAGGCTGCATGCATCTGATCCTCCCGGATCCTGCAAAGCGGAAGCCTCATGCATTGGGACGCCCTATTTGTGATATGGTTTCCACTGTTAAGCTTCTATTTGTGTATAGGTACATGCTCAAATATGAGTTTGATGGTGCAAAATATGACCTTTGTACATGAAGATAGAGTGGAATATCCAAACAATCGAGTGGGGCTTTCTGTTGGTATATAAGAGAGTTTTGATTTGATTGCAGAAACAATGCAATCCATAGAGCAAATGTCAATTCCAGGCTGAATGATCAGATCTGATTTTATAAATGTTTCATTTTTGGTGGAATAAAATGATCTGGTATTTTTTTGGGGAGTATAGGAGGGGGATAAATGTTTTTAATTAATGTGAAAGGTTTAGACACTCTTTTTTTAACAAGTATGCCACTCTTGAGATCTTTCTTCTGCTTTGCTGGAGATAGCTGCATGGATAAACCCTATTTTTTTGGAATTCTGTCACCTGCTGCCTTTGCAAATTGCTCCTAAAAAAAGGGAATAAAATTCAGAAGGGGTTGGAGCAATTCACCTACATATGCTTGGGAGCATCAATGCAAATTATCATTTTAATACTTTTTTTTTGGGTGGATGCAATGTAATTTGTTTGTAAAACAAGTTGAATTGGCTTGATGGTGTAGTTGAAGGTGTTATAGTCCATGTCCTAGAACTCACAACAATGGTCTTGCAGTTGATGGTGATTTCGTTAAAGTATGTTAATTATATGACTACCAGTCGAGACATTCAATTACATGCCACCCATTTATTGAAGATGGATAAGTATGATACTCTAATAAGGCTATGGGTTATTGATTTTTAAACGTTGATTTGTTCTTCTGATAGCAATTTAAAGAATATCATTAGAGAACAAGCTCGGAAGTTCTTTGACATTTATAGCTGAGTTTGCTGAAGCAGTTATTTCTTCATACCTACATAAATGATAATTTTATTCTGCTTAGATGAAGAAGGTAACTGTTATTTAAGAATGTGTCTCTGCCTCAACCTTTTCCGACATGAAGGCAAAATAAGGTCGGGCAGGATAGGTAGATGTTTTCTTTCATTTCGTTGTCGTTAGACTTACAAGAATCAATTGATCACAAAGAAACAAAAGAAACAGTCTTTTTTTTTTAGCAATAAAAAGAGAATTACAGTTAAGAGCAAAGGCATGCTGCACGAAAGGGAAGTGCTCTCTCCTATTCTTGAGGACTTAATGCAGCTGAATCAGGTCCTTGATAGGAGGATCTCTCCTACATAAGAGGGAAAATGGATGAGAAGTGGACTGGCCTGTGGAAGGAACTAGACAGAGACGCAGAGTGGACTACTGGACTGGAAATTTTTGCCAGTTATCTTAAGAGATCACATCTGACTATGTGAGGTGTTGCTCTTACAGGGGGAGCCTGATGATCCTCTGACAATAAATGGTTTTTATCTAATTTCTTTCTATGATCACTTATGCAGAGTTGTATGGAAGACAGTTGACTCATAGCATCACCATTATATTATATATGAATAAATGGATATGTATGGAATTTAGATAAGAGAGATGCTAAAGGTCATCCATCCTATAACCACTTAGTTCACCGGTTATATATGGAACTTGGTGACTGGTGAACAGTAACCAGGGCCTGACTGTCACCCACCTGCTGCCTATGTACCATGCCATCCAAGACTGCCCCATTGGACTGGTGAACTGAGCTGTGATGGTGAATAAATGGGTGATCTATAGCCAGACTCTTAGATGACTAACCGGTGAATTCCTTTTGCACAGGGAATTTTAGATGGGTTAACTCGATGGAGTGGTCAGGTCATCAGATATTTGCTGAAGCTCCAATGTTACCATTTGTTGTTGATGACGAGGAAGCAGGACTGTTAAAGTCATATGGACCTCTGAGTTTCCTCAAGGTGAGTTATACTATAAATATGTTTCTTCATTCTTTATGTTTCCTTCTCTACATCTTCAATTGGCTTCTTTGAACTGTGGTTGTTTGTCAAAGTTTGTAATGCTTTGTTTTTATTGGGATTGAAAGTGACACTAATAAGGTGGTCAAGCTGAACTTCTTTAGGAATGCTTAAGCGGTTGTCCTATCCATTAAGGGGTTTTCTCTAATTTTGCTTGCATCAAACTGCTGTCTTGATGGTCCTGTATGCAACCAGGTCGTAGCTTCAGCTGAGCATTGTGGTCTGACGAGTTCCTTGTGTAGGTATATGATGCTGGTCATATGGTTCCGATGGATCAGCCTAGGGCAGCATTGGAGATGCTGAAGAGATGGATGAAAGGAAATTTCAGCGAAGGATGGAACATCGCTGCAGTTGCTGACCTGTAGTAGAAATACAAGAATTTCAAACAATACTCTTTAAGCACAAGGTTTCCAAGAAGCTGCTTTGCATATCAAGATAGTTTAACTCAAAACCTTGTCCCATGTTTTAACGGACATGATGTGCGTACATGTTCGTGCACATACTTGTGCAGGACAGTCTTATTTTTTGAGCACATACTTGTACGGGACAGTCTTAAATCCAGCACATTAATAGCCAGATTTCAGAGATGTTTATCTGGCCAACCCAGTATATGTATCTAAACTTTAGCTCTGTTGTTTTATATGCATTCTACTTGTTTGTGAAGAAATTGCGTGCTGTTCTACCTCCGTCCGCAACTCATTGATCGGAGAATTCTTTCCACCTAGAAATGTGGATGTTTGTGCTACCAGCCAGCCATTGTGGTGGGTATGGCCATCAGTCATGTGAACAGCACTCTTTCAAAGCCTGATGGGTACCGTAGATTGAACCCCGAGTTATAGAGATCCATCAACAAGCTGTGGTTTTTCTACTGCGCTTTTAAACGAAGCCCGTCTGAAAGTCTACATTTTGTGAGAACTTTCCTGGAGATTTCACGGCCTTTATACTCTGTGCTGGCCGTACTGAATTTCTTGTCAGGTTGTCTGCCCCCGCATCCGGATGCACGGCGCTACATATATCCTAGGGAGACTTGTTCTACCTGCGCTTCCGTGGAGGTATCTTAATCAAGCTAGCCTGGACGTTTTATACCTTGCACGGTTCGATGCTCTGCTATTTGATCGAAGAATCTCAAATGTTGAGCATTGTTGTCCTTATCCAAGTGGTGTCACGGTCATGAGAACCAACATTATGATCTCTATCTAGCGTTACATCCGTACATAAACAGCGGTAGATGCGAAGTTTTACGGTGCTGTGAAGTTTTCTCAGAAATTATGTTCGTGGAAAGGGCAACATTGTAAGTTTTCTCAGAAATTATGTTCGTGGAAAGGGCAACATTGTGGGCCGGCTACTTTGCTTCCCTGCTCCATGCACTGATTGAAGTGAAATGGACTAAAATAGGACCATGCCTTGAACTGCCAATTTATTAATAATGAGGCAAGATCTTTATCAATCGGACTATTGTCTTAGCAGTGTCTATATCCAATTTTCAAACAGCTACATCTTCGTAGTGATGATAAGGACGTATTCACCCGATCTAAGTACTTGCATTAATTGCCCCACTATCAATAGGTCGGCGGTTCGAGACATAATCTCGTGGACGACTCGATTAAATTTAGAATTTTCCTGGAACCCTCGATAGTTACCTGTCTATTTCTCATAAGAACAATTTGTCTGGAGGCTTCCGGAGCTTTGGATTGTTGCTCTTCATGCTGCTCTTCCGTATAAAGTAAAGCCGGAGCATCTAGCCATCTCTTCGTCCTCCGTTCCTTCGCAACCGAATGAATAACCCTTTTCGGTCTCTTCGCAACAACCTTCCTATGACCCATCTTGCTTGGATTGAAGGTTAGGAGGGGTTCTAGAGGTTTTTCTAAGGCTTGGGAGAGGAAACAGTTGGAGTATAACAGTGAAAATGGAAAGAAAATGAATTTAAAAACTAACGAAACCCTATTTAAAAAAGCTCCGCCCATCCTTCCAATCGGCTCGATAGGACAGGGGATTGCTCAAGTTGGCTCAAGCAAAAAATCAAGAAAAAGGTCAAACTATCTGTTGCCGCCAAGATCGTCGTGGCCCGTAGCTGTTGCTGGCACCGGAGTACGCTCCCTTCGGTGGCTTGCGGTCCTCTGGTCCTGGACTTGCGAAATAGGAGTTAGTGACCCGGGTCGTGGTTTCCGGCGGGGGCACTCCGACGGTCAAGTCAGTGACGATCCAGGGGAACAGATCCTCCTGGTCGGGCCCCTCTTGATGGACTCCGCACTAAGAGGAGTAAAAGATGTGTAAGAAAACGAAAATGTTGCAGGGGGAGAACGATAGCGAGAACAGAGGGGTTCCCTGTTTCTCCGCCTCTCCTTGTATCCCTGGTTTTCCTTCAATTGTGATTGTGATGGTGGCGCTTCACCCTCTTGGTCGAGCTTGCACTTGTGTTGTTGGATTGTTGTTGTTACCTCCCCCTTTTTGGGAGTGTCGACTGTTCTTTGTAGTTGAAAACTGGCCATTGGGCGCTTGCCTCAGGATCTTCGCTGGGCTGGCAGGCACGTGCGGCAGGATTCCGTGCCATGGGCGAGACGTCTTTCCTGACAGGTGGTAGGGGAAGCTTCCATTTATTCTGACATTCCCTCTGGTCGCCCCATTCCGAGAAGCTTGGCAGAGCCTTGATTTGTGGGGCCGCCGCCCTGGGGGTTCGTGCTTTCCGGCTGGCCCATCCCCCTGAAAGTACAGTCGGACAGGTAGTTATGGTGATATGGGGGACGCCGTTCCGTAATTCTCGGGTGGCTCACCGGTGTCCCGGGATGGCAGGGCTTGCTCCGATCTGGATGCTTGGAGCTCGTGGGGTCACCTTAATGGAGGAGGGAAGAGTGCGGGCCCGGTCCAGAGGGCGTGCGCTTGGAGAGGCTCCACATTGGCGGGTGAGCGCTGAGCTCGACCTTGACCACAGGGCACTAACCTCCGAGGGTCTCGCTCTGGAGGGCAGAGGACGGACCCGGTCCAGAGGGTGCGCGCTCAGAGAGGCTCCACATTGGCAGGTGAGCGCTGAGCTCGACATCGACCACATGGCACTAACCTCCGAGGGTTTCGCTCTGGAGGGCAGATGACAGACCCGGTCCAGAGGGCGCGCACTCGGAGAGGCTCCACATTGGCGGGTGAGCACTGAGCTCGACCTCGACCACAAGGCACTAACCTCCGAGGGTCTCGCTGTGGAGGGCGGAGGACGGAGGACGGACCCGATCCAGAGAGCGTGCGCTCGAAGAGGCACCACATTGGCGGGTGAGCATTGAGCTCGACCTCGACCACAGGGCACTAACCTCTGAGGGTCTCGCTTTGGAGGGCGGAAGGCGGACCCGGTCTAGAGGGCGCACGCTCGGAGAGGCTTCATATTGGCAAGTGAGCGCTAAGCTCGACCTTGACCACAGGGCACTAACCTCCGAGGGTCTCGCTCTGGAGGGCAGAGGATGGACCCGGTCTAGAGGGTGCGCACTCGGAGCGGCTCCACATTGGTGGGTGAGCACTGAGCTCGACCTCGACCATAGGGCACTAACCTCCGAGGGTCTCGCTTTGGAGAGCGGAAGGCGGACCCGGTCCAGAGGGCGCGTGCTCGGAGAGGCTCCACATTGGCGGGTGAGCACTGAGATCGACCTCGACCACAGGGCACTAACCTCCGAGGGTCTCGCTCTGGAGGATGGAAGGTGGCTCCAGCCTAGGCATCCCGAGCTCGCGGGCCCGACCTGGCAGACGACGGAGCTCGGCTCATTGCCTTGAGGGAGCTCAGCTCAGCTCGGAGAACGGTCCGGGCTGGGCATTGCCTTAGCGACCGACACGACGGTCTCCTTTGACATGGAGCCTGTCAGCCACCCACGTCAGCGGTCTCGCCACATCACTATCAAACTACTGGTTTCCAAGGGTAAATCAATATAGGTCAAGTGGTCAAAAGCTCTAAATTGATTTTTGAAAGCTCTAGATAATTTTTCATATTTTTTTTTGAAAAATTAGGTCAACAGTTTTAATATGGATCACATAGACCTAACTCACTTCTAATCTTTTCAAATGTATCTTGGCTAAGAGGTTTAGTAAAAATGTCAGCTAATTGATTCTCAATTGGTACAAATTCTAATTCTATGACATTATTTAAAACATGATCTCTAATGAAATGATGTCTAATTTATATATACTTTATTCTAGAGTGCTGAATTGAATTTTTTGATAAATTAATAGCACTAGTGTTATCATATTTGATAGAAATTTTAGACTGGATAAAACCATAATCTTCTAGTTATTGCGTGATCCACAATACTTGTGCATGACAGCTCCCTGTAGCCACATACTCTGCCTCAACAGTGGATAATGCTACAGAGTTCTGTTTACAATAGTACCATAAAATCAAGTTAACACCTAGAAATTGGCATGTGCCACTGGTGCTCTTTCTATCAATCTTATAACCACCATAATCAGCATCATAATAATTAATTAACTTCAAAGATGAATGCTTGGAATACCATAATCCTATATTACATGTACCTTTAAGATATTTAAAAATTCTTTTAACAGTAATAATGTATGATTCCTTTGGATTTGATTGAAAACGTGCATGCATACAAACGCTAAATAGAATATCAGGTCTACTGGCAGTTAAATAGAGTAGGGATCTAATCATACCTCTATACAATTTTTGATCAATACTTTTGCCATTTTCATCTTTATCTAATCTGCATGTAGGACTCATGGGTATTCCAACTTCTTTGCTTGATTCCATGCCAAACTTTTTGATAATTTATTTAATATATTTGGCTTGATTGATTAGGATCCCTTCATTTGATTATTTGATTTGAAGCTTGAGGAAGTAGCTTAGCTCAACCATTAAACTCATTTCGAATTCTCCCTGTATTAACTTAGCAAAATCTTGACATAAGGATTCATCAGTAGATTATAAATTTGAACAACCAAAATATCATTGTTTTTCTTTTAAATAAACAAGGTAGTATCAACACTACCTCTTACAAAATCATTTACAAGTAAAAACTTGCTTAATCTATTATACCAGGCTATAGGTGCCTGTTTAAGACCATATAAAGCTTTATTTAACTTGAAAACAAGATTTGGAAAAGTGTAATCGATAAAACCAGGTGGTTGTTCAACAAAAATTCCTTTGAATAGAAAACCATTTAGAAAAGCACTCTTTATATCCATTTGAAATAATTTAAAGTTCATGAAACATGCATATGCCAAGAGTAATCTAATAGCCTCTAGCCTAGCTGCTGGTGCATAAGTCTCATCAAAATCTATTCCTTTTTCTTGATTATAACCTTGAGCTATCAGTCTAGCCATATTCCTAATTACATTACCTTGCTCATCTAGCTTGTTTCTGTAAACCCATCTAGTACCTATAACAGGGTAGTCAATTGGTCTTTCTACAAGTGTCCAAACATTATTTTTCTTAAATTGGTTCAACTCATCATGCATAGCTAACATCCAATTAGGGTCGGTTTCAGCTTCTTCTATGGTATGTGGTTCTACATGATATACAAAAGCAATTAGATCATGTGCATCCCTATGTAAAGCTCTAGTTCTAACACCTTATGATGGATCTCCTATAATAAGTTCTTTGGGATGTGAATATACATACCTCCATTCTTTGGATATATCTTCATAATTCTTACTTACCATGTCTTCTTGTGGTTCACTTGCTTACTTATCTTTGATAGTCATGTCCTTTAATCCATGTTCAAGTGTACCTGCATCATCATTAGCACAATCTTCTTTTCTAGAAGATGTCATGTTAGTTTCATTGAAAATAACATAAATCGATTCTTCTACAGTTAAATTCTTTTATTGAAAACTCGATAGGCTTTACTATTTGTAGAATAACCAAGAAAGATAGTCTCATCATATTTTGCATCAAACATACCAAGATTATCTTTACCGTTATTAAGAACAAAACATTTACAACCAAAAACATAAAAGTAATTGATGTTAGGCTTTCTATTGTTCCACAGTTCATAGGGGATTTTTCTTATAATAAGTCTGATTAAAACTCTGTTCAAAATATAACAAGTGGTATTAACAACTTTTGTCCAAAAGTATCTTGGAAGATTTCCTTCACAAAGCATTATTCTGGAAATTTCTTCCAAGGTTCTATTCTTTCTCTCTGCAACACCATTTTGCTATGTTGTTCTAGGAGCAGAGAAGTTGTGATCAATACCGTGTTTTGTGCAAAAGTGATCAAAATGTTGATTTTCGAATTCAGTACCATGATCACTATGAATAGAAATAATAGAAAGATTTTTTAAATTTGAAACTCTTTTGTAAAACTTTTTGAATACTTTAAAAGTTTCATCTTTATGTGCAATAAATAAAATCCAAGCATATCTTGAAAAATTATCCACAATCATAAGACCATACTTCATACCGCCTAAGCTTGTTGTCCTAGTGGGTCCGAATAGATCCATGTGAAGTAGCTCTAAAGGTCTAGTGGTAGAAACAATATTTTTGGATTTAAAACTCCCCCTCACTTGTTTTTCTAATTGGCATGCATCACAGATGTAATCAAAATCTATTTTAAACTTTGGCAAACCTTTAACTAAATCTTTTAAACTAAATTTTGCAATAGTATCCATACTAGTATGTCCAAGTCATCTATGCCATAATAGACTTGATTCCTTGCTCTTATCATTCACTATTGCAAGACTTGTATTGCTTGACATAACTAAATCATTAAGATCCACTACATATATATTTCCAAGTCTATGTCCAATGAACTTTGTACTAGAATCAAGAGGATCAACTACTATACATATTGAGGACTTGAAGAAAATATTAAAGCCAATATCACATAACTGACTGATACTTAATAGATTATGCTTTAATTTTTTTACTAGTAGTACATTCTCAATAAAAGTAGAATGAGTAATTTTAATTTTACCAATATCAATTATCCTTCCTTTATGATTGTTGCCAAAGGTTACTATGCCACCATCTTTTTGTTCCAAGGTAAAGAGTTGATCTATATTATCCGTCATATATCTTGAACAGCCGCTATCAAGGTACCATCTTTTCATTGCATTTATGGCTACAAGACATCCCCGCAAAATAATCAAGTAATATATTTAGGTACCCAAGCTCTCTTGGATCCTTGCAAGTCAGTAGGATTGGTTCCTTTTGAAATCCAAATTTTCTTGATTTTTTTTTTGCCATTATATTTCAAATGACATTCAAATGCTTTGTGACCAATATTATTGCATGCATAGCAAACAATTTTTGACTTTGAATAAGAAGCATATGATTCAAACTTAGGTCTATATTGCTTTGATGTAATAAACTTAAAAGCATAAGAAGTGGATGCAGAAAACTTATTTGTATTTGTATTTTTATAACCAATTCCAAACTTATTATTTGAACCTCTTTGATTTTTCAAAATCAATTCATGTTTGTTATAGCTTAAAGTTAATTTTTCAACCAATGGTTTAAGCTTTTGAATTTCCTTTTACAAGTTAATATTTTCATTTTGCAAAATTTTATTCTTTTCAAGAAGTTCTTCCTTTTTAAATTGGATAGTTTTAAGTCTTTCACAAGTCATACTTAATTTTCTTTGTAAAATCTTGTTTCTTTCACCAACTTCATTTTTATCTTTTTCAAAAGCATTACAATTATTTATTAAACTCTTTATTTTCAAACCAGTATTTTTGTATTCAATCAATAGTTCATAAAAAGCATTATGAAGCTCATCATAAGTAAAATCTAAATTAGGTTCAGAAGTTGTTACCTCATCCTCCAAACCCATAAGGCAAATTTGAGTAGTCTTCATTATATCTTATTCTTCTTCTGTTGATATAGATTTATCACTGTCGCTCTATGCCGCAAGCATTGCTTTCTTTTTCTTTCTCTTAAATAACTTTTTCTTAGCTTCTAGACAATCTGGGCGTATGTGTCCCGATTTCTTGCACTCATAATAAATTGGAATTTGATCTTTGTCTTTGTCCTTTTCTTTGTCTTTTTCTCTTTCCTTTCTATGTTATCCTCTTCTAAATTATTTTCTCCATCTATTTGTTCTTCTTCTGCCCATAAAATTTTTGAACTTTCTCATTACTAAGGCAATTTCATCATTCTCTAGATCATCATCATCAGATGTATCTGAATCTTCATCTTTATCCCCTTCAGTTGCTTTAAATGCAATGGCTTTTTTTTCTTTGAGTCTTCTTCTGTTATTTGCTGCATGGCCAACTCATGAGTGATTAATGACCCAACCAGCTTGTCTAATGGTAGTGTGTTTAAGTCCTTTGCCTCTTGAATAGCTGTAACTTTTGCTTCCCATTTTTCTGGCAAAAATCTCAAAACTTTTTGCACTAGGTCAGCACTAGTATAAGTCCTACCAAGACTCTTAAGATCATTTATAATATCAGTAAAGCGTGAAAACATAATAGATATAGTTTCATTAGGCTTCATTTTGAATAACTCATAATTATACACAAGAAGGTTAATCTTAGAAGTCTTTACTTGTGATGTGCTCTCGTATGTGATTTCGAGCTTATCCCAATTTTTTTTAGTAGAATTACATGTGAAAATTCTGTTAAACTCGTTTGGGTCCAAAACACAGTAAAGTAAATTCATGGCTTTGGCATTTAACTTGACCTTTTTCATATCATTCTCATCCCATTCCTTTTCAGGTTTGGGAACCTCAATATCATTAATTCTGATAGTGGGTGTGTGAGGTCCTTTTTGGATTATCTTGCACAATTGAAAGTCTATGGCTTGAATGTATATCTTCATCCTAGCCTTTCAATATGTGTAGTTAATTCCAGTGAAAAGTGGAGGTCGGTTTGTGGATTGGCCTTCGGCCAAAGAGGTGCTCATGGGATGTGCCATCAATCTTTACTCTAAGAAATTTCAGAGACTCTGCTCTGATACCACTTGTTGCCCAGGTGGCTTCCCAAGAGTGGGTGAATTGGGATTTAAAACTTTCTTGCAAATATGTGCACTTTGAAAATCTCTTAGTATAGCCACTGGCACGTGGCATAGCTGGTTGTGAGACTTTCTTCACAACTAGCTGGCAGGGGGTCGAGCCCCATTTTGGACATATTTCGACTAAAAAATTTTGGGGTAAAATAAGAAAAAGAGAAAAATTAATAAAATAACCCTGGGGCCCCTGTTGGTTGGTGGTAATAAAAAAGTTAGGGATATATATAATAAATCCAATTCACTCGGCTGATGCTAGTGGTAGTCAGGTTGACGTACTCACCTTCGGGTGGGGAACGGCTGCGAAAAATTAATATACACAATGTATCGAACATTTCCTGGCTGGGGTTGGGGGACTGTTTGGGGGTGGCCACGCCCGGGGTCTAACTCCTCCCCCCTATTTCTTTTATCAAAAAAAAATCTCTTGGTATAGGAGTTGTGAAAACTTATGCAATGCGAAAGCAAGTAAATAAACTCAAAGAAGTCAATCAAGCACAATCACAAATACAAGAAATTTAAAGTGGTTCGGAGCAACTCGCTCTTACATCCACTACCCAAGCATCACTTGGGATTTCCACTATATCTCCCACTGGAATACAGTTGGATTGTTTTAACATGCTCATAATTCAAACCTCTACACTTTGATTTTTAAACCGGGCTCATCAAAGAAACCCACACTTGGTTTTATATTAGGTTTACCAAGAACCCAACTCCCTTTGGTTTTTATAACCGGGCTCACCAAAGAAACCCAAGCTTAGGTTTTAATAGGCTCACCTAAAAACCTTTAACACTCACAAAACACAGCCCCTTGCTGCTCTTGGAGAGACAAACAAGATACATCAAATGAAAATAGCAACTTTACAACAAACCCAATTTGTTTCGTAGTTGCCGATGAAGATCAACTTGAAGCCTTGCTTTAGATGCGCTTGAATGCTCTTAAAGCTGCTTCTTGACTTTCTCAAAAGTTGGATTCAATGAATGAAGATTAGTTGGAGAAGCTTTGAATCTTTTCTTGAATGCTCACTTGAAGTAGGTTGGTGAAATACTTGAAATTTACTTGAATGCTCTTGAATAATCAATACCCATATGTTTAATCCATCATAAATAATCCCTTGTATAGTTTTTAATCAAAACTAGTTGTTGTAGGGCCTAGGAAATCGAAATAGAGCCGTTGGAGGGCTTTTGGAATTCAAAATTTGAATTCAGTAACTAGCCGTTATAATGCCAGAACTCGTCACTCGAGTCGGCTCAAGAATCTTGAGTCAGCTCGAATTTGCAGACAGACCAAAAACAAACCCTAGACGAGTCGGCTCTTCTGGGTTGAGTCTGCTCGAAGTCTCGGTCAGGATAAACATAAACTCTGGTCGAGTCGGCTCTTTTAGGTCGAATCGGCTCGTGGCTCTGAGTTTCTGAAATCTGAGAAATGCAAACTCTGTGCGAGTTGGCACATTATCCTTGAGTCAGCTCGAACTTCTAAAACATTGAGACTCTCCGTGTCGTGCCAGATCATGAGTCGGCTCTTGATCCATGAGTCGGCTCGAGGTCTGTGAGTCGGCTCAAGCAAAACTTCTTCAAACCAAATCTTCAACAAGAACAAGTCTTCCAATCACTTCAAAAAACATACCATAGATGTCCAACCTATTTATTCTCGCTTTTTACTAATTTTTAGCCCTTTTTACAAGATTATAAGGATAAAATTAGGGCTTTACAACTTGAGATATACATAGGTTCATCTAAAACTGAAATACACTTTAACTGAATAGAAAACCAAATGATATACTGATAAACACTTCCTACAAAAACTTCTTGAGAAATTAAAAGAATTAGTAATATATACATGCTCTAATATTTTGTAATCATCAAAATCATTCCAGGGATCAACACATCTTCAATTGACTTACAATCGATCGTAGTAAAGATAGTAGTATTCCAACACCTCTATATTCTATCCGATCGACTAATAATCGGTCGCAGTGAAGATGGCTATGTTTTCATACCTCTGCCTCTAGTCGACAAATAACTGGACATAGTAAATATGGCAGCATTCTCAACCTCCATTTTATTTGGGTTCTAATCCCACTCTTATTCAGTTTCCAATTCTACTCTTATTTGGGTTCCAATCCCACTCTTATTTTGCTTTCAATCCCACTCGTATTCGGGTTCCAATCTCACTCTTATTCGGATTCTACTCCTATCTTATTTGGGTTCCATTCCCACTCTTACTCGGGTTTCACTCCCATATTATTCGAGTTTTACTCCTACTCTTATTTAGGTTCAACTCCTATCTTATTCGGGTTCCACTTCCATCTTATTTGGTTTTCACTTTCACTCTTATTCGGGTTTTACTTTCACAGTCAGGTTTCACTCAACAATTGATTTTTTACAATCCAGTTTCAAACACTTGAGTGACTAGATGACTTGCAAACTTCATAGACTAGTTGTTCAACCTATCTCTAAGAAAAAGCCATTCAGGTAAGATTGCTCCTCCACTATGTTACTTGTCTAATCGTGGGTTTGCGAGGCAGTCGGAGCTAGCAAGATCATCTACTCGAATAAATGTACTACTTGGCTAAGGAGAATCATGTAAATTGCTTGCCGCTTGAGGAGTTACTGTGCAGTCTTTTCGAGGGCTATGCCAATATCTCCTCTCCCTCATGATTGAGGTGATAAAATAGCTAGCAACAATTTTCAAAGGATCAATAAATGCCTAAATCATGAGAAGATCTATCTAACTCCGAGGCCAAAAAGTTGATTACTTCCTCCATAAATGATAAGGCCCGGAACTACTCGACAGTATTCTGGACTTAGGAGCGGAGGGCATCTGTTATGATAATTGCTAACTCAATCTTGAAAACTTGCCGGACCACTAACCACACTGCCAGCTATAGAAGACTGGGACATCTAACTCAGAGAGATAAGTTACCAATCAGGAGGGAGACAACGAAGCCGACTACGATATTACTAATCGAGAAGACTGGGTCGAGTCTGATTGGCATAGCATTCTCCATGTGCATCTATCGAGTACATACTCGGGCCTGACTAGTTACTTAAGTAAGCCTAGTCGGGCATGCTCGGGAATGGTGACAGTGGTGCAGACAACAGGACCAGAATGAAATGACAGGTCAATCCCACTCCCTGTGGATCACCTGTGACTAAGCCCTAAATCCCAATTTCAGTTGAGTCTTGTACAAGCCTAAACCTATGAATAAACCCCAAAACCCCAATTGAGACATGTATATATATATAAATCTAGTCAATTTTTGTTTTGAGTTGTTTTGCCTTGTGATTGGGGGTTAGTTATGTCGTTGATCAAAATTGGTTCAATTTGATCAAGTAGATTTGAAGTTAGTTCAATTGGATCCTTTAATTAGTTAGTTGGTTTCAATTGAGTCCTGTAATTAGTTAGGATCTTGACCAAGATTACAAGATTGTAATACAAGAGGGAACCACTTCAAGACATGCCAGCCCACTTCTTGGCGCCACATGCCATGCCATGTCATCATAGCACCACATCATCACATGCCATGTCACCATCATCTTGGACGCCAATCCACATCATCATGCCACATCATTAGCTATGCCACTTCATCATCCATATCATGGTCGGCCACACAAGGAGTTTTCTATGGGACACCCAATCAATCAAGAAGATCAAGGTTATCAAGATTCAAGAATTCAAGAATTCAAGAACTCAAGAGTCCCACAAGAATTTATGAATTTTCTTTATCCAAATAGAAGAGTCTTATAAATGCAAGAGCCCCTTATCACCCAAGCCCAAGAATTCATCTTTCATGGCCAATCAGAACTTATCTTGGCTGCCCATCATCAATCCACACCAAGACTACTTCTTGTCGCCCAAAGGAATGGAGCTTATTTGGTGTTGTCACCCAACCTGATGAAGTCTATTTCTTGATGTCACCCAACATGGAAGAAGTCCAAGAAGAGATCAAGACCAAGAGTCCAAGACACCAAGAGGAAATTCAAGAGTCTTTGATGCCCAAGGGAAGCCAATTCCATGGAGTTTCTTGCCATTCCAATAAGAAGTTAAGCATTTATGGAGTTTCTTGCCCTTCCAATAACTTAAGAGTTTTCTCTTAAATCCTTTGCTGTGAGAGCATCGAACTCCGTGAGGGAGAGGGCGTGAGGCCTACTTATCCATCCAACCATCCAAAACCCTAGCACCACCTTTCAATCTTCCTTCCCTTCCTTATTTCTTCCAATCTTTTCCTCTTTCCATGCCTCCTAATTTTTTTTTCTTGTGACTAATTTCAGGTGATCAAGATTTGAAGTGAATGTTTCTTTGCCTTGGAACCAACCTTGTTGAAGATCGGAATCCCGAAGATCGATAATCTTGAAGTTTTGCTGCAAATCCTAGAGTGCTGAAATCGATCGTCATCAGGAGCGCTGCAAATCTTTGTTGGTAAAACAAACCGATCCTCGACTCTTTAGCTCTGATTCTTTGAAAGCAAGAACCCTAGTGTTGCTGCCAAGACCGTCGTGGCCCGTAGCTGCCGCGTCGAAGTGCGGTCCTTTCACTGCCTGCCGGTCCTCTGCTCCTGGACCTGCGAAATAGGGGTTAGTGACCCAGGCCGGAATTTCCGGTGGGGGCACTCCAACGATCAAGTTAGTGACGATCCAGGGGAACAGATCCTCCTGGTCGGGCCCCTCTTAATGGACTCCGCACTAGGAGGAGTGGGAGATGTGTCGGTGAAGGAAAAACGCAGCAGGGGGAGAGTGATAGCGGGGACAGAGGGGTTCTCCGTTACTCTACTTCTTCTTGTTTCCCGATGGTTTTCCCTCGGCCGTGGTGTTGGTGGTGGTTCTTTGCTCTCTTAGTCGAGCTTGCGCTTGTGTTAGTAGTGGACCATAGTTCTTTTCTACTGGTGTATTTTTCTATTGTTACCTCCCCCTTCCGGGGGTGCCGATCATTCTTTGTAGTTGAAAACTGGCCATTGGAAGTCTGTCTCGGGATCCTCGCTGGGTTGGCAAGCACGTGGGATAGGATTCCGTGCCGTGGACGGGATGCCTTTCCTGACAGGTGGTAGGAGAAGCTTCCATTCCTTCTGACATCCTCTCTGGTTGCTCTATTTCGGAAAATCTGACAGAGCCTCGATCCGGGGACCGTCGCCCTAGGGGTGCGTGCTCTTTGGCTGGCCCATCTCCTGGAAGTACGATCGGACAGGTAGTTATGGCGGCATGGGGGGTGCCATTTCGTGGCCCTCGGGCGGCTCGCCAGTGTCCTGAGATGGTAGGGTCTGCTCCGATCTGGGCGCTCTGAGCTCGTGCAGTCACCTTGGTGGAGGAGGGAAGAGTGCGGGCCCGGTCCAGAGGGCGCGCGCTCGGAGAGGCTCCATATTGGCGGGCGAGCTCTTGGCTTGACCTCGATCACAAGGCACTAACCTCTGAGGGTCTCGCTCTGGAGGGCGGAGGACGGACCCGTTCCAGAGGGCGCGTGCTCGGAGAGGCTCCATATTGACGGGCGAGCTCTTGGCTCGACCTCGACCGCAGGGCACTAACCTCTGAGGGTCTCGCTCTAGAAGGTGGAGGATGGACCTATTCCAGAGGGCGCTCGCTCGGAGAGGCTCCATATTGGCAGGCGAGCTCTTGGCTCGACCTCGACCGCAAGGCACTAACCTCCGAGGGTCTTGCTCTGGAGGGTGGAGGACGGACCTGGTTCAGAGGGCGCGCAGTCGGAGAGGCTCCACATCGACGGGCGAGCTATTGGCTCGACCTCGACCGCAGGATACTAACCTCCGAGGGTCTCGCTCTGGAGGGTGGAGGACGGACCCAGTCCAGAGGGCGCATGCTCGGAGAGGCTCCACATCGACGGGCGAGCTCTTGGCTCGACCTCGACTGCAGGGCACTAACCTTCGAGGGTCTCGCTCTGGAGGGTGGAGGATGGACCCGGTCCAGAGGGCGCGCGCTCGGAGAGGCTCCACATCGACGCGCAAGCTCTTAGCTTGACCTCGACCGCAGGGCACAACCTCCAAGGGTCTCGCTCTGGAGGGTGGAGGACAGACCTGGTCTAGAGGGCGCGCGCTCGGAGAGGCTCCACATCGGCGAGCGAGCTCTTGGCTCGGCCTCGATCGCTGGGCACTAACCTCCGAGGGTCTCGCTCTGGAGGGTGGAGGACGGACCCGGTCCAGAGGGCGCGTGCTCGGAGAGGCTCCATATCGACGGGCGAGCTCTTGGCTCGACCTCGATCGTAGGGCACTAACCCCCGAGGGTCTCGCTCTGGAGGGTGGAAAGCAGCTCCGGCCTAGGCGTCGAGCTCACGAGCTTGACCTGGCAGAGGACTGAGCTCGACTTGCTATCTTCGAAGAGCTCAGCTCATCTCGGCAAAGTGCTCTGAATTGAGATGTCGCCTTGGCATCCACCATGGCGGTCTCCCTTGATGTGGCGCCTGTCAGTTACCCACGTCAGCGATCTCGCCACATCATTCACCCCCCACTCCCGAGGCTCGTTAGTGCGTAGCGCTCGGGGCGAAGGGAGTAACTGCAATGCTGACGTGGAAAGGCGAAAGTCCGGTGCAATGATGGCCGTGGTTGCTGGCGCTTTGAGGGACGGCCCTGCAGGCCAATGAGGGGGTGCCGCGTGGCCACGTCCGAGGAGCAGTTAAGCTGGCACAGAATTCTGAGCGGCAAGGACTCCTTTTTCGTCGATGAGCAGCTCGTGGCGCAGATCCATTGGCGAGGGGGTCACAACAGTGCAGATTTGACGGGCCTTTTCGAAGTGAAAAGAAAAATTTCTCACTCAAAAATTTCCTTTCTTTCAAATCCTTCGTGCTCATTGCAGTGTCCAGACCTTTCTTCCCCCGTGATCTGCATCCATTCTTCTCTTCTCTAGGGGTCTAGACCGGCTTCGTCTTTCTTCTTTCTCTCCTTCTGGGGTAGGCTCCTTCCTTTTCAGTCCAGTATGTCTCGTCCTAAGTCTTTTGCCCGAAAGGTAGTGCTCTCCTCCTCCGATGAGGAGTCGGAGGGGGAGCAGTTTAGGATTAGCATGAGACCAGCCCTTCCTGCCCCCCAATGTCCGTTGGGGAACTAGAGGTTGTTCCTTCCCTTCTTGCCTGTCATCCTCTTCTGCTTGAACTAGCCCCTGAGTCGGTCTGGTCAACAGGTCCGAGCGGGGTCACTTTGATGATTTTCGTCGCGGAGTTGGAGGCCATCTGGGATGCCTATAGGATCCCGTCTTCCGTTCAGCTCATGGTTCCCCGCCCCGGGGAGCGGGTCACTTCCAGTGGCCCGAGACGTCTCGCCTTCTATGAGGGGACCTTATCTGGGGGTCTCCGATTTCCTTTCCACCCTTTCTTCTTGTCTATTCTGAACAATTATCGTCTGGTCCCCGTCCAGTTGGTGCCGAACGCCATCAGGGTGATCTTCTCCTTCATTATGCTCTGCCATGTCCACGGGTTCGTTGCCCGGTTCTTCCTGTTCATGGCATTCTTCACCCTGAAATGCCACCCGACCAAGGACCGGTGGTGGTCTTTGTCTTCTCGCCCGAAGGGCATTAAGCTCGAGCTTCCCTCTTCCATCAAGGGATGTAAGAGCAAGTTCTTCTTTGCAGACATCGAGGGGATCGACTGGGCATGGAGCGAGACGGATCGTTCCCCAAACCGGATCTCCGCGGTCGAAGCAGCCGATCGGGACGACTACGACCAGCTTCGTACCACCCAGATCCCTTCTCTGGAGGTTCTTCTATCAGAGCAGAACCTTCTCGATGCCAGGGTCGACTCGTTGGCGGGGCCGGGTAGGTTCAGCTTCTTCATTCACATGCATCTTCCCTTTTCTTCATTTTGGGATGACTTTCCAAGTTCCTGTGTGCAGGGTTGATCCTTCCGAAGGGCGAGCCATCACCGGTCTCCAGGAAGAGGCCGCCCACTGGGGTGGTCGCCGAGCCCCCTTTGAGGTGGGCTTGGGTTGAGGGAGTGTCGATGTCTGCTCCTGCCGTGCCGACAGCCTCGAAAGGAAAGGAGGTTGTGGGAGCCCCTGTGCGACGGGCAGAGCCACAGGCGAAACCCCCTGCCTTGGAGCCCGCGACGGTCATCCAGGCCGATGCTGTTGCTGCCGCTGCTCTGCCCTGTCCCCCGGGTTCGATGATGGCTGAAGTTGAGGGAGAAGAGTTCTGCCCTAGGGATCCTCTGGCGATGGGGATTCCAGTCATGACGGTGCCGAGCCCTCAGCCGGTCCTCGGGGGCCTGCCGCCGGAGTGGCGGGCACATCTGTCCCTCAGGAGAGTAGGAGGGACGAGGCAAGGTGCTGCCTCCCGTTCAAGCTGGGACCAAAGAGCTCCCTGGCCGACAACCGTGCCTTGGCCTACCGCATGATAGACTTCTCCATCCAGCAATGCGACCAGAAGGACATGGATGGGTTGCCGGTTGGAGCCTTGATCGACAGCATGTTTTCCCATCTCTACACGGTAAGTAACTTCGTCCCCTCTCTCTCTTCTTTTCTCTTTTTTTTTTTTACCTCCCATGTAATGTAGATGGGTGTTGAGGCCCTCTTCATTAGGAGCTGCTATCGAAACTAGGAGCAGTCTGCGCAGTAGTAGGTGGCCGAGATCATGTCATTAAAGGCCGATCTGGAGAGGAAGGCTAACTCCGAAGGGGCGCTTGGCCAACGGGTCAAGGACCTCGAGAAGCTGCTCGCCGATTCTGAGGGACGAGCAAAGGAGCTCCAGGAGAAACTCAACCACGAGCAGGGGGAGTCGGGGAAGAAGACTAATGAGCTTGCCGACTTCGAGCAGAGATTGGGCATGGTCATTGCCGAGGCGGCCAGGCAGAAAAGGACCACTCAGTCTCTCCAAGCTTGACTGATAGCAAAAGAGGAGAAGTCGGGCATGGCCCAGAGGGCAGCGAATGAGGTGGCCAAGTCAGTCGTGGATGCCAGGCACGAGGTGGCCGTAGCAAAAAAGGAAGCTATGGAGGCGGTAAAAAGGTACAGGGCCTTGGAGGAATTCCTCGTCGAGATCCAGCAGATGGTGTCGGATTCCTTCTTCAAAGACTTTATGTACCTACGCCGCCTGGCCGAGGAGTTCGTCTCGACCGAAGGCCACGGCTACCTTGACTACCCCGGTACCTCAGATCAGGAGGCGGGCGTTGAGGAGGCCGCGCGATCAGAAGCCCCTGCTAATGGAGACTCCCGGCTTAGCGACCCGGCAAGTAGATAGTCATTTTTTATTTCTCCTTTTGTATTTAGCTAGGCCACTCGGCATGTCGGGGGCCCATAGGATACTTGTAACTGACACTCAATCAATAAAATGCGAATTTTCTTGCAATTGCTTTTCTTGTTTGGCTCCTTCTCTCCTTCACTCCATTTCCTCTTTTGTCTTTCTTTTTAATGCATAGGGAGATCAGAGAGGGTACCTGAGAGCTACTGAGCTTGACGGTTTCTAGGCCAGAGATCTGAGCTCCAGTCTTGAGTTGGCATCCTGGAGCTGGGCTCGGGGACGTAGATGGTTGAGAGCTGCATGGCTCGAAGTTCTTTTGGTCGGAGATCTGAGCTCTGGTCTTGAGCTGTTATCCTGGAGCTGGGCTCGAGGACGTGGATGGTTGAGAGCTGCGTGGCTCGAAGTTCTCTTGGCTGGAGATCTGAGCTCCGGTCTTGAGCTGGCATCTTGGAGCTGGGCTTGGGGACGTGGATGGTTAAGAGCTGCGTGGCTCGAAGTTCTCTTGACCGGAAATCTGAGCTCCGATTTTGAGCTGGCGTCTTGGAGTTGGGCTCGGGGACGTGGATGGTTGAGAGCTGCGTGGCTCGAAGTTCTCTTGGCCGGAGATCTGAGCTCCGATCTTGAGCTGGCATCCTGGAGGTGGGCTCGGGGACGTGGATGGCTGAGAGCTGCTGAAGGTAGTAGCTTTGACAATATTGTATTTTCTTCTTGTTCTCTCTTTCTTTCCTTCCCCACCTTCTCTCATTCATTTTTCATTCATCTTTCATTTTTCTTCTTTCTTTCTTCTTCTCTTCTTTTTCTTCCCTTTTTTTTAGAGTGGGGAGATCAGAGGAAGGGGGCTGCCGAGCTTTCCCCCTTTGTTTCCTTTCTTTCCTTCCCCTCTCATTTTCTTTTCGAGTGGGGAGATTAGGAAAGGGGGGTTACCGGTCTTGATTGTCTTGGAGCTAGGCTCGAGGCCTTCCTGGATGTGGAACTAGGCTCAGGCCCAGGGATTACCTGAGATCTTGGCTCAGGTCTTTGGCACCTTGGAGCTAGGCTCGAGGCGTTGATGGGAGCTGCATGGCCTCATGACCTCTTGGCATCCCGGAGCTGGGCTCGGGGATGTTTGAGATGGAGAGCTGCTTGGCTCGAGATTATCTTGGCCGGAGGTCTGAGCTCCAGCCTTGAGTTGGCATCTTGGAGCTGGACTCGGGGACGTGCATAGTTGAGAGCTGCGTGGCTCGATAATTCTTTGACATCCTGGAGCTGGGCCCGAGGGCGTCATCGATCGGGAGCAGCATGGCTCCTTGACCCCTTTGGCATCCTGGAGTTGGGCTCAGGGATGCCATTGGTATTCTCCTGCAAGACAGACATACACTTGCATGGGAAAAGATCATTGTTATTCATTGTTGGGAAACCTTACATCATTGATAGTATTTCCGCAAGTTGTAGGCATTCCATGTCCTGGGGAACCTGACACTGTCGAGATCTTCAAGGTAGTAGGCCCCTTGCGAGAGGGCTTCAACCACTTTGTAGGGGCCTTCCCTGTTCGGGGAGAGCTTGCCGCACTCCCTAGGCTGGGATGCCTCCGCCCGCCTCAGCACCAGGTCTCCGAGCTTGAAGGCTTTTATCCGGATGTAGGCATTGTAATACCGGGCCACTCTTTGTCGATAGGCTGCCATCCATAGGCGGGCTTTGTCCCTCGCTTATTCAAGAAGGTCCAGGTTGAGCAGGAGGTGCGCCGAGTTCCGCGCTTCATCATACTGTTGCACCCGCAACGTGGGCACACCGAGCTCGACGGGGACAACTGCTTCGGCACCGAAGACGAGACTGAAGGGCATTTCATTGGTCACCGTCCTGGGCGTTGTATGGTAGGCCCACAGGATGCTCGGGAGCTCTTCTGCCCACAGGCCCTTAGCTTGATCCAGCCTGGTTCGGAGCCCTTGCAGGATGGTCCGGTTGGTCACCTCGGCCTCCCCGTTTGTTTGGGGGTGAGCTACCAAGGTGAACCGATATTGGATGCCATGGGCTGCACGAAATCCTTCGAACTCGCGATTATCAAACTATCGCCCATTGTCGGTGATGATGCAACGGAGGAGCCCGAAGCGGCAGATGATTAACTTTCAAAAGAACTGGCGGACATTGGCTTCCGTGATCCGAGCTAGCGACTTTGCTTCGACCCACTTGGTGAAGTAGTCGATCGCCACTAGCAGGAACTTTCGCTGCCCTGATGCTAGGGGGAACGGTCCCAAGATGTCCATCCCCCACTGGACAAAGGGCCAAGGGGCCAAGAGCTGGGAAATCGACACCGCCGGCTGAGGCTGGATGTTGGTGTAGCACTGGCATTTGTCGCACCTCTTGACGAAGTCGGCCGCGTCCTCCCTCATGGTCTCCTAAAAGTATCCCTGGCGGAGAGCTTTGTAAGCCAGTATCCTTCCTCCCACGTGATTCCTGCAAAGGCCTTCGTGTATCTCTTGGAGCACAAAGGTTGCCTCGGCGGGCCTGAGGCATCTCAAGAGTGGGTAGGAGTAAGATCGGCAGTAGAGTTGGCCCTCCATCAGGACGAACTAAGAGGCCTTCTTCCTGACAAGGGCGGCTTCTGCGCGATCTTCTGGCAGGGTGTCGTCAGTGATGTACCGGATGTACTTGTCCATCCAGCTCGGCTTGAGGGCGACTTGATGTACCTCCGTCGGGTTCTCGTAACTGGGACCTTCGAGGTGCTCAATGTAAGCATGTCCCAGTGACGAGTCCGGCAGGGTCGCGAGTCTGGACAGTGCATCCGTGCGTGCATTCTCTCCTCGAGGGATGTGAAAAATGCTGAAGCGCCGGAGGCCTGCCGTGCTCGCACAAACTTGCTCCAGATACTTCATCATCTGGGCATCCCTTGCTTCATATTCCCTGGATACTTGTCCGGCGACCAGTTGGAAGTTGGTGAAGACTTTCAAGTCCTACACACCCAGCTCGCGGGAGACTCTCAGGCCCACGAGGAGTGCCTCATACTCCGCCTGGTTATTGGTTGCGGCGAACTTGAAGCGGAGGGCGCATTCCGCCACAACCCCATCTCGATTAGTCAGGATGAGGCCCGCTTCGCTCCCGCCGGAATTGGATGCTCCATCTACATGAAGAATCCAGGGCTCTTCTCCTGGCCTGGGCTCCGATGCTGTCTGCTCTGGCTCCTCGACGAACCCGGTGCACTCGACCACGAAGTCGGCCAGGGCCTGGGCCTTTTGTGACGACCTCGGTCGGTACACTATGTCGAATTCGCTGAGCAGCAGGGACCACTTAGCCAACCTCCCAGATGTCTCGGATCGGGTGAGGATGGTCCTCAGCGACTGGTCCATCACACCACTATTGGGTGTGCTTGGAAATAGGGTCTAAGGCGCTTAGCAGACATTTTTAGTGCAAAAATAAGTTTTTCAGAGCGAGCGTACCTGATCTTCGCATCGCGAAGAATTTTACTGGTGTAATACACCGGCTTCTGATATTTGTCCTCGTCTATGCGGACGAGAACTGAGCTGACAGCTCCCGGTGTCACCGCCAGGTACAGTAAGAGTTCCTCTCCCTCTTCCGGCCTGGAAAGTAGTGGAGGGGAGGCGAGGAAGTTCTTCAGCTCCTCGAAGGCTATCCTATACTCCTCAGTCCAGGTGAATTCATGCATCTTGCGCAGTGCCTTGAAGAATGGTTGGCAACGGTCGGCCGATCTCGAGATGAATCTACTGAGGGCGGCGACGCGTCCCATCAGGCACTGGACCTGCTTCTTGGAGGTTAGGTGTTCCATGTCGATGATGGTCTGCACCTTCTCCGGGTTCGCTTCAATGTCCCTTTGGGTGACCATGAAGCCAAGAAATTTTTCTGCGGCCACCCCAAAGGTGTACTTCGCCGGGTTCAGCTTCATCTGATGCTACCGCAAGTTGTGGAAGGACTCGACGAGGTCGGCTACATGGCTCGAGCCCGGCTTGCTCATGATGAGCATGTCGTCCACATACACTTACAAGTTGCGGCCAATTTGGTCCTCGAAGACCTTACTGACCAGGCGCTGATAGGTGGCCCCCGCATTCTTCAGACCAGAGGGAATCATCCTGTAGCAGTATGTCCCCTGGTCGGTGATGAAGGCAGTGTGCTCCTCATCCTCTAGATGCATATAGATTTGATTGTATCTCGAGAACGCATCCATTAAGGAAAGCAGCCGGTTGCCCGAGGTGGCATCCACCAACTGGTCGATCTTCGAGAGAGGAAAGCTATCCTTTGGGCAAGCTTTATTGAGGTTGGTGTAGTCTACACAGATCCTTCATTTGCCATTATTATTCTTGACCATCATCACATTCGCCAGCCAGCTTGGATACTGGACCTCTCGAATGAAGCCGGCAGCCAAGAGTTTATCTACCTCTTCTTTGATGGCCGCCTGTCTCTCTGGGGCAAAACTTCTTTTCTTCTGCCGAACCGGCTTGTGCTTTGGATCGATACTCAATTTATGAGTAATGATGTCAGGGGGAATACTTGGCATGTCTGTCGCTGTCCAAGCAAACACATCCGTATTCGCTCGCAGGAATCCCAGCAGCTAGGCCCTCTCCCCCTCAGGTAGCTGGGCTCCGATCTGCACCGTCTTTGCAGGATCGTCTCCAAGTGGATAGGAAAGCAGATGCTCGACTGGGCCTCCCTGGGGTCTTGGGCCCTTTGGTCGATGTCGTCCGCACTGGGGTCATCCCAGGGGACCTTGGCCCCAGGGAGAGTTTGGAAGCAATGCTGCACCGGCTGGGGCGCTCCTCACATCTCCCCGACACTGTAGGGAGTTGGGAATTATACAAGTAGCCTCTTTGTGGAGACAACGACGTCAAGCAAGTTGAGCCCGGGTCGCCCCAATATCACGTTGTAGGCGGAAGGGAGCCTTACAACCGTGAAAGTCATCATGATGGTACTCTGCCGAGATGGGATTCTGGCAGTGATCGAGAGAGTGATTTCTCGTTCTACTCTCACAGAGTCGCCCGTGAAACCGACAAGGTATATGCACGGGCCTAAGCTGATTGGGGGAGAGATTCATTCTGGAGAAGGCATCATAAAAAAGTATGTCTGTGGAGCTTCCACTATCAACCATGATGCGCTTTACAGGATGCTTCGCGATCGTCATTTCGACGACCACGGCATCATGCTTTATATTTTTTCCCCCGTCTCCCCCCTCCCTCATAAAGGGGAGTATATTTTCAGAGTCCCCTGCCCCCCGGGCCTTCTTGGACGCGCGCGTCGCTCCCCAGGAGATTATGCCCACCGGTTTCTCGGTGGGGCGGTTGTCGATGGCTGGAGCTGGCGGGAGAGCGACGAGCACCTGGAACTCCGCTTGAGGTCTGCCCCCCACGAATCTCTTTTGGTAGCCTCTCTTGATGAGTTCCTCAATCTCCCACTTGAGGTTGCAGCATTCCTCGGTGTCGTGGCCGTGGTCGCGGTGGAAGCGGCAGTACTTCATCTTGTCACGGCCAGTGAAAGGCTTCAATGGAGGCGGGCGCCTCAAGTAGTCCTCGTCCTCGATCTCCATAAGGATTTTTGTCCTCGGGGTGAGGAGAGGGGTATAGTTTTCCTCAGGGACAGGGGTCCCTCTCAGTCTTGGCCGGTCTCTATGGGAGCTCTGAGCCCGGGGTGCTGGCTTCTGGGTCCTGAACACTTCAGCAGGGGCCGACTTCTTCGGGGGTCCTCCGTCGAGCTCTCGCCTCGTACGGTCCGTCTCCTCGACGCGGATGTACTTTTGGGCCCGAAGAAGGAGCTCGGAGTAGGTCTTGGGGGGCTTCTTATCTAGCGAGTAGGTCAGGCGGGAGGTCCTGAGCCCTCGCTTCAATGCCAACATGGCCACTGGCTCTTCAAGATTGTAGATCTCCAACGCGGCGGCCTTGAAGCGGGCCACGTAGTCCCGTAGGGGCTCACGATCCTGATGCCGGATGGAGAAGAGGCTGTTTGCCTCCCGTGGAAACTTCCTGCAAGTATCGAAGTGCACCACGAACTTCTGTCATAGCTGGGCAAAGGAGGTAATGCTCTAAGGCTCCAGACGGTGACCACACCCGGGCTGCCTTCTGGAGAGTAGCAGGGAAAGTGACGCAAAGAAGAGCATCGGTGGCCTCCTGGACCCTCATGAGAGTCCGGTAGCTTTACAGGTGGTCCAGGGGGTTGGTGGTCCCATCGTAAGGATCCACCTGCAGCATCCGAAATTGGTGCGGGATCGGCTCTACTTGGATCTCTTGAGAGAATAGGGGACGGGCATTGCAGCCCGCTGGCTCACTAGCGGAGCCCGGCATGCTGGCAAACCGGTGGGCAAACTCCGCCAGCTTGCATTCATGTTCCTCCAGGTGCCTGCCCGTCGCGCGCCTGGCGGCTTCATCCGTGGACCCCTCCGTTGAAGGATACGGAGAAGGTGATGTGGGTGCATGGCATCCATGGCGAGGGGTCTTGCTTTTCTTGCCTCGGTGGGGTCTGGACACCTCCCGCCCGAGGTTTGGTGAGCGGCTCTCTCTGTCAGCAGAGCCGGCTCGTTGTCTTTTCGACGGAGCTTGATGGCTGCCTCGGTTGTCAGTGGTGGCCCGCAGCTGCGACGGCCTTCCTTGGAAGGAGCGCAGGCTGTCGCGGGGAGCTGCGGCGTGGGCCGCCGGGGTCCCTGGCTGCTGGTGGGTAGCCACGGACCGGTGATGGTGCTGAAACTAGTGCACTGCCGTGGCAAGAACTTGCATCTGCTGGGCAAGTACAGCCAGCTGGGCTTCTAGTGGAGGTGGCTGGACCGGAACGGGTGGCTCCACTTCTTGGCGGTGCGGGTTTTCCCAAGAGGGGGAGTCCCCCGCACGACTGGTGGAAGCCTCCCGTGCTCTTGTCGTCACCATCTTTCCACCTGGCTTGTTTGTAGAGAAATGGAGGGCTTACTCGAACCCCCTTCCTGGCGCGCCAATCTGTTACTGCCAAGACCGTCGTGGCCCGTAGCTACCGTGTCGAAGCGCGCTCCTTTCGCTGCCTGCCGGTCCTCTGCTCCTAGACCTACGAAACAGGGATTAGTGACTCGGGCCAGGGTTTCCGGCGGGGGCACTCTGACGATCAAGGGGAACAGATCCTCCTGGTCGGGCCCCTCTTGATGGACTCCATACTAGGAGGAGTGGGAGATGTGTCGGTGAAGGAAAAACGCAGCACAGGGAGAGTGATAGCGGGGACAGAGGGGTTCTCCGTTACTCTGCTTCTCCTTGTTTTCTAATGGTTTTCCCTCGACCGTGGTGTTGGTGGTGGCGCTTTGCTCTCTTAGTCGAGCTTGCGCTTGTATTGGTGGTGGATCGTAGTTCTTTTCTACTGGTGTATTTTTCTATTGTTACCTCCCCCTTCCGGGGGTGCCGATCATTCTTTGTAGTTGAAAACTGGCCATTGGGAGTCTATCTCAGGATCCTTGCTGGGCTGGCAGGCACGTGGGGCAGGATTCTGTGCCGTGGACAGGACGCCTTTCCTGACATGTGGTAGGGGAAGTTTCCATTCCTTCTGACATCCTCTCTGGTTGCTCTATTTCGGGAAGTCTGGAAGAGCCTCGATCCCGGGGCCGCATCCTAGGGGTGCGTGCTCTCTGGCTGGCCCATCTCCTGGAAGTACGGTCGGACAGGTAGTTATGGCGGCATGGAGGGCACCATTCCGTGGTCCTCGGGCGGCTCGCCGGTGTCCTAGGACGGTAGAGTATGCTCCGATCTGGGCACTCCGAGCTCGTGCGGTCACCTTGGTGGAGGAGGGAAGAGTGCGGGCCCAACCCAGAGGGCGCGCGCTCGGAGAGGCTCCACATCGGCGGGCAAGCTCTTGGCTCGACCTCGACCGCAGGGCACTAACCTCCGAGGGTCTCGCTCTGGAGGGCAGAGGACGGACCCGTTCCAGAGGGCGCGCGCTCGGAGAGGCTCCACATCGGCGGGCGAGCTCTTGGCTTGACCTCGACCGCAGGGCACTAACCTCCGAGGGTCTCGCTCTGGAGGGTGGAGGACGGACCCGATCCAGAGGGCGCGCACTCGGAGAGGCTCCACATCGACGGGCGAGCTCTTGGCTCGACCTCGACCGCAGGGCACTAACTTCCGAGGGTCTCGCTCTGGAGGGTGGAGGATGGACCCGGTTCAAAGGGCGCGCGCTCGGAGAGGCTCCACATCGACGGGCGAGCTCTTGGCTCAACCTCGACCGCAAGGCACTAACCCCCGAGGGTCTCGCTCTGGAGGGTGGAAAGCAGCTCCGGCCTAGGCGTCGAGCTCACGAGCTCGACCTGGCGGAGGACTGAGCTCGACTTGCTGTCCTGGAAGAGCTTAGCTCGGCTCGGCAAAGTGCTCCGAATTGAGGTGTCGCCTTGGCATCCGCCGTGGCGGTCTCCCTTAATGTGGCGCCTGTCAGCTACCCACGTCAGCGGTCTCGCCACATCACCTAGTTTAGGTGATTTATTAATCAAGTCCTGTTTCTTAATTAGTTTTGACTGATTTACATTGCGAGTATCGTAACTAGTTGACTAGTTGAGTTCATCTAAATACTTTGAGTCTTATTTTAAAAAATTACTAAAATTAATCTCTGCTTAATTAAAGATAATTAATCTTAGAATTGTTAGATTTAATTTTGCATCTTTCATCCCGCACAGATAGGCTTCCTTCGACAGTGGACAAGCCGATTATCTATTCGGGATCCATGATGCCAGAGTAGGTGACAATCCAACCGATCATAGCTGTTCTAATATAGATCTGACGGACAAGGTTATGGCACATAGAATTCAAGCAGATCTTGCTACAATAACAGAAATATGCTAGTAGAAAAAATTATAATAGACAAGATCATGCCACCTCGGCAAGGTCTATTATACATATCAGAGGAGGCTATCTCCACAATAGTATTCGGTTATCTTGTGTAGCCCTGTAAATTGGCAAGAGAGGATCTCGATGAGGTGTGCTAAACTAATGCACTTCTATCTCCACTCTCATGCTTGCTCAGTCACCGCCATTACTCTCAACTTCAATTGCTGTATCCTATTTCTTCTATCCACTAACTTGAGCACGAAGGGTCTCCCATCGGTCACCACCGATCAAGAAACTGCTTTTACAGATCTCTATCTAATAGCCACCAGGAACAGCACCTAGTTCCATCTAGAAAAGACTGTAGTACCCTCGGCCATCATCAGATTCAGTGAAGGATGATTTGATGGCAACAACTATAATTATATAACCTTTTATATCATTTCATTTATATTTTAATTATTTTATAAAAAAATTATATTGAATGAATTTGGGATGATATCATTTAATGATCAAAAATGTATTTTATTGAAAGTATTTACCATCACTCAGAAATTGCATGTTGTAGCTCAAGTTCCATTCTTTATTTGCGGCAAGCTTTTCATATCCATGGTTACCAATTAACAGGAATTTTATTATTACTAGCTTGATTCTTTAGACCAATGCAGCTGCAAAATAGACATCTCAAGTGAAAAAGTTATATATATACCATGCAATCAATGAAAAAGGAGCAAAAATATAGTTATATGTTAGTTGTCTGAATTTTCTCTTTAGTTATTTAGCATACAAGTTTGTCATTTGCTCTCAATCAACGTTATAATTTGTAAAGCATGCCAAAAAAATTGCAATGACGAGCATGTATTGATCGTATAACTCATCCATTAACTGCAATTAAGTAGTTGATACAACTTGACATCAAAAAAATAATTATCCTCGCATCCCATAAGAACTCTACCTTTTGTTAAATAGAACAACGAATTACCTTACATAACAAACTGTACCGAATAATCTATTATCAAATAGTTTAATTTAATGACATTTGACGATGATAAACACTCCATAACCATAACAGGTCTCCCAAATCAAATATCGATTGTTCCCAAAGTCTACCATTAATAGGGTGGGCATGCAAAACTAAAAAGTTGGATCGAACCAAAAAAACTAGTCCAAGATTCTTGGTTAACCAAACTGCCCGGTTGAATTTCAGGTTTGGCATTTAAAAAATTGATTTTTTTGGTTCAATTTTGGTTTCATGATTTTAAAATCGCATGATTAATCAAACCGAATTATATATATAATATATATAAATTAGATCTAATTGTTACTTTAATCTATTAGTTATAATATATAAAATATATATACGTATTTATATAATTTAAAAGTATTTGAAAAATATTTTTTTATAGTATATGTGGTAAAATATTTTGATGTGATAAATAAAAAAAGATTAAAACAAAACAAGGTTAGAAAGTGTGGCATGGAAGATGGATAAAACCACTACTCTAAAGAAAATTTGGCCCATTTTCTTGTACAAAGAATGATTGAACCTTCCACTCTCCTCCAAAATACAACCCGAAAGCCAACACTTTAACATTCATCGATACCATGATCTCGAATGGGTGCTGATCATACTCGTCTTTAGTCCAAAATATAAAAATTAAGAAATTAAAAGAAAGATAGAGCTTTGAGAGATTTTGAGAGTATGGAAAATAAATTTTTAGAATATTTTGGATGGGATAGAAACCAGAAAAAAAGGCCTATTTATAGGCTCAAAATTTCAAAGAAAAATCCTAAAACACCCCCCTACTAGCCGTTAAAGGCATTAAAAAAAAATTAAAAAAAATCCCAAAATGCTCAAAATATCTAAATGCATTAAAAATAATAATAATAAAGGATGACATGTGTCCACGTGGAGCATTTGCGGAACATCCGTGTGGAGCGTGCCTGGCTGTGGAAGGTTAAAGAGAGTTTTTGAAACTCCCCAAAATTATGCAATAATCTCCACAAGTTTCAAAAATTTATAAAATATTCAAATTTATAAAATAATTTAAATAATAAAATTTTGGATTTTTACAATGCTTAGTACAAATACTTTCTAGGTTTGAACTTGTATTTAGTATAAAATACATACCGTATAAGGACGAACTGATCATAATATGGGATAGCGCTATTTAGGCCATGTGCTTGTCTTGATTTTTATGAGAGTTACTAGGAATTCATCCTGATCCCATAGCCGCGATCTCACAACTATTCTCACTAAGATAGATCCTCTAATGATACATGCAATAGAATCGTATATCACTGAACTCATAGTCTTGGATCTATTAAGGGCTATGCTCAACCTAACTGTTACAATAAAGCATCATACCATAGAGATGGGATAGAGATAGACTCCAAATTGGTACTCCCAAACATCATCTCAGAGGTCATTTTTTTTGAAACTATAATCATAGGGTTGCCATGATGGTAGGGGTCTACTCTGATGACTAATATATAAGCTCAAGCTCCATCTCCTCAACATTTCAGATACCATGGTCTTTGAAAGGTCTTTAGTCAAAAGATCTACCAAGTTATTTTTGATCTTATAAATTATAGTAATATCACTTCTTTTATTTTATTTTTTATAGCTTTATACCTGATCCGGATACGATTATTCATCTTTTTATTAGTTATATATTGATTTAATAGATCAATTAGAGTTCTATAATCGTAATTTAAAAAAAATAAAATTTTTAATAAAAGAATTTATATACCATTTATTAAATTTTTTAGCCATTGTACTTCAGTATATGCAATGTCAATAGCAATTAATTTAGATTCTAATATACTTCTAGTAATTATTATTTGTTTACAAGAGTTCCAAGATATTGTAGCTCCCCTTAGCAAGAAGAGATATCCAGTGATGGACTTAACATCTAAGTTATCTATTATCCAATTAGTATCACTATAATCCTCAAGTACTTCTGGATAATCTAAGTACTGGAGAGTAATCTAAGATTCTCTTTAGATATCTAAAGATTATTTTTAGAACTTTTTAATATTCTTTATTAGGATTATTAGTATACCTACTCGATCTGCCTACTACACAAGCTATATCTAGACATATTTTATTTGAAATATATAATAGGGTTTCTATCCTCTAGAAATATTATAATTAATTAACATGTTCTCTTAAATTTTAATTAAATAAGAACTATGATCATAAGGGATGGAGATAGAATTTAAATCAAAATATTCAAACTTTTAAACATTTTCTCTATTGAATGTACTAGGCTTATTATTATTCCATTATTTATTCTTTTAAGCTTCATTCCTAAAATTACATCAACTTCTCCTAAGTCTTTCATATCAAAATTATTTGATAAATAGCTTTTAGTTTCATGAATTATTTTTATTGATATTTTAAATAATAATATATCATCTACATATTAGCATAATATTATGAAATCCATATCATGTCTTTTATAATATATATATTTATCATGTTCATTTATATTAAAGTTATTTCTTAAGATAAATTTATCAAACTTAATATACTATTATCTAGGAGCTTGTTTTAAATCATAAAATGATTTAATTAGTCTACATACTTTATATTCTTATCATTTTACTTCAAATCCTTGATGTTGGTTTATTTAGATTTCTTCTAGTTTTTATTTAAGAATATACTTTTTACATCTATTTGATGGATTATTAATTTATAAATGGAGTCTAAAGCTACTAAAATTTTTAGAATAATTAATCTAGCTACATGATCATAAGTGTCAAAGTAATCTATGTCTTTCTTTTAACTAAACTTTTTTACTACTAACATAATCGTATATTTTTCTATTGTACCATTTAGTCTTAATTTTTTTAAAAAATATATTTTGATCCCATAGGTTTGTTTTTTGGAGGTAAATTAATTAAAATCCAAGTTTTATTCTAGAATTGGTTAAATTTTACTATATATGGCTGTCTTCCAATATGATGATTTTGATGATGACATCACCTCATCATACGCAGAAGGTTCATCCTTTATTAAGAATGCAAAGAAGTTTTCTCAATTTTTTTTATTTTTTTACTTTTTTAATTCAAGTTCAGTTTCTAGTTCTAATTCTATAGCTCTAGAAAAATATGGTTCACAGTTTTTGGATATAGAAATTCTAGTTTTAAAAGAAAATATATCATCAAAGAAAAAAGGTATCTCTAGCTTCTGAGATTGAGTTATCTGCTATATCACTAACATCTTATTTTATTATTAATAATCTATAGGCATTGCTATTTTGGGCATAGCCTATAAATGTAGTATCTATAGTCTTAGGTCATAATTTTCTTTTTTTGGGTTCAGGGATATCAACCTTGGCTAGGCATCTTATACTTCGAAAAAATCTAGATTATGCGTCCTCCCTTTTCAAAGTCAATAAGGAATCTTGCCACTGTTCTTAATAGGTATCGTATTTAGGAAGCAAGAAGATAGAAGAGCCTCCTTCCATAAATTCTTGGATAAGTCGTAACTGACAAGCATAGTATTTATCATATCCATAAAGGTACGGTTTTTACTTTCAGTTATACTATGAGACAGTGGATTGTAAGGAATATTCACTTGATGAATTATACCATATTATTGGCATAATTGAAACAATTCATTCAAGGTATACTTTCCTCCTTTATCAAATCTAAGAATTTTATTTTTTTTATTGATTTTCTACTTTACTCTTAAAATTTTTAAACTTATTGAAAATTTTATTTTTAGATTTAATTAGGTAATAATAGCAGTATTTGAAAAAATTATCTACAAAGGTCACTATGTACCTATTGTTGCTACGGGTTGTAGTCTTGGTGGAGTTACATATATTACTATGTATCAACTTTAAGATTGAATTTTTTTTTAATTGATTTAAATGATTTTCTTAGTTGTTTAGATTCAGCATATATTTTATACTTAGATGTATCTAAATTTGATTTGACAATTAATTTTAACTTCATCATATGTTTAACTTTGCTAAGTGTACATTACCCAACCTATCATGTCACGGACTTTGTTTAGATTCATTTACAAAATAAATTTGATTCTCATCTTTATTAATGAAATGATTTATTATATTTAATTTGAATAAGCCTTTACTTATATATCCTTTTTTTTTATGAAGGCATTATTCTTAGTTATTATAACTTTATTACAATCAAGGATAATTTTATATCCCCTCTAAACCAGTTGTGATCTACTAATAAAGATCTTCCTAAAATCTGGAACATATAGTACATCAATCAAGATGAAATTTTTTTCTAATATCATTTTTAGATTGACTCGACCTTGTCCGATGATCCTGGTGGCCGTATTATTATCTAGGGTCACACCTCTTCTACTTGATCATGAAAAGTAATGAACCAGGAATGATCAAAACAAACATGAATATTGACTCCTAAATCTAATCACCAATCAAGGTTGGAAAAAATAATATTATCTTTAGGATTTAAGCTTACTGACCTAAAGGTGGAGTCTTCTGGACTTTCAACCATATAAGCTTGGATCTGAAGGAACCAAAAAGTTTGCGAAAAGGCTCATTCTTTGAATGAAAGTAATCTCTTGCAAGATGATTTGTCCTCCCGCGTACAAAATAGAATCTTTCACTTGGATCTTGGATAGGCTTGCTAGATCTAGTATTATGAACTTTAAAGGTTTTACTCTTGGGTTTGAATTTATTTAGATTAGAACGATAATGTTAATTTGATTGTTATTGTTAGTTTTACTAAAATCTAGATTTTGATTTTGGTTTGGTATTGTTGTTGGTTTGATATTATTGGGTTAGGTTAACTTGAATACTTGAAATTCTAGTTTGCCAGATTTTAAATCTATGTTGGTCTTCTATCCTAATTGAGTTAAGAAATTATGCTGATATTAGCTCTCCTTACTTTTAGAGTTAGACTTTTCACAAAGTCATTTCAGAAAGGATACATTTTATTTAAAAGTCTAAAGATCTTAAATCCTTTAGAAAATTTATTTCTATTAGTTTGAAGTTTTCTAAGATATTCTTTCGATGAAGCTAGTCATTGATAGATTCGTTTTCTACCATATTATATCTAAGAAATGATGCAGCATTAAATTGTTCAACCCAATATCATCAAGATTGTACTTAGACTTTAGGATATCTCATAATTTCTTTGAACTTATAGCTGACAGGTAAATATCATAGAATGAGTCGGAAAGGGCACTAAAGATTTTATTTTTATACAGGTAATCCTTTTCTGGAATAGTAGGTGTGGTTGAACTAGAGATATTGATGGATTGGTCAAGCACAGACCAAAATTCTAAGATGGTTAATCAAAACTTTATTTGATTTTGCCATCTTCTAAAATGGGATCCATCAAACTTTTCTGGTTTTAGGTTAATGATGTTATTGTTAAGGGTTGCCATTAGATCCATATCAGGTTTAGAGAAAAAAATCTAGAAAATAAAAATAATTTTATAAAAAATATTTAAATAATTTAAATATTTGTTATTACTATATATATATATTTTTTATTATTTATTTTTTATATATTTCTAAAAATGTCTCCTATTTTTTTAAAAAAATTAAAATTTTATTAAAATGATCACCAAAGTGATCGTACCTATAGTTTGTTAAAATTTTTATTTAAGTTATTTGTCTGTAAATCCTAAAGATTTAGATTAATTTATTTATATAGTCTTTTAAAAATTAATTTGTATGCTACAGTACAAGATTCATGGAGACCTTCAATTAATTTTACACAATATATAAATAATAGATATGATGTTATAGACAACAAAATAATATAAATATAATTATATATATATATATATATAAAATATGCAAGGTAAATAAACTATAATTAAATATAAATAATTATATTAATATATTTATATGCGTGCACTATAAAATATCTATAAATCTTCTTTAGATTATTAGTTATAATATATGAAAAATATATATGTCTTTATATAATTTAAAAGTATTTGAAAAAATAATTTTTTGAATATATGTCGTAAAATATTTTGGTATGATAAATAAAAAAAGAATTAAAACAGAACAATGTTTGGAAGCTTAGCTTGGAAGACGAAAAAAACTATTGTACCAAAAGAGATTTGGTCATTTTTCCCGTGAATGATTAGATATCTCACTCTCCTTTAAGACACAATACGGAATCTAATGCTCTAATACTCGTCGGTGGTACGATCTCGAACAGATGTTAATTAGATTTATTTTCATTCTAATATATAAAAAATTTTTAAATTAAAATTTTTTTATATATTGAGAGAGCTTTGAGAGATTTTAAAAGTGTGGAAAATAAATTTTAAGAATTTTTTGGATGGGATAGAAACCGGTCTATTTATAAATTCAAAATTCCAAGAAAAATCCTAAAACACTCCCCACAGACTATTAAAGGTATTAAAATAAATAAATAAATATCTCAAAATACTCAAAATATCTAAATATATTAACAATAATAATAATAAAATGAATAGTGCATGTCCGTGTGGAGCGTTTGCTGAACATCCATGCGAGGCACATGGGAGTTAAACCGTGTGACATAATCTAAGTAGAAGAATTTGGTATTTATTTATATTAAAATATTTTATTAGATTTTATTTTTAAGATAATTATAATCATAAAAAATATATTTTTAAAAATTTTAAAATTGATAATAAGATATACGTTGGAAAGGCTTTCGGTGCGATTAATTTGTTTTATATATTATAATTTGACACATATTGTATAGGTAGAAAAAATTAAAAAAATTAAGAAATCAAATCAATCAAATTGGTTAACTGGAATCGTTCTAATTTTAATTTATTTTTTTATAAAATTAATAAAATTAATTTAATTTTCAAAATGGAATAACGGTTTATATAACCTTAACCGAACCGTGCCTATCCCGGGTAAAGTTTCTAAACTTCCACTTTTTCACGACTAGCGGACTTTTGCATCGCCGGGAGATTACACACCGGAAAATAGGAGAGAAATCCTTCCGTCTTTCCTACTGAACATAAAGAACTTCCAAGCAGGAAAACAAAAAGGGAAGCGATAAATACACACTCCTTTTTAGCGTGTACTCCTTGACGTTTCTCTGGTCATCCTCTATTTGGAATTTTGAGACTGATAACCTCGCCGGAATCTGGACACCAGGGAAGCCCGTGTTGTGTGGGTTAATTAATTTAAAAAGAAGACCAGCTGGTCGGTCCCAGGGAGCATTGCCAGCTATGATCCTCTCAAAATATACCCAACTCCTAATACCACCCACATTACCGACCTGAAAACAGCACCTTAGTAATCGAGAGACACGCGGCATTCCACTTGTAGGGTTTCGTTGTGGGTGCCCGCGGGCGACGCTCCACGGACAAATCGAAACGAGGATTCGAAAGCTGCTCTTTTCTCTCTCTCAAAACTCCAACGAATCTCTCTCCCAAATCCCTCGATCTTTTTTCTCTCTCTCTCTCTCGTTCTCCAAATCGCTCTTCTTCGACTGAGAGAAGAGAGCGAGAATATGAAGGGAGAAATGACGCGTTCAAACGTGGAGCGAGCGGAGGAGACAAAATAAAGAGAGAGATTCAATCAGAAAAAAAAAGAAGAGAGAGGGAGGATAAAAGAACGAGAGAGCGAGCTGTATAATAGGGGGCGAGAGGGAGTGATCTCGGGTAGTGAGAGGAGAGAGAAGTGAGGGATAGAATGCCGGCGGATGAGCCGAAGAGGGCGCTCAGCTACAGCCCATCGCGGAGCCCGGCGAGCGCGAGGCTCTACGGGACGCCGTCCGGACGGCAGCAGAGATCGTCGCCGGCTACCAAGAAGCCTCCAGAGCCGCTCCGGCGGGCCGTCGCTGACTGCCTCTCCCCCTCAACTTCGAACCTTCCCCATGGGAACCCTTCTGCCGTCGCCTCCGAGGCCAGCAGGACACTCCGGGTGAGCTCTCTTGTTCTTGTTTGCTCTCTCTTGCTCTCTTGCTCTCTTGCTTTCCTTGTTCCTGGCTTTTGGGCGTTTTGATCTCAGATTTGGATTTTGTCGAGGGTTAATTGTGCGGTTTTCTACGTCCATCTGTTGTATTGAAAGTGGGGTTGGATTCGTGAAATTGGGCTGGAATCTATCAGATTTGCTTTATTGGATTTGATTCTTGGGATACAGTTTGGAGCTATGGTTGTTTCTTTGCTCTTTGTTCTTGGTCTCTCCTCCGTCTGTTGCTTAAAATCCCGGTTTCTACTTGTTTTTTATGTTCCCTTCTCTCTCTCTCTCAATCTTCTTGGTATTGATGGTGAGGTTTCTTAGGATAAGTCTAATAGGAGAAGTCATCACTGACCTTGAACTGTAAGTTGTAGCTGTTGATCTATTTGTACGCTTACCTCTATTTTGCTTAATTACTTGTTACGTGTATGTTCACTTGGCCAGAATTATTATTAGCAGATGGAACTGCAGTTAATTTTAGCACATTTAATAGCTGGCAGGCTGAGTAGATTTTTAGTCATCCGCTGATTTTAGGATTTTGAGATAGTTTATTGGCCACTGATCTCTACTTTAACCATAGTGGTCGGTCATACTTTCCAAGCAATCATGATCTTTTCAGCCTTCATCTTATGCACTATAGGATTGCTTTTTCTTTATTAATGCTTTACAGCACCTTCATGTTGGTTCTTTTATGTAGTCCTATATTTTGTATACTGAATTTTGTTGGACCTTTGACAAGACTATCCAGAACACTTTAAGAATTATTATTTGATAAGACGAAGAAGGCCAAATGGCACCAAGAAGGTGCCCTAAATGTCTAAAATAGCAACTGGAATGATTAAAAGAAAAGAAGCACAAAAAATGTATAACCTTAAAATATAAATGAACTCCAAAAAGAATACTAGTTTATGATTAGTTGAAACGAATGCAGCATGGCCAAGAATGGCTATTGGGCTAGCCTGCTATGTTCCATGCTTTTGAGTAACTTTTGTTTTTCTGATTTTGTTGCAAATTTTCATGGATCAGCTTTCATTAACTTAAGGTTTTTTTTTTGCCTTATATCTCAGATGCATAGTTCTTTCTACCATTACAGTTGCAGTCATGATAGATGTCATCTTTTGTAGCAACAGGTTGTGCAAACGAACTTATCTGAGCCACGTGGTAGGCTATTCTGATGTGGTTGTTGTTTGAAAGTGCTAATGAAGCTTGAGCTAATCTTAACAGAAGGTATTCTAGCTTGGCTTGATAGGATTAGAGTCAAGTTTGAATGAAAGGCAATCTAGAATTAGGTTCCTATGATGTTGGGCTGAACTTTTATTTTCTTTTGTAAGCCTTTAGTGCTCAGGCTTGGCTTATTTAAGAGCCAAGTTTTAAATTTTGTTTGAGTTAGGCTCTTTTCCAATTCATGGTGAGCCTGAACGAGCTGATCATAACCAAGCTGATCACGAGCTGTTTTTGAACAGCTTGGACCATTTGTAACCCAGACTTTGATATTCTTCTAATTAATTTTGTCAGTTCTTGCTATTAGATTCAACCAACCAACTTGTCATTTTCCCCTTGCCTAGCTGATATTCTTGGGTCAACATTGCTTGCTCGCAGTTCTCGTCTTTACATGCATGCGGTGTCAAATTTGTGATTCATAAATCTTTAGGCAGTGCTCTGGCTACTTGCTGAAGTTGCTAGCCACATTTTGTCTCGTAGTCAGCTAGTGTTTCTAGCCTATAAGTTTGTAGCATATCATTATTGGGGTTACTGTTCTAGATATGCGTTTGGTTATTTGCTCTGCCATTTTATGGTTCCATTGCAAGATGACATTGACTGTATGCTGCTTGCCATGTTTGCCATGTGTCATTTCTTCATGTAGCTAGTCATGATACCATGTGAACTCACATGTGAACTTGGCATGGAACTCACAGAAAAACCTTCTTTGGTTCCACTTTTTTTATTTACATTGTTGCTTCCACAATGTCCTATAGCTGATTCATGGCTTTGCATCCTTGAGCATCTTGTGAGATTCATGCATGGTTACTTCTCTGATTATAAGCACCATTGTTGGTTTCTTCCCTCTTTTATGCTGGCTCTTTTTCTTTTTCTTTTTTTGGCTATACATGTTGGTCAATCATTATTGCGGCAACTAGAGTAGCATTGATCGGTAAAATCTCAACCTTTCTATCCTATTATGTTATCAATCATATTTTTAGTGTTTTTTCCTCTTTTTTTTAAACTTGCACCTCACTAAGGCTCACAGGCATAATGCGACTCCTTGTGCTTTTATGTGCTTATGCCCCAATGATAAAAGTACATTCTCTCCCACTGCTTATCAAATTAAATTAAAAAAGGGCTGGTTGCACTTCATCTATGATATTTAACATGACAATTATTAAGTTGAGATTCTTAGCTTCTTTGGAATTTCCTTTGACAATGTCTTTATCATTATAATTTTAATTGATGCAACCTTCTGTCCTAAATCAATATTCTCGGGCATTGATGAAGCCAATTATAGCTTTTACTAAGTTTGCAAGAGCTAATCTTTTCAATTTATTTCTTGTTGTTTTAAGCCAAGTTGATCACGATTCACCTGTCAAATTTTACACTAGTGACCTGCTATGGAATATCAAAAATATAAAGGAAATTACTTCACGAGCCTATGTCCACAATCCTTCACTTCTTAATGAGATCTAGGGATGAAATTTGATGTACAGGCACAGACGGTCAGACTGAAAATGACTATCATCAATTCTTTCCTTTTTTTGTGTTATAAGGTTATGTCACTTATGGATAGAAAGATGATCTGTAATATACAATGGTCGATTCATATTTTCAGGAGTTAAATATCACGCTAAAGTGCATGCTTTAGAGTCAGCTCCCTCTAACATAGTTGGGAATTTCCAATTTAAGTGGGCTTCTTTTAGTTCTAAGAAGGGGAAAAACTAGTGCAGAACATTAGTCTTAATAACCCACATTCACATCGACTCTTAAGAGTGGGTCATTAATGACTACAATAGTCTAACATACTAAGAATAACCCATAACCCCATAAAGAAAAACAGTATGCCAAAACACAATCCATTTTTTTTCCTTTTTTGGGGATTGTTACAACTACTTGGAAGATCCAGACGTACCATATAACTTGAAATCAAAATGTCATTCTAGGAATAAACAGCTTTGACCAAAATAGTTATTTTTCCCTTATTTCAATTCTTAAAAACCTTTTCCAGCCTCACTTCTGAAGCATCATAAAGTCATGTCCTCTTATTTTTTTCTGATATGAAATGATGGTAGAAATGAAGTTTTTATACATGGCCCACTTTATTTTCCTCTTTGCATTTTTGGACTGCTTCTATATCTTGGCAAGGATGACCTAGTTTTGAAATTTTAGACACTTTTGCCCCTAGCTCCATCAGATATACATAAGCTGTATGTTTAAGTGAAGTTGAATGGAAATAATTTTTCTATAGGGAATGCACATGTTTTTTGAGTTCTGGATGTATATATTTTTTATATGGAGTTGCTGGAGAGTGTATTTGACAGGGCCAGGGGTGAAATTCTGAAAAAAATTAGAATCTGCTCATAAGCTATGATAGATAGATTACAATTTGATTAAATAAACTGCTTAAACGTGTCTGATGCTTTATACATTGAGCAGATCATATTTTTGTTTTTTTGGTACAGAACAGATCAATGTTTAATGGACAGTTAGTATGCTTGTGTAATGATGATTAAATATGTTTGCACCCTACAACAGTGGGCTGGTTTCATACTAGTATTATAATTGTAACTAGAGCATGTCATGTTTGGCTGACTTGAAATGGAGTCACAAAGGCGCTGAGCATCACCAATGCTTTCCTCTGGATTTTGGGTATATTCTTGAATAGATATGCACCTCTAATAAGACTACATAATAATGATGCTCTTGCACAATATTGGAGCTTTGCAGGCCATAACCTGCCATTACTGTATTCTCTCTCATGTCAAGAAGGATTGTTTGTTTTCATCTTTCTTCCCCAACCTACCACCCCTCCACACACAAATACCCCACTACCGCTACAATATCCTTTTTCTTTCATATTCGTACATCTTATTAATCTCAAAGTACTCCCAATAACTCTAGCCACATGCCACCCCATTTGGATAGCCCTTCGGTTAGCTTGTAACAGTTTGAAGTGCTGCAGTTAATTCCAGCATTCCATCTCTGATAAATACGTTGAATGCATCCAGTCATCAAATTTGTTAATTCTAAAAATTACCTCATTATTATTTGTTGTTGTTGTTATTATTGTTATATTGTAATAATTCTTCCACAATCCTCATTGCATCAGTTTGGATTTGCCTCCTCATTTGTTGAATGAACCGATTTGTTAGCTCTGTGAGGAAAGATTTATAAAGTTCTTTGTGTTTGACATTGAAGTGATTATATGTTGGCAGGATTATATAGCCTCCCCACCAACCACTGATATTGCTTACAGTGTACTTGTAGAACATACACTTGCAGAGAGAGATCGCAGGTACTTTCATATATAGGGTTTTCTTTTTTTTTTTTTCCACAGTACTGAAGTTATTGGTTCCCAGCATGGTCCTTATCCTCTCAAGCTGATCTTTGTTTCCTTTTTCAAATCACTGCTCATAAGATTTCTCTGTAAGTTTATTTTGAAGAAGCATTCTTTTATGTGCTCAGAAATCTATCATCTCTTTTCTGTATTTTGTTCTACAAAAATCCTCATTGTCAACAGCTGCATCGATACAAAAGAGCAAAATGGTTGTATTTTGGAAAAATAAGAACATAAAAATCTGCATCATCACTTAAGTGTTCTCTTCAAGAATGAGCATAAAACATCTAATACATAAAGATAATGTCTGGATCCTTATGTGAAGTGCATCTTTAGGAATATCTTGAAATAGGAAAAGGAGCTGACATGATGTATCTTTTTGTGAAAATGAATCAGCAAGAAAGATAGACTGATGATGTAATGCTGAATCCATACCAAATTGATTAACCATCAATTGAATGTTCTCATTTTGCTGCTGATTAGACCTTATTTTATCCTTTCTGAAATTGGTCAGGCTCTTGTTCTCTTGTCCGAGTTTGATTTAAGGCCCTTCACACATATTCACGATGTTTTCACCAAATGAAATCCATGCATTTGAAATCACTTATTTGCGGAATCATGTTGACAGCAATTTTTTATATTTTGACTGCCTAAAGGGTTCGCACAGTTTTACATCTGTTAATCTCATATTTTGTGTAATGCATGTTAATGTTTTGATTCTCTTCTGTAATTATTGATATATAATATGTTTGTTTGTTCGAGTTCCTATTGTTATATGGGACCGACTGTTCTAGTTTGAAACCTGTCACTTTTAATTTTGGACCTAATGAGAATATGCTTTGAATTTGAGAGATGAGACTATTTACAATGTTTAACTTGTGGGGTTTATCATGTGATATCCATCTGAAAAAGGGACAAAATGAAAGAAAATTAAAACATTTTCAACTAGTTGCTATCTTTTCTAATACTTGTTTTGCTTGGACCAGCCCAGCTGTAGTGCCAAGGTGCGTGGCATTATTAAAACGATATCTTCTTCGGTAAGTTAATTGTGTTATTGGTTGGCATTCCGTGACATTCAGTTTATATTGTTTTATTGTTAATGCAGAGGTAATATATGTAACCAGAGTTGTTGTCTTGATTTTTCTCTAATAGGTATGTACCAAAGGTGCAGACTTTGAGGCAGATTGATCTTTTCTGTGCAAACTCAATTGCCGAGTGTGAATCTGTGACCAATCGAAGAGTATCATTGTGGTCGAAATCATTAAGCCAACATTCTGGAATATCAGCAGTAGCATCAAATGCTATTGTCCCGTCCTTGCCGGTGTCCAATTTTGCATCTGCTTCACTTGTGAAGTCCTTGCATTATGTTCGTTCTCTGGTGGCACGACATATTCCTAAACTGTCATTCCAACCACTAGCGCAATCTGGTGCCTCCACTTCTGCAAAGCAATCTCTTCCAACTCTATCATCTTTGTTAAGTAGATCATTTACTTCTCAACTAAGTCCAGAAGCTACTAGCAATAGGGACTCTCTCGAGTCAAGAGAAGGTTCTAGTCCATCTGCTCCAGGATTATCAAGTCTAGAAAAAAATGATGGAGGAGAGAATAATAAGTATATATTCATCGACCTCCTCAAATGGCGATGGCCTGGGGATAGAGAAGACCAAATATCTTTCACAAGAGAAAGGTAAATCATGGGTGCTGCTTATCTATGTGCGAAGAAACATCTATTAGATTGTTTTGGTATTTCTTTTAAGTTCAGTTTGGTCGAGTAGCATAAATTTGGGAAAATGTGAGAACTCACTGGAATGTCTTTTGAACCAGTGATGGTCTTATGATGCCCCAAGATGTCCATACTCATAGTTTCCTAGAAGTGGGTGCTGCAGCTCTTCTGGTGGGAGACATGGAGGCGAAAATGAAGGAAAAGCCATGGAACTACTCTGTAACACAAGATTTACCCGATATTGACCTGTTGCAACCTTCAACAGCGACTGCAGCTACTAATTTTGCATCATCTCATAGCCATCTAAAAGCCATAACTGCATCAAAACGCATGAAACTGGGACCTCATCAAGTTTGGTAATGTGCTCCTTTGCTAGTACCATTAAGTACCTGTTTAATTTTTTTGGTTTCTGGTTGTTTCCTTCACTTTGTTGCTGTTTGCGTATCTGCATCTGTTATTGCCATGTTTGCAACTCATTTGCAGTTACAAGGCCTAAGTTGCTTGCATTCTCATGTAAGCATAAAGATTGTAGATCTCAGATGTACTGTTTGATTCAATTGTGGTAAAATATGATGTAAGCTTTTTGAAAGGATGCTACCAGGAGTACAACAAAATACTATATGTTCAAAATATTAGTAGGATTCCTTCGGGAGCAATACTAAGTCAACATGAAGAAAGCTGACCAGTCGTCAATAATTAAGGTCAGGTTTAACACCCAGAACTTTTGCTTATAGAGAGGCCCACCACCCAACCTTGTGGTCCTCACTAAAGTTGTGCTAACCCTGATTCTTCAGGGGTGTTCATCTGTTTTCATGTTAGTTTTGCATTGATTTTCCTTTCAAAAGGACAATTACATGCCTGTTCACAATACTGTTAGAGCATTTATGATATTACACTTTTACTTTTTTTTTTTTTATAAAAAAGGACCATCAGATCACTCTACTGTGCTAAGACTTGTTGATTTGTCCAGCCATGTGGGAGTGCATGGTTTCAGCTAATTTCTTGATTTTTTTTTGTCAACTTCACAATTGTCGATTCGAATTTGTGCATGTAACTAATATATTGCTCTCCTGTAGGAAGGAAGTACCAGCAAGCACATTCCATCCCCGAGCCCGCCCTCTTTTTCAGTACAAACACTACAGGTTTTAAACCAAAGCTCTCTGCAATCTCATATATCTCCTGTTACAATTGTAATATTCAAGTAAGTAGGTTCATTTGTGTGCATTTGGATATGGAACTTCTCTGTGCCATCATGATTGTTTAGCTAGTAACAAGGTTGGGATTCTGAAATTTTTTTGCAAGGACAGAAGTTAATATGTTGCAAGAAGAAAAAAGATATTTATTTGTAGAAGAAAAGAACAGAGAATATTAAGAAGATTGACACATCTTAGTAAATGGGCAATTGATCAACATTTCAATGAAGCTTAAAATTATATTCGGTTTTTTATAAATTCATGAGTGCTCAGCAGTTTTTAGAACTTCTAAAGGGACTCTTTCCATGACTTGAAATTAGCTTTTCACTAGAATTTTCAGGAGTAATTGGGAAAAAATCATTAGGGTAAAAAGTAAAAAACCCCGTACATTTTACCTCAATTTACAAATACTCCCTTACATCTCTTATTTCAGCAATATCAATCCTGTATTTTTCAATTTATTGCAATGTTTCCCCTGACTACCCAATTTGAGTCAAAGCTTCATGGCTGGTGCATATATGGCAAATTATTTAAAGTTGGATGACTGATATTGATTTGTTGGATCATTTTAAAATGAGATGAGCATATGATATGGATTTTTAAAAAAAACTTGAAAGATCAAAATACCCTAATTCTCATCCTGACCCCATATCCTTTTAAATTTATGTTATATACCTATCTCATTTTAAAATGATCCAACAAATCCATATCAGCTATCCAAATCTAAATAATTTGCTATATACGCACCAGCCATAAAGCTTTGCCCCCAATTGGGTAGCCAAGTGGAACATTGCAATAAATTGCAAAATGTATGGTTGACATTGCTAAAATTAGAGATGTAGGGATGTATTTGCAAATTGAGATAAAATGTAGGGGTTTTTTTACTTTTTACCCAAATCAATAAATTGGTGTTTTTGCGACCATGGCCTCTGCATAACATATTGAGTGTTGAAAGGAGTTTTGAAATTTGTGGCCATATATAAATATACTTGGATTTATATTGAACTAAGGGAACATATGATCTGTTAGAATATTATATAAGCTGCTTGAATTATTGCAATGACTTTAGTGAAAGAAAGAATAAGGAGGTACTTTGGTACAAAATGAAAGCTTACCAAAGGGCACCAAGCATGTTGAGAATTATTGGTTGATTAACTTGTTGAAATATGTTTACAGAGTTATGTTGAAGGCCATCACGACAAGATTACAGTCCCTTCATTTATCATCAAATCTTTTATAATGGTAACCTACCTGCCCTTAAATGATTTTGGGCAGAAGCCTTGCTGGGGTAGCAGGGGGAGCTGCTTCTGCAACAGGGCTGCCGCGCCGCTGCAGCATGCCTGCGTGCTTGCAGAGGACGAGTGGTGCTCTGCACACCCAGCGAAGCCCACCCATATGGATTGAATGGATTTTTAGTTAAAAGGAACTACTCTCTTAACTACTTGTTTTACTATTTTTCAGAAACTTATCCTTAACCATAAGGGTTTGAAATATGTTGATCCCTGTTCATGTCTGTACCATACGCTACAATTTTCAATAAGGTGTTGTCTAGCTTGTAAAGCAAATCCTTTGGTTGTTTTTTGGTTGAAAAAGGAAATGTTTCCTGTTGCAAACTAGTAACATGCTTATGGTACTTGATTTTTTTTATGGTGCTAACTTGAGGCATTTATGTAACTTGATTTTTCCTTAGTTTATAACTCCCTAAATTAGTGTAAATAATAATTTGAGTATCAATGTGGGTGTGGAAAGTGTGTTAGTGGAGGATATAGGGAAGTTGTTTGATGTGAGATAGAGTTTTCTAGATAGGTCGTCGAGCTAACTACTATTAATTGAAATGAAATAGAACTTGAGCAGACCTTTTGCTCAAAAGGTCCAATGAGAGGTCAATGTTGATGGAAAATCCAACTCCTATAAGATAGCTTTTTGATCAAGTTAATTTAACAAGTCTTTCTTTACCATGGATAAACTATTTTTTGTGAAGGGGTAGGGACGACAACATGGTTGCCCCAATGTGAAAGAATGTAGGAAATGGCAATGAAAAGCATTGTTTGCAGATTTCACTACCATACCAGGCCATGCTGGTTGCCTGGTACAGTGTTGGTATGAGTCGGTTCACGGTACCGATACTTGGTTGCCCCTCATACTGAGAAGTGGTTTGCTATCAGTACAGCACGATATGCTCGGTACCAGCAGTATGGTCAAGCATGGTGAACTGTGGTTAGAAGAATTACTGAAGCAGGTAGAGGGAAGTGCCATGTAAAAACAAGCGAAATCTAGGAGAAACTCCATGGAAACCTCCAGGAATCATTGAGAAGTTGTCCATTGGTGGTGGTCCATGGAAGTTTCCTGCTAGTTTCCCTTGGACTTTTACTCACATCTCCTAGCAAATATCCCATTATGAGAAAAATGGATCGCCTCCATTTCCAAATTTTTTTTTCCATCAGTAGAAGTTCTAGGATAAGTGAGAGCACACTTCTTGTTAACTAGGGCAAGATTTGGGGGGAAAGGAAGATTTTAGTAGACACTTTAGAAGTTGGAAGGAAGTAAATTTGAGACAAAGTGGGTTATTGTTTACTTGGTAAGTGGGTTTAGAGGCTAAAGAAAACATAGGTAAAAATAAGGGGTTGTACCGATTTATCCCTACCTGCTTAATGTATTGAAACCTTTTAAACCCATTCAATACATTCAAAACCCACTTAGTTTGTTATCTTGTTTATCCTGATTTGGCCAACTTTAATAAATGGGTTATGCATTTTGGCTCAGGTTACTCGTTCAATAAAAAGGTTGGGTTTTGGATCTTGATTTTTTACATATTTAATAAATAGGGGTTGGCAAATTTTTAACCCGACGTATATCTGACCTGACCCTATCCAACCTAAGTGCCACCCTTAGGTGTCCAACATGCACAGGAGTAACATGGTAATGGTAGCTTGGGAGATCAATTATTCTCCTCTACCCCGGCTCCTTTTTTGTCTAGTGTAAAGAATGAAAGAGTCAGAGGTGGAAGGCTAATAGAGGCTCCATTGTGAAGTTTTTTATATGAAATTTCTGATGATGATGTCAGGGCATGGTCTACATTAGAATAGAATTGGGTTTTCCTCCATAATCCCCCCCTGCAACTGATGTTGAACTTTTAATATTCATGTTCACCATTATATACACAACATTGAATTGAAAAGAGACACCTTAAAAACCTCAAAGGCTGAATGTATTGCAGGCATGCCCCTAGTGGAAACTAAAATTCTACTTCCCAGAGGACCTAAACAGCTAAACCACTCCTTGTATCCCTCCAGTGAGGGGTTCAATAACCATAGCCAAATTACAAACATTGAAACATTTCACTATTCAACCTTGTTTAAGAGAGAAGTCCTCACACTCAACAACCTAACCCCATGCAGATGAATATTGCATGTGAAAATGACTGCTATTCTTGTTTATCATCGAACTTGTTTGGCACCTTTTGGCTTCCCCTTGGCCAAGGTTGGGTAATATGCAGTCCTAAAAAAATGGCAAATGATCTTCCGTGGTGGAAGAAGGTAGAAGTGGGACTTTCATCCCTTTGCTATGGTTACCTGGTGGACAGCACAAAGTAACAGTAATTCTTGAATCAGCATAGAAAGAGGGTAGGCGGTATTGTCTGTTAGAAATTTGGGTTGAGTGGGTGTTTGATATCTTGGTATTTAGATTTACTATGACTGGTTCTATGACTGTTTTCTTACTCTACTAATCTTGCCGATCGTGAATGGACATAATGCTGATGTATCTATTAAATAACTTGTTATTGGATGAAGAAGCTCTGCTGCATCAGTTAAATATCTTGATAATGATCAAACATATGCACCTCCATGGAGGTTTTCAAGCTGTGTCCACTGTGTGTGTATGTTTGTGTGGTAAACTGGCATCTTGTATTTGGAGACTGTTATGTGCATAATTTTTCTTGCTCTCTCTTATTATCAACTTAACATGTACCAGTGAGCAGCAACCTTTGAGGCTGAATCCTGCTGAAATTTGTGAAGTCATAGCTGAAGTTTGCTCAGAGTCCTCTTCACCATATGTGAATCAGTCAAATGCCTCATCGCGATTAACTAAACAGAGCGGGCAGCCTGTCACGGATGTTGCTGTCAGTGTGCTCATCAAACTTGTTATTGACATGTATGCTCAATTAGATCTCTTGGCTTGCTTGATGAATTAATGTTTGACTTGTTTATATGTTTTTGTCAAGTTCCACTAATGCAATACTGCAGATCTCTATTGTACAACAATGTTGCTTGTTATCATATGGTAGTTGACTTCTGAGTGTTTTCTTATTTAAAATCTGATGCTTATGCTAGATCATACACATTGTTGCTGATGGTATGATTGTCTGATAAAGCACCTAAGATAGACATTTTGTTTGCAGTAGATTGGTCATATATGGTTGTAAAATTTGACAATTCTTGAATACATCACAAACATTTTCAACTGGTTTTCTTAGAAATTCATTTTAACTTCTTAAAATGGTTATTTGCTTATGGTCTATATAAAATGCGAGAACATATTCTAATTCTTTTGACAGTTCCATTTGTAATCTTATCTTCATGTTACATTAACACTTCTTTTTTTAATTTCTCTGTAATATCATAAAACTTTTGACATCCAATTTTCTCAAAATCTTCTAAATTGCAACATTTGAACCTAAACTGTGTACATCAATGTGAGATCAGGTTACATGGCATATAGTCATCAATCATTCTAAGGATGCCTTAGCATCTCTCTGTTATTGGTGTGTGTGCTCTACCAACGAAAGCACCTTGATTTTCATCTCCTTTATCAAATTTCCACAATTTTTTTTTAATAAATTCTCCACTTGTCCTTGGACTTGTTAGCACGATAATGAACTTGACCGGTGGATGAAATGTTCTATCCTGATATAAAAAAAGACTACTGATTACTGAAAATTAGTAAGTTTTATTTCTACCATAAATGCCTCTTGCTAAAGATTGTGTTGTGTGAAGATTCTGGAACCAGTGATGTGCTTGCATTTCCAAGAGAATTGGTGAAGTGTGGATCTGCAAAGGCACATGAATTATGTGATATACCACATGTAGTCGTTCTTGTTATCATCTTCAAACAAGAGTTAGGTTAATTCCTTGTTTTTTACACCGATAACAAGAACAAGCTCCTCCATTTTGTAGAGTCTAACACCCTGTTTTATAGAAGCCGAGGTAAGTGCACCTAATTAATTGCTGAGTTTAGCTTTCATCGGAAGAAGAGGACCTTAAAATATTCATGAGCAAGCCTGCTATGTGATAAAAAGGCAACAAGTTGTGTGTCTTCTGTTCAGGTTTGCTTTGTTAACCTAAAGAAACTTATCCATCTGAATATGCCATAGAGCCAGCTCTTATCCTGGTTGTTTAATATTAATATTATGTTTCATTAATGTATTAGCTTACATCTTCAAAGAGGTAAGGGATGTCCAGTTGCTGAAGCAGAGTAGGAATTTTTCACTGAGCTCAAGAATATCCTCAAATGAGCATGCTTGTCTTAAAGTCATGTGCTTGCTGGGCATATTTATAGGCAATCTTGACCTTAACTATGCCTTCATTACTCCATGGGATAAGTAATCAATTTTAAATACCCTTGGTTGCTTTCTGACATATCAATTTCAAATGTCTATTGTTCCTGATGGAGTCTCTTGCACAAGCAGCTTATACATGCTAACTTCATGAATTGGACATTGATGTTGCAACCTTCATTTCAAAATAAAAAAAGCTGTTAGTTGAGCTGATGATGATTTCTATCCTTGGGCCATGTTTATTATTTTTGTAAAGAGGTAATAGGCATCATCAACAGTCAAGCAACTAACAACAATGATGATGTTTCCCAACAAACACTAAGGTAACCTAAGACAGCTAAATCAGGCCGAATGCCAAAAACCTATCCTAAAATGACCCAATCTCTTAGTTTTATCCTTCACTACACTATATTTGATATTTGAGTATCATGGTGACTAAACTAGTTGAGATTTGTAACAGAAATTGTGGTGCCATGCATATATAAAAACCACTAACTTGCTATATTCAAATATTATTTTTATTTTTCTGCATTATATTTATCTCAAGACTTTATGACGCTTAACTACCATGACTGTCTGATATTTTAATTTGCATCAAGAGGACTGCATTCATAATCGTTGGTCAATTTGTAGATCACTTGTGATGGAAAAATCACCACCATAGAATGCATAGCATCCATTTTTGCATTATACATCAACAATTAGTAACACTAGAACAATACAGTATCTTACTATCTCTTCAATTCTCGTTCAGCACCATTTTTTTTTCCATTCTTTGCACGCACATTTCCAATTAACTTATCCTAAAAATGAGCATGGGATGAAAATAGATAGCTGAACCTGATAATCTTTTTCATCAACTTTCAAACTTCTATCCAATTTGACCTTCCTCAATCTAGTAGAATTCTTTTTTATATAAAAACCAATAAATTTTACATGACTCCTCTCACCACCACCATACCCTCTATGTGAAATATCACCTCCAACTTTTCTGTTTTCACCCTTAACTAGAACTTTTCTATCCTTCTAGGAAGTTGTTGTAATCCTAGTTTTCTCATATTCCCATGATTTTCATCTGCTCTTGTTCCTCCAAAGCCAACACTTATGTTGCACATTCATGCACATACCTGCTTTTCTAATGCTTACCCATTTATTTTTTTCCAACTGTGGGGATTTTATTTGCCACTGAAACTAATTAATAAGGCAAGTCACTGAAAAAAGTCAAATGGATGATCTAATATTTCGTAATATCTATTATTTAACAAGTTTTTAGCCTTATGAAGCTTGCTACTTGCAAGCTCATGCAAGACTAAAGACAGATGACAAGCATTCCATCTGCATTGACCTTGTTTTTAATCTCTTGTATTATTAGGCTGAGTTTCATATGAATATAATCTCCTTTTGTAGGTATGTGATGGATCCTGGAATTGCTGCTCCACTCACTCTTTATATGCTAGAGGTACCCTGCTTTGGTTCATGACTTCCTTGAGGGAAAACATAGATGAATTGCCTGATTTTATTTTTTTTAACCTTTCAGTGTATGCTTAGCTCTCAGAGAGTTGCTTCTAGGATCCGGGCTTTTGATTTGATTCTAAACCTTGGTGTCCATGCACAATTACTGGAGCCTATGTTACATGAAGATCCTCCACCAATTGACGAAGCTGAACCTTTACAAGAGCCTCCTTTGACCATTGAAGAAAAAGTGGGGACACAGGGAAAGATGGATACAGAGTCCAACATGCAACGGAGGATGGCTTCAGCTGTTGATAATTTTGAGTCATGGCTTTTGGCCATATTATTTGAGATTCTTAGCCTTCTTGTTCAGGTGATTGTCAGTTTGAATATCATTTCTGTTAGTTATGATCCTTTGGAGGATTTTGTTGAACTTGTCTCCATTCCACCTACATTGTTTTTATTTCAACGTCTCAGAATTGCTGCAGCTGATACTGATGGACTTAACTTGCTTATTCATTGTTAAGTGCAGTAAATGCCTAGGCAATAGATAGTTCTTAGTATGCTGAACATGGTCCTCGCTTTGATCAACACACATAGATACATCCACAAATATATGCACACATGTACATGCACATGCACATGGACAATATTACTTATGATGCATGTGAAATATTTCCCAGCTTTTACACTTTAGTTCCAAGAGTTCCCCTATTCTTAAAAGTTAAAACAGAACAAATAACTAAAGCTATGTGTTGGGATGTTGACAAAAAACTGAATAATTTTCACCAATCAGCCATTTTGGCCTAGTTAAGACTATCTTGACAATTAAAACTCTAAAATATGTGTAGATCCCTCCCTCCTGCATTTAGCTTCAATTGAAGTCTCCATTCTTATCTAACATTTATTCATGACACTCTTTTTCTCATGTCCACTCTCTTTCTCGTCTTTTTCACTCCTCATATGCTATCCAGTCCAAATGGAATTCTAGTAATGGTGAATCATGGATCACAACTTTAAAGAGGTAGGTCCTGGTTAACTTCTTGATTAGGAGGGTGAATAGCCATCTTTACATATAATCCTGCAGCCAACGTTGGCACAGAGAAGGAATCTTTATTTTCCTATGACTGAAATAGTTCTATAGGGTCATTGTGATTGGTAGGTGATGGTGTAGAGACTAGAGAGAAGAGTGACCTAAGAGAGGCTTTGGCATGAGGTGCTGAGTTGTAATTTTTGACAAGAAGTGGCAAGTTGATGGTGTAGGTCTTTATTTTTCTTTAAAAAAAAAGGTGTTGTCCCTCTTATAATAGTAATGAGAAGAAAATCATATTTTTAACCCTTTATCTTCTTCCTCTCTCCACTTTTTTCTTCTTTCTCTTCTTCACCGACCTGTCTTAGCAAGGTAACCTTGGCAATGCAAAGTCGGTACACAGCTAATTGCCTGAGTTCTACCTGACAACTATGTGCTTATTTTAGCATCTTTAAGGATTTTAATGATGGTTACAACAATGACCTTAAAGCTTTCTGCAAGGCTAAATTTACTTGTTTTCTGACACTAAGTGTTTCACAATCTTTTTCTTCTATTTTAGTAATTTTTTCTTGTTGGCTGTTATTCTTTTTTTTTTTTTTTCAAGAAAAAAAAAGAAGCTAGCACCTCTGGATGTTTGAACTTTCTTATGAGATTGTAAGTTATACTTTCTGCTGAACTTTGCATGGTGTGGTCCCTACAATGCTTTAGTAGATTGAACAGGATTTTGATGGATGATTAAAGTGTCATGTGTTGCCTAAAAGATTTTTTTTTATTTATGTGAATTGGTTCTTCTTCACTGGAGAAACTTTTGGACATATCTGTCGTTGTTTCTTGCTCCTCTGATCCTTTTAATGTTTCATGCTTTGATTTAATCTAGCTTGTTAACTAATATTCTCTTTGTTTTGGATTTTGTAATATGTCGAATTGAATATTTGCAGACAGAAGAAAGGGAAGAAATTGTATGGGCATCTGCTCTAAGTTGTCTATTTTACTTTGTTTGTGATAGAGGAAAATTATTACGGAGCAGGTTGGAAGGTCTTGACATAAGGGTGAGATGCCAAGCTTTCTACCTTTTTTTTTTTCTTCAAATATAACATTAGTTTGATGTCATATCTTTTGCCTGGAGGCTATGATAATTTCTTTCAAATTATGATTGGATATGCAATTTTAATGGGTTCTAGAACATTTGATGTAGCCACTTGCATTCTTGTGCTTATTATTAGGTCTACGAGTCTAGTTGACAATGCACTTCACATCAATTTTAGGTTTCTCTCATAGCAAAATAGAAAATGACTTATTTGAGAAGGAAGGAAATATGGTGCACATTTATTTTCCTTTGCAAGAAGTAGTTCTTGCATCCACAATGAAGAGTCAAATATTCATCGGGACAATGCTTGTGATGAAATGGTCGTGCTATAACTTGCAAGTACTGTTACTTATTAAGGGTTCAGGACTTAATATGCTCAGGGCAGAACTCTTTATTGCATTGGAAGTTGAAATGGGCTAATTTGTCAATAATTGGAGAGTAGAAGGTGCATGGAGAATATGTTATTGAAAGGCAAAAATGAGTAGCCAAGTTAGAGGGAAGACTTTGAAGCAGTTTGTGAATTAAGCATGACTTAAATTAAGATAGATTTGAAAACCATGACAACAATTTGACAATTCTTAAACAATTTATAAAGTTAATTTGACTAGGATATAACTTCTTGTCCTTTTCTAACTTGATCAACCATGGATTCACATTATAAATGTGCAAAGGCATGCCATTGATCTGCTTGGACTTGACATATTTGAATATGTAGTCCTCACATCATGCCGCTGTGTAAAGCTGCAAGTGAATTTTGCAGTTCATGTACAGCATGGACTTGGCTCTATAACCGTTTTGTTCAACCTGGAACAAGGTCTGTTAGGAACTCATTTTAATGCTTAGCTTATAAATGAAATGAGCCTAAACAGTCCACTGCAGATTCTGGTCTAACCTTGGGCTTGACCTGAGAAATGGTAAATTCAAGCAGCTCCAAAAATGAGCTTGAATACATATAACCAAGTTGGTCTAAAATGCACAAAGAGCAACCCTCCATTCATGTCTTGTATACTTTTGCTTTATGGATTATGTCTGGCCGTTCATTGCCATACACTTGTCAAATGTCATAGAACATTTCAAACATTTTCTTACCATTCCTCTATATTCTTCCCTTTTCCCAAAACTAGGATGCCCCTAGAATTTGTTCCACATTTTTGAGATGTTTGTGTTTACCACTTCATCTTGCATTATGTCTGCTCTGGCTTCCTCAAATGCGCATTATCTTATTACATTTCACTAGCTTTACCATGGATATACCTTACCACCTCAATTTTGCCAAACTCAACCAGTCCATATGCTACTATTGTACATGTGGAGTATTATCATGTTATGAGTCACTCTGTTTTATGAAGTTCTCCATGCAGCCTGATCAGTTTGCCATGAATATGTTGCACTCTAAAAGTTTGTATCTAGCTGATAAACCATGGCTCACTCTTTATGAAAAAAGGTGCACCCAGTGCATGAGGTTCGCCCATTGCGAGGGTCAGATGCAGCTTTATCCCCATGTGTGGAGAGGCTGTCTCCGTGTTTCAGCCCATGACGTCTAGGTTATAATGTTGCAACCCTAACATTGCACCAAGGCTCACCCTCTTATCACTTATTTTTTATGAATGCATTATATGCTTTTCCACCAGTATTCATATGCTATTAATCAACTATAAATGCAGCGAATTGGAATCAAAAGGGGGGAGATGGGGAATGGTTGAAGGATTAATATATATGACGGACAATCCATGTGCATTTTGTAAAGAATGGAGTTACCACTCTACCTCAGATTTTAGAATACAACATGCATTTGGGTGCACCATGGTTTAGATTTGATTTAGGGCTTAAGACTAGGTTTTGATCAAATCATCTAAAGCAGTATTTCTTCTCGGTATCCTCTCATGGTGCTTTGAACCAATCTCTGCCTGGTGAATAGTTACATTTTTGTTTAGGAGTATCACTCTTTTATTTATGCCTTTCTGTTGTATGATTTCACTTACAGGTTATTAAGACCCTTGTAGAGATCAGTGATGAACATTCATGGGCAGAAGTAGTTCATTGCAAGCTCATCTGCATGTTGGCAAACATGTTCTATCAAACTTCAAATGGAGCTATGCAAGCTTCTTCAGATACTCCAACATTTTTTGCTGAACAAGTTGATCATCTTGGCGGAATTGACTTCATATGTGTTGAGGTATGCTCTAAGTTATTCATCTTTCAAACGATTACCTGTATTCTGCAATTCTTATGAAAGGTTCTTAATTCAATTGGGTTAGATTTTCTTGTTTGATAATGAACTAGTGTTTCACAGCGAAACATTTGAGTTAAAATATAGAGAATTGATGTTGAGAGATGCTTTATAAAATCAAGTCATGATTTTGGCAACATTGAAATTCCTGAACAGTTTCTACCCCAAAAATATCCTTCACAGTTCAGAAGTTCTGTTAACTTAAAATTTAGTCATAATATTGTTGCCCTGGTAACTTTTGGGGAAATAAGTCATAATTTAGCTTCCAATACTTTTATGGTTTACTGCATTCTTTTTTCCTCCTGCTGCCTAACCTTGCTTTCTTTAAGTATATTTTTGAAGGATCTGTTCAGTAAAATAATGATGTTTATTTCTTGGTTTATAATTTACCTATGGTTGTTCAGGCAGGTAACTTATCTCATGTTACTTTGCAGTACTCACGGGCCAACTCAAGGGAAGAAAAGCATGATTTATTTCTGGTTCTCTTTGACTATGTTGTACATCAAATAAATGAATCTTGTTTAGCTGGTGGAAATTCTGCCTATGCCTATGATGAGATTCAACCTGTTGCTTCCATGCTTACGCTTGCAGATGCACCAGAAGCCTTTTATATTGCTGTTAAGCATGGTGTTGAAGGCATTGGAGAGATTTTGAAAAGTTCTATCTCTGCAGCCTTATCAAACTCACCGAACTATGAACGCCAAAATTTAGTAATTTTCTCCCAGTGAATATTATTATATCTTATTATTCAAAGCAAGGAATGTGTTTGGAAATATATGAACAAACAATCCAAAATAACATGTTTGGATGAACAAAATAAAATTCTATTTGAGTTTGTTTGTCCATACTCAATAGGCTGTTGATGCTAGAAGCACAAAAATCAGGAATTAGAGCTGGTTCTAGTGTTTATGTTAGCAAGTTATCCAATTGGTAAAAGTGATTTACAGCCCTTGTATTTCTGTACTTTTCATATGCTAGATAGAAATCCTTGACCTTCCATAAGCCTCGAATCTGAACAAAGATGCTGACAAGCTTACTCAAAACCACCCATGCAATGAGAGAATCACTTGGCCAGTACTCAGGAGTCAGTCTGAGAGCTATTGCAATTTAATTTTCATGCTGTTTACCTGTAAATACTATCTATCAAATACCCTATAGGTGTCCACTTTTGATTCATATTTTGTTCCAGTGTTACCATGGCATCATCAATCACTGCTATCACTGTTATCCAAACATTAAGAACTTTGAGTTTGAGTCTTGCCCTACAAAAGTCCATGGTAAATCCAAAAAGGCGCAAGCATTACATTACACAGTTGAACATGATGATGGATAAGACCCTTCTATTGCACTTGGTTTTTAAGCATTATTCTTGTGGCCGATCACGTGATTCCTTTTCTTAAAAAATTGTGTTCTGTGTTTCGCTTATGTAACCAGATGTTTCATGCGGCTCTTATGGTGTATTTTTGGCATGTGCATCAGGTTGAAGATATGATAATGCAAAAAACTAATATTTGCACTTTATTACTGCTTCTCATGTAATTGATATAATCTATTGGATCCTTTTCTTATGTGTAGCTCTTGGACAAGATCACAAGGAAACTTGATGCAACTATAAGCACATTCACCAGATTGGATAATGAATTTTCGTATATGATTCGAATAACAAAATCTTACAAGTCTGTTAGGAGTATCGAGAGTGGACTTGGAGAAACTGATATCAGTACAAAAGCTAGACTTTCTTGGGCTACTTTACACGCACTTCTTCACTCAGATAGATGTGCTTACCGCCATCATGGGTATATATGGCTGGTTGAATTGCTTCTTTCAGAAATCAGTGAGGATAATGATAGGGGTGTATGGTCAAATATTAAAAAATTGCAGCAGCAAATTGGTGTCACTGGCAATCAAGATTCAACTTGTCCAGAAGTTCCGCTGCCTATCTCTATAATGTGTGGGCTTTTGAGGTCAAAACACAACTTTATCAGGTGGGGATTTCCTTATGTTTTGGAAAAACTTCTCATGCGATGCAAATTATTGCTTGATGAAAGCGAGATGCAGCATGTAAACCATGAAGGTGTTGATTGTAGTGAAAACCGTCTGGACAAAGCAAATGCAGTTATAGACATAATGAGCACTGCTTTATCACTGGTGGTTCAAATCAATGAGACTAATTATATCAACATCTTGAAGGTAATTTGTGATGCTTTACTTCTATACCTTAATGACATTTGCTGTTAGATTTTTTTAATGTAGGCCTGTCTTGGTCATTTTAAAGATTACTTGCAACAATCTCTTCCTAGAACTTGTTTTAGATGTATTAGTGATTTTAATTTATTGCTTTTTATGCTTTAGCAATGCCTTCACCAAAACCAGTGATTAAAATCATGGTGTAACAAGGATATGCTGATGATGGGTATGGACCTGGTTTACAATCTTTGCTTCCTGATTCTACAATTGTATTTAGGGAACTCATCCTTTGTCAAATTGGATATCTACTGCTGATTTGATTTGGACTTGTGATATGCAATATTTCCTTGTGTGCTTCTGCTTGTATTTAGTTATCATTTTTTAGCGTACTTTGTTTAAAATGACTCATTCTATCTTCAAGCACTAGGTAATTACACTCTAGATTTTAAACCTCAAAATGTTTTTTGAGAACAGTATTTATCTTCAAATTTGTTTGACCGAATGTTTCTGAGTTTAACGACTTTCTAGGAGGTATACCAAAACATTTCTGTAGACTTCATTCTTCGGTGTCTCTCTTCTCTGATTTAAACTTATGTGCAGATGTGTGACATGTTATTTTCTCAATTATGCATGAGGCTTCAGACTGCAAATGAAATTCCTTCTGGGAATCTTAAAAGCCTTGGCCATCTTTTTGGTTGTTCAACTGAAATTCACAAAGGTGGCATGGAAGCTATTGTGTCACGAGAAATTCAGAATAATGATTGCAAAGATGAGCTGCCACGAAATGTTAGCACCAGTCAGGGCACTGATCAAGACACTCCAACATGCGAGACAGCATCAATGGCAGCATTGCTTTTGCGAGGACAAGCTATTGCTCCTATGCAGCTAGTGGCTCGTGTTCCGACATCATTATTCTACTGGCCCTTAATACAACTTGCTGGTGCAGCAACTGATGATATTGCACTAGGTGTTGCTGTTGGCAGCAAGGGAAGAGGGAATCTACCTGGTGCTACATCAGATATACGGGCTGCTCTTCTTTTACTTTTAATTGGTAAATGCACTGCTGATCAAGAAGCTTTTCTTGAAGTTGAAGGCAAAGAGTTTTTCAGGTAGCTTTTGCCCCATGCTGTACATCACACTTTACCAGTCTTTTGGATATGCTTAACATTAATGTACTTTCTCAATGTTGACAGAGGACTTTTAGATGATACAGACTCAAGGGTAGCATATTATTCTGCTGCTTTCCTGTTGAAAGTATGCCTTATCCTTCCCTCACTACCATCTCCTCTCCTTACAATTTAACCAATTTTATGTGATCGCCTGTACAATATTTACTGTTTCTGCTTTGGTTTACAGAGAATGATGACAGAGGAACCTGAGAATTACCAACGCATGCTTCAAAGCCTCATTATTAAAGCACAACAGGTTGTAGCTCTTTCACATGTTACCTGAACTCATTTCTAAAGAGAGAGAGATATTTGTACATATGATCTTGTTTGAATTAACAAACACATTTACTAACATCTGTCTTTTTCTCGAAAAAAATAGTGCAACAATGAAAAACTTCTGGAGAATCCATACCTCCAAATGCGTGGAATATTACAGCTGTCAAATGATCTTGGAACTAAATTATAAAGTTAGAAGATTTTATCAAATTTGGTTGTATCAACAGACATCAACCATTGAGGAATGTCTGGTGGGAGGTGTTTCTAAAGATCCAGGTTGAAATATCTGGACTGAACTCAGCACTAGTGATACCATGAGGTAATCTGATTATAATTTTATCTGAATGTTCTTGTAATTAAATTGAAAGTGATTTTGCATATGAAAGGCGTGTTAACGGTCATCACACGTAATGGACAGCTGCTACTTTTAAGCAACTGCATAGCTAAGGTCACTGGACATGATCAATGCAGACACTTTTCATTTCTTCTTAGATTTCTATAGTAGTTTCTTCTGGGTAGTTACTGATGAATTTGCTGGCGGTTTTGTTTGCAGGTGTTTGAACAAAGCTTGTAATTTAGCATTTTTACCTGGATAAATATTAACTGCAGAGGCATGTGATGTACAGGGGACCTTTTGAGTTACTTCTTTCATTTAATTGATTTAAATTATTTTTCTCCTGCCAGTCCCCATCAGAAAAAGGGGCATTTTCTTGTTCACCATTCAGGTAAATCTATTCTCTCCAATGGATCTGTAATCCTTCCGCTCATTTATGTAGGGGTAAACCATTCATAGGAATGCAGCTGTTCATTTCTCTGGTTACAGATAAATAGCCACCAGCATATGAAGATGGGGTTCCACCACATGGGAAACAACTTTTTGGCCATTAAATTTTGTAATTGTATCTGTAGTACCGAGGTTCATGCAGTTTTTTTGAGAGGCATCCTTGGGTAATAAAAAATTGGTGTTTCGGTAGAAGAACATCGAGAGAACAAGCTCTGATCTTGTATAACGTCTGATTGTAATTTCTATTTGGAGGCAGCTTGTCTATTTGTGATCCATTGAGCTAGATTCTAAGTGTAAAAGTTTGAGGTGTGTCAAAGAATTTTGGCTAGTTTATGTTTCATCTCTTCATTTTGTTTGTATTGTTTTTGTGTCAACGTAGGGTTTTCCAGTGTTGTCAAATGGTGTATTGAGAAGTTTTGCTCCACAAAATAATTTGTCTGCTTTTATTTACTTTGTTGGGCTCATGTTTGAATAGGAAGGGTTATTTTAAACAACTGCAGCAGTTTTTATTTTTTTTTTGGATATATCTTTTGATGTGTTTGATTTGTAACTGGAATTGAAATCGAAATGAAGAGGGATTTGAATTATCAGAGAAGGGTTGGGATTGGGTTTTCAGAGGATTGAGCCATTTCCATCCATTCTCTTCTTCCAATTAAATAGTTCGAGCAGGAGTTATCCATTTTCATTTTCATTTTAGGTCCTCACTTTTCCCAGCCAAACACCTTCCGTGTGTACTCATAGATTCGGCTAGCAACGGTTGTGTATGCATGACACGTAACAAGGATGACAGTCTAGGTCAAGCCAAGGATTACCCATAATGAGAAATTAAGGTGCAAATGGGTCAGGACCAATCCAGCTTTTGACCTGTGGGCTGTGAATCTAGTTGGTCCTAGGTTTAGATTTGGAGATTCGCCACGGTGGTTGAAGTTGGAACAAGGCTGATGTGCAATTAATAGGCTTACGTCCAAAAAGTAAAGTGCCATGGGGGCAGGCATTGTGCTAGGGTGGTCTTGGTTTAGGTATGGATGAAAATAAATTGGACACTAATCCGATATATATTTATATTCATATTTTTTATAATATGAATATAGATATAGATATTAAATAAATATTAAAATTAGTATCTTTATTTATTCTAAATGAATATGGATATACATTTGATAATTATTATTAATGGATATAAATGTTTGTCATATCCATACTTTTTGCTATCTAAATACAGATTTAAGTTAAATATTATTTAGGTCTAAATTGAATTTTAATGGAATTCAACAATGTAAATTAATATTAATTATATAATTATAAAGACCAATATAAGATAATTAAAGATTAAGGCATAGTTATTAAATCTGCATAGATAATCAGGAGTCAAAGTTACTAGTTTGATTAGATTTATATGAAAATATTAAATTTAAAATTATTTAAAGTAAAAATATGATATAGTGAATATTAATAATTTTTTTTATCAAATATTGTCGTTTCTTTTTAATTCTAGAAGAAAACAAAATAATAATAATAATAATAATTGATCATGAATTATCTATTTCTTTAGAGATCGTATAAAAAAATATAAATAAATATATTAGTACATAGAAGTTACTCATATTTATAAATACTTTTGGACAATAAAGTTATGGAAATATCTAAAATCAAATTTTCATTTTTATCAAAGGAAATGGGTAATTTAAGCAAATAATGATTAAAATGTAAAAAAAATATAACAATATAAATGCAATAGTTATTCAATTTTTTAAATGCTTTTTGATAAATAAAAAGAACGATACATATAAATTACGTGCGGCATTATGGTTTGTTGGGTACTTGTATTTTAACTTGGATGTTTCAGGTCTTTATATAATGCATATGTTGTTATAGGCCTAAGCGTGCATCTCCCTGATACAGGTTAGATCATGTTTGAACCAAATTCTGGGCAATGCAATAAATTGGCGTATTTGTGTGCACAAATATTTGCCACAAAGATTAATTATTTGTGCATTTTAATTTTTTTTAGCAACTCTAAGATTATAGGAGATAAAATGGAAGAAAAATACATCCGAAGAGGGACAATGAATAGGATGTTTTCGACTTTGCATAGATGATGGATTTTGTGGAGAAATCCCATACCCGTGGAAGACCGCATAAGTACATGGTTAAGATAAAATTGCCAAATTGCGTTTCTTCCGTTAAAAAACTTGAGCAGGTGATAGTCATGCAAGTTTTATATTTTACAAGTCGTTAGACTGTTACCGCTAGTCAGGAAATGCTCGAAAAAGATACAATTGTTCTTTAGATAGCTTCTAATTCGATGCAATTTAGAGAGCCCAGGGTTTTATATGTGATCAATTTGTCTACAATAAGATTGATATCTTCTTAATTATATATCGTTATTTTCTCTTTCTATCCTCTATATATATATATATATATATATATATATGTATAATTTTAAGGTAGAAAAGGAAGGGCACCGACTCATAATTTTTTTCAATGGCTGATCAGAAATAGAATCAAAATGTAATTCTGGGTCGGTGTCCTGACTGGGTTCACTAAAATGCGAATCAACCATCCTCATCAGGGATAAAAAAAGGTTAGGTCAAATCGGGGTCATGAATCATCCTAATTTGATATGTTCTTTGATCAGATTTTATTATTAAATTCATATATATTCCAACAGAAAATTAGATCGGATCGATTCAGGTCCACAATTAAAATTTTTGATTCAACGAATCATTCGAATTGAATTACGTCCATGAATAATCCAGTCCTAATCTAAAAAAAATTGAATTTAGATCGATCCTAATCAAATATAGATAACTATATTTTAATTATTATATAATTAACTATTATTAATAGTCAATTATTATTAACTACAAAATATACAACAAATAATATTATTATCAAAATAAATTAAAATATAAAATAATTATAAAATTATTTTTATATTAAAAATAAATTTTATATAAAATTTAAATTATAATTTAGATGTCCAAATAAATTTAGATTGTAATAGTATTACTAGATTAGAATCGGATCGAGTTAGGTCCGAATTTAGTAAACCTATATTTGATTTAAAAAATAGGATAGATCAAATTTTAGGAACTAATTCTGGTTCATAAATTTTTAAAATTAAGTTAGATCATATCTAAATAGAATGGATCAGATCATGAATCAACCAAATCTATTTACGGCCTTGATCCTCGTACGTCATCGTCTACACGAGGACGAGGCAAAACCGTTTCTTTCTTTAATATAAAACGTGTCAATACGCGGCTTCTGATGCACGACGGCTGCTTCCAATCGGACGCACGTGTCACTCATTGCCCGCGTCTCAGAGAAACGTGTCACTGATGGACAATAACGGTGACGTTCCGGAAGAAATGAACTCCCTCGCGGCGTCCCCACCACCGCGGCATAAATGCCATCCTTCCCTCGCAAGTCTCAACTTTGGACGCTGCACGGGTGGCCTTTATGCAGGGAATGGGGTAAATTTGTTGTTTTGTTGCTATTCTTTGGTTATTTAGCAATATTGCGTCTATTATCGGTATCCCTCTTTCCATTTCGGCCCTCGGATATGAGCTGACGCGTATATCCACTGTGCTCCATTAAATTGACGGAGGGAAGGGGGAGGGATGAGGGGTCGTTCCTTGTAACCGAATCCAAGAATCGGTTGATTGGCTTCTTCTACTAACTGCGTCGAGAAAATCCGGACGCCGCATCTCTCTTTCCCCCTCCCCCAAAAAAAAAAATCTACCTAGGGTTTCGAATTCTTTCAGCTTTTCTCGTGCGATCTCTTTCGAATCCTGCCTTGGATCACCGACCGCGAAGACGAGAGGCAGTGGAGATTAGGGTTAAGGTTCGCTGTTGCTTCTCAAATGCTCTTCCGTTCCGGCGTCCGGGAGAATGAGCCAGAGTTCGGCGAATCGGAGATCGGCCTATCTTTCCGCGCTTACCCAAGAGATCGAGAGAAAGCTTCAGCGGGTGAGATCTTGATGTCTGACTGGAAGCCATGTTTGCCATTTCCGTGTTTTGGTTTCTGATGATAAGAATTCGATTCTTGAAACCCTGAGCCGATGGTTTCTTTGTTTCTCTCTTTTGCGAGAGACGGGCTCTGCTTTCACTTCTTCTATCGCGTCTATTCTTGGTATAATTGTTTAAAATTCTATAAAGATCAAGAAGCTGACGGTGAGGAGCGGTTTCTGTCTGTCGTTGCAGGCATTGAACTATCCGTCGCAGAGAGTTGACCTGTTACAGCAGTTGCTTGCTGATATAGCTTTGGAGATCGATGATCGAGCTCGAGGTACGGCGTTGCAGCTTGTAGCGTGTTGTAATGCTCCATGTGAATGTCACAAATCTGAGCAGTTTCTTATGTTCATGCATTTTATTTTTGCCTCCATGTTTTCTTCTTGATCTCAAGAGATATAATAAACGGAACTTTAGAGCAATTAAACTTTGATTGGATGTGGACAAGATATTCTGCATCGTTTTGTTTATGACTTTTTGTCCTCACTTGGACTCCAATTTTATAAAACTGCTTAGGTGAAGCCTTGATAAACCACCTTTTGGATTTATCTTTTGTTATATGCTTTTCCATCTAGTACTAGTTTTCAGACGAGCCTAGTTTGTGAGATATCTTTTCAGATATGAGCTCTTAGACCTCAATCTACTGAATTGCTTGTCCAAAAGTTTCCACCATGGACTCGGATGGTATCAGTTGTAGAAATCCTATAGGAAGACATCATCGAAAAATTGGATTATGAGGGCAGTTGTTAAGAGGTGGCGGAAGTTCAATGCTTTTCCATGTTGTTCTTGCCCAGTGTTAGTTCATAGATGAACCTAGGTCGAAGGATTTTTTTCTCCCAGGAGTAATGCTATGGATCTCTCATTATGTGCACACGAACAATCCGCTTGGTATGTGGCAAGAGGGGTGCAACTCCTGTCGCCAAACATGGGAGGTTGTTTATGGAGTTGCTAAATCAGCAATGATGAGCCTGATGAATATATCATGTGCACATAACAGGGGCTCCAAAGCTTTCTTTTTTTCATTTTTGAGCTCTTAGACTTTAGTATCCTGAATAACTTTTCCAAAACTTAACCTAAAAAGGCCAGCATCAAACTATCTTATTCAGATCATTAAAACATATCTTTACCATTTTTGTCCAATAAATAGGAAGCATTGACATTGACTAACAAGCATAACCATTTATCTTGAAAACCCAGAGAAGGAAAACAGACCGTATAAGCCAAATGAACCATGATAGAAAGCATGCAGGTGATAGAGGTCATTCTAGTCAATCTAGTTAGAAGGTAGGAAAACTTGATAACTATCTTGTTGAATGTAATGCATGATGGTCATGGGACACATGAATATACACGAATGCATGGAGTAGGAGACATTGGAGTTCTGGAGAAATTATTGCATGGACCGGGTCCAAGTGGACCAAGGCAAATCTCAGAGCATATGCATGATGGATAACGTGCAATCGAGAATTGGTGAAATAAAAGGGGGTAGTGTGGCGTGTTATCCACCCTGGGATTTGGCATGGTCCATTGGACCTGGTCCAAGTAATAATTAGATGGAGTTCTGGCACTTTGGAAGTGGAGGTCAACTTATTTCCTTTCTATGATGAAGAGCAATTAATTTGATTTGTATTGCTAGTTCAAATTCTTGTAATGTACCATAACTTAATTTTTGAAAGCATTGCACTGTGAAAGTGGACTTTGGTTACGAGTTAGCTTTTCATATAGGTACTTTGCAAAATGGGGCCTTTAAATATATTAGCAGATCATATCTTATGTATTGTGAGGCAGCAATTTATACAGGATTAGCTTTATTTGCTATGATATGGTTCATGACAATTTGAGAAAATTCTCTTTTTTTTTCCAATAAATGCACACTGATGGTAATGTGAGTGATAAACCAGGTCAGACCCTGGTATAAAAAAAAATTAAAAAAAAGAATTGCATCACACATGCATAATATATACATTATGTACATATAACTGGAGGTCGTTATCAGCTAATCAATTACCCTGTGGGTGTTGCCCATGCACCTAAGCTAGCAAACATAAGCTTGGGAGCTCAGTCATATAAATAAGTGGTAATCTAGGTGGAGGCAGCCTTGGTGTTATGAGTTCCATGAACCACACAGGAGGTAATGCAGGTTCATTGCTTATAATAGGAATGCTTATGCTTTTGTACATGTACCTTGTGTGCTCTTGGTTGTGGGTTCCTGCATATTTTTCCAAAGCTGGTTTTATTTTGTAAGGTTTAAACATCAATCTATCTCAATTTCTTTAGCAAATGATTTATGGAAACAGAAACAGAAATGTCTACATGAAAAAAAAGAGGAAGGGTTAAAGGAGAAGTAAAGCTGGTTGGAGGCTGCTCAAGCACAAAACAGTATGTACAAGAGGGTCTTTCATAACATCATCAATCATTTAAAATACAAATCATCAGTCTATCAAATGTAAAACCTAGTTTCTTTCCATAATCTGGAAAACAAATAGCTGTTAGGAAGATAAAGCATCAAGACCTTGTTACCATAAAGCAAAAATCAATTGTTGTTTCAACTGTGAACATATTATCTGGAATCTTTTATCTAGGGTAGAGAACCCACTTCAGAATCTTCCTGAAATCTTGAAATGGCACCTGCTTTCTAAACACTTCTTTAGTTAAGGTATTTCTAAACCTGACTCTGGTGACGATTAAGGTGTTTATAAATCTGGCTCGAGTAATGAAGATTGTGAATCTGATCCTTCTGTTGAGAAAATAAATTGTACATTTATCCTGTTTTATGATTGCTGGAGATATAGATAACAAATGTTCTCAAAACATGGGCATCAAGCATCCATTAAACCGTGACAAGAAGGTTCAAATACATTATCAGCCACTATGGTCTATATGTTAAAACTCAGGCGATCTGAAGCTATGCAAGTCACATCCAACCCACAAGATCATGTATCCCACTTTGGAAAGCAAGCATTTCTTTATGTTAAAAACTGGATCTCAGAACTCTTATACTGATATTGGACACCTGATAATAGGGAACATGCATGAGAAATCAAAAAGCAAGACAGGAAAAAAAATGTTAAAGCATTTATATAATGAAGAAAATAAATGCATTGTGGTCGGACTTGATGATGATTCATCAGACTTACTGATCAGATGCAAAAAGAGGGCTTAAACAAAATTTATTCTGGTTGCAGTAGCTCATGCAGAATATCAGCTTTGGCTCTTGGATTCATGTTCCTATATGCACTTCCAATCAAGGTTTTAAATCCTGTGGAACAGGGCTGTTCCGGTTTTTTCCTGGAACGGGACGCGTCGACGTCCCGCCTCGTCCCGACACTCGGGATAGGGGATGTCCCAAGGTGTCCCAATTGGGACACTGAGACGCTAGTGGGATGTCCTGTCCCGACACATGGGATAATACCCTCTCCCAGTGTCCCGTGGGATGTCCCGCCGGGACCTGAATCCTTGCTTCCAATGGCAAGTGTGCGTTAGACTTGTTATATTCTTGGGGTTTGAAAAGTATTGTTTGTTTGTCCTCATGTGCATGTTCACATCTGCATGGATTCATGTTCCTGTATGCACTTCCAATGGCAAGCATACATTAAATATGCTACATTTCCTGGGATTTGAAAAATGTTGTTTGTTTGTCCTTAGGTGCATATTCACATCTGCACAAATTTGCTCATGCTAGCACAATTTTAACCCATCACTATATTTGCCTGTAAGATGGATACTCTATAGAAAAAGAAAACCATTTTGAATCAAAGAGCCGTTCTTTTTTTGAATACACGGTGCATCTAGAATTGTGCAAATGTTTTAATTTTTTCATAATGTCATTGAAAACAGACATAATTGTCAGTAGGAATGAAGATGGAATTGCCAAAGCAGATGATAGAATGGATGACTGCCTGTGTTTTTATGAAGTTCTTGCTGATCACTATATTAGGATACCTGAAGATGGGAAGCACATTCTTGATTTGATTGTTCAACTCTGGAGCCAGTCTTTTGTGTCGCATATATTTGCCCTTCTGTTCCACAAGTGGGTATGTCTTGTACTTGTAGAAAGCCTTTGCTTGGGTTTCTTTTTCATTTTTATAAATCCTTTATCACAGTAAGTCCTTTATTGCAGTAAGCTAATACAATATATTTTTAAAATGCTGTTAAAAAGGTATTACCACTTATCTGGATGATTATTCTAGTCCTTGTAGCCATTTTGTAGACATTGCAAAGATAAAAAGCTTATTTGTCATTCTCTATTTGGGGTAGCTGTTACTTACCTATTTGTAGTTTGTGTTGCATGTTACATACCATTATGTAGTATTATCATTCTGTAACATTAGTTTCTTTTTGAAGCTTTTTTCTAGCCCTCTGAATATGGCAAGCATGTACAAATTAAGATGAAGCTTTTTTCTAGCCCTCTGAAAGTGGCAAGCATGTACAAATTAAGACGTTCTCTCAATTGAATTTTTGAAATCTTGATGTGGTTATGATTGCTTGTGGTATTGTTAAAAACTATTCACAACTATGTCCAACATTCATGGAATCAAAGTATGTTTTAAAGCTTGTGTATATAATAATTAGAAAATAAAGCCAACTACATACTTACAAAATTTATGAGAAAGACAAAAAAAAAAAATATCATGCTATGATATGCCATAGTATAAGGTGCATTTATAAGATCCAGATATGTGCTAGAGTCACCAAGAAGCAATCTTTAAAGGCTAATGTGTATTTCAAGATTTAGTTGGTACCTGTTTTTTAAAGTTGTAATCTATTGAAAAAATAAGGAATTTTTATTAAGATCTGGACTATTATCTTGATAAGGCTTGCTATAGCAACTGGTGAGATGGGTTTGAACACATTTGGTATTATGTTAAACTTTTTTCCATTCTAAAGTCCAAGCTTACCTGATTCACTGGTTATGCTGGCAACTTGCAAAGCAGTACAATTTGTACCTAATTTACAATACAATTCAACACAATTCGGAGTTCAATTTTAACTGGCATATTTTATTCTGTGAGTATTTGATTATTAATACTCTAAAGTCTAAACAACATGCAAGTTGGGAGGCCTCCACAAGTGGGATTCTTTATCCAAGGTGAGAAGATTTTTGGCTTTTATTTGAGAATTGGGAAGGTGAGGAGAAGTCGGTCAGAAGAAAAAAAGTCTCACTATATCTCTAAGTGACTTTATTTTGATGTCAAATATAATATAAAATTGGCTAATACATTAATTTTAAATCTAATCACATGTACTACTTCCTTTGCTCGTTGATCAAAGGGTTCTGATTTATTTGTTTTGTATTTTGTAAATTCTAAGAGCTAGCTGTCCTAATTAAAGTTAAATTTTTTTATTAATATTTAAAAATGACTTTCTAATCTTACACATTGAATCAAGTTCATCAACAATTAGTGAATTTTGAATTATGAACCTGAAATTGTGTTGAAAGAACCAATCTATCAAGTATAATATAGCTAAAAACTATCCACATGTCAGGTATGTGCATATTTGTATGTGTGTGAGCTGAAATGGATGTTTAAATGTGTCGTATCTGAACATGTATGAACATGTGTAAGTTTGAGATGTTTTACAAATTGAAGTTTCCACATTTTGATGGTTTGTGGTTTTATTTTGTCTCTATTTCCACTAGGATAGTAACTAATTGCTGATTCTACAGTGCTAGATGCCATATACAAAATCATAATGGTGAATCTAGCTTTCTTCGCTTCCTCCTTTAAGTTATTAATGAGTCATATATGTGCATGTGTTCTATCGTGTATGCTTGTGCATATGCATGACCGTATGCAACATATAAAAAAAAAAATCTAATGGAAATCATATCAGCAGTATTATAACACTAAATATATAGGAATTCTTGGATTGGAGATGTGCAAGGTATCTGGGTCATTAAAAGATAAATTGAAATGATACTAATAGATGGACAGGCACAAATGAGGAGTGATGTTCAATGTGTAATTGTTGTGTTTGTTCCAATGCAAAACAAGGTAACACACATGAAAACTGCTAGGTGTTTTTGCAAGGCATCATCGATATTTAATGAAACAACATGCAACCAGGAAGGCAATGCAAAAATAAACTGGTGAAATGAGCCTTACAAAGGTGGCATATCAAGAGTGTGACTATGGCTGTAACAATATGAATAATGGGACTTGATGGGCTACTACCAGATTTGGTCATTCAATGGTCAGATCAATGACCTGTTGAGGTAAATATAATTTGTTGAATCTTCATCCATCATGTGAGACCTGAGTGTGAGAGAGACATTGTCGAACTCTAGAGTATAAATAACAAACTAAAACAAAAGTTTATATTTACTGTATAGAATATAGCAACATTGGTCAAATATTACATTATGCATTGACAGTTCCACTATTTATATTTAATTTCTCCAGATTTGTTCTGTTAGTTGAATCTATATCTCATATCTGAGAGTCAGGCCTTAAGAGTGTAGCAGAAAATATTGTTCATCTTGGTAATGTGAAATGTAGAAAAATAAAGCTAATGATGCCTGCTGCTAGCAATGAGTTGAATAGTTTGGGGATAAATTGATCAACAAAAGCATGTTTTTTAATACAGTTAGCACTAAGCCAGACTGGTAGATTGGATGTTGTGTGACAAGGTGATGTTGCAAGTTGATGGTGATAGGAATTTGGAGGATAGTGTGATGGGGATGAGCTATCAAGAAACGCTCTATATGGCCAGGTGACAAGGAAAGAGCTGCAAACAAGGAAATTTTAAGAACCATGGAAAAGAAGCTAATGTGTAAGAAGTTGGGATACTTGAATCTGCTGACAAGGGCTTCTGAGTATAAATCATCCAGCTGTTATAAATATAATGAAATAGGAGATGTTGGTGTTTTGATGACAAGAAATTCTTATGAGACAATTAGTCACAACTAAAGTAACTTCCCTAAAGAGACAAAATACCCAAGTGATTCTGCAAATCAGGGATGTGTTTTGATGCGTTATTTTAAATAATAGTAATAAAAGAATAGATCCTGAATGTTATTTAGGTGGTGGGACTTAGGACTAGGCTTAGGTAACCAGATGATGCATTGAGGAGGCTGGTCTTCCTCAAGGAATGGGGAGGGACCAAGAAAACCTAAAACAGTGAATGAGTATGGGCCACAATCAAGACAATGTAAATAGAGGGCTAATCCTAGCTCAAAGGTACAAGATGAGAAAGATAATTTAATTCAGGCTAAAAGATGATTGATTCATGAAACAAGATAAATACTGAGGGCCCGTTTGGCATTGCTTTTGGAGGGCTAAAAAATGCTTCTTGGAGAGCTAGAAGCTCTTTGGAGATCTAGAAGCTCTTTTGGGTGACCGTGAGATGTTCGGTAAAAAATTTGTGATAGCTTTTTGGCTCCTCCAAAAATTAGAAAAGGTCTATTTAAAAAAAAAAAAGCTTTAATTTGTAGCTTTTGGGCAAAAGCTCTACTTAGACATGTTGGGAAGTTATTTGGCAATGAGATTTTTTAAAAGATTAATTTTAAAGTAATTTATAAGTTAGCAATGCTTTATAATAATAATTTTTAATGGTGAAATATTTTATCTATGATATAATATAATATAATATTATCATTAATATTCTGTTATAATATCTTGTTACAATATATAATATTGTTATACTATAATAATATTCAACATAGTACTATTATAATAAAAAATAATAATAATATCATTTTCTTACTATTATAATATAATAATATAATAAAAATATTGTTATCTTTTATAATAAATTTAAAATTTTATTACTGATTATATTAAGGTCAAATATCAAAGTAAATAATTTATAAATTAAGAATGCTGTGGCAGTTTTGATGGTACAAACAAATAGATGATTAAAGGCACTATATAATGTCTATTGTTATTATTTTCTGATACTAAAACACTTTCCTGGCTTGGTTACCAAACAGATGTTAAAATCCTGTAATTACCAAATAGTAAGCAACGTTTTATTAAAAGCTCTACTAGTGAAAATTCTGCCACCCAAAGCTCTACGAACAAGAGCTCTATTGCCTAGGGCAATGCCAAAGGGGGCCCAAGTTTATCAAAAACAAGAGCACATAAAAATAACAGTAGGCATGTTTGCATACCCTGTTTGGTTCAGTTAGAGCGGCATAGAGGGGTTTGAAGGGAAACATGAGTTAATTTTGTTTCTAAGAAAACCAAATACAACATATATTTTCTATAGCATCCTTAATTTGAAAAACAAGTTGAAGCACTCTAGATCATCTATGTTCAGTATTTTATAATTGTATGTCATCAAAAAGTTATTTTCTGTACATATATATTTTTTAGTTGACCTAGCTGCTTTACATTGGCTTACTCATTGCAGTTGTTTGAAGTTCCTATTGAAAATACTGAAGCCTTGCTACGTTATGGATCTGCACTTGTTCAAGGTGCTAGAAATGTTTTCTGGTATGTGTCAGAATTCCTTTTTTTTTAAACAAAAATAGTGACTATCCTTTGATTGCTTTGATTTAACTGCTTATGATGCACAGCCTATGATTAATATGTTAGGAACTCAAGAGGAGCAAATATTGGACTATGGGAACCCAATTCTGTTAGGGAATAAAGTGAAATTTATAAAGTGCAAGAGACTCGCCAAATGCACATTGTCATGCTAAGATAAGCATGCATGAAATCTGTCTACCTTTTGTATGCTAAGTTGGAAATCAACAATGTGCTATACATGGTGTTTAAGAATATGAGGGTCAAGATTTAAAAAGAAAAAGAAAAAGAAAAAGAAATGTCATCGTTGAGTTTACATTTGGTTTCGGTTTAGGATTTGTACTTCTTGAAATTTTTATACTAATTTTCAGGACCATTTTTTCTCAAAACAAACCAAAACATTCTCTGGTGGGTTCAAATCTTATTTTGAGTATGAGCCTGCATGTCCTCAACTGGATCTAGGTTCTATTAGGATAGATTTTGAGATGTTGAATTCTTTAAAATTTGTGGATTATGTTGGATGGAAGTGGCTTCTTCATGGATGCTTTCCCTCAGCTCTTATGTCTGTTCTCTTTGTACTTTTTGCCTCTTCTATCCTAAACATTATTTTTCCCTTTCTTTTACTCTCTTACCGTTTTGTTATAAAAGAAGAAACTTCAGGTATGTCCTGATTTGGAATTTATTCTACTTATAGAAGTGGTAGGAAAAAGGGTGTCCTCTCTCTTTCTATCTGTCTCGCTATATATATATACACACACATATATATAGATGTATATGCATGCATGTATGCACCTAACAGTAGTGACTGACAGACATCAATATTGAACAAGTTCCAAGAGGTGGGAGACTACTTTTTGCCTAATTCTAGCAACTCATTTATTAATAATAATGCTTTCTTGAATTACTTGTGTTAATAAAATATGCATAATAATTTAGTACCCAAAGTATAATACTCGTTTGGCATACTTAATAGACTGAGATGTACATTTGTTAGTAAGTGATGCATAATTTCTTGAAAGTGATTATACCTTTTACAAAAATAAAATATTTCTCATTGTTTTCAGCAGAATAAAGTCTGATGTTGAGATTTTAATATTTTAAATAAAATTTTGGCTAATGTGAAATTTGACCACTAAATACCAGCCAAGAATGCAGAGATTCTTTATTTAGCATGTAGAAATATGGATTGAAAGGAAATGTAACAAACTGTAGTGGCATTTTCAGCAAATCCAACAAACATGAGGGAAAGGAAGAATGCCTCTATTCGTCTGCTTGAATTTCTGTTAGTACAATAACTTAGTTTCATTGGCACAGTAAAAATCAAAAAAGAAAGGAGGTATAGAAGGAATGAGGGAAGCTTCAGAACAAAAGTAAATGTTGTTTCAGATAGTCAAAACAAGCTTTTTTTTTTTTTTCTTGAGTCCATTCCATCATGCATCCTATCAATATTATAATGGTACGGGTCAAGACAAATTGGTTCAGTAAGATATCTATTGGTGAACGATACACTTCTGAGTCATTACAATTAGCCTATTTCATCATACATGACCGTGCTGACAGTAGCTCACAAATTTTGCAGTGGGCTACGTGAGAGCAAATTGTGATGGCGGTCTGCAAAATTTTGAGGAATTAATTTTACTGAGCAATTAATTTTGTTACTATTCATCTGGTCATCAATGAAGTTGTTTATGCATGGTACAAAACATGTTTGATCTTTTGATCTTGGAATGGACCTAGTCATAACCAAGCTATTTGGGTCACAACTCCGATTCAAACTTGGTCCAATTTTCATGACCAAACAAGTTCGAATGGTGCACTGATCACCTAGTCTGAAACTACAATTGAAGTAACTCATCATAAAATAAAATTTCTTTGCTTATATTAGCTTGTTTGGTCTTATGGCTTTTTGAAAGAAGAGTTATATAATTTCTTTACATATCTGTTGGCAGGATTGATATACAAACAAATACAAGGCGATTTTTATCATTGTTCCGTGTAAGATATATATTGTTACCTGTAACCACGTTTTTTATTCTCTGTTTCCCTTTATTTGATTGTGTCATATCATGCGAACTTAACCAGTAAATCCATCTCTTTAACCAGTATCTTCTTGAAGAGGTTGCACTTGTCCCAGAACGGAGCAATAAAATTTCTTTGCAGGTTTGGTTTTTTTTTTGTTTCTCAGCTTATATGGTCTTTTTATATGAATTTTCTCATATTGTCCTGTAAGCTTGCAAGTCTCAGTTCAGTTTCTGACTCACCTTGTTCTATTATTTCTTTCAGGCCCGTCGAGACCTGTTTTTACTCATATCCAGATTCTTATTTTTTACAACTTAGGTGTGGAATTATTAGCTTTCCATCACCTTCTGAATTAAGCTACCGTGTCCATCTTGTGACGTTCTGTGATGTTGTTGTGACATGCAGATGACTTTCTTGAAATTTTTCTACAGCAGTTTCCTACATTTCCCAATTCTTTTTTTGTTGGTGGTCCGGCAGACATATTTGTCATTGAGCTTACAGATCAGGTATATGCTTTTGCTAGATGAGTAGCCATAGCCATATGATTTTCTGGTGCTAATAATAATATCAATTGTACCTGCATTTTTTACGTTAACAGCTTCAGAAGCTAAAAGTAGAACCAGTGCTTCTGCATTACCTTTTTCACATGAGTGCCCTACAAGGTTTGTAATTAGCCCAAGATTTGATATGCTACTTATGCCATAATCAAACAAATGATTTTTGAATTTAAAGAAACCTTTATTTAATTTGAAGTCGAATCACCTCACTCTTTCAGTAATATTTACTTTTTAAAGTCAATGGCAACTAAATTTTATAGGATTAGAACTGAGGATGAGTACAACCACAAGATTGAAGTCATGCCTCTACAGCTTCACATCTCCTGGGGGTCCTATGTATCCAACAAGAGCTGTGCGTCATGCAGCCTGGGATATACTGGATTCTCTTTTCCCTGTAAGTTTTCTTGTACCTTATCTGAACACAAATAGGAGATTTGCATGATAGCTGCTGAAGAATCTATAAAGAATACATGGTTTAATCATCCACCAGTGGGTCTGTATTGCTTGTTTTGATATGATTTCCATGTTGTTTATCATATCATCTCTACAATATTTGTGCCTATCATTTTGTGAATAATCTGCATCATTTCCTATGTTATGATATTGATATTGACCTTTATTCCATGAACTTTGATAACTAGAACAAGTAGCCAGCTTTTCGATGATATCCTGTGATAAATTTGTTTTGTGTAGCAATTTATGATAAGGAATGGAATGTTAAGCAAAAGGGTGCATGGGATGTTAAGCAATCCAACATAATGGAATCAAATCTGGATTAGTGGACTAGCATCTACCATCTGCCTTGGATTTTGCTATACCATGTTACCCATTATTGATTTGTGTTCACTATCATGACCACTAGGATTTTGGTGAAAAACCATAGGAACATCTTGTATGTGCTTGAAATTCCAGATGTATCCCAATTTAATGGAACATTGACCATGTCATGTCCGGAAACACCTAAACTGTTAGATTTAGGTGATTATAGCATGCATATTTTTCAGATTATCCTAATCTTGCAGCAAAAGTGGATTAAAACTATTTTAATCTATTTTACATGCTGATCTAATCATTAAATTACCTAGGACCAAGTCTAAACATGCTATAAAATAAATTATCATATGTAAAAAACATGAATATAATAGTAAACCAAGCAATTGAATCGCTTATTTGATTCGCTTTTCTTTTTTTTTTTGTCGGATCGAATCTGTCTAATGTTCGGGATTTTTGTCATAGCCGCATAAGTGCTCGGCCTCTGCATATATCTACACGTAGCACAAGCCTCAAAGAGGCAAGATTCTCGGAAGCCAGCACCTTACAGATCTCACTTCCTGGCTTGGATTGAATCCCTTCTTCAAGAACTAGAAGAAGCCTTTGCACGAACTCATTCACCTTGATTCAAAGGAAATTGGATTGGACACCAAGGGGCGAAGAACTTTCTTCTCCTTGATTCTCTCTCTAATCTCTCTCTTTCTCTTTGATGTGGGGAAGAAGTGCGACGTAGAGAAAAGAAGAATGGGCGGTGGAAATAAAAGTTGGTGACAAGAAGCAGATTGAGAAACCTTAAGCAGTGCCAACACCCTTTCTCACTTTTTAATTGTCTCTCAATCCATAACTCCTGTGCCTAAAAATCCAGATAAAATCAAATTTCAATCTGCATTTGAATCGAATTCAAATAAGATGAATTTTATCTTTATCTACATGAGTCCCTAGAAAAATGGGGAGGTGCCAACTTGCGCCTCTTCTCCTTTCACACGCACACAAGAGAAGGGGGTGACAATTCTAGCACCCCCTCTTCCTATTTGGTGTCAACTAAGAGGGAGTTCTAGTATTTTTTAGTTTTGGCTTCCTAGTTCAATTTGGCTTCAATTAAATCAAGCTTAATTAAATTAAATTTGATTTAAATTAATTAGGACTTGATTCATAATTCAATTAAATCAAATTATATTGCAATGCTTGCAATTAAATCTCTTGGCCAACAATTAGCATTTTTTAAATATGTAATCCTTGTATATTGATCCAAATCATCAATCCAATTGATAATTTGATCATGATTCAAGCTTTTGATCAGGTTAAGCTTCTTTTGTAGGAGGCCCCTCAGATTCTATTTTGTCTGGTAGTGAGATATACAATGATCTCTATCATAGTATCATCGAAACTTCTTTTAATGGACTGGAACGATTCTAACTTATCCCAATAAAGGATCATTGATCCGAAAACAATCTTAAGGAGTTCTCACAATCTGTCAATGATGCATAACATGTAGTGGCAATCCGGTAGAACATAAAAATCTAAACCCCTAAGTATGGTTATCGTATGATCAAGTTATTCTATCAAGTATCCTGACAGGATACAGGTTATGGAAACTTATCAAATCCTAAATATCTATCATATACAATATTTAGTTAACTTAAGTCCAATTATGAATCCTATGAAAGTTTTTTTCCATTATCACGTTGCTATAGTCACAAACTTAAGGATTCAGCCACTTAAGTTGCATAGAACTACTACTTAATTACTAAGACCGATAAATTCCTTGTAAGTACGCACCCTACTACAGCAAATTTACTGCAGGCAACGAATATCGTAAAATCTCGAATGGCTAAAAATCATGTTTATTTGTTGTCAAATTGTAACAACCCTACTATGAGCAGTAGAGGCATTGCTGGTTTAAAAACTACTCAGCATCGAGAAAGTCACTGACGAGTGAGTAGACATCCAAGTAACTTATTATTGATCATGCTTAGTACCGTTCTCCAACAACTACTTGTACTCTTATTTCAGTATAGATTTGAGACTCGTCTATTCGAAAGAAAAGCAATACATGCATCAATCTTGATAGATCCATCACTGTTTTCATGATGATCCAACGATCGGGAGCAATTTAAAAATTAATATATAATAATACATATCTCAAATTTTCTGCTCTTGAGAATGTCATTGTCCATTAATTTTTTGGACGATTCATAGATACATCACATATAAATGGAATAAAAATGTCCAATTTTATTGATAAAAGTTGATCAAGTACAAAAATGATCTAGAAAATTATAATGTGCCAAGCAGATTAGCTTCCAAGACATACACATCTAACAAAGACGACATCAGTACTTCCCTATCCATCGATTACTTAGAATGCACATTGAGAATTGAATGATGATTGGAAACATGATGGAGATTTGACATTTCCAAACACCGTCAATAACCTAATCCTTGCTGGAAAGATGCAGTGTCATTCTAGTAGCTACTCGGTATGTTGATGTTTGCACACATGCATGATGCATGAAGCCCAGATGCTTGTATTCAATTTTTGGCCCTCAATTTGTTTCCCTGATAAAAATTAACACACCTGTGCACATACATAGAAATTGCTTGCAGTGAGGTGTAAATTGTTAAAATCATGGTATATACAAAATTATTTTACTCCTAATAGGTGGATGCTTGTGGTGGGTCAGGTGTATTCTGCCAAGCTCATGGTCTTGCTAATAATTAGCTATCTTGTGTTAGTGAATATTTTAGCAATCTTACAATATACATTCCGGTGATGATTCTTGTTTGTTTCTATTTTCAAATTTGATATCACCAAAAATGTTCTCAACGTGCATTTTTGCAAGTTTCTTGTGTGGCATGTCTTAGTTGCATACATTGCTCTTTGAGCGAGTTAGGTGGATGCCTAATTCTTGTGTCTTAGCTGGATACCTATATCCACACCATTGTATACATTGCTGGGAATGGCCACAAGTAGCTAATGTCGATTCTGGAGTCTCAGCAAATTTAGGGATACAAGATTACTTGAGTGGACTTATGGGATATAGGAATAAGATGCTTGTGCCCTTTAACTGTACCCTACTTCCCTTCTGTCGCTAGCCAGTCTACAGCTTGATCGACTTCAAGATACAAGAAGGCAGAACTGAACGGTTTTTATTTTTGGATTGAAATTATGGCACAATGTGGATTTTGCGTGGCTGTAGCAACAATCCAAATGCCTTTTACGAGAAATCTTATGAATCAGGCGAGCTGGTGTGAGATGCTCTGGGAGGGACTTTTTGAAAGTTTCTAGTTCGCCATGGTCGGGAGTTTTTGGATTTGGTTGGATACTCTCTCTCTCTCTCTCTCTATATATATATATATATATATATATAGGGTGGGGGAGGGAGGGGGAGAGAAGTAAGGTTCAAATTTCATGGGGTGTAATTCTGATCATGATGACGATCTCAGATTAGATAACATCTTCCATCTCTAAACTAGTTATACATTATATTCCAAAAAAAGCTTATATTATCAATTGGTTAAAAATATATATTATTTTGAATTCAATTTTTGATCGCTTTGTATCTCCAGATCAAATGATTGATGTCGTAGAAGTTTAGGAGTTGGAAGTAGATTATATTTCAAATTATTGATGTAAAGATCCTATCAATCAATATAAAAAGTAACTTTATAGAAGTTGCTTCAAATGTTAGAAGACATGATATGACTATTAACGCACATGTAAGACGTTGGAATGTGTTTGCATTGTTGAGATATGGTGAAAATCTGCATGATAGAATCCTTGGTATTGGTTTTTTTTCTGGTTGATTTCTATCTGTTTTTTTTTTTTTTTTTTTTTTTTTTTTTTTTTTTTTTTTTTTTTTTTGGGCGGGGTGACAGGTCGGACGGTTCCCGCGTCATGTTATCAGCCTGTTTTTCCGACTGCTTTATCCTTGGTGCTGGCCCTCATCTTGCTGGAATTTCATCATGACGTGCGTCACAACTATCATGTACTATATGTTGAGGTTGATTGTTTCTAGTTGGGAAAGCATGAGGAGATCTAAGAATGCATAGCAGAACAGAGGTTTATGATATATACAGACCTCAAGACAGCTGGAAGGTATGTTGGGAAGGGTGTCTACATTACCCAATGTTGTATTTTGGATCCTGCTTGCAATATCGTACTTACATGTTTGCGAAGTAGCATAAGGCTGATCATTCCATTGTTTATTTCGAAACAAAGATTAGTGTACAGCTCAACCGAAACGTCTAAAATTCAGCTTGTTTGGCCGTATGGGTGTAGAAAGAACATATGAAGGTAAAGGGGTCACAAGTCACATTGAACAGCACCATACCACATCCATCAAAAGCAGCAGATACCTTGTAAACTGCTTTAAACATAGTCTCAAATACCAAAAATTAAAAGCTCAGTATGTATCTCACGCTGGACAAAAACCACCGAGTATTTGCTCCATTCAAATGCGGTAGCACTTAATTCTTTAGCAAGCAAAACCGACAAGGTTATGGACCATGGACACCACAAGCAATAGCCTGCTTTTTTTTTTTTTTTTTTTTTTGATAAGAAAAGGATGAGAAAGATAAATTATAATGTAGCTGGTATAATTACCCACGGACCTCCACCTCACCTTCGATTCAAGATGCTTAGATTTTTAATAATTGTAATGACGTATCTAATGCACCATCATGCATTAGATACAAATTCATGGGGCACCAATACAAGCTAGAAACAACAGCACTCAGTTTTTGGTCCAGTTCCCTGATGCACAAGCACCAATCTGCTTCCACTTGATGCAAAACACTAATGATATATGATGTACCATCACAATTCTAAAGATACCTAATGCACCATCGTAAGTATTTTCAATATTCATGGGCACTGATGCAACTTGAAAAACGAATCAGACGCAGCCCACAAGATAGGTTTTGGGTTAGCTGGGTGAAGGAACCTGACATCCCATCAACTAAGTAGAGGTCCCTCAAAGAGAACCCAAAACACTAGGGGTAAACATTTGTAATTAACTACCTGAAAAACAATGCAATAGACATTTTAGGCTGCAGTTGCGTGGCATATTAATATTATTATGCTCAAAGAAAGTTTCAGTGCCAAATAAAAATAAAAAGTGAAGAAAACAGAATTAGAGGTCGACAATCATTTATCAAGTGCATAATTCAGCAACATTATACAGCATTAGGCAGATAGATAATTAAGAAATAAGACATACCTTCAACCAGTTCAGACTCTGCAACAATTCAGAGAGAGACTGGGATTGCATATGCTCAAGTACCGCGGTTTCCCTTCTGCGGCTGACTTGAACAGCTTGCACCACCTATGCAGGATGGTATCTGAGCCGCATCAATGAAAGAGAAAAAACAAGACCAGCCAAATGAACCGATCCTTAAGGACAGTCACCAGATGTCCGCTTAATCCAGGTAGCATGCTGAAATCAAAAGGAACGGTAATAAATGCCCCATAAACCAGCTGAGTACTAATTTTAAGAGTGGTTTTCCTTCCATACAGAGCAGTAGAAATACAGAAAACTGTCGAGCAGCATTGAGAAAAGCAACTGGAGGGCATAAATCTGGATAAGAGATTTCAATTAATTTGCATTGCTTCTGAATGATACTTCTCCAGATCAGCATCAAGCTTCGCAGCAGATATTGGCTCATTGCAGCCTTTACCTTGACCACAGCCCCTCCCACTTCCACAGCCACCACATCTTGGCCATCGTGTGGAGCCCCTTCCTGGAGCACTGTTAAGTTATCATGCCAATACAAGCAAAAGTTAAAATTTTCAGGACAAACAAAATTCAGTCGAAAATTTATTGAGAAACAAGTTGACAGAATTGATCCAATGTTTGGCTTGAAAACATTTCAACTAAGAAAGGCAGCAAAACACAATCAATTTGGACATCTTAGTATCCTCCGGAATCTAGTAAGATGATGGATCAGCATTTACCAGAGGCCAATAATTTCCTCCAAAGATCACCGAAAAGATGTTTTCAAGGTGTATTGGTGTAATGTCACAACAAAATCATATTTTTGCAAATGTCAAGCCATGAATATTCAAGATCTCAGTCAAATGATAAAACCCGTTATGGACCTCCTCAACCTCCATATGCTGTTTTTTGCAAGGCATACTTGAAAACTAAATACAGTGAGATACAGAATGTTGGCTAAGGATTTCTTCCAGCCCATTTTTGTTTCTTGATTAACTCACTGACACCAATTGATTATACGTGATCAAGATTCCAAGCATCTTCAAGAATTCCTATGGAAGGAGAATACAAACTCCCTTTCTATCCATACTATTATATCCCTCTTATCCAGGCCCATTAAAGGCCCAAGGACAATCAAGGCCCATTAAAACTCATCAAGGCCCAAGGCCCACCAAGGCCAACCACTTCGGTTATTCGGTTACAACCACTTCGGTTATTCTGTTATTCGGTTACAACCGCTTCGATTATTCTATTATTCGGTTCACCGACACCAATTGATTATACGAGATCAAGATTCCAAGCATCTTCAAGAATTCCTGTGGAAGGAGAATACAAACACCCTTTCTATCCATACTATTATATCCCTCTTATCCAGGCCCATTACGGCTCAAGGCCCGCCAAGGCCAACCACTTCGGTTATTCGGTTACAACCACTTCGGTTATTCTATTATTCGGTTACAACCACTTCGATTATTCTGTTATTCGGTTACAACCGCTTCGATTATTCTGTTATTCGGTTACAACTATATTTGGTTATTCGGTTATTCAGTTACAACCATATTTGGTTATTCGGTTATTCAGTTACAACCACCTCAACCATATTCGGTTATCACAACCTCTATAAAAAGGGTAAGAGGGGGCACTCCAAGGGTAAGCAAGGTCTGAGGCCACTCCACTATGCTCATTTTCTTTTTCATCTATCTATTTTTGAATTCTCCATTCTATTGATGCCTAGACCGCCCACTGACTTGAGCGTCGGAGTGTCCCCTGCCGGAAATCCGGTTCGGGATCTTTTGCAGGTACCCGGGAGCAGGATCAGGAGCGCGAGCGGGATGCCCGACGCTGCCGAAGCTTTAGCCACGGGTGATCTAGCGGCAACAGATTGGTGCACTAAGTAGGGAGTCGCGATCAATCCCTCTTGGAAAGGAGAATTCAAAAAAAAAAAAAGTGACCTCAAGGAAGTAGGTGAGAGAATGTGGCAGATCTCACCGACGGTAGATCTGATGATAGATCTACCCGGCGGAAGACCTGGTGACAGATCTCGAGATCAGACGTCATGCACCGCAGCGATTCTCCTCATCCGGAACCCAACGGCCTAGCTCCGATCTCCTCGTTCGGGATCGCTATAGCACCAGAGACTGTGGAAGAAAATTGACAAGAATGGGATTCGGACCAGTACCTGAAAATGGCGTCTTAGACCAACTCGGATGAAGTCAAATCCAAAGCTGATGGGGGCGGCGACGTCCCGATGAGCAGCAACTCACCGTCTAGGACCCTTCTAGGATCCCTTGAGTCCATCGCCTCCGTCGCCCAAGAGTCCCTCGAATCCGTCGGTCGCCAGCAGTGGAGACGCGGAGGAGCCGTGAGACGCCGGCAAGGGAGGAAGCGGCTGCCCGCAGGGAGGACCGTTCGAAGGATTCTCCGCTCGTTCAGCTTCCTTCCGCTCAGAGAAGATCTCCGTCCACGGCCTCGGCTGGAACGCCACCCGCAACCTCTCCCTCTCCAAGTTCAAGTCCGGTGCAGCTGCCGGAGCCCCCGCTGCCTCCTCCCCGGCTAAGAAGATGGACTGGGTCGAGACCAGCCTCAAGGAGTGCACCCGCGACCTCTCCCTCTCCAAGTTCAAGTCCGATGCCACTGGCAGAGCCCCCGCTGCCTCCTCTAAGAAGCCCTCTTCCCGGGCTAAGAAGATGAACCAAATCCCGACGTTTGCCGCGTGGGTTGTCGCGGCTATTGTAGTAGCATTATTCCTCCCGGCAGCAATGAGCGGCACACGCGACGTGAAGGCGGCGACCAATAATGGGTTCGTCGTCCAGGGCCGCATCTTCTGCAACACCTGCCGCACCGGCTTCAAGACCACCTACATCTCCGGTAAGCTCGCCCCGACACACCATCTCGCTATTGCTTCGATTTTAGGCTTTGGCCGTCCGATCTCGACGGTCTTCCGGTTGGATTCGGTGGGAAACGCCTTCCGATCTTGAGGTGGGAAGTGCTTTCCTAAGAAATAGGCATTCGCCGTTACCTCGGCGACGGAGGACTTCAGCAGGATCGTTCGCGCCCGCCTCACGGTGGTCATCCGGCCGGCTACTGCCGACGACGCCACACGCGAGACCCTCCTCCAAGCCTTCGAGCCCTACGGTCCCAATGAGGACTGCAACGTCGTCGTTGACAAGGTCACGGGCCGTGCCAAAGGCTACAGCTTCGTCCTCTTCCGCGACATGGAATGCTCCAAGGGCAATTAGGTCCTCATCGAAGTCTGGCCGGTGAGGCCCCCAGCAACACCGACAGCAAATCAACACCGTCAGCGATGGCATCATCAAACCCAGCCAGAATTGCAGACCCAGCACATCCATTATAGGAGCATACTCGTGTGTCCCATGACCAAGTTCATCTCGGGGAGTGGTGGCAGTGGCTCGGCCCAGGTCACCTCCTGCCAGCTCGCCTCCATCGGACCCGTCCCCGCTGCTGGCGGCGCTGCCAACACCGCCGGTCGGAAAATCTACATCAGCAACTTCCACGCCGACACCGCCCCCAACAAGCTCAAGGCCTTCTTCGCCCGCTTTGGCATGATTGAGGCCAATCGGCTTCGACATGCTCATGGGGAAGTCTAGGGTATTCGCCCTCTCCATGTACAAGACCCAAGAGGAGCTCCTCTTCTTGGGGCCTATGGGTATCAGGTAACGGCTGGTCGCAACTTGGGCAGTCATCATCATTGAGGCCTAGTGGTTCTTTTGGAGGGTTTCCTTCGTGCAGCACTGCACGCCTCAGACATCATGGGAGCAGAGTTTGGGGGAACGAATCAAGAAAAGGTTGATCTTACCACAAAGGCCCACGAAGCCCTACTAAAGCCCATAAAGTTCAACAATGACCAAAAGGCCATGCCACATTCACAATTGGAAATTCACAGAGCACGCTAATATATCTCTGAGTCTATCTGATGAAGGCCGATATCTTTTATCTTTTTAAAATGGCCAGTCTCTTTAAAATGGCGAGTCTCTTCTTAAATAGCCAGTATCTTCTTAAAGGCGGTCAACGTCTAAGAAGTCCGAGGTCGATCCATGCGCAGGGCCCACTGAAGCCCATGGAAAGGTTCATCAAAACCTATCTTATTAGGGCCCACTGAAGCCCATGGAAAGGTTCATCAAAACCTATCTTATTATGGCCCACTGAAGCCCATGGAAAGGCTCACTGAAGCCTATCTTATTAGGACCCACTGAGGTCCATGGAGAGGAAGCCTATTTTATCAGGGCCGACTGAAGCCCAAGGGAAGGCTCACTGAAACCTATCTTATTATCAAAGGCATGAGGATGATCTCCGAATCTACCTCACAAAGTGCCGAGTTGGGCTTAAAACAGTCCATCTTAATCAAAAAGGCATGAGGATGATCTCCGGATCTACCTCACAAAGTACCGAGTTGAGCTTAAAACAGTCCATCTTAATAAAAAAGGTAAGAGGATGATCTCCGGATCTACCTCACGAAGTGCCGAGATGGGCATGATCAGCCTATCTTAATACCATTTCTAAAAAGAATGAGAATGATCTCCGTGATCTACTCTACGCAATGCCGAGATGGGCTCGATCAGCCTAACTTAATATTTAAATTAAATGGCACAAGAATGATCTACGCGATCTACCTTACGAAATGCCGAGGTGGGCCTGATAAGCCTGTCTTATTCTCTATCAAAAATTCAGAAATAATCCACGTGGTTTACACTATTATTTGATGAAGTGCCAAAATGGCTCAATCTTTATTCGGGGATGACCTACATGGTCTATCTTGCGGCAAATCCAACGACACACCAAAGTGCATCTAATCAATATATATTATTCAGCAGCTTATTGATGATATGACTCGTCTATCTTATGCTCTATCACTATGAATCAGCAGCTTATTGATGATCTGACTTGTCTATCTTATTCTCTATCAAAGGCAGATCTAATTGGCCAACTGACAAAAAGTAAAGGCTATTACTTATTACTCCCTTCACTGAAAATGAAGTCATAATAATTCACTAACAACATTTTTCAGCTCGGGAGTGGGGGACTATTATATCCCTCTCATCCAGGCCCATTAAAGGCCCAAGGCTCATCAAGGCCCAAGGCCCACCAAAGCCACAACCACTTCGGTTATTCGGTTACAACCACTTCGGTTATTCTGTTATTCGATTACAACCACTTCGATTATTCTGTTATTCAGTTACAACCACTTCAGTTATTCAGTTACAACCGCTTCGATTATTCTGTTATTCAGTTACAACCACATTCGGTTATTCGGTTATTCAGTTACAGCCACCTCAACTATATTCGGTTATCACAACCTCTATAAATAGGGTAAGAGGGGGCACTCCAAGGATAAGCAAGGTCTGGAGACCACTCCACTATGCTCATTTTCTTTTTCATCTATGCTATTTTTGAATTCTCCATTATGTTGATGCCTAGACCGCCCACTGACTTGAGCGTCGGAGTGTCCCCCGCCGGAAATCCGGTCCGGGGTCTTTTACAGGTACCCGGGAGTAGGATCAGGAGCGCGAGCGGGATGCCCGACGCTGCCGAAGCTTCAACCATGGGTGATCTGGCGGCAACACATACTATTGTCCAATTTCAAGTAAAATAACCGCACCATATTGAACTTTTACTTTTCATAAACAAAAAAATGTCATATAAAAATAAACAATTATGATTAAAAACTGTGCCCTGGGCATGAAGTGATCTAGGATGAGACTAATGACAAAACAATTCAGACACAATGAAGACTAAATACTGGAAGGCCCAAAACATGGTCAAAAGCTTTACATTTTAGTAGCGAATTAGTTACACATCACTCAAATATCTAGAAGTATGAGATGCAATTATAGGTAAATTCCCAACGAAAAACCAACATGTGAGAGTTAAAGACTAGCAGTAGAATCATGTGCAGTGTTAAAATTTACTTGCAGAGATATACATTTCTTTTTATTGTTCAAAGACCTAATTGCACAAGAAATGGTAAGAGTGGCACGGGGAATGTGGATAGGGAGTATTGAACGGTGATCAGGAATGAGTTTGACTTCAAAATATAGCTATCCTGCTTCTAAGATCGATAAGCCTTTCATTGCCATGGCAAGCACATAACCACAACAGAAACATGTTACTGGAGCATGCAAAAATCAGAAATGGGGATTGCTACACACTGAGATTTGGAACAGCATTGTTTGCAGAAATATAAAAGACAGTTCTGAGATGGGAGATTAAACCAAACTAGTAGAACCATATATTCATTTCCTAGATTTTAAAGGTTGAAGAAAATCAATTGATAGACGAATTTGCTAGCAGAATATAATCTATTTGTCTAAAATAATGTTTCCCAAGAGGAAATTTAGTTGTGAATCTTTACACCTTTCCTTTTCCCTTACACAAGAGTACAAGCATTTGTTCCATGTAATCCTCTTCATCTTTTGATATTGATCAAGATGTGCTTCACTCCCTGCCAAACATGTCAAAGAACCACAAATTCCTGCTGGACATATCATGGAACCTCCCTATTCAAATCTTCACCAAAGATTTAATTAATGAAAACATGTTTAGGTTTTGCCATCTAATATTGTTTTGAGCAGTGTCAAAATTTTAAGAATCTAAGAATCTTTAACCAGACCTATTCAAATTATCAAAAACTTGCTTCAATAATTTTTTTTTAAAAAAAAGGCATGTCAGAAAGTGGTATATTTGTACACATGCAGTTGGATGCAAGGTGTTTGTCTCAGCCAAGGTATCAGCTTGTATTGGCATCAGCTGCTCACCAATACAAAAGAAACATCGGGCAGTATTATCTTTCCTGATGTAAGCCTATATACATCAACATATTGGCTAGTACGATATCTATATCCCCGCCAAATATTGGGTTTCAGTTCCTCGTGAAAATGACAAACATTTCAATTGTATTTTGAAAGATTGGGATCATCTACAACCTTCAAAACACCCACCTAAAAAAATATATAAATAATAAAATAGAATAAAATAAAAATCACCATCCTCACTACTGAACCCTAACCTTAGAGAAATATGCCCAAGAACTTTCTTGGCATCGGAAGTGGGATAAGAGAGTGATCTCTGACTCATCTACCGAAGATGTCAAAGTCACCACTGCAGTGCTTTAGGAATCCATTGCAGTGTAATAGAGGGCCTCTTCAAAAAATGTTGTGGTTCATGTTCATCAGAGTCTTGAGGCCATAAAATTCTTGCATCATACATTAGTTGCTAGAGTCAAGCGAGTGTTGGTGTGGGGAAGCAAATATTTCATCTTGAAGGAAGAGCTACAGAAGCGGGCACAGGTACATGATTCCTAGTTGTTTTTGAAGCGGCTTCATTACCCATGGTAGAAGATTCCTAATATTGAGAATGATACCGGTAAGATGCTTTGATTGCCCTATGATGGCAGCCATTGGATGAATGGGCTCTATACATGACTTCTTCCTCCTTCCCTCCCTCCCTAACCTCTCATGATTTGGGGATTTCAAGCTTTCTTAGGGCCTATTTGGATGATTGGACTGAAAATCCTATAGAATTCATAGGTAGGGCCAGTACAACCAGCAATCATAGGATTAAAGGCTGGGCTAAGCCTATATTTATAAATATCAAGGATTAGCTTGGGAGTGGACCAACCTGAATCCCATAGAGAGAAAAAGATCTGAGATCTTTTTTTATGCATGGAAGCCTAGCCCAACTTGAAATCCTATGATTCTGCCAGTTATATTGGCCCAACCCGTAAATTCCACCATAGGATTTTCAGCCTAATTATCGAAACAAACCCTTAGAGCCTGTTTGATTGTTTGGGCCCAAAATCCTATAGGATTCATAAGATTGGGCAAGCAAAACTAAGAAAATCAGCCAGGACTAGACTTGTTTAGACAACAACCTAGGGGCCTTTGGAGTGAGCCAGCCTGAATCTCATAGAGAGTAAAAAAAACCTGGTCTTTTTTTCTCCCTATGAGATTTGGGCCAGCCCACTCCAAATGCTCCTAGGTGGTTATCTAAAGAAGCCTAGCCTGAGCTGATTTTCTTAGTTGTGCTGGCCCAATCCCGTAAATCCTATAGGATTTTGGGCCCAGACAACTAAATAGACCCTAAATACGATTTGTATCTAGTTTTTACCATATATTGACCAATGTTTCGACATTTACCAAGATATCATAGTAATATCAATTCTCTTAAATCCCTCTTCACTTTCCACCTTGGCAAAGATAAATCAATTTATGGGTTTATATTCGTACTGCATGACCTACTTAGATTGGTGTGGCATAGAGACTTTAAAAACCTTAGTACATGTTTGCAATCATCATTCAGAGAATGCAACTATTATGTGATGTATTATGTACTCATCATCAATATGTTATGGTCTACCATTGTCAGCTGGGAAGCATTAAAATTAGACTACAAGCAAGATGTCCAATTCCACATGTTCACAAGTAAGAAGCAATTTTTCAATCTGAGTGAGAAGATATGCCATGAGGAGTGCAAATAGATAACATCTTGAAACAAGCCCAAAAAAAAAAAAATCACTTAGCCTTCAATTGTTGAAATATTTAGTCTTTACAGAAAACAATAAAAACATAGGCAATGATATACATGTTTTTATACTTCAAATATTATAACATTTTGTCTCAAATATATGTTGTTCAATTCAAAAGAAAAGAATTGAATTCTAAGGCTACCTTAATTCTTATAGTGCATGCACACATGCACATTTTCAAATTCAAAATCTTTTTCCAAAAAGAAGATGTGCTACCTTCTATGATGTTTCTTCAAGGAACATTAAGATCCAAACAATATGATACCATATATAAAGATAAATTATGACACCTCTCAAATGTGTTTTCTTAAATTTGCATTTCAGTTGTGGGAAAGGATTCTTGGTAGAACACTATCTATACATGTGCACAGGCACAAATGACTTACCTCCAGAAGTATACAGTTTAAGAAGAATTTCATATACTTTTTTTATTGGCTGATAGTATCACAATAGCAGTTACAGTAAAAAATTGGGAAATGTACATTTTGGCCCCCACAAGTTTTAGCTAGAAACACTTAGCCACCAAAACTTATAGTTTTCAGTTAGACCCGAGAAATTCTTTTACCATATCAATATAGTCAAGTCCATTTTCTACCCCTGATGCTGTAACAAACAATCCTAAAAGACTAAAACTCCCTTCTATCTTATGGCTGTTTACAAGGCTTTAATCTCTCTCCATTGCCATCATTCTTGATGCCCCCTCCTCACATCCACTCCATGATGCCGAGTCCTCTTTGTCATCCGCTCATGTTGCTGCCCTCCAATCTTCCCTCCATCACACCCACCAAGCGATCACCGATCCCAATCACCACGTCTGCTCTCACACCCTTTAGTTGTCCAGCCTCCATGACGTTGTCAACCTCCTCTGGTCCTCCACCTTGCTCCTTGGCATCTCCATGATTGATGATGAGATCCATTCTCTCCATGACCCACAACTAGCTCCAACCGAACACCTAAATGGGTCTCCCACCATCGTCTCTTCAAGCATAAGCTTGCTGACGTCCACCAGTGCTCCAAACTCCACCATGTCAAGCAAATCCAAGCCCAAGTTCATAGACTCCTTGTTAACTTCGCCAACTAGAAGACCTTGTTCAAAAAACCATCATCATATAATTCTCAGCCCAAACATGCTCATTGACTGGTACTATAGCACTGATTTTGGTCGATTTTTTATGTAATACCACGTGGATATCATCTCCTAAAATCCTATGATTGTTGGTTGACAAGAGTTAGGAAAGAGTTAGGGATCTAAAGGAGCCATGCTGACTTTTTAAAAGTATGCACGAGGGATACACTGAGTTTGAACACTGTACTGGATAGACATGCAAAGGCTGGAAAATGGATGAGCCTTTCAAATTGCTTGAGAGGATGTTGGGGAGGAATGTTGCCTCATGGTACATGGCGGTATCAGGTTACTGTAAGATAGAAGGATATTGGGTATTTTGGGAACAGAAGAGTTTCTCTCTCACATGATGGCCACATGATAATGCTATCTACTAACAAGGATGGATGGCCGGACTATAATGGCATGATATACCAATTTCAAGGGTCTAAATGAAATTTTTTAAAGTTTTGGTGTTTGAATGTTTCCCACCAAAACTTGAGGCAATCAACATATATTTTTCTCTAAAAAATAAAGTTGGAATATAGCAACACTCAACATGTAAATATTGTAACATTTTTCATGCCTATCATAAAAACATATTGGTATTTTAAAATACCATAGAAACAGGAATTTGTTAATAGTTGAAGGCAATATAGAAAGGTAATGTTTTTTAAGACGATAAGCCAATGCATGTCATATGGTTGCTTAACCGAGGCAGTTGCTTATAATATGTAGATGTAAAACAAAAGATGAACAACCCATTGGAATTTTAAAATACCATAGAAACAGGAAATTTGTTATTAGTTGAAGACAATATAGAAAGCTAATGTTTGATAAGACAAAGCTGATGCATGCCCTACGGTGGCTTAACTGAGGTAGTTCCTTATAATAAGTAGACTCACAAACAATAAGCAACAATAAACAATGAACTAATTAAATGGCATGCATCTCATTAAGGCAAAACTCTCAAACCTTGTAGAAACACCATTGAGTTTTCCTTAGCCCCCATTTGAAACATGAGACACAACAGCTGGCATTGCGGTGTTTGTTCCTACAATATGTATTTTCATTGGCTTGCCATCGAGTTGTATCTTTTTACAGCTGCTAAAGCATCTCTTCTCCTTGAAAAGATAACTTCTGCTATTCCCTTAAGAACAACATTTTCAAAATATAAGGAAAAACTAATGAAATATTAAAACTATAGGCGAAGGCCAAGTTGAAGGAAATACCCTGGATCTTCCACTCCGATCATAATGAACTGAGTAGTACTTCAGATTGCCAACCTCTGAAAAGAGTTCGAGGAACAGAGTAATAAAGATTTTAGACAACTGAACAGGCAAGTTTTACTCAATAAAAGCAAGCAAAGACTTTAAAAAAAAAAAAGAGTTTTTTTCCTTGGCATGACAGAACCACAAGGATTGAGAGATCTGAAAAAAAAGAAATATAGAAGCATTCAACAGATTTTTCTGAGGAATAAAGAACTCATCCCAAGTAGCCCATGCTAGTAGACCAACACTCCCAATGCACAGGCTACAGAAAAAAAGATCAAAGTTGTTCCACGGATGCTATATAATATCATGTCAAGCCACGGTAGAAAGGTAAAGTGACCTAACGGCATGACATGAGTCTAAAAGAGCGAGCTTGCATTGCAGCCAGACTATAAGCCTAATTTCAAAGCAGCTACACATGTTGACAGAGGAAGGTGTTCTTTAGCATACATCTCAACTTCTGTGCAGCAAACTAACACAATGAATATCCAAGAAAACTTTCTCCATCTCTCTTATATTTTCCCTACTGTTCCTCTATTTTTTCTTATTCTCCTTTCTATATTCGCAACACCCCGGGCCCAAAAAAAAAAAAAATGCACCCACGCACAAGCATGACCTTGAGCGGATTTGCATTGCACAAGATGCCTAAGAAAAGAGATGTTAAATCCTCCCATCCCCTAATCTTATATTTGAAGACTCCTGGTACCTTATCCTTATAATGGTGGCTATAGAAACATAGTTATCTCTAACATGCTTCCTGCATTTATATTTTGACCATACCACGTGCAATGCTATGAAGCCAAAGAAGCATTCAGATGATCCAACATGCTGCACCAAACAAGAAAGATCGTGCACCAAATCTATGGCCAAGGTGTAGCTAACGGAAGAGCTGAAAAAGTAACCATCCAACCGGTTACTCGCTTGGGGTAGCTGAATTCATCACTCCACAGATAGAGAGGTCAAGAATCGAGTGCTTTGCTTAAGATATATATCGAATAATCAAAGGTTTTCAACTTTTCGTATACCTTGGGTGCTAAATTTTCTGGACGTTATCCTCCTTTAACAATATTAAAAGGGGGGAGAAAAAAAAAAACGAAAAGAGCCCCTAAAGAAAATTATAGAACAGAGTTCTTTAGAATCTATCCATTATGTCAGTTGTCAAACTGATGTCAGGGTTCGATTAACAAAACATGGAAAATATCTTCAAATTCAACATGGAACTTCTTGGCCCAAAAAATAAAATAAAATTTGAAAGAACGGACAAGAAGGTACTATAGTCCGTAACAGAAGTATCACAAAGTTTAACAAATAAACCAAATCAAATAAAAAGGGTAAAGATAACAACCTTCATGTCCTCGTTGGAGATCCCGTAGTCCAGGTTGGAGATGCGGAGCTTGGTTCCCGCCTCTATAGCTGATGCCCTAGCCGCCGGTGCCGGAAAACCCCCATTCGACTCGAGTACATATCGTGCTGCCATGCCGAATTCGGAGCCTGGATCGTAGATCAAGTTAGAGGCCCTGGATTCAAGAAGAGAAGACCGCGATTTTATATCCGACGGAGATCCGGCCGGGATAGGAGAAACCTAATCATACCTTCCCGACGGAATAAGGAACGGAGCGGTTCCCGAAGCGGTCAGGTAAGCGGCGAGCGGCGCCAGGGCCGGGTCCTCGCCCCGGGCCGCGGGGTTTTCCAGCGGAGGACTTCTTGTTCTTCTTGATGATGTCGTCGAAGGATATGTCCAAGGCGCTCGGCATGTCCATGTCTAGGACACCAAAGAGGAAGAGAAGGAGGGCGGAGATGGGATCGAAGATTGGTGTGTTTGGGAGGAAATGATTGGGGGATCGAGGGTTTGGAGGAGAGAGAGAGAACGAGAGAGAGAGAGAGAGAGAGAGAGAGAGAGAGAGAGAGAGAGAGAGAGAGAGAGAGAGAGAGAGAACGAGGGCGGAGATGGGAACGGAGAGCTAGGGTTTCGCAGAGAAGTTTGGTGGATCTCGGAAGAGATTGGGGGATCTGGGGTTTGGAAGGGGGGGGGGGGGGGGTTGTGAAGTGGGTGAAGAGTACATGAACCGAGGAATTGAGGAGGGGAAAGTGGGAAAGAAGACCCTGGGTCGAGAGTGAGAAAGAATGACGCCACGCTAGAGAAACGCGGAAATGAACGGAGGAATTGAGGCCGCTTCACTGAAGGCGTACCCATTAACGTAGCATAGATAGTCGAAGATAATTTAGTTTGCACTGCAGTTGGTAGCTCATTTTTAGTCGGTTATCTCGATTATGATCGATGCCATGAATTTTTACTAGTGTAATATATATATATATATATATATATATATATATATATATTGATGAAACGGTGTATTCAATTAGTGGGACAAGAGTAATATATTCTAAAAAATCAGAAAGAACAAGATTCCTAAGCTATACAGGAACGAAGTACCAGTCTGGTCACAAAATAGAACTCGCATGATAGGCTACAAAGGAGACAACCCGGTCGGCCGTCGAGTTAGCCTCCCTAAAGATGTGGCGAACAACAATAAAAGTACATCCCCGGAGAAGAAAGCCAATATCCCGGATGATGGGATGCATAGACATAGAACTATGCGCTCTCCTGGTCCAGGAAATGACAGTCGTTGAGTCTCCCTCAATAATCAAAGAATCCAAATGGAGGATCTGCAACGAATTCCTGCCCAGGCCGCCATTAACTCCACTCCAGAGACTGAGGAATCAAAAACCAGTAGCCCCCCAACAGCAAGAAAACCAAGCCAATGATTGCAGATAACAAAGGCTGCACCCACCTATCTATCCCGAAGGCTCCTGTCGAAGCTAACAATGAAGGTGCGCGGAGGAGGGGGTTCCCAGGAAATAAATACTCTCCGGGACGCTCACAGAGCCGAAGAGGAACCCCAGATCTCCGAAGACCTCACAGTAGAACCCCGAAATACCATAGCATAAGCCCTAGCTATCTTAACAATCATCCTAGGAGAGTACCTGACAAAGTTAAATAGAAACTCATTTCTGGAGATTCAGATATGATAAGCAAGATACGCCATAAAAGAAGTGGAGAAGCAGGTCAGGTCGGAGCTCAAAGATGTGATAAAAGAATCCACCAAATCACCATCCTGCTGGAAAATAGACCCAAATCCCGCCAGTCTCCAAACCGACTCCACCTGGGTGCACAAAAACAGAACATGGACCTACGACTCCCACTCGGACCCATAAGTCGGACAAACAGCAGGCATGGAGAGGCCTCTCCGGACAAGAAGATCCCAGGTGGGGAGGCGGTTCCAAGCGAGTTTCCAGAAGAATAAGAAAACTCTAGGATGAACTAGTAAAGACCAGATCCATGCCAACCTGCAAGTTACGGGAGGCTCCTGACAAACAAGGGGCATCAGATCAGACATGTGTACCCGAGAGAGGTCGAATGCCGCCAAACTAAAGAGTCCGGGCAAGGAAAAACAGGCAGCACAATAGAGAGGACCCGCTGACCGAGAATATCCCCAAAAATAGAAAGGACAGCATGACGATCCCATCGAGAGCGATTCGGGAGCAAAAGATCAGTAATAGATATCGTCGACGGTGTGTGAATAGAAATAAAGGTCAGCCATCTGATCAAAGGAATCTCGGAGATCCAGGATTCGAGCAAAAACCTGATCGAAGAACCATCGCCCAGAAGCCAGGAGAAATGAGGGGTAACCAGTGAAGACCTAGTCATCATCTCCCTCCACATAACAGGACAACGCCGGGGCAAAGTATAGGACCTGTCCGGATCAATAGAAATAACACCATATCTGGCCCTCATCAATGATACCCACAAACTATCCGGACAGAAGAAGAATTTGGCAACATGCCTGGCCAGTAGAGCTTCTCTCCTAGAAAGAAGATAGTAGATCCCCATACCGCCAAGGCTAGTGGGCGAACACATGACCTCCCATCGCATCAGATGAATCCTCCTCTAGGCGGCGAGGAATCCCAAAGGAAAGCACGGATCATCTATTCCAATTTGAGAATAATAGATTTAGGAATAACCATATTGGAGAGAAGGTAGATGGAAAGCGAAGTAAGGACCGATCGGATAAGAGTAACCTGGGTCATAGAGGAAAGGGATCGGTCCTGCCAGCCCTTAATCCTGTCCCTAATAGCGGACACCATCAGGGCATAATCACTAGCCATCAGTCTGGATCCTGATATGGGGACTCCTTAATTAGAAAGAGGACCCTGACGCTCCGCAATACCAAGAGTCTCCTGAATCGTGTGTCAGAGTCTGGTAGAGATCTTCGGGCTAAAATAAATACCAGATTTCTGGAAGTTAACCCTCTGACCCGAAGCTTGACAGTAAACCTCCAAAACTCTGTGAATACCCCTAGAAAAAAGCATAGAGGCCCGGCCGAGAAGCAAGCAATTATCTACAAAGAGAAGGTGCGAGATCGGAGGAGCACCTGGAATGGGAATATATGGTTGGATAGCCGATTCCCGCACCGCTGCCTGCAGAGCTCTAGACAGAAAGTCAGCAGAAATAATGAATAGATAAAGCGATAGAGGACAACCTTGGTGAAGACCCACTGAAGAATAAAAAAACTCTGAGGGGGAGCTGTTAATAAGGAGGGAAAAGGATGATCCGATGACACAAGAGATAATCATAGAGATCCAAGCCTGATGAAAGCCAAAGTCTTCCATAGCTTTAGCCAGGAAATCCTAGTTGATGCAATCATAAGCTCTCTCCATATCAAGTTTGATGGCCATCAAACTATGCCGCGCAGGAGCACGCTAAAGATCATACATATATTCCTAGCTATGAGCACTGATGTGGCAGAACGCTAACGTGTAATCCCTGTCAGATACCATGTCAGAGAAAGTTGCCACGATGGACACTCCTCCTCGGACTCCTTTGCCGGGCCAAGCTCCTTCAGAATGTCGGGGTGGCCTGTCAAAGTCGACTTTCGTCCTCCGCTAGGTCGGCTCCCGCAAGGTCGAGATGCTTAGGCTGGAGCCAAGTGATCTCCCCCGCCAAATTAAGCCCCTCCAAGGTCGAGCCCCCTGGTCCGAAGTCGAGCCCTGCCCTCGACCGCCAGGTTGAGCCCCTCCGAGGTCGAGCCCTCTGGGTTGGAGTCGCGTCCTGCCCTCCTCCGCCAAGTCGAGTCCCCTCGAAGTTGAGCCCCTTGGTCTGGAGTCGAGCCCAGCCCTCCTCCGCCAGGTGGAGCCCCTTTGAGGTCGAGCCCCTAGGAGTCGAGCCCTGCCCTCCTCCACCATGTCAAGCCCCTTGGTCCGGAGTCGAGCCCAGCCCTCCTTCGCCAGGTGGAGCCCCTTCGAGGTCAAGCCCCTCGGAGTCGAGCCCTGCCCTCCTCCGCCAAGTCGAGCCCCTTGGTCCAGAGTCGAGCCCAGCCCTCCTCCACCAGGTGGAGCCCCTTCTAGGTCGAGCCCCTCAGAGTCGAGCCCTGCCCTCCTCCACCAGGACGAGCCCCTCGAAGTCTGGCCCCCCGGACCAGAGTTGAGGCCTGCCTCTCTAGTTCGGCCTCCATCTCGGACGAAGGCGCCAACAACCAAAGGGGCAACACCGTCCTTCTTGGATGTCAACGAGCCGCACGAGGACTACAAGGAAGCACCCACCAGGCTGTGATGATCGTCCCTAGCTACCACTTATACCAGAAAGGGAGGAAGCTCCTTGATCGAGGCGCCGCGCTCTCCACCAACCGTTTGTATCACCCGAAAGAGGAAGTCAACTAGGAGATTCGAATCCCGGGAGCGGCTACCCCCCAATCGAAGCCCTGCCAAGTTTTCTAGAATGGAGCGACTGGAAGGAATGTCAGGGCACATGGTGGGTTCCCTTATCATGAACCAGGAAAGATGTCCCGTCCATGGCATGGAATACCGCTGCACATTCCTGTTGGCACGTGAGAGATCCTGAGATAGGCGTTCAGCAACCACCTAGACTTAAAAGAGCCATCGACAACCCCAACGGGAAGGTAAGCAAGAAAACACTCAGAGGGAAGAGGCTACACAGGAGAACCACCAAGGATACTGAAAATTCAAGGCTACCGGAGATCCGCGGGAAGGGTTGCCCAGACATAACCATCTAGCTCCAGTTCATCTCAGCCACTGCTTTTCCCGACTCACTTGCACCATTCTCACACATTATTCACTCCTCCTAGCATGGAGTCCATCTCAGGAGCTCGACCAGGAGGATCTATTCCCCTGGATCATCACTGACTTGACCATCGGTGTGCCCCCGCCGGAATCCCTGGCCCGGGTCTCTAACTCTATTTTGCATGTCCTGAAGAGCAGGCCGGTCCCGAAGACACGAGGAGCGATCCGACACCGACAGCAACTGCAGGCTACGACGATCTTGGCGGCAACAAGCATATTATCAAAAATGCTCCGACCCGAAATAAAGGCTCCCTGCTCCGAACTAATCAGCTGGGGTAATATAGCCTTCATTCTGTTAGCCATGAGTTTGGCACAAATTTTATAAAGAGTATTGCATAGGTTGATGGGCTAATAATGACCGGGCTCCGAGGCATCTGAGCATTTAGTGATGAGAGTAATATAAGTTTGCTTCCAATACATAGGCATCCCCCCAGATTGAAAGAAAGCTTGAATAGCTGAAACAACATCAGAACGGATTATATCCCAGTGGACCCGGAAAAAGAAAGGAGGAAACCCGTCCGGACTGGGGGCTTTGTCCTTCCCAATGGACCAAAGAGCCGCTTTAACCTCCTCCTCGAATACCTGGACCATAAGAAAAGAATTTTGGACAGTAGAAACAGTAACCAAAGGAGGAAAAGAGAGGACATGAGCGGTAAAGGTCATCCACCTGGCAATAAAGTATTGCATCATCATCCTCATGATGGATTCATCATCCTGGATCCTTGCACCATCAGAAGAGCAAAGAGCTCTAATAGAGTTCCTATGCCTCCGAATAACGATTGCCTGGTGAAAGAAATGAGCGTTCCTATCACCCTCCTGAAGCCACTGGACTCTAAATTTTTATCTCCACATAATCTCCTGATTGAGTAAAAGAGTATGATGCAGTTGAAGATGATGCCGGAGAGTATCCATCTCATCGACCGATAAAGAGCCCATCCTATCTTCCTTATCTTGCAGGCCTTGAATAGTAGTTTCGACAAATTTCAAGTTAGTCATTAAATGACCAACCTCAACCCTGTTCCAGTGCAATAACCATCTTTTGAGTAACTCTAGCAACGGGACACCAGATAAGCAGCATCATCCCAAATAGGAATTCTCCAAATCTCCCTGACAATATCTCTGGATTTCATATAAGAAAGCCAGAATTTTTCATATCTGAAAAGCCGAGGTCCCCAGGCAAAGTGATCAATAGATAATAGAATGGGATAGTGATATGAAGCAATGCGGCTAAGATGCTGGACAGTATGACCAGAGTTTAAAGTGGGCCAGTTCGAGGTAGCATAGCACCTATCTAGTCTCTCCCAGACTCTAGCAGATCCAGATCTGTTATTATACCAGGTATAGCGAGAGCCCACAAATTCCAAATCAATCAAGCCATTGTTTTGAATAAAATTGATGAATTCCCTAGAACCCACATTCTCAACAAATGGTCTACCTCCATGTTTTTCATCAGCTTGGGCAATAGAATTGAAGTTACTGGCAATGATTGTAGGAACCCCCTGATCGACCAAGAGAGAGACCTCCTCCTAGACCACCCTCTGCTCCCAATAGGCAATGCTAGCATAGACTCCACATAACAACCAGGTGGGACGGTTGGGTTTGGAAATGACATTGACGACCATTTGGGAGGACCGATGAAAAACATTAATTTTAACAGTAGCCATATCCCATGTAATAATAATACCCCCCGCCAGTCCCTGAGAAGGGACAAAATAAAATCCCCAATCACGGGGAATACAATACCTCATACGATCCAAACTCGACCCAAACAGCCTAGTCTCGAGAAGGATATAAAGCTGAGGGTGATAAAGCTGAAGAAACCTGCTATAAGTAGAAAAGAAAGAGAATTTTTTGGCCCCCCTAACATTCCATACAAAAACTTTCATAAGAACAACAGGATAAAAGACAACCTGGATCACAGTCCAATTTGCTCCCTCGACCCCCTGACCCCACGGTAACACCTTTTATATCAGCACTCCCCAAAGAAGATCCCACTATGGACCCACCCGACGACTCCAGAGCTGACTGTACTCTGACAGCTATAGCTGCATGGCCATGCAAAGTCTCCCCCTCGTTGCATCCCGATCCTACCACAATAGCATGCATTTCGGAGACCCCAACCACCGAACAAGAGACTTCAGACTCTCCCACCGGACCACCTCTCCCCGTAGTAAAAGAGCCACCCTCAGAGACTACCCCAGCCTTACCACCCTTGGAACATCCCCCAACAGTAGCACCCCTCCCCTGAGAAGCAGAACCACCCTCGGATACCACCTTCCCCGACCCCTGGTGAACCACCTTCCCACCCGAGACCAGCCCAAGCACCCCCTGGATTGAAGAACTCTTCACAGAAGCTGCTAAGACACCTCCTATAGCACGGTCCCCCTCGGTCAGACGTCCCCTAGAGTTCACAAGCCCCTCCGAACCCCCAGGCAACACCTCTTCAACAGCGACCATAGAAGACCCCAACACCCCTTGATCCCCCAAGCCTCCTGATCTCCCAGCTTGAGCAGAAATAGTAGGCATGACAGAGGGCTCCTTCCCCACTGCACCAATCTCTGATCCTTCAAAGGATCCTTTAGTCCCGGGAACGACAAGAGGAGCACCGATGGGTTCCCCCACCACAGAGCCTCCCAATACCAGCCTAGGAGTGGTCTCCCCTGACCCTAGCACCTCGATCACAAGTGACCAACCATCCGAGGACCTCCCCCCCAACCTCTTAGGCTGCCATTTCATAACCCTAAAAGCATGACCAGACCTAGAAGCATGACCAGAGGAGGTGTTTAGAGAAGGAGAACCAACAGCAGAAGCCTTCCCCCCTTGTACTCCATCATACAGGGTTTAGAGCATAACTGGTCAGACGGGACAGACACCGACAATGAGGATGAGGCAGATTTTGCTGGGCTTCGAAGCCGTTTCAAGGAAACCACCCCATAATCCATCATCTGTTGATTCGTAGGCCCCTGTTCAACAGGAGCTAGCTCCATGCAATCAGCCAGTGGTGCAAATAATCATCCCCCACTCATCAGTGCAGCACCATTAAACCGATCCGAAAAGCTCGCTTCAGGAGACCGGTGACGGGCTAGCTTAGCTGGTTTCTACCACCCGTCAGAATCAAGGGCGAGCTAGGTGAGGAGGTGACAACAGTCAGGGACAATCGAGGCGGGGATGAAGAAGGGGGGTCAGAGGATGAAGCTGGCTCCTTACCCTTGACCAACTCCCTTTTTCCTTTGACCGAGGTACCTGTCAGCCGTGGCTGCCTAAGTCTGGAAGTAACAAGCCATAGGCCAAACCGGAGAGTAGCATTCTCATTCTGGCTGTCCTCCTCACCCACTAGTCCCTGCTTCTAATTACCCAGTATCCCTTCCCCTTCCACAAAGTTGCTCGGACCAAGACCCGCACGACAAGGGTTCTCCGAGTGGGCATTAACTACAAACCGGCAATCTCCAAGCAGATGACCCATCCTACCACACCGGAAGCAAACAAGGGGAAGGTTTTCGTACATGAACTGTTGCTAGAATATGGAATTCTTCCCCTGTATCTTAACAGCTGAAAGTAACGGTTTGGAAGCATCCAACTCAACCCGAACCCTGGTGTAGCTTGTCTTCCGCATTTTATCAGTAAAATTATTAATAGAAATAGGGTTACCTGCTTTTCCCGCCATGACCATAATCATTGAGGACACCCAGTATTCCAGTGGCATGTCCGGCAACCGCACCCAAACAATCATTCTATTGACAGGATTACGTCCCGGGAGAAAATCAGACTCCCACGGGGCTATGGCCATCAGCTGTCCACTGACGAACCACGGACCTCCCTCCAGAACCTTCACATAGTCCTCTTCAGAGGATAATCGAAGAGCAAAATGGTCTTCCCCGATGGGGAAAACCTCTGGGTCATAGTTGAGCTACATCCTCACCTTGATCTCCTTGGAGGCCCAGGTAGCCTGGACATGACGACCTAGGCTCCAGAGAATCACCATGACCCCCTCCCACTTCCATCGTGAGTCGTCGATGACGGGGTCTAGCAAGACCAGGACCATGAAGAAGGTTTGCTGAAGCTGATCGAGGACGTCATCGAAGATCTTATACGAGGACCAGACCGAGGCGCGAGAACTGCCCTGCACCACGTTGACCCAAGAGCGGTCATCACCTTCCTTCCTGTCGGAGTCCGGACCGGCGGTAGGCCTCGCCATGTCCCCTTCAGCCATGAGCAACCGACCAGCATAACACTGGACCACCAGAACACCGAACCCACAGAACACCGGAACACCGACCCCAAACACCAGACACCAGAAGCAGGCGACCCGAAACACCGAAACATCGAACCAAAGACAGACGAACCCACAGAACACCCAGAGAATAGGTCAAACCCCGATCTAAGGCAAATAAATCTCACGGAATCACTGAAGGACGAGCATAAAAGCCCTCGAAACCCTCTTAAAGCCCTCACAGAAATCCAGAGACGATGACGATGCAGCGCTCCCCAAGTCACAGCGAACGCTTAGAGAAAGCGAACCCATTGCGCACTTGCTGATTTATCTTATTAATATGATTGTTTTCACCTTCATGATGCACATTATTAAAATTTATTAAAATATATAATCACTATAAAAAATAATTATTTAATTCATATTAATAATATTAGTATTAATATGATTTTTCTAAAGTCCTCCTCCAATATGATGTAATCCACCTATAAGATGGTAATGGCGTATACCAAATATTTTTATGCATCTCTCTGTCCAATTAAAGGGACTATTACATATTTTTAACAGTTTTATGTTTTTTTCAATTCAAATTTATCGTACAACTATTATCTATGTTCCAAAACTTAATTATCCTCGATTTAAGTACCGTGATAATTTTTTATCATCTCATCATTTATCATCTCCTTTGGTTACTTGCTACCACCTTTCTCAGAGATGATCAAAATTAATTTTGATGATTTTGTAACTTCTTCTATTATCATTGCAGTATATGTTATAATAGTTAGCATGCTTCTTTTATACAAACAGGAAGTAAATTATTTACTCATGCTTCAGTTTTATTTGTAGAACTAGTTATTGCCTAGTTAGACCTGCATGTAGCTATATTTGATTTGAATGCTACTTCTATTTTATTAGAAGATAATTCAGCTACGGTTATCTCATGAATAAATACTGTTAATATTTTCCATCATAATACTAATCCTTTCTTGGAGGGCATTGCTGTGTAAAAATCTTCTCTTCCATTTTTATCTATTTTTATAAATATTATTAGATGAATTAAGTAACCGATTTTTTGACTATCTTGATACTTTCTGGATCATTTATTGGCACAATAATGATGAAGTTAATCTTTTTTGCAGGTATCTTCTAAATGCGAATCAGCGGATGGTTCATTTTACTAGAAACTAACATGTATTTGCAGATTTTTGTCAAATTTTGTACAGGTGCATTTCATCAATGAGGTTTATAAAATTTTTACATTGCAATTCCTACAGAACTCTGGTGATCATAGTATCATCATTAAAAAGTTTGATGCCTGGTGTGGGAAGAATAGTATCTATTAGGGTACTCAAGAGGTTGCAAATAATAATATAATATTCCAAAAAGCTGTGGGAAGGCTGGTTCAGTATGGAGCCTTATTACATTCAGCCTTATTTGCATCTAGACCGTATTTGCTTTCACAATATAGTTCATGAACTTTCATCATCATGATCAAAGATACTTAAGCAACACTATGCTACATCAGAGACTTATTATATGTGAGGTAACCGAGGTACATCAAAGTATGGGTTCGACTACCTATGATGTTCTTCATTACAAAGTACTCTAGCAAATTGCTCTATATATATTGCCATGACAAGCTGTGCCCTATTTGCTTTCTTCCAACATTGGATTTCCAAACCTCACCTATTGGCCTTATGCGTAAAAGAAGAAAGAAATGTAGTACAAAAAAGTTATAGAAGGAAAAATCAAAAAGAATTAAGAAAATAAAAAGGAAATATAAGAAAAAAGAGTGGGAAAAAGTAGAAATACAAAAAGTGGCTACTTAATATGTTCTATCTATGTGAAGGTTTAGTATCGGACTGAAATGAAAGTCTCCATTGGAAATCCTTGTGTTGCCACCAAGATCGTCGTAGCCCGTAGCTGCTGGCGACGTTGGATCGCCCCTCGTCTCTTCGGGATCGGTCTGCTCTTCTAGACCTGCAAAACAGGGTTAGAGACCCGGGCAGGGAATTCCGGCGGGGCACTCCGACAGTCAAGTCAGTGACAATCTAGGGGAACATATCCTCCTGATCGAGCCCCTTGAGATGGACACCACGCTAGGAGGAGTGGATGATGTGTGAGTAGGGTGCAAGTGTGCTGGGGGAGTGATGGCCAAGGTGAACTGGAGTTGGCTCTCCTGTATGACCTCGCCTCCCTTACTTGCTTGAGTGTGTTTTTTGGTATATGTTGTATGTGTTATATGTGTTACCTCTCCCCGTTGGGGGCGTCGACGGCTTTTTCTAAGTCTAAGTGGTGGTTGGACGCTTGCCTCGAGATCTCCCTAGTGCCAGCAAGCGCGTGCGGCGATGTTCCGTGCCATGGACGGGACGTCTTTCCTGGTTCATGATAAGGGAACCTGCTATGCGCCTTGACATTCCTTCCGGTCGCTCCATTCCGGGAAACTTGGCAGGGCCTCGATTGGGGGGCCGCCCCGGGATTCGAATCTCCTGGTTGACTTCTTTCGGGTGATGCAGGCGGTTGGTGGAGAGCGTGACGCCTTGGTCAGGGAGCTTCTTCCTCTTCTGGTATAAGTGGCGGTCGCGGGCAGTTATTGTAGACTGAGGGGCTCCTCTTTGCGATCCTCGAGCATCCCGCCGGCGTCCAGGGAGGGTGGTGCTATCCCTTTGGTTGCTGGTGCCTTCGTCCGAGGTGGAGCCGAGCCGGAAAGGCATGGACCGACTCCAGCCCAGGGCTCGAGCTCAGAGGGGGCTCGACTTGGCGGAGGAGGGCAGGGCTTGACTCCATCTCAGAGGGCTTGACCTCGGAGGGGCTCGACCTGATGGAGGAGCGATGGGCTCAACTCCAGCCCAGGGGCTCAACCTCAGAGGGGCTCAATATGGCAAAAAAGGATAGGGCTCGACTCCGGCTCAAAGGGCTCAACCTCGAAGGGGCTCGACTGGCAGAGGAGCGCTGGGCTCGACTCTGGTCCAGGAGCTCGACCTCAGAGGGGCTCAATCTGACGAAGGAGGACAGGGCTCGACTCCGGCTCAGAGGGCTCGACCTTGGAGGGGCTCGACCTGGTGGAGGAGCGCTGGGCTTGGCTCCCGTCCAGGGGCTCAACCTCCGAGGGGCTCAATCTGACGAAGGATGACAGGGCTCGACTCCAGCTCAGAGGGCTCGACCTCGGAGGGGCTCGACTTGGCGGAGGAGCGCTGGGCTCGACCTTAGAAGGGCTCAATCTAGCGAAGGAGGATAGGGCTTCGACCTAGGCATTCCGATCTTGCAGGAGCCGACCTGGTGGAGGACGGAACTCGGCTTCGGCAGGCCATCTCGACATTCCAAAGGAGCTCGACCCGGCAAAGGAGTCCAAGGTGGAATATCCGACGTGGCAGCCTTCTCTGACATGGCATCTGACAGGTGTTCCACGTCAGCAATCCTGCCACATTATTTGCCCCCCACTCCTGAGGCCCGTTGGCACGCGGTGCTCGGATCGAAGGGAGTAATTGTGGTGCTGACATGGAAAGACAAAGATTCGGCACAATAATGACCACGATCACCGACTCTTCGTGAAACGGTTTCCTGAGCCAGTACGGAGGAGTCATGGGCCACGTTCGAGAGGCAGTTAATGCTGGCACGGAATTAAGAGCGGCTGTGGTCAATGCGGAGTGTCTCACTCATCGATGATCGGCACGTGGCACAAATCCATCAGCGGAGATGCTGTAACGGTATGGATGCGTTGGGTCACTTTAAAATGAGAGGCATATTTTCTCCAAAATATCTACTTTTTCGAATCTTGCGTGCCCGCCATCATACCTAAGCCTTCTGTTCTCCCCCTGTCACCTTAGACTCCCCCAGGAACCAGGTTCGTCTCTTTCTTCCTCCCTCCCCCAACAGAGTAGAGTTTTTCTCTTGAGGCTAGGGTCTTCTTCGGACGGAGTCCGTCTTCCTCCTCTTTTTGAGCTTTCGCCTTCCCCATCTCTGTAGATGCCTCACTTCGGTCCTGACTTCCATCCCTCAACCAACCAAGGTGAGGCGGGGCCTTCTAGGCCAAGGCCACCATCTTCTTCCTCCGATGAGGAGGGGGAAGAAGCATGCTTCGAGTTTAGTAGGAGGCGTCCCCCTGGTGGGATAGTTATTAGGGAGCCCGGATCTAGTCCTCCTCCTCCAGCCGAATCTGTCTCTGATCCCGCTCGGTCAACATGTCCCGGCGGGATTGTTTCGACAATCTCTGCTGAGGAACTGGGGACCATCCAGGATGTCTATGGCATCCCATATTTCGTCCGGCTCTTGATCCCTCGACTAGGGGATTGGGTTACTTCCAGTAGCCCGGGCTGGATCGCTTTCTATGAGGAGACCTTCTCAGAAGGGCTTTGCTTTTCTTTTCACCCTTTCCTCCTGTCAGTGTTGAGCAACTCCCACCTCGTTCCTACTTAACTCGTCTCGAATGCCATAAGAAACATCTTCTGTTTCATAGTGCTTTGCCATTTTCACGGGATTGTTGCTCGTTTTTCCTTGTTCAGGGCATTCTTCATCCTGAAGCGCCACCCGACCTAAGATGGGTGGTGGTCTCTTTCTTTTCGTCCGAAGGGCATTAGATTTGAACTCCCCTTTTCCATTAAAGGATGGAAGAGTAAATTCTTTTTTGCAACGGTCGAGAGGATCGACTGGGTCTGGAGCGACCCAAATCGGTCCCCTAACAGAAATTCTGTGGTCAAAGCGGCTGACCGAGAGGTCTATAAGCAGCTCCGCACTATCCAGATTCCTTCTCTCGAGGTTCTGTTATCAGAGCAGAACCTTTCCAAGGCTGGGGTCGACCCAACGAGCGAGTTGGGTGAGTTCAGCTCGAACTTTTTCTCTTGTGCCTTTTACTCTATTTTTCTGAACTTGAACTGACACTCCTTCTGGATGTAGGCATGAAGTTCTCGATGGACGAGCTGCTCTCGATCACCAGGAAGAGGCCTCCAACAGAGGTGGCCATTGAGTCCCCCTCGAAAAGGGCTCGTGATGCGAGTGTGGTGGTGGCCATCCCCGCCGTGCCGTTTGAGCTGAGCAGGAGGGAGGCCGAGACCGCCCCTGCACAAGGAAGGATGGTGGCTGATGCAAGGCCGGAGCCAGGCCAGAGGGCTACTGGGTCCATGCCAGAGCGGCCAAGATGACGAGAGCCAACCTCTGTCCCAGAGCCTGAGGTGGTCGTTTGGGCTAGGGCCGCGACTGCAGCTATCGCCATTATGTCTCCTCCTTCCCCGGAGCTCATTATCGTCGAGGAGGAGGAGGTGCTAGGAGCAGAGCCGACGCCTGAGGTGCCGCCTGAAGGGGTGCCGAGCTCTGATCCTGCCGTCGAAGCCTCTTCTGTTGGCGAAGTAAGTGACTCCGCCTCTGAGGCAAGCAGGAGGGAGAGGGACTACCGCCGAGTCCCATTCCGACTGGCACCGAACGTTTCCTTGCTCCGGGACCAGGGGCTAGCGGAGCGCATGATGGATTTCGCAATCCAATCATGCGACCGGCGGGAGAAGGCCGGAAAGCTACCGGGGGACTCGATTGACAGCATCTTTCCCCAACTCTTCTAGGTAAGTCACTTCGTCTTCTTGACTTCTTCTTTCTTTCTTGCATCAGTTGCTGACACTTCGTTTGTTGCATATTGGTGCCGAGCTTCACCTGATCAGGGACTGCTACAGAAACTGGTTGAAGAATGACCAGCAGCGAGCAGTGGAGGTAGAGTCCCTGAAGGCCGAGCTGAGGGAGAAGAGCTACGCCTCCTAGGAGCTCGGCGTGAAGAACAAGGAACTCCAGAAGGAACTAGCAAGTGCCGTGAGGCACTCAAAGGAGCTCCAAGAGAGTCTTGACTAGGAGCGGAGCCGATCAATAAGCAAGGCCGAGGAGCTCATGGCCACTGAGAAGAGGCTGACGGAATTCAATGCCGAGGCTGTCCAGCAGAAGGGGCGCGCTCAGTCCCTCCAGGCCAAATTGGACACGGCGAGAAAGAGGCTGGCTGTCATTGAGAAGAGGGCCACAGTGATTGAGGAGGAGGCAGCGGTAGCGGCCAAGTCGACAGAGGTGACAAAGAAGCAAGCCGTCAAGGCGAAGAAGGGAGCTGAGGAGGCCATGGCAAGGTATAAGGCCTCGAAGGAGTTCGCAGTCAAGTTTCATGAAACGACATCGGACTCCTTCTACAAAGACTTTATGTATCTTCGCTCCCAGGTTGAGGAGTTTGTCTTCGACAAGGGCCGAGCTTTCCTCAGGTATCCCACAGCTTTGGACGCGAAGCCGACCCCGGACTCGGGCATTGTTGAGGAGGAGGCCGCAGTCTCCGAACCTGCTCCGCCAGCTATGGTCGTCGAAGCTAGAGCCGCGCAGCCTGAGGTCCCGGGAGATGACGTCCCACAGCCGCACAGCCTCGGCAAGGGGCCAGCTGAGTAGGGCAGATTTCCTTCTTCTTTCTATTTGTTTTCTTTTGTTTTTGACCTGGGCTGCCCGGCATGTCAGGGCCCAGAACAGTTGTACTGAAAATCTTATTATCAATGAAGTAGCTATCTTCAGTCCCCTTGGCTCTTTTTCATCTCTCTCTTCTTTTTTTGGGCATGTGATGAGATTAGAGAGAAGCCCCTCAACCTATCGGGCTGCTTCCACTTTGTCTCTGAGTGTTCTAGAGGTGGGTGAGTGTTCCTGATTGCCGAAGAGTTGGGCTTCAAACTTCAGCACCAGAGAGCTGAGCTCCGGACCGGATTGCCTTAGAGCTGGGCCTCAAGCTTCAGTGCCGGAGAGCTGGGCTCCGGGCTTGGTTGCCTAAGAGCTGGGCTTCAAGCTTCAGTGCCAGAGAGCTGGGCTCTGGGGTTGGTTGCCTGAGAGCTGGGCTTCAAGCTTCAGTGCCAGAGAGATGGGCTCCGGGGTTGGTTTCCTGAGAGCTGGGCTTCAAGTCTTAGGGCCGGAGAGTCGTGGGATCCAAGCTTTATTGCCTGAGAGCTGGGCTTCAGGTCTTAGGGCTGAAGAGTCGTGGGATCCAAGCTTTATTGCCTGAGAGCTGGGCTTCAGGTCTTAGGGCTGGAGAGTCGTGGGATCCAGGCTTTGTTGCCTGAGAGCTGGGCTTCAGGTCTTAGGACTGGAGAGTCGTGGGATCCAGGCTTTGTTGCCTAAGAGCTGGGCTTCAGGTCTTAGGATCGGAGAGTCGTGGGATCCGGGCTTTGGTTCCTGGGAGCTAGGCTCCAGGTCTTAGTGCCGGAGAGTCGTGGAATCCGTGCTTTGTTGCTTGAGAGCTAGGCTCCAGGTCTTCTATGCCGGAGAGCTAGGCTTCGGGCTTCTGTGCCGGAGAGATGGGCTCCGGGCTTCTATGCCGGAGAGCTGGGCTCCGGGCTTCTGTGCCGAAGAGCTAGGCTCTAGGCTTCAGTGTCCCTGCAAGGCGAAAGCAGTTTGCACAAAAAGGAAACTTTATTATTAAGGTGAGGCCTTACATTACTGATAGTACATCCTCAGATTGTAGGCATTCCATGTCCGCAGGAACCTGGTGCCATCCAGATCCGCGAGGTAATAGGCTCCATGTGAGAGAGCCTCGACCACCTTGTAGGGGCCTTCCCGGTTCGGTGAGAGCTTGCCGCATTCCCGGGGTTGAGAAGCTTCAGCTCGGCGCAGCACCAGGTCACCTAGGAGGAAGACCTTTGGCTTCACTCGCGCGTTGTAGTACCGAGCTACACGCTGCTGGTAAGCCGCCATCCGGAGTCCGGCCTTGTCTCCGGTTTCCTCAAGAAGATCCAGATTAAAAAGAAGGCATGCCAAATTCTCTGATTCGTTGTACTATTGTACTTGCAGTGTGGGTACATCGAGTTCGACCGGGACAACGGTCTCCGTTCTGAAAGTAAGGTTGAAAGGCGTTTCATCCGTCGCCATCCTGGGCATTGTGTGGTAGGCCCAAAGGATGCTGGGGAGTTCTTCTACCCACCTACCTTTGGCTTGGTCTAATCTGGTTCTGAGCCCCTGAAGGATGGTTCGATTGGTCACCTCGGCTTCACAGTTGGTCTGGGGGTGGGCCACGGAGGTGAATCGGTGCTGGATGCCGAGCTCGGCATAGAATCCTTCGAACTCCTGGTTGTCGAACTGTCGACCGTTATCGGTGATGATGCCGTGGGGAAGTCTGAAGCGGAAGATAATCAACTTCCAGAAGAACTGGCGGACCTTGGCTTCCATGATCCGTGCCAGTGGCTCTGCTTTCACTCACTTGGTAAAGTAGTCAATGGCCACTATCAAAAACCTCCGCTACCCTGAAGCTGGGGGGAACGGACCCAGGATGTCCATTCCCCACTGGGCGAACGACCATGGGATGGAGAGCTGGGAGAGCGGTGCCGCTGGCTGACACTGTCTGTGGGCATGGCGCTGGCATCGATCACACCTCATGAAGTCAGCGGTGTCCTCCATCATGGTCTTCCAGTAGTAGCCCTGTCGAAGGGCCTTGTATGCGAGGGTCCTCCCTCCGACGTGGTTTTCGTAAAGGCCTTCATGTATTTCTTGGAGCATGAAAGTGGCCTCTGCGGGTCTCAGGCACTTCAGGAGTGGATAGGAGTATGATCGGCGGTAGGGTTGTCCTTCCATGAGGACGAATCGCAGGGCCTTCTTCTTGATAAGGCCTACCTCCGCTCGATCTTCTGGCAGGGTGCCATCAATAATGTATCTGATGTACCTATCCAACCAGCTCGGCTCCGGGATGACCTGTTGCACCTCTGCTGGAGCTTCGTTGCTTGGAGTTTTGAGGTACTCGATGTGGACTCGTCCCAGTGATGTGTCCGGCAAGGTTGCAAGTCTTGACAGCGTATCGGTGCGAGCGTTCTCATCTCGAGGGATATGAGTGATACTGAAGCACCAAAAACTTATCGTGCTTGAGCGTAGCTGCTCCAAGTACTTCATCATCTAGGAATCTCTTGCTTCATATTCTCTAGAAACCTGTTTGGCTACCTATTGGGAGTCGGTGAAGACCTTCAAACTTCATACACCCAGCTCGTGGGAGATCCTGAGGCCCGTAAGGAGTGCCTCGTACTCCGCCTGATTATTTGTTGCGGCGAACTTGAAACAGAGTGTGCATTCGGCTACAACTCCATCATTGTTGGCGAGGATCAGGCCTGCACTGCTCCCGCCCATATTGGATGCGCCATCGACATGGAGAATCCAGGGCTCCCCCTCCTCTTCGGGCACCCCTGGTGCTCCGAGGCAACCTGCTCTGGCTCTTTGGCAAGTCCCGCGCACTCGATCAGGAAGTTGGCCAGCACCTGGACTTTCTGGGATGACCTCGGTCGGTACACGATGTCGAACTTGCTGAGCTTTAGTGCCCACTTGGCCAAACGTCCGGACGTGTTGGGATAACTGAGCACAGCCCTCAGGGATTGGTCTATCAGGACCGCGATCGGATGCGCTTGGAAGTATGGCCTGAGACGCTGAGCAGACATGATAAGTACAAAAATAAGTTTTTCTGATCATGTGTACCTGATCTCGGTATCTCGGAGGAGCTTGCTGGCATAGTACACCAGCTTTTGGGATCCGTCCTTGTCCGTGTGGATGATGACCGAACTGACAGTCTCAGGTGTGACCGCTAAGTACAGCAGGAGCTCCTCTCCCGTCTCCAGCCTGGAGATTAATGATGGTGATGCCAGGAAGTCTTTAAGCTCCTTGAAGGCCGTCCTGCACTCCTCAGTCCAGGTGAAGCCACTCATCTTGCATAGCACCTTGAAGAAGAGGAGGCAGCATTCCGCCAACCTCGAGATGAATTGTCTCAATGCGACGACCCGGCCCGTCAGGCGCTAAACCTGCTTCTTCGAGGATGGGTGCTCCATGTCGATGATCACCCGGACCTTCTTCGGGTTTGCCTCAATGCCTCTTTGGATCACCATGAAGCCAAGGAACTTCCCTGCTGCTACCCCGAAAGCACACTTCGTTGGGTTCAGTTTCATCTTGTGCTCCCGAAGATTTTGGAAAGCTCCCATGAGATCGGCTACGTGGTCCAAGCTCGACCTACTCATGATGAGCATGTCGTCCACATAGACTTGCATATTCTTGCCGATCTGGTCCCTGAAGATCCAGTTGATCAGGCGCTGGTATATGGCACCAGCATTCTTCAAGCCGAACGGCATCATCCGATAACAGTACATTCCTCGGTCGGTGATGAAGGTGGTGCGCTCCTCGTCCTCTGGGTGCATCCAGATCTGGTTATATCTGGAGAATGTATCCATGAAGGAGAGCAAGCAGTGCCCTGAGGTGGCATCCACTAGCTGATCGATCTTTGGCAGAGGGAAGCTATCCTTCGGGCAGGCTCGGTTGAGGTCGATGTAATCTACACAGATCCTCCACTTTCCATTATTTTTCTTCACCATGACCACATTCGCCTGCCAGCTCGAGTATTGCACCTCTCGAACAAAGCCGGCGGCGAGGAGTTTATCCACCTCTTCGTTGATAGCCCTTTGCCTCTCCAGTACGAAACTCCTCTTTTTCTGTCGGACAAGGCGATACTTTGGGTCGATGCTTAGCTTGTGGGTTATGATCTCTGGCAGGATCCCAGGCATGTCGGCAGCTGTCCAAGCGAACACATCGATGTTCGCCTGGAGGAATTCCAGTAGGCATGCTCGTTCATCATCTTGCAGCTGTGCGCCAATCTGCACCATCTTTGCCGGGTCGGTTCCGAGGGGGTACGATAACAGGCATTCGACCGGGCCACCTCTGGGGTCCTACACCCTCTGGTTGAGGTCGTCTGTGCTGGGGTCGTCCTCGGTAGCCTTAATCCTGGGGATGGTTTGGAGGCAATGTTGGATCGGTTGAGGTGCCCCCCTCATCTTCCCGACACCGTAAGGAGTTAGGAATTGCACCAATAACCGTTTTGTGGAAATGACAGCGTCGAGCAGGTTGAGTCCGAGCCAGCCAAGGATCGCGTTGTAGGCTGAGGGGAGTCTAACAACCGTGAAGGTCGTCATGATGGTACTCTGCCGAGGTGGCATCCCGGCAGTCACGGGGAGAGTGATCTCCTCTTCAACTCGCATGGAGTCACCCGTGAAACCAACAATGGGTGTGTGTATGGGTCTGAGCTGAGCAGAAGATATATTCATCCTGTTGAAAGCATCATAGAAAAGCACGTCCATGGAGCTCCCACTATCAACTATGATGCGTTTTATAGGATGCTTCGCGATCGTCATCTCGACGACCATAACATAATTGTTTGCATTTTTATTTTCATCCCCCACTTCCCTCGCAAAGAGAAGTACATTCTCGAATTTCCTCCACCCCGGGCCTTCTTGGAAGCGCGCTCAGCTTCCCAGCATATCATCCCCACCGGCTTCTCGGTAGGGCAGTTGTCGATGGCAGGGACCGGAGGGAGTGCGACGAGTGCCTGAGGTTCCATTGGGGGTCTGCCCCCCACGAACCTCCCAAGGTAGCCTCTCTTTATGAGGTCTTCAATCTCCCTCTTGAGGTTGTGGCATTCCTCGGTGTCGTGGCCGTAGTCACGATGGAATTTGCAATACTTCGTCTTGTCGCGACCTTTGGATGGCCTCATCGAAGGTGGGCGCTTCAGGTAGCCCTCACCCTCGACCTCCATAAGGATCTTCTCCCTCAGGATGAGGAGGAGTGAAGCTTTCCTTCGGAATGGGGTCTCTTCTCGGCTTTGGCCTCTGGCAGAAGTTCGGAGTGGCTGGTCCGGGCTTCCGCATCTCGAGGGTCTCCCCGGGAGAGGGATTCTTCAGAGGCCTTCCGTCCAGCTCCCTCCTCATCCGATCCGCCTCCTTGGCACGGACGTACTTCTGGACTCGGAGGAGGAGCTCGAAGTAAGTCTTGGGGGCTTTTTGTCGAGAGAGTAGGTCAGGAGAGAAGTCCTGAGCTCTCTCTTCAACGCCAGCATAACGACTGGCTCATCCAGGTTGTAGATCTCCAGTGCGGCAGCTTTGAAGCGCGCCACGTAGTCCCGTAGAAGCTCGCGGTCCTACTACCTGATGGAGAAGAGGCTGTCTGCCTCTCGTGGCACCTTCTAGCAGACATTGAAGTGAGCCACGCACTTCTGCTCAAGCTGATTGAATGAGCTAATGCTCTTCGGCTCCAAGCGGGTGAACCACACCCGGGTTGCTTTTCGAAGAGTAGCAGGAAAGGCGACGCAAAGGAGAGCGTCGGTCGCTCCTTGGACTCTCATGAGAGCCTTGTAGCTCTAAAGGTGATCCAGGGGATCGGTGGTCCCATCATAAGGATCCACCTGCGACATACGGAACCAAGCCGAGATCGGTTCCTCTTGGACTTCTCAGGAGAATGGGGGACGGGCGTCGTAGCCCGCTGGCTCGCTAGTGAAGCCCTGTAGATTCGCAAACCGGTGGGATAACTCCATTAGCTTGCGGTCATGCTCCTTCAGGCGCTTCTCCGTCATGCACCTGATGGCCTCGTCGGTAGAACCTTCCGCTGAAAGAGACGCAGAAGGTGACGTGGGACCATGTCCATGAAGGAGGATCTTGCCTTTTCGACCTCGACGGGCTCTAGCTGTCACCCGCTCGAGGGTCGGGGACCAGCTCTCCCGATCGGCAGATCCAACCCATTACCTTTTTGCCAGTGTCTGGTGACTTCCGTGGTAGTCGGTTGTAGCCCGCGTTTGTGAAGGCCTTCTGTGGAAGGAACGTAGGCTATCGCGGGGTGCCGCTGCATGAGCCGCGGGAGTCCCTGGCTGCTGGTGGGTAGCCAAGGATCGGTGCTAGAGCTGGCGCACTGCCGTAGTGAGAATCTGCACCTGCTAGGTGAGTGCGGCCAGCTGGATTTCCGTCGGAGGGGGTTGAGATGGAGCAGGGAGCTCTCCTTCGGGACTGTGCAGGTCTCCAGGGAAAGGGGGATCTCCTGCGTGGCGGGTGGAAACTTTCCTTGCTCGCGTTGTCATCATCCTCCCGGTGGACCACTTGCAAGGGGGCTGGGTCAGATCAAAGTACGTCCTGCCTCCCCTACCTGGCGTGCCAATCTGTTACCGCCAAGATCGTCGTGGCCCATAGCTGCTGTCGACGTCGGATCGTCCTTCGTTTCTTCGGGATCGATCTGCTCTTCTGGACCTGCAAAACAGGGTTAGAGACCCAGGCTGGGGATTCCGGCAAGGGCACTCCAACGGTCAAGTTAGTGACGATCCAGGAGAACAGATCCTCTTGGTCGAGCCCCTTGAGATGGACTCCATGCTAGGAGGAGTGGATGATGTGTGAGTAGAGTGCAAGGGTGCTAGGGGAGTGATGGTCGAGGTGAACTGGAGTTGGCTCTCCTGTGTGACCTCGCCTCCTTTACTTGCTTGAGTGTGTTTTTCGGTATATGTTGTATGTGTTGTATGTGTTACCTCCCCCTGTTGGGGGCGTCGATGGCTCTTTTTAAGTCTAAGTGATGGTTGGACGCCTGCCTCGAGATCTCCCCAGTACCAGCAAGCGCGTGCGGCGGTGTTCCGTGCCGTGGACGGGACATCTTTCCTGGTTCGTGATAAGAGAACCTGCTATGGACCCTGACATTTCTTCCAGTCGTTCCATTCCGGGAAATTTGGCAGGGTCTCGATCGGGGGGCCGCCGCCTCCGGGATTCGAATCTCCTGGTTGACTTCCTCTTTTGGGTGATGCAGGCGGTTGGTGGAGAGCGTGGCACCTCAGTCAGGGAGCTTCTTCCTCTTATGGTGTAAGTGGCGGTCGCGAGCAGTTATTGCAGCCTGATGGGCGCCTCTTTGCAATCCTCGGGCATCCCGCCGGTGCCCAGGGAGGGCGGTGCCATCCCTTCGTTGCTGGTGCCTTCGTCCGAGGTGGAGCCGAGCTGGAGAGGCATGGGCCGACTCCAGCCCAGGGGCTCGAGCTCAAAGGGGGCTCGACTTGGCGGAGGAGGGCAGGCCTCGACTCCGACTCAGAGGGCTTGACCTCGGAGGGACTCGACCTGGCGGAGGAGCACTGGGCTCGACTTCAACCCAGGGGCTCGACCTTAGAGAAACTCAATCTAGCGAAGGAGGACAGGGCTCGACTCCGGCTCAGAGGGCTTGACCTCGGAGGGGCTCGACCTGGCGAAGGAGGATAGGGCTCGATCTCAGAGGGGCTCAATCTGGCGAAGGAGGATAGGGCTCGACTCCAGCTCAGAGGGATAGACCTCGGAGGGGCTCGACCCGACGGAGGAGCACTAGGCTTGGCTCCAGTCCAGGGGCTCGACCTCAGAGGGGCTCAATCTGGCGGAGGAGCGCTCGACCTCAGAGGGGCTCAATCTGGCGGAGGAGCGCTGGGCTCGACTCCGGCCCAGGGGCTCGACCTCGGAGGGGCTCGACCTGGCGGAGGAGCGCTGGGCTCGACTCCGGCCCAGAGGCTCGACCTCGGAGGGGCTCGACCTGGCGAAGGAGCGCTGGGCTCGACTCCGGCCCAGGGGCTCAACCTCGGAGGGGCTCTATCTGGCGAAGGAGGACAGGGCTCCGGCCTAGGCGTTCCGATCTCGCGGGAGCCGACCTGACGGAGGACGGAGCTCGGCTTCGGCAGGCCGCCTCGACATTCCGAAGGAGCTCGGCCCGGTAAAGGAGTCCGAGGTGGAGTATCCGGCATGGCAGCCTTTTTCGACGTGGCGTTTGACAGGTGTTCCACGTCAGCAATCCTGCCACATCACCTTGGACTGAAATATCTGGCTTATGTGTAAAAGAAGAAAGAAAACCGGTAGAAAGAAAATAATGCAAGAAACAATCAAGAAGAATTGAGAAAAGAAAGAAGAAAATTCATGAAAAAAGAAAAGGAAATAAGTAGAAATTGGAATTGCGTTTACCCAGCATGTTTTTTTTTCTTTATGTAGGTTCTTTATCTAAACTATTGTAACTTCATTCATATTATGACTAAAATGGAAATGCCTCTTTCATCCAGCTTCAGATTCAATTTGTTTTCGTGCCTCTTGCGGATTCTCATTGTTGAATACCATTTTGCTGTGTTCAGATTCCATCTCTTTAGATTCAGATTCAGCAAAACGATATTCATAGCTGAATACCAAATTGCCGTGTTTCAGGTTCAGATTCAATTTTCTATTGTCACAGTCTATATCAAATGGCACAGTATTGTTATATTGCCTGCATCACCTACTTACTGTTAGAAGATTCAGATATGCTTTATCATGTTCATTCTTTCTATGTTGGACCAATCCATTTGGCTTCTCTTTCAATATCCGTGGTCATCTTCCTCCTCAACTTAAAAGTCATCTTATTGGTTTATGAAGCTGCTCTCTGGCTCTGCTTCTTCAATTATCACGTATACTTTATTAACATGTTCTTCTTCTATGGCAACCATCCTTATGGTTTTCTACATCCTACATTTATCACTGTTTGGATGGTATTCATGAAGCTTACTTCCGGGATTTCTTCATGCTACTTGTTTCACCTAATGGGCATCTAGTCAATTTTCTTCATAGCTGTTACTGTTAGCTACTTTGGATCTTCTCGGGTGATAGCTTACCATCTACCTCTCAGTCTCGAAGAAACCCTTTAATGCATTCAGGGGTCTTGCACGCCCCTTATTTTCTTTCATAGCTTTTAGGAACATCTACTTCAGCTCTGCTCTGGTGGCTGATTACTGTTGCGAATCGACTATATTCTATTGAATCACGTTAGGTTCATGCCAGTGCTTGGAAGTAAAGCAGGCTGAGGCTCGCAAAGGGCCCTTTCAGAATGAACTGGATTATGGTAAGGTTGGCACTGTTTGGAGTAGGTTTTCTTGATTATCAACATTTGTCTCCATCATCTCTTCATCCATGCCAGCGGTCCCTATGATGCTCTGTGCTGCCTTTTGGATGGGAAAAGCCTATTTTGGGATTCAGTTACAACTCTTTTAACCTGTCTTTTTGTGTCTGGGCTACCATCTTGCATCAGGTTACTTATGTTTCCATAGTCTGTATACCCTAATTTTAACCATCAGGTTGCTTATGTTGCTTATGTATAAACTACTTGTAACCATCAAGTTGCTATGGTTTTGGATCTGCTTTTATATCTCTTGTATTGTATTGTAACCATTCAACTCTGTTTCCATTCTAAAAATTCAATTGTCCTTTTTTTTTTAACCAAAAAAACTTAAAGAGGCTATTGTATCAAAGGGGGAAAAGTTATCTACTGCCACAAATGTTGATCTAGAGTTCTGAATGATAAAGCTTGTTTTAGTACCATTTTTTTTTGTTCTTCATAACAATATCTAAGTTAATTCCCGGAAGTTAAAGGATGGGGTTCCAGGTAAAATAAACCACAAGGACATGGCACCTGCATTATGTTTCAAAGACAGTTGAAAAATAAATAAATAAATAAATAAAGTGGGTGGAACGTCTCTTCTTTCTCTTGACACAATATGCTCGATGTGGTATCGGATGCTTATTCAACTAGTGGTGAGCATCATCTATTGATTTATTTCATTGAGTAATGAGAACAAGCCTTATGTTTTGCAGGCTTTTTCAAAGATTTAAGACTTGACATCTGTAAGCCCATCAACTTTTATTATTAAACGTGTGAGGATTTATATAAATGTGTATTTAATCTCACACCAGTTATTTACTAAAAAGTTCTTGGATACTTATACAAGATCAAGGAATCTAAATAAAACTTTCCAACTAAATTTTTTGGATGAAATCCTGAATCATTATAAATTATATCAGAGAGAATCCAACCTATAACCTATATGAACTAGAGAATATTGCAGCACCAGTACCTTACCTTGAACTGACTACAGGTTGATCATGGTATTTATGAATGGATTCATAAATTGTGATCCTTAGCATGGCAAGGATGCCATGGCTTAAATAGGATGAGTATGTGAAGACCCATATGGATGTGTATTTAGTCTAACATCGCTTGTTTGTTGAAAAGATATTGGCTACTTATATAGGATCAAAAAATTCAAATAATACCTTCTAGCTAGTTTTTTTGGCTGAGTTCTAGGATTGTTACAATTAAGGCTGCGAATGGATTGTGTTGATCCATGACCCGACCCAACCCAATCTGTTTAAACCTAATCCAACTCATTTTTTAAGGATCCATGGATCTAGGTCGAGTCCTAAAATTAGATACATTCCATTTTTTAGATCGAGTCCGTGTTTATTGAATTTGGACTCGACCCGATCTAACCTGAATCTCGTAATACTGTTATGATCCAAACCTATTTGGATCTCTAAATTATAATTTAAAACTTGTGTAGAACTTATTTTTAATATAAAAATAGATTTATAATTATTTTATATCTTAATTTGTTTGAGAGTAATATTATTTGTTATCTATTTTGTGGTTAATAATAATTGACTATGTGATAATTAAAACACGGCAGTCTATATTTGATTCATACTCGATCTAGATTCAATTTTTTTAGATTATAATCGGGTTATTTATGGATTTGATCCAACCTAAATGATCTGTTGAATCAAAAACTTTGATTATGGACCTGATCCGATCCAATCCAATTTTATGTTGGATTGAATTTGGATCTAATATTAGCATCCGATCAAAAAACTGGATCGGATTTGAATCATTCATAACTCAATCCGATCTGACATATTTTCATCCCTAGTTATAGCATGTCCGAGCCTTTTTGACTCAACAAGGATCGATGGTGGCAAGCCATGCTTTGAAGTTTGTACCTTTGTGATCAGTTAATTTTTTCATGATTCTTGCGGTGTCATGACCCCATGAATCATCGTTGCGAAGACCTGGAAGAATAAAAGAAGTTAGCATGGATAACTAACCGAAATTTTATTTTTCTATCTATTTTTTGATTCTCTTATGTCACAGTAGATTAAATCTTGTCCTGCTTTCTGACAAATTTGGGCTACTAATGACTTTCATGTCTTAAGCTTATATTAGGTATTTCCCCATCAAGATTGGCTCTTTTTGATGCTAGCTAGTGCCCAGTGTTTTGCATTAGTTTTTACCTGTTTTTTTAAAAAATTAAGCACATCCATTTGAACCCTTGATATCACAACCAAACGAGTTCTTTTACCGATGGTGATGTGTGATATTTCTTCAAATCCACTCTTCTTTCATCATTAATAAAACCAATATTGTAATCATTATCAGTGCAATCAAAGTGCTACTACCGTTGACTATGACAGGATGCAACATTCTTTCAACGTATCGATCTCATCAATCCAAAATCTCAACTGGGTTCAAGCTTTGAAAAGATGATAAAAATTTCAATGCAATCATAGTGTCAAGTTGGAAGGTCCACATACGCTATTTTTTTTTTGAAATAGAAATCGAACGGCTATTTGGAGTAGCTGTATTCTATGTCCCCACTACAAGGCCACTGTAGAGGTAACTAATTTTTTGATATCTATCTTCGATCCTGTAGCCTCTTTGGCCATTTACTGAAACTCAAATATTAAAAAATATTGATCAATGTGCGGCTATCTGATAAGAAGTCTCTCGTTACATATACATGCCATCGTACAAGCTGTCAAAAAAACTCGAAAATGGAATCCTTAACAGCGGAAGTGCTTTTACCAGCATCAAAGTTACCGACATCGAGATCCGACATAGATCGATTTCGGAATTGATGAGACCCTGTATACATCCATTTGGCATCAGACCAGTTATGGTAATCCAATTTAATATAAAATATTGATCAATCTATCCGTCAAGTCAATTTTAAATTTTTGGTTTATTACCTGAATCAATGCATCGAAGTAAATCTCTTTGATATGGTCCGAAAAGTATATATGGAATATGTTATTCTTTCCATTGACCTCATATCTTCAGCCTGATCAGAAAAGTATGCCTGAAATATGTTATTCTTTTGATCGGCTTCGTATCTTCAGCCTGGTCCGAAAACTATGCTTATGGGATGTTATTATTTTCTTCGGCTTCGTATCTTCAGCCTGGTCGAAGACTATGTCTATGGGATGTTATTATTTCCTTCGGTTTCATATCTTCGACCTGGTCCGAAGACTATGCCTTCGAATATTTTCGTCTCTTCGACACTACGCTAAGTAGTTGTTTTCCTTGTTCACTCCAAAGGATGTATTCGAAACATATAACTAATATTTTCTCGAGCCATCCCAAGGAAGGCCTTCCGAAGAAATTGTTAGATCTACTTCGGACATTTTCTTTAAAAGGAGTACATCTGAAATTTTTGGACGGTCTTTCAACTTAAAATGGTTAAAGGCTGTTTTAGTTGTAACCACCCACATGGTCGAATAAATAATTTTCTGACTGCCACTACTTACTGTTATGAGGAGGTTTTTCTAACCAACTTTCATAACCGTAAGTAGTTACATTTTTTCCTATAAATATTGGTAAGAGGGGACACTCAAGCTAGGTTAACTCTGAAGCCATTTTTTTCTTTCTTTTCACCATTCTCTGCTCTCGAGTTCTCCATTGTGCTGCATGAATTCTTGCTAACTTTGATATCGGAATATCTTCATCGAAAAAATTCTGGTCATGAAAGTTGTTTTGTAGACTTTCATCGATGGCGATCCAACGGACGAGCTACTCTATCCGATCGGCGAGGATTCAGCGCCAACATGACCTATTGGCACCTCTCTCGTTATTGACGAGATTAGTTGGATATTTAGGCTATAGGAATCTCCAAAAGCATCAAACGATAACCCTTTAATTACATGCATGTGGACAGGATTATCGCGCATAATGCCCGCTAATAATGCACGTAACTGATGCCCCCAATCATGCACGTGCCATTGGCACATGTAACATATTTTCATGATTTTCAATTTATCGAGCACAAATTCTCCAATTTCGGTTCCAAATTCGGCAGTAATGGCTGGCTACTTTGTTCTCTATATATAAAAAAAAATAATTATATCATCAAATTTAATTTTTTTTAAATATTTTTTTTTAAAAAAAATATTTTTTTAAATTCCGGTTAACTTAAACATCACAGAATCCCTCACCTAAAGTCTCCCATACATGTGAATTTTATTTTTCAAGATCTATCAGGCGTAAAAACTCTAGCCCGTCACTGAACTCTAAGTTAGTAGGAAACTAGGAAACTAGCCTTAGCCACACCAATCCAGAGAGGCTATTTAAAAAATCCTGGTCCCCAGAAAGACTGAGGTTTCCTGTGGCTTGCATTAAAGACCAAATCGTATGCAGGTGAGTTGGAGGCGAAAAAAAAAAAAGAAAAAGAATGGAGGGTAAGCTTTGGGTTTGGGGGATGCCCTCTTTGCGGTTTAGTTGTTAAAACTACGTACATTCCATCTATTCATTAGATGCGCCACTTCACAAGAAGCGTGTGATCTTCTCTAAAATCATGTCCTGACTGGCCTCCAAATCTTCAAGCTGTTTAAACCTCCTAATGGCAAATATGTCATGAGCAGAACTCGAGAATTTTTTTTAATGAGAAAAGCTTCGGCCAACTCGGTTCTTCACAAAACCATACATATCTTCCAACCGTTGTGTAGACTATGCTCGGAAAAATCATTGGATAACCATACAGGATTCTAGAATTTCTTTTTCACATTTGATGCATGGAAGTTGGCTCTCGCTGAGATCACTACCGAAATCTGTTGCAGTCTCTCTACTGCTCCCTTTTTCTCCTCTTACTTTTGTAATTTACCCTGGGGTTAGCGTCTTCATTCTTCTCCTCTCTATCCACTGTATGCTTCTTCGACGAATCAAAATAATGCCCTTGAATTCTTCTCGATAAAATGATAATAATAATACTGATAAAATAGTGCTATTGAAGCCGTGACTTCTAATCAATTTTTCCATCAAAATGTCTGTGATTTCTTCCAACTTGTGGTTGGAGTCACGGTCTCGGCGTTGGCTTACCATCCACTTTTGAGCCCGAACTGGAGCCACGATGCCCCAAGAAAGCAACCTAGAAGGCACGACGGTATCACGTGCCTGGGCCCTTTTTCTCACGTGATCACGAGCGGGCTTCGAGCATACCCCAATTCCTTGTGATGGAAGGTAAGCGTCCCGTGTTTAAGTTGGCAATTCGACCCAATCCCCACTTACCATCCTCATCCACGGACGTCGAGATCCCGCACGGGGTGGCAACGCACAGGCAAGCAACGCCTGCGGAGCCTAAACATCGTACCCGAAGAAGTTACAGGCTCTCATGCTATATGGAAACATGGAATGGGAAATTTGGTGCAATTCATGGGATCGGTTTTGGTGTGAATATATGGAAACATGGAATGGGAAATTTGGTGCAATTCATGGGATCGGTGTTCGTGTGAATATAGCATCGAACACCAAATTGTTGGAGCGATGCATTAATTGGAATGAGCTTAATTTGTTTGGTACAAGGATTAGAACATGTTATATCCCTCTCATCCAGGTCCATTAAAGGTTCAAGATCCATTAAGACCCAAGACCCACCAAGACCAACCACTTCGGTTATGTGGTTACAACCATATTCTATTATTCTGTTATTCGGTTACAACAATTTCGGTTATTCGGTTACGTGGTTACAACCATATTCTATTATTCTGTTATTCGGTTACAACTACTTCGGTTATACGGTTATGTGGTTACAATCTTATTCTGTTATTCTGTTATTCGGTTACAACAACATTCGGTTATTCGGTTACAACAATCTCAACCATATTCGGTTATTACATCCTCTATAAATAGGGTAAGAGAGTTTATAGGATAAAAGAGGACATTCCAAGAGTAAGTAAGGTCCGAGGCCATTCTGCTCTGCTCATTTTCTTTTCCATCTATGCTATTTTTGAATTCTCCATACTGTTGATGCTTAAACCATCCACTGACTTGAATATCAGAGTGTCCTCGTTGAAAATCCGATCTGAAATTTTCTGCAGATACCCGGAAGCAGGATTAAGAGCGCGAGCAAGATATCTGACGTTGTCGAAGCTTCCATGATTTGGCGGCAAAAGCATTCGTTTGATACCATGGGAAGCCTGGTACCCACTTGGTCGGCTTAAAACAGTCACGTACGGCACGCAGTAGATATAGCCAACTTGGTTCTTTGACCGGAAACTGGGCCCAGACCATCAGAGCCACATCGTATTCAGGTCTATTTAGAAGGAAACATGATTCAGAGGGCTAATTGGATCAGTCCCTTGCCTTGGGGCCTCGTGACGACGTAATGGCATAGTCATGGATCGCGTGGTGTTTTAGTACGGGTTAACAATTCAAGACGTCTGCTAGTTTTTGCGTGACTCAAGATCGCACATTAGACGGCCAAAGGTGAAATGAATGAAGAGGATGGCTGAGCTGGTTGACAGACCGAGAAGCAATCAACGGCAAGATATAGAAATGCATTTGGATAAGTCTATGCACCATATATGATCAAGTCAATTACAAAGATGAAATGAATGATGAGGATGGCTGAGCTGGTTGACAGATCCATAAGCAATCAATGGCAAGATATGGAAATGCATTTGGACAAGTTTATGCACCATATATGATCAAGTCAATTATAAAGGTGAAATGAATGATGAGGATGGCTGAGCTGGTTGACAAATCGAGAAGCAATCAACAGCAAGATATGGAAATGCATTTGGACAAGTTTATGCACCATATATGATCGAGTCAATTATTTTTTTTTTGAAGGAAAAGGAGCGTAAAAAACTCTCCCTTTTTATCGAAGACAATATAGAATTGTACAATTGGATTTCGTATTTTACATTGACTTTTTTTAAAATAATAATAATAATAATAAACTGTTTGAACTTTGATGTGCCCTTTTGTTGTTGATTCTTCTGCTAAACCGTCCACAATGGGATGGACAAACGTAACTTCTAGTAGTGGGGTTTCTATCTCAACACACGGTTAGGAAAAGGCGCACATTCAACGGAGAGGAACTCTCCAATTATAGCTAATCCAGCTTGGTTGGAAGAAACCATGCCCTTCTAGTTGAGGACCAGTAAAAAGAGAGACGAAAAAAAAAAAAAAAAGGGAGTCACATGGAAAGACTGACTTCATTTGGTGGAGCAAGATTGCCATCCTTTATAAAGGCATCTTATTTTACCTTATGATGTCATGAACAACAAAGGAAAAATGGACATCAGTCACTGGAAGATTCAGCGTTACAGTCAACGCACCACTTTCAAACGCTAATGATCTTATTTTTAGTTAAAGCAATGCCACGCTGCTTTTTTCTGCAATCGTTTTCTTCGAGATCAATATTGATGTCATGCATCAATTCAAATTGTTAATTAACTCAAGCAGTACGCATTCTTAACAATTCGTCTTCTACTCCTCACTTGAGATCTAAATTAAGCGAGGCGTCCATTTGCATGGGCATTTTATTGATGTACCGAACATTTTTTGGGCAATCGATATGGTATGCATGAATTACCGGTTCTTGGCATCTTTTCCCTGGACGTACCAAATTCACAAGTTAAATGTGGACGTATATTTTATTCTGAGTTCTTTAAGTCATCTGACAGACGGACGGACGGCAGAAACACCTCCAATTTTGTGGCCCCGACTGTCGTGGCGCTCGTTCTCCCGTGCGCCGGTCAATGGCCACGGTAAAAGGACGCCATGGAGAGGAGAAACCTCGCTCCTCGGTACGTGGTCACGCTAGCCGAGCATCTCAGCAGCAGGAGGTGGCAAGATGTGCCTCCTTCTGGAGAGCTCCTGGGACACCTCGAGTGCATGCACAAAGTCATCAAGATCAAGACATGAATAAAAATTGTTGGGCTTCCGAATGGTGCCCAGCGCCATGGCTGCAGGAGAGCAGGAGTCCAGCACCCCAACGGCCGTCATTGGACCTTGTACGGAACGACCAAAAACTAGTTAAAGATACCCACGCAAAACCCATGAAATGTACACCAAAACTGACACAAATGCATTGACCCAGCTGCCAGGAGTACTGATCGATTCTGCAACGTCATCTCGTAGAGCTTCGGTCTAAAGTCACATGCAAAGATGATGAGAAAAGTCCAGACGAATAACTCGAAAGACCAAAGCACCGCCATCCCTCCCGGGCCACTCCCTTTAGCGTGATGACAAGAAACCCGGGCCCACTCGCTACCTGCCTCCCCGCATTCCCCTTCTTCCACGTCCTCCTTCCCCTCTTCGCATTATATAAAGTCCTCGCATCCGTTCCCCGCCCGTCCTCCTTGGTAGAGAGAAACAACGAAAGGTAGAGAGGTGGAGAGCACCAAAGAATAGCTCTCATGGCAGTTAACATAACTTCCATCAAGACCTCATCCAATGGAATCTGGCAAGGCGACAACCCCCTCCACTTTGCTTTCCCCCTTCTCATCATCCAAACTACCCTCGTCCTGGTACTAAGCCGCGCCCTTGCCTTCATCCTGAAACCCCTCCGCCAGCCCAAGGTCATCGCCGAGATTGTCGTATGCCCTCCATCTCTCTTCGAACCCTATCGTTTAGCTTTCCTGATTTTATTCCGTATTATACTTTAATTCAAGCACTTTTATGGTAGGGAGGAATTATATTGGGCCCTTCGGCCCTGGGCCGGAACCAGTCGTACCTCCACCGGATCTTCCCGTCATGGAGCACGCCGATCCTCGAGACGGTGGCGAGCATTGGGCTCCTCTTCTTTTTGTTCCTCGTCGGCCTCGAGCTCGACCTCCGGTCCATCCGGCAGAGTGGCCGGCGGGCGTTCTCCATCGCGGCTGCGGGTATTTCCCTCCCGTTCGTCTGCGGAGTCGGTGTGGCCTTCGTCCTCCGCAGCACCCTCCCCGGCGCCGACTCCGCAGGATACGGTCCCTTCCTCGTCTTCATGGGCGTGGCTCTCTCCATCACCGCTTTCCCCGTTCTTGCACGCATACTCGCGGAGCTCAAGCTCTTAACGACCCAGATCGGCGAGATCGCCATGGCCGCCGCCGCCTTCAACGACGTCGCCGCCTGGATCCTCCTCGCTCTCGCCGTTGCTCTCTCCGGAGGCGAGGCCGGCGGCCACAAGAGCCCCCTCGTCTCCCTCTGGGTCCTCTTGTGCGGCGTCGCCTTCGTCGCCGTGCAAATGGTGGCGGTGAGGCCGGTGATGGCGTGGGTGGCCAAAAGAGCCGATGGAGAGGGTGGCGAGAGCGAGGTCTGGATCTGTCTCACCCTGGCCGGGGTCCTCGTATCGGGCTTCTTTACGGACTTCATCGGTATCCACTCGATCTTCGGGGCGTTTGTGTTCGGTTTGACGGTGCCCAAGGAGGGGGAGTTCGCCGGGAGGCTTATAGAGAGGATCGAGGACTTTGTTTCCGGGCTATTGCTGCCCCTCTACTTCGCGTCGAGCGGGTTGAAGACGAACGTGGCGACGATCAAGGGAGGGAAGGCGTGGGGGCTGCTGGCGCTGGTGATCAGCACTGCATGCGCCGGGAAGATACTGGGGACGTTCTTGGTGGCGGTGGCGTGCGGCATGGCGGCAAGGGAGTCGGTGGCGCTCGGCGTGCTCATGAACACCAAGGGCTTGGTCGAGCTCATCGTCCTCAACATCGGCAAGGAGAGGAAGGTAATTTCGTTTTTCTTTTAATATATATTTATTTCGTACGGCATGATATTGATCATCATCGTTCTTTGCTAGCACCAAGCTCGTTCTAATCAAAGAGATATAGGCCCAGCGTATTTGACGACAGATATTTCTGTGAGTCCAGTGGAGAAACAGGGATAAACGAGAATTAATTGCAACACCCCACCAAAAAAATAAAAATAAAAAATTATGTTATCAAGTAAATTAAATAGATAATTTAATTGACCCATATAATCTAGCCAAATTAATCTATATCAAATCAAATTAAATATTCAGATTATTTTACTTGACCCGCATAATCCACATCAAGCCAGATTAAATAAATTATAAACAGATAATATATATATTAAATAGATTTTAAATATGTTAAATAGATTGAATTATGATATGTTTCAATTATTAAAACTTGTTTCAGTTATGTCAACCTATCTAGACCTATATATCAAATTATTTGGATTTAAGTTTAGACCTTTAATTCATTTAATTTGTTTTGACATAAATGAATTCGAGAATGGATTGATGGGTTGAATCCTTCTACGGTTCTATAATAAATATAAGATAAAGCGATAATTATTGATTGCAAATATATGTATAATATGATAATAAATTCTTTCTTGATAATTGATGTGTCTAATGAAAGTTAAAGATCAATATATTTAACAATATAATTAAATAGTGAATGATATTGCAATGAAGTAACACCTCTTATTCGAATTAATTCCATGTTACTTATTTTTCCTATATATTTAGTATATACAGAGATGGAAATATTGAATTAAATTATATTTACAATTCCTTCGATATAGAATTTGAAATATAGACTTTAACGCTGTAGAAAAAGTAACAGAAGTCGAGAGCGATTTTCCTTATATTCCGTTTTGTTTTTCCTCTATCGCCTTGCTCATCTGAGAATTTATGGGAGGAGAAAAAACAAGATTGATGACGGAACCGAGGAAAGAAAAAGTCATCACGGCCTTCCATGAATAACAAATTTTATTGATGCTTGTCTCTCTCTTCTTGGTGCTGACTTTCAAATCTTGAACCTCCAAGTGCCACATTTGCAGCAACATTAGCTGTTTATACTCATCAACTTAAAAAAAAAAAAAAAAGATGAATCGACCAAGCTAGTGAAATTTTTGAACAAGTTCTGCCCTCCAACACGTGCCTCTCGCACGCAAGCCGTTGCAAAGTTAAATATCACTTTAAATTGCTGCTTTCTTTGCTAATACGTTTTCTTGGCTAAAATATCATTAATAAATATTAAAAAATATTTGTTCAAATACAAAAAAAAATTAAGTCTCTTTTATATTTATGCAAATGTCCTTTAAGATTTTGAAAGTTAAATTATTCTTGGTGCTCATTTAGAATATTTTATAAAGTTTATTGATGATGGTCTCTCTCTTCTTATGGCCGACTTTCAAAACTTCCAACCTTCAAGCACCTCATTTATAGTGACATTATCTGTTTATGCTCATCTACTAGAAAAAGATGAACTGACCGGTCTAGTGGGGTTTTTGAACGAGTTCTGTTACGTTAAAATTATTAAATGCAAGATAAAAGGAAAGTAGGCCAGCCACTTGCATCATATTCATCTAATATATATAGTGTATTCCGAGCAAAGTACCCTCTAACACGTGCCTCTGGCATGTATGCCCTCGTGAACTTAAATACCTCTTTAAATTCCTACTTTTTGGGTTATATGTTTTGTTGACTAAAATATCATTTATAAATATTAAAAAGTATTTGTTCAAATATAAAAATAAATAAATTTCTTTTATATTTATGTAAATGCACTTTAATATTTTAAAACTTGAATTTTGCTAAGGGCTCCTTTATAATATTTTATTATAAAAAAATTTAAAATATTACAACACCATATTTTTTTTATTATTTTTTTTAAAAATAAAAATATTATTTTAAACTGTGTCCCTCTCCACCTCTTATTTGTGTCTCCTCAGCCCTCCCCACTGCATGTGTAACTCCTCTCTGAACCTTAACCACAGCTCCTCTGCACATCCCTTGGGGCGTCTCCACTTTTTTTAATGGTATGATGAAGGCTTTTTTATTAAAAAAAAAAACAAAAAAAACATGGGACTCAATTTAAATACAAAACCTGTCATGTATTTCAATATTAAAGTAATTATAATTTTTAAAATGTTTATTACATCAACAATGTATATTAGTACTTTAACAAGTTGAAATCCAAGTAATCCATATTTTTAACCAAATAATCTATGTTTAATCCGACGGTTAGAAATAGATAAATAATAAAAAATTAAAATATTTTCTTGCGCATCGTAGCAAAGTTCTTGGAACTTTCATCACCTAGAAGGTGCATGATGGTAATTTTACAAGCTAGATCATATTTGTTCGCACCCAAAAAATGGCCTTCATGCCTAGGTAGGCGTTCATGGTCGCCCTATTATTATCATCGTGATATATATATAATTTATAAAATCAACTATCTAAATGACTGTACCAGTTCAATTTATAAATTCAATTTAATTTTCAGTTTATTTATCTAAATAGACTTATAATTTTTAAAACATACATCTCTCTCTAGATTTATTATTTTCGGAAAAGAGTTAGGTCACTCTATTATTACCATCATGACATATAGAATAAGATGGCGGGATGAAGATGCGGATATCTTGTTTCCTGTCATCACCTCTGCCTTCATGGAGTTAGAGACCATACAGGGGATATCTTCTGCCAAAACCTCTTAGGGCTCCAAACATATGTTTTTTTCCCACTCATAACGATCCAGAAAGTGGGGGACAGAGTCTACCGGATCAATGCATTTTTCTAATAATTTTGGTTAAAACTTGTTTCCTTTAAAAGAACTATTAGCTGCTTTTTTTTTAGTTTTTATTCGTTATTTTTATCATGTCGACTCATCTTTACTCGGTCTTTTATTCGGTTCGAGATATTTCAAACATTAGCTAGCCTGGCTTTGTCTACTTGGACCTCCGCTTACGATGGCAGTGGGTATTGAAATGCTAAAATTGGAACCATATTTTGTGTCCTTCCTGCTCCTAGATTTATTTAATTTAATTTTCTGTTTAGTTTTTATAATAATTTTTATATGGTCCCGCTCGCCGGCAATCACGCATTTAGAACTCGCTTTCTTTCTCTACCTGATCGTGTAGCTCAACTCCCCGCTAATGCTTCAAATCTGGCCTTGCTTGCAATTTGCCTTTCAAGCTTTTCATTTCCCAAAGATCATTGTTTTTGGAAAGAAAATTATGCCTCTCCAACTACATGATCTTCGTTTAGAAAATTCGTCGACGAGTCATCAATACATAATTCTCTATCACCGTGCTGCCGCTTCACCACGAGTACATGCATCACCTATCTGGGCGCCCCGACACACACAACACACCATCTCCTGAATTATTAAGGACTTATTTCGAGCAAATGACACCAGCTTAGACGTAGCAAGAGAGGGTAATATAATGTTCCAACAGGATAACATAAAACCAACTACGTAGCGATCTCCAGCGCCCGTTGCGCAAACGATAACAAGTTTTTGTTTTGTTTCCCTTTGTATTACACGCAGGTGCTCAACGATGAAACATTTGCCATTATGGTGTTAATGGCGCTCTTCACCACCTTCATCACCACCCCAAGCGTCATGGCCATCTACAAGCCCGCCCGCGCAGGCGGCAACTCCTACAACCGCCGTAAACTCCAGGCCTCCTCATCCCCTCAATCCGCCGATGCCAGGGAGCTCCGCATCCTCGCCTGCGTCCAAGGCCACCGCGATGCCCCCTCAATCATCAACCTCATCGAGACCATCCGTGGGGGCACCAAGAAGTCCCCCCTCAAGCTCTACATCCTCCACCTTGTCGTGCTCACCGAGCGTTCCTCCTCCATCATCATGGTTCGCCGTGCCCGCCGCAACGGCCTCCCCTTCCGCAGCCCCATCCACCGTGAAAATCACGACCAGGTCTCTGTCGCCTTTGAGGCCTACGGGCAGCTCGGCCGCGTTCGGGTCCGCCCCATGACCGCCATCTCCGCCATGCCCACGATGCACGAGGACGTCCGCAACGTGGCCGAGGACAAGCGCGTCTCCCTCCTCGTCGTCCCCTTCCACAAACACGGCTCCGTTCTCCCGAGGGTCATGAAGGAGGCTCCGTGCTCCGTGGCCGTCCTCGTGGACCGAGGCTTCGGCGGGGGCGAGCAGGTAGGCCCGGCCGAGGTGGCGCATGGCGTGTGCGTGCTGTTCTTCGGAGGTCCCGACGACCGGGAGGCGCTCGAGCTGGCCAGCAGGATGGCTGAGCATCCCGGCGTGAGGGTCACCGCGGTGGGGTTCGTCGACGGTAAAAAGAGCATGGAGGATCGGCCCAACATCATGCTGCGCCCTTCCCCGATGAAGAGCGCCGATGACAGCTATACTTTTTCCACCGCCGTCATGGACCGCGAGTTAGAAAAGGTCGTTTGTTCAACTTGCCTTTTTAATCATATATGACTGCGTGCCAGGTAACAAAATGGTGGGGAATCTGATGTTTGCCGTTCTGGGTGTCAGGAGCTGGACGAGGCGGCGGTGGCGGATTTCCGGAGGAGGACGGAGGGAACGGCGAGATTCGAGGAGAGGCCAGCGGGGAATGTTCTGGAGGCGGTGCTGGCGATCGGGAGGAGCGGGGAGTACGAGCTGATAGTGGTGGGGAAGGGGCGGTTCCCGTCGTCGATGGTGGCGGAGCTGGCCGGGCGGCAGGCGGAGCACCCGGAGCTGGGGCCCGTCGGGGACGCGTTGGCGTCGTCCAGCGACGGGGTCGTGTCGTCTGTGCTGGTGATTCAGCAGCACGACGTGGTCCACTCGGAGGAGACCCCCGTCTCCATGGTCCTTGACGGCGGGGATGCTACCATTGTTGATGTGGATGGCGGCAGCGCCCACAAAACCCCTTGATCGTTGGATGATCTGCATGGGTCTACCAAATACCGTTATTATAGGGTACTTGCCATCAATCATATATAATTACATCCTCGATGCCTGTTATTTTAACACTCAATGGTTTCATGTTCCGTTGAAACATGGGCTCGTCAGGAGCAATGTCCCGCTATTCAAATAAATAGAGTTTTTATTTAAATTTTTTAATCAAAATATAATAATATAGTATTATTAAATTATATAAAATATTTTTTATTAGTATTACTAAATTAATATAGAAATTAATAATATTATTGATAACTATATTTACTTAATGTATGTAATAATAATAATAAAAAATACTTTTGATTAGTGCCGATATTTAGGGTGGGCCATTAGATTATATACTTATATTTATTAAATTCTATGAGCATAATTAAATAATACATAATTATAAAAGAATAAGATCATGACCATTAATAAAAAAATAGAAATATATTATATGTAGCACATGCTTAAATTCAAGATAGTCAGGTTATTAGAGATAATGGTGGCAATCAAATTGGACCAAACTAGATACTAGTCAGTAGTTCGAAAATTTATCAACTCAAATCCAACTTTTTTATTAAAGAGATAAAAAAATCAATATATGGATCAAATTATTTTATTAAACAAGTAACTTGGGCCAACTTACATTAAATTGAATCAAGTTAATCAAATTAAATGGTTTGGTATTAATTACCACCCCTAATTACTGGTTCTACTTTTACTTAAGTAATTCAAACTTAAGCTAATCAACACAACATTAACCTCGAAACTTAGTATAATAACTATTGTCATATTGTAATGGCACCACGACACTTTTAGATAAAACCTATATAATATTTTAAATATAATCATTACACTCGCATCATATTTCAAGAAAAAATTGAAGAAAATAAAAAGAAGTCATACCGTGCATTGCACGTATTACATACTAGTGAAGTCATTAAAAAGACTTCCGCTGACAATTGAGAACAAGAAGCCGAGCTCGGGCAGGCCAGGTGGCCCATAAAATGAGCAGTATCCATCCGGTAGACATGGCCACGCGGATTGCTACCTCTCAAGTCATGCGCTCCCCCAACCTGCAACCATTGCCACGTCTTTTATCGGTGCATGGCCAAGTCTCCTTCAAAGCAGAATCTCTCGTGCTCGGGAACCTTCATAGAGAACCGAGCTCCCTCCTCGGCCGCTATTAGCTCAGCTACTGTAGCAGCGAGAACATGGCGTTGTAGTCCCCGATAACAAACCCAGCTCCGGCAGCATATTAATGCCCGCCAATACATCGAGGTGCACCTTAAACATGCCTGGCACAAGAGGATCCAAGACAGCCCAATGAAAAGCCGAAGTAGAATGCATCAGGCCATATCGCTTTTACAAGCTCCACAACGGACCTCGAATGTTTCTCATCTTGATAGTGCATATACTCCAGTAATCAAGTGGCATAATAAAACCGAGCATCATACATATTAACCATTCAGTTGCAAAAATAAAGTGCAAATTACAAATGTGCAGATGATTGTCTATAAAAGAAATGAAATTATTGGCCCTTAACCCAAAGCTATCAACAATATAAACTAGCATTTTAAACCAAAAAAAAAAACTTCCTTGATATTTAATATTTTAAAAAGAAAAACGACGTGTGACAAGCAATCCACCCTCAGAGAAAGCCGCCCTCTGTCCACAAAGAACCTGATTTACCATTCTGGTTGGCACCCTTTCTGGACGGGCTGTAACTGTAATTATCATAACCATCATCTTTCCCATCATCCCACCCAGACCAGCTCTCACCATCTCGGGTCCCTTTCCCTGGCTGTTCTTTCTTTTCTTCCTCATCCCAATTATCCCAAGAGTTGACAGAGTTGTAATGTTTGAGGGAATTCCCTTCCGAGGAATTCCAGCCCTTGTTTTCCTGTCCAAAATCTTGATAATACCCATTTCTCTCTCCCTCCTGCCTTTGCCAATCGTCACCCTTCCAGTTCATCCCATCCTTGGTGTACTCCTCAACCTTTTGTGATGCCATTGCCATAACACCTTTCATGATTCCCCATGTCTTCTGCCCAACTTCGGTGGTTTTTGTAGCAACCACACTCATAGTTTCATTCACTTTCTGATCATAACCTCCATCCTTCACCTGTAATATAAACAATCCAATACAACATATCAAACAGTGGTCACGAAATGATTTGATTGGTGATCAATGCAGAAGATGATCCCATTTAAAATGTTATTGTTGAATGTACAGAAGTATTATAAACCAAAATCTTTTCAGATCTTTCAAGTATACACAACAATCAGTTACCGAAGAACAACAAATTTACCACGTTTCCACTAGATGAGATAATTACCTAACCTTGATAGGAAAAGACCTCGGGCAATTTACTTATTGAATATTTCAAATACCAACGCTCGGTTAGCAAAGAAATCATGAGATCATATTCAAAGCCAAAGTGCCGTCAATCAAATAAATAGTACATGAAATTTTCAAGCTTGAATAAGAGGACGCTGACTGTTATATATGAGTTAATAACAGGTACATCAATTGCTCTCACAAGGAAATGACATCAGTAGTTTACATCCACCAACACCAAAGTCAACACAGATATGCTACCAAACTTTCCCTTCAAATTCGTCAAACATCCATTCTTAGAGATTCCTAGCAACTTCTGGCATTTTTAGAACTTCACAAACAAAACACCTTTTTCAAGGGACACCAAGATTGAGGAAAAAGACTGTACCGACAATCTTACAATAATTAACAAGAGTCAGTATGAAGAATCAGTAACACTTCCTGATCCACTTTGGTGCACAAAGGCATCATGAACTGCACATAATTTCTATTCAGTATATCATTGATATGAAGTTGGGAGTATTGATGATGCCCTGGGGTAATATCGGTTCATTACAGGAACACTACAAATAAGTAACTGTAACAGACATTAGACTTTAGACAAGGAAGATTTAAGGAAACAGATAACCAATTAAATTGAGCCAGGTGCAAGTAGCTGTGTTAGAGAGTCATTTGCATCTACTTTCCTGTAAGAAAAAAAAAGCAGAAGACAAGATTACAAATACAAGACATTAAATGCAAGCCCTTTCACATAAATTAAGATGACAAAGTATACTTTGCTAGTCTTTCCCACCCAAGAACCACCTCCAAATTGGATCATCTTCCAATCATAACAGATCACTTCACCTATACCGGCCTAAATCTTGACATCCTCTTCCTTTAAAAGAGTATAATTTAAATTCAATAGCCCCAATAGATTGGGACATCTCTATCTTGTGTTGCCTAAATGATGTACTTATATAAAAGCTAAAATATCATAAACAAGTAATACTATTTTCCCAAGACTAACCTTCTGGTGTCACCATGTGGGGCATCTAGTAACTAGAAAACAAATTTCTTAAAAAGTCGGTCTATATTGTGATCAAAACATGTAATACAAACCATAGCTATGACATCACAAAACCATGACAATTTAGGCAATGTAGAAACTGCCCATTTGGGTTAGCTTTATGAATTCCTATTTGCTTATTATTCTCATAAATATGGCTTTCCCAGAACATTTATTTACCCCTGCTGGCTATTAACGCCTGAAATTAGTACAAAGTGGTAAGATAGTTTGGCTAGGAGACAAAGTCTTATGCACAAAATTATGTATACCAACTATTTCAAATTGATGTGAATGTCACAAAAACATAATAATAGCAATATGCTACTGAAAATTAATGACTAAGAAAGTGAGAGGCTAAAGGATAGGCTATAAAAAGCATATGAATAAATCATATCTATTGCATCTAATAACATCAGAAATTATAAAGCAGAATTTATAGGAACAAAAAGGATTGTGATAACCAATTATATGATATTTATTCAAATCATGTTTAACATGTTCTTGTTTCACACAAGCTTGTTGAAAGAGCTGACCCTTGTGAGCACATGCAGCAAAAATAAAAGAAGACATGCTTTCATTTTATTTTTGATTTTTCTCATTGATTTGTAAAGCAAGCCTCAGATATTAAAAGACAAACTATAAACAGGAAAAAAAAAAGAGCAGTATAAATTCAGAACCTGATCAAACATTTCTTCACTATCACTGGCTGAAAACAAATCTCATGGATGTAAAACACTGAGGTGAATTAGCTATGCTTGAACTGAATATGAGAACATTTATGACAGTTAAAGATGCTAAAACACCAACTAGAAAATGAAAGGTACCTTGGATGTCAGCTCCTTAGTGCCTGCTTGGACAACATTGGCAGCCGATTGTGCAGCAGAAGCTGCAAACAGGGACAGACGACCAAGACCCTAACAAAATAAATGATAAGAAGTTAACTTTCCAGCAATTAAAATAGTGCATATGATGTGCAGAGACAACCACATCGCAATATGGAAAGAAGAAAGGGAAAATGCTTCATGACAGTTGAAAATGGAAATTCATTTTAGAATGACCTAGAACATGAACAAAAGGAAAGTACAACAAGAACTGTTTAGATCTGTAATCTAATTTTAAAACCCAATACTGAGCCATGAAAGCTCTAGAAGTAGTAAATGGATTACCTTAGGACCAAAACACAGGGCTAAGTATGGAAAAAAAGCAAAAACTATAATAGCCCTTTTTTAGTAAACAACAGACACTAGTAGCTAAAAATATACATGCATATATACATGGATGCCTACATAAGAGTGCATAAATTTAATCATATAACTCACATGCACATAAAATCTATATGGAACAATGCATTTGCATAATTGTTTGTGTATTTATTATGTGTGTGTGTGTGTGTGTGATTCTGCAGGCATAATAAATAAAATACAGACCAACCACACATGGGCACATGTAAGAATATATATGCTTGTGCATACACATATCTGAATACATATACACGTAGAGAATTGAACTGAACTCCTATTGAAAGAATTTAAAACCAAATCCTGAAAGTCAACAACATATGACAGGTCATCTTTATTAAGAGTTTGCAATATGATCATTCTCTTAGAACAGTTTAAATGCCTATAACTTAGTCATACTTTTGAGGTTTTTTAATGACACATTATGTGATTCCAGTAGTAGAATGAACTCAAATTCTCAATGTTTTAAAAGACAGCTGCAATATGTGGGCATTCAAGGGACTGCATAGCGCTAATGCATTACACCGGTTGCATATTTGCATGAATAGACAGTTAGTATTTCAAATATTTAAAAAACAAATAACATATATTAAATGTAAAAACAATATCAATATGTTTTATGAACAATATTATCTGGTAATTTGTTAACTACTTAGTACTTAAATCTTACCAATAATAATGATAACATAACAAACATATCAACATTGTTAACATAAAAAAATCCAACCTGATTAAAACCTACATCCAACCAACTTATTAGGTTCAACATGTCTGTTTGCATAGACCTGCACAAGAGTGGACCAATATGTGCAATGCTAAAAGGTTCACATATAAAGCCATACAATAGCAAGTGGGCTGCACGGGTAGCTGCACAATGCTAATCATGTTGCATATAGAAGAGCTCAATAAATCATTTTTCAACCCACATATGAACTGGACACATGTTGCATATAGGGTATGCAGTTGTTAGGGGACAGCATATGCATATGCAGCCTCATGCACGACATTTAAAACATTGCAAATCCTCATCGTAAAATCCACTCCACCCCTGCCTTTATTTTTCATTTGACTTCTACAAGCGTTCTAGCACTTCCTCCTTTTATGTGTTCACTTTCTTCTCCCATCCTTGTCCATCATTCTTTCATTCTCTCCTCTCTCTCTCTCTCTCTCTCTGTGTGTGTGTGTGCCATGTCCTTTCCTTGCTCATTCCTTCTGCCTAAGTAACTTCTCCTTTCTATCCCCACAGAAGCACCAATTAACAGCCTACAAGCTCACCATACATCACCAGAACAACAATATCGAGTAGTTTTAAAATAAATAATTGAAGAAAGTCATCTGAAAATAGTAACATTTTTTGCATATTAGCAAAAAATGAAAGAAATCTTTTCTTCATCATATAGGCTATGGTCAACATATGTCCATGGTCTTTTTCGATTGAAACTTAATGAGAACTTTCTAAACGGAATGCTTATGTTATTTGTTGGATATGTTAAGGTATCGAATTCACACAATTCTCAGCAGGTGATTACATGACTGAGCACATTTCTTAAAAGGTTAATGCAATGGCAACAATTCATCCATTTTCTTAAGAAAAGTTGGATCTCAGTGATTGATGACAGGTGCAACTTGTCAACATCACAACAGAGCTATGGAACTGGATTCGCTAAACAATTATCAAAACTTTATAGCACATTCTAAAAAGAAGATGTAGAAAGAAAAATCCACACCTCTAAATCCAGGTACATAGAGGAACATAGCTCTTTGATTCCCATTGTCTCATAAGAAAGGAGCCAACATCAAAAAAGTTCAAGTAACTTGTACTACTTTCGAAATGCTGATCAAATTGGCCTCTCGTAGGTTAATTGGGTCAGTTACATGCAGAGGCATGGTTCTCATTTACATCCCAAAAAGGTTAGTTTTCATTTCAATAATGTTGTTTTGATAATGAGGTTGTACTGCTTTCAAACTGCTGATCAAATCGGCCTCTCGTAGGTTAATTGGGTCAGTTACATGCAGAGGCAAGTCATTTACATCCCAAAAAGGTTAGTTTTCATTTCAATAATGTTCTTTTGATAATGAGGTTTGACAAATTCTCCCCTAAAACCTCTGGGTGATGACAAAATCATAAGCTCCCTAGCTAAAGGAGGTGTAAAAGTTCCCGGACCCCTTCCCTTCACAATAGATACGTGTCTTTTCAAACCTTTTGGGTCTGACCTCTTTCCAACAATGTTTTCTGAAACATCTACACCAATTATTGAAAATATAAAAACGGGTATTGAACATTTTCCTAAAGCACGGAACATAAGCAACGACTTTCCACACATCCTTGACAAATCATATATCAATTATTTTAAGTTTCAACGGTGAATAAGCATAGCATTCTTCCAAACAAATGTACTCATTCCAGCAACATAAAGTTGGCTATTAAGGAACATGAAGACTAAACAAATAAATATCATTATTAAAAAAAAAAAAACACGAGACAAGTATATATCTTCACCTGAGAAACCACGGAAACAGTATCTCGAACCACGTCTCCCTGTGGATTGTTCCGCTGAGCAGATGGAGGCGGGGTCGACCCAAACCCCACATACTTCCCCCCCTGAGATGGGGGCATCCCCTCAGGCCTGGAGTCGTTCTCCGCCATCCTCCTCGCAAAGAAGCTTTCCTTGTTCGCGGCCGACGCCTCCAGCTGCGCCCTCGTGTAGATATCCTCCGTCGACCTAGATCTCGACGGCTGCGCTCCTCTCCCGCCTCCCCCGCCGATCCCCCAACCCTAAAATCACCCGTCGACTGGTTCCGCCTCATGTCCGACGACGACCTGAAATCGTCGCTGTCCCAGCTATCCCAACCTCCATTGCTCGCCGCCGAGAAACCGGAGCCACCACCGATTGGCGGCTTCCTCGCACCGGAGGCGCCGCCGCAGCCGGCGGTCGTGAGGATTTCTTTGACAACGGGCGGGTCCCGCCAGGGGCGGCCCTCGGCGAGGGCCTGGATGCGGTCGCGGTAGATGGCAGCGGCCTTGGTGTTGTACTTGGCGGGGATGTCGGTCTCCTTGGGGACACCGTACCGAGCGAGGAAGGCGTTGAGGCGTTCGTTGCCGCCTGCCTCCATCTTCTTAAGCTGGATCTCGGACCAGGAGTCCATCGTGACGGAGCGGACGAAACTGATATGGACCCCGAGGCCGCGGTGCTTGCCAGAGCATTCGAGGCACATGAAGACGCCGTAGGATACGGAGGCCCACTGCGGGTTCTTCTGAGCGCAGTCCACGCACGTCTTGTTCCCTAGCTGGGCCTGCAGATCCCGGAGCCGCCGCGACGCCGTCGCCGCCATCCCAATCCTGATCCGCTGGATCTAGATCTCGGATTCCAAGAAGATAGAATGGACCCCGGGAAGGAGAAAGAAATCAAGAACACCACTAGATCAATGGATCGGAGATTATTTCGATCGATTTCGGGGCAAGATTGAGAAAGAAGGGAAGAGATAAAGATATGAGGCTGAGGGGTTAAAGTTGGGGAGGAGGCCGCCTCTTCTTCTTCTTTTTCCCTTCTTTCTCGTTCGGGTAGCCAGAAGACGGGGAGAGGGGTAGGGTAGTCATTGGGGGGTCGCCGACACGGAATAAGAAGCGCGTTAGAATCGGGAAAAACGTTCGGCTTGGATCGCGGAGTGAATCCGTGGTTTAGTACTAGTTTTCCGAGAACGCCCCTGAGAGTCCGAGACTTTTAACACCAGCCACGCTAGGAAGTCCAGAGTACGATCCAGGACAAAATAAGATTTTAAAATCGATATCATGAAAACACGTAATAAAACGAAATCAGTATAATCAGCAATTAGCAAAAAAATATATATAATAAATTTTATTCATTTAACTGATACCAATCATAATTAGGTTGGCATATTTATTTTCAGTTAAAAAATAATTATAAAAAAATTAATATACGTCATGCATCTTTGGTTAGGATTGAGAAACCGTCCGGAAGTGATCATGTTCGGGATTTAACTCCTTCCCTTTTGTTCAAGCATAAAAAAAAAATTTCAATCAGCAATTCCTATTTTAAAAAATTATACGTAATAAAACAAAATCAAAACAGTATAACCAGTAATTAGTAATATTAGGGATATATATAATAAATTTCGTTCATTCGGCTGATATAAGTGATAGTTAAATTATCGTATTCATTTTCGGATAGAAAATAGCTGCAAAAAAATTAATATACGTCATACATCAAACATTTCCTGACTATGATTGAAAAACCGTGTAGGAGTGATCACTTCCGGGATCTAACTCCTTTCCTTTTTTTTCAAGCCAAAAAAAAAAAAAAAAATCAATCAGCCATTCCTCTTTCAAAAATTACACCCGATCCAATAATATGTGCACCTCACGACCAACCGTCAAGTTTCGATCAACAGGAGATGACGAGTGGCATAGTATTCGGAAGCATAAGATACCCAGGAATCATAGTCGTCGAGGTGTTTTTTTTTTTTTTTTTTTTTTTTAATAAACAGGCTGGATCTTTTTGGTGCGGAGAAAAGACGCGGATGATGAGCGGCGGGCGGTGAGAGCCATCAGCTGGGTGTCGCAGTGCTAAAGAGACCGAGAGCCGGAGACCCGGTTGGACCGCATGTGACCTAACCTTGACTTTTTGTCTCTCAAATGTCCAAATGGCATATGGGTATCGTTTGCGTTATGTGTCCGGATCCGCTGGTGTCGAAGTCCAAAAAGTACAGGAACCGAGAATCCAGTCTGTTGCATCATCACACCACTGTCTGCTTCTTGATCGTCACTTGGCGTGGATCACGAATACACGTGGGATGGGATGATTTTGAGAGCGTGCATTTTTGAGTGGTCGTGGCAGCTCCTCGGTTATAAAACTTCACAGTTGATAGGTTCCTAGCCAGGATTGGGTTCAACTCAAGCCCACCCGCTCAACCCATTTATTGAATAAGGTTGAATTGGGATTGGGACTAAAAACCCTGATCCAACTCAAGATTGCGTCGGGTCATGTTGACTTCCAATCCAACTGAAACCAAATACAAACCCGAGTTGAACCCAACCCCACACTTGCGGACCCGATGTATACATTAATAAATAATTAATATATATTAAATTCATATTTATGTTAATATAAATTACTTGTATATTCTAAGTAACTATATCTTTAATCTTTTAAAGTTATGTTTAGATGTATAATTTAAATTAAGGAATGATTGAGGTCCTAACCCAACAACTATTAACGTAGTAAAACCATCCTAAACACTTTTCCTAAACTACATATCATATTTAGTTCAATCTAACTTAATTAACATAGGCCTGACTGATTCCATGCAACACAAATTTACTTCAGGATGGTGTTGTATTATGTTGAATTAGAGGAATTCCAACCAAGACCAAGTTGGACTGGATCAAGGTTGAGAAGTATAAAAGTTAGCTGAGGTCGAGAGATATAAAAAGGTTGGGTTGGATTAAAATTTGACCTCAACCTAGCTAGCTCGTTCGAATTGCTGTCCAAGTTATTTATGTGTGATCGTTATTTTTTTTAAAAAAAAAATTATAATACTATTTTTATTCAAATAAAGATATTTGTTAAATGTATTCTATAAAAAAAAAAAAAAAAAAAATGATGAACCATAAAGTGGGTCCAAAAAATAATTGATGAGTCTATTTCAAAGTTTTTCTATGATTATCTATTCAGTTGTTTTACATCACTCTTCCCATGATGAGCTGCTATATATATATGCGTACAAACTACGTGCAACAATGGTTAATCATGGCATCTTGCCCTTTAACATGGAAGCCGCATTTGTTATATATAACTTTGCTTTCAAGCAAATAACATACCGTACATTTGCATAAAAGATAAACCATGTAAAAATAATAATATCAAGTAGATTTTTTGTGCATGGTTCCTTAACCAAGGGTATATAGATAAGGATATATCCCATTCCGGATCCGATAATATAATCTTAATCTAAATTTTTCTTCTAAAATTATAATTATTTTATAATATTTAAATGATGCATTCTTTGCTCTATCCGATCCGACTATTCTTACCAACCTATTTTGAGACACGTAAGAAATGGGGATAAAAAAAATTAACTCTCAGTTTACGGAACGGGTACAAGTACTAGCTGACCTGACCTGATCTACATCCGTCTCATTGCAATCCCTAATCGGTCCCTAGAAATTTTAAGTTATGATTCAGGAAGCAAAGGTTTGGGCTTGCTTTGCTTCCGGACAACATGCAGCGGCTGTCGGTCGGGTTGGTCAGGTCCATTCAACTCCGTGCCTCCCTCAATATATCATATCTTAAATTAATCGAGGTCCGAACCAAACCTGAGTTCTGGATGGCCTTTCCACCAACACCCAAGTCCTCACACTCACTCTGTCCTAAATAAAGCCTTGAACGAAAGCAGGCGATAGCTAGGGAAGGTAACGCCTACCTCTATTCTGGACTTCACTCCCAGGAATGGAAAAAAAAATTTATTATGATATTTCTATTTTATTTTAATTAATTATGTATTTTTTATTTTATTTTATTAATTTTATCATATGGTAAAAGAAGTTTTCGGCTTCGCATTGTTGTATCCTCGTTATTAATCCTGAGTCTTCGACTTCGTATCATTATCTCAATCCGAAGACTATGCCTAAGATCTACGGTTTTGTATCCAGGATGTCTTTATGCCTAATATTTATGGCTTTATATTCATTTCGGAGATGTCAGTTCCGGGTCTTCGGCTTCGTATTATTGTTTTAGTCCGAAGACCATACCTAATTCTCTGGGAAGCAAGCTTTGTTTATTGTCTTCGGCTTCGTACATCCATCTTGATCCGAAGGCTTGACCTCCTAAGCAAGTGTCTTCGGCTTTATTTCTCCAGCATAATCCGAAGACTGTAAGTATTTATTTTGGCTATATTTAAAAGAATCCAAAGTGCCAACATTCCCTTCTTGAGCGCTACTAAAGAGAATGTAAAATTCACTTAGGATTCGCCCTTAAAAAGTAAGAGTGCTCTGGAGCAGGTGGGTTTCTTGGACAAATGGTTATTCTGTTTTGAGTTGTTATAACCATCCACATGGTTCGAGGCCTCAGATTGAACAAACCTCGAGTGTAACGGCTTTTCCGACAGCCATTGCTTATAGTTATGAAGTGGTTACGTCCGTCAACCTCCATAACTACAAGTAGTTGCGTCGGAGCCTGTAAATGCTGGTAAGAGGGGACACTCAGGGGACTTTTAGGCTCTTTTTTTTCTTTCTTGCTCTCGAAATTCTCCATTCTGCTGTTGCCCGGGCTTTTTCTGACTTAAGCATCGAAATGTCTTCCGCCGGAAAATCTTCGATCAAGGACTTCTTGTAGGTACCGGACGATGGCGATCCGGTGGAAGAACCATTCCATCCGGTCTATTTGGTCCGGCATCAACAGGATTCATGCCGGAAGGTTTAAAGGATGCAAAATCCTTTTTTCTCTTTTGTTTTTTAGTTTTTATTCCGGGTAAAGGGGCGCTAGCTAGCTGCATTAATATATATAACCGGTGATCAAAGATTACAGAACTCGGAAGAAAAAAAAGCACCACGCCGAGAGTCCGAACAGATGCCCCGAATACGGAAGGGAGGCGCAACGCATCCATGTTTACAGAAGACCCCTGCTGTAACAAGAGCGAAACAGGAAAAGGGAAAAGGAAACAGCTGAAGGCCAAAGAGCTAATGAGAAGAGCAGCAGCTGGGTGTGCGTGGATGAAGCTTCCACGTTGGCGTTGAGATGAAGAGAAGGCAGCATATAGAGCTGTAATTAAGATTTGGAGGAACGTACTGCTGGTACAAACACTGTGAGAGTAGGCTCGTATATAGGAACCATAAAGCATACAAATCAGGCCTGTGTGCATGCAAGTGAACCAGAGACAAACACTACTGAAGTTGAAGACCCTTCCTGTGTAGTGGCTTCTGAACTGAAGCTTTAAAAAATAGAAGCACGGATAAGTAGAAACTAGTATACAAATGGTGAATAATTCCCAGAAAAAAAGAGATGGAAACAATATATATACGTTCCAGAGGATATGGAGCCACAACCACTGCTGAACATGGGTAGAACGGCAGGCTTCGTAAGTTGAGTGCATAGGCTGATGGCACCGTGCTTGATCCTTGATTACCAATCAGATCCTATTCTCTTTTAGTTACCAATAAGATCTGGTGTACTATTGTTCTTGGCAAAAGCAAAGAAGAATTAATTAAGCTGATCCAAATAGATCAGGCAAGGCTTGATGCTTATGATAGTTAAGTTGCCTCCTATTTTCTTTTTATCAAAAAAAAAAAAAAAAAGAGTACGTTGCCTATATTTTTCTTTAGTTCATTTCTTTTTTCTTGACATCTACGGGCTCCTCGCCATTCGGATCACCGTCGATGTTGAAGGTAAATTCAAATCCCTACTCAAAACTTTTGCAGTAGTGCTCGGAAAGGAGGAAGTTGCTCAGCAAATGCAATACGTGGGAGATAGGTTTTGATCTGCTCGACGAGTTTGGAAACTGGCTGTAGTACTCGTTCTTCTTGTTGTTACCATTGATGGTTAAGGGAGATAAACTACCACCTAACTTTTATTGCTGAATAGTGCTATATTGGCTACGCTGGAAAGATCGTAGATATTTAGTAATACCGTTTCTTTTGGATAAAATTTTGAATCATTATAAATAGGTTGGATTAACCTATGACTAAACCCAACCGGCCTCATCCATGGAGACTAGACTCGGATTGTTTAAAAAGACCTGCATAGCTATGTGAAGCCATGTCAAATTCTAAAATTAAATTCATTTTATTTTCTAGGTCGTATATGGATTTACTGTATTCAAACTCCATGCGATTCGTGTAATTTTCTAGGATTGTATAGATCTTATTCTCAAAAACCAGATCTAACCGGACCCAACCTAAAACCATTTTATGTTCATCGAAAGTCTGCAATTTTAGTTGATTTGGGATGTTTTTGGGATAGATTTTACGTTTGTTTTATGAAGACCCATGGTTCTCTGAGGTCACTTTATACATAATTCCTTCGCAAGTTGAGCCGTGAACATGACATTCCACTTGACAGCAAGAAAAATTTATTTTACAAATACGAACACACTACCGCTAAGACGGTAGCTCAGTTGGTAGAGACCTTGTCTTACTATCAACAGATCAGTGATTCGAGACATGATCCCGCGGGTGACTCGATTAAATCCATGATTTTTTTGGAGCCCTCGATAGTTGGCGTGAGTGAGAGATCAGGATCATTCCTTTTGTCCCCAATTCTAACCTCATAATCATCAATAGAACTATTATAGCAAATATCATTCCTTTTGTCCCCAATTCTAACCTCATAATCATCAATAGAACTATTATAGCAAATAGTAGTCTAGCGATACCCAGTGGAAGATTGGAATTGAACGGAGAAACGAATCAATTCTAACCTCATAATCATCAATAGAACTATTATAGCAAATAGTAGTCTAGCAATACCCAGTGGAAGATTGGAAATGAACGGAGAAACGAATCCTTAAGAAAGATGGTTGGGAATCATTAATTTGTTGTTTATTTAGGTGGACAAACGGAGATGTTGAGTTCCCAAACTCAACTTGGCCCAATTCGGACCTGTATTTCATGGATTGGGACCAGGTTGTATATCAACCCGATCTAATATAAATAACATGATCGGTCAAGAAAATTGGGCATGGATCCAATCTCATTCAACTTGATTTTTTATTGGATTGGATCCAGGTCCAATATCAAGATCATTGAATATCGGATGAGATCAGAATTACTTATGATTCAATTCAACTTGAACTATCTACACCCCTAATTACAAATAGTATAAGAGTATATCTGGTCCATATTCATGTAGACTTAGAAATTTACCATGTACATTTAGATTGTAATATTTGTGTCATGCCCCGACCCGATGGCTTGAATTGGGCATGCGACAAACGGGTGCTTTTATATATATATATATATATATATATATACTACTATATGTTTTTATGTTTTCTTTTTTGCAAAAGTAAAGTCATTCCATCTCTAGTAGTGGCCCAACTCTTCGATACTTCGTACTTATCTCAGTCAACTCGGATTCTAACGGCAGCAATATGTCTTTTTTTGCTTGAAGAGTTCGTGATTTAAATGGGAGACCAGTATCTTAGGCCCTGAGGCTGAAGCAGTGTAAAGTTTAATGGACCTACTCTGTTAATTGGGAGCCCGTTCAGTCGGTGGGCTTGAGGAGTAGGCTGGGCTTACCAACAATGTATGGATTTTAACTGAATAGAGTTTATACTTCAAATCTCTCCCTTCTTTAGCTGATATGCCAAAAAGATTTGGTGGTATTTTACTGACCGATTTCATGGGATATATTTATTCTAGATTATATAAGATTTTTTTTTCTGGTTAATCAAAAAAAAAATCTCTCTTTTTTTTTCTATATATATATATATAATTTTTATTTTATTTTTTTGAGGCTTCAACACGAACTCAGGTAAAATACTAAAACCGCCTTGCTTCCTCAAAACGGATTTTTTTTTAAATAATATTTTTTAAAAATATAATTACGAAAATAGGGGTTAGGTTTAATATTTATCAAAATAGATGTTTGGGACGGACATCAAGGCTACAGTAAAAATTAAAATCGTCTTTCGAAAATATAAAATCAATTTCTGATGAAAACATCTTTTGAAAAAACGATTTCTATACAGCTGAAAATATACAATTTCTAAATAAGCTAAATAAAATTTTATATATTATTTTTTTTATTTATTATCAAAATGTACTTCGTAATGTTTGATTTATTTTTAAAAATGCCCTTCATAATGTTTGATTTATTTTCAAAAATCTCCTTCACAATATTTGATTTAATTTCGAAAATGCCTTTCATAATTTTTGATTTAATTCTCAAAATGCTCTCCATAATGTTTGATTTAATTTTAAAAATACCCTTCGTAATATTTGATTTAATTTAGAAAATGCCCTTCTTAGCTGAGTTGAATTCGTCTTTCAAAAGAGTATTTAGAAAATTAAATCAAAAATTCCTTATAAATACACCCACACCCCATTAAATGCCTGCACCCCATAATATTAAAAAATATATTTATGGATATTAAGATGATTTCAAATCAATTTATTTTTTTTAATTTAATTTAAAAATTGAAACCATATTTTTAATTAAATTGGTGTGACTTGATATTTGAAATCGTTTGTGCCACAAACGATTTCAGCAGCCTTTTTCTTTTTCAGAACCTTTATTTTTTTTAAATTCTAATTAATAAATTTTAATTTTAAATAAATAAATAAATAAAAATTAATATTAATAAAAATTTTATATATTATTTTTTTATAATACTAATTATTACGTTATTTTCAAATAACATTAATTAAAAATAATATTAATTAACTATATAAAAATAATATTAATTTAAAATTAATAATAAATTAACTAAAAATAACATTAATTTAAAATATTATAGTAATATATAATAATATATTTTTTATATTATAATAAATATTTTACATTCTAAAATATAATAAATATATTATAATTTATTATATTATATATTATATAATACAATATAGTATAAATTTTTTAAAAAAATTAAAAATAATTTTAAAAAAATAAAAAATAATGATCAGGTCGATACCATACGGTCGCCAGCCCAGTACCGGTCCGATCCCTTGCTCGGGACCGGCGGCCGGACCGGCACCGGGTGTAAAATCATAAATTACCGTCTTAATAATAATATAAAATATTAATATTATAAAATAAAACTCATTATAATCTAAAAAAATATTATAATAAATATAATAAATATATTATAATATATTAAATTATAAATAAAATATTATATTGTAAATACTATATTATATTATAAAATATAATAAATATTTTAAGATAATATAAAATTTATAATTTAGTCAGTGCCGATCTAGTTGCCAGTCCGGTCGCTAATTTACTTATCGAGCCGGTGCCAGTCCGACCATCAAGTCACCAGGTTGATACTAGTCCGGTTGCCAGTTCGATCGGTATCAGTACCCGATCAGATCGGTGATCGGAACGGTGGCCGGACCAGTAATCGGGCTGGTGACCGGACTGGATTGGATAGACGCGGGTTTTTTTCACTTTTTTGTCAACTTTTTTTCTCCACTTATTTTTTTCTCTGCTTATTATGACTTTATTTATATATATTTTTATTTTTTATTTTAAAAATGGATGTGCATTAATAAGATAAAGTCCCACGTGTGTATGCGGCTTCACCCATAACTTTTTTTTTAATTTTTTAAATTCTTTTAAAATTTTAATTTTAATTATATTATTTTAAATATTTTTAATTTTATTATATTATTTTAAATATTTTATTATATTATTTTAAATTTTGTTATTTATTTTTTAAAATTTTATTAGATTAAAATTTAATTTAAAAAGAGTATTCATGGGTGCAGGCATTTAATGGTGTGTTTACGAGGGATTTTTGATTTAATTTTCTGAATATCCTTTTAAAAGATAAATTCAATTAGCTAAGTAGGGCATTTTTGAAATTAAATCAAATATCATTACGAAGGATATTTTAAAAATTAAATAAAAAAATATGAAGAATATTTTTAAAATTAAATCAAATATTATGAATGGCATTTTAGAAATCATCGAATGTTTTGGGCTATATAGAAATCATCTTTTTCAAAAGATATTTTTGTCCAAAATTGATAGATGATTTTAACTTTAACCGAGGCCTCCACGTCCGTCTTAAAAAATCTATTTTGATAAATATTTAACCTAATATCTATTTTCGTAATTATATTTTTAAAAAAATATTATTTTTTAAAAATTCAATTTGCCTGGAGTTCACATGATAGGTGGGGAGGCCGGGTTCACGTCATGCGCCGATGATATTTTTTATCCGTGCAATTTTAGCACCGGCGTAAAGCTGCGAAGCATCCGTAGTGGTGCTGTATGTATTGGGAGCAGTTGCAAGTAATAATAAACTAGCTTTGTACCCAAAAAAAAAAAAAAAAAAAAAAAAAAAAAATCCCTGTACCATCGGCCACCTACCAAGTACTGAATATATATATGCCTCTTGATGGATGCATGTGATATGAATTATTAAGTGCACCCTGCAATTAATGGTAGCTGAGTGTACGTATAATTGTATAAATGAGACCTTAGACCCAGCACGGCGGCGGTTGGTGAGCATGACAAGCGACGTGCCTCGCAACCGCGGCGGATGAGATCCCCGGAAGGGAGTTTTAATACCCATCAGTGTGCGAAGTAGTTGGGCGTCAATTTAGCGAAGGTCGAAGAGCGTAATTAAGGCCAAATCATTCATTTAAGTAGAGGTAGATGCCCAAGGTGATGTCATCCAGAACGTTGTTCTGCTTTGGATTAGGGTGAGCGCCGAATTCTGGGCCGGGTGTGCCAGGACGCTACCGTGCAAGGAAGGAAGCTTGACCGATGATGAAACCCTGGGTAATTTAAAAATTTGATAACAAAAATCTAGGAGTTGATTGCATATAATCAACGAGATAGAAATTGATTTCTAAAGGAATCATTAAGAATTCGAGCTTGAATTCTCTGTAATTAATTGCAACGTGTGATGCATTGTTGCACTGCCATTTATTATGTAATAAACGGTTATTAAATACTGTGCATATATATATATATATATATACAACATGTTATGTATCGATTATCCATGATGTGATGGATAGATAAGCATGCTACGGTATACCGTATGCACCATAATAAATAAATAAAAATCTCAGAAACCATCAGACAAATAACATATATTATTTATTTAAACAATCAATATCAATCAAATTTTTTTTAATGATATTTAATTTGTTAATTTATTGAACATGAATTTAATCAACTCAGTTCTGTTTTTTTTAATTACTTTTTTGGGTTAGAAGATGATGATTTTACCACAATCGATGGTCGACGTCTATCGCATCATTAAACAGATGGACTGCTTTACTGGAACATCAACACTAAATTGGGCGAAAGCAACAATTAACACAACGTTAAAAGCAGTAGGGTTACTATCTGGGATATCATTCGACGTTCGAATAATAGGTTCGAAGCATGAAACTGTATCGAACAAAGATCTTATGGGCTAGAAATAAGAATGAAATAGGATATTAAAATAAAATTCTTTTATATATATATATATATATATATAAATACAGGGCTGTATCGATTATTTTTTTCGTGCTTAGATAATATACCATGCATGCATCATGGCTCTATCAAGTCTGACATCCAAATTTCAATTTCATTAACGGTTAGGAAGTTGCTACTAATTAAATATGTGACAGACACCTAATTTAATAAGTCACATGCTAAATATTCAATTAGCGTGAACACCATGATGCGGATTTTTAAAGATTGGACCAACATGACAATTGCTTAAATTTTGTTTATCACCGATGTTTGATAATTTGTAGCGATGTGTTGGTAAATACTTTCGCATTGAAAAGTTCACAGAATTTTTATGTCTTTTATATAAAGAAGCCTATTTTACCTAGTAAAATTGTCTATCATCCATTGATTAAATTGTATGCTGCATTAATTATATATATATATATACACACACGTGTCTCAAGCCTTGATTATTCCTTTCTTATATTGTTTTCTAACAATCGATGCAAGCTTGAAATGCTAAAAATTATAGTTATTAGATTCTGAACATTTTTTACCAAGCTTTATGATTGAAAGTCTTGGTATATAGGTAAACAAATATAGCTAATATCATCAAAACTGAAAAGAGAGTCATCAATGTATAGAATGCTTTGCTGGAATCATCTCGTCGATCTCGATAGTAGTTCGGCCGGTACTGGCTATAATTTTATACCTCTCATATTAAAGGCTCAAGCTATGATGGAGTCTATTAAATGAAGGGATTAATCTTAACCGGTTGATATTGTGATGGGGCTCATCCAACAATTTCTATCACCTATCAAAGAAAAAAAACAAAAGAAAGCTTTGTTAGATGAAGGGACGGTACAAGATCATCTACATATAGAGAGCCTTTATCAATCATTTAGATAGCTTCTGGACCTCTCTAAGCCTTGCTGCAACTTCTTCCGGACCGGGCTCGGATGGCTGGGCTGGAGCACTCTTCTCCCCGTTCCTGCAAAAAAGTTTCTAAGGACCGATGGTGTTCCAGCGGGGGACACTCCGATGCTTAAGTTAGCGGGAGCTCGAGAGCAACAGAATGGAGGAATCAAAATGAGATAGCGTATGGAGCAAGAAGAGAGCACTTGTCCTTCCCGCCCTATGTCCCCCGGTTTACCTTATAAAGGCACGGAACAGTGCCAAAATTTGTTAGGGGTGAAGCCAGAAAAAACTGACCTACCCCTTGGAGAATTTGGAGAGTGGCCACGTGGTATCAAGATAGGGCGACGTCGTGGGAGTAGTGGAGTAGTGGTGCTGATGTGGCAGGAATTTGTTATAAAAGAATTATGGTACTAGCTGGAAGAGGCTTCTGGAGATATTGAGATCCCAGAAGTGGGTCGTTTGAACCTTTACTTCAGTGGGTCGGTCGGACCCTCGAAGGAGAACATCCGTCGGAGCTTCAGTAGGAGAAGGTTGGCCGGACCTCAGCAGAAGTGGGTCGTTCGGACCTCTACTTCAGTGGATCGGTCGAACCCTCGAAGGACAACATCCGTCGAAGTTTCAGTAGGAGAAGGTTGGCCGGACCTCAGCAGAAGTGTGTCGTTCAGACCTCTACTTCAGTGGGTCGATCGGACCCTCGAAGGAGAACGTCCGTCGGAGCTTCAGCAAGAAAAGATTGCCTGGATGCTCATAAGAGCGGTCCGGTCGGACCTCAACAAGAGTGGCGGTCCGGTTCAATGGTGAGCCAGTTGGGTATAACAGTTGCCCCCTTGCTCTTGGCCTTCGAGGGGTTCTGCAGCTTCGAAGGACGAGAGCATTATTTGGCATTTAATGCATCGATCTTTGAAATGATTGCGAATATGATCCGGCATGCTACGACCGGCCATCTCCACTCTGAAATTCTACCCCCAGGACAAGTGTCAGCACCGCATTGGAAGCGGTGGCAAGGATAGTTAATGCGGGTAAGGTACAATGATGGGCTGCCAGCCTGAAACACCCGTCCGTTGGGTTCCTGACGCGACGTGGGTGACATGGCAAAATCTGAGCAATTGGTGCAGTGTTCGAAGCTGCTCACCCGCCATAGGTTGGGCGGTCACGCGGATCGCGATTGGGCATGATCCGGCACGTCCCATCGACTTCCCCGTCGGATCAGGAAGTCGCATCATCTGACGGTGGATCGCGGCACTCGAGGGGTGCTAGGAAGCGGCCCCTCAGTGTTTATAAAAGGAGGAGGAGGTCCGAAGGGAGTCTTCCACCGCACTCGCATTTGAGGAGAAACAACTTTCTTCTTCCGCCACTCTCGCCTTCTTTAGGGATTTCGATCATCAGGTTCGTCTTCCCCATCTTTCCTTCTCTGTTTCCACTAAAATGGCCTCCAATAGCCGGAGCTCTGTCCACGGGAACAGGGAACCAGGTCCCTACCATATCCCATCGAAGATGACCCGAGAGAAGGTAGAGAATCTTAGGGTTGTATATAACATACCGTCTACATTGCTTCTGACTGTTCCCAATAGGGAGGGAAGGGTGAACGGCCTGCTAAACCTAGGAGCCCTTCCTGTATACGAAGACCACCTTAAGGTTGGCCTTCGGTTCCCTCTTCTCAATTTCTTTGTTCAAATCTTCAACTCCTACAAAATTACTCCCACGCGCTGACCCCGAATAGTATTCGGGTTATCAGCTGCTTCATGGTTCTCTGTCGGAGGGTCGAAGCCGAATCGAGGGTCTCCCACTTTGCAAACTTCTTCCTCCTTAACAGGAATTTTTGGAGCCAGGAGTGGTAGATGTTCAGTTTTTGCCCTGGTCAGAGAATCCTAAGAGGTCTTCCGTCGGCCATTCACGGGTGGAAATCCTGATTCTTCTTCGTAGACAGTCTGGAGCCCTGGGGTTTTGAGCCGGCATTGAGAGAACCAAGGTCGAAGGCCGTTGACAGGAGGAAGGTATTAAGGGCCGATGAGGCCGATTTTATCAAAATGGACGAGGATGACCTCGCCTTCGCACAGAACTACTCCAGGAGGATAACCTCCACTCGACTAGAGTCAGCTAACACCACTACTTGGGTAGGGTAGAGGCCGTCATCGAAGATCTTCTATCTCTTCTTCCATCAGCTTTATCATTGTTACTAACTCCAATTTTGCTTTATGGCAGGCGAAAAGATGAAGCCGGACCGATCGATAATTTTAGCACGGGTGACACAGAAAAGGGGCGTCCGGATTACTGAGCCGGCATCCGAGAGGCCGAAAAGGCAACTGACGGAGGAGCCGACGTCCGAGAGGCCAAAGAAGCAACGAGCAGAGGAGCAGACTGCCATTGTTGTCTCTATAGAGTCCGACAATAACGTACCGCTGTCGGAGCGTCGAGTGGCGAGGGTGCCGGAGCGTTCACCCTCGGTCAGGCAGTCGACTGCCTGGACTGGAGAAGACCGATCATTGCCGATCGATGAAGAGACAGCCCCGACCTCACCGCTCATCGAGCCAATTGAGGAGGTTTCCCCCATGGCCGAAAGGGAAAAAGTAGCTGAAGGAAGGTCAGCTGGCAGGGGGAAAGCCGGCGAAGCAAGTGATGAGGCGCATCAGAAATGGTGTGCCATACATGATGCCGAGCAGGTCAAAACCTGCTTAAAAGGGCTATTGCAGACGTCGATTGGAATAGATCAGTTCAGCGAACAGTGAATGAGGCCGCAGAGAGTTCCTTTCACAACATGATGGGGGAAGTCACCCGTATCTAAGCCCTTGGCCTTCGCTTTATTGCTTGTAAGTCACTGACGTTGTCTTGTTGTTCGCAGCTCCTTCAAGACATCCTGCTAATAGACGACGGCCTTGGCAAGCTATTGTATCTGAAAGAGCGCTCGGCCAAGATGGTCGAAGAGGCAGAGGCGGACAGGGCCATGGCAGAGGCATCACGGAAGGCCATCGAAGAAGGGTTGTCTGCCTGTCGGGCAGAGGCAGAGACCCTTAAGAAGGAGGCAGAAAACCTGCGGGGTCGGCTGGCTGACCGAGAGGGCAGTCTGAAAAGAAAGAAGCAGAGGTTGAAGTCCCTGGCCCGCCAGTTGACCGAAGAGGAGGGACACCTGGTCATGTCCAAAAGGCACTCGATGGGCCACCAGGTGGAGGCGGAGAGATATAAGGGCTTGCTGAAGAAGACCTAGGAGCTGATGGCGACGGCGGCCGAAGCAGCCATGAGGGAATATAAGGCCTCCAATGACTTCAAGGACGAAATGAACGAGACCGGCATGGTCAGCTTTGACTATGGGTACGAAGAGTGCCTATTGAAGGTTAGTGACGCCTTCCCAGAGCTCGACCTCGCCTTTCTATAGCTGCCGAAACAGGGAGAAGAGGAAGGCACGGTAGAAGAGGCAGACCTGACTAACGGAGTGGTCGAACCCCCGGCTGAAATCGGCGTAGAGGAGGCCAGATCTGATGCCCAGGTTGAGGACGACGTGGGGACAGCGGACGTCCCAATGGGAGCTTCGACCATGTTGGATGGGGTCGAAGCCGAAGTTCTAGCTGTACCCTCAGTGGGTCAGACCTAGATTGTTTGTAAAGGATTGACCTTCTTTTTTGTAAAAACTCCTTTTATAATATAATAGAAGAACCTTTTGCCATATCTCTTGTGTATGTCTTTGTGTTTGAGGGTCGGCCAGATTGACCGAATTTCTTTCTTCCAAAATGATTTTAAGTGTTGACGGTCGGTTGGATTGGATCGTAGGTTCTCCGAAGTAGTAGCTCAGTCCGAACTCAGACACTTAAAGATTTTTTTCTAAGTGTTGGTCCGTCAGCTCATCCGAACCCAAGACCTCCAAAGTAGCTATCGGATAGTAGCTCAGTCCGAACTCAGACACTTAGAGATTTTTTTTCTAAGTGTTGGTCCGTCAGCTCGTCCGAACTCAGATACATAGAGATTTTTTCTAAGTATTGGTCCGTTGGCTCGTCCGAACCCAAGACCTCCGAGCTAGATGCCGGACAATAGCTCAGTCCGAATTTAGACACTTAGAGATTTTTCTAAGTGTTGGTTTATCGGCTCGTCTGAACTCAAAGCCAGATCTCCATGTGGATCCTTTTTGAAGCTGTTGTCAATCGGAGTCGGATTTTCACGGGTGGGCTGCTTTAGAGCCTCTGCCGACTGGAGTTGGATTTTTGAAAGTGGGCTGCCCTAGAGCTTCTGCTGACCGGAGTCGGACTTTCAGAAGTGGGCTATCCTAGAGTCTCTGCCGATTGGAGTCAGACTTTCAGAAGTGGGCTGCCCTAGAGCCCCTGCCGACCAGAGTTGGACTTTCAAAAATGAACTGCCCTAGATCCTCTACCGACCAGAATCGGACTTTCGGAAGTGGTTCATAGAAGAAGATGTAGCCTTTATTGATAATACTTGCAGAGATTGTCTACATTTCACGGACGCACCACTTGCCGTCCATCCAAGTGTTTAAGTCGATAAGTTCCGGCTCAAATCACTTCAACAACTCGATAAGGGCCTTCTCAATTGGGAGAGAGTTTTCCTTGCTCGATTGGTCTTGAAATTTCTGTCCTCCACAAAGCAAGATTTTCGACCCGTAAAGCTCGAGAGTTGTAGTACTTGGCCATCCTCTGATAATAGGTCACCATCTTCAAGCCCGCCTGGAGCCTGGTTTCTTCAAGTAGATCTAGGTCAGCTTTCCTTTGCTCCGAGTTGTTTGGTTCGACGAAATGATCAATTCGCAAAGATTGTAAGGAAACTTCTACAGGAATGACTGCTTCGCTCCCATAGGTCAGGTTGAACGAAGTTTCCCCAGTCGCAGTTCGGGAGGTCGTCCGATAAGCCCAGAGTACTAAGTGAAGCTCTTATATCCAAAGTCCCTTGGCATCATTCAGTCGTGTCTTTAGTCCATGCAGGATCATCTGATTGGCGACTTCGGCTTCTTCGTTGGACTGGGAATGGTCGACTGACGTTAGTCGATGGGAGATGTGATATTGCTGGCAGAAGTCCTGGAATTTGGGATTATCGAACTGCCTTCCGTTGTCGATAATGATTGTCTGTGGAATGCCGAATCGGAAGATGATGCAGTTTCGGACAATGTTCTCCGCTTTGGCTTCTGTAATCTGCGCCAGCAGTTCAGCCTCCACTCACTTGGTGAAGTAATCAATAGCTACGATCAGAAATTTTTGCTGGCCGGATGCCGGTAGAAAAGGTCCCAGGATGTCCATTCCCTATCATGCGAATGGCCAAGGTGCAGTGAGCGGAGTCAGCTGACTGGCAGGCTTCCTTTGGATATTGGAGTATCTTTGGCACGCATCGCACCTTCTGACAAAGTCCGATTTATCCTTCTAAATTGTAGGCCAATAGTATCCCTGTCAGACAATCTTGTAAGCCAGGGATCTTCCTCCTAAATGGTCGTCGCAAATACCTTCATGCACTTCTTTGAGTGTATAGTCTGCATCGGTCAGCCCCAAGCACTTCAGCAGTGGCTGTGAGAATGATCGCTTGTAGAGGATGACGTATTTTGAAGCCGTCCAGCATACACGCTTGGCTTCAATTGGATCTTCCGGTATAGTCCATCTAACAAGGAATGTAAGAATCGGGTCCATCCAAGAGGCTTCTTATCCGACTTGGTGGATCTCAGTTGGCTCTTCAGCAATACTTGGACGCTGCAAATACTCCACAAAGATTCGATCGGAGGTGTTGGTGATGGCCGTAGCCAATCTTGACAAAGTGTCCGCCCGGGAGTTTTGCAACCGAGGTATATGTACGATTTCGAAGAATTTAAACCAAGATACGAGGTTTTGTACCTTATTCAAGTATTTGGCCAAGGTCGGATCTCTCGCCTCAAATTCACCCTTCACTTGATTTACTATCAGCTGAGAGTCGGAGAAAGCCCTGATTCGGTCGATGCCCAACTCATTGGCTATTCTTAGTCTTGCGAGAAGGGCTTCATCCTCTGCTTGGTTATTTGACACCTGAAATAAAATGTACAAAGCATACTTCAAGCTTTGTCCGTCAGGGTCGGCTAAGATCAGGCCAGCCCCGTAGCCAGCAAGATTGGAGGCTCCGTCCACATGAAGGATCCAAGCGGGCTCCGCTTCATCAATGGTGTCAGCTTCAGGTGCGCCGGACCCTTGTGAGGGTGCTTTCTGTTTCCAGGTACACTCTGCAATGAAGTTAGCAATTATCTGAGCTTTCATGGCCGACCGGGGATGGAAAGACATGTCGAACTCGCCTAGCTTAACTGCCCACTTGGCGAGCCGACCAGAAGTATCTGGGCTCCGGAGGATCACCTTAAGGAGTTGGACCGGAGAAGACCGATCGTTGCCGATCGATGAAGAGACAGCCCCGACCTCATCGCTCATCGAGCTGGTTGAGGAGGTTTCCCCCACGGCCGGAAGGAAAAAAGTAGCTGAAGGAAGGTCAGCTAGCAGGGGGTAAGCCGGCGAAGCAAGTGATGAGGCGCATCAGAAATGGCGCGCCATTCATGACACTGAGCAGGTCAAAAACTTGCTCAAAAGGGTTAATGCAGACGTCGATTGGAACGGATCGGGTCAGCAAACAGTGAATAAGGCTACAAGAAGTTCCTTTCACAGCATGATAAGGGTTAGTCACCTGTATCTGAGCCCTTGGCCTTCGCTTTATTGCCTGTAAGTCACTTCAGAGCGTGATGACTCGAGAGATCGTTGGGCCCATCCATTTGGTGGTGGCCCTCTTGTCGGCCCTGCAGCTGGATAATTTGAACACCGAGCAGCTTGTCATGGTGAGAGCTTGTGACCCCAGCGGGGTCGTTAAGGTTACTTGGACGTTAGATCGCACCTGTGGGTCTGGGTGCAGTTGGTGCGCGTGGCTGGCTCGCCCGATCCAAGTTAGGCTGTGAATTGCATAGCTTAGGAAGAGGCCTGAGTCGGCCTCTCTTAGATAAAAGAGGGAGGAGCAAAAATGGGCGCCCTGTTATTTTATTTCATTTGAATGGGAGGCTCGGGACGCCACACGAAACTCGTGGCACGTCAGCCAATGGGTACTGTTGCTATGTCATGGCCGAATGAATTTTTCACCACTATAATAATATTTTTTTAAAATTTATTTAATAAAGAGCTTTTACAAAATAATTAAAATATAAATAATATTATATAAAGAGTCATGTAATTATAATTATTACATAAAATTAATTAAAAATAACAATACCATCTTAGTATTAAAAAATATTTTTTTGTTGATGGGTATATTTATAACTTTGACCCCATATATATATATATATATATATATATATATATATATATATATATATATGATTATCTTTAACTAAATATAGTAATATCATGTTTTGAAAAATAAATTTTATCAACTAAATATGATAATTTTTTTTCTCTTCTATTATTTTTCCAGATAAATTAATTTTATAATTTATTAAATTATTTCGTAATTTGATATATCGATCTCAACCAAACGGATCCTTTAGATGTTTAGCCAAATCTATAAAAGATTTTTAGAGAACTTGAAGTAGCAGGTTATCGCAAAGTTGCTCGTTACTTCTCTCCTACCGGTATTATATCTTTGCACCTAACGAAATTAATAGACTCCTTCGAAAACTTTTGAAGTGGGAGACAATCCAATATATTCGGTGGATGGTCTATTCACATTACGTATCTTAAAGTCCAGGGACCAAACAATAGACCCGGGAAAGTTGGCATACTTAAATATATATATATATATATATATAATGACTCGCAACCGCTTGCAAGTTAAGTATTTCCTTGGTTTGGCTAAAGAAGTGCGATGCTTTAAATGCCAAAACTCTAGGGCCCTAAAAACCGAACAACACGAGATAGTAATAACAGAAGGAGAAAATCGATTTTATTTTTTAATTAACACACACACAAAAAAAAAAGAAAAAGAAAAAGTTAATGATGCTGAACAAAAAATCCTTATAAAAAGGGTGGCATGAATATTCTCAAAAATAAAATAAAAGAACTTATGCGTCGATGTTCGTTTTTGTTGTCACCGGAAGTGATCTGGCTTATTGAACTGGGCTTATAGAGGAAGATGTGGCCATAGGCCATTCGATCAGGATCTTCTTAGCCAGGGATTAGTACCGAGTATGCATTCGATCCAGCAATTCTGACCTACAAAATTATAGAAAACAAAGAAGTTCCCCTGCAATGGTAGACTCTCCGATGTCTAAGTAATACAAAAGAATTACCTATCATTTCAGCTACTACAAGTAGAGCTGGATAAAATTTAGGAACAATATCTATCACGTCGAGAGCCAATTCGCAAGCTAAAATTTTCAGAGATCATAACTTGGTATACGGCATTCTATTTTGATATTCTTTTTTTTATAAACTAGACTTTTTTTTGAAATCTATGACGTGACACGTTCTCATTAAAGGATAGCTGCTCTAATTATCGGATCCAGATTTTTTCATTTAGGATCCAAAATGGACCGGTCAATTCGAATTTTTTTTGGATAAGACTTTGACCGAGTATAGCTCTCAATCCGAGAAGAATTAAATAAAATAATAGAAGGCAAAGTTAATATAGAAATTAAAATTCATTTTCTAAAAAAAATTAATTTTTTTCTAGATTATTTTTACTAGACGCATATCTTAGCTAAAAAGGTCTCATTAAAACTAGTTAGTACCTCTAAGGCAGTAGCCCCCGGTCATGGGTTCGAGGCATGATCCTCGCGAGTGGCTCGATTAAATTCAGAAATTTTCCTGGGGTACGTGATCGGGGAATGGCGAGAGAACGCACTACTCCGGCATCTTAGTGATGTCAGGCTGACCTACTCACAAATGATAGGGAGGGTACATGAAAAAATTACGGTCCGAATCGAACATAGCCTGTCAAGGTTGGGGCCTAGTGAAGGTAACTACACCAGGATTTAACCCTCTCTCCCCTTTTTTTTTACCATAAAAAAAAAAATTACTTCCATACAACTTGATTATTTTATGGATAAAAGTTTATCTCGGAAGAGAAATCTGACTCGAAGTATATAAGGATAGACCTCATGGCTATAAATAGAAGGTATATACTTTTTTTTTATTAATAAGAAATATACTAAAAGTAAAGTGAATTTTCTCTTCTATTCTTGTGAGATTCTAGTTGACAGAAATCTTCCGTCTCTTCGATTGGATTATTAAGTCAGACTCTCACGAAAACAAACAGAAAAGATCTAAGCTAGATATAAGGATGAAAGGATAGTCAAAAGCATGAAGAGCTGAGTATAGATGGTGGATTGGAGAGGGATGTAGAAGATAGAAGGAGGAGCTTAAAGCTCCATAGAGGAGATGGGCTCCAATGCATATAGAATCCGTCACAAGGAGAATGTACTTACTTGCCTAGAAGATTAAGGAAATGATTTTATAAATGAGTACCTATCATCTCTAAGATAGCAGTCTACGTGGCAGGGAACAATGACTTGCATATTTTTTATGATAGGTATATCCTAACAGAAAGCATGTCCTGAGTTTGTTGAGATACGGATCTCATGCAGCGGAGAGGCGCGATACTGGATGGAATATATCAACTTTTACATATGTCAGAATGCACTTCACCTCTCCTTGCTGTTTAAGCTCGGTTGGAATGCTGATCCTTGGTTTTACTTTTACTATTTATAATTGTCTTTATAAACTCTAAGGTCACGCTTGGTTGGAAAAATATGGTATAAAAAATAAATTTCATATCAAATTATCGTATTTGATATAAAGGGCAGAAGGAAGTGATCATGTTATAAAATTGGTTGGTCCCAAATTTATTTATGTGATGCCATAATTTTTTATTGATAGTTATATTTATAAATTTAATTATATTTTTATATATGATTATCTCCAAAATAAATATAATAATATTTTTTCAATATTATTTTTCAAAAATTTTTACCTATCAAATATAATACAATTTAAAATTTTATTAAATTATCTGATAATCTGATAAATCTTGTTGCTGCCGGATCACCCTCCGGGAGGTCGTGGTAGTGCCGGAGAGTCCTCCGATCCTTTCCGACAAGTTTGGATGATGCTCTCGATGGTTTGTTGATAAGTCCTGCAAAAAATCTCGGGACCTGGATTATCGGCGGAATACTCTGACGATCAAGTTAGAAAGGAAGGATGGAATGGGCAATAATTTTTGGAGCTATGACCCGTGATGACGGTAAGGTCATAAGTGTGATGAGTCCTTAGAATGGCCTTACCTTGCCGGGTGTTCCCCTTATCTATTTATAATATCGTGCGGGGCTACGAAGAGGTTGTCAAGGAAGTGGCCTCTAGCAAACGTAACGGATCCTGACAGGTTGTTAGAATCTTACATCCTGCAATTCCTTCCACTAGTAACCTTTCCATTTAGGCTATTAGTTCTGTTGAAATGATGTCTTCCATAAATTTGTCTGTCGATCATGTCAATCACATTCATTACAACAAATATATGAAAAGATTCACCTCGCTGAAGTAAGTAGGATCGACCGTATCGGTCTTGATGCCTAGAAATGGCTAAGTATCTAGAGAAGGGGCCAGGCACCGAGAGAGAGAGAGAGAGTATGGGATATCGGATCGGGACTGACCAAGCATCCAATAAATATGGGAGTCGGTTCTGATCACGAGACCTTTCAAAGTTTTTATGTTATGAGTATCCTGGAGTCAAGAAGACCAGTCGCGATAGCAAATCTCAATGAATCCTGACCTCATCTGGCAACTACTGCTGTTTAGTCTTTTAGTTGCACCGTCATATTGTCTTTGTCGTCAATTACCGCAAAACGGCAAGCAATAAATCTTCTTCCGAAAGAAACGGCAAGCAATGAAGGAATTAAAAAAGACAACGAAAAGGTCATTAGACCTACGGGGACTTGTTTAACCCAGTAAACCTTTGCTGGCACCACGCAAGGTTTATTTTTAATTCAACGACAATATACCGTGCGTAAAGCTATCATGCCCGACTTTTATGCTATCTAATCCGTGTCGACTTCCCTTGTGGCCTCACATCTAAAATATCGAATCCGTGATCTATTAATTGTAAGGCAAGATTCCAGCCAGCTGGACTACCATCTAGATGATTATTCGAACCATCTTCATGGACTTGCAAGACTACAAGAAAGGTCGAAGAGGTTACGGGATTAGCTCCGATTAGATCCTTCCATCTTCAGGTCAGGATTTTTCGTAAGGAGGATGAAGGAAGAAGAAGGAAACAAGAGGATCGATGGATTAATTATTGGAGGATTTTTGGGCCTATTTATAGTTAGGATTCTAAATCTTCAGCGAATCATGTGTTCACGAAAGCAGAAGTGTACGGTAAGAAATTGCTGACATGGCATTACAGGAGCATGTAACAACCGTCTAGCATGTAATGGAATTACCAAGACCTCATGCATATTTGGGCCAAAGGATTGAGTCGTCCGTATCACAAGAAGGTCTTGTCCGGCTTTGGTTGATTGCCGAGCCGCCTTGGCTGAGCCAAGGGGCTTCAGCTTTTGAAGGCCATCTGCTTTTGGTCTGCTCATCCCATATTCTAGGTTAGCTAAACGGTTCTAACCAAAATGAGTTAAGAATCCTCCAATGTGCCAACATAGATCATGAGCTAGATAAATCTGGTTGTGCCACGTTACTATGGTCATTTATCGCCCCATCCTCCGGAGATGGCAACAATTATCCCCCATCAAGCAGTCCTTCCTCATCTTGCCTTGAATAGTGTTCCTCCAATCTACTTGTCTACCGTGGCATCTTTAACTTTTTTTTAATTTTTTTAATGAAACGATGTATTCATTGTGCGGAACGAGAGTGAACACAATCTAAAAAGTCAGACAAAATGATATTCCTAAGTTATACTGAGGAGGTCCGTCACTCCGACCAGAATACCGGAACCGAATGACGAGCAACATGGAAGGCAACCGAGGCACCCCTGTTAGATGAGAGTCCTGGGCTCCTTCTTTAGCTATAAGCATTCCTTTATATTGATCCTAAGATCTTTATAGAATCAGTAGTACTTGCACATGTTCCTCTTCTCAAAAAAAAAATAAAATAAAATAAAATCCTCTATCTTCTCAGGACAACACGAATAGCTTCAATCTTAGATTTCCATCGATGTTGTTGGGATCCTCGGAACGCATTTAGAGGAATATACTCAGCTAACCTTCAAAGCTAAATTCAAAGTCCATGGTGCTCGACTCTTCCCAGCCATGCTTTCTTATCGGTTATTTTTCTCCTTGCACTCCTTCACACTTTTTGCCATCTTTTTTCGCTACTTTCTTCATGTCATTAATGGTCTTCTCGATGTTAATGTACATGTTTGCTCGGGTCAAGAACTTAAAGTGTAAGTTCTCTTAGCCCATTCATCACCAAAGCTACTGCAATGGAGTGATTCAGCTCGTGCACCTCCAACACCTCAGCATCGAACTGGCTAATGTAGTATCGAAGGGACTCATTTTTTATCTTGTTTGATGGCAGACAGGTTGGTCGACTCTTTTCTCTGTCTCTTGTTGTTGATGAAGTGGTTGATGAAATGGCAACCAAAATATTTGAAGGAATGGATTGAACCTGGTCAAAGGCTCAAGTATTAGAGTTTGAGCTACTTTTCTAAGCATGGCCATAAAGACCTGGCACATCACAACTTCAAGGCATAGGATCTGTAGGACCAACATTAGGGATGCCAATTAATTGGGTCAGATCGGATGTAAATCGAGTCAAACAATCGTCAATCCGAAACTGATTTATTTATTAAACGAGTCAAAAATTCAGCTTGAAATTCAATCTATTTATTAAATAGGTAAGTTGATCCAACTAAGTCATTTATTAAATAGGCGAAGTCAAAGTTAAACATGTTACATAGGTTAATAACAGGTTAAATAGATTAAATAAGTTTTTGACGAGTTAAACAAGCTAAACAAGATATAAACATGTTAAATAGGCTTTAAATGGATTACCCGGCTCAACCCTACTTGAATAATAAATGGGTTAGGTGTTAGAAATCCAAAACCAATCCAAATATTAAATAGGTTAAATTGACCAGCCTCTTTATGACCCGAACCCATTTAGTTCAAACCTAAATTTGCTCATGGTATGTCAAACATAAACCAGGTTGATGCATCAGGAGTCATATTTTGCTAGCCTTAATGATCATAGGGCTCAAATTAATGTATTTTAAACTCCTCTCTGGCATGGTCTTTCCCATAATCTTCTGGGTGAAGGGTGGCTCATTCATCACTTCAGAATTATCTCATACTTAAGTCATCCATCCTTGCGAGACCTCGACCTGGTTGCTCATCTTCTTTAACTCAAAATTGTCACCTCGACTCCAGCCGATCCTTCCGATGCTCGAGTCAAAAACAAGATTTTTGACGGGAAGAGCAAGGAATCAACAGAATAAAGTTGCAATAATACCAATTTCAGGGATGCTCTAAGAGGATTGAGAATTGATTAATCATCTTTTATAGTGGATCTCTAGGCCTGAATCTTCACCGAATCACATCCCAACAAGCTCATGGTCGTACTTCAACCCACTTATTGACATGGCATAACAACAGAAGAATGTGCCATGATCATCTGGCATGCAACAAAAATTATCAAAGCCTCGTGCATATTTGGACCGAGGAGTTGAGATATCCTTGCCACCAAAAGGTCTTGCTCGGCAATTGGGTTGATCGCCGAGCTACCAAGCCGAGCTAAGAGGCTCGAAGATCGGCTGGTTCAGATATCGTCGCCCATCTTTTAGGTTAGCTAGAGGGCCCCAATCAAAACTCCTTTAAAAGAATATATATCTTCTAATGCACCTCATTAAGCCACCGCATAAATCATAAATCGGACGGATCTGACCATGCCACGTCACCATAACCATTGATCGTCATATCAGGTTCATATTTAAATGTCATGTAAAAGTTTATTTCATGAGCAAAGGAACGACCTTCCAGCATGCTACATCCATAAATTAAATCCTGCAAAGAAAGGAACCAAGGAAAAGAAGGAGCATGATCGATAGGTTGGTAATGGCAAAACTTTTCTTTTTATTTTTTTCTTGGATCGAAAGGGAGGGGAAAGGAAAGGACCACCTAATTTCTTTACTCTAGAATGATATATATACTTGCAAATTAATAAAACTTCCATTCGACTCAATTTAAGAACGGTTTATAATTTAGAAACTTCCATTCGAGCCCAGCCTGCCGAACATGCATGGCGGGGCGTTACAGAGGGGGATCCTTGGCACCGGGGCTCATGCATCGCGGAATGGTCCCCCAATCCAGAACCCACGCCGTGTACGAGGGGCAAGTCGCATGAAAGTAAACATCCCAGTCCTTTTTATGGACGGACGTGGTTCAACAAACCCTAACCAAATCTATCCAAGTAATAATTAATAAAACTCTGGATAATTTGTCTCGACCCTTTTGGAAGCCTTCCGACGCGTTGGCCGGGTCCTTTCGACGCACCCTTCTCCCACCCATCAAGCTCCCACCGTCAGGGCATTAATTCTTTCCCCCACCCCCACGACCTCTCCGTTTTTAACCAAACAGCCATCAGTCTCCCAACCATAAATAACTTCCCCAGGCTCCATTTCTTTAGCTCGTCTCTCCCCCCCCCTCTCTCTTTTGCCCTTTTTTCTTTCTTTCTTTTATTTTCTTTTATCTTATAAAGGGGCGTCGGGATAGTTGGAAGTGGGCTTTGTCTCGCTCGTTTACTTCGTGGGCGGATTTCTCTTGGTTGAGAGATACAGAGATGGGACTCTTCTCGCTGGTGACGGGGTGGCCGGGGCCGAGTGGATTCGGATCCGCTTCCACCGCAGAGCAGGTCACCGACGGCATCGACGCCGGCAATCTCACTGCCATCGTCACTGGTCTCTTCCTCCATCTTTGCTCTCTTTCTTTGCCCTCTCCCTTCTAAATTCTTGATAGATGTTGGAGATTTCTTTAGTGTTTTTTTGAATCCCGATGCTTTTTGGTGGTTAGGAGACGAAGCTTGTAGAATTTGAGGCCCGACCATCCAAATAGGTTCTGTTAGGTTGGGACGGGAAAGGATGGATGGAGTTGAAAAGGTGGATGATTTACATCTGATTTAAAAGGTTCCATAAAAAGATAGATTGAAAAAAAAGAAGAAAGCATGCGTTATCCCTGGCCCGCCGATTTATATCCTTTCAAAGGTTTAACAAATTTAAATTTTGGATATGATAAATAAAAAATGAAATTATCTATCTATCCAGCCCACTAATTTAAATGAAAATCAGGGGGAAAAAAAATCTAAAAGATAAAATTTTATATTAATAAAAAATATTATTATTATAAAATTTTAATCATTCTTTACTTTTTTATTAATGTTATTTATATATTTTTATTTATCTATATTATTAATTCTATACTATTAAATTTTATTATTAATTATTTAAATTTTAGATGTAATTTTCATATTCATGATTAAAGAATTAAAATTATCTTTTATTTTTTTATTTACATTTATTATTTTTAAATATATATATTTATAAAATTAACTAACTATTTAAATTAAATTATAAATTAATTAGTTAATTTATATAATTACTATATATAAATAAATAACATCATTAATGCTTGATGTATAAAATTATTTGTTAAATTAAATTGAATATTTATTTTTTTATATAATTATAAATTATAAATATTATAAGTTTATATATTATTTACTATTTTAGTATAAATAAATATTAAAAATTAGTAATAATAACATTTTCTATCAAAAAAGTAGTTTTTTTAAAAAAAAATTCATACACGTATCATCCTTACTTCGTTTCATTTTTCCTGATACGAAAAAAATCATTTTCGTCCATCATTCTTTGTTTTAGCGAATACACGAGGGAATAGACGAAAGATCCATCCATCCTTTTCCTTATTCATCTCCCCTTCAATCCATCGTCTGAAACAAACAGAGAGTTAGTATTTTTTAAGGTTACATAACCATTTTTACGGGAATTCTTGGCACGTTGTTCTCTTGAATTCTTTCTGGATTTGATCATCGTTCCTCTTTTTAGCTAAGGAAATTTGTTTTTTTGTGAAGGAAATTTGGCCATCGTACGTTCTCGTTTCGGTCGCATATGAATGGAGAAATTCTTGTACTTCATGGGTTTTTTTTTGAAAAAAGAAAAAAACTATCATGGACCCTGCATTCCTTTCCGCAAGCCAGTCGCTTTCAGTAAGAAAACAAAATGTCAGTACAAAATAGACAGCAGATGGATGGGGGTAATGTTTTTGTTTTTTGTACGGGTAAAGTTATGAGGTTCAGAAGTCTGCGTGCTTGTGTATCGTTGTCGTCTCGGGATGTTCTTGTCATTTGCTGTCTTTTCTTTTGGTAGAAGTTTTCTACTGCTTTCGGTAACTCCACTTTTTTTTAACAAAGTCTTTCGTGGGCTTCTACCTTATGCGTTTACTTTTTATCGTTTGGTTTCATTTACTTTTATCATCCTATTATTTTTCTCCTTGTTTAACCGATAGTGTTTTCTTGACTTTTTCCTCATTAATTCATTACCATAGTTATCCGGTAAGTAAAAGAATTGTACTTCCTGAATTTGAAGTTTTAAACATCACCCTGCCACAACAATTGGCTCACTCTCGCGGGCTTGAAACCATCTGATTCATAGCTTTCACTATCTTGTTTTACTCTTACCAACCATCGTGAAGGCCTTCATTGGTTCTTGTTGCTGGTTCGCAACAAGAAGGCTGTAGGATTTAATGTGCATCAAAGACCTGCTTATTGCTGGAATTGATCGGTTTAATGAACCTCTGGCAGAAAATGAGTTTGGACACTTGTTTAGCTACTTTTGTTGCTTGCTCAGCGAATGATTATTAAATAACAGTAGTATTTGTAGTGATTTCTGAGTAACTCACCTAGTAACGGTAAATAGGCTTAGCTAACAGTTGGGCGGATTACAATAACTACATCATGAATTGTCTTCTTAGGAATTATCATTGGTATTATTTTGTCTGTTCCTTCCTGTTTCATTTCATTACTGCTTTTGGTGTTTCACCTTTTCAAAAAACTGTGTTTTGGGATTTTACTTCGAGGGCCCGTTTGGTTGGAGTAATATGGCATGAAAAAATAACTCTAGTTTTAGATTATCGCATTTGGCATAAAAAATGGACGAGAAGATGGTAAAATAAATAGTGGATCCCATGTTTATTTTTTTGAGAAAGGAAGTAAAACAAATACTACAAAGTGGTGGAATTTATTTTTCTATGTTGAATTATCGTGTGGAAGTAATTTGAAATTATTATATCTTGATAAAAATACCCTTATAATATATTCTAAATTAAATTAATATATTGTTTAAAAATATTTATAAATAATAAAAATATTTAATGTATTAATATATTTATTAATAATTATGAATTATTAATAAATAATAAAAAATATTTGTTACTTATCAACAAATCTAATATAGGATTTATTAATAATTCATATATTTATTTATATACCAAAACATACTAAAATTTATTTATAATAAGGCATACTATAATTAATTTTAAAATATTTATTAATTCATGTAAATATATTTCGATATTCAAAATAATATTGATAGTGTTTATGTAAGTGGGCCATAAATGGCCAAAAAATTGACCGAGAAAAAATATTATTACTTGAATTGTTAATTTAAGGTCATTGATGAAAATTTTGGCAATATTCTCATATAAGATTACCTCCAACTAAACATTGTAATCATTTTCTGATACCATTTTTCAAAGTAGTTTTTCCAACAACCAAATATAATAAAATTTATTTTTTTTTGCAATCATTTTTCTAAAATTAATGATTTCTAAGAATTCTCAAATTGTTCCATAATATGACATACCCTAACCAAACAAACCCCAAGTTTTAGAATGTTTTGACGTGTTTGCTTCTTATCTTCAAGTTTGTTTATGCTTTATCTTCTTAGTTTGTTTAACTGATGGAAAAATGTTTAGGATTTCGAATTGATATGTATTTGAAGTTTCGGTAGTTCTGGTCGGCCAACATCTTATGTTATATTTTCTTGGTCATTATTAAGTCCTCTACTAGAAGTATAATCGAGCCGAATCAAGTTGAGTAGCTAGAGGCTTGAGCCCTACTTGACTCAGAATACTTAGACTCAAAACTTAACTTGAGATCCATCAAGCTCAAACTCGACTCGATTAAAAAAAAAAAACCAATTCTTGAGATCAATTTGACTAGGCTCAAATATCAACAGAGGCATACTTGAGATCAAGTTTGAGATCAAATTTGAGTTTTCGTCACGATCAAAAACATATGATTAAAACAAAATATACCATATAATATTATATTTAAAATATTAAATTAATAATATGTACTTTGAATAAAATATAATATTATTAAAAATATATTTACCATACTAGGCTTGTAAGCCCTTGATTCAAGTATTTTGCTAGTTAAGCTGAGTCAAACTTTGACCCAAGTTGAGCTTGAGGAGCTCACGAGCTACTCGGCTCGTTTGCATCCCTAGCCTCCACCATTTACGTCTGCAATTTTCCCTAACTAGAAGAGTGCTTAGGTCTATTAAACAGTTAAGACCTGCTTGTTGATCAAATAGGTTAGGTGAGGAGCCTCCTGCAGTAATGATTTTGACGACTCAATTTTGTTACTTGTGCTTCTTGGCCCACCAAATAATTGCTCTGTGGTTGATGCGAATAGTTATTAGCTATTGGTGCAGCTTTCTAGTTTCTGAATAACTTCTTGAACTATATCATATAAGCTCATACCATGGGACATGCTCAGATGTATGACTGTAAATTTATCATGACCATGATCATTATTTCGGAAGCAGCCATAAACACTTCTTTGTTCTTTACACCAATAAACTTTAATTCGGTGCCCACCATCTTGTGCTTATCTTGGGAAATATACTTTTTAGATGATATTTTGAGAAAATAAGTGCTGAAGTAGCTTATTTTAATGCCTACTAATACTTATATGTAAAGATTATATGCCTCAAAATGAGATCAGAGGCTTTCTTTTGCTGTTTGTATTGCATCTTGTGATTATATATGTGTCTCTGTATGTGATCCAGGAGGAGCAAGTGGGATTGGTGCAGAGACTGCAAGAGTCTTGGCACTTCATGGAGCCCATGTCATTATTGCTGTAAGGAACATGGAGGCTGCAAATGATACGAAACAGCTCATCCTCAGTAGCAATCCAGCAGCTAGGGTGGATGCTTTGAAGCTTGATCTTAGCTCGTTAAAGTCTGTACGAGCATTTGTAGATAAATTCATATCGATGGATCTTCCTCTTAACATCTTAATGTAATATCTGTTATCCTTATCATATGAAAGGCATTTCCTTACTTTGAACTAGATCATTGTTTTTTCATTCAACCATGTTTTTACATTACTATTGGAGGGCAGAGTTTGTTGTCTCTGAGCATTGATGATTCATGGTTCTTTTTTTAAGATCCACATTGAACTAAAATTTGACAGTCTGTTATTTTATATTTCAGAAACAATGCTGGTGTTATGTTCTGTCCGTACCAACTTTCAGAGGATGGAATAGAGATGCATTTTGCCACCAATCATCTTGGTAATCATACATTACCCAGATCTGGTTCTATGATACCTGCTTTTAGTAAAACTTAGTGTTTTGGGAGTAATCATCTACTTGTTTTTTTTCTTGCATCATCTAATGGGTAACCTTCTACGGCTGTATTTCCCTGATTGGTTATGTTTGTTGGATGGTCAATTTCTTTCCATCAGGTCACTTTTTGTTGACAAACCTTCTTCTTGAGAAAATGAAAAGCACAGAAAGGAAGATGGGGATTGAAGGTCGCATTGTTAATCTGTCATCTATTGCGCACCTTCATTCATATGATGAAGGAATACGGTTTGATAATCTCAATGACAAGGATGGGTATGTCAGCACTTAAATCTGTTAGTTGCGGTTTACACATCTCTAGATTTTATGTATTTAGCAGTATGCGAGGAGTCAAATTAAGATCTTAGACAATTTTATTGCAGTAGCTGCATGTTTGATGGAGAAAACAATTGTTTTTGAGTTTATCCACTTAAGTTTTCTGCTTATCCCCTATGTTATTAGATATTCTGATAAAAGAGCATATGGTCAATCGAAACTGGCAAATATATTGCATGCCAACGAGCTTTCAAGACGCTTGCAGGTACTAATGCTTCTTGTGCCAACAATATCTACTCAGCTTTCTCTATATTTTAATCAGTTTTTGCAGTGCATTCTCTGTTTTGTAATCCATTGTATGCATATTATATGAAGAAATGCACAACGAAGGGGTGTTGATGAGTGCAGTGAACTTCTACTCCCAAAAAAAAAAAAGATTATTGCATTGAACTACCTTGCTATCAAGACATGAGATGTTGTTGTGCACTTCAGAAGCAAATTATAATCCATATCTAATTTCTTCTCTCATGCAAGGTTTTTGATGCATAAGATTTGGTTCTTTATGTAATTTTATTACAGACATCTGTAGATGAGCAACTCAATTAGGCATGGTGCAATGCAGAGGGTGGTTTGGTTCAGATGTCATTGATTAAATGTAGCATGCCTCTAATGTGTGTAAATGCAGGGATCAGGGCTCAATGCCTGTGCATGTTAGGCATGTTGTGCATTTTAGGGTTCTCTTTTTGACTAATATTGTCCATGTCAAGCAAAAATCTAGGCATTATCTCCCCATGATTTTACGATATGTGTGTATCATATTGGCTGCATAAATGGAATGCATATTCTGCCTTTGATCTGCATCCCAGGTGTCCGTTAATATATATTCTGTTAGACTTCCATGAAGATGCTAGACAAATCTCCACATTTTGCATAACAGGAAGAAGGTGCAAATATTACTGTAAATTCCGTGCATCCAGGATTGATCGTGACATCTCTGTGGAGACATTCATTTCTTCTGATGAGTATGTTGATTAGTTTAGCATACTTCATAAAGCAACAATTTGTTCAACCACGAATAACCTTTGTGTTTTGCCTAACACTGGTTGCTATCTTCCAGGGGTTCTAAGGTTATTCACTTACATATTTTGGAAGAATGTACCACAGGTATGCAACCAAACATACACTAGTCTAATGACACGAGAAACTGTTTTTTTCCATGACATCAATTAAAAAAATTGTAGATCGATTCAATTTTGATCCACAACATCCTTAAGTTCTCTGTGTTCTTTTTTTTCTTCTTCTTCTTCTTCTTTTTTTTTTTTTTTTTTCCTGACCTACTATTTCAAAGATTGAAATGCAAGTTAAATTTGTCCTGCACCAGGTTTTTCATCTTTAATAATTTATCTCTTATTGAGCACAGTGCAACTGCTGAACATGCAAATCCGTAAATATGTGAAAAAATAATACTGAGTTACTTTTAGGATCAGGTTTAGGAAAAGCTTCTCATTGATCATTCAGCACGGTAAATATCATATTCATACAGCTATAGTAAAGCTATCATATTACATCTGGTGCATGCATACTTCTCGGTCGCCAAATTTTGGTTTTATGAATATCATTTTGTTGATGAAATAGATTCTATATTCTGGAAATCTCTCATTAAATTAAATATATGATGATAAATGTTCGATTGTATAATAGACTTTGTCAGACAAAACTATATTTTGTGGTAAGAATGTCTGAGGATGCACAGGTCCACGTGAATGTAAGATGACCATAACAGAGTAAATATATTGAGGTGGATGTGTTAGTTATGATGGATGGAAAACAAGTATAGCGAAAAAGAAGTGGAACTAGTAGAGGATAGATTTAAGAGTAAATCATCAGGATAGTTTGGTTATTTGCATCATAGGCCAGAGAATGCCCCATTGAGAACTGAGGACCTGAGCATATAAGTTAATAGGAACACAGCAAAGCTAAAAACGAGCAATGAGGATGATTTGAAGGCATTTCTCTTTATGGTGAAATATGTTTTTTCGAGATAAGAGCAAAAGTAGGCCCCGCATATCTAGCCCCAATTGGATTGAGCAAGGAGTATCAATATTTGTTTGTTTCGTTACCAACATCTAATCTGTGACTTCCCCTACTGACTTCCCTTGCATGTATTAGAAATCAGGCGAGGGGAGCTATTTGGTGCTGTTTTTATTTTTGCGTTTACCTGCACATTATGTCGTGGAGATTTATGTTCACTATAGCATTTGCACGGAACTTCTACCATTCCTTTGAAAAAGCAATAATATTGCTGATAAAAAGCTCTTAGGTTTTACAAACAATTTAACAAATGAAACGGTTTCATGACCCGCCCATTCAGTCTGGTTCAAAATTTCTTCTTGGATTTTTGAACACAAAAAAGGAAAATAAAAGCTATACAAAATGGGGCCTGAATTATTTGCGTCACAAGTATCAATATATTAATTTCGCATTTGATTGAAGCATCGTGCTATGTCATTATGAGCCTTGAGCAGTCCTGAATGGTACGTGTTTGCAGGGAGCAGCTACTACATGCTACGTTGCATTGCATCCGAGTCTCAAGGGTGCGACAGGGAAGTACTTCCTCGACTGTAATGAGGAGAAGCCCGGTGTAATGGCCAGAGAAGAAACCTTGGGCAAGAGGCTTTGGGATTTCAGCGCAAAGCTGGTTAAATCAGCTCAGTAATATCCAAGTAAAGATCAGACCAAGAGCTACCGATAGAAATATTATAGCATTCTCTTGCTAATATGGTGTCGGACTATCTGTTTGCTTTTGCAGTTCAGGACAAATATCAAATATTACTGTACTATTGGCTTAATTTCTTGGAGAGAAACTGTTCCATTTTATGCTCGGAAAAAAAAAAAAAAAAAAGTGCCATTTGTTTCCTAAATCTTCTCCCGGTTTGTATCCACATGATACCGCTGAACGAGTTTTGGTAATTCCTCGAAAGGACCGGTACTTCAGTGATGCGAGAAATAAATCAACCTCTTTACCTGGAGTCAGATTTAAATTTATGTTAATGGATTTTGTTAAGAATCATCGTTAAAAGCCATTTCTACCAGGTAACACTGCTGGCTAAAAGAACCATGGAAAGACATTAGGTATCAATTTGTCTCGAGGAATCAGAAACATGAACGGATATGAAGTCATATGAATCAACGAAAATTGAATTCGCCTACTCGCGCTTGTTTCCCTCGAAGGGCATCCATTTGCCAAATACTCGATCTCCTGAGAATCCCAAAATAGGTTTTTCCCGGTTCAAGAAGAAACCGTCCTGGAACGCTTCATTGGATCGTCGATTAGGCTAGCTGAGCGTCTCTTCTTCGGCCTCCCATAGCCCGACGGCTCGGGTGAAGCAGACGGAGCTGGCGACGACCAAGGCGGCGAAGAGCGGAGGGATTATGAAATCGTCCTTGGAGCGGCCGAAGAAGTGGACCGGCACGCACACCAGCTCCCCCGGTGGCCCTTCCATTGGGAGCCTCACGGTGCCACCGACGGCACGGCAACCCCGCGCGAAGGACGACGACGGCGACACCGCCCAGACGAACGCCACCTCCGGAGAAAAAGCCGCCACCGCCACCGTGACGGTTATGAGCGCCGTCCACGTGGCCATGTAGATGAAGGACAGGGCCATGGGTTTGTGAATGGAAACTGTATTTTTTTTTTTTTTTTGGGCAGAAAAATGGAAGCTAGAGGAGTGTGATGGCGAAAGAGGCGGAGAAAGATGATATATATGCACTTAGGGGACACATTTCTGTTTACCTTGGAAGGGATTCAACTAATTTTGTTCAGGATGTAAGAGACGGGAGAAATAGGTTTAAATTAAGGAGTAAAAGAGTAGGTGACCGGAGGCACAGAAGAGGAGTGCGTCTGAACGACTCCTCACCGTCGTTGGTTCAGTTGGGGCGTGCGACCCTTCCACCCTGACCTCAAGTCATAAATCTATATTTGAAATACTTAAAAAAAAAAAAAAAAAAAAAAAAAAAAAAAAAAAAAGAAAGAAAAGAAGCATATGCGGAACACCAGCCAGGTCTGCTTTATAATTTATAAGACTCGGTGATCTGGCTTCAAAAGACCATCTAGAATCGCATCATGTCCTGGCTTCGAAAGACCATCTAGAACCACATCAAACATGATTAAATAATCATGTTGACGTATTCATCTTCGAATAAAAAATGACTACGAAAAAATTAATATATGTCATGTATCGAAACTGAGATTGAAAAATCATTAACGAACAAGGTTGAAAAACCATCTGGAGATGGTCACACCCGGGATTTAACTCCTTCCCTCTTTTAATTGACCAAAAAAAAAAAAAAAAAATGATTGAGTAGCTAACTGCAAATTGCTAATAATAAGCCGAGAAGTATAAAGAAGTCGCCAACTAGTTATCTATCAATTCAACTTTGCTAAATTTCTAGCAACACCGCTGGAAAATATTTATCAAGGTCACATCATGAGATTTATCTAATTAATTATTATCATGATAATTTTACCGGATTCACTTGTTCACTATAATATTATACATAAATTTTTACTTGTTCGAAATATCAAATAATATTGGCCAATGCACACAAATTATTGGAGATTCAATTGCATTTCATAAACTAAAAACACTGAAAATGAATTACGTTGCCCTTCAGCCAAACTTTACCATGCTCGCATGGTGTCAACAGCATTGTTCATTCTGACAGATTAAGCATGGCCTAATCGGCATGATCCACCTGCCAGTTTTATCCATGCGACTGAAGTGTCGCAACCAACATAACTAAATGAAACAGGTTTTGCATTGGAGAAAGTAAAAGTAGGCAAGTAGTTCATGATTACCAGGATGCACCTTAAAAGATAGCATTGCATATAAAATTTAAATCATGCACTTTCTATATCATTATCCAAAAAAAATATCAGAAATCGGAGAGCAGCTATACTGAATTGCACTGCACAAGCACAAAGTCCAATCCCAGAACAGATAGGCAAAACCGATTATCCAGCAATGCTATCATTGAATGAAGCTCCAACCAAAACCAACTGGCTGTATAATTATAGGAACAGATTAACATGAAAATGATGATTGCATGCTTTTACCTTATATCCAGTTCCGCCCCATGGCACCCTCTCCCACCACCCCACCCTCCACAAATAGAAAAACCATGCTAACGATTACATTCATCGTAGTCATGAAATTAAAATGAATCTTGGATAGCCAGTTTACTAGGCTTTTTGAAGTGTGATCTGCAGCATGAATGAGACACATGTGACTGATAATCAGATACTTGCAAAGGATATAAACATCTTACAAACTTTTTTCATGAACAAGGTTCGCGCATCTGAAAGGCCTGCCAGAATCTTCGCATGATCATCTCCCTCCTTCGTCCTTAAAGACCAAATCCCATAGCTCTCAAGACTTACATACATAAGAAATATAATTCAGTTGCCCGTGTGATAACCAAATCAGGCGCCCATCAATTAAACCAAATCGTAAATCCAAGGATGTTAGTAGACAAGTCACATACTGTAATATAACGTATAAAGCAGATGCATGCAAGCACCTACTTCTTTGAAGAAGCATTGCACATTTGCACTCAACCAATTCTGTTAAGAGCCCTTCGTTCTACCGAGGGGTTGGTACAAGCTTCTTTACTCCCACCTACTTCTTTCAAGAATACCTTCAGAAGCATTGAACTCAACCAATTCTGTTAAAAGCCCTTCGTTCTACCGAGGGGTTGGTACAAGCTTCTTTTACTCCGACCGGTTCTTAATTAAATAGGGAAAATAATTGCTTTGCAAGCCCCTTTTTTTTTTCCTTTTTTAAGAGTAAGGCAGGAACTGAACCGGACTAGCTCGATGGATTTCGGGCAACCCAAATTTGGATCAAACTTCGGACCAGGCTTTCAGTAATTCGGGCCGGACTTCAGATTTTATAACAAAGCCCATTCAATTTTCGAGCCGGGCTCGAGCTCTTATTTGGCACGACTCGATCTGGCCCAAATCAAGCTCGTCCATTTAGTCCGAATCCAATGCTATTTAAATGTCTAACCTGAGTCACCTACAAGGCTCTCACCATCTTAGGCTCTCTCCGTCACCTCTACTCTTGGTCACCCCATTACCATCCACGGTTCCATGCGACCCTGAACACTTCGACAAAAATTCAAAGCTTCAAACCCCATCGAAAAGGACTCCAATTTCCTATCCAATTTTTGTTTGATCCACAAAATCTCTAACCGTTGGATCATCAATAAACGCATCATAAATCATGCTACTCAAGCCTAAATCAAATCAAAATGCCCCATGGCTATCGGATCTTCGCTCAAATCATGTGCCACCGTTGGATCATGCAAAACATACCATGAACCATGATAAAACGCCAACCTCATCCTAGTGGACCGCAACACCAGCCCATGGACCATGCTCGTGCCATAGACCGCACGTAGATTGTGGTCACTAGGCCATGCATGCATGTCCACAAGCCTACCTAGACCGCACATGCTTGGCCAGGCCTACGGGCCTTCTTCCAAGCTTGGTTCCTCCTCGACTTAGTTTTGGATCATGTTCCAAACCAAATCGAAATGCTGAACCCAATAATTGAATATAGTCATAAAGAATTCACTTAAAAGGTTAGTTTATATGCTTTAAAAGGGATTATTGTAAACATACAAAATTGGAATGCTAAAAACTCAAGATCCCTATTCACCCTCACAACAAATCAAGAAATATCCATAGATGATTTCCTGAATGAAGATTATCTTACACATTGTCACAACCCATTATCAGCTAGAGGTCTGAAAGAATTTGAAATACTTGAGAATGTACTCAAGTACATTATCATAAGAAACATAGCAGATAAGATAGATTGGAAGTGGTGCAATTCTAAAACTTTCTCAGTATACAAATGTTAGGGGTGTGAGATATGGGTTCATTTAAATAAACTGGAAGCTGCCACTCCCAGAAAAGGTTGGAATATATGACCGGCTAACCTTCAGAACAGAATCCTGACAGCAAATAATATGAAGAAGCATATAGATAGAATGGACCTGTGCACTGTCTATCATGTGGAAAGGAAGATGAAACAGTAGGTCACCTCTTTGTAAGATGAGGGTTCACACAATACAGCTAGGAAAAATTCGAAGACAAGATATCCATGAAAACTGATACCCAACACAAATAAGGAGATTCGGAGTGACTCGAGATGAACCATAAAGGAAAAGAGTCAAAAGATGGGGTAGGACTGCCCAATGACTGACGACATGCTGGAGTGTGTGGAAGGAATGATAGAGCATTCGGGTTTGAAGCTAAAGATGCTAATGAGGTGCAGAAGCAAAGCCCTTTCCTCTGGGAAGTTTGACATCAAGCCATGAGGGAAAATACCAAAGGCCAGTTCAGCGAATGTTACGGTTGATTGAAAGGGAAGGACTGAGTTAAACTTAACAACCAACTCATGTTTAGATGCCAGGATAAAGTAAAGTAGGAGCCACTCACAACTTACCCTCAGTCAGAGAACATAATGTGCCTTGTTTTTTGGTAAATATTGATCATGTGTGTGAGTCCATAACTCAAATACACAACAAAGTCAAATGATACAAACTCCATACACGTTTCTAAGTTTCATACACAAAAGGGTGGAATCCTGCTGTTTCATAAAAATTAAAAATTTGAAGGAAAAAAAAAATCAAGGTCCAACTAGCTGCATAATGAATATACATTATTCATATCCATTTAGAGTTAAATATTTAATTGTCCAAGATATTTCAACAGTAAATCCTTGGGTGAAAACAGAATAACAAAAATACCTGCAATAACAAAAAATTATCCTCCAAAGTAGCCAATTACTTTTACTTTCAAGCTATTCACTGCCTATCACAACCTCAAGCAGATATATTCCCTAACATACCCATCAAGTTTTAACATCCATCAAACTCTTAAGAAGGAAAGAGATAAAAAAAATTATCTGAAAACACAGCAACAAAATATGAATTAGAGGCATACCCACCTGACGAAAATAAATTTAAGCAGGCACCATAATACACCTACAACAAAAGGAAACCTCAGAATGGAATCATGCAGACATACTTTAAAGATGAATATTATACGAACTACCAAGGATAAGAACAAAAGCCAGGAAACAATTTCCACAGAAAATCAAGCATTAAAATAAAATAAGGAGAAAAAAAATATGTTAATAATTTGTGAATGCAATGAATAATGGTTGAAGAAAAAAATTCTTCCATATAACTGAACATCATCAGTCACTTAACTAATTAATTTAAATCTTGAGCAAAACTTAACTTTTACAAAGACAGGATGTAAGACAGCCAATCATTTCCTGAAACTCAAGAAGGCAAAGTTCTTTATTGGTCTATTCTGCATAGTTTCGTCATATCACTTAGAAATCATCTTTGCAAAATTGACGATGACACAATTAAATTTTCTCGTTCCAACCAATCACCGAAACAATACACATTATAGCTTCATATATTTACTAAAACTGTAAAAACTATCAATGCTGTAACATTCCAACAATCCTATATTTCTTGGATTCGGCACTATCAGACTACCGTAACAGAGGGGCGAAGCCATCAGATCATATTCCAAGGTGACATGAATTTCCAAGGCCTGAAACATGAATTCAGAATAATGCCAGACTGACAGCACCCATTCGAATGTCTAAAAAACAATTTCGAGTTACAAAAAAAAAAAAAAAAAAAAAAAAAAAAAAAAAAAAAAAAAAAAAAAAAATCTACATAGGTATTTTATCTAAAATAGATAAAAAAACCTTTGTGCATATCAAATAAATGCCAGTCCACCGTTCAAGAATCGATCCATCCAAGGAAACAGACCAAAGCACAGGATTCAAGCATTAGACCCCGGTAGTTGTCACATCTTCACAGCGAAGACAGACCAATACACTAAGATAAGTGTCAAAATAGTAGAGATCACAACAGATCGAAAATTAAAAAGGAATCGGGGAAATTTTGTTTGAAAATATAATATATATCTTGAACTCAAGCACACATATGCCCCTCCCCCCTTTGGCCAGGACAGGACTCAAGCATTAGACCCCAGTAGTTGTCGCATCTTCACAGCAAAGACAGACCAATACACTAAGATAAGTGTCAAAATAGTAGATATCACAACAGATCAAAAATTAAAAAGAAGGAATTGGGGAAATTTTGTTTGAAAATATACATATCTCGAACTCAAGCACACACATGCCCCTCCACTTGGCCAGAATTTATCAAGATAACGAAAAGGCACCAAGGCACATAAATCAAACGAGCAAATCAGACATTCAACAAGGAATATAAAAGATCTAACTTCAGATTTCAAGATCAGAGATCGGTATTTTACATTAGACTATCCAACTTCCAACAAAATATCAAAGGAAAAGAAATAGAGATGACTAAAAAGAAAAAACAGAAGGGGCAAAGAAGCACCCAAGCAAAAACCTAGATTCCAAGATAGTTTCCAGACGAAGCCGGCAGATCCAAACAAAGATCATTCACGAACTGGTAAACTTGGTAACAGCCTTGGTACCCTCCGAGACGGCGTGCTTGGCGAGCTCGCCGGGGAGGACGAGGCGGACGGAGGTCTGGATCTCCCGAGAGGTGATGGTCGGCTTCTTGTTGTAGCGGGCGAGGCGGGAAGCCTCCTGTGCGAGCTTCTCAAAGATATCGTTGATGAAGGAGTTCATGATGCCCATGGCCTTGCTGGAGATCCCGATGTCCGGGTGAACCTGCTTCAAAACCTTAAAGATGTAGATCTTGTACGTCTCGCTGCTCTTCTTCGCCTTCTTCTTCCTCTTCTTGTCGCCGGCGGCGCCCTCTTTCGATGGGAGGCGCTTCTCGGCCTTGGGCTTCTTCTCGGCAGGGGCCTTCTCGGCTACTGCCTTCTTCTCTTTGTCCTCCGCCGGCTTCTCGGCAGCAGGCTTCTTCTCCGCCGGCTTCTTGTCGGCCTTTGGCGCCATAGGAATTAACGTCAAGAGAAAGGGAGGGGAAGGGCTGGCGAGGTATCGGACTGGAAGACGGGTAGAGGAGGAATCGTCTACCAGATGAAGAGTCGAGGTTAGGGCGGATTTCATATTTATAGATAGAGGCGGTCTGTTGTGATTGGTCTGGAATGAGGGTTCCGGATCGATGAGCTGTGCGTGATCTTAGCCGTCGAGTGATTGCATGAGATCGACGGCTTGTAATCGATTGCGGCAAATACACTGGCGTCGCGTATGCTTACCATTCGGTTGGGGGGTTAGTTCGGATCGATGATGTGGCTTAGGTCCAAGCAAATCCCGGGTTGGAGGGAAGCAGCCTGGTACACGGGCGGGAAAGAAATTTGCGTAAAGGGTGGAACCGCGAATCTGCAAAAACTATCACGATTCACGAGGAAATCCCAGGCCAGGCTGTGCCATATTATCTCACCAAGCGACTCGGATTTTTTTTTTTTTTTTTTTTTTTTTTTTTTTTTAACGACTCGTCACTTCCAATTAAATGTACGAAACTAACGATGCTCGTGCTACAAAGTTGGGTCCGCACTTGACCAGTAGAGGTGGATCCGACGGACCCATTCCAGCGTGTCAGGATCCAGGCAATCTATTTAGATATCATGATTACTCAGAATGGTGGATATGCTTGGCAGGATATTTTGAACGACCTGGATATGGCCGAGGTGAAACTAACTCAGCCGTGGTCGACCTCATCAAATCAAACAAAAACAATCTAAAGGAACGATTACACCAGTCCAAAAATGTCAATGATAATTTCGTTCACATCTATTATTACATGATTGAATTACTTGTGACTGTCAAAATACATGATCAGCCATTCCGGTTTGTTGAAATCATGAACTAGTCATTATTGTATACTACTGCACATTAAGCATATCATGAAAACAACTATTAACCAATTATAATGAAATTTCAGCTATGATTCCTTTATCAAGTATTTGTTTTAATTATTTTTCCCACTGGACAAGATTTACAAACTGACATGTTAATTTTATTAAGCGAGCCTTCTGAAAAGGTAGCTAACCTCATGTGCTCATTTTCTAGTTCCGAGTGACGCGAAATATCACCAAAGATGTTAATATTTCCATTATGCAAATACCAATTTTCATATGTTACCGACTATCAGATGGGGGTGAGATTACGGCGTGTACTTCTTGTTCATCCAATACAGCATGGGCGGGAAAGAAAATGCTCATTGTTTTGTTCCCGTAGCTACCGAAGATGTTTGGTATGGAATGGGAACCACTCACCTTGGTGCTGATCTTGATTTCTGATTCATGTAACCAAAGCTATCTTGTTGCACATATGTTTGTCCTTTGCGTTACGCTAGATGGGCTTCATGATGTTTATGAGAAGCTGCAAGTCAGTTTTCTAAACCATGCAAGAGCTTCAGTTCTCTGAGGCAAGCTTGATGTTTTTTGTGTACTGGATTGACAAAGGATTGCTGTCCTCCTACAGCTTCCTGTAGTGCAGCATAGACATGGACTTTGTAAATCAAACTTTTAAACATTCATCGTATAGTTAATTTCTGATTGATTTACTGATTAAGATATGTTGGACGCAGACAACAAATAGGTCTGGATCCCCTACAATTTAGTAACATTATGTATGGAGGATGTTATACCCAACCGACTCACCACCAAACCGGACCGGTCTCTTGCTGTGATCTAATCGGACCGCTCTTCCGAAGCTCCGACGAACACTCCCCGGTCGAAGTCCGATCCACTGAAACAGAGATCCGAGTAACCCGTTTCTGCTGAGGTCCACCCCGCTGAACTCCTTCGAAAATCCGACCCACCGAAGCAGAGGTCCGAACAACCCGCTTCCGCTAAGGTTCGGTCTGTCTGCTCCTGCTGAAGCTTCGACGGATGCTCTCCGTCAGAGGTCCGACCGACCCTCTCCAATCGGGGTCCGACCAACTCACTTCAAGGATCCAAAAGGTAACCGGGGGACCCCATTTTGAGCTAAGGACACTCTTCCTTCTCCATACGCTGCCTTTCTGATTCCTTCATTCTATTGTCCTCAAGCTCCTGCTAACTTGAACATCGGAGTGTCCCTTGCCGGAACACCTCCGGTCCTTGGGGACTTTGTTGCAGGTCGACCGGGAGAAGAGCGCTCCAACCTAGCTGTCCGACCCCGATCCAGGAGAAGTTGCGGCAATAGATTGGCGCTAGAGGAAGGACCCGCCGGGGGGCTACCGTTCTCTAAAAGGATGAATCCGTTCACTTAGTCACGTAATGGCTAAGGGAAGAGTCCAGAACACCTCCGCTCGGAGAGGTCACTTCATGTCCAGATCCGAAGGACCTCCCAAGGAGAATGATGCCACCATCGCCGCCATCATCGAACCCACCGTCACCCTAGGACTGCAGCAGTTCCAGATGCTCCTGAACCGCATCAACAAGCTTACTATTGCGGTTCAGCATCTCTAGGAAGTGGCTAATAATCGACAGCAGCCACCTGCTGCATCTTGCATCCACCATCAACCCGTTGCTGAGGGAAGCCGGCGGCAAGAAGCCCCTCAGCCTCTCTCTCATGTCGCTCCGGAGCCGCGAAGATCCTTGGGGGCTCGTGCCGACAGCAAGAGGGCGAGATCCGCATCACCCTCCTTCGTCGACTCCGTCCCCACTGGAGCTCGGTACCCTGCTGAACTCCCGAGAGACTACACCAGCAAGATTTTACACATGAATAAGCGCATTGCTGAGATAGTTGATCGGCAAAAAGCCGAAGGGGGGCAAACGTACGACACCCGCCTACCTTTCTTCGACGAGATCATGGGAGAGACGATCCCTTGTCACTTCAAAATCTCCTAGGTGGACTCCTACAATGGTACCACCAACCCGTTGGACCATCTGGACACCTACAAGGCCCACATGATGGTACAGGATACCTCCGATGCCCTCCACTACATTGCCTTCCCTGCCACCCTCAAGAAGGCCGCTCGAATATGGTTTTCCCCCATCCGGCAGGTACGATCCACTCTTTTTCTCAACTTGAAAATATTTTTTTCTCCCATTTCAGGACCTACAGTCGGACTCTGAGGAACACCGATTGCCTCTTCCTCGAAAAGGAGGGAGAGACCCTCCGGGACTACATGGCCTGTTTCAATTCGGCGGCCATGGAGATCCCGGATCTGAATGAAGACGTGGCTATGTCGACCTTCAAAAGAGGTCTCCGCTCGTCCAGTCTCACATTCTCTCGGGACAATAAATTTCTGACAAGCTACCCCGAGCTGCTAGCCAAGGCGTAGAAGTACGCCCTGGCAGAAGAACAGGCGACGAGTCGACGCCAGGATAAAGGGAGGTCGGCTCTCAAGAAGCGGAGTGACAAGGCTCCTGAAGTTTGACCTCCCAACAATGGCAACCGGTCGGCCCAACGCCGCAGTTCGAAGTCGAAGGACTTCCCCAGGAGGTTCGAAACCTATGCGCCCCTCTTCCTTTCGAGGGAGAAGATCCTCTTGGAAATTCAGAGCGAGACCTTCTTGCAAAGGCCTCGTCCGATGAGGGGCCCCTCCGCATTCAGAAACAAAGATAAATATTGCCGGTTATATCGGGACCACGGGCACAATACCAAAGAATGCCTCCAGCTGAATAACGCCATTGAAGACCTCATTCGAAGGGGATACCTGCACAAATACGTCCGACCCCACAGAAATCGAGCCAAAGCCTCAACTGCCAAAGACCCTCCATATGAGATGGAACTTCCTAATCAGCACCCGACCGATGAGAACATCGGTATGCTACATCGGCACTCTGACCGGAGATGTGAGGACGACCCAAATATTGTCAAGAGGTCAAGAGGTTCCAATGTAATCACCTTCTCTAATGAAGACCTCCTGGAATCCAATATTTTTGAAAATGATCCTGTAGTCGTGTCGGCAGTGATTGCCAACTACGATGTAAAAAGGATATTTATAGATAATGGAAGCTCCACTGAGGTATTATTGTATGATGCTTTTATAAGAATGAACTTGTCTAGTTCAAGACTGCAAGAATCCTCCATACCGCTGACGGGCTTCGGGGGAAACTCAATCGGAGTTGAAGGAAAAATAACCCTATCTTTGATGATCCGGTAGGAGCCCTTTCAGAAAACACTCCCCATCAACTTTGTGGTCGTCCGTACGACCTCGGGGATGATCGGTCTCCTCCTGTCTGGGTAGCCAATTGCTCATTCAAGGATGATCGCTCCACCATCTTCGTCGCCAGGCGCTCCGACAAAGGTACGTCGTCTTCATCATTCTCTATCGACACAACGGTCTGCTCCTTCACCCGTTGCTTTGTCGGCCTCTCGGACGTTGGCTCCTCCACCCACAGCCTCTTCGATTTCTAGGTCGCTGGCTCGGTAATCCGGATGCCCCTTCTCTGGGCCGCCAACGTCGAATCAAGAGTTTGGTCCGGCTTCATTTTGCCGCCTGCCAAAGAGCAAAAGCAAAGTCAACAATAATGATAAAGCCGACAGAAGAAGGTAAACAATGTGGGTACCCATCCTACCCAAGTATTGATGTCGGCTGATCCCAGCCCGGTGCAGACTCCCCTCATGGAGCAAGGGGCGCACAAACACCGGGTCATCATCACTCAATTTATGGAAGTCGACCTCGTCGGCCCTCAATATCTTCCTCTCATCGACGGCCTTTGGCCTTGGTTCCCTCCATGCGGGCTCAAACCCCTAGGGCTCTAAGCTATCTACGAAGAAGTACCAGAACTTCCATCCATGGATGGCCGACGGGAGCCCCCCTAATATCTTCCGATCAGGACGGGGACTAAACATCCACCACTCATGGCTTCGGAAGTCTTGCTTTAAAAGAAAAAAGTTGGAAAATAAAGATAGCCTCAGCTCGATTTTGGCTTCCCGACAAAGGACCAGGAAGCCATAGATAACCCGAATACTATTCGGGGTCAACTGTGAGGGAGTTATCCTATAGGAGTTGAAGATTTGGATGAAGAAATTATGTAGCAGGAACCGAAGGCTAGCCTTGAGGTGGTCTTCATATACGGGAAGAGCCCCTAAACTCAACGGGCCATTCACCCTTCCCTCCTTACTAGGGACAGTCAGGTACAGTGTGGACGGTATGCCATAAATGGCCCTAAGACTCTCTACCCTATCTCGGGTCATGGTCGTAGGGATGTCGTAGGGACCTGGTTCCTTATTCCCACGGGCCAAGCTCCTACTACCAGAGGCCATTTTAATGGAGGCTAAAAGAGGGAAAGAGGATGGTTGCGGGACTAACCTGGTGACTGATTTACTAATGGAGCGGGAGCAACGAGAGGGAGAGATTCTTTCTCCTTGAGTGCAAAGGCAGCAGAAGACTTCCTTCAGGCCTCCTCCCCCTCCTTTTATAGGCATTGAAGGGCTGCTTCTCCACGCCCCTCAAGCGCCACGATCCAACGGCAGATGACGCGACTTCCCGATTCGATGGAGAAGCCGAGGAGACGCGACGGATCATATCAAATCATGATCCGCGTAACCGTCCAACCAACAGCAGATGGGTTGCTCCAGACATTGCGCCTACCGCTCGGATCTTGCCATGTCGACCATGTCGCATCAGGAGCTCGATTGGCGGGGGTTCCATCATTGTGCCATACCATCATTAACTACTTCTCTTGCCGTTGCCAATGCGGCACTGATACCTATCCAAGGGCAGAAATTCAGAGCAAAAGATGGTCGGTCGTTGCATGCTGGATCAGATCCGGAATCATCCCAAGGACTGGCGCATTAATTGCCAAGTAATGCCCTCGTCCTTCGAGACTGTAGAGCCGCTCGAAGGCCAAGGGTAAGGGGGTAACTGTTATACCCGACCGGCTCACCACCAAACCGGACCGGCCTCTTGCTATGATCTGACCGGACCGCTCTTCTGAAGCTCCGATAGACACTCCCCGGTTGAAGTCCAACCCACTGAAGCAGAGGTCCGAGTGACCGACTTCTGCTGAGGTCCATCCTGCTAACTCCTTTAGAAATCCGACCCACTGAAGCAAAGGTCCGAATGACCCGCTTCCGCTGAGGTTCGGCCTGTCTGCTCATGCTGAAGCTTCGACGGATGCTCTCTGTTAGAGGTCCGACCGACCCTCTCCAGTCGGGGTCCGACCAACTCACTTCAAGGATCCAGGAAACTCCAGAAACCTCTTCCAACTGGTACCAGAATTCTGTTATAACAGAATTCTGCCACATCAGCACCACTACTCCACTACTCCCACGATGCTGCCCTATCCATGTGCCATGTGGCCACTCTCCGGATTCTCCTAGGGATAGATAGGTCTTTCTCGATCTCTCTCCTAATAGATTTTAAACTGTTCCATGCCTATATAAGATAAATGGGAGATCTCGGTTTGAGCTAAGTACACTCTTTCTTCTCCATACACTGCCTCTTTGATTCCTCCATTATGTTTTCCTCAAGCTCCTGCTAACTTAAGTATCAGAGTATCCCCCGCCGAAATACCTCCGGCCCTTGGGGACTTTGTTGCAGGTCGACCGGGAGAAGAGCGCTCCAGCCCAGTCGTCCGACCCCGGTCCAAGAGAAGTTGCAGCAATAAGTAGATTGCCAATTATTACAATAAAAATAGCCTTGAGAGAGTTCTCCTACTCGACCGACGGACTTCAACAAGGATACCCTTATCCCCCTACCTTTTTATTTTATGTGCTGAGGCTTTGTCTCATTATCAGTGGATGACTGTTTGGGGGGTGGAGCTGGAGCCCTACTTGCTTGTCTTAAGGCTAATACCTCTCTCGCATCTCCTTTTTACAAATCATTGCTTCCTTATTGGTCTAGCCTCAGTCCATAATGCTGTAAATTTGTTTCTATTGTTGAGGCCTACGGTCGGACATTTGGTCAGCAGTGAACCTGCAAAAATATATTATCATTTTCAGCCTAAAAATGTGTTGGAAAAAATGAATAATTTTTTTTATATTCCTAAATTACCCTTTGGGATGGAAAACTATCATGTGAGATGAGAACTTTTAGTCCCACAGGAAAAGATTGGAAAAAGAGAAGGCTCTTTATAAGAAAACTTTTTTCCATGCTCTTGCTTTGAGGCTCACCATAAGTGGTGAGCTTAAAGGTGATGCATAGCATCACGCGCGTGTGCGATGAGCAACAAGGATGCTTTGTAGGCGCACTTTGTACTTCGCACGTGTCCATCATCGCGAGGAGCTTGAGGAGCCTTTAAATTTTCCTTGATCAAATAGATCAGATGGTCGAGATTGTTTAGCACCACATCAAGGTTGCAGGGAAGAGAGTCGACTCGAGCCACATCAGGGTTGCAGGGAGGAGAGTCGACTCGAATGGTTCGAGCCGACTCGGTTCTGGTGGCGAGTCGACTCGGATGACTGGGAGTCGACTCGGATCCATAGAATGGGAATACACGATCTGGTCGAGTCAACTCGAGTGATTCGAGCTTGCTCAGATCCATGAAACGGTCTGGTCGAGTCGACTCGAGTGGTTCGAGCTGGTTCATATCCATAGAACGGTATCATGCAGTCTGGACGAGTTGACTCGAGTGGTTCGAGCCGACATAGATGACAAGATTTCAGAATCATGAAACAACGGATCACGTGTCCAGAGACGTAATCACGCGTCCGTTCATGGATCAACGTTTCTTCTGAGATCAGGGATGCCATCGATCGTGAAACAACGTATTGAGAAGTGCTATGATCGCGTGATCTTAAGATCACGGCACGAATCAGCGTATCAAGACGTCCGATCGTGATTGAGAAATCATATTGATCGCGTAAAGGCATATCTCACTATGAAAAGATATCAGAAACTCCCTCCGATAAAATCAGAAGATTGCTTCCAAGGGGCACCTTAAGGCTATAAATAGGTCCCCATTCTTCATTCATTTTATTCGTTCTATCCAATCCTTTCCTTCCTTCTCTTAGACATTTGCATACTCTGAATAACAGAGTACAGCTATAGTGCATCTTAAGTCTCTTAGACATTTGCACGTTCTGAAAGCAGAGTATAGTTATAGTGCATACAAAGAGAGAAAAGCATCCCTGGTTCGAATTTCTGGTGAATTGTAGTGCTGCTTTCACTAGAATAAGATCATTGTATCCTGGAAGACAATCATCATAAAACCGTAAGCATCATTGTGGGACAAAATTATCTCAAGGACATAGAGTGCAACTATAGACTCGGTCTATTTCAATTAGGTAGCCATTGTTACCAACCAACAAAATGAAGGTCCAGATAAGGCAAGATATTCGAGACAAGTTAGGCATTTCGGACCAGACTGGGTCCGTAACTTATTTGGGGGCTCCAATCACAGGTCAGAAACTTCGGAGAGCTGACAATAGACTTATAGAGCAACGGGTCCAAAACTGTCTTGAGGGCTGGTAGGTTGACTCTCTTTCCATGATGGGCAATATAATCCTAGTGAGATTGATTATGAGCACCATTTCGATCTACCTCCTAGCGCACATGGCCATGCTGATCTTTTGTTTGAGATGGCTAAAGCAGCAAATTAGGAACTTCCTGTGGGGATCTATGGATAATAGATGGGAGATTCATTTGCTATCCTGGGAGGTGGTTTGCCGGCCTATGCATGATGGAGGACTGGGGATCCGATTCTTGTTGGTGACGAGGGAGGCCATGTAGCCAATCATGCTGCTCACTTTCTTAACCAGCTTGATGGCTTGTAATGCAGAGTGATGCAGGGCTTGATATAGGGCTTGGAGTTAGGAGTTCCAGATCCAGAGTGTACGTGGTTGCTCCTTCATTCGAAAGGAGATTTATATTGGAATCCCTACTATTGCAGCTAAGGTTAGATGGCTAGTGGGGAATAAGACTTCGATTGATGTCAGTCGGGATGCTTGGATTTCAAACTAACTCCTATCTTGCTAGCTGAAGTGTGTCAGCATAGAGGTGGGAAACAATCTATGGGTCTGTGACTTGATTACGGATGATGGAAGGAGCTGGAGGACTTCTGACATCACTACCTCTTTGGTAGTCATCTTGCTAATAGGGTTCTGACCATCCCAATTCTTGTCCACCAATGCCAAGATTTGAGGGTGTGAGTCGTTTGTACTATCCCAAGATTCCCTTAAGGCATCTTGCCGAGTCAAGCAAGACTATGCCAAAGAGAAAAATTCAAGCTACTTGGATTTGGAAAGTGGAAGCACACCCCGAAATCAAGATATTTCTTTGGAAAGTTGCTTTGGATCGGCTTCCGACTCGTTTGCTACTCAGGAGGAAGGGTTTGGACATTCCAGCAGCCTGCCCGGCTTGCAAGCTTGAGGATGAGACTACGGAGCATGCTCTTCTTCGATGCCCTAGAGCATGGCTGATTTGGCGAACGGCTTGTGGCCAGCCTTGGACGACTAGTATGCGCTCGTGGTTGATTTCTTTTATGGCTATAATTCGTAGAAGCTCTACCAAGAATATGAGCGACTCCCAGGGAGCTAAGATGGCATATATCGTTTACTAGATCTAGCTTTTTAGGAACAATTTAGTTTTTAATGCTGAAGCTGTGCCTTTTCATCAGATTTTTGATAAAGCTATCCTTTTAGCCATTGAGTATCATCATTTTAACATTGCCAGTTTGTTTGTTAATGCCCCGACACCTTAGAACTCCCATGCTACATCTGCTATAAGACAAAGGATACTTTTTATCTCTTGAAAGTCCCCATCACCTAGGTTTGTAAATGTTAAACTCGATGGCAGAGTGAAGGATGGCAAACATGATGTGGATTTTGTCATTCGAGATCTGGATGCTAGCTTTTTGGCTACGGGGACTCTTACGCAATCTTGCTTAAAAGTGAAGTTTTATGTTGCTTGGATTGGTATTATCTATCTTCAGATGAAAAAAAATTATACTTAAAGATAATTCTATTATTATTATTAGCCGGATCCAGATTAGAGCAAGTATCTGGGCAACCATTCGATTCTCATGATATATGAAACTTTCTTAATCTTTTTATGGCAACGACAATTTGGTATATCTTTCAGGAGGCAAGCAATATCGTAAATTGAGTTGTTTTTTTTATTGGAGCCCCGGGTAGAAGCACCACCACTCCCGCCGCTGCCGCGGCCGTCTCCATCTCTGTCTCAGCCGCCACCCAACCTGGCACCGTGGCACTTCAACCCCATCGCCTCCGCCACCACGACGCTACCACACTCCTGCTACGATGCGCCACCGAACTCACGACGCGGCAGCTCTTGCAAGTCCACGCTCGCCTAATCACCGACCCCCCTCCCCCCACCGTCGACCCCAACCTCGTCGCCGTCAAGCTCATCTCCGCCTCTGCAGCCCGCGCCAACACCCGCTACGCCGCCCTCGTCTTCTCCCTCCTCCCCGCCCCAAATCTATTCGTCTGGAACTCCCTCCTACGAACCCTGGCCCTCCACCATCTCTGGCCCCTCGCCCTGCGCTACTTTAACCTCCTCCTCTTCTCCCGCCACCCCCTTCCCGACGAGTTCACCTTCACCTCCGTCCTCAAGGCCTGCGCTGGCCTTGCGGCCGTCCCCGACGGTGAGATGTCTCACGCCCTCGTCCTCAAGCGAGGCATCGATGCCAACCTCTTCGTCCGCAACTCCCTCGTCGACATGTACTTCAAGTTCGGCTGCCCCGCTGTCGCTCGTCGCCTGTTTGACGAGATGCCTGCGAGGGACGTCGTCTCGTGGAACACTCTGATCTCCGGCTACTCCTGCTGCGGTGATATCACCTCCGCGAGAGAAGTGTTCGATCGAATGCCCGAGAGGAGCGCGGTCTCCTGGTCCGCCATGATAGCAGGTCATGCCCGGTCTGGCGATGTGGCCACTGCCCGTGAGCTCTTCGATCAGATGCCAGAAAGGAACGTGGTCTGTTGGAATGCCATGATTGCCGGGTGCACGCAGAATGAGAAGTTCCTGGAGTCCATCGAGCTTTTCCGCAAGATGCTGCAGTCAGGTTGTGCACCGCCCAACGATGTCACCCTCGTGATCGTTCTCTCGGCCTGCGCTCACCTGGGTGCCCTCGATTTGGGAAGGTGGATTGGTGGTTTCATCAAGCGGAGGTCGATGGAGCTTAGCCTCTTCCTGGGGAATGCTCTTTCAGACATGTACGCGAAGTGCGGGTGCATCGGCGAGGCTAGGAGAGTGTTCGAAAGGATGAAAGAGAGGGACGTGATCTCATGGAGTATAATAATTTGTGGGTCAGCCATGCATGGCCATGCAGAGGAGGCAATCTCTGGATTCCATGAAATGCTGCAACATGGGATGAAGCCGAATGATATCACTTTCATGGGCATTTTATCCGCCTGCACTCATGCTGGTCTGGTGGATGACGGGCTGAGATATTTCAATAGGATGAGTGATGAGTTTGGGATCGATCCAAAAGTCGAGCACTATGGGTGTGTGGTAGATCTTCTCAGCCGTGCCGGACGACTAGATGAAGCCGAGGACTTGATCGATTCAATGCAGATGCCACCTAATGTAATAGTATGGGGTGCATTGCTGGGTGGTTGTCGGATCTATGGTGATATATCTAGAGGGGAGCGAGTAGTTCAACATATATTCGAGTTAGATCCTGGACACTCTGGTAGCCATGTTTATATAGCACATGTCTATTCTTCAACTGGTAGACTGGAGGATGCAGCAAAATGTCGGCTGAGGATGAGAGAGGAACGGGTGGCGAAGGTGCCTGGTTGCAGTTGGATTGAGGTGGATAACACGGTGCATGAATTCTTTATGGGAGATCGGTCTCATCCCCGGTCTGAAAAAATTTATTCCATGATTAGTGCATTGAGTTCGAGGATGAAGCTGGCTGGGTATGTCCCGGACACAACTATCGTATCCCAGAGTATTGATGAGGAAGAAAAGGAGGATGCACTCTCGATGCACAGTGAGAAGTTGGCTGTTGCATTTGGACTCATCAGCACAAAGGCAGGAGCCACGATTCGGGTTGCGAAGAATTTGCGTGTTTGTAACGATTGTCACGAAGCAATGAAGTTCATCTCAAAAATTAGTGAACGGGATATCGTCTTGCGTGATCGCAGCCGCTTCCATCATTTCAGTGAAGGGAAGTGCTCCTGTCAAGATTATTGGTGATGAAAGAGCGTTTTATTGCATTGAATTCGATGAGAAATGTAGGAAATTATTTTGCCCCGTGGTATGTGCAAAATGTCGGTCTTCCAAACATCATTCTGGGCCACTTTCAGATGCACCATCTCTTATAGTTTCTATCAGATGTTGTATGTTCAATTCAAGTCGGAAGCAGCATTTCATGATACATCAATAACCCATATATGAGCTTTTCTTATGGAAATAGGTGATCCTATTGTCTCAAGATAAAACTAAGAAAGAAATGAAGATGATCCGATTAGAAGGAAGATTTTATTCAACCACTCTATTCAAATGTTACAAAAATAGAAGAATTTTTTTTTTTTTTGAAAATAGGGATCAAAGCCTCTTTACTTTGTATATATTTCTGATTTACTAATATATATATATATATATACTCTCTATTTATAGTCACGAGCTCCATCTTTACATATTTCTGGTTGGATTTTTCTTCTTAAATTAAAAATAAAATTTCGCTCACATATAAATTAGATCGGATTGAACAAAACGTGTTCCGGTAAAACTTTTTTATCTAAAATAAATATATAGTAAAAATAATTTAAAAAAAATAAAATTATTTAAGAAATAGATCTCAATTTCTATATTAATTATGCCTTCTATTACTTCACAATATTCTTTTTAGATTGAAAACTATGCTTCTTCAAAATCTTATCCCCTCCCAAAAAAAAAAAAAAGAAAGAGGATCGACCAATCTGTTTTGGATCTCAAATGAATAAATTTTAGTCCAATTGATAAGGATATTGTTTCCTTAACGGGGTTATATTTTGTCATAGATTTCGAAAAATAGTTCAATTCCGAAAATAATTATCAAAATCGTATATTGAACGATCAAGTTATAATCTTCAAAAATTTTTGAACTTATAGATCATCTCTTGATATAGCAGATTTTGCCCTTAAATTCTGTTCAATCCTATAAATGGTCTATATCGGATTCGTTGATCCTCTTGAATTAGAAGGTTAAAGATTTAATTTATCACATCTACTTAAAAAATGAGAACTGATTTATTCAACGATGAACGTATGGTCATCATTGTTAATTCATATATCTATTTATTCATGTATATATTTAATTTGTGTGGCCTCTTGATAGTACTTTCCAATTATTCATGGTAGTCTTTATTCACAAGAATAGGCATGATCGGCATTGTGGGGGGTGAGGGTTCTCCGTTCAATCACATGGGTGGTGTATTTAAGTTCAAGCAACAACTTGAGCCTAAAATGTTGCACCAACCCAGCCTTTCCCTTTGCTTGGTTTCGAAGGGCCGAGATGTATGAATCCGAATCGTGGTTGATAGAAACCGTTTCTTACTCAAGGAGTCGAGGAATGTCTATCGAGTAGCAACTTTAAAATCTGAACTCGGGAAGGAAACTTGCGAATTCAGGATCCCAAGAAAGATCCCCAGTGGAGGAGGCGTAGCAACGAGGAGAGAATTCCCTGAGCGATAGAGAACGGGAAACGGGAAACAGGGCACACTTAACGTATTCTATCTATTTTAAAAGAATATATGACACGGTACAGGCAACCAGGCGGTCGGACTCTGGGATGGACAATTAACGTTCCTGAATTTATCAAGACCACTCTGTTATACGGACAACCATGACCATTATTACTAGAAACCTCCCCCAAATTAAACTCACAGTAAAAGGGAGGATATACCGACTGTTTCCTTGAAGGATCGGGGTTGTATCTTTTCGCACAATGGAAGGATTTACCTTCCATCACACATTGCACCAATCCCAAAGCTCTCTAAACTCTTATCGTTCATCCACATGTACAGATCTCAAAGCAACAAGTGGATGATCCGACGGTGAACTCTGGCGAAGGAAGGTGAATCATTCTTTTGTGCGCATGATACAACCCCAACCCTGTCAAAGAAGAAAAGGAGCAGACAGGAATCAACCGCTCCTCGTCAATCCTCCAAACACCACCACCAATTCTAAACTACCCATATTGTCGGTCAAGGCATCCATTCAGAATCCGCTAAAGACTGAAACATAAATTTTTATGCCACCAAAATGCAACAAGCTTTACACGTTACCTGCGAGAGCAGGATTACAGAATTACTACCAGACCAATAATAACAAGGCTGAACGTACCCGCAAATGACATGTTTCTCCGCCAACTCGAGCTCTGGTTGTATCTTTCAAGACCCACTGAAGTTGCTGTTAGATCATATCATAATCATTACTGTCTAACCTTCAGCTAACAAGCAAGAGTCAGCCTTAAGGTATGCATATCATTTGCCAAATGCTGTATTTTAGAGCTACCTTTGATGTTGCTTTTTGAAGCGGTATAATCATGTCATGATCATTAAAACTATATTTTGATCATCATCAATCTGTCAATGAATGGTGAAGTTGTGCAGGCTTTAAGGCTAAGGGATTGTTTGGTTGCCCGATTTTCTATAGATGCTTGCATCTTGATGCAGCTACGATTAAAAATGTTACATTTGCAAGTATCTATTTGGTTTGCTTGTATCTGAAATTGTAATAGCAATTTTTGTTTTTGGTTGTTTTATCTAGAGAGTGCTATGACACTGCAATGTCATGTTAGGATTACCTCCATTGACATTATTATAGTATTACATACTATCACATTATGTAATTATATATAGCATAATATAATATAATATAATATCATCTTGATACTATAACGTAATATATTATAATAAAATATTATATAATAAAATAATGGTACAATACAATACACACTTATAATATATGTATACTATAAGATAACATATAACAAAACATAATATACAGTACAATACAATTAAAAATGTTATCCACCTAAAATGGACAGCAAATGACAAAACGAACACTGATTGAAATTCTGGAGAATAGCAGCCTATGGAAATTTGAACCGTAACAATTTCGACTGGTCATAAGCTAACCTCTACCATTGGAACTATATGAAAAACAAGCAGCAAACAAATCAAACTATATTCCTAGAATTTAAATCTAAGCTCATTCAAAACCCATGCTCCAGACCGCATACTTCTCAAAACCTAGATAAGTTTTCATCAACAATAACACAAATTTCAAGACCACCAGTTGCACGATGTGAGCTCTGTAAGAGGATCCTGCAGGACAAATTTCTTCAGAAGACTCTGGAAAACGTCCAACCAGCACGTACCAAAGCAAAACTTAATTGTGCATATCCACCTTGATAGATGAACCAACAGATTTATGAATTGCAAACCTTCACAACGAAAAAAAAAAAGAAAAGAAAAGAAAAAAAAGCAAAGAAACATTTGTCATTTTCATCACCACTTTAGACTAAATATAAAAAACATCAATGATGCACAGTAGAATCAAACTTCTCTCGCTACAGAGATCCACTAAACCATCAACACTTGGTCTATGAAGCAAAACAAGTCTTCGAGCATTTTCAACCATCCACTCGCCCCACAATACAAGCAACACCAAATTTCCAATTCTTTATAACAATTTCAAGAGAAGCAAAACTCTCTGCTCACAATGCTAATTAAACCGGAATGTGTAACTTAGAAAATCAAACCATGAAAATACTGATTCCATCAGATGATCTAATTGCCTTGCCCCCGCTCTCACTTAATGAACTTACCAAAACATTATCCCATGGAATGTCTTTTGAATTTTGTCATAAAGTTTATAATCATACATTTTGTTATTAGGATCAATACCGTCATTCACAACAAACAGTTTTTAGCATTATAGCATTCCATCACCAGTTCTGAAAGTATCTTGTTCCCACCACTCTACAGTTCTTTAAGGATGATCGACCTCCTCTTCAGCATCAAGCTAGGTCATTGAACTTAATTGGCTAATGAAACTCTACAGCCTACAGATCCAGACAAAGCCATCTGTACCAAGTAAAATGCCAACTTACAGAACAGCACGTTTCTAGCAATCATGCATCACTACCTGTCAAAATATTAATCACACAAAAGCTTACGCCCAACGAAGCAATTCATATGATAATATAATTACAAAATTAGCATTAAAATATAATATAGTATAATATAACAAACTTACAGCTGTAACAATAGTTGCAAGAACACCCCATCCTAGTCTTGAGAGAATACAGTGTTCAACTCCACTATCTGTCAACCACTATGGGACACAAGGTAACACGTAAAATTGGTCCCTTAACACATCATGTCACAAATTTCACCAGGGTTATTACATAATTTTTTTATTGCATTTTCCCATAATGCCAACTCAGATGTCCATGGAAAGTTCCATCCATCCATTATTGATGAAATGATCTCTAGGAACAAGTATACATTCTATTTAAAACAATAAGACTACGGGTCATCAGATGTTTCACTTCCAGTACATCCACAATAATCAAATTCCCAATAAAGCACAATTTAATCAATCATTGCTTGATGTACTAAAGATACAAGAAGCTTTACATCATCTCTTTCAAATAATATGTTTGGCTTGTCTAGCGATCATATACACAAGTAAGCCCCTTATCATCAAATAATTATATATTCTTTTCCTTCCAAGTGCCCTAGTGATCACCTTTAGGGTAACAAGTTTTAGCGAAATATGTTTACACAAAATTCCAAATGAATGAGCTTTATAAAAATGGTTGTTTGGTAGTCTTCCTAAAGCCTGTTTTGCTGAAATCGACATCATAAAACCTGAAAACTGAGTTTTACATAAAATCGTGATTCAGGATAATATGTTTTAGAAAAACTCAGGAAACCACTAGCCCCTTGTAGTGAACACCTAATCGCTCTTCCTATTGAAAGGATCACAAAATACAAAAGATAAAAGAGTTTGTAGCTCGATAGAGAGAGTGTAGTGCAAGTAACATCATCCTTATATATATTTGGCTTGAAAGGATGCCATACATTGTTCTTGGGTACAAAAAACATTCCTGGCATTGTATTAAAAAGATGGCTAACATCAATTGTTTTGCCATAACAGCTTTACAACTGTAAATCTACCTTAAACAAACATAACTACTTCACATAATTCTATCTGAATTTGTATATAACAAGGCAATGTTTGGTCAAAAGGTATCAACCTTGATCAGCTTTTACATAAAAATAAGATTATGTTAGCCTTCCATATATGGGAGTTGAGATAGTTGTTGCCAAACAAGGTTCACCATACCAGTTGGTACAATATAGTAGTAGAAGTATTATACTGTACTGGTACCAAAATAGCATGCAGTCTCGAACTATACCGATACTCGATAAGTCTCATTGTCTAGTATCGTACCGCATACCGACAATGTAATAGGATGGTACCGGTATGGGGTCCGATATCAAAACAGCAAATATTGTTGCCAAATTTCTTTTATGTTACATTTGATATTCATTAATGTCCAAGACCGAACTTGCATTGCCGAAAGACCTCCTTGAGAATCCCATTCAGATTTTTTTCTAGTATCCTCCATCCAAAACTCAAACCCTTCCACATTGAATAGCATGCTGTCAACTATAACCTTCTCAGCACATCCTGCTATAGAATCTCAACTACTTCCAGTATATCCTCTTATCTCTTCTACCGAGCTAACGTGGATCATGATTCCTAGTTGACAAAACATCAACTTTGACATCATGTCTCTACCACAATCATCTAACATGCTGACTGAATTGCATCAAGTTAAAGAGAAAAAGGAAAACCATAAGAAGCTAACTCCTAAGTGGATTCATCCTCTCTAATGCCAAAATGACACAAACTGAACATACAGGAATTAACACATACTGGCACCAATCAAGGAGGAAATCCCAAAAATATCCAAAAGAAAGTGGCCTTGCACAATCTAAAACATGATATCTCATGGATATATTAAAGAGATCGTCACTACCTTCCTGTTACACATAGCACATGCAAAAAAACTTTTTAAAAAATCCACTATAATGATAATATCTTGCAATTCCTTACCAAATACAAGCCAATCCACTAGATACGAGAAAATAAATTGGTAGAACAATGACAAAAATAGGAGCACCAAACAACAAACAACAGGCACGCACATGCACACACTCCAAGGGACTAAAGCAAAGCACACCCATAGTGCAAATAGAAAGAAAAAAAAGAGAGATCGATCAAGTATCCATTACAGAGTTCTACCAGTCTAACCCCACAAACTATTGCATATCATTAGCCTGTAGATGTCAAGCTACAAGTAGACGCTTGTCACAGGTTCAACAAAACAACAAATCATATGATATACCCAAGAAAGCAAATTTGCACGGAACTATAAACAAGCACATATGATATCTAGTGAATTCACCACCACGTGGAACTATAAACATATTCAATAAAGCAACCAGACTGCAGGGAATATATCTCCACCGCACAACCACAAAGCACATACTTAATTTGCACGGCCTCTTATAACATCAAGGCCCATCTCGGTAGGATCAGTTGCTTGCAATTCCACCTGGATGCCATCAAGCTCCCTCTTGAATCTATCCTTGGAGCTGGCATAAAGCATCTTACTTCTCACTCTTGAGGTGTCAGGAGACCTTCACATTGAAGCGAAAAAAGAGATGACTGTAATCTATGACATAAGTCTAATATTTAGTTTAAAAAATAAAAATAATAAAAAATTACCAGGCGATGAAAAAGATCTTGCTTTTCTGGCAGTTCTCTTCAGTCACAAAATCAAAGTCATAAATTGCATATCTGCATTCATCTGCTGGCAGGCTGGCAGTGAAATCCTCATAGCTCAAAGTGGGCTCACCAACCTTCTCCACAATGACTTGCTTCACCTTCTCGTCAATCTTGAAAATTATAAAACGGTAAGTTCTCTTTGCCTTCAATTCCAAAAACTTCAGCTTGCAATCATCATTCACAGCCATGCCCGATGCTGCATTGGCCTGAAATTTTACACGAAATATAAATATTATGTCATTGTATTATTGGCAAGACAAATCTTACCACGTGAAAGAAGCCAAACTGACTGCAAGCATCAACAGACACCTGCGCATTAAGGGTCGTGCACTCGGTATCTCCGAAAAGATTGACGAGAAACAGGAGCTTGAGCATGATAACCCCACATAGAATGGGGTTTTCTTAAAAAAGGGAAAAGAAAAGAGATTCAAAAAATGATCATCCATTAGCATTTAAGAAAATTAAAGGTGCTTGTAAGCCCAAGAAAACAAAGAAAAAAAATTAAAGAAGTTAAAAATATCTGGTTTCTTTTTTGAAGAGAAACAGACAAGGATGTCAAGCCTAGGACACCGATCTCCAACCAACTCTATCTAAACTTGTATATGTGGCAGTAGTTTATATACAAAATTTCATCATAATTCGCAATCGATCGAAGATTAACCCTTTTTCTCTTCCAAGTAGCGCATCCATAAAACCGGAGAATCCTCAGAATCCCTCACTCATCATACACTGAAAAGATCTACCGAAAATTAGACACATCTTTTACAAGAAAGCACGATCCTTAACAGAAGAAACATTAATCAGACGCTTGCCAAACTCCAACAACTTCCGTGGAAGTTTAATCAGATGAGGTCCAACCACAAACCCCAGCACAAGCAAAACGGATCCGCCACCGGCAACCAAAGAAAATTGCAATAAATTCATACCGATTCGAAGCAAATCGTCTAATTTCACACAAACGATCACAGATATATAGCCTGTCGCTAAAAATTACTGAAAAAAAAACTTAAAAAAACACGGAAAATCACTCAAACCCTAGCGTCCGAGAGAGAGAGAGGAAAGACGACGGTAAAAAGGGCAAAACACCATTTTCGGCGGCGGCGATCGGACCGAGAACTGCGGAGAGGAAGTGACGCGGCGTGGAGGAAAGTGCTGGAGAGAATATAGGGCTCCAGAATAGGCTCCGAAATCAGGGGCTCGGGGCGGGCGTCCGAGATGAGACGAAGACGACGACGGTCGGCTGGGGGTGGGTCGCTGGGGGGCTCTTGATTTATAGCGTCACGGTAATCGCTCGCGGGCCCGCGTCAAAGCAACGGTGGTCCAATCCTGATTCGCTTCGTTGCAGGTGAACTGTATAGCAAGCGTTGCTTTTAGATGCCTGCTGTTATTGAGTTAATTGCGATGGTTGTATCAATTCCCGGTGGACGGCGCCCCGGCGGAGCTGGCCGAGCGCATCAGCAGTGAAATTCGTTATTTTTTTAAAGAAGTGAGGCTTAGCCTTGACTCACTGGGATCATAGATCCGAGACATAATTTTATAGATTGCTTGATTAATCCAAAAATTTTTTTGGGATACATGATCAGGATGATAAGATTTTGAGGGCATGATCCTACGGATGACTCGATTAATACAAAATTTTTTCTGGAACACATGATTGAGATGATGAGTTTCGAGACATGATGATTAATTCAGAAATTTTTTTGCAATACATGATTGGAATGATGAGGTTAGTGACTCACCGACGATGGGAAGAGTATCCATAAGATGGGGTTGAGGCCGGTTGGGGATAGCTACGGCGAGTTAATCCCCCTCTTCTTTTTGTTCTATAAAAATATATATATATATATTATATGTGCATGTATTATTTATTTAACTAAATTAGTAAGATTTCTTCAAAATTAAAGATAAATTATAGTTATATCCTATAATTTGTAGAGCATATACTTATCTTTAGATTTATTTTTATTTAATAATTTAATCCATAGATTAACATAATAATGGTTAAACTGTTGATCTTAAATGTGATTCAAAAATCTCGGTAGAAAAAAGAAAAAACCAATTCAAAAATAATAAAATATTTTTTAAATAATATATCAATTATCCAAAGAGATGAGAAATGCGTGCATCTTTATCTTCATTCAAAAGCAAATTTAACGTCTTCACAAAAGGTAAATGATTTTATCAGTATTATTAATTTAGCAGGTGTAAGTATAAGTTTTATAAACCATGGAGTATAAGTGTAATAAATATAAAATTCAAAAAAAAAAAATCTTTAATTTATTTTTAAAAAAATTTAGTAGATATTTTTTAAAATAAAAAAAAGTGGTGCTACAGTTGCCTTCTCATCTAAAAGCGGGAGAATGGGAGGGGCAACAATGCAGCTCGCATCCTCCACGTTGTGACTCAACATGAGCCTGCGGTTTTTCAAGAGACGATGCGATGCAACGTTCCTCCTATCATGGTAGCTTTAAAAGGATCTGAACTGCATCAAATAGACATTTTATTGGCCATGATGCATGATTATGAGTTAATTTCTGTAGGATTGTTAGGTACGAGAACATTCCTACCATTTGAGCACAGACCTGTTAGCATTTCTCTTGTAGGAAACCATGCTACTACCACCATAGCAGTAATTGGTACGACGGTGAAGGAAACAAAAGAAAAAATTTTGCATGCTAATTGCTTAATTATGTTTTTGCTTGTAATGGATGGTAAGGTGTTGGATGCTTGAGGTGCAAGCGTGAACGGGGGGGGGGGCATTCAATTGTTGGAGCTCACCAAATCTTAACATGATTTAAAAGTTCGAATTACATTTCTTAGAACAAAAGATAGCCGACTTGCAGGTATTGTAAAAGCCTCTACAGCATATCAGAGCAGGCAGAATGTTATATAATTCATTTCATCAGAATAAGATGGCTACCGAGGCAAAAGAAAACAGGTGGAAGTTTCACCTGTCAAACCACTCATATGGTTTCCCGATTCCAAGACAGACTCTTAAATTTAGTGTGATGGCAATTGGTTTAGCTATCACGGTCTGGACATGAGATGGAAAAACTGAAGCAGTGGTGTGCATCATGATAGAGAAATAGTGTCCAACCATCACCAAGCCTTGTTTTCGGACAGAACAGCTAGATCCATGTTCATATCTTATCAATGGTATTCCCAACCTTGTAACTTTCCCGAAAGAATGTTGCAGCTAATAAATGTTTCGTACAATCAACCATTTTGAAAACAAAGGGAAAAAAAACAAAATAACCTTCTAATCATTTTAAACTAGTTAAGACTACTCGGTACGGCCGTTCTTGCTCGAAATAGGAGAAATTATACAGTCCAACCTCTGGAGTAAATCAGTTTGCTGGTATCAGTCCCATCTGCATTTATCCTGTCATCCAAGCACATTGACAAGAAGTAAATCAGTAGGGTCATGCCCAGGTGACACATGATTTACAATCAACATATGGTAGGCTTACAAGAGGAAATCAAGTAAAAATGGATAGAAGCTAATTTTGATATAGAGGGGGAAAGCCCCTGTTGACATTAGGAAATAAAATCCATGATGAACACAAACAAACAAAAATCCCTCAAAAGGTGTAAGAGAGAAAAAACTCAGCAGGGACGATTAAGTTCTTACTTGAGATATTAATGATCATAAAAGTCCTGATTGGTGAAAACTTGATCTGATAAAAGAAAACCAGGACTTTCCCCCAAACATTCTTTCTCCCGGCATAACCTCATGATCCATAATTCCCGTAGAAGTCGTTAGAACAATATGACCAATCTGTGCATATTGAAACACGGGAATGAATGCTAATGTGTGTGTAGTTTAAACATCCTCCTGGAAATCACATCTGAAATTGTAATCTGGGTGCTTCTAAGTAGCCTGTCCTGGAGGGAGAAGAATTGGTGTCCAGGGTTCGGTTATCTTCACACCAACATCAAAGAGAGGACTTATGATACCACATTTTTAAAATTTAACCACTATTTCACAAGGCCTATGATCATCAACATGCTCGAAATATAACCTGCATGGGTAAACAGTGGCAACTGATGTCCTAAATGGCATTCTATTTATCAAGAACTTCGGTGGAAGAAAATAGCACCACATTTTCTGTTTTGAAAATTAGAAGCGACAAGAAGTGAACTTCCATATAGTTTAAACAGCATTTATCTAGGTCATCATTCGATACGAATGTAAAGGGGCGGACCGGGGGGGAGGGGGGTTGGCGGGGGCACTAATTTTTTTTTTTAATTTTTTTTATATGTTAATTTTTTTTTTTATAAATTTTTAAATATATATAAGAATGGATTGCCGAGATGGCAATGAGGCCCCTCGGCCCCCCCTAATTTTTTTAATTTTTTTTATAAATTAAGATTTTATGTAAACTTTTAAATATATATATATATATATATATATATATATATATATATATATATATTTGTATATTTGGTCCTTCTAAATTTGGAAATATTAAATATAATTTGAAGAATTTTTTTAAAAAAAAATTAAAATAAAGCAAATAATATAAATCAACTTTTTCTGCTTGAAAGTTGGATCACTACCAATTTTATTTTTCATTTTCATTAAATTTTTTTCATAATTTTTTAGAAGAAGATAAAGAATTTTCTTTTTGTTATTCGACCAACGTTCGTCTTCAGAATTCGCCATGGTCGAAGCCATTGCACGCAGTCAGCACCATTCCATTCACCACATCGACGGATAAAATGGCGGCCGAACTTGTCATGTGATGCGATCAACAGAACGCTCCTATGACGAGACAAGGCGGTTGTGCATACACAAGACCGGATACCATCGATGCACTAGCCTATGACTGCCATCTCAGTGGCTTTCGTTAGCCTCGCTGCACTGACGAACATTGCATGCGGTGAAGCCGTGCACTGTCTTAGCGACGGATCCATCGCATAGCATAATTGGATCTTGAAGGGCACGGACGGGTGGGCGCCCATCATGCCTCAGTCTTCCACCAATGCTACTGCACTCACATCCGATCATCTTTGGCACCATCATCTTGTGCAGCGCCAACGGTACTCGGCATGACGCTGCCACTATTGTGGCCGGTGCGCACGCATCCTCTACGAGTCCGTGATGCTTTTTACTCTTCCGATTTCAACTACTATTATAGAGAAAATATTTTCAAAAATGAAGATTGTCAAGACCAGATTATGCAACAAATGGAATATTATTTTTTTATTGATTATTTAATCACTTATATCGATAGGAAGATAGCTGAAAATCTTATGATATATTTAATTATTAATAAATTTAATCTTATGAAATAAGATAAATATAAATTAAATAATATTTATAAAAAATATTTAAATTAATTTTAATTAATTATATATTTTTTTGATCTTTTAAAAAAAATTTGTGTGGTCCGTCCCTGAATGTAATTCTACATCTTTAAGTGCAGAAAATATATCTGTCACCAATATCATTTATGCCCAAATACGCATGGAGATCGAAGATGGATAAATATAAAAAACGAGGGGGCAAGGAGGAATCACAGCTGCAAACATGACACCTATGATCAGGACTGTGTAACATTTGCACTATTACCAACAGGCAGAAAATAGAAATGATCTGCCAATTGCTTCTAATTCGCAAATGATTTTGACCGTTGATGAAAATCTAAACAGCAATCACAACCAAGAACCACTTTTTTATTTGTAGAATGTGGCTGAAGAAGTAAACAAAACTCTACTGCTCGAGTTTCATGTGATGCTACAATCTTTAAGTAGAACCATGAGAGACGTGCTAGAATAATTCTTAAAGATGTCTGGGAAGAGCATCGGGACAAAAGATTTAGCCAAAAAAGAAATCACATAGTGGTCACGTCAGGAATGACAATGGTGGCATGAGCTGTAAGGGGCTGCAATCAAAAGGTCTCGACTTTATACCTGTTTTGTGTACTGCAAGCAGGAGTTGAATAGGATTTGGTAATAGAAAAAACGGAGAAAAAAAGATGAATAAAGTTGTTTTCTGCTGCCAATGTTCATGGACGCTACAACAGCACAAGCATGGGAAAGCTGGGACTCTGAGGGGTGGGACTGTTAATGAATCTGAAGCATGGATGGAACATTTTAGTTCTTATATCACATCTTCGAAGTGCGTTCATCATTTCTCAATGTTAGATAAATGATATCCATGCCTATGAGAATGACCCCAAAATATTTTTGCCACCCCTGAGGTACTTATCGAGGAAGCTTTTTGGATCTTCACACCAGATCCATGCGAGCGTTCTTTAACGTCTTGGAGCAGGAACCAACAGATATCGTCAGAACCAGTCCAGGAACCGAGAATACAAGATCTCATTGTTAGGACAATGGCTGCATTACCTTGATAAATCATGAATGTGAAAGGCAAATGGAACCTACTGAATCTTGCCTTCCGTATTTTCTCATAAACAAACGAAGTAGACCACATTATATTCATTCAAACTGATGAAAGCTTGGAACATCACTGTAATGATCGGTTCATCGACTTTATTGTCTCGCCTAGGCACTGTCTAGGAACTCACTTTCCTAATCATATCAAACGGCCGAAGACATATTACCGAGAAAAATTTTAGTTAGTAACTTTATCCAAGTCTGCTTTGATGAGGTCGATAGCTTGCCTAGAAACTGAATTTCTGCAGTGACATCAAATGTTTTGAGATTAATTATTAGTAGAAAATTATGCTTAGCAACTTTATCAAGATCATCCGTCTCCCGAAAAAATCTTGGAGAATATGGATCTAATTTGTTTACCGGAGAAAAAAAAGGCTCCAATTTTTTTTGCATCAGACAGAACAAGGAGTTAAAAAGGAAGGTAAAAGCAACACCATAAAGTTCCACTTACAAATACTACAACACAATCAATTTGAATTAAAAATGTAAAGAGATTTCAAAAGTTCGCAATCCCAGTCAACTGAAGCTGAAATTTCAATGCTCCAACAGTCCATCAGCATCTCAATAATGGCTTCACTATTTTTTAAAAAAATTTGTTTTCCATCTCTCCTTTCAGAAAACTTACTGTAATATGCAGACGTAATCACCCACACCATCCAATTGTTTTATTAGTCCTTATTCCAGTTTCAGAAGGCTCCTGTCCAGCTGGCCTAGGTGGTTTAGGTTCTCTTGGCTTAGCAGGATCAACAAAAATAACCCATCCATCCAGAAATTTGGCATTCATCCCATGTCGTGCTTTGTCAGCCTCTTGTACGGTTGCATACCTGACAAAAGCAAAACCCTTGGACCTCCCTGATACCCTATCAGTTACAACCTTTGCTGCAAAAAAAGAAAAAAAGAAAGTATAGCCACGTTGCTACTACTTTCAGGTGACTGTGTACAAGAAAAAAGAGAATTGAAGCATGAAAGCATGTTGTGACTTCAAAATTGATGTACCTTCAAGAAGCTGGCCATATGGAGAAAATGCTTCCCTAAGTTTTTCATCTGTTGTTAACCTTGAAAGCCCTGTATCACATGGAAGAAGGTATCGAAACAAGTGGAATATTATGTTGGATTTATTGCATATGTTGCAGAATACATGTAAGACCTTGAGTAGGCACAAGAATGCTTATGATCGTAATAAGAAGAATTTCTAATTGACTTCATGGCGATCATTACATAGCTAATCTGCTGCTGAAAAAATTAGATTGAAATGATTTCATGATCTAAGAGAGAAATCAAAACCCACTTGCTTTCTGAAGATCCATTAGTCAAATGATGCGAATGCAACTATTTAGAGCATGAAGTTTTGAAAAAGTTTGTCCAAACTAATCTGCTCTGTAGATTTGATGTGAAAATTTGCATCTCTTAGGTGACAATCACTATACAGCATGGAAACTAATATGCTCTGTAGATGTTTGAGTTCATCGCATCCTAGGGGAGAAAAGATTGTGCACTTTGAACAAGCACTCACCTATCTTGGGCAAACATTGCTACTTGAGAGGAAAGCTAGCATCATTCATATAATCCCACTATAAAAGGTTTAACATCTAATTAGTAGAAGCAAAGTGGTCTGCTGAAAGCCAATTGATTATATGAGAACTTTCTCTTTTGCTCCTGATGATGTTAGTTCTTAATTGCAGCAACCAATGGATTCCAGCTATCTTTCAAGTGTTAAATGTTGCAAATACTTTCACCCAAAAAAAAAAATGTTGCAAATACTTAAAATATTAAACCATATGAGTTGTTGGCAAAAGACATACATGCTACATCTAAGATCTAAAAAAATGCCATGATTATAATGAAAGTAATAGAAACAGGGTAAGAAACATGATGGTATGGAGAAAATAAGTGTGCATTTTCAATAAAGTTGATGTTGCTGTCCTATAAGAGATATCAGGTCCAATTTGTTGTCACCCACCAGAAGCACATCAAATGAAGAAGAACCTTTAAAGTTTAAACTAAACGTAGTCATTGAAAGCTCAGAGAAAAGCAAAGAACAAAGTTAAAAAAAAAACAATGCAAAAACTTAGGAATGAAAAATTATTTTCTAATGAAATATTATGACATTGGATCTCTGTTATGTATTTATTAACCTGGACTGGACTATTATACATGAAGATCAAGGTTTTTTTTAAAGCAGAAAGATTGGACAGAGACAATCCAATTCATTACAACATGACATCAAGCTTTTTTTGTTTTTAAGCAGAAAGATTGGATGGAGTCCAATCAAATTGATTAGGACATGAGATAAAGTCAAGACAAAATTCTCTTAACAATTCTCAAATTTAACAATAAGTATATATACATATATATAGCACACCTTAATAGATTCCAGCCTTTTGAATCCAAATCCCTCTTCAAACTTAGTGCAAAGCAGGAAATTTCTGTTCTCTTGGAAGACTTGGACATCCTATAGTCAACTGACTCAAAACACTTTCAAAGCATGCTAAAGATTTTAATACACCGATATTTTTTATGCTGATTGCAAACCTTCAATTAGTGTTCGCATGCCTCCATCTTGACAATAACTCCATCAATATGATAACATGCTCTAATCAAAGGACCTTGTTTGCAGCCTGACAACTATATGTGATATAGATAATGATAAAATGATAACAGGCATAGAATTTTTCTTTCATTTGGACAGAAGGTGGGAATACACCTCTAATTATAATTAATATACACAATCAAGATGAGAAGATAATGACACAATGTTGGATGACTTCACCTATCCCATTTTGAATGGGTAATCCTATATTATCATCATGAGCATCCAAGAGTATATGGCCATGAATGCACAACAATATCATGCTAACAAGTCCTTCCAAAAGCTTGCAGCAAGTTATCCAGCATGAACTACTCCAAAGCAATTAAAAATATCGGTCTTTCCTCTTCCTTCAACCAAAGCATCTCAACAAAATTAGCTTCCTGTATGGATCATTTTTTCCCTAAATAAACAAAGATGATCTGCTTCAGCACCTTCCAGCATACCACAATCTTCTGCCTCAGATACAAGCAATCTGGTTTTTTGGAAAAGTAATTTTTGTTCTTACTATCATAACTTGTTTATCACATTTGAATGGAGAGAGTATACATAAGCTTGCAGAACATAATGCCATTCACAAGCAAACACTTGTGAGGTATTATGCTATTTATCTATCTATCTACCACTTTCAGAAGATCAACATGGGTATGCCTAAATTTTTTTCTTCCCCCAGATTGGTAGCCTAGCTGGAGACTTTTGAAATTTTCCAACTAATGGGGTCCAAATTGACATTTTCCACAGGAAATCATCCATAGACGGATGGTCAAACTGAGACAGAGAATGCATTGTTGGAGGAGTATCTCAGGCACCATAACACAGCCAACCAAAGGAATTGGCCAAAGTTGCTAGATACGACCCAATTTTGTACACCCTTCATCGATCTTCTGCAACAGGATTTAGCCCATTCAAATTGGCTATCGGGCGACAAGCTCTCACTCCCCAAGATGTAGCCTTGCAGAAAAGTGGGGAAATCTGTCCTGCTGCATACCAGTTTACAAGGTACCAACAAGAAATATTGGAAGAGGCACAATATAATCTTCATGAGGCTGCGAGGAGGATGAAGAAATACGCAGACAAGAGGCGCAGACCATTGGAATTCAATGTTGGTGACAAAGTCATGCTAAAACTGACTCCTCAAGTCTAGAAGAGGATCAGCAGTAAGCAAGTTCACCAAGGTCTAATTCCAAGGTATGATGGGCCTTTTGAAGTGATGAAGAAAGTGGGGAACGTGGCCTACAGATTGCATTTGCCCAAGTGATTGAAGGTACATCATACTTTTCATGTTAGTTTTTTAAAACCTTATTATGAGGATGCAGAACCTTCAAGGGTGCAAGCAAAGCATGCTCCATCAACAGTGAGTCAACAATTCGACAAAGAAGCGGAAAGAATTTTGGACCACTGAACATTGGGGCAAAGTAAAGAATAGGACTGAATGTCTAGTTCAACGAAAAGCAGAACCAGTTAGTGAGGCAAGTTGGGAGAAGGAAACACCCTTGTGGCAATTTGTACAGCAAATCCAAGATTATATGTCACACCTCTCTTCGAAGGATGCCGGGCTCTTCGAGTGGGGATGGTTTGTTAGACCCTCACTAAGCAGCTTCATGGGTTGGTGCCTTGGCCATGTCAACCCCGGATTTGTAGAGGCATAGCTGGAGTGCTACTGCAGCAAGGCACCATTGGTTTGGTGCTCAAATGGCCAAACAAGGGGCCAGCATGTGTGGACTTTGGCAAAGGCGCACGCAGGAGTTCAACATGAGTAGATGCATGCCAAGAAGATGCTGGCTTTTGTAACGCAGCATACTGCATGCAGATATGTGTGCATCATGGCATGTAGGCTAGATAGGGTTGTGCACAAGTAGGCACATCCCTTGGTTTGGACTGGCAGCACCATGCTACGCGAGCGCACACAACAGCATGCGCACAAGTTAGTTAATTGGCCGCATGTTTGGGCACATAAGTTTGCTAGCTATGTTGGCCAGGCGCAGAAGGCATACGGTGCAACAGGCTAGTGCATGGACAAGTGGCATAGTTGTTGGAAATCTAAGCAGGTTACAGCCTTTGGGTGGTTGCAAAACAGTTCGGGGTGCTAAGGCAGTTTCCAAAGGTGGTCTCCAAAGTCTTGGGGGTGGTTATGCATGGTGAACTGATGTCCAAGACTTGGACATGCAGTTGGCAGTTATTTCAGAAAGTTTCAAGCAATTCCCAGTGGTTGGGGGAGTTGTCCACTGCCTTTTTAAATAACCATACTTGCTGGCTTTTGTAATAAGCAAAGTAAGATCACTTGTAGAAAAAATTTAGAGACTTTGGGTGTGGATCTCTTGTATCCTGTTCATTCTGTTCATTTGGAAATTGAAATAAAAGGATGAGTGTTATTCTCTTCATGTGCCTAGAGTATTCTTTCTTGCTTGGCATGGCTTGCTATGGCTTGCTGTCTATAGGGCGGGGAGTATTGAAATGCCGAACAAGGCTGGTTATCTAGTGCCGCACAAGATTATTTTTCTTGCAAAAATCTTGATACAGAAATCAACCTTGTGACAGTTGGTATCAGAGCCTTGTTCGGGGCTCTTTTGGTGGATTTCCATCAAACTTTCTGCATCTCTTTGCTAGAGCAACAGGGGCAAAGCTCATGCCTGCGGCTATCAGCAACATGGATGATGTTCGAGAAAGGATATTCCGATTGAAGGCAATGATCGGGATGCCTCAAGTTGGCATTGGTGAAATGCTGTGGGCACAGGTTTAAAACCTGATGGCCACGGTATCTATGTAGCAGATGGATGAGATGTCGTTCGACATCAAACTCATCAAGACTGCTGCAACGTTTTTCACAAAGCGATGGTGTTGTCAAGATGAAAGTCCTGATCCTAAAACTTTCAATGGAACCCGAGTGCCAAGGATCTGGAAAATTTTCTGTGGGACATAGAGAAATATTTCAAGGCTACGTGAGTTCCCAAAGGGAAGAAAGTATCAATTACTAGCATGTATCTTGCTAGTAATGCCAAACTCTGGTGAAGGACAAGAATGGAGGATGCTCCTAGGCCACCAATTGAAAGAAGGGTGGTACTAAAACAAGAATTGAGGGAGCAGCTCCTTCCTTGCAACGCGGCTTGAATTGCAAGGGAATCCTTGAAAAGGCTGAGGCAAATCGGGTCAGTGACATACTATGTTAAAGATTTCAGTTCTCTCATGCTAGATATCAAAGATATATCGAAGGCTGACAGATTATTCAATTTTTTGTCCGGTCTCCAACCATGGGCTCAACTTGAATTGCAACGGCAAGACATTAAAGACTTGTCCGTTGCATTGGTTGCTGCTAGATTGATGGATCTGCGGATTCTAAAACTCAAAATGGTTCTCCTTCTGGCAAGGATTGATTCATGGAGAAGAGCCAAAAGAAGAAGGGCAAATATAAGGAGGCTGGGAAAAAAGGGCCAAGGATGCTGATAAGGGGAAGGCTAAAGTAGAGGATTCCCATCAAAAGAAGGATCAAGCCAACCCTCATCCAGGTTGCTTCATTTGCAACGGTCCCCACCTTGCACGAAATTGTCCCAACAAAGGCAAAATCAATGTCATTTTAGCGATGGAAAGCGAGAATAATAACTCGGATTCTAAAGGTCCCCAACGGGTTGCACCTTTAAAATTTCTTGGTGCAATTCGAGTGGAGAAAGCCAAAGCTTGTCCCAAACTAATGTTCATGCATATGATGGTCAATGGACATTAGATTTCAGCCATAGTAGACACAAGTGCCACTCATAGCTTTGTGCTGAAAAGATTGTTACCACTCTAGCTTTGAGTGTGGTAAAACTCTCAAGCCAAATCAAGGTGGTCAATTCCCAAGCGCTGGCCATGTAGGGCATGGCCTATGACATCTCAATTTCTGTAGGAAATTAAGATGGAAAGATGGACCTGATGGTGGTGCTATTGAACGATTTCAACCTGATCATTGGCAATGACTTCCTTTTTGCTGCCAAAATTGCTGTGTTGCCACACCTATATAGGTTGTTGATTGGTGATGAGGTGAAACCTTGCTTTGTTGTAGGGCACAGCAATAGTTTAGATGCTGAAGTTCGAACAAAAGGTAAAGATGGTCTCCACTATGCAATTGGCCCGTGACTGGAAAAAGGGCCAAATGACTTACCTTGCCGCTCTCATTGATTTGGACCTAGAAGAGACAGCAAAGGTACCCATGGAGGTGGCTGAAATCCTACAAGAATTCGATGATATTATGCCCTTTGAGTAATCAAAGGGGCTGCCACTAAAGCGTGTTGTGGATCACAAAATTGAACTTGTCCGACATAAGACCTGCCAAGGCTCCCTACAAAATGTCGTCTAAGGAGTTGGCCGAATTAAAGAAGCAATTGGGTAAATTGTTAGAATCAGAAAAGATTCAACCATCCAAAGCCCCATTTGGTGCTCCAGTTCTATTCCAAGAAAAGAAGGATAGTTCTCTCAGGCCATGCATGGATTATAGGGGCCTGAACAAAGTTACCACTACGAACAAGTAACTGATGCGTTTGATTTCAGACTTGCTCGATTGGTTGGCCAAAGCTGTGTACTGCACTAAGTTGGATCTACGATCAGGATATTGGCAAGTTTGAATTTTAGAGGATGAACTAAAGACAAGATGAACTAAAGACAACTATAGTCACAACGTATGATTAATTTGAGTTTCTAGTTATGCCATTTGGTTTACCAAATGCACTTGCTACTTTCTGCAACTTGATGAACGATGTGTTGTATGATCATATCGATCAGTTTGTAGTTATTTATTTGGATGATATAGTCATATATAGTGGTTCATATGAGAAACACTTAAAGCACCTTAAACTTGCATTCACATGGTTGAGGGAACACACTATTTGTGAAAAAGGAGGTGTGAATTTTGTTGCAAGGAAATTAAATTCCTTGGACATATAGTGGGCAGTGGCATTGTGACGATGGATCAAGGAAAGGTGCAGGCTATCTTGGATTGGGCTGCACCTACAAAAGTGGTGGAATTGAGGAGCTTTTTGGGATTAGCCAACTACTATCACAAGTTTGTGGCTAGCGATTCCAAAAGGGTTGCTCCTTTGATAGATCTTCTCAAACAGAATCATCCTTAGAAATGGTCTAAAAAATGTAATGAAGCCTTTGAGGGACTAAAGGCTGCTGTTTCTTCTGAACCAGTGCTGAAGTTGCCTGATTTTGAGAAGCCATTTGAGGTGCACATGGATGCTTCCGACAAAGCTGTTGGGGGTGTGTTGGTGCAAGAAGGACATCCCGTCGCCTTTGAGAGTTGGAAATTAAAGGAGGCAGAATAAAAATATTCTACTCATGAGATGTTGGTGGTGGTGCATTGCCTTATGAGGAGGCTTTTCTTTAACATGAGATGGTGATTTGCTTTGATACCGACTATCAAAGGACTAATTTCTGCACCAAAATTTTTACAAGAAAAATAGCCTTATGCAACACTAGACAACTAGCCTAGTTCAGTCTTTCAAAACTCCCCACCCAATAGACACCAAGTCATGCCAAGCAAGGAACAATACTCAAAGCACATGGAGAGAATCACACTCATTCTTCTATTTCATTTTCCAAATAAGCAGTATACAAAAGACTCACACTCAAAGTCTTTGAATTCTCACTACAAGTGATCCCACTCTACTTATTACAAAAGCCAGCAAGTATGGCTATTCATACACGCGGTGATCAACTTTCCTAACCACTGGGAACTGTTAGAAACTTTCTGAAACCACTGTTAACTGCATGTCCAAGCCTTGGACATCAATTAACCATGCATAATTGCCCCTAAAAGTTTGGAGACCAGCCTTGGAAACTGCCTTGGCACCTAGAATTGTTTTACAACCATCCAAAGGCTACAGCTTGCCCAGATTTCTAGCAACCAAGCCACTTGTCCATGCACCAACCTATTGCACCACATGCCTCCCACACCCAGCCAACCCAGCCAGCAAACTTATGTGCCTAAACATGCAGCCAAGTAACCAGCTTATGCACATGCTACTATGCATGCCCGTGCAGCAGGGCGCTGCTAGCCAAAACCAAGGGATATGCCTAGTTGCGCACACCCCCATCTAGCCCACATATGCAACATACTGTGCACATTTTTGCAAGCACCTTGCTGCATGACAAAAGCTAACAACCAACATCTCCTGCGTGCGCCTTTGCCAAAGTCCATGCATGCTGGTCCCATATCCAGCAATCCAAGCATCAAACTAGTGGTGTCTTGCTTCGGTAGAGCTCCAGCTATACCGCTATCAATCTGGGGTTAACATGGTCAAAGCACCAACCCATTCCAATCCATAAAGCCGCTTAGCGAGGGTCTAACAATCAGACAATTGCTATTGTTGGAACAGTACCACATGCACCTGTGTTATAAGGTTTTCAGTTTCAAGAAATTCATCTAGCATTTTTCTACCCCTCAAATATAACAAATGCTCTAAAAATTTGTACAAAGTTGCTTGTTTTAAATGTTTTAATTATCTACTCATTATCTGCTTCTAATGGCTGCCTAAAAAATATTGAAATTTTATACACACCAGTGAAATTATTCTTTTCTGCTGCAGATGCAACTTGATATCCCAATTTCCAAAGTTTTAATGCAACTTAATAGTGCAGTTTCCTAAGTAAACCAAAATTTCGATATTTTAATGATAGAAATACTGCTGAAATAGTTCAGCATTTTCCCTGATTATTTTTGCTTCTGAATTTGAAACTAAAGCTCGCGAGATGCAAAGACACCACATCCAAGTGACAAGATTTTCTTTCAATTCTTTTCTGTTGCTTCATGATGTACAAGCTTGCCACTTTCTTCCATCAGACTTTTGCCTCATTTAGTTCTTCGGATAACTGTTGCATCCTTTATGCCCTTATATATCAAATTCCTTAAATTCATAAACATCTCCCATGGTGCTTCCAAAATTCGGATGCCACCAACAACAAAGCAAAAGAATAACACCATATAATACCACTAGCATCAATAACTCAAGACATAGTTACGCCCAGACGTAAGAGGCCTGGTAAAAAAATCATGCCAATAAAAACGGCTTCCCTTTATAAGAAAGAAAAATCAAGAGTAAGTTTACTGAGAAATAGTTCACGGAGAGAAGCTAAGAAGCAACTAGCATATGTATTACCAGCACCATCGCCAGTCAGAAACAAAGAATTTAGATCCAAAACAATGGGATGTGAAACATGGTGAGAGACCCTAACCACTCTTTGCAAATTAAAATCCAAAATCCACCACTACAACGAAGAAACGAAATGCTTAACAAACTAAAGGCGATAGCTTTAACAAGAATCAGAATATAAAGAGCAAAAACTCACTAAAATAAACATGCAAATCTTATCTAATCTGAGGAAGACAAGGACTGTTCGACGGTCTCTCGAAAAGAATCATGAGAACTGACGGAAATATAAGACTTTTGGAGCGTAATCACAAGAAATACGGTAAGAGAGAGAAACCCTAGAGCTCACCGCTAACGAAGAGTTTGGGAGTGGTGAGGGGAGGAAGGTTGCCGCCGGCGGCATCGTCGTCCGAGAGAAAGGACGAGCTTTGACGGACGAAAGAGCAGGGCCACTTCCATTGAGGAAGAGAGGAAGGCGACGCCTTCAGGAGGCGGCGAAGTCCAACGGAGGAGGAGAGCGCCATTGCAGTGGAGGCGGAGGAAGAGTCCTAAAACCCTAGACTGTAGTCCCCTCTTCGAATATAGAGGGGCAGCGGCGGCTTAACACGGCTTTCGGCGTGGTCAAGATCTGGTGAGACGGAAACTTATGGAGCCAAAACCGACCGACGTGGGCCGACCGCAGGGGCAGGGTTTGCACCTTTCGGCCGAATTCACCGTTGGATCTCGCAACGCTCTTTTCAAGAGCTGTGCACGCTGATAGATAAGGAGTTCTGAGTGCTCCGACCCTCTGAGAAATGAGTGGGACGCAATCCAACGGCTGCCATCGCAAAATAAGATCAAACATGCTGTCGCGCGAAAGATACAACCCTAACCAGCCGACTGCTACGGAGAACAAAAGAATGGACGACTCTGATTATTAATTTATTACCATCCCCAAATCTGTTAGGACAAAAGTTTGCCGCCTACCGGTCCAAAGTCCAAACAAATGAAGCGGCACACGTCCGTAAGGCGTAAGTCGTGCTTGGTATCATTAGTTACGGAGATGATACGAAATAAAGATGCCATCAAACCGGATCCGGTAGTTAAAAATCTGAACCCAATTTATTTTAAAAAATTCTTCAAAAATATTTGAATCCAAAAAACAGCTCAAATACAATCATATTTTAAATAATTAAAAACTTAGACACCCAACTAAATTAAAAATATTTAAATTTAAAAATCAACTTAAAATCAATTAAATTTAATATTTTAAACTCATGCCCATCTCGATTTTGAAAAAAAAAAAAAAAAAACTTGAACTAGACTAGACTCGGACATTAACCAAACCATATTTAAACTTAAATTCAAATTTTAACATACTTATATTATAAATTAAAATTAAAATTATTAAAAATATATAAATTCAAACAGAACCGTAAGGTTGTAAACCTAATACCTTATTACTCGAACTAGCTCAATAAAAACATATTCAAACTAATCAATTTGAACTCATGCCAAGCACCCACCACAAACTGTTCGATTCATTTGCACCGAGGAAGCAGTGAGATAGGCGTTATTGTCTGACGGGTACCCACTTGCCTTGGCATGGGACGAATCCCCTGCCGTGTGCTACGGTGGTCCTATAAATGATCTGAATGACAAAAAAAAAAAATTGAAAATGAAGTAGCGGTGGATATATCATTATCTCAGACAGCCCAACAGTGATTGCAGATGCGGTGATGCCTGACGCTCGTATCATCCTGCGTACAATTCCCGTGGTGAACTTCCAGCAGACAGGATAAACTTCCAGTAGACAGGATAAGGTGAAGGAATCCATTATATCATTACCTTATCAGCGGTCATATCCGGAAACACCAATGCATTGTTCAGTTTCTAAATTCGAAAACATGAAACAACCTGCTACAGCTTTACAGTCTTCATCCCACTAACAACCTTCCAGACAGCAAGTTCTGACGATCACAGCAAAACTATCATATGTACACGAATCATTTTTATCATGCATTATTTACCTACAATCAACAAGATGACGGTTCATCCACATTGTCAAAATTAGGTCTATCAAGAGGCCTCTGCAGTGGAAAGATGCACTTTAGCAATTGCCCCTAGGAAGCTGCTTCTGCACTTCGATTCGCAGGTGCTAACTGCATACTCCAAGACTACCACATTAGTTTTGCCATAACCATCCAACAATAGCCTATCTCGAGAAGCTGGCAACCTGAAGGGTACAAAGATGGTGTTCAAAACTATAATTCAGATGCATGGTGGGGACATAAGGCAATCTATATATAAATAAAGATGGAAAGAAACCTCCTATCCCAAGACTCGGACAGAGTGCTAGCACTGCCGCGATTTGCATGTTTCCTTTCAGTACCACTTCCTCGAGAGGACTTGCCCTTGTGCTTGTTCTTGTGGTTCTTTTTTTTGGCCTTGGTGCGTTGTTGATGGCCCTTCTTTACCGTGTTCGACATGGATGTGGCAGGTGGATCATATACCTCAGGCGCCCATTTCACATGCAGCTTCGTAGTTGGGGATATCCCATTTTCTGCACGACCCCCCTTCATCGCAGAAACAAGCTTCAAAGAACTCTAGAATAAACGTCAGCAGTATCAATAAATTTGGGATAACAAATCTGAAATTTCCAAAGCACACCCTGCACATACGCTGCCTTTCAAGATTAAAACCATAGACAATTTTTTATGCGCACGTGCTTTGTACAGGATTATGCCTGATTTAAAATATTTATGGAAATTATGAATAATAATAAATAACATGATGCACTTAGACTTGGCAATAGAAACTGTGCACACGGACGCGCACACAACAAGAACCTCCGAAAGTCAAAATATAATTAAACAAATAAAAATACACAGAAGAGAAAGTAGTGAAGAGACACAAAAACTCAGTACTGGAGTGCTGAAATCAAATCTGCATTATCTTCAATTCAACAGAAGAGAAGATTTCCAAAAAACACACAAGATCTATATCAACACACACACACACACACACAAAGGACGGGAGTGTGGACCAAACATATAGATGGTGTCTAGGATGAAATATGAAAAAGCCATGGTGGTTGTATGCATGGATTATCTTCTGGAAAAGTTACATGCAGTTCCCAACACAAAAGAGATAAAAATTTTTTTAAAAAACTCCAACCATTTAGCCATGAATTTGTTCCATAACAGATATAAAAGTTGATTGAATATGAAATTCATTCATATTATTCTGGACATATTTTTCAGTATCTTTTTAATTTACCATCACTACTAAGATTAACATTGACCACTCTTGCACAGCTCATGAAACTAGAGATCAACCAGAATGACAGGTAAACCGTATGACGGTAAGCGCTAAGTACACCTACATGATAGTAGTTACCAATTCAATAAATAAAATGTAATTAGATAAGAGGAACTTACGGGCAGAGACATTGAACGTGCATAAGCAGGACTCTTGAATGTGGAACAACATAGGCCTTGTACTTCTATGCTTGATTCCTTATTATTTTCCTTAATTGACAAAGCAACTGATGGTATCTCCAACGAGCAAGGAAATGTCGCACATTTGATCAAGCTTTTGTGTTTGTTAGCATCAAACGAAACAGAATGGCAGGACTCTTGGCGAGTTTTAATTTCCTTTAGTTCAAGTGCTTTATCTTGATCAGAAGTTGCATTAGGACCAGATAGTCCTCCAACAAGATTTGGAACATGCAGGAATGCACTGGGAGCAAAGGCAGCTTCTTGCAGTACAGGATGATCTTCCTCGCTAACAGAAAAAATGTCCAGAGCCTCCTGACATGTGATCTTAGCAGTTTCTCTCATATTGCCACATGCACACTTTTTATGTTCTACATGTGACTTCTCACAGGTAAGGCTATTTACATATGTCTCACAACCAATATCTACGGAAACCACATTAGCGCAAGGAGTGGAACCGTCCATCCAGATGCTACTGTAATGAGAACTGTCAGAGCATTTATGTTAAAGATCGATCCATCTTATTTATTCGAACTAGAATGATAGGAAGCCCAAGTTCTTTTTTCAAAAAAAAAAAGAAAAAAAGCCATAAAAATCATCTAATATGATTCTCATAACAATGTGAATATCATAAATACATCAATTCCTATTACAAAAATGCCATCTAATATTCATCTAATGTCAATTCACAAATGACCCTTTTAATCAACTCCAGAAACTGTTAATCCACAAGTCGTGGAAGATGAAGAAAATTGTCAGTGAGAAAATCAAGTACATCAGCATTAACAACAAAGCTTGCAGCATCATATCAGGAAAGATCCGGATACAAATAATAATTACAGAAAAATATTCTAAAAAAATGACATTTATATAGGCAATAATGATGATAAATTGTTAGAAGCTTAATCAAATGCTATAAAACACATAAATGCTTTAAACAAACCTAGAAATATTATAATTCATGCTTCCTGTTCAAGCAACCAGTTCAACTTTGTTGCACTCATGGTACACTGCATAAGGTGGTCCATACTGCACAATGCAATTCCTATTGGAAGACCATACAAGAATTTATTGCCTCAATATTCATGAAGCTGATCATGCCAAGTAGAATGGTACATGCAAAATACAGTTCCAAGTAGTAAAGAACTTCTTCTAAGTTCAATTACTATCAAACAGAAAATCAAACATTGATAGACCTCACCATGTATAGGCAATCCCACAGAAAATCAAACAGTGATAGACCTTACCATGTATAGGCAATCCAAATAGGAGAGAAAAAGTAGTCACTGGCATTCAAAAAAAACAATAGAAGATCAGAGCTAAACGACATTACATAAGTAATGCTGTCCTTTTCTGGATAGAATATATTAATTCATAGCTGAAAGAACATGCTTTTATGTATGCATGTCATGCAGATAGATAGTAGTTGCAGAAAACATTAGATAACACTTAGGCATAAGCTTATTACAGTATGCATGCATGATGTGCATATTACTTTAGCAATCAGTCAAGAGATCCAGTCAGAGAGTGGGAAAAAAAAAAAAAAAATAGCTTGTCCCTCAAAGAAAGTTGTAGAAGATTAGAACTAGAGGACACTAAAGTATTCTTAATTTTCTTTAGTACAGGTCTACTGGTACCTGAGAGTGCATGTTATTATGGATCCACTGTCATGCCAAAATAAAATAAATAAATAAATAAAGGCTGTATAATACACTATAATGCCCAGGCATAAGCATGCAGTCCGCGTGCATATCACTATAGATGGTAGCCATCGATATCCAGGTTAAATGTTAATCACCACAGAAGACACAGTGGATGCAACAAATTTACAAGATGTAATATGGATAAAAATTGATATTTCTTCAACCAATCCACCACAACTTAATAACTCGTTCAATAAAATGAAGATAAACAGTAATCATCTTATGTGAATCTTAATCAGACAGGAATGAGAGAAGATGAGTTGTACCATAATAACATGTGTGACAAACAAAATCAAAAACTTATATTCCCACCTATTTGCCAACACCTGAATAGATGAGACAATACTTGATGATTATGGTTATGGCAATAGTTTTGCACAAAATAATGATACAATAAAGTACTGAACAAGTATTATTTTAAAATATAATGGTATATTTTCAAGAATGGTTTGTAATAACATAAGGCATAATTTGATGATGGCAGGAAATCTAGAGAATTCAACTTTTGGAAAGTTCTCCTATGAAATTGCAATGTGCTGACGACAATAAAGTTGTTTGTTCCAGTTCATGATTTTGATAGGTATTTAAGTTGGCAGCTATCATCCTAAATCTTCAGTCTGCAACTTTGGCCTTAAAGCTGGTTGCAATTTCCTATGTCAATAGCTAACCTCTACCCTCTTTAGCCAGATTCCATCCAAGAATAAGAGAGAATTCCTTGCACACAAAATACCCTTCTAGGTTTTAAGGAAAACACAAGCCTCTTTCTTGCAATAATTTGCATTACATTGGAAAGCAACAGCAGTCTTTAAATAGTTAACATCAAGCTCACATTAAGTCACAAGATTTTATAAGTCCTTACAATGGAGACTTCTGAAAATAAAGTAATGCTCCATAAATAAACCCCGTTTTGATAGGAAAAGGCTTACATGATGATGATTATGATGAATGCCAATGTAAATAGTAGCTACAAAAAACCATATATCAAGCTAACAAGCAGGTCACCAAGCTAGTATCAACCTGTTCTCAACCATGATTCTCTCTCCAACACCTTACTTCCACCACCTTGAATAGGCGACAAAATTTACATTCACTAAATCACATATGACATACAGTTCCAATCTTATGTCTGCTATTGTTTTTACGCTTGCAAGTGCGCTTGTCATCTATATTTAATTTAAAGAAATGTACCAAAGCTTCTAACGATAACATTATTGCATGATAAAAGTGGTGGTCATGCTTGAAGCAAGCTTGCCTTAAAATCATGCAACCGGAATTAAAGATCTTTCGGACAACAAACTTTCTGTGTTGCATTCATTCTTCTACCTACCAATACACTAGTCCTTTGTAAACAGTTAAGATAAAGAATCATGAATTTATAGGATTGAATGAAAAAAAAAATCCCACAGAACAAATCAGGAAATAACAGAGGCCACCTTCTACAAGCTTTTTTTTTTAAAAAAAAACAAACTACTATTTAAGTAAAAAGTTGTGGTGTCTCGGTATAGCATGTTACCGATGTGTCAGGAGTCTAAGAGTGAAACACTTTAAGCTAGTGAATAAACAAATGAACACAATAGTCGAAATGTCTAAGCAATATTTACTCAGCAGTGTTTTCTTGTATTTTTTCACAACTGGGAATTTTCATTACTCTGTTGATGCCTTTATATAACGTATTCACGAATGGTCATGCCACTGGTGGTGCAAGGTTCATGAGATTGATATTGTGCACCCACCCAACAAGTTGCACAATGCCTCTAACAAATTAGACAGCTCTTGCTGGACACTCATACAAGCACATGCTAGAGACCCACATTTGTTGGACAATATAGGTTGTTGAATATTGAGATGCCTACAAACATATGCATGAATGCATATATGCATACATGCATGCACATATTATATTTGACAATGTAGAAATACTGTACATATATGAATATGAGCATAAAACAAAACAGAACACAAATTAATGACACAGCAACATGCAAAAGTGGGCCACGGTAGTGGAGATCATTGGTTTTCTATGCTTGGGAAGCTGTATCATAATAGTTTTTAGAGATAATGGAAAAGGAGGAAGGTTTCAGATTTCATGCACAAGTATCTTCACAGTTTCAGATAGGTCTAAGCATCAACAGTGTGACAAATAGAAAAAGAAAAATGTACAATGGCAATTATCTATTATTAGAAAATATAATCTCTACATAAGAGAAGAATGTGGCTGTTTAAAAGAGACACCATATCACGCAAGTGACTGCATTTCACTTTTTTAGGACTGTTACTGAATAAACTTACTGCATTCGAAAACTACTTTGGACAGACCATCTGAGAAGTAAAGAATTAAGTGCAAACAAACATCAAAGGAAGGGAGGACCTTAGATCATCAAAAAAATATAATAAAATCAAGTAATGTACATGTCCACTCTAGGTCATTTAGCATGTTCAATTGAACAAACAATTGCCCCAGATTGGGCCGCTTCTTGGTAATATCTAAATTTTAGAAATCGTCAATATGAATGCTAGTATTTTGATTGCAGAACAATGAACAATCTACTATACTGATCCCTGATGATCTAAAAATGTACAAACTATGAGTGCCATGCAGCTCAGAATACTGAAAGGAAACATCTGATTTAAGAGGTCAAAAGGCATGGAGGAGGAGAAATTAAAAATGGAAGCCTACGTATAACAGGATTAACAACAGTCAATGCTGCCCCAAATTAAACCCTAACAGCAATCAGGCATTTTCTTTGTTAAAATAAGAATGAAAGAAAAAGAGATTGACAGAAGGTTATTGAATTAAAAAACTGATAAAAAGTGCACCCGTCCTAAGAAAATAAACCTCATAAGGCAGAACGCTGAAAACAGAGAACAGAATAATGATGCAGAATAGAAAGAAGACGAGAATACACACCGGGAACAGGAAGACAGGGAATAGAAAATTAAAAAGAGATCGGCAATTACTTCGAGCCAAACTTCGCGCTTTCTTCCCAACAGTTGAAGAAAGGAACCAGATCCAAACCAAGAATTCCTCGGATTCGTATCTCACCGCCAAGATCCAATCCCCAAATCGATCCAGAGATTTCTAAACGTTGCAGGAAAAAACAGAAAGAAAAAGGGGAGAGAAAACCCTAGAGAAACCGCATCGGCATTCCTCGAAGCTATTGCTGACTCAAATTACCACGCCGACTCCACTTCTCGAGATTTTTCTGGCGATGAGAGCAAGAACCGCAATGGAAGGAGGTGGCTGAGGGGATCAAGGTTGCAAACCGGTGGAGGAACTCTCCGAGCATCGTAGGCATGGTCGATGCTCGCAGAGCAGAAACCTTGTCAGAAGTCCAACAAGCCCTAATCCGATGCTCCCCTGCTCAAAATCAGACCAACAAAAAAAAGGGGAAGAAATCACGAACTTGGCGGAGAAGAAAGCGATCAATACTCTAGCAAAAAAGGAAAGCGATCAATAGCGCTTCCGATTGGGAGAACGGAGACAAGAACGCCGATGACCGCGAGCAGGAAGAGGGTTTATGGAGAGGATTGGAATATCGGTCAAGACGATCGGCAAGTGGCGGTTCAGTGGCCTTATAGAGACCGACACGTGGCTGCGAAGGTCGGTTGCTTTCCGGATGGATAGAAGGATAACTATTTATCAACAAAAAAAAAGATGACAGAGGAATAACTCGCGGGAGAGTATGAACGCCATAAATTTTTATACGGACATTCGATCTACCGTCGGTGAGAACTGCAGAATAACGAGAGTTCTGGATGTGCTCTCCCATACATCACGTCAACGTCCGCATAAGAGTATTTTATAGCTGAGAGATGTCAGAGCTTAGATATTTTATCGTGCTACGGACGAGCCGGGAGAACCGGGATAGCACTTTTGGCGGTTACCATATTTTTAAATAAATTACTAATATTTATTCATTTTTTATAATATTTATTATATTTTTTAATATAAAAATAATGAATGATTAAATTATTTAGACATTAAATGATGAATATATTAAAATTAAGAAAAATATATTTTTAAAATAAAATTAAATATTTATTTTATCAAGAGGTGAAAAAATGTTTAACCATCATTTTATAAATGATAAGATTTATTTCAATTTATAGGTGAATGCTATTTATAAAAATAATTTATTTATTTTTAAAATAAATATAAATATAAATATAAATAACTTAGTTAAAAATAATTGATTTTTTATAATATTTATTTATGAAAAGATGTGCATGACATGTAACTAGATGGGGTCCAACTGTGCTAAGGGTATATAACGCACCTAGGACAGCATTCGGGATGGCCGATGCACTTTGGCGTAGAAAGATTTTCTTGAGTAATTACAAGTAGCCCTGAATGGGTAAACACTAATAGTGAATGAATAAAGCTATAATCATTAAGATGAAAGTCTGGTTGATATATGTCTTATTTTATCATCAATTGATCATGGATCTAAAGCATAATTTTATAAATGGCTCGATTAAATCAAAAAAAATATTTAGATTTCATGATAATTGGTATGAACGAAAGGTCCCTGTTCTACTAGCTAGTCATGTTTTCATGATGTCAGGTTGATGTACTCATCATTGATAAAAAAAGACTGCGAAAATTTTAGTATCTTGAATTGAATATTATCTGACGGAATGGGAGCATGTGTGGATAGCTATACCGAGATTTATTCCTCTATTCCTTTTGTTTCAAAAAAAAAAGAAAACTAGAGATGAAAGAACTTTGCAAGTTTGCCCGACTAGTGAGTAGTGCCATACTTAACGAATGCCACGTATAAGCTCCCATTATGTGCTGGCATGGCTGTTGACGTAGATCAGCCATGTCAACTTAATATTAATTAAAGATTGATTGCTTCCAAGGCCAAGCTAACGTACTCATATTTACAAATAGATAGAGAAGGTATGCGAAAATGTATGGTTTGTATTGAATATTGAATGGCGGGGTGGGATCTAGTGGGGGCAGCTATATCGAGGAATTTACCCCCCTCTCCTTTTTTTTATTTAAAAAAAAAATACATCTCTCAATGCTCAACATACATGACCAAATATTATATATATATTATTTTTTTTTTTTTTTCTTGCCTCTCTTTCCTCCGTGGGTGATGTAGCAGAAAATAAATCAAGTGATATGGTATGATCAAAAAAATTCAACTTAAAGCTGATTGACAATCGGCATATAATCTGCAGCTCCTTGGTATAATCGAGCTAAATTAACTCTTAACGGATTTAAATGCTAGACGAGGCGTACCAAAAAGTAGCTGCCTTCAAGGTCACATGTCACCTGATGAGCCAAATGAAATCTTGCAATTTAGCCAAACTATCCAACTCGATAACTATCCCAAAACGCATCGAGTCCTCTTACCTTGGACAATAGTCATATCATCTCGTACTCCTTTCACCATGCCTAGAATTAAAGCTTTTAATAATGATCATGGATGGTTATATCACATCATAGGATGGGTATCGTATAATCTTAAGAGGACATTTGGAATGGAGCGATAACTCCAGGATATACGATTGGATGTAAAGATAATAGAATAAATAATATTTGATTATACCATAATAATCCTACATGATAATAATCTAGAATTATTTTATTTTTTAAAATTATAATTTAACATGATGATCAAAAACCAGTTTTAGAGGACGAATATCCATCATCATTATATCATGATGATCTTAAATTAAAATATATTAACTAAAATATTTCTATCTCTCGTAATTACGGACCTCATGAAAGAAAAAATTATTTTTCTTTTTTATCGTTATAATTTTAAAAGGAGAGTCCATTAAAAAAAGAGAATACCATGTTTGACGAAAGATGGTAGGAAAAGTATTGTGTTTTTTGTCATGTATTTTTTATACTAAGTATAGAAAGATCTGGTCTTAATTTTTTTTTTATTATCATTCTTAGTTGATCTTTTGATTTTTTTTTTTTGAAAGAAAGGAAAAAACAAAAAGCAAAGAATTTTTTGTTTCTTTCATTTTGACTTTGCAAAATAAAATATTTTTTTATTTTTTAATTTACATTAATTTAAATTTGACTTTGTTAAATAACTTTATCAGGAATATTTTTGATATTATATGTTAGAACATGGTTTTAAAAAACCATAGATATGATCAAAGAAAGCTGATAAAGAATTTAATTATAGAAAAATGATAAAATATTTACAAGAAATCGAAGAACCTAATTCATATCCTAAAGCATGTAAAACACCGTCCTAAGATATATTTTCATCTTTCGTATAAGAATTATCGAAAATACTATCCCAAGATATGACCGAGATTCCTCTGCTTGCAAGCATGATCCTGAAAAAAATTGATAAAGACTCGTTCAACACCCAGAAAAATAACTTTGAAAGAAAAAAAATTAAAAGAAAATATACTAGAGAAAATAAAATAGAGTATGAAACATGAAACATAACTTATTTCTTTAGGCATCCAAGATAGTCTTTTTATAGCTATCCAAAATCTGACCGTTTAAATTTTTTTGGCTTATAAAAGTTCAATCAGGAATCTAGCAGTCAGAAAATTAAAGCCTGATAATTAAAAACATAATGGTTAAATAATAAAAACTCTAACGATCAAAATATTAAAAGCAAAAATGGTCAAAAATTAAGAATAGAATGGTCAAATAATTAATTGATCATGGAGGAAATTTTGGGTTTTTCCAATATTATATGCTTTGTGATCTTTTATTCCTATAATATACCAAACAAGTTACTCGTACATCTAAAAAACCTTTAATCACTATATCATAATCGACCAAATATAGTGATATTAGGTCATCAAAAATTAGATCATCCCAAAATTTGGATCACCGGCTGATGTGGCAAGACTGCTGATGTGGAGTACACCCCAGTTCCAGTAAACAACAAGGCAGGCAGATGTTGCAACGTCAGATTTCTCTCCTGCTCCTTCGCCAGGTGGCTCCCCAAGTGCGAGCCCACCTCGGTCGAAGTCGAGCTCTCTTCTGCTCCTTTGCCAAGTGGCTCCCCAAGGGTCGAGCCCATCTTGGCCGAAGTCGAGCCCCTTCCTTCTCCTTCGCCAAGTGGCTCCCCAAGGGTCGAGCCCACCTATGCCGAAGTCGAGCCCACCTCGATCGAAGTTGAACCCCTTCCTACTCCTTTGCCAGGTGGCTCCCCAAGGGTCAAGCCCACCTCGGTCGAAGTCGAGCCCTTCCTGCTTCTTCTCCAGGTGGCTTCCCAAGGGTCGAGCCCCTGCCTGCTCCTTCGCCAGGTGGCTCCCTAAGTGCGAGCCCATCTCGGTCAAAATAGAGCCCTTCCTGCTCCTTCGCCAGGTGGCTCCCCAAGGGTCGAGCCCACCTTGACTGAAGTCGAGCCCTTCCTGCTCCTTCACCAGGTGGCTCCCCATGGGTCGATCCCACCTCGGCTGAAGTCGAGCCCCTGCCTGCTCCTTCGCTAGGTGGCTCCCGAAGTGCGAGCCCACCTCGGCTGAAGTCGAGTTCTCTCCTGCTCCTTCGCCAGGTGGCTCCCTAAGGGTCTAGCCCATCTCGATCAAAGTCGAGCCCTTCCTACTCCTTCACCAGGTGGCTCCCCAAGGGTCGAGCCTACCTCGACTAAAGTCGAGCCCCTGCCTGCTCCTTCGCCAGGTGGCTCCCCAAGTGCGAGCCCACCTTGGCTAAAGTCGAGCCCTTCGGCTCCTTCGTTAGGTGGCTCCCCAAGGGTCGAGCCCAACTCGGTTGAAGTGGAGCCCTTGCCTACTCCTTCGCCAGGTGGCTCCCAAAGTGCGAGCCCACCTTGGTCGAAGTTGAGCCCTTCATGCTCCTTCGCTAGGTGGCTCCCTAAGGGTCGAGCCCACCTAAGCTGAAGTCGAGCCCCTGCCTGCTCCTTCGCCAGGTGGCTCTCCAAGTGCTATTCCACTTCGGTCGAAGTCGAGTTCTCTCATGCTCCTTCGCCAGATAGCTCTCTAAGGGTCGAGCCCATCCCGACCGAAGTCGAGCTCATCCCTTTAGAAGCGTCGCGAAAGCAAAGAGGACATCAACACCAAGTCTACGACCAAAGCCGGCGCTTGCAGTACGGTGTATCCAGAGTGGCGCCCCAAAGCTAGAAAAGTGTGCCTACTACCATTTGCACCATTTAGGGAAGAGAGCCCCGATCGAGGCACCCGGTCCTGTAGCCGACCACCTACACCACCCACAAAGAGAAGGCTGCATTGGAGACCTCAGACCCAAGGACGGCTGCACCCGGATCAAGGCCTTACTAAACTTTCCCAACTGTGATAATCCACTGGAAGAACGAGGTTTGCAACATAACTCCCTACTATAAGGAGGAGTGACCTCGGAAGCATGGCCTCGAATGCCGTTGACCCTTGAGCAACCCGAGAGGGGAAAAATCGAGGCAAAAAGAGGGGAGAGCCGGTGATCTAAAAGGAGGACCCAGCGGGCGAGAAGGAGGTAAGCACGGAAAAGGGTGGAGGAGGAGAGATAACAAGAGAGAGGTCACGACGACCTTCCAAAGGGCTCCCGGAAAGAGTCCTGGCGAGCACGGCTATCTTAGCTCGAGTCTCGCTCCCCTCATACGATTCCTACTCTATCTTTTACTAAACATTCTCCTCCAAGCATGGTGACCGAACAGGGATCCACCTTGGGGGATATGTTCCTCTTTACCGTCCGCGAACTTGATCGTAGGAGTGCCCTTGTCGAAATCCCCGGCCCGGGTCTCTAACTTTGTCTTGTAGGACTGGAGGCCATTGGATTCGAAAAAGACGGGGCTGACGTCCGGCACCATATCGGAGCTGCATGCCACGGCGATGAGGATGGCAACAGATTGGCATGCGAGGTAGGGGAGAGATTGAAAGCCTCTACCCAAGCAAGCCCCTCGCTACTCTAAGAATAGCTTCACTTAAAGCATGATGGTAACTCGCGCACGAGAAGCTTTCACTAGCCGAGCAGGGGATGCCCTTCTCCTGCGGGCCCATGTAGCCTGAAAGGAGCTTCCCGCTCCAATTTTGCTACCCCTGGCAAATGCCCAGTATGCCGCGCTCACCGAGCAGATGCAGGCACTGGCCGCGGTCGTGAGGCAGCTGCAGTACCAGCAACGCTCCCTGATCACCCAGTCACAACCAGGGACCCTACGGCACGAGCCCCAGCCCCTACGGTAGCATGCGCTCCATCCAAGGCAGGTCGTTACATCTACGGGCCATAACTGGTCCCCGCAGGAGTCACCAGACCCCCGCAAAGAGAAATCACTCTAGGTCGACCGACCGAGAGAGCCAATCCCGGGCGGACGGCAATACTGCTGTCAAATGCGGCAAACACCGCCATGGCAAGGCTCCTTTTGACCACCTCCAGCTATCAACCCCACCTTCTCCAGCGGCCTCAATGAAAGGTTCCACTGATAAGGCCACTAGGTGCATGGCCGAGAGGCGCCTAGAAAAATAAGAGCGCATGCTGGTAGAGCTCTCCCGCCAGTTCGCCAACATGCACGGCTCCTCCAAGTAGCCAGCAGGCTATGATACCCGACCCCCCTTCTCCCATGAAATCCAAGAGGAACTGGTTCTGAACCGATTTTGCATGCCTCAAGTGGATCCCTACGATGGGACCACCGACCCCCTGTACTATCTTGAGAGCCACCATCTTGAGAGCTATAAGGCTCTCATGAGGGTCCAGGGAGTGACAGATGCTCTCCTGTGCAACGCCTTCCTAGCAACCCTCTAGAAGGTTGCTCGAGTCTGGTTCACCAGCTTCGAGCCCGGAAGCATCGACTCCTTCTCACAGTTGGAGAGGAGGTTTGTGGCCCACTTCGGGGCTTGTCGGAAGGTACCACGTGAGGTGGATAGCCTCTTTTCTATTAGGTAGCAGGATCATGAACCCCTGCGGGACTATGTCAGCCATTTCAAAGCTGCCACTCTGGAGATCTACAGTCTAGACGAGCCCGTCACCATGCTGGGGTTAAAGAGAGGGCTCAGAACCTCCCACCTGACCTACTCATTGGACAAGAAGCCACCAAAGACGTATGCTGACCTCCTCCTCCGCATCCACAAGTACATCCATGCCGAGGAGGCCAATGCACTAGAAGCGAGCTGGACTGGAAGCCTTTGAAGAAGCCGACCGCAAAAGAAGCACTTGGGATGCAGAGGCCTGGACCATCCATCGACTTTCGGCCGGGACTGAAGTCGAAGGGCGGCCCCATCCCGGAGGAAACGTTCACTCACCTCCTCGCTCTGAGATCAAAAATCCTGATGGAGATCGAGGGTGAGCGCTACCTACGCTGACCTCCCCCACTGAAGTCATCAAATGGCCGTAATAAGATGAAGTATTACCATTTCCACCGTGATCACGGCCATGACACTGAGGACTGTCGCACCCTCAAAAGGAAGATCGAAGACCCGATAAGGAGGGGGTACCTCAGAAAGTTCATGAGGGGCGAGAACCCGGTGGGGAATCAGCCGCTTGCAGCTCTTCCCCCCATCCCTGCAGTCGACAACCGGCCCACCAAGAAACCTGTGGGCATGATATGTTGGGGGATAGAGCACACCCATAAGAAAGCCCGGGAGGGAGAGAGTCTGGAAAATGTACTCCCCTTTATGAAGGGGAAGGGAAATGAGGAAGAAAATATGAGTAATGATGCTGTCGTAGTCGAAATGACTATTGCCAAGCATCCTGTAAAACATATTATGGTCAATGGTGGGAGCTCGACTGATATCCTTTTCTATGATGCTTTCTCTCGGATGAACTTACCTACTAATCGACTGAGACCGGTGCACACCCCTCTTGAGGGTTTTACCGAAGATTCTATGGGAGTTGAGGGAGAGATCACTCTCCCTGTCATGGCCGGGTCACCACCTCGACAAAGTATGGTCATGATGACCTTTACTGTTGTTAAGATCCCATCACCTTACAATGTAATTCTTGGCCGCCCTGAGCTCAACTTGCTTGATGCGGTCATCTCCACCAGACAGTTGTTGGTGCAGTTCCCAACCCTCTATGGCATGAAAGAGATGAAGGGGGCACCTCAGCCAATCCAACATTACCTTCAGGCTGTCCCTGGGGCCCAGAGTGTCGATGATAATTCTGGCATCGATGACCTCGACCAAAGGGCGTAGGACCCTAGGGGCGGCCCTGTTGAGCAGCTTTTGACTTATCCCCTAGGCGCGAACCTGTTGAAGATGGTGCAGATAGGAGCCCGGCTGCTAGGAGAGGAACGGGCTCGCCTGCTGGACTTCCTCCGAGCGAATGCGGACGTATTCGCTTGGACCGTAGCTGATATGCCGAGGATTCTCCCTGACGTCATCACCCACAAGCTAAATGTTGACCCGAAGTGCCGTCCAGTTCAGTAAAAAAAGAGAAGCTTTATCTCCGAAAGGCAGAAGGTGATTAATGATGAGGTGGAGAAGCTCCTCATTGCCGGATTTGTTTATGAAGTACAGTATCTCAGCTGGCTGGCGAACGTGATCATGGTCAAGAAGAGCAACGAGAAGTGGAGGATTTGTGTGGACTACACCGACCTCAACCATGCTTGTCCGAAGGATAGCTTCCCACTTTCTAAGATTGATCAACTCGTGGATGCCACCTCGGGGCACCGCTTACTCTCCTTCATGGATGCATTTTCTGGGTATAACCAAATCCGAATGCATTTGAAGGACGAGGAGCACACTGCCTTTATCATGGATCGAGGGATGTATTGCTACCGGATGATGCATTTTGGCCTGAAAAATACTAGTGCCACGTACCAGTAGCTAGTCAATAAGTTCTTTAGGGACCGGATTGGCCGCAACATGCAAGTTTACATGGATGATATGCTCGTCACGAGCAAGCCAACCTCGAACAGCGTGGATGACTTGGAGGAGACCTTCTGTAACCTTCGCCTGCACCAAATGAAGTTGAACTCGATGAAGTGCACTTTTGGCATGGCGGTCAGGAAGTTCCTTGGCTTCATGATCACTCGGAGATGGATTGAGGCCAACCCAAAAAAGGTCCAAACAATCCTTGATATGGAGCATCCCATCTCCAAGAAGCAGGTCCAGCGACTCACCGGCCATGTAGCGGCCCTGAGCCGTTTTATTTCGCGGTCTGTCGAATGCTGCCAACCCTTCTTTAAGGCATTACGCAAGGTGCATGACTTCACCTGGACAAAGGAGTATCGAGAAACCTTTGAGGAGCTGAAGAAAACCCTGGTGTTGCCACCACTGCTCTCCTGGCTGGAAGATGGAGAAGAGCTCCTCCTCCACAGACAAGGACGGAGTCCAAAGGCCAGTATACTATACAAGCAAGCTTCTCCGTGATGCCGAGATCAGGTACTCTCGCTTCAAGAAGTTAATTTTTGCACTCATCATGTTTGCCCAACGCCTCAGGCCTTATTTCCAAGCACACCCGATCGCGGTCTTGACAAACAAACCACTGAAAGCCATACTCAGCCGCCCCGACACATCCGGATGCCTGGTGAAGTGGATGCTAAAGCTCAACGAATTTGACATTACCTATAGGCCGAGGTTATCCATGAAGGTACAAGTATTGGCTGACTTCCTGGTCGAGTGTGAAGGCCTAGGCGAGGAGCCGGAGGAAATCTCCCAAGAGCAACAGATGAGACCTGAACCAGAGGGTGATATCTAGGTCCTACATATGGATGGAGCATCCAACGCCGGTGGTAGTAGAGCCGGACTCATTCTCGCCAACAACGAGAGAGTCGTTGCTGAGTGTGCACTCCATTTCCAGTTCATAGTCACCAACAATCAAGCGAAATACAAGACACTCCTCGCAGGGCTGAGAGTCTCTCATGAGCTAGGTATGCCCAAGCTGAAAGTTTTCACTGACTCGCAATTGGTGGCCGGGCAGGTCTCGGAGGAATTTGAGGTACGGGATCCTCAAATATCAAAGTACCTGGATCTGGTACGCACAAGTGCAGCAAGCTTCAGACGCTTCAGCATCTCCAACATTCCACGAGGAAAAAATGCTCGCGTCGATGCCCTCTCTAGGCTGGCAACCCTACCGGACTCGTCATTGGGGCGCGCCCATATCGAGCATCTCCGGGCCCCAAGCTACAAGATGTCCGGGGAGATCCAGCAAGTCACATCGGAGCCCAACTAGATGGACAAGTATATTAGATATATTGCCGATGGAACTTTGCCCGAAGATTGCATAGAGGTCGGTATAATCAAGAGGAAGGCCACATGCTTTGTGCTGATGGATGGGCAACTCTATCGAATGTCTTACTCCTACCCACTCCTGAAGTGCTTGAGACCCTCGGAGGCGGATTTCGTACTCTAAGACATACATGAGGGCCTCTGTAGAAATCATGTGAGGGGCAAGACATTGGCGTACAAGGCTCTCTGACAGGGATACTATTGGAAAACCATGAAGGAGGACGCAACCGACTTCGTAAAGAAGTGTGACCGCTGCCAACGCCATGCCAATGTGCAGCGTCAGCCGGCTGCACTACTCTCCCAGCTCTCTGCTCCCTGGCCATTTGCTTAGTGGGGCATGGACATCCTTGGTCCTTTTCCTCCCGTGCCTGGACAGCGCAAGTTCCTGATAGTCGTCATCAACTACTTCACAAAGTGGGTCGAGGCTAAACTACTAGCACGGATTACGGAGGCCAACGTAAGCAAGTTCTTTTGAAAATCTATCATATGCCGCTTTAGACTTCTTCATACGATCATCACCGACAACAGACGACAGTTCGACAATTAGGAGTTCGAGGAGTTCTGCGACGGCCTCAACATCCGCCATCGATTCACCTCGATGGCGCACCCTTAGACCAACGGAGAGGCCGAGGTGACCAACCGGACCATCCTACAAGGACTCCGGACCATGTTTGACCAGGCCAAAGGCAGATGGGCCAAAGAACTTTCCAGTGTCCTGTGGGCGCACCATACTATGCCTAGGACGGTCACTGATGAGACACCCTTTAACCCTATCTTCGATGCGGAAGCAGTGATCCTGGTGGAGTTAAGTCTGCACACGTTGCGAGTGGACCAATACGATGAAGCCGAGAACCCAGCTCAGGTCCTACTCAACCTAAACCTGCTTGAAAAAATAAAGGATAAGGCTCGACTCAAGATGGCAGCCTACCAGCAATGTGTGGCCCGGTAATACAACTCCAGGGTGAAGCCGAAGATCTTCCACCCTGGCGATCTCGTGCTGCAGCGGGCAGAAGCCTCCCAGCCTCAAGAATGTGGCAAACTTTCTCCGAACTGAGAAGGCCCGTACAAAGTAGTCGAGGCCCTTCCCCATGGGGCCTACTACCTTGCCAAACTCAATAAAGCCTAATTCTCATGAACTTAGAATGCCAGCAACTTAAGAATGTACTACCAATGATGTAAGGCTTTTTCTCATCAATAATAAAATTTCTTTTTGCACAACGGTTGCCCTCGTCTTGCAAGAATACTTTCGCCCAACTCACGAAGCCCAGAACCTCAAGACCGGAAACTCACAAAGCCTGGCACCTCAAGACTAGAAACTCACCAAGCCCAGTATCTCAAGACTGGAAACTCACGAAGCTCGACACCTCAAGGTGGGAAACTACAGAAGTTCCGCACATGCGTCCCTGCTCACGACCCTGGGTGGTCGAACCAGGGAGCTCCTAAAATGCTGCATTCGAACTAACAGCCGAAGTCAATTCCCTCTCTGGAGCCGAGCGCCAGACTGAAGTCACAGCTTGACTCCCGGCATGGCTGGAAGTGCCACTAAACAGGTCACCAGCCCCGGGCAAGTCCAAGGAGTCTGGCGAGCACCCGGAGTGCTTCAACGAGTGCACAAGTGCAGATGAACCCCTTAGAGACTCCCACATTTTTCTAAGTTATCTACAGCGACTGAAGTCTCCCAGGGGCAACTGAAATTTGGAGTTGAGCAAAACTAAATTCGTGAAATTGCAGAAGGGCTTGCGAAGCACAATAAAAGACAGAAAGGACCCCACTTGCAAGAAGAAGTATGGAAGAAAGAACTTCATTGCATTGAAAGGGTTTTACAACTTGAGAAGGATCCCGATAGGTCGGGTGATCCTAAAACAAAAACAAAGTTGAAAATCCTATTCTAATTACAAAAGTCCGGGGTAGAAGGATCTCAGAGGTCACTGCATCACCATTTCCTTCCCAGGCCGGTGCGCCGGTGCATCATCGACCCCTAGAGCATCAGCCAGCCCGGCCATCTACTCTGTCGGCTGCTTAGTAGTCACTGCCTCCATCACCTACGAGGGAGCCCCCACCTCTCCATATCACTCCTCGATGCGACCGATGACAACGCCCTCCAGGTCAAGGTTCGAGAAGAGCGAAGCCACCTTCTCCAGGCAGGCTTCAAATCCCTTGATGAATCAGTCCACGACCGCCTCATGGACCTCATCCTCGAACTCGCAGGACTCCCAAAACTTAGGTACGGCTTCGAGGGCCTCCTTCTTGGCAGCCTCCATCAATGCCAAGGCCCCCTGTGCCTTGTTATTGGCCGCCGACAGCTAGGCAAGGACCTCGTCGACCCAGGCCTCCAGAGTCTGGGATCGCCCCGAAGGTAAGACATCTCCATTGCAGACTCCTCCTCGCGATGACTCATTCGTGCTCTCTCCTCGGCCAGGGAGGCCTCGAGATCCCTGATGCACCCCTCGGCTCGGGACAAGTCACATCGAAGGAACTTATTAGCTTCCTTCATCTCCTGTCCCTTCTCCATCAAGTCCTTCACATTGGCCATGAGGTTTTCCAGCCATTTCTCCTTCTCGGCATCTTTCTTTATCCATTCGGTGTAGAATTCTCGAAGTAGGAGTATGTCAGTTCTGATCTGCTCCGAAGAAAAGAGTTACCCCAGCAACCCGACTGAAACATTAAAAAAAAGAGAGAGAGAGAAAAGAAAAGAAGAAGTAAGGTATTTACCGGGAAGAGCTGTGGAAGAATGCCAAGCAAGGCCACCGAGTAGTCCCTGCCTCCCCTCGATCGGCGGTCCCGGGACTGAATGGCGTATTGCATCATCCTTTCCGCCAAGGCTGGGTCTCGAATGATGGAGGCATTCATCGGGATCCCTGTCGGTGCATGCCGAGGCGCGGAGGACAACGGTGCCGAGGTCTTCTCCATGTTTGATGGTGATGGCGGAGGAGGGATCCCAGCAACTGCTGTGATGACTGCCACCATTGTCGGCGATGGAGGTGGCGAAGCGTGCTGCTCGTCCCCCCTCTCCTCATCGACCTCGATGATTTCAGGGAAGGGAGCCCACTGCTATTTGGACTGGGGCGTTGGGTCGACCGCCCTCGCCTTCGAAGACGGAATGGACCTGGACCCCTGGCCAGACTCCACCCAGGCCCTCTTCGGTGTACTGTCCCTGGCCCCGGTCGAAGAGCTCCTCTTGCGGGCGGATTCCATCAGGTTCTCCGCCGAGTACTTCATCCCTCCAAGAAAAAAAAGAAAGAGAGTCAACCCAAAGTCAAGAAGCAAAAAAGGTGCGGGTCACACTTAGTAGAGACCCACCTAACTCTCGAATCGGGCTGACCCCGGCCTCAAACAAGTTCTGCTCCGATAACAGAACTTTGAGGGAGGGGAGCTGGTCACTGATCAGTTGGGTGAAGACCTCTCGGTCAGCAGACTCCACCTGAGAGTTGTGGTTCGGGGCTCGGTCCGGACCGCTCCAGGCCCAATCCACACCCTCAACCGAAGCGAAGAAAATCGACTCTTGCATCCTTTGATAAAGGTGGGGAGGTCGAACATATGGCACTTCGACCGAGGAGAAAGGAACCACCACCCATCGTCGGTAGGGTGGCACTTCAGGGTGAAGAGAGTCCTGAACAAGGAGAAATGGACGACAAACCCGTGGAAGTGACAAAAGACAATGAAAGCGAAAACGACCCTGATGGCATTAGGGGCCAACTGGGCTGGCATGAGACGTAAATTACTAAGGAAGGAAAGAAAGAAGGGGTGAAGAGGAAGACGAAGACCCCCGATAAGGAACTCTTCGTAAAAAGTGATATGACCCAGACCGCTTGGAAAGGCCCCCTCCCCTAGGCCCGGGAGCGAGAGCCAGATGAAATCTGGAATCCTGTACATCTCCCGGATCACAGAGAGGTTCTTTTCAGTCATCGTCGAAATGATTCCGAAGGGACTGGTCGGAGCTGCTGCCATCGGAGGGGCAACTACAGGAATAGAGGGAGCAAGGGGAGCCCTGGGACTTCCTATGACTATCCCGATGGAACGCAGGCACCTCCGGACTTCAAGGAGAACTTCGTCCTCCTCATCGAAGGATGGAGTCCTCAACCGGGAGGGGCATGCTTCATTGGGATTACTAGAGGATCGAGGGAACCGGCCTGAGCGAGCCATTCAGAAGAAAAGGGATAAAGCAAAGAGGATGGAAGACCTAAGATAGGGTTTTGGAAGGACTTGGACACTGCCAATCAAGAGGAGAAAGAAGAAGAAAAAGAAAAGAAAAGAAGGATGAGCGACTCACCTGGTTATCTTGAAGGGGGCAGACAGCGAGGAAGAAGAAAATTCTGAAATGCCGGCGAGCATGAGCAGTTCGAAAGAGTAAGACTGGGAAAAGTCCTCTCTCCTTTCAAAATCGATGGACAGCGGCCATACGAATTTTCTCCCCTGCCATCGGATGCATGCCACGTGTGGGGTTCAACCGGCGGCGATGCTTCGATGCGCTAAGAACCACCTCAGGTCCGGTACTAGCAATTATGGTTCCTCGGACTTGCGAATATGGCGCCCGCACATTGGATCTCGAAACATGACCCGCGGAGTGGCGGAGATCGCGGCAATAATGACACCAGATATTTTGTCCTTCCATGTCATATCCGCATTAACTCTCTCGTCCCAGTCGTAACATTTCGATGGAACTCGGGAGTGGGGGGTAAATGATGTGACCAGACCACTGATGTGGACTACACCTCAGTTCTAGTAGACAGCAAGGCAAGTAAATGTCACCATGTCAGATTTCTCTCCTGTTCCTTCGTTAGGAGGCTCCCCAAGTGCGAGCCCACTACGGTCGAAGTCGAGCTCTCTCCTACTCCTTTGCCAGGTGGCTCCCCAAGGGTCGAGTCCATCTCGGCCAAAGTCGAGCCCCTTCCTGCTCCTTCGCTAGGTGGCTCCCCAAGGGTCGAGCCCACCTTGGTCGAAGTCGAGCCCCTTCCTACTCCTTCGCTAGGTGGCTTCCTAAGGGTCGAGCCTACCTCGGGTAAAGTCGAGCCCCAGCCTGCTCCTTCGCCAAGTGGCTCCCCAAGTGCGAGCCCACCTTGGTCGAAGTCGATCCCTTCCTGCTCCTTCGCCAGGTGGCTCCCCAAGGGTCGAGCCCACCTCGGCTGAAGTCGAGCCCTTCCTGCTCCTTCGCCAGATGGCTCCTCAAGGGTCGAGCTTACCTCGGTTGAAGTCGAGCCCCTACCTGCTCCTTCGCTAGGTGGCTCCCTAAGTGTGAGCCCACCTCGATTGAAGTCGAGTTCTCTCCTGCACCTTCTCCAGTTGGCTCTCCAAGGGTCGAGCCCACCTCGGCTGAAGTCAAGCCCCTTTCTGCTCCTTCGCCAGGAGGCTCGACCAAAGTCGAGCCCACCTCGACCATAGTCGAGCCCTTCTTGCTCTTTCGCCAGGTGGCCCCTAAGGGTTGAGCTCACCTCGACTAAAGTCGAGCCCCTGCCTGCTCTTTCGCCAGGTGGCTCCCCAAGTGCATGCCCACATCGATCGAAGTCGAGCCCTTCCTACTCCTTCACCAGGTGGCTCTACAAGGGTCGAGCCCACCTCGGTTGAAGTCGAGCCCCTGCCTGCTCCTTCACTAGGTGGCTCCCCAAGTGCGAGCCCACCTCGGTCGAAGTCGAGTCCTTCCTGCTCCTTTACCAGGTGGCTCCCCAAGGGTCGAGCCCACCTTGGATGAAGTTGAGTCCCTGCCTGTTTTTTCGTCAGGTGGCTCCCCAAGTGCGAGCCCACCTCGGCCGAAGTCGAGTTCTCTCCTTCGCCAGGTGGCTCCCTAAGGGTCAAGCCCACCCCGATCGAGGTCAAGCTTTTCCCTTTGGAAGTGTCGCGAAAGTAAAGGGGACATCAGCACCAAGTCTACGACCAAAGCCGGCGCTCGCAGTACGGCGCGTCCAGAGCGGCACCCCAAAGCTAGAAAAGCGCCTACTGCCATTTGCACCATTCGAGAAAGAGAGCCCCGATTGAGGCACCTAGTCCTGCAGCCGACCACCTGCACCACCCACAAAAAGAAGGCCGCATTGGTGACCTCAGACCCAAGAATAGCTGCACTCAGATCAAGGCCTTGCTAAACTTTTCCAACCGTGATAATCCACTGGAAGAATGAGGTTTTTAACATAACTCCCTATTATAAGGAGTGATCTCGAAAGCGCGGCCTTGGATGCCGTTGACCCTCGAGCACCTCGAGAGGGGAAAAACCGAGGTAAAAAGAGGGGAGAGTTGGTGATATAAAAGGAGGACCCAGCGGGCGAGAAGGAGGTAAGCACGGAAAAGGGTGGAGGAGGAGAGACAATGAGAGAGAGGTCACGAAGGCCTTCCAAAGGGCTCCCGGAGAGAGTCCTGGCGAGCACGGCCATCTTAGCTCGAGTCTCGCTCCCCTCCTACGATTCCTACTCTATCTTTTACTAAACATTATCCTCAAAGCGTGGTGACCGAACAGGGATCTGTTTTGGGGGATTTATTCTTCTTTACCATCCACTGACTTGATCGTCGGAGTGCCCCCACCGGAATTCCCGGCCCAGGTCTCTAACTTTGTCTTGTAGGACTGGAGGCTGTTGGATTTGAGAAATACGGGACTGACATCCGGTGCCACATCGGAGCTGCATGCCACGACGGTGAGGACGGCAACACTGGCGATTCCATTTGGATCACCAGATGCCCTTTGAATGGTTACAGAAAATCTCTCAACAATTATTATACGACCTTAATCTTTTATGGCATAACTTCATGTAGTTAAAACATAATTCTTAGGAGATGCCAAATCATTATGCAAGTCTACTACAACCATTATAAATCCAGCACATGCTTGGCAAGAAATCGATATGGACTTCATAAAGGCCATGTTGAAATCAAAAGGGAAAGATACCACACTGGTGGTAGTGGCTCAACTCACTAAATATGCCTATTTTCATTTCTCTAACTCATCTCTACTTAACATAGGAGGTAAAAGAGCTTTCCTAGACACAGTGTATAAATTGCATAGGATGCTTCAAGGCATTATATCAAATAGGTACATAATATTTACCAGCCAAGTGTAGCAAAATCTGTTCAAATTTATGGGGATCAAGCTAACTTATGGGGATCAAGTTACAGTTAAGAGCCACTTACCACCTACAATTAAATGGATAGACTGAGAGGGTAAACCGTTGTACAGAGACTTACCTACGTTACCTTTGTTTCTAAAGCCCCATAAACAGCACAGGTGGATATCCTTCACTGAACGGTGGTACAACATTAGCCAACACTCCTTAGGAATGGCATCCTATCATACTTTACAGGGGCATCTACCTCTAATATACCCATAGTTTATTTGGAAATGGGGGTACGCACTAGAGTGGAGAACTGGAAAAAGAAAAGGAGAAGATGGTATAGATACCGAGAGACAGGCTTAGGGATGATCAAAATTGCATGGACCAAAATACAGATAGAAGAAAAGTGGACAAAGAATATAGGGAGACATTGTATATCTCAAGCTTCAATCATATCAGTAAAGTATAATGGCAATTTGCAAGAACTTTAATCTTACTTCACAATATTATGCCCCTTCGAGATATTAGAAAGGGTCGGAGCTATGACACATAAACTTCAACTTCTTAAAGAATCGTAAATACATTCAATTTTCATATATTCCTGTCGAAACGAGGGATTTGAAATCCACAACAATCTTCACCTACAGTGCTATGCACCGGAGAAGATGGGCAACTTTTAGCCCAATCAAAAAAGATCTTGGACAAAAGAATGATTTGCAAAGAAAACACAACAACTACTCAAGTGCTTGTCAAATGAAGCATCCTCGGAAAGGATGAAGCAATCTAGGAGGATTACTTGACCCTTAAGGGTCAGTTTTCTCATTTCAATCCTTGAGGGCAAGGATCCATTGGAGTAGGGGGATGTAACACTGAAGTAATAAAAGAATTATTTTTGATAGTAGAAGAGAAAAAAAAAATAGTTAATAAGGAAGAACAAAAATTTATCTTTGCAAAATAGTGCTTGATAGAGGAACAAGGAGTTTCAAAAGATTTCATGGGCTCAAGAAGGTAACACGCAAAGATACCTAATCCTAGATGACTACTAGGGTTTGCATAGAAGAGATAAAGGAGGGAAGATGGATAGAGAGATCTAAAGAAATCCAGAAAACTTTCTAGATTGGACAATCCAACAATATCTTGATTCTACCGTATGTGCGGATAAGGGATAAATCTAAATCCAAATTGCCTCTAAATCCCCTATGGTACTATATGCGGCCAAGGCTTAGTCAAGAAAAAAAATCATCAATTAGCCCAGGAAGCCGGCTCATATACTAAATGAAAAATCTTTTTAATTTTATCTAAAGTTGAGAGTATAAATAGATTATAAAAAGATAAGGGCATGATTTTTTTTGATAGAAAAAAAAGGAAGGGAGGTTTTATCTCGGTGTAATATCTTATTCTGGCTCCTAGCCCGCTAGATCTTTGTTCGATACATGTCGTAATTTTTCGCGTACTTTTCTCACCCTTCGGGATCTATCTAAACTGGTGAGTACGTCAGCCTCTCTACGATATCGGAGTATCAGCCGATCCACCTTCCAATCACGTGTATCCAGAAATTTCGGAACTTCGGGATTTACCTAAACTGGTGGGTACGTGCCTCTCTATGACGTCGGAGTGTCAGCCGGTCCACCTTCCAACCACGTGTATCCAGAAATTCAGGAATTTTAATCGAGTCATCCACGGGATCATTCCTCGAATTCTTGACCAGGTAAAGGCTTGGCGAGGTAGATAAGGTCATGATTGAAAAAGATGAATATGAGTGAAAAGAAAAAAAAATAAAAGGAAGTTAATAATTTTCTTTGATTGTGAATTTTTAAAAAAATAAAAACAAGAAAAAAAAATCCTTCCAAATCCATAATTTATTTTCAAAATGAAAAAATTAAAAAAATAAAAATAAATAAAAAAAATTATAATCCTTGTAATATCTCTTTAAAAATAAAAAAAACAAACTATTTTATTTCTTTCCTTTTATTGTTACTTTCAACTAAAAAAAATTATTTTCTTCTCTTAAACTCCCAATCTCTCCTAATAAAATTCCTTCCCTTTCTTTTCCTTTCTTTTCTTACCGATACTTCCTTCTCTTTTCTTCCCCAAACTCCCAAGTCCCAACCGGGCCGTAGCAGAAGAAACCAATTTTCCCCCCAATTTTTCTTTCCCTTTCTAAGCTTTTCCCTCTGTGAACTCACCCCATGGCTCTCAGATCTCTCCTTCTTTCCCTTCTAACCTCCCTGATCTATTCTTCCCGTCTCAAACATACCTGATCTTTCATAGATCTAGAGCTCAGGAACCATCATCTGAGCGCTGGGATGTGACAGGAGGCAAGGGAACTGGCGGCCGGTAAGGCGGTGGCCCGGAGAAGAAGGCCGGCCCTCAGTTCCCTGTCGGTTGCATTGTTCGCTACCTCAAGAAGGGCCGCTACTCCCAGCGCGTCGGCATCGTCGCCCGCAGATATCTCGCCGCCGAGGTATTCGTCTCTCACTTCCCTCTCTCTCTCTCTCTCTCTCTCATTAAATCTTCGGATTGGCTGGGAACGCGGCACGTGAAAACAAGAAGAACAGGATCATACCAAGCCACATGCTGCCGGCGATACGGAACGACGAGAAGCCGGGGAAGCATCTGGCCGGGCTGACGATTTCCCATGGAGGGGTTCTGAATCCTGCCGAGATTTAGAAATGAGGGATGAAAAAGGGAAAACAATCTGTATCATATATTGATTTTTTTTTTTTTAAAAAAAAAAAAAATCTGTATTCTGATTAGTTGAAGGAATTTTAGAAAGTTGTTTTGGAATGTGCAAGGAGGGAATTCGAATTTGGGGAGGATTCCGCTAAGCTTCGGATGAGGTTTTGTCCGCTGTGGAGGGTATTTTGGTCAAAGCGCAAGCTTCTGCCTGCGGTACTAATTGGGTCATGGGAGACCTAACTTGGGGGATTTCCTCTTCCGGAGAAGGGAACGGAAAGGATGCAGTGCTCTAGAGGTCAGGGGTTTCAACGGGCTGTTGCTTTGCATGTGAGGAGGTTCTTTGCTCGAGATGCTTCTACCAAGCTTTTTGTGGGAGGTAAGGGTTGACCCTCTTGATATCCTTTTAAAGTGTTCAAATTTGATCTGCGTTTCTATCGAGATAATTTTCAGTATTTTTTTTTCGCATAAATTATTATTGTTCTTCGATGTTGCTTCACGGCCTTATTATTAATTGTGATCTACTCGCATGAAATAAGTTTGTGAACTGGTAAAATTAACATGAAAAAGTGGGGCGAAATGCTTTGGCATCCTAGTAGAAGAGAAACAGATACATATTTGTGCTGCACCTAAGCTAGCAAGTTGCCTGACCTCTAAATCTCCATACCCTTCTCCATCTGATTATCTATAATCTCTGCTTGTGTATCATATTGTTCAAATTTGTTGGTATCCATCGTATGATTGGATCTTGAAATCGGAATTCTACAAGGGAACCCTTCCAGGTAAAGATATTTGTAAATTATCTCAAAAGTATCTCAGGACAGTCCTCAATTGCAAATTGTCTAAACCTCTAGTCATCTCAGGATAATGTTCCAGGCCGGGTATTGTAGGGCACCGAACAATGCTTTCTTAAATGAAATTTTGACCTGAATGCTTTTGTGTCGAATGTTCTTTCCAACTTTATAATGTTTGCTGCATTGAGTGCTTAATAGACTCACTGTTTCCTTATCCATTTTGTGATCCCATTGTTCCCATTGATCTTGGAGGTCTTTCGTCAGGGTTGCTTCTCTATTTTCTTATGTTATCTCCAAATTTCATCCCTATATAATGTCTATTTTTAAACTCTCTGTTGTTGTTATATGCTACATTAATTCATCTAATTGCCTTCGTCTGCCGTAAGTGTTTATCCTCAATGTTTAACTGATGATTAACAAGATATCTTCATATCAAATTGATGTGGTATATACAGGAAGTGTAAATTCAAAGACCAGTGTGAAAAAAGAGGAGGAAAAAAAAGAGTGAGGGAGAATGCAGGTAGGACAAATAAAATAACAGAAAACTGGAGGGAGGAATAGAAGAGGATTATTAGAATAGAGATGTGGAATTCCTTGCAAAGATAACACCTATTATCACTCAAACAAGATCCTAGCGATAATGGAGTTTCATCAACTGAAGCCATAACCAGGGCATACATACACATGTGGGACTCATTTTATCATCCATCTCATTTTCTGTCTGATTAATTCAGAAGTACAAGATAAAATAAACAACCCAAAATTGAATTCTCGGTATGCACTTCCATGATATCCAAGTTGTTAATCTACATAATATTTAGTTGTGATTTCTCAGTCTGCATCATGTGTTTGGTGACCAACCAATGACAGGGTCCAGGGGAAGTCATTCCACTCCATGTATCTTTCATTCCTGATTATTTCTAAATGATTCATTTGTGGAGGATGATGTACCATCTTGCTTTTCACTTCCTATATTTAGATCAGAAATGGATAGTCATTAGTTGGATTTGCCTCTGATACATGGGTTCTATCAGAAACACATTAAATGGATCTGTTTGTTGGCTCAGTTGAATCTTGTAAGGGGGCTTGATTTCTGTCCTAGTGCATGCTAGAGAGTTTAAAATGCTGGTACTTCATATAAAGTATTGGTGTTGTGATGAGGGACAGGATTCTAATATGATGCAGGATGATATGCAAGGGATGAACATAAGAAAAATCAGATTAAAGCAAACATATAATTTTAGATTTTTTTATGGTTGGATTCCCGAAACTAGACAAGACTAGGTTAAGGTTATCCTATATTAATTAGCATCCTACCCACATGCTAGATCAATCAAAGAGAAAAGAAAATCAGGATCCTAGATCTAAGAAGGCCTATTAGGAGCATATTCAACTTCAAAAAATCAGAAAAAGTGAGAAGGGAAGGGTCTACATACTTAGCAATGATTTGCATGATGTCGCAGAAGAGATCTCTCAACTCAGATCGGCGCCTGGATTATCCGGTCACTTTCTCGCGGATCCGTCAACTTTTTATCAGATTGATTTGGAGACAGAAGACTTCATTTGAAGGGCATGGCACCGGAGAGATCCTGCAAATGTCAAAGGCTAGGATGATAGAAGATGAGAAAAATATAGAACAGGAGATTGAAGAAAGGAAGAGTGGGATGTTGTTGCCGTTGGTGGTCTGCTGGGGGCTTTGTGTTGGGCATCTTAGGGTTTGAGGATGGAGGCTGGGGTGGCTTGGAGTTGAGGGAAGAGAGAGAGTAGCAGAGGCGGCTAGGGTTTGCATATATACAAGTAATCACGGGTCTCACACCCACTCCAAAAAGAGGACACAAATTTTCACAAGAAAATTTAGCAGAGTTTATTTTATGAATAAGAGATTATTTTATAAGAGGGGAGGGGTGGGGTATTTATAGATTCGTCCAGGGCCCTTTCTCTGCCAAAATTGGATTACAAATTTGTATGGGACAAGGAGTATAAGGTTTAACTAGAATTAGGAGTACACAGTTTGATTAAAATTAGGAGGCCTAAATTCTAGTAGGACTTGGATATTGGACTCCTTGTAGAACTTGGAAGCTTTGACTTTTCTCTATGGGCTTGGGCTGGGATGAAATCCTCTTGGGCTGCTTTGACTTTTCTACTCCCTGCTGGGCTTGGACTTGGGCGCCAACCTTGTTGGACCAGGCTTGGAGGGGTGCCATTCCTTGATGGACCTGGACTGGGATGGGCGCCAACTCTTGGGCTTTGACTGGGTTGGGGTGCCAAATGCAAGAATGGGCCTGAGCTGGCGCCCTTCACTTGTAGGCCTGGGGCGCTGATTGGGAGCCTAGGGTGCCAGGGCATGAAATGGCCTGGGAGTCTAGATGCTGGGCTGGAGACTGGAGCGTGGGTCCAATGGTTTTCTTGAATGAAACACACACAACTCCTGACTAAACTGAAATAACTAAACTCAAATGACAGGACTTAATGGGCTTAGTGAATCCAACTGACTCACTTTATTACAGGACTCAAAATTAAATATCATTAAATTGACGAACACATGACTTAGAGAACAAAATTGGAACTTGAAATCTTTAACTGATTTGATGTGCCCATCATGTTGTGGTGGTGTGCTGTGCCACAGGCCTTTCATATGATACCAATGAAGCTGCATTAAAAGATGCTTTCTGTCAGCATGGTCAAATTATACAAGGTATTGTAATACATTTTCTAGATTTGGCATTTTTAGCATTCTTTCATTATCTGATAGATTTCTATTGAATGAATCATGCATGTATGTGACAGTTAAAGTAATATGTGATAGAATAACTGGGAAGTCAAAAGGATATGGCTTTGTTCAATTTTGTATGGAAAGTGAAGCAACAAATGCGCTGCCAAAGATGGATGGTCAGGTATGTAAAAGTGAATTAAATTTGAAACCGCATTTTACATGTATGCTCTATTTTGCTTTTCAAATTGTCATGAGAGAAAGATCTACTTTAATATGTTGCTTCAGTTGCTGGATGGAAGAAATATCCGTGTGCATTATTCAAACAAGGGATGAAGGGTGCTTTCAAGATTCATCAATTGCAAGGAAGATTTTACATGTCTTCCTCCGTTTAATATGTTTAGTTGGCTATATTGATTGTGTTTGGCTGTCATATCATTTTGACGGAGCAGTTTAGCTTTCACATCAATGATTTGCTTCTTCTGAAGTCTTTCTGTTAGTTAAATATTTCCGAATCTGTCATATCGGCCTGTTAATCTAGGTGATCTATTGGGATGAAAGTTTAAAATGCGATTATGAAATTAGATTTATCCCAACTTACTGTTATTACTTTCAAGCGGTTGCCTGCCAAAGCTAGCCTGTCTTGTATGATTTGGCTGTCATGGTCATTCGGAATCGGGGAAGTAGAAACTCTACTTTGAATACTAATCTTGCTAATGACATGCTGTAAGGATCTCTCTTTCTTGGATTGTAATAGGTGCATTTAGCCCAAGGGCTGCTAGTCATTGAAGACATTTTATTGAAGCTGACGAAGAAGAAAAACAAAGTGCACCTGGTCATCTTAAAGGCCTCAGTTGTTGCATGAGTTCGCAAGTGTTTTTAGGTTATTAAAATTTAGAGCAAAACTCGCATCAAAGGATTATGTTTTGAATTTTGGCTCTTCATATTTGAAAGTTGGTCATAGATGCCAAATGTTGACGACCTTTGGAACCAAGGAGGACTGCATTGAACTTATCATCCTTGACACATCACCGTAGATTCTAATCTCTCCGGGAAATGCAGTAGGAATGCCACCACCGGGGTTGAAATCCTGGATCTCTCGCGAGGACTCCTGTCAGCCAAGCCATGGCTGATTGGCACCATAGGGTTCTGTTGTACTTCCTCTGATACAAGGAAGAAGAAGTGCTGAATCAAAATATAAGGCCTTGAAATCCAAGTGTAGCCCTTTTAGCTCGTTAGGAAGAAGCATCATAATCATCTTTAGGTTTCTGTTCTGACATTTTCTCGTGCATTAGCTTAAGCTGTTCAGATCAAATAGCTTGTCACATCTGGGAAGCTTACTGGGAGGTGTTCGTATTCTAAGGTATAAAAAAATTAAATAAATAAATAAAAGCTTAGATGAACCACCCCCCACCCGCCCAGATTTCACTATAAGAAATCTTTTGTACCTCACTAGCCATAAATTTCCTAATAACTCCGAAGAATTTATATTTCTATTTTGCTTCTTATTTTTTCTACAACGCATTGCATAATTATTCCTTTTTTTCTTTTTTCAGAGATATAAAGCTCCTTAAGCATTTGTAAACACTGTCATAATTCTTCAGTTTAAACGTACTTTTTTGTTGAGAACTATTTTTTAAATAATCATATGGGCTTAAGTTGAAAACAAAACAAAAACAAACGAACCTGCTTGGTTACAAAAACAAAGACACGCTGCCACGTAGATCTCGTGATCATATGCACTAGGCTATCCATAAACTACCTTATCCTCCTGTAAGGTCACAAGTCATCAGGTTTACATAATTTATTCCTTGATGACACGTCCCCGTTTTGTCAAAAGGCCGATGCAAGTTAGTACGAGAAGAAACTAGAAAATAGAACAAACAAAATTCTATTTTACAACTAGTGACAAACCCCCGAATGAGAAGGTGGTGCACAAATTGTAGACCATTACACAAAATAAAAATGAAAAATACGAGACAACTGATAGTGCGCATAATCAACAGATGTACTGCAGAAAAATGGTACAGTGATAATGTTGATAGAACATTGGAAGAACAAAATTCTCTCCCTCAATACAACTCCCAAAGACTCAATCAACAAATGTTCAGAATCATAATACAAAATCAGAGAAAACAGAAGCACAAAAACAATTGTAAGTATGAACGCAAAACTATGCAACATCAGCGATGGAGATGGTATACAAATCATCAAGTAAGCTCAACCATAATAAGGTTTATTCTAGAATGAGTAATCATCTGTCAAAATGCTTACAATGCATCAGAGGCATGAATCCACCTACGCAAGGCCATTAAGTCACTTATCCCCATTGAAGGTAGTACAATGAGGTTGGCACCTCCAATTTTTCAGCGAGCATCCTAAAGAACATATTTGCCAACTCTGATCAGTCTTCAGCTTGAAAGGAATTGCACTTATAATGATGGATCTCCCAGAAAGCCGAAACTTGCCAATCAAAGTTAGATAGTGCTAGTAGTTGAAATGCTGACCAGCCTAAACAAAGCTAAACTACTATTTTGCTTCTACTTTTCAACTTCCTGGAAAATAAGAGTCACATGTCCTCTGAAGATTCCTAAAATATTTAGATGAAGCATGCTATATGTATCTATAAGACTTCTACACATAATCTTACTGAAAGCATTCTTTATAAAATACTATAGTCATAAAAGCCCAAAAGACAAGCTTGATTGCACACAGAACATGTCACACTTTCAATCGTTTCCTATGTGGACCATATGCTATGATCTACCCAAGGATCAAGGTTCCACGTAAAGGCATTACCAATGATATTAATTACTTCTGTCTGGATGTACAAAAATGGTTAGTGATCACAGTTCTGATGCTATAGAAACCATACAACCACTCTCCATCACTAAAAACATACCTAACACTTCAAAATTTCTCCTAAAAACCACCAATATTATTTGCCATGTACAATGAAAACAAATGAAACCACAAATGCCTATGAAGGGTATTAACACGTGCGTACAATACTGTGCACCCGACCACTTAAGAAGCATATGTAGTGCATGAACTCCAGCCAACATACTACACAAAATAGTGCACAAAGTAGAAAAGGAGATGCACATACGTGATCAACAGATGGCACAAAGAGCTATAGCCACAACAAAAGAACTGCTTGGACATATGGAAATGATTGCAATAATGAAACATTAATTCAATTCCCCATATAACTAAAAGGACTCATGTTCTGGGTAGGAAGACAAGGCGTTTCTGTATGCAGCTGAGCATTGAAGTCATGACAGATGAAACAACATAAAGAACAAAAAAATATAAATAGCCAAGAATGAATCTCTGATATCATGCCCAATTTCTTCAAACCAAGGGAAAAATGCTAGCATATGAATTCCATAATTTCAACCAACAAACCTCATCATATCTAGGTAGAGTGTTCTACAACCAAATCCTAACACAATGCCGACCCCCAGCGAGCCATTGCTGAAATCCTATCATTTGGATTAAGCTCATTCAACAAAGTAGCAATTCTTCAAGGCTCCCTTACAACTAAAAAGAGACTCCAGAAACTAGCGAAGGCAATAATGATACTAGGACTTGAATTGAACTGTGAGACAGAAACCTCCTATTCCTAACCTCTAGGTACTCTTTCTTATTCCAAACCAAATGCATCTCAGCAAATACACAGAATCCCTATGTATCCTGGATGTAGAGTTGCAGTCTAACCAGGTGAAACATGTTAGGGCAACATTATTCAAAGAAGATGATACAGAGCCCCATATGATATTAGAATGCAAGGATTAATGTAGAATTCTGAAGTTGCCAAAAAAAGGAAAATGAGAATTGAAGCAACAAAAAGGAAGATGCAGATAGTAACATGTTCACAAACGTCCATTTACTGTCATATAAATACAAAGTTAAACATGGCACGTTATACACGGGTCAAACATCTTCATACATGCCGTACAAAAATTTCAAGATAGATGAAAAATAAAAATCTGATTTGTGATCCCTGGTGAAAAATAAAAATCTATTCTTCAAAGAACCAGACACCGAAACACCTATGCATTATAATTAGTTAGAAAACCTTACACTTGTTTCATTCAAATAGAACAAACCACCTAAAGCTTAAGAATACCAAAAAATCTATCTGCCTTGTCATCCCTGGTGAACTCACCAAGCATGTCATCTTTGAGGGCGCCAAGGCCATCACCAAATTCACTAGTTCTAGATATAGATCTTTTTTTCATTTCCTTAGTTCAGTCCGGTGTATTTTTTTCCTTTTTTGAAAGGATATATCATCTATTCTATGGCACCAATAGATTGGGATTGCCAATTCAGAAGATTTTTCAAAAAAAAATATTATCATGATATTTACCCATCTTCAAAGTATTACCAAACCACTCATATGGCATATTTGGAGTTGTTTCAACTTTAGAGAAAGAGAATTAGAATCCATGTAGAGCATTTCTTTTGACCTTATCTTCTTGTAGAAGTACTTTTTAGATGATGTTACCAAACACTAATTTTTATTGGAAAGTGATGTTTTGCCTTAAAAATCACAAAAGAACTTTTTTAGACAACTATATGAAATCAATGTCATAAAAAAAACCTTCAAGTATATGAAATTCATGAAAAAACTCGTACCCTGCCATCAATAGCCTCTATTGCCTTTTATGTTTCAGCTTCAAATTCATGAGTCAAAAAAATAAACCCTTTGGCCTTTGTTTTTTGTTTCTCTAATAAGCCTCGCAGGTGCAGTAACACAAATAAAAGCCAAAATCAAATGATTATTCTAAACTATCTGATCATGAATCAAAATCCAAATGATGAGAGATATGCTAAAAAAATCTAAGCTTACAATACTAACTATGTATGCAATAAATGACCACATAAACCACATAGCAAGCTTTTGGTACCACAAATTGAAGCATCATCAAATGTTCCCCTTAAATTTTACAATTCAAAGGTGGCAAAATTATAATACAAAATATGGTTTAAAATATCAGAATTGTGTCACATAGCAGCTTTTGACCAAAAGTACCAACATATGGTTAAGGACCCGTACTTTCAACATGCTATATCACCATTCCCAAACTGTTAATTATTTTGGTATTGGGTTTGATTTTTCTTCTGAAAATTTTGGTTTTGGTTGAGAACCGAACCAAAATTTTTTGATCAATTCGGTTTTCAATATTTAATTGGATAACTTTGGTTAAATGAAAACCTAAATTATATTGGTAAATTGCAAGGAACTTAAGGTAATTTTATTGAATTAAACTTTTTTTTTGAACAATTTGTTGTTGATTTAAATTTAAATAGCCATGCTAAGTCCAAGTGCAATTTTGCAACCCAATAATGAAATTATTAAAGAACTTAGTAAGTCCAAGCCAAAATTAAAAGTCCAGCGCAAAGAAGTCCAAAATCAAATTACTGAACTGAACTGAAATTATTTCAATTTGGTTTGTTAAGTTTTAAACTACTTCAGCTTGGTTTTTTATTCTATAAAATACAAATTCAGAAGTTCAGTTTTTACAAGCTTTGATTTGGTTTGATCTGAAAAAACTGAAGGCACACTCACACTCTTACCAAAAACCTGCCGGAGTGATATAATACCATTCTCTCAGCATCCCATTTTGGCAATATTAAAAGCATTGAAGCAAAAAAAAAAATCCTATTAATGGAAGATGATTTCAAGCATAAAAACTAACTAAAAAAATTCATAAATCCAGCTAGAAAACAATACCTTCTTTAACAATGCCAAATGGCAAAAAGGCTTCTCAAAATTCTTCACCCATGGTATAACGTGACAATCCTACAAATCCGCAACATAAACAAAACAAAGAATGTATAGCATAAACAGTTGAGAAAATCTTAATCAAAATTAACTTACATTAAAACCGCACTAAATTAGTTGTGTTTACATCATCGATTTTAAAATAATAATAATAATAATAATAACCAAAGATCCCTACAAGGAGCAAATCGCAAAACCAATTGATACTAAGTTGAAGGGAAAGAGATCGAAGAGGATGAAAAGAGAAGCAAGAAATGTTACGGCTAAAAAAATACCTCCATGCTAAACTGCCTTCCGAGAAGTAGCCACTTTGGTCGAGAGGCAACATACCGGTCCCCATCCTCCCTCCCTCCTCTGATCGAAACCCTAGAAGATCAAAGCATGACCTAGGAGAAACTAACCGGAGATTGAACAAAACGGTCCTGAAGAACAACACAACACAACGATAAAATCAACACCATCCGAAAGTTAAACCAAAAGCCATCCAAACATCAGAACATAAAAACCCTAAAACCTTAAATCAACATCATCCAGAGTGTTCCAGCAGCACGGTGTAAGTGAAATACCGAGAAACCAACATCCGATATTAAGCAAAGCAATTTACAGAAAGCCTAATAGAAGGGTCATAAGGCGGAACCCTAACAACAATGCATCAAAACCCCACGCCCAAAAATCCCTGGTTTCAAGATTCAGGAACTGGTGAACTTGGTGACGGCCTTGGTGCCCTCGGAGACAGCGTGCTTGGCGAGCTCGCCGGGGAGGACGAGGCGGACGGAGGTCTGGATCTCCCGAGAGGTAATGGTCGGCTTCTTGTTGTAGCGGGCCAGGCGGGAAGCCTCCTGGGCAAGCTTCTCGAAGATGTCGTTGATGAAGGAGTTCATGATACCCATGGCCTTGCTGGAGATCCCGATGTCTGGGTGGACCTGCTTCAACACCTTGAAGATGTAGATCTTGTACGTCTCGCTGCTCTTCTTTGCCTTCTTCTTCTTCTTCTTCTTGTCGCCGGCGGCGCCCTCTTTGGATGGAAGGCGCTTCTCGGCCTTGGGCTTCTTCTCGGCAGGGGCTTTCTCGGCCACCGTCTTCTTCTCTTTGTCCTCCGCCGGCCTCTCAGCGGCAGGCTTCTTCTCCGCCGGCTTCTTCTCAGCCTTGGGCGCCATCAGAACCTGTATCAACAAACTTGATGTCGCAGGGGTAGGAGCAATTACGTAAACGAGATGCGGGATCGTCCAAGAGAAGTGCAAGCGAGGCGAAACGGTGGAACTGGTAATAAAGGTAAGTCGGGGATGATGATTGGCCGATGGGTATTTGGTTCGGATAGGTGAGTTGGCAAACTGTCCTGCCGTTGGATAAGATCTAGCGCGACTTAAAATAAACGGCTACGATGCTCTATTTTAACGAGATCTATCTAGCCACCGCTCCCTTTGATTAGAAGAGATTCGTTCATGGTACTGGTGCGATCGTATGAGAGTCCGACACGTCACGAAGTACATTATGTCGCGGGTTCGTTAGGAAAGTGGGAGGGCCTCCAAAAGGCTCGGCTGATAATTTAATAAAATTTATCATAATATATATTTAATATTCTGTATATTTTTTAGATAATAATTTATTCTATTCGATAACCTGAATTATTTTTTAAAAAATAATTTAAATTATCTGTAAAAAAAGATGATAATTTATATTACTACTCTTTAGATAATCTTTTAGACAATATTACTCTTCCATTCTCCATTCCTTCTATATTACAATATAATACAAAATATAATATAACATTATAATTATATTATATTATATTATTATAATATATATAATAATATATAACATATTATAAATTATATAATATAATATTATTTAATATATTAAATAATATATTGATTTATATATTATATTACTAAATTTAATATAATATATAAATATATAATGTAAATATATATTATATTATGTATAAATAAATGTAAATATATTCAATATAAATAATATTATATTTATAATATTACAAAATAAAATAAAAAAATATTTTATATTATGTAGTAACATATTATATATTATATATTTTCATTTATTTTAAAATATTATAAATAAAATATTATTTTTATTAAATATATTAAAATATATATATATTATAATATATATAAAAATTATATATTTATTTATAACATAAATATATTATACTAAATTTAATAATATAATATATAAATTTAATATATTATTTAATATTTTTAAATAAAATATTAAATATATTGTTTATTTGATATATAAATTTTTTATATTTATTTAGTATAAAAAATAATTTTAATTTTATATTATACAACATTAATTGTATGTATCAAATATAATAATTTATATTACCTATAATTTACATTACCAGCAATCCATATTATCTTTCAGGATTACCTGGTAATACACCAAATGCAACCTTAAAACTTTCTCCAATTAGTTTAGATAATGCCCAAATTTATGAAATTAGCTTTCAATCTTTTCAAAGGAGGTATGGGAAGCCATTGTCCCTCCTGTCGACCTCCTGTCGAGGCATGGGAGGCCATTTGAACTCTTAGAGAGGATAAAGTTATTGGATTAGATGGTTTTCCTTTTATTTTCACCTTCTTGGATTAATATTGGGAGAGAAATGGTGAAGGTGGTGCAATGGGTCTTTGAATCTAAAGACCGCCCAAAGGAGTGGAAGAAGACGCCAATCACTCTTACCCTTAAGAGACTTGATGCATTGACCTCCAGGTACTTCAAACCGGTCAACTTGTGCACAATCCTTTACAAAGTATGTGTGAGGATTCTGGTAGAGAGTCAATGTACTGGGTCCAAATCCGAGACCCGTGGATATTTTATCCAACGGGTTCGGATCTATCATTAGGATGAGATATGTTTATCCAAACCCATTTAGCTATTATCAAATGGATCCATGTCTAGATATTAAATATCCAGACCCAACAGACCTGAGACTAGATTATATAATATAATATTATATACATTTGATGTGGCATGATCGCTAACGTGGAGCCCATGTCAGATATAGTCAGATGCCACATGGGCAGAAGTTGCCATGTTAGACTCTCTTCTCGAGCTCCTTCGCCAGGTGGCTCCCCCGAGGTTGAGCCCATCTCGGCCGAAGTCAAGCTCCTACTCTCTTCGAGCTCCTTTGCCAGGTGGCTCCCTCGAGCTCGAGCCCACCTCGACCGAAGTCAGGCTCCTGCTCTCTTCGAGCTCCTTCGCCAGGTGGCTCCCTCGAGGTCGAGCCACCTCGGTCGAAGTTGAGCTCCTACTCTCTTCGAGCTCCTTCGCCGGGTGGCTCCCCCGAGGTCGAGCCCACCTCGGTCGAAGTCGAGCTCCTGCTCTCTTTGAGCTCCTTCGCCAGGTGGCTCCCTCAAGGTCGAGCCCATCTCGGTCGAAGTCGAGCTCCTGTTCTCTTCAAGCTCCTTCGCCGGGTGGCTCCTTGAGGTCGAGGCCACCTCGACCGAAGTCAAGCTCCTGTTCTCTTCGAGCTCCTTCACCAGGCTGCTCCCTCGAGATCGAGTTCACCCTGGTCAAAGTTGAGCTCTTGCTCTCCTCAAGCCAAGCTCTCTTCAGGCAAGAGGTCCAGCAGCTGGAAGTCAAAGTCCGCGGCGCCACCCCCCTTTGGGCAGCAGACCGCCGTCCAAGGACCACGAAGGAGCACTCCCCATGATGCCATGATCACTCCCACTACTACTTACACCAAATAGGAAAGGGCGCCCTGGCCTAGTCACTGCACTCCCAACCGACCGTCTACACCACCCGAAAGAGGAAATCGTCTCGGAAGATTCAAATCCAGGGTGCGGCTGCCCCCCGATCGAGGCTCTGCCAAATTTTCCAAAGTGGAGCGACCAGGCGGGAGGTAACAGCCAGCGACATAACTCCTTATCACGGATAGAAAAGGTACTTGTGCGTACGGCACGGGGCGCTGCTGGACGTTGACCTACTGGCGCCTGTAGAGGAGGGAGATCCCGAGATATATCGCTGGAGGGGCTCCTGGCCTAAAAGGATTCTCCAAAGGTTCTCAATAGATGGTAAGCAAGACTAACTCAAGCAAACGAGCAAAGGGACAGCATACAGGAGAGTGACCGAGAGGTCGAACACTCTGGGCTACCGGAGACTCACCGGAAGGGTCTTGACAGACACAACCACACAGCTCAAGCTCTCCTTCGTCGCTACTACTCCCGCTCTACTCTCTCTCTTTCAAAACAAATCTCCTTCTCCAAGTATGGAGTTCGAGCAAAGGGGCCAATAGGGAAGGATCTGTTCTCCTAGATCATCACTGACTTGATCATCAGAGTGCCCCCGCCGAGATTCCCGGCCCGGATCTCCTCTGTTTTGCAAGTCCGGGCGTATAAGTTGGCTCCCGAGCGACGAGGTCGGCATCCGAGGTCGTCTCCAAGCTACAGGCCACAGTGATCAGGCGACAACAGATTGGCACACCAGGAAGGGGGGCAGGACACAGTCCAATCCAAGCCAATCCCCATACGTGCAACTCCACCTGAAACATGGTGATGACCCGCGCGCGGGAGGTCTCCACTAGCCATGCGAGGGACCCCCCTCTCATGGGGGCCCGCAAAATCCAGAGAGGGAGCCCCCCGTTCCACCATAACCACCTCTGGTGGATGTCCTGTTGGCCGCGCTCGCCCAGCAGATGCAGGTTCTGAATGCGGTGGTGCAACAGTTACAGTATCAACACCGGTCCCTGGCCACCCACCAACAGCCAGGAACCCCTGCGACCCAAGCCACCTTACCCCGCGATAGCCTGCGGTCCTTCCAAGGAAAGCCTTCACTGTCGCGGGCCATGACGGGTCCACGGGAAGCCACCGGACCCCGGCAAAGAGACAATGGACCGGGTCAGTCGACTGGGAGAGCCAGTCTCTGGCCCTTGAGCAGGCCGCTACTAAGCACCATTGAGGTCGTCGAGGTAAGGTCCCCCATCATGACCCCCTCAGTTGTCATCTTCACCTCCTCTGTTGGCCTCAGCGAAAGGCTCCACCGACGAGGCCATCAGGCACATGGCTGAAAGGCGCCTGGAGGAGCAGGAGCGCAAGCTAACAAAGCTATCCTGCCAGTTTGCAAATTTGCAGGGCTCCTCCGTGAGCCTGCGGGCTATGACACCAGTCCCCATTTCTCCCGAGAGATCCAAGGGAAGCCGATCCCGAGTCGGTTCCGCATGCCGTAGGTGGATCCTTACGACGGGACCACCGACCCTCTGGACTATCTTGAGAGCTACAAAACTCTCATGAGAGTCCAAGGGGTGACCGACGCCCTCTTCTACATCGCCTTTCCAGCCAATCTCCGGAAGGCGGCTCGAGTCTAGTTCACCCGCCTCGAGCCTAAAAGCATCAATTCCTTTGCACAGCTGAAAAGGAAGTTCGTGGCTCATTTCGACATCTGCCGGAAGGTGCCACGAGAGGTAAACATCTTTTTCTCCATCAGGCAGCAGGACCACGAACCCTTGCAGGACTATGTGACCCGCTTTAAAATCACCGTGCTGGAGATCTATAATTTGGACGAGCCAGAAGCTATGCTGGTACTGAAGAGAGTGCTTAGGACTTTCTGCCTGACCTACTCCCTGGACAAGAAAATGTCGAAGACATACTCCGACCTCCTCCTCCGCGTTCACAAGTACATTCGTGCTGAAGAGGTGGACCATACGAGGAAGGAGCTGGACGGGAAGCCACTAAAGAAGCAATCTCCAGGGAAGACGTCCGGGGTGCGGAAGCCTGGATCGGCCACCCCGAACCACTGTTAAGGGTCGAAGCTGAAGAGAGGCCCCATCCCAGAAGAAAGATACACACCTCTCTTAGGCCCGAGAACGAAAATCCTCATGGAGATTGAGGGCGAGCGCTACCTGCATCGCCCTCCTTCGTTGAGGCCATTCAACAGTCGTGACAAGATGAAGTACTGCCAATTTCACCGCGACCATGACCATGATACCGAAGTCCCGCACCTTGAAGTTGGGAGACTCCAGTGGCCCCGCACTCTGTCTATCCATGTTCTAGCCTGGTGGAGGCACCTTATATACTTATCGAGTTCAACCTCCCAGCTCGGTTGCATTCTAAGTACTTGAAGACAACCTCACTTGAAGCCCCTCAGGACTCCCTTAACAAAATGCATGAAGTCCCGCTACCTCATTTCTGACGTGGTAGAGATAATTCAGCATCTCAAAAACTTTCTTCCTAACTGCCCTCCATACCTGGAGCTCTGCAGGAAAGAGTCGAAGGGCTTGGTGCCTCAAGACAAGGCGCCTCAACAAAAGCATGCTCATGGACAATCAAAAAGAAAAGAGAAGGAAGGGAAGTTGTCAAAGCATTAAAAATGCAAAGAATACAAAAGAGGCAGAATAGAAGGGGACTTCATTAAAAGTTTGTGAAACTTTACACTATCTCTAGACCCTCGACAGGCCGGGTGGTCCAGAAAGAAGCAGAAGAAAAGATGCAAAAGAGAGGAGGCTCCTATCCTATTTCGCTGGCTCCTTCCCGGGATAGCGCTGAGGTTGGGCGGCATCCTCTCGGACCTCTGTTGGTGAGGCTACATCGACGACGACTGCCGGCTCTTCCTCCGCTTCAGCCACGGCCACAATTGGGCCCTCGCATGGAGCGACAGGGAAGGCAAGCCCATCCAAGTTCATGTCCGGGACGAGCTCCGCCACCCTGGACCGGCAGAACTTGTACCCCTTGAGGAACGAGTCCGTGGCCGCCTCCTGGAACTCCTCGTCAAATTCCGTCGAGGCCTTGTAGTTCGGCACCGCCTCAGCGACCTCCTTCTTCATGGCCTCCATTAGGGCCACTGCCCCCGCAACCTCTTCCTTGGCGACAGCAGCCCGTGCCTGCACCGCCTCCAGCTGGGTCTGGAGAGTCTGAGCCTGTTCCTTCTCCCGGGCCGCTTCGACCTTGAGCTCCTCTATTCAGGCCTCCTTGGCTTGGAGCTCTTAGGCCCGGCGCTTGACCCGGTCCTTCTCCTGGGCCAAGGATGCCTCCAGGTCCTTGAGGCATCTCTCAGCGCTCACCGCTTCGGCCCTCAGCTCCCTGTTCTCCTCTACTTCTTGGGCCTTGTCCGTCTTCAACTTGGCCTCGGCTGCCAGCGAGGCGATCTCCTGCTCCTTCAGCCTGTCCCTTTTGGCCCAATCCTTGCAGTAGTCATGGATGAGTAGGAGGTCTGTCTCAAGCTGCACCAAAGAGGATGTCAGCCATACAAAAAAAAAAAACAAGTGAGGAAAAAGGCAAGGAGCCCTAGCGAGAAGAGTTGCGGGAAGGTGCCGAGGATGTTATCCACCAAAAGCCTTCCTCCCCTTTCCCGCCGATTGCACAATTGGACTGCAAAGTCCATCATGCCCTCGGCCAATTTTTGGTCTTGGGCCACCAAAGAGTCTGGCACAACCTTGAGCCTTTCGGGAGCTGCCCTTCTTCTTCTTCGGGATCACCGCGGGGCCCTTAGGGGTGGCTGAAGATGTCTTTGAGCCCTTATTGAAGCTTGTTGCCACACCAGACGGCACTGTTGACGGTGGCTCCCTCCTCTCCTCCTCTTCTACTTCCACCTTGACGAATTCAAGAGGTGGGGGCGCGGCAGCAGCGGCGGCGAACTGGGCCCACGCGACCAGTCAGGCTCTCGGGGCGGAGGTAGATCCTGCTGCCTCTGTGGTTCGGAAACCGGCTCAATCGTTCTTCTACTCGACCCAGAGGGTGCAGCATGCCTAGGCCTTGCACTGGGCTCACTCCGGGGCCTCTTCGACGGGGACTCCCTAGCCCCCGCTGGTGCACCCCTCTTCTGGGAAAGTGAGACAAGGTGGTCCAAGGAGTACTTCATACCTGCAAAAAGGAGGGAAACAAGGTCATCCCTAAGCTTGAACATACCAGCAGAAGAAGTAAGAAAAGTTTGCACCGAACTCACCCAACTCCTGGATTGGGCTAGATCCAGCTTTGAACAAGTTCTGCTCTAATAGCAGAACCTCGAGTGAAGGATTTGGTTGGCAATGAGCTGGTCGTAGATCTCTTAATCAGCCGCTTCGACCTTGGCATTCAAGTTCAGAGTCCGATCCGGATCACTCCAGACCCAATCGACCCCTTCAATGGAGGCGAAGAAATATTTGCTCTTCCAACCTTTGATGGAATAGGAAAGATCAAACTTGATGCCTTTCGATCGGGGAGAAATAAACCACCACCCAACCTCGATCGGGTGACACTTCAGGATGAAGAAGGCCCTAAACAAAGAAAAATGGGCTATAATCCCGTGAAAGTGACAAAGGACAATAAAACAAAAGATCATCCTAACTGCATTCGGAACTAGCTGAGCCAGGATGAGGCGATAATTGCTCAGTACGGAGAGGAAGAAAGGATGAAGAGGGAAGCGAAGACCCTCTGCGAGGGATTCCTCATAGAGGGCGATCTGGCCCGGGCCACTGGAGGTGACCCGTTCTCCTGGTCGTGGAATCAAGAGTCGGATAGAGTCCGGGATGTCGAAGGCTTTCCGGATGATCGAGAGGTCCTCCTCGGTCATCTTCAAAGCGACACTACTGGGACCAGTCGATCGAGAGAGCTCGAAAGAAGCTTCAGGAATGGGAGGAGGAGGAAGACAGGCCCTAGACTCTCCTATGACAATCCCGGTGGGGCAAAGCCTTCTGCAAACCTCGAAAGGGATCTCCTCCTCCTCATTAGAGGAAAGAGTCCTTGGTCAAGAAGGCCCTGCCTCATTAGGATTGCTTGAGGGATGGTGGATACAACCCGAGAGGGCCATCCTAAGGAAGATCAAAGGAAGAAGGAAAAGAATGAAGTCCAGAGGAGCCCTAAAGACGAGCTCTACCTAATCGAAAAGGAGGAGAGACCGAAGAAGACGAACCTGGCAACCTTCAAGGGAAAGGATAGTCGTGAGGAAGAAGAATGAAAGCTCTGGTCCGTCGGCGGGCATGAAGAATTCGAAAGAAGAGGTATTATCAGGAAACCTCCCTTTTTTTTGAAATGACCAGATAGCAACCATACCCCTCAAAACCACTGCCACTGGATTGGTGCCATGTGTCAAGATCGGTGAGGAGCGACGTTTTGGTTCTCCCAAAACTGTTTCAAGTTCTACGTCAGCCATTATGCTTTCTCGAACAAGTCAACGTGTCATTCCCGCATTGGCTTGCGGGTTCGTTCCATAATTCACCGGCGATTGTGGCATTAATGGTGCTCGATTTTGACATTTTCATGTCAGCTTCATATTTTCTCCCTTCGTCCCGAGCACTGCGCGCCAATGGGACTTGGAAGCGGGGGCAAATGATGTGGCGGGATCGCTGACATTGAGCCCCTATCAGATGCAGTTAGATGCCACATGGGCAGAAGTTGCCATGTCAGACTCTCTTCTCGAGCTCCTTCGCCAGGTGGCTCCCCTGAGGTCGAGCCAACCTTGGCCGAAGTCGAGCTCCTACTCTCTTCGAGCTCCTTCGCCAGGTGGCTCCCTCGAGGTCGAGCCCACCTCGACCGAAGTCAAGCTCCTGCTCTCTTCGAGCTCCTTCGCCAGGTGGCTCCCTCGAGGTCGAGCCCACCTCGATCGAAGTCAAGCTCCTGCTCTCTTCGAGCTCCTTCGCCAGGTGGCTCCCTCGAGGTCGAGCCCACCTCGACCGAAATTGAGCTCATGATCTCTTCGAGCTCCTTTGCCAGGTGACTCCCTCGAGGTCGAGCCCACCTCGACCGAAGTTGAGCTCTTGCTCTTTTCGAGCTCCTTCGCCGGGTGGCTCCCCCGAGGTCGAGGCCACCTCAACCGAAGTCGAGCTCCTGCTCTCTTCGAGCTCCTTCACCAGGTGGCTCTCTCGAGGTGGAGCCCACCTCGATCGAAGTTGAGCTCCTGCTATCTTCGAGCTCCTTCGTCGGGTGGCTCCCTCGAGGTCGAGCCTATCTCGGTCGAAGTCGAGCTCCTGTTCTCTTCGAGCTCCTTCACCGGGCAGCTCCCTCGAGGTTGGGTCCATCCTGGCTGAAGTCGATCTCTTGCTCTCCTCAGGCCAAGCTCTCTTTAGGCAAGAGGTCCAATAGCTAGAAGTCAAAGTCCACGGTGCCACCCCCCTTGGGCAGCGGACTGCTGCCCAAGGACCATGGAGGAGCACCCCCTAGGATGCCATAATTACTCCCGCTACTACTTACACCAAATAGGAAAGGGCACCTTGACCAAGGCACTGCACTCCCAACCGACCGTCTATGCCATCCAAAAGAGGAAATCGTCCCGGAAGATTTAAATCCAGGGGGCGGCTACCCCCCGATCGAGGCTCTGCCAAATTTTTCAAAGTGGAGTGACTAGGTAGGAGGTCAGGGCTAGCGACATAACTCCTTATCACGGATAAGAAAGGTACTTGTGTGCACGGCACGGGGCACTGCTGGACATTGACCTACTTGCGCCTGCAAAGGGGGGAGATTCCGAGGTAAGTCGCTGGAGGGGCTCCTGGCCTAAAAGGATTCTCCAAAGGTTCTCAACAGAAGGTAAGCAAGACTAACTCAAGCAAACGAGCAAAGGGGCAGCACACAAGAGAGTGACCGAGAGGCCGAGTACTCTGGGCTACCGGAGACTCACCGTAATGGTCTTGACGAACATAGCCACACAGCTCGAGCTCTCCTCCGTCGCTACTACCCCTGCTCTACTCTCTCTCTTTCAAACCAAATCTCCTCCTCCAAGTGTGGAGTCCGAGCAAAGGGACCCACAGGGGAGGATCTGTCTTCCTAAATCATCACTGACTTGATCGTTGAAGTGCCCCCGTCGGGATCCCTGACCCGGGTCTTCTCTGTTTTGTAGGTCTGGGCATGTGAGTTGGCTCCCGAGTGACGAGGTCAGCGTCCGAGATTGTCTCTAAGCTACAGGCCACGGTGATCAGGCGGCAACATATTAAAAATCTTATAAACTGTATGGGAGATGGCATCAAGTGTCGAAGGTCCAGAGTGTTCATTGGTACTCCATCTGGAAGGAGATTTGCATCCATACCCCTATAATAGCTATTAAGGTCAGATGGTTGATTGGGGATGGGACTTTCATCGGTGTGAACCAGGAGGCTTGGATCTCTATCGTGTTGGTCAACCTATATTAGCAGGGAGGTGGATGACCATCTACGGGTCTGTAATTCAATAACGAATGATGGCAAAAGCTGGAGGGCACATGATATTTCTTGCCTCTTTGGTAATTAGCTTGCTGCTGAGATTCATGTTATCATGATTCCCATCCATCATATCCAAGATTAGAGGGTTTGGGACCAATTGTGCTACCTTAAGATCCTTATGAGGGTCCTCACCAAGTTGAGTAGGACTGTGCCGGATATGAGGATTTAGATTTCTTGGATTTAGAAAGTGGCTGCCCATCCCAAGGATCAGGCTATTTCTTTGGAAAGTTGCTTGGAATCGGCTTCCAACATGGGTACTTCTCAGCAACAGGGGCATGGATATTGTAGTGGATTGCTTGATTTGTGGGCTTGAGGAGAAGTTCACCGAGCATGCTATTCTCTTTTGTCCTAGGATAAGGTTGATTTGGAGGATGGCGGGTGGCCAGCTTTGGCAGGTTAGTACTGGCTCATGACCAAGTCCCTTTCTAGATGCAATTTTTAGGAGCTCTACGAAAGGATTGTCCGGTACTTAGGAGGGCAAGATAGCATATGTAGCTTATCAGATTTGGTAATCTAGAAATAATTTGATATTCGAAACTGAGATTGCACCCGCTCACCGGGTTCTAAATAAAGTGATGTCCTTCGCTTTGGAGTACAGTCATTTGGATACTACTCACCTAATGATGAGGACATCAGGAGCAGACCATAATTTCAAGGTTCCAATTTTGTTCTCTAATTCATGTGTTGGAAAGTCTATAATTTTTTAATTGAGTCCTGTAATAAAGTGAGTCAATTGAGTTCAACTGAATTCACTAAGTCAATTGAGTCCTGTCACTTGAGTCCACTTGTTTCAGTTCAGTCAAGTGTTTATTGAGTCAAAATGTTTTAGTCCAGTCAAGTTTGAGTCATGTAGTGTGATTTTTTCATTCAAATCAAGAGCAAGAGGAGAGCTACTGGACCTTCACTAAAACCCCAAGATCCATACACCTGGGCCCTTTCATGCTGCCCCAGGTCTCTCAGTTATTGGCACTCCAGGCCCATATGAATGGTGCCCTAGTTCCAAGCCCACATTCATGTTGGCGCCCCCCCAGCCCAGTCCAGGTCTTCTTGCATTTGGTGCCCAGCCCAGTCAAAGTCCAAGCATGGTTGGCACCCCTCATAGTCCAAGCCTAGCAGGGAGTAAAAAAGTTAAAGCAGTCCAAGATGATTTCATACCAGTCCAAGTTCATGGAGAGAAGTCAAAGCTTCTAAGTCTAACAAGGAGTCAACCAGCACAGTTCTTCAAGAAGTCCAGTATACCACTTCTATTCAACTTTGTACTCCAACTTTAATACATTTTATACTCCCACTTTGATTAAAATTTGTACTCCTAGTTTGATAGGGAAAGGGCTGGATGGTCTATAAATACTCCACCCCTCCCCCCTCTTATAACTAATAAATGTTATGTTATGATTGAATGAATGAGAGTATGAAGTTTTTTTTTTCCGTGCAAATTTATTTACATTGCGTTCCATGAGGGAGAGGGTGTGAAGTCCAAATTCACTCCACAAGGAGGGCACGTGAGGTGTACTTATCAAAAAAAAAAAAAACCCTAGCCGCCCCATCACTCCATCCTCCCTTGGCCGCCCACCCTCAACCCTCTACAAACCCTAGCCGCCCCTCTCATCTCACAAACCCTAGGCGTCCCAACCCCTTCCACATCCCCTGGCTGCCATCCCAAGCAGCCCCAGGTGTCTTCATCAAGTTCCAGGCCGCCCATCAAAGATCCAGGCATCTCCATCCCTTTCAGGACACCATTCAGCCCCAGCGTTCCTCCTGCGTTCTCTTCTCATCCAATTTTCAGTTCTATAATTTTTCTATCATCTTTTATCCTAACTCTTGACGTCTGCAGGATCCCTCCGATGCCATGCCCTCTGGATGAAGTCTTCCTTGCCTTCGAATCAAGCTGATAAAAAGCTGGTGGATCCATGAAAAAGCGACTTCTTCGTCTAGGCGCCGATCCGAGTTATGGGATCTCTTTTACGGCATCAAGACAATCATTGCTAGGTATGTAGACCCCTTCCCTTCTCTCTTTGTCTGTTTTATTGAAGTTTAAAGCATGTCCTAATAAGTGTTTCTTAACCCTAGGATCCTTTTCTCCTTTGTTTCTTTGATAGTTCTAGCATATGGGTACAATTCTAACTATTACATGAAACCCTAACATAGTCTTGACTAGCTTTCGGGAACGACCAACAAAAATCTGGAATAATTGCTCCTTTAATCTGATTTTTCTTTATGTTCCTATCTTTCATGTCATCATGCATCATGTTAGAGTTCATCCCTCATCACCTAACCATTGATTTCCTAGCTTCCTGGGACTCTTATGGTGCGCATGCAATGACTCGGAGAATTTTTTTCATCTCTTGGGAGCCCCCACCGTTGGAATTTGTCAAGATCAATTTTGATGGTAGTGTTAGAGATAGCAAGGGGGTGCAGGCTTTGTCATCCATGGCCATCATGCTGTTGGCTGCGGGAGGCTCTCATCTTTTTGAACCGTTTATCCGAGGAGCAAAGCTCCATGTTACTTGGGCAGACATTATTTATGTTAGGTAGGAGTTACGAGTGGAGAGGATTTGTATTGAAGGTGATTTTGCCATGGTCATCAGCTAAATTAGAAATGGGACAAAAGCATCTCAAGGTCCATCCAATTTTTCGAGACATCTAGAACTTTCTTTGTCATCCCATTATGGTGTCTGTTTGGCATATCTTCTAGGAGGTGAACAATGGATTGATTAGATTGCGTCCTTTGTTGCCGACCATCCTGGTGATCGGATCTAGTGGTAGGGTGATACCTAGCCTCGAGCCTTGCATGACATTTTATACTTAGATTATTTGGATTGTACTCATACGAGACTGGTGTAATCATCCATTTGTACCCAAAAAAGAGAGAGAGAAAAAGTTGTCGATGCGTGCAACATACTTTAAAGTAGCATTTGGTTATGGAATAAATTTGGAAAGAATAAGAAAAATTATCGAGTAACCATATAAGGAACGGGCCTATATTCCCTTATTCGAGTTTGATGTTTGATTTGAGAGATAAGTGAAAGAGGAAATTACGAGAAAATTGAGAGCATATAATGCGCTTTGGATTTTATGATAATTTCACAAAAAAAAGGAGAGTTATATGGTAATTGACTTATGATGTGCAAGAGAATAAGCCTATTCCATCCCTCCCCATTGATAGGATTATTCCCAAGTTAGTGGAAGACCACTGATGTGATGTAGGAAGGGAATTTGGCTGTCCTGCTGGATGAAAAGACCATTTGGTAGGATAAGAGAAGAAATAAGAGGTTATCCCGTCCTTATTCCCCCATCCAAACGTGGCCTCATGGAAGAGAAAAAAAAATTATTCTTCAAATTTCCCTTTGTCCAATTTTCCTTAAGTTATTATTCATACATGGGCTTGTGGAAATTTATTTAATCATTCATGGATTATAATTTTTTTCATGATTTTTTTTGTTGATAGTTTGGATGAATATACTAATATACGCTAATGATGGTGTCTTCTTATTATTGACGATGGCTCGAGTGATTTCGAGGAAGAAGCTGACGACCCAGCAGTTGTAAATAAATAGACGAAATCTGCCTTCATAGAAATCACCAAAAAAGATCCGTACCTCCCATCTCATTGTTGATAAATATAGAATATCCTTACCTGGTTGAAGAAATCTGTGCAGTGTGCTATTAAACCAAGCAAAGTAATTTGTGCACCTAGGTGACTTTGTCCAAGAATTTTTTTTTTTTTTTTTTTTAAAAAAATCTTTCTGTAGATTTTTTATTTTTTTTAAAAAAAAAATTAAAAAATAAAAAATAAAAAAACCTTGAACATCTCCCTTCTCCTCGCTTAATTATATAGATAGCAGCAGTTCATGTTGATGACGCCACCAACCAAAATCAAGGCGCTGAAGTTTCTCAGCCTGCTCAGTTGCTATCATCTCCTTCATACGGGCAACGACTAAATAAAGTACTTCATAATAAGTTCAGTTGTCACCCAAACCCAACGTATCTTATGAGAGGAGTGGCCGGCTAGGCCTCTAATAATAGAAATATAATAAAGGATGTTAGATGGGGAGGTCTTCAATGATGAAATCCCCGAATTAAACAAAATGGGGGAAGAAGAGTAAGCCCCACTTGTCTAATTTGGAAGCACTCAAGGAGGAAATAGCCTGGGTAGGCAGGAAAAAAAGCATAGTCTCCTAAAAAAATTAAACATTAGCACCAACTAGCTGCCAACCACCATCTCGTTCCAAGTAGTCCATGAACAAAAGCTCACTTAAATAATAGCCACATAAAATTTGAGCAGCAGCTCATCATCTCATTCCATCTAAACTAAATTGTGTCTAATGCTTTCATCACCTAAAACGCTCCACGACAACCAAAATGGCTCCAACTTGGATGCAGAGGCTACTCTTTCCTTCGCGGTATCCTTAATTCGTCAATAGAAACTTGCACCGGTTGCCATGGCTTTTCTTTTGGGGCTATGGGAATTGCTTGCTGGTTGATTAATGAGACTGATGATGGTTGATGAGATAGGAGCCAAACACAATCCTCTGCTTTGCAAGCTTGTTTCCTCTTCTCCATGGCCCTGATACGACATGTATGTAGCAAGATGTTAAACAGATAGATTATGTAACACATCCAATTAAGTGACAGATTACAAGCCTGATAGAATCCACAAGAAGTAGGGATGTAAATGGGTAGCACTTGGATTGGATCCCCACATGCAAACTCGATAAGACAAATTGAGTTTGGATTCAGAATTTAGATCCGTAAAAAAGTAATATTCAAACTCGAATTGAAACCCGATTAATAGTTGGATTCGAGTCCGGACCTTAATTTTTTGGTTCAATTCGAGGCATGATTCTATGTTATACTCCATGTTATTAATTATTCTTTTATTTTTGTTCTCCTTCTGCCTAATTAGAAGTTATGACTTGCAAAAAAAACAAACAAACAAACATAATATCTAATACAATCTCATGCATATAAAGTTATATAGCTGTATTATTATCTGATCCAATAAGAAAAACAGATCTTATATTTGGAATCCAAATTTGATCAAATAACATTATCTAACCATAGGTTAGATCGATCCCCAATTAATATACAATAATCTGGTCAAATTATCGAACTTTCAGGCAATATTTACACCCCTACTGGGAGGTTGTAGCAAGGGATCTGAGATCAAAGAATTGGATCTCAGGGATAGAGGTATTTAGGAGTCTGACCAGTCTAGGCAAGTGAAGCAACTCATGTAACAGTAGATCAAACAAGTTTCTATGAGTTAAACAAAATTAGATGAAACAAGATTTTTTTTTTTTTTTTTTGCTTTTCAGTGATTATGCAACAAAAGATTCTATGAATGAACGAACACTGAACGTACCGGCAAGTGAGGTGAAGATTTGAATCTGAAGTAAGGAGCAGTCAGCACCTGCAAGATTTTTAAAAACTAAATCCTAAGAAAACATCAAGGAAACCAAACTAGGTTGTAATTGTGCATGAACATTAAAAAAAAAAGAGCAGGAGAGTTATGTCAATACCTGGATCTGCTCATGGAGGAATTTAATGCAAATAGTGGCCTCATGAAGCACTGATGCTGTGTCAGTCTGCAACCAATTCATCCAATGTGTAATCAGTACACATAAGAAACCAACTCACACCCTTTTTTTTAACCTATATAATCAAACACTACAATGCTATTACCTTCCCAAATGGAGAAACTAGCTGCTGTAGAGCTGTAATTTTATCCCCTAGCTTCTGGCTCCTCCTCGCTGGTGCCTACCGACATTAAACAAAAATAACTGAAAGCCTTCTCCACTCTGGTGATTAGAACTTAAAAACAAATAATGGCAGTCCACCTACTTTCATCAGCTGTGGATGGGTTGATGTTGATTCATTACATGGTGGTTGATGGAGCTTCTCTGCAGTCTTCGGCCTCTTTGATGCCCGTGTACTGATTGCTCTTTTGCTCGGAGAGTCGATGGACGCCACCCGTTTATTACATCCCGCCACACCCTATAACCAAAACATACTTGAGCAAGATATCAAATAGATGACGTAAGTTTGGCAGAGAGACTTCAATGGTCATTAAACTAACATTAGGTTGAATTAGGGTCATGGCAGATGGTCTCAGGTTGGTGGCAGCAGTAGCCGTCAAAACATCACCTTCTCCTGCTCCATTTAAAACTACACCAACAAATACATTAGCTCAATAAGCTACTAAACTAGGATACAAAACCTCATAAACGGCTAACTGGAATCGTTAATTCAGATTCGGGAAACCTGGATTGGAATTTAATGGAGTTGCGGAGAGGCCAGAGGCTGGGGAGAGAGGTGGCAGAAAACTTCCGAGCTGGAAACAGTCGGAGTCCTGAGGAGTGGTGAAGATATCCACACTAAAGCTGTTACACGATGAACAATGTAGCGACCAAATCACCAAAAATGTCCTTTAAATATAATTATATATATATATATATATATATATATATATATATATATATATATATATATATTAAAAAAATGGAATTATATCGCGGGAAACGTTGGGAAGACGGAGACTTACTGCCTCTCGAGCTCTGTAAAGGTGTTGGAACTCGGAATCCGAGATTCGCTGTTCCCCGCTGTAACAGACGATGGACTTCGTCGGTTAAGAAGGTTCCATCTCTAACAATATTCTATACTACTAAAATTGAAGTGTTTGTTTAATTATTATTATTGGTACTATTATCAGTATTATTATTATTATTATTATTTTGTTTAAGTTACCGAAGTTGGTGGTGAGAGGAGAAGAGAAAGGCGGGAAGACGCCGTCGTTCCACATTTCCGAAACTCGAAATTCCCACGGAAAATGGAGGAACGGAAGGAGTTTGTGATCCGGCGGAGCAGCAGAAACCAGCCACCAGGAATCCACTTCCGGCTCTCCCAGCCGGCGCATGCTACGTTTGTCCCGGAGGTTTCCTGCCATCCAATTTTTTTTTTTTTCAATAAAAAAAATCCAAATTTTTGAAGGACACGAGCAATTAGTTTAGATTTCTGCCCGTCGACATCCATAGTGTGTTTTTTTTTCACAAAAAAATTAAACTTAAAATCAAAAAAAAAAAAAAAAAAAAAGAGGATGATTTGAGGGAGATTTGTGGAAGTTTATCGGGAAACATTACATAACCGGTGCATGTCCTGCTTGAGCATGGAGAAAACCAGAAAAATAAAGAAACCTTAAACGCATTTATCACATATAAAAGGTGATTTTGTTTGAATCAATATTTTTTTCTCCCTCTCTCTCTTTATATATATATATATATATATATATTGAGGAGTAAAGGAGGAAGCAGGTCGCTTCCCCTGCTTGAATAAAAAATGGATGAGGAAGAGAAGAAGGGAAGAGGAGGAAAAGGTGGTACCTCTGGCTGCGGGCTTACGACGAACCGAAGCGTGTGTTCAGAAGAAGCCAGTGGTCTTTAAACGCCTCCGGGGCTTCTTATTTCTCGACCTTTGCCTTAAACTTAAAATGCTGCACGCGTGCAGCGGCTCCAAGTTTTCTCATTTTTTGGGAATTTAGCAGTTACAAGGCATCAAATGCGGAGAAAGGAAAGCGAGAAAGGAACGGGATTTGATAGTGAGTTGATTGGAAATCTCAAACTTTTAGGGAAGAACTTAGCATGGAAAAAAAAAAAAAAAGAGGTCAGGGTGATGCCTTAATTACTAGTACTGACAGAGAAGGAAAGCTTGCTCAAGTTAAAAAGAGCCTCCGTTTGATATCTCTTTCCATCTCCCTTGACTTAGAAGAGGTTTATGATTTATAATTCAGAAGACAGAGAGAGCTGTGGCGCTTCCACCTTGGGTTTAGCTACTTGTCTCTTCTGTCCTACGAAATCGGTTGACCGTTTTCTTTTCCAAGTCTCAAATCGTATAAAAAAGAGCAAAAATCCAACCTCATGTCGAGAGACTCTCTCGGGGTCTGGGAGACAAGTCTCCAGCAGCAGGCCCTGTCATTCGATTGGACTGGTAAGACGAGGTTAAAGAATTTGGGCTGCAGAGCAGGTATTTTCGTATTGACTGAATCCTTTCTAACTTTAGTTAATTAGTCCCACATCACGAGATCACTAAGAAATTAAATAGCGAGCTAACCTAACCTGTTTAATGCATGATCTTCGGATTCTTTTTTAGAGCAATCATAACCTTCGGGTTCTACCATTAATAGTTAGCATATCAGCTTTCATAGGCAGTTGGGAATAAATTACTTCTTTTTAGATATGACTTGAAAACTACCAAAGATCAAGAAAACAATCCATGAAACTAATTGCATGACCGATTCCAAAAACTAGGCCTCGTTCAGAAAATCCATTTGCCACTGTCACGATTTACATCTCTTCAAGTTTCATAGATTTTTGTATATCAGGTAAAATGAGAATCCAAACAAGCAGTAAAAGCATATAAAAACAGGAATAACAATTTGGACAAAAGTAAAACAAACTGATCTTATACTTCGTTTCATAAAGTTTGCACGCAACGAGAAGAAAATTAAGACGACTGGATCGGAAGTGAAGCATAGTATGATACGAGCAACTTGATTGGAGTATACGCATCTCTGAACCAAAAGAATGCTTGCCAAATAATACAAACTGCTACTGTTATTCATGGATAATGATTGGATTGCCAGCTTTGAAATTTTGGATTCTAGCTTTGTTAGTGCCGAATAAGTCGTGCCTTGGGGGGGGGGGGGGGGGGGGGGGGTGAAGGTGCTATGGCTGTGACATAAAACACAATTTTTATATCCCATGGTCTCCCTCTTTCTTTAAAGATATACCACCAAGTATAACAGTAGTTTAATGGTTGGTTGTCAAAGTTTATAGATATAGCACCAAGTATAACAGTAGTTTAATGGTTGGTTGTCAAAGTTTATAGATATACCACCAAGTATAACAGTAGTTTAATGGTTGGTTGTCAAAGTGGGAGGTGAATGTCAGAGGCAAATAGCTTTTGTCTTGTATCATACTGCTTTGAATAGCAAGCGAAACTTCATTGTACGACCAACATGTGTGCTAATAAAATGTGTACCGAGTAAACTAGTCTAGAGTTCTGGATTCTATTGGGATGACCATTCCCAGCTCAAGAATACTATACTACAAGTTGGTCATGGGGCTTTCATTTCTTTAATCCTAGGAAATATTTCCTCAAAGCACACAAGATTAGAACAAGTGCGCATCTTTGACTCGTTTCATCTTCTTTTCCTTCAAATGTATTATCGGAAAATGAAATATTAAACAGGGGACCGCAACAACGCCGGTCGAATCTTGGTCCATTGATTTGCTCTTCCTGTTTCTAGATTATATTACAACCTATTACTGTCTCTACGTCTCTCTAAAGTAAACGCTTCGCTCAGCTGAAACTGATGGTCAAAGTGTCGTTGTGTTATGTCTTCATCATGTAGGAGTGCTTTCCGCACTACAATTGGCATTCATGGATCACTTCACATCACATGAGGTAGGAAAACGGAGACTTGTTTATCCGATTTCTAGTCCATTTAGTTAATGTTAGTAGAAGTAGAAAATCAGGTCTAGGATGGTGTGAAGTATTTCAACAAATATGCAGAAAGATGGATCTAATTCCGAAGACAAACTCAATCCACCAAATCCTTCGAGTTTAGAACAATCTCGCTGGCAATTCATCACCAATTCTAAAGTCAGGCAATCTGGAGTTGACGCACTTCAGCTCTCATCTATAGTCATTTTGTTTGTTATGTCGGGTGCTTCTTCCCGGCCCCGAGCATCCGTTGGATCGTCGACCGTGGCACTGGCTGCTACCGAAATACTGGATTACCCTTTTTTCCCACAGGCCACTTCCTGTAAAAGCTCCGAAAGATTTCAGGATCGAGACATACCTTCATGGCTATCGAAGAAGACTGTGTTTCGACCTAGATCTCCGGTCAATTGAGCGCACCCGATGGTTGGCACCTGATTTTTTTCGCTCGGGACCTTACCCATGCTCAGTGCTTGGGCCCCTCTCATCAAGGCCACTCGCAGCACTGGACTGCCTCTTCGCACTCTGATCAATATGACTAACCTTGCCTACTCTAACTACACTAACCTTTCCATATATCTATTACGGCCAACATGGCTAATATGGCCAACAGGCAAGTTGGTAAAAGATGGTAACTAGGACCAGAAGAGAATCACGCAAGCTAAGCTAGGTCTAATTTAACATTGCAGACTTAATCAATACTAGACATACCTGACATTGGCCCTTCAATTAGAATAGATTCACTCTTGAAGAGGTTTCCCAGATGACATGAACATAATACCATTGAAGACTCCTCTTGTTTTCTGGATCTATGGCAAGTATACCTTCCTCTTGAAGCCGGAATCCCGGAGAACCCTGCAACAAAGAAACCCTAAGATGAGTGGTGACTCCATTAAAAAAGATATTAACGAAAGAAATCTCAAGGAGCAGGATCCTAACAACCGGTCAGGATTCATAACACTCACCAGTGGCCACTTCTCGGCAGCCTTTTCATGATCCCACTCGATGCTATAAAAAAAGTAAGAGAGACGCCCGACAAGGAAAGATAACTCTAAAGGCTCACCATACATACACTCACGATCATCCCAGCAAATAGCTCTGATTACCGTTATCCATTTCACCCCTTCTTTCTGGCTTAATTGCCAGAGTATTCTTGCTGATAACCCGAGTTCCAGGACTTTTTGCAAGACCATTGATGTACCATCCAAAGCAATGTCTGAACCCGTCTTATAGGATCGGAGGACTCTCCAGCACCACTACAACCTCGTTGAAGGGGGATCTGGCAGCAATATTGTTGGTTAAATTTGCTTGAACCTTGAAAGCACATTCAATAGATCAACCTGCTATAGGTTGGCTATCAAACAACTGAGCATAAGAAACAACACGATGATATGATCTTAATACCATTTTCAGAGAGAAATAAGGAATAATAACATCAAACAGAGTCACAAATTTATTACAATGATTATGTTTTCTTGTGTGAGTAAACAAAAAACAATAACAGTTTAATGCTTTCCCTTTCTGGTGAAGGAAAACGGGATGGGAATTTTTTTCCTTCATACTATGTATGTATGTACGGGTGTCCTATATGTCTAGCATCACCGACACGCAAGTCCGACATGGCAGTGGCTGCAGATTTGGCTGTTGCCATGAGCTGGTGTCCAGAACAAGTGTAACAAGATGCAGTTGTTATTAGAGTACTGTAATAGAACCAAACAAACCAGGTGAAACATCAATCCTGTAAACGTTGATAAAGGAAAAGGATAAGTAAAAACTTTGCGAGTAATTCCACCTTAGATCCATATGTTCAGTAAAAAAAAAAAAAAAAGTAGATCCATATCAGTAAAAACGACTGCAGACAATTTACTATAATTTAGAACCTCTGGAAAGATGAATCGACATCATACATTACAGGCCACCAATCCAAATACTGTTTCATACGGAGGAGAGAAGCCTGAAATGTAAAAAGAGTAATGTTATGGTTGTCCAGTATCTCATTCAATAAATTATTTATGCCTTTTTGTTGTACTGCTGATCTATTAGATGAATCAAAAGAAAAACAAAAAAGAAAAAAAAGGATGAAGGTAATTTTTTTAATAGATTGATGCTTTATTGCGTATCAAAAAAGGGGTGCATTTAGATCACGACCAGTATCGAATTCAGAATTTAAATGGATTAGAATGAAAAAATCTTCTAAAATATTTGGTTCATAATCAAAATTAGAATGAAATTTAAAATTTTTTTAAAAAATAAAGATTGAATGGTGTAAAATTTGAATATTTTAATTTTTCTGTAATTAGAATGAAACTTCATTCAACTGAATGACTAGAATAAGAATTATTCATTTTCATTTCTATTCTAGAATCCAAATCTTCCAAACCAAACATATCCAAGATTTAATTAGCATTACCATACTTATTTATTCAATGTTATTAATAGCATAAAATTGATTCCAAGCCTCACATGTACTTCATGCTTGAGCATAGAGTGTCTATATCTAGAGTCTTCTTGAGCCCACGAATAATGACCTACTCATAAGTGGTTGCCAAAGCTGTATTGTATTGCATTTAACCAAAAGGCAACAACGGTTGACTGGTTGCTTGCTTGGTTGTTGAATGCCCACGTCACCGTCTTTAACATTACTTTTAAGTGCTCATTTGATTCATGAAAAAAAAAATCTTCATTAAAATATTTTTTTAAAAAAAGTTGATTACCATAAATATTATATCTAAAAAAATAGTTTTAATATTTTTGGTTGATCATAAAAAAGTGGCATGATACACGATGATTTATGTTTGGTTGTGCATCTAATTTTTTTAAAAAAATATATAAAATATCTATTATAACTTAATAAAAGAAAAGATGTTATCTAGGATTTTTTTGTGGCGCTTCAAAAGATAAAATCGTTTTTAATAAAGTTAAAATTTTGACTATTTGATTCAGTATATATGATTAAGATTAATCCGCCGGTAAGGCAGTAATTGCCTATAGCCATGTATAGTTGATGCGGTAATTAATTTTTTTAAAATATTATTTTTATAATGAGATGAATGGTGGAGTAGCATAATTTTATCTAGGTTGATGAATGGTTTTGAAAAATTTTTCTATCTTTTAGCCCAATCCATAGGCTCTTATCATGGAATTTAGAGGAATTTAGAAGAGGAATAGAATGAATGAGTCGAAGATAGAGGAAAGGAGGAGGAGGAGAAAGAAGGGTGAGTCAAAGATGGAAGAGGAGAACATATAGGTTGAAATGGAGAAGAAAAGAAAGAAGAGTAGGAAAAGGGATAGGTCGAGAAGGAGGAGGAGAAAGAAGGGCAGGTTGAAGATGGAAAAGGAGACGAGGTGGGTTGAAATTGAAGAAGGAAGAAAAAGGGGCCTGTTGAAGATGGAGGAGAGGAGGAGGAGGTGGTGAACGAGGAAGAGGACAGCTAGGTCGGACGAGGCCTAGCAACGATCAAGATTTCTTTATGTTTTTCATTGATCATATCTTTTCTCTTCTTTACGGCCTGGATATCAATTTTCTTTGCTAGTCCTACCATACCTCTATTTTAATAAAAAAATAAATATATTCAACTTGCATAAGATATCAATTAATTTTTTTTTTATTTTAATGAATAATGGAAAATGCAAGCAACAACGGATATTTAGGGAAGTCCAGGCGCGCATCTTTTCTTCTGATGGGAAATTAATGGGGGACTGCATTTTATTTTTCAACTCTTTTATCATCATTTTTTGAATAATGCAAAGCGTCCAAGCTGCATGCCTACGGCTATAGGTGAAATCGGCACACTTGATTGCCGGCTTTAACATCGATAAAATTAGGGCGAGAGGTTCGGAGGGGCTTCCCGCTACGCATCCACCTTCAGATTACAATCCAAGGGCCGATAGGAATTGTTTCCCCATATTAAAGCACCTCTCTTATAGGCCTTCTCCATCAAGATCTCCGTCTTCCGCAGCTAAGCGTTGCCGCCGACCCTCGCCATCCTCCTCTCCTCTTGCGCACCAAGGTTAGATCATATCGCCTATGCTCTCGTCTTCATCTGGTGTCGATCCTAGGGTTCTTGTAGTAGTAGTCCAGGATCCGATCTTTTTGGATGTTTTCGTATTGAGACTCGTTTCATCTATTCCTGTTAATCTGATCTTTATTTCGTTTAGATTTTTAATTCTAATTGTCGGTTGCTCTCACTACAACCGGTCTCTTTGTATGTGATAAAGACTGGATTTCTTTTTCTTTTCGCTGCTTATAATGCTTGCTAGCTTGTTGAGATCTACAGAGCTAGTAATGGCGGTAATCGTGTGATTGCCTGCAAGTATTCGATCTTATCTACATTGTTGTTGGATTGTTGCTTCATAAATCTCGGCTAACCTTAAAGATAGGTATATATAGCAATCGGCCAGAAGCAAAAAACGAAATCAGCTTCGCAACTAGCAGTTGAGATGTGCAGTACTTGGTAGAATTTGGATTCTCAACTAGGATTTACTTTATTAAGCATCGATTGTTTTGATCCGGAGTAGGAATGGTAAAGAAATGATTATGGTGATGATATTGGAAATTAAAAAGGAGAGCATTCATGGGTTTCTTACTAGATATTTTTGATCAATTGTCTCTTTATGTTTGAGATTGGGCAGATAAGGTCTAAATGAATCAATGATCATGTGCATTATCAATTGAGGAAAAAAAAAGGCCTGAAGGTGAAGGATTAGGCAAGCCTATGCCATATTAATTGATCATAATAGTGGAGAGATAATCCATAGACATGAACAGCATGTGCAGTTGGTAGTTTGATCAAGTTCGTGGAGGTTGATGGCATTGACAGAACAAAATAGGAAATTTTCAAAACATATGATACAAGTGGTCTTGGAAGTGCTTGTCATGAGTTTCCCATCTCAATTACTCTATGAGAATGGGAGACCAAGTCAGGAGCAGGAAGTTTTAGAGCATGCTTTGGATGCTCAAGTCTGAAGAGTTCCAAGTGAAAAGATAGTTGATCCACATTCAACCGTAGATCTTGTGTAGAGAAGGAGTGATGTATGCGAGTAGAAAACTAGATAGTGTCTGTTTCTTACTAGTTTCATCTTAACTTTTTTATTTATGGTGCTGTCAGTCCCAAAGGTTAAACTTCTAGAAAATGAACTGTTATGTTCCCTATTGTTCATATAAAGCTTATGCTGCTCTTTGCAGGCTCGGTAAGGATGGTGAGAGTTAGCGTCTTGAATGATGCTCTCAAGAGCATGTACAATGCTGAGAAGCGTGGGAAGAGGCAGGTGATGATTAGACCATCCTCAAAAGTCATCATCAAGTTTCTTCTGGTCATGCAGAAGCATGGTTAGCTGCATTTTGTACCTTGCCACCTGTTTGTTTATGTTGATACTGTAAAACATGATTTTTGATTTTGTGCTTCTATTACTTTGTTGTTCAGGATACATTGGTGAGTTTGAATATGTAGATGATCACAGAGCGGGTAAGATTGTGGTTGAATTGAATGGGCGGTTGAACAAGTGTGGTGTAATCAGTCCACGCTTTGATGTGGGTGTCAAAGAAATTGAGCCCTGGACTGCAAGGTTGCTCCCATCACGGCAGGTTAGTTGTTAAAAAACTTTCACTTATAATTAGCAAACCTGCTTTCATAGCACTGATCAGAAATCTCTTTGGACTTGCACCATCTTGTTGTAATAATAAAGAATTTATTTAGTTTTACATTAAGAAAGATGTCAGCTTGGTGATTTCTCTTACAAACTAATCCATTAGTTGTAATATCATACTCTTCCTGGTTGACCATGCAGTTTGGCTACATTGTTCTGACAACATCCGCAGGCATCATGGACCATGAGGAAGCTAGGAGAAAGAATGTTGGGGGCAAAGTGCTGGGCTTCTTTTATTAGGTTGGTTAGAGGATGTAATTTGGTACGATGGTTCCTCTCACAGAAGATTTTGGAATTTAATGGTTATTTTTGTTCTCCTCGTCCGTTTGCCTTGGATCTTTTCTTCCTTTTGACTGCAAGTGGAAACTAAACCTGTTATTTTAATAATATAATTTCCTTTGGTCTTTTACTGGTAATTGTTCATGATCTTTTCACTATTCTGATTTTTCTTTTCCTTTTTCTCTTCCTTTGCCTGCCATTTTCCAGGCTGTTTCAATTTTTAATTTTCACCATATGCTTTGCAATCTCTATTTATTTCTAGATTCAGGTGTCATTTTATAAATGTTGCTTGAGTTCCTTTATAGCTTAGATTTTTTGAATAATGGTTCTTTTTCGGTAGCAATTGTCTTGGTGAGATATAGAGGGTACTCCCATGAAACTTTGGGTAGTTGATGTTAGTCTGGTTAAGTTTCTACGTTAATATGCTATTACTGCATAAACAGTTGTTCCCTGCACTGATTTAGTATTCTTTGATAGAGCATTTTTTCGAGTTTGGCATGTTCAATGCAAGGCTGAAAATGGATTGGATATGAACTGGATACTGGTATATTGGTATTTGTGTCCATATATTTTCAGCAAATATTGATAAGGATCAAATATTAAATATATTCATTTTTATTTTGGAAGGATAGCTTACAAGTCTGATATTAGTTGTATTTATAACTTTTTATCTAATGTGGATATAAATTGGATATTATTCATATGTAAATTTGCATCATGAGCAGAATTTTATAATAAAAAAATAATATATATTATATCATCATAAAAGATGAGAATAGAATTTTCTTCTCAGATCGAATCAATACAGATAATGGTCTAAGGCATTGTTATTAAAATGCACAAAAAATGTACAAAGACTAACTTGGTTAAGGATATGGATTACTAATCCAACAACACTTATATTAGAATACCAAAGTTTTAAAATATTTTAAATAAATCATTTAAATGTATACTATATTAATAAATTTAAGGCTTAATTATTAAATTATTATCCAAAATTTCGGTTCAAAACTATTTTAGTCATTAAGTTTTAAATTATATCAATGTAATTCCTGACATTATTAAATGCTGTCAATCTAATCATTACCAACTAAGACTTATTTGATATTTTAATATATTACATCATTGGCTTAATTATTAAATTAGTTTCCAACATTTAGGCTCAAAACTATTTTGGTTTTTGAGTTTTCAATTGTGTCAATGTAATTCCTGAGATAATGATTAGAGTGGTATCATTCGATAATCTCAAAAATTATATTGGCACAATTTAAAAGTTGATGACTAAAATAATTTTGAGCCAAATCTTGGAGGCTAATTTAGTAATCAAACGTAATTTTAATAAAACATTATATTAATTGTAACATATATAAAAAATAATTGTGAATTATCTATTTTTTACATGGATTGTAAAAGATTATTTAGAAATATTGGGATATGTAGAGGTTATTTTTAAATTTTCTTAACAAAATTTTAAAAATATTATAAAGACTGATAAATGACATATTCATTTTCATTTTTTAACCAAAGAGAAATAATTATTTTCTATGGAAATAATTAATTATTACTATGGGAATTATTACAATATATATTATTCTATTTAACGGAATGACTAATATTTAAATAAATAAAATAAAAGCCTCGTGGTTGAGAATTGTCATCCAAGTATAAAATGTTGGATTCCTGAGAACAAAATTATTCAGAAATATCTTTTACGAATTTGCGGTTTTGGATTTTAAAAAATCTTTTAAATCCGACGTGGGCGTGGTTCTAGCAAAATTTATGCGTTGGTGTCGCTATCATGATCTAATCACATCAGAATTTCAATCAATCAGAATCCAATCCAAATTAACATGATTGGATATTGTGTATCCTGTTTGCAGCCCTAATTCAGGATAATTATTAAGCAATCTGATTGACTTCGAACCAAGTTGTTCTTGTGGATCTTGCTTTCAATAACATATTTCAAATGTCACGTGGTGGCACTTTGATGGCTCCTGGGGCTCCTATTCTTAATAATTTTTTTTTAAAAAAAAAATAAAAGCTTCAAGATCAATAATCTTAGTCACTACTCTGGTTGCGCTATCAGATTGCCAGTATGATTTTGCTAGGAAACGGTCTTGCAGAGCTGTTTTAGTATGGACTTGTGGCTTTCATAGCGAGCCGGTATTAAGTGTTGCTTACTGGAAGATGATGCGTCCCGTTACAACTTACAAGCATCGTGGGTCAGCGTTTCAAAAGAAGCAAAAACCGAATGCGTCTCCTCCCAAGTTTTTATCGGGCACCGTTACAAAAACCGAATGCGTTTCGTTCCAGGCAGCATTACAGATGTTTGGTCGTTTTGCCCTCTGTTCGTTTTGCGAAATATTTGAAAAGCGGTTGCACTTTTTTCCCCTAGTAGTAGGTCTTTGCTATTTGATGCCCAGTCTATCTAGCGTTTAGAATGCACATTATATAGAAGTACAATTTTTGTGACTTTCATTTAATTTATTTTTGTGATTTTAGGATCCAATCCGAATAAGATGGGTATGAAGCAGCGGATGTGGGTTAGTCTTATAGAGTAAATGGATGGGGATTTTGTCCCTCGTGGCCTCGTATGAAAAAAAAAAAAAAAAAAATCGTTGGTCTAACCGGATTTTCGACTAAAAGAGATATTGCACCATTTTCTCACATCGCTCATGCGATATTCTGCTGAAGTTGCTAAAAAGTAGCCATACATGATCTGATTACTATCACGGCCAGCATTGTTGGCTGATCCATAGGAGACGTCCACCTTGGAGCGAGAAGAGGGCTTCACGCATGTCAAGGAGTTCGGCCTTCTACAAATGTCCACGCTATTGGCAAAACTCCACTCAATCTCCTTTTAGCTCATTTTCTACCACATCTGCCAACGGCGGAATCCAGGGAGCTTGTCGTATGTTCCTTCTTTTTTTTTTAAAAAAAAAAAAAAAAAAAAATCTTTAGAAAGCAAGCCTTGAGAGCTTTCCTTGTTTTTTGTTTCTGAAACACTTATTTGTCTTTTTGAATGGAGAAACACTTATTTGTCGAGGCCCTCCATATGCATTTGAAAAACATTTGAAGCGATCCCTAAAAGCCTATTTAAACAAGAGACATGTTAATTAATACATACTGGCGAGTAATTTGGGCCGAGTGCTTTGTCACGTGGGACACCGACTCTTTGAGCCAAGAAAACACTTAATTTTTTTTAATGGAGTTTTCATGCTAAGAGAGGGCAGGAACAGGTTATAAGTTATTGTCACGCCCCGAATCCAGCACCGGAATTGGCTACGTGACCGATCGCATAAACTCTAGGTTTAACCCTAGAGATCATGCAAGGCCTAGGTACATCAAAAGTCAACCATATCAAATTAAAATTAATATTATATAAACAAACAAGTAACAAGTGTACAATCCATTTATTTAGTCAACATTACTAATTGGTCTACTGATTCACAAACATCGGTAACCGAAATTAACTCTAACTAACTCAGCATATATGGAAATTTGTCTCACGCCCAGTCCAAATCCTGTCACGCATCCTGAGTCTTTGAAAAATCAAAAGGTAAGAAGTGAGCTTAACAGCCCAGTAAGGTATCCATAAGATCATTCCAATTAATAATATAAATTTATAAAATAATAAAGTACCAGTATGTTATGTCATGCAATCAAATGATTTAGGTCTCATGTTTAACATACCTTGATATTTTTTCGTACATTTTTCCTTTAGAATTTCCATTATTGAACCTTTATCTTTAGGGTTCTGGACTAGCCATGGTCATGTACCAGCCCATGACTGGCAACTACAAAGTGACCTTGCATACTATGGCCGGTCCTGCTCACGTACTAAGCCCATGGCTCGGCTGTCCCACGTACTATCCGCCCGTGGCCGGCTCCCACGTACAAAGCCCATGGCTCAGGCTGTATAACCACGGTGCTACCGTAACATGGCTAGACCAAAAACCATATTTACTTCATTAACACTGGTCAAAACATATCTTTTATGACCTCTCGATAACCGGTATCGTGGTCCGACCCACTCGATAACCGATATCGTGGTCCAACCATTTTAATAACCGATATCGTGGTCCCACCCACTCGATATCCAGTTCCATGATTCAACCCATTTAACAATCCGGTATCATGGTCCAACCCATCCGGATATCAATTTTCTTTTAAACATCATGCATGAAATACCGATAATAAAACCACAATGTCTATCTCAAGAAAACAACTATGCCATGTCATATAGTACCACACGTGCAAATATATAAAACATATATGCTAGATCAAACCATATCATAATAAATTCAAGCATAAAGGAATGATCAGTACAAAATTCCTTACCTTAACACGCTATTCTTAGTATATCCGATATTAGTCAGTATCCAAATTTTACACGATGCCTTCTTGCTCAGTAGACTGATTCCCTACATTAATAAATAATTTAATTAAAAAAAATTAAATTCCCAAATTTCATGAATCTCGAGAAAATTCCTTGATTCTCTCTCTTCTTCCTCTCTCCTCCTCCTTCTCTCTCCTCCTTCTCTCTCTTCCTTCTCTCTCCTCTCTCTCTCCTCTCTCTCTCCTCTTTCTCTCTTCCTTCTCTCTCCTCTTTCTTTCTCTTCATTCTCTCTCCTCTTTATTTATTATTATTATTATTTATTTATTATTTATTATTTTAATTATTATTATTATATTTATTTATTTATTTTCTGGACCATTCAGAAACACCCCACCCTTTTTTTTTTCTTCTCTTTTCTTTTCTTTCTTCTCTTTTCTTTTCTTTTCTTTCTTCTCCCGAACAACCTTCCCCCCCTGCCTCCTTGATCCGGCCGATCCGGCCTCTCCCTCCCCCCAGCTGCCGGCAACCACGGAGTGGTTGTCGCAGGGCCCTCACGGACCAAGGGCAGGCGACGACGACGACGGCGGCGGCGGCGAACGACCCCAACTAACCGTAAATCTAAAGAAAAAATATCAAATTCTCCCAGAAATTGGATTTAAATGGGAAGAAAACTTACCGGCGGCGTCTGGGATTCTCGGTCGCTCGTCGGAGAGAGAGAAGGAGCGTGGAGGTGGCTCGAGAGGCAGCGGTGAGGGGTTTTTTTAAAAAAATTTGAGTGTTCCCTCACCTTTTAAAACCCTACCACCGAGTCCCAAACCCTCACGGATCCTTCGCCGACCTCCTCCCTCACCTCTCACGACTCTTCCCTCCGAGTCCTCCGGTGAAAATCTCAGCGAACTCTCCTCCCATGTTTCGTCTCCGTCGAGCTTTTTTTTTTTTTTTTTCTGGTTTGGGTTGAAGTCGGCTGGGCCTGCCGACTTCAGCCCAAGCCCGGTATTACATTCTCCCCCATTAAAATAATTTCGTCCTCGAAATTAGCTTGATTGAGATTTTTTTTTTTTTTTAAACCTTAAGAATAACCAACCCTCATGTCATTCGATCTCCAACTTCCAATTAGTCACCTCTTAAGGTATTTACTTCCCAAGTCTTATTCAAAACATTATCCTTTTTCATTTATAATCCAGATCAAATTTTGACAATCAAACCATATCCTAATCTCTTACGTCATAGTTCTGAGTCCATGTTATGTCTTAACAACCACTAGGTGATTTCCAAATCACAAATTTCCAGTCTCGAATAATCATGACTTGAATTCTGATATCACTTACATATATCAAAATCACTTATACCACAGTTCCAAATCATCATAATCTAAGGTCTAACACTATTCTTGTCATATCTTAATAATCACCATGTCAATATGATTTTAATCACTCGTATTACCATCCCAAATGGTCATAACTTATTCATACCTGTCACTACTGAATTTGATGCGTTGACATCCTGCTGGGTGAGTGCGTACACCCGTCCTTGGGTACCTAACTTCTGTTGTTCTCCATGTTGAAGTCCGTCACGCGATGCCTGAGACGCTTGACGCTGTGACCCTTGACCAAGACGACATACAGCTGCAGTGTGACCCTCCTTTCCATAATTGAAATATTTTCCTCCTGGCCAGGTGCAGTCTTGCTTAAGGTGCGGTCCACCACACCGGTAACACTGGATATCATCCCTTTGTCTAGTTTTGTCATCTGGCGCAGTGGTGTCAGGTTTCCTTGTCTTTGCACTGATATTTCCATTAGATTGATCCTGAAATCCTTCTGATCTGGATCTTTTCTTTAAAGCTTTTTCTCTCTCTGCTTGAGCAGCATCCAATCCTCTTTTTACTATCAGTGCCTTGTTGACCACTTCCTTATAGGTGGTAAGCTCAAAGACAGACACCTGATGCTAAATCCGACCTCTCAGTCCATTTTCAAATTTCCTGGCCCGGATCCCTTCATCTATTATCAGTGATGGAGCATATCTTGATAATTCTTCAAACTTTGCAGCATACTGAGAAATAGTTAAACTACCCTGCTCCAAGCGATCAAATTCTTGGAATTTCTGTACCCGAACACTTTGAGGAAAGTATCTCTCATAGAAAACCTTTCTGAAATCTATCCAGGTAAAAGGTGTATCATTTGGTCCTTGTTTCCCAAGCTCCAGCTCCCACCAAGCAGCTGCCTCATCTTGCAATAAAAAGGTAGCGAATGTAACCTTTTCCCCTTCTGGACACCGCAAGGCTTGGAAAACTTTTTCAACAGCTTTCAGCCAACCTTCTGCCTCCATGGGATCGAATGTTCCCTTAAATACTGGTGGCGCATATTTCTTGAAATCTATCAAAGTAATTGATCGTTCTTGTGGAATTCTAACTTCTGGTTGTTGCTGCTGCAATAGTAGCTGCTGCATGAATTGCTGCTGTTGCTGTTGAGCTTCCATTATTTTCAGTGTATCAGCTCTTGCAGTAGCTTGTTGCTGCACTAAATATTGCAATAGCTGAGGAAGACCCACCTGGTCCCCAGGCTGAACTCCAGATCCTCCCGGTGTTCTTGTTTCTGCAGTTCCAGTCTCTGGGGTGTTGTCCAAAGGATTTGGCGCCGGTTCCCGTGGATGCGCCTCCTCACCAGCGTTGTCCATGGGATTAGGCGTTGGTTCTTGTGGATGTTCCTCATCACCAGATAGAATTCCAGTATCCTCGTGCTGCTTTATAGGATCCCAAGCATTTGCTCCATCTGCAAATCTTGTGAGTCTCCTAACATGTCCACGTCCACTACCACGCGCCATGGAAAACCTACATCAGTCATTATTAGTATACAACTAACACTCAAATGGTCAAAACAAACATGACATAATATCTACCCCACCTATGAATCAACCCACACTCTCTCGATGAGCTTATACCCTAAGATCCTAGAACCTGGTTTGCTCTGATACCACTCTGTCACGTCCCGAATCCAGCACCGGAATCGGTTATGTGACCGGCTGCACAAACTCTAGGTTTAACCCTAGAGATCATGCAAGGCCTAGGTACACCAAAAGTCAACCATATCAAATTAAAATTAATATTACATAAACAAACAAGTAACAAGTGTACAATCCATTTATTTAGTCGACATTACTAATTGGTCTACTAATTCACAAACATCAGTAACCGAAATTAAATCTAACTAACTCAGCATATATGGAAATTTGTCTCACGCCCAGCCCAAATCCTGTCACGCATCCTGAGTCTCTGAAAAATCAAAAGGTAAGAAGTGAGCTTAACAGCCCAGTAAGGTATCTATAAGATCATTCCAATTAATAATATAAATTTCTGAAATAATAAAGTATCAGTATGTTATGTCATGCAATCAAATGATTTAGGCCTCATGTTTAACACACCTTGATATATTTTTTTTTACATTTTTTCTTTAGAATTCCCATTATTGAACCTTTATCTTTAGGGTTCTGGACTAGCCACGGTCATATACCAGCCCATGACTGGCAACCACAAAGCGACCATGCATACTATGGTCGGTCCTGCTGACGTACTAAGCCCGTGGCTCGGCTGTCCCACGTACTATCCGCCCGTGGCCGGCTCCCACGTACAAAGCCCATGGCTCAGGCTGTATAACCACGGTGCTACCGTAGCATGGCTAGACCAAAAATCATATTTACTTCATTAACACTTGTCAAAACATATCTTTTATGACCTCTCGATAACCGGTATCATGGTCCGACCCACTCGATAATCGATATCGTGGTCCAACCATTTTAATAACCGATATCGTGGTCCCACCCACTCGATATCCAGTTCCATGATTCAACCCATTTAACAATCCGGTATCATGGTCCAACCCATCCGGATATCAATTTTTTTTTTAACATCATGCATGAAATACTGACAATAAAACCACAATGTCTATCTCAAGAAAACAGCTATGCCATGTCATATGGTACCACACGTGCAAATATATAAAACATATATGCTAGATCAAACCATATCATAATAAATTCAAGCATAAAGAAATGATCAGTACAAAATTTCTTACCTTAACACGCTATTCTTAGTATATCCGATATTAGTCAGTACCCAAATTTTACATGATGCCTTCCTGCTCAGTAGACTGATTCCCTACATTAATAAATAATTTAATTAAAAAAATTAAATTTTCAAATTTCATGAATCTCGAGAAAATCCTTTGATTCTCTCTCTTCTTCCTCTCTTCTCTTCCTTCTCTCTCCTCCTTCTCTCTCCTCTTTCTCTCTCCTTCTTCTCTCTCCTCCTTCACTCTCCTCTTCCTTCTCTCTCTCCTCTCTCTCTCATCGTTCTCTCTCTTCCTTCTCTCTCCTCTTTCTTTCTCTTCCTTCTCTCTCCTCTTTCTTTATTATTATTATTATTTATTTATTATTTTTTTTTAATTATTATTTATTTTTAAATTATTATTACTATTTTTTTTTCCGGATCGTACAGAAACACCCCACCTTTTTTTTTCTTTCTTCTCTTTTCTTTTCTTTCTTCTCTTTTCTTTTCTTTTCTTTCTTCTCCCGAACAACCTTCCCCCCTACCTCCTTGATCAGGCCGATTCGGCCTCTCCCTCCCCCTGCTACCGGCAACCACGGAGTGGTTGTCGCAGGGCCCTCACGGACCAAGGGCAGGCGGCGACGACGGCGGCGGCGGCGGCGAACGACCCCAACTAACCGTAAATCTAAAGAAAAAAAACATCAAATTCTCTCAGAAATTGGATTTAAATGGGAAGAAAACTTACCGGCGGCGTCTGGGATTCCCGGTCGCTCGTCAGAGAGATAGAAGGAGCGTGGAGGTGGCTCGAGAGGCGGCGGTGAGGGGTTTTTTTAAAAAAATTTTGAGCGTTCCCTCACTGTTTAAAACCCTACCACCGAGTCCCAAACCCTCACGGATCCTTCGCCGACCTCCTCCCTCGCCTCTCACAACTCTTCCCTCCGAGTCCTCCGGCGAAAATCCCGGCGAACTCTCCTCCTCTGTTCCGTCTCTGTCGAGCTTTTTTTTTTTTCCTGGTTTGGGTTGAAGTCGACTGGGCCTGCTGACTTCAGCCCAAGCCCGGTATTGCAGTTATAACCCTTCAGGATGAACACGTTAAGTTGATAAGGTTCAGGAAACCTATAACTTCATTTATTTAAGAAGCCTTTGAAATGGTTATCTCGTTATATTAATATTGATGCACATCAGAGGCGAGCTGTCACGTCCCGAATCCAATATCTGGATTAGCTACGTGACCGGCCGCACAATCCTAGGTATCACCCTAGAGATCATGCCAGGCCTAACCTTCAATTTAGCATCCAAATAGTGGTAAGAAACAAATTTCACTAATTATTTATTGATTCCAAGAATTTTTCATAAAATTCAACTAAAATTTAATATAAACTCAGAGATCAACACCTAAATCCTAGCTCCTCACTGATTGGTCCTAAAGTCTAATTGATCTTCGGTATCTATAACAAAAATACAGGAAAACAGGGGATGAGCTATACAGGCTCAGTAAGTTATCAACACCTCCAATATACATACACAAATATGCCATTAATAAATAACAAGCACAAACACATCATACAACAAGATGTCCATCAATGCAATAATATAATCAACAATATGATGCAAATATGTACACTTAATCTCAACCGATACCGACACAACTATGGATGGCCAACCATTTACTTTACTCTCCTAGTCCCTCTAACTATGGCCACGATCGACCCGTGGCTCGCCCTACAAGAGACTAGATCCTGTCTCATATACCGAAACTAGTCATGTACCAGTGATCGCCCCACTGGAGGCCCACAAGGAAAACTAGCTCTGAGTATCACACGAGAAAACGTGCATTCTTTGCATGTGCCTGTCATGCATGGCTAAAATAAGGCAACTAGCTCCTGACTCACATACCGCTTATCGGTCATGTGCCAGTGATCGCCCCGCTGGAGGCCCATAAGGCAAGCTAGCTCCTCGTGTGATCATAATCGGACTAGAGAGCGACAACACCAATACAATGTATACAACCCAATGCAATCCAATACAAATTAAAATATATTATACGTATTTAATATTTCATAAATACATAACATATTTTGCATATAATATCAGAGATCAAAATAACTTACCGAAAAGGATCCACCAACAAGTACAATTCAAACATAGATCTGATTTTCCAAGGACAACGACGATCCTGACCAACAATTTAAATATATAATTAATTTTTATTTAATAAAAATAAAAAGAAAACTATGTTATCATGGGGCACTCTCCTCAATCCAATTCCAATTATGGTCCGAAATTTACCTTTCCTCCATTTCTCTCCTCTCTCTCTCTTTCCTTGCCCACAATGGCGGGGGACCTCGCGAGTGAGCCATTGACTATAGCTCCAGCCATCGGAAACCACCCCGATGACAGACTCTCAGGTAGGTTTCTCTCTCTCCTCTTTATTTTATTTTATTTTTCTTTCCCTGAACCGACAAACCTCTTTTTCTTTTTTTTTTCTTTCTTTCTTTCTTTCTCTTCCTTCTCCTCTCTTCTTCCCGAACCCCCCCTTACTGCTCCTCATCTCGACCGAACCGGCCTTCCCCCATGGTTGCCGGTGGCGGCCATGGGAGAAGGTTGCCGGGAAAGCTCGATGAGCCGAACAGACGGCGGCTCGGCTACCAGCAGGGTACCCTCCAAACCAAAAAATGCCGACCAAAACAAATCCCTTAATCCACCCAAAAATATTAAATAAGAGGAGAAACTCACCAGTTGGTGTTATAAAATTCCCGGTCGCTCGTCGGAGAGGGGGAAGACGCGTGAAGGGGGCTTGATGAGGCGGCGGTGTAGAGAATTTAAAGATAAAACAACAACGAGTTCTCTCGCCGTTTGAAACTCAAACTCCATCCAATCGAGTCCCAATCCCTCCCAACTCGTTGTCGGCCACCTCCCTCTCCCCTCACGACTCTTCCTTCACGACATCCAGCGAGAACTCCGACCGGATAAGGGTAAGGAAGCCTCCCCTGTTTCGGTTCTTTCTTCTCTTTTTTTCTCTGGGTTCCGGGTGAAGTCGGCAGCCCTTGCCGACTTCAGCCCACAACGGCCCAATTATGGGCGGGCCTCACATTCTCCCCTCCTAACAAAAATTTCGTCCTCGAAATTTAAAAATAAATTTAGATCTTCCGAAACTTAAATATACATGATCTAAAACTCATACCATTTGGCCCAAATTCAATAATCCCAATAAGAGCCTCACATTCATTCATCTATCATAATACACTTTAAAGTGATCCTAATATCTTTAGCCCACCACACTTCTGCTGCGCACTCTGATATAAATTTTTAAATCCTCTAATTTTATTAGATGAATTTCAGATAAGGGTATCCCTCATAAATTAAATCCATATAAGTCTTTCAATATCCATCTCTTTGCTAAATGAAATATCAATAGCAAGATAATCTAAATTTTCTCACAAATCTTAAACTTGACTTGGAGTTTAACATATCCAATAATCTCCAACATATATATATATATATGGAAGATCAAATAATACAATCCAAAACTGCTAACATAAGTCATCAAAAATTTTTACCAATATATGGATGCCATGATCACATAATATAATTAAATCTGCCAATAGCAAATTACAAATCTATACATTATCCCAAACACATTTCCATTATATAATCAAAAGATTCTCTCTCTTAATATCATTAAACTCCTACATCATAAACATATTGCAACAGTCCCCCAATTTATAATCCAGAATTTAACAAAATTTGCAAGCTATCATGATCTTCCTTCATATCAAATTTAGGATCCCAACATTATTTAATTAAGAACTGAATACACATATTCAGCATAACATAGCGCACTATACTTCCAAGTCAACCTTCTGAAGCTCGGTCTAATCCATTTATCAGAGATAAATATACATCTTATCTAGCCCTTCAATATCCATAATATACTTACTTATTATGATTAAATAGTATCAACTGTTCAGTCTCATCCAAGATCAATCTCTACAAAAATCATATTCCAGATCTTATGCACAGTACCTAAAGATTATAAATCCAACTTTGAATCCATTTCAACTGATCATAATATTAAGTTCAAATATCACAATCCATAGTGATCACAATCTAAATTTTAATATCCCTTAATCATATCCTAGCTACTTATGTTGGTCTAAAGTGATCATAACCCAAACTTCGATACCATTCAGTCATGTCTTAATAATCATCATACTAATTTCTAATCACCTATATCACAGTCTTCAAATTTATCAAAATTAAATTTCCAAAATAGATCGAATCCATAATATAACTCAAATTATACCTCCATATATCAATTATCTAGCCTTGATGACAATCTTCCAAAAATTAAGCTAGGAAAGTTTAATCCAACATTTTATTCATGCCAGCCTCCTATACTAGCAAAATCCTTGAAACTATAACATACACTTATCAAAGGGAATTAAATAAATTCTCAGTATCGATAATTACTCTGAAATATTCAATCAAAATCCTAATTCTACCCCACTCTCACTAACTAAGTTACTTGATCTTAAACCTTTGCTCTGATACCACTCAGTCACGTTCCGAATCCAATACCTGGATTGGCTATGTGACCGGCCGCACAATCCTAGATATCACCCTAGAGATCATGCCAGGCCTAACCTTCAATTCAACATCCAAATAGTGGTAAGGAACAAATTTCACTAATTATTTATTGATTCCAAGAATTTTTCATAAAATTCAACTAAAATTTAAAATAAACTCAGAGATCAACACCTAAATCCTAGCTCCTCACTGATTGGTCCCAAAGCCCAATTGATCTTCGGTATCTATAACAAAAATACAGGAAAACAGGGGATGAGCTATACAGGCTCAGTAAGTTATCAACACCTCCAATATACATACACAAATACGCCATTAATAAATAACAAGCACAAACACATCATACAACAAGATGTCCATCAATGTAATAATATAATCAGCAATATGACGCAAATATGTACACTTAATTTCAACCGACACCGACATAACTATGGATGGCCAACCATTTACTTTACTCTCCTAGTCCCTCTGACTATGGCCACGATCGATCCGTGGCTTGCCCTACAAGAGACTAGATCATGTCTCACATACCGAAACCAGTCATGTGCCAGTGATCGCTCCACTGAAGGCCTACAAGGAAAACTAGCTCTGAGTATCAAACGAGAAAACATGAATTCTTTACATGTGCCTGTTACGCATGGCTAAAATAAGGCAACTAGCTCCTGACTCACATACCGCTCATCGGTCATGTGCCAGCAATCGCCCCGCTAGAGGCCCATAAGGCAAGCTAGCTCCTCGTGTGATCATAGTCGGACTAGAGAGCGACAACACCAACACAATGCATGCAACCCAATGCAATCCAAAGCAATCCAATGCAAATTAAAATATATTACACGCATTTAATATTTCATAAATACATAACATATTTGGCATATAATATCAGAGATCAAGATAACTTACCAAAAAGGATCCACCAACAAGTACAATTCAAACCTAGATCTGATTTTCCAAGGATAACGACGATCCTGACCAACAATTTAAATATATAATTAATTTCTGTTTAATAAAACTAAAAAGAAAACTATGTTATCATGAGACACTCTTCTCAATCTAATTCCAAATCTGGTCCAGAATTTACCTTTCCTCCATTTCTCTCCTCTCTCTCTCCTCTCTCTCTTTCCTCGCCCACGATGGCCGGGGACCTCGCCAGTGAGCCATCGACGGTAGCTCCAGCCATCGGGAACCACCCTGACGACGGACTCTCAGGTAGGTTTCTCTCTCCTCTTTATTTTATTTTATTTATTTATTTTTTTCTTACCCTGAACCGACAAACCTCTTTTTTTTTTCTTTCTTTCTTTCTTTCTTTCTCTTCCTTCTCCTCTCTTCTTCCCGAAGCCCCCCTTGCTGCTCTTCATCTCGACCGAATCGGCCTTCCCCCATGGTTGTCGGCGACGGCCATGGGAGAAGGTTGCCGGGAAAGCTCGATGAGCGAGACAGACGGTGGCTCAACTACCAGCAGGGTACCCTCCAAATCGAGCAACGCCGACCAAAAAAAATCTCTTAATCCACCGAAAAATATTAAATAAGAGGAGAAACTCACCGGTTGGTGTTGTAAAATTTCCAATCGCTCGTCGGAGAGGGAGAAGATGCGTGAAGGGGGCTTGATGAGGTGACGATGTGGAGAATTTAAAGATAAAACAACGACGAGTTCTCTCGCCGTTTGAAACTCAAATCCATCCAATCGAGTTCCAATCCCTTCCAACTCATCACCGGCCACCTCTCTCTCCCCTCACGACTCTTCGAGTCCCAATCCCTCCCAACTCGTCAACGGCCATCTCCCTCTCCTCTCACGACTCTTCCTTCGCGACATCCAGCGAGAACTCCAACCGGATAAGGATGAGGAAGCCTCCCCTATTTCAGTTCTTTCTTCTCTTTTTTTTTTTCTAGGTTCCAGGTAAAGTTGGCAGCCCTCACCAAATTCAGCCCACAACGGTCCAATTACGGACGGGCCTCACACGAGCTGCGCATGTATTGTTGAAAACAAATAAAGGACGGGGAATTTGGCCATCTGGTTATGACCAGCTAATTCACCATCTGACAATCACTTGGAAATATCGGCAAGGATGCACGTGAAAAAACCGTACGTAACAATTACAGACATTGGTACATCAATGGATAATGGAGAGCAATCTCTCACTAACTCGTTTGTCTTATGGCTGTAGACAATAAAATAAACATGGGCAAGGATGCACGTGAAAATACCTTACCTAACAATGACAGACATTGGTACATCAATGAATAATGGAGCAATCTCTCGCTAACTCGCTCTGTCTTATGACTGTAGACAAAATAAAATCGCATATGAGCATTGCACGAATTTAAGTGTTCAATCACAAAGCCCCCAAGACTGATGATGTTTACGCTAGTTCTAGTCTTGTGTGTTGAATACATAAATGAGTTGTGCTAAGAGTGAAGATTTTCAGAGTATGAACAGGACAAAATGTCAACCTTCATATAATGAATATTGGCAGATACTCAAACCAATCATGTGATAAAATCATCAAAATACATCCTATTAAAGAGATACATATAAAAATCCACGAGAGTTTTATTTATATCATATAAGCAATGACAGTATATCTGTGTTTCTTTCCTTCTTTTCACTTCTCCTGGAGTTATCATGTTTCAGCCACACCAGCTAGTTATGACAATCAAGCAAAACAGTTGGAGCTGCAATATCCTTCTGCATATAAAGGTGACTGCAGCTTCAAAGAGGTCTTCAGAGTGTCACTGATTGTATCATGATCCTTGAAGAAAGAGTCCTACCTCCTCAGACTCTCCACTATGTAAGATGCATAGAGATCCCTTCAAAAATTGAAGAAAAATAGGTAATCATGTAACCAAGAATTGATACAAGACATTCACAAAAAACAAAAAATTAAAAAAAGGCAATAGTTGTTAATGATCAAAAATAAAACCATTAGTACAATTCCCCATTACAACAGCATAGGAACACATGCAGATGACAGGTGCGTTTCTTACTATTTTACACTTAGAACTTAGCAGCAGATAACAAGGGAATTTTCATCTCAGGCAAATCACATTGGACCGATGTTATATGTTCTATGATAGATCACTGCATGCTAATGGTTCCAGAAAAAAAATGGCCATGTTGTTAACCAGCTTTTGGCGTAAAGCTTGATTTGACAATAACAGCATGCATGATCATTCTATGCTGATGTTAAGTGCAGAATATGCAGAAGATATGCAAAACAAACATACATGAGCCACTTACATTGAGTGTTGTATGGCTTCATAAGCAGCAGTGGCAGGGAGGAAGTCATTCACTGCAACTTCCTTGTTTTCATTTTTCTTATCTGATTTGACAAGTTCAAGGAGAAAACTGTTGATGTGATGAATGCACAAAAGTACACATACATGCTGAACATGGCTATGGACCTATATCTTCAGTATCCAACACGCATGTTTAGTCTATACTGCAGGTTAGTCCTTTGGAGGATAAGATCCACCATGAGATTGATCATAAACAGACACAAACGGCCAATACAGGGAGAGAGAACATGCGGCTGGAAGCACCTACGTGCTGCCTAAACAACTGCCATAAAAGGTCATGCAATACCAAATAATGATAGGTACTTATGTGAATAAGAACACAAAAAATTGTATATCATGAGGTTATAAAAGTAGGAAATGATTGTTTGTCTTGAGATTATTAGTAATATCAATTGTCTCGTACAGATAATTCTAAATATTGGCTTAATTATAAGGATACAATCTTCAAAGAAACGCCTGATTTCAGCTAAGCGATGAGGAGGGAGCTCCTTAATATCGGTGTAATGCTTGTATTCAGGATCATCCGCACACACTGCAATAATCTTATCATCCTTTTCTCCCTGCTCCCAACAACAAAAACTGCATAAACAACTCATCCCTCGTAACAACAAAAACATATGCATGTTACAGCAAACAAAATGCATTAAACTTCATCATGCCTTAAAAGGTGGAACTTATTATTAAAATCGAATAGTCCATTCATAAAACCATCATCATCATATGCTTATCCACGCAGAGAACTGCACCTGATCAATCATAGGCATGAGACCTATAGCTTTAGCCCGAAGGAAACATCCAGGGAGCACTGGTTCCTGTAGAAACAGCATCAGAGATGAGAGATGTTTTAACAAGAATTTTGGGGAAGAAATTCAAATAAGATAAATCATTAGAAAGAAGAAAAACAGCACAAGGGCATTCAACTTGAAGCAAAAAGTGGCAATCTTTTGTATCACTTAAAATGTGCTAGTTTCCTTTTCACACCAGATCATCTTTAATATTGCTTATATAACAAGCACACTAAGAGATATTCACATTGCAATCATTAAACTGAAATTGAAATATATAATGCAAAATACCTGCATGATAATCAACACATCCATGGGATCACTGTCTTCACAAAGAGTGCGTGGGATGAATCCATAGTTATGGGGGTAAACCACTGATGAGTACAGCACACGGTCAACCTGCATACATAGAAGAACATTGATAATCACAGCACAACACAGAACTAAAGAAGCAGTGAGAAATGCGTCTACCTTTATCAGCCCAGTTTTCTTGTCAAGTTCATATTTCACCTTACTTCCCTTTCCTATTTCCACCACCTGCAAGAATGATCAATCTTTAATTAATCATATTTTTGACACCTATATCTTCTATTAAGTGATAGCAACTCTTATTCATAGTTGCAATTCATATCATTTCCATCTAATGATTAAAATGGTTTCCAAGGTTGCAGATCACAAAAGTTTAGGGACTCAAAAATCGAAGACGTAAGCAGGCTGCACCTGTCATTAAAGTACTTCTAACTCCCACAACAACCAAACTATTTATTTCTGATATTCAGGGATCTCTTTCCAGTGACTAGTTAATTATCAAGTTTAAACTAACATTACAATTCATTTAAAAAGAGAGAAAAATGTCCTTACACAGTTGAATATAGTTGGTGCGCCAGGACCTGCATCCACAATGAAAAATCCAAGTGACAAAGAATATTGAGCAGAGAGAAAGGGAAACCTAAATGAAACCAATGTGTAGTGCAGTATATTCTAAATCATATGCCTCCAGGCAAAATGAGTACCTATTTCAAGGTCATGCCAAGGATGTGCTGCGACAGACGTCCTGGACATGGATGAAAGTATTCTTTCATTGAGAGGTGGATGCGACATGTGCATGTCAGAAGACTTGTTTGGTATTTCAATAGGTGGAGACATGATGACAAACTGACAAACATACAGTCAATTTTCCAATGTAAGCAATTCTCTTTAAGACATCTTAAAATCAGCTACTATTGAAAAAATTATTAGAATAAAATCAACTGGCAATAGAAAAACTCAGCTTATAGTTTAATAATAAACCAGTAGTTCAAGAACTAGATTTATTAGTGGAGCAGACAAGTCTGCAGAACAAAGAACAGCAATGTCCTAAAATATGGTTGTAGATAAACATGAACTGTGACAACATTTCCTAATCTTAGCTTTATCAGTTCTAAGAGATGAATTATAATTATAGGTGTTTGGCATGTCACGTGATTAAAGAGGGATAATTATGACATTATAGTCTCAGAAAAGATAATATACTGGAATTGCCAAATACATGCCAACAAGGCATAACATGCAACCTTTGTCAAAAAAAAATCTGACATTACAATGCTTCAGATGCTATGTCCTTGGAAAAAAATTTCCACCAAGGTTGCAAGAAAATCATTTTTTCCCGAATGATCTAGGAACCAAGTATAAACACAAGATTGTATTGCATTGGTGCAATCAATTAGTCAAACATCCTCATATAGATACAGACTTACATACATCCATACCCACGTATATATGTATGTATGCATATACACACACATATGTACGTACAATGGGAAAAATCTTGTTTTCTTTGGGTTACCTCTGCTTCTTTTATCTGTCTTTTTTTTATTGATTATTCTAGTGAGAAAATAGAAGCATTAACCTAAGAAAACCTATAAAAGTCAAGCAAATATCAAAATAAAATGATGATGTGGATGTACATTGTTAAGGAACACCAATAATGATATGAAGGAAATGCCTATGACGATCCAATATCAAGAAATTATATGTTATATATTACAAGAAGCCCAACATTTCACTGTTAGAAAAGTCTTAGAAGGCAAACACTAATTGCATGTAATATTAAACAAATGGCACAAAAGCTTGCCAGCCAGTTGCTGGTTGTCTAATCAACCTTCCTTTAAGAAAGTAAACAAGACTGGTATTTATAAGAGCATATATGGAACGCATATTTGGTGAACTTTGTTGCATCAGAACAGATGGTAGATATCATGGACAGATTTCACTAGATTTAGAAAAGGCAGATCCATATCACTAGATTTCTAAAATCTAAAAAACATTGCCAGGTAGAAATCCTATGAAACCAATTGAATTTATGGTACTACCAAAATCTCAAGATTCATGAGATAAATTAGCTATTAATGCTCCACAGATTTTCCCATGGTAAATTATCTGGTTAAGGCAAAGAAAATACCAGATAAATCCAACTCAGCGATGCGTATTTATAGTAAGTTTTATCTGGCGAAGCTGGACCTAATCCCTTACAAGTTTCTTGCAGAAAAAAAAAATAATAATAGATAAAAAAATATCAGAACACGAGCTTCAGATTTACGAAGTCTCGAGTTTCGACTAGTAGCGTAGAACATTCAGCAGTAATGATGCGACAAAAAACCCACCATATCCCAATAAATAATAGCAGAAAACTAGATGTCTCCTGAAACAGAGAAAAACAGCGAAAGAGAGAGGGAGATCCATCATGATCCCGGTAAAAGAAAAAAATTGACAGGAAAAAGAAAAACAAAAAACAAGATTTGTGATAAGCACCATCCCCGCAGATAAATATGCTCAAAACTCCACGATCTCGAAAAGATCTCGATCTAAATCGATCTAACCCAAGCCAAGTGCATCAAACCAACACTCAAACAAAATAATATGTCGACTCGAACTTCCTAAATGCATCAAATCTGTGATCAAACATACATCAAGAACCCTAAAAAAACCAGATCCAGGATCTGTGGAGCCATGCCAACAAAGAAACTATACCTCGAAACCTGAGCACAAGACCGGAAGCCCTTTCGGCTCTCGAAAACGGCGACACAGAGAACGAAAAAAGAAACCCTAGAGACGAGATTTATATCGCGAGGGGTGGAAAGAGGGAGAGAGAGAGAACGGAAAAGAAATGGAGGCGGCGGCTTGCGTTGCTGCGTTCCCGCTTCTTTCCTCCTTGGCTATTTATTGAAATAACTCGACACCGAAACGAAGGCATCGTGCGAGTTATTCCAAAGTATCCGAAAAAGGATCCCTTCCCAATTCCCTCGCGATGACACGTGGCTTGACGTTATTGCTCCGTTGTCTGCTGTCCCGGGCGGCGAGCATTGAGCGCGTTTCTAACTGTGGCCCCCGGATGGCGGACTAGGTCGCGATCGGGATCGGACGGTCCGGATCGGCGGTTCCCTGACGGTTCCTCGTCGGTGGGGATGGCGTGGAACGGAAGACCCTGCAAAGCTGGAAAGCGGTATGATTCTCCGCGGAGGAAGGAGAGGTCATCCCTGAAGTCTCGCACGTGATATGGTGTTATGCTGCTCCGTTGGAACTAATTTAGGTTGCTTCCTTCCCCCCGCTGTCACGGCATTCATGGAAAGGGAGCTTGGAAACGGCCAGGTTCGTCGTGTACTTGCCAACGCCGTGATGGCGGTGCCTAAAGTCTTGGATGGAGACCGTAACAGCCGCTGCTTACAATTGGACAAGAGATGTCGATGGTCAAATCCGTTCTTTGGCACGTTCTACTTGGTCGCCCCAAGCTTTTTATTTCTCCATACCAACGAAGAGCATCTTCAAGTTGTTCCAGAAGATTTTGCTTGGTTGACATGGTCTTCTACTCCCATTGCCAATTGGAGGAACAGGGATGTTTCTGTATGATAATATGCCGTTTATGATAGGGTAGCTAAACTATTCGATTAGGTTGAACTTGACCCGTGGAAATGGTGCCATTGAGACCAGATTTCCATGACATGGCCATCTATAGCCAAAGCCGGGGATCAAAAATTGGGAACCATATCATGTATCAATAGCATTCTTCTAATCCTTCTCTATCAAAACGGAGTGGGGCTGCAGAGAGTAACTTTTGGTCATATGTGTTTGATCTGTGTTTTCTATGTAAAAGTTCAGCAAAAAAAATAAAATATATATGTATTTTTTTAATCTTGAAAGAAAATGTTTCGACGGTTAGATATTTGATTTGCTGGTTTTCTAGTATTATTGGGTCAATCAATTTGGTCCTATTTTATAACCATTATTTTGTATGCAATCGAAAGGAGATGATATCAATTGAAAAAAAAAAGAGAGAGAGAGAGAGAGGGGGGGGGGGGGGGACTTGTAAGAAAGACTTGTAAGAAAACCTTGAATATCCGTGCATGATTTTATATGTAATTAATGAGAAATCTATGATTGGAAACAAGTTTTTAATTATAGACTTTGATATATATATATATATATATATCAAGTCAAGCATTGCAGGACACAAGCATGGAGCAGAGGGCTTTTCATTTCACAGGAGTTGAGCAAAACAAAAAATATCATTCAAAAGTTGTCCATGAAATGAATATAGCGTAAGATTTCTTCTTTACATTTTTCTAATCCATGGTGTGCTACGTACCACTCCGTTTGGTTTGTAATTTTACATCGATGTTTGTTCCAGTTTATTAATCAAGAAGAAGTGTGGTTGGAAGAACTTTCCATTCTTTGTAATTTTTTTAATTAAAAAATAATTATTTTATAGAGTATGCAAGTTAGTCATCGCAATCAAATGTAAAGGAAATTAAAATATTATAAGACAAATCGGAACCACCGATTGAGAATTGCATGTTTTTGGTAAAAAAACATCCGAAACAAATCACAAAATGTTCCCAACTCGGGCAGTTGTCCGGATGCTGGTGGTCTTTGCTTGCTTGTCAGCCATTAATGTCGCTGCGTTGCAGCCCATGTAGGGAACCGGGCATGTGCTACTCCCTGTCCCAAGCATGTGCTAATGGAATCAAATAGTCAAGATACACAAATCACAAGTCGGCCCACAAAGTCCGGATTTGGCTTCCAAAACGTTCGCCGCGGACTCAAAGGCTCTCTACATTTTTGTTAACTTGTAATTTCATGTAACTGCGTGGCTACTCCAACAACATTATTTTCGCTGATTTCCAATTTTTATATGGTTGCATGACAACTTCAAGTGCGACGCCCGACCATATCGATTAAAATCATGGGCCTTGTTGTAGCTAAATCATCCGTGATTGAAACTTCGACGATGTCGGGCATTCTGCTCGCTCTCTCGACTCTACTTCTGGGCGTGGATAGAGACCTGCAAAAGATCCCGAACTGAATTTCCGGCGGGAGACACTCCAACGCTCAAGTCAATGGGATGGTCTAGGCAACAAAATAGAGAATTCAAAGTAAAGCATAGATGGAGAAGGAGAGAGTGAGGTAGCCTAGTATGGACTTGTTCGCCTTAGACCTTGGTTTCCCTTGGAGGTCCCTCTTACCCTTATTTATAGGTGTAGATGTAATCGAATACGATTATAATAACCGAAGTGGTTGTAACCGAATAACTGTTGATGGTTAGGTGGTTGGTCATAGGCCTTAGTGGGCCTTGGGCCTTTATCGGCCTTGGGTCTTTTGATTGTTACCTTTTCAAGACCGGATGAGAGGGATACAACACAGCCCCCCACTCCCGAGCTGAAAAAATGTTGATAGCGAACTGCTTTGATTCCTTTTTTCAGTGAAGGGAGTAATTTCTTTTCTTCGGTCTTGATATTGGCATAAATAATAGCCCTTGCACTCTGTTGGATTTTGGTTAGCGTATTAGACCAACCTTTTTGATTGTCGGAAATATCGATTTATGAATACCGATGAGATGGCGGGTCAGACCAACTCAATTTGTCGGATTGTGGTCTGCTTATCAGGCCAACTTTTCAGTTTATACCGAATCATAAATATTGATGAGATGGTAGGTCAGACCAACTCAATTTATCGGATTAGCGCTTCTTGGGCATTGATCGACATCGCGTCTCTTAGGTATTGATCGGCATTGCACTTTTTGGGCATTGATTGGCCTCGCGCCTCTTGGGCGTTAATCGACCTTGCGCCTTTTGAACGTTGATCGACCTCGGGCTTCTTGGGCGTTGATCGGCCTTGCGCCTTTTGGGCGTTGGTCGGCCTCGTGCCTCTTGGACATTGATCGGCCTTGCACCTTTTGGATGTTGATCGGCATCGCGCTTCTTGGACATTGATCGGCCTTGCACCTCTTGGACGTTGATCGGCCTTGATAAGATAGGCCTCAGTGGGCCTTTTCTTGGACTTTAATGGGCCCTGATACGATAGGCTTCAATAGGCCTTTTCTTGAGCTTCAGTGGGCCTGGATAAGATAGGCTTCAGTGAGCCTTTCTGTTGATCCAATCGAAGGTCGTAGGGGACAAGTCAAGAGCCTGTGATTGTTGATTAGGCTGAAAGCTGGAATTGGTCCCTTTCATAGGTGCTGATTAAACTGGAGGAGGAGGATGCGAGTTCTCTTCACGACATCGATTGGACCGAAGGAAGAAGCTGAAGCTAAAGCTTCTTTGGGTGCCGATCCAACCAGAGGAAGCTGAGGCAAAAGCTTCTTTGAGTGTCAATCCAACTAGAGGAGAGAAGGCTGAGACTGGGTCTTGTGGTCACCAATGGAAGCCAATCAAAAAGGGACTGAGGTTGTGGAGCTATAGGGATCTTATGCTCACTAATCGGAGTCGATCAAGAGTCGTAGATAGGGCCTTTTCATAGCCAACGAAATAGCCAAGGATCTATTCCATGGCTGAGATCCACAGGGTCAGCACCGGCAGGGGCTTTTAGTAGTTGAGGGCCCTAAGGAGGGCCGGAGGTATCTTCAAGCTACCGACCCAATCAAAGCAGAACCAGAGAAGCCACCTTCCTCACTTTTCCTCCCTTAAGGGTACTGTCTTAAGTGCAGCTTCGGAGATGGAGAGTGGTGGACGACGTGCTTCCAATGAAATGGAAGGAGATGGTGGTGAGGAGAATCCCATACAGCTTCCCACAGGAAGGAGATGACGACGAGGTTGTGTTGGCCCATGCGGAGAAGAAGGATGTTGTCGAAGCATCGAGCGAGGGCGGATAGCCTGTGGGTGTTGATCAGTGGAGCCGGGACTGTCGATCGTGCTGGAGCCAAGGTGGGTGCCGATCATGGCGAAGGCTGGAGTCAGTCCCTTCCATGGGTGCTAAACGGGGTGGAGGCTACCAATGGGAGCAGGGGAGGATGAGGTAAGATCGGTTGCATCATTTCTTTTTAAAATTGTAGAAGCTGCAGAGGTTTTGAATGCAAACAACCTCAAACTAAGGATTAAAATAATGGCATGGGTGAAGTATGACCTCCAGAATTTTGCTTTAGAGAACTCCAGTGGATGGCAAGGTGGAGCCATAAGGAATTGGTGGAGAGGAGGGGTGCCTTCTCTTGGATGCCGGATATCAGAAAGAGCAACAAATAGAGGCAGCAAGTGGTTCCCGAAGAATTCAACAGCTTGGAGACCAGAGTGCTAGCGATGCCGTTCTGCACCTCTGTTAGAAGTTGTTCAACAGAACCATACTCGTGGCTTTGTGACATTCGGATGCCTGTCCGTCGTCTTCGCCTCGTTTAGATCTCTCATGCATTTTTAAAGAAAGAGCCAATAGGGACTCTAAATGTTCCAGCATCCATCAAAGTAGGCACTGGCCATGGCGGCGACCGGCCAATAGCTTGAATGAACTTGAAGGGAGTTATCATGTACTTGGCCATGGATTTTGATGACAGCAGCAGCTGGCGAAGCGGTGGCTGGGAGATCTAAGAGGAGGCGACTTTGAAGAAAGAAAGAGGTCAGCATGGTGATTAGAAGAGAAGAAGAATGGCAACTTTTGTCACCGAAGTCCTTTCGCTCATCTTGGAGGGAGCGCGGAGAACTCCTTGGAGGCGACGAACTTGGATGCCTCCTCCTCCGCGTGTTCGTCGGCCGGAGTCGCCGCCGTGGTGTTGGCTATGCGCACCGGGAATAGCCGCACCGGTGTGGCCACAGGCACCTTCGCCATCGTCGGGCCAGCGGATCGGGTCAGTAGGAGCGTGTATGAGGGCTCGCCGATAGCATAGGAGAGGCGGGGACCCAGGTGCCGGAGGAGGGTAGACCCGGCCATCTGAGAACTCATCATCTCTCCCAGCAAAATTGGAGGAAAAGAGAAGTGGAAGCCAAGAAGTTTGGGATCGTTTCAACAGGAGAGTTTCTTGCCGGACTTTGCTTCTTCTTTCACTACTACGGTGACCACTTTCTTGCCATCGGGGATTTGGAGAGCATCGATCTCCTTGGAGCGAGCATCGATGGAGGCGTCGATGAAGTCAAGGAAGTGCAGGAGGCTGTCCCATTGGAGGACGAATTCGGAGAGGTAGCACTGGGATCGAAAAGATGGTGGATTAATGGGATTGGGGAGGGCGCAGAAGCCTTGCTTTTCTTGACCTGGTTTTCCCATCTTCTCTCCATTTTCTCTGCTGCTTTTTTTTTCACCTGCTTCTTTTCTTCTCGTTTCTTTGATCTACGGGCTTGGATCTGGGCGGAGGAGTGGTGGAAGTAGATGCCGAAGGAGTGGGCGAAGCTGGCGATGCCGCCCTTAGCACCGTCATCCTCCACCACGACAACCTTCTCCCCTGTCGCCGGCGGAGGAACGTCAGCAGGTGGGGCTAGTTCAGTCGACGCTGGAACAGTGAGTTCTTCTAGCTTTGACTCCTCCACTGACTTCACTGGAGCAATTCTGTTGGTGCAGCTTTTCCAGGTTTGCCCCTTTTTCTTCCATCTTATTTTTTTATGAATTTCTCCTTTCCAAGAGGGGAACAACGAACCCATTCCTGGCACGCCAATCTGTTGTAGCTAAATCACTCATGGCTGAAGCTTCGGTGGCGTCGGGCATCCTGCTCACTCTCCCGACCCTGCTCCTGGACATGGATGGAGACCTGCAAAAGACCCCAGACCAGATTTCCGGCGGGGGACACTTCGACGCTCAAGTCAGTAGGGTGGTCTAGGTAACAAAATGGAGAATTCAAAGTAAAGCATAGATGGAGAAGGAGAGAGTAAGGTAGCCTAGCATGGGCTTGTTGGCCTTAGACCTTGTTTATCCTTGGAGGTCCCCTCTTATCCTTATTTATAGGTGTAGATGTAACCGAATACGGTTATAATAACTGAAATGGTTGTAACCGAATAACCGAAGTGGTTGTAACCAAATAACTGATGGTGGTTAAGTGGTTGGTCATAGGTCTTAGTGGACCTTAGTGAGCCTTGGGCCTTTATGGGCCTTAATGAACCTTGAGCCTTTTGATTGTTACCTTATCAAGACCGGATGAAAGGTATATAACAGACTCCATCCATTATTTTTTCGTCGGAAAATGCCCGAGTAACTCAGAAAAAAGTTACTTAGCTGGCGTAATGCATTACCATGATAAATTACTACCAAGTGGAGCAAACTGTGCTACCAAATGGAGCAAAGTGACGGATGGAAGGCATTGAGCGATTTTTTGAGTTGTTGCCACTGATCTCCAGGAATCACGTGCATCTTAGCTTGCTGGTGAGATGCATTTATACTGAAGTTCTTTATCGGAGAGAGGATTTTTTGGGTTAGAGACCTTTTGATACTTAATTTAGTCAGAAATTAAGATAATTGATATAAAGTAAATATAAACAATGCTTTTTTGAGAGCTCGGTTGTATGTATCTGGGTCCCCATTTGTCTCTTTTGTTTTTTTTTTTTAATAAGAAACAACTCGATAGTTGTTTTCTAGAAACACGCCATTGACAACATGGGAGTAACCAACTTGATTATGGCATCGAGGTTTGTTAATTACGTCGGAGATTAAGCACAACGTGCTCGACTACTCGTTTCCGTGATTTTTTATTATAGGTAGTGGGTTTCTTAAATTGAGTAGTTGCCAACTTGTCGATCTTTAGAGTTCAATCAAAGGCTGCAACTAGAAATTTATCATATTGTTAAAATCTTTTTGAAGCCTGCCGAAACATGGCCTTCTTGAAACTCTCCTTGACCAATGGTTGTCCATATGGGAGGACCACGGGATCTAGTTAATCACAGGCAAACAAAATTGAATGGCTATAGAAGCTAATCAACCTTTTAGGGTTTCCTCGAACCTAGTTAGCTAAGTGCCGACCAGGCATTTCTTCTCCACCTTAAGCTCAGTCGGCTAGGAGCCGACTAAGCATTTTATATTTTCTTTGGCCTAGTCAGCATGAGGGCAACTAAATGTCTTAGAACTGCCTCAGGCCTAGTTAACTAGGGGCCAACTAGGTATCTCTACCTCTCCACCTTGGGACCTAGTCGATTGGGGCCGACCAAATGTCCTCTTCTTAAGGCTGCCATCCACCTTATGCCTAGTTAGCTAAGACTCGACTAGGTGCTTTCCTAGGGCTCTTTGGAGATTTGTAGGTCTGTCTGACCATGGGATGACTAGATATCTTTTTTGACAGTACTCGTTACAAGCCAAGTAAGTTGTTGCCGGGCCTTGCCGAATATCGAGTTAGCTAAGTCATTATTAGGTTATTTTCTAGTCAACTTGTCTTCATATCGAAATTTTTTTCAACTCATCCGATCAAATTCTTCTCGTTTTATTAAAGTCATCACAGGCATGAGCTCGCACCCTAACATAAGTCAATACTTGGAATTTGGAGAAATTACTATATAGAGAAGGACCAAATGAGGTGTTTATTGGGATTATCATTTTTTTAAAAAAAAAAAAAAGACTTGAATAAAGTTCTTGGAGTTAGACCAATTAGACTTGAGTAATTTTCACGGGATTAAATTCACTATTTTTCAATTACCAAAGCAGTGCAAGAATATTGACAACATCATCAAAACTTTACTCAACTAATCAATAAAATACCGATTTGGAGTTTGGGCTCCAATCGATCTCCAGCCATTAATATCATAACAAAAAGTCCAGGAACATTAGGGGTTGTGAAGGTAGCTATGATATGTACCACTATGATGGTAGCACGGTCGGTTAAGGCGCGGCTCAGCTCTTGTGTATAATCTACTCATCACGGATTCGAGAAATGATCCCGCGGATGACTTGATTAAATTTCAGATTAAATCAGGGACACATGACTGAAGAGCTGAGCGGTCGTAACTCCGGCACCGTAGTGGGGCTAGGCCGACGTACTCGTCCAGTTATGCAGTAAGGGCATGCAGAAATTTACAGTCCGAATCAAACATGGTCTAGCAAGCTGGGGATATGTTACGGGGAGCTACATTGGGTAAAACCCTCCTACCCTCTTTTTCATAAAATAAATAAATAAATAAATAAAAAAAGGCAGCTACAATATGTGATAATGTGAAGGACTAATTAACTACCCATAATAGCATGCTCATGGAATGATTAACTACCCACTAATGTCACTGTTAAACCGGTAACTCCCACATCCTGAAGGACGAGTTTCAAGGGACAAAAATAAACACCTACCTTCGTAAAAAAAGAGTTAGGAGGCCAGGAGGGGGATCAATGGGGGCAAGTTCTAGCCTGTTCTTTGTTTTTTTTTTTTTTTTTTCTTACCCTTCCCTAAACTCTGATTAATTTAAATATCGAAGGGTCCGATATATTCGGGTAAGAAAATTTCTTGTCAAGTATTTTAGCACGTAAAAAAAAAAAAAAAAAAAAAAGAAGAAGAAGAATGCATTCTATTCAACTTTAGACTGGCTATTTTTCTCCAGGGGTTTACCGGTACCAGATACGAAAGTTTTTTACATTTTTCTCGCGGATGGTGTGCTGTATGCCACTCCGTTTGGTTTTTAATTTTGCATCAATATTTGTTCCAGCTTATTAATCAGAGGAAGTGTGGTTGTAAGAATCTTTTCATTCTTTATGTATTTTTTTTTTAAAAAAAATACTTTATTGGTGTGCAGGTTAGTCATCACAATCAAATATAAAGGAAATTAAGATATTACCAAGTCAAATCGGAACCACCGCTTCACAATTGCATGCTTTTGGTATAAAAACATCCGACGCAAATCATGATATGTTCCCACCTCTTCGGTCAACAACCCGGGCAGCTACCCGGACGCAGGTGGGCCTTGCTTGCTTGTTGTTGGCGGCCTACCATTAATGTCGCTCAGGTGCGGCCCATGCTTGTACTTCGGACTCAAATGTGAAAGGAAACGTTTTTGTGCACCGCGTGCGGTGCAGTAAATTCAACATGGTATATACTATATTTTTTTATTGATTCAAATATATCTAATATGGCATGGTGGGACAGGAGCTGAGCTAGTATTAATTAGCGTTCAATTTTTATTTGAAATTTTTATCCATATCAAAATATCCTTTCCTCAAGTCTCTTTTTTCCGTCATGTTGCTTGAAATAGGATGTCGTAGTTTTTAAACTAGGATGTCGTAGTTTTTGAACTATGATGTCGTAATATTGTTTCATATTTTCTTTGTGATTATTATTTTTGAACTAGGGTATCATAAATTTTGAACTAGGATATCGTAATACTATTTCAGATCATTTTTGAACTAGGGTATCGTAGGTTTTGAACTAAGATGTCGTAGGTTTTGAACTAGGATGTCGTAATACTGTTTCAGGTCATTTTTTAACTAGGATGTCGTAGGTTTTGAACTAGGATGTCCTAGCTTTTGAACTAGGGTGTCGTAATACTGTTTCATATTTTCTGCATTGTGGTAGGTTTTGAACCAGGATGTCGTAAGTTTTGAACTATAATGTCGTAGGTTTCGAACTAGGATGTTGTAATATTGTTTCAGGTCATTTTTGAAATAGGATATTATAATACTATTTTAGATCATTTTTAAACTAGGATGTCGTAGGTTTTGAACTAGTGTGTTATAACTTTTGAATTAGAGTGTCGTAATACTGTTTCGGGATATTTTGGTCTGGACAAAAATTTCAAATAAAAACTAAACGGTAATTAATGCTAGTCATGCTCAGCTTCCGTCCGATCATGCCATCGCAGATATATTTGGATCAATAAAAATACGAGATGCGGGCCACGTTGGATTTACTGCACCGCACGCGGTGCACAAAGAATTATTCAATGTGAAGTATCCAAATGGAATCAAATAGTCAAGTTATACAAATTACAAGTCGGTGCCAAAAGTCCGAGTTTACATTCACACAACATCGGTATGGGTTTGAAAGGCTCTCTTCATCCAACATTACATAACATGGCAGGGATCTAGGGGGTAGCTATACCGGAATTTATCCCTTCATTCTCTTTTTATCAAAAAAAAAAAAAAAAAAAAAAAAAAAAAAAAAAAAAAAAAAAAAAAAAAAAAAAGCTCTCTACATTTTTGTTAATTTCTAATTTCATATATCTGCATGACTACTTCAACAATATTATTTTTGTTGACTTCCAATATCCATATATTTGCATGACTACTTCAACTACAATGCAAGATGATCAATTAAAGCCTTGGACCCCTTCTCAATTTCTTCGCTGGAAAGTGAACGAGTAACTACAAAAAAAAAAAAGTCAATCAGCTGGCGCGGTTTACTGCCATCAGAGAAATTACTATCAGATGGAGCAAACTGTGCTACCAAATGGAGCAAAGTGACTGAAAGTCATTACACTAAAATTGGAGAAATTACTGTATGGACAGTGCTGGGCTGCATATCGTTTGAGAGAAATTATTGGTTAAAGCAGTTCTATGTCATGTATCTTGGACTATCTAATGATAAGCCATCACAATATCTATTGTTGAAAAAAATATACTGTTATCAAAACTTTAAAATTTTGAATGAATTTTTTTATATGCACACCCATGATCCTAAATTGTTTAAATATATTTGAATACGGTCCATCTAATAATTAGATCGAGTAACTATTGGCTTGAACCTGTCCGTCTAATAATTAGATCTAGAATTACTCCTCCCCCTGGTCCACTCCATTTGCTTTGCAGGCTTATGAAAAAGCAAGAAAAGGTACATGATTTGGCTGCCGGTGGTAATTCATGGGGGTGTAAATAAATCGGTTCAGATTGAGCCACGAGTGACTTTGACCTGACTTAGTTTCTTCATCGGGTAATAGTATTTGACCTAACTCAACCCAATAAAATAACCGGTTAGATTGGGTCCATGGTCTAATTTTTTGATCCAATGAGTTATTCAGGTTGGATCCATGTATAATTTGATCCAAATCCAAAAAACTTGAATCAAGATTGGATCAAAGTCAAGTCCGGATCAAAAGTAGCCAATTATATCTTAATTATCACATAATTAATTATTATTAACTACATAAAATAAACAGCAAACAATATTATTATGAAAATAAATTAGAATATAAAAATAATTTTAAATCTCTTATGTCAAACACATGCTTCATACAAGTTTTAAATTATAACTTAAAAGCTCAAATAAATTTGAATCCTAGTAGTATTATCATATTTGGGCCGAGTTGGATTGGATATGAACTTAGTAAATTCAAATCTTATCCAGAGAAATAGATTGGATCCAATTTTAAAAACCGATCCAAATCCATGGGTCATTGAAAATATTTGATTGGATGTAAGTGGGTTGGGTCAAGTTGAGCTAGGATCAACCTAACCTATTTATAACCTTAGTAACCTATGCATTTATCCGTGGAGACCTACTATTCTCACCATCATTGGTGAGAGAGGGGAGGAGGGACCTCCCACAACCCCAAGGTCCATAAATTAATAACAAAATAAAAGGAAAAAAATTTATACACAGCGTAGAGAAAAAAATGTCTTATCCACTTTCTAACATGCATTTAATACATGTAGCTCCATTATTTCATTTAAAATTTTAAATGATAAAAATACCTCTTTTTTCTAAAAAATCTGATATAATTATGACTTTCTATGAATAGAAAGCCGTAATAACTAACATGAAGTCATAAAAGAGGAGAAACATTTTCATCATTAAAATTTTTTAGTTATTAAAATATTTAATGATAAAAATATCTTTTCTTTTTTATAATTTTTGAAAAAAAAATTAACATTTTATTTTCAAAAAAATTATAATTTAACCATGAGATGCAATAATCTGATCACATGATGTCATAATTTTTTAGAAAGAGAGTGGTATTTTGGTCATTCAAAATAAAAAATAAAAAAGTTATAAGCATTAAATAAATTTATGTTGGAAAATGGGACCAATCAAATAAAGAAAGCGGAGACTTAAATCGGTGTAATTTCTTCAAAACAAAAATAATAAGCCAGTTATGCCTCTCACCCCTTCTTGAAACCCTGCAGCAGTTTCTTTCTTTCCCTCTCTTTTCTTTTCTATTACCCCTCCACCCCATCATATTAGATAATAGTCCAAATAATTAACCTTCTCTACAATGTCATTCTTATCTTTGTTTATTTTTATTGGTGTTTTTGCCCCCTTCTCTCCACGGGATATGTTCCCTCTCCTTTTCTTTCTCAATGGTCTCATTTCAATCAGCCTAGTAGAGGGACGGATCAATGCTCGATTCTAGGGTTCAGGATTTTTTGTTTGACTTGATTGGATTTATTATCATTCTTTATCATCGTCGATGGCTGCTCCACCTACCAAGGCTCGGGCAGTTACCTCATCAAGCTCCTACTGATCGGGGATAGTGGTAAGGGTTTCGTGCTCCTAATCTTCTGCAACCAAAATATTATTAACTCGTATTTACTGAATTGATTCCGTTTGATGAAGTTTGATATTGTCTGTGGTTAATATTTTTCCTTTAGTGGTTTAGCAGATCTTAATTTGATTTATTATTCGATTTGTGAGAATAGTGAACAATTTAAAATTTGGCGATAGAGGTATGATTCTTATCTAAAGATATAGGTATTATCCGGTTCAATTTGAGAGGTCAACTTTGCAGGAACTTACGTTGTACATCTTTGAGCAAATTTTTGAGGAGAACCGATGCTAATTTGGAAAGGAGAGTTCTGTTTTTGCTTTCATGTAATTGATTTTGCTTTCCTTACTAGTGTAAGAAAATTGATTGGGCATATCTGGGATTTCATGATCCACGTCTCTTTGTCTTCATTAAGATTTTCAATGTTTTATAAAGGAATATATTTCATTTTTAGATTTGTCATTCTTTTCGATTTTTGGTGTCATGATTTTCATATGTTTGCACTAAAGCTAAGCTGCCAGCCTATTATATCATGGTCCTATTTGTTCAGTAGATTTGATATAAATTTAGTAAATTCAGATCTTATCCAAAAAAATAGATTGGATCCAATTTTAGAACCTGATCCGAATCCATGGGTCATTGAAAATATCTGATTGGATTTAAGTGGGTTGGATCGAGTTGATTTATGATCAACTTGACCTATTTGCAGCCTTAGTAACCTATGCATTATCCGTGGAGACCTAATATTTTCGCCATCATCGATGAGAGAGGGAAGGAGGGACCTCCAACAACTCCAAGGCCCACAAATTAATAACAAAATAATAAGAAAAACTCCTGGTAGAGAAAAAAATGTACTATCCACTTTCTAACATGTATTTAATATATGTAGCTCCATTATTTCATTTAAAATTTTGAATGGTAAAAATGCCCCTCTTTTTTAAAAAATTATGTTATAATTATGACTTTTTATGAATAGAAAGTCATAATAACCAACATGAAGTCATAGAAGAGGAGAAATTTTTAGTTATTAAAAATTTTAAAAAAATAATGATAAAAATATATTTTCTTTCTTATAATTTTTTTTTTAAAAAAGATTACATTTTATTTTTTAAAAAATTATAATTTGACCATGAGATGCAATAATCTAGCCACATGATGCCATAATGTTTTAGAAAGAGGATGGCATTTTGGTCATTCAAAATAAAAAATAAAAAAATGTTATAAGTATTAAATAAATACATGTTGGAACATGGGGACCAATCAGATAGAGAAAGTGGAGAATTAAATGGATATAATTTCTTCAAAACAAAAATAGTAAGCCAGCCATGCCTCTCACCCCTTCTTTAAACCCTGCAATGGCTTCTCTCTTTCCCTCTATTTCCTTTCATATTCCCCCTTCGCCCCATCATATTAAATAATAGTCCAAATAATTAACCTTCTCTGCTCCATCATTCTTGCCTTTGTTTATTTTTATTGACATTTTTGCCCCCTTCTCTCCACTTGATATCTTCCCTCTCTTTTTCTCCCTCGCTGGGTTCATTTCAGTCAGCCTATGGCTGAGGGATAGATCAATGCTTCAATTCTAGGGTTCGGGATTTTTTTGTTTGACTTGATTAGATTTGTCGTCGTTCTTCATTATCGTCGATGGCTGCTCCACCTGCTAGGGCTCGAGCAGACTATGACTACCTCATCAAGCTCCTACTGATTGGGGATAGTGGTAAGGATTTCATGCTCCTATTCTGTTTTAACTGGAATATTGTTAACTCGTATTTACTGAATTGATTCTGTTTGATGAAGATTTGATATTGTCTGTAGTTAATATTTTTTCTTTTAATGGTTTAGCGGATCTTCATTTGATTTATTGCTCGATTTGTGAAAATGATGAACAGTTTAAAATTTGGCCGTAGAGGTTTGATTCTTATCTAAAGTTACAGGTATTATCCAGTTCGATTTTAGAGGTCAGCCTAGCAGGATCTTACGTTGTATACCTTTGAGCGAGTTTTTGAGGAGACCCGATGCTAATTTAGAAAGGAGAGTTTTGTTTTTGTTTTCATGTGATTGATTTTGCTTTCGTTACTAGTGTAAGGAAATTGATTGGGCATATCTAAGGATTTCTTGATCCATATCTCTTTGTCTGCATTGAGATTTTCAATGTTATGTCAAGGAATATATTTCACTTTTAGATTTGTCATTCTTTTTGGGTTTTGGTGTCATATTTTCCATACATTTGCACCGGAGCTAAGCTGCCAGCCTATCATGTCATGGTCCTGTCTGTTTAGTAAATTTTACCATCATCTTGTGTGCTGGCGATGATAACTTGTTGCATAGATACAATTCCAAAATGTTAATATAAACACACTTTGTTGGAGTGGTTTGACCATAGCATTGGTTTTTGTATTGTTAGCAATCAAAATATTCTAGATTTTAGGCTTTATGGGGGCGTTAGGGCCGCAACCTAATTACGTAACCCCGACTGGATCAATAACTAAGCTGGAGATAAATTTTGACTGAGTATGAGTACCTCTTTGGTTAAGTAATGTTGATGAGTACAAGTATATATGGCCGAATATAAGTACCTCCTTGGCTGAATAACTTTGGCAGAGTACGAGTACCTCATTGGTCGAGTAACTTTGGTCGATAACCTATGAACGAGTATGAGTATTTTCTTGGTTGGGTAATTTTGGCCGAGTACAAGTATCTATGGCCCAGTACAAGCAGCCTTGACCGAGCAGATCAATCTAAGAGTAAGAGGCAGAGGTGAACAAATTGAGCTATCCTAGCAGAGATTGTGGTAGACAGGATTGTGGATATAGGATTCCAATAGAATCTGTCATCCTAATAGAAGGATACTAGCAAAAAGAATATGGAAGATAAGATTTTGATACCTACCAGAAATCCATTATATGTGTTAAAGGAGGTAACCTCTCTAATGACATTTTGTTATTTTACGTTAACTTTATAAATTAGTAAGAGGGAATCTCCGAAAGGTACATCTTCACATCCCTCTTTATACACTCATTCTGGCATTTTTTTGATCATGACTCTCAGATCCGACTGTTATCGTCCAATCTCCCTTCACTGATTTGAGCGTCGGAAGGTCCTTACCGGTAACTACCGGTCAAGGAAGGCTGTTCTTACAGGTCTTCATCAGAGAGGTGCCTAGGAGCAGCTCTCCATCATCATCGGAGAAAACTGGAAAATTCTCGGGCATTATTGTAGTCTAGCGAAGGGTGATTTATTTGCAACATGAAAAATTTTAGCTGTGTATGCATGGCATTAGTTATTAATTTTTATCCAAAACTTCTAGAATATGTAAGTGATGCTTGTGGAGCCAACTAGGAAAAGTGGGATGGTGTTTTCGATTGCATGAACTTCTTATCAAAACTGGCAATATCTGACTTTTTATTGGAACTGGGTGTTGCCGATCTCGTCGCCGCGCCTGTAGCTTCAGAGCTGGTGACTTGATCAGGCCATCTCGCCTCAAGGTCTCCGGGCTCCCGATCCTGCAAGACAAGGTCAGAAACCCTGGCCGGGGATCCCGGCGAGGGGGCTCCGACGGTCGAGTTAGAAAACGGCGAGATGGAACAGAGCCTCCAAGGTGGGCCCCTAAAGGAGTCCCATGCTTAGAGATTATCTTTGTAAAGAAGGTCTCAGGAAGAGTAAAAATTGCGCCAGGTTCCTTCACCGAGCTCGCGCCAAGGGATCCCTCTCGGGATCTTGGATCCTGCTCTTGGTGTCCTTCCTTTTCCCAGCCTTTTTTTTCCTTACCTGGTCGTCCGCTCTTCCCATCCTTTTATCTCATGACGCTGCCTCCGGCTTCCCGTCCTTGCGAGGCTCCCTCTTTGCTTTCACCTCCTTCTCTCCCTCTCTTTCCCCTTTGAGCCCGGGAACCCGGTGGCCTCCTTGTCTTGCTTGCCGAGCCTAGCGAGGAAAGGGTAGAGGGAGGGCGTCGGCCAGACCCTGGAGCCGAATGCGAGCGCTCTCCTTCCTAGGCGCCGACAACGCCCGTTACCGGGTCCTGTCTTGCCAGGACTTCGCCTCTCGGCTGTGGAACCTGTCGGGCCGATGTAAACGAGGTTTCGCGCGTTGCTGCCGATCGTACTGGCGCTCCTCTCGAGGTGCGGCGCGCGCTGCTCGAGGGGCGGTTTCGAAACTCGTGCTCCTACTTCTCGGCGACCTTGCCATGCTGGGTAGCCGACCTCGGCCAAGGTGGGCCCCTCCTGGGTGGACACCTGGCGAAGCGGTAGAGGAGTGCTTGACTTCGGCCGAGGTGGACCCGTGTCCGGGCGCCACCTGGCGAAGGAGCAAGAGGGCCCGACTCGATCTCGGTCGAGGTGGAACCGTCTCAGGGCACCACTTGGCGAGGGAGCAAGGGGCCGCCGGCTTCGGCCGAGGTGGACCCCTCCTGGGTAGATACCTGGCGGAGTGGCAGAGGAGCGCTCGACTTCGGCCGAGGTGGACCCGTGTCCGGGCGCCACCTGGCAAAGGAGCAAGAGGGCCCGGCTTGATCTCGGCCGAGGTGGAACCGTCTCAGGGCGCCACTCGGCGAGGGGGCAAGGGGCCGCAGGCTTCGACCGAGGTGGGCCCCTCATGGGCGGAGCGGCAGAGGAGCGCTCGACTTCGGCCGAGGTGGACCCGTGTCCGGGCGCCACCTGGCGAAGGAGCAAGAGGGCACGGCTCGACCTCGGCCGAGGTGGAACCGTCTCAGGGCGCCACTCGGCGAGGGAGCAAGGGTCACCGGCTTTGGCCGAGGTGGACCCCTCCTGGGCGGACACCTGGCGGAGCGGTAGAGGAGCGCTCGACTTCAGCCGAGGTGGACCCGTGTCCGGGCGCCACCTGGCGAAGGAGCAAGAGGGCCCGGCTCGACCTCGACCGAGGTGGAACCGTCTCACGGCGCCACTCGGCGAGGAGGCAAGGGGCCGCAGGCTTCGGTCGAGGTGGGCCCCTCCTGGGCGGACACCTAGCGGAGCGGCAGATGAGCGCTAGACTTCGGCCGAGGTGGACCCGTGTCCGGGCGCCACCTGGCGAAGGAGCAAGAGGGCCCGGCTCGACCTCGACCAATGTGGACCCGTGTCCGGGCGCCACCTGGCGAAGGAGCAAGAGGGCCCGGCTCGACCTCAGCCGAGGTGGAACCGTCTCAGGGCGCCACTCGGCGAGGGGGCAAGGGGCCGCAGGCTTCGGCCGAGGTGGGCCCCTCCTGGGCGGACACCTGGCGGAGCGGCAGAGGAGCGCTCGACTTCGGCCGAGGTGGACCTGTGTCCGGGCGCCACCTGGTGAAGGAGCAAGAGGGCCCGGCTCGATCTCGACCGAGGTGGAACCGTCTCAGGGCGCCACTCGGCGAGGGGGCAAGGGGCCGCAGGCTTCGGCCGAGGTGGGCCCCTCCTGGGCGGACACCTGGCGGAGCGGCAGAGGAGCGCTCGACTTCGGCCGAGGTGGACCCGTGTCCGGGCGCCACCTGGCGAAGGAGCAAGAGGGCCCGGCTCGACCTCGGCCGAGGTGGAACCGTCTCAGGGCGCCACCCGGCGAGGGGGCAAGGGGCCGCAGGCTTCGGCCGAGGTGGGCCCCTCCTGGGCGGATACCTGGCGGAGCGGCAGAGGAGCACTCGACTTCGACCGAGGTGGACCCGTGTCCGGGCGCCACCTGGCGAAGGAGCAAGAGGGCCCGGCTCGACCTCGGCCGAGGTGGACCCGTGTCCGGGCGCCACCTGACGAAGGAGCAAGAGGGCCCGGTCCGATCTCGACTTCGGTCGAGTGGAGCCATATCTGACCTTGCCGGACTGCTCCCGTCCTGCCGAAAAAATTCACGTGGCTCGGATCGTGCCCGACGGAATCTGAGACACGCCACATCATCATAACGGCCGTAACACTGGGTGTACATGTGCCTAAGATGGATTTGGTTTTCTAGCATGCCATATATACAGGTTGAGTTGATGATAGTGATGTGACGTATGTTTTATCTGTTATGGTAGTTGGTATGTACATAACTTTTTTTATCCAGAACAGCATGATCGGACCAAGTCTTAATATAAGCTTGAAGTTGCTGCTACATGGTAAGAATGTACTCTTGCCAATGGTTGATGCTTTGTAGTGTAGCCTTGATAATTTTGGTGCTTAATTTTCGTAGAAGTTTTTTCGGAGTCTCCTGACCTACATTTCAACCATTCTACAAACATCGACCTATGATGTTCAATCCCCCTAAAGGCCTCACTGGAAATTATTTGGATCATTTATAGCTCTTTCTCCACTACGTAACCATGCCTGTTGGCGTGGAGTCCCTCGATCGACCGATCGGAGCTGCTGTATCGCAGGACCGCTTCCTGATTTACCTGCAAAACAGGTTTCTTGCCGGAGTTGTTCCGGCGGAGGACACTCCGATGCCAAGTCAGTAACGGATTCTAGCCACATAATGGAAAGATGTCGAGAGTGGAAGAGAAAAAGTGTTCTTGGAGATTAGAAGGGCGTATGTGCGAGATTATTCATGCGTCCCCCTCGAGCTATCCTCCTTACCCATATTTAAAAGAAGGCCTCCGGTCTGTGGTCCGCTCTTTTTCCGGAGATTATGGGAAGCCATTCACTCCCATGATAGTCGATCGTGGGTTGTCAATGAGCGGTTCCGGCCAGATCGGAGATGTGGCTGCAGGAATTGCGTGCTATGATCATGGCATGATGAGTGTTGATTGTAACCGTTGGTTACAGTTTCTTTTTTGGAACAGATTGTGGTTCAAACTTCGGGTTTCTCTTTGCGTGGGCCGAAGGCTTGATATTTTTCTGGAGATCATGTCTATGACGGGGACCGAAGTTCATGTCTTCGGAAGTCGATGAGTAGTTCAGACTTCGGCCGGGGCCGAAGGTGCTACCCGAAGGACTGGCCTTCGGATATTGTAGTTCGGTGTGAAGCCTTGAGTTGCTTACAATTGGCCTTCGCTTAGTCCGAAGTCCGTAATCCGGAGAACCGGAGCTTCGATAAGTCGAACCGGAGCCTGATCCGTAGCTGAACCAGGATATCCCAACAATGCCTATGCCTAATATTGCCAGATGTGTATGGTTTAACACTAGTAGATTTAGAACTTGGTTTTTTGGAAGCATTCTTGTTGATCTCGTAGATGTGGAACCTAGGTTCCTTGTTAATTGGGTAGCTCTGGAGGACTTTGTCCAAGCGTTGATTAGAAGAACATGAAAAGGCAAGCTCTACCAGGAAGACCATCTGGCATTTGTTGCACTTGGAATTTTTGTTGGTTATCTTGAATTACAATGTTTGAGATAAACCTTATGAGGTGATTGAATAATATGTTGAAATTGGTATTAGAGTGGGCAAAGTTCTAAGGTAACAATCAGAGCAAGGTATGATCCGAAGAGATGTTAAGGTGAACGTGGAAGAACATTTTCCATATTTGAAGCAAGGAATTATGTAATACTCCGGGTTTAAGATAAAAAATAAGTACCTGTTGAGACGGTACAAGTAGAAAAGAGTGACTTCGCAAGTAAAAAAGACTAAGTTTTTTATGAAAGTTAGAGAAAAAAAGTTCTCGAAAAAATACAACTGGTAAGTAAAATGATGATATTTGGTAGAGTACAATGGAGAACTATATACCTGGTGAGGTAATATTAACCATCATAGCAGTTTCAATTAAAACGATGAGTGAAATTGTGATATTTTTCACTTAACAGTTAAAAAAATAAATTGCTAAGCGAAATTGTGATATTTAGTAAAGTACAATGAAACACTATGTATCCAGTGATTCTAGTGAGATGATATTAACTGTTACGATAGTTTCAATTAAAATGGTACTTAAAGATTTTGTTGAGAATTTAAATTTATTATCAATATTATTTTTCATATAAAATGTATGGATTAGATCATGATCCTACTTTTGTAGCTTATACTAATTTTGATGATAGATATAGAAGATATGTAATTTATGAAGGTAAAACTAGTACAAAAAAAGAAGTTGAGCAAGAAACAACGTTTGAAGCAATCATGCATCTCTGAACTATGCATGACTTTGTAGTAAAACATGTGAACTACAAAGAACTATTGGATTTGGAATATGATTATAAAAAATTGGAGATGTACAAAAAAAAAAAAAAAAAAAAAAGGTAGTAAAAGAACATGATGCATTGAAAGAGAAGTTGACAAGGTTGGATAATAGTGCAAATGATTCATCAGCAATTATAATTGGAAGAAAGAATATTTATCTTGAAGATATGTTTCACATATCAGAGATTTTTCTTTAGGATGTGGATTAGTTATGAAAAGATGAAGAATTAAAATTAAACAAAATTCACATTCAAGAAGGGGTGTTGGAAGACAAATATGAATTTAATACTATGATAAAATTCATTGAACTATATGAATGGAATTATGCATGTATGTTTAAGTACAATAGATATATTAAATATGAATGCATGAACTTATGTTTAGAAATGTGTTTGTGACTTTTAGAAAAATAAGAATGCATGTATTAAAAGTTTAGAAATGTGCGTGTCTTTTAGGGAAGAGTGTGGGATATTAATTAATGTAACTATGAGTAGTTTAAATAGAAATGATTTTCTTAGTATGCAGTAGGAGTTGGGTATGAAATGAATATAAGTTTTCACATTGTTAGTAATTCCTCTCATATAGTTTAATGTTTTTTTATCATAACATTAAATTGAATTTAAATTGCATGATAACTTGGTCTTATTACTGTGCCTTGTTCTCTGGTTGATATTAGATTCATGTTAGCACACAAAAGAGCCAGTGATCTGGACACTATATTGTTCCTTCAAGTGGCTTATGTAGATCATTTTAACATGGTGTCTACTGTTGCAGGCGTTGGTAAGAGTTGCCTTCTTTTGCGTTTCTCGGATGGGTCTTTCAACACCAGTTTTATCACTACAATTGGGTGGGTTTTATTTTAGTTAACGATGCTGTGGCGAATTCTTTGATATGCATTGTTTCGTGCTGCTATTTTCTGGGTCAAAGTTCATCTTTTATGTTGCGAGATATATTTGTTTATTTTTCATGGATTCCAATGGCTCAAGGTTTGTTTTTTTCTGCAGCATTGATTTTAAGGTAAAGACCATTAATCTGGATGGCAAACGTATCAAACTACAAATCTGGGATACTGCTGGGCAGGAACGGTTTCGAGCAATCACAGCAGGTGGATTAATATCTTCTTATGTTGCCCCTGTTAGCTCATTTTTCTTGCTTTTTTTCTGCAGATTTGATTTGATGCTCCATGATTTATCCTTTTTTTTTTTCTTCTCTCTCTCTCTCTCTCTCTGCAGCTTATTATCATGGAGCCATGGGTATTTTGCTAGTTTATGATGTTTCTGACGAATTATCTTTTAACAGTAACCACCCATCACAGTGCTTCGCTTTAATAGGTGCATTTTTTATCCGTTATTTTTTTCTTATTCCGATTATTCTGGCTTCTGCAACATACCCAGACGTAAGGAACTGGATTCGGAACATCGAACAGCATGCTTCTGATAATGTAAACAAAATTCTGGTAGGCAACAAGGCTGACATGGATGAGAGCAGAAGAGTAAGACCTGCTATGAACCCATCTCCGAGCTAAATCTATGAATTTATTCTTTTGTGGTTGGCATTTTCAGTCTAAGGTTGTCGTGGTAGATGTTCTGAAGATGTCCGCTATTCGTTATTATTATTTTTCTGAAGATAAAAGCCCGATCTTTGAATTATGAAAAACTGGAACTCTTTTCAGGTGGTGCCAACCTCCAGGGGACAAGCACTTGCTGATGAATATGGCATTAAATTTTTTGAAACAGTATGTGTTATCAATCTCAATTCTTCCTTAAAACATAATTGAAAATCTTCTTCTTCTTCTTTTTTTTTTCTTGTTCTGTTTCGTAACAGGTTATCTTGGTTCACAGAGTGCAAAGACAAATCTAAATGTGGAGCAGGTCTTCTTTTCAATAGCAACAGAAATCATGCAGAGGTCTGCAGGAAGAGATAACAAACCAGAGGTTGGTTGGAATCCTATTCCAAGATGAAAATAATATTTTCATTCTTCAATTTGCTTGTAACACATAATGATCCATATCTTGACAGGAGCAGACAATTAAGATCCTTGAACCGGACCGGGCCGCTTATGAGGCTGAAGCAGCTGAAAGATCGACATGCTGCTGTTCCTAAAAATCGTTTCTTGTGAGCAGGAGGGGGTAGGTTGGACAGTGTTAAATTAATGGGGTTAATTTGGTTGTCATACAAATAATGATTGTGGAGATAATAATGGTGGTGGGTGCTCAAATTTTTCAGTCTTATCAATTATTTTCAACCATTAGTTTTAGTGCGATACTTTTATGGGGTCAATCAAGATCTAAATAAGCTCTAACTAATTAAATACTAAAAAAAATAAATTTTTAAGGGTAAATTATCATAAATTGTTACTTTTTCCCTTAATCCAGAGAAAACTACTCCATCCTATATGATGGAAGAGCAAGCTAGTGCATTTATTTTGAGCTTAACTACTCTTAGAATATATAAATTCAACTTGATTATGTGATTGGATTTAAGTACTATATTGTTTATCTTGAGCGAGCATGGTGGGTTTAATTAGCCTGTTTGCAAATTCAATGAAATATGAACATGTAAAATTAAAATTTTCATAATGATAATTAGATGTTCAATCTGCATTCCAATTTTAAATCTAGATAGTAAGAAATCCTTTCTTTTGTTTATTTCTCTTTCCCGTTCTTATTCGTTCCCCTTTCTATTTCCTTCTTGATATTGAAGCTTCCAAAAAAAAAAAAAAAGGCTAAGAGAGAAATTAGCTGTGTTACTTCTTGAGATTAGAATTCTCCCTCTCTCTCATGATTAGCAAACATAGAATACATATGAGATCTAGTTTTGCATGCACTTTTCTAAAAAATATTGCAAGAAAATATTAATCCGAAATATTATAAATGAAATAGTTATGCATATGAATAACTAAATTATAAAAAAAGAGAGATTGTGCTATGCAAGTAAAAAAGGTTTGCTTTGTTATACTAAAAAAAGGGTTATTTTAGACTTGATGCTACTTAACCGAACAAGTACATGAAGTAAAGAATGATGGCAGACTTGGATCCTAAAGTAAGAAACAGATTATAATCAAGATAAAAATATTATCTTATGCATATTTAATTGATACTAATAACAAAAATATTTGAAAATATTAAATTTAGCTCTCTCCCCCCCCCCCCCCCCCCCCCCTCTTTCTCTCTCTCTCTCTCTTTTTGGTTACTCAATCTAGCTCTTAAGATGCAAGAAGAACCTTCGAAGTACAAAACAATAAGAAGAACCTTCAAAGTACAAAACAATGTGATGAAAGAAGTGAAATTCAGAAATTCCTAAATAAATTAATGTTAATTAATATAGACTATTTTAAATTATATATTAATAAGAATATAGTGACAAAATTATCACTCATTAAATATTTTTTATAGGATAATTTATTAATAATTCTATTTTTTATTGAATATGAATATATGGTTAAATGGTTGAATGAATAGGATTATTAATTATCTTAAAATTTCTGCTAATTAAGATTTTATATTTTAAACATCTATTTAGATGTGACTAAAATAACTTTATTTGTTTCTAGAACTATTATAGATTGGCCTGGTGGTGGGTAATATGTGATTCAGTACTATGCTGTCTTCAACCAGTCTTTTGTGGGCCTCTGTGCTCCTGCTTTCAAATGGCCATAGTGAAAGCCACTTGTACAAGAGCACTATCAGTGGACGAGGTTCAGGGTAAGCAAAAGCTACATAGGCCTCTTTTAGTGCATTTTAAGCTATGGGCTATATCTTGGCCCTATAGGTTTGTCTACCACGTATTGGAATTCTTATTCTATGATTGGACTTGCCTAAAAGTAAACTCTTCTGTAGCGTTTGGTTTCCTTTTTTTTTTTTTTTTTTGATGAAATAAGGGGTTATTTTAATTTATTATTCCTAAAAAAGTTGCAGTGAACCACCCTCGTTTAGTAATTTTGGTCGACATTCTGTTAATTAGTATTTGTATTTTATGATAGACCATGAAATGATTTATTCTATATTATTTTATTTTTTAGTATGATGGGCCATACTGTATTAATTATACTGAAATAAAATTATTATTTTAGATTTTTAGTTAAATAAAAAATTAAAATAATAAGGATAAATAGTGGTTCTTCGAGAATTCTTATTTCTAATCTAAAAATAATTTTTGGGTATCCAAACACTACTTTCATATTTATGATGAGGCACAAGATCTTAAGCTATCGGTTCACTGAAATTTAGAGTAGCTGATCAGGATTCAAAATTGAATTATTTATTTTTGGTAAACAAAAATTGAAAGGTGACACCGCCAAGGATTCAAAATTGAATTACTTTTTTTTGGTAAACAAAAATCTAAAGGTGATACCACTAAGGTGCCGGATAGTACAACGGGGATAAAGAAGGATCCTGACCTCTTACTCATACTAACGATCGTGGATCCTAGGAAAATCCCTGGATTTAATCAAATTATCCAGGGGATCATGTCTCGAACTCAATCGATTGGTAGTGAGGCAAGGCCTTTACCAACTGGGCTATCGCCTTAGCAATAAATTAAATTACTTTGGAGAAGTCAAATCAGGATGAAAAGATTTTTTTGTTTTCTTTGCTATATACTGCAACCTACTTGTCTATACATTACGAACTCCATGGTGCTGCCCTCGGAAAGTGGGAGTTACGTTGTAATTTTCGTTAATTTCAAATAAATTTGCCACAAATCTTCCATGCTAGCCATCCTCAGAAGCCTCATTTATCAATGCTATATTTTAAGCCATTTGTTGCAAATACATCAAAGGAGTCAAGTTGGTGGGAGGAATGAGATGGGCTACATTAATCAGAGTTAAAAGTGATAAAAAAAAGTTAGATGATCCCTTCTTACTTATATTATTTATAGACTTGCTTGGAGTAATTGAATATTACTGCTACGAAGGTTCTTCCATTGGTGTAAATAAAAGCTTTTCATTAAGAAGTCGAGAACGTTGAAAAGTAAGGATTCTTCTATTAAAAGGTACTGATTTGTTGGGATATCGTTCCAATCTTTCAGCTAAAATAACTAGAAGTTGTTAATCTTTGTCATCTACTCAAATATTGCCAACTCCGAGTAAATATAATAAAGTAGGTTATAGTAGGTGAGCTATTCCGAGTTGATACGCCTGGTATTGTATGTTGGTAGATTCGATTAGATTTACTTGAATAGCTGGTCGATCTTGAATAAATATTTGGTATGGATAAGTAGTCGATACCGAGTAGGTACAATCATCTCCTTCGTACTCAGCATCGTGGTTAATAATCAACTGTAGGTAGTCAATAGTCAGAGCGTGTCCGGAAAAATAGTTAACATTCTGAAAAATAGTGAGGTGGCTGGCTAGTTTTCGGAATTAAGTAAGCAATCACGATAACAAAGTCCACATCAACTCAATCTCTTTTGAGAATGTATTTTTGAAAAAAAAAATTGTTCCAAATATTTTTTTAAAATTTTAGAATAGATACATAAACATGATTCAGGCTAAAATTATAATGACCTTTTAAAATCCCATAAATGATATTTTATCAAAAAAATCCAAAAAAGCTGGACAGATTAATAGACTAGATTTTTATAGAAAAATCAATAAGATTGAATTAATTTTTCAAAAGAAAAATGTTAAGATATTAAATTTTTTCTATTTCTAAACAAACAATGTATATTGCATACTCCTTGTAGATCTGTAGCATAAATTAAACGTACGTTAGCCGTTAATTAAACCTGGGGGCCAGGAAAGAATGATTACCAAAAAAAAAAAAAAAAAAAAAAAAAAAAAGCCAGGAGAGAAACGGTTCGAAGAGAATGCCATCAGTCCACGACCACGTTCTGAACGTCGATGGAAATGCGTTCCTCGTGACGTCTACGAACACGCCGACACCTTTAGATTATATTTGTGCCTACCGCTCCATGTTTTGCTTACCCCACATAAAAAGTCTGTAACATAATTCGTCAACATTCGCTTCGCTCCAGCATGTCCGGGTTATTCAAACATATTAAAAACCCGGTCTTCTTCCGATTCATGTGTACGCCTTATTTCCCGTTAGTACACCGTGTAGATTGCTAGAGCGAGAGCGAGAGGGACGCGAGGGAGTGTATCCTAATAACTCGGGGTGTTCATTATAAGTCTCTCAGAATGGAGAAAGTGGAGGCTTTGAACCGGAGCAGAAAGGCGGTTCCGCCTTGCCCTTTGCCTCCGCGGAAGGCTGGTGAAGTACGAAAGCTCCTGATCTAGGGTTAGGGTTTCCTTCCAACTCTCCTTCTCACAGGTAGGATCGCTCCCTCAAAGATCATCTATTTTTGCGTAAATCCGTCCCTTCTTCGTGTTTTCTCTTCGAATCTTCCAGCATTTTAATTGACTCTTTTCCGATTTGAGACGTAACATACTGTGCAAATCTATTGAAAATCTACTACTATGTAATGGGGATGGAAATCTGAGACTCGTGATCGATTCTTTTCTCTATCCTTCGCTTTTTCTCAGGATTTCTCTCTTTTTTTTTTTGTTTGTTTGTTTTTTTTTTTAACTTAGAAATGCCTAAGATTACGGTTTCATCTTTTTGATTTAGGTCAGTTTGGGGTTGAGATCGATCACCATGGCATGGTTCAGGGCAGCATCGGGCGTAGCTAGATTAGCCATTAGGAAAAATCTAGCTCAGGCACCGCATCACATTGCACGAACCAGAACCAGCGCTCTCCCCCATCCGCCCACCCGGGGCTTCCACTCCACGGTCCTCAGATCCAAGGCCGAATCGGCCTCTCCGATCCCCCGCGCCGTACCGTTGTCCAGGCTCACCGATAGCTTCCTCGATGGCACGAGTAGCGTCTATTTGGAGGAGCTGCAGAGAGCCTGGGAAGCTGATCCCAGCAGCGTCGATGAGTCCTGGGACAACTTCTTTAGGAACTTCGTCGGCCAAGCTGCCACCTCTCCGGGCATCTCCGGCCAGACCATCCAGGAGAGTATGAGATTGCTGCTCCTCGTCAGGGCCTACCAAGTCAGTGGCCACATGAAAGCCACGTTGGATCCTTTAGGTTTTGAGGAGCGTGAGATTCCGGACGATCTGGACCTTGGTTTCCATGGATTCACCGAGGCAGATTTAGATAGGGAATTCTTCCTGGGCGTATGGAGGATGGCTGGTTTCTTGTCCGAGAACCGCCCTGTTCAGACCCTTCGGGAGATCTTGAATAGGCTCGAGCAGGCTTATTGTGGGTCCATCGGGTACGAGTACATGCACATTGCTGATAGAGAGAAGTGCAACTGGTTGAGGGACAAGATCGAGACAGTGAAACCGAGAGAGTACAATCGGGATCGCCGTGAAGTCATCCTCGATAGGCTTATTTGGAGCACGCAGTTCGAGAATTTTTTGGCTACCAAGTGGACTGCTGCGAAGAGATTTGGTCTTGAAGGTGGTGAGACACTGATTCCAGGCATGAAGGAGATGTTTGATAGAGCAGCTGCCCTGGGGGTGGAAAGCATTGTTATTGGAATGTCACATAGAGGGAGGCTGAATGTTTTGGGCAATGTTGTCAGGAAGCCATTGCGGCAGATTTTTAGTGAATTCAGTGGTGGTACAAAGCCTGTGGATGGGGAGAATGGATTGTACACGGGAACTGGTGATGTAAAATACCATTTGGGTACTTCTTATGATAGGCCTACTAGAGGAGGGAAGAGAATTCATCTATCTCTGGTTGCGAATCCTAGCCATTTGGAAGCTGTGGATCCTGTTGTGATTGGAAAGACACGAGCAAAGCAATTCTATTCCAATGATACCGAAAGGACAAAGAATTTGGGAGTGCTGATTCATGGTGATGGAAGCTTTGCAGGGCAGGGTGTGGTTTATGAGACTCTACATCTGAGTGCCCTGCCCAACCATACAACAGGTGGAACTATTCACATCGTTGTTAACAATCAGGTTGCATTTACCACTGATCCAAGGTCTGGGAGGTCTTCGCAATACTGTACAGATGTTGCGAAAGCCTTGAATGCTCCAATCTTTCATGTAAATGGAGATGACATGGAAGCAGTGGTCCATGTTTGTGAGCTCGCGGCAGAGTGGCGCCAGACATTCCACTCTGACGTAGTGGTTGACATAGTCTGCTATCGACGTTTTGGGCACAATGAGATTGATGAACCCTCTTTCACACAGCCTAAAATGTATCAGGTGATAATTCTTTATCTATTTTATTTTTGAAACATTAGTTTATTGTTTCTGTTTGGCTTGGTTTATCCACTGCCATTTTATGTCTTGTGTATTTATGCCTACCTCTTCAATATATTCTTCTTTCATAATTTTTTTGGGTTTCTTATTTTGTTTTTTCGTTTGATTGTTTAAAAAAATATATTATAAATTATAAATATATAAAGGTCCAATAACAGGAACTTAAATTTACTTCTTCAGAGAATAGTTGTTACCATGGTCATCATCAGGTACTCTAAAGAAGTTTTCACCATACTAACTTTTGTCATGCTCAATTAGGTAATTCGAAATCACCCAAGCGCGCTTGAAATTTACCAAAACAAACTTTTAGAATCAGAGCAGGTCTCCAAAGAGGATATTGAAAGGATTCATAACAAAGTCAATTCCATCTTGAACGAAGAGTTCATTAACAGCAAAGACTATGTTCCAAGAAGAAGGGACTGGCTTTCTGCATACTGGACAGGGTTTAAGTCACCTGAACAGATTTCACGTATTCGCAACACTGGGTATGGTCTTCTCTTTCTTGCACTTTCTTCCCTTACATCTCTTATTCTGATGCAGCTTTACTTAAATCATTGTTTCATTTTGCAGAGTCAAACCTGAGATTCTGAAACGTGTCGGCAGGGCAATAACAACTCTTCCTGAAAATTTTAAGCCTCACCGAGCAGTCAAGAAGATTTTTGAGCAACGTGCTCAGATGATTGAAGCTGGGGAAGGCATAGACTGGGCACTTGGGGAGGCACTTGCTTTTGCCACTCTTATAGTGGAAGGAAACCATGTAAGATTGAGTGGCCAAGATGTCGAAAGAGGTACTTTCAGTCATCGCCACTCAGTCATTCATGACCAGAACACAGGAGAGAAATACTGCCCTCTGGACCATGTCCTCATGAATCAAGATGAGGAGCTGTTTACTGTTAGCAACAGGTGTGTGCTCGAAATTCTTGTATGTGCTTTACTTTTTGCTGATATCTATTAACCATTATGTACTTAAAAACTGCATAAACATGCTCATTTGGGTATGTGGTGCATGTTTTGCATGTTTTTTTGTCTTCTGGAAAGATCAATTAATTTTGGAGAGGAATATATATATTGCCCTATTTTTTCAACGTCTGGTGCAGGATGTGCATGGGGCCTAGAGCACTCTGATACCTAGAGTTGCTTATATCAAATGCTGAATTGTTGGATTACCACATTCACATGATTTTGACACTTCTGACATGCTAATCAGTCTGAAATTTCAATTCTATGGCTGGATTTTTCAAAATTGCATGGAAATGTCATGTAGGTTGACCCTAGATGTGCACATGCATATTGTTGATATGAAATTCTAGGGTGGACTTATCTGATATTCTTGATGGTTATCTTTTCTTCAGTAATCATGCCAACTTTAACGGTCAATGAGAAAAGGGCACTTAGAGTGATAGAGATTGGGTATTTGGGTTTGGTGAAATAACAAATTATGGGATCAAAATCCATGTGGGTTTATTATAGGAATAAAATGGGCCAGTTCAGAGGTTGGACAGGATCATCCGTGATTCATTAGAGTATGTAAAAGTGGATTAAAAATTGATAATCGAAAATTGGGATGGACCTCCAGTCTTATTTACTAGCTGCACAACTTGGCACCTGCAATGTATCTGAGATTAAATAACAAAATTATACTCAAGATGTGATGATTGCTCATAATTCATCAACTATTTACATCAGGAAGAATAATAAAAATAAATAATCAGTCATTTTGTTTACAGATACAGGAATCTTCACGAAAACCTAGATGACTATAATATTCTAAAGACTCCCATTTGCTTTTCTTTCTATTAGTATTTCTACTTAAAGGGATAACTCAAGCTTCCTGCGCTTATCTTTCTTTTTTGATGAAGTGTCTCTTTCTATCAAGCAAAATGACTATATATAGGTGCATACTGCCAAGAATTCTGCGCTTTCATTTACAATGGCATAAATAGTTACTACTGGAGTGCTTTTAGGCCTTTTCCCCCCTTGGCGAGCATGCATAGCAAATCCTGGCTAATTTTCCTTTAGAAATGAACCAGAGGATTCCAATGATATAAAACACTTGATTTCATCTCAATTATCAGCATCTTTTTTTCATTAAACTGTTCTTTCAGATGCCTGAAATTTTGGACCACACAAGTAGATCAACTTTGATTTCCTGTTCTACTTGATGAGTTTAGGTACAGCTCAATTCTTCAAGTTAGTGGTAATTTTACAACTCCATTATGGTTCAACTTGCATAGTTTTATTCAGTGTCAGCAATCATCCTCAAGGCTGAAATGACCATTGTTTATATTACTGATGATACAGGATTCTGTACCTGACATAACTTCAAGTTGTTCCAGATTGGCAAACATAGGAAATCAAAGGCTGTTTTGATAATTGTTGCCTTGTTAGTGTGGCCAATACTTATTTTTTAATGGTCGTATAATGATTTATCAGTTTGCATCTAGGGCTTTTGAAACAGATTAACTGTAAGGAGGTTAAATGTAGGGCGTAGGTGGAAGCAAGAGAGCAAGCTTTAAGAGCTAAACATTGGTAGATTCCAGTACCCTTCATACTTTCCATTTCTTCCTTTTGACCTTCTATCATTACTTTTCTCTTGCCTTTGCCAATGTTTTGGGCCCATCGTCTCATCTTATATCCACATTTTTGGATCGGCTTGCCTTAACTGATGTTTTATAGCTGTAGCTCTACTTAGTTCTGTGGTATGTATGTGCAAAGAGTGATCTAGCTGGAAATAGGTGCAAAGGTGGAATCTTAAAATTGTTGTTTGATTGAAGTCTTCATAGAATCATGTCAAAGAGAGTAGGGAGTAGGGAAAGTAAAAATGACCAGTTTTCTGTAGAGTTATATGCAATGTTGATGATGAAGGAGAGAGAGCAACTTGTTTTCTTATATGAAACTGATATTCACTTCTTATTCTTGACAATCCATCATAGAGATCCCCGAATTCACATCAACGGTAGGGAAATGTAATATCTTTTTGGAAGTCCATGGACAAGAATTCTGATGAATTTCAATATTCCTCCATTATGCACAAATTTAGAAGTATTTGGTTTGGGTAAAGAATCAAATAATAAGATAAAGATTCTAAACTGCAACGATCAAAAGAATCATTGTCTTCATTTTGTACCTTTGTTCTTGAAAGATCAGGCATGGTTGTGTAGGTATGTTTGTCCACCACAATGATCTCTTTGGCCTTGTACCGATCCTTAAGGAGCTTTATTGCATCTCAGTAACTAATTTGACAAGCAAATGTTTATCTATTTTGTGAAATATGAGGATTGAGAACCCAATAATAAGTTGATTCCAAGGTTATCCTATCCATTATTATTTCTCTAATTTTGTATTGTGGTGCTCCTTGAAAATCATCTCTCAGAATGCATGGAATCTTAATTTGTACTCATGAATGATTTTCTGTTGCAAAAACTTACCGGCGATCACTTCAGCTTGTTACCTTAGATGCAAGCCACTTTCTGTTCTGAGAACCTACATTGCATGCTGATAAGAATCTACTGTCATGATGCATCAGATTTTGTCATTTTACAGCTGGGATAAGCATGACTTTATGCTGACACTCTACATCCACTATTTTTTGCAGTTCCCTTTCAGAATTCGCTGTCCTTGGATTTGAATTGGGCTACTCCATGGAAAATCCTAATTCATTAGTGCTTTGGGAAGCTCAGTTTGGCGATTTTTCAAATGGTGCCCAAGTAATGTTTGATCAGTTTTTGAGCAGTGGGGAATCTAAGTGGCTTCGCCAAAGTGGGCTTGTTGTTTTACTTCCCCATGGTTATGATGGTCAAGGCCCCGAACATTCAAGTGCACGACTAGAGCGTTTCCTTCAGGTAGTTTTCACAGCTAATCGCCTGTATGTATAAAACCTCAAATTTATCTCCTGTAAATCATAGCTTCAGCATATCACCTTCCTTCGTTTCATGGCAAAGTAGTTGTGTTCTTTTAGATATGCTGACATTTTTCCTTTTCAATATCATTTTTGTACGAGTTGATCTTTTATGGTCTAGGTATCATGATGTAGCAACTATTATGTACTTAAAATATTTTCCTGCATTAACAAAAGAGATATTTAAAAATTAAATATCCAATTGTGCACTTTTGTTATAGGCTGTTTGAATATATGATAGCATTAGTGGTCATCTAATGACTAATATGCATAAAATGATGTGCAGATGAGTGATGATAACCCTTACGCCATACCAGAGATGGAACCAACACTTCGGAAACAGATCCAAGAGTGCAATTGGCAGGTTGTAAATGTTACAACACCTGCCAATTATTTCCATGTTCTGCGCCGACAGGTTAGTGTTTATGAATATGCTTTAATAGCATCATATTTTTGCATAATTTCCTCTATTTATTCAATTTTTATGGTTTGATGTTTAGATACATAGGGAATTCCGCAAGCCCCTAATTGTAATGGCTCCCAAGAACCTGCTTCGGCACAAGGATTGCAAATCTGATCTGTCTGAATTTGATGATCTTGAAGGCCACCCAGGATTTGGTAAGCAAGGAACTCGCTTCAAGCGGCTTATAAAAGACCAAAATGATCACAAAGAGGTTGAGGAGGGTATTAGTCGACTGGTATTGTGCTCTGGAAAGGTAAGTAATATCTTTCCTCATGCATCTTCTTTTAGCAACCCAGATAACTTGCAACCTCAAGAGTGGGCTGATAAATTTGATTGGTCTTTTTGATCATTTGATTTCTTGATGAAAACTTTGGATCTCACATTTGCTATTTTGCAGGTGTACTATGAACTTGATGAGGAACGGAAGAAAAAGGACTGCAAGGATGTGGCCATCTGTAGAATTGAACAGCTTTGTCCATTCCCCTATGACCTCATGCAAAGGGAGCTCAAGCGATATCCAAGTATGACAATTAGCATCAGATCTAAATAGTTAGCCATTTGACAACAACATGCACATGCACATACATTGTGATTCGGGAATTTTAACCTTATATGATGATAAACCACATAGGTTCAGTATCGGTACGCCTAGTATAGGTTCGGTTACCGAGACTCGATAAACCCTTCATGTTGAATCTTGATTTGGTACTGGTATGGTACTGCCTTGCCCAGTATGTATAAGGCAATAAGCACCAGGATGGTGAACAATGGTTGAAACCCTACTCATTGAGCCTGTCATCTTCTTCTTTTCGAAGGCAGGAGAAAAATATAAATTGGTACATTGTCCAAAATGGAGCACAAGCATTGTGATTCAAATGAAAGATTAATTGGTAATTGCCCTTTATTTTCCCGATAAGTTGTATCTGAAAACCTGCCAAATATTCAGGGGTGAATGAGCCGAGTTTTGTGCAGCTTGGTGTAGGATTACTGTAAAAAGATGAAAATTGTGGTGTAGAGAACTGTTGGAAGCTATTTCTAAAAGAGATTACAAACTTGCAAACATGCCGTGACATAAGTAGACTAAACTGCTGCCAGTGGCTGAGCTCAGGCTTTATTTGGAGAACACGGCCTACTGGAGGGCATGACGTTATCTCATAGATCTAAAATCTAGACTTTGGCTTTCAACAGGCCTGCTTGGTGGCCAGCTGACTTCGCTCAGTTATTGAGTCATCTAACCATGTTGGTTGATTGCACTTTGTTATTTGGATGTCTCTTAGTATATAATCATTCATGATTGGTAGTTGGTCACCTTTTAGTTCGTTCTCAAGGACAGGTTTGCTTTATATAATCATTTTTCAGTGATATTTTGTTAATTATATTACTCTCAGGTACCTTGAAATAATATTCTTGAGATTTTTGTAGCTGAGCTTATTTCTATTGTTTTCTTCGTTTTTAATTCCAGATGCTGAGATTGTCTGGTGCCAGGAAGAGCCAATGAACATGGGGGGATATAATTATATTGCCCCTCGCTTATATACCGCCATGAGGGCACTTGGGAGAGGGACTTTTGATGACATCAAATATGTTGGAAGAGCTCCTTCCGCTGCTACAGCCACCGGTTTCATGTCTGTACATATGCAAGAGCAGGCTGAGCTGGTACAGAAGGCAATGCAGCAAGGGCCAATCAATTATCCTTATTGAAGCCTCTTATGACAATATTATATATTTTTGAACAAATAAGTATTTGGTGGCTGCCTGCCTTTTATGATTTTTTTCAGGCACTGAGATGTTTCTTCTATTGAAATTTTGACCACCATAAATATTGTACTCAATGTTGCGGTGTTTCTATTTTCATTTGTTTTTCTTACCTGTGCTCGGAAGTATTGCTGGTTTGTCCACTACCACTCTTGGTTGTGCGAATAACATCTAACAATTTACTTTTCTATTTTAGTAGGAGGAACAGAATCTTGAATGCTGAATGTTTATTTAAGAGATAATCCTGTGCATATCATCTTTATTGTGTCTATTATTGTATATGAACGCTTTTATTTGGCGATAAATTCATATTCCCTGATGAAGTTTGTTTTAAAAGGTAATCCATCGCCTGGAGATGCATTACTTTGGAATGTGATTGTATAGCTGGTCTTTTGTTTGAAGTACAGCCAATATCCTTGGCCAGTAGGTGTGTTCCTGGCTGGTGTTTCTAGCTGAATTTGCATGGAATTGAAAACTATTGAAAACTAAGATTGTGTTTGGTAATAAGTAATCCATCCAGATTATTGATAATTTAATAGAATCTTAACATATTATTATATTTATTATATTTTTTTAAATGATAATCTATCATGTCCGGTAAAGTGGATTATCTATCAAGAAATAATATGGATTAGTTTTGTAAGGATAGTAATACAAATTATTCTCTTAGATTATTTGTTTGGATAATATTACCCTCATTTCTTCCTACTCTTATAATATATAATATAATATAATATAGTATAATATAATCATTAATATATTATGTTATAAAGTATAAATATTATAAAATTTATTATAATATATTGTATATAATATAATGTAATATATTTAATAAAATGTAGTATATTTATATGTAATATAATATATATTTATATAATATATAAATATATTATCTATTTAATATTATAAATTTTCATATTTAATTTATTTAGTATAAATATATATATTTTATTTTTTAATATTAAAATATAAAATATTTTATATTTAATATATTTTGTAATATAAAATATTACAAATTATATTTTTAATAAATGGATAAAATATTTTAAAAATATATTTTTATAAATAAAATATAGATTTAATTTTAAAATATTTTAGAAATTTAATTTTATATTATGCAGTATTATTTGCATGTATCAAATATAATAATTCATATTATCTCTAATTTATATTGCTAGTAATTCATATTATTGATAATTCATTTTATTTTTCAGGGTTGCTCGGCAATGCATCAAATGCAACCTACTAGTTGTGCATAAACAAATATTATTTTGGTTAAAGGCCTCGTAGAAAGTGATCTGGCAACCAGAATTGGAGAACAAAAATATATCAACCGTGCCTATCTGGTTCAATTTCTGTTTCTTTGCTGTGTTGCATCTATTTACTCCTTCAGAATGAATAATTCGTTTTTATTTTTTTCGATCGAACAGAATGAACAATTTTAGCATCAGAAATCAGAGTTCACAGGTCTTGTAAGTGTTTCTTGTCTACCGTGGTTGTTTTTTTGATGCATGTGATCGAACAAGCGCAGCTATCTGATAGTGTCAATAGCAAATTATTTCCCCCTCTTCTATTGGTTGCATGCGGTTGGGCTCTCCTGGCTTCCATGTCTTCTGTCAAAGTGTGGGCTCAGACGTAGTTAATTACAGGTATAGCCCTTAGATTTTTTTCTCTATTGTTTGTGATTGTCCTTTTTTTTTTCGCTGGAAAATAGCTAAAACTGTTACAAATGAAACCGAAGAACCTGAACATATCAAAACAAAAGGAGTGGGGGGTTCGATGGACGAGGCAATGCACAGGAAGCAAAGATGAGGCAAAGTGTTCCGGTTTGGAACAAAAGCCAGGCATCTTCAAAAGGTGCGGACCATCCATGCTCTCTCTTTTAAAAAAGAGACCGAGATATTCCCTTGTATCTTTTCGAACAAAACAATGTGCAGTGCCAAAACAAATAGAATCAATGAAAGTACAAACGAGTCAGGGTCGTTTTTTTTTTTTTTTTTTTTTTTTTTTTGGGATACAGAACGAGAGGCATGGTCTTCGTTCAGCTCTCCCACCCCACGGAACTAAAAGAAAACTAAAGGAAAAAAAAGTTCAGAAAAGCTGTCACCTAACCTGTTACATTTTGTCCATTTTGGAAGCCCTTCCCTTCTCCTTGCTTTACAATCATCACTGCCCTCTCGCCCCGGTCGGTGGCTGCCATAATTAAAAGTCCCAAAACCATTTTTAACAAACGATTCTCATACCGCTGCTCTCCCCCTCTGGGCACGTGACCAAGGCTGCCGCGCACGCGCCCCACACCCAGCACGCGGATTTCGGCTAATTGGCTTACCTAATCAAAGAACACCAGCAACGAGAAACCAAAGGCTGCTGCTGCTGTTGCCCGGTGCCCACCAAGGAAGAGAAAAATAAAAAAGAAGAGAACAGGGCACGACCCCGCAGCGGATAAAACTAACCTTCGCTTTTCGAGGAGCAGTCTTTGCTTTACCTATCTTGTCTTTTCGTCTTCCTCCTTCTAATGCTCTGCTACTGCTGTTCCTTCTTTCTCCGGTACGTAGTTGTTGAAGAAAAGAACGATATTCTTTTGAACTTAAAAGAAAAAAAGGGGGGGGGGGGGAGGGGGGTTAAAATATGGAGTTGGTGGTGGTCACTGGTCGGAATCTGGAGGCCTCCAAACAGCTTTGTGTCCTGCTTAGGAGGAGCAGCTCTTCTGCCTCGACCCTCCCCCATGATGACGACGATGAACTGCCGCCGCTAGTGTTGGGATTATTTGGTGTGGTTGCGCTGGTCCTTGCGAGGCCCTTGGTTTGGTCGTTGCTCGTGCCGTCTCGGTCTCGTTCAGTCGTTACCACGCGGTCGTCCAGTTGTACGGAGAAGAGGGAGTAGACGGGCCTGTGGTCGGAGAAGCGCGACTCCCCTCTCACGTACCGCATCAGCTTCATCCCCTTCCCTCGCCACAGTATCCGGTCGCACCTGCCGTACCATCCCCGATCACCAACAACGTTAGCTTGCGAGCATATCGGATTCGGATTCTGAATAAAGATTAAATTTTTCATAAATGGATACAAGCATCAGTCTGTATCCGAGCTTTGATTAAGTTTTAATCCACGTACTCATTGTTTTATGTCTTGATTATAACTAAGTGTAGCAATTAATAATAATTTATCAAACAATGCAAGGTGCGGTAAGAAATAATATTCTAGTGAACAAGTTGCCATCCATTGAATTCGGTACTAATTACAGCTTTCGGTGCCACCGTGGTGCTTCCTTTATACGGCAGAGAGTCCGACACATTAAAAAATTAAGAATCTATCATGGAACGAAGGAACCCTTCCATCGCCAACCACCGTCCGTGACATGGCACGTTGATTCCTAGCTAAGCAACGTAATTAATTAAAGTTGGCCGGCCAACGAGCTGCAGTAAAAAAACTAAAAGCCATGCGCATATAAAAACGAAACAGCCGTTTCTTACAGTCTAATCCTAATTTAATTATGTTTCAATCCTGGGTTAAGGATGATGGGGCGGTGATGCGAAACTGAGACGGGAGTGACCTGCGACAGGTCAAACTACTTGGCCAGCTACAAGAAATAAGGCACTGCATGCGTTTTTGAATTCCAACTTCCGGCTCACAGGTCAGAAATATTTACACGGAAGGGCCAAAAAAAAAAAAAAAAAAGGTCCCACGTGACAGAAGCTCGCATAACCGTTGACCGATAGCTGTTTTGAACAAAGCTACTTCCACGTCTGGCTTTCTGGTCACAAGTTTGCTACAATAGTTTGTATTTGCCCTAGATTCTTAAATATAAATAGGACCAGTTACAACACCCCATGTTGCTTGATTCTCTCAACTTCAAATAGATCTCAGAGAATATTGACTGCTATGTAGGAGCCAACATTCGATCGGGCTTGTGGCTATTTGGCCAGTTGACAAACCGGGGGCGGTCCAGACTGATGGAAGTCACTCCTCATGTTCAGAATCTTTATCATGTTCCGAAATTAGCTATTTATCCTAGCAGCACCAATTGACGAGAAAGAGAGGCTAGGGGGTGTAGACCTTACCAAGCCGGAGTGCGTCTCTTCTCTCCAGATTTGGCGGGGTTGACGGCATAAACGTCGGAATTAGCTAAATATTTGTAAGTAGGAGGGAAATATATTCTCCCTTCCTCCCATCCAGCAAATACACGACCAGCACTCTGCTCAATCCTAAGCTGCAAGCATGAACGCCAGTCAGTCAATCGGCTCTCCTTTAAAACAGCATGTAAAACTATACCTATATATACACGCCCGTAAACAAACTTAATAGCATCTCTCTCACTTGATCCTTCTCTAGAAGGGCCTCCCAGTCGTTCTTCTGCACCAGTTCATGCGTGTCGCTGCAGCTCGTAGCTAGGCGATAGTTAAGATCTCCGAGCCATATAATCTTGCTGCAAATTAATCATATGAGGTAGAACTGTATATAAGTTTACTTGAATAATTTGATCGTCGATCCATCTGGCACGAAATGTCGTAAAATTGTTGAACAGAATCATGTTCCTATTACGTATTTTCCATGTAAAAAAGCAAGCATTTAAAGACGCTCACTCGTGTTCCAGGATGGTTTCCGGTGATGCCGCCCCCCGACCAGAAAATCTTTGAGACCGAGGAAATCTAGTCCTCTTGAGAATCTCCATGACGTCCGAGTTCCTCCGCACCTCATCACCGTCTCTCTCTCCCGATGCTAAGTGCGTGCAAACGAAGCAGAACGTGGTCCTCTGGAGAGTCATACTGATTGAAATCGATCCCTGGATCCAAATATCACAATATCAAATCCAGTGAACCGGTTACGAGAAGAGGATTTCAGGAAGGGTGGTAGATCGAGTTGACTAAATTTACGCACCTTATTTCCCATGTAGCCCATGATGCCCCTCCCCACGCACGAGACTTTGAGGCTCGACACGTGCGGCATGAGCCCCGCCCGGACCCACACGCACAGGAAAATCCCCACCATCTGCTTGCTCGCCGCGAGGCGGTACCCACCGGGAGAAGAATCGAGCGGTTCCTCGTCGCTCCCGGAGCCTGGGTAATTACCCGGCTCGCGGTACTCATCGTATCCTCCTTCCTCCTCGTCGTCGATGGAGAGGAGATCCGAGAAGCTGACCCTCGGCTTCTGAGCCGGCTCGGAGTCCGTGTCAGTGCTGTGATTACCGGGGAGTGAGGGGCCGTTGAGTGAGTGGCGAATAAGGGAGAGCCACTTGTAGGCGGGGCCCTTGTCCTCGGCGCCCAGGACATTGCCGGCGTTCAACGGGACGATCTCCTGGAACCTGAGAGACAGCAGAGCGGCAGAGGCTCAGTGCGCGAGTCACGAATTGCCCTGCCCTCGTCCTCGTGTCGTCTCCCTGGATATGCCACGGAGAACGAGGGCAGACTCGTCATTTTGGGAGACGTCCCGCTACAACAACACCACGCCCATGGCAGGTCCTCTGATGTGCTGAATCGGTACCAGCACCCAAAAAAAAAAAAAAAAAAAAAAAGGTACTACAGGCTTCTAATTATCCAAAAAGATGTCATAAATTTACTATTGGGAAGGTTCGGTTTCATTTTTGTACCACAAGCTTGGAGGGTCGAGGACATGGAAAATATTGAACCAAAACTAAATAAATAACTGAAATATGGATGTTTAATTATTATCTAACATTGCAATGACATATTCATATGCAAATACATGATATGTTAGATCAATAAATGCATACATATGTATAAATATATGTGCAGTCATAATGTATATACGTAATATGTTTACATATATTGTTATTTATTTTTGTAAAGTGCGAAATATAAAAAAACTTTAATATTCTTATGATTGACAGATCGAATATTAAAAATATTTGGAAAATTATCATTAACCGCATATAAGCTTGTAAAAAGTTATGTTGGCGTGGAGTTTCTGGATCGACCGGTCAGAGCTGCTACGTTGCAGGACCGTTTCCTGGTTCACTTACAAAACAGATCTCTTGCCGGAGTTGTTCCGGCAGAGGACACTTCGATGCCTAAGTCAGTGACGAATTTCAGCCACAGAATAGGGAAGATGCCGAGAGTGGAAGAGAAAAAGAGCTTTTGGAGATTGAAAATGTGTACGTGCGAGATTATTCACGCGTACCTCTCGAGCTATCTTCCTTATCCATATTTAAAAGATGGCCTCCGGTCTGTGGCTCGTTCTTTTCCCGGAGATCATGGGGAGCCATTCACTCTCATGATTGGCGATCGTGGATTGTCAATGAGCGATTCCGGCCAGATCGGAGGCGTGGTTGCAGGAATTGCGCGCCATGATCATGGCGTGATGAGTGTCGATTGTAACTATTGGTTACAGTTTCCTTTTTGGAACAGATTGTGGTTCAAGCTTTAGGTTTCCCCTTGCGTGGGCCGAAGGCTTGTTATTTCCCCGAGGCCGGAGATCATGTCTATGGCGGGGATCGAAGTTCGTGTCTTAGGAAGTTGATAAGTAGTTCAGACTTCGGCCGGGACCGAAGGTGCTACCCGAAGGACTGGCCTTCGGATGTTGTAGTTCGGTGTGAAGCCTTGAGTTACTTGCAGTTGGCCTTCGCTTAGTCCGAAGTCCATAGTCCGGAGAACCGGGGCTTCGATAAGTCGAACCAGAGCCTGGTTCGTAGTTGAACCAGGATATCCCAACAGTTGCACCGTACTCTCAGTTGTCGAAGCGAAGATCTGCCTCGAGAAGTGAGAGTATTATGACTTGTCGCTTTCTTCCTGAGAGACGGCGCAGTAAATAATTACGGGACCTCTATTGGGCTGCCCATCGCGATCTGAGAATCAGATGGTGGACAGGTGCCATTCCCGGATTGGGGAAAAGTAGGTGGCCCTGAGGCTATTTCTCCTCGTCCCGTTGCGTAGTGGTTGAGGCAATCTTTTGGCTGGGATTTGGATAGTTGTGATGGCTGTTCTCCGCCCGTTGGATGAAGGATATATCTTAGCCTGGCGATCAGTCGTAAGTGGGTTACCTCCCAAGGTAACCTTGAGTCAAATTAACCTTCTGTGGGGGTCCAGAGACCCTTACTTTTCTTTTGGGGAAGGGTGAAGGTCTGGGCAAGGAAGCTTCTTCAACCTCGTCTTATTCTCCGCCCAAACCATTATGGAGTACCAGTCTATTCTTCAGGTAGAATCCTCTTTCCGCCCCTCTGCTTCATTCCTTTGTCATGGAAGAGACCGTAGAGAGTCAGGGGAAGCAGGTTGGGCCCTCGGGAGCCGGAGGTACAGTAGGTCTGGAGTCGGTCCCCAGCTCGGTTTCTCAGAGCAAGGCAACCCTTCTTTGGAAACGTTATCGCATTCTTGAGAAATTTTTCTTTGTCCTCCCCACGCCCGAGGAGCGGGCGAACAAAGCTCCCCCTGGGTGCCTAACTGTATACGAAAATCACCTGAAGGCTGGTCTTCGGTTTTCCCTGCACCCCTTCTTTGTTAAGATTTTTCACTTGTACCAAGTGGTGCCAGCGCAGTTGACCCCAAACAGCATCAGGAACATCTGCGGGTTCCTGGTCATGTGCAGCATTGCCAACGTAGAGCCTAGGACCAACTTGTTCTCGGCCCTTTTCATCCTCAAGAGGGACTTCCACATCAACGGATGGTGGGTGATCGGTCCCAGATCGGGCCACAGGGTGATTAAGGATATGCTTAGTGCCATCCATGGGTGGAAACCTGTCTTTGTGTTTGTGTTGTCCTTCGATCCATGAGGCTTCAACACTGAGTGGAAGAAGCCTCGCCTGACCGCCAATGACGGAAAGAAAGTCTTGGCGGCCGATCAATCGGACTATGATCTTCTGACCAACTCGGAAGTTGCTCCTATCCGGGAGTTGTTGGAGGAGAAGAACCTCCATCGAGCGGGAATCAGTAAATTTCCCTCACTAAGTATAGCAGCGAGAATTTCTGCTCTTCTTCTTTATGTTTCATTGTAGTTCATTTAATTGAGATAATCCCCTTTGCTTGCAGGTGGTGGGATGAAGCGCAATTTGAGCTGGCTTTGCCAGACTTCGGAGAGGAGGGTGGCACAGGCCCCTTCCACTAGGTCTGCAACTCGGAAGAAAGCTCGGAGAGATAGTCCCAAAGGAGACCAAAGCACTTCGTCTTCCCGAGACACCTCCGGAGAAAATGCAGCAGCCGCGGAAGGGGTTCCAGCGAGGCCCTGCCAGTCGAGACTCCAGTGGCGGTCGCCTCCCCAATCGACACAATGGGGGGCCCACCTCAAGGAGTGGATGTGCCACCGGTTTGCCCCTCTGCTGCCGATAGGGGCAAAGCGCGGCAAGTCAAAGGAGAATCCGTTTACGGAGCTTCTTCAGCCAGAGGTCGCTCGACGAACCCTTCGGAGCTCCCGCCTATGGGAGAGCTGCTGGTTCCGGAGGAAGCAAGATAGGCGTTGAAGGGTACGATACAGCCCCACAACCTGGCAATTCTCCGGAACTGGAGCTTTCTCAAGGTGTCTGATTCCGGCTTCGTCGCCCTGCAACAGCTATGACTATCACCGCCTCCTTTGCCTTGAGAGTTATTTGACCCTCGATTCTTCTTTTTTGATATAGTTGGTCTATGACTTCACCTTCATGGAGGAAGGCCTGGGGAACGTAGACAACCTCATCTACGACCTCAAGGAGGAGCCTCAAATTGCTAGGGCTGCCAGGGAAGTAGCCGAGGAGTTGAAGCAATCCATGGAGGACCGTCTTTCCGGGTAACTGATGAAATTCGTGACCTGAAGGGCGAACTGAAGAGCGCCCACTCGAGGACAGCGGGACAAGAGGCAGGGTGGAACAGGAGCAGGAGGCAAATTGAATCCCTGGAGCGGACTGCGAGGGAGAACCAGGAGAGGATGGAGAGCTTGTCCAAGGTGGCGGAGGAGGCTTCTAGGAAGGCCGAAGAGGCGATCCTGGAATTCGAAGCTACCAAGAGGGAGGCCGAAGCCGCCAAGAGGGAGTCCGAAGCTTTGAGGAAGCAAATTGACAATGCCGTGGCTGACTTCAAGATGTCTTCGCAATTTCAGACAGAGATTGATGAAGCATCATTGTATGCCTACCAGCACGGCTTCAATGACGGGCTTTCTAAGGTAATTGAGACCCTCCCTCACCTCGACCTTTTGAAGATCCCCTCCTACAACATAATTGGAGAGGAAGGAGAAGAAGCGGAGGAGGCCGAAGCCGCAGGGGAGGTCGAGGAGTCGCCTTGTCCGGCGGAGGAGGCTGCTACCCCAGTCGAAAATCCGGAGGCGATCCTAGCTTTGATCTCGGCTCAGGAGGTGACTCAGGCTGGAGAAGTCCAGGCTGAAGATTCTCCCGTCCCGGCCCTGATTGATGAGACCCTCTCCGAACAAGTTGATAGGTTGCTCCAGTTCTGTGGTGTGGAGCCTTCTCCTGTTGATGATGAGTGACCTGGATCACTCTGAATGTATTTTTTTTTTTACTTGTATTGCCAATGAACTTTGTACTACAATTTTCCCAGATTTTGGAATGAATTCTCATTTCTTTGCATATACATTGTTGTGCTTCATGTGTAGCTTGAAACAATTTTATCGTTTCTCCTTTTGCCTAGTCGAACAATAGTCTCCGAAGGCCGTCCAGTCGATAAGAGCCGGTTTTACCGCTCTCTTTTCTGCTTGGTTGAATAGTCATGGCCGAAGGCCATTCAGTCGGTAAGGACGAACCCTTGAATGGACCAAAACTCCGTTGCGTTGCCTTCCTTCGGATGTTTAGCTTGTTCGTTGGGACGGACAGGAGTCATCTCCCTGCCAATCAATAATTAGGGAGATTTGATTAGGATCACCGTTGTCCACGTGGCACGTCGAAATTTGTACAGTTGCAATCTCTTACGCCCTATGAGCCGCCGGGCCTTTTTTTTTTCCAAAAAGAGACCATTAATGATGCCATCGCATGATGCGGAGTTCTCCGGATTCGAAGCGATGGCGGTTGCCATCCCGGGGATGGCTTCCGAGAGACATTCTGGCTCTCGAAGCGTCACCTGGACATATGGTGCCTTCTCATATGGCCGGGAAGGACGTGGGACGCGCCTCCCCGCAGTCGATCGTGGGTGCAGGGTTTCTATAAATAGGACCCTGCCCCCTGCTGTCGAAGGCCATCATTTTTGTTGGTGTCTTCCTTCTATTAGTCATGAGGTTCAGCACTTTCGAGCTCCATCGTGCAGTGAAAAGGAGGGCTATTGAGCCCAAGAGGAAGAGAAGTCCGGAGCCATCTGGGCCTGTCGGCAAAGAGGAGGAGCCTCTGGTGGACCATCTCGAGAAGAAAGTCCGCCTTCTGGAGGCTCAGTTGAGGGAGGCCCGGGCCCAAGTCATGGCAGCGACCACGGTGGCGGAGGAGGCGAAGAAAGAGGCGGCGGAGGCCGTCGCAAACTTCAGAACTTCTACCTCATTCAAGGATGAGCTTGTCGGGGTGGCCCTGGACTCCTTCCACCAGGGGTTTTGGGAGTGCCGGAGGAAAGCCTCTAAGTTTTATAACTTGAAGGGCTTGGATAATATCAAACCCTCCGTTCCCTTCCCCGGCCATGAATTTGATTCTGACTTCGATGAGGGGTCGGACTCGAGTTCGGACGGGAACCCTGGGGGCCCTTCGTCATCCCATCTGGTCTCTCCCTGACGGTACGGGAAAAATCCGTCGGGGAGTTAATGCAAATTTTCCAACCCTGCTGTTGCTGCTGCTGCTTCTTTTTTTTTTTTTGTATCTCTCTTTATGAGAGTTTCTTTTCTTTTTCTTACTCTCTTTATAGGAGAGTTTCTTTCTTTTTTCTTTTTTCTTTCTTTCCTTTTCTTTTTGTAAGAAAAATTGAAAGAAATGGAAAATCTTTTCTTTTACCTCTTCCCGTATATTTTCTGTGATGTGTTGCATCACGATTTGTCCATAATGTAGACTCCATAAATCACTTGCGGTTTGTAGGAAAGAAGTAGGGTTCGTTGGACCGCTCTGAGAGTGTTTGTTGTTGACAGAGAGGACAATAATGGTCCTCTTAGGCATGTGTTCAGATTTTCCGTAGGGTAGGATGTTTACACCATCCCTTTGCTCTTTCTATCGTAATTAAGGTAGGCTGTTCAGGCCCGCCTCGGTACGTGTTCGGATTCACCGTAGGGTAGGTTACGAAAATCATTCTTGCGCCTTTGATCTTTTTGGTGGCCTGGTTAGGCCATCCATTGTGCTCGTCGGGCATCTCGATAAGGTGAGTGGATCAGGCTCTCCTTTACGCAGTTGACCAATTTTTCAGATCCGGTCATTTGGGCTGTTGTCGTTCAGTTGATGCAACTAGCCGTTCTGAGTCGAGTAGGGTTGAGGAGCTTTGCACAGGAATTTTTTGGAACTTTTTCATTGATAGTATTTGCGAAGGTTTTATACATTCCATGGCCGAGATAGGGTCTTCCCCTCCAGGGTCTTGAGTCGATATATCCCTGGTCGAATGACTTCTTCAACTTGATATGGGCCTTCCCAGTTGGGGGAGAGTTTATCCTGTTCCATTGGCCTGGACACCTCTGCTCTTCGCAATACCATGTCCCCCGTGCGGAAAGTTTGCTCCTTCACCCTTGCATTGTAGTACTTGGCGACCTTTTGCTGGTATGCCGCCATTCTTATCCGGGCCTATAGCCTGGTGCTTGATAGCAGATCTAGATCGATCCTTCTGCAATCGGAATTCTCAGGCTCTTCATAGTTGTCAATTCTCATGGACTATAGGGAGACTTCGATAGGTAGCACGGCTTCGGTACCGTAGGCTAGGTTGAACGGAGATTCGTCGGTGGCCGTTCTTGGGGTAGTTCGGTACGTCCAAAGAACAAATGTCAATTCTTCGGCCCAAAGCCCTTTGGCGGCGTTCAACCTTGTCTTTAGACCATGGAGGATGGTCCGGTTGGTGACTTCGGCTTCTCCGTTGGACTGTGGATGAGCAACGGATGTTAGCCAATGCTGGATATGGTACCGAGCATAAAAGTCCTTAAACTTCGGATTGTCGAATTGTCTCCCGTTGTCCGTGATGATGATGTGTGGGATACCGAACCTGAAGATGATGAAGTTTTTCACAAAACTTTCCACCCTGCCCTTTATGATTTTGGCCAATGGTTCGGCTTCCACCCATTTTGTGAAATAGTCGATGGCCACTAGGAGAAACTTCCTTTGCCCTGATGCTGGTGGGAACGGGCCAAGGATGTCCATCCCCCACTGGGCAAAGGGCCATGGGGCTACCAACTGAGTCAGGTGACTCGCAAGTTGTCTCTTCACATTGGCATACCTCTGGCATTGGTCGCACTTCCGCACGAAATCAACTGAGTCCTTCTGGATGGAGGGCCAGTAATACCCTTATCGAATAACCTTGTATTCTAGAGATCTGCCTCCCAAGTGATCCCCGCATATGCCCTCGTGGACCTCTCTCAATGCATAATCTGCATCGATGGGTCCGAGGCATTTTAGCAGTGGTTGGGAGAACGATCTCTTGTAGAGGGTTCCGTCTAAGATGACGTATTGAGACACCATCCAGCGGATCTTCTTGGCCTCTACCTTATTTTCGGGCAGTTCTCCTTCGTTCAGGAATCTGATGATGGGATCCATCCAGCTTGGCTCAGCATCATTCTGGCGCACCTCTGCAGCTTCTTCGGCAATACTTGGAGTTTCAAGATGTTCAACAAAGGTGCGCCTGAGAGACTCCGGTGCTGTAGTTGCCAGTCGAGACAGTGCATCCGCCCGAGAGTTCTCCGATCGGGGAACATGAATAATTTCAAAATGTTCCAGTTGGGAGGATAAAGCCTGAACCTTCTCCAAGTATTGCACCATGGTTGGATCTTTGGCTGCATACTCTCCATTGACTTGATTCACAGCCAGTTGAGAATCGGAGAAGGTTTGGAGTTACCGGACTCCCAGATCTTTGGCGATCCGAAGTCCGGCGAGTAGGGCCTCATATTCGGCCTGATTATTGGAGGCGTGGAAGGAGAAACAGAGTGCATACTCTATAATCTGGCCGTCAGGTTCGGCCAACATGAGTCCAGCCTCGCACCCGATAGCATTGGAAGCTCCGTCCACATGAAGCACCCAAACGGACTTCATCTCCCTCGGGATTTCTTCTTTATCCGAAGAGGCTTCATCTTTGAACTTCCAGGTGCACTCGGCCAGAAAATCGGAGAGCACGTGGGCCTTCATAGCCGCTCGGGGCTGGAAGCTAATGTCAAATTTGCTTAGCTTCATAGCCCACTTGGCTATCCTTTCAGAAGTGTCCGGAGATCGGAGAACGATCTTGAGAGGTTGATCAGTCAGCACCACGATAGCGTGGGCCTGGAAATATGGCCGTAGTCGCTTTACCGCAATCACTAAAGAGTAGATCAGCTTCTGCATCCTTGCATATCGCGTTTCTGTGTCATGCAGGATTTACTGATGTAGTAGATCGGCTTGTGGGACCCGTCTTCTTCCTTCCGGACAAGAATCGAACTCAATACTTCGTCTGAAGCAGAGAGGTGCAGGTAGAGGACCTCGCCTTCTTTTGGCTTGGAGAGTAAGGACGAGGTCTCCAAATACTTCTTCAATTCCTCAAAGGCAACGCGACAGTCTTTGGACCATTCGAAGCCCTTTGATTGTCGGAGTACCTTGAAGAACGGAAGACACTTCTCGGCAGACCGAGAGATAAATCTGCTTAGGGAGGCAATCCTCCCTGTCAACTGTTGGACTTCCTTTTTATAGGAGGGATGTCGCATATCCTTCAAAGCCTGGATCTTCTCGGGGTTGGCCTCAATCCCTCATTTGGTGACAAGGAAGCCTAGGAATTTACCCGATATGACCCCGAAGGTGCACTTCACCGGGTTTAACTTCATTTGGTAGCACCGGAAAGCGCTCCAAGTCGCGGATGTGGTCTCTCCGGTGGAGACTCTTGACGATCATGTCATCAACATAGGCCTCCATATTTCTTCCCAGTTGCTTTTCAAACACCTTATTGATGAGTCTTTGGAATGTTGCCCTGGCATTCTTGAGGCCGAACGGCATCATCTTGTAGCAGTAGAGACCTTTATCAGTGATGAATGCCGTCTTCTCCTCATCTTGTGGATCCATTCTGATCTGGTTGTAGCTGGAGAAGGCATCCATAAAGCTCAACAACTGGTGGTCGGCGGTAGCGTTGACCAGTTGATCAATCTTTGGGAGAGAGAAGCTATCTTTTGGGTAAGCCTTGTTGAGATCTGTATAGTCGATGCAGATCCTCCACTTGCCGCTAGCTTTCTTCACCATTACTACATTGGCCAGCCACTCAGGATAGCGGGCCTCTCTAATGAACCCTACCTTGAGGAGCTTGCCGACCTCTTCATCAATAGCTTGCTGTCTTTCGAGGGCGAAGCTCATTTTCTTCTGTCGCACCGTCTTGTACCTAGGGGTTACTTCCAGCCGATGAGTAATCACTTCGACGAGAATCCCGAGCATGTCTAAAGCCGACCAGGCGAAGACATCGGCGTTGTCCCTGAGAAAACGGATCAGCTTCGTTCTGGTTTCCTCGTCAAGGGCGCTCACAATTTGCACAACTCTGGAGGGGTCTTCCTCTTTCAAAGGTATCGGGATGGTCCTCTCCATGGGTTCACCAAGGTTTGTGGTTGAATCCCTCGGATCTAGCTGATCCGGAGTAGTCGAATCTTTGAAATGCTTGTCTTCAATCATTAGACATTGCCGTGCCGTCCTCTGGTTCCCTCTAACTTCTCCAACACCATTCCTGGTGGGGAAGCATACTAAGAGGTAGTGAGAGGAGATCATGGTCCGGAACCTGTTCAATGCGGGCCTCCCCAGAATAATGTTGTATGCAGAGGGGATCTGGACCACCATGAAGTTGATCGGCAATGTCTTTTGTCGATGCTCGGAGCCGAGGGTTACAGGCAACACTATCTCCCCTTCGGCATAAACTTGGTTGCCCCCGAACCGGAGAGTGGTATGGGGGATCTTTGTATTTGATGTCTAGGCAAACACATTTTGGAGAATGCATCGTACATCAAGACATCAGTCGAACTTCCATTATCAATAAGAACTCTCTGTACATCATAATTGGCCACTACGGCCGAAATTACAAGAGGGTCGTCGTGCGGGAGCCGGACTCCCGCTAGGTCATCGTCGGAGAAGAAGATGGAGTTGTTATCTTTCAGTCGCTTTGAAGTTTCATCTTCATCCCTTCTCCAGTTGACGGGCCGGTGTATCATCCCTACATCTCCGTTGGTGGGCCTTTGATTTGGCAATTCGACCTCTTCAGGAGGTGGCCGGGGAACAGTTACTTCCGACCGGGGTCCCTGGCGATGATGTACCATCCCAGGTATCCTCTTTTGATGAGATCCTCAATCGCATCCCTCAGCTGGATGCATTCTTCTGTGTTGTGGCCGTGGTCCCGGTGGAATCGGCAGAACTTGTTCCTGTTCCTTGCGAAAGAGGAGGCCTTCATGGGACGGGGCCGTTGGAGATAGTTTTCTTTTTCTATCTCCATGAGGATCTTCTCTCGAGGGAGGTTGAGGGAGGTGTATGAGTCGAATCTTCCTCCTAATGCTCTGGGCTTGGGAAAGCTTCTCCGACGGTCTGCATATCTACCGCCGTTGTTATTGGAAGTTTGGGGGCCTTGCCCCTTGTTATTCTTCTTCTTTGAAGGGGGTTTCCCTTCAATCATACGTCGATTCGCCGCATGCTCTTCAGCATCGGCGTATTTCTGAGCCCTTGATAGGAGCTCAGCGTAGCTTTTGGAGAACTTCTTGTCCAGGAAAAAAGTAAGCCTGGAGGTTCGAAGCCCCTTTTTCAAAGCTGACATGGCCACGTGCTCGTTGAGATCGGGGATCTCAAGCGTGGCCACATTGAACCTGGAGATGTAATCTCTCAGGCTCTCTCCTTCATTCTGGTGAAGGAGAAAGAGTGTGTCCGTATTCCGAGGAGTCTTGCGGCAGGTCCTGAAATGTAAGACAAATAATTTTTCCAACTCGAAAAAGGAATCGATGGTACCTGGGCGCAGGCTTGAGTACCACATCCGAGCGGACTTCTTCAAGGAAGCCGAGAACGCCAGACAGTACATCGCGTCCGAAGCTCCTTCAATCATCATATGGGCTTTGAAGCTGCCCAAATGGTCAAAGGGGTCAGAGGTGCCGTCGTAGGGTTCCATCTGGGGAACCCTAAAGTGCCGAGGAATGTCCTCCGCCATGATGCGGTCGGTGTAGGGTGGGCGTAGATCACCCACAATCAGGTCCTCGGGATCTCTCTGATCCCGTATTCTCTGTTCTCGCGCCCTTGCCATCTCTGATTCGATGGCTCTGAACCTCCCATCATTATCGGGAGTCTGCCTGGGCGCTCTCTCCACCGGAGTGGAGTCTTCGAAGGAGGAGGAGGAAGTTTGCCTAGGCTTTGTCCCTTTTTGTGGGGAATCGGCAGACCTAGGCAGTCTCCAAGTTCGGCTTTCGGGAGAGGGCCGAGAATGGGGGGAGGGATGCGCTGAATCCTCCCGTGGTGCTCTCCTTCTTCGGGATCGAGAGCTATGTCTGGAAACAGCCGGTGGATTTGCCACCGGGAAGGCTCTGTCTTGAAACTCTTGAACCATGGCCGTCAGGTTGGCGACCTGGTTCATAAGAGCTTCGAACTGCTATGCTCCCACAACAACCATGGGAGGTGGAACATCGTTCTCCTCCGGAGGTGCACCCCCCTGAGACGGAGCACGACTCCAGCTTGTAGAAGCATTTTGAGCTTTTCTTCTTACCATCAAGAAATTCTTTGTTTCTTCCCCTTATCTGGGGAGGAGCTTAACAAATGTTAGTAATACGCCCCCCCTTCCTGGCGCGTCAATCTGTTGGCGTGGAGTCCCTGGATCGGCCGGTCGGAGCCGCTGCATCGCAGGACCGCTTCCTGGTTCACCTGCAAAACAGGTCCCTTGCTGGAGTTGTTCCGGCGGAGGATACTCCGATGCCTAAGTCAGTGGCGGATTCCAGCCACAGAATAGGAAAGATGTCGAAAGTGGAAGAGAAAAAGAGCTATTGGAGATTGAAAATGTGTATGTGCAAGATTATTCACGCGTACCTCTCGAGCCATCTTCCTTACCCATATTTAAAAGATGGCCTTCGGTCTGTGGCCCGCTCTTTTTCGGAGATCATGGGGAGCCATTCACTTCCATGATTGGCGATCATGGGTTGTCAATAAGCGGTTCCGGTCAGATCGAAGGCGTGGCTGCAGGAATTGCGCGCCATGATCATGGCGTGATGAGTGTCGATTGTAACCGTTGGTTACAGTTTTCTTTTTGGAACAGATTATGGTTCAAGCTTCGGGTTTTCTCTTGTGTGGACCGAAGGCTTGATATTTTTCCGAGACTGGAGATCATGTCTACGGTGGGAACCGACGTTCGTGTCTTCGGCCGGGGCCGAAGGTGCTACCCGAAGGACTGGCCTTCGGATGTTGTAGTTCGGTGTGAAGCCTTGAGTTGCTTGCAGTTGGCCTTCGCTTAATCCGAAGTCCGTAGTCTGGAGAACCGAAACTTCGATAAGTCAAACCGGAACCTGGTTCGTAGCTGAACCAGGATATCGCAACAGGTTATATAAATTAGAAATAGATATTATCATATAAATTTTGAAAAAAATACATTCCATGAAACATTAAAGAACAAGAACATTACAAATAAAACACAAGCGTTACGCATAAAACAGCAAACTATGGTCGAAAAAGAGCAGCAGGGAGCGTTGTCCGTGCCACTCATGTCCCTGCCTTTTGGCTTCTTTGTTTGGCGTTCGGCGCAGCACCGATAGTTGTCCCAACCAGTACATAGAAAAGATGGTCGAGTTTTTTTAAGGAAAAAGCCAGAGGCCGCAGGGGAATAATCATGATTAGCAACAAAAACAACAGATGCCTGAGCTAAGCCAGCAAGAAACAAATAGCACATACCCGATGACATAGACGTCGGCGGGGAAAGGCGTGCTCATAAGCCAATCTCTCAAGTTGAGGCCCCCGTGTGGAGCTCTCCCTCCCACGTTCCACGTCCCCACGAACATCCTGCTCTCAGTATTAAACCATAATTCAAAAAATATTAAATAACAACTAATAAAAGACCAACTCCTTTTTATATTGCTAATTTTTTTGAGATTAAACAAAGATAATTGATAATAAACTTTCAGATATTTATATCCAAAACATTGAAAGAAGAACCTGAGATTTATAGCAGGAGGTGAAGGACTGATTGGCATATCGACTCTGAATCGGAGCGATTTAAAATTTTCAGAGATTTCCACTAACCATCCACCTGCAAAGAAGAGAGAGAAGAAAAATGAGTCATTTCGTTCCGTAAATGCCTCTCTTCAAGTTCAAAATTTGTTTAGAACTAAAAAAATAGTTAAAGAAATACGAACAGCTTGGAGGCCAAGCAGAGAATTAGTATAGAGGGAGTAGTCATGAAAAATGCTTGCCTGACAAATCCCTTCTCATACGAAGGCTACCATCCTTGTCTGAACAACTCTTCCTTCTTTTTTCCTGTACCCTTCCCCATCTCTCTCCTATATCGGAGCGAGGGAGAAAAAAGAAAACAAACTTTTGATAAGCAAAAAAGAGGAGGTGAAAGAAGATTGGATGAGTCATCAATCCAAAAAAGATATGGTTCGAACCTTTACCATTGCGGTCGGAATGGAACTCTCCGCATTTTAGGTTGAACCATTTTCTTACCACCATTTTCGGCCAAGAAGATGACTGCGAAAAAACGAGTTGATTTCAGAAACTTTTGCCACAAATGATTCAAATGATAAAGTTATTTTCTTATTTTAAAAAATATAATTTGTGAAAAATCTTACCTTGCGAATTTTTCCGGGCTCTGTTCTCATGTTTCCAAAGAAAAAAGAGGAACCCTGATAAGAGAGACGAGGCCAAAAGACCGGAATTATGTCTAGCGTGACGACTGTTAAATAGTATATGCTAAAGAGAGACGGATCAAAGGAAAAAAAAAGGGTCATTTTTTTAAAAATTCATTTTTTTTTTTAGCTTTGTGCAGAGGAGAGGAAAGAGGCAGAGCCGCAGAGTGGGAGGATAAACCAAAAAAAAAAAAAAAAAGGCCGAGGAAAAAGTTAAATGATGCCTTTCTCTTCACGGATAATGCTTTCTCAGCTGGAGCTGGTGCAAGCCAACCCAGTTACCCAGGAAAAGGTGGGGGAAGAATAGAGAGCATAAAGATGTACCAAGATATAAAAAATCTAAAGCTTTTAGGACCGACCTCGGGTTAATGGCAACTTCGAGAAGAGGAAGTGAAGAGAAGTTTTCACCTGCTGTCTACCTGGAGAAAACATCCCTCCCCGATGTAGCAGTACAAGTTCTCATAACGACTAACGGTGAAAGAGAAAGCCCGTGATAGAGAAACAAGAAAGAGAATCCTACCATGTGACACGGAGAAGAAAAGATATCTGTGCCATTAAATCAAAATTCTCAGATAACTACTGAATGAGTGGTGTCATTTATTCTGGTACCCCATGAGATCCAGAGCAGAAAATGAAACCGTGGCAAGCCATAAAGATCCCCTCAACCCCAGAACTCACGCTTAGGAACTCAATAAAATGCGAGAGGCAATCCTTTTTCATCAAGAACAGCACTGCCGCGCCTCCGTTTCACATTTCTCCCAGCAAACACCGAGAATAAGTCACTACTAACATAAATACATATCGAAAGGCCTCACGGATCATAGACAAATAAGCAAAAAAGAGACCTTCTGTTCTTGCAAGAAGGAAGAGAGAACATGAGTTGAAACAAAAGTAATTAAAAGAGGCTGGAATGCAACAGAGGAAAATAAGACACACGATCGGGGCTTACCGTACTTCCTCCACCCCTTGTTGTCGTCACGTCTCCTTCTGTTCTCTTCCTTAATTTCCTTCTCCTCCTATCTGAAGCGAAGTGGCGATTGGATGACCGGGACCATGGTTTTATGGCCGCTCCTTCGCTCGCCGTAGTTGGGCACGTCGGCAGCAAGAAAGGAGTAGAGAGAGATGGAGAGAGAGGGGGGCCCTGGTTCGATCCGGACCCTCCCATGTGACGGCTAGTACTATGCGCTCGCTTTTATCTCGGTCAACAGATCGCTCGACTTGCATTGCCCCTGGACTAAAACGACCCTACATGGCTGTATAATCACGAAAACGCCATGACGATGCTGTCACCCGCCGGGTTCCAACTTAGGATCCGGATACACTATCCACGTGCTTATAAATATTATAAATTTAAAATTTAAAATTTATGGACCGTCAAAACGTTCTGAGATGACTGGCAGTCAATTGAATACAGGGGAGGATCAGCTGTCAGTCTGTTAAAGAATTCTAGATGAAGTTAGACACCTTCTAGTTGGCGTTGATGAAGAATTTGGCTCGAGATATGGTCGGTCTCGCCTTCAAGTGCGTGAGGCGAGACGGAGGCAAGGTTCCAGCTGGAAATTAATCTGAAAAGTTCAAAAACGCAAGCAAGATGAGCAAGGGAAACTACGTGGATACCGTCGCCGTCTAAAATCCGATCCCACCAAAACTGGATGAGCTGGCGGACTATAATTGTGAGATGGTCCTAAAAACAAAAGAGGAGCCAAGGAGACGGCAATTCTATGGGAACGGTCAAGATTTGAGGGAAGGTACGAGATCATAAAAGTGCTCCCTCGAGTTGATATTTGTAGACGGAAGAGCATAGGTTTTTCTTTTTAATTATTATTTAAACAAACGGGTGAACGCACTATCGCAGTGCGAGCACAATCTAAATGGCCGGAATATATAATATCATGCAAGTTTCGAGAGTAAATATCATCCTGATTTCAAGTCCAGCTTTTGGTGTGCTCAGCAAGAACAGAAAGCATTGTTTGCCTTTCAAAAAATATGCCATACAGACATTGCGATGGAATGACCGATAAAACTCCATATATCAGAGGATTGAATGGATCTTCAGATACTTTGTTTTATCCCAGATCCAATCAAAAATTATGGCAAAATCATACTGGTGTGGTGGGATCGCTAACGTGGAACCTATGTTAGATTCAATCAGATGCCCATTGGACGAAGCTGCCATGATGGATTTTTCTTTTCGGACAAATTCGTCAGGCGGCTCCCTTGAGATCGAGGCGTCGTGGCCGAAGTCGAGCTCCGCCTCTCTCCGGACTCCTTCGCCAGGTGGCTCCTTCGAGGTCGAGACGCTATGGCCGAAGTCAAGCTCCGCCTCCCTCCGGACTCCTTCGCCAGGCGGATCCCTCGAGATCGAGGTGCCGTAGCCGAAGTCGAGCTCCGCCTCTCTCCGGACTCCTTCGCCAAGCGACTCCCTCGAGGTCGAGACGCCGTAGCTGAAGTCGAGCTCCGCCTCTCTCCGGACTCCTTCGCCAAGCAGCTCCCTCGAGATCGAGATGTCGTGGCCGAAGTCTAGCTCCTCTTCCCTGAGCTGGCCCCACTTCGGGCGAAGGGACCAACAGCCGAAGGATGCTATCAAGCCGTCCAAGGATCACGGAGAAGCGCCCGCCAAGCCACAATAATTATCCCAGTTACCACTTACACCGAAAGGGAAAGAGTCTCCCGATCGAGGCGCTGCGCTCCCGATCGACCGTCTGTACTATCCAAAAGAGAAAGTCAATCCAGGAGATTCGAATTCAGGGGGCGGCTGCCCCCCGATCGAGGCTCTGCCAGATTTTCCAAAATGGAGCGACCAGAAGGAGGGTCGGGGAACACGGTGCTGTTCCCTATCACGAATGAGGAAAGACACCTCGCGCACGGTGAGGAACATCACCGCACGTGCCTGCAAATGATGGGAGGATCCCAAGGCAAGTGACTGGCGGCCATCCTAGCTTAAAAGAGTTCTCCAAGGTTCCAAGGGGAGGTAAGTGACAAAGGAGCGGAAGGGACGGCATACAGGTGAACATCCGAAAGACCAAGTGCTACTGGAGACCCATTGGAAAGGTCTCGACCGACATAACCATTCAGTCTGAGCTCTTCGCCGCTGTCACTTTCCTCGCTCTATTCTCAACCCGTTTATACTCTCCAACTCATAAGTTTCTCCTCCTAGCGTGGAGTCCATCTACGGGGCTCGACCGAGAGGATCTGTTTTCCTGGATCGCCACTGACTTGAGCGAAAGAGTGCCCCCGTCGGGATCACCAGCCCGGGTCTCCTCTGTTTTGCAGGTCTGGGCACATGAGCAGCTTCTCGAGCGACGAGAGTGCGGTCCGAGGTCGAATCCAGCTACAGGCCATAGCGGTCTTGGCGGTAACAAATTGGCGCGCTAGGAAGGGGGGCAGGACATATCTTGATCCAAGTCAATCCCCTTGCAAGCAACCCCACCAGGAGCATGGTGATGACCCGTACGAGGAAGGTTTCCACTAGCCATGCAGGGGATCTCCCTTCTCGTGGGGACCCGCACAATCCAGAAAGGGAGCTCCCCGCTCCATCACAACTGCCCCCGGCAGATGCTCAGTTGGCTGCACTCGCCCAGCAAATGCAGTTCTTGACTGTAGCTATGCACCAGTTGCAGCATCAGCATCGATCCCTGGCCACCCACCAACAACCAGGGACTCCTGCGGCCCAAGCTGCCGCACCCTGTAATAGCCTGCATTCCTTCCAAGGAAGGCCTTCGCAGTCGCGGGCTACAACAGACCATCGTAGAAGCCACAGGACAGAGACAATGGTCCGGGTCTACCGATCGGGAAAGCCGCTCCCCGACCTTCGAGCAGGCTGCTACCAAGCACCACCAAGGTTACAGGAGCAAGGCCCCATGTCGCGACCCCCCTCAGCTGCTACCTTCACCTCCTCCGTCGACCTCAGCAGAGGGTTCAACCGACGAGGCTATTAGGTGCATGACCGAAAGGCGCCTGGAAGAACAGGAGTGCAAGCTAGCGGAGCTATCCCGCCAGTTTGCGAATTTGCAGGGATCCTCCAGCGAGCCTACGGGCTATGACCCCCGTCCCCCTTTCTTCTGAGAGATCCAAAAGGAACAGATCCTAGGTCGATTCCGCATGCCACAAGTGGATCCCTATGACATGACCGCCGACCCCTTGGACCACCTTGAGAGCTACAAGATCTTCATGAGGGTCCAAGGAGCAACCGACGCTCTCCTCTATGTCGCTTTTCCATCCACTCTCCGGAAGGAGGCTCGAGTCTGGTTCACCCGTCTCGAGCCTGAAAGCATCAGCTATTTCACTCAGTCGGAGCGAAAGTTTGTGGCTCACTTCGATGCCTGTCGAAAAGTGCCACGGGAGGCGGACAGCATCTTCTCCATCAGGCAGTAAGACCACGAGCTCCTGTAGGACTACGTGGCTCGTTTTAAGGTTGCCACACTGGAGATCTACAACCTGGATGAGCCAGTTGCCATGCTGGCGCTAAAGAGAGTGCTCAGGACTTCTCGCCTGACCTACTCCTTGGATAAGAAGCTCCCGAAGATGTACTCCAAACTCCTCCTCCATGTTCATAAGTACATCCATGCCAAGAAGGCGAACCGTACAAGAAGGGAGCTAGATGGGAAGCCATTGAAGAAGCCATATTCCAGAGAGACGTCCAGGGTGCAGAAGCCCGGACTGGCCACACCAAACTTTTGCCAGGGGCCAAAGCTGAAGGGCGGCCCCATTCCCGAAAAAAGATACACACCTCTCCTTGCCCCGAGAATGAAGATCCTCATGAAGATTGAGGGCAAGCGCTACCTGCATCGCCCGCCTCCACTGAGGCTGTCTAATGGTCGTGACATGATGAAGTACTGCCAATTCCACTGCGACCACAGTCACGACACCGAGGAGTGCCGCCACCTCAAGAGAGAGATTGAAGACCTCAGAAAAAGGGGCAACCTCAGAAGGTTCGTGGGGGGCAAGGCCCGGCGGAATCTCAGGCACTCGCTGATCTCCCTCCAGTCCCTGCAGTCGACAACCGGCCTACCGAAAAGCCTATGGGGATGATCTGTTGGGAAATCGAGCGCGCCCCTAAGAGGGCCCGGGGGAGAGAAAGTTTGGAAAATGTACTTCCCTTTGTGAGGGAGAAGGAGCCCGGGAATGAAAATGTAAATAATGATGCCGTGGTCATCGAGATGACGATCGCCAAGCATCTTGTAAAACAGATTATGATCGATAATGAAAGTTTGACTGATGTCCTTTTTACTATGCTTTTTCCAGGATGAGTATGTCCTCTGCTCAACTTAGGCCATGCACACTCCCCTTGTCGGTTTTACAGGGGACTTTGTGGGAGTCGAGGGGAAGATCACTCTCCCTGTTACGCCGGGGTGCTATCTCGGCAGAGCACCGTCATGATGACCTTCATAGTTGTTAGGCTTCCCTCGACCTACAACATGATTTTGGCCACCCTGGCTCAATCTTCTTGACGCGGTTATTTCCACCAAATGGTTATTGGTACAATTTCCCACTCCCTATGGTGTTGGAGAAATGAGGGGGGCACCTCAACCGATCCAACACTGTCTCCAAGCCATTCCTAGGGCCAAAACCTCCGAGGAAGATCCAGTATCGACGACCTCGACCAAAGGGTGCAGGACCCCAGAGGTGGCCTGGTCGAGTGCCTGCTATCATATCCACTCGGAGCAGACCCGGCGAAGACGGTACAGATTGGGGCCCAGTTGCAGGAGGAGGAGCGGGCCCACTTGCTGGAGTTCCTTCGAGTGAACGCAGACGTATTCGCCTGGACGGTGACCGATATACCCGGGATTCCCCCTGACATCATCATACACAAGTTGAGCATCGACCTGAAGTACTGTCCTGTTCGCAGAAGAAGAGAAGCTTTGCCCTAGAGAAGCAACGGGCGATCAATGATGAGGTGGATAAGCTCCTCGCAGCCGGCTTTGTCCGTGAGGTACAATATCCTAGCTGGCTGGCGAATGTCGTCATGGTCAAGAAGAATAATCGAAAGTGGAGGATCTACATGGACTATACCGACCTCAATCGGGCCTATCTAAAGGATAGCTTCCCTCTATCGAAGATCAACCAATTGATGGACGCCACCTCGGGGCACCGCTTGCTCTCTTTTATGGATGCATTCTTTGGATACAATCAAATTCGAATGCATCCGAAGGACGAGGAGCACACTACCTTCATCAAACTGACAGGCCAGATTGTGGCCTTGAGCTAATTCATCTTGAGGTCGGTCGACCGCTGCTACCTTTCTTTAAGGCAATATGCAAGGTTCATGACTTCGACTGGACGAAGAATGCAAAGTAGTGCCTTTGAGGAGTTGAAGAATTTCTTGGCATCACCGCCCCTGCTCTCTAGATTAGAGGAAGGAGAGGAGCTCCTGTTGTACCTGGCGGTCACCCTGGGGACCGTCAGCTTGGTTCTTATCCGCACAGATGAGGACGGATCACAGAAATCGGTGTACTACGCCAGCAAGATCCTTCGAGATGCGGAGATCGGGTATACCCGCTCAGAAAAGTTAATTTTTTGCTCTTATAATGTCTGCCTAATGCCTTAGGCCATACTTCCAGGCACACCCGATCGTGGTCCTAACGGACCAACCATTGAAGGCCGTGCTCAGTCATCTCGACACATCCAGATGCTTAGCCAAGTGGGCATTGAAGCTCAGTAAATTCGACATCATATACCAGTCGTGGTCATCTCAGAAAGCCCAGGTGTTGGCCAACTTCCTGGTCAAGTGCACAGGACTTGCCGAACAGCCAGGGCAGACCACCCCGGAGCGTCAAGTGGAGCTCGAGGTCGAGGAGGAGTCTTGGGTCCTCTATGTGGACAACGTGTCCAATGCGGGCGGGAGTGGAGCAGGCCTCATCCTCGCTAACAATGACGGGATCGTGGCCGAGTGTGCGCTCCATTTCCGATTCACGATGACCAACAACCAGGCGGAGTACGAGGCACCCTCGCTGGGCTAAGAGTCTCTCACGAGCTGGGTGTACCCAACCTGAAGGTCTTCATCAACTTCCAGCTAGTAGCCGTGTATGTCTCAGGAGAGTATGAGACCCGAGATCCCCAGATGATGAAATACCTGGAATGGGTCCGTTCGAGCACGATGGGTTTTCGACGCTTCAGCATCTCCCACATCCCTCGTGAAGAGAATGCTGCGCCGATGCCCTGTCAAGGCTGGTGACCTTGCCAGACTTGTCACTAGGGCGCGCCTACATCAGGTACCTGGAAAGTCCAAGCTACGAGTCTCCAGGAGAAGTCCAGCAGGTCCCCTAGAGCCCAGCTGGATGGACCAGTACATCAGATACATCACCAACGGTACCCTACCAGAAGATCGCATGGAGGCTGGCCTCGTCAAGAAGAAGGCCGCATGATTCGTCCTGATGGACGGACAGCTCTATCGCAGGTCCTACTCCTATCTACTCCTGAAGTGCCTGAGACCCACAGAGGCGGCCTTTGTGCTCCAAGAAATACACGAGGGTCTCTGCGGGAACTACATCGGGGGAAGGATGCTAGCGTAAAGCCCTCCGTCAGGGATACTATTGGGAAACTAAAAGGGCGGACGCGACCGACTTCGTGAAGAAGTGCAACCGCTGCCAACGCCACGCCCACATACAGCATCAACCATCGGTGCCACTCTCCCAACTCTCCGCACCCTAACCATTCGCCCAGTGGGGGATGGACATCCTTGGTCCTTTCCCTTCTGCGTCCGGACAATGCAAGTTTCTAATAGTGGCTATTGATTACTTCACCAAATGGATGGAGCGGAGCCGCTAGCATGGATTACCAAAGCCAAGGTCTGCCAGTTCTTCTGAAAGTCGATCATCTGCTAGTTCGGACTCCCCCACAACATCATCACCGATAATGGATGGTAGTTTGACAACCGAGAGTTCGAAGAATTCTGCACCGACCTCGGCATCCAGCATCGCTTCAACTCAGTGGCTCACCCCCAGACCAACAAAGAGGCCGAGGTGACCAACCAAACAATTCTCTAGGGACTCCGGACTAGGTTAGACCAGGCCAAGGGTAGGTGGGCAGAAGAACTCCCTAGTATTTTTTGGGCCTACCACACAATACCCAGGACGGCCATGGATGAGACACCTTTCAGCCTCGTCTTTGGCACGGAGGCCGTTGTCCCTGTCAAACTCGGTGTGCCTACATTGCGGGTGGAACAATATGATGAAGCAGAAAATCTGGCTCGCCTTCTTCTCAACTTGGACCTCCTCGAGGAAACCAGAGAGAAGCCTCGACTCCGGATGGTGGCCTACTGGCAGCGCGTAGCTCGGTACTACAATGCATGGGTAAAGCCAAAGATCTTTCGTCCAAGCGACCTGGTGTTGCGCCAAGCTAAAGCCTCACAACCCCGGGAGTGCGGCAAGCTTTCCCCAAATTGGGAGGGCCCTACAAGGTGCTCGAGGCTCTTCCCCATGGAGCCTACTACTTAGCGGAGCTGGATGGTGCCAGATTCGCAGACTGGAATGCCAGCAATCTGAAAATGTATTATTAGTAATGTAAGGCCTTCCTCCATTAATGATAAAGATTCTTCTTGTACAAATCTCTTTTTCCTTGCAGGAATATTGCTGCCCGACCCCAGGTCTGGTAAGCTAAGCTCGGAAACTCCTGAAACCCGGCACTCCAAGTCTAGAAACTCCTGAGCCCGGCACTCCAAGCCTGGAAACTCCTGAAGCCCGGCAATCTAAGCCCGAAAACTCTTGAAGCCCGGCACTCCAAGCCTGGAAACTCCTGAAGCCTGGCACTCCAAGCCTGGAGACTCCCGAAGCTCGGCACCTTATGTCACATGGCGGGCCACCGAGTGCAGTTCCCTGGCTCAGTCGTGCCGTGCATGCTTGGAGAAGGTTCCATCCGAGGTCAAACAGACCTCTTCCAACGAAGCGTGCGAAGCCCCATCGCCATGATGCTCATGAGGTGGGAACAACTCAGCAAGTCAAAGACTTACTTCCTAACCGCCCGCATACCAGGCTCGGCAAGAAAAAGCCCAAGGACTTAAAGAGGCAATCAAAGCTAAGCCAGAAAACACCTCGGCAAAGACGTATACATGGACATTAAGAAGAAAAGAAGGAAAAGTGCCAGAGATTTGAGAATCCAGCAGGAAGAAAGCAAGCAACTGCCTCGGCGGCCTCCACCGTGTCGCCTATTGCCGCGGCCTTCTCCTCGATGGCTGTGGCCTTCCTTTTGGCGGTAGCGGCCCCCCCTTCGCAACCTCCAGCTGAGCTCCGAGGGATCGGACCTGCTCCCCCACGGGCTCCTCCGATTCGATCAAGGCCAAGCTCGAGCCTCCCGCATGGAGTAGCCAGGAAGGCGAGCCCATCCAGGTTCATGTCCAGGATGAGCTCCGCCACCCTAGTCCAGCAGAACACGAACCCTTTGAAAAAGAAGTCCATGGCCAGCTCGTGGAACTCAGCGTCGAACTCCGGTGAGGCCATGTAATTGGCCACTGCCTCGGCGGCCTCCACCGTGTCGCCTATTGCCGCGGCCCTTCCCTCGATGGCTGTGGCCTTCCTTTTGGCGGTAGCGGCCCGCCCCTTCGCAACCTCCAGCTGAGCTCCGAGGGATCGGACCTGCTCCCTCTCCTGGGCCACCACGGCATTGAGCTATTCTATCTTGGCCTCTCTGGCCTTGAGCTCCTCGACCCTGCTCCTGGACAATTTCCTCTCTTGATCCAGGGACTCCTCCAGGTCCTTGATGCGCCTCTCGGTGTCTGCCGCCTCGGTCCTCAGCTTCCTGTTCTTCTTCTTGGCCTCCCAGGCCTCGTCTATCTTCAACTTGACCTCGGCTTTCAGCGAGTCAAGTTGCAATGCCTTCTGCTGATCCCTTTTGGCCCAGCTCTTGCAATAATCCCTTATTAGCAGGAGGTCCGCCCCAAGCTACACCAAGGAAGAAGTCAATAAAAAGAAAGGAAAGAAGAGAAAGTGAAAGCTAGAAGTTAGTAGTACTTACTGAAAAGAGCTGCGGGAACGTGCCGAGGATGGCATCGGCCAGGAGCCTTCCCACCTTTTCCCGCCGATCATGCAGCTGGATGACAAAGTCCATCATACGCTCGGCTAAGGCCCGATTCCGAACCAAGGAGCCATCTGGTGCAACCTCGAAGGGCAACTTAAGGGAGGCCTTCTTCCTCTTCGCCGCTGCCTCAGTGTCGCCCCCGTGACTCGCCGAGGATGCTTCGAAGCCTCTACGGGGGCTCGCCACCACTCCGGATAGGGTCGCTAGAGGCGGCTCCCTCCTCTCCTACTCCTCTTCCGCCGCCACCTCGACGACTTCACGAGGTGGGGGTGCCACAGCGACGACAGCGATAGTGGACCTAGCCCGGACTACCACCTCTGGCTCTCAAACCAGGGGGAGGTCCCACTGCCTCGACGGCTCAGGGACGGGTTCAACCATCCTCCTGCTCGGCTCGGACTGCGTGGCAGGTGCGGCCCTCGCGGTCTCTTCATTTCGAGCCCTCTTCGATTGGGACTCCTGACTCCTGCCGGCACCCCCCCCTTCCTGGAGAGTGCAAGGAGTTCGTCCACGGGGTACTTCATGCCTGCACAAAGAAAAACAATGTCAATTCTGATTCGAAGAGACAAGCATAAAATAGAAACAAGTAAAGATCGCGTCGAACTCTCCTAACTCCCGCATTGGACAGACCCCGACTTCATGCAGATTCTGCTTTGATAGCAGAACCTCGAGAGAAGGTATTTGGTCAGTGCGGAGCTGGTTGTAAACTTCCCGATCAGCCACCTCGATAATAGCATTCCGATTCGGGGTTCGGTCTGGTCGCTCCAAATCCAATCAACCCCCTCGACGGAAGCAAGAAGTATTTACTCTTATCCCTTGATGAAAGAGGGGAACTCAAACCTAATGCCCTTCGAGCGAGATGAAATAAACCACCACCCATCCTCGATCAGGTGGCGCTTTAGGATGAAAAAGGCCCTGAAGAGGGAGAAATGGGCAACTATCCCGTGGAAGTGACACAAGACGATGAAGCAGAAAATAGTCCAGACTGTGTTTGGAACCTGCTGAGCCAGAACCAAGTGATAGTTACTGAGAACAGAAAGGAAGAAAGAGCGAAAAGAAAATCGAAGACCCCTGTGAGGGACTCCTTGTAGAGGGCTCCGACCAGGGCCACTAGAGGTGACCTGTTCCCCCGGTCGCGGGACCGAGAGCCAGACGGAATCTAGGACACCGAAGGTCTCCCGGATGATCGAAAGCTTCTCGCTGGTTATCACCGAAGCAATATCACCCGAACCAGTCGATCGTGGAGTTTCCGTAGAAGGCTTAGGAGGAGGAGGCGGGGGCAGACCCTAGGTTCCCCTATGACTATTCTCGTAGGGCGAGGCCTTCTACAGATCTCGAACTGGACCTCTTCCTCCTCATCGGAGGAAGAGGGAGTCCTCGGTCGAGAAGTCCCAGCCTCATTAGGATTGGTTGAAGGGCGAAAGTTCCATCCCCAGCGAGACATCTCGAAGAAGAAGACAAGGAAGAAAGAGCAGAAGAGGAGAAAAAAAGGGACGGACGGAGCTCGAGAAAGTCCTAACCCTAGAGAAGAGCTCTTCTACCCATGACCATTTCAATTCTATGTCAGCAATAATGCCTCCTCGGATGGGTCCACATGTCATCACCGCACTAGCTCAATGTCCACCCCGTAGGCGCCGTGATCATGGCAATTAATGATGCTGGATTTTGGTCTTTCCATGTCACATCGCAATTACTTCCTTCGCCCCAAGCACCGTGTGCCAATGGGACTTGGAGTGGGAGGAAAATGGTGTGGCAAGATCGCTGACATGGAACCCATGTCAGACCCAATCAGATGCCACGTTGGGCGAAGCTGCCATGATGGATTTTTCTCTTCGGACTCCTTCGCCAGACGGCTCCCTCGAGGTCGAGGCACCATGGCCGAAGTCAAGCTTTGCCTCTCTTCGGACTCCTTCACCAAGCGGCTCCCTCGAGGTCGAGATGCCATGGTCGAAGTTGAGCTCCGCCTCTCTCTGGACTCCTTCGCCATGCAGCTCCCTCGAGGTCGAGATGTCGTGGTCGAAGTCGAGCTCTACCTTTCTCTGGACTCCTTCGCCAAGTGGCTCCCTCGAGGTCGAGACACCGTAGTCGAAGTCGAGCTCTACCTTTCTCTGGACTCCTTCGCCAAGCGGCTCCCTCGGGGTCGAGACACCGTGGCCGAAGTCGAGCTCCGCCTCTCTTCAGACTCCTTTGCCATGCGGCTCCCTCGAGGTCGAGACACCGTGGCCAAAGTCGAGCTCCGCCTCTTTTCAGACTCCTTCGTCATGCGGCTCCCTCGAGGTCGAGATGCCATGGCCGAAGTCGAGCTCCGCCTCTCTCTGGACTCCTTCGCTAGGCGGCTCCTTCCAGGTCGAGATGCCGTGACCAAAGTCGAGCTTCTCTTCCCTGAGCCGGCCCTATTTCGAGCGAAGGGACCAACAGTCGAAGGATGCTGCCAAGCCGCCTAAGGACCATGGAGAGGCGCCATCAGGCTGCAATAATTGCCCCAGTTACCACTTACACCGAAAGGAAAAGAGTTCCTTGATCGAGGCACTGTGGTCCCGACCGACTGTTTGTGCTACTCGAAAGAGGAAGTCAATTCAGGAGATTCGAATTCAGGGACGACTACTCCCCGATCAAGGCTCTGCCAGGTTTTCCAAAATGGAGCGACCAAAAGGAGGGTCGGGGCGCACGGTGCTATTCCCTATCACGAATGAGGAAAGACACATCGTGCATAGTAAGGAACATTACCGCACGCGCCTGCAAATGAGGGGAGGATCCAAGGCAGGCGACTAGCGGCCATCCTGGTTTAAGGAGTTTTCCAAGGTTCCAAGGGGAGGTAAGTGACAAAGGAGCGGAAGGGGCGGCATACAGGAGTGTTGGAAAAAGTGAATAGGATTTTTTTATTCCTAAACTACCCTTTGGGATGGGAAACTATCCTGTGGGAAGGGAAACTATCATGTGGGATGGGAACCTTTAGTCCCACATGGAAAGATTGGAAAAAGAGAAGACTCTTTATAAGAAAACTTTTTTCCAAGCTCTTGCTTTGAGGCTCACCATAGGTGGAGAGCTTGAGGGTGATGCCCGCACGCGCGTTCGCAATAGGCGACAAGGGTGCAATGGGCGCTTTGTAGGCGCACTCTGCACTTCGCACATACGTCGCGAGGAGCTTAAGGAGCCTTTAAATTTTTCCTGATCAAACAGATCAGACAGTCAAGATTGATTGGCACTAGATCAAGGTTGCAGGGAGACGAGTCGGCTTGGTTCTGATAGGAGTCGACTCGAATGACTAGGAGTCGACTCGGATCCACAGAACCGTATCATACGGTCTGGACGAGTCGACTCGAGGGAATCGAGCCGACTCGACTAGGGTGCTCTATGCAGCAAGGAGTCGACTCGAGTGGTTCGAGCCGACTCGGATGATGGGATTTCAAAATCATGAACAATGGATTACGCATCCGGAGGCGTAATCACGCGTCCGTTCATGGAACAACGTTTCTTTTGAGATCAGGGGTGCTTTCGGATCGTGAAACGACGCATTGAGAAGCTTGCTGATTGCGTGATCTACAGATCACGGTATGAATCAGCGTATCATGGCATCCGATCGCGATTGAAGAAATATATCGATGTGTAAAGGAAATCTTACTACGAAAAGACATCGGAAAACCCTTCGATGAAATCAGAAGGTGCTTCCAAGGGGTACCTTAAGGCTATAAATAGGTCCCAATTCCTCATTCATTTCATTCAATTCATTCTATTTTTTTCTTCCTTCTCTTAAATATTGGATACTCTGAATAACAGTGTATAGTTATAGTGCATTGTAAGTCTTTTAGGCATTTGCATACTCTGAAAACAGAGTATAGATATAGTGCATACAAAGAGAAAAGCATTCCTGGTTTGAATTTTATGGTGAATTGTAGTACTGCTTTCATCAGAAGAAGACCGTTGTATCCTGGAAGATAATCGTTATAAAACCGTAAGTACCATTGGACAAAATTATCTTAAGGCATAGAGTGTAATCTAGACTTTGTCTTGTCAATTAGGTAGATTGTTCCAAGGGGAGGTAAGTGACAAAGAAGCGGAAGGACGGAATACAGGAGAACATTCGGAAGACCAAGTGCTACAGAGATCCATTGGAAAGGTTTCGACGGACACAGCCATTCAGTCTGAGCTCTCCTCGCTGCCACTTCCCTCGCTCTATAATCAACTCGTTTATACTCTCCAGCTCATAAGTTTCTCCTCCTAGCTTGGAGTCCATCTACGGGACTCGATCGGGAGGATCTATTCTCCTAGATCACCACTGACTTAAGCATCGGAGTGCCCCCGTCGGAATCACTGGCCCGGGTCTCCTCTGTTTTGCAGGTCTGGGTGTGCGAGCAGCTTCCCGAGCGACGAGGGCGCGGTCCGAGGTTGAATCCAACTACAGGCCACGGTGGTTCTGGCGGCAATACATCCTTAATGAAAATCCTCTTGGATCGCAACTCATGTTTAGTAAAGATAATACACGTCCAAGCGACGAGGAGCTTTGCTCCCAAAATGGATGGCTCAAAGAGATGTGAGCCTGAAATAGAGTTAACATCCAAACTACAAATAACAAAGCTCGCACCACCCTTCCTATTGCTAACATTATCATTGAAATTGACCTTGACAAATCTCAAAAACGAGAATTCCTAAGAGAAGAAGAGAATCCTTTAGATTTGCTGTATATATAGAGATGAAAGTTGGTGTGTCAATTTGGATAGCAATGTTCAAATAGCTGTATTCCATAGCTAGAAAATGACTTCCTCTAAAACCCAATGTGCAGGTATAATCTTGGCTTCGAAGATAAAACTATTCATAGAAAGTCAAATCTAATAAACGACATATACCATCACATCTTCCAAGATATGTTGGACCTCAATAATATTTGATGAATCACATCCAGAAAAGAAATCAGCCAAGAACCACTACTTACCTTCCAAAGCTAATCACCTATTATTCTCCAAATCAATCTCATCCTTGGACAATGAAAGAGGGCATGCTTCATAGACTCAACTTCAAGTCTACATACCAGGCAGGCAGCTAGAATCTCTAGATCAGTGGAGTTGCTTTGCAAATAGAACGAGCAAATCTTAATCGTCAGGACATGGAATGACCATAACCATCTTTTAATAACCATCTTTTAATAAATTTTGAATATCTTAAATGTACTATTTTTCAGAAATAGATGATTCATAGCTACAAATTAGTTGGTATGATCGGCCAGTTTGAACCAATCTTTTGGTCAACAAATTGATTGGTGCTAGATGGCAACTAGGTTGAGTGCTCGAATTAGCAGCTCTGTTGACGAGTCCATGCAACATTGTTAGATACGAACATGAAAACAAGCATCGACGGTCAAATTGATATTTTAATTAGACCATCCATCACCACTTTTGATATAGAGAATATTTCGTTTAATTCCGGTCTTTATCGAGAAGGGGTCAGATTAGCATGATCGGCCTCGCCACCTCGACAAACGATGACGGCACCAATTAATGATACCTGGCAATAATTACATTTAGGCCTTGGTCGAAAGTTTTGGAAAGAAAAGCGAAGAGAGGAAAATATTAGTGAGAAGAAAAAAAAAAAAAAAAAAAAAAAAAAAAAAAAAGCAAGGAAAAGAAGTGATTTCATTTTTTTTTTTTTTTTGATTGGGAGTTTGAGAAAGAGAAAGAAAATAATTTCTGTTCATCGTGATTGAAAATAGAGAAGAAAGGAAAGAAGAAGAAATGTTTAAATTTTTTATTATTATATTCTTAAACCAAGGTATTGGATGTTAAAAATAGGGAAGAAAGGAAATGATAAAATAGGAATTATAAAAAATAACTAAACCCAGTTTCTTTCCTTCTTATTTTGCCGATTTGAGAGAGAAAAATAATAGAAGTCCAGGAGATTAGTAATCCTTTTTCTGATTCCTTTATTTTCATCATTAAAAAATTTTCTATCAATATAGAGTAAATATTTTCTATCATATTCTTTTCTTTTCTTTTTTACCATGCTCTCCAAACCAAGCTCTTAGCATTATCATACGGATTAAAACATTAAACTCCGTTGGACGACGTGACGGCCTTTGCAGTTCATTCAATTCGAACCATGCGTTAATGTGAAGCGTGATCATCGCACACATGATCGCTGAGAAAATGGACCATTCTTCATCGCAGAGATAGCCTCCAACCTCCTTTTTATAAGTAGAGGGGGGGGGATAGCGGATCCACAGAAAAATCTTTCAAATCTCTTGGGCGTTCTCATTCTTTTACTCGTTTTTTTTTTTTTTTTTTTTTCATATCCTCGTCTAACTTGAACGTGAAGGTCCTTCGTCAGAAAAAAATATAACAAAAGAATATTTTTTATAGGTCTAAGTATCTAACCTTAGTCCACCGACCTTGGTCCATCGTCGGGAATCTACAGCAACAACTTCAAAACGACACCCCATTGATTGACAAGAAAAAGGCTCTTCAACTAAAGTTCTCCATGCCGATTTATACTTAATTAACATTACAAGCCAACAAATCCTCGTGAATATTATCGCACACCGCATGGCGTGGGGGATGAGGAGTATTATTTTGTGCATCGAAGTAGCTTCTCCAGCATCATGCCGTAAAAAATTAAAGATTTGGTGTAACAAAAAGGAGATAAATAGATGAGGAGCTGGATCGCATTGATATGGATAGTATCGGATGATTTGGATCATAGGGATGGAACAGCTAAATAATATCTAAAGCTTGTGCTTTCGTTTAATGTTTGCAATCTCTTTTTTTTTTTTTTTTTTTCCTTAGAAAAAAAGGCAAGGCAGGAAGGTTTTACTCCGGTATAGCTCTCCGTAATAAGTATCTAGCTTGCTAGATCATGTTCGATTTGAATCATATATTTTTTATATATTTTTTTAATCAATTGAACGAATATATCAATCTAATTCCGTTATATTTGCGATACCTTTTGGATACTAAAATAGAAGGCTAAATCAAGATAGGACCCTCTAGCTTAACTGGTTTTAATCCCTCCCGGCTTCCATATTCCCGGACCTACGATGGATGGCTGAAAAGTTTAGGTGCATGACATGACCCACTACCTGGTTTTAATCCCTCTTCCCTTCATTCGAGGACCTTTTGCGGATTGTCGAAGCATTGCTAATTTTGTACGCTTTTTTTCCCCCAAAAGCGTTCCCATACCTTTTGAGCACCTTTTTAATCCCTTTCAATGCTCTAACATATGGAACGAATTGATCTTATGCCCATAATCAAAATTAAAATTAATTAAAATAAAAACTAGAATGTTCACATCCTTTAAGATAATTAATTTATGATTGAAATCGGAATTTGAATCTTTCTCTGACTAGAAATTTTAATTCTTAGAAAAATATTGAAATGAAATTTTGAAAGATTAGATAATTTTCATAATATCCTAAAATCGAAATAGAAATAATTTTTTTTCCAATCAAATGATTGGAATGAAAGCCATCCATTCCCGTTCCATATTTCAAATATCGCCATTCAAACACCTCCAAAATCTCCTTCCAAATCCATGATAGGCATAATCGTGAGATAATATAAAGTATAATTGTATGAGGATAGGTAGAAGCTACATATGTTTAGCATATCTTATAATTAAGAATGTACGGAATAAATCGAGGGCATATTTGGTTTGCTGCTAAAATCGAAATCAAAATTGGAATTGTCCTATCTTTCAAGATATTTGATTCATATTCAAAATTCAAAATTCAAATTAAAATTTTTATTCAACAAGTAATTTAAATTTTTAAATAAGGGTAGGAATTAGATTTTAAAGAAATTATACCCTTTCTATTTCACATCAGAATTTACATAGAAATGAAACTTTTTTAACCAAATGATCAGAACTAAAGTTATCTATTTTCATTCTTATTTCAAATTTCAGAGCTCTTAAACCAAACATCTCCTGAATTGTAGGTTATTGAAACTGAATGGTGGGTGATGTAAGGGACTACCCACCTCATCTTTGACTGTCTTCGTAAAATCATGAATAAAAATGGCTCCAGGATGGTAGTCACCCTCTTAGCCTCCGGAATGGGATGAGAACTATTACCGATCTTACCGCGGTTACCTGTAGCTCATGAGCTGGCATCAATTTTTGGACTCTTTCATCTCGAGATCTCCAAGCTTCCGGACCTGCAAAACAAAATCAGAGACCCGGGCCAGGAATCCCAGTGGAGGCACTCCGACGGTCAAGTAAGAGAGCGGTAAGATGGAACAGAACCTCTAAGGCGGGTTCCCGAAGGATTCCCATGCTTAGAGGAGATATAAATAAAAGAAGTGTGGGGAAGAGGGGAGTTGAAGCCCGGCTTCCTGCGCTGGGTTCGCCGAGCTCACGCCTGAGGACTTCCTGAGGTCCCCCGAATCGTTCTCTCGGTGTTCTCCCTCTTTTTCGACCTACCTTTTTGCACGTTTTTACTGTCCCTTTTACACCACCGGACCGCCTTCAGCCCACGTCTCCTCCCGGAGGCTTCCCGAGACCTCTAGGTCTTCTTTTCTCACTCTTCTCCTTTGAGTCTGGGAGTTAAGTGGCCGGCACGCCTCGTCCGCCGTGTGTCACGAAAAGGGGAGGACTGGTGAGACCTCGGGCCGAGCGTGGGAGCTCTCTTTTCGGGGCGTTGACGATGGGCTTCTAGCCGTTTTAGGCTCTTGCCCGCAAGGATTTCATTCCTCGGTTGCGGGATCCTGTTTAATTGATGCAAACGAGGTTTCACGTATCACTGCAGGCCGTATTGGCGTCCCGTACGGGACGCGGTGCGCGCCGACCCCCAGTGGCGACCTCGTGATCCGTGCCTTTACCTCTCCGAGGCCTTGCAGAGTAGGGCTGACTTCGGCCGAAATGGAACCGTCAGGGGGCGCCACCTGGCGGTGGAGCAGGGGCTGCCAGCTTCGACTGAGGTGGACCCCTCCTGGGTGGACACCTGGCGGAGTGGCGAGAGAGGCTCGACCTCGGCAAAGATGGATCCGTCTTGGAGTGCCACATGGCTATTGGTGATTAAAGCCTATAATTAATTTTTGTAATGCAATAAATAGCTAATCGTTAACCAAATTAATGTAAGACAGAGTACTTAACTGCAATCCCTTTTTTTTTATTTATTTATAAAATGGATGATTCAATCAATAATCCAGGTATAAATATATCTAAAAAAATTAAAAGAAATATAATTTCTGAAATCCAAAGGCGTATCATCTAACTGGATCCAAAGCACCTGTCTTGAGTGATTGGCGACGAAGGAAGCCATCCAATTAGCCACCGTATTGACCTTCCTAAAAATATACCTAACATAAATTGAGGGATAATTCTGTAACCATATAGCAATATTACGAAGCAAAGGATAAACAGAAATAGCATTAACTGTCTCTTTTATGATCCAAACAATGACAGTAGATGTAATCCCACCTTTACCTAGAATTTGAAGATGGTGAACCAATTCAATTGAGTGCCAAGGTTCTATAATGGCTTCTATCTACTTTATGATCCAAACAATGACAGTAGATGAAATCCCACACCTTTACCCAGAATTTGAAGATGGTGAACCAATTCAATTGAGTGCCAAGGTTCTATAATGGCTTCTATCTACTTAAATCCGTCCCTCAACAAACTCCAAAAAGTATTATTTCTTCGATCGAGCTAAAGTATCGAAACCTCTTAAGGAGTTCCAAAACTTTTGGCACATTAAATATATCTTCTCTCTTTTTTAAAAAAAATATGCCAACTTGTAGGGGTGGACCCGTATTAATGATGTGGGGCTGTGCTCCCTGTTTTATTGCTCCTATAATGAGCCATTCTGGATTTAAGAAACCAGAAGTTTTATAACACTAGAAAGCACCAGCAACATGGTGCCATCACTACAAGTCTATAACTAATCACATTCCCACCTATAACCCAACAAATCAAACATCATTAGCATTAAAGCCTCAATTCATAATCCATTATAATAATTGCTGTGGTCTCATGGACAAGTGCCACTGTCATGAATAGGGTTAAAATTACTAACGCCCTGTGCCAGCCATTACCTATTTTGTTGTATTACTGTAAGATAAACCAGGGGGGCTTCATCTATTGAATTGGCTTTTTCCTTGCAGTCCTGAATGCAGGAATCGATGGGCATGACCTGCGAAGTCTCGTCCATAGACATTCTCCATCGTTCAAACAGATTCTTACAAGAGAATGCCCCGCCAGGGGGTTAAAGCTATCCAAACACGGGCCTTAGATCTACTCCCGCCCATCCTAGATATTATTAAGATGTTGTAGGGATGCTCGGGACTTCTTGCTAGGCATGTTTATCAACTCGGTTGTGAACTGGATTACCTCTTTATCACCGATCACTCTAATAAAGTATCTTGATCTTGCCTTCGGGATACACCTATATTTTTTAAAGATATTTTATTTTCAGGTTTTATTGGATTATACTTATTTTAGGATTGTTTCTTAATTATTTTATTTAATTTATTTTTAAAAAAAGCTATCCAAAAATGATGGGATTTGGTCCTTACAAGTTCCGTTTGTTTGATGGCTGAAAGGATGGTAGGGGATACCACTGGTGAGTGGTGCAGTTGGTTATGAGAAAAAGTCTCGCAAGGATTCGAGTCTTGGTTTCGATATATTTCGACGAGAAAGTTCCGAGATAAAATAAAAAATAGAAAAATAGTTCAAGAATAAAATCAAAAAATTAGAAAAACTAATTAAATAATTCTGGAACCCCTGTTGGCTAGTGATAGTGAAAAAGTTAAGATATATATAATAAATCCTGTTCACTCGGCTGACACCAGTGATAGTCAGGTTGACGTACTCATCTTCGGGTGGGGAATGGCTGCGGAAAGATTATTTTATCTTTTTTTCTTTCTTCCTTCCTTCCTTTCTTTGCTTTCTCTCTTTCTTTCTTTCTTTTTGTTTTTTTCTTAGCCGAATAGAAGCAGGGGTTGGGAGTAAGAGAAGAAAAAGAGGAAGAAGGGAATGAGAAAAGAAAATGAAGAAGTACAGAGAGAGAGAGCATGGGAAGGAAGAGAGGATGCGAGAGAGGCATGAGGAAGGAGAGGGTGTGGAGAGGGGATTGCAGGAGAGAGTATGAGAGGGAGAGGGGACACGGGAGAGGAAAACGTGGGGGAGAGAGAGTGTATGGAAGAGAAAAGTAGAAAATAAGGAAAAGAAGAGGAAGAAGAGAAAAGAAGAGAGGGAGGGGAATGGTGGTGGGATGCTTCGGGAGAATGGGGGAAAGAAATCCTCCATTCTCATGTGGATAAAGATGGGGAACTGCCTTAGTGCAGGCCCCATAGAAAAAAATTTGGGCTGGGCCCAACTCCCATATTCTCTTCCTTAAATAAATTTCATCATCAAAATTATATACCTAAATTTTCAAATAATTGAGGATAGTTCTACTTTATTTTCTTTTCTAATTCCTGAGTAGCCTCTCATACAGAATGATTGCTCTACTAGACTTTGACATATGAAATTACATCTTTGTAATATTTGATCCTTTCGATCTATAATTTGCACGAGATACTCTTCATAGCTTAGATTTTTCTTGAGCTATAAAGGTTCATATTCTATAATATAACTGAGATCTGATATATACTTTCTCAGCATAAATGGCATATTTTTCTAGCATAAATGATTGAGATCTGGTATATGCTTTCTATGCTGGTATATACCTTCTCAATATATATGAAAGACATTATGTACTCTAGCCAATACAGGAGGCAAAGCAAGTCTACAGACCATAAAACTAACTCTTTTCAATATTTCAAATGGACTATTTCTCAAAAATTTTATTGAGAAAAGCAGGGGACTTACTTATTTTTATCTACTAAAAAATATAGAAAGAATGGAATTCATAAAATTTTTTGAGGACTTGCTCTATCAACACAACTCTTTAATAGGCTTTGAGCAAGTACTACAATTAAAAGTGCTTAAGCAATGATATCACTCAACGAGATCATTGAAAATTTTGGAAGTCTTAAATTTTTGATTGGTGTAATTGCTATAATTTATTAAGTTTCTTCTCTTTTTTTTTTTTGAATTTTAGCTTTACTCACTTGTATATTATAGGGAAAAAGAAAATATTGTTATATTGAAATTAGGACCAAAAGGCCTTTAAATATTTAAATAGAGTACATAATAATATGACTTCTGATAGGATTATAGTAATATTCTTTAATAGGACTATAGTAATACTCCTATTATGATCAAGAGAGAGTATGCTGTTCTAGAAAATAACAAAAGATTAGTTATTCTTTTTTCTAATTGTAACACTCCCTTCAAGCTGGAGCATATATATTAACTAAACCCAACTTGAAACATATAGTAAAAAATTGAGTAGAGTTGAGAGCTTCGATGAAGATGTCTACGAGCTGATCTGCTAAATTGGTATAAGGTATTGATGTGGCAAGATCGCTGACGTGAAGAAATCTGCGGGCGCCATATGGAGAGGGACGCCACGTCGACCCTTTGGCTCGGACCCCATTACCGAGATGAGCCGAACTCCCCCATGGCAGCAGATGGAGCCCAGTCCTCTGCTAGGTCGAGCTCATGAGCTCGGCGCCTAGGCCGGAGCCGACATCCGCCCTCCAGAGGAGACCCTCAGAGGTTAGTGCCCCCCCGGTTGAGGTCGAGCCCAGAGCTCACCCGCCGAGGTCGAGCCTCTCCGAGTGCGCGCCCTCTGGACCGGGTCCGCCGACATCCGCCCTCCGGAGGAGACCCTCGGAGGTTAGTGCCCTCCCGGTCGAGGTCGAGCCAAGGCTCACCTGCCGAGGTCGAGCCTCTCCGAGTGCGCGCCCTCTGGATCGGGTCCGCCGACATCCACCCTCCAGAGGAGACCCTCGGAGGTTAGTGCCCTCCCGGTCGAGGTCGAGCCAAGAGCTCACCCGCCGAGGTCTAGCCTCTCCGAGTGCGCGCCCTCTGGACCGGGTCCGTCGACATCCGCCCTTCAGAGGAGACCCTCGGAGGTTAGTGCCTCGCGGTCGAGGTCGAGCCAAGAGCTCGCCCGCCGAGGTTAAGCCTCTCCGAGTGCGTGCCCTCTGGACCGGGCCCGTACTTCGTCCTTCTCCACCAGGCCATCCTTGCCAGCTCGGAGCACCTAGGATGGAGCGAGCCCAGTCATCCCAGCTCGGCCTCAACCCAGAAGAAGTCCTCACCAACCGAGGACACCGACGAGCCTCCCGAGGACCGTACCAGAATGCCTCTCAAGGCCGTACTGACTACCTGACACCACCAGTTACACCAAAAAGATAAGCAACGCGCCGATCGAGGTGCCACATTCCTCACCAACCACTCAGATCACCCAGGAAAGAAGGCCATCCGGGAGATTCGAACCCCGCGGGCGGCGGTCCACCATTCAAGACGTCCTTGATTTTCCGGAACAAGGCAATTATGAAGGAGTGTCGGAGCGCATGACAGCACCTTATCATGAAATAGGAAAGGGCTTCCTGGGACACTACCGCACGCGTCTGATAGCTCGGCGGGAATCCCGAAACAAGCTCTCAACGGCCAGTCTTCGACTACAAAGAACGATTGGCACCCCCCAAGGGGGGAGGTAACAACAGTAACCACAACAACAAAGAAAAAAAAAGAGACAGAACAACCACCCACCACCAAGACAGGACAAGCTTGACCAAAAGAGCAAGAGGCCATCACCACCACGAATGGAGAAAACGGAGGGGCTCAAGGAGAGGCGGAGGGACAGAGCATCCCTTTGTCCCCGCTACCAATCTCCCCCTGCGACGTTCATACCTCCACACACACATCTTTCACTCCTCCTAGCACGGAGTCCATCAATAGGGGCCCAGCTAGGAGGATCTGTTCCCCTAGACCGTCACTGATTTGATCGTTGGAGCGCCCTGGCCGGAAATCCCTGCCCGGGTCTCTAACCATTGTCTCGCAGGCCCTGGAGCAGAGGACCACAGGACGGCGGGAGGCGGGGACTCGGGAGCCGAGCACGGCGGGCGGCGGGAGGAGCGCACTCCGACGCGGCAGCTACGGGCCACGATGGTCTTGGTGGCAACATGTATCTTAATCTTGCTATTTAAAATAGTTTCTCGTATAAAATGACTGTCCATCTCCATGTGCTTAGTCTACTCATGAAAGAATGGGTTACTAGCAATATAAATTGCTACTTGATTGTCACAATGCATATCTATTGGCTTTGTATAGATAAATTCCAAATCTTCCACAAAGAACTTAAGCCACATCATTTTACGGGCAGTATAGACTATTGCTCTGTACTCTACCTCAGCACTTGATCTTGCTACAACATTTTATTTCTTGCTTCTTCATGTGACTAAGTTTCTTTCAATATAAGTACAATAGCTAGAGGGGTAAGGTGCTGATCTCCATAGATTCTACACAATCTATAACTGAGTATACCTTAATATCAAGTATCCAGATTTCTTAAATAGTAGTTCTTTTCCTAGAGAGCCTTTTATATAATAAAAAATTTTGATAACCGCTTTCCAATATCTTTTCTTTGACTTGTGCATGTATTGGCTAACCAACCTAACTGCAAAAAAATATCTGGTCATGTAATGGTGAGATATATTATCTTCTAGCCAATCTACGATACCGAGCTAGATTTGAAAATTTATTCTCATTATTTTTAGATAGATTGTTGTGATTGCCAATCATTGAAGTATTAATAGGCTTATATCCTAGTAGTCCGGTTTCTGTAAGTCAAGTACATATTTTCACTGGAAAAAAACTAACCTCATCAGAATAGTAAGCAATCTCAATATCCAAGAAATACCTTAGCCTGCCTAGATCTTTGATAAGAAAATAAGATTGAATATGTTATTTAACTTCAGTAATTCTCTCAATGTCATCACTAGTAAGAATAATATCATCGACATAAAGAATAAGTACAACGATTTTTCGTAAACTTTTATTGTCAAAGACCAAGTGATCAAGATGTGAACATCTGAGATCTATATTGACAATAACCTTTGTAAACTTTTTAAACCAAGTATGAAGACTCTGTTTCAAACTATAAATAGCTTTCTTGAGCTTGCATAGTTGATACTTTCTCCGAGCAATATATTTGGTGGTTGCTCCATATAAACATCCTCAAGAAGATCATCATAGAAAAATGTGTTCTTGATATCCATTTAAATGATGAGTTAATCTTGATTAACAGCAATAGAGAATGCCATCCGAACATAATTCATTCAAGCTATAGAAGAAAATATTTCATAGTAATTAGTCATGTAAGTTTGAGTAAAGTTTTTAGCAACTAGATGAGCCTTGTACTGATCAATGGATTTATTTGGCAAGTATTTGACAATAAATATCTATTTGCATTGAGTAGATTGGACACCCACAGGAGGGGGCACAAGCTTGCAAGTGCCACGGCTAATAAGAATATTTATTTCATCATCCATAGTGACTTTCCAGGATGGATCGAATAGTACTTTTTAATAAGTCCTGGAAATAGACACAGATGAGATGACAAGGCAAACTACCGAAAAGAGATATTGAAATAATCTAGAGAGACATAATCAGCAATAGAATATATACTACATATACATGCACCCTTACGAAGAGTAATGGGAAGATCAATGTCATGTACCTCAAGATCGGAAATTGGAGCCAGAGAAGGCAGACTGGTGTGAACAAGAGATGTGGATTGTTGGTAGCACTGAGAATCTTGCAAAATAGGAGAAACTATTGGCAAAGTCTTTAGAGGCTACTTAGAAACCAAGAAAGGAATACCCTGTAGGGACGAAGCTAGTGTCAGAAGAGGAGGTTCAGACAAGAATTTCAAATGAGTTTTGGAAGGAGAGAAGAATGAGACAAACTTAAAGAAAGTTACATCGATTAAAACAAAGTAATGTTGGGTAACCGGATCATAACACTTATATTCCCTTTGTGCTCGAGAGTAATCCAAGAAAATATACTTAACATACTGAGGAGATAGCTTGTCAAGTCTAGGGTCGAGTACGTGAACAAAGCAGACATATTTAAATACTCAAGGAGTTCGTAGGAATAGAGACCTGTCGGGATAAATACAAGAGAATGATAGTTGAACAGCAAGAATGGAGGATGGAAGATGATTAATGAGATAGCATGCAATAAAAACAACTCTCTCCAATATGATTTAGATACATGCATCTAAAATATTAAGATATGAGCCATATTCAGGAGGGTACGATTCATACATTTAACTATTCCATTCTATTGAGAAGTGTAAGCACACGAGTCTGATGAATAATATCACGAGAAATACAAAACTGTTTAAATAAAAAACTTATAAATTCTAATACATTATCGGTTCTAAGAGTCTTAATGGGCATAGAAAATGGAGTTTTTATTTTTATATAGAATTTTGAGAATACACGGAAGATATCAAATCGACTTTAAAGAAGATAGATTTAAGTGACTTGAGAATAATCATTAATAAAGTTAACAAAGTGTTGAAACTCAAGATGGAACGATACAACATTGGGACCTTAGATGTCAGAATGTATAAGCTTAAAAGGAGTACTACACTAGAGATACTAGAGGGAAAGGAAGCCTGATGATACTTGCCAAACTCACAAGTAGCACTGGGCAAAGAGGATAATGTAGATAGAATAGAAACAAAGTATCCAAGGATGAAAGCACGGGATGCCCTACCCTGCAATGTCATACAGAGCTATCCCAAGTAATAGGAAAAATAATAGCAATAGCAGGTTCCGTATCCAAATAGTAGAGACCTCGTAACTCATGTCCACCATCAATCTGCTTCATAGTCTGAAGATCCTGAAGAATACAATCGAAAGGAAAAAATATGACAGAACAACCCAAAGAATGGGTGAGGTGACTTATAAAAAGAAGATTAACAAAAAATTAAAAATATATAAAACTTTATCAAGAGATAAAAATGAGGAGGCAACCATTCTTCCTTCGTCCATGATAAGAGAGAAGGAGCCATCAGCAATAGATACATAAAGACGAGTCAAGGAAAGGATTAGAGTAGAGAATAAAGACATATTACCTGTCATATGAGTAGAGGAACCAGAGTTGAGAAACCATGGCTTATCATGAGTAATAGCAAAAGAATGCAAAAGATGGAGAAGCAAAAAAAGTAGAGGCACGTGACTATAATAATTTATCATACTCTACCTTGGTAAGTATAATAATATTGCTTGTATAGGTAAAAAATAGAGGCAATATTTGTAGAGGCAACAGTTCATCCTACTTTTTTTAAGTGCTGCAAAATAGTCAGTGACAGAATATCCATCTTGTCAAATTATAAAAATATGCTCATAAAGAGAGTAAACTTGACTGATATTCTTTTTATATCCGTATACTTTTTTAAGAGCATCCCACATCTCTTTCACTATAGAGAGGAATATAATATTTGCACTGATAGAAGGTTCATAGCTATTCAAAAGCTAGATGATAACTGTATGATCATCATCTTACCACTTGTCTACAGGGCTGGTCACTATTTCGCTATTAGAGTACTTGGAGGAAGAGAAGGCAACAGGAGGGGCATCAATAAGATGTTTCAACTTATATTGAGAACTAAAAAAGAAACAGAAAGCTTGAGCCCAAAGGACATTATTAGCATCGTTTAACTTAATCGTGGTGCCCAAAAGGATGGACTTCGATACATCTGAATATGACGTCATATAGAGCTGAAGACAGCGATGATAGCAATATAGGAAAGAGATTTCTGGATCACAGTATAGATAAAGTGAAGATCAAGGAAGAAAGCCTTACACCTTTGGATGAAGAGAAGGCAGCATTTCTACTCTCTCTTTTTTTGTAATACTGCGGGCTGGGTCTATAAGCTGATCTATAGACCACACAGTCTATGGGCTAAGCTATGGACCGCATTGTATGCAGACATTTTGGACCGCACCCAAGCCAATTAAAAAATAAAAAAATAGGGAAACTGAGGGTGGGTCAAAGGAGACAGCTAGGGAGAGGCAAGGAGAGGCAGTGGCGGAGGTGGCAGTGGTTGAAGAAGTAAAGAGGAGGGAGATTTTGGGTTTTTTCATGGTAGTTTGGAGAGATCAGGGGAAGAAGAGACGGTTGTGGAGAGGGCAGTGATGGAGGAGGCGGTAGAGACAGCTGCAAGAGTCAAGAACTGAGAGTGTGGTGAGCAACAACAGCGATGGGGATGAAGTCCCTGGAGAAGGTGAGCTTGGTGGCAAAGATGAGGGAGTTGCAGGATCTCTGCGGAAAGGGATCGCGAAGAGCCACGGCAATGGCGGTGAGCTCGACAATCATGGAGCACCCGAGCTAAGGCTTGTGGGAGGTGCGGGGTGCCTGAACGAGGAGGCATTGTGTATGGGTGGCAGCGGTGATCATGGAGGAGAGAAGAGCAGAAGGGAAGGCGTTGAGCAGCCGAACGGTGGATCTTGGGCACCAAAATACTTGAAGATCTTAAGTGGTGAGCAGGATGGAAGGCTTCGAGCGGCAAACAATGGATCTTGGGTGCTAGGAGAGGTCCTTTTCATGGGGTCGTCTGGGGGGAGAAGAGAGAGTGGGGAAGGGAGTAGGTGGCCTAAGATTGAGGAGGGATGGGAGACACAGCGATAGGAGGGTGATGCTCTGATACCATGTAGAGGAAAAGAAAATATTGTTATATTGAAATTAAGGTCATAGAGGCCTTTAAATAAAGTACAGGACAATATGACTCATAATAGAACTGTAATAATATTCCTAATATGATCAAGATAGAATATGATGTTATAGGAATAATATAAAATTAATTATTTTCTTTCTTAATTCTAACATATATATCTTGCAACATTCTCTTCTTTCAATAAATTATGACGGTTGTTTTGATAAACGGTTGTTTTGTTTTCATTAAAAAAAAAAAAATCTTTGGACTTTCTTCTCATTGAATGGATTGGTGAATTCATGTCTTGATCATCTTCCGATTGTGAGATAATAACAAATAATTAAAAGTTGTAGATTAGTTCTAACATCGCCATCTAATGGACTGACTTGCAATCATCGTTTCCGACACCTTTCCAGCAATTTCAACATAGGCATGTAATCAGTGAACTTGAAGACTTCTCTTCATATTTGGATATAAAATGATACAATGCACCATGATTAAGAGCACTGAAGCAGCACCATGGATCAAAGTGCAGGTTAGCAAGCTTTGACATCAAATGCTTAATTATTTCTTGTTCAACCAATCCAAACTAATATCATTTTTGCTGAATTTGTTTTGACTGCATCCCAATTGCAGCAAACTCTTGTAGTATTTGAGCTGTTTGGATCGCAACTGTAGGTGTTAAAGAAGGTTGAGATGCAACAAATCCTATGATTTCATTCCTCTTTTAAGATTTCTAATTTTCAAATGTTGATGCATTGTTAGTCTCTCTGTTTCCCATCTCCAGGCTTCAGAACACAGAGAAATGTACTGGAGGAATATTAAATAGTGGCAAGGATGACAAACACTCATAAACAGAAGTCCTTGCCCTGACCATCATATAGATGACCATTTGAGGAGCTATGCCATGGTTGCCCTGTAATATTGTTTCAAATTGAACTTTAGAAACAATGACCTCTTCTACTCACCAGTCTATTGTTTTATGTCAAGGATTCTAGAGTCAAATTGCCCATTCTACCCAATGTCAAAAGGGCTCACTGAAATTGTGTTCTGTTATTGACAATTAACATATAACACTCAATCGGTTGTTGGTGCTGTATTTTATATAACAAACCATTTTGAAGAACATGTTCTGGGCCGTAGGCCTTGATTCTGAACATGTGGCACAGCAATGAGCAATGAATTACTCCATTGACAACGATTGCAAATCCGAGCATCTGAAACCTTTCTCTAACCTATCAAGTCATGTACAGATTGCAAGTTCACCAGCCGCCCAATTCTATATTCTCCGCTCACATACGTGACCTATAGTATTTGTACATGTAATCATTCCAAACGATGAAGGGGTGCATCAGTTAATTTCCAAGGATTTGTTTGGATATTCCACCCATGGGCTTGTTAGTTAGGACGAAGGAAAATTAACAAACACCTGGAGATCAATTTTTTTTTCTTAGAATTCAGGCTTCATGGGTGTTGGACTGATATGGGCTAGACTCAAATAGCCCATATAATAAGCTGTCTAATCCACGAATTACGTTAGAAGTCAGCCCCGCCTGCTGGATTTCCATCACGGTCCATTAAGTAGCAACGACGGTCCATCGTTAGGCCGAGTGGATCCGTGAGCCAGGCCTATTAACATCCCAGATGGTATCCTACATTCGTCGATGCACGTGTCCTCCGACCCAGGGTTGAATAAGCGGGAGCCTAAAAACATGCTGACGGACTGACGGAGTAGAATCCCCTTGGGCCATATCCAATCCGGAGACCGCGGCTCGTCGACCATGGCTTCCATCCTGCGCGTCGCGCCTTTCCTCTACCCTCGCGTCGCCCGTCTCGCTCGCTTCCCCCGCGGACTACCTTCAAGATTCCCGACTCGAAGAGTCTTCGCCGCCTCTCGCTTCTCGTCCACCGCGCCGTCTTCGGTCTCTCCTCCTCCTCCGCCGCCGCCGGAAACCCTACCTTCGATCCCCGGTCCGAAGCTCCGGCGAGTGCTCCGCTACAGTGGGTCTCAAGAACCGCGTTCTGCGGAGACCTCGGGGTCGAGGACGTCGGGAGGCGCGTCCGGCTCTGCGGCTGGGTAGCCCTCCACAGGGTTCATGGCGGCCTCACCTTCTTCAACATCAGGGATTCCTCTGGGATCGTTCAGGTGCGTTCTTTCCTTCCGGTGCTTGTAATTTATCTTTCCTTCTTGCGTTTACTTCCCTTCCTTTGAGATTTCTTTAGTTGATGGGATCTTCTTAATTCTTGCTAGCCGAGCGGTGCCCAGCAATATCACTGGGTATTTCTTGATTTTTAATAAGGAAATGTTGCTAATTCCACCCTTCCCACCGATTGCAATGTTAATTGATGATTTTTTTAATTTTTAAAATTGGTATCAGTTGTCTTAATTCTTGATAAGGGAATGTTGCTGATGGATGGTTCTGGTTGTATTTCTGTTTTTTTTGGTTTTCTTAGGTTACGACGCATCCTAATGAGTTCCCGGATGCCTACTCTACTGTGAACAAGCTGAGGCTTGAGTATGTAATCACTGTTGAAGGGATTGTCCAGCCTCGGCCAAAAGAATCTGTAAATAATAAGATGAAGACCGGGGCTATAGAGGTATGGTCAAGACTCTTAATGCTGAATATCTTGATGTATGTTTGTAGCCTGTATACTGAAAACCAAAACAACCTTTTTTTTTTTTTTCCTGATCGTTGTTGCAAGAATACCTTTTATGATGTAAAATAATTCTGAACTATGAGCTTCTTTGAAGCGTGCGTTACTTATTCTCATAAATTTTGTCTTTATATAACTGGATATTTGCCTGCGAGCAACTCCAACATCAGTAGTTTTATATGCCAATACAGCACTTGTTTTACACAGTGAAAAAAGATTTCTGTGCAATGCACTAACCTCTGTACATGTCTACTGAAGCCTCTTCCATCACTGGTCAGGAGCACAAAATCTGGTAAGGAGAGAGGAAGAATTGAAATAAATAAAAGAGATCAATTTGTTTTAGAAAGAAAGATCATTTTTGATCTAGAAAACAAGCATACTATGAAAATGTATCTGTTATGCAGACACGTCTTTTAATTGATTCTACCCAGATTGTTCAGAAATTGAAAATTACCAAAACAAGCTGATTGGACTCATTTTATTACTTGAATAATATCAAGGATATAATGTTGCGGACATGGACATGTGTTTAGATACTATGGAATTAAGGTGAATGCCTTTGACTTTAGCATTCTATTTTTTTTCATATAAAAGTTGTTGTATGGATGTGTGCATTGCATTATTTGGTTGGGGGTGATCTGGCATGGCAAAAAAAAAAATCCCATTTTAGATTATCATGTTTGGTATGAAAAGAGGATGCGAAAGATGGTAAAATAAATGATAAATCCCATGCCTATTTACTAAGAGAGAAGATAAAACGATTACCACCAAGAGGGTGGCATTTTTTTTTCCATACTAGATTATTGAAGTCATTGTTTGACAAACATGCATCCACTTTTTTAGTTGAAACCCACAAATGCTCCCTTTCAATTGTCAATCCTACAACAATCCCTACTCAAAACGATTATGCTAAATCTAAATTTCTAACTTTCCATGTAATGATTTATTTTTTCTCCAAATTTGCCGATTAATGGGGGGATTGCATTTAAATATATTTACCTGATAAAAAAATTTAAAATATCAAAATTTATTTATAATAAGAAATATATTTTATAATAAATGTGTAATTAATTCAAAAAAATTAGTAACTCATGTAAATATATTTCAATATTTAAAATGGTACATATTGATATCTTTCATTAAGTGTGTCATCAATGGCCAAATGGACCGAACAAAAAATGTCTTTACTTGAATTGTCTATTCAAGGGTTTTGTTGAGAATTTGGCAATATTTTCATGTAAGATTTCCTCCAACTAAACATCGTAATCTATTTCTGGAGCCATTTTGTAGAGTAATTATTCCACCGACTAAACATGGTAAAGTTTATTTTTCCTGCAATTGCTTTCCTAGATAAATGATTCCTAGGAATCATCAGCTTACTTCTTAAATTGACATAACCCAACCAAATGAACCCTTAGTCAAGATTGCTGGTACAATATTGGAGGAACCGAATTTAGCATAAAAGAGAATCTTGTATGTGGATTTTGCAAAAAATAGATGCTGACATCCATCTTCCTTTCTATTAAATTGAATCCTCTAAGAAATTCTGGATGATCTCTCATGCTAAACTGTCCCAACAAATTATTTCAAGCAACCATCCATGCTAGAATTTTGGACCATGACTGAATTTTATCGGCCTGTATTGAGAGCTGTAACTGAAGCACTTCAAATGTAAGGGACCTAGGAATTGCTGATCGGATCTGTTGAGTTTTCACCATAAGTGTTCTCACTCAAGATATTGTTCTTTTTATTGTATAAATAGAAAATAAAATGTACATATTAGTTTCGTGGTTCTAGAGATGGTTAAGATGGGGTCATGTGTAATTGGAGGCCTTTGGAGATCCCAAACATGTTGAGGGAATGGAATAAGAATGTCATTGAGCAGTAGAGTCTGATGAGTAATGTCAATTAATCTCTTCCAATTTAAGACATCGGTACATCACATAAGTTTTAGGAGCATAATGTTACACTAGTGCGGTAAGTATATTGCTTGGAAAAATCAAACATTGCAAATCTGGAGCTGTCTGATAATATAATCTGATCTATTGATTTTGTTTGAAGAAGATGAGTTGGATGTCCCTTAATAGCATTTCAGGAAATATATGTATGAGAAGTTATTTTCTGTAAAACAGGAAGTCACCAGGTGTGGGACTTGGATTTTGAGGAGACTATCAAAAAATGATCTTTAGAGCTTGCCTCACTGTGGCTATGTATATGTGAATTTTTATTATTGGCTTACAAAAACAGGGAAGGTAGGTAGCATCGTAAGATGTAACAGAGAGTCTTCTGGACTCGAAAACTTTGTTTTGATATTGTTGTTATTATTATATGCACAATTCTAATGAAATAGAACCATGCAGTGTTGTGGGTTTATGTAAGGAAGAGAACCATGATATGAAATGAAGTACTCCAAAACAATATTGATTACTGATAGACTGATAAATTTACTCGTTGACAATGCTACTACGAGAGTTCATCCAAGGGGATGCCAGATTCTGCTGGATCTTGACAACATGTTGCTCAATGATAATATGACTATTTATCATAATCTCCAATATTGCCTAGCATAATATAGATCATATTTACTGATTTTTTTTCGTGTTATTTGTATCGTCATCGATCTTTTGATTTGCAGTAAGAATGAATTTCTAACAAAAAATTATTACTAGTTTGACTGTATGTGGTTAAAATCAGGGAATATACTTTTGGCAAGCTGAGTTGATCATGTGAACGATTTGCCTTCCATTTTGCTATCACGAAATGCTAACTGAAACCTTATATTAATTTCACCATCCTAGGTTGCTGCAGAGCATGTTATAGTATTAAATTCTGTAAATCATGTGTTGCCTTTTCCGGTTACTACTGCAGACGATGTAAAAGATATTATTACCGAGGAGATCCGTTTGAGGTAACTTGTTTACAACTGATTGGTTTTATTTAATTATTCCATTTTGAAGGTCATATGTGAATGCAATTTACCAATTAATCCTTTTATGCTCTTATGCCAAATTTTATGTATAATATATGATACTTAATGGCAAGGACTTAAAATACTGACCAGCGGTTGGTACAGTATTTACTAAGTATTGCAGTATAGGAGTCATGTGGGGTCGATAAGGGTCAACATCTACAATTTAATGTGAGTTACACCAAACAAAAAGAAAAAGGTGCTCAAACAGTTTCAAGTCTTGCAAGGTTGGTTCATTTGTGGAACCCTCTTGAGGGGTGTTAGGTATCAATCCTGGTATATATGGCAATATCAAACAGAATGGGGCTGTTATGGGGTGCAATTTGTTCCTTGCTTGGTGGTAAGAGTGTACAGCCTTTGTTGACTCCATTATTCCATCTAAGATGCGTGCTTGAAAGCTTGAGGCTAGTCTAAATGTCTTTTCTATGACTCGGAGTTCTCTTTATGTTATCCTGTTTGACATAATTGTAAATTTAAGATGCATGAAAATCCACGAATCTAAAATTTGATCTATCAATCTGGCAAGATTAAGAGTAAACAGGTAACTGTTTTGGAGGCCATGTAGTTATTATGAACATGCATAACTGGTTGTTCCAGCTATAATTCCAAGTTCATCAATGCAAACATGTTAATGTATCTACAAATTACTTACTAGCCATATTGTTTCTCATTTTTGAGGTAAGTGCTTCATATAGGTGATATATTATATTATTCACGTTTTAAGATAGACTTGAAATCTGATGCACATGGATGTATTTATACTAGAGATACTTAGCTGGCTTCAACCAAAAAAAAAAAGATAAAGGCTTTAAAGATAATCAGGTCTGCATAAGTTTTTTTTTTGATAAGTACAGATATAGTGCGGACAGTAGAGGGTGAGCCTTGGAGCAACAGCGAGGTTGCTCCGTCTGACTTGCGTCACAGGTTAGAAACATGAAAATGATCTCTCCACATTCGTGGTGGTTGTATACATCTGACCCTTCCTAGATCTTATACTGGCAGGAGCCTTCATGCATTGGGACACCCTTTTTTTTTAAATAGTGCGGACTATATCTTAAAAAAGAAAAATTAAAGGAGTAACATGTTCAGTTTTGGGCAATCGATATGTGAACCACACTCCTAGCTCATAACTGCATATTTTTGAATTCCATAATTGATGATACATCGTTACTTAGATAATTTGGTAGATTGCTTGGTTGAAGATGCTTATTTAGGGAGTTATTGAGAGTAATGTATGTACCTAGGCTTAAAAGAATGAACTTTGTTCTTCTAGATGGATGTTGCCGGGCCTATCCTTCTAGCATGATGATACATGAAATCTTTGTTACAACACTACCACATGTCTGCTTTGATGCCCTCACATATAAAGGTCATGGGAGAAAGGGCATGCTTACAAACTATAATTGCATCAACCATTATAGTATCAATAGTTAAATATTCATTATTTATGGCATAATCTCAATAACATTTCATTACCTGTGTTTCAGAAGGTTGTAAAATTATAGTTTAGGGGAAATTACATTTTGACCTCCTCAATTTTGCTCAGGTTTCACCCTGACCTCCACTTCAAAAATTTTCAGTTAAATCCCTGATGGTATACTTTTGTTGCAAGGTGATCCTTCCATCCATATCTATTAACTGAGTGTCAAGGAATTGCATCATGTGACCATCACTAAGTTAAATCTTCTTTTAGGACCAAAATACCTTTGTTTTTTAGGTTTAAGGGTGTCTCAGACAGTAGAGACTTGGGATGGTCTATATTCACGGACAAAATTAGGAACTTTTCCAAGCTCTAATAGGGCATGCAATCATAGACTCAGAGATCAGTCTGTTGGTGGTGCTAGCTTTGGAGCTGGACCAGATACTAGTGACAGAGCTGCCTGATGCTGGGGATCTCTGCCACAAGCTTATGAATCCTTGCCTTGACTCATTGGATATTTGTCAAAGTCAGTAATATCCTGTTTGGTGTGATGAGAAGCCATTTGGGGTGTCACGTGATCCACTTCTCAAATCTCCTGATGTCATCCCTGCCCTTTGATTCCATCCATGGTATTTCCCTCAGGACCATCCTCTCCACCTTAAAGGTTGAGATTCGCCATGTCATCGAGTCTCTTTATAGCTTCTACGTTGCAGAGATTCACACTTTCAGTAGGGAGAGCAAGAAGTTCAAGCATGGGCCTTTCCTTGTTGCCAAGCTCAACTAGAAGAATGTCTACATAACCCTCCGATCGCCTCCCTCCCTCCCAGCATATCTCTTTCCTTTATATCTTTGATCCAAGAGTGGCAGCTTATATAGCTGCTGCTGTGGCAAAGTCATGGTTCTACTGTCATTGAAGGGGAGGAGAGTGGAAAGGGCTCAACTAGCACCGTGAGGAGGGCTTAAATGAGTGGAGGTATGATGGTGGTGGTGGAAGGCAGAGTGCTGGTGGAGGTGTTGGTACAGATGATGAGGGAAAGAGGCCGAGGATGAGAGCAAGTTCCTTAGAGCAGCATGTTCTTACTTGTAACCAAGGGAATAAAAGAAGTGCAACATGTTATGGCCCACCTTGCTTTCCACTATTGTTTGAAGGTTCTCTCTTGAGGACCGACTACAACAAGCTTGCTTAAAACTGAGATTTGCTTAGCACATCTCATGGCGACCCAACATGCCATACAGTCCAAGATGCCGTAGGTTGTGCTGAATCACACAAAAAGCACCAATCCAAGGTTTGGTCTATTTTTTAAGCATAGTACAATTCTCCTGGAACACCAAAGGCACTGAAGAATAATTTCCAAGGCCTCAGCATGCTAGAACTCAATAAATGCTTGAGCCATGCACTCCATGTACTTCTTTGTTTCTCCACACCACTTTTCCTTCTTTGAGGTGGAGAAGAATTGAGCCTTCCACCCTTGCTGCACAAGCAAGGAGAAAGCTTGACCTTTTGAATAATTTTGTAAAGAAAATGACTTTTTCTTGGATTTGGGAGAGTTACTTTTAATTTTGCTGAATCAATTTACAATATCTTATAATCCAACATGCATTAAAGTTCAAACTTCAAACCACTTCCACAGAGGCATCTTATCAGATATTTGATCTGCCAAAAGAGCATTGGACTTGCATACCTTCTTTCCCAGAATGGTCCACAACCCTTTAATCTATATCAAAACTTTTAATTGGAACTTTTTTCTCAGGAAGATTGAATTCTCAAATAATTATCCGTAAACTTGGGTTCATAAGATTTTTTTTTTTGGTTTTTACACTGAAATTTGTTATCTGTTTTGTGAGGAATTAATTTTGAGTTTTAGCTGTTCTTTTTTTTTTTGCAAGAATTTTTTGATAATTTCTTGATATCTAATGGTTCTAGGGCTGTATATAAATTCTTCCATGGTTAAAATGGGTGTGCTTTGAAGTGAATTGAGTACATGATAATTGTGGAAGTGACTTTGAAGCTGGTAGTTTTCTAGCAAGTGGGATCGAATTGAATCCCAAGTGATGGAAAGGGGATGATGATGATGATGTGAGCTAGAGATGTTCTAAAGGAGAGTGTGATCAAGAAAGTGAAATGGTCAGATGACATCAAGGGTAAGAAAGATGTTGGCTCGACCACTTATAGGTAGCATCACCAGCAATGATGATGGTAAGGACATGCCAAGCAGCATTGGGGATAGCATCGTCAATAGCGACGATGCCAGGGATGGATATCAAGATAGGCGAGGTGTAGGGGAAGGCATGTGCCTGATGGGAAAGGGTCATAGATAAGAGGGAAGGGGTTTTTGTCATTTGTTGACGGTTGTTAAGGGCGTTAGAAGAGGGGACATTGGGGTGGAAGGATCACATTGCAATAAAATGTAATGTCAGGGATTTAATTGAAAATTTTTAAAGTGAAGGGGGTGTAAAACTTGAGCAAAGTTGAGGGGGGTCAAATTGTAATGTTCCCTATAGTTTAATAGTATTCTTTTCATGCCCTTGTCTTTATATTTTTATTGCTTTGTGATTCTTTGTCATTGATCTTGCTTCATGGGTTTTTAATACATGTTCTTCATCAAAGTTGTCTGCTCGTTGTTAAGTTTATGATATCGTATGTGGTTTGTACTCTCCTAACTTGGAGTATCTATTAGAATTCTCTAATATTAACAAATTTTGCATAACTTTATTAGATACCGGTTCCTTGATTTACGTCGGCCACAAATGCAATCCAACTTGAGGTTACGGCATAGGGTGGTCAAGCTACTTCGGCGCTATTTAGAGGACAAACATGATTTTGTGGAGGTATCATTGTTGAAATCAAGTAATTTGTCTTTAGACTTTATACCACTAAATATGTTGCCACAAGGAATTTCTTGTATTACATCGTGCAAAATAAATTACAGACACATTGGATAAACTAAGGACTGTACTGGCTATAAACTAATTTAGGCCTATTATTGTTTAGGGTGACAGTGCTTAAATTTTTGCATAGAAAATAATTCTATGATGTCCTAGTACGGTCGAAAACAGATTGGGAATTAGTTAGTCTATTCCTAGGCTATAAGTTTTGTTTTATTTAATGAATATGAATGAAAACACAGACATAATTGGATGCTAAAATTTGTATTTGTGTTTGTTCTAAATGGATGTGAATATGAATCGGATTTTAATTATATAAATATAAATGTGGATAAAATTGGAAACTATAAAGTTTGTGGGTAGGATGTTATTCCACTTTATGCTTTATCAATTCAATCTTTTTATCAACTTCAGTTAAGTTTACTAGCATCTGAACTTTCTTCTATTTTTTTTTCTAAAACAAAATAAATGATAATACAAAGAAAATAAAGAAATGACTGCATGCATGACTCTTCCGGTGGATCCTAATACCTTTGCTGAGTTACACTCTTTTGGGTTAGTTTGACAATTAAAGTTGGAATCCACCGAATTAAAACTTCAATATATGGAAAGAAAATTATGTGGAAAATATATTGATACTGTTACTTATTCCCCTTAGGGTTTTAAAAGAGCTATATGAGAGACTAAATAGTGGCAAAAGTGGATTTTAATATGAATCAATTATTTCTGTAGTGATATCCATGTTTTCTTTTCTTTGATAGATGTAAATATGGATGTGGATACTGATTAGTTGCTAGGACTTGTGTCTTTAATGGGATGGATTTGTATATGGAAATGAATCCAGATCTTATTGAGGTTTTCAACCTTTTGGCTGGCCATTGAATTGGAGAACTTTTTTTCTTAGAAGCATGGTTTTTGCTGTATCAGTTTTGGTACCCATACCGATACTATCGGTACAATGCCATTATCGGTTAGTTTGTGGTCCCACTAGGCTGCTGTTAGCCTTTAATAGTGGGGGTTTGATGTAGAGGGCAGGTGAGGGGTGGCCGTTTCCTCCTGCTAGGTACCACCCTGTTACCAGGCTTTAGTAGGGGGGATAGTTGCTGCTTGTTGGCTTGCCACCAGGCTATGATGAGCAAGGTTGATTGAGAGAGAACAAGGCAGGCCCACTGGCCTGCCACCAAGTTCTTGCTAGCTTCGGTGAACATGATGGAGAGAGAAGGGGGAGAGTTGTTGCTGGTTTGTTGGCCAGCTAATGGGTTTGGACGAGGGAGAGGGATGGGAAGAGAGAGGGAGAAGCAAGAAAGAGAGAAGTGGAGGTTCGAGCTTACCACCACAAAGGGCCTCAGCTTGGTGGTTGGTTGCTGGCCATCTTTGGCTCTGGAGCCAGAGAGGGAGAGCAGGCAACAGGTGTCGAGGGGTGAGTGCCTCGGCTTCAAAATGATGAGAGTTGAATCGATTCAATCAAATCCCAACCCCTTTCTCTTAACAGAGTTTTATATGTTTTAGAAATTGACCGATTTGCTCGAGTGGTTCAAATGAGCCAGCTGTTGAATTGATATTTAAAGCATTCTCCCAAACTCAACTGGTTTAAGGGGTGAGCCCAACCAGAGGCCTGACTTTTTGATTGTTCAACTGGCCAGTCTACCCGGTATTGGTGGTGTGATGTGATGTGGTGAACCATGCTTAAAAGTTAGAAGTTCTTTGACATGCATGAGCAAATATGAACAATAATCAAGATTGATATATACAAATATATGCATTTTTATTGTACAGGATCAACATTATCTACTTGAATCGTGGTTTGCCTGTAAACAATTTTGAATGACGAGACTATATAATGTACACTCCTTGAAAAAAATAAAATCAGAATGTGTATTGAGAAATGTTTGCATAAGGTATGCTTATAATGTATTATGCACATGCAGGTAGTCTAGGGCTAGCATGCTGCAGCATATGATGTCAAATAGTGGTGCAATCAAGCACAAAAAGTTATGTGACACTGCTGAAAGATACTCTAAAGTCAAAATTAGATCCATTAAAAGTCCATATTTTTATTATACTACTTTTGAGAGTTTTTTTAGAGACTATTACCGTATTTGAGCATCTAAAAAACATTTAACCTTCTAGAGGAACCTATCTTTTTTAATTTCTAACTAATGATATGGTACTGTTAATGAATATACCCTAAAAACACACTTTCTAATTGTTATGTTGAAATATAATTGCAAATTAATATGAGCATGAACATGCTTGTATTATGTCAAATGAATAAAAGCTGAAAAAAACACATTTTATGGCAAAAGTTGAAATAAAAATTATGCAATTGCTTGAATATAAAAGATCCTTCCACGTATCAATAATAGGCATTGATTGTAATAAATGATGCAAAATGGTAAGAAACATGATGAGTATAAGAATATCTCTTTGCATAGTTGGTTGATTTTATGTTTGATGAGTAATTCTTTGTGCACCGCGTGCGGTGCAGCAAATCCAGCGTGGCCTGCACCGCACGCTCCTATTGGTCCAAAAATATTCAATATAGCATGATGGGACAAAAGCTGAGATGATTAGCATTAATTGAAACTTTCGTTCAGACCAAAATACCCTTACGACATCCTAGTTCAAAAGCTATGACATCCCAGTTCAAAATCTACGACACCCTGGTTTCAAAAATGATATGAAACAGTATTACGACATCCTAGTTCAAAATCTACGACACCCTAGTTCAAAACCTACGACATCCTGATTCAAAAATGACATGAAACAGTATTACGACACCCTAGTTCAAAACTTACGACATCCTAGTTCAAAACCTACGATACCCTGGTTCAAAAATGACCAGAAACTGTATTACGACACCTTAGTTCAAAAGTTACGACACCCCTGCGGAAAATATAAATTAAAACCAGAAACAATATTACGACATTCTAGTTTAAAAGCTACGACACCCTAGTTCAAAACCTACTATACCCCTGCAAAAAAATATAAATTAAAACCTGAAACAGTATTACGGCATCCTAATCAAAAGCTACGATATCCTAGTTCAAAACCTACTGCACCCCTGCAGAAAAATATAAAATAAAACCTGAAACAGTATTACGACACTCTAGTTCAAAAGCTACGACATCCTATTCAAAACCTACTGCACCCCTGCAGAAAAATATAAAATAAAACCTGAAACAGTATTACGACACTCTAGTTCAAAAGCTACGACATCTTAGTTTAAAACTTACGACACCCCTGCAGAAAAATATAAAATAAAACCTGAAACAGTATTACGACATCCTAGTTCAAAAGCTACGACACCCTGGTTCAAAATCTACGACACCCCTGCAGAAAAATATAAAATAAAATCTGAAACAGTATTATGACATCTTAGTTTAAAAGCTACGACATTCTGGTTCAAAACCTACGACACCCATGCAGAAAAAGGACTGGAGGGAAGGGTATTTTGGTATGGATGAAAATTTCAAATAAAAGCTGAATGGTAATTAATGCTAGTCACGCTCAACTTCCATCCCGTCATGCTACAGTGGATATATTCGGACCAATAAGAAAACGCGGTGCGGGTCATGTTGGATTTACTGCATCGCACGCGGTGCACAAAGACTTTTCCTATGTTTGATTGCTTTACCAGGCCCAAATTTGTAGATTCAACTCTTAACGGCCCCTATTCATTTCTGGAAAGGTTTTAGGTGAGGAAATACATGAAACTCAACCTACCTCAGCAAAGAAGATATATGAGTTCTAAGGAGGTCCGGTTACATATTGAATCTTCACTGATGCTATTGACCAATGCAACACAAATGATAAAGAGACAAGAAGGATATCTCCTTCATATCTTGATTATGACCCTGCTTTGCAATACGAGTTCTTCGCTTGGTGCTGCTACCGGACATTTAAAGGCCTCAAGAGAATAGAAAATCATGCATTACAGGTTAAGTTGCCTTTTTAGGTGAGTTAGGTCAACCCTTGCATATAAGATGATGATAGTCCTCATAGAGAGCTTAAACATGAAGCACTTTTGCTAACAACAAAAAAAATCTCTATAAGTCCTAGGTCTGGTGTGGTTCTAGGATATTTGGGTTTAGCCAAGAGGTATCATGGACTCTTCTGGAAAAAAGAAAAATATTTGCCGGTAGCCTAAGTGTCTAGCATCTCTGCTTCGAAGTCTGGATTTCTTAAGTAGTTAATTATGGAAAGTTGGGGTTCGTCAACCTATAAAATGGTATAGTTTTAGTGCCACTTTAAGCACTTGCTATCAGTGAATACTTAAAAAGTTCTAATGAGTTGGACCAAAGGACCAAACCAGGTTCAAGATTTGCTTGATCTTGAGATATGAGTAGAACCATCCTGCCTGTGTTTGTTCAGAGTTATTGAAGCCCTGACCTGAATTAGGACTGAGTTATTATAGTTTCATCAGTGTGTGTGGGAATCAGGATAAATTAGAGGTTTCCAAAACCTAAATTTGAATCATTATCAACTTGAATTTATAACCTTAATACTGGTCCACAGGTCATTAAGTTGATCGGTACGGCCTGGCCTAGCTCGTGGACTCAGATATTAAATATCATTTCATGGTTATTCTTGAATGTTTTTTATTTGTTAGTGGTTATCTTATTAAGCTTAATTTAAATTATATGCTATTTTGCTCAACTTTGACTGAAAGTTTGTTATGGGTCATAAGGTAGATCGAGACTCCAATACTATCTAGATCCACACCTGAAGGTGCCCGTGACTATCTTGTACCATCACGTGTTCAGGTAATGAATCCTTCTTTATTAAGCATTCCTATATCTATATGTTCAGTTGTATGTCCGTTTGTTGATACCCACATCCTTTTATATTGGCTAGTTTCATCAACTTCAGAATGGTACTATTGTTTGCAACCACTTGGCAACAGCTGAAATTTCAAGAAGCTAAATTTTTTATTCAATACCATCAATAATTACTTATTTTATGTCTTCTTTCCCGGTGATCAAGTGGACTGTGGGCAGGGACTTGACAGGGAACAAACTAGGGAGAGCTATTGCTGTTCCTCAATGAGTGTAGAAGTGCACTGGCTTGCTACTATTACATAATGACCAATAAGAATATGGGTGTGTTTTTATTGCTAATGGGTGGGCAATTTGTAAGGACTGATAGATGGATCTTTAAGGGAAAAAGTGTACTAAGATGGTTTTTGTTTTATGAGAGGTCGTTGTACTTGTAGGTTGCCAATCAAAGCTAGGCTGCCATGTACAACAGTGCTTCGATTGGCAGCTTCTCTTTTGGTTGGTCTGGCAGTTGTATACTTTGGCAAGTTTTCTTTGCAGTGCTACTTTAATTTTATATGGATTATTCTGCTTTTCGACATTTTCTTTTTGTTTATTGTTTTATCTTTAGTAATAAATTGCAATTTTATCTACCATTAGAATTTATGCTTCACCATAGGAGAGCACCAGTCAGCATGCCAGGTGTACACCTGAACTTTCCTTCTTCTAAAGGCTAATTTAGTGTGATTGAGTTTCATGCTGTCAAGCATCTTTTCTCATCTGGATGTACTTTCGCTAATTATCAGAACCCTAAAAACTTTTGAATAGTTCCTTGTCTTTCTTTTTTTTATAATGCATAAATTCTTGATTCTCTTCACCATGGTTTTTGAAGCCAGGGACATTTTATGCTTTACCTCAAAGTCCACAATTGTTCAAGCAAATGCTGATGGTCTCTGGATTTGAGAGATATTATCAGTTGGCAAGGTGAATTGTCTTTCTTCTTGTCTTTTTTTTTTTTCCCTTTTCGAATTGCATGTTTTGTCCTTTTTTTTGCAGTTGTGTATTTTCTTATGTTCTTATTCTGGAGTTTACATACAGATTGATTGTTGCATCTAGCATGTATTTGTTCTTTGGTTGGACAATAATTGTGTACTTATCTATTCACTTAGCCATGACAACTTTCAATTCAATGTATTGCTCAAATGCAACTAGACAGGCCTTTTGCATTTGTAAACATGTCAAATGTATTCCACCCCCCCCCCCCCCCCCCCCCCCCGCCGAAAAAAAAAAAAAAGAAGAAAAAGAAATAGAAAAACACAACACAAAAAAGTAGACATGCAGACAAAAAAAAAGGTGTGCTTTTAGTGAATAGATAACTCTCATATAACATTTCTTTTTTTTGTTACTTGCCTTATGTTTTATGTTTCTATAGGTGCTTCCGTGATGAAGATCTAAGAGCGGATAGGCAACCTGAGTTTACCCAGCTGGATATGGAATTGGCTTTTACACCTTTGGAGGAGATGCTGAAACTTAATGAGGATTTGATAAGACATGTTTGTATTTTCTTTTTAACTTTTCTCCCAAGTAGCATACTTCTGAAGATATTTAAAATTGAACAACTTTTCTGGTTGTGGACTTATTTTGTGTTTGGCTTTATCTTTGCCGAGTCTGATGGATTAGCTGTATCGTGCCAGCTCTTTCAAGAGATAGCTGGTATACAACTTCCGAATCCTTTTCCAAGGCTTACATATGCTGAAGCAATGAGTCGATATGGGTCAGATAGGCCAGATCTTCGGTTTGATTTGGAACTAAGAGATGTGAGTCTTCTTTTCTAAGATAGTTTTGTGGTGTCTTTGGAGCTTAATTTCCACTATGCATATATTACTCTAACATAGATTAGTTGTCTTTGCAGCTTAATTCCCATTGTTGAATATACTTCTGATAATATGTGAATGTTTATGGGACCCCCCTTTCACACCAATCTACTCAGGGCAAAAGGGAGGCATTTTTACAAGGGTCCAGCTGTTTATCATTTGCAATCATAAATAACACTTAGAAATAAATTCGTTAGACAGAATTAGACTTAGTTGTCTATCTTTCATATGGATATCTGTTCTCTAAAATGCACAGAGCCACATGATGTGTGTTTGTATGAACCTACTACACATCTTGATAGCTTGTAAACTAGGGTTTACGGTACCATTCCGTACCGCCTGGTACGGGGCGTACCGTATTGGCTAAGAGCCGGTACGGTTCACATATAAAAAACGGTCCAGCATTCTGGATCGTTAAAAAAATAAAAAAAATATATTCCGTACTGGTACGGTATGGTACCATACTGGTGTGTACTGCTTGGTTTGGGCTTGGTTCGGGTCCGGTTTGTTCCCGATCCATGTCAAACAATTTTGCCATGAAGAGGGAAGGAGTTTTTTTCAAATTTTGTGGGCCCGGTACCGGTTCGGTATTCCTTGTTGTATACTATGTGTAATTTTTTAAAATAAATTTTTATATTTGTTAGTACTAGCAGTTTTGGGTGTCTTGTACATATCGGTAGTTCGTTAATGCCAATATGAGTCACTACAATGAATGTTGGCATTTGGAGTGTTCTAATGTGTTGTTTCGTACTTAATTATTGATCATTGCCTGATCTTGCTTGAGATAAATTTGAGATTTTGTTGACTTAACTGTGATTTAAGAACTTGCTTTGTAGAATCAGTGAAAACGAAAAGTCAAATTCCTACAGACCATCTTGTTAATATTCACTGACTGATAATATTAATCAAATGTTGCAGGATATGTAACTTATTTGCAGTTTGTTTGTGCATAATAATTGGTTTGTTTTCTACATGTATATATGCTTCTGCATGTTATCATGGAGCTCATGGAACAATCTTCAATTTTGCACATTTTTAATTTTTAAATGAAATGCTGTGACTATGGCCAGGTCATTAAATCTTCCTGTTACATCCAACATTATCCATGCATATACAAATATACAGTAACCAATTGTAGTCGTCCACTATGAGCTAGAAATGCATTTAATGGAAATATCTTTCACTGCACTGAATTGTAGTCGAACACTGAGGTCCTAGTCAACTTTTTTGGTAACGACAGAGGATGGTTGAAAGAATAGTTCAGTTTGCTAGTCCTGTTGGATCATGAATGCTTTGACACTGCCTGATATGATTACATAACAAACACCTTTAGGCTTCTCATAAGTTTGGTTGTAACATTGAAAATTTTGTTCTGGAAATGCAGGTTAGTGACATTTTTTCCGGATGTAATTTCAACGTTTTTGTGGATTCATTAGAAAATGGAGGCATTATAAAAGTGCTATGTTTGCCTTCGGGTGCCAAAAAGTTTACAAACACTGCCCTTAAGAAGGGCAATATCTATGATGTAGCAATTAAAGCTGGAGCGAAGGGTTTGCCATTTCTCAAAGTTTTGGATAATGGTACAAGAACTATCATTTGTCCTATTTGCTTGAACCCTTTGCATGCATGGTTATGTGATAGTTTTATGCTTTTATCTACTAAACCTTTATTACCACAAAACACAGGTGAGCTTGAAGGAATCCCTGCTTTAACATCATGTCTAGAACCTGAAGATAGGGCACAGTTGCTGAAACGTTGCTCTGCAAAGGCAGGTGATCTTATTTTGTTTGCAGTAGGTGACCATACTATGGTTAACAAGACGCTCGACAGACTCAGATTATTTGCTGCCCATGAAATGGGTTTAATTGACTGTGTAAGTCTTTAATCTTCAAAACCAATTTTCTTTGTAAGGTGGTCTTTTCTTTTACTTTTGCTTTATTGAGCTTTGTAAACAAATCTTTTATTGAGACAGATGTCTTTGATGTCAAGGAATTAATTTTCAAGTAGCTGTGAATAATTTTGAAATTTTTAGCATAACAAAATTGAATGGTCTTATGAGTATCTCAAAATCCCATTGAAAGTCATTGCAGATCTAGAGCTTTGAAAATTTACTCATCATTTGTAATTGAAACCATAATTCATGCTGTCTGGAAGTCCCTCTCTTTTGTCTATACATAAGTTGTACAGTTTTTCTGACCATATATCTGCATGTACATACGAGTGCATTTCCATTTATTTGGTTGCATTTGAATGGGTAAATCTATTTGATTTCATTCACTTCTGCAACTAGGAATGAGAATGCATGGTAGGGGATAATTTTATGCTTCCATTTCTTTGATTGTTTAGATGTGTTTGAGTTTTGCAACAAAAGAAGGATCCCTAAACTTGAAGAATAATAGCTTGGATGAGAGGATGCATGTCAGTTCTTTGATCCATATCTTGCCTCCGCTTTGATTATGGGTTGGTGAAAAAAATTGGTCGTGGTAGTTGATTATTACCCAATTACCTTAGCCTGTCCATCTATAACAATTTCTTTATTCCTCCTGTTTTCTCTCTGTTACAAACATGGTTATCTGGATGAGTAACAAAAATGTAGAATTCAGTAATCAGTTTTTTATCATCTTCTACAAGCCTGTCCATCTCTACCAATTTCTTTATTTCTCCTGTTTTCTCTCTGTTACAAACATGATTATCTAGACATGTAACAAGAACGTAGAATTTAGTAATCAGTCCTCTACTAGCTTCTACTCACAAACATGTACACCAATGTGTGCGTGCGTGTATGCATGCACGTGGATGCACGCTTCTGTAGATATACATGTCTTTATGTGAGTGTGCTAGTGAAGCATTTACATTCATTTCTATGGATCAAAGCATTTCATTTTTTAATTACTTTTTATAATTTCCTCTGTTGGATATAATTTTCTGCTTCAGAAGTTGCAATGCAAATTACATGTTCTGATTATTTGTTTTGGAATTGGTAGTTCTCGCATTCGATTCTGTGGATAACCGACTTTCCAATGTTTGCATGGAATGAGTCAGAACAGAGACATGAGGTCAGTGCTCACCTATACTATGTTTGGAAGGCCCATGATTATCTTAATGGTGAAAAAATTTCATAGATCAGCTTTAGTCCACTATATATTTCAATTTGGTGAACATGGCAAACAATGTCAATTGGTGTAACTGCTGTTGCTTCTTGTTGATGCCAGACTGCACTTGCTTTCTTTTTTTTTTTTCTGAAAAAAAAAAATCTCTTGAGTCTCATCTAACAATCAATTTGGTGTTATTCAATGGTAATGCTTCGCTTTCCTTCGTAACACTTGAAGTTTAAACATAGGGATTGATTCTCAATAGCAAAAAGCAACATTAATCAATTGATCGGGTTTACAAATTCTTTTTTGTAATTTATAAGAGAACAAGTTCTTCAATTGCAGTCTTTGTTTACTTTTTTTAAAAAAAACTTCTAGAATAATTTAATGGACATGCATCAGTCCAATTTTCATTAATTTGGATTTACATGGTACTAGTGGTCTGCATTTGAACAATCATCTTCAGGTTATGTTTCATATGCACTCTTAATTGTACCAGCTCTTTGTTGTTGCCATGGTACATAGTGTATAGTAATCCTTGAGTACTTGTTGGAAGTAATCATTACTTTTAGAAAGCTTACTTTGAGGAAGGTGACTATATTTTTGATGGCCATAGGAAAGTGACAACATGGCTTAGTTTCTTTAACTTAGATTTACATAAACTTTATGTAGGGATATGTATATGATGGAGCTAGTACAGTCTTCAGCTTGAATCATGATAGAACTAAAAATGATTGATGGTGGAAACTTATAACAAGAACTTAATGCTGAACTGCAGCATGTAAATATGAAGGTGAATCTCATAAGTTGATGAGAAAGTTGAGTCTGCATTGTATGTCAAACACAGGAGAAATTACCCGAACTGATGTGATATAAAGAATTGATGTTTCATGACATGTTTGGATGTTGGAAGATCTTATTGTTTCTATCAAGATTTTCAGTCTTTACGTGGTACAGGTACTTATGGGTCAATTCAGTATGGTATTACCTGCTTACAAACACATGCACATTGGTGGAGGTGAGACAATGTTGGTACCTTATGGGGTCGGTATGATATGCCTAATAATAATTGGTATGGATTGGCATAGAACATCTTGGTTTTAATAAGGGTCTATCAAACCTTTAGGAACCAGGTGGTTCAGGGCATGCCAAATTGGATTGGCTAGGAATTGGGACAGTTTTGCTACTTGATGTGGTCCCAAGCCAAAACTAGCTTGAATTGTGCTAAAGCATTTGGTTTTGGCCAATATCAAGTGGTTTCGATGTATTCAAGAATTGAATTGGTTTTCAAGCTTTATAATCCTCCTATCCCCTCTTTGCTTATCCTCCTTGGCTCCTTGCCTTTTGCAATCCTCTCCTTTCTTACAATTCCCCTCTCTAGGTTTAGGGTTTAGTCATTGTTGCCATTGATAATGATTATGACAATGACCATGACCATCATAGACAATGACGACCATGGTCGGATGTATGCTTCTCTCTCCCTCCCTTTTCTTCTCCCTCTCCTCCCCCTATTTTCAAAGTGCTTGGGTTGGTATAATACAACTGCCATCGCACCAAACCATTAGCTAGCCAATTAGACATCTTGATACCGGTCCTCTAGTTTAAAATTATGGAGTTTTAATAGTTTAAAGCAAGGATTTAAGTCCCAACGGGGTACCGGGATGGGGTATCATCTCATGTATCGGGATAGGGCCTTCTGCCAGCATCCCAATGTCATGATTGGGACATTTTGGATCTAGGTTTTAAATTCCGTGGGACAGGGTTGTCCCGGTTTTTTCATGGAACAGGATGCATTGGCGCCCCGTCCCGACATTTGGGACAGGGGATGTCCCAAGGTGTCCCGATTGGGATGCTGGGACACTGGCGGGACGTTATGTCTCGACACATGAGATGGTATCCTGTCCCGATGCCCCACAGGATGTCCTATCGGGACTTGAATCCTTGCTTTGGATATCCCTGTCCTCAAGTATCGGGACAGGGTGGGATGGTGGCGTATCCCATCCCATGAAAAAACCAGGACAGCCTTGTCCCATGAAAAAACCAAAACTGTCTTATCCCATGGGATTTAAAACCTTGGTTTAAAGCTTAGTGGCTTAAGTTGGAGTTGGTGTGTGAAAGTGACAAGGTTAGAGAGAGATGGAAATGCCTAGGAAGCATTTGTAATATATTATATATATATATATTCTATAAAAAATATATTTTATTATTTTGTTTATCTATGGTTTATCATTTTGTATATACTATATTATTTTTTATGGAAAAAATTATGTTGCTTAGGAGATTCGAATCCATGCACATGGGTTTAAGTGTTCCCCTTAACTACTCAAGCAAATAGGCTACATTGGTAGAATATGTAAATGTACTAAACTAAAGACATACCTCGATCTGTTTGTCCAGCCTCATCATCTTTGATGGCTTCCAACTTTTTGTTCTTTCTTGGCCTTTCTCTTTTTTTGATTTTACTTGCACTTGCAATTTGGGATGAACTCTGGATTTGCGATTCCTAAATGAATATGCTTCGAAATTGTAGAACCACAGTTCTAAGGTGTTTCAGGTGCTTCAAGCTTTGAAGGTTAAAGAGATCAGGGAAACAAGGTAACAACTAATCCTTATTTCTTTAAGATAAATTAAAACACCTTATAAGATGTAACAATTATCCCTGAATATCGGGGATTGGTTGTTGCCAGTTGGCCACCACCTCCTTAAGTCACCTAATTTCTTGCATAATCTCCAAAGTACCAGACCTCAGCAAGATCTCGTCAATCAGCATGCAAACAGCCCTTAGATGGATTTGAGTCTTTTATGTCGACATGAAGCTGCCAACATCCAAACCTAATATCTTTATGTTGGTAGATAGATAGATGAAACATCTGGAAATTGTAATTAAGAATAACAAAGATGTTGAACGAGCATGTGCAAAACTATATATATTGCTCACCTGCTGACAACCATGTTCCTTTTTTATACTCTTAGTGATCATATACATGTGTCATAGCCACAATCCCATTAATGTTACTTCTATTGGCACTGGTTGTATCCTTGACTAAAACTGTAGATGCCTTCCTTAAGGGTTGGGTTTTAATGGTTTTACTGTTTCAGAGCTATATCTGCGTCTTTTGGGGCCCTTGACAGGCTCTCAGAATCTAGATGATGCTTAATTGTTTAACTAACTCTTAAAGGCTATACTTCATAATTTGCATATGGCAACTTGAAATAATGGCTGATTTGCATGAGCAAATTTTTTTATTCATAATTTGTTTAGTTAATATGCACTTAGCTGGTTACATTTTATTGACATGCATTTTTATCAAAGATATTTTCAAGTTAATGCCTCTAGAATGAAGTTCAGAATGAAGATGGAGGCATACCAATCGTTCAATAAATTTCTTTTTTTTTGAGAGATGGGGGGTTGGAGACCATCCCACACTATCTTTACCTAGGCACCGATTTTTGAAGATGCACCACATAGAAACTGAACCAAGAACCTAATGTTGCAGAGGGGTTTGACCACTAGGGGAAATCCAATTCATTGAAAGAATAGAAGTTCTTTGAAAATTTTATTAGTAATATTCTAATATGGAAGTTCATTATGAACCATATTATTAAGTTGTACTCTAGGGTGGTGCTTCAGATACGGAGACTTGGACAATGTTAGCTGTAGTACTTGTCCTTTCTACTTATTCCCTTTGGTAAATATCGGGATGGATATAAGGTTTTAATTTACTGCCAATTGGAAGCGATCAATACCATCAATACTATTCACTAACAATATTGGTTGTATGTTGAGCTCTGAGGGAGAAAGCATATTGATATACTAAAAGACTCTGACAGAGTAGATGATAAATTGTGGGGTTGGTTAGTTTTCCTTTGCTGATGCGGCATAATCTGATCATCCAGAAGCTTATATCTCTTATCATGGATGAATTGAATATTGCTGTTTTGGAAGAGAACCCTGGGTTTGTCTAATATGTGAATGGGTTCATTTTCATTTTGGAAAAAATAAGGTGATTACCTACTGGATGACAAAAATAATGCTTGTGGATTGCAATCTTTCATGGAAATATATGTGAATTTGAACAAATTACTACACAATATTGCATTATGTGATAGTAAAAAAGATGAGGGCATTCCCACTATTATGTTTGCATTTTAAAAGGAAGAGGTGATGCTCTTCGAAGTGTTGTGTGATTACTGAACTTGGATTAGACTTGAAGAAACATATTATGGATGAAAATTGGGCCTTTTACGTTGTCTTGATCTTATATTGGCTATGATTACGTTGCATGCATATGTGATGAGCATCTTCAAAAGAAGACGTACACATGGTGATAACAGAAGTTTGGAGTTAGAAAAAGCTTAAGAATTACATGATTTGAGAATGAAGGTGATGGGGATATGACTTAGGTTTGATGGCCATATCCAAGAGACCACACATCCTCTTGGTTGGGGAAGTGCCCTGGTTGGTCTGGAAGAACTTGAAAGAGGTTTTTAACAAATATGAAGATAGGGTTTGAAATGGAGAAACCTCACATTGATGAATATTAGTACTGTTTAAAAAACATGATGAAATGATCCAGAAATTCTTTGAATTTAGAATTAACTGACAGTGTAATCCAGACTATGAAGTTATATCATAAACCTTTTGATTTTCCTTTTCTAGTATAGGTTCGTTAGTGGAATATTTTACACCCTTCAGTTGAGCGAGGAGAAAACCTTTTGATTTTCCTCTCTCTTCCTTAATTTCTAGACTGCTTTGGTTAATCGATATTTACACTTTGCAAGTGATTGATACATGGTAAGGGGGTCTCAGAACAGCAGTCAAATCAGTGTACATTGATTTTTTGCAACTTGTAGAATATGCTTGGAATGGATTTATAAAGTGAAGGCCGACCTTTTAGGGACTAAGCTGCTAAAATATGAAACCCTATTCCCTCAAGGGGCATTTGCTGATGTACTGCCTTTTGACTGTTATCCATCTACAACCGAATTTTTTAGAACATTATTGTATGGAGAAGTCTATCTAACATTAGGTGGTGCAGATCTATTTTTTAAATATGAAGTTTTTTTCCCCTTTTTTTTTGAGTTTCAGTACCTAATATCATAAAAGGAAAGGTGAGGTGAAGTTGGTGCACATGATTACCATTGTTCTATTCTGCTATTGTATACCCATGTGTTTCTTGATTGATTGTTTCAACAGGTCCTCCACCACCCTTTCACTGCACCAAATCCGGAAGATATGGATGATCTAACTTCAGCTCGTGCTTTGGCTTATGACATGGTCTATAATGGAGTTGAGGTACCTTATTTGATTTTTCTGTTACCTATGTTGTTTGCCCCCCCCGTCATCACAACTGCTATATTGTCCTACAAAGCCCCCATATTCTATTTTCTATATTTATTTTTGCATATATAGACGTGCAGAGTTTGCGCTTTCCTTAGTACGGCACCATTAAGAATACTGGCACACTCTCCCTTCCACTAATATGACTATGTTGCCCTCTGATCAAATATATTCTGTTTTCTTATGTACAAGAGACTGTCTTGCTCTGGATATATGCAAAAAAACATCCTGCAGAGTCTTCGATGTCTTGTGTACTGTGTTTCCTTATCTGAATAACAGAAATGCCACACTTTTCTGAAGGAGTTGAATGATGTTTTTGAGGAAAAGCATGTTGGAGGAAAAAGAATCCTATCTGATCCTCTTCATTGATCTAGATATGAAGCTCAGATAAGAATAATGAGAAAGCACTATGGTACCTTTTAACATTCCTAATGTTTTTATTATACTATATTAAGTAAAAATGGCATAAATTTGTTTGGGTTTGATTTTAAAAAATTAGCCTGCCAGTTGTAAAATGTCAGATGAGGTGATGGATTTTTGTATTCCCATAGAAGCCTTCAATTCATTGAGATTATCAAAGTGCAAGTTTAGGTAACCCACACAACCCAGTGTTTAAAACATAAAGTGGATAATTAAGTCCTCTTTGTATGATTTAGGACAATATTTCACTGGCTATCAAAAATGATATGAACCTGCTGGCCCAAGCAAGTATAAGCATAACATAAGTTAGATGTATAAAACAAACATGCAATAATGATTGTGATTGCAAAATATTCAGTTGTATGGTTTCATGGAATTATTCTGTGCTGATTTCTTGCTACCTAGCAACATGAATTTCCATATGCTGCAGTGCAAAATTTTAAACATTATTAATGAATTTGATGCTAGGTATTAATTCTTTTTCGTTTTTCATATCACTTTTGTTACATATTGGCATTGTACTTTGTCTATTTACTTAAACAGTTTGAACTTTGAAGTATAAAAAACCTTATTTTGTAGAACAATACCCTTTATTTCTAATTTAGTTTACACCTTTTAATTGGATCATGTCTTGAGTTGAGCAATCTTTGCAATAATTACATCATCTACATTAAAGACAACTTACCTGATTGCAAATGAAACTTTTGGCCAGCAAAGTATTGTCTCACTACCTGGTAAATGTCAGTAAGATGCTGATGATTATTAGTGGTCACTTTATAGCAGACAAGGAAAATAATTTGTTTTCAACAAGCAAATTATTCCTCAATGCTTGGTTGTCTCTGAGTCTTTTATCTGGGGTAGAGTAACTCAAACTATGACTACATATGTTACTTTGGCTTGGTGTAATATATGAAATGCGTTTGTGAGTTGTGACTGGTTGTTCTAGGGACTTTGTTACCAATATCATGTGATAGTTAGATGACCTCTGCATGATAACTGTGATAGTGCTCTTGCATAGACCCAATATAACTATCTGATTGCCTTAGCTTGTGAACACATCAATTTTAAGAGTGGCGGATGTTATATCATATGTGAGTTTTTTCTGATACATACTCTCTCCTCTTGTTATTGCTTTGTCATAGATCACTTGGAAGATTGTTTTCTGCAACAAAGTTTACCAAAACTGTCTCGGTTTTAGCTTCCTAAATTCCGATGTTATTTTTTATTCCTTACATATTCAATTCCCTTTTATTTTGATACCCTCTATCATCAATTCTTTAAAATGCCCATTTTATGTGCTATGGTTTCATTGTTAGTAGATCATCTTAGGAATCAAGAAAGTCAGAATGTAAAGATAAATTATTTACTTGGTTCAATGTATAAATAAGATGATCTAATAGCTTGATTCAGTGCATTGTGAAATCCAAAAAACAGTTTGCTTGCTGTCATCTCTACCAGGATTGTGCATTGTTGGATCCAGATAATATTGTTATTGTGCATTTGTTAACATTTCTCTATAATCTTTCCTGACAATTGTTTTCTTTTTTGTTGTTGTAACTGTTTGAGCACATGCATGCATGTGAATGTTTCCTAGCTCACTTTCCTACTCCTATTCCCTTTTTGTATGTACAGCTAATGCAATATGCTTTTTTTATATTTTATGGATCAGATTGGCGGGGGAAGTTTGAGAATTTATAAACGTGAAATACAAGAAAAAGTTTTGGAAATTGTTGGTATCTCCCTTATGCAGGTGCAGCTCTGAGTATATGCATGATATCTGACCATGTCTTTCCTTTATTTGGTTCCTATAGTTACATTTAGCTTAAAAAGTTATTTATGCAGTAATATTTCTCTTCTTTTAGCCTGATCTGCTGGCTGGTTTTCCTCGTGTTAAGTATTCCGAGATCTGATCATCCTTATTATATCTGGCTTTGTTACCAAGTGGTTAGAAAACCGTCTTTTGTGCATCTCCTTTTTATTGTGTTTTGTGTGCCCTTGAATGTGTTGAAGCTTCATTTCTTGGACTTGATGTTTTGTTCCTGTTACGTGCAAGTTTGAATATGACTTGATTTTTGTTCAGCCAACTTTTGGCACTAATGGCATTTATTATAGTTGGACAACTTTTAAATGTATTAGTAGTATATGGCAGCCATGTTTCAAATCTGGATATCACTAATTTTGTCACTTGACTTCGATATTGTTTAACCAGGGGATAAAAAATTATTACAGATCTTATTTTATTGTTCGGTATTTAATTAGTACAGTGCTTAATTAGAAATTACGACAAATTCCTCATTGGCAGATGTCATTTTGCCAATTTTGCATTATGCATTGCAAGCACCAAAAATACCAGGTTGAATGTTTATACAGCAAAGATCAAATTTAACCCTATTTGTATTATGTTGAGTTTAAGCTTTTTTAATCTGACCACCCCTTGAACGGGTTTGGCTGGGTTGGCATTTTGGTCACCAATGTTTTCCTTTGTTCAGTCTGTCTGAGATGGGTTTGATTGATAGTTTGCCATACCTGACTTGTTTTTTGAAATAACATCTTTTGCCCGGTACCTAGCTCTAGGTTTCTGAGTTTAGCCCTAGAATTGGACTTCTTTGGTTCAAACTCCAGTCAAACTAAGTGCATTTTGGAGTCTTGTTTTTAATGCAGAGATAGCAAGACCGAGTTTTGGTGTTAATTTGCTTCAAAATGATTAAAAAATAATACACCATTGTCATTTTCTTGTCAAGAAAAATAAATAAAAATAATACATTATGGTCATTTTCTTGTCGGGAATCACTTTTCAATGACTACATTATAGACAAAAATAATGGCATGGTGCATAGATGCATCATCTTTTGCAGTAAGCGCAATGAAATATGCCCTAGTGAGTAGCTATCCTCTGGGGTTCACCTAAACTAGAAAGAGCCTGGTTGAAGAGGATAAAGGAGTAGCCTGAGTGGAGGGGGAAAACCTTGTTCCTTCCAATAAAGACTTCTGTTCTTGGCAAAAAATGGCCTGTTGATTCAAAAACCACCAGAATGGTATGGTACTGCTGGTATGTTCTGATGTGAAACCGGCATTGGTATGGGTCTCAGGATGATGAAAAACCATTCATACTATTATGTACCAGCCATATTGGTTCATACCGGTGTTACAGACTGTACTAGACCAACTATATTAGTTGGTATTGGTGATTTCACTCTTTTTGATTCGTTGGTTTTGTACATAAGCATCACTATTGGTACCATATTGATGTCATACCTATTCCGGTGGAAAAAATATATGGGGTTTGGTACTGGTATTTTAAACCTTAAAATGACCTAGAATGTAAAAAATCTGGATATGCATAATCTAAGGGTTTCCTTATATTTTTTCTATACCACACTATTGACCCTTCATCATCATGGTATATATATATTTCCCTATGGAGTCCCTTTGACTTAATTGACGTGGATTGCTTCATTTTGTAATTATGAATAGCAACAATAGTACAAAAGCTGGTTGAAGGTGCTAAGATATTTTTCTTGAGTTTCTATAATGATATCGACTTTAATTTTCTTGGTGATGGGCTCTCTGAGTGCAGGCTGAAGAAAAATTTGGTTTTCTGCTGGAGTGTCTTGACATGGGGGCTCCTCCACATGGTATGTAAAAATCCTAAACATGACCTTGGTATTGCCATTTATGTGCATGAAAATGCAAGTGCCAGCATATATTTTCAGGAGCTTTCTTTTCTCTTGTTCTTTATCTTATGCTTAGGAAATTTCTAGCAATTTACATGTTTCACAAAATTTATTGAGCTAAGTATGCTAGTTGAGCTAAATTACTTCGAAGTGTTTATAATTACTCTATAAGCAAAAGATAGCGCTAGCTTGATTTTTTTCCAAGTTCTTGGTTGGTGGTAGATTGTGTTTTCCTTCAGCTATATGTATATTTCTAAGGGAGTTCTTACAAAATCATGGCATTTGATATATAGGCAACAATCTTATGTAATCAAGGGTTCCTCTTTAAGGTAACAAGGGAGATGAATTGGGTGCGTGAGAATTTATGAAATTGTTGCATTCTTGCCGTTTGTTATGAAATTATGGAGTCTTTTTTCGTCATTTGAGAGACTGTGGGAACTGCTTAGTGTACAAGGAGCTCTGCATAGAAAAGTTTTTAGGGACTAAACATTCTTGAGTTGAAACCCATTGTTGGGAACTGCCAGGAAAGTTAATTTATCCATCAAACAATTTTCTGTACCATCTGGTAAGGAAAACAAGGACAATTGGTTGTTTTGGGGGATGTTTGGATGCCTGAATTCCTCATCCCCTTGGTGACTTATGATTGGTGTTTATTTCCATCTAAAAATGATGAAAGAATGAACTGTCTGGCTGCTTGAGGAGGTTTCCAGTCACTTCTCTTCCCAAAGTTTTTAAGATAACAAATTCTAGCAGAAAGTTGATTTGCATCATCCCTAAAAAGCAGTGGTTTGAGAGGCAGAAGTTTTGCTGGTTGGGTCAAAACCGTCTCCAACCTGTTAAGTCATTCCTTCTATTATCTATAAAAGTAATATTCTGAGCATGCAGTGAGTGGACATCCAAACAGCCTCGTAGCTTTAAACTGACCTGATTGGCAACGCCTTATTTTTTTTTGGTGCACAAAGTTTTGAAATATTGACTACCGAGTTTTAGAACTGAAGAGTTTTGATGTGATGCTGGGTTAGTTTGTCTGAGTAGTTTGTTTATTTACTTTTCCCTTGACTAACATATTAATCTTGGTTGCAGATATTGTGGCAGATCTTTTCTTGATACATATGCATGCCTGATGTCTCTCCCAATAAGCTTGCTTGGTGCAGACAGACATTTTATTTGTATTTACAAATCATTTTAAAATTTAGAAAATAAAAAACGGAAATAATCGAAAAGACACAAACTTTGGTCACTTGCCAACTCCGCAAGGTAGTGTTTACTTCATTTATTTTTTCTTATATTGTCTTAAAGAAGCACGTAGTGCTCTATTGAAACCTTTTCCCTGTGGTTTTCAACGTGCTCTATTGAAACCTTTTCCCTGTGGTTTTGCAAGTTGAAAACTTTTAAGACGTGTCCCTGCTCTGCTGTTTCACCTAACTTTTGAACTGTTAAATCTCTAGGTTGTCCTCAACTTGTCAATATACTGGGTTTCTAATATTGTCTCCAAGGATATGTCATGTGATGCTTCGTGTTTATTTTCTGCCACACATTTTAAGTTTATACATGACCCATTTATTCATGTGGATTTCAAGGGTTGTCATTAGTAGTGTACCTTAGCCTGAGATTTGAAGTTGCTTCCTTGGACATTCTCTACGCCTAATTTCTTTGCTGGATAGTACTTGGAAAGAACAACACTTTTACAATCAGAGTAGCATGGGCAGAGACATGATAATGCACACGACTCAGCAGGAGGAAAGAAAGAAGAGATAAGGATAGACAGAATTTTTGTTTAGATAAAGTACTATATATTTAAATATTGGTATAAAAGAAGATGTTAGATATTATTTGTTAACCTCTTTTGTTATATATGTTTGTTGTTCAAACTGCCTGGTAAACTTAATAATTTTAGAAAAATGATATTTTGTGCAGTTATTTTGCTACCTATATTCATGACCAAGCTTCGAATAGAGTAAAAGCATGATTTTAACATTATTATGGTAGATTGGTTTATCGTTTGAAAGAGTCCGACTCTTATCAATTCTAAAAGCTACAATTATAAATTTTGACAAGTATCCACATCTCTAGCGTGTACCGAACACAGATTTTAGAAGCTGGGTGCAAGTGTCCATGTAGCACTATAATGCTACTGTTATTGTATCCTTGGGGCCTTTTATATAACATATCTTCTCCTTTTTTAAATAATACCAGCAAAGTCCAATATTTACCCTGATAAATATTCAAAAATTGCAATGAAAAACAGACATTTTGAGATGCAAAACCTTATTCGAGTCATAATTCTTTATCTGATTCCCAAATATTAGTCAAGTTAGGATGTAAGCTTCTACTTTTTTCTTGCGCCAATATATCATAGGCAGATGGATGATTCATGTTGTTAACTAATGAATGTGTCATGTTTGTTAACTTTTGGCAGGTGGAATTGCCTATGGTTTGGATCGGCTGGTGATGCTTGTGGCTGGTGCAAATTCTATTCGCGATGTTATAGCTTTTCCAAAGACCACGACTGCCCAGTGTGCACTTACTAATGCACCATCAAAGGTTGACCCACAGCAACTGAAGGACCTGTCATTGCCTACCTCATAGAACATGATATTGCACGGTTTTACTAGTTTGTTTTATTCTTGTTCTGTAATAATTGTTATAACTAGATGCTATTATATGAAAGGTCAAAGCGTTGTGTTTTTTTTTATTTTTTTTTTTTTTGTGTGTGTGTTGGTGGGGGGGGGGGGGGGGGGGGGCTTGGCACGTTCTCATATTTTTTAGAGAGAGAACCATATTCATGCTGTGTAGAAGGGCTTTTGTTGTGAGAAGGCAGCTACAGAATCATTCCTTTTTATCAATTAAGATGTTAATTTGTGCTGCTTTACTGATGCTAGATTGCGAACCTAATATCTCCATGTTTCAAGTACAAAGTTTCTTGTCTATTAAAGCTTGTAGAGGATAAAATTTGGAATGGAATGCATGCCGAAAAAGGTCACCACAAAATGTGTAAGAAAATTGAATAGACTTGAGAAGCCTCTATTTACTCTTTACCGTGAGTGGAGTTTTTATAAACAAAGGAAACTGCAGATTGCTAAAGAATCAGCGTTCATCATTAAAATGTAAATTGGCTCCATTGTATGCTGTTGATCGGTGCCAAAATTTTCATTTGTTGAGGGTTTTGATCTTATTAAAGGCAGGAAAAGGTGTAGCAGTCGTCTGGCTTGGTGCGCTTTAGTGCGGTCATCTGGCTGTGACTTGATAACCGTGCTTTCTTTTTTCTTTGGTCTTTCTTTTAAACAGGTTGATTGTTACTGGTGGAGCAAGTTAAACTCGCTATAAAGTGGCTAAGGGGTGCGTCTTTGTCGGAGAGCGACGGTGGCTAGGAGCTTGCCATGTTTCAACATGGAAGCTTTCCAAGGCCATGCTGTGGAGTGCGATGGCTCTGTTTGTCAAGAGGCGATAGGGGAGAGACGGTGATCGATCATGGGCTTGGGTGGTTCAGGGCCTCCCGTGAGGTGCAATGTGAATGTCCCAAAAGATAATTGAAATAAAAATTGATCAATTACAAGCTTTCTTTTCTAAAGTTTTTGAGCTAGCGGAGATTGTCCTGGATGACTCCCGATGGCAATGGGATGGGTTCGTGGTGGTGGTCTATAGCTTGGGCCGTCGGGTGCTGCTTGACTGGATTGCCAAAGAGATTCGCTCTAAAGTCAAGCTGGATTATGATCCGGAAATCTTTCCAATCGTCAATGATCACGTGGTCCTGTCTCAAAATGGTGAACGATTGTACTCTGGTCAAAAGGGGACCTTGGTTCGTGGTCGGCTAGTTGCTGGCCATGGAAGCTTGGGTTCCATATTTTATTCCGGGCCGTAGACTGGTCCAATGGGCGGTGGTGTGGCTTCGGCTTTCCAAATTGCTGCTGGAGTACTGGGTGTCTTCGGCCATCATGGCTATTATAGAGGAAGCAGGTATTCCTCTCTCCATTGACGACTTCACTGATATATTACGGCAAACTGGGTATGCTAGGGTTTGTGTGGAGATCAATGCGGGGAAACCAATTTGCCTCGGGGTGTTGATCCGTGGGAAGAAAGGGGAGTTCTGGCAGCAGTTGGTGTATGAGAACCTCCCTTTGTTGTATTACCTCTATGGCAAAATTGGGCATACTGAGGACTGTTGTCGTCTCCTAGTGGGAGGTTCTGATCCATCCATAGTCGACAGGGCCTCGGCTCAGGAGGCCCTTAATCTTAATCTTGAGGATTCCTCGATGGAGGGACAAATCTAGATGGAGACCGGAAAGACGAGGGAGAAAATAGTGGGTCAACCAAAGCTGGGGCCGTCATTGGTGACTTCTTGGATCCGTCAACCCTGGCCTTCCAAGGTTCCACCAAAGAGGAGGAAAGCTCCTGAGAAGGATAGGGAGCCTTATCAAACTTCATCGGATCCCTACTCTTCTCCACCCCAATCTTCTTCGATGGCCAGTATCTCTTCTCCGAGTTCACTACTGGACTCGGATAGGTGGCGAAGCCATCGAAGGTTGCTCGACGACGATCATCGGGATCTAGCAGCAGCGATAAATCTGGTGGAGGGTTTTCTACTTCGGTGTTTGGGGCCCTTGGTCTACTAGGTGACTCAATGGACTTGGGCCTCATGGATGACACTGACCCAAAGGATTTGCAGATGGTGGACTATAGAGCCCAATCTCCGAAGAGAAGTCGTAGCTCATCGAAGCCTTATGTTTCCTCTCCCCGAGCCTCCCTGCCTCCTTGTAAGGTGAGCTCCGACCTTCTTCCTTCTGCCATCACCCAAGTCAATTCCCCTGTTCCTTGTATGCTTAAGGTGGGTTTGGGTTGTTTTGGTGTTGCCTTGTTGTCTTTGGCCATGGAGTCTAGCTCCCCTAGCTCGACGTCCTCCCTTTCTTTCTTGTGAGTCTTGTCTCGCCCTATTCCCCCATCTAAAGTGGTGGTCTCCTAGGTAACTCGGAAGGAAGGGTCAACTGTTGGGCTGGAGGGGGTTGTTGATGGGTCTTCACAGGGTCTGGGCTCTGAGATTGGGGAGGATGCATCCCTCTTGACAGGTTCCTTGGTGTCTAAGGGGTCGGATGTTGGATATGAGTGTCCTAACCCACCTTCCCCTTCTGTCTCTTCAAATCAAAAGGGTTGGGTGAGTAGGAGTAAGGGCTATGTCTCTGGGGCCAAGGAGGGAACATTGTTGGGTGAGGGGTCTGTTGTAGCTAGGGCACCCCCCGGGTACCTTGCTCGGCGATGTCGCCTTCCTGCTTAGGGTGCCTCTGCTGTGCCCTTTGTGGTTTTGGCGGATGGGTCAGATCCCTCTATTGACACTCATGGTCATAAGGTAATAACAGGAAGATTAAAGGCGGCCCTATTTTCTACTAGAATGATTGGGTCAGGTGACCTGGTGGATGGTCATTTGGAGAATGTGGAGCCGGGCAACGGCTCAGGATAACTGTCTCTGGTTTTCTTTTATGAGAATTATGGTATGGAATGTTCGGGGAGCGAGGAAAACCGCTTTCCACTCTTCTTTCCGTAGAATGGTTCATTACATCATCCCGACATTTGTATCATATTGGAGACCTGCCTGAGTGGTCTGCATTTGGAGCATATTCATCGACACTTCCCAACCTCTTGGGGCTTTTATGCTATTTACTCCCAGGGCTTATCTGGAGGAATTATGGTTGCATGGAATAAGGGAATAGTTAAGGTCGATGCCTTTCACCACTGTTCCCAGCATGCGGCTACTGTTGTCTCTGAACCTGGGAGAGCTACTTGGTTGTTATCTATTATCTATGCCAATACTAATTACAGGATGAGAAGGCTGGTATGGCAAAAGGTTTCCACTCTTATTGATCAGGGTACCCTGTCATTGTGGCAAGGGACTTTGATTGCATTGATAAAGCGGAGGACAAGAGGGGCGGCCGACCCTTTGTAGAGGATACTGTTTCTTGAGAATTCAGTCACTTTTTACAATCCAATGGCTTAATTGATTTGGGGTTCGTGGGGCCCTGCTTCACTTGGTGTAACAACCAGACTGGGGGAGCTGGGGTCTAGGAGCGCATTGATCGGGTCTTTGCTAATCCTAGCTGGCTACACTTGTTTTCCCATCACCTGGTCCGTCATTTGCCAAGAATTGCTTTTGACACTGTTCAGTCCTTTCCACTGCTCCTGCCATTGTCAGTCTGCCCCATTCAGATTTGAGAAGTTTTGGTTGAATTATCCTGATCCTGGAAGATTGTCAGGGAGGTTTGGAGGATGCCGATCTGTGGTGATGCGAGGTATCGCATTATGCGGAGGTTGAAATTGGTGAAAAGGAGATTTCGGCATTGGAATAGAGTGGAGGTGGGGAATATCTTTGTTAAATTGGAGTTTGTGGAGAGCTCTATTTCCACTCTTCAAGAAAAGGATAGGGAAGGTGGTCTGGATGATGGTGACCTGGCTACCCTCTACAACCATCTTGCCATACATAATACTCTTCTTAATCAGCAGGAAACAGTATGAAGGCAAAAGTCCAGAGTCCAGCGACTGAGGGAAGGTGACAGGAACACTCGTTTCTTTTATCAGGCTATTGTGGTTCGTAGAACTCGAAACCGGATCAGTGCTTTCCAGTCCTTGAAGGGACAGTGGATTGAGGATGATGCTAATATAAGGAGGGAGATTGAATTATTCTTTCGGTCCAAGTGGTATGAGCTAGCTGCCAACCTTCCTCCATTCATTTCTCCTTCTCCTACCTCTATTGTCTCTCCTGAGCAAAATCAAACTCTTCTTCGTCCGGCCTCGAAGTAGGAGATTCGGACTATTCTTTGGTCTTTAGATGAGGACAAGGTTCCTAGTCTTGATGGCTTCTCTCCCATATTCTTCAGGAGATATTGGAGCATTATCAGGTATGATCTTATTTCTATTATGTAGGAAATCTTTATTTCGGGTAGCATGCCCCATAGCTGGAAGATCTTTGTTGTTCTCATTTCGAAATACTTAGCCACTTCTGAGCTAGGCCACTTCAGACCTATTAGTCTTTGTATTACTCTGTATAAATTATGCACCAAACTACTAGAGAATAGGATGAAGCCTATCATCCCTAATCTTATTTGTTTGGAGGAGAGAGCCTTTGTCGAAGGCTATTCTATTTTAGATAATATTCTCATAGCCCAAGAATTTATGTTTGATCTCTGTAGAGTCCCTGTCCATCACTGCTTCATGGCTATCAAACTTGACATGGAAAGGGCCTATGATCGCATGCAATTGAGCTTCCTGGATTACACCTTGAGGAGGTATGGTTTTCATTAAAGTTGGATTTCTCGCATTATGGCTTGCATTCTTCGGCCATCTTTTGCTATCCTTATTAATGGCTCCCCCATGGACTTCTATCATTCTGAGGTCAGCCTTCGACAAGATTGTCCTCTCTTCCCGTATCTATTTATTATGTATGCTGACTCTCTCTCGTGAGCTCTGGGAGTAGGGGTGGGGGAGTCAGGTATTTAACCCTACATTCCCACCCCTGGTGCCACCCCTATCTTGCACTTATTGTATGCAGATGATTGTTTACTCTTGGGGTGGGCCATGTCCACCGCTAGAAGGTTCAGGATGATCCTCCATGATTACTACTTGGCATCAGGCCAGAGGATTAATTTTCTTAAATCCGAAGTTTATTTTAGCTCAAAGACCCCTTCTTCCATTCGCCGATCTATCAAGGAGTTCTTTAAAATTTCTGAATGTGATGGTGTTCTTCGGTACCTGGCCGTTCCCATATCGAGTGCCAGACTTTGGATCAAGGATTGTGCTCACATGGTTCAGGCTGTTCAGGAGAGGGTTGAGGGTTGGCAAGTTAGAGCCCTCTCTTCTTTGGGGAGAGTCATCCTAATCAGGTCTATCTCTCTTCTCTTCCAGTGTTTATGCTCTCTAATACGGTTATCCTCAAGATAGAACAAATTATTCAGGCTTTCTTGTGAAGTTCTTCCACTACCTCACGAGGTGTCCATCTTCTGGAGTGGAATGTTGTGTCACAGCCCATTTCTGAGGGAGGGCTAGGCACAAGGGCGAACCACACCAATTTTTTTAGGAGGCCAAAAAATATAAAATTAAAAATATTAAAAAATATTTATAATTAATTTAAATATTTTTTATAAATATTATTTGAATTGAATTTGATGTTGTTTTATATAACTAAATTCATCAATAATAGAATGTACAGTAAAATTCTCAGCTATCTCCTTCTCAATATAAGTAACTAAATAATTGGCAAGAAAATCATTTTCTATCTTGTTGCGTAATTTGGTTTTGACAATCTTTATTACTGAAAATGCTCTCTCTGTAGTAGCAGTTGAAATTGGAAGAGTCAATCAAGATGAATCAGTCTATTAATGAGCAGATAAATATCTGATTTTCTTGTTCTTACCAATCTTTGACATAATTCTGAAATTGTAGACATATTCTAGAACTCGGGATTCTTTAGAATATCAACATGATAATGTTGTAATTGATTTCTTAAAAGTCTTCTTTCATTCTCACTCAAGTCTTCTGGATAGAATTTCTCTGCAAGCTGATATATACTCTCTAAATTGAATAACTTGCAACCATCTCTAGGATCCAAAGTATTGCTAAAGATTAATAACTCAACTGTATCATTACTAAATCTACTATGTAATTCATGTAATTGAGTATCAATAGTAACATTAAATATATCAACCCAAAAATGATGCTTATTTGTAATATCACTTTGTCGACGACCTCGACCACTACGCTTATAAGTAGCAGTCATATCTGGAACATTAATATCATATTTTTCACAAAACAGTATCACATTGTCTAATAAACTCGTCCATCCATCTTCTCTTAATTGTTGCAGTAAGATCTTTGTAGTTTTTACCAAATGCATTGCATTGAGAATGTCTTGGAACTTTCTTTGTAAAGCTTGACAAAGATTATCAATTATCTCTAAAATTTATATCATCAAATGTAATATAAAATAAATTGAAATGATGTCAATCAATGTAATGCACCATCAGCATCTCCACGTTGAACATAACCAACTCTATCACGAGTAATATCCTCAAGAACAGAACAAGTAACCGAGAAAAATCTTTTCAAGCTACGAATAGAATTCAAATATGAACCCCATCTGTCTCACCAGGTCTTTGTAAACTGCTAATATGATTTTTCCCACTTCCATATTCAAGCTCATCAATGGCTAATGAATTTGCAATAATGGCTACTTGTCTTGCTCTTAATTCATCATGATGTTTTGTAGATACATTTATAATATTAACAATATTTAGTAAATCATTTGATGAACAATAATAACCTCTCTTGATGCAGCCACCGGTGCTAATTGAAGTTTATGAGCCAAGCAGTGGATATAATAAGCATTTGGATAATCATTATTAATTAAAGCTTTCAAACCATTTCATTCACCATGCATATTGCTAGCCCCGTCATAACCTTGACCTCTGATATGTTTAATACTTAAATTATTTCTTGAGAGAATATTATAAATAGCATCTCTAAGAGTTGAAGAAGCTGTATCTAAGATATAGACAATATCAAAGAATCGCTCTCTTATGAATCCATTCTTGTCAACAAATCTTAAAACAATAGCCATTTATTTTTTTCTTGATTCATCCCAAGCTTTATCAATAATTATATAATATCTGGCATCACCAATTTCATCCATTATGGCTCTTCTCACTTTTTTTAAAAAAATTGTAGAATTTTCTTTTATATCTTTGGTGAAGTATACGAAGCATACCTAGGAGCATTTTCCAAAATAACTTTTCCAACATCGTCATTATAACATGCCAAGATCTTGAGTAGTTCAAGAAAATTATCTCGATTTTTGAATTTGGACATTCATCATGTCCTCAAAAAGCAAAGCCCGAAAAGTAAGCCATCTAATTGCATCCACAGAGGTCTTGAGCTGTAAATGATTTCAAGCAATTTGTTTGAAGGTTTGCTTGTCAATTACTTTTTGAATATGTTACCTCTTATTTATCAGATCATGATAGCTCTTCATAGCAAGATTATATGAAGAATTCGGATTTTTTTCTATATGTCCAAGAAATGCACAATTCTCTCCATCATTTATTTTTTTTCCAATTTTGAATTCCACCTTCTATAAATTTGCCTTTTCTTACACCTAGCTTTGAAAAAAGATAGCAAACAAAATAATAAGCAGCATTTGTAGTTAGAGAATATTCAAGCCAACTCAGATGCTGATTGAACCAATATGATTGAAAATATCTGTGATGATTTTTTGAACCAATAGGATCATACTTGTCAAATATTGGCTGATAAGGACTAAAACTAATATATGCATGTCTAATATATGCATGTCGAATTTCATCACGTTGATTCACAAGATATTCTCAAATTTGTTTGCACATTCCAAGATCTCTTTCCAATTCATGAATATCAATATAATGGGTTCCAATATTTATTTTTTTAGATGGCCTTTCTTCTGTAGGAATAGTGTCTGCCCTTGAAATTGGTTGATCAAGTTTATTCTTGGCCTCAATCTTAGATGCAAGCAGCATAGCTCCACCATCAATTTTTTCTGCTACTTATTTTTTCTTAAAAAAATCATTAATTTTTTTGACTCATAATGAACCTATAATATGAATAAAACTATAAGAAAATAATTGACAGTATAATTAATTTTTAGACATCCATGAATATTTATGCTAAACTTGACTCCAGTGCAGAGGCCATGAAATCATTTATAATTTAGCTATGTACTATATTTCATAATATTGGTAAAATAAAGCTTCAAGTGCAGGTCGATGGGTGAAGAATAATAGTTGGCTCTTAGCCATGTTCTCCAATAACAGAGATCAAATAATAGATAGCAAAGTTTCTTTGATGTAAATTGTAAGCTGCTTATAAAATCTAAAATATTAATTATATGATGAAAAAAATACCATCATAACATTAACATATATTTTTTATTTCTACCAGGAATTAGTTGTGACCAAATAGAATCATAATTAAGAGAATAAGAAATATTGGCCTTTACTTACTGCCTACTGGATTTTGAACTTATCACGAGAAAAGATAATAGAGGGCTGCTAGTCTGCTACTAATATTTGTCAACAAGATGAACCCAATCCACTTGATAATTGAATTAAAAATTAGATAAATAATTGATATTACCTAAGATCTTAGAGGGAAGATTGAGGTCCGAAAAGGGGCCAGATCGAATGCCGCCCGCTCTCTGTCAATGGCTTTGCCCGTCTACCGACTATTGCTTTTGGGCACAACACCGGCAGTCCGGCATCAGTGCACAGACCGAGGTGGAGGCCGGATCTCAAGTCCAAATGGGATGTCTTGCGGGATACCAAGATTGGGTACCATGGGGACAGTGCTATTTCACTAGCATCATAGCATCCTGATCAAGATATCTTGGAACATTCCCTATTCTAAGTGTCAGGATAGGATAAGACAATAACACATCCCATCACATAAAAAAACTGGGACAGCCCCAACCCGCAAGATTTAAAATCTTGATGCAACTTTTAATAATTTATAGATACTAGGTCAGGATTGCATAATCAAAGTGGGACTCTACTATTAATAAAATAACAAAACAAAAACAAATCGAATCAAATAATAGTAAGAACAAACTGACTCATAATAATTTACCATCTTTACAGTAGAAAAATAACAAGAATACAAAAACAACAGGGTGAACCAAGAGAGTCAACAAGAATATGTTCCATGAGAGATTATTTGGGAGTTAATCAATATTAAATGGTTATTATGATGTGTATGCTATGTTTTTTCTTTGTTTTCTAATGTGCAACCTCTTTTAGTGACATCTGTCTTAACTTCTCTAATACAAATCTTTTGTCAAAAACTTTTCTAATACAAATTTTTTGTAAAAAAAAACTAGGAGCAATCCGAACGACTTGCAAAAAAAAAAACAAACAGAGACAAGCCTCTAATAATTTTACCGAAAAGAAGAACCTAGTAAAAGCCATAACAGGTCTTGGAACTCATCCAAAATAGCTAAACTAGGACTCCAGGTTCACAAATCAACTATTGAAAAAGCTAGAAAGAACCAAGACCAAAAAACCCAAAACTCTGTACTCATCGTCATCGGATAAAGCCTCAAGATTTCCCACATGGCCACATCCCCAAAAAAAAGTTAGAAAGAACCACTCACGGACTCACCTCTCACCGTGTCAATTACGGGCGGCATCGTAGAAACGGATGTCGGCTAGAAGCACTGTCAGCTTCGGCATTGACAGCGCATCACCGACTCACTGCATTGAAACACGGGAGGAACCGAGCCTAGCGATGGCGGTGACGAAGAGAGGAGTTGGCCTTGGCCGTCAGTGCACTATTTGAAGCCAGTGACGATCGGTGGGTGGGGTAGTGCCGCGACGGCTAGGGTCGGCCATCTCCTTCATCGACGACAGGTGGGGTGGCGCCACGATGGCTGGGATTGGCTGTCTCCTTCGTCGATGGTGGCTGTCGGGAGAGATGGGCAAATGGCTCACTAGAGTCACTGCTCATGCTTCACGACCGATGGGATGGGGACTGGGTTTGCCGGTTTGGGCTTCACTCACCACCTTCGCTACTTCAAGATTTTATAGGAGAACTGGAGAAGGAGACAGGGACGATGTCACGGCGGTGCCTCTCAGCCCAGGTAAGTTGTTCACTAATTTTTTTTAAAATAAAACTCTTTGAAAAATTATTTTTTACTAATTTAACTCAAATTTGGTTTTTTTTTGAAATTTTGTTACCGATTTTTTTGAGATTATTTTGGATTGATTTTAGAAATTTGAGGGAGGGGGGGCCAAATACTTGTTTACCTTAAATAAACCTAGCTAACTGTGTAGATTACCAAAAATTTAGGGGGGCCAAGGCCCCCTTGCCCCCTAGCGATCTGCCTCTGGCTGGGCATTCAATCACTCCTTGTTAGGTATGAGGCTTTATTGGCGAGACATGTTGCTAGACTTTCTTTGCCCTGATGGTATGCCTCTGGCTGGGCATTCAATCACTCCTTGTTAGGTATGAGGCTTTGTTGGCGAGACATGTTGCTAGACTTTCTTTGCCCTGACGGTTTGTGGACATCTATGATGAGGGCCAAGTATGGCCCCCTTCCTATTGTCTGTGCTGATGAAGCTAGACTTTCCCAGTGGTGCTCGCTAATCTGGAGGGAGATGATGATCATGGCTAATCCTATTATTCAGTATATGCGATGGATTGTGGGTGACGACAGGATAATAAGGTTCATGACAGACTCCTGGATCTCGGATATCCCTTTAGCTCGGTGGGCGACCTTCAACTCTATGGACTGGATACTACATCTATTTCTGATCTATTTATTCCGGAAACTATCCATTGGGATCCTGTTTCAGTCATCCGAACCTTTGGTGATGTTCTCGGCCATCGGGTTTTATCTATTGTCCAGCCTATCCATCCTTGTGATGACACTGCTATGTGGAGCTCCTTTGCTCTTTCCAGGATGCCCTTGTTTGATCTGATCCCTTTCTTTACCCCAGTCACATGGGGGCGTTTGGACATTGGTTGGATTTGGTCTCTTTCAGTTCATCCCCGGGTTTCTTTGTTTTTATGGAAAGTGTCTTGGCACCGACTTCCTACACCTTTCCTTCTTTGGGCCAGAAGATTTCACCTCCTCCCTAATCGCCCTGTCTGTGGAACCCTAGAAGAGGGCCTCGATCATGTTCTGTTCCTTTGCCCGAGAGCTTGGCTGGTCTAGTGCTTGGCAGGGTTTGAAGGCCAATTTACCTACTCACCTGACCTGGTGCACACCTTCCTCGACCTCCTTCGGATGGGCTCCCAGAGTTATTCTTCTATCTTTTTGGCTTATGTTGCCTATTATATCTGGCTTACTCGGAATGATGTTGTTTTTACTTTCTCTACCTACTCAACTAGACTCATTGTTGAGCAGGCTAGAGCTCATTCTCAGTAATTCTTCTCTTGCGATGGTATGGCCACGGAGATCTAGGATTCTTTCTTTGCTCCTAGAGCCACCCGATGGGTTTTCATCCCTTGGGAACCCCTTCCTCTGCGGTTCTTCAAGATAAGCTTTGATGGTAGTGCCAGGAATCATCAGGGAGGAGTTGCCTTTGTTATCCGTATCTTAGACCTCGGAATTCTTATGGCTAAGGGGTCTCACCTCATTCATCCGACAGTGCCGATGATGGAGCTTCGCGGGGTGTGGGCTGGTATAGCCTATGCCTGGAGGATTCTTCATTTGGACCGGCTGATTATTGAGGGTGACTCAATGATTGTTATTGCTTGGATCCGGGAGGCTCAATGAGTTCCTCCTCCGCATCATTTTATCTAGGATATTGCTCTTCTTTTGCATGGTTGCACGAAGATCATTGTGCATCATGTATATAGGGAGGCCAACTTCATGGCAGACTGGGTGGCTTCTTTTGTTGCTAACTATTCTGGTGATATCCTTTGGACCCAGATGGGTGAAGCTCCTACTCTGTTCCAAGATATTATCTTTTCTGACTTTTTTGATTATATCCATACTAGATCTTTAGTTTGAATACTCCATTCCATAAAAAAAAAGGCAGGAAATCTATCCCTTTTTTTAATTATCGCCCCTCTTTTATCTGTTATTTGATAAAAAGTGCGTGCATGGTGTAAACTATAAAAGTAAAGGAGATTAGAATTTTAAATTTTCCTATTGATTTTCTATTGGTCCATCTATCTTTTTCCAATATTCCAAGCTCTCATGTTGCATACGAGGAAAATGAAAATTAAGCTAATCAATGGAAGCTTTTATTTTTTTAAAGAAATAAACAAGATAATGTTTTATCACTCTTTTCTAGATACTACGAACGGTGGTCTGTGTCTGCTTGTTTATTTATTTTCTGATAGTCTTTTCTATTGAGTTGAGTTGGAAGTGGGCCGGGCCGGGCCATACCCCTACCTGAACTCGGTTCCAAAAAAAATTTGAACTTCGGGCCATACTTAGACCTGATTTATTTTGAAAAAACCTGGTCCTAGCCCAGCCCGAGCTTGATTGGGCCGGCCCGAACTAGGCTTTGATTCGGATTGGCCCGAATTAAAATCTTATTGAGCCTATCAAATTGAAGATGAAATGATAAAATAAAGTTCTTTTAACTACTGGCATATATTCTAATCCGAATTAAAGTCTGATTGGGCCTACCAAATTAAAGATGAAATGATAAAATAAAGTTCTTTTAACTACGGGTACATATTCTTAAAAAATAAAATATTAAAATCCTAAAACTATCGAGCTGGGTTTGGGCCGGGCCAAAGGAAAGCCCGAGCTCGGTCTGAAAATTAAATGAATTCTGTTTTTAGATTCAATCCTGGCTCGTTCTACTTCAGGCCTGGCTCGAAGCCCGACCCAACTTCAGGCTGGCCCGAAGCCCATCAGGCCGGCCTGAGTCCAGTTCCAGCCCTACTATTGGGACAATTTTGGTTGGTGGGAAGGAATGCCAATGATAATGGTGTTTGGAGCAAATCAAGGTGTATCTAATGACTTATGAAAGCCTCTTGGGCTTCCTAACGATGATGTTTGTGTGCCTCTCGATGGAACAAAAATCATATAGGATAGGCACCATAGCATATCGCGGCTTTTTTATTTTTTAAATACTTTTTATTATTAATTTTAAAACACGAATCTAAAAATCAGATATTTCTTTTATTAATGGAGTTGTTAGTTTTATAATTAAAAATAAAAAAATATGATATTTTCTTTCTTCATTGATTTTATAATATATTTTTTTATTGATATATATTATATAGTTAAATGATACACTAAATAAATTAAACAACAAGCAAATCAATACACATCTCTAGATAAATTAATATATTATATGGAATTAAGCAAATCAATACACATCTTCAGAATATGAAATTTATCAATACATAATACATGATTAGATGGTACACATTAGTAAATTAGTTATTTAACAATTCAATACATATTTCTAAGTAAATTAATATATAGTTTTCAAAATATCATGTTCATATATATATATTTATGATATGATGATATACACTCATCAACTCCCTGATAGTACAAGCTTCTTTGATACATACCTAGTGATGATCTAATATACACCTTGACATAAATCGATACACAATTTTAGAAAATCGAGTTCACCAATACATAATATAATATTAAGTGATATATACTTAGAAAATTAATCATTTAGCAATCCAATATATACATCCATATAAATTGATATACAATTTTCAGAATATTATATTCACCAGTACCACTATATAGTAGTGTGATATATATTTATTGACTTGTTGATACATACTATAAACTTTTTTAATATATACTTAGCAATGATGTAATACATATCCAGCAAGGCCAAAGGCAAGGTGCCAACCCACATGGAGGCCTAGGTGAAGCTGCTAGCTTCTCCTAGAGGGCTTGGCATCTTTGGTTTTTCTACCAGGACCCTACGGGAGGGGGAGAAGATTACGATTTAGATGGAAGAATAGGAGGTGAGTTTTGACATTCCAGAGATGGAGGGGCAGTCTGCATAGAGATTAGAGCCTATGATATAGGATGACCTTGCATTTATTGGGGGATATGGCCTAGGATGTCTAGATCCCTCGAATGACGATTAAGACTTGACTCATGATAAGGGAGCTGTCCTATTGAGGGAGGCCATTTAGGGGGAGGAGATCCCGGTGGCTATGGATTTGGTGGCAGTAGAGATGGGGATGGACTTTGATGTCGAGGGGGGTACTGGTGTGCTTTCCCCTCCTTGCCATGTGCTCCAATGAGAGTGATGATTTGGAATACCTGGGGGGCGGGAAAATCCTTGTTCTAGATAACCTTCAATAGGATTATTAGCAGCATTGCCCTAACATTTGTGTTTTGCTTGAGTCCCATCTTTCGAGGGTGAGCTTAGATCGGGTCAAATAGTGAGCTATGCGGGTTTGGAGCACCTACATGGTAGAGCCCAAAGATCATTCCAATGCGATCATTATGATGTGGCGGCATGGCTCAATTACGGTGGACATGGTCCACAATCATGAGTACCGAATTTGGGGAGCGAAGGGTGCTTTAGTCCAAGATCTCTAGGATAATAGTGTTGGGCCTATTTTCTCTTGTTACTGGGAAATTCAACTGTATTGTGGGGTCCCACAAGATGGGTGGCATGCATTTTGCTGATAGTATTGACTCTAGAGAGTTTAGGAGTTTCATTGGTAACTTGGGCCTGATCAATCTTGGTTATACTAGATCGAGATTTGCTCGGTATAATAATTGGACTGCGGTGGCTGGGATTTGGGAGAGAATTGATCGGGCACTTGCTAATGCTGATTGATTCCAGCGTTTCCCGGGTCACTAGGTTTAGTAGCTTTTGAAGATCGCTTTTGATCATTACCCGCTCCTCATCACCACTAATGGTCTGCATGTGTCCAAGGCACCATTCAGATTTGAGTTCTAGGCCTTCTACCCATGCTCATGGGATTTAGTTAGAGAGGTTTGGACGATGCTGGTCTGTGAAAATGTAAGGTATCGGATGATCTAGAGGCTTGAGCTAGCGAGGCGTAGGTTCCTTCGATGGAACCAGTATGAGATTGGTGATATCTTCAGGCATATTGAGGAGGTGGAGGTTGACATTACGAAGCTCCAGTATAGGGAGGATTAGGAGGGGGCCTCCAAGAATTTAATTTGAGAACTTTGCACCATAATCTTTCTATGCACCACTCGTTGTTGAGACAACAGGAAACTTTGTGGATGCAAAAGTCTAGGATGTAGTTGATTAGGGAGGGTAACCAAAATACTAGATTCTTTTACCAGTTGACGATCATTAGGAGATCGATCAATCATATCATGTAGTTGCAGGAAGTGATGGTAGAGTGGTGGAGGATATTAGGGAGATCAAGGAGTGGATCTTCTAGTTCTTCAGATCCTATTGGATTAGACAGTTGGGTGGGATGGTCTATTCCAGGATTGCTAGCTTGTGTCGCACTTTTGATGAGGAGAACAAGGCCTTGACTCATCTAGTTTCTTCTGAAGAAGTGCAGGGGGTTCTTTGGTCTTTTGATGAGGATAAGGCCCTAGGGCCAGATGGGTTTTCCCCTCTTTTCTTTCACCATTACTGGAGTATTGTATGGGGTGAGATGGTGGAAGCGGTGCAAGAGGTTTTTGAGTCCAGAGGCTTATTGGAGGAGTGGAAGAAGACCTTGATCACTCTCATCCTAAAAAGACATGATGCAACAGTCCCGGGTCACTTCAGATTGATTAACCTATACACCACCCTCTATAAAGTGTGTGTTAGGATTTTAGTCGGGCGACTGAAGCAGGTTATCCCTCGCTTGATAAACCTAGAGCAGGGTATTTTCATTAGTGACCATGGCATCACCAACAATGTCCTGCTTGTCCAGGAATTCATGCATGATCTATAATGTGCTCTCATTCACTAGAGCTTGATAGTAGTTAAGTTGGACACGGAGTGTGCTCCCTAGCGGATGGGCTTGTCCTTCCTACATTAGTGCTCCATGAGCTTGGATTTCAGGATAGGTAGATCGACTAGGTCATGGTTGTGTGGAGACTCCGAGCTTCGCTATCCTGATCAACAGTGCCCCGACAGAGTTCTTCCATGCAACTGGCTGACTTTGATAAAGGTGCCTTCTATTCCCATATCTTTTTTATTTTATGTGCTAATGCTCTATCTCGTGGTCTGCAGCGGCTATTCAGGGGACCGAGCTAGAGCCCTACTGGCCCGCCCCTAGGGTTATGCCCCTTATTCATATTCTTTTTATAGATGATTGCTTGCTTATTGGTTGCGCCTCCATCCAGAATACTAGGTACTTTACATCTATTGTTGAGGCTGATGTGAACTTTAAGTTTAACAGCAAGCACACGGTATGTAGAGTAGCATGTCCAGCGAGTACGGGTCGATCCCACAAGAAATTTGTGTTTGAACTATGTTCAAACCCTTGCTTAGGTAAGCTTCAACAAAGATAAACAAAATTTAATTAAATTGAGAAGAAATAAATAGTTTAAGGATCTAGAGCTTTTGAATCTACAAGGCCAATGATTCATAAAACCTTTATATGATCCCTCTAATAACATCCTTCCAACTTCTTTCTTTGTATTAATCAAGTATGGATTATGAAGAGATTTTAACTCAACTATAATCCATCAAGGTTTTGCAAGGAAAGAAGAGAAAAGAGTAAACAAAATTGTTGAGCCTTCTATCCATTACCCTTCTTGCATCGAATCAAGCATGAACTATGAAGGGATTTTAACCCAACTATAATCCATCAAGTCTCTTGGCAAAAAGTTTAAAAAGGAAAGAAGGACTTAAAAATTAAAGTCCAAGAAAAGATCCTAAAAAAGGGCTTCTAATCATGGTCTAGCTCATCGCCAACCCTAGAAGGTTTGCTTAGCCTGACATGATGTAAAATAAAATTTTAAAAATTTTTTAAAATAATAAAATAATCTAACTACTTGTTGAAATATAAATTACAGAATTTAAATGTGCAAAAATAAAAACTACAATAATTGCAGGAATTTGAATGGAATAAAATAAATTACAAGAAATTAAAACTATCCTAATACTAGAATTAAAAATTATAATTAATAAATTGAAATAAATAAATAAATTTTTATTTCTAATCAAATTAATTATAAAATATTTAGCTCATAAGCCATTAACAGGGCTTGGAGTTAAAATAAAAATAAAAATAAAAATAGATTTGACTGATAGAGGCTCTCTCTTTCTAGCTTACTCTCCTTCTCGTATGTTGGAAGGGTGGAAGAAAGTGAAAAGAAGAGATAGGAAGGGGCAAGAAAAAAGCGGCACTCAGGCTGGAAGTGGAATACAGAATTCTACGATAGATGTTCTTATATAGGCGGAGGAACACGTCGGCCCCGTGTGGGAACCGTGTTGGTTTTTGATCCTCATCCACCTTAACAGCTTTGCTTCTTATCCTTTTCTCCATACCTACCCAACCATCGCAACTGTTTTATTCCATCCCAAAAATTAAACTTTGCTTATCCATATCATTTCATAGAACAGTTTAAACTCCCTTCATCGAACAAATCTCTCTCTTTTGGACATTTAATCTCCCAACAACATGCACGTATCATTGCATGGAAAATGGGGTGGCAGTGGTTCGGGAAAAAGGAGCCATGGGTGAGAACCTTGTGGAGGAGGATGGCAGACATCGCAGAGATTGGCGAAGTAGTTGTTACGCGGTGGACTGGTAGCATGGAGATAGGGCGGCCGGTGTTGGAGCAGAGGAAAATCCCGTGGATCAAAGGAGCAACATCCATGGCAAAGATCGGTGATGGGTGACTAGGACCAGTGGCTTGACGGAAAAGAGGCTGGCTCGGTTTGGCAATGAACATGGTGGAGATCGATCGAAGAAGGGGAAGTGGTGTCTGACGGTTAAGGGATTGCATGCTGAAAACAGTAGTGGCGCGGTGACTGGCTGATGTTGATCATGGTGAACTCTGCACCGAGGAGAACGTGGATGGAGACAATAGCAACTTGGAGGATGGTGGTTTGATGGGAGGAAGAAGGTGAATGGCGGTGATTGCGGATGGTGGATGCTTGGATGGTGCTTTGGCAAGCGACAGCGGCAAGAGGACGAAGAGGCCCTGGAAGATGGTGCTGGCTTTGCTTGATGGAGGAATGGCTATGGATCGATTGGATGGCGGGAGGCCGTGGACATACCATAGAAGAGTAGTGATCGACTCCTCCGAGTGGTGATGGGATGGACTGGAGGAAGATAGTGATTCATCAGAGAAGAAGGGGGATCGGATGGCTTGGTGCGATGCGTGGCGAGCTGTCTGGAAGCTTGAACAGCCATGGGAGCATAGGAAGAAGAAGACAATAGCGAGCAAGGGATGAGGCGGATGATGGATCTGGGTTTTCTGGCCATCAACAGCTTCTCCAACCGGCGAGGGGGGTGCTGGTGGCGGCGAGACGACAATGAGAAGCTTCCCGATGATGATTTTGGCTTGGAAAGGTCTGTGGTTTACGGTTCTGTCATGGACCATCAATAATGGCAGTCGTGGACCAGTAGGGCTTTCGTGAACCAGCAATTGGTCTATGGTGGGCTGGCTGCTTTAATTTCCATGCAAATTCTTGACAAAAAACTTAAATTTTTATTTCGGGGCCATCCGAACTCCAAATTAAGTTCGATTCATGTTGTTGGATCCCAAAAATTGGACTCTTCAAGTTGGCAGGGCTCTTTCCTTAAAGCACTACATAAAAATATCAATTTTAAATTACATAAGGATAATTTGATTTATAATTTAATGCTTCTATAGCTAATTTTTATGCACTTATCAGAGGCTTACTGTTCAGAATCTGATAAGCTAGTAAACCTATAAAAGTCTACTATTATTTTTAGTCCTAAGATGAAGGTGTTGGAAAACGATATACAATTTCATGCATGATTTTTTTTTTTTCAAATCATAGTGAAAGAAAATCAGTTAAACTAATTTTAATAAATTATAAGCATTTAGATCATATCTAATAAACCTTACCAAAAGTATCTAATATGATATGCAAAGAATTAAAATTGCTGAAATTAAAATCAGTGTGCATCGTCTAACAGATGCATGCTGTAGATAATAACTACAAAAACCATGAAATCTAATTTCATATCTGATCACGGGTAGTTGATCACCACTACTGATGGCACGTGGTAAGGGCTCTTCACTTTGTTTCACAGTCGCACAGGATGTCCAACCTTTATAGATCGTCCACACGAAGCTTTGAAGTGACCAGCCTTCCCTAGAGTGCTGCTCCATGCGAAGGCCAAAGGATGGCTGATTAAATACCTTTCTTGAAACTTTTTGGACCCTCCAAGAAAATAAGAAGAGGAGGACAAAGCAGATTTTATGAGTGGAAGAAACAAAGGAGACTCCTCTCTCTCTTTTTTTTCTTTCTTTCCCTATACAGAAACCTTAGCGCCAAAACCCCCATGCCCACTTGATATTTCATGCTAATTCCCTCTTTCTGTTTTTTGTCCATGGCTTTCTCTCCTCAAAATCATGGTAGAAGGCTTCACAACTCTTGCACATCCCAAGAAAAAATCAATTAAAATATGTGGCATGAAGTTTGGATGAAGATAATAGGAGATAAAGCTAGATGGATTAGGATAAGGCTAGGAGTTTCAGTAGGATTGAAACTCTTCTAATTTAAATTCACATAAATCTAGATTTAATTCCAACCAATTCTAATCTAAATGAAAATGAAGGAGGACAAAAAAAATTAACTGTTTCATGGAGAATTCATGAAAAAATTCTTGGAAGGCATGGAGAAAATTTAGAAAATTAAAACTAGTTGGACTAGGTTAGGATTTGACCAAAATTAGTTAGGAACCAAAATTAATTTTATTAGAACTAATTTAATCAACTTAAACCTAATCCAATTAGATTTCAATTAAATTAATTAATTCTTAATTAAATTAAAAATTAATCAAGTCCAAGTTCAGATCAAATCAAGAATTAAAATTGCTTAGCGATTAGGTTATCGAATAACCTAATTGGGGTGAAACCCAATTGAACCAAATTCAATTAGGCTTAACCAAAATCTCTTTGCTCAATCAAATTAAGCGAAATAGTAATTTAGTTATTAATTAACACTCTTATAATTAATTAAAAATTAATTAATTTTTAATTTATAATATTTGTATATGATTAATTATTAATCATATTTATAAATTTGTTCTTAAATGATTCTTAATCGTTCATCAGCCATTATGATCGGTCAGAAACTTCTAATGTGTATGATCCCATAGATTTGAATACTAAGTTGGTAGTTCAGGAACCAATTCCTGAAACCAATTGATGCGATCATCTAGCAATGGTGCCCAACATCTGGATAGGTCAAAGATTGCAAAGCAGCATTCAAGAACCCATGCATATAGTTGTCGTATAATTCATTCCTTTGATCTAATGCTCAAGATGACTTAAGAGTTAATTACCAACTCTTAAATAGTGTATCCAGATGTGTTTCAACTTGCTAAATCTTGTAACTTCTCACAAGGATTATCTAGGCCTATATTTTACTAAATTGAAATACTACAAAGCATTATCTCCAATACTTTGGAGTGGTCAATCTCATCTTGACTCATACATCGACTTAATAAGTATTTAACTGCATCCAATAACCTTCCATCATAAGGTTAGAAATCCAGCTAGTCCAGCACCTAAGTATAGTGAATTGCTTGCAAGTCATCATGATGATCTTAGATTAGAGAGATACTTATATCAATATCCTTCTAAGAAATATTCTTGACATAGAGTACTCTACGGAGTTGGTCACGTTCAGTATAGTGTATTCCTACACTCACCTGCATGCCATACCAGTATTTTCATACTCTTTGTTTGAGGACAACTAATCTATATGGCATATAATGACCTATACTTGATAAACATCGTCGTCTCTTAAGTAACAATGTATCATTTGGTTACGAATATGTTTAAGAACTACATGACAAATCTTCCTTCATCGAATAGAAGTAGTTTTAAGGACTTCATCACAAAAGAGTTCATAAAGGAAGATGAACACAATATGATGAACCACCAAAACTACTTTTAATTATTAATAAATTATGTACAAATTATAATGAGTTCAACGGTTTATAACTTAAACGATTAGCTTTAGGACACATTTCCTAATAGAGGGTTCGAGAGGATGTAGGCTTGGGATAGGTGAAGCAAGCTATTCGAGATAGGTTAGGAATCTTGGAGCAGACTAGGACCCTAACCTACTTGGGGCTTTCGATCACGGGATGGAGACTTCGGAGAGTTGATTGTAAGCCTATGGATCAGTGGGTTCAAGATCGTCTCGAGGGTCGGCAAGCTGATTTCCTTTCCATGATAGGTAGGACAATCCTAGTGAGATCGATTCTGAGCTCTATCCTGATCTACCTTCTAGTGAACACTGTTGTGCTGATCTCTTATTTGTGATGATTGGAGCAACAGTTTCAAGATTTCTTGTGAGGGTCTACAAGTGGCAGATGGGTGATTCATTTACTATCCTAGGAGGTGGTTTGCCATCTTGTAAGTTGTACAGGATGGAGGCCTGAGAATCTGACCCTTGTTGGTGATAAGGAAGGCCATGATTGCCAAACATGCTACTCGCTTCTTTATCCAGCCTGATTTCTTATGGTGCAGAGTGATGGGGGATTAGTATGGGACTTGGAGTCAAGGATCCCAAATCCAAAGTGTATGAGGGTGCTCCTTCATTTGGAAAGAAATTTATATTAAAGCTTCTACTATTGTCGCTAGGGTCAGATGCCTGGTTAGGAATGAGATTTTGATTGATGTCAGCTAGAATGCTTGGATCTCTAGTTTATCCCTGTCTTGCTGACTGACTTACATCAGTATGGAGGTAGGCAACCATCTACGGGTATGTGACTTGATTACGAATAATAGTAGGAGCTGGAGGGCACCCGATGTTACTTTTTTGGTGGTCATCTTGTGGATAGGATTCTAGCCATCTCGATTCCTGTCCATCGATGCTAGGATTTGAGGGTATGGGGCCAAGCGTGCTATCCCAGGATTCCTACGAGGGACCTCATTGAGTTGAACAAGATTGTGTTAGAGAGGAGGACTCAGGCTACTTGGATTTGGAAAGTGGAAGCTCATCCCAAGATCAGGCTATTTGTCTAAAAGATTGCTTAGGATCAACTCCAACTCGCGTGTTGGTTGGGACAAGAGGCTTGGACATTTCGATAGCCTATCCAGTTTGCGAGTTTGAGGATAAGTCTATGGAGCATGCACTTCTTTGGTTGCTGCTCAGGACAAGAGGCTTGGACATTCTAGCAGCTTACCCAGTTTGCGGGTTTGAGGATGAGTCTATGGAGCATGCACTCATTCGATGTCCCAAAGTGAGGTTGATTTGGAGGATGGCGGGTGGCCAACCTTGGAGGGTTAGCAGTGGCTTGTGTTCGATTCCATTTCTGGCTATGATTCGTAGGAGTTCTGCTTAGGGCTCGATAGGCTTCTGGGGGGATAGGATGACATATGTCACTTATCATATTTTACTCTCTAAAAATTGTTTGATTTTTGATGCTAGGTTGTGCTTACTCATTGAGTTTTTGGTAGAGCCCTCTCATTAGCCATTGAGTATCACCATTTCGATATTGCTAGCTATCTATTGATGCCCTGGCATCTTAGGACTCTTGTGTTATGCCTGCAATGAGTCGAAGGATACTTTTGATCTCTTAGGAGCCCCCACCACTAGGATTTGTAAAGGTCAACTTCAATAGTAGTGTGAGGGATGGTGTGGTGTGGGCTTTGTCATATGCGGTCCAGATGCCAGGATCTTAGCTACGGGGGGCTCTCATCTATTTGAGCCATCTATCTTTAAAGTGGAGCTTCATGCTGCTTAAGCAAGTATTATCTGCATTAGGCAAGACCTATAGACGAGGAGGATTGTTCTTGAGGGTGATTTTTCCATTTTTATTAGCTAGATTCGGGATAGGATAAAACATCTAGACAACCATCTAATTCTCCATGATATTTGGAGCTTCCTTAGCCTCCCCATCGAGATGACTATCCAGCATGTCTTTCAGGAGAAGAATAGCATGGCAGATTATGTTGCCTCCTTCGTCGCTGACCATACTAGTGATTAAAGTTGACATCACGGTGATATCTATCCTTGGGCATTATAGAATATTTTATACTATGACTGATTACATTGCACTCACAGGAGATTAGTATGTTCACTTGCTTGTTGAAAAAAAAAAAACAGCATAAAAAATAACCAGCATGGAGTTGTGAAAATGGATGCGAGGTTCTCAACTCACATGATGGCCAAACAAGGCACCATCCATGTGTCTCTAGAATCATTTGAAGCCTCTCCAATGAATGGGGCCTTGCTTCCCTTCAGATGTACCAAGATGAAACTAGAGACGTGATGACAGCAATTCAAATTAAGGGTCTATCTCAAATACAACTTTGTACACTATTGGGAATTGTGCCTCAAATTTAGTCTTTAAAGAAACATGTGACAAAATCTAGTCCAAAAAACAGGCCCGTGAGAGAAGAAGACCCAAAAGAACCCCTAAAAAAGGCTTGGAATAGGTGGCATCCCAGCCTTGAGCGAGACCCAGGTCAGCCCACAAGCGCACGGCTCGGCATGCACGCATATGCATGGGCACGGGCAAGCTCATGCCAGGCCCAAGCCCAAGCAGCATCCTTTTTCCATTTCTATTCGATGTACACGGTGCACTAATTTTGACATGGTCCACCAAGGGATAAGGCGCATTCTACACACGCAATAAGGGAGATCAGGCAGCTGAGTGCCTTCCATGCCATGATCGGATGGCCACAACTTGATCCGACCTTGATTTGGTCCTATTTAGCAAGATTTTGCATGATCTGAGGCATGATCAAAGTTGATCGACGGTCACGAGTTGATTTACAGTTAAACATGAATTGGAAATGTTACAGGATTTCAATTTGGACATAGTTTTGATCGTTGAACTCCTGGTGAGATGCTCTTTACACCAGAGGCTATAAAAATAGGAGTAGGGGTCAGGGCAGTGGATGTGAGGATTAAAAAGTGATAAATGTCTTCAAAAAGCCTGTAGGAGCTATGAGTTGAGAGCTTGTATGAGGGATTTGGGATTTTTTGTTGAGAGACTTGTATGATGTTGAGAGTGAAAGTTTCTAATGTTGTAAGTTTATTTTTCTTTATTTCTTATAGTGAAACCCTGTTTTCCCAAATTGTTTTGTCTTTATTTTATTTTTCTCTTCTTTTTTTCTACGACATCGACACCGATAATCATGATCTTGGAAATGATGATCCGTATTCAGTATGAGTGATCCTTTGATGAAAGTGATATCAGTATAGTTGGTACCACAACAATCGGTATTAGAACAAGTTAATACCACAATATATACTTATATCAATATTTGGTCAATATGTACTATATTATAGAATGGTAGCAAATCAAAAGCTACATGTGAAATAATATTATCTGTTGTATCCCTCTCATCCAGTCTTGATAAGGTAAAATCAAAAGGCCCAAGGCCCACTAAGGCCCATGACCAACCACCTAACCACTTCGGTTATTCAGTTACAACTTCTTCGGTTATTCGATTATAACCACTTCGGTTATTATAACCGTATTCAGTTACATCTATACCTATAAATAAGGGTAAGAGGGGACCTCCCAAGGGGAAGCAAGGTTAAAGGCCAACAGTTCCAAGCCAGGCCACCTCACTCTCCATTTTCCATCTATGCTATTTCTGAATTCTCCATTTTGTTTCTGCTTAGACCATCCACTGACTTGATCGTCGGAGTGTCCCCCACCAAAAATCTGATCCTGGGTCTTTTTTGCAGGTCTCCATCCATGCCCCAGGAGCTCGGTAGGAAGAGCGAGCGAGATGCTCGACACCGTTGAAGCCTCAGTTCTAGGTGATTTGGCGACAACAGATTGGCGTGGCAGGTAGGGTCTCGTTGTTCCTCTCTTGGGAAGGAGAAATTCACAAAAAAGCAAGATGGAAGAGGAAGGAGCGAACCTGGAAAGCTGCACCAATAAGAACTGCTCCGGTGTAGTATGAGGAGGAGTTCAAGCCAGAAGAATCCCCTATTCCGACGTCGGCTGAAGAAGAACCAGCCCCACCTGCCGACATTCCTCCGCCGGTGGTAGGGGAAAAGGGCCAGTGACTGGAAGCGAAGGATCCAATCCAGGGCCACCGTCGATGACAACGAGGAGGAGGAGATCGAGGTTACGAGATCAAAGCCCTAGAGGGGACCCTCTAATGGCTGGAGAACGATCAGGAAACCTAGGATTTTGGATGACGAAAAGGAGTTCTCAGTTACAAGGAAGACGGCAAGAAGCGGATCTCATCAGAAGAAATCTAGGGACATGGATTACGAAGAGAAATGGGGGAAGAAGATAGTGGCACCGAGAACAAGGAGGAAGAGATCCTCATCATCAGTTGGATTAGAATCGGAGTCGTCGGATTGTGATTATGTGATTTCAGAAAAAGAATTGAGGGATCTTGGAATTGGTGGGGTTCTGAGCCAGCCTCAGCCAGAGAGGACCTTTGCTAGAAGGAAGGGCGAAGCGAAGGGCAAGGAGAAAGAAGCTGATGATTCCAGAAAGGAGGCCCGGTGGATCTTGTGGAAGGAGCTTTTTTTCTTAGCTGTACTCGAAGGCTCCACCGCTCCTCCGTGCAGGTCTAGCCGTGGCTGCCAAACATCGCCAAGCTCCTCCGCCTCATGGTGGAGCTCCAAGAGAAGGAGTCCCGCCTCTAGTCGTGGCTGTTGGACGTCGCTGAGCTCCTCCGCCTCGTGGTGGAGCTCTAGGAGAAGGAGTCCCGCCTCCGCACCCAGCTCCTCGAGCAGAAAAGCCTCAAAGAAACCATCACCATCGTTCCCCTCCTCGAGATGGAGATCTCTTCCAAGAACGACGAGCTCGGCCTGCTCAAGAAGAGGATTGAGCGTTGGGAGGCGAAGAGGGAGGAGCTGAGGAGGGTCGCCTTTGAGTAGAGCTCCGACGAGTCGAGGAAGCGCTCGGGCGGGACAGTGGAGATCAACGAGTGCTCCTCGTTCCAGAGGTTCCAGGGGTTCGTCGATGCCTTCGTGAGATCAAATCCTCCAAGAACGAGACCAGATTGATGCCACCGACCGCCACCATGAGGACTTGGACCTCCGGCTCGAGCAAGCCACGCACCAAGATCCACGCCGCCCGGTCCTCCATCTGGATTGTCTTCACCAGTGAGCGCCACTTCGAGTTCGCCATCAAGCACCTCTTCGAGGCCGAGTACAAGCTCTACGCCAAGGTCTTCGAGCACGCTAGACCTCCCGACGTCTAGGCCGCCTGCTTCGTTGACATCGCCGCTCAAGCGAGCATCCTTGCCTTCCTCCGCTTTGGGAAGACCGTCGCCAAGGTCGAGAAGGACCCCATCAAGCTGCTCAAACTCCTAGATATCTTCAACTCCTTGAACAAGCTCTGGCTGGACTTCAATCAGCCCTTTGGTGGGAAGGCCTGCGTCAAGATTCAGGATCTCATCAAGAGGGTGATCGATGGTGCCTGCAAGATCTTCTTGGAGCTTCTGATTCAGGTGGAGCTGCAGAGGCAGACTTCGCTGCCCTCCGATGATGCCGTTTCGAAGTTGGTGAGCTTCATCATGGACTACTGCAACAAGCTGCTTGGCGAGGACCATTGGCTGGTTCTCACTCAGGTACTTATCATTCATCGGAGCTGGAAGTAGGAGAAGTTCCAGGAGAGGCTTCTGACTGATGCGATTCTCAATATTATCAAGGCCCATGAAGGCTCATAAAAGGCCCAAGGCCCATGAAGACCCACGAAGGCCCAAGGCACATGAAGGCCTATAAAAGTCCTAAGGCCCATGAAGGCCCACAAAGGTCAAGGTCAATAAAGGCCCACAAAGGCTGCAAAAGCCCATCTACGTGCTAGGCCGATCAACGCCCAAAAAGTGCAAGGCCCATCTATGCGCCAAGGCTGTTCAACGTCTAAGAGATGCAAGGCTGATCAAACGCCCAAGAAGCGCAAGGTCGAACAACACCCAAGAGGCGCAAGGACGTTCAACGTCTAAGAGGCGCAAGGCCAATTAACGCCCAAGAAGTGCTAATCCGATAAATCGAGTTGGTCTAACCCACCATCTCATCGATATTTATGATTCGGTATAAACTAAAAGGTTGGCCTGATAAGCTAATCACAATCCGACAAATTGAGTTGATCTCACCCACCATCTTATCGATATTCATAAATCGGTATTTTCGACAATAAAAAAGATTGGCCTAATACGTTGACCATAATCCGACAGAGTGCAAGGGCTGCTATTTATGCCAATATCAAAATCGAAGAAAAGAAATTACTCCCTTCGCTGAAAAAAGGAATCAAAGTAGTTCGCTATCAACATTTTTTCAGTTCGGGAGTAGGGGGCTGTGTTGTATCTCTCTCATTCAGTCTTGATAAGGTAACAATCAAAAGGCCCAAGGCCTACTAAGGCCCATGAGCAACCACCTACCCACTTCGGTTATTCGGTTACAACCACTTTGGTTATTATAACCGTATTCGGTTACGTCTACACCTATAAATAAGGGTAAGAGGGGACCTCCAAGGGGAAGCAAGGTTAAAGGTCAACAGGTCCAAGCCAGGCCACCTCACTCTCCCTTTTCCATCTATGCTATTTCTGAATTCTCTATTCTGTTTCTGCCTAGACCATCCACTGACTTGATCGTCGGAGTGTCCCCCACCGGAAATCCAGTCCGAGATCTTTTTTGCAGGTCTCCATTCGTGCCCCAGGAGCTTGGTAGGAAGAGTGAGCGGGATGCCCGACTGCCGAAGCCTCAGCCCTGGATGATTTGGCGGCAACATTATCATTTAATTATTATTACTGATTTTTTATAATTATAATAGTTAATTATAAATGATGTATGTATATATATATATATATATATATATATATATATATATATATATATATATATATATATATATATATATATATATATATATATATATATATATTCTTCTTAAAACCCACTCAAAATCTTTAAACATAATAATTACTTTTTTAATTTCGTCTTAAAACTCACAAAAGATCATCTCTAACGAGAAGCTTTTCAGTTTGTATATGTTGACTTAATAATTGATCCTTATAATAGCTTTAATTAATAAACTCATGGTTCATGATTAATGTATAAGTTTTTCCTATCCGATGTAGGATTATTAATCACTCTCTCGATACTCTTCCAGTGTAAGGCTCGAAAAGGATGTAACAGATTCAAAAAAAAATTGGAGGGAGGAAAGATCATGGGTTCTGATAGCTTGTTAAAATCTTACCGGAAAGTTTAAGCTTTTTGGTTCGAATTTAACACCACACCACATCCCCAACTCGTAACCTGCCATAGACCCAATGAGGTGTTCCCTCAAATTATTAAGAGAAATGCAATAATTCAAAATCTTAGCTAGACTTTAAGATTTGAGTTCAACCTTCATGTCTATTCACCAATCCTAAACTTTTCGCCTATACTGATACGAATGTACGAAATCCAACTAAACTAGCACAAAATTTCAGTGGACGTGATGGCGAAGTATGTTTTGCATGTCTACTAGTGTCAAGTCATAAATCTAGATATATGATTCTAAACAACTGTTGCTAGATCTATCCACGACCAAAAAGAAAAAAAAAAAGAGAGAGAGAGAACGAAAACAAAATATGAAAGTATCGCCCCGATGGGACTATATATACTTTTTACCAAAAAAAACAAAAAATGGGACTATATGTAAATGCTGAAGCCCCGAAAAAAAAAGGAAAAAGGCTAGAAAAAACTAGCCAATGATCCACAAGGTCATGTTTGATTAATGGAAGCAATCCACCACCATAGGAGTCTTCTCCACAAACTCGAAACTAAGCCCTACTTTCCTGCACTCCATGTCGTCCAACACCTCGGATGGCGGCAGGTTCAGGTCCAGCCAGAATACCCTCTTCCCATCGGGCTTCTTCTCCACGAGCCCGTGCCCAAAACTCTCGGTCGTCGACCGGTGGCGCCTCATATGGCCCCCAAGGGCCTGGCCGATGGGGAACTCCAACCCACAGATGGAGCACTCGTGCATCCTGGGCTTCATCAGCGCGGTCAGGGCCTGGCCCGGGCCGTCGCCCAGCTGCCTCGGCTTCTTGTGGCTCGCCCGGTGGCCGCCGAGCGCTTGGAACGACGGGAACTGGCGGTTGCACGTCTTGCACTCGAACACCCGGCCCGGCGAGTCCCGGGCCTCTTCGACACCCCGAGAGAGAAACACGAGAACATTAGCCATGTTGATGCTCTCTACGTGGCCACCTTCTTCTCTTAATCTCTTCATCTCTCGATAACGAAACAACCAAAGCCAACTTACTCCTTAATTTTGGAAAGAATGGAAGATGAATGTGAGGCACAGGTCTGTCTACTATTTGTAGGCTTCTTCAGAGTTCCAACCTCTCTTATAATGTGACTTTTGTCAGTACCAGAAGTGCCCTTGGTTGCCTTGCCGAAACGTGACACCTTGGGCTTTTCTGGGCTGACACGTAAGGGTGACATGGTGGTGACGACAGGATGCACGAACGGGTAGCTGGTGGCGTGGGACGACGGTATGCAGTTTGGAAAGTTTGGAGCCCTTCCCTTCTAGAATCAGGAAGAGAGGTCTCCGTTCTCCTGTTCGATCCTGCGAGGAATTTTAAAAGAGGGGGAGAACGAGTCAAAACAAGCGTTCCGTCGAGGATGTGTTACATTGCTACTGGTAGAAGGGAGGGAGGAGCAAAATGGAAACGGGATTTCTTTGACCTCGGAGCAAAATGGAAACGGGATCTGTGCCACATTCCTACTCGTGCTTCTCATTTCACACTCAAGTGGCCGGCTACCGCTTTATACCGGTAATAGTGGATGCACCTTCGCGAAGAAGAGAATAGTATAATATGCGAAATTTCCTCCGGGATTCACGAGAAAAACTGGGGTGGAATTTTGAAGAATCTTTTGATCGGATTAATCCTTTTTTTTTATAAGGCAAAAGAAATAAAAAATAAACCCACTATAGCTACTTCCGAAGATTCCCATCCTACCCGGAAATATTCGGATTAATTTTTTTTGAAATGAAAAGTTGACAATAATATCCACGTGCAGCCATGCGAGTTGGGTCTGAATCCTGAAGTTCGATTTTATCTGATGTGTCCGACGAGACTTCCTGGATTTTTATGGGAGAGTGGATCTACAAAAAATTTAAATAGTGTCGATTAGATTTTAAGTAATTTTTTTTGAAATCAAATCAATTTTAAAAATTTTTAAAATCAAATATTTGATTAAATATATTCTTCGCTTCGGTTTTGTAGCTTTTCTGCGTATTTAAATGATTCGAACGCTTTTCAATTAGAGCAATTGATCAATTTTATTCTTAAAATAAATGAAGAGAGGGAGAGATCAGATCATAAATAGATGTAATATCCCATTATAATAATATTCTATCTTTTAGAATAGATCTAATATCCCATTATAATAATATTTTTATCGGAAAGGAAAATGAATGTTATCGTAAAAAAACAATTGCTATCTATCGTTTTTGTTCTTGAAATTTCCTAAAACTGGGAGGTAGGTCAAATCTAGGATTAGTTGGGACAGGTATCCTTGAGCACAAATAAGGTGGTCAGTGGTGCGACTTCTGTAACGCAAAAATGCAGTACAATCATCGATCAATCATTCATCGATCTGGGTGGTTTTTCTTTATCTCTACAGTATATGATCGTTATATCGTACTGAAAAGTGTTTGAATATCTCTCTGAAATTATAAGCATCAGCAATTAGAGGGAGGGGATTTACTACAGCAAACAAATGCCGGTTCCACTTTGGCAACGTAAAAAAGCCTCTCAGAACATGAGGCGTACGTTGAACGCCTGGTCTTCTAACTCGAAACACGTTTCCGTGATTGCTGATGAGTGGCTTCGGATAAAGATTGACCGAGGAGCACGACCCATCCTTTCCTCTACTTTGGAAAGAAGAGACCTGCACGCCTGAGAAATCTGGCGCTTTAGATAAATAAGCACTGGTTTAACTACGAGAATTCCTAGAATTTTTATCCCACGGCATCAAACTTCACCGACTTAAGAAAGCTGCAGGCAACCCAGGAATGTTCAAATGCTAAACGTTTTTTTTATGGGAGATGAAGCACTTAATGGTTGAGCATACCTTTAAAAGAACCCAGGCGATGAAATCAGTTTCTAGATTAATTATGACTTTTATCAGTCATGAGGTTCTATATTAATTATGACTTTTATTAGTAATGACAAGAGGTTCTATATTATGTCGTGTATCAGTAAGTAATAAGATGTAAAATTGTCTTTTTTGCTTAGGAACATGTCGACCTGTCTTTGAAACAAAGGAACAAATTAATTAAGAAGTATTATTATTCTAAAGTACCTGAAAAATAAAAATAAAAATTAATAGGACAGAAATATGACCAGGATCGATCCCATGTACTTTAAATAATGATCTAAAGCTCTTGTCTTAAATGATGTCTTAAAGATAATATATATGTGTACATATCGGAAACATATTAAGTCGTGACAGGAATTTAAGAGGGACATTATGTGACGATCTTGGTGGTGTTACCCCATATAAGCAATGGATGTGACTTGGAAATTTTGGTAATCATTCCTTGTAATGCCTTTTGGAAGATATATTTATATATTTGCCGTGTCAACCAGGAACATATTACTTATTAGAATTGCAAGGAAATCCTCCATTGAACACCACATGGCATACGTGAGCTTTGCTGACAATTCTCTCTCCTAATAAAGAAAGGAGAGACGGCAAAGTCAGTACGCACTAATTTACGTAAGGAAAATGCTCCAAGAAGCCTTCCATGTACACATATGGAAAGGCCGTTAGATTCCAGCTGCTGACTCGGCAAAACCAAAGTCAATTGAAACAAACAAATAAAAAACTGTAGAGCAGTACTTTTTATTTAAAATAAAGTAGCCATGCCCCATTGGTAACCGTTCATCAAGATGCATAGAATTGTGGACCGGACAATTAGCATATTTCCCAAATTATTATGTTACGATTTTGGAAGCGTCCCTGACAGGTCCTGGATGTATTTAATTTCAAATGATAGTTGGTCAACAACGTCATGGATTTTGAAGTGGCTACGTTGGACCATGGAGTCAGGTGAAATTAACAAACTCAGGTGCACTTCGTCAAATAGAAGTTGTTGGGGTCGTCAGGACTTTGCAGAGGCTTCACCAAACGCGGCGCTCGATCAAATCAGATAAGCTTCCTTGATCTCGACAGGAGCAGCAAAGACGGCAAGTAGCGAGCATCAGCAGTGACGTAAATCTTGATCACAACTTCACCTATAAAATTACATAACTTGCTTTAAAATATCATATAAGATAAATTTGGATAAAGCCAAATAGATTTGGACTTACATTTGATCATATCAAAATTGGATGATAGAACCCTACATCAATGTTTCTAAGTGTTGAATATAATTTACTATCTCAAAACTATTTATATACTAAAAATTACATGATTTGAAATCTCTAACCTACATTTCAAGTCATCAAAAATATATTTAATTTTATTTTATTTAAATTGTTCAATTTTTGACTGCTTGATATATAGGCTAGGAATCTCTAAATCATATTGTTGCGGCTAGATCGCTTTCTAAGGGATTGCGGTGGTGTCGGAATGTCCTCCGATCCTTTTCGGCAAGTTTGGATGCTATTCTCGGTGGTTCGCCAACAAATATCTATAAAAGGCCCCTAAATTAGGATTATCGGCAGGGACACTTCGATACTCAAATCAGTAAAGAAGGATGAAATGGGCAACAATTGCTAAAACTGTGAATCATGGTGACTATATGAGCCTAAGTATGACGAGCACTTCGAATGATTTATCTTGCCGGATGTCCTTCTTATCTATTTATAGTGTTGTACGAGGCCATGAAAAGGATACTAGGAAGGTGATCTCTTACGAGTGCAACGTATCCTCATAGATTATTAGGATCTTATTTCTTGGAATTTTTTTCGCTAGTATCTTTTCTATTAAGATCATTGATTATGTTAAGATGCTGTCTTCCACGAACTTACCTGTTAGTTGTGCTAGCCGTACTCGCTGTAGTGGACACATAAAAAATTGGTACAATTGGAGTAGTTGGGGTCGATCGTAGTGATTTCGATGCTGAGAGGTGGCTAAATATCGTAAGTTGATCTCGTCGAGAGAGAACCAGGTACCGAGAATGGGTTAGGCAAAAAGAGAGAGTACTGGGTACTGGGTACTGACTTTTTGGTGCGTCCGACTAAGTGGAGGTCCAGGTCGAAGCCGATTAAATGCTCGACAAGCATGAGAGTCAGTCTTGGCAATGAAGTCTTCCAGGACTTCTACAGGAGTGGCGATGATGAAAGAGTTACTTGATCGCCTGGGGGACGTCCCTATTATAATTAGTGGCCAAGTAAATATCTCGTAATCGAGAAAGAGTAGTTACTATAATAGATATAATTTTTTATATAAAAATTATTTTAAAATAATAGATCATATCTAATATTTTGAATTATGGACATGGGATTGTCATTATATAATTTTGACATGATGAAATTTGAGTCCAAAGGTCAACCTCATTCTGGCCTATTTTTCTCCCCACCCCCTCTCTCTCTCTATATATAATTAACTATACTTGCACTTATGTAATTCATTTGGTTAAAGCTCATAATATATTAATATACGGATCTGTGACCACTGATTTGCCTTGCTAAAGGTCTTTAACGGGCGCTGTGTTTCGTCCATCAAGGGAACTTCATTTGATTGGATGGACCTGCTTAATTTTGGTGTATATGTTGACTGAGGTAAGCAGGGGCATCATGGATCAGGCGTGGTTTGTTGTGCATTAGTTTATTCTGCCAGTAGTTCAATACATGCAGTGCAAGCAAGCACTACATGTTATTTATTTAATAAGTGTAGGTATTCCCATATGGGCTTACATGCTTAACCACTAAGATCACCGCTTCCTGTTTCCACGAACGGCTACCCAATTCAGAAGGTGTTGGACATGATCGGTGGAGGAGGTTAGCATGTGTTGGAGCAACGAGAGGAAAATACCAACCATGGTCCTTAATTAGTAGATAAAGCAAAACACATAAAAAGCAAAAAAAAAGATTTTACTAAAAAAATACTTGAATATCACTAAGATGATAGCCCGGTTGGTAAAGATCTTGTCTCACTACCAACAGATCGTGGATTCAAAAATTTTTTTAGAACCTATAACAGTTAGTATGAGTGAGAGATTAAGATCTCCTCTTTTATCTCTGTTCTACTAGCCGGCATTTTAGTGGTGCCAAGATTGATCTACTCATCATTAGATAGAAGGAGACTGTAAAAATTTGAGTATCTCGAATCGAAGTTGAATAGAAGTCTACGGAAATAGCTACATTGAAATTTACCCTCTCCTATCTTAAAAAAAATAAAATAAAATAAAATAAAATAAAAAAGAAGAAGAAGAAGAATAATAAACGCTCCAATGGAGAGATAGTTAGTTGAGAGGTTGTGAACTGGGACATTTCGAGTAGGGAATTGATCCAATTTGCCAGGCTCCGAATCTTTTTATGTTTCTAGAGTTTCTTTAAAAAATTGAGAACTATTTTTTATCTCCCATCTCACTTTAATATAAAAGGAAGAGATTCTTTATTGAGAAGAAAAGGAATCGTAGAATGGCATCGCAGGAAGGTTTAGGTTAGAGCTGTCCATCGGGCAACAGGTTTGCATCGAGCTCATTTCAAGAAATAAATAAAATTAGACAATCCTGGATTCGGAAAGGCTCAGACTTCGGAGCTATTTCCTAGGCCTAGACCTGACATTTACGTGACTTTCGACTTCGAGCTGGATCACGAACTTTCTTAATTCTTTTATTTTAAAAAAGAAGTGGAATGCTGGAGAAAAGAAGGGACAAAGGAGAGGGGAATAAATGGGAAGGATAATAATGGAGGAGAACATAGGAGGGAGGGTTACCTATTTATTTAACCTATTCAATATATCGGTTAACCTATTAATTTATTATTTAATCCTAAGTCACCTATTTAATTTATTCGTTTAGATCTGGATCAAGCCCGATTAACAGATGGGCGCATATTCAGGTCCGATCCGGTCTGCCAGGCTTACAATCTAGGCTCTAGCCTGTTCAAAAGCCTTCAAGCCAGAGCGGGCTGAGCGGGCCTTCTGGACCGTGAATTGGTCTGTTTCCACCAATTCACGTTTACAAGTTATAAGACAATTTGGCTTGAAAAATGTGGTCTTTTAAGTTTTTCTCCCTAAATTGGCGAGACCATCTTCCAGCTAAGCTGGAGTCACTTTGTCTTGAAAAACGTGGTCTTGGAATTTCTTTTCCAAATTGGCATGACAAGTCTCCGCCTTAAACCTTGTACTCGCCAAAGCTCTGCATAGGCTGGAGCCACTACTTGCGGAACGGGAAATTCATATATATAAGAGTACAAGCGAGGACTGGTGTAGTTGCTAATCAAATCCCATCTTGCCACAAGTGGCAAGGGCTCTAAGATTGAATCAAGGTTCGCTAGTACGGCCAATTTAAAATAAATAAATAAATAATTAATTTTTTGGTGGGGGTCGCCGCGGGGGGTGGAACTCATCATCATTTGTGAAATGATGTCCATGTGCGAATCTAAATCCAAATGACAAGATTCTGCAAAATTATAGAGAACCAAATCGTGGCCCAAAACATATCTTTAGATTTCCACATCGTTAGATTTCTGATTGCAAATTAAACCAGTCTTCTTTATGCATTGTCCTCCAGTCCTTTGCAAGCGTGCGGCCTGACCTCAATCTCGCCATAACACGCCCTTTCTCAACGTTGTACTGCACCAGGAAAAAGCATCGTTATCCATAAAATAAAGCATCATTCCCACCTAAAACGACCAAGTCAGCAGCCCCCATCTGAATCGCATAGTATCCATCAGCTCCCCCTACACCTAGCTGCACGGTTCAAGCTATATAGGTCGGCCTTGCAGAGGCAAAGAAGATATAGTGCTGTAATTTAAATTTGTTTTATTCTTCGTTGCAAACCAAACCATTCTGGCGTTCAGCTTCCGGGCTCGGGAAACTTCTTTCTGTTGGGACAATCTTGTCCAACCAATCATAAATTGTTAGTAAGCAACAAATATGAATCCCTGCTGGGATAGGGATTGCAAACATTGTCTTTCCACAAAAAATGTTGGGTTGGTTGATGTTAAATCTTGATTATTTGAAGTGAATTCTTAAACCACAAGAAAGGGTTGACAGAAGGGAATGAAAACGATAAAAAGTTTAGACTTGAGCAAAAATTCTCCAGATGTTTGGCAAGACGTGAAAGGCTATATAACCAATACAAAAAGCAGGAGAGTACTCAATTAAATTGTACAAAAAATTATCTGCACCTTTGAACAAGAACATGCAATTCAGTCCAAAAGGATGACTTCCTCCTTTAAGCATTTTGAAACAGATGAAGCTCTCCATTCTATGCAGACTGTTAAAGGATATCAAAAATGCCCCAGAACATGCAAATACCATCACATACAGACTTTTAGAAAAATTATTGACAGATCGCAATTACAAGCCAAAATGGTGTGGGAAAATCAACATGGAGTGCATATTGCTGAGACAGAAGGACTGCGAACTGAAAATGGACAACCAAACTAAATAATGAAACTCATGCAACAACAACCCATCTAACAAAACTACCGAACTCATGAGATGAAGACCACTAGGATTATCTTATCTATAAGCCATCTCAAAACAGACAAAGGCATAATTAAACTACCAAGTGACCAGTCAAAAGCAGGAGGAAAGGCTTTGTTATTTTTTCCCCCTTTTCTGTCAGAACAATCCTAAATACCTAAGTTTACACTCATAAACTGACGAACCAAAATTGCACCCCCCCCCCCCCCCCCCCCCCCCCAAAAAAAAAAAAAAAAAAAAAAAAAAACCAAACAAAAAGAAAAAAAAAACACCTTACATCCAAAAGTTAACAATGAGATTATATTACATGGCAAGAGAACCCTGTCCAAGATTAAAATATCATGCTATTCCATGTTCCTTTAACTTGCTACTCTACCAGGTTTTTCTTAAAATTTTCTTTTCCCATCTCTTGAGAGTAAAGGATTTTATTTTTCTTAAAGCTAAATTTGCTTGATTAATTGAGAATAGGAAACTGGAGTTAGTCAGTCCAAACAATGAAACAGAACATGCTGGACAAAATTGAACAGATGTTCAATATGCCATTAAAAAATGATGACAATGATGAGAACAGAAGCCACCAAGCCTTTCCCAATAACTAGGGAATGGGATGTCAATGGAGAAAAAGGCAAAAGTGGGCTAGTGTTAGTTGCAATGTCAAGCAGTGGTAATGAGACCAACAATAGGTTAGAAATTGAACCTGTACATGACCTCAACCATACTTGATTTTCCGATCATAACAGGACAACATAGGTGTGCTATAGAAATTTTACAGTGAATCTATCTATTTGAATAGTTTCGATCCACGTGTACACTAGTAGTCCTCATAACTCCCGGAAGAGTTCAAGTATTGTCCTACCTAGGCAGCTTAACTAAAACCTTACATGCTGACCCTTCAGAAATGAAGATTGAAATTTGATTATATCCTACAGAATAAATGTCACAATGACTTGCTATATCCAATGTCTCAATAATTTCCTATTAATATTTGTAGGTCCACCATAGTAAAAACAGAAGCAACTTCACAGGAAATAAGATAGCTGTGAAACTTCATTGATCAAACTATGCCTGCATGTTCTAACATGTGCATGTCCCTTATTTGTGTGTGAACCATTGTAAGGTGATCAAAGCATTAAGCTTTACATCAACTAAATTTTTCAGATGGTTTTTTACAATTCAAGTGACAATGAAGAATTGAAACAAGTGATGCCACATTCTAGCTTCTTTTAAATGAAATTGGATTTTTGGATTAAACCAGCTGGTTGTATCTAAAACTAAAATAGCAGAATATTAATCATTTTAGTTGCGACTGGCCACATACATTGGTTTCAGGAAATATGAACTTACACTTCAGATTGATGGCTAGCCAGAACAAGCCCTAAAACTGAAACATTCAAGCCACACAGGTTGTCTTACATGTCTTGACATGGTTTATGAAGCAGTGAGCATGACTATCTTGGAGGGAGACATGAAAACAAACATCCAGTGCATGTTATGTACTGTGTATATTTGTCTAGACATGTGTTATATGATATTGATGACAAAAAAGTTGGTTAGAATACTTAAATGCTGATACAGAGGGCTACCCTTGTACCAAGGAGGTAAGGAAGCACAACCTATAAATTCCAAAAGGGATCCTCTCAAACTTTTGAAATTTTTTGACATGTCATAACTCTTGTACAATGTCTCATCCTCTAGCCACCAAACCACAAAGGTTTCTCAAATGCTAAGATTTTCCTAAACCAACAAGGAAGAAAAAGGATGCTTATACTAGTTTTAGGTTCCAACATCAGTTTCTAGAATTCAACATGGTGAAACCCCATTAACAACCACATGGTACCTATGAAAACATAGGCATGTTATATTTTCCAACTGATTATTTTTTTTATAAAGAAAAGGAAACAGGTTGCATTTTTTGTAACCAACAAATATAACAATTTGAAGACAAACAAACAGTTAAAGCACAGAAACACAGAAACACAGAAGAAAGGACACATAGACGACTAAAATCATATAGAGGGCAACGTCATATCGTATATAACATTCTAAGTATCCCTTTGCACCCTAGAATCAGTCAATTTAAAGCTGCCGGCTTGTGGGTTATATATCTCACCACAACAGCCAGCTTCCTTTTCTATAAAGACAAGATTAAACAACTCAACAAATATTTCCTGCATTACTACTCAAGAAAAAAACCGCAACAAATTGAAACCCGATACAGGAACTCCGCAGATGGTGTTTATATTTTCTTTTCTTGATGTTCTATACCCCCAAGCGATCATTAGACCCATCAACCCAAGAAAGCAAAGAAGAATGAGAAAAGAGAATAACATATAAAAGAGACGGGATTCACGTCTTTAAAGGTATCGGATATGACACAGCTTCGAAGGAACCTGATAAAGTCGATCGGTAATTCAATCGTCTCCATCTTTTTCTTGGCTCGATTCCCCAAACTTTTGCTTGAAAGCGTCTTGCTTCTGCATCCACATCATATGTGCCTGCAAAAATTTGTGGCGAGTACACAAAAAAAAAATCGTTCGGTTCAGCAACGGATAGGACCATTGAAAGGGATCAGAAATATGGAAGAATCTGGGGCAAATCAGGGAGGAGAACAACCTGTAGACCGGCCGCCCACACAACGAGGAAGGAAGCAATCCAGAACTTCTTCTCCTTCAAAATCTTCGACGCCTCCATCGCAAAGTCCCAAATTAAGGCGACGGCAACGGCAAAAACCCAAGCGACGGTAATCGCTTCCACATAAACCCTACAACTTGCGAACGGCCAGAACGTTTTATAAACGGTGTTTCCTGTTCGTCCTCCACCGGCTTCTCAAGCCTATAAAATATAGCATTTGCTTGATTTGTACATATACGAGACACGGATTATATAATATTATTTTTTATTATCTTAAATATAATATAAAAATAAATCAATAATCCATTTTTTTTGTTATATAGCTTTTCATATAAATTAGATAATTATATTTTAAATCATTACTTATGATACATCGCTTGTAATCCTGTTGGATTAATATATAAAAATAAAGAAAGGGAAGAAATAAAAAGAATACAGAAGAAATTTTTTTTTTAAAAAAAATAAAATTATTTTTTATTTTAAACTTTAAAATTTAAAGGTTTATTTTTAAATGCTTATTTTAAAATTTGAAAAACAAAATCTTGCCTGATTGTTTTAATTAATTATTTTCAGTGCAAATCTATGTCAATTAATTTTTATGTATTGTATTTTATTATTATAAAGAAAGTATAATTTTGAGCGAGAAAAAGAATTATAAAATTTTGATATTTGGCCGCCATTGAATTCAGATAGTACTATTTTAGTTATATATAATAGATACCTGTTGCGGCGACTTCTCCTGGGCCGGGTCCGGTAGGCTGTGCTGGAGTTCTCCTCGCCTGGCAGACCTGCAACAAAGTTCCCAAGGCACCGGTGAAGTTCCGGTGGGGGACCTTTCGATGTCTAAGCTAGCAGGAGCCTCAAGGTAACAAAATGGAGGAATAAAAAAGATAGCGTAAGGAGAGGAAAGAGAGTCATTAGCTCAAAACGGGGTCCCATGGGCATCTTATATAGGCGCGGAACAGTTCAAAATCTGTTAGGAATGAGTCCGAAAAAGATCGATCTGCCTTTAGGAGAATCTGGAGAGTGGCCACGTGGCGTCCGGATAGGGCAACGTCTGGGAGTGGTGGAGCAGTACCGCTGATGTGGCAGGAGTCCGTTGTAACAGAAAGAAGTTTCTGGAACCCTCTGAGTTCTGAAGTACGTCTGTCGGACGCCGAGCAGGAAGGTCAGTCGGTCCTCCGAGGGAGGGCATCTATAGGACGGTGAGCTGGACCTCAGCGGGGGAGGCCGTCGGACCTCTACTCCGGTGGGTCGGACTTCTGAAGGAGAGCAGTGGGCCGGACCTCAGCAGGAGCGGGTCGTCGGACCTCTACTCCGGTGGGTCGGACTTCTGAAAGAAAGCAGTGGGCCGGATCTCAGCAGGAGCGGGCCGTCGGACCTCTACTCCAGTGGATCGTACTTCTGCGGGGTGTGTCCGTCGGAGCTTTGGAAGAACGGCTCGGTCGGACTGCAAAGAGGGGCCGGTTCAGTCTGAAGGTGAGCCGTTAGGGTATAACAGTTGTCCCCCCAACCCTTGGCATTCGGACTGAACCGGCCCCTCTTTGCGGTCCAACCGAGTCGCTCTTCCAAATCTCTGACGGACGCACCCCGCAGAAGTCCGACCCACCGGAGTAGAGGTCCAACGGCCCGCTCCTGCTGAGGTCCGGCCTACTTCTTTCTTTCAGAAGTCCGACCCACCAGAGTAGAGGTTCGACGGCCCGCTCCTGCTGAGGTCCGGCCTACTACTTTCCTTCAGAAGTCCGACCCACCGGAGTAGAGGTCCGACGCCCGCTCCTACTGAGGTCCGGCTCACTGCTCTCCTTCGAAAGTCAGACCCACCGGAGTAGAGGTCCGACAGCCTCCCCTCGCTGAGGTCCAGCTCACCATCCTACAAACGCCCTCCCTCGAAGGACCGATTGACCTTCCCGCTCGGCGTCTGACATACGTACTTCAGAACCCAGAGGGTTCCAGAAACTCCTTTCTGTTACAACGGATTCCTGCCATATCAGTGGTACTGCTCCACCACTCCCATGACGCTACCCTATCCGGACGCCATGTGGCCACTCTCCATATTCTCTTAGGGACAGATCGATCTTTTTCGGACTCCTCCCTAACGGATTTTGGACTGTTCCGTGCCTATATAAGGTACCCAGGGGACCCCGTTTTGAGCTAAGGACTCTCTTCCCTCTTCTTACGCTATCTCTTTGATTCCTCCATTCTGTTGCCTTCAGGCTCCTGCTAACTTAGGCATCGGAGGGTCCCCTGCCGGAACTCCACCAGCGCCTTGGGAACTTTGTTGCAGGTCTGCCGGGCGAGGAAAACTCCAGCAAAGCATATCGGACCTGGCCTAGGAGAAGTCGCCGCAACAGATTGGCACTAGAGGAAGGGCGGCAACCCTTCTCTAAAAGAAGGAATCCATCTCCCCAGCCAAGCAATGGCTAAGGGAAGAGTTCCAAATGCCACTGCCAGGAGAAGTCTTTTCCCATCCAGGTCCGAGGAACCTCCCCAGGAAAATGAAGCCACCGCCGTCGTCGCTAAGCCTACCATTACTCTGTGACTATAGCAGTTCCAGATGTTAATGAACCGTATTGAAATGCTAACCACCGTGGTTCAACATTTCCAGGAGGCGGCTGACAACCGACAGCAACCACCGACCGCTTCCTGCACTAATTCTCCGATTGCTGCTGAGGGAAGCCGACAGCCGGAGGCCCATCAACATTTTTTTCTTGCCGTCGTAGATCCTTGAAGGTCTTTCGGCGCCTGCGCCGATGGTAAGAGGGCGAGATCTGCCTCGCCCTCCTATGCTGAATCCATTCCTACCGGCGTTCGGCTTACTGCCGAACTCTCGAGAGACTACACCAGCAAGATTCTGTGCATGGAGGAGCGCATTGCAAAAATTGCTAACCGGCAGAAGGTCGAAGGGAGGTAGGTATACGATTCCCGTCCCTCATTCTCCGATGAGATCCTGGAGGAGATAATTCCTCGCCACTTCAAAATCTCTCAGGTGGACCCTTACGATGGCACCACCAATCTGCTAGACCATCTGGACACCTACAAGGTCCACACGATGGTACATGACGCTTTCAATGCCCTTCACTGTATCACATTCCCAGCAACTCTGAAGAAGACCGCTTGGATGTGGTTTAACACCATCCGACCAAGTACGATTCACTCTTTCTCTCAGCTTGAAAATCTTTTCCTCTCCCATTTCAGGACATGCAGTCGGACTCCGAGAAACACCGACTGCCTCTTCCTCGTATTGCAAAAGGAGGGGGAGACCCTCCGAGACATGGCCCACTTCAACTCAGCGACCATGGAAGTCCCAGATCTGAATAAAGCGGTAGCTATGTCAGCCTTCAAGCGAGGGCTCCGCTCGTCCAGGCTTACTTTCTCACTGGACAAGAGGTTTCTGACAAGCTACAGTGAGTTGCTGGCCAGGGCATAGAAGTATGCCCTGGCAGAAGAACAAGCGGCCAGCCGATGCCAGGTGGAGGGGAGGCCGCCCCCCAAGAAGCGGAGCGACAAGGCTCTTGAAGTCCGACCTCCGAATGATAGCAATTGGTCGACTCGATGTCGATGTCCGAAGCTGAAGGACTTTCTCAGGAGGTTCGAGACCTACGCGCCCCTCTCCCTTCCGAGGGAGAAAATCCTCCTGGAGATCGAAAATGAGACTTTCCTTCAGAGGCCTTGATCGATGAGGGGCCCCGCTGCATACAGAAACAAAGATAAATACTGTCGGTTCCACAAGGACCATGGGCACAGCACTGAAGAATGCCTGCAGCTGAAGGATGTCATTGAAGACCTCATCCGGAGGGGGTACCTACGCAAGTATGTACGACCCTATCAGGATCGGGCCGAAGCATCCAACACTAGGAATCCTCCGGAGGAGGCGGAGCTTCCCAACCAATGGCCGACAGGCGGGGATGTCGGCATGCTGCATTGGCGGTCCGAATGGAGTCATGAAGATGGTCCGGACATTATCAAGAGGCCCAGAGGCTCCAATGTGATTACCTTCTCCGATGAAGACCTCCTGGAGTTTCATATTTTTGAAAATGATCCTGTAGTCGTGTCGGCAGTGATTGCCAACTACGATGTAAGAAGGATACTTATTGATAATGGAAGCTTCACGGGGGTATTACTGTACGATGCTTTTATGAGAATGAACTTATCCAGGTCTATGTTGCAAGAATCTCCTGTGCCGCTGATAGGCTTCGGAGGTAATTCCGTCGGAGTCGAAGGGGAAGTAGTTCTCCACGTGACGATCGGGATGGAACCTTTTCAAAAAACTCTCCCCATCAACTTTGTGGTCGTTCGGACGACCTTGACTTATAATGCCATTTTGGGCCGACCGACCCTCAATAAGTTCCGAGCCATCGTGTCTACTTATTACCTGTTGGCGAAGTTCCCAACCAGGAACGGGGTTGGAGTAATGAGAGGAGACCGTCGGATGGCCAGACAGTGTTTAACTATTCTGAACCAACAGTCAAAAGGTCGTCCTACTCTGGAGCAGCTCGACCCAAGGGCTGAAGCCGACAGTCGCGGTCAACCGGATGGGAAAATTTTATTTGTTCCCCTCCAGGAGGATGACCCCACCAAAGTTCTCCAGATTGGGAGTTCCCTTAGTGAAGACCTTAAGTCAGAGCTGATTGACTTCCTTAGAAGTAACACCGATGTTTTTGCTTGGTCGGCGTCGGACATGCCAGGTATACCGTCGGATTGTTGGAAAATGTATCCCAGAGCCAATTTCTACTGTTGACAGTTGTACATTTGATGTAATTGTATATGAATTATATTATTGAATAAAATGTTTATTCTAGCAGTTCATCACTATTTCATCTTTCTGTAATGAGTTCTTGAGTGATGAAGTCCTTAGGACTATTTGTATGTGATATAGAGAGGATATATCATATAGTCCTAAAATTGTTCGCGACCAAATGATACACTTATTTCAGGATGATAGTATATCAAATATAGGTCGTTGTGTGCCATAGTCGTTGGTTATCCTCTTAACCAAGGAGTGTGGAGGCATTGGTATGGCATGCAGATGTTGTGTTTGACATTTCATCGAACGTTACCCGTCTGTATTTTTTTCTGCCTAGAGTTTTGATATGGACGTAGTTATCCCTCAGACATGAGATCGTCATGGTAGCTTGCGAGCAACTCACTATACTTTGGTACTGGACTATCTGGATTTCTAATCCAGGGACGGAAGGTTTCTGGGTACAGTTAAGTACTCGTGTAGCGGTGATCGGATCAAGATGGGATTGATCCCTCCAAAGTGTTTGGAGCAGATATCTTGCTGTGTTTCAATTTAGCAAAACCTTGACCAGGGTAGTCTCTGTAAAGTGTTACAGGACTTGTGAGATTGAGACACATTGTTGATGGACTTTGTGGGTTGGGCAGTTTAACCCTAAGTCTTCCTGAGCATTGAGGTCAAAGGGATTAATTACAAGGTTTCCATATCTAATGGTTCTTGATTGTTGCTCTGCAACTTCGACCTATCCGGATATCGGGTGTCATTGCTAGATGGCGACTTTGACTGGTATTGGAAAGGTTCCAGTGCTACCAGCTTAGTGTTCGAACCTATAGGGTCACAAACCATAGGGGTTTCTACTTGATCTAGTGATCGGAGAACGATTGGGAATTGTTCGTGGACTCACAGAGAAAAAAAGGTTTTTTCTTTATCCAAGTGTCGACACTTGATATTCTTGAAAGTGTCGACACTTGTGTAAGTGTCGACACTTGATGATTTCGCAAGTGTAGACACTTGATATCACAAAAGGTTATGACATAAAATTTTCACTAATAGTTGGTGATGCATGGAGGTGAATTAAGTAATGTGATTACTTGATAGCCCAATTTGATTGAGCTATAAAAAAAATCTGGAACGAATCAAATAGGATTTGGTTCAAAATTAGGTTTGGGTTCAATTGGGTTGAACCCAATGTATGCACACTTGACCCAATTGATTTCAGTTATGAACTGAAATCAATTAACACTTTAATCTGAATTTAAATAAGTTTAAATTCAGTTTTAGAGAGTTATGTAACTTTCCATGACCATTATCATCCATAACTACCCATTAACACTCCATAACTCCCCACTTTCCCTCTCCCTCACTATCTACTTAATGGGCTGAAATGGGAGGACGAAAATCAGAGAAAATTCAGCAAAGAAATGCTGGAAAAATCAAGAGGGAAGAAAGGAAGAAACTAGGAAAGGTTCTAGTTTTAGGGGTGTGAGGTTTTTGAAGAAAAGTGTGCATATTTGTACCTAGTGATCTAGGTCTTGGGATAGAGTGTTTGGGAAGGGTTTCAACCACTCATTCTCCATCTCTTGGTTTTCTTCTTTCATTCGAAGAGTTCGGCATCAAAAGAAGAAAAGGAGTTCAGATCAAATCGTTCCACAACAAGCTAGCACTTGGAGTGGAAGCATATTTTGAAAGAGCCCTGGTGTGAACCACCTGTAGAGGCCGGACACGTGTGTGGCTAATCAGAGTTCTTCTTTCTCCTCCTGGATCTTTCGCAGTGGAGAACGTCTCCACATCATACGAGATATGGATTTATATATATAGATATGTTGCTTTGAAATGTTCATAGTAGGAATTCATGATTTCACTGTTTATATTAATCATTCATGCAAGATCTTGGGACAAGTAGCATAGAAAAGTTTTAAAAGCATGCTTAGATTAAATGTTAATCCTTTTATCATGCATCCGCTGCATGTTATTTTGAAAAAGTTTTAAAATACAAAGCATGCTCGCTACTAGTTTTCCTTTATGGATGTCATCACTCACCAGCTCAAGGTGGATCCAGCCTACAGGCCCGTCCGGTAAAAGAAAAGGAGCTTCGCCGTTGAAAGACAGAGAGCCATCGATGAAGAAGTAAAGAAGCTCTCTGACGCTGGTTTTATCAGGGAAGCTCACTACCCTGAGTGGCTAACGAATGTTGTCATGGTAAGAAAGGTTAACGGAAAGTGGAGGATCTGTGTAGATTACATCGACCTCAACAAGGCTTGTTCGAAGGACAGTTTTTCCTGCCAAAGATTGATCAGCTGGTGAATGCTACAGCCGGCTATCAGCTCCTTAGCTTTTGGATGCCTTCTCCGGCTATAACTAAGTCATGATTCACCTGGAGGACGAAGAGAAGACTGCCTTTATCACCGACAAAGGCCTATACTGCAACAGGATGATGCCTTTCGGCTTAAAGAATGCCGGTGCCACCTTCCAAAGACTGATCAACCAAGTGTTCGAAGGGCAGCTAGGCAGAAATATGGAGGCTTACGTGGATGACATGATAGTAAAGAGCCTTCATAAAGCCGACCACATCAATGACTTGCGAGAATCCTTTGATGCACTCAGGCGCCATCGGATGAAGCTGAACCTCGCGAAGTATACTTTTGGGATGACTTCGGGCAAATTTCTCGGCTTCTTGGTTATGCAGAGAGGGATTGAGGTGAACCCCGACAAGATAAGAGCTATCATTGAGATAGCACATCCGACCAACAAGAAGCAGGTGCAAGAGCTCACAGGCTGAATCGCCTCCCTCAGTCGTTTCATCTCTCGTTTGGCTGAAAAGTCCATGCCATTTTTCAAGACCCTGTGCCGGTCGGAGGGTTTCATTTGGACTGACGAATGTCGGTCAGCTTTCGAAGCCCTAAAAGAATATTTGAAAAATCCCCCGTTGCTAGCCAAGCCGATGGAGGGGGAGCCTTTGTATCTCTACCTATCAGCTTCGAACGAGGCGGTCAGCACCATCCTCGTGCTGGTCGGAGAGGATGGTCAACAGAAGCCCATTTATTACATCAGTAAAGTCCTCCATGATACCGAAATAAGGTATCCCAAGATGCAAAAGCTGGTGTATTCTTTGATCATATCTGCCAAGCGGCTCCGACCATACTTCCAGGCACATCCGATTATGGTGATGACCGATCAACCTTTTAGAGCAATCATTCGGAGTCCGGACACATCCGGTCGGCTTGCCAAGTGGGCTATTAAACTTGGCAAGTTCGACGTCTCCTTTTAGCCATGGTCTGCTTTGAAGGCCCAGGTAATCGCTGACTTCATTGCAGAGTGCACATGGAAGCAAGAGGCGCCCCCTCAAATGACTGAAGTACCTGAAGCTGATGCTGTCTACGAAGCCGAACCAGCCTAGACCCTCCATGTGAACGGAGCATCCAACCTTGCAGGCTGTGGGGCCGGCCTGATCTTAGCCGATCCAAATGGAGAAAGCCTGGAGTATGCATTGCATTTTTCATTTCAGGTATCAAATAATCAGACGGAGTACAAAGCCCTCCTTGCAGGGTTGCGAATTGCCCACGAGCTAGGCATCAACCGGGTAAGAGCCTTCTCTGACTCCCAACTGGTGGTCAATCAAGTGAAGGGTGAATTTGAAGCAAGAGACTCGACCCTAGCCAAATACTTAAACAAGGTACAAAACTTCATCTCTCAGCTCAAATTCTTCGAAATCCTCCATATACCATGGCAGCAGAACTCTCAGGTGGACGCTCTGTCACGATTGGCTATGGCCGCCACCAATACCTCTGACCGAACCTTCATGGAGCATCTGCATCATTGGAGTGTTGCGGAAGAGCCGACCGAGGTCCACCAAGTGGAACAAGAAGCTTCTTGGATGGATCCAATTCTTGCCTTCCTGGTCAAGGGGACTCTTCTGGAAGATCCGACTGAGGCCAAGCGAGTGCGCTGGGTAGCCTCCAAGTACGTCGTCCTTGACAACGTCCTATACAAGCGATCGTTCTCACAGCCATTGCTGAAGTGGTTGGGGCCAACCGATGCAGATTATGCACCTAGAAAAGTCTATGAAGGCATCTGTGGTGACCACCTTGGAGGAAGGTCCTTGGCCTACAAGATCATCCGATAGGGATACTATTGGCCCACCATCCAAAAAGATGCATCGGACTTCGTCCAAAGGTGCGACGCGTGTCAAAGATACTCCATTATCCAAAGGAGACATACTAGCCAGCTGACGCCAATTACTGCACCATGGCTGTTCGCACAATGGGGGATGGATATCCTGGGACCCTTTTTCCCAGCATCCGGACAACGGAAATTTTTACTTGTAGCCATTAACTACTTCACCAAATGGGTGGAGGCTGAATCGCTGGCACAAATCACAGAGACCAAGGTGGAGAACTTTATCCGGAACAACATTATCTTCCGGTTCGGCATTCCATAGACAATCATTACCAACAATGGAAGACAGTTCGACAACTCTAAGTTCCGAGATTTCTGTCAGCAATATCACATCTCCCATCGACTTACTTCAGTTGGTCACCCTCAATCCAATGGAGAAGCTGAGGTCACCAATTTGATGATCCTGCACGGGCTGAAGACATGTCTCAATGAGGCCAAAGGGCTTTGTATAGAAGAACTCCACTCAGTACTATGGGCGTATCGGACAACTGCCCGAACGGCGACCGGGGAGACTCCATTCAACCTTACTTACGGAAGTGAAGCTGTCATTTCCGTGGAGATCTCTCTACAATACCTACGGATTGATCATTGTACCGAACCGGCTAACTCTAAGCAGCGAAGGGCTGACCTAGACCTACTTGAAGAAATTAAACTCCGAACGAGTTTGAAGATGTCGGCCTACCATCAGAAGATGGCAAAATATTACAACTCACATGTCAAGCCGCGAGTTTTCCAGGACAGAGATCTAGTCTTGCGGAGGACGGAGATTTCGAGACCGACCAAGCAAGAAAAACTTTTTCCAAACTGGGAAGGACCTTATCGAGTCATTGAAGTGATCCGGGCCGGAACCTACTGACTCGAGCATTTGGATGTATGGCAGATAGCGCGCCCGTGGAATGTAGACAACCTTTGCAAGTATTATCAATAAAAGTCTACAACTCTTCTTCATGAACCACTTCTGAAAGTTTGACTCCGGTCGGCAAAGGCTCTAGTGCAGCCCACTTCCGAAAGTCCAGCTCTGACCGGTAAAGGCTCTAGGATAACCCACTTTCGAAAGTCCGGCTCTGGTTGGCAAAGGCTCTAGGGCAGCCCACTTTCAAAAGTCCGGCTCCGGCCGGCAAAGGCTCTAGGGCAGCCCACTTCTGAAAGTTCGACTCCGGTCGGCAAAGGCTCTAAGGCAGCCCACTTCGAAAAGTCCGACTCCGGTCGGCAAAGGCTCTAAGGCAGCCCACTTCCGAAAGTCTGACTCCAGCCGGCAAAGGCTTTAGGGAAGCCCACTTTCGAAAGTCTGGATCTGGTCGGCAAAGGCTCTAGGGTAGCCCACTTCCGAAAGCCAGGCTCCGGCCAGCAAAGGCTCTAGGACAGCCTACTTTCGAAAGTCCGGCTCCGGTCGGTAAAGGCTCTAGGGCAGCCCACTTCCGAAAGTCTAGCTCTGATCGGCAAAGGCTCTAGGACATGCCACTTCCGAAAGTCCGGCTCCAGTCGGCAAAGGCTCTAGGGCAGCCCACTTCCGAAAGTCTGACTCTGGTCGGCAAAGGCTCTAGGACAGCCCACTTCCAAAAGTTCGACTCCTGTCGGCAACACTCTCTTTGGGTTCGGACCAGCCAACGGACCAATACTTGAAAAAAATCCTAGGTGAATTGGTTCGGCCTGAGCTACAGTCTTTCGCCCACCTACACTCTCTTTGGGTTCGGACCAACCGACGGACCAATACTTGGAAAAATTTCTAAGTGAGTTGGTTCGGCCTGAGCTACAGTCTTTCACCCACCTGCACTCTCTTTGGGTTCGGACCAGCCGATGGACCAATACTTGGAAAAAATCCTAAGTGAATTGGTTCGGCCTGAGCTACAGTCCTTTGCCGACTTGCACTCTCTTTGAGTTTGGACAAGCCGACGGACCAATACCTGAGAAGAAAGTCCTAAGCAAACTAGTCCAGCCGGAGCCACAGTCCGACGGCCATCCCAACCACCTTTGACTTCGAATGAGCTGATGGATCAACACTCGGGATAAAAATCCTAAAGTAGCTTGGTCCGGCCTAAGCTACTACTCGACATCTACTTCAGAGGTCCGCCCGTCAGCCCAAACTAGTCGACGGGCGAATACTTAGAAAATCTTCCAAAAGAGATTTGTAAAGGAGATTTTCTATTAAATTAAAAGGTTCTTTACAAAAGAGAAGGTCAGACCTTTACAAACATCTAGGTCTGACCCTCGAAAGGTACAAGCGGGACGCCGACTTTGGTTTCCTCGATGCCTTCTAAATCTCCGACGGAAGTAGCCGCTCTCCCTGCATCAGCTTTGATCTGGGCATCCGGTCCAGTCCCTGCTTCAATGGCCTCCGCCGGGGCCTCAGCTGCAGTGGCAGTCGGATCCATCGCCTCCACACCCTCTTCTTCCACCGGTTTCGGCGGCTGAAGGAAGGAGAGATCAAGGTCTCGGAAGGCGGTGCCAACCTTCTCCAGACAGTCCTCGTACCCGTAGCCGAAGCCGACTGTCCCGACTTCGTTCATCTCCTCCACGAAGTCTTCGGAGGCCTTGTATTCTGCAATGGCCTTGTTAGAGGCCGTCTTCAGCAGTTATTGGGTCGTTTGCAATAGACCCTTGAACCGCTCCGCCACCGCCTGATGGCCCCTCGCGCGTGCCTCGGCTTCAGTTAGGCGCTCCTCCTCTTTTGCCAGCCGACGGGTCAGGGCTTTGACCTTCCGCCTCTTGTCCTTCAGCTTCGCCTCCCGGTCGGCCTCCCGGGCCAGTAATTCCTCGAGCTATTTTCTTTGGGCCTCCGACTCGGCCCGCAGGGTGGACGCTTCTTTTTCAATGGCCCGTAGACAGGTCAGCTCCGCCCTGGAGGTTGTCAGAACCACCCAGGTAGTGTCTCTTTCCGCCTCTGCTGCTTCCGCCCTTTTGGTCAGATGCTCCTTTAGATGGAGCAACTTGCCAAGGCCGTCGTCCACCAGCAGCGAGTCCTGGATGAGCTACCGACAGATAAACAGTTAGAAAATTATAACAATATGGCAATGACTGAAGGCTTAATCTTGAGACTTACTCCCAGCAAGTGGTGAAGAGTACTCCGGACGGCCTCGTTCACTGACCGATCGTCGATACCAGTAACAGCCCTCTCGAGCTGTTCTCTAACCCCTTTGGCATCGTAGATGGTGTGCTGCCTTTGGTGCTCTTCATCATCGTCGATGTCTTCGGTCATTCCCTAGGGGGCTGTCAGCCCTTCAGCCGCTTGGTCCCCCCGGGTCGTCAAAGAAGCCCCCTCCGTTAGATCCAATGGTGGGGAGGATGGAGTCGCCTCTACTCCTGTCGGCACCGGACATTCCTCCTCCACCTGGGCGGCTGACCGCCTAACCGAAGAAGACTGCTCCGATGCCATACCTTTTGGCGATCCGCCAATGGCATGTCGTCTTCGAACTCCACCAACACTACCATGGCTGACGGCTCCTCCGTCCGTCGTTTCTTCAGCCTCTCGGGCGCTGGCTCTGCTGCCCTCTGCCTCTTCGGCTCTTGAGGAGTCGGCTCGGAAATGTGAACGGCCCATCTCTGTGCCGACCGCACCGAAAGAGTAGCCCGATCCGGCTTCATTTTGCCACCTACCAGCAAACAAGACCAGAATCAGTCATGGCAACAAAACCGATAAAGGAAGGAAAGGTAGGTCCCTCTCACGGCCTCCGTCCTACCCAGCATTTGATGCTGGCTGATGCCAGCCTGATGGAGACTCCCTTCCTGGAGCATGAAGCCGACAAACTTCGGGTCCTTGTCATTCAGCTTGTGGAAGTCAGCCTCATCGGCCCTCGACACCTTCCTCCCATTCAGGGCGTTCGGCCTCAGCTCCCTCCATGCTGTCTCAAAGCCCCACGGCTCTAGACTATCTACGAAGAAATATCGGGACTTCCATCCGTGAATAGCGGACGGAAGCCCCCCTAGAATCTTCCGATTAGGGCGAGGACTAAACATCCACCACTCCTGATTCCGGAAGTCCTACTTTAAAAGGAAAAAAATTGAAAACAATGTCAGCCTTGGCTCAACGTCGGCCTCCCGACAAAGAACCACAAAATCACAGAGCACCCGAATGCTGTTCGGGATCAGCTAGGAAGGTGTAACCCTAAATAGGTTAAAAACCTGGATGAAGAAATTGTGGATCGAGAAACGGAGGCCAGCCTTCAGGTGATCTTCGTATAGAGGGAGGGCTCCTAAATTTAGGGGGCCATTCACCCTACTCTCACGGCTGGGGACAGTCAGGTGCAAGGTAGAAGGGATGCTATACACTATTCTAAGACTCTCTACCCTCTCCCGGGTCATGGTAGAAGGGATATCATACGGACCGGGTTCCCTATTCCCACAAGCCAAACTCTGAGAGGCCATCCTAATGGAGTTGCAGAAAAGGAGGAAGACAGATCAGGGACTAACCTGGACTTTCGACTTCCTAAAGGAGCTAGAGCAGCGGGAGGAGGAAGCTTTCTCTTCAAGCCAGGGTACGATGGAAAGCTTCCCTTAAACCCTGGTTCCTCCCTTTTATAGGTGCCGGGGGCAGTTTCCCAATGCCCCCCCCACGTGTCGTGACCCGATGGCAAACGGTGCATCTCTCAGGTTTAACGAGAATCCGATGGGACGCGCCGCATGGTATTCGGGCACGATCGGTGTGACCGTCAAAGCAACGGTGGATGGATCACTTCAGACACCACATCGACCGTTCAGATGAAGCCACGTGATCCACATCGCATCGAGGACTCAGCAGACATGCATCTCCGGACTGATGCCCCTCATCATGCATCGTACCAGCAATAACTGCCTTCCCCACAGCTACCAATCTAAAGCTGACACATGTCCAAGAGCGAAAATCGGAGCAGAAGATGGCCGGTTGCAGCACGCCGGATTAGATTCACCATCATCATGAGGACTGGCGCATTAATTATCAAGTAATGCCCTCGTCCCTCGAGCCTGCGGACTTGCCTGAAGGCCAAGGACCGACAACTGTTATACCCCAACGGTTCACTTTCAGACTGAACCGGCCCCTCTTTGCGGTCCGACCGAGCTGCTCTTCCAAAGCTCCGACGGACGCACCTCGCAGAAATTCGACCCACTGGAGTAGAGGTCCAATGGCCCGCTCCTGCTGAGGTCCGGCCCATTGCTTTCTTTCAGAAGTCCAATCCACCGGAGTAGAGGTCCAATGGCCCACTCCTGCTGAGGTCTGGCCCACTACTTTCCTTCAGAAGTCCGACCCACCGGAGTAGAGGTCCGACGGCCCGCTCCTGCTGAGGTCCGGTCCACTGCTCTCTTTCGGAAGTCCAACCCACCAGAGTAGAGGTCCGATGGCCTCCCCTCGCTGAGGTCCAGCTCACCATCCTACAGACACCCTCCCTCGGAGGACCGACTGACCTTCCCGCTCGGCATCCGACAAACATACTTCAAAACCTAGAGGGTTCCAGAAACTCCTTTCTGTTACAACGGACTACTGCCACATCAGCGGTACTGCTCCACCACTCCCACGACGCTGCCCTATTCGGACGCCACGTGGCCACTCTCCAGATTCTCCTAGGGATAGATCGATCTTTTTCGGACTCCTCCCTAATGGATTTTGGACTATTCCATGCCTATATAAGGTATCCATGGGAACCTATTTTGAGCTAAGGACTCTCTTCCCTCTCCTTACGCTATCTCTTTGATCCTCCATTATGTTGCCTTCAGGCTCCTGCTAACTTAGGCATCGGACGGTCCCCCGTCGGAACTCCTCCGGCGCCTTGGAAACTTTGTTGCAGGTTTGCCAGGTGAGGAGAACTCCAGCACAGCCTACCGGACCCGGCCTAGGAGAAGTCGCTGCAACAATACCCAAGGGCAACTTTTATGTTGGAGGGACTTGATGATAATATTATTACAATACGACAATGATATAATGTCAAATTTAAAATTTTTATTAAAAGCTCACCATTTTTAATATCTATCATTACATAGACATGAAAAAACTTTTGAATCTTTTTAACAATTATGTGATCTAGATTATGAGCGTTGATGATTATCGATAGAGACATTTACTTTCATCAATCAAGGCTTATTAATAAACCTTCTAAAAAGTTGAATGGTGGATTTTTTACCCAAAAAATTAGTATAAAAGAGTTTCGAGTCTTGTAAATTTAAATGGACTATTTGATGTATGGTATTTAAGTATTCACTCTAATAATAGTTTGGTTAAGAGTATGAAAAAGATTTGACAGCGCTCTTGCAGTAAGAAGATGGATTTAAATTTTTTTAGATTACTAGGTGCATAATCTATCTTGATCGCTTCTAATCATTATTATATTTTTTTGAGACTATTTTGAAATCTATTATAAACATTTTTTTAGAATTTAGTAATTTTAGTTATATTACATTCATTCTTGGGACATATTTCATGATGTATAAAGTTTTCCTATTAGAATGGATACTATATATCATATTTCTAGAAGTTTGGAGCTACTAAAAAAAGGAGATTCAGGTTCTAGAATAGAAGGGTAATAGGGGATATTAATAGAAAATTGGAGAAGGTTGAAAAAATAATTTTGGATTTTCAAAAAAAGAGTGTGATAAGGATGGTTTGTTTGGTTGGGATTTGTTTATTCTTCGTGCTAATCTGGGCTCGCATAATTTGCTTGTTTGTCAACAAGAGACTATGTAAAGATAAAAATCAAAAATTTCTTGGCTTGAAGAGGGAGATAGAAATATAGCATTTTTTATTAGGCTGCTATCATTAGATGGTGTAAAAATGATAATATTTTCTTAAGGATGGTAATGGAAATTCTATCAAGGAGGGTAGTGCTACAATATGAAATATTTAATTTCTTCAATACTAGATAGAGGAGGGATGGAAGAATATGGATCTAGTATCTATTCATCTTTCTAATATTATTTTATTCGATGCTAACAAGAAATCACTTATTAGCGATATTACGAAGATTGAGATTGTTTCTATTATACAGTCTATGGTAAGATATAAAGCTCATGAATAGTTTTAAATATTTTTTTCTTCAAATACTATTGATCAATTATTCAAAAGAATGTTTATTTTGCAGTATAATAGTTTTCTAGTTTCAGCTTTATAACAAGCTCTTGGAAGTATACATCGATCACCTTAATTCCTAAAAGATAAGATGCATCATTGCCATCTCACAATGTCTAATCAATTTATGTAATACATTGTGTAAAATTATTACTAAATTGATGGCTAATCGAATGCAATATGTTTTTTATCCATTGATAAGGAGCAAGGTGCTTTTATTAAAGATAGGAGTAATTTTGATAATGTTCTTATGGTTTAGGAAATCATGTATGATTTACTGCATGCTCTAGTTGGATGAAATTATATGATCAATAAGTTTGATATGGAGAGAGCATATGATGGAGTTTATTAGGATTTTCTTTTTTTTTTTTGTGAGTTTTCATGAGATCTAGATTACTTGAATTAAAGGTTGCATTGAATCTCCTTCATTTGCAATTTTGGTTAATGGTGCTTCTTTTGATATTTTTTATGCTTCTATTGGTATTTGACAAGGGTGTCTACTATCATCTTATTTATTTATTATTTGTACAGATGCATTATCATGATTGTTAAAGGTGGCAGTTGACAATAATTTATTATTGGCATACAAGCCTAGTAAATCCAAAGTCATCATCTCCCATATTTTATTTGTAGATGATTGCATTTTGTTTAGTATGGTTACTTTAAATAATGCAAGAACCTTATTGGCTATTCTATATAATTATTGTGTAGTATTTGGACAATGAATAAATTTTGAGAAATCTATGATTAAATTTAGTCCTAAGGTTAATACTTATTTGACGGTCCATTTAAAATCATCTTTATATTAAAGAATGTGATGATATTTGACAATATCTAGGTGTACTTATATCTAAGGTTGCAAATGGGTCAGGTTGACCTACGACCAAACCTGACCCAGCCTGTTTAGACCCGATTCAACCCATTTTTTAAGGACCCATGAATCCAGGTCGGGTCCTAAAATTGGACTTGTTCTATTTTTTAGATTAGGTCTGGGTTTACTGAATTTGCACCCGATCTGAACCTGCTAATACTATTAGGATTAAATATATTTGGACTTTTAAATTATAATTTAAAATTTATATGAAACTTATTTTTAACATAAAGATAGATTTATAAATATGTTTATATTTTAATTTATTTTGAGAACAATATTATTTGCTATCTATTTTATAGTTAATAATAGTTGGCTATGTAATAATTAAAATATAGTTATCTATATTTGATCCGAATCATATTTAGATCCAAATTTTTTAGATTAGGATCGAGTTATTTATGGATCCGATCCAATCCGAATGATTCATTGGATCAAAAACTTTGATAGTAGATCCGATCCAACCCGATCCGATCCGATCTGATTTTTTAGTGGATTGGATATGGGTCTAATATTAGGACTTAATTAACCATGTCATGTTAGGGTCACTCATGACTCGGTCTGACCCAATCCATTTTCACTAGTACCTATATCGGGTGAAAGATTGTCTTCTATTGACCATAATAAACTTATCCAAAAGTTCTTAAATCATTTGGATGATTGAAAGTGGAGAGCTATGATAGACTGACTGACTCTTATTAAATGAGTTCTTTCTGCAGTCCATGCTTTTATTCAACAATTCATTTAAAATCATCTTTATATTAAAGAATATGATGGTACTTGGCAGTATCTAGATATACTTATATCGGATAAGAGATTGTCTTCTACTAACCATAATAGATTTATACAAAAGTTCTTGAATCATTTGGATGATTGAAAGTGGAGAGCTATGATAGATCGACTAACTCTTATTAAATTAGTTCTTTCTGCACTCCTTATTATCTTATACTCTTATTCCAAGAGAAGTATGTTGAAGTTGGAAGGTATTATTTAGAACTTTATTTGGGATTTAAATAATACTTCTAGAAAGGTGCATCTCATTTCTTAAAATTGTTATTATCAATCAACTCGAGATGATGATTTAGGTATTTTCTCTTTGCTTACTAGAAGTGATGCTCTTATGGCTAAGCATATTATGAGATATCTTTTATGGCGGGATAGTTTTTGGAGTTCATTTATACAGACAAAGTATGGAGAGTGGCCAATTTCGATTATTTCGTCATTTTCATAAAGCACTTCTCTAGTTTGAAAGAAAATTTGTTTCTATGCTTATATTATTTGTTCTCCTATTAAATGGTGTGTAGGGGATTGTGCTTCTATAAATGTGATTCAGGATTCTTGGTTGTGCTTTTTATTTTTAGAATGATAGCTATTATAGTAGTAACCAACCCATTCAGCCCAGCCACAATGGTGGGACCACTTGAAGAAATCAGTCTCTGTGAAGGTCAGGTCGGCGGCTCGGCCCGTCACTTCAACCAAGTCAGGTCAGCAGCTCGACTAGCCCGCTTCAACCAGGCTGGCACTTCGACCAGGTCGGTAGCTCAGCAGCCTTGCCTGGAGCCCCGCCAGGCATGAAGGGCAACCCATTCCAGCCCACAAAGCTCTCCAGATCAATCCGGCTCTGCTCCGCATGGTCCAAGCGCCACCGGGAAGCAGCCGCGCTCCAGCCCAGCCTTCGCACGACTTCATCCTGCGGGCACCCGCAGGCATGTCCCAGGCACCCTCCCCATGCCTCGATCCACGTGCAAGGGGGGCGCGAGCCCGTGCCAGCCCAGCTCTGCAACATCCTCGGTCCACGCGCGAGGGAGGCACAACTGGCTCTGCACCGCCCATGCGCATGCTTGTACCAGGGCAGTGCCTCACCTCCGTCCAGTCCGGCACGATCCCATGCTGGAGAGCCCGCACGCCCGCCTCGGCTCCGCCGCTCCGGCGCCGGTCCACTCCGGCTTTCACTCAGGCAAGGCACCCAGTCATCCTGTGGGAGGCTCGTGGGAGGCTTCCGCCCGAGCCGGCGCCCAGTTCGCCCGTGGAAGGCCACGTCTCCGAGCTCCGGCACCTTCGGCTCCGCCCACGGTGCAAAGGCCGGCCCCGGCTCGCCTCCAAGCTCCGGTGCCTCTGGCTCTGCCCGACCTCGCCCATGGCATGAAGACCGTCCCCGGCTATCCTCCGAGCTCCAGCGCCTCTGGCTTCGCCCGACCTCGCCCACGGCATGAAGACTGGTCCCAGCTCGCCTCCGAGCTCTGGCGCCTTTGGCTCCGCTCGACCTCGCCCACGGTGTGAAGACCGGCCCTAGCTCGCCTCCGCCCGATCCGGCACCTCTGGCTCTGCCCGGCCTAGCCTACGGCGTAGCTCGCCTCCGAGCCCCGGGTCCTCTGGCTCGCCCGACCTTGCCGGTAAACCCAGCGCGGCACCCCCGGCGCGGCACGCCGAGGGCAGCGCGCCCCCGCGCCTTGCCCCGTCCGTCTGCATGCTGGAGGCCAAGGCCACCGAGCCCCGGCTCCCCCAGCTCGGCACCGTGGCACGCCCGCCTGGCACGCCCACACCTCAGCCCGATGGGACCCCGGCTCGGCAGCGTTGTGCCCAGGACCTGCTCCTCCGACTCCGGCCCACATGCCCGGCTTCACCCGGCTCCGCCCGCATGGCGCCCAGCTCGGCATGCACGCGTGGCGCCCAGTTCGGCACTCCCGCATGGCGCCCGGTTCCATCGACGCCTGCTCTGTGCCCCGGCACGCCCACGATCCAGCTCTGCCCTCCCACGATCCAGCTCTACGTGTGGGTCCGCAGCGTGTGGGTTCGCATCCATGCGCATGGGGCCTTGCACCTCACCTCGATCAGCATGCATGGAAGTCCCCACGGGCCTTCCCTCAGTCCACGTTCCTGCATGGCAGCCTGGAGCAGCATACCAGTCGGCTCGGCATTTCGGCATCTCAACCCGGCTCGGTCATCGGGTACACCATGCAGTTTGGTCTTATTCATGTGGGCCCGGCACGTTTTCCAAGGGGCCCATCCACATGGGCCCGGCGCTCTTTCTAAGGATCCCCCTCCACGTGGGTCCTACGGCATGCCGCCTGACACGCCGTATGCAAGGAAGGTTTGCATTTAAGTTTCCTAAGCTACTATTTACGCTAACTAGTGAATAGTGCCATGCCCAAGGTACTGTACCTCGATACCAACTTCTTGAACCACTCAGAAGAAGAAGGTTCACCAGCCCATCATGGCCTCATAGGCTATCCTAGCGTGACAAGTCTACATCAGGACCAGCACGCCTCCCCTGAATGACAGGAGCCATTTATCTACACAAAAATCGGCATAGAGGTAAGGGGAGGTAAGTAAGAAACAACACACTTTCTTCATTATCACCATTTGGCAGTAGAGAGTCCCCCAAGCTCTCCGCCTCAGAGGTCTCTTATTTCCTTTGATTGTCCCACTGACTTGATTGTCGGAGTGCCTCTGCCGGAATCCCCGGCGCAGGTCTTCTCTATTTTGTAGGTCCGCCCAACAGAGGGATGATACGGTGAAGATTTTTTCCACCGGAGAGGCCCACAGGAAGACCACGACACAGTATCAAGCCCCTTCATCCCCACAACTATGACTATGTTCTCCTTGATCGTCTCCGACCGACGAGCCCGATGACGCTGGCAGGGAGTCCACTCATCCGGGCCACGTAAGAAGCTACAGGCCAGGCGATCTAGGCGGCAACAATAGCCATCACCAATAAATATTTTGATAAATGAAAGTACTATGGTTAAAGATTTTATAATTGATGATTATTCATAAAATCAGTCTATATTAGCACAAGCTTTTTCTAAAGCATTAGTAGATAGAACTTTATCCATTCCTATTCCCCTTGTTGAATGTTGAGACATATTGGGTTGGTGTGCATCTTCTGGATTAATAGTAAAAGTATCAGATCTTTACTATATTTTTTTAGTTAAATCGTAATGGACTCCATATTTTGCTTAGACCTTGAGATTAGATGTTCATGTTGCCCAGTAAAGCACCCAAGAGGGGGGGAGGGGGTGAATTGGGTTTTAAAAACTTATTGCAAGTATGTGCCAATTCAAAAACAATGAAGGTGCTAGTGATTTAAAGTGTTTGTGTGCTTGATAATTAAAATGCAGCGAAAATAAAGTAATAGCAAGAAAAGAGAAGCAATCATAAATATACAAAGATTTATAGTGGTTCAGTGTACACCAAAATACCTACATCCACTCCCTAAGGTTCACTTGGAAATTTTACTATAATCCCACTTGATTACAGCCAATTAGTTTTACGGGCTCACTAATCACAACCCTTTGATTTTCATGAGGCTAACCAAAATCTCTTGTTTTTCTCAAGGCTCATAAAAAATCTCTTGATTTTCCGGGATAACCAAAAATCTAGTTGGTTTTCATAAGGCTCACCAACAATCTAAGTTGGTTTTTGAAACAAAGCTCACCAACAACCCAAACACTAGTTTCAGACCACTTGAAACTAGGAACAACAATAAATTTGAGTTTAAAGTAAGAATACAATAAGCTTTAAAAAATAAAGTAAATATCTCTTTGAAGCTCTTTGATTGCTGTTGAGAAAGCTTGTTTTCAAGTTGTTGAAGCCTTAATGAGTGCTTGATAGTTGGACTTGAATGCTCATTGAATGCTCTTGAATGCTTGAAGGCTCAACTTCACTTAAAAGTAATGAACTCTTAATTAATTCTTATTAGTTGCTCATTAGTCTTTTTTCTCTTGAGTTTGGTCTACTTTAAATATCTTTCCAAGTCTTAAATGATCGTTTTTGACCGTTGGAGAGGTGAAAATAGTCGTTAGAGACAAAAAGGACCGTTTCTGTACTTCAAAAAACTAGCCATTACTGTTTATCCAGACTTGCAGGTATCGATACTTCATGTCATGAGTCGACACATGAGTCAACACTTGAGTCGACACTAGGTCAAAAATATCTTTTGAAACTCTCTGGAATGCACTGGTGCATCGACACTTCTTCTCCATGAGTCGACACTTGAGAAAAGACTTGAATTTAGCATGTTCTGTCTTCATTTTGGTCTCAGGCCTTGAGTCGACACATGAGTCAACACTTTGAGCTTCATGAGTCGATACTTCATGCATGCCATCTGAAACTTCTTCTGCTTATTAGCCAAGTTTCTGTGAGTAGTCAACATTTCACTCCCATGAGTCGATACTTGGCTGAAACTCTCTTAAAACTCTGCTGAAATTTTTTCAACTTCAAAACTTGAGTTCTTCAATATTATTCTTATGTATCAAGGTCCATTTAACTTAAAATTCTATCAATGAGAATGACTTCTTCAACAAGATAACAAGCTTTGAACTTTTAACACAAAACAGCTTTGATGAGTACCATGTTTTGATAAACATACTTTTAATATACAGTCAGTACTCAAATATATTTAAGTATTTTGTTATTCATCAAAATCAAAACATGAGTCAACAATTCATTTTAAAATGGCTTTATTTATGTGGAAATTAGCTTGGCTATGACTTCCTTGTAAAGTAATTTTGGCCCAACATGGTTTTCTTATTATAAGTTACTATGATATTTATTTAAAGGAGGTATCACTATCTCATGTTATATTTCATTATTGCATTGCTTTTCAAGTATGGAGAAAAGCTTCATTACAACATATTTCTATTAGTTTATCCTTATCAATGGAGGAGTTTCTGCAAATTATTAAAAAGGATCTACATCTAATGTTAAAATGTTTGAAGCTATTTTATGTTGTTATATTATTTATAATATTTGGCTAGCAAAGAATGCTTACATATTTTAGGATTTATGGCTAAGTGTTACATTGATTTTTTTAAAAGCTTTGGCTTAAGTTCTAGAAGATCATCGGTTGGCTATCACTATAGAATCTCGGGCAACAACGAAAATTTGTGGCTCTTCTTTTAGAAGCTTTGCTTCTTTATAATTAATATATTTTTCTTGGAAGCTACCACCCCCTGTTTTCTAAGATTAATTTTAATGAGTGTATGGAATCAAAACAATGTTGATGGATATATTTTTATTATTTGTAGTGCTATTGGAATGTTTCTTATAGCTTAAGGTATTCAACTTTTTTGATACCACAATTTCTATGGTAGCATTGAGTGTTGCATGGAAATATTTAATATATGCTGTCTATAAATTACAAGTAAAGGTGAAAATGGGTTAGGTCAGATTGGATCATAAGTGAACCCGCCCTGACCTGTTTTTTTGATCGGGTCCTATTATTGGACTTGAACCCAACCTACTAGATTAGGTCAGTTCGAATCTGATCCATAGCTAAAATTTTCAATCCAACGGGTCATTCAAATTAGATTGGGTCTACTTATAACCTAGTCCCAATCTAAAAAATTTAGGTTTGGATCAAGTCCAGATTAAATATAGATAATTATATTTTAATTATCACATAGTCAACTACTACTATTAATCATACAAAATAAACAAGATACAATACTTTCAAACTAAATTAGGATATAAAAATAATTATAAATATATATTTATTAAATGTATGATCCATAAAAATCTTAAATTATAACTTAGATATCCAAAGAAGTTCGGATCATAATGGTATTACCAAGTTTGGATCGGATCAGGTCAGATCAATTCAATAAATCTAGACCCGATCTAGAAAAAGGAACGGGTCCAATTTTAAAACTCGATTTGGACCTACAGGTCCTTGAAAATGGATCAGATCGGATTTAAGAGGGTTGGGTCGGTTTGGGTTATGGGTCAGCCCGATCTATTTGCAGCCTTAATTATAGGCTATACAAATTTAGATGGGAGGTGATTGTATAATGATTATTCGATGGCTTACTGGTTTACATATTGATGATAGCAAGTAATATCCATTATTACAAGACTACTGAGAAATGCTAAAATACTATATTACTATTTGATGTGGTGAGATCGCTGACGTGGAGGAACTGGCAGGCGCCACATCAAGAAAAGGCACCACATCAATTCTCTAGCTCGAACCCCACTACCGAGCTGAGCCGAGCTTCCTCAGGACAACAAGCCGAGCTCAGTCCTCCGTCAGGCCGTGCCCGCAAGCTCGGGATGCATAGGTCGGAGCCGCCTTCCGTCCTCTAGAGCGAGACCCTTGGAGGCTAGTATCCTGCGGTCGAGGTCGAGCTCAGCGTTCACCCGCCGATGTGGAGCCTCTCCGAGCGCGCACCCTCTGGATCGGGTCCGCCTTCCACCCTCCAGAGTGAGACCCTCAGAGGCTAGTGCCATGCGGTCGAGGTCGAGCTCAGTGCTCACCCGCCAATATGGAGCCTCTGCGAGCGTGCGCCCTCTGGATCGGGTCCACCTTCCGTCCTCTAGAGCGAGACCCTCGGAGGCTAGTGCCTTGCGATCGAGGTCGAGCTCAGCGCTCACCCACCGATGTAGAGCCTCTCCGAGCGCGCGCCCTCTAGACCGAGTCCGCCTCTTGCCCTCCGGAGCGAGACCCTCGGAGGTTAGTGCCTTGTGGTCGAGGTGGAGCAAAAGTGCTCACCCACCAATGTGGAGCCTCTCCGAGCGTGCGCCCTCCGGACCGAGCCCGCTCTCTGCCCTCCTCCACCGAGATGCCCCTGCAAGCTCGGAGCGCTTAGGTTGGAGCGAGTCCTGCCATTCCAGCTCAGTCCCAGCTCGGACGAGGTCATCGCCAACCTAGAATGCCAGCGAGCCACCCGAGGACCGTACTGGAGCACCTTCCAGACCGTACTGACCACTTGCGATCGCCAGTTATACCAGAAAGGCATGCAGCACGTTGATCGAGATGCCACACTCCTCACCAACCACTCAGATCGTCCAAGAAAGGAAGCCAACCGGAATATTCGAATCCCGCAAGCGGCGGCCCACCATTCGAGTCACTGTCAAGTTTCTCGAAATGAGGCAACCAAGAGGAGTGCCGTAGCGCTTGACAACTCCCCTTATCATGAATCAAGAAAGACTCCTCGAGACACCGCCGCATGCACCTGACAGCCCGGCGGGGATCTCGAGATAAGCACCCAATGGTAACCTAGTTTGCAACAAACTTGGAGGTAATACAACAACTCCAATACACAGGTAAAAAACACAAGCCAAAAAAAAAGAAAAAAAAAGAAGAAGGAGTAGGAGTGCAACCCCCACCAGCAAGAGGGGCATGGCACCACCACCACTACGAGCACAAGCGCAAGCCTGACCAAGAGGGCAAAGCGCCACTACCACCACAGTTGAAGGAAAATGAGGGATACAAGGAGAGGCGGAGGAACAGGGCACCCCTCTATCCCCGCTATCACTCTCCCCCTGCAACGTTTTCACCTTCATACACATTTTCTACTCCTCCTAGAGCGGAGTCCATCAAGAGGGGCCCGACCAGGAGGATCTGTTCCCCTGGATCATACTGACTTGATCATCGGAGTGCCCCCACCGGAAACCCCAGCCCGGGTCTCTAACCCCTATCTTGCAGGTTCAGGAGCGGAGGACCGCTGGGCGGTAAGGCGACCGTACCCAGCACGGGGGTCTGGGAGCCGAGGATAGCTGGGCGGCAGGGAGAGCGCATCTCCGGCGCCGACAGTAGCTACGGGCCACGACGATCTTGGCGGCAACAGATTGGCGTGCCGGTTAGGGGCGCAGGACGGGCGTGAATAAGTCCTCCACATCTTCATAGGTCAACATACCGTGGAAGAGCGGTGACGGCATAAGCTAGAAAGGTCAACAGATTGGCGATCTCCAGTCTTCTTTAGGACATCACCTTCGCTGTCCCCTTCGGTAGGAGGATCCACTGATGAAACCATCAGGCACACAGCGAAAGCACGCTTGGAGAAGCATGAGCGCAAACTGGCGGGGTTCTCCCGTCGGTTCATCAGCATGCGAGGCTCAGCTGGCGAGCCACCGGACTACAACACCCACTACCGGTGAAGCCCTTCACCGGTCGTGGCGAGGTGGAGCATCATCACCCCCACCGCGGTCACAGCCATGACATCAAAGAATGTCGCAATCGCAAGCAGGAGATCGAGAAGCTCATCAAGGAGGCCCGCCTTCAAAGGTTTGCGGGGAGCAGACCTCAAGCGGGGCCCCAAGCGCTCGCCGCTCTCCCATCAACTTCAACCATCGACAGCTACCCCATCGCGAAACCGGCGGGTGTGATTGCCTGGAGAATCGCGCATGCTTCTAAGAAGGCTCAAGGGGCCAGGGGCCCCGAGAGTCATCTCCCCACCATGAGGGGAGAAGAAAGCGAAGGAGAAAGGCAAACAAAGATGCCACGGTCATCGGGATGGTGATCGCGAACCATCGTGGGAAGGACCCCACGAGGTGGCCGAAGTCCCATCACGAGGGATCCGTTGCCTCGAAGAACTTGACAACGTCAAGCTCCCCCAAAGGAGGAGGGCCTACAGCCTACGAAGATGCCCCCAACAAGGTAAGTCCCCTTACCAACAATTGTGATAACAATTTCTCCCTTGCATGGGTATCCGCATGTCTTGCAGGAAAGAATCGACAACATCCCCGAGCCCAGCTCCAGGACGTCAAAGGATCTTTGAGCCACGTAGCTCCCAACTCTAAGCATCCTCGAGCCCAGCTCCAGGATGTCAAAGGATCTTCGAGCCACGTAGCTCCCAACTCCAAGCATCCCCGAGCCCAGCTCCAGGACATCAAAGGATCTTCGAGCCACGTAGCTCCCAATTCTAAGCATCCCCGAGCCCAGCTCCAGGATGTCGAAGGATCTTCGAGCCACGTAGCTCCCAATTTTAAGCATCCCCGGGCCTGGCTCCAGGACATCGAAGGATCTTCGAGCCACGTAGCTCCCAATTCCAAGCATCCCCGAGCCTGGCTCTAGGACGTCGAAGGATCTTCGAGCCACGTAGCTCCCAACTCCAAGCATCCCCGAACCCAGCTCCAGGATGTCGAAAGACCTTTAAGCCAAGCAGCTCCCAATCAATAATATCCCTGAGCCTAGCTCTAGGACACCAACTCAAGATCGAAGCTCAGATCTTCGGCCAAGAGACCTTTGAGCCAAGCAGCTCCCAGTCAACAACGTCCCCGAGCCCAGCTCCAGGATGCCGGCTCAAGACCGGAGCTCAGATCTCTGGCCAAGAAAACTCCGAGCCAAGCTGCTCTCCATCTCAAATGTCTCCGAGCCCAGCTCCGAGATGCCAAGAGATCATGGGGCCATGTAGCTCCCATCAACGCCTCGAGCCTAGCTCCAAGGCGTCAAAGACCTGATCCAAGACCTCAGGCAACCCCTGGGCCCGAGCCTAGCTCCACGTCCAGGAAGGCCTCGAGCCTAGCTCCAAGGCAATCAAGCCCAGTAACCCCCTTCTCTGATCTCCCCACTCGAAAAGAAGATGAGAGGGGAAGGAAAGAAAGAGAACAAAGGAGGGAGCCCGGCAACCCCCCTTCTCTGATCTCCCCACTTGAAAAGAAGACGAGAGGGGAAGGAAAGAAAGAGAACAAAAGGGGGCACTACAAGCATCATCTTCTCTGATCTCCCCACTCTAAAAAAAAAAAAAGAAAAGGAAAAAAGAGAGGGGAAGGAAAGAAAGAGAACAAGAGAGGAACACGGCAAGCACCCTCATCTCTGATCTCCCCGCTCATCAAAAAGGTGAGAGGGAAAGGAAAGAAAGAGAACGAGAGGGAAGTACAGCATCGAAGCTACCACCTTCCAAACTCAAGACTGGAGCTCAGATCTCCGACCAAGAGAACTTCGAGCCATGCAGCTCTCAGTCATCTACGTCCCCGAGCCCAGCTCCAGGATGCCCACTCAAGACCGAAGCTCAGATCTCCGGCCAAGAGAACTTCGAGCCATGCAGCTCTCAGTCATCTACGTCCCCGAGCCCAGCTCCAGGATGCCCACTCAAGATCGGAGCTCAGATCTCCGGCCAAGAGAACTTCGAGCCACGCAGCTCTCAGTCATCTACATTCCCAAGCCCAGCTCTAGGACGTCCACTCAAGACCGGAGCTCAGATCTCCGGCCAAGAGAACTTCGAGCCACGCAGCTCTCAGTCACCAACATCCCCGAGCCCAGCTCCAGGACGCCAACTCAAGACCGGAGCTCAGATCTCCGGCCAAGAGAACTTCGAGCCACGCAGCTCTCAGTCATCTACGTCCCCGAGCCCAGCTCCAGGATCCCACTCAAGACCGGAGCTCAGATCTCCAACCAAGAGAACTTCGAGTCACGCAGCTCTCAGTCACCAATGTCCCCGAGCCCAGCTCCAGGATGCCCACTCAAGACCGGAGCTCAGATCTCTGGCCAAGAGAACTTCGAGCCACGCAGCTCTCAGTCATCAACGTCCCTGAGCCCAGCTCTAGGACACCAACCCAAGACCGGAGCTTAGATCTCCGGCCAAGGGACCTTCGAGCCACATGGCTCTCAGTCAACAACACTTTCGAGCCCAGCAGCTCTCAAGTGTCGTAACTTCACCCCAAGCAAGGTGAATCCCTTCTCTCTGATCTCCCCATGCTAAAAAAAAAAAAGAAAAAAGAGAAAAGAAGAAAGGGAGTGAAAGGAAGAGAGAAAAAAGGGGAAGAATCAGGCAAAGAAAACAGATGACAAAGAAGCTCAAGCTTCATTGATTAAACACAAGTTACAAGTATTTTTTGGGCCCCCGACATGCCGGGTGACCCTGACAAAGTACAAGAAACAAAAGTATAAAACAAAGCAAGGAAGAAAAGGGTCGCTCTGCACCGGTTGGCTTCTCTACTGGATCTTGAGGCCGAGAGCTCCCGCCCTCAGAAGTCTTCGGATGAGCTACCCTAACCTCAGAAGGATCACCCTCGACTGGCGTCGAAGGCTCTAAGCCCATGACTCCTGCAACGACCTCCGAGGCCGAAGGATACCTGAGGCAGCTACGATTCTTGTCAGGAATAAGCCTCTCGACCCGGCCATGCAGGTACATGAAACCCTTATAGAAGGAGTCCGACGCCATCTACTGGATTTCAGCGACGAACTCCTCCGAAGCCTTGAATTTGGCAATGACGTCCTCAGCACCCCTCGTGGCCTCAGCCGCCACCCTCTTCGACTCGGCGGCCTCCAGCCTGGCTGCCTCCGCCGAGTTGGCCGCCACCTCCGTCGCCTTCTTAGCTGCGGCCAGTAGATCTCTCCCTGCTACCAGCTCTGCCTGGGCAGCCCTGGCAGCCTCCTTATGCCGATCGGCTTCGGCACTATACCAGTTCAACTTTTTCTTCACGGAGGAGAGATCTTCAACGACCTTCTTTGAATGGCTTCGCTCCATGTCGCGGGCTTCCAGAAGCTTTTTTGCTCGCACCTCAGAGTCGGCGAGCTATTTCTCGAGGTCCTTGACCCTCAATTCAAGGACCCCATTTGCCCTGACCTTCTCCTTCAGGTCGGTCTTCAAAGACTCGATCTTGGCAGCCTGCTACCGCTCGAGACGTTCCTAGCTCTGGTAGCGGCCCTTGATGAAGAGGGCCTCGGCACCGATCTGCACCATGAAACGAGGTCAGCCTGAAAAAAAAAGAAAGAAGAAGAAGAAAAGAAAGAGGGGGATAGCTCACCGAGTACAGTTGGGGAAAGATGGTGCTGATAACATCGGTTAGCCGTATCCCGGCCATCTCTTGCCGGTCGCATACCTGGATGGAGAAATCCATCATGCGTTCGGCTAGCTCGGGACTCCGGAGAAATGAACTTTTCGGCCCCATCCTAAAAAGGAGATGGCGCCGTGCCTCCTCACTCCTGCTCTCTCCGTGAGCGGGCAGCCTTGCCCCGCTGGCTGAAGGACCCCGGGGGGGAGGCTGAGAAGCTGGTGTCGATGCAGGCGACACCTCCATCGTGGCCCTGATCACAGCCCAGATCTCCTCACCCCTGACATCAGCGACGGGCGGACCTGGAGGACAGCAGGGCGCAGCGGCAGCAGCAGCTACCCTCGCTCAGACCACCACTTCGGACTCTGCCACAGGGACCTGCTGGACCGGCCTCGGGGCCGCAGAAGCCGCTCTCTCCACCGATGCAGGAGACATTCGAGCCACCTCCGAACTCGGACTAGCTGGAGCAGTCATGCTCAGACTGATCACTACCGTGGGGGCGATTGCAGAAGCACTCTCACTCTGGGCCTACCTCGGTGCAGGCTCCCCGGCCAGCCCGGTCGATGGCCTCTTCTTGGTGATGGCCAGAAGGTCATTCTCGGAGAAGATCATCCCTACATGCAAATTACACAACAGTTAGAGCCTGTGGGAAACAATGCAAGGAGTACAAGAGTAAAGGAAAAGAAAAGTTCAGGTCGAACTCACCCAACCCATTCGTTGGGTCGACCCTGGAGTCGGCGAGGTTCTGTTCAGACAATAGGACCTTGAGAGGAGGAATTTGGGTGGTGCGGAGCTGCTCATAATCATCCCGGTCAGCCACATCGATCATAGAGTTTCGGTTGGGGGACTTGTCCAGATCGCTCCAGACCCAGTCGACCCCCTCGACCTCAACAAAGAAAAACTTGCTCTTCCATCCCCTGATGGAAGAGGGAAGCTCAAACTTGATGCCCTTCGGACGGGAGGACAAGGACCACCACCTATCCTTGGTTGGGTGGCGCTTCAGGGCGAAGAAAGCCCTGAACAAGGAAAATCGAGCAACGAACCCGTAGAGGTGACGAAGCACAATGAAGGAAAAAATGATCCTAATAGCGTTTGGCACTAGCTGTGTGGGGACCAGACGATAATTGTCCAAGACGGACAGGAAGAAAGGATGAAAAAAAAATCGGAGACCCCTAGAGAAGGTCCCCTCATAGAAGGCAAGACGGCCCGGGCCACTCGAAGTGACACGTTCCCCCGGATGAGGGATCATAAGCTGGATAGAAGGTGGGATGCCATATACGTCCCGGACAGTCCTGAGTTCCTCGGCGGTGATCGTCGAGGTGACCCCACCAGGACCTGTAGGCCGGACAAACTCGGAAATGGGAGCAGAAGAAGGAGGAGGGAGAGAAGGACTGGATCCTGGTTCCCTGATGAGAACCGGACCGGGAGGATGCCTCCTACTGAGCTCAAAGCGACCTGCATCTTCCTCCCCGCTGGAGGAAGAAGAGGAAGATGCCGGCCTCCGCTCGGAAGGACCGGCTTCGCCCTGATTAGTGGAGGGGTGGAAGCCCGGACCAAAATGGGACATCCTTAAGGACAAAGGAAAGGAAGGACTCAAAGTAGAGGACCGAAGAGAAAACTCAACCTGAAGAGGACCCCAGATCCGAAGGAAAAACCCTATCCTAACGAGGAAGGAGGAAGAAGAAACTGACCTGGTGCCTTAGAAAACTCTGGGCAACTGGAAGGAGGAAGAAGCTTGGGCGCGGTAGCAGCAGGCACGGAGAATTCAAAAAGAATAGATGGTTCGGGTAAGGCCCTCCTTTCATTTCGAAATGACCCGAAGGATCGGTACCGATACAACCCCTCCGCCAACGAATCCCCGCCACGTGTTACCCATTAGTGATAATGGCATCCCGGTCGCTCTGCATTCTGCGCCTATATTAACTACTCCTCGGACGTGGCCACATGGCATCCCCACATTGATCCGCAGGGTCGGCCCCCGAAGCGCCAGCAATCATGGCCATCATCATGCTAGATTTTCACCTTTCCACGTCAGCACCGCAATTACTCCCTTCGACCCGAGCGCCGCGCACTAACGGGCCTCGGGAGTGGAGGGCAAATGATGTGGTGAGATCGCTGACGTGGAGGAACCAGCAGGCACCACATCAAGAAAAGGCGCCACATCAATTCTCTAGCTCGAACCCCACTATCGAGCTGAGCTAAGTTTCCTCAAGACAACAAGCCGAGCTCAGTCCTCCGCCAGGTCGTGCCCGCAAGCTCGGGATGCCTAGGTCGGAGCCGCCTTCCGCCCTCCAGAGCGAGACCCTCGGAGGCTAGTGCCTTGCGGTCGAGGTCGAGCTCAGTGCTCACCCGCTGATGTGGAGCCTCTCTGAGCGTGCGCCCTCTGGACCAGGTCCGCCTTCCGTGCTCCAGAGCGAGACCCTCGGAGGCTAGTGCCCTGCAGTCGAGGTTGAGCTCAGCGCTCACCCACCGATGTGGAGCCTCTCCGAGCGCGCGCCCTCTAGACCGGGTCCGCCTTCCACCCTCCAAAACGAGACCCTCGGAGGCTAGTGCCCTGCGGTCGAGGTCGAGCTCAGTGCTCACCCGTCGATGTGGAGTCTCTCCGAGAGCGCGCCCTCTGGACCGGGTCTGCCTTCCGCCCTCTAGAGTGAGACCCTCGGAGGCTAGTGCCATGCGGTTGAGGTCGAGCTCAATGCTCACCCACCGATGTGGAGCCTCTCCGAGCGCGCGCCGTCTAGACCGGGTCCGCTTCCTGCCCTTCGGAGCGAGACCCTCAAAGGTTAGTGCCCTGTGGTCGAGGTTGAGAAAAAGCGCTCACCCGTCAATGTGGAGCCTCTCCGAGCGCGCGCCCTCCGGACCAGGCCCGCTCTCTGCCCTCCTCCACCGAGATGCCCCCGCAAGCTCGGAGCGCTTAGGTCAGAGCGATCCTTGCCATTCCAGCTCAGCCCCAGCTCGGACGAGGTCATCGCCAGCCCAGAATGCCGGTGAGCCATCCGAGGACCGTACTGGAGCACCTACCAGACTGTACTGACCACCTGTGATCGCCAGTTACACCAGAAAGGCAAGCAGCACGTTGATCAAGATGCCACACTCCTCACCAACCACTCATATCGTCTAAGAAAGGAAGCCAACCGAGAGATTCGAATCCCGTAGGCGGCGGCCCGCCATTCGAGGCTCTGTCAAGTTTCCCGGAATGAGGCAACTAAGAGGAGTGCTGGAGTGCCTAACAACTTCCCTTATCACGAATCAGGAAAGACTCCTCGAGACACCGCCGCATGTGCCTGACAGCTCAGCGAGGATCCCGAGACAAGCGCCCAACGGTAACCTAGTTTGCAACAAAATTGGAGGTAACACAACAACTCCAATACATAGGCAAAAAACACAAGCCAGAAAAAAAGAAAAAAAAAAGGAGTAGGGGTGCAACCCCCACCAGCAAGAGGGGCATGGCGCCACCACCACTACGAGCACAAGCGCAAGCCCGATCAAGAGGGCAAAGCGCCACTACCACCACAGTTGAAGGAAAACGAGGGATACAAGAAGAGGCTGAGGAACAGGGCACCCCTGTGTCCCCACTATCACTCTCCCCCTGCAACGTTTTTACCTTCACACACATTTTCCACTTCTCCTAAAGCGGAGTCCATCAAGAGGGGCCCGACCAGGAGGATCTGTTCCCCTGGATCGTCACTGACTTGATCGTCGGAGTGCCCCTGTCAGAAACCTCGACCCGGGTCTCTAATCCCTGTCTTGCAGGTTTAGGAGCGGAGGACCGCCAGGCGGCAAGGCAACCGCACCCAGTGCGGGGGTCCGGGAGCCGAGGACGGCCGGGCGGCAGGGAGAGCGCATCTCCGGCACCGACAGCAGCTACGGGCCACGACGATCTTGGCGGCAACACTATTAATGTTTGGCATTTTTTTTTTTTTTTGGTAAAGAAAAGTGGGGGGGGGAGGAGTTAGACCTCGAGCATGGCCACCCTAGGCGGTCCCCCAACCCCAGCCAGGGAATGTTCAATACACTGCGTATATTAATTTTTTCGCAGCCGTTCCTCACCCGAAGGTGAGTACGTCAACCTGACTACCACTGGCATCAGTCGAGTGAACATGATTTATTATATATATCCCTAACTTTTTTCACTACCAACAGGGACTCTAGGATTATTTTATTAATTTTTTTCTTTTTTAATTTTATTTTTGGACTATTTTTCTATTTTTTATTTTATTCCCGGACTTTCTCGTCGAAATATGTCTAAACCAAGACTCGACCCCCTGCCAGCTGGTTGTGAGAAAAGTCTCACAACCAACTGCACCACCCTTTTTTTTTGATAAACCAAAAGGGGGAGGAGTTAGACCCTGGGCGTGGCCACCCCCAAACGGTCCCCCAATCCCAGCCAGGGAATGTTCGATACACAGCGCATATTAATTTTTTCGCAGTCGTTCCCCACCCGAAGGTGAGTACGTCAACCTGACTACCACTGGTGTCAGCCGAGTGAACGGGGTTTATTATATATATCCCTAACTTTTTTTTCACTACCACCAGCCAGCAGGGGCTCCAGGATTATTTTATTAATTTTTTTTTGATTTTTTTTAGACTATTTTTTTATTTTTTATTTTATTTCCGGACTTTTTCATCGACATATGTCTAAACCAAGACTCGAATTCCTGCCGCATTTTTTTCGGGAAGCCAATAAAGCTACTGATCGGGGGTTTCTTTTATAGCAAAGTATTCAGCATCCATTATATAAGAGTCTATGGTGGCCTTTCTATTCAATTTTTAGATATTTTATTTTAGGACTCTTAGAAATATATTTACTTATGTTTGGTTTAATGTAATGCATCCGTTTTATTTTTTAAAAAAAAACTAAGGATAGAAGCTAGCTTAAATGAAAGTCATGAATCATAAGTCATGCATAAAAATAATAACGACAATAATTTGCTGAAAATTTGGGTACATACATTTCTTTTAATGAAAATCGGAAGTCAAATGTCATATTTTTTGCCCTGGAACTTGCAATTACATAAATGTCATGCATCTAACTAACCAAAAGAACAAAAAGTTAGGCATCAAAACGAATACATTATAAGTGTCCTAATTGAACGAATTGTAAGACATAGCATAGTGACGTTCTCCAGACTATCTCTAACTTGCTATCCAAATATGAACGGTATCTATCTAATTAGACAATTGATGATGTTTTTTTTAATATTTATTTTTTGATGATCAGCTTGGGAACGCTAAATTAGAAGGTCATTTTAAGGAAGCAGTGGTAGCTACTTGATCAACGATTATTTAGGATTGAAAAATATAAATGAGATTAAAGACATCAAAAACTCTACTTGCGTGGATTGTAGACTGTTCAGTATGATTGCTAACAATTCCTCTTAGATGGGGATGAATGATCCACAGACCAGAAAAGAACTTGGCTTTCATGTTCTTGTTCAACATGTTAAAAAGAATTACCAACTTGGCAAGGACCATCATACATCTGTGAGCATTAAAAAGAAAAGAAAAGGAAAAGGGAATAAAAAACACACCAAGCAAAAATAATGAAGCATCAGTACATATGAAAGTAGGAGAACAGAAGCAAAAGAAACGCAATTTGGACGCTCTTGTTATGGTGGTAATCTTCCTGATAAGCATCACTACAAATGAAAGAGCCGAACAGAAACAAAAGAAATACAATTTGGATGCCCTTTTTATGGTGGTGAACGTCGTGATAAAAACTGGGACAGCTTATCTCTCAGAATTAATCCACTCTGGTCAGCAAAATTACAAAATTGTTGCTTGTAACTTGGATCATGCTGATGGCACAATGGCATCTCATCCCACACTGAATCTTCTAGATCGATGACAATATTGTGCAGCAAGCAGCAAACAAGAATTATTCTAGGCAGCCGGTGCTTATCAGGTCTCCACATTGCCCCTTGAATGATTTTCCAAGTATCTTTCAGCCTCGCCAATGCCCTTTGTGCCACCATTTCTGTTGCTGAATGCTGCCTGTTAAACTCAGTTTTTGAGACTGAAAGATCCTTTCCCTGGTAAGGAGTGACAAGCCAAGGAAGAAGAGGAAACCCTGCATCTCCAATTATATACTCTCTCACTTCTGACCCATCTGAAAGCTGTAGCTTCTTCTCATTAAGCCTCAATCCTTTCTCACATAACTTGAAGAAATCTGAGTTCTGTACCACTTGGAAGTCATTCATGCTCCCTGGCCAGCCAGTGACAATGTCTCGGAATCTCATATCAGGGTCCACAATAGCCTGCAAGACCATGCTATGATTCTTCTGGTGATCGACCCATACCTTGTTGGAAGGGTCTGCTGAAGGTTGGCACATCATGATGTGGGTGGTGTCCATGGCACCACAGCAGTTCGGAAGGCCCTGGATCTTTTCAAATTTGGAATTTATTATTTCCATTTCTTTAGATGTGGGCCACCTGAGGTGATGGATACCTCTCTCTTCCATAGCCTCCACAAACCGCCAGGTCACTTGGGCAACAGTTGATTGGTTCATCCCAAACAACAAGCCTACAGTTGATAGTGAGTCACCAGAGCATAACCTTCTTAAGGCAACAGCTACTTGGTCTTCTACAGAGAGAACCTTGCCATCAGTGAAACTAAAGAATGTAGTTTTGGCCAATAGATCCTCCCTCACCAATGAGCATATGTAGTTGAAGGTTTTTCTTGAGATCTTGAAGATGGACTCAAATTTGTCCAGTTCCTTTGATAAAGATTGGGGTCCTGAGAAGGCATGAAAAACGTAAGCAAATTTTAATCAACAAAGTATTTTAAGAAAACTCAATATCTCGCCTTACGAAAATTATTTAGTGGTGAAGAATATTACAGCCACCAGAAAGACCCATGACTGCTATGCAAAGACAAATCAAACTGAAAAAGAGAAAATGTGGATCTTTGAATTGTATGTGAAACAGAAGCACCATGAGCCAAGGTTTACATATGACATGAACTATAGCTAAGTATGATATTATAAGCCCCACCCCACTACTTGAGCCAGAGGGCAGGAGTTTGATTCTGGTTGGAGTCAGCCCCTTAGGGTTGGGTGGGTATGATGTAGAAAAAGTTGGGGAGCATCCACTAGTAATATCCAAAAATAGAAAGGATATAATCAGGTGATATCATCAGGCAGTCCTGTGATTCAATGTGAATTTTGTTCTCCTGATTAGTTTCAGTATTAATTTTCATTCTCGTTTTCAAACAGAAGTTTCATCACAAGGAGAAAACAAGAATGAGAATTGAAACTAATCAGGAAAACAAAATTCACTCTGAACTGCAATATTGATCTCTTTCTCTGATGATGTCATCACAAATATAACTAAATGTGGCAAATAAAAACTTTTTGAAGTCGAAGACCAGCTCTGCCATTCACTCATCAGCATGGAGGCTTTCCAAATAAATCAAAAGGACTGCCATTCATTTCCAACCAAGTCTTTCATCATTGAATTGAGACATAATTATTCTGAGAGATCACATCCTTCATTTATCCTTCTAGCATTTTGACAATTCAGATGAAAACTAATAAAATATACATGAGAGAGAGAGAGAGAGAGAGAGAGAGAGAGAGAGAGAGAGAGAGAGAGAGAGAGAGAGAGAGAGAGAGAGATCTGTTGCAAAATCCCAAAACTACATGACCGAGACAGGCAGCATTCTTATGGAAATGCATCAACAATTTCTTTGCAGGTATTACTTTATGTGACCATCAAGATAATTTAAATGAAAGAAAATTCAGTGAGGTAGAAACAGAAGCAGCTTTATTGCGTTTATCAAAAGTCAAGGTTTACTAGGTAAATCAATAACCAACAGACTGCAGGCAGCAGGGCCTCTAACCTCTGGAGCACTGTTTGATGTATCTGAGGATATTTTAAGCTTCTTATGGAATGATTAAACATATAAAATACCTTTGATTGCATAGTTATATCATAAATCATCATAGCTTCTCACATACATATTGATGTTTAGCTTTCCTCAAATTGAATCTACATCGTAGATAGTGAAAAATGTGCCACCTTTAAACATAGGACTCTGGACACATATAATCAAGATCTACCATTGTGAATCCGTGTGACCTAAATCTGGATTAAGTTTTTAGTTGGAATTTGACACACTTAGTCCTTGGATTGTAGCAGTCACTTGATGGGCACTGTAGGACTCGAATAACCAAAAGCATACAAGGAATGCAGCTATTTGTGCTAGAAATGATGGCTCACAATTTATACACTCTGCCACTCACTGCAGCCATTTGTATAATAGTTAGCATCCAGCAAACATCTTGACTAAATAAATTGCTTAATTATGTTAAATAGCACATGGTATTTGACAATGATGCTTTTCTTAGCATCTAGTGTACAATCTTTGACAATCAGAAGAACATGGTAAGGATGACCTAAGAATGCTACCTTTACTTGTTCTATAGGCACTCAAGATCTATAGGTTAGGAAGCAAGATGCATGAAGGCAGAAGATCTAGCATGATATGGATAAGATGCTTACCACTAAGCTAAAAATCAAGAGGCTTCAAGCCTCAAGGGGTCCAAAGTAGGCTAGCGGCATCACTAGTAATTAGAGCAGGATATTGAACATGAATTCAAGCAGCAGCGGATCCAAGAAACAGCAGTAGAATCAAAACCATGAAACTATTTATAATATGATACTAGACATCCACGAAAAGCAGAGATTGATCAAGTGAAAGGATCATAAAATAAGGTATCTTAACAAGATGCAGAACTAAAAAAAATAACATGATAGGAAAAATATGTAAATAAATGGCAAAGTGTAATAGTATGTAGAATGAAGAAAGTAGAAAAAAAAATGCTACCAGATAATAAGCATAAGTTTTGTGCCCATTTAAGAAAATATAAACATAATCCAAGCTCAACAATTAGAGTATTGCAAGACTACAGGAGACAGCTTCTTCTTCTTCTTGATGTAATGACAGAGAGCATTAAACATGACATTAAACATGAGGTACAAGAATACAAGGAACTGAGAGCATTCTTACAAATACTACTGTACAGCAAACTACTGACAGACATCTAGAAGATGGTATGAAACAAACAAGATAGAGAAAACAAGAAAAAGCTGACTTGAAATGTCCAGACAGCTGAAACTCACTGAAGACAGTTTCCACACGCCTATTGGGACAATGTCTGCTCAGAGCAGAAGTTGATAGTGCCACTCAAAGTAACACTATATGGGTTATGTTTCACTGAAGATAGTCCTTCGAAAAATCATATGACGACACTGAACTGAACAGAAATCCATCATGGTCAAACATGAACTCAAATCTAACAAACTTACTCTATGACACTCATTTTCCTCATTCTTTATCACCCACTAAGCTCTAGATTTTGCTTTGAAAATAATAGAACAAGGATAAAGCAGTAGTATACACCCCTCCCCCACCGCAAACCTACTCCCTAGAAAAATATCATCTTTGTAGCCTATAAGCATGATATGGAAATTGGAACTTACATTAACACATGATAAATCTCATCCTGTCTATTAGAAAATTACTCCACAATTCTACTAGACTATTGGCTCTTATCCTACAAAGAGAACTCCCCAAGGGCAAGTGTTTGCATTCCCAACACACCCACACCCCCCCCCCCCACCACCCCCACCCCCACCCCCGGCCCCGCGCTCCCAACCCTGAAACCCATTGAACCTATATTTAATGCTTAATCTTCATTTGAGTCATCATTTACCTACCATGTACATGGTTCAACAATCTCATGTAACTCTGGCTTACCTCTCACCCTTCCACTAATTTCTGCAAGCTTCATCTATTTATTTACAAAACCAACTGCATAGTTTTAGAACAAATCCACCTAAAAAGCCACATCTCATTTCTCAAATATACTTATGTCCATGGTACCACTTAACTTCAAGTGACGCAGCTTGCAATAAAATTTGGTCAAAAAGTTATCTCATAATATTTGTTTCACAGTCTCAAGTGGCATCTTACAATTGTTCAATTCGTAAGTGAAATGTTCTCATCAATAAAGTCAAAATAATATGTTTTAGGAATATATGGTCCCTGAGTCCTATATGGAAATTAGTGAATATCAAATTGCTGACCAGTCTAAACAAACAAAGTGTAATCTGCATTATATGATAACGGCAACCCAAATCACATCTATGGAACACCTAGAAGATATTAGTTTGATCTAAACACAGAGAGTATCAGCATCATTATATGGCAAAGCCACTTTGAGCAAGAATTTCATACTCCAATTAGCTCCCACGCTGCAATCACATGTAACAAAAAACCTAAGAGGCCATAGTCTTGATACCACAAAAACTTAACAAATGCAGAGAATTGGCATCTTCCTTATGTGACAAAGCCAAAACTGGAGCAAGAAATTCACACCCTAGTTAGCTCCCATCCTGCAAACACACATGATGGAAAACCTAGAAAGGTATGATCTTGACACCAGTGTTCTAAACAAATGCAGAGCATCTGCATCCACATTATGCTACAAAGCCAAGGTTCGACCATGAAATTCGTACTCTAAATGGCTTCCTGCAGTAATCACTCCAAATTTTAATCCTATAAAACGCCCATCAATATCAACAATAAAGGCAGAATTCTTCTGTTACATTTGTCATCTAGACGCCAAGCTGTGACTGATTTGATCCACTAGTCCTTCCTGATTGCATGGTGCCATGGCCTGTTCCAGTTCCAATTTAATAAAACACGATTTCTCTGGACAAGAGATGAATTATCTCTCCAAATTGTACCGATTAGTCACGATTGCGGAGGGGACAACCACATCAAACCATATCAGTTCACAGAATGGACTTTTGATACCGACCCGTGCCAATGCATTTACAGAAACACCGTCACAAAAACATGAAGAATCTAAAACACACAGACACACACACACACATACACACAAAACATAAAAAAAGAAAAGGAAAGAATCATCCCATCTCGGAGATGAAACAATACTATGCAAGTAATCAACACCGTCGATTTCAAGAGCAGCAAGCAAAAACTAAACAACAGCAGAATAACGCAACAACACCAAATAAACGGAGACTAAAAGGCGGACGCATGGAAGGAGAAAAGAAAACCTGCAATCCTTCTCGAGAAACCATCCCACCAATCTCCAGGCTCCTGCCCCGAATCCATCCCCTTGGCGGCGGCCGCATACCTCTCGGCCTTCTTTTCGGCCCTCTTCCTCCTCTTGAACCCTCTTACGGGTCCCATGGGAACCGACTCCAAGTCTCCAACACCAGAGAGACGAAGCCAAGTCAAAAGCTCAGGCAACCCGCTGACAAGATACAGAAAAGATCAAGAAAGCGAGAAGGAATTGAAAGGAGGGGTAGAGAAGCCAAGAACCGTCATTCCAAGCCCAGACTCTACTCAAGAAATGGAGGAGAGGAGAGGGAGGGAGGGGGCGAGATCAGCGAAGGTGGAGAGGGTCGGGAGGAAAGCATGCAAGGCTGGTTATAGAAAGAGAGAGAGAGAAAGAGAGAGGGAGAGAGAGAGAGAGAGAAAGGGGAAGTCTAGAAGGAGAGACGGATGGGGAAGTGCCGGTGTTGGGAGTTCGATTATAGCATGCAGACTGGCTGCGTATATGGGCGCATTTATGATGCGATAAAGGGTTTGGAGACACTGCAGGTTGAGAAATTTGCTGTGGGATTCTGGACCCAAATTATTACGAAATCTAGTATACTTTCCTAATTACATCAAATATTTTTGGTGTTTGAACCGTTGGTGTGTAGTTTTACAGTTGTCATAAATTCTAGGTCCCCCCACCCTTAGCACGGTGCACCTTTTGAAATAAATTTTGCATTTAAAGTGTCGATTGCGACAAATTGTAATGGTAAATCCTTGGAGCAAGTGATACAGTAAATTTCATATTAAAAAAATTAAATGTATAATTATATTTCTTCAAATTGAGTGCACATCTTTATTTAATTCGTGTTTCCACCAAAGTTCTTTGAGTTAAATCATCCTAAAACCCATTTAAGTGGGTCTCGTTGTTTCATGGTTGTTGATCTTACCTATAGTTCTATCATTATTGGGGCGTGGCAGGAGTTTTAACAAAACGCGAGCCAGGGAGGATTCAAACTCGATAAAACCAACTAGATGATTTTTAACTACCTTAGCATGCACTGCAATGTCGTTGCACCACCCTTGAGATGTGGTAACCCGATATAGTCGTTGCTTAGCTAGAAGAAATAAAAATAATAATAATAAAAAATCTTCCATCTGGTGAAACCAGTGCTTTTGTAGGTCTGTTGTTGATTAGGAAATGCAATTTTTCATATAATGATTCATTAGTCTGAAATGATCAAACTTGGCTTTTGGATCAATGAATTAGTATGCAAGAAAGATATACAACAAATGAAGTTAGTGTTCCAAGTCTCGATTTGATATTTTTATATTGGCTAGGCAACATATTGGGCCATGACAGGGTCATAAGGAGGATGGTAAATGGTAATTTCCAACCTGGATCCGGCAGCACATTCAAACACATCTGAAATAAAAGAGTTTGGACTTGGATTATTTTTCATAGCCGGAACGGATTTAGAATATTAGATTTGGCTGATCCATGCTCAGGAATCCATGGTTTAGTACTGGACCTCTCCAACTCATTCACCAACCAACCTCTGAGGATTTTCATATGCCAACTTGGAAAGGAAAATGGCATCACTGGCATGGAACAGCAGGGTTGTTTTTAGAATTCCAGCGCATCACTTGTCGCCGGTCAAGAATTTGGAAATGTCCGTCACTAAATTCTTGAAGTTCTCGAAGACAACTCCAAGGAAGATTCAGTTTAATTGATATCTCACTTTCCGGAGTGCTGCATTTGAAAGTTAAACTAAGTTCTTGGTTACAATCTGAGCAGGTTTAGCTTTAAATTATTTTGTCATGGATCGGGTGATTGGATTTGTGTGGAGTGATTGACCATCATCATTGGGAAAATCCGCGCATCAGCAAAGACTGCGCACTGGGTTTGAACAGAACTCTTTAGAAAGTTTAATTATATCACTTAATTTCACTACAGCTGCAATGAGTTTCACCAACCCAAACCACGTCAATATAACCCATTCTAAATAGACTTTTTTTTTTTTTTTTGGCTATAGCGGAAACATTCTAAATAGCCAAGGTGTTCATGAAAATGTTCAGGACTGCAAAGTAAGGTGACGTATAAAGCATTCAACTTTATATAGCGGTGGTATGGACACGACCGAGTGCCCCTCAATCGGTACCAAACACTAACGAGTCCAATGCACTGTGTCTTGGCAGTAGTAGTGTGCTGTGTCTGGTTCTTGCACTGCTCTATTTTTTCTTCGCTTTTTTTTCGAAGCTTCTCCTTCGTTTCCGATCGTCTCTGTTCATCATCTTTCTAGTCTTTCTCAACGGTCCTTTGTGATTTAATTCAGTTAATTGTTCTACGGTCGCCTATCTACTTCTCCTTCCTCGTGTTCTGTGATTCGCTTTCATTCTGTTGTCTTGTCGCCCTCCTCTGTGAGGTGTGTGCTGTGTAGCTGTCCGGTGCTCCTATGGGAGATTCCAATACTTCCGACGGCCGGCCGGCCCCTCCTCCGCCCGAAGTCAACAGCGACCGTAGCTGGTCAAGGGTGGTTAAGGGGACCCCCCGCGGTCCCTCCTAGACCTTTCATAAAGTCACAGAAGAAGAAATCGAGCTCCTTCAAGGGTACTTTAATGAAGTTCTTGAACTCCCAGCTACCATGATGGAAGAAGCAAGGAGTGAATGGGAAAACGTAGCTCTCATCGTCCGAAGCTTAGGCCGGAGAGTTTCGACACAATGGATCGCCAGGGAGTTTAAGCTATGGCTTCGATTGGAAGAGGAACCCAAAGTAATTCCTATCGCCGATGACCACCTCATCATCCGTTTTCGGTCGGAGGCGACGTGCAGCCAAGCTAGGAACGGCGGCCCCTGGTTGGTCACAGGTCAGTTACTAGCGGTGCAACCTTGGGTTTCGGAGTTCGTCCTTGCTCGCCGGCCTGTCCACAAGACCATCATTTGGCTGCGTCTTCCCAGACTGCGAATGGAATATTGGGGCCACTCAACAATCCTTACGGTGGCAGTGGAGGCAGGGAGGCCCCTGGACATTGAGGGGTTTACTGATCACCGGAAGAAGACTGGTTATGCCCGAGTCCGAGTGGAACTGAATGCAGCCAAACCTCTAATTCCGGGCATCTTGATCCAAGGCAAGGAAGAACGATTTCGGCAGGCTTTTGTGTATGAGAATCTTCCGGTTGTCTACTATCAATGTGGGCGAATTGGCCATGCTGATGATGTGTGCCATGTTCCTGGAGAAGCCCCGTCGAGGGGGAACGACCATGCGCAACTCTCAGCAGAAAATGTTGTAGCTGTGGATGCTGAGGTTCCTCAGGATGCTACGCTCCCTTCGGCAACTGAATGCTCCTCACCAGGAAGAGGGGGTTGACCAAGACTCGACCCCTGGATTGCTACTTCCAGGATTCGCCAGGCCCGGGTGCTGAGAACATCGCCGAATGTTAGTAAGGAATCGAAGAAACCGTTTGATTACGGCCCAGATTCCTCTGTACCTCCATCATCCTCGCATGGTAGGAGCTCTCCAAGACACGCTCCCTCTCCCCCTGATTCTCCACCGGACTCTGAAGGTTGGCAGAAGCCAACCAAAGTAGCCCGGCGTCGCTCACCTGGCACAAGCTTGGGAGCTATTGCAGGGGCTGGGCCGGGTGTCGGAGCTGGGTTCTCTGCTCTTGCCTTGCTGCTGGAGGATATGGAAGTTTGCACTGGTGGAGAGCCGACTGTCCGTGATACCTTCATGGAGGATCCCTCAATCATCTCCCTCAAGCACGCTCGGAGCCCACCCAAGGCCAAATCCAAGGTGCCATCCTCCTCTCTATCAAAAGCCACGATGACCCAGGTTAGTAACACAAAACCATGTATGAATAAGGGCAGGGGTGGTGGGGTAGATAAGGACCCGGGTTCTTTATCAGTGGTGGACCGGGATCTCACTGCTGGGGGGAGTGAAAGCCATCTTACTCTGGTTAATGAGGGTGTCTTAGGACCGAAATCCTCTGCTCCTTCTAAATCTGGGGACGTTCGGCTACATGAAGAACATAATGCTAATGAACTGGGAAAGCTTGTAGGGAGTCTTGGTATGGTGAGGGAGGGTGGGAATTCCCCAGCTACCACTGCAACTCGCCATCGGTTACCACCCTCCTCTCTTCTCTCTAAACCAGGGGTTGGTGGGGGAGGGTCTGAAGATGGTCTGGGCAATGACCCAGTGCCCACAGATGTTAAGGGGAGTTCTGCTACTGGAACCAGGGGTAGGCCTCGGGTTGGCTCCTCTGGGTCCTCTTTGACCGGGTCCTCCTCATTGACTGGGGGTCTATCTTCCCAGGGGCCGGTGGATGGTGGTGTTGCTCATGAAAGTGCCTCTGATAAGGCTGCCTCTCTAGAGGACGTTAAGTCCTCTCAATTGGTCTCTGCCCCTTCTCTGTTTGATGTGCAGGGTAATAGCCATGATGAAATTTCTCTGATGCTGAAGGAAACCCTGAACTCGATGGGGAGGGTCCTGAGGCCGTCGCTTTGGATGCTGCCCTGGTTGTTATGAAGGATCATAGCCTGCCTGCAACTATGTCAGGGATTTCTAGGGATGTCGCCAATCCGGGTACCTCTAACTCCACTTATGTTACTTCTACTGATGATTCTAGGCATGGCTCCGGATCATCCAAGCTCTGTTAATTATGAAGACTCTTGTCTGGAACGTGCGGGGAGCGAGGAAACCAGCATTCTTGTCCACCTATTGTAGGTTTTTATAGTTATGTAATCCTCAGCTTTGTATCCTGTTGGAAACAAGACTTTCTGGTCCTAGTCTGAACCGTATGCATCGTCGCTTCTCCCGAAAGTAGGGTTTTTATTCTATCCAATCCCGGGGTTTAGCAGGGGGTATTATTGTTATGTGGGATTCGGTGGTGGCCAAAATTAATGTTTTTCACCGCTCCTCCTAATTGGTGGCTATTGTTATCACTGAACCCAACTGCCCTTCTTGGCTCCTTTGTGGCATCTATACTAGTACATCTTATAGGGAGAGAAGGATGGTGTGGGCTGAGGCTTCTTCTTTGATTGGACAGGATGTTTCTACTATTATTATTGGGGACTTCAATGTTATTGATCGACCGGAGGATAAAAGGGGGGAAGACCCTTTGTTCAGGATATGGCTTCTTCTGAGTTCACCGACTTTATCCAGGGGACTGGTTTGGTGGACTTGGGGTTTGTGGGCCCTCGCTTCACCTGGTGCAATAACCGCTCAGGACGGTGAGGGTCTAGGAGACGTTAGACAGATGTTATGCTACCCCTTCTTGGCTCTCTATTTGCCTGACCCACATTGTGCGCCATCTCGGTAGGATCGCATTTGATCATTGCCCCCTCCTTCTGACTTCGGATGGCTATATCCGGAGCCCCACTCCTTTCAGATTTGATAAGTTCTAGTTTTCTTATCCCAAGGCTAGAAGCATTGTCAGAGAGGTGTGGAGGATCCCCGTTAGGGGTTATGCGTCCTATCGGCTCTCTCATCGATTGGAGCTGCTCAGGAGGAGGCTCCTCAGGTGGAATCGGGTTGAAATTGGTAATATCATGACCAAGCTCAGACTTATTGAAGCCACCATATCGGACCTGCAGGACAAGGAGGACAGGATGGGTGGTCTTTCACAGTCTGATATGGACACCCTCTGATCCCACCTATCTTTGCATCATGCTTTGCTCCAGTATCAGGAGGTTATTTGGTGCTAGAAGTCCAGAGTTCAGTGGTTACGGGTAGGTGACAGAAATACTCATTTCTTTCACCTGGCTACTGTGATTGCAGGCACCGGAACTCTATTCATTCTCTGCGCTCCTCTGATAGTCACTGATTGGAGGATGATCAGGCTATTAGGCAGGAGATTTTGACTTTCTTTGCTTCCTGTTGGACGGAGCCTATTCCTACTACTTGCACTCATTCTTATCTGCCGACTGCTGTGGTCTCCTCTTTTCACAATTCCACTCTTATGGCTCCCATCCTCGACGACGAGGTTCGTGCTACCTTATGGTCTTTGGGAAAGGATAAAGCCCCTGGCCTAGATGGCTACCCGCCTTTCTTCTTCCGAAGGTACTGGGATATTTTATCTTCGGATGTTACTGCTGCCATTCAATTATTCTTTGTTTTAGGTATTATGCCCCGCTCCTAGAAACAGACTTTCATTACTCTTATTCCCAAGTGTCCCGACACCTCGGAGCCTGCCCACTATGGCCCTATCAGTCTGTGCAATACTCTATATAAGGTCTACGCCAGGCTCATGGTTTCTAGAATGAAACCCATTCTCCCCCAGCTGATATGTTTGGAGTAGGGTGCTTTAATTGGGAGGCACTCTATTTTCGACAATATTCTTATAGCCCATAAGTTTATGTCTGACCTCCGTCGGGCGTCCACTAGGCGTAGCTTGATGGCCATCAAGCATGATATGGAGAGGGCTTATGATAGAGTTAGCTGGGACTTTCTTCTCAGGGCTTTATATGACTTCGGCTTCCACCCGATGTGGATATCCAGGATATTTGCTTGTCTCTGGGCCTTCATTCTCTCTCCTCATCAATGGATCTCCCACGGATTTCTTTACCTCGTCAGTCGGTCTCCGTCAAGGTTACTCCCTATCTCCCTCCTTATTTATCATTTGTGCTAACTATATGTCGAGGGCGTTGCGAGCAGTGATGAGGGAATCGGTTGTCCAACCATTTTCCCCTTCCCTGGGTGCTCCACCGATCTCGCATCTTTTATTTGTAGATGATTGTCTTCTCTTGGAAAGTGCTTCCATCTCTACTGCCCAGGGTTTCCGAGGGATCCTGGAGGATTATTGCCTAGCATTGGACAGAGAATTAATCTCCAGAAATCAGGCCTTTACTTTAGTCCCAAGTCCCCTGCTCGCATTTGCCACAGGATTTCGAGTATTCTCGGAATCGCAGAGTGCCGTGGCCTTCTCACTTACTTGGGTGTTCCTATATCCGGTGCTAGGTTATCCACTGCTGAATGCTTCTCGATGATTCAGGCAGTTCGTGAGTGGATTGATGGATGGCAGGGCCGTTCTCTCTCCTTCATGGATAGGATTATCCTTATCCGTTCGGTCCTCACATCTTTACCGGTCTATATGCTATCCAATGCTATTATTCCCTGGATCTCTGTTATCAGACTGGAGAATATGCTACGGGCTTTCTTGTGGGATTCTACTTCTTCTAGGTGCAGGATTCACTTAGTATCCTGGCAGTCTGTCTGCCACCCTATACGTCATGGCGGCTTGGGGATCCAGTCTCTTCTTATCAGGAGGGAGGCATTAATTGGTAGGCTTGTTGCCAGATATTTTCTCTGTCCGTAGAGCATGTGGGCGACCATGATGCGGGCCTGCTATGATGACCACCATGCTTTCATTGATGGCAATCTCCGCCCTACCAGATGTACTTCAGCTATTTGGAGGGATATGCTTTTTAGAGTCCCTATCATATCTCCCCACCTTGCTTGGGTGATTGGGGATGGCAGGTCCATTCGGTTCATGCAAGACCCGTGGATTTCGAACATCCCCCTTAGTAGATGGCCTACCTTTATCTCAGTCGATACTCCCGACTCTATGGTCATCCCGGATCTCTTCATTCCTGGCCAGATGAGGTGGGACCGGGAGGCTATCCGAGCTATGTTTAGGGATATTCTGAGCCTCCAGGTCTCTTCCATTATCTTACCACCTCCCCGTGCTCGGATGTTAGAGTCTGGAGGTGCTCTGCGGCCCCTAGGGCTCCGATGTCGGATCTCTTGACCATCTTCATCCCTGAGGGAGATTCACCGCCCCCTATGGATTGCTTTTCTTGGGTTTGGCCTCTCCTGGTGCATTCCAGAGTTTTTCTGTTTATTTGGAAGGTGGCCCATCGGTGCCTTCCCACCTGACATCTCTTGTCATCTAGAGGTATGCATATGTCCCTTCACTGTCCCACTTGCAATATCGATCAGGAGACCCAGGATCATACCTTGTTCTCTTGCCCCCGAGCTAGACGGGTGTGGCATATTGCACAGCTTATCTACCTTCTGTCCCTGGATGATGACCCTCTTCGCTCCTTATCGGGAGCCTGCGCACTGTTCCTGCTACCCCCGCTACGTCTCTCCTAGCTTATACTACCTACCACATTTGGCTGGCCAAGAATGAGTGGGTGTTCAGCTCGGTGCGATGTTCCCCTTGGCTTACTACGCAGCGGGCCTCTGCGTCTGCTGCTGAGTTCCTGAGATTGACTGGGAGATATTCGGACTTCTGGGGTTTCCACTTCGCTCCACGAGCGGCCCTTCGTGTATTCATCACTTGGGAACCTCCTCCCCCGTCTGTCTTCACAGTCAGCTTTGATGGCAGTCTTCGTCGCAGGTCGGGAGGTGCTACTTTTATCATTCGGGGTTCCGGATTAGGCTTCCTGGCAGTTGGTGGTGCCTCTCTTCTGGATTCTTCCATCCCTATGACGGAATTATATGCTGCTTGGGCCGGCATCAGATATGCTCGTCAGGTTCTCTGCTTGGATCACCTTATCATCGAGGAAGACTCTATGACGATCATCTCCTAGATCCGATAGTCCTTCATCGCCCCTTCGGATCACCATGTTATACGAGATATCACTCTCCTACTACAAGGATGCTCATCGTTTATCCTCCGTCAATTTATAGGAAGGCAAACTCAGCTGCAGACTGGGTTACCTCTTTTGTTGCCCGCCATTCTGTCTTTGTTCTTTGGTCAGACTGGCTGTCATCTCCTATATAGCTTAGGGAAGGGATCTTATACCGTCTGACTTTCTAGGTTGTATTCATTCTTATTTTGTTTAATGAATACACTATTTTATCAAAAAAAAAATACTAACGAGTTCTATTTATATATATATATATATATATATATATATATATATATATATATATATATATATATATGACGGGATGATTTTTGAATTTCGTTTAATGCAGGGAAAGTAATAGAGAGTGGCCTATTATAACTATTCCAACATGCCCATTAAGCGCTTCTACCGGTTGGGAAGAAAATTTATTCTTGTGCTCCTATTATTTATTTTCATATTAAATAGTATATAGGGGACGGTGATTCTATAAATGTGATTCATAATTCTTGATTATATTTTTTATGTCTGAAATGATGACTAATATTGATAAATATTCTGGTAATTGAAGGTACCATGATTATAGATTTTATGATTGATGACATACGTGAAATCAATTTACATTGGCACTAATTTTTTTAAAAGAATTTGTGGATACAATTTTATATGTTCCCATTTCCTATGCTGAATTACAAGACAACTAGGTTGGGGTATATATTTTTTTTGGATCAACAGTGTAAGTGTCAGATCTTTATCATATTTTTTTAGTTAAATCCCAACAAACTCCAATTTTTTTTTTTTTTGGATCTGGAAATTAATTGTTCATCCTATAATGGCTTTATGTATATAGAAATTAGGACGGAGCAATTTTAGCCCAGTGTAGTTTTCATATTATAAGTTATTATAATATTTGTTTAGAAGAGAAGGAATTTATATCGCATGTTATACTTGATTATCATATTGCTTCACAGGTGTGGCAAAAAGCTTTATTACAACATATTTCTATTAGTTCATCCTTGTCAACGAAGGAGTTTTTGCAAATTGTTAAAGATAATTATGCATCTAATGTTAAAAGTTTGAGGCTTGTTTATGTTGTCATATTATCTTTAATATTTGGCTAGCAACGAATGCTCACATATTCTAAGTTTTACGACTAATTGTTACATTAATTTTTCTAAATGCTTCAACTCAGACTCAAGAGTATCATCAATTGGTTATCATTAAACCTATCAATGTGGGCTGGCCCGGCCCAGCACGGCCCTAACCCACATGGGCTGATATTATATGGGCCGGACCGGGCTAGGCCTACTTGCATAAATGGGTCATGAAAACCCTGTCCTATATGGGCCGTAGGCTAGAACTGGGCCAGCCCACTTGCACTTTCCTTTCCCCAAACTACCGATCTTTCCAACCAAAAATCTCATGTCCCTTTTCTGCCATGAAGATTGACGAGCTTGAGCAGGTAATGGGATCCATCGCAAAGATGATAGAACCACCGAGGATCCGGCGGCTGGACGAGTCAGCGGTGAACTGGATCGCAGTAGGGAAGGTGATCTAGCGACCTGCATTGTCTATGAAGGAACTAGTGAAGAAGTGAAAACAACCTCGATGTCGAAGCCACCTCCATCTCTGTTGTCATCAAGGATGGCGAGCGGTGGCCTTAAGCTCATCCAGGTCTCGAAAAATGGATACGGTGGCAGAGGAGGAAGAGGACCTAGCCTAGCGAGCCCGTCTAGCAGGCCAGCATCCCCACTGACGCCCTAACTCCTTTATCTAATCGTTTGACGCTCCATTGAGAGAAAATAAAAAAAAAAGAAGATTGAGGATTGATTGCCCAACGCTGTGTTCGTTGCCACTGGCTTGTTGCATGTCGTAGTTATGTTTCTCCTCTTCCGCCCCCTTGTCATCGCCGGCACCGGATATTCTTTTCTCCTCTACCAGATTGCCAAAGCCTCTCTAAATCTCAGGTGAATCATTGAATCAGAACAAAAAAATGGGATCATTAAAAAAACAAACAGACGAGGATTTTAATATTTATTTTTTTAAAAAATATATTTTTTTCTTGGCTCACGGGCTGACTTGGCCCTAACCCTGTTGAGCCCATGGGCTACAGAGGCCGGGCCAAAATGCCCGGTTACATAAATGGGCCAAATTTTTTAGCCCAGCACAACCCATTTATAGGGCTAAATGGACTGGCCCATTAGCTCTAGCCTATTTTGACAATTCTAGTTATCCTTACAGAATCTCGGACAATAAGGAAAATCTTTGACTCTTCTTTTACATGTTCTATATCTTCAAAATTAATAAATTTTTCATAGGTGTATGGAATCAAGGTAGTATTGGTAAATCTGATATCATTATTTGTAGTGCTACTGGAATGTTTATTGTAGCCGAATGTGTTTAACTTTTTGATACCACAATTCCTATAGCAGAGCTGCATACTGCATGAAAATGTTTAATATATGTTGACTACAAATTGCATATTACACAAATTTAGGTGGAGGGTGGATTATATGATGGTTGCTTGATGGCTTACTAATCTACTGATTGATGATAGTAGTCAACATCCATTATTGCTTGACTGTCGAGAAATGCTAAAATCCTTGATTACTATTAATGTTTTGCATATTTTTTCAAAGGCTAATAGTGCTTATGAATGGGTGGCTTCTTTTATAGTAGAGCATTCCCCATCTATTCTATGGGAGTTTATAGTTAATCATCATGCTCAATTTCTTGATATTTTATTTTCTAATTGTTGGAAATGTATTTATTCATATTTAATTTAATATAGTGCATCCATTCTATAAAAAAAAAAAAAAAAGTCATTAAATGTGTCTCATTTTGTATTGCCTTTCACCTTTTTTCATGATGTCAAAAAGGGGGAGAAAAATGTTAAGTATGAAAAAGGAAAAGATTTGATAAACATGAAAAATCATATGAGAAATGAAAGAAAGTGTAAAAGGGGGAGAAGAAAGCAATAAGTTTTTATCTTAAGGGAAGAATCAGTAAGATAGAGAAAATTTGAAAATTTTGCATATTTTGAAAAATGTTTTGAAGAATTTTTAAAAATTTTATGGATCATATATTGAGGGGGAGCTTGATGCTTATTGATTTTGAGTTTACATGTTTATCTTATTGTTAATCTTTTTAAGCTTACCATATTCATATACTTAAGGTTTTATCATCATCAAAAAGGGAGAGATTGTTGATTTGGTCTTGATTTTGATGATTGACAAAATGTTTAAGTATATATGAGTACTAATTGTATTTTAAGTGTGTTTATCAAATCTTAGTACTCATCCATGTTGAATGAAGAAATGCTTGTATTTCAGTTGAAAAAGTCCTTAAATTAATGGAAAATCAAGTTATATGGGCTTTAGAATTGGTATGGAAGAACTTGAAAAAGTTAAAGTTTGATTTTCAGCAAGTTTCAGCAATGGCACGCCCAAGTGTCGACACCTGGAGGTGAAGTGTCGACACTTGAAGAGTGAAGTGTCAACTCAAGGCCTGAGAACAAGAAAAATACAGAAATGTGAAAAATCAGAATTGGCTGTGAATAGTGCCAAGTGTCGACTCACTGTAGCAAGTATCGACACTTGCACTGTTCATGAATAGTGCCAAGTGTTGATTCACTGTAGCAAGTGTCGACACTTGCACTGTTCATGAATAGTACCAAGTGTCGACACTTGGAGGTCAAGTGTCGACACTTACTGTAATGGCTAGTTTTTTAAAATCTGCAGAACTTCTCCAACTTACTTCAAACGGCCATATTTTCATCCTCAACGGTCATAAACGGTCATCTATGATTTGGAGGGCTATATAAACATCAAAAATTAAATGGGGATGCAATCATTTAGTGAGATCATTAAATATTTTTCAAGGATTCAAGAGTTGAGTGGTTCAAGCCTTCAAGCTTCCAAATTTCAAAGAGAGCATCCAAAGTTCATATCCTCAAGCATCAATAAGGTTTCAATAACTTAAAGACAAGATCTTCATCGACTTTCAAAGGGCTTCAAAGAGATATTTGCTTTATTTTAGAAAGCTTTAATTGTATTCTTTCATATTTGTTCTTACATTGTTTTACTTGAGGTTTTTGATGAGCCTTGGAAAATCAAAGAGATTTTTGGTAAGCCTTGGAAAACCAAAGTGGTTGTTGGTGAGCCTTGAAACCAACTAGGATTTAACTTGTGAGCCCGAAGACAAAATAAGTTGTTTAGGTTCTTGGTTAGCCCGTAAAACCAAGGATGGTTGTTGGTGAGCCTTGAAACCAACTAGGGTTTGACTTATAAGCTCGAAGACAAAATAAGTTGTAAAGGTTGTTGGTGAGCCTAGGTTACAAAACCAATCTTAGTGGAATTTCCAAGGAGATATTGGGGAGTGGATGTAGGTGCCTTGGAGTGCACCGAACCACTATAAATTTCTTGTGTTTGTGTGATTATTTCTTTGTGCATTTACTTTGTTTACTCCATTGTATATTATTTTAAAACACACAAATACATTGCCAAATCACAAGCATTTAATTTGCAATTAACACATACTTGCTTTAGTTCATCATTAAATAGTTGAAAAGTTTTATAAAATCCAATTCATCTCCCTTCTTGGGTTGCCTACCTGAGCCTTCACTTTTTCCCGTTCTTTTTTTCTTCTCTTTTTCTTCTTTCTTCTCTTCTTCCGAACTCCCGTTCCCCCGTTCTTCCTCGGCTCGTCTGAACCACTCCCCTTGGTTGTTGGCAGCAGCCATGAAGATGGTCACCGAGAAGAGGCCCAACAAACCAGAGGTGAATGGCGGCGCGACCACTAGCGATCCACGGTTCCAAGACAAACTGAACTGAAACAATAAAAAAACTAGATTTAAACCCTTCTAAACCATAAAAGAAACCTCACCAGGTCTCGACTGTCTCCCAGATGCTCGCCGGAGAGGAGAATGACGGTGTGGGAGAGCTCGATCGGGCTCGATTCGGTTGCGGTGAGGAGGATTTAAAGGGAACAAACCGACGGTTTTCCCCACCATTTGGGAAACAAACTCCACCCCGATCAGAGTTCCATCCTACCTCGACACGTCGTCGACCACCTCCCTCGCCCCTCACGACTCCTCCCTCGAGACCTTCGGCAAAAACCCCGATCGGATAAGGGAGATCCAACCTCCCCTGTTCCGGACTCTATTTTTTTTTCTGACTTTCGAACCGAAATCGGCAAGGGCTGCCAACTTCAGCCCAAAAGGCCCAAAGGTCGGGGTTTCACAGAATCTCACTAGATCTAATTAGTTGAAGTAAGGAAGTCCTAGTTTCGGTAGTTTCCTAATCATCGGATTTGGATTTCTTTATGTGATTGCATATGATTTCATTACGGGTAGTTAGTAGTAATCTACTAGCCTTTCTTTCTTAGATCTATTGATAACTTTACTTGAGTTTGCTGTCATATTTTGATCATTGCTCTTTAAAATTAAAATTTAATTCTTAATCATTAGATTGGCATCACATCCATCTCGCATAACTAGACTTATGAAATTCTACGTTTTAAACATTCTCTGCAAGATTATTATACTCTAGTTCAAAATTATGATTCCGCTTTATAAAATTATGGCATCTTTTAATAAAATTATGATACAATTATATAGATTTAAGCCATGATGTCTTAAATTTATTCTAGATATCATAGTGTATCCTAGACTTATGAAATCATGTATTTTAAATACTCTCTATTAGATTATTATATTCTAGTACAAAATTATGACACTGCTTCATAAAATTATGATGCACCTTCATAAAATTATGATACCCTTATATAGATTTAAACCAGGATATCTTAGATTTACTCTAGATGTTATAATATATCCTAGACTTATGAATCCTGCATTTTAAATATTATATGTAAGATTATTACATCATAGTGTAAAATTATGATACTACTTTATAAAATTATGACACTCCTTCACAAAATTATGATATCCCTATATAAAACTAAACCATGATATGCCAGATTTATTTTGGATATCATAGTATATCTTAAACTTATGAAATCCTACATTTTAAATACTCTCGATTAGATTATTATATCCTAGTATAAAATTAGGACACTGCTTCCCAAAATTATGGTATCCCTTTATAAAATTATAATATCCCTACACAGATTTAAGTTGGGATGCCTTAGATTTATTATAACAGTAATATTATATTTTTTTATATAATGTGATATTCTTTTTTCTCTTATATCGTAGTTAATTTTTTAATTATTTCATAGCTTGTAAGTGTGAAACTGTCATAACTATTAAAAAACTCTTTCAAGCTAGCAGTTTACATTCAGAATATTTAGAAGATACCTTTTTTCAAAAGCTCATGTTGATATTCTAGAAGACCCCATTTGGTGCTTTCATCGACATGCAGCTATTCGTAGTTGAAAGGCAACTTCTTGTAAATATAATCAGATATCATAAAGGAGATCATAAGTTCACTTTTTATGGTAAAGTACTTAAATTTAGTATGGAGAAAGTGGCATTGATCATGGATCTTCTATGCCATGAAAAGAAAATTTCCATCATAGGTCGAAATAAAAAGAAAAGATTATTCCAAAGATTTGGACAGAAATCAGATCTTCACCATAAAGGTTTGAAAAAATTGATTGCTTAGCTTCAGTCCTTGAAAATATAGAAGGATATTAAGGATACTATCAAACTTTGGATTGCATATGTGCTCGAAATATTTCTGGTGCTAAAGTCAAATCAGATATGTCCAAGATATCTTATCCCTTTTGATGAGTTATTTCAATTGGGAACAATTGATTGGGTTTCTGTAATCAAGGATTTAATGCTTTTGAGTCTTCTAGAGATTGTTGATTATATGATATTCGAGAAGTCAATCCAAGTGAAGAGGTGTGACAAGGGTAGAAGGCAGCTTATCTTGTTTGGCTATTCGATAGCTCTATTGATAAGGGTAATTCATATACAGAAATACTCATAATTAATAAATTAAAATTCTTTCATAGTTTTAAAGTAAAAAATGCTAACATATAGGAGTGGTTCTTCAAGCATACCATAATAAAAGCCCTAGTTAATACTAATAAAATACCTAGACGGTTACAATGGCATGATAGCTACTCGGAGTCCTAGAATATTCAATTGACAACTTGCAGCCTCATGAGTTGGTAAGATGATCCATGATATTATAAGTATTTTGTATTCCATAAATTGTCATTATAATTATTAATTAAACTTAATTTTTTTCTTTGTTTATAGGTGGAGGGTACTATTGTACCTATACCACAGGAGCAGTGGCTTATCACTCTAGAAGAAGCATCTTCAGATCCAAAAATAAGCTGTGCAACCTATGCATGAATAAGGACTGAACTTGAGGAAGTTAAGAAATGGCTTATCATAGCTGAGAACCTCCTGAATTCCTTGTTTAAACAGGGAAACATTGCAAATAAAGAAGATGACGAAGGGGAGGAAGGGGACAATAAAGAGGAGGTAGACATCATGTGAGAAGAAGAATCGAGGATGGAGAAAAAAAGGAAGGATATCCTTAAGATGGAAGATGATATAGGAGATAGACAATTATCTTTAATCTCTTCAATTGCTTTCTATCCCCTTTCCTTCTTACCATGATGGAGTATATTTGAGTTGTGGATATATTCACAGTATGCATATTGCTAATCTCTACCTTTTTAAATATGGTGATCCTTCTATGAGACCGTAGATAACTAGTGGTTTGTATAGACAGCTCATGATTATATTCTAGAAAAACATTATCCAATGTCCACTTACCATTCTTAGAATTTAGACTTGCTTCTATCAATGCCTTATAATCAATTTTGTTAGTATCCCTAGAATTCATGGAATTATCCATTTTTTTAAATTTTCCTTATCTCCAATATGCTAAGTGCCTAAATATATTTCTTTCTTATTATTGGACATACTATACACCGTTGTAATTTCAAAATCAACTCTTCTTGCAAATCTATTGTAAAAATTGTACACATCATTTGCTGAATTGAACTTCATTCTAATATGAGGATCAATATAATCATTGTCTGCATTCAGGATAATAGAAGAATGTACATGCTTTTGAATAATACTAGCAACCTTATCCAATTGATCATTTTGGATATTTTTTAGTAGATCTATAATTTCAACATTATCTATAAAAATTTTCGTATAAGATCAATATATTGATATTAATAGTTTTAGGTAACATTTTATCAAGATGATATTAATATTTGCACTATTCATTGGCTAAAATATAATATCCAGAGTATAATAATATGGTTCGAAGATAAAAAAAAAATGAAAATATAAGATTTGAACTTATGACATCCCTTCACAAAATTATGATATCCTTTCAAAAATTCATGATACCCCAGTATAAAAAGAAAAACTAAAGATTTTGATTCTCCTACCATGATTTCTCATTATTCATTAGTTAAAATATAATTCTCAGGATATCATAATATGGCATGGAGACAAGTTGACTTGAAATACGAGAATTGGATTTATGATACCCCTTTACAAAATTTATGATATCTATTTATAAAAATTATGAATCCTGGTATAAAATCAAAATTAAATATTTTGATCCTACATACTAAGATCTTTTCACTATCCATTATCTAAAATATGATATCCAGATTATAATAATATGTTTCTAAGATAACCTGAGTCGAAAATATTGGAAATATGATATTCTGGTATAAAATAAAAAAATAAAGGTTTTGATCCTCTATATTATGATTTTTTAACTATCCATTTGCTAAAATATAATATCCAAAGTATAAGAATATAGCTCGGAGATAAAAAAAATTGAAAATATGAGATTTGAACTTATGACACTCCTTTACAAAATTATGACACTCTTTCAAAAATTTATGACATCCCAGTATAAAATGGAAAACTAAAAGTTTTGATTCTCCTGCCAAGACTTCTCATCATCCATTGGCTAAAATATAACTTCCAAGATATCATAATTCGGCACGGAGACAAGTTGACCTGGAAATATGAGAATCAAAATTATGACACCCCTTTATAATATTTATGACATCCATTCATAAAAATTATGACAGCCGGATATAAAATCATAAACCATATATTTTGATCTTCTGTACTAGAACTTTTTCACTATCCATTGCCTAAAGTATGATATTTAGAATGTAATAATACGGTTCTGAGATAACTTGAGCTGAAATATTATAAATATGACAACCCAATATAAAATAGAAAAATGAAGGGATTTATGATGTCTCTTTATAAATTTATGACACTCCTATACAAAATAAAAAATTAAAGATTTTGATTTTCTTGCTAGGACTTCCTATCATTTATTGACTAAAATATAATTTTTAGGATATCATAATACGGCATGGAGATAAGTTAACCTGAAAATATGGGAATCAAAATTATGATACTCCATAAAATTTATGATAACCATTCACGAAAATTATGATATCCTGGTACAAAATTATAAATTAAATATTTTGATCATTCGTACGAAAACTTTTCCGCTATTTATTCCCTAAAATATAACTAACTAAAGAAGGTTAACACTTATGATATTCAAGATGTAAATTGGTTAAGTAGTTTATAACATCCTAAGATATTATTTATTTCTTTTTGCATTAAATTCATCTAACTAGCAAAATAATTAATATAATAAAGGATCTATAAAAAAAATATAAAAAATAATCTATAAAGAATTTTTTACTTTTTGTTGGGATGATATTTTATCATGAAGTAATTGAATAAGCTTTTAATTACTTACTTCAACCTCAGATGCTATTTGATTTCCTAGATCTGACACCTAGAGTATTTTTCAGAGCGAGAAAAAATATTATAAAGAAATAGCTTTCAAATATTTTAGAATAAACAAAATCTAATATAACATGCTTTCTAAATATCTTATCGAGAAAGAATATTTTTGTTCATTTATACTTTTTTTTTAAAAAAAGTTGATCGGATATTAATGTACATCATGTTAATAACATATATCATTTCTCTCATATTCAATTCATGTCCTATCATATCGCACCAACTCAGATCCGCATGGATCAATGAGAAGAGATGGTATGGGTCAGCTTGGATCTCTTACATTGTGTGCAGTGTATAAAGGATTCGCATCGCATCATGGATGTATCCTCGTTCCTCAAGCAAGTCCATCAACAATTTACGTCCGGAAAGGGCCACGACGGATTTATCACATATGGCCCAATACCCCACTGGGCCTTTCAAAATGACCCTCACGGAAGTTCAAGGTACCGCCTGAAATTGGGCCACTATGAGTTAGCTGATATGGGCAAAAACCCTCATTGCCAGTCAAACAGAAGCAAGCGTTCATGGAAGTGCTGGCTCTTGAAGAGAGAGACATTCATCGAAATTTTCTGGATTGTCTGGTTCGGGTTGAATAGAAGAGCTCCAATAGCCAATCGCCAGCAACCCGTGTACGGTGCGGCACATTATCTCAGGGCACCACCACTCGATCCCCAGCCGTCCCTCGGTACACGGATCGCTGGACTGTTCGGAGATTGATACCTCTCCAGCTCGACCCACAAAGAAAGGGATCACGACTCCTTGATTTATGTTGAGAAAAGCTATTCAGCATAATTACCCAGCTAGTTTCCGATTCGACTTTGGGGGACATGGCCCCTTCTACCGCGTCAGTGTCAGAACTAATAGAGCAACCATGTTGGGTGGATTTTTTTTTTTTTTACATTATTGAGCTCATATATGGTGGATTAGCTTTTTTTTTTAAAAAAAAAAAAAAAAATCACCTGGCCATAGAGATTTTTTTTTTTTTTTTCCTAATAAAAAAGCTCACGCTTGGCACCCGCCACATGAAGGAGCAGGAATGGATACCAAGAGTCGAGAGTACTTCTTTTGAAAACCCTGCCACAAACTACGTGACAGATTGAATGCGACAAGGAGTCAACCCCCAAGTCTATCCACACGTAAAGTGAAGACCCGACAATCAGAAAAAATCACTAACCAATAATACCGTCCCCCCTTTTTATATATATATATATATATAAACGAATGGTCATACCAATTATTGAAATATCGTCCAAGTACAAGTCGAACACCAGTTCAATTAATCGAAATCTTTTCTTCGAACCAACAACTTCGGACCTAGAAAGTTCAGGCCAACTACGGGCAACTTAAGACTCTCCGCCGGCCTACGATATCCGAAGACAAGACCTTCGGATTATGTCTTCGGCACTAACAGAAGATCAGGCTTCTCGTCGACTTTCGAGGACATACTCTTCATTTCCTGCCGAAAACATGATCTCCGGCCCTTGGTAAACACCAAGTCCTCGACTCATGCTGAAGACAGGATCTCCAACCGAGAAGATCCGAAGACAAGGAGATTTCTCGATTTAATTATGAAAATCTTCCTAAATGGGGGAAATCTGAAGATGGATCCACGATCTGTCCCAGATAGGCAACAGTAACCAACGGTTACTATCGACTATTTCCATGCCACGATCATGGTGTGCAACTCCAGCTGCCACGCCTCCGATCTGGCCGGAACCGCTCAATGACAACCCACGATTGTCAATCACAAGGAGAAATTAACTTCCCGTAATCACTGGGAGAAGAACGGATCCGCAGGCCGGACGACCCCTTATAAATAGCGGTAAGAAGAAATGCTCGAGGTACACACAAAAAAATTCACAAAGCCTTTCCCTCTGCTTCTCCAGAATCTTCTCCATTCTGTGGCTGGGGCCCGCCTCTACTTAGGCATCGGAGTGTGCCCCGCCGTAGCAACTCCGGCAAGAGACCTATTTTGCAAGTGAACCGGGAAGCGGTCCTGTGGTGCAGCAGCTCTTACCGGCCGGAACAGGGACTCCACGCTAATAGATTGGCGCGCCAGGTAAGGGAAGCGGCAAGTCGCCAACATTCTTTAAGCTCCCCTCCCTAACAAGGGGAAGTATCCTGATAGCGAGAGGAAAGACTCAGATCGCCTCCATGAGTCGAAGTCGTGTTCCATCCTAGGGGGGTGCGCCCTCGGAAGAGAATGATGTTCCACCTCCCACGGTTGTCATGGGATTGCAGCAATTTGAAGCTCTTGTAAACCAGGTCACCAATTTTACGGCTATGGTTCAAGATTTTCAAAGCAGAGCTTTTTCGGTGGGAAATCCACCGGCCGCCTCCAGACATAGCTCTCGGTCTTAAAGAAAGAGAGCCCCTCGGGAGGAATCAACACATCTCTCCCCCCATTTTCGACCTTCTTCTGAAGGCCGAAGCTCGAGGCTACCTAGGCCCGTTGACTCCCCGCAGAAAGGGAAAAGGCCTAGGCAAACTCCCTCACCCTTCGCCGAAGACTCTACTCCCGTAGAGAGGGCGCCGAAGCAGGCTCCTCCCGATTACGATGGAAGATTCAAAGCCATCGAATCGAAAATGGAGAGGGCACGGGAGCAAAGGTTGCAGGACCTACAAGATCACAACGACTTGATAGTAGGTGATCTACGCCCCCCCTTCACCGATCGTGTCATGGCCGAAGTCATCCCTCGGCACTTCAGGGTTCCCCAGGTGGAACCCTATGACGGTACCTCCGATCCCTTCGACCACTTGGGCAGTTTCAAGGCCCATATGATGATCCAAGGAGCTTCGCACGCGATGTACTGCCTCGCATTCCCGGCCACCTTGAAGAAAGCCGCTCGGATGTGGTACTCAAGCCTACGCCCAGGTACTATCGATTCTTTTTCCGAGTTAGAGAAATTATTTGTTTTGCATTTCAGGACTTGCCGCAAGACCCCCTGAAATACGGACACACTGTTCCTCCTTCATCAAAACGAAGGAGAAAGCCTGCGATACTATATCTCCAGGTTTAATGCGGCCACACTTGAGATACCTGGCCTCAACGAGCATGTGGCCATGTCTGCACTAAAGAAGGGACTTCGCACATCCAGGCTTACCTTTTTTCTAGATAAGAAGTTCTCTAAAAGCTACGCTGAGCTCCTGTCAAGGGCTTAGAAATACGTCGATGCTGAAGAGCAGGCGACCAACTGACGACTGATCGAAGGGAAGCCCCCTTCAAAAAAGAAGAACAACAGGGGACAAGGTCCCTCGATCTCTAATAACAATAACAACAAATATACTGATCGTCGAAAAAGTCCTCCCAGGCCCAGAGCATCGGGAGGAAGATTCGACTCCTACACCCCCCTCAACCTCCCTCGAGAAAAGATCCTCATGGAGATAGAGAAAGAAAACTATCTCCAACGGCCCCGTCCCATGAAGGCCTCCTCTTCCGTAAGGAATAGGAACAAATACTGCCTGTTACAGCCGTGACAGTGACGTGGACAGGCTCAGGCATCGCCAAATGAGAGCAAGCCACGTGTAAGTTTCCCCGCCGGATTTTGCGCCACGTCCACATGGCTAGGAGCGGCAAAGTCCGCACCACCCTACGACTGTTTAAAGCAAACCGCCCTCGCCGAGGTCAAGCTCGGCCCGGAGTTCCTCTACCACTTCATCGGCGCCCGGGCTCGGAGGGTTCCGACCGAGTGAGGTCGGCCGAAGTCGGGCGGCCCCCTGCCGCCTCGCCAGGTGTCCACCCAGGAGGGGTCCACCTGAGCCGAGGTCGGCCGGTCCTTCGCCTTTCGCCAGGTGGCTACCCGGAGACGGGCCCACCTCGGCCGAAGCCAGGCCCACCTCGGCCGAAGCCAGGCGACCCCCTGCCGCCTCGCCAGGTGTCCGCCAGGAGGGGTCCACCTGAGCCGAGGTCGGCCGATCCTTCGCCTTTCGCCAGGTGGCCACCCGGGGACGGGCCCACCTCGGCCGAAGCCAGGCGACCCCCTGCCGCCTCGCCAGGTGTCCGCCCAGGAGGGGTCCACCTGAGCCGAGGTTGGCCGATCCTTCGCCTTTCGCCAGGTGGCCACCCGGAGACGGGCCCACCTCGGTCGAAGCCAGGCGACCCCCTGCCGCCTCGCCAGGTGTCCGCCCAGGAGGGGTCCACCTGAGCCGAGGTCGGCCGATCCCTTGCCTCTCGCCAGTTGGCCCCCAGAGACGGGTCCAGCTCAGCCGAGGTCAGACCGCTCGTACGGAAAGGCCCCCGGGGAGAGAGACGGGTCCCGAGACCACCCCTCGGGCCGTACAGACCCCAGACGGCGTCCCGTACGGAGGGCGGCGGCACGCGGAACGTCACTTGCATCGGCCCGGCAGGTCCCACAGCCGAGAGACCCGATCCTGACAGAACAGGCCCCATAAACGGATGGCGCCCATGCTCGGGGAAGGGAGCGCTCTCACAGAGCCCGAGGCTTGGCGATCGGCCGCTCTGCCAGCGCCGCCCTCCCTCTTTTTCTCTCCTGTCTTTGCCTTTTCCCTGCTGGGCCCGGCGGACGAGGCCGGAAAGCCGCCTGGCCTCCTTCACCAAAAAGGGAAAAGGAAGGAAAACAGGGGAGGGGAGTTTCCGAGGAGGAAAAGGACAAGCGCACGATGGAGGGAGATAAAGAGAGAAGAATCTGGGGACTACAAGGTAAGCCAATTAGCCTGGGGACAAGGGAGGAACACCGGCACAAGGCCTTGCGTCGAGAGAGAAACCAGGGATCCCGAGAGGGGAACACTGGGCGTGAGTTCGGCAAGCAAGCCCAGCCGAAATTCCGGTCCCCAGAGCGTTTCCTTCACCAATTAACTCTCTAAATCTGGGACCCTCTCGAGGGCCCGGGTGGGAGAGTCTGTTCCTTCTCGTCGTCTACTGACTTGACCGTCGGAGCTCCCTCGCCGGGATCCCCGGCCAGGGTCTTCTAACCCCTTTTCTTGCAGGTTCCCCGCGGGAAGGGAGGCTCCCTCGCCAGGCGGTCAGGAAGGATCAGCTGATCCGCGGCACGGGCGCGGCGACGAGAGCGGCAACAGATTGGCGCGCCAGGTAGGGGGGCAGGACACTAACCCCTAGTGGGAACCAGCTTTCTGCAGGTGTCGCGCTCTCCAGCAATGGTGGTCACTCGTAGTCGCGAGGCGTCCACCAGCCGTGTGGGAGAAGCCCACTCCCCTCCAGGGGGTCACACCCCCGAACGGGAGCTTCCGGCTCCTCCCCCTCTTTCGCAGCAGCCTGCCCCGGTGGACGGACCCCTTGCGGCCATCGTCCAGCAGCTGCAGACCTTGACCTCAGCGGTCCGACAGCTTCAGCATCAGCAGCGGTCCCTGGCCACTCAGCCTCAGCCAGGAACTCCCGCGGCCCGAGCCGCGGGGCAGCATGGGAGCCTGCGCTCAATCCAAGGCAGGCCGTCCCATCCGCGGGCTATCACCAACCCTCGGGGGAGCCACCAAGCTCCCGCGAAGAGAAACTATTCCGGTTCGGAGGATCACGAGAGTCGATCCCCGGCCGATGGGGCCGAAACGGCGCATCGCAGCAAGCGACGCCGAGGCCAGACCTCGCGCCGAGACCGATCGGCGCCCCCTTCACCTGCAGTCTCGGTGGAAGACTCCACCGACGAGGCCATCAGGCGCCAGGCCGAGAGGCGCTTAAAAGAGCATGAGCGCAAGTTGGCGGAGTTCGCCCGACGGTTCGCCGACCTGCAGAACTCGTCGGCTGGCCCGGCGGGCTACGACTCCCGCCCCCCCTTCTCTGAAGAAATCCAGGCGGAACCAATCCCGAAACGGTTCCGCATGCCGCAGGTGGACCCCTACGACGGGACCACCGACCCCCTGGACCATTTGGAGAGCTATAAAGCTCTCATGAGGGTCCAGGGCGCCACCGACGCCCTCCTGTGCATCGCCTTCCCTGCGACCCTTCGGAAGGCCGCTCGAGTCTGGTTCACCCGTCTCGAGCCCGGATCCATTTGCTCCTTCCAGCAGTTGGAAGGAAAGTTCGTGGCGCACTTCGACGCCTGTCGAAAGGTGCCAAGAGAGGTGGACAGCCTCTTCTCCATCCGCCAGCAGGACCAGGAGCTGCTCCGGGACTACATCACCCGGTTCAAGACCGCAGCACTGGAGATCTACAGCTTGGACGAGCCCGTCGCCATGCTGGCCTTGAAGCGCGGACTCAAGACGTCCCGCATAACCTATTCCCTGGACAAGAAGATGCCCAGGACGTATTCTGAGCTCCTCCTCCGCGCCCACAAGTACATCCGAGCGGAGGAGGCCGACCGCACCCGTCGAGAGCTAGACGGGAAGACTCCAAAGAAGCCGCTCCCGAGGGACATCCCGGGAGCTCGGAGGCCCGGGCCATCTGCCGAGCTCCGCCCAAATCCAAAGCCGAGAGGCGAAGCCACTCCAGAGCGGAGGTACACCCCTCTCCTCGCACCTCGAACGAAGATCCTCATGGAAATCGAGGGCGAGCGCTACCTCCGCCGACCTCCTCCTCAGAACCCGAGAGCCGCCCGAGACAAATCGAAGTACTGCCAGTTCCATCGTGAACACGGGCACGACACGGAGGAGTGTCGCCATCTGAAGTGGGAAATTGAGGAGCTGATCAGCAGGGGTTACCTCAGGAAGTTCATCAAGAATGAGGCCCCCTCTGAAGGGCAGCCGCTCGCGGCCCTACCGCCTGTCCCGGCGATCGACAACCGCCCAACGGAGAAGCCCGTGGGCATGATCTCGCGCGGGCCCGGCCGAGCAATGAAGAGAGCCCGGGAAGTTCCGGAGAATGTAATCCCTCCCGAGGGAGGGGAAATCAATGACAATGTAAACAACGATGCCGTGGTGGTCGAGATGACCATCGCGAAGCATCCTGTACATCGAATCATGGTGGATAGTGGAAGCTCGGCCGACGTACTTTTTTACGATGCTTTCTCTCGAATGAACTTATCTCCCGATCGGCTGAAACCAGTACACATCCCGCTGGTAGGTTTTACAGGAGACTCCGTGGGGGTCGAAGGAGAGATCACTCTCCCGGTCACCGCCGGATCTCCGCCCCGGCAGGCGACCGTCATGATAACATTCACTGTCGTCAAGCTCCCTTCACCTTACAACGCCATTCTCGGGCGTCCCGGGCTCAACCAACTGGACGCCACCATCTCCACGAGGAGGCTGTTGGTGCAGTTCCCCATGCCTTTCGGGCCCGGGGAAATGAAGGGGACAATCCAACCGGTTCCGCTCTGCCTCCAGACGGTCCCAGGCACCAGGAGTGCAGAGCTCGCCCACGATATCGAAGATCTCGATCTGAGAGAGAAGGAACCCAGGGGAGGGCCCGTAGAGCGCCTGCTAACTTTCCCCCTCAGTTCGGACCCCTTGAAGACGGTGCAAGTCGGGGCCCAGCTCCCCGAGGAAGAGTGAACCCGCCTGCTGGAGTTCCTCCGAGCCAACGCTGACATGTTCGCCTGGTCAGCGGCCGACATGCCGGGCATCCCGCCCGAGATCATCATGCACAGCCTGAACGTGGACCCAAGCTACCGCCCGGTCCGCCAGAAGAAGAGAAGCTTCGCCATGGAAAGGCAGAAGGCGATCAACGAGGAGGTAGAAAAGCTCCTCGCCGCCGGTTTTGTCCGAGAAGTCCAATACCCCAGCTGGCTAGCAAACGTGGTCATGGTAAAGAAGAGTAATGGTAAGTGGAGGATCTGTGTGGACTACACCGACCTCAACCGAGCCTGCCCGAAGGATAGCTTCCCTCTGCCGAAGATCGACCAGCTGGTCGACACCACATCGGGGCATCGCCTCCTGTCATTCACGGACGCCTTCTCCGGATACAACCAGATCCGGATGAACCCGGAGGACGAAGAGCGCACTGCCTTCATAACTGACCGCGGGACTTTCTGCTACAGGATGATGCCCTTCGGCCTCAAGAACGCGGGGGCGACGTACCAACGTCTAGTCAATAAAGTCTTCAAAGACCAGATAGGCCGCAACATGCAGGTGTACGTGGACGACATGCTGGTAATGAGCAAACTCGATTCGGACCACGTGGTCGACCTGACGGAAACATTCGGCAACCTCCGGCGCCATCAGATGAAACTCAACCCGGCGAAGTGTGCCTTCGGCGTCTCCGCCGGGAAGTTCCTGGGGTTTATGGTGACCCAAAGAGGAATCGAGGCCAACCCGGAGAAGGTCCAGGCCATCCTGGACATGGAGCAGCCCGCCTCCAAGAAGCAGGTGCAACAATTAACCGGTCGAGTTGCGGCCCTTAGCCGTTTTATTTCCAGGTCGGCGGACCGCTGCCGTCCCTTCTTCAAGGTGCTGAGGAAGATGAATGGCTTTGCTTGGACCGAGGAGTGCCAGCAGGCCTTCGAGGAACTGAAGAAGACGCTCGCGTCCCCACCTTTGCTGTCCAGGCCCGAGGAGGGAGAGGAGCTAACCCTCTACTTGGCGGTTACCCCGGAGGCCGTCAGCTCTGTCTTGGTCCGAACCGACGACCACGGGCTCCAGCGGCAGGTGTACTATACCAGTAAACTCCTCCGAGACACGGAGCTCAGGTATTCCCGGCCCGAGAAACTTGTTTTTGCGCTAATAGTGTCTGCCAAGCGTCTCAGGCCCTATTTCCAAGCGCACCCCATCGCTGTCTTGACGGACCAACCGCTGAAAGCGGTGCTCAGCCGACCCGATACTTCGGGATGATTGGCCAAGTGGGCACTGAAACTCAGCGAGTTCGACATTACATACCGACCGAGGTCGGCCATGAAGGCGCAGGTGCTGGCCGATTTCTTGGTCGAGTGTGCAGGCTTGGGCAAGGAGCCCGAGGAGGGCCCCCCACCCCGGTCGATGGAGATCGGCGCCGACGAGCCCGGAGAGGATGCCTGGATCCTCCATGTGGACGGGGCCTCAAACTCCGACGGAAGCGGAGCTGGGCTCATCCTTGCCAACGGCGACGGGGTCGTCGCCGAGTGCACACTCCGCTTCCAGTTTCCCGCAACAAACAACCAGGCGGAGTACGAGGCACTTCTTACCGGACTGAGAGTCTCTCGCGAGCTGGGCGTGACCAACCTCAGAGCTTTCACTGACTCCCAGCTCGTGGCGGGGCAGGTGTCCGGGGAGTACGTCGCGCACGACCCCCAGATGGCGAAGTATTTGGAGCTCGTCAAGGCGGGCGCGTCCAAGTTCCGGCGCTTCAACATCTTCCACATCCCCCGCGGGGAGAATGCCCGCGCGGATGCCCTCTCTCGGCTGGCAACCCTGCCGGACACGATGCTGGGACGCGCTCATGTGGAGCGACTTGAGGTCCCAAGCCTCGAAGCACCGGTGGAGGTCCATCAGGTCAGCCAGGAGCCCGGCTGGATGGACAAGTACGCTGCGTACATCACCAGCGGCACCCTGCCGGAGGACCGAGAGGCGGCTCGCCTCATCAGGAAGAAGGCCGTGCGGTTCGTCCTGATGGACGGGCAGCTATATCGAAGATCCTACTCTTACCCCCTCCTCAAGTGCATCGGACCCACAGAAGCTAAGCTTGTGCTCCAGGAGATTCACGAAGGCATCTGCGGGAACCACGTGGGGGGCAGGGCATTGACATACAAGGCCCTCCGTCAAGGCTACTTCTGGGAGACAATGAAGGAAGACGCCGCCGACTTCGTGAAGAAGTGCGATCGATGCCAGCGTCACGCCACGGTGCAGCGGCAACCCTCCAACCCAATCTCTCAGCTCTCAGCCCCCTGGCCGTTCGCCCAGTGGGGGATGGACCTCCTGGGCCCATTCCCGCTGGCGTCCGGTCAGCGGAAGTTCTTGATAGTGGCTATCGACTACTTCACGAAGTGGGTCGAGGCCGAGCCCTTGGCGAGAATCACCGAAGCAAACGTCGCCAAGTTCTTCTGGAAGTCCATCATCTGTCGCTTCGGCCTCCCCCACACCGTGGTCACCGACAACGGACGCCAGTTCGACTGTCGGGAGTTCGGAGACTTCTGCAGCGACCTCGGCATCAAGCATCGCTTCACCTCGGTGGCGCACCCTCAGACCAACGGGGAAGCCGAAGTCACGAACAGGACCATTCTTCAGGGCCTCCGCACGCGGCTAGACCAAGCCAGGGGCGGGTGGGCCGACGAGCTTCCCAGCGTTCTTTGGGCATACCACACTACCCCAAGGACGGCTACTGACGAAACTCCATTCAACCTCGTCTTCGGAGCCGAGGCAGTCATCCCGATCGAGCTCAGCCTACCCACACTGCGCGTGGAGCAATATGACGAGACAGAAAACCCGGCCAGGATGATGCTCAACCTAGACCTTCTCGAGGAAACAAGGGACAAGGCCCGAATCCGAATGGCGGCATACCGGCAGCGTGTAGCCAGATATTACAACTCCCGAGTGCGGCCGAAGGTTTTTCGTCCCGGGGACTTGGTCCTCCGACGCGCGGAAGCCTCCCAGCCACGGGAATGCGGCAAGCTTTCACCTAACTGGGAAGGCCCATATCGGGTGGCGGAAGCCCTCCCTCATGGAGTGTATTACTTGGAAGAATTGGGAGGTGCCAGGTTCCCCCGGACTTGGAACTCCTCGAACCTGAGAATGTACTACCAGTGATGTAAGGCTCCCAGTTTCTATAACAAAGCTTCCTCAGTTCACACACTCCCTCCAAAACGTCGACAAGAAGGCCTGAGGCATCGAGCTCAGTCCGGAAGATCCTGGGCTTCGGCCTGGAAGGTGGCGCCGAACCCAGTTCGCCCACGCGAGCCCGGAGCACAGCTCAGCAAGCCGCGCAAGGTTTGAGGAAGCCTGCGGCATTGAGCTCAGTCCGGAAGATCCTGGGCTTCGGCCTGGAAGGTGGCGCCGAACCCAGTTCGCCCACGCAAGCCCGGAGCACAGCTCAGCAAGCCGCGCAAGGTTTGAGGAAGCCTGCGGCATTGAACTCAGTCCGGAAGATCCTGGGCTTCGGCCTGGAAGGTGGCGCCGAATCCAGTTCGCCCATGCAAGCCCGGAGCACAGCTCAGCAAGCCGCGCAAGGTTTGAGGAAGCCTGCGGCATTGAGCTCAGTCCAGAAGATCCTGGGCTTCGGCCTGGAAGGTGGCACCGAACCCAGTTCGCCCACGCGAGCCCGGGGCACAGCTCAGTGAGCCGCGCAAGGCTTGAGAAAGCCTGTGGCACCAAGCTTAGTCCGGAGATCCCGAGTTTCGGTCTGGAAAACGGTGCAGAAACCGTGTTGTTCGCCCAAGCATGAAGGCAACCCAAAATCGGACCTGCTCAAGGTTTGCCTCGCTGTGACGTGGCTCAGCGGCCCCATCCTTCGATTTGAGCAATGGAAGGACCAGGCCTGCAGTTACTTCAGGTGTTCTAGACCGACATCTCAGAAAGAAAAGAAGAGAAAAGTATAACGAAACGATGAACAAGGTTTCGATAAAGCTTGGATCTTCATTAATGTAAGTAGTTGTTACAAGCTGGGAGCCCCGACAGGCCGGGACTCCCCAAAAAACAAAAACTACAAAGATAGAACGAAAAGATGGTGCCGGGTCACTGGGGCGCGGGTTCGGAACCATCTGCCGGAGGCGCGGGCGCTGCTTCCTCAACCTTGCAGTTGCCGGCTCCTGGGGCTGTTCCGGGGCCGCGGCATCGCTGGTCGACGGCGCCGCAGGCGTCGCTCTAGCCGCGCCGGGAACCCTGCTCTCGCCCCCTGGCTTCCGGCCGCCGACGACGACCCCGCTCAGGTCCAGGTGGGGGAAGAAGGCCCCCACCTTCTCCCGGCACATCCGGAACCCCTTCAGGAAGGAGTCCACGGCGGCCTCCCGGACCTCCGCCGTGAACTCGTCGGAGGCTCGGAACTTGGGGACGGCTTCTTGCGCTTCCCGCTTGGCCGCCTCCAGGAGCCCGTTGACGTAGGCGCTCCGCTCTTTCGCCGCGGCCACCTCTCGTCGGGCCTCCTCCAGCTGGCGCTCCACCCAGTTGGAGTGGGCCTGCAGGCGGGCCTTCTCCGCCGCCTCCTCCTCGGTTCGGCGCTGGTTGGAGGCCCGCTCCTCCGACAAGGAGGCCTCCAGCTCCTTGTTCCGCTCCTCGGAACGCGCCAGGTCGGACCAGAGGGCTTGCTTCTCGGCTCGCAGCTCGGCTCCCTTCTCCATCAGATCCTTCACGTCGGCCGCGAGCTTGCCGAGCTTCAGCTCCCGATCGGAGTCCCTCTTGGCATTCCTACGAGGTAATTCCTCAGTAAGAGGACGTCGTTCCCGATCTGCAATACAAAGGCAACACCTGTCAGAGCAGAGGCAGAAAAGCCTCGAGGTTGAAAAAAAAAGAAAGAAGAGGAAGCTCGCACTTACCGTGAAAAGCTGAGGAAGGATGCCGAGCAGGGCGTCCGCATAGTCTCGGCCGCCCCGAGCTCGGCGGTCCCGGGCGGTGGAGGCGTACTCCATCATCTTCTCCGCCAGTCCCCTGTCGAGGATGACCGAGTCCCGGTGGGAGATCACCGGTGCCGGACCTTTCGGGCCGACCCCTGCGGCAGCTGCCCCCTCGGCCGGAGCCGCAACCGACGGGCCGGCGGTTGCCACAGACGGTGCTGTCGGGCTGGCGGCAATGACGGGCCCGGAGACAGGCGGAGCGACGGGCGCTGGAGCTCTCTCCGCGGCGCCGCCAGGCCGCGTGGCCGAAGTACCAGGAACCCCGCCCTGAGGTGGCCTGGGCGGGGAAACGGCAGCATCTGGGTCGGGCACGGTCGCCGCCACGACCTCCCGGCTCGCCTCTGTACGAGCCCTCTTCGCTGCGGGCTCGTCCACCTCCACGGCGTCCCGCTGGGCCGCCCCTTCCAGGAGGTTCTCCAAAGAAAATTTCATCCCTGCAAAATGAAAAAGACAGAAGGTCAGACAGCTCGACTTTAAAAAAAAAAAAAAAAAAAAAAAAAAAAAAAAAAAAAAAGAGAGGGGGAGGTAGAAATCAATGCGGGGCCGAATCTCACCAGTCTCACGGATGGGACTGATGCCGGCCTCATAAAGGTTCTGCTCAGAGAGCAGAACCTCGAGCGCCGGGACCACGTCACTCAGGAGCTGGGCGTAGGACTCCTGGTCCGCAGACTCCACTCGGGAATTCCGGTTCGGCGACCGGTCCGGTTCGCTCCAGGCCCAATCGACGTCGTCGACCGAGGCGAAGAAAAACCGGCTCTTCCATCCCTTGACCGAGGAAGGGAGGTCGAACCGGAGACACCTAGGCCGGGGCGAGATGTACCACCAGCCGTCATCGGTGGAGCACTTCTTCAGGGTGAACAGGGCCCTGAAGAGAGAAAAACGGGCAACGAACCCGTGAAAGTGGCAGAAGACAATAAAGGAAAAAATGACCCGGATGGCATTAGGAGCCAGCTGGGCCGGGACGAGCCGGAAGTGGCTGAGGAAGGAAAGAAAGAAAGGGTGCAGAGGAAAACAAAGACCCCCGAGGAGGAAGTCTTCGTAGAAAGCAATGCGGCCGGGGCCACTCATGGTGACGCGCTCCCCGGACCGTGGAGCAAAGAGACGGATAGACCCCGGGATGCCATAGGCATCCCGGAGCAGAGAAAGGTCACCTTCGGTCATGGTAGAAGCATGACCGGAGGGACCGGCGGGAAGAGATGGCGGAGCAGGAAGAGAAGGCAAGGCAGGAAGAGAGCGGAGGGGCACGGCAGGCGCAACCGGAGGGGGCCGGATCCCCCTGGGGATGCCAATAGTGACACCCCCGGGTTGCAAACGTCGGCGGACCTCCTCTGGGATTACCTCCTCATCCGAGGAGGAAGAAGATGGAGTCCTCGGCCGGGATGGACCAGCCTCGTCCGGATTGGAGGAGACATGGCGACGGCGCGCCATGGAAAAGGAAAGGACAAAGAAATCGGACAGAGAATGCGAAAGAAGGAGGGGGGGCCGAAGAAGGAGAAGGAGGCACTCACCGAAAATGCACAAACGAGCGCGAGCAGCAGAAGTTGTTAGCCTGCAGCAAACCGCCCACGAAGCAAGGGAAAAGGCCTCGTTCTGGAAAGTCCCCTCCCTTTCAAACTCAGCCGACAGCAGCCGTACCCATCATTCCGCCTCCGACCACTGGATGGTCGCCACGTGGGCGCACGCCCGACACCGACGCCTCGTTAGCAGAGTAACGGCCTCTGCCTCGAGGCGACGCATTGATTACGGGCAAGTGGACGACGCGTGGCGGCTCCCCATAGGTCTTCAGCCGCATCGAGCCACGACGAGCGAGGATCGTGGCAATTATGATGCGAGATCTTCGCCTCCCCACGTCATGTCCGTATTTAATCCCGACGTCCCGTTCTGCGACGTCCTGACGGAACGGCGGGCTGGGGGGCAACTGTTACAGCCGTGACAGTGACGTGGACAGGCTCAGGCATCGCCAAATGAGAGCAAGCCACGTGTAAGTTTCTCCGCCGGATTTTGTGCCACGTCCACATGGCTAGGAGCGGCAAAGTCCGCACCACCCTACGACTGTTTAAAGCAAACCGCCCTCGCCGAGGTCAAGCTCGGCCCGGAGTTCCTCTACCACTTCATCGGTGCCCGAGCCCGGAGGGTTCCGACCGAGTGAGGTCGACCGAAGTCGGGCGGCCCCCTGCCGCCTCGCCAGGTGTCCACCCAGGAGGGGTCCACCTGAGCCGAGGTCGGCCGGTCCTTCGCCTTTCGCCAGGTGGCCACCCGGAGACGGGCCCACCTCGGTCGAAGCCAGGCCCACCTCGGCCGAAGCCAGGCGATCCCCTGCCGCCTCGCCAGGTATCCTCCCATGAGGGGTCCACCTGAGCCGAGGTCGGCCGATCCTTCGCCTTTCGCCAGGTGGCCACCCGGGGACGGGCCTACCTCGGCCGAAGCCAGGCGACCCCCTGCCGCCTCGCCAGGTGTCCGCCCAGGAGGGGTCCACCTGAGCCGAGGTCGACCGATCCTTCGCCTTTCGCCAGGTGGCCACCCGGAGACGGGCCCACCTCGGTCGAAGCCAGGCGACCCCCTGCCGCCTCGCCAGGTGTCCGTCCAGGAGGGGTCCACCTGAGCCGAGGTCGGTCGATCTCTTGCCTCTCGCCAGTTGGCCCCCGGAGACGGGTCCAGCTCAGCCGAGGTCAGACCGCTCGTACGGAGAGGCCCCCGGGGAGAGAGACGGGTCCCGAGACCACCCCTCGGGCCGTACAGACCCCAGACGGCGTCCCGTACGGAGGGCGGCGGCACGCGGAACGTCACTTGCATCGGCCCGCCAGGTCCTGCAGCCGAGAGACCCGATCCTGACAGAACAGGCCCCATAAACGGATGGCGCCCATGCTCGGGGAAGGGAGCGCTCTCACAGAGCCCGAGGCCTGGCGACCGGCCGCTCTGCCAGCGCCGCCCTCCCTCTTTTTCTCTCCTGTCTTTGCCTTTTCCCTGCTGGGCCCGGCGGACGAGGCCGGAAAGCCGCCTGGCCTCCTTCACCAAAAAGGGAAAAGGAAGGAAAACAGGGGAGGGGAGTTTCCGAGGAGAAAAAGGACAAGCGCACGATGGAGGGAGATAAAGAGGGAAGAATCTGGGGACTACAAGGTAAGCCAATTAGCCTGGGGACAAGGGAGGAACACCGGCACAAGGCCTTGCGTCGAGAGAGAAACCAGGGATCCCGAGAGGGGAACACTGGGCGTGAGTTCGGCAAGCAAGCCCAGCCGAAATTCCGGTCCCCAGAGCGTTTCCTTCACCAATTAACTCTCTAAATCTGGGACCCTCTCGAGGGCCCGGGTGGGAGAGTCTGTTCCTTCTCGTCGTCTACTGACTTGACCGTCGGAGCTCCCTCGCCGGGATCCCCGGCCAGGGTCTTCTAACCCCTTTTCTTGCAGGTTCCCCGCGGGAAGGGAGGCTCCCTCGCCAGGCAGTCAGGAAGGATCAGCTGATCCGCGGCACGGGCGCGGCGACGAGAGCGGCAACACTGCCGATCCCACCGGGACTACGGCCACAATACTAAGGAATGCATCCAGCTGAGGGATGCGATTGGGGATCTTATCAAAAGAGGGTATTTGGGGTGGTACATTGGTCGTCAAGGACATCGGTCAGAAGCTACTGTTCCCTAGCCACCTCCTGAAGAGGCCGAACTGCCAAATCAAAGGCTCACCAACGAAGGTGTGGGGATGATACACCGCCCTATCGACTGGAGAAAAGACGAGGACGATGTCCCAAAGTGACTCAAGGACAATAATGCTATCCTCTTCTCCGACGATGACCTTGCGGGAGTCCGGCTCCTGCATGATGATCCCATTGTAATCTCGGCCGTTGTGGCCAACTATGATATACAGCGAATCCTTGTTGATAATGGAAGTTCGACTGATGTCTTGATCTACGATGTATTCTCTAAAATGTATTTGCCTAGACATCAACTACGGGGATCCTCCATACCGCTCACTGGCTTCAGGGGTAATCAAGTTGATGCCGAGGGAGAAATAGTATTGCCTGTGATCCTTGGCACTGAACCTCGACAAAAAATGCTGCCGATCAACTTCACGGTAGTCCAAACCCCCTCGACTTACAACATCATTCTCGGGCGGCCTGCTTTGAACAAGTTTCGGACCATGATGTCCTCTCATTATCTCCTGCTACGCTTCCCCACCAGGAATGGTGTCGGAAAAATTAGAGGAGATCAGAGAGCGGCACGGCAGTGCCTGACGATCCAAGACAAGCACTTCAATGATTCTACCACCCTAGATCAGTTGGATCCGAGAAACACAACCACAGATTCTGGTGAATCCATGGAAAGAACTGTCCTGGTACCTTTGACAAAGGAAGACCCCACCAAAGTTGTGCAGGTCGGGAGTATGCTTGATGAAGAAACCAGAACGGAGCTGATTCGCTTCCTCAGAGACAATGCCGATGCCTTTGCCTGGATAGCTTCGGACATACCAGGGATTCTTGCCGAAGTAATCACTCATCAGCTGGAAGTTATTCCCGGGTATAAGCTAGTTCAGCAGAAGAAAAGAAGCTTTGCTCCTGAAAGACAAAAAGCCGTGGACGAGAAAGTAAGCAAACTCATCAGAGCAGGGTTCATCCGAGAGGCCCACTACCCCTAATGGTTGGCCAATGTGGTAATGGTGAAAAAAGCTAATGGCAAGTGGAGGATCTACATCGATTACACAGACCTCAACATGGCTTGCCCAAAAGATAGCTTCCCTCTCCCGAAGATTGATCAGCTGGTCGAGCCACTGCCGGCCACCAACTACTGAGCTTCATGGATGCTTTCTCTGGCTATAATCAGATCAGGATGGATCCCCGAGATGAGGAGAAGATGGCCTTTATCACCGACAAAGGTTTCTACTGCTACAAGATGATGCCATTTGGTCTCAAGAATGCCGAGGTAACATTTCAAAGGCTAATCAACAAAATGTTCGAAAAGCAATTGGGAAGGAACATGGAGGCCTACGTCGATGGTATGATCATCAAGAGCCTCCTCCGAAAAGATCATATCCAAGACCTGGAAGAATCATTTAGTGTTCTGCGACGTTACCGCATGAAGCTGAACCCAACAAAGTGCGCCTTCGGGGTCACTTCGGGTAAGTTCTTGGATTTTCTTGTCACCAAACTAGGGATTGAGGCAAATCCTGAGAAGATCCAAGCCCTAAAGGATACGAGGCATCCCTCCTGCAAGAAAGAAGTCCAGCAGTTAACTGGGAGAATTGCCTCCCTATGCAGGTTCATTTCTCGTTCAGCCAAGTAATGTCTCCCATTTTTCAAGGTACTTCGGCAGTCAAAGGACTTCAAATGGTCCGAAGACTGTCGTACTGCCTTTAAGAGTTAAAGAAGTACCTAGAAACCCCACCTCTACTCTCCAAACCTCAAGAAGGCGAGGTGCTTTACCTGTACCTCTCTGCTTCAGATGAAGCAATTAGTTTAGTCCTTGTCCGAAGAGATGAAGACGGATCCCACAAGCCGATTTACTACATCAGCAAGGTTTTGCATGATGCTGAAACGCGGTATGCGAAGATGCAGAAGCTGATCTACTCTCTGGTGATTGCAGCAAAGCGACTACGACCGTACTTCCATGTCCATGCCATCGTGGTGCTGACCGATCAACCGCTCAAGACCATTCTCCGGTCTCCGGACACCTCAGGAAGGATAGCCAAGTGGGCTATGAAGTTACGTGAATTCGATATCAACTTTCAGTCTCGGTCGGTTATGAAGGCCCAGGTGCTCTCTGATTTCCTGGCTGAATGCACCTGGAGGCCCGAAGACAAAGTACCTTCGACAGAAGGGGAAGTTTCGAAGGAGATGAAGTCCATTTGGATGCTCCACGTGGATGGAGCTTCCAATGCTACTGGGTGTGGAGCCGGTCTTCTGCTGGCCGAACCCGACGGTCATACCATAGAGTACGCACTTTGATTCTCCTTCCATGCTTCTAATAACCAAGCTGAATACGAAGCCTTGCTCGCCAGACTTCGGATCGCCAAAAGTTTAGGAGTTCAACAACTCCGGGCATTTTCAAACTCCTAATTGGTTGTGAACCAAGTTAAAGGAGAATACGAATCTAGGGACCCAACCATGATGCAGTACTTAGAGAAGGTACGAGGCTTATCCTCTCAACTGGAGCATTTCGAGATTATCCATGTCCCTCGATCAGAGAATTTTCGGGTGGATGCATTATCTCAACTTGCTACTACAACACCAGAATTTCTCGGGTGCATCTTTGTTGAATATCTTGAAACTCCAAGTATAGCCGAAGAGACTAAGGAGGTGCACCGATCGATGCCGAGCCAAGCTGGATGGATCCCATCATCAAGTTCCTAAATGAGGGCGTGCTACCGAGAGACAAGACAGAGGCCAAGAAAATCCACTGTATGGCATCCCAATATGTCATCTTAGACGGGATCCTCTATAAGAGGTCATTTTCTCAACCACTGCTAAAGTGCTTGGGACCGACGGATGCGGATTATGTCCTGAGAGAGGTCCACGAGGGCATATGCGGTGATCACTTGGGAGGTAGGTCTTTGGCATACAAGATCATTCGACAAGGATATTATTAGCCCTCCATCCAGAAGAACTCGGCTAACTTCGTACGAAGGTGTGACCAATGCCAACGGTACGCCAACATTTAGAGGCAACCTGCAACTCACTTGACTCAATTGATGGCCCCTTGGCCTTTTGTCCAATGGGAAATGGATATTCTTGGCACATTCCCACCGGCCTCTGGATAAAGGAAGTTCCTTCTTGTGGCCATCGACTACTTCACAAAGTGGGTGAAGCCGAACCACTAGCCCAGATCACAGAAGGCAAGGTGGAGAGTTTTGTAAAAAATTCCATCATATTCTGATTTGGCATCCCACATGTTATAATCACGGACAACGGGAGACAGTTCGACAATCCGAAGTTCAAGGACTTCTGTGCTCGATATCATGTTCAGCACCGGCTAACCTCCGTTGCCCACCCACAGTCCAACGGAGAAGCCGAAGCAACTAATTGGACCATTCTCCACGGTTTGAAGTCGAGGTTGAACGCCGCCAAAGGGATTTTGGATCGAAGAGCTGACCTCCATTCTCTGGGCATATCGAATTACCCCAAGAACGGCCACCGACGAGTCTCCGTTCAACCTAGCATACGGTATTGAAGCCGTGCTACCTATCGAAGTCTCCCTACAATCCTTAAGAGTTGACAACTACGAAGAGCGTGGAAACTTCGATCGTAGAAGGATCGACCTGGATCTGTTGCCAAGCACCAGGCTTCAGGCCCAGATAAGAACGGTGGCATACCAACAAAAGGTCGCCAAATATTACAACTCCAGAGTGAAGGAGCAGATCTTCCGCATAAGAGACATGGTATTACGAATGGCAGAAGTATCCAGGCCAACAGAACATGGTAAACTTTCCTCCAACTAAGAAGGTCTGTACCAAGTCGAAGAAGTTATTCGACCAGGAACATATCGACTCAAGACCATAGATGGAAAACCTCTATCCCGGCCATTGAATGTACAAAACCTTTGTAAATATTATCAATAAACAGATTCCTAAATTTTTTGTGCAAATTTGCTCAACTCTACTCAACTCAGAACGGCCTGTTGCCCCGACTGAATAACAACAGCCTAAGTGACCCGATCTAAGAAATCGGCCAACTGTGCAAAGGAGAGTCTGATCCACTCACCTTATCGGTATGCCTGACGAGCGCAATGGATGGCCTAGTCAGGCCACCAAGAAGATCGAAGGCACATGGATGGTTCAGATAACCTACCCTACAGAAAACCCGAAGACGTGCCGGGACAGGCCTAATCAGCCTACCTTACACTAAAAAAAAAGAAAAGAGGCGCAGGGATGGTTTTCATAACCTACCCTACGGTAAATCCGAGGACGCGCCAGGACAGGCCTAAACAGCCTACCTTGATCACGACAGAAATGCACAGGGACGGTGCAGACACCCCACCAATGGTGAATCCGAAAATATGCTTAAAATGACCAATGTCGTCCTTCTTGTCGACAACAAACATCTCTGGGATGGCCCAGCCGGCCTCACATCTTCCCTATAGACCGCAAATGGTCGAGAAATCTACGCTCTAGATGTGACATAATGCAACATATCGCAAAGGACATATGGGAAGAGGTAAGAAAAGTTGGGATATTTCATTCTTTTTCGAATTTTTTACAAAAAGAAAAAGAAAAAACTCTCACAAAGAGAGGACAAAAAAACAAAAGGAGGAGAAGGGTTGCGGGAAAGCATTTTCAATAACCTCCCGCCGGTTCTTTCCTGTACCGGCGAGGGAAGTTCTGGAAGGATGATGAAGGGACCCCGGAGTTCCTATCCGGACCAGAATCCGACCCCTTTTCGGAGTCAGAATCAAACTCGTGTCCGGGAAAGGGAACAGAGGGCTTGATGTTGTCCAGGCTCTTCAAGTCATAGAACTTGAAGGCCTTCCCCGTGCTCTCCCGGAACCCCTGATGGTAGGAGTCTAAAGCCGCTTCGGTGACCTCCTCCTTGAAAGCAGCAGACGCCTTGAAGTCTGAGATAGCATTTGCCGCCTCCTTCTTGGCCCCCTCTGCCTCCGCGACTGCCGCCGCAACCTGGGCCCTGGCCTCCTTCAGTTGAGCCTCCAACATGCGGACCCTCTTCTCCAAGCAATCCATGATAGGCTCATCATCGTCGCTCGGTTCAAAGAGCCCCGGACTCCTCTTTATTTTGGGATCAATAGCCCTCTTCTTCGCTGCCTTTCGAAGCTTGGAGGTGCTGAACCTCATTTTCGACTGGAGCACTAGGAAGGAAGAAGAAGTTTGAGAGGATGATAACCCTTCACAGAAGAGGACAAGGTCCTATTTATAAGAACTCTGCACCCACGACTAGCCACAGGGAAGTGTGCTCCACATCTTTTCCTAGCCGCATCAAAGAGCACCACGTGTCCAAGCGACGCTTCGAGAACCAAAAGATCGCTTGAGGGTCATTCTCAGGACAGCAACTGCCGAGGCTTCGAATCCGGAGGAATTCCCATCATGCAGCAGCGACATTAATGGCTCCTTTTTAGAAAAAGGAGATCTGGCGGCACGCAAGGTACAAGAAAACATGACTACACGAATATCAACACACCGCGTGGACAATGAGAATCACAATCAGACTTCCTTAATTACCGATCAATAGGGAGGTGACACCTGTCTATCATGTCTATCCCAACAGACAGATTTAGTTATGAAAGGAAGGTGACATCAGCCTGATCGACCGTAGACGGTCTTCGACAACGAAGTTCTAACTTATTCCAAAGTTCATCTTCGTCAACTACCAATCAAACGGCCTTCGGCCATGGCCGTTCGACCAAGCAGAAGAAGGAACAATAAAGCTTGGATTACATACTGACTTTTTTTAAGCTACATCCGAAAACACAACATGGCACATGCAGGAGAAGAAAGAGCTACTTTAAAATCCAAGGAAGTTGTCATGCAAAAACCATTGATGACATAAAAAAAAATGCTTAAAGCAACTTAGATTATTCAACGTCAACTGGAGGAGACCCAACACCGCAGGATTGAAGCAACTTATCAACCTGCGTGGAAAGGATCTCGTCGACTTGGGCCGGGACCGGAGAACCTTCAGCTTGGGCTTCCTCAACCTGAGTCCCCTCCTGAATTGGGATCAGGGTTGAAGCCACCCCCAGATCTTCGACTGAGGCAGAGGCCTCTTCTCTCGGACACATCACCTCTTCGGCCTCTTCCGTGGCCTCGGCCTCCTCCTCCTCCTCCTCTTCTTCTTCTTCGACTATGTTGAAGGAAGGGATGCCAGAGAGATCAAGGTGGGGGAAGGCCTCCTTTACCTTGGAAAGTCTGTCGTTAAAGCTATGCTGGTAGCCGTATAGGGATGTTTCATTCATCTCCTCTTGGAATTGTGAAGACTTCCTGAAGTCTACTACAGCATCGTCCACCAGCTTTCTCAAGGCCGCGGACTCTCTCTTGGCCGCTTCAGACTTTAGAATTGCCTCTTCGGCCCTCCTGGCAGCTTCCTCCGTCGCTTTGGTCAAACTCTCTATTCTTTCTTGGTTCTCCTTGGCAGTTTGCTCCAAGGAGTTGACTTGCTTTTTGCTCTTCCTCCACCCTGCCCCTTGCTCCGTATTGTCAACTGGGCACTTTTCAGTTCACTCTTCAGCTCATGAACTTCAGCATCCGCTCGAGCGAGATGGTTTTCCATGGACTGCCTCAGCTCTTCGGCCACCTCTTTTGGCCGTGTAAAGTTCCTCCTTGAGGCCATGAATGAGACTGTCAATATTTCCCAGGCCCTCCTCCATAAAGGTTAGGTCATAGACCAACTGCATTAAAAATATGAAGTTATGGATCAAACAATTCTCAGAGCAAAGCAGACAGCAAGGACCATACCTGTTGCAGGGCCGAAAAAGAATAATCAGACACCCTGGAAAGGTTCCGACTACGGAGAACTGCCAAATCGTGAGGCAGCAATGTGTTCTTCAGTGCCTGCCTGACTACGGTGGGGACCAGCAGTCCCCCCATAGGAAAAAGCTCCAAAAAGTTTGCCAAACGGCTTCCAGCTGGGGAAGCCCCACGGGCGAACTCTCCCTCAACTTGCGATGCTTTGCCCTTATCAGCTGCAGGGGGGTGAAGCGGTGGCGCGTCCGCCGCCTGAGGCGGACTCCCCCTTGCTCGAACCGGGAAGGTAACCGCTAGAGGAATTTCAACCGAATGAGGTCTTGATGGGGCCCTCTCCGTGGGTACCACATCTTCCCTTGAGGTCCCTCAGGAAGATGAAGTGCTCCGATCCCCCTCAGGACCGTCTCTTCGGACCTTCTTCTGAACTGCTGACCTTGTGAGAGGGGCTTGAGCTACCCTCTTCTCAGAAGTCTGATGGAGCCAGCTCAGGCCAGGCTTCATTCCGCCACCTACAAGCAGAGAAGTTTTTTAAAGTCGACTGAGCTACAATAAAAATAGGAGAAAAGGGGCAGAAATTTTTGTCACTATACCTAATACAGAGAACTTGCTAATCTCCGCAAGATAGAGATTTCTGTCCTCCAACAACTCGCGGATAGGGGCGACTTCCGAATTAATCAGACGATCGTAATCCAACTGGTCAGCCGCCAAGACCTTTTTCCCATCGTTGGCAGTTAGACGAAGCTTCTTCCAAACAATGTCGAAGCCACATGGATCAATGGACAATACAAACACAAAAACAGGTTTCCACCCGTGGATGGCGCTGGGCATGTCCTTGATGATCTTGCGGCCCGGTCAAGGGCCGATCACCCACCATCAACTGCTATGAAAATCCCTCTTGAGTACAAAAAGGGCTGTGAATAAGTTGGTCTTAGGTTCTATGTTAGCAATGCGGCACAACCAGAAATCCGCAGACGTTCCGGATGTTATTCAGGGTCAATTGCGCCGGCACCACTTGGTACAGACGAAAGATTTTGATGAAAAAAATGATGCAGGGGAAATCGAAGGCCAGCCTTCAGATAGTCTTCATACACGACTAAGCACTCGGGAGGAGGTTTGTTTGCCCGTTCCTCATATGCGAGGAGGACGAAAGGAAACCCCTCGGGAATACGATAGCGTTCCCGAAGAAGGGTCATCTTTCCCCGTGAAACTGAACTAGGGATCGACTCCGGACCTACTATGTCACCGGCCCCCGAGGGCCCAACTTGTCCCCCCTGACTTTCTACAGCTTCTTCCATGATAAAAGAATGAAACAAAAAGGTAGAAGGAAGATTCTACCTGCAGAATAGACTGGTAGTCAAGAACAAGAAAGGCTGAGTGAAGAATTAGGCAATGTTAAAGAAGCTTCCTCAGCCAGACCTTCTCTCTTTTCCAAAAGAAGACCAGGAGCCTCTAAAGTCCCACCAGATTGATTTGACAAAGGGTAACCCAAGGAGGTAACCCATCTTGAACCAGCGGCCAGGATGAAGCACATCCATCATCCAACAGGCAGGGAGAAGCCATCACAACCACCCAAATCCCAACCGAAAGATTGGCTGAACCATCACGCAACGGAAAAAGAAGAGACGGTCCTAGGGCCACTCGTTCTATTCTTCTCCCCCAATCAGGAAGTGACAACTGTCCACCGCCTGATTCCCAAATCAACCAACAGTCATGATGGGTAGTCTAATCAGAGATCTCATGATCATCCACTATACTATCCCCTCGGAGGAAAACGACAAATCATTGGTACTCTCACTTCTCGAGACAAATCTTTGCTTCAAAAATTGAGAGTAGGGGGGCAACTGTTGGGATATCACAGTCCAAGTACAAGCCGAACACCGATTTGGTTGACCGAAGACCTTTCCTCTGAACCAACAACTTCGGGCCTAGAAAGTTCAGGCCAACTACGGGCAACTCAAGGCTCTCCGCTGGCCTACGACATCCGAAGGCAAGACCTTCGGATTATGTCTTCAGCACTAACCGAAGACCAAGCTTCTCGTCGACTTCCAAGGACATACTCTTCGTTTCCTGTCGAAGACATGATCTCCGGCCCTTGGTAAACACCAAGTCCTCGACTCATGCTGAAGACAGGATCTCCGGCCGAGAAGATCTGAAGACGAGGAGATTCTCGATTTAATTATGAGAATCTTCCTAAGCGGGGAAATTCTGAAGATGGATCCAGGATCTGTCCCAGATATGCAACAGTAACCAACGGTTACTATCGACTATTTCCATACCACGATCATGGCGCGCAACTCCAGCTACCACGCCTCCGGTCTGGCCGGAACCGCTCAATGACAATCCACGATTGCCAATCACGGGGAGAAATTAACTTCCCGTAATCACTGGGAGAAGAACAGATCTGCAGGTTGGACGGCCCCTTATAAATAGCGGTAAGAAGAAATGATCGAGGTACATACAAAAAAATTTACAAAGCCTTTCTCTCTGCTTCTCCAGAATCTTTTCCATTCTGTGGCTGGGGCCCGCCTCTGACTTAGGCATCGGAGTGTCCCCCGCCGGAGCAACTCCGACAAGGGACCTATTTTGCAGATGAACCGGAGAGTGGTCCTGTGGTGCAGCAGCTCTAACTGGCCGGAACAGGGACTCCATGCCAACACCAATCTTATGTGGATACCATCCAAATAATCATAATACTACTAAGGCACTGATAGAGATCTTGCCTCATATCTAATCAGTTGTAGATTCGAGGTATGATCTATGTATGATGACTCGATTAAATTCAGGAACTATTTTCTAAGATCCATGATAGGTTAGATTGAATTAGAGATGAGAATTTTTCTTCTTTATATTCTCATTCTATCAGCCGGCATCTATCGAACATTACCTGATGAGATAAGGGCATGCAGGGTAGCTACACCAGCAAGGGCGGACCGCCCGAGGGTAGGGGATCCTTGGCCCCTCTTAATTTTTTTAATTTTTTTTATAAGTTAATTTTTTAAAAAACTTTTAAATATGTACAAAAATGGACCATCAGGAGGGCAAGGAGGCCCCTTGGCCCCCACTAATATTTTTAATTTTTTTTATAAATTAAGATTTTATGTAAACTTTTAAATATTTATATTTATTTATATATTTGGCTCTTATAAATTTTGGAATATTAAATATACTTTGAAAAATCTTAGAAAAAACTTTTAAAATGAAACAAATACTATAAATCAACTTTTTCTACTTGAAAGTTGGATTACTACCAAATTTATTTTTCATTTTTATTAAATTATTTTCATAATTTTTTAGGAGAAGACAAAGAATTTTCTTTTTGTTATTCGACCAGCATCCGTCTCCAGAATTTGTCATGGTTGAAGCCACTGCACGCAATCAGCACCATTCCATTCACCACACCGATGGATAAAATGGCAGCCGGACTTATCATGTGATACGATCAACAGAACGCTCCCATGATGAGACCAGGCGGTTGCACATATACAAGGTTGGATATCACCGATGCACTGGCCTATGACTGCCATCTCGGTAGCCTTCGTTAGCCTCGCTGCACTGACGAACATTGCGTGTAGTGAAGCCACGCATCTCTTAGCGATGAATCCATCGCGTAGCATAATTGAATCTTGAAGGGCACGGGAAGGTGGGCGCCCGTAGCTCAATGAATGTCACATCCCATTGTGCAGCGCCAACGGTACTCGGCACGACGCTGCCATTATAGTGGTCGGTGCGCACGCATCCTCTATGAGTCCGTGATGCTTATTACTCTTCCGGTTTCAATTACTATTATAGAGAAAATATTTTCAAAAATAAAGATTGTCAAGTCCAGATTATGCAATAAGATGAAAGATAATTTTTTTATTGATTATTTAGTCACTTATATCGATAAGGAGATAGCTGAAAATTTTATGATACATTCCATTATTAATGAATTTAATCTTATGAAACAAGATAAATATAATTTAAGTAATATTTATAAAAAATATTTAAATTAATTTTAATTATTTATTAATATTTTTTATTTTTATATTTTTTTAATTTTTTTTTTTAGGAAAGTTAGTATGATCGGTTCCCGTACATCAGGTTTAACTCCCTGTACCTTTTATTCGATCAATATATATATATATATATATATATAAAATATAAAATATTCTACGAAACGGGGAGCAAATATTTTGTTTCTCTTTCCAGGATTGAAAAAGTTGCCACCAAACGGTTTAAATTCTAAATTCTATATTCTACAACCCCGTCTTCTAAGCTTAACACATCCAAAGGATGCCCACGCAGGGAGGTCCCTACCAGGGGCAAATGAGAAGCTCTAGAAGAGGACTGACCAGAACTGGAAGGAGACAGGAAAGGGACGTGTAAGACGCGTACCCTCCCAAATTAAACCAAGCAACACCGGGCTGCTAATGGAGTCCTAACAACGGCTCGATTTGTTAACCGGGCCCTTCTTAACTAGATTTCCTTCTCAAGTGGGTCCGGCCATTGGAATCTAAACACATGTGAAACCGGAAGGTCCAGCGCCGATACTGGACCCGTCAAGATCACCATGGGACATCATTTTACGGTCCTGCAAAATTCCAGAGCTCAGCTGTCTGGACTCCAAGCTCGGTCGAGTATTGACGAAAATTGGGTGGGGATTTCTCTGCAGACAGCTTTCTTTGCTCTTGTATTCTTCCTTCCAGACCCATCCAACCTTTCATGGACCATGCCGCTTAATTCTTTCTTTCACATGCGTGGTTAAAGTAATGGGCTTAAATAATCGTATGATATATGTAATAGCTCTTTCGCCAGCGTCAACTACTCTCCTCTCCGCTAAGTTAAGATGACAGCTATATTAACAAAGATGAGATCACTATTTAAACATTAATTACAACATTCCTTTATCAAGTTTTCTCCCCTCCCCCCCTCCCCCGCTACAAAAAAAAAAAAAATGCACAACATTTTTAAAAGAATATATTTTTTTTTGTTAGTAACTAAAAGTTCAAAGAGCAGCATGGTTGTTTCTTTATTATTATTGATTATGAATATGCTTTTCCACCCTTATAATGGTAATTATAACAGTTATTCTTTTAATATTAAATAACTCGGAGTACATATATAGAATGAGCGGGAATGTAGCACTTCATAATCATCACAGTGCTGGATGGCAATTCCCCTGTAGGTCGTAGAGGTTTATTATAATGGAATGATGCCATTATATATTGAAATCACCTGGCCTCGTATGTGGAACATGGCATGTTTCTGTGGGGTCAATGAAACCCTTTGAGCACGGCTTAAGACCTACAACACCGGAGAAGGTTGAGTTTTCCTTGCGGCTACGTACGTATAACAACACATCAGTTATACTCGGCGGCTTTAGATCATATCAGGACGTGAAATTAGCTTGCCTCTCTCAAGGGCATGCGATGCCTTTGTTGGAGGTCCAAGATCTAAACTCTGGTGGCAAGTGTTTCACATGCAAAAGAATGAAATCAAATTATAACTTTTTTCGATCTCTCATTTATCATGTGGCCTTCCAGAGAAGGCTAGCTCCATTAATTATTACCTGGACCAGGTCCAAGTGGACCACGAAGATCCTAACAGGCCATGCATGCTACCCTTGTACGTATTTCACCAATTTTACGAGTTATCCACCGTGCTAATAGCTAGATTTGCCATGCTCCGCGTGAGCCTGGTCCATGCAATTAATATATCATTTCTCCTGGACAAGTTCATTCGGGGTCCTGTTCATCGACAAGTGTTCGGACTAGCTAGCTAGGAAGTTGTCAATAGAGTTGACCGTGTCTGTTGATTCTGATCTGAACGGTAGATATTCCAACAATTAATAATTTTCTGTCATTATTTCAGGTGAAGTTTTTTTTTGTTTTTTCTCTGGGCGTAGAAGATGGTCCCTGTACGTGTGAATAAGGGCTGTGCGAACTGCGGAAGTATCGGTAGGACTGAGGTGGTGGGCCCGTAATTAACGCGCCGAACAAATTAGTGGAGCGTGTGGACCAAGTTATCTGGAGGAACGGTGTTTCATGTTACCATTGGGGGCTTCTTGCATTTAAACGATGGAGCAAATAACGCGCCACGAATCTTGACCGTAGCTTGATGTGCATGATACGCGGTCGCGTACTCAAAGGCGTGAATGTTCCGAGTGGGTGGCAACCCCGTCTTCATCGCTGACTTGACCCGTGCAACAGCGTATATATCGCTTGGCCTTATAAATCTCGACCCCCATGCATTCCCTTCCTCAAGAACTCCCCAGGCCAACAAGCTTTGCCCACACCACATGCATGCAAACTTCTGAACTACTACTTCTTGATAAGATTAATACCTGGGGTAAAGTTTTCCATGGCAGGAAGAGAGGGCGAGATGGAGGGCACGAACATGGCCAACCTTTTACTGCTACTCTCCTGTAAGGGAGCAAAGGATCGAAACATCCATGGCATTAAGAAGCCTATGGGCCGGGTGTACGAGTGCAAGACATGCAACCGCCGATTTCCGACGTTCCAAGCCCTCGGCGGTCACCGGACGAGCCACATGAGGCCAAGATTCCGAAAGGATTGGGTCGAACAGACCAAGAAAGAGAGACCGAAGCCAAGGGTGCATGAGTGCCCCGTTTGTGGCTTGGAGTTCCCCATGGGGCAGGCCTTGGGTGGCCACATGAGGAGGCACAAGCCAACGGAGGCCGCCGACGAGGCCTGCACGGAGAAGAAAGCAGCTGGTGCAGCAGGGAAGGTATTGTGGTTGGACTTGAACTTGACTCCTTTGGAGAATGATTTGGAGCTCACAGCCCTAGGGCTTGGATTAGCACTCTAGATCGAGGAGTCTCCCATGCATGCATGCATGGTTGATTAATTTCTTTAGTGGCTGAGGCAGTACATAATTAGTCAGACTTAGAATAATATTTCTTCAAGAATTAATTAATTTCCTTCTGGTCCTAATTAAGTTGTTCTTTAATTTCATAACATTTTTTGAAATTTTTTCAGCAACTTTCGTAGTTTTCTTGATTTTATTTGATGCATTAATTTTAGGTACTCTAAAGCCTAGACTACTGATTGGATGGTACAGGTTTTGACAAATCTTTTTTCGGAGAAATATGCTTATGTTACGCGGATATATAGCAGCTACTCATTTTTCTTTCATGATTAATTACTCCCAGCTGTTCTTGCCCATGGATTCTCTGGTAGTTTGCCTTTCTTGTACTGATGTCTAACTTGATAAAAGATCAAGGATCGAGAAATATTGCTTTAGACTTCTACACACAAAATGAAAAAAAAGGAAGGAAAATATTTGGCTTGGACGTGAAAATACTTGCATAATCTCTGATATATTCTTCCTTCAAGTACCTTTGTCTCCATGACTTTCCACCGTACCATACATTAAGTTCGATCTGTTGACCGTCACCAGATGAAGCCGTACGCTTGATTGCTACTTTTGACCGTATTTGTCACCACCTTGAATGTAAGTGTTATGCAGGACTGGTTTTTTGACTAGATTGCAGGGGTTCTTCTAGTAATTAAGAAAATATTTCATCTGGAAAGTCATTTTAATGTATACTCGAATCAAACCTTTGAAATGGGTGGAGAAGACAAGTGATCAGTGTACACCTTTTTATTTTTTGATCAGATGATAAGGAGTCCTTGAAAGCACAAGAGAAAATCCCAGACAAACTGAAATATTTGTAATATGAATTATGATCTCGGTTACAATTGATTTCTTCATAAAATGGAAAGAGAAGGAAAGAACAAACAGGTATGATGATCCTGGTTATTGTTAAGAAAGTAACGGATGAGATCGAGATGGTTTGATCTCTCCCTCCTCTTTGTTTCTTTTATTTGACAAGTTCATCTGTGTTGCAATGGGAGGGGGGAGGATTTGGCCTACAGGTGCCTTAAAAGAAGTCCAATGTTCAAGATGACTTGATCTCGTCTGCAAGTTCCTTGCAATTAACAACCTAACGATCGATTTCCTTCGCAAGCAAGTTTCCAAACTTTTAACCTCGTCATTGTTAACACTGAATCATAAATGTTCTTGGAAGAATTAATCTATAACTTCATAAGACATGCATGGAATTCTAATCTGACAGAAAATCCCTTAAATCAAGTAAAAGATAAGTTTAGAGTAAAAAAGAATACTTCATCTAGGCCCGTCATTGACAAAATGCCAGAATTAATTTATGAAGCCTTTAGAAATTAGGATCTTATAGTCTTAACTTTTCCAAGGATGTGTAGGTATAGTTAATTCAAATGTTCAGCTAGAAAATTATGCATGCATGGCACCCAGAAGTTACATTCTGGGGCTGGCCGCTTCACCTTTGCTGGGTTGTTCGTTCGTGTTCAGTTCTCGTGAATAAATTGCTTCTCAAAGTCGATTAGAGCTCCCTATGGTGCCTACACCATAAATGTGAAGTTAATTAATATAACATGCTTGAATTGACATGGGTATAAGTAAAACAAAAATTATGCACGCATATGGTTAGGTGAATGACCTTGATATGCATCTAATGGAGATAGAAGTACGTCAAACCTATATATGAGACAAGCCTAGTTGAATCAAGGAGAAAAGGAAGGAAAATTTTATTATCATTTTTTTCATGTATAAGTCTTAGGGGTTGTTCCTATTTTATACATGATTCTTATCCTCCTCAAAGGAAGGTAATGATCCATTCTTAATCATAATCTAAACAAGGAATGGCCATACATGATTAATGCTTAATAAGAGAGGATCATACATGGTTATTGCTTGAACTAGGAAGGATTATAGATGGAAGGTAGGCTAGGCTAGGCTGTCAACAAGCCTCAATCAGATTATGGAAATTAAGGAAAATTTTATTGTTTCATTAATTGGTTTTATTAATTCACTTTATTTGATTCAATGCATGCATCTTCATCTGAGCTTAAGTCCAGCCAGTGATCAAGAGATCAAAATTTTGATTCACATGTTTATGGCCCAAAAAAGAGAATTATATGTTCAGTAAAAGAGAACCCTCTGGATTCATTCATGCATCAAGACCATTAAAACTTCTTCTACAAGATCTATCCTAAGAATTTGGGTAGTGATTTGAAATTGGGCAGGGGTTGCATGCTACCGAGGCTGCGTGGTTTGGCGATGCTATTATGCTGATACTGTGTTAATTGCTTCTATTGCTAAGATGGACAGCATGATTTGGTGTTGGATTCATGCATCAAGTCAAAGGTGGCAACCTGCCATTAGTTGTTAATTGTTTTAAATCACCACTGACTGGTTGTATCACTACAGCAAACAGAACCTTTCCCGCTTAAATTGACCTTTTCCGATGCTTTAAAGCGTCGCTAAAAACATTTTCGATGCTTGTAAAAGCATCGCAAAACGAAGAGTGGAGACAGTTTGTCCCGACGCTTTGCAAAAGCGTTGTAAAAGCGTCGAGAGTTTTTCCGACGCTTTAAAGCGTCGGGAATTGCTATTATTGCCAATGCTTTTAAAAAGCATCGGCAATAAATTTTTCCCGATACTTTAAAGCATCAAAAATAACAGTAATTCCTGATGCTTTAAAGCGTCGGTAATAAGTCATGGTTTAAAGCATAGGGAATTCCATTTTTGGAAAAAAATTATTATTTTAAATTTGAAAATATATATAATTTTTTTAACTAGTACATAGATATCTCGTATTTCAATTTCATTCCAGGTATTCATCACACATCCAAACATAAATCCAAATATAAATCAAAATATATAATACATTACAATTTAAAATTAGTTTGTTACACATGTCTATTTAACAAAATTTAAAAAAAACATGAAAATACATGGTGTGAAATAACGTGAAAGTCGAGGTCAATGATCTGCAGGAGGTAGATCGTCATCTGGTCCATGTAGATATGATGCTCCAGAAGCCTATATAAAAATATTTAAAAAATCTAATTTACGAAACTATTAATGACAATATATTATATAAGTTATTGATTTAACATAAAAATATATATTTAAATTCATATATATGTACCTGATGTGGAACAAACATCTATATGATAGATGTAAGCTGCTCAATGTGCTGTCTCATACTATCCATCCTCTATCGGCATTAGCTCTCTGCCATATCTCGTCTACCTCGGCACGGCTCCGTCGAATCTCCTCTACGTCAGCTGCACGGCTCCATCGCATATCCTCTATCTCCTCCTCGAGTTTGGAAACACGTGTATCCTGAGCACTATCAACAGCCTCACGTGTATGTGTACTAACCGCAGATAATTGAGTGGAAGTGACTCCAACTCCATATCCCCTCACTCGACCGTAGCGTTTTGGGCCCATCAACTCTATAAATATCTCGACCTCAATGCGACTACTCTACGTAGATGCTGGAGAATCATCAACACGCTTGGCAACAAGAGTTGTAGCTCTTTCTTGTATTAATTTAGAAAAATTAGTTAGGTCTTCAAGACTAACAAAATATAATTTAAATCGTTAGATGAATTAAATTTTAATAACTTACATATATATCCCTCAACTCATCTCTGACAAAAGTACCGTCATGATGAGTATGAGTCATCCGGTAAAACTCCACCTGACTGGGTTCCCTCTCATGCTCATTGGCCTACAAGAAACATTATAATTTTAAGCAAATAACTCAAACTATTTTAAAAATTATTTAAGTATCAAGATATAAATGTATCGCGATGCATTGTCCATGATAGATATATATATCGTGATACATCATCGTAACACAAATATATATTACGATACATCGTTCGCGATACATATACATGTACTGCGATACATAAATGTACCGTTCTAAGAAATAAATATATGAATAGTTCCACATAGGTTGAAGTGAGTTTAACCTAGGATTTTAGGCAAACATGGAGCTTCTAGAGGAATATCAAGAAAAATTAAAAATATTAAAAGATGACTAGAACAATGCATACAATGGGCATTTATTTTTTTTATTAGCCTAGCACCTCTAAATCCAGAGCCTATTAGCAAAATAGGAAGCATTTAGGTAACTTGATGTTGTCATCAAGTGATCTGTTACAAGACTAGGAGAAAATTATCAAATATCCTGTAAGGACTTGACAAGAACTACATAATCTATATCACATAGATTAAGGGAATAGTTTAAGAAACTTACGAACTCCTGTCTGACTCAGGCATAACTCTTGGATCCCGATGTGTGGGGAACAAACTGAGATGCTTGTGCAGCTATACCAATATCAGAATATGTCTGCAAAATCAAAAAGAGAATTTATATCTAGAAAGCAATGTATATATATATAATGTACCATATTTTTTAATAAACTTGCTTCAAATAAATTAGAAAATACATGTCCCCTGTCGGAAAACCAATAGTGAACCAACTCCACCCACTGATGAGGGGGTACATCAGGAGGACATGTACCAACTACCTGCTCCTCTATCATACCTGACAACTTGTATTTCGTCTTCAACTGGGCTTTATATTCTTTCCATTTCTGGTTGAGAGATTTCAGTACAAAATCATGAGAGGATGGAGGAAGTACAAACTTACCCTACAAAATAAAATAATTAATAATAATATAAAACATACCATAATATTTGAACTATACAAGATAACAAATAATTTAATACAAATTTTTTACCTGTATAACTCGAAGAATCTCTACTTTATACATCGGAAGCATATCATTCAACTTAGCATAACTAAGTAGACAAAGCTGATGCCTCCGTGCAACCGTCCCAAAAAAGAGCTCAATAAGCTGGCGACTTTTTTAATTGGCTGCCTCAGCTCATTGCACTCAATCAGTATCCTTTTTTCCTCGGGCATCTGCCAAATATCACGTACTACTGTAGGCCCGTACTTACGTCTATCACTCCCCGATCCATCTGTATAGAAATAGATAAAAGTAAGCTATAATAAAAAATATAGTCAAATTTAGAGTAACCAAGGATATTGGAATAAATTACCCTGAATGTATATCTCATCATCAGCTAGATCGACGGGAGGGTCATGATGCCCCGAGGATGATGGAGCTGCAATAGTATGGTGTGTCGAAGGAGAGGAAGGACCGGCATGAACATCCTCTACTGAAGTACTGGCCTCAGCATGCTGTCCCGAAGAGCTGCTGGCCTCTATCCGGGAGTGCTAGAACTGCACCCTAAGAAAGCGTCGCCTGCGAGGCATAGTGTCACCTATCATTTACATCAAAGACAGAATTAGTGAAGATAAATAGTAATTTAACATAATAATTACTACAAATTGCAAACATTATAAAATTTAATACCAATAAGAATCATGTATTAGCGTTTTCTTCAACTTCTGTTCTAATTAAGGGTATTGTAACATGTACGCCATCAACTAGTACAAAATTGAATGGCATGGAATGCGTATAAGTATCATCATCTTCATCATCTTCCAGTTGTCTTCCCATGTTATATAAGTCCTGAGGTTTTGTCTTAATAACAATAGCCCAATTTTTGTCATTTGCATCTTGTATGAAAAATACTTGACGAGGCCAGATCTACTAAGAAAATAATCAACTAAGCGAAAAAAAAATAAAGAAAGAAAAATAACTAGGAGGCTCAGAACTACAATTTAATCCGCAACTAAATCAAAATGATTACAATCAATTGCTTACAAAAGAAGGCCATCCAAGATTGCTACCATTAGAAATAGTTGAATCAGCAAAACATACATCCAAAATCATCATAGCCTCCATATACAAACCTTAAACCAATTTCAAAATAGGGTAGAAAGCCTCTTTACCCTCGAAGCAATCATCATCTGATAACAAAAAGACAACAAAACAGGTAAAGCATATTTTTCTTAGTGGTGTGCAATTACCAAGTTATTTAAGCCTGAACCCTGGCTCCTGTACTTGGACTAATATAATATATGACTTTAAAGAATCTAGATGACTTTTTGAAGATCTAAACTCAAACATAATATAAGAACAGAATAACATAGTGAAGTATAAAACCTGTGAGGTGCTACTTTGTTCGCATGGAATCTATTTGGGCTATGGATGGGGATAAACCTTATATAGTGTCTGACAAACTAATACATGAAGCATGTTTAATTTTCAAGCATGTACATATAGTTTCTAGTTTGGCAAAATATATGGCCAGGTTAAATTTTTTGTTGAATTATTTGATGTCTTGGACCTCTTATGAATATGAAAGTTACAAAAGCTATTTTCTGGGTTGGGATTTTTCATGGTTCTCTCGAAATAAGAAATAAAAAGAAACAAAAAGTTACAGTTTTGCTTGCATATAAATTGTGTAAGAGCAATTAAATTGCTTTGTCATATGTTATTCCTTTGTTAGAGACCTATTATAAACTAGGATCAAGCATGATAGGGCACATGATTGACCTTCAGTATGGGCATGTGATGGAGCTGAGGGGAGTAGCTAGGAACTTAAGCTTTACATGGTTCTGCTCTAGGTTATGTTACATGATAATCACCTAAAAATTTCTAAAACACCAATTAAAATCAAAGTATAAGCTTTACAAGTTGAGTTAAATATATTGTTAATTGATCATTGCAGTATTTTTCTTTTGCAAAGAGAACACTGAAAATATGGTCGAATTCAGTAGGATTTCATGAGATGTCCAAATCTTAGTTGTTCATTAGAGCCATGGTACAACCTAAAACTTTGTACTAGTGTTAACATGAACTTCCCATACCAATAAATCTGTACCCTACATTAATTTAAAACATATGCCAATACCTTCTATGATTGCTAAGATCAATATAGCAATATTAAAATTAGAATTTCATGATACTTTTTTTTAAATTTTTATTTTTTGGTAATCAGGCTTTGCCCAACCTATATTAAATAACATATAAAGAGTTTACAACCTGCTGTAAAGCTTCCGAAACAAAATTATAAGGAACAATACTAATTATAGGGGCAGGGAAAGATTTTTAACGACGTTTTTAAGCGTCGAGAGGCAATTTCATTCGCAGCTCTATCTACGAGACTTCTCCGATTCTTGGTCCTCCATCGATCCCCTCAACACTTCTCCGGTTCTCGATCCTCCATCGATCCCCTCAACGATGACCGGTGGCGAGGGCAGCCGAGCTCGCTCTCAGCTTGTTCGTTATCCACAGCAGCTCGTTGGCCAGCTTCTTCGCATCCAGCCACTTGTTCGCGCTCGCCATCACCGGCCGGTGGGGCTTGTACGGCCGGAGGGCACCGACGACGACGGACGGGAGGAGGCCACCAAGGCAGAGGCGGAGGCCGTCGTACAAGGTGGCGAGGTGGGGGCCGAGCGGGAGGAGGCTGAGGACGCGTGACGGCCAAGTGGCGGTGATGGAGGAGGAGCGCTGGAGGGCGCGGCGGAGGAGCTCGCCAGTGCGGGAGAAGGCGGAGGCGAGGACGGCCCGGTTGACCTCCAAAAGCTCCACGTGGCCTAGCTGGACGTTCTCGGTCAGCATTCTGTCCGCCGTAAGTATTTTCTCAGTCCAGTCCTGCGACCGGCGGGAAGGGAGCGGGAGACTTCTGGGTGACGTCGTCAGCTCGTCCTTCGCCAATTTGCTCGCCGTAAGTTTTCCTTCGCTTGCCTTGACTTCTTCTAACCTTTTTCAGCACTGTGGCTAACATGCTTCTTTTAATGCAGCAAGGCAGAGAGCTGATCCTCATCCGGGATTACTGCTATAACTAGGCGAAAAGGGACAAGGAGCGACAGGCGGAGCTCGAGTCCCTAAGGGCCGAGGCGAGTCGAAAGGATGAGGAGACTCGGGAGGCTAACCTGAAGGTTAAGAGCCTCCAGGCCGAGGCCGCCGACACTGCCAGGATCAGGAAGGAGCTCGAGGGAGAGCTCAAGTCAAAGAGGACCCAGCTGAAAGAGCTTTAGGCCAAGTCGGAGGCGGTGAGGGACAGGGCCGCCTCTGCTGAGAAGAGGGCGGCGACCATGGAGAAGAGGGCCGTGGAGGTGGAGGAGAAGGCCACCACCACCAATCGCTCTGCTGAGACCACCAAGAAGGGGGTGGCGGTGGCGATCTGACAAGCTGAACACACCAGGGAGCAGCTCGAGGAGGCGAGGCGCCGGGTGGAGGCCGCAAGGAAGGAGTCCGTCGACGTGGTGGCCACTTTTAAGGCCTCCCCCGAGTATATAAAGGACTTCAAAGAGGTGGCAACGGACTCCTTCACCAAGGGGTTCGCCTACTGCCGCACTCAGCTACAGGGGATCCTCTCCGAGGAGCGACTGGCTGCGCTTCGGGCCCCCGGCAAGAAGGCTCCGGCAGTGGCTGCAGTAGGGCAGGGAGCCGCTCCAACCGGGTCTCTCCCAAAGGTGGCCCCGGAAATAGTTGAGTTGGCCTTGGTGGTGGCGAAGGCCGGACCAGTGCCGCAGGCGGAGACATCTGAGCCAGTCCGCTCAATAGTAGCAACTGAACCTGCCCCTCCGACGGAGGCCGCTCAGGAAGGTGCCCCTACGATGGAGATGGAAGAAGGAGAAGTCTCGACCGTGCACCGCCCAGGGAAGGAGCCGGCCCGATAGGATAGGACTTTTTGTATGAAAAAATCTCTTTTTCCTCCTCCTTTTGTCTTCTTCTTCTTCTTTTTTGAACCGGGCTGTCTGGCCTGTCAAGGCCCGGGAGATAATGTAAAGCATTTCTTCTAAGTAATGAAATATAGTTCTGCAAATGTGCCTTCTTTTTTCTTTTGTAGTGTGAATGTTTTCTCTCCTCCCCTCTTCTCCTCTCTTTTCTTTTCTTCTCTTTCAGTGCGGGGAGGTCAGAGAGGGGAGCTCCGCCTTGTATGGTGATGCAGAACAAAGAACAAAGAAGCGTATGCGGAAGTAAATTTAAGATTAATTCTTTTTTTTTTATTTCAGAAATTGGCTTTGACTCAAAGTAAAGCTAAACTAAGTTGAAGGAAACTAGGTAAGGATTGAAAGCACAATTTAGAAGAAACTAAATTATCAGAGTAGTTCAGAAGTAACGGATCGCTGGGGGTTGAGAAACTCCCAGACCTAGGGTTTCGCTCTGAACTTTCAACAGAACAAAAATAGAGAGGAGAGATGGTTTACTAACCAGACAGTGATCTTCTCAGGATTTTGGTGGAAGAACTCTCTCGAGCAGATTGTGGGATCCTCGGAGTCGGCTATCTTCACAATGGATCCTCCAATACTGGTCTTGTGGTTTGGTCGGCTTCTCCTGGACTCAAGATCTGGGAAAGAAGAGGAACAAGTGATGGATTTCAGATATCCAAAAAAAGATTTACCAGGTTGAAGAACTTGAAAGCTGAAGTTGCTGAAATCAGGATTCTCCTGGAGGCCGATCTGACTTCCTCTTAGAATTGCTGTAGATCTGAAGTATCTGGACTGGACCCGGATGCTGGTGGTCGGCCTTGACTTGAAGAGGATGGCCGTGAGAAGTGGGATAGGCTAGGGCTTGGTGGAAAGAAAAGAATGATGGGCGGCTAGGGTTTGGGAGTGGAGTGGCTAACCTAGGGTTTGGGTTTTGGAGATCTCACACCTTCTCAAGGTTCCTGGGAAACCCGGATGTACTCCCTCACGGAGCTCAACACCTGGATGCAAGTGCGGAAGAGAGAAAACACAAAGTTTGCTCACAAAAAAATTTGGTTTCATTCATCTCATTGATTTAAACTTACAAGAGGGGTTTAATTTATAGGACTTTACAAGAGAGTAGGGTTTTACATCTTCTCATGTGGGACTAAAGGAGGGGATCTACAAATCAGGATAATCCATACACATATGGCCGGCCAAGGTTCCAAAAAAAAATTGATTTGGGTTATAAAAGGAAGGTAGATGGTGCCTCCATGCTTGGTTCTTCAAGAAAATATTTTTTTCCTTCTATGCTTGGCCTTATCTGGAAGTGTTTGGGTGCCTCTTAACCTTGCCCTCCAAGAAAAATTTGTTTCCTTTTATATCTGGCTTTAGTTGGAATGATTAGGGCGCCTCCTAACCTTGCTCTTCAAGAGAAATCTCCTTCCTTCCATGGCTCAACCCTTTTTGGATACCTCCTTTTCTTTCTCCCCAAGTTATGGCTCTTTCTAACTTTATTTTGAATATTTCTGGCAGGTAATGGGCGCCTCCTTGAAGTTCTCTCCAAGAGAATTTCTTCCCTTTCATAGTTTGGTTCTTTTGGGAAAGTCTTGAGCCGCCCCCTTGATTTGTGGACCCCTGGTGGATTTCTCCTCAATTGGCGCATGAGAGAAGGGAGCTGCTATCTGTGGTGTGGGGACCAAAGGCTGCTGGATGGAGATGTGGCGCCCCATGGACACAGGCGTATGGCTGGGAGTGTGGCTGGGAGTGTGGCGCCCACTTGCTTGGCCTTGGGAGAAAATGTAACACCCCAGGTTGAAGCCCTAGTCCACTACTGAGTCAACATGACTCAACAAAATAAAATGCAGGTAATATAGACTCAAGCTAAAATTGAGTTGATCCAGTCAACCCTTATTACAAGCCAAAAAAAAACTCTAATTCTTCGGGCAAGGTTAATCAGAGATCCAGATGGAGCTCTGAAGTCTTCTTCTGAGTCTGGTGCCCGTACCATATGGGCTTGAGCCTCACCGTCTCGGTGCTGGGCTCGAGACTCCGGCGTCGGAGAAAGTTGGCTTCGGACTTGTGTGCCTGAGGGCCTCTCAGATCTTGAATGCCTTGGAGCTAGGCTCAAGGCTTGATCGTCGGAGGTCGGGCTTAGGAAAAGTCATCTTGGAGCTGGGCTCCGGGACTTGGTCCCTTGAGGACATGGCTCAGGAATTGTCGTCTTGGAGCTTGACTCAGAGACGTGCTAGCCGGAGAGCTGGGCTCCGGGACTTGGTCACCTTAGGACATGGCTCAGGAGTTGCCATCTTGGAGCTGGGCTCGAAGACGCGTTGGCCGAAGAGCTGGGCTCCGGGACTTGGTTGCCTGAGGACATGGCTCAGGAGTTGCCGTCTTGGAGCTAGGCTCCGGGACTTGGTCACCTGAGGACATGGCTCAGGAATTGCCATCTTGGAGCTGGGCTCCGGGACTTGGTCGCCTGAGGACATGGCTCAAGAATTGCCATCTTGGAGCTGGGCTCGGAGACGCGCTGGCCGGAGAGCTGGGCTCAGGGACTTGGTCGTCTGATGACATAGCTCAGGAATTGCCATCTTGGAGCTAGGCTCGAAGACGTGCTGGCCGGAGAGCTGGGCTCCGGGACTTGGTCGCCTGAGGACATGGCTCAGGAGTTGCCGTCTTAGAGCTGGGCTCGGAGATGTGCTGGCCTGAGAGTTGGGCTTCGGGACTTGGTTGCCTGAGGATATGGCTCAGGAATTGCTATCTTGGAGCTGGGCTCGGAGATGCACTGGCCGGAGAGCTAGGCTCCGGGATTTGGTACCGGAGGACTTTTCTCCGGGCTTGGATGCCGAGGAGCTAGGCTCGAGGCTTGAGTGCCTGGGGCTTCTCAGGTCTTAGTACCGGAGGACTCTTCTCGGGGCTTGGATGCCGAGGAGCTAGGCTCGAGGCTTGAGTGCCTGAGAGCTTCTCAGGTCTTAGTGCCAGAGGACTCTTCTCCGGGCTTGGATGCTAAGGAGCTGGGCTTGAGGCTTGAGTGCCTAAGAGCTTCTCAAGTCTTAGTACCAAAGGACTCTTCTCCGGGCTTGAATGTCGAGGAGTTAAGCTCGAGGCTTGAGTGCCTGAGGGCTTCTCAAGTCTTGGTGCCGGAGGACTCTTCTTCGGGCTTGGATGCCGAGGAGCTGAGCTCGAGTCTTGAGTGCCTGAGGGCTTCTCAGGTCTTGGTACCGGAGGACTTTTCTCCGGGCTTGGATGCCGAGGAACTGGGCTCGAGGCTTGAGTGCCTGAGGGCTTCTCAGGTCTTAGTATCGGAGGACTCTTCTCCGGCCTTGGATGCCGAGGAGCTAGGCTCGAGGCTTGAGTGCCGAGGGCTTCTCAGGTATTGGTGCCGAAAGACTCTTCTCCGGGCTTGGATGCCGAGGAGCTGGGCTCGAGACTTGCCTCCCGGAGAGCTGGGCCCCGGGCAGCGATATTCCTGTAAGGCAAACAACTCGTTATGCAAAGGAAAGTCTTTATTTCTAGTGGAGGAAAAACATACATTACTGGTAATATCTTCTCAAATTACAAGCATTCCATGTCCGGGAGAATTTGGCACCATCAAGGTCCTTGAGATAGTATGCCCCATGTGAGAGGGCCTCAACCACTTTATAAGGGCCTTCTCAGTTCGGTGAGAGCTTGCCGCACTCCCGAGGTTGGGATGCTTTGGCCAGGTGCAGTACCAGGTCGCCAGGTTGGAAAGTCTTCAGCTTTACCCGTGCATTGTAATATCGGGCGACCCACTGTCGGTATGCTACCATTCGAAGTCAGGCTTTGTCCCTTGTTTCTTCTAGAAGGTCTAATTGAGCAGAAGATATGCCAAATTCTGTGTCTCGTCATACTGCTGCACCCGCAGTGTGGGCACGCCGAGCTCGATCAGGACTACTGCTTCAGTACTGAAGATGAGGTTGAAGGGTGTTTCACCCGTCGCCATTCTGGCCGTTGTGTGGTAGGCCCACAGGATGCTTGGAAGTTCTTCTGCCCATCTACCCTTTGCCTGGTCCAATCTGGTACAAAGTCCTTGAAGGATAGTTCAGTTAGTCACATCGGCTTCCCCATTTGTCTGGGGATGAGCAACTGAGGTGAACCGGTGTTGGATGCCGTGCTTGGCACAGAATCCTTCGAACTCCTGATTGTCGAACTGTCGCCCGTTGTTGGTGATGACATAATTTGGAAGTCCGAAGTGGCAGATGATAGACTTCCAAAAGAATTGTCGAACATTGACTTCTATAATCTGAGCTAGTAGCTCCGCCTCGACCCACTTGGTGAAGTAGTCGATCGCCACTAGCAGGAACTTTCGCTGCCCTGGCGCGGTGGGGAACGGTCCCAGAATGTCCATCCCCCACTGTGCAAAAGGCCAGGGGGACGACAGTTGGGAGATCGGTGCGGCCGGTAGGCACTATACGTGGGAATGGCACTGGCATTTATCACACTTCTTGACGAAGTCGGCGGCGTCTTCCCTCATCGTCTCCCAGAAGTATCCCTGGCGAAGAGCCTTGTAGACCAGGGTCCTCCCCCCCACATGATTCCCATAGAGGCCCTCGTGTATCTCCCGGAGCATGAAGGTTGCCTCTGTGGGTCTGAGGCACTTGAGGAGCGGGTAGGAATAAGATCGGCGGTAGAGGTGACCTCCATTAAAACAAAATAGGTGGCCTTCCTTCTGATGAGGCCGGCTTCTCTACGGTCCTCTAGTAGGAGGCCGTCATGGATGTACTGGATGTACTTGTCCATCCAGCTCGGCGCGTAGGCTACTTGTTGCACCTCGTCTGGGCTCTCATAGCTTGGATTTTCGAGATACTCGACGTAGGCACGCTCCAGGGATGAGTCCGGTAGGGTTGCGAGCCTCAACAGCGCATCCACACGAGCGTTTTCTCTACGAGGGATATGGAAAATGCAGAAGTAATGGAAGCTTGCCGTGTTCGAACGAACCTTCTCCAAGTACTTCACCATCTAGGGATCTCGGGCCTCGTACTCTCCGGAGATTTGTCCGGCAACCAGTTGGGAGTCGATGAAAACCTTGAGGCTCTGTAGGCCAGCTCACGGGAAACCTTTAGGCTCGCGAGGAGCGCATCGTACTCCACCTGGTTGTTCGTGGCGGTGAACTTGAAGCGGAGAGCGCATTTCGTCACTACTCCGTCGAAATTGGCAAGGATGAGGCCCGCTCCGCTTCCACCGGAGTTGGAGGCACCGTCCACTTGGAGGATCCATGGGTCCTCTCGCGGTCAGGGCTCAGCTTGGTTCTCCGGGGCCGTTCGCCCTGGCTCCTCGAGGGGCCCTGTACATTCGACCACGAAGTCGGCTAGGACTTGGGCCTTCTGCGACGACCTCGGTCGGTACGCGATGTCGAACTCGCTCAACATCAGGGACTATTTAGCCAGTCTCCCATAAGTCTCGGGATGACTTAACATGGTCCTCAGCGACTGATCAGTCACAACCGCAATGGGATACGCTTGGAAGTAGGACCTGAGGTGCTTAGCAGACATGATTAGTACAAAAATGAATTTTTTGGAGCGGGTATACCTGATCTCCGTATCGCGGAGGATTTTGCTGGTGTAGTACACCAGCTTTTGGGATCCGTCCTGATCTGTGCGGACGAGGACTGAGCTGGCGGCCCCGGGTGTAACCGCCAGGTAGAGTAGGAGCTCTTCCCCTTCTTCTGGTCTGGATAGTAGAGGTGGAGAGGCTAGGAACTCCTTCAGCTCTTCAAAGGCCGTCTTGCACTTCTCAGTCCAGGTGAAGTCATGCATCTTGCGCAATGCCTTGAAGAAAGGGAGGCAGTGGTCAGCCGACCTCGTGATGAACCGGCTTAAGGCTGCTACCCTCCCCATTAGACGTTGAACTTGCTTCTTGGATGTTGGGTGCTCCATATCGAGGATCGCCTGGACCTTCTCCGGATTCGCTTCGATGCCTCTCTAGGTGACCATGAAGCCGAGGAATTTTTAGGCCGCCACCCCGAAAGTGCATTTTGCTGGGTTGAGCTTCATTTGGTGCTTCCAGAGGCAGTGAAAGGCTTCGGCGAGGTCGGTGATGTGGTTCAAGCTCGACTTGCTCATAACGAACATGTCATCCACGTACACTTGCACGTTCTGGCCAATCTGGTCCTTGATTACCTTGTTGACCAAACGTTGGTACGTGGCTCCAGCATTCTTTAGGTCAAAGGGCATCATCCTGTAACAGTACGTCCCTCGGTCGATAATGAAGGCAGTACGCTCCTCGTCCCCCGAGTGCTTCCAGATCTGATTGTACCCGGAGAATGCATCCATGAAGGAGAGCAGCCTGTGCCCTGAGGTGGCGTCCACCAACTGATCTGTCCTCGGCAGAGGGAAGCTGTTCTTTGAGCACGCCTTATTGAGGTCGGGGTAGTCTACACAGATCCTCCACTTGCCATTGTTCTTCTTCACCATCACCACGTTCGCCAGCCAGCTTGGGTATTGCACCTCTCGGACGAAGCTAGCAGTCAAAAGTTTCTCAACCTCCTCGTTGATGGCCGCCTGCCTTTCTAGGGTGAAGCTTCTCTTCTTCTGTCGAACCGGTCTGTGCTTTGGATCAACGTTGAGCTTGTGGGTGATGACCTCAGGGGGAATACCTGGCATGTCTGCCACTGTCCAGGAGAACATATCTGTATTTGTTTGCAGGAATTCCAACAACGGAGCCTTCTCCTCCTCGGGCAGCTGGGCTCCGATCTGCACGGTCTTCACCTGGTCGGCCCCGAGCTGGTAAGAAAGTAGGCGCTTGGGTGGGCCTCCCCTAGGGTCCTGTACCCTCTGGTCGAACTCGTCTGCTTTGGAGTCCTCCTCGGGCACCCGGGCCCCGGGGAGGGTTTGGAAGCAGTGCTGCACTGGCTGGGGCGTACCCCTCATCTCCCCCACACCACAAGGGATTGGGAATTGTACAAGCAATCTCTTGGTAGAGATGACAGCATCGAGGAGATTGAGCCAGGTCGGCTCAAAATCACGTTGTGAGGCGAGGGAAGCCTGACAACCGTGAACATCATCACGATGGTACTCTGCCGAGGTAGGGTCCCGGCAGTAACTGGGAGAGTGATTTCTTCCTCCACCCTTACGGAGTCTCCCATGAAACCAACAAGAGGGGTATGTACAGGCTTGAGCTGAATAGAGGAAAGATTCATCCTGGAGAAGGCATCGTAGAAAAGTACATCCGTGGAGCTTCCACTATCTACCATGATGTATTTTATAGGATGCTTTGCGATCGTCATCTCGACGACCATAGCATCATTATTTACATTTCCCTCTTTGTCCTCCTTTTTCCTCATAAAGGGGAGTACAACCTCAGGATGCCCTGCCCCTCGGGCCCTCTTGGAGGCGCACTCGGCTTCCCAGTGTATCATACCCACTGGCTTCTCGGTAGGGCGATTGTCGACCACCGGGACTGGTGGGAGGGCGACAAGCGCCTGAGATTCCGGTTGAGATCTGCCCCTCATGTATCTTTTGAGGTAGCCCCTCTTGATTAGCTCTTCGATCTCCCACTTGAGACTGTGGCATTCCTTGGTGTCATGACCGTGGTCACGATGGAAACGACAGCACTTTGTCTTGTCATAGCTGGAGGATGGCTTCAACAGTGGTGGGTGCATCATATAGGTCTCGCCCTCGATCTCCATGAGGATCTTCGTTCTCGGGACGAGGAGGGAGGTGAGTTTTCCCTCAGAGACGAGAGCGTTTCTCGGCCTTGGTCCCGGCCGGGAGGTTTGAGCTAGTGGTCCCGGATGCCTCGGTGGGTGCTAGCCTCTTCAACGGCTTCCCATCGAGCTCCGCCTCGTACGATCCACCTCCTCGACGTGGATGTACTTCTGAGCTCGGGAGAGGAGCTCGGAGTAAGTCTTCGGAGGCTTCTTGTCAAGCGAGTAGGTCAGGTGAGAAGTCCTGAGCCATCGCTTCAGAGCCAGCATTGCGACCGGCTCCTCCAGGCTATAGATCTCCAGTGCGGTGGCCTTGAAGCGAGCCACGTAGTCTCGTAGTAGCTCACGGTCTTACTGCCTGATGGAGAAGAGGTTGTCCGCCTCCCGTGGCATCTTCCGATAGGCATCAAAATGTGCCACGAACCTCTGCCCCAGCTGGGCAAAGGAGCTGATGCTTTCCAGCTCAAGGCGGGCAACCACACCCGAGCCGCCTTCCGAAGAGTAGCAGGAAAGGCGATGCACAGGAGAGCGTCGGTGGCCCCCTGGACCCTCATAAGGTCCCGATAACTTTCCAGGTGGTCCAGGGGGTAGGTGGTCCCGTCGTAAGGATCCACCTGCGGCATGCGGAACTGGCGGGGAATCGGCTCTGCTTAAATCTCTTGGGAGAACGGAGGGCGGACATCATAGCCCGCTGTCTCGCTAGCGGAACCAGGCAAGCTAGCGAATCAGTGGGACAGCTCCGCCAGTTTGCAGTCATGCTCCTCCAGGCGCTTCTCCGCCAAGCACTTGATGACTTCATCTGTCGACCCCTCTACTGAGAGGGGCGGGGAAGGTGACGCGGGTGCGCGGTGCCCGTGACGAGGGGCTTTGCCCTTTCTGCCTTTGCGGGGTTTAGATGTCCCCCGGTCAAGGTGTGGTGAGCAGCTCTCATCGTCAACGGACTCGGCCCGCCGTCACTTCACCGGAGTTTGATGAGTACCCCGGGGGTCCGTAACGGCCTGCGGCTGCGAAGGTCTCCCATGGAAGGAACGCAGGCTGTCACGGGGTGCTGCGGCATGGGCCACGGGGGTCTTCGACTGCTGATGAGTAGCTAGGGACCGATGCTAGTGCTGGAGCTAGCGCACTGCTACGGTGAGAGTGTGCATCTGCTGAGCGAGTGCGGTCAACTGAACTTCTACCGACTCTTGACCACAGGGCCCGACCTCGAGGGGTCTGCCTCGGGTGGGGGCTTGTACTCGGCTCTGGCCTAGGCATCCCGACTCGACGGGGACCGACCTGGCGGAGGACGGAGCCCGGCTTGGTGGGTGGCCCCGTTGCTTCAGGGGAGCTCAGCCCAGCGAAGGGGCTCATGTTGGAAATCCATCGTGGCGTCTGATGGAGACTCCACGTCAGTCTGTCCGTGCCACGTTAGCGATCTAGCCATATCAGTATCAATAAGGTTAAAAGATTATACCCTGACCTTGACTTATCCTCCATTTCCGTAGATTATTTTGCAGAGAAAGAAGAAAAGAAACCAACCGATAATCCGATAACTTCACTTGTTAAGGAAACATCAGAAAAAACTGAATAATATTTGTAATAAAGAGCTAGCAGCAGTTTCTAGTGAATCAATGTTCATTGCTGCTTCTTGTTTTGACTTCATGTAATCAGAATATCAATGAAATCTTCATGCTCTTAATATTTCAGATATTTTGAGATAACATTATTGACAAAATAATAAGCTACACTGTCCATTATCACTTGTATCATGGTTAACTTATCAAGTAGACCTTTCAATCAATCGGTCATCTTGACGTTAACATACTGATGAATTGGTAAATCAGACCAACCCAATTTGTCGGATTGTAGTCAGCTTATCAGGCCAACTTTTAATTGATCACCAAGTTATACGGATTATTAAATACTGATGAGTTAGTGGGTCAGACCAACTCAATTTGTCAGATTGTAGTCAGCTTATCAAGCAAACCTTTTGATCAGTTATTCTGATCATTAAATACCGATGAGTTAATGGGTCAGACTAACTCAATTTGTCGAATTGTAGTTAGCTTATCAGGCCAACCTTTCTTTTCTCTATTTTCTAGAGAACAATTTATTTTCATATATATCTTTTATATAAGAGGGAAAGGAGAATGAAAATCTCATTATTGATGATATTTTAGAAGGTTTTCAACATTCCATGGTCTAGCCAATGGATAACCATCTAAAGTTTCAAGTCGATAGGTCCCAAATCGCACAATCTCAGTGATGCGATAGGGACCCTCCCAATTTGGTGCAAGTTTGCCCTGTTCAGTTGATCGAGATATAGTTGTTCGGCGCAGAACAAGGTCTCCAACCCGAAAAACTCGAGCCTTGACTCTTGAATTATAATACCGCGCTACTCTCTATTGATATGTTGCCATCTTTATTTATGTCTGTAATCTGGAATTTTCAAGTAGATCTAGATCTATCCTTCTTCGATCAGCATTGTCAGATTCTTCAAAGCAGTCGGTTCTTCTTGAATGAAGAACAATCTCTATAGGCAACATAGCTTCACTCCCATAAGAAAGGTTGAACGGGGATTCTCCCGTTGTAGAGCGAGAAGTTATTCGGTAAGCCCATAAAACAGAGTTGAGTTCATCAGCCCATGCTCCTTTGGCTTCATTTAGTCGAGTTTTCAATCCATGAAGGATTATCTGATTAGTTATCTCAGCTTCCCCATTAGCCTGAGGATGTCCAACATATGTCAATTTGTGAAGAATACCATATTGAACATAGAAATCCTTGAATCTCTGATTATCAAACTGCCTCCCATTATCTGTAATGATAGCATGAGAAATTTTCAAACCTGTATATGATAGAGTTTTCGACAAACATTTCAACTTTAGCTTCAGTGATCAAGGCTAGGGGCTCAGCTTCTACCTATTTTATAAAATAATCAATGGCAACAATCAAAAATTTTCGCTGCCCAGAAGCTGGAGGAAACGGACCAAGTATATCCATTCCCCATTGAGCAAATGGCCAAGGAGTCGTTAACTGTATTAGTTGATTGGCAGGATGCCTTTGAATATTTGCATATCTTTGACAAGAATCATATTTTCTTACAAAATCTAGAGCATCCTTTTGCATAGTCGGCCAATAATATCCTTGCCTTATAATTTTATAGGCTAAAGACCTTCCTCCTAAATGATCACCGTATATTCCTTCATGCACTTCTCTAAGAGTATAATCTGCATCTAATGGAGATAAACACTTCAACAGTGGCTGGGAAAATAATTTTTTATATAACAAACCATCCAGGATAACATACTGAGAAGCAGTCTTTTGAAGTTGTTTAGCCTCTACATTATTTTCAGGCAATACTCCATTAGTCAGATATTTAATTATCGGACTCATCCAATCCATTTCAGGTTCCATTTGAAGAACCTTTTCTTTTTTAATTGTTGAAATACTTGGGATTTCTAGATGTTCCATAAAAGTACGACCCATTTGGTCAGGTGGAGAAGTAGCCAATCTGGATAATGAATTAGCTCAAGAATTTTCAATTCTAGGGATGTGACTGATGTCCCATGAATCAAATAAAGCTCCAAGCTCTCGAACCTTTTTCAAATACAAAGCTAAAGTGGTATCGCGGACTTAAAATCTCCTTTTACTTGGTTAACGATCAATTGTGAATCAGATAATACTTTCAATCTTCGAACATTCACCTCTTTTGCAATTCTTAAACCAGCCAGGAGGGCTTCATATTCAGCTTGATTATTAGAAACTTTGAAAGAGAATCGGAGTGCATACTCTGTGACATCTCCATTCGGGCTAGATAAGATCAATCCTGCTCCACAACCAGAAGAATTGGAAGCTCTATCCACATGTAATATCCAAGGTGCATTAGTCATCCCCATTTCATTGGATGGTTGAACTTCCTTCTCATTGTCATCCCAGGTACATTCGGCTATAAAATCAGCCATTATTTGAGCTTTCATTGCAGATCGAGGCCGATAAGTGATGTCATATTCACTTAATTTGACTGCCTATTTTGCCATCCAGCCAGAAGTATCAGGACATTGCAAAACAGTCCTTAGAGGTTGATCGGTCAATACAATAATTCAATAGGATTGAAAATATGGCCTAAGGTGTTTGGCCGATATCACCAAGGTATAAACAATCTTCTGGAGTTTTGGGTACCTCGTCTCCGCATCATGAAGAACTTTGCTAATATATAAATGGGCTTATGTGATTCATCAGAGTCCTTTCTGACCAACACAGAACTAATTGCTTCGTCAGATGTAGCCAGATAAAGATACAAATCTTCTCCTTTTTGAGGTTTACACAATATGATCAGATTTGTCAAATACTTCTTAAGCTCTTCAAATGCTGATGAGGTACATAACCAAGTATTCCAACTAAAATGGGACCTAATCCGTGCATGTATGGTACATTGTTGATGTTATCGACGAAAAAACAAAACAAAAAAATCACTCTCCCCCTTCCTTGCATGCAACGCGTGCGATCTGCACGCACGCCATGCACGAGTCACGCCGCACTATAGTGAAACAGGTTATTAGCGATGCTTTTTTAGATCCTTTCCGATGCTTTTAAGCATCGACAAAAAACTCCCGACGCTTCTTAAAACATCGCAAAAGCATCGACTATATAAGCATTGGGACGCAACCAGCCGATGCTTTTTAAAAACGTCGTTAAATTAAAATAACCGATTCTTTAAAACGTCGATATTTGCTAGGATAGCGATGCTTTAAAGTATCACTAATGGATAATACAGCAACGCTTTAAAGCACCGACAAATTTAGTTATTTTTTAAAAAAAAAATATAGCAAACCTGTATACATCAAATACATACATCAACATGTATACATTATCAAAATGAAATAACTAAACATTCAAACCTGTATCACACTCAAAGACATACACAAACACAAACACAAACACAAATATAAAGAGTTTATATTGAGTGACAAAGGAAAACCGTAAAGCTTCACCCGAATAACGAGTGACAAAGGAGGCAACCCAATCCGTCATTGAATTAGCTCCCGATATACATATTGATACGGCCGTATCGATGACGTGGCGTGTCTCAGATATCGCCGGGCGTGATCCGAACCACGTGGATTTTTTTTGCCAGAGCCAGAATGGTCCAGCGAGGTCGGATGTGGCTCCACTGTGGCCGAAGTCGAGGTCGGGCCGGGCCTTCCTGCTCCTTCGCCAGGTGTCCGCCCAGGAGGGGTCCACCTCGACCAAGGTAGAGCCGGGCCTTCCTGTTCCTTCGCCAGGTGGCGCTCGAATACGGGTCCACCTTGGTTGAAGTCGAGCGCCCCTCTGCTGCTCCGCCAGGTGTCCGCCCAGGAGGGGTCCACCTCGGTCGAAGCCGGTGGCCCCCTGCTCCCTCGTCGGGTGGCGTCCAAAGACGGTTCCACCTCGGCCAAGGTCGAGCCGGGTCTTCCTGTTCCTTCGCCAAGTGGTGCCCGGACACGGGTCCACCTCGATCGATGTCGAGCGCCCCTCTGCCGCTCCGCCAGGTGTCCGTCCAGGAGGGGTCCACCTCGGCCGTGGCCGGCGACCCCCTGCTCCCTCGCCGGGTGGCGCCCAGAGATGGTTCCACCTTGGCCAAGGTCGAGCCGGGCCTTCCTGTTCCTTCGATAGGTGGCGCTCAGACACGGGTCCACCTCGGTCGAAGTCGAGCGCCCCTCTGCCACTACGCCAGGTGTCCGCCCAGGAGGGGTCCACCTCGGCCGAAGCCGGCGGCCCCCGCTCCCTCGCCGGGTGGCGCCCAGAGACGGTTCCACCTCGGCCAAGGTCGAGTCGGGCCTTCCTGTTCCTTCGCCAGGTGGCGCCCGGGCACGGGTCCACCTCGGTCGAAGTCGAGCACCCTTTTGCCGCTCTGCCAGGTGTCCGCCCAGGAGGGGTCCACCTCGGCCGAAGCCGGCGGCCCCCTGCTCCCTCGCCGAGTGGCTCCCAGAGACGGTTCCACCGCGATCGAAGTCGAGGTCGGGTCGGGCCTTCCTGCTCCTTCTCCAGGTGTCCGCTCAGGAGGGGTCCACCTCGGCCGAAGTTGGCGGCCCCCGCTCCCTCGCCGGGTGGCGCCCAGAGACGGTTCCACCTCGGCCAAGGACGAGCCGGGCCTTCCTGTTCTTCGCCAGGTGGCGCCCGGACACGGGTCCACCTCGGCCGAAGTCGAGCGCCCCTCTGCCGCTCCGCCAGGTGTCCGCCCAGGAGGGGTCCACCTCGGCTGAAGCTGGCGGCCCCCTGCTCCCTCGCCGGGTGGCGCCCAGAGATGATTCCACCTTGGCCGAGGTCGAGCCGGGCCTTCCTGTTCCTTCGCCAGGTGTCCGCCCAGGAGGGGTCCACCTCGACCGAAGCCGGCGACCCCCTGCTCCCTCGCCGGGTGGCACCCAGAGACGATTCCATCTCGGCCAAGGTCGAGCCGGGAATTCCTGTTCCTTCGCCAGGTGGCGCCCGGACACGGGTCCACCTCGGCTGAAGTCGAGCTCCCCTCTGCCGCTCCACCAGGTGTCCGCCCAGGAGGGGTCCACCTCGACTGAAGCCGGCGGCCCCCTGCTCCCTCGCCGGGTGGCGCCCAGAGATGGTTCCACCTCGGCCGAGGTCGAGCCGGGCCTTCCTGTTCCTTCGCCAAGTGGCGCCCGGACATGGGTCCACCTCGGCTGAAGTCGAGCGTCCCTCTACCGCTCCGCCAGGTGTCCACCCAGGAGGGGTCCACCTCGGCCGAAGCCGGCGGCCCCTTGCTCTCTCGCCGGGTGGCGCCCAGAGACGGTTCCATCTCGGCCGAGGTCGAGCCGGGCCTTCCTGCTCCTTCGCCAGGTGTCCGCCCAGGAGGGGTCCACCTCGGCCGAAGCCGGCGACCCTGCGTGGTGAGGCCGCCGGCAAGCAGATGCATGAATTCCGAGATCGCCACTCGAGCAGCGCGCGCCGCACCTCACGAGGAGCGCCAGTACGGTCGGCAGTAACGCGCGAAACCTCGTTTACATCGGCCCGACAGGTTCCACGGCCGAGAGGCGGGATCCTAGTAGACAGGACCCGGGAACGGATGTTGTCAATGCCTGGAAAGGAGAGCACTCGTGCCCGGCCCATGGCCCAGCCGGTGTCCTCCCTCTCTCCTTTTCTCGCTGGGCTCGGCAGGCAAGATAAGGAGGCCACTGGGTTCCTGGACCCGAAGGGGAAAGGGGAAAGCGAGAGAGCCAGAGGGAGAAAAAGGTGAAAGCAAAGAGGGAGCCTCCCAAGGGCGGGAGGCCGGAGGCAGCGTGAAGGGGAAAAAAGGCTGGGAAAAGAAAAGGCACCAAGAGTAGGATCCAAGATCCCGAGAGGGGTCCCTTGGCGCAAGCTCGGTGAAGGAACTTGGCCCAATTTCCACTCTTCCAGAGACCTTTTTTGCTAAGATAATCTCTAAGCCTGGGACTCCTTCGGGGGCCCACCTTGGAGATTCTGTTCCATCTCGCCATTTTCTAACTTGACCGTCGGAGCTCCCTCGCCGGGATCCCCGGCCAGGGTTTCTGATCTTGTTTTACAGGATCGGGAGCCCGGAGACCTCGAGGCGAGACAGTCTGATCCCGCCACCATCTCTGAAGTTACAGGCCGCGGCGGCGAGATCGGCAACATATTGGCGTGCCAGGTAGGGGGCCAGGATAACACCCCCAGTGCGAGCTAGCTCTCTGTGGGTGAAACGCGCTCCGACCATGGTGGTCACACGCGGGCGCGAAGCATCCATCAGTCGAGTAGGGGAGGTCCCTTCCCCTCAGGGGCCACGCAGCCCGAAAAGGGAGCTTCATGCTCCACCTCTTCTTCCACCACAGCCGACCTCGGTGGATGGACCTTTCGTAGCTATCATCCAACAGCTACAAACCCTGAATTCAGCAGTTTGGCAGCTACAGCACCAGCAGCGGTCCCTGGCCACGCAGCCCCATCTAGGGACCCCCGCAGCTCGGGCCGCGGGGCCGCGCGGAAGCCTGCGCTCCATCTAAGGCAGGCCTTCCCAACTGCGGGCAGTCTCCAACCCCCGCGGGAGCCACCAAACCCCCACGAAGAGAAATTACTCCGGTTCGGTGTATCACGAGGGTCGATCCCTGGCCGATGATGCCGAGACGGCGCACCGCAGTAGGCGACGTCGGGGCAAAGCCCCCCGCCGAGACCGATCGGCGCCCCCTTCGCCAGCGGCCTCGATGGAAGATTCCACTAACGAGGCCATCAGTCGCCAGGCCGAGAGGCGCCTGGAGGAGCACGAGCGCAAACTGGCGGAGTTTGCCTGCCGATTTGCCGACCTGCAGAACTCCTCGGTGGACCCGGCGGGCTACGACTCCCGGCCACCCTTCTCCCAGGAAATCCAAGAGGAGCCGATTCCGAGTCGATTCCGCATGCCGCAAGTGGATCCCTACGATGGGACCACCGACCCCTTGGACCATCTGGAGAGCTACAAGGCTCTCATGAGGGTCCAGGGGGCCACGGATGCTCTTCTATGCAATGCCTTCCCCGCTACCCTCTAGAAGGCTGCTCGAGTCTGGTTCACCCGCCTCGAGCCGGGATCTATTTGCTCCTTCCATCAATTAGAAGGAAAGTTCGCGGCGCACTTCGACTTTTGTCGGAAGGTGTCGAGAGAGGTGGACAGCCTCTTCTCCATCCGCCAGCAGGACCAGGAGCTGCTTCGCGACTATATTACCCGCTTCAAGACCGCTGCCCTGGAAATCTACAGCCTGGACGAGCCCGTTGCCATGCTGGCATTAAAGCATGGGCTCAAGACATCCCGCCTAACTTATTCCCTAGACAAGAAACCCCCCAGGACGTATTCCGAGATCCTCCTCCGTGTCCACAAGTACATCCGAGCGGAGGAGGCCGATCGCACCCGGCATGAACTAGACGGGAGGACCTTGAAAAAGCTAGCCCCGAGAGATGTTCCTGGGACCCGAAGGCCCGGGCCACCTGCTGACCCCCGTCCAAACCCGAAGCCGAAGGGCGGAGCCACCCCGGAGTGAAGTTTCACCCCTCTCCTTGCTCCCAGAATGAAGATCCTCATGGAAATTGAGGGCGAGCACTACCTCCACCGACCTCCCCCTCAGAACCCAAGGAACATTCGCGACAAGTCAAAATACTGCCAGTTCCATCGAGAGCACGGCAATGACACAGAGGAGTGTCGCAATCTGAAGCGGGAAATCGAGGAGCTGATTAAAAGAGGCTACCTCAGGAAGTTCGTGAGGAATGAAGCTCCGGTGGAGGGACAGCCGCTCGCGGCCCTCCCCCCGGTCCCTGCGATCGATAACAGCCCGACGGAGAAGCCAGTGGGCATGATCTCTTATGGAATCGGGCGGGCGGCGAAGAGGGCCCTGTAGGTGGGAGACCCGGAGGATGTATCCCCCTTTGAGAAGGGGAATGAAAATAAAAATGTAAATAATGATGCAGTGGTGGTCGAGATGACCATCGCAAAGCATCCTGTACATCACATTATGGTAGATAGTGGGAGCTCTACTGACGTGCTTTTTTATGATGCTTTCTCCCGAATGAACCTGTCTCATGATCAGTTAAGGCCGGTGCACACCCCTCTTGTGGGCTTTACCGGGGACTCGATGGGGGTCGAAGGGGAGATCACTCTCCCTGTCACCGCTGGATCCCCACCTCGGCAGACCACCGTCATGATGACGTTCACCGTCGTCAAACTCCCCTCGCCTTATAATGCAATCCTCGGTCGTCCGGCGCTCAACCAGCTGGATGCCATGATTTCCATGAAATGGTTGCTAGTACAATTCCCCACAGCCTCCAGGCCTGGGGCGATGAGGGCGACGACCCAGCCCGTCCAGCATTGCCTTCAGGCGGTCCCGGGTGCCCGAGGTGCCGAGCTCGGCCCCGACGTCGACGACCTCGACTTAAGGGAGAAGGAACCCAGGGGAGGACCCGTGGAAAATCTGTTGATGTAGCCCCTTGGTTCGGACCCTCAAAAGACTGTGCATGTGGGGGCCTAGCTCTCGGAGGAAGAGCGGACCCGTCTGCTGGATTTCCTCAGCGCGAATGCGGATGTGTTTGCATGGTCCGCAGCCGACATGCCGAGCATCCCCCCGAAGTCATCACCCACAGGCTAAATGTGGATCTGAGATGCCACCCGGTCCGCCAGAAGAAGAGGAGCTTCGTCGCAGAAAGGCAGAAGGCCATCAACGAAGAGGTGGAGAAGCTCCTCACCGCCGGCTTCGTGTGGGAAGTACAATATCCCAGCTGGTTGGCGAATGTGGTCATGGTGAAGAAGAGTAGTGGCAAGTGGAGGATCTGTGTAGACTACACCGACCTCAACCGAGCTTGCCCGAAGGACAGTTTTCCTCTTCCAAAGATTGACCGGCTGGTGGACACCACTTCGGGGCATCGCCTCCTCTTTTTCATGGATGCCTTCTCCGGGTACAACCAGATTCGAATGCACCCGGAGGACGAAGAGCACACCGCTTTCGTCACCGACTGCAGAACTTACTGTTACAAGATGATGCCATTTGGCCTCAAGAACGCCGGAGCCACGTACCAGCGACTGGTCAATAAAGTCTTCAAGGATCAGATCGGCCGCAACATGCAGGTGTACGTGGATGACATGCTGGTAATGAGCAAGCCCCTTTCAGATCATGTTGGCGACCTGGCGGAGACCTTTGGCAACCTCTGACTTCACCAGATGAAGCTGAACCTGGCGAAGTGCGCCTTCGGCATCTCCGCCGGGAAATTCCTGGGGTTCATGGTGACCCAAAGTGGGATAGAGGCCAACCCGAAAAAGGTCCAGGCCATTTTGGACATGGAGCAACCCACCTCTAAGAAGAAAGTGTAGCGACTCACCGGCCGGATAGCCGCTCTGAGTCAATTTATCTCGAGGTCGACCGATCGCTGCCGGCCTTTCTTCAAAGTGCTAAGGAAAATGAGCGAATTCACCTGGATCGAGGAGTGCCGGGAGGCGTTTGATGAGCTGAAGAAGACGCTTGCATCGCCCCCACTGCTCTCCAGGCCTGAAGAAGGAGAGGAGCTCGTCCTATACCTGGCGGTCACCCCGGAGGCCATCAATTCGATCCTGGTTCGGACCGACGACCAGGGAGTTCAGAGGTCGGTGTACTACACGAGCAAACTCCTCCGTGATGCGGAGCTCAAGTATTTCCGGTCTGAAAAGCTTATTTTTGCACTAATAGTGTCTGCCCAGCATCTCAGGCCCTATTTTCAAGCACATCCCATTGCCGTCCTGACAGATCAGCCGCTGAAAGTGATACTCAGCCGACCCGACACATCCGGGCGATTGGCGAAGTGGGCACTCAAGCTCAGCGAGTTAGATATCACTTATCGGCCAAGGTCGGCCATGAAGGCGCAAGTGCTCACCGACTTCTTGGTCGAGTGCGCGGGCCTAGGCAAGGGGATAGAAGAGAACCCTCTGGACTGGCAGTTGGAACCGGGACCCGAGGAGGATGTGTGGATCCTTCATGTGGACGGAGACTCAAACTCTAGCGAGAGCGGAGCCAGTCTCATCCTCGCCAACGGCGAGGGGGTCGTTGCCGAATGTGCACTCCGTTTCCAGTTCGCCTTAACTAACAACCAGGCGGAGTACGAGACGCTCCTCGTGGGGCTAAGAGTGTCCCACGAGTTGGGCGTGGCTAACCTTAAGGCCTTCACTGATTCCCAGCTGGTGGCCGGACAGATCTCCGGAGAGTACGGCACGCGCGACCCTCAAATGGCGAAATACCTGGAGCTCGTGAGAACGAATGCGACCGGATTTCGGCGCTTCAGCATCTCCCACATACCCCGCAGGGAAAATGCTCGCGCGGACGCTCTCTCCTGACTGGAAACCCTGCTGGACTCGTTGTTGGGCCGTGCTTATGTTGAGCGTCTCAAGGCCCCGAGCTACGAGACCCCTGTGGAGGTCCGACAGGTCAGCCAAGAGCCTAGCTGGATGGACAAGTACGCCGAGTACATTACCAGCGGCACCTTGCCGGAGGACCGCACGGCGGCCCGCCTTATCAAGAAGAAGGCCGCACGGTTCGTCCTGATGGATGGGCAACTGTATCGGAGGTCCTACTCTTACCCTCTCCTCAAATGCATGCACTCGTACTCCAGGAAATCCACGAGGGAATCTGCGGGAACCACGTGGGGGGCAAAGCGCTAGCGTACAAGGCCCTCCACCAAGGTTATTTCTGGGAGACAATGAAGGAGGATGCCGCCGACTTCATGAAGAGGTGTGATCGGTGCCAGCGGCACGCCGTGGTGCAGCGGCAGCCCTCCACTCCACTTTCCCAGCTCTCAGCTCTGTAGCCGTTTGCCCAGTGGGGGATGGATCTCCTAGGACCCTTTCCCCCGGCATCCGGGCAGCGGAAGTTCCTGATCGTGGCCATTGACTACTTCACGAAGTGGGTCGAGGCCGAACCCCTAGCCCGGATCACGGAGGCAAACATCGCCAAGTTTCTCTAGAAGTCAATCATTTACCGTTTTGGCCTACCCCATACTATTATCATCGATAATGGACTTTAATTCGGCTGTAGGGAGTTTGAAGAATTCTGCAGCGATCTCGGCATCCACCATCGCTTCACCTCGGTGGCGCATCCGCAGACAAATGGAGAAGCCGAGGTGACGAATAGGACCATCTTGCAGGGCCTCCGGACGAGGCTGGATCAGGCCAAGGGCAGGTGGGCAAAAGAGCTCCTGAGCGTCCTATGGGTGTACCACACCACTCCGAGGACGGCCACCAACGAGATCCCGTTCAACCTCGTCTTCGCAGCCGAGGCGGTATTCCTGATAGAGCTCAGCCTACCCACCCTGCGTGTGGAGCAATACAACAAAGTGGAGAATCCCGCCAGGATGATGCTGAACCTGGACCTCCTTGAGGAGATGAGGGATAAGGCTCGAGTCCGGATGGTGGCATACAGACAGCGAGTGGCCAGGTACTACAACTCCCGGGTGCGATCGAAGTCCTTTTGCCTAGGAGATCTGGTGCTCCGGCGTGCTGAGGCTTCCCAGCCGTAGGAGTGCGGGAAGCTCTCCCCGAACTGGGAAGGCCCGTACAGGGTGACGGAAGTTCTCCCTCATGGGGCCTATTACCTGGAGGAGCTAAGGGGGTCCAGATTCCCTCGGACCTGGAATGCCTCAAACCTGAGGATGTATTACCAATAATGTAAGGTTCCTCGAACTGCTGCAATAAAATCCTTTTACTTCAAACACTTTTTCTCACCTTGTAGGAAGAGAGACACATAACTCTGAGTTCGGAGAACAGCCCGGCAAGCCGCGTAGGGCTCGGATAAAGCCTACAGCCCCGGGGTTCAGTCCGGAAGTCCTGGACTTCGGTCCGGAAGGCGGGGTAGAGCCAAGCTCACCCACGCAGTCCCAAAGGACAGGCCGGGAAGTCGCGAAGGCCTCATGCAAAGCCTGCTCCACCGGCGTCCAGCCCAGAAGTTTCGAACCTCGATCTGAATGCTGGACGGGACTCGGTCTACCTACAAGCTCAGCTCGGAGCACACCACAGGGCTTATTCTCGTCGCTCGAAACCAACACTCGGTTTCAACAAAAAAAAAAGGAGAAAGAAAAGTGCGAGAAAGCAAAGACGAGATTTGGCAAACAGGAGATTTCATTAATTTAAAGTGGGATTACAATGAAGGAGTCCCGACAGGCCGGGAGTCCTCAAAAAAAAAGAAGAAGAAAAGAGGTACAAGGGGGGAGCTAGTTCGGCGCAGTAGCACTATCCTCGGGCGGGGGTGCGCACTCTCCACCTACGCCGTCAACGGGTGGCTGCTTAGGGGGCTGCTCTGGAGTTGCAGCCTTGTCGCCTGCTGCTGCTGGAGCCTCTCCACTAGGCTCCTGCCTCCTTCCGCCGAGGACCACCCCGCTGAGGTCGAGCTCAGGGTAGAAGGAGCTCACCTTCTCCCGGCTGATGGGGGACTGATATGCATGCAATTCTTTTTGTATATTTTATATATGGGGTTAGGTGATTAATTCCCGATTTTCAGATCAAAATTAGTTGTAAGGAATTTTGTATGAATTTTTGAAGTCACGCATGCAGATTAGGACCTAGAAAAGTACTAAAGAAGGATCGCCGGGGCTGAGAAGCCTCGATTAGAGCAAGTTATCCTACAATATAATTACTGGAGGTAGAGGGAGTGTACCTGACAATGTTTGAAGCACCCGGTGAAGATCGCAGCGAAAGGATCTCTCGTTCCTCGACGGATGCGGCCTGGAAAACCGAGACAATGACCCGCGGATACCTGGCTTTCTGCTCGGTGGTCCGATTGAGGCTTGGCTGGAGTCGTTGGATTCGTAGGAACTCGGGGACCTGCAAACGACCTGTCAGGGGTTAGAAAACTCACAAAGGAACAAGAAAACAAAGAAAAAGCAGCAAGGGAAGGCTTCTTTGGAGTGGACGTCCAGGGATCTGGAGGGTTTGTTGGCAGCAGGAAGATGATTGTGAACACCGGGAAGAAGAACTCTCACAAACCCCTTTATGCACACAGTAGGGTATTACACAACTAAATAGAAGAACTCAAGGTTTTAATTCATATCAAAAAAGTGAGTTTCATACAAGAGGCTAGGGTCCCTTAAATAGACCCTTAACCTTGGGCTCCAAGTAAGGGGGCACTTTAGACTTTACATAGGACTCATTTTCCTTTTCAAACTCTAATTGGAATACAAGGCAAATAGATAGAAAACTTCAACTCAAACACTCTCCTCTTGTCCTTCTCTTGGTCGGCCAAGGTGGTGACCATGAGTGGCCAACCAAGAGGGGAGGTGACCCTAGGGAGGGGCGTCCTAAATTCTACCTGGGCCTAGGCTTGCCCAAATTCCTTCCGGCTGGTCCAGGGTTTCGAATTTGTTCCTGATTTTGTCTTCTCTTCCTGGACTCTTCAAGTCTTCAAACTGGGTTGGACTTGGGCTTAACTTTTATGTCTTCAATTAGGTTGAACTTGGTCTTCACTTGTATGATGTGGTCTTGAGTCTTCAATCTGATTGAACAGGACTCAAAAATTGAAATTAGCTCAACATGAGCGGACTAGTACTGAATTGAACTAGCTCAACAAGAGCTGGACTAATTACAGGACTCAAATGTAGCTGGACTAAGCTTTATTACAGGGGACTCAAATATTAACTAAGTCCATAGAGGGTTGAGAAGCCTCTGCCTTATTCTGGTGCCTCTGGTGTCCGCATCACCAGCACACCTGGAACCCCATCAAGGAGTCCACGGTGGCCTTCCAAACCTCCGCAATGTACTCCTCGGAGGCCCGAAATTTCGGAACGGCCTCCTACGCCTCCCGCTGTGTTGCTTCCAGCAGCCCGTTGACGTAGGAGCTCTTCTGCTTGGCTGCGTTCAGCTCCTTCCGAGACTCCTCCACCCGGCGCTCCAGCGATCGGGACTGAGCTGAGAGGTGAGCCCTCTCCGCCGCATCCTCCTCTGCGCGGTGCTGGTTAGAGATCCTCTCCTTGGATAGAGAGGTCTCCAACTCTTGATGCACCCCTCGGCGCGAGCCGGTCGGATTGGAGGGCTTGGTTATTCCCCCGCAGCTCGACCCTTTCTCCATGAGGTCCTTCACGTCGGCCGCGAGTTTACCAAGTTTTTCCTCCTCGGTGTCCTTTTTGGCGTACCCTGCGAGAAAATTCCTCAGCAGCAGCACGTCGGTCCCGATCTGCACCAGAAAAAGAGAGGTCAGTCAAAATCCAACTGGAGCTTTAAAAGGGAGGGTTGCGAGTCTGGGACTTACCGTGAAAAGTTGCGGAAGGATTCCGAGCAGGGCGTCGATGTAATCCCGGCCGCCCCTCAGTCGGCGGTCCCGGGAGGTGCAGGCGAACTCCATGACCCTCTCCGCGAGGCCCTGATCACGGATCATGGAGCACCGACTGATGAGATTTGGCGGTGGGGCAGATAGGTCGGCAGCAGCAGGGGCGACCGTCCCCTCACCGGGTGGAACGGCCACCGACGGAGCAGCTGGAGCCACCGGGGGCACCGTCGGGGTGGTGGTTGAGGCTGGCACAGCCCGGGAGGGGGCTGGCCTCCCTCTTCTACAGCCCTGTTGAGGTCGACGATAGGGACGTCGGCAGCCCGGGCTCGAGGTGGCCTAGATGCGGGAGCTGCCGTCACTGGACGGAGGTGGGAATCGGCACGGCCTCCCGGCTCACTCGGTACGAGCCCTCTTCGCCGCGGGCTCATTTCCCTCGGCAACGTCCCTCTGAGCGGTGCCCTCCACAGGTTTCTAAGGAAAACTTCATGCCTGAAAGAAAACGGAGGTCAGTCAGGCCAGTTAAAAAGGAAAGGGAGAAGGGGGGGTGCGGAGGGAAAGGAAGGCCGAGCCTCACCCAGCTCCCGGAGGGACTGATCCCCGTCTTGAACAAGTCTGCTCCGAGAGCAGAACATCGAGCGTCGGGACTGCATCAATCAGTAGCAGGGAATAGACCTCTTAGTCCGCCAGCTCGACTTGGGAGTTCCGATTCGGGGACCGATCCGGCTCGCTCCAGGCCAGTCGACGTCCTCGATCGAGGCAAAAAAGAACTGGTTCTTCCAACCCTTGATAAGGAAGGGAGGTCGAACCTGAGGTACCTAGGCCGAGGTGAAATGTACCACTAGCCATCATCGGTGGAATTGCATTCAGGTGAAAAGAGCCCTGAGAGAGAGAAGAGAGCAAGGGCAAAACCCGTAGAAGTGGCAGAAGACTATGAAGGTGAAGATGACCCGGATGGCGTTAGGAGCCAACTGGGCCGGGACCAAGCGGTAGTGACTGAGAAAGAAGAGGAAGAAAAGTTGTAGGGGAAACTGAAGACCCCAAGGAGGAAGTCCTCGTAAAGGCTATTCGCCCGGGGCCGCTTAAGGTCACACGATCCCGGGCCACGGGAGAGAAAGAGGATCGACTCCGGGATGCCATAGACTTCCTGGAGCAAAGAAAGGTCACCTTCGGTCATCGATGAAACGTGACCGGAGAGACCAGCAGAAGAGATGGCCGGAGGAGGAAGAGAAGAGATGGGACGGGCGGAAACTACAGGGGGAGACCTAGGACCCCTAGGGACGCTATGGTTACACCCCAGGCTGGAGCGTCGGCGGATCTCGTCCGAGATCACCTCCCCTTCGAGGAAGAGGACGATGGAGTCCTCGACCGGGATGGACCGACCTCGTCCGGATTAGATGAAACATGACGACAACGCGCCATGGGGAAGGAAAGGGTGAAGAAAAGTGCGAGAAAGGAAAGGGGACGGAAGAAGGAACCAGACGTGGACACTCACCGAAATACACTGTGCAAAAGAAGTGGCAACCCAGGGGGAACGGCAACGAGGATCGTGGCAATTATGGCGCGAGATCTTCGCCTTCCCCACATCATCTCCACATTAAATCTCCACGTTCCGACCCACGACATCTCAGCAGAACGAGGGGATGGGGGGAAACTGATACGGTTGTATTGATGACGTGGCATGTCTCAGATTCCGCCGGGCGTGATCCGAACCACGTGGATTTTTTTTTGCAAAGCTGGAACGGTCCAGCGAGGTCGGATGTGGCTCCACTGCAACCAAAGTCGAGGTCGGGCCGGGCCTTCCTGCTCCTTCGCCAGGTGTCCGCCCATGAGGGGTCCACCTCGACCAAGGTCGAGCCGGGCCTTCCTGTTCCTTCGCCAGGTGGTGCCCGGACACGGGTCCACCTCGTCGAAGTCGAGCGCCCCTCTGCCGCTCCGCCAGGTGTCCGTCCAGGAGGGGTCCACCTCGGTCAAAGCCGGCGGCCCCCTACTCCCTCGCCGGGTGGCGCCCAAGACGGTTCCACCTCGGCCAAGGTCGAGCCGGGCCTTCCTGTTCCTTCGCCAGGTGGCGCCCAGACACGGGTCCCCTCGGCCGAAGTCGAGCACCCCTCTGCCGCTCCGCCAGGTGTTCACCCAGGAGGGGTCCACCTCGGTCGAGGCGTGCCCAGAGACGGTTCCACCTCGGCCAAGGTCGAGCCAGGCCTTCCTGTTCTTTCGCCAGGTGGCGCCAGGACACGGTCCACCTCGGCCGAGGTCGAGCGCCCCTCTGTCGCTCCGCCAGGTGTCCGCCCAGAGGGGTCCACCTCGGCCGAAGCCGGCGGCCCCCGCTCCCTCACCGGGTGGCGCCCAGAGACGTTCCACCTCGACCAAGTCGAGCCGGGCCTTCCTTTTCCTTCGCCAGGTGGGCGCCGGGCACGGGTCCACCTCGACCGAAGTCGAGCACCCTCTCTGCCGCTCCGCCAGGTTTCCGCCTAGGAGGGGTCCACCTCGGCCGAACTCTGGCGGCCCCCCTGCTCCCTCTCCGGGTGCCGCCCAGAGACGGTTCCACCACGGCCGAAGTCGAGGTCGGGCCGGGCCTTCCTGCTCCTTTGCCAGGTGTCCCGCCGAGGAGGGGTCCACCTCGGCCGAAGCCGGCAGCCCCCGCTCCCTCGCCGGGTGAAGCCCAGCGACGGTTCCACCTCGGCCAAGGTCGAGCCGGGCCTTCCTGTCCTTCACCAGGTGGCGCCCGAACATGGGTCCACCTCGGCCGAAGTCGAGCACCCCTTTGCCGCTCCGCCAGGTGTCCGCCCAGGAGGGGTCCACCTCGACCGAAGCCGGCGGGCCCCTGCTCCCTCGCCGGGTGGCGCCCAGAGACGTTTCCATCTCGTTCGAGGTCAAGCCGGGCCTTTCTGTTCCTTCGCCAGGTGTCCGCCCAGGAGGGGTCCACCTCGACCGAAGCCGGCGGCCCCCTGCTCCCTCGCCGGTGGCACCCAGAGACGATTCCATCTCGGCCAAGGTCGAGCCGGGAATTCCTGTTCCTTCGCCAGGTGGCGCCCGGACACGGGTCCACCTCGGCCGAAGTCGAGCTCCCCTCTGCCGCTCCACCAGGTGTCCGCCCAGGAGGGGTCCACCTCGACTGAAGCCGGCGGCCCCCTGCTCCCTCGCCGGGTGGCACCCAGAGATGGTTCCACCTCGACCGAGGTCGAGCTGGGCCTTCCTGTTCCTTCGCCAAGTGGCGCCCGGACATGGGTCCACCTCGGCTGAAGTCGAGCATCCCTCTACCGCTCCGCCAGGTGTCCACCCAGGAGGGGTCCACCTCGGCCGAAGCCGGCGGCCCCCTGCTCCCTCGCCGGGTGGTGCCCAGAGACGGTTCCATCTCGACCGAGGTCGAGCCGGGCCTTCCTGCTCCTTCGCCAGGTGTCCGCCCAGGAGGGTCCACCTCGGCCGAAGCCGGCGACCCTGCGTGGTGAGGCCACCGGGAAGCAGATGCACGAATTCCGAGATCGCTACTCGGGCAGCGCGCGTCGCACCTCACAAGGAGCGCCGGTACGGTCGGCAGTAACGCGCGAAACCTCGTTTACATCGGCCCGACAGGTTCCACGGCCGAGAGGCGGGATCCTAGTAGACAGGACTCGGGAACGGATGTTGTCAATGCCTGGGAAGGAGAGCACTCGTGCCCGGCCCATGGCCCAGCCGGTGTCCTCCCTCTCTCCTTTTCTCGCTGGGCTCGGCAGGCAAGATAAGGAGGCCACTGGGTTCCTGGACCCGAAGGGGAAAGGGGAAAGCGAGAGAGCCAGAGGGAGAAAAAAGGTGAAAGCAAAGAGGGAGCCTCCCAAGGGCGGGAGGCCGGAGGCAGCGTGAAGGGGAAAAAAGCTGGGAAAAGAAAAGGCACCAAGAGTAGGATCCAAGATCCCGAGAGGGGTCCTTGGCGCAAGCTCGGTGAAGGAACTTGGCCCAATTTCCACTCTTCCAGAGACCTTTTTTGCTAAGATAATCTCTAAGCCTGGGACTCCTTCGGGGGCCCACCTTGGAGATTCTGTTCCATCTCGCCGTTTTCTAACTTGACCGTCGGAGCTCCCTCGTCGGGATCCCCGGCCAGGGTTTCTGAGCTTGTTTTGCAGGATCGGGAGCCCGGAGACCTCGAGGCGAGATGGTCTGATCCTGCCACCAGCTCTGAAGTTACAGGCCACGGCGGTGAGATCGGCAACACATACCTAACTATAAAATAGAATAGCTGTGTAAGAGAAAGGCAATGTCCCATAGAAGGGGATGCACGAAGGAACCAATCTCATCTCTTTAAAAAAATCTTATTTCACCATCATGTTTGCTGTCAACAGATCTCGATTTTTTTTTTGTGTGTAAACAAGCATTTGCACGTTTTCATGTACTAGTACCATGTTTATAAATTATTAAGATATCATCTTTATATTGTAGAATCAAAGTGTTGGTATATCCATAGGATCCCTAAGCCCTTGATCATTTTACACAGAGAAATAATAGAAACAAAAAATTAAAAAAAAACAAGTAATAATAGACAAAAAATAATCAAATAAATAGAGCAAACTATGGATTTGATAAATAGAGAGGGATTGAGGTGGCCGGCGCGTGAGGAGTTGATGGAAGAGACGGAGAAGGAGGGAGGGATCGTCGGAGGAGCTACTGGCCGATCGAGTAAGAGGAGGAGGGAGGGATCGGTGGAGGAGGTTGCACTGGCGGATCGAGCGTGGGATCTAGGGCACGGATCGAAGGAGGAGGAGGAGCTAGGTCGGCGGATCGAGCGGGGAGGAGGAGGAGCTAGGTTGGTGTGTGGATCTAGGGCTTGGGTCGAGGGAAAAAGGAATTTCAAAAATCCGGCGACGCTTAGAAGTGTCGGTAACTCCAAAATTTTAATGACACTTTTAGAAAGTCTGGCGACGCTTAAAAGCATCGGTAAACATTAGATACTTAGCGATGCTTTAAAGCATCGGAGAATACCAATACTTTTTAAAAGCGTCGACGGGTTTCGGATTCTCCCGACACTCCACAGAAGTGTTGGGAGAAAATCGTCACCGTTTGCCACTTTTCCTATAGTGACGTCATGCATTTCCATGCATTTTTAACCATTTAATCATTTTTTAGTTTTGTTTAAATTAATTTTAAATTTAATTTTATAATAGTTAATTTTTAATTAAATTCTGAAATCAATTCTGTAACGGCCATAATGGCTAGTTTGAGGGTATTTTGAAAATTTCTTTTAAATTTTGAGTCTATTAATAGGCCTCTACCTCAGTCCTTCAAGGTATCAAAAAAATTCCAAGCTTTCCCTCTTCTCAATTCTTCTATTTAATTTTTTTTTTTAATCCCTTTTTCCCTGTCTTTTCTCGTTTTGAAATTTTTGGGCTGAAGACAAGCTGATCGGCGTTTGTTCGACATCGTGCCATCGACGGGCATTGAAGTTTTTGGCTTTTAGATTGTACCTTGGAGGAGAGCATGTGACCCAATTATTCTTCGTATGGGAAGGGCCAAATCTCTTTTAGACTATTAGTTATGATGTATAGCAAATATATACTTTATATATATATGTGTAATTTTTAAAATATTTGAAAATAGTTTTTTGTGTGGTGTGTATGGCAGAATAAATTTGGTGTAATGAAATAATTTAATTACAATAAAATAAAGTTAGGAAGTTTGGCCTGAAAGGTGGATAGATCTCAAGAACATGATATAATTTATCAAGTGATTGCTTCTTACTCTCCATTGTCCAATGATGTAGTTGAGCATAAAAATCATATCCATGGATATGATAAACACCATGCTCATCAGTTCTGGCTTATCCGAGAACTTATGGGGGGAAGCTCTTCTATCTTCTTACTTCATCCTAAATAGAATACCTATAAGGATAGTGGCAAGACTCCTTATAAACTTTGGAAAGGAAGGATTCCTAACCTTATACTATAATATTTCTAAATTATTTTATCACACCAAATTTATTCTGCCACATACCACAAAAAATTATTTTCAAACATTTCAAATATATATTAATATATATATATATATAATTTCTACTTTAAATATTAACGGTCTAAAGGAGTTTGTATAATATTTCTACTTCAATAATCCTATTTTAATCTATCATGAACATTTCTATCCTTTTTTATTATATAATACAATATGATGTGGCGGGATCGCTGACATGGAGAAGCTGACAGGCACCACATCAAAGGAAGCCACCGCGTCGGACGCCATGTCAATTTTCCTGCTCGGACTCCTTCGCCAAGTTGAGCTCCCTCGAGATAACGAGCCGAGCTCCGTTCTCTGCCAGGTCGGTCCCGTGAGCTCGGGACGCCTAGGCCGGAGCCGCACTCTGCCGAGTCCAGAGCGAGACCATCGATAGGAGTCGAGCTCAGCCCTCCTCCGCCATGTGGAGCCTCTTCGAGGCCGGGCCCTCTGGACCGGGCCCCACTCTGCCCTCTAGAGCGAGACCCTCGGAGATCGAGCCCCGTGATTGGAGTCGAGCTTAGCCCTCCTCCACCACGTGGAGCCTCTTCGAGGTTGAGCCCTCTGGACCGGGCCCGCACTCTACCCTCCAGAGCGAGACCCTCGGAGATCGAGCCCCGTGATCGGAGTTGAGCTCAGCCCTCCTCCGCCACATGGAGCCTCTTCGAGGCCGAGCCCTTTGGACCGAGCCCGCACTCTGCCCTCCAGAGTGAGACCCTCGGAGATCGAGCCCCATGGTCGGAGTCGAGCTCAGCCCTCCTCCGTCACGTGGAGCCTCTTCGAGGCCGAGCCCTCTGGACCGAGCCCGTACTCTGCCCTCCAGAGCAAGACCCTCAGGGATCGAGTCCAGTGGTCAGAGTCGAGCTCAGCCCTCCTCCGCCACGTGGAGCCTCTTCAAGGTCGAGCCCTCTGGACCGAGCCCGCACTCAGCCCTCCTCCACCGAGGCGATCCCGCAAGCTCAGGGCATCTAGGTCGGAGCAAGCCGTACCATTCCAGCTCAGTCTCAGCTCAGATGCGAGCACCGCCATCCTAGGACACCTGCGAGCCTCCCGGGGACTGCACTGGGACACCTGCCAGACTGCACTGACCGCCTGCAACCACTGGTTATACCAGAAAGGGAAGAGACCCACTGATCGAGGTGCGACGCTCCTCACCAACCACCTGAACCACTCGAGAAAGAAAGTCAACCAAGAGATTCGAATCCTAAGGGCGGTGGCCCACCAATCGAGGTACTGCCAGGTTTCCTGGAATGAGGCGACCAAGGGAATGTCAGAACACATGACAGCTTTCCTTATCACGAATTGGGAAGGCTCCTTGACACCGCCGCACATGCCTGATAGCCCGGTGGAGATCCCAAGATGAATGTCCAACGGTAACCTAGTCTACAAAACTCGGAGGTAACAACTACAAGAAAAGGAGGAGAGACATAAGCTAGAACACACCAACACAAGTGCAAGCTCAATCAAAAAGAGCACGGCACCACCAGCATACTCAAGCAAAGGCGAGTGGAAGAGCCACATAGAGACTCCCTCTAGCCAGGCCACTCTTCCCCCGACACACTTGCACCCCACTCTCACACCACTCACTCCTCGTGTGGAGTCCATCAAGAGGGGCTCGACCAGGAGGATCTGTTCCCTTGGTCGTCACTGACTTGATCATCGAAGTGCCCCCACCGGAAACCCTGGCCCGGGTCACTAACCCTTGTTTTGCAGGTCCAGGACCACCGACGGCGAGACAGCGAAGGAGGTGCGCTCCGACGCTGACAGCAGCTACAGGCCATGGCGATCTTGGTGGCAAAACAATAAATCAAATAACTCTCAAGAGAATGTGCCGCTTGGTATAGTGGTTTATAGCAAAATATGCCATCCATGGAACTATGATTTCTACATGTGTTCACATGCTGGGATGATTGTACGATTACTGCACACTTAATTTTTGGCTTGGCTATCAATTCTTATGAACTTAATAATAGTTGCAGTTTAATTTAGGTGACTTGTTTTACTTTGTTGGCCTTTTAATAATATTTTGAAGTTATGTTACCATTTGCTCTCATTAGATAAATATCCTATCATATTGTTATTGATAATTAATCTCAATCCCTCTTTCATTCACATATAAAATTTATAGAAGCTTATTTTTATCTTTGTAATATAAATGTTTTTTTTGAAAAAAAACAAAAAAAAATAATTGGCTATATATTATATATACATTATATGGAATAATTGCTGCACTATATTATACCTACATAATTTCTGTTGGTTCATTATTTAGGGATATGAGCTGCATAGATATATAATTGATAGCAATCTATATTATATCTCATATACGATACCTATAGATTATTATAAGCCTATATTGCCATGATAGATTTTCTTGCTAAATTTCTTTTTTTTGAATTGAATCTGCAGAGACTATTTTGAATTTACATATAGATTTATTAGCAAGCATGAAGAATGGAATGTGATCTAATACTTATACAACTCTTCTTTAAATAAAAAAATATATCTTGATGATTATCAAATAAAACAACTGGTTCCCAGATTCTTAATATAGAGTTAACACGTGATATGGGTTTACACATTCGAATTGAGTTTTACTTGCCAAATTTAAAAGCACCTATTTAGGACCAATAAAACATTTTCTTTGTAATGCTTAAGTTGGAAGCATGTAAGTTATTATATTACTTTGAAATTCATTAATGATGTTTATGTCAAAAATTGGTTGTTTTATGTGCCTTGAAAATTATATGCCATTCCTTCGTCAATGTGATGCATGATACAAATTTGATGGTGACCTTTATGAGTTGAACCCATTATTATTTATAAGATCAAAAAAAAATCTGGTAAATCTTTTGACCAAAGGCTGACGGTATCCGAGACATCAAGGGGGATAGGGTTTAAGCCCATATATTAGTCACCAGAGTAGACCCCTCCATTTTGGCAACCCATGGTTAAGGTTCAAAGGGAAACGATCCCTAAGATGATGTCTGAGAGCACTTTTTTGGAGTCTATCTCCACCCCATTCCTATGGTGTGGTGCTCTATTATGATGGTTAGGTTGAGCATGTCTCTTAATAGATCCAAGGCTGTGAGTTAGCGATGTACGATTCTGTTGCACGTATCCTTAGAGAATCTACCTAAGTGAGAGTAGTCGGGATGCCACGACATGGGACTAAAGCGAATTTTTAGCAACTCTCATGAAAATCAAGGCAAGTGCATACTTAGATAGCACTATCCCGCATCATGATTAGCTTATCTTCACACTGTGTGTATTTTATACTAAAAGCAAGTTCAACCTAGAAAGTAGTTGCACTAAGCACAATAAAAATTCCAAAAATTTATATTATTTACTGAGTTTAATAATATTAAACTTTTATTTTTTTTATTTTTTGTGGAAAATTGTTGATGTTACCAATGGAAAAAACAAAACAAAAAAATACTCTCCCCCTTCCCTGCACGCGATCCACGCGCACGCCATGCACAGGTCCACGCGTTTCCATGCATTGTTAATCATTTTAATGGTTTTTTAGTTTTTATGTTTAATTAATTTTAATTTTAATTTTATAATGGCTAATTTTAATTAAATTCTGAATTCAATTTTGTAACGACTATAACGATTAGTTTGAGAATATTTTGGAGATTTCCTTTAGGGTTTTGAGCCTATAAATAGGCCTTTGCCGCCTACACTGCCATGGCCTATAGCTTGGGGATGACCTCGGATGCCAACCTCGTCGCTCGGTAACCAGCTCACATGCCCGAACTTGCAAAATAGAGAAAACCCGGGCCGAGGGAGGATCCCAGCAGGGGCACTCCGATGATCAAGTTAGTGGCGATCTAGGGGAACAGATCCCCTCCTGTGGGCTCCTTTGGTTATACTCCATGCTTGGAGAAGGAGATTTCGCTTTAGAAAGAAAGAGTAGAGTAGGGGAGGGTGATAGCGGTGGAGGAGAGCTCAGAGTAGGGGAGGGTGATAGCGGTGGAGGAGAGCTCGAGCAGTGATGGCTGTGTCCGTTGAAACCCTACCGATGGGTGCTCCGGTAGCATCAGAGTGCTCTGCTCCTGGCTTGCTCTCCCATTCGCTTGCCCTTGCTTGCTTACCTTGTTCGAAGACCTTCTCAACCTTCTTTTAGGCCGTCCACCCTTCAGCGATCTACCTCGGGTTCTTCCCCTCTGCAGGCATCGGAAGGTCAACGTCTGGTAGCAATGTGCCTGTGCACCTCGGTGCTTTCCCCATTCATGATAAGAAGTTATGTCGCTGGCTCTAACCTCCCATTTGGTCGCTCCACTTTGAAAAATTTGGCAGGGCCTCGATCGAGGGACAGCCACCCCCTGGTTTGAATCTTCTGGTGTGATTTTCTCTTTGGGGTGGTGCAAACGGTCGGTTGGGAGGCGTAGTGCCTTGGTCAGGATACCCTTTTCTATCTGGTGTAAGTAGCAGCGGGAGCAATCATGGCATCCTGGGGGGTGACCCTCCATGGTCCTTGGGTGGTGGTCCGCCGCCCAAGGGAGGTGGCGTCGTCCCCTTCTTCCTGCTTATGAATCCGCCGAAGCACCACGGGCTTTGGCCATGGGGACGGCTTCCGGCTGCTGGACCCCTCATTTGAAAAGAGTTTGGTTCGAAGAGAAGGAGCTCAACTTCGATCGAGGTGGGCTCGACCTCGAGGGAGACGCCCGGCGAAGGAGCTCGAAGGAGTTGGGAGCTTGACTTCGGTCGAGGTGGGCTCGACCTCGAGGGAGCCGCCTGGTGAAGGAGCTCGAAGAGAGCGGGAGCTTAACTTTGACCGAGGTGGGCTCAACCTCGACGGAGCCGCGGGTGAAGGAGCTCGAAGAGAGCGGGAGCTCGAAGAGAGCGGGAGCTCGAAGAGAGCGGGAGCTCGAAGAGAGCGGGAGCTCGAAGAGAGCGGGAGCTCGACTTTGGGAGGTGGGTGGGCTCGACCTCGAGGGAGCCACCCGATGAAGGAGCTCGAAGAGAGTACGAGCTCGACTTCGATCGAGGTGAACTCAACCTCGAGGGAGCCACTCGGTGAAGGAGCTCAAAAGAGGGGTCTGACGTGGCAACTTCTGCCAATGTGGCATCCTAATGGATTTGACAGGGACTCCATATCAGCGATCCGCTACATCATTTGCCCCCCACTCCCAAGTTTCGTTGGTGTGCGGTGCTCAGGGTGAAGGAAATAAATGCAGAGCTGACATAGAAAAGTAAAAATTGAGCGCCATTAATACCGCGATCGTCGGTGCCTCGCGGAATAGGCCTTTAGACCAATGCTGGGAGATGAACGTGCTTGTCGAGGAAGCATTATGGCAGATGCAGAACTCGAAATGGTTTCAGGTGAACTGAAACATTGCTCCTCACCGATCTCGACACGTGGCATCGATCCAATGGTGGTGGTTTTGGGAGGGGTACGGTTGCTATCTGACCATTTTGAAAAGAAGGGAAGTTTCCTGAAAACATCATTTCTTTCGAATTCTTCATGCCTGCCGACGGACCAGAGCCTTCCTTCTTCTCCCCTACATTGCCTGTCTCTTCCCTTCAAGGCCACCAGGTTTGTCTTCTTCAGTCATTCCTCTTCTTCGATTAGGTAGAGTTCGTTCCTAGGGACCTCCGGACTTCATTCTTCTTCTTCCTTCCTTGTTTCATTGTTCTTCCTTCGGATGGCCCCTTCAGGTCGTAGCCACCGTCCTTTGAGCAATCCCAATGAGGCAGGGCCTTCTCGATCGAGGACTCCATCCTCTGATGAGGAGGAGAAAATCCCTCTTCAAGTTCGCAGAAACCTTCGCTCCACTGGTATTGTAATAGGGGAGCCTAGGGCTCGTCTTCCTCCTCCCCCCATTCCCGAAGTTTCCTCTGAGCCTTCTCATTCGATTGGTCCCAATAGCATCACTTCGGTAATGACTGGGGAGGACCTCTCGATAATCCGGGAAGCCTTCGGTATCCCGAACTCCATCCAGCTCTCGGTCCCAAGATTGGGGGAACAGGTCACCTCTAGTAGCCCGGGCCGAATCACCTTTTACAAGGAATCCCTCGCAGGGGGACTTCCCTTTTCACCCTTTCTTCCTCTCTGTGCTTAGCAACTACCGCCTCGTCCCAGCTCAACTGGTTCCGAATGCAGTTAGGACCATCTTTTATTTTATTATCCTCTGCCACTTCCATAGGATTGTAGCTCGTTTTTTTCCTGTTCATGGCCTTCTTCATCCTGAAATGCCACCTGATCGAGGATCGATGACCCACCACCTTTTGCCATGAAAATCTCTTTTCAGTACGAAGAAATAGATGAACAAAGAGGTCTTCGACTCTACGTTACAGAGTTTATAAATGACTAAAAATCTACAGATATTCCTAAAGCTATTTGGAGTTAATTAGGCTGGAACTACTTGATAAAGGTTAAAATCTTTGTGAAGAAAGGATGGAGTGGAAACCAAAGACCAGTCTTGAGATGGTCTTCATATACTGCAATTGACCCGGGAGGAGGATAAACTATCTTTTCGTCTGGATTAGGAAGAAATGATTTAAAGGTTCTGGGAATGTGAAATAGGTTTCGAAGACTCTAGCCGACTGAGTCGAAGAACTAGCAATGGCTTCAAGAGATGTCTCGGAACCCCTCTTTCTACCAGGAGCTCTACTCCATGAAGGTTCACCTCCTGATGGATCCCTACTAATGGATGGGTTACCTAGAGACTCGGACATTGTAGAAAGAGGAAGAAAAGAAATGGAAAAACTTCTACCTCCAAGAAGAAATGAAGCAGCTTGTTGAAAGAACAATGGCATGGAGCAAGAAGAAGAAGAAGGATGTTTCGCGAGGAAGTGCGGAAGTTCTTTCCGTAAAGCCTCTCTCTTCTTTATATATACAGAACGGTAAGGTCATTCCAGGGATTTGGTGATCTCTTCGATCGTGCAATGTATCGGCGGTGCCGATTATGGTTACGATTTACTAAGAGGTGTTCATCAATGAAATGGCAGTTATGATCCGCGTGGAAGGCCATGGATGGTCAGGATGAACTTTCATCATTATGACTAAGGCTCGAGATGGTGCCAGGTGTATTCTCAATTAAAATGAAAATCTCTTTTAATAAAGAGATCAACCAGACTGTTGGAGTATGCATCATCTTTTAGCAAGTAACAAGGAGTTGACACCTGTCCTTGACATGATCTCCACGCCATACATCAGTTATCGCGGATGTCAAAACTAAAAATCTGCCATCATCGATTATTTGTTTTCTCATTAACGACAACTTCTGGTACTCCTATTTTTCGAAATAAAGTTATTTCGAAATTGGGAATGGGGGGCAGCTGTTGTGATAATCCAGTTTAATTTAAATATTTACCGGTCCATCAGCGAGCCAATTTCAATCTTTTGATTTATCAGTTGGGTCAGTACTCCCAAGGATGATACTTCTTTATTTAATGGAGACTATAATCTATAGAGGAAATATATTATTATTTCTTCTGGCCTCATGTCTTCAGCCTGGTCCGAAGAGGATGTATTATTATTATTCCGTTCGGATTTATGTCTTCAGCATAGTTCAAAGGAAACGTCTCTGGGATTTATTATTATTTTTCTCGGTCTCATATCTTCAGCCTGGTCTGAAAAGGATGTATTATTATTATTCTGTTCAGATTTATGTCTTCGGCATAGTTCGAAGGGAACGTCTCTGGGATTTATTATTATTTTCTCTCAGCTTCATGTCTTCAGCCTGATCCGAAGAGGATGTATTATTATTGTTCCGTTCGGATTTATGTCTTCAGCTTCACGATAAGTAGTTATCTATTTATTTGTTAAATTCATTCCAAAGGGATAAATTCAAAGCATACAACCAACATCTCTTCGGATCGACCCAAGGAAGGTAATCCGAAGAGGTGGATGGACTCACTTTGAATCCTCCCTTAAAAGGTGTGTCCGAGGTACATGGGCAATCTTTCAACCCGAGATAGTTAAGGTTGTTATGGTTGTTATAACCACTCACGTGGTCGATAACTCTGGTTTGGATAACCATCGAATAACTAATTTTTCGACTGCCACTATTTATTGTTATGAGGAAGCTTCGTCAGCTAACTCCCATAACCATAAGTAGTTACATTAATGCATATAAATATTGGTAAAAAGGGATATTCGAGGTAAGCTAAAAAAATCACCTTCTTCCTTTCTATCTCACTCTTCCCTCAAGTTTTTCATTTTGCTGTCTAAATCCTTGCTATCTTAGGCATCGGAGTGTCTCCCACTGGAGAAATTCTGGTCAAGGGTTTGTTTTGCAGGCTCCCATCGATGGCGAACTGGCAGGCAGGCCACTCCATTCGATCGACGATGATTTAGCATCAACAGGTATAATCACCAATTATATGCTATGGTGTGTTGGACTATTTGGAAGAAAAGGAATGCAAGATTTTTTCTTCATAAATCGAGATCAATTTTTATAATCTTGTAGTTTTGCATCCAATCTTTTAGGAGCCGGTATATTCTTTGTTCTACAAAGGAGACAAATAATTACTTGAATGTGTAATCCATATTATAGTCATTACAAAGATATCAGAGATGTTCACGGTTGTCCCCTACATATGTGAGGCCCAATTCAGTGAGCGGATCAATTGTAAATTAGTAAATTACTATTCTCTTTTGGACGGGTGCTGATTTTGTCTACCATCTTAGAGGATTGCAAGTTTGCTCTTGGTCTATCCAGTCTCATTGCACATATTTTTTATCTGGGGAAGCTTTCCGCTTCTTCCTATTCCAATCCAAAAGAAATCTATATCCGTGGACCTACAATCCATTTTTTGATTTGGTTTCCCAGTCCCAAAATCCAATAGGACGAGCAAGTTTAACCAAACTGGTTTTTAGTATTTATTTATTCATTTAAAAAAGAAACACAGCCGTTTAGTATTCTAATTCAAACAAGAGAACGTTTGGTAGGTGGTCCATGCGGTGGAATTGTCGGCATCTCTTTAAAAAAAAAAAAAAAAAAATTCTATTCTTTTTTTATTAGAATAATTTTTTATTAAAATAAATTATTGATGACAGTGAAAAATTAGGAATATATATAATAAATTCCGTTCATTCAGCTGACGCCACGTACTCATCCTCGGATGGGAACGGCTGCGAAAAAATTAATATATGCCGTACATTTTCTGGCTGGGATTGGAAAACTATCTGGAGGTGGTCATGCGCGGGATCTAACTCCTCCCCCCTTATATTCTATCAAAAAAAAAAAAAAAAAAATCTTTCTGTTTTAATAATGAGAAGGCCAGGGCCACTCCATAACCTAAGCTATTAGGGTATCTAGACAGCCCGTGTCTCACGAGACTAGGGTTTTATGCTCCAAGAAAATCCCGAGGTGGAGCTTAAAATCTTGGGGGATAACATTATGTCTGCCATGGGTTTATCGCACCATCGAGTCCAGCGTACAGGATCGGTTTAACTTTTGTGGTGAGGCCTTGAGACAGCATGGGCCTATCTTAGGATTGGCACTGTTACTACGGATCTCATTGTGCTACAACCTATGAATCTTCACCCGTTAGGTTACTTCGATTGTTAGCTATAAGATCATGGATGTACAATGGCAAAAGGACTGTAGGAGAAAAAAAGAAAAAAGACCAAAACTAAGAACTTGACTGATGACAAGCTTTTGCTGACAATCACCAGCCTTCTGCCCTGCAATGGATCTTTAGGGTAAGCTCCGTGAAAGCTGAAATGGTGTACCAGTATCGGCCGACACCAAACGTACCTTGACAATGTGCAATGCATCAGAAAGCCAAAAAAGAAATGCCTAAAAGGTAATGCCCAACCGCCTAATGTAGAGTCTATTTGTACTTCAAAGTACATAACTCGATGCCGCGCTTAGATGTCTTGGAACCGGATAGATAGGGTTTGTCTATGGTGATCGAACAATTTGATGGTCCACTGCAAAACTAGACCTTGTATCACACATTAAAACTTGTTAAGAGTATGCTCTCAGGTGATGCACATTAGACTCAATGTCAACCAGTCAACGTAGCACTACTAGCCTATTAGAACTGCGGCAGCTGCTAGCAGGATGATTCGCGTCTACAAGGTTGAGGTACAAACCCCTTCAGGCCAAAGCAACCCAAATAAAATAAAATAAAATAAAGGCAAGAAGAAAGAAATTTTTCTTTAAAATAATACAAAAAGAAATATTACAAAAATAAGCATCGTACGATTTATTTACGAAAATAGATGTTTTGGCTGACATGAATACGCAGCGCAAAAAACACCTGCCACGTGGTAGGGCAGGGTGCCAGCCCGGCTTGAAATCGTCTTTGGGAAAGACGATTTCACGCTGAGAAATCGTCTTTCCCAAAGACGATTTCAGGCACCTTCTCTCCACGTGCCTTACTCGCGACACGTGGCTAAAACCTCGCACCTGGCAAAAAAATTATCCATGTGGCACGCCAGGGAACGAGCTGATCTGATTTCGTCTTTTCAAAAGATGATTTCAGTTAAATTCGTCTTTTGGACAGACGAATTTGGACCACGTGGCAGCTTCCCGTGACCACATGGTAGCTTCCCGAGCACGTGATGGGCAGACGAGATCTCAGAAAGAGACGTTTGAATTCGTCTTTCTGAAATGCGATGTCAGAGAGACGAATTCGTCTTTCGGAAAGACGAATTCTCGCTTGCTAACTTTCCCCTCGAGCCTTCTTTTTTTTTTTTCCGGTGTTTCGTTCTTTCTCTTCGTTCTTCCTCGCCGGCCCCATTTCGATTCATTCCATCCCCATCGCAATGTCTGGCCTTTTTTTTTTTATTTTTTTGTTTGTCTCTGGCCCCATCCGTCTCCGATCCAGGTTCCATCATGTCTCCGGTTCGGCCTTTCCGATTTATTTTATTTTTTTTATTCTTCGTTTGTTTGTTGTTTTTGTTTGTCTCTAGCCCCATCCATCTCCGGTCCGGGCTCCATCGTGTCTTCGATCCGGCCTTTCCGGTTCGAGATAAGATTTTTTTTTCTTCCTGCCGGTCGCTCCTATATTTATTTAATTTTTTTGTTTTCTTGTCAGACCCGGTCTAGATCCAACTTGGTCCAAGAACAGGGAAGGAAAGATCCAAAAAAAGTTCTTAAATATATTTTCTTACTACATGTAATATTTTATTTATTTTGTTAATATTATTTTTTTAATATTATTGTTATAATTTATGTTTGGTATAAAATTTTTGATAATTAGTAAGTTAATTTTAGAAAATTTTAATGCCAGATGTTATGCTGTTTTTGTTATTATGCAATTGTAATTGAATAATTTTTATTTATTTTTTATAATATATGTTGGATGCAATTATGTAATTATAAATTATATTAAATTATATTGTAGTTAGAAATTATATTAATTGATGTTTATGTCAGATATTGTGTTTTTTTATTTTGGTAATAATTATAGATGTTTGTTGTTTTTATTTTGTTAATAATTATAGATGTTAGACTGTTTTTGATTTATTTATAAATTTTATAATTGAAAAAATAGAAAATATTAACAACTTTTGATTATCTAATTTTATTGAATTAATATTTATAATATCAAAAAATTAAAAAAATAATATATATTGATAATGATTGATGAAATAATTATTAAATATTTAATTATGTAATTTTAAATATTTAATTAAAAAGTATTATATAGTTAATTAAAATAATTTGTACATGATTACTATAAATGAATAAAATATATAATTATTTATAGGATGTAATTAATTATTTAAGCATAAATGAATTTATCATTTGTTATGAGTAGTGTATGTATTTTTATAAAGAAGATTAATGATAAAATAATAATAGTATAAAAAAGTATGAATGACTTAAAAGAATTAGTATAAATGAAAGAAAATTTGGTTATGTTAAAGTAATTTTAATATTCATGTATTACTAACAAATATTAATTGGTAGTTAATTTGATATAGTTTGATAAAATTTGCATTGCATTGAACCGTGGACCTGTCAATTGGTTAATATGCATAAATTATAATATTCATACATTATTTTTAATTTTGTATGGATCTTAGAATTATGCACATTAATCAATTGATTGTCCAAAGTAGACAATTTGGGAATTGCAAATAATTTTACGGATCACTTTACAACAATGAAATGATGTGCAATGGAGTTCGAATAAAATTCCGTGCAACATTTTCCTTTTGTTCTCCGCATACATAAATATTTGTATATGGAGAACTAAAAAAAATGATGCCGAAATCTCATTCGATCTTCATTGCATATCATTTCAATGCTGTAAGTGTTCTGTAATATTAATGCAATTCCTGAATGGGATAGGGCCTATCTTTACCTATTAGTTAATGATAGGATGCATTGGATATTTCTAAATATATTTTCTTGGTTAAATATATAGGGCATAATGTGAAAAACAATCACAGCATTATATTATATTAATAGTTGTATTATCAATGGACCAAATAGGATTGCGTACAACCAGGGTCCGAAAAAGGCAATTAGAATAAATTATGGTATGACATTTCAAGAGTTGGAGAACAAAATATGTAAAGTCATGCATATTGATAGAACTGGAAAGAAAATATTGATCATCTATAGATATCCACAAGTTGTTCAGCCGACATCTGTAAAATATGAACCCGTTCCACTGACCGATGATGAAGACATGAAGATAATGTTTTCAATTATCAATTCACATTAATGTATATCGGGTGCGGAGTTATACATAGATATCCAAACTGTAGAAGCTCCTGAACCTGTCTGTTCTCAGGAGACTATGAAGAAGCTGTTTGAAATATATCAACAACCCGTGTAATCAAACATGTTTCATACTATACTCCGAACATGGTAGCTACTGAAGTTGAGAATATTGGTTCAGTTTATCCAGTATCCCCGTTACATACGGTGGACAAAATTGTACATGAAACTAATATTAGAGAAGCATCGGTATATACAACTGCTGATGATACAGTGCATCTGGATAATCTACTTTTTAATGAGAATGATGATGAATGTGAAAATGATTTGCCTGATGAAGGTAATGAAACCGGAACTTCACACCCAGTACAAAGTCCAGAGCGAACACATGTTCTAAACTATTATGCATTTGAAGCTCCATCTAGAACATTCACCCAGATTGATTAGGATGCTGTGAATGTTTCGATGTATTCTTCATTTCAGGAATAAAATGTTATATGGCAAAGAGATGAGGAATTGCGTAAAGGACTTTTCTTTACGGATAAGGCTGAATTACAAACTGCAGTAAAGCAGTATTCTGTTGAAAGATATCATGAATTCCAAGTTAATGAGTCTAATCCAAATCTATGGCTTGTAAAATGTAAGAACAGAGATTCATGATGTCAGTGGATGTTGAGGGCTATTAAGTGTCATGCTTACTTTGAGATCTCATGATATAATGGTCCTCATACATGCCTGTCTGCAATATTGTCTCAGGATCATTCTGGGTTGGACTCCACATTAATTGCTAATGAAATACTGGACCTGATGAAAGAAGTTCCTACAATTGCTGTTGCTGGACTAGGTGCAGTGATAAAAAATAAGTACAATTATACACCAAGTTATAGAAAATTATGGGAAACCAAGCAGAAGGCGATAGCAATGTTATTCGGTGATTGGGATATGTTATATGAATTACTTCCAAAATGGTTACATGTAGTAGAACATTTTAATCCCGGTTCCTGTGTAAAATTTATCAGCAATCCAACCGACATTCCAGCTTGTGCTCAGTTTGATCGTGTATTCTGGGCCTTTAGACCCTCAATTGAAGGGTTTAAGTACTGTCGACCGGTTATAAATGTTAACACTACTTTCATATATGGAAAGTATAAGGAGAAGCTGTTGATTGCAACTATCGTAGATGGAAATAAGCAGATATTTTCGCTTGCATTTGCTATTGTTGATGAAGAGTCAGCTGACACTTGGGGTTGGTTCTTAGCTTGCATCAGATAGTTTGTTACATCATGTCAGGAAATTTGTCTAATTTTTTATCGACATGCTAGTATTCTTGCTGCATTACAAAATGAATATCTTGGTTGGCAGCCACCAAATGCTTATCATGTATATTGCCCGCGTCATGTAGCAAGTAATTTCAATTTAAGATTTCGTGATCCCAAATTAAGGGATGCAGTGAAAAAAGTTGAAATGCAATCACAGCCCAGAAAATCTCAGAAATATATGACAAACATTGAAAAATTTAATCTAGAAGTTGTTCAGTGGCTGAATGAAATCCCTTTATCGAAATAGACATGGTCACATGACGATGGATGACGGTATGGGATGATGACAACTAACATATTCAAGTGTTTCAATTGAGTATTGAAAAATGCTCGATTCCTACCAATAACAGCGTTGGTGCAGTTGACATTCTTTCGGCTTGTATCATACTTTGAAGGTCGCCGTGTCCAAGCAAATGAGGCAATGGACATGAACGAAAGGTTTACTCCATTTATCACTGGACATGTTATTTCCAAGCAAGCTAAAGCAACATCGCATAGAATTATAATGTTCGATAGAGAAAGTGGCCTATTCCAAGTCCAAGCTACTAGACATGGTCCTAACATGAATAGAGGCAACAATACACAGGTACCTACTATCGACATGTATTATTGAAAATATATTATATATTCTGTTGTGTACATGTCGAATTATAGTTTTTGATATTGTAGGTTATTCGTCTATCCCAGCAGACATGTACGTGTCATAAATGGCAATGTTATCATTTACCTTGTTCTCATGTCATGGCTACTTGTGCACTGTTGCCATTGATTTTTATAGATACATTGACCGGTGCTACACATTACAAGATAATCATCAAACATATGCTCCACAATTTCAACCAATTCCTCACGAGGAATATTGGCTACAACAAAGTGGACATGGTATCATTATTCCTGATATCAATAGGTTACGACAAAAAGGTAGGCCACGGTCCACAAGGATTAGAAATGATATGGATATCCAAGAAGCTGGCAACAAATGCAGGTGTACAATCTATAAGGAGGAAGGGCATGACAGATGGTCATGTCCACGACTTTTACAACCAAATCAGTAAAAAGATAGTAGTCAAAATGCACATTAATTTTAAGGTACATCACCAATTTCTATTATTCATCTGATGTTTATTTATTAATTGATACTGTTGTACTCATATTATTTTCATTGCTTAAATTATGTTGTAGTTTCAGGACTGCATTATGTTGTTGCTTTGGGAGTCACATCGCATGTTCGTGGTTCATGTTGTCCCTTTGTATTATGTGTGTTGGATTGTAATACAATTATATATTGGGTTGTAATACAATTATTATTGTAACACAATTATTCATGGTTCATGTCAACACTTTGTATTATGCTTCATGTCTTTTTTTAATATAAGAATTTGTATTATATTTATTATGTTTGCGATTGCTTATTTCGTTTCTTTCGAGTTATTGTATATCACAGTTATGGATCACAGTCCTTCTGATCATACTGTACTATACGATCAGGAGATACATAGATCGACTCTGGTATAGGATGGATAGGATACTATGGTTTTATATTATCATCGACGAGAGAATGTTATGCGCATATCAATACCGCTAGATCAGCACATAGTACCTTTGCTGATTCATTCCGGTTTTTATGGACTTGCACGGATTGGTTTCATTAAATTGGACTGGCATTTGATCACTGCTCTTGTCGAGCATTGGCATCCAGAGACGCATACTTTTTATTTCCCGCAGGGAGAGCTCAGCATCACCCTCCAGGACGTTGCCATTCAGCTTGGTTTGCCAGTGGATGGTCTACCAGTAACAAGTTTTACAGGAATAGATTGGGGACAGCTTTGTCATGATTTATTAGGGGTTGTCCCACCACAAGGTAGACTCTAGGGGTCGCGCTTGAGTCTGGTTTAGCTTACCGAGCAGTTTCAGCAGTTACATATTGATGCCGACGAGATAACCATACAGCGCTATGCTCGAGCATACATTTTGCAGCTGATAGGTGGGTGTTTATTTATGGATAAATCTGGGAATGTTTTGCATCTCATGTTTCTACCCCTACTGGCAGATTTGGATGATGCTGGATACTATAATTGGGGTAGTGCAGGGCTCGTATGGTTATACAGAGAGATGTGTAGGACGAGTAGGAGATATGTCAGTGACATTGCCGATCCATTGTTACTGCTACAGCTATGGGCATGGGATAGATTCACGATCCTTGCACCACATAGATTACAGCGCCATGCTCCAGATCCAATGATCGATTTCGATGATGATGGAGCTGGTTTACCACAGGATCCTTTAGGGATGCGGCAAGTTTGGTGTTTATATTAAATTTTATACTGTATGATATTTACTGACTTATTTAATAAATTTAATAAATTCATTTTGCAGATGAAGGGACGTTTTTTGTGTGACCCAGGTACCGATACATATGGTCTCCTCTTATCGTTACTTGATAGATTACTTCAGACTAGACGAGGTAATCATTAGTGCTTATTCTTTTTAAAATGGTTGATTAGTCTTATTTGTTTTTATTTAATGAATTATGCTTTAAATTATTTATGAACAGATGATATAGCATCCATATTCTGCCAATCTACTTGCACAGTTACCAGGTTACTGTCTAGATGTGCAGCATATCTGGTGTGCTTGAGTGCCACTTATCTGTTTTCATATAGTGGAGTGGCACCTACCTGATAGAGTGATGTGCCAGTTCGGTTTCGACAGGTCATGCCAGAGTCGGTTGATACGCGTTCGGCTCTGCACCACATCAATCTAAGAGGCTGACCCGACTAGGACTAGTCCGCCACGCATCACGAGTCCATTCATTTATGGATGAGTCGACTTGATTATATTATAGATGGTGCTCCAAATGCTGGTATCATGGATTATCACAATCCCTATATGTAGTGGTACCGCAGCATCACACGTCGATTCATCAGTCATCATGACGCGGTTGATGATTATATGATAAGAAATTTAAGTTTTGCTATTTGTTAATATTAAATTTTATATTCCTTGAAATTTATTATTTTTTTTTATCTTACAAAGCAGTGCCATCATGCGGATACTTCAACTGGCTCATCCAGATTGCATAGCGATGAACTCCTAGACTATTACGGAGGTTTGTCATTCTGTCCTTCATACTGTCGACGAGCATGCACGTGTCCCGTTATGGAAGTTTTATCAGGGGTCAACAGCGAGTACGAGACTCCTTCGCCTTACCACTATGCATCTTCATCGGGAGCACCTCCGTCATTCCAACACAGATGAGGTACTTGACATTATAGTACCTCTCCATATCCGATGCCCGACTTCACATATACTGATATTGTTGCTGCACATTTTGAGTCTACTGCTACACTGAACTACATGTCGCAGCATGATTATTCCGGACATCGAGGACAGGTCTATGGTGAGGGTTCGTCGCATCACGTATCGGCACAGCAGGCATCCCAGGTTGTGGAGCATATGACAGAGCATCAGCCACGAGCTGAAGTTGCACCTCCACTTCGTCGTGTCCAGCCTCCACGCAGGAAGAGACGGCCACCATGTGGGACCTAGGATCTTTTTTTTTATGTATTGTATTTGTAAAACTATATTTTGAAATAAAATTTAATTATAAAATTCATGATTTCTCATGTGGTAATACAATAATTAAGACAAAGAAGATATATAGATTGAAATGATATCCAGCCCGGTACCACTTCGGTTGACAACCCGATGTTAGTACAATTTCTAGTTTGGCACCAGTTCGGTCGATAGTTTATGGTTTAACTGTTTAGGATTTAGTGTTAGTAAAAAAATTATTTACATCGAGTCGTGGAAGTGGAAATGATAAGTCGTCATGAATAAAATTTTTTTAATAATAATGTAAAAAAAAAAAAATTAGTGATATGGTTGCCAAGGTCCGGCCTCCAATTCTGCCACCGGTTTGGCCCCCTTACTGCCATCGATCTTTCCATCGATCCGAGGGCTAGAGTCTGGTACCACCGGTCCGGGCATCAGGGTCAGGACACCGGTCCGGCCCCCAGTCTGCCATTGGTTTTATGTCCGTCCGGCATCTAGAGTTCGGCTACCAGTCACGTGTTTAGGATTTATCGGCATAATTTGAAATCATCACTGGCAAGGAACGGCAGTGGGTTAAGGGAGAAGAAATCGTAGTGGGGCATGCAGGCGGAAAAGAGAAGAACGAAACCCAAGGAAAAAAACTCAAAAATTGGGCTCGGGAAAAATTCAAAAACCTATTTTTGTAATTTTTTTTCGTATTATTCAAAAAAATTCATAAACCGGACTAGAGAAAAATTCAAAAATTTATTTTTATAATTTTTTTTTTTACATTAGTCAACAAAAATTTAAAAACTGAACTAGGAAAATTCAAACATAGATATTTTATTTTTTTTGCATTATTCAAAAATTAATTAAAAAAAAAGGAAAAATTGCTGAAAAATTCTTAGTCACCTGAAATCGTCTTTGCCAAAAGCGATTTCTCAACTGCCTGAAATCATCTTTGCCAAAGACGATTTCTTAGTGAGAATTCGGCTTTGGCAAAGACGAGTTCTCATTGCCACCACGTGTTACGGGTGGAGGAGCCAGGGCACATGAAGAGAAGGTGCCTGAAATCATCTTTGCGAACGACGATTTCTCAGCGTGAAACCATCTTTGGATGTGAAATCGTCTTTCCCAAAGATGATTTCAAGCCCGGCTAGCATCCCGTCCTGTCACATGACAGATATTTTTGACGTGCGTGTCTACATCAACCAAAAATACCTACTTTCATAAATAAATCATACAACACCTATTTTTGTAATTTATTTTTGCATTATTTAAAAAAAAAAAATCAAAGAAAGACCAGCTTTCTTCCCGTAATTTTGCGATAGCCTCATGTGTGAAGGCGCACGCGCCAATGACCATTCCGGCCTTGCTTCACCTGGGAGAAGTTGGCGAAGTGCGACGCACATGCTGACGCCCTTCCCAAGGTCAATCGTTTCTCACCAAATTAGGTCAAAAGCCCTGCACGCTTTTCCCCAAGCCAGCAGTCAGACCAACACACTCCGCCAATCCACCACATTAACGGCCATGACAACGGACAAAAGAGAAATTTTATATTTAAATAGCTGGTACGTCGTGGGATAAAATGTCAGCAAATATGGGAGGACAAATTCTTCGGCTTTTCCAGAGGCAATTCGAGTCCGTGACGGGAAACAATGTAGAACGAAATCCCAGAGCTAAAATACCCCAAAGAGGAAAGAGATGTCCACAAACAGTTACAAAAACTGTAGAAAATATTGTAATCAAAGCACACCGTTTTAGTTTGGCAACGCATCATCATCAGAAGAGTCTCGTCTTCCTAAGGTTTTCTTCGTAGCAATAACTTCGTGCCGTAAACAGCAAGGCAAAGACAAGCATTCACATTCCACCAATTAGTGCTCCTCGGGCTTAGAAGACATCTCTTTTCAATCCATCTTTCACTTCTACAATCACTGCTTAAATTGAGAGCGATCGACGCCGTCGATCCGCTTGCTTCCGTGGGTGCTGCGGGAGATGGCCGGGTTGGCTGCTCCCCTCGCCGTCGCCTTGGGCCTCCTGGGGATGCACTTGGCACGGACGCCCTCGCCGATCTCCTCCTCGGCCAGCTCCAATTTCGAGCTCCTGTTTGGATTACAGAAACATTGAGCACCCGTGACACGTAAAAGTCACGGAACACGAAACGAACTAATTATTATACACGCTGTGGAAACGGAGAAAATTCCTTAGGTGGGTACATAACCGTAGACAGAGAGGGAAGCGGAGTCCAGCAGGACGGTAGGTCCCACGGTACAAAGGTTCGATCTTTATTTGAATCCAGCTACCACGGAGAGCGAGCATCTTCGCTGCTCCGGCGGCCGAGAGTAGCTGGAAAAACGGGGGTCTAACGCTGGCCATTTGGAGAAGGAAATGAAACAAAGTCAACTGAAACAGTCGGTCCTCGCCTTCCAACGCAAGGGCTCGCTATAAAAGCATCATCAGTGATTTCGGTGATTAAATAAGTCACTACTAACCACCCACATGTGGTTGTACGACCCACCACAACCTCTCGTTCAGCCCGTCATCTTTTACCCGGCATCAAACAAGAGATTTAATCGTCAAAAATCTAATCAGACCGATACCTTGCCAGCCGACGACGGCATATAATACGTAGATGGATTTTTTTTTTTTATGAGCAATGCCTCTCGCTTAGCTGTCTGATGTGACGGATGTGAAATATCCTGCGCTGTGCGACTTGCCGTGGCGCTGTTTTTGTTTTTGTTTTTTTTTTTTATACCCATAAATAATTAAAAAAACAAAATCAAAACTTGCTACTTCTCCTGCCAAATCCATCTTCAGTTATTATACATCTTTACTATTTTTCTGAAAATTCAAAATAGGCCGGGCGTTTGCGGAGAATATTAAAAATAAAATAATAGGCATTCTGTTTGACAGCCGGTTACTTTTCTTTTTTTAAAAAAAAAAATAAAAAAATCCTAAAGTAATTCTAAAACTCTTCGTCAGTGCATCATCCCATTAACCCGCTCCGATCCCATCCCTACCATCCATCTTGCAGTGGCTGGTACGAGAGATTTAAAAATCTATCTCGTATAGAATCTGACAGAACTGTAGCAAATTAAACCCTTGAGTACACAATGTACTGTTGAGTCATCCTGACATGGAACTCAACATTTGGAATGTAGATATAAAAAGCAATGGTTAAAAGATGTTTCGTAACACCCAGCCTTGCACCCCTCGCTTAGGGAACCACGTAAGATTGGGCCTATAAGGTCATTTAGAGGACGCGCGTGGAAACAAATGATCGAAAAATTAGTGCTTCGATCTCTATTAACGCCAAAAATTAAGCCAGAACCAAACAAGCCAATCACAGAGACGTGGTGGCATATATGCTAAATGAAGTCGAAACTGGAATCAATCAAGGGAGCCTTACCTATCCGCGTTGTAAGAAGAGGAACGCTTCAAGCCTGGAAACTCTGAAACGTCGTCAGTTTCCTTTTTTTTCGTCTCGATCAAGCTGCTGCTAAAGTACTCCTTGTCCTCCAACCGGACCGCAGCGAAACTAGGGTTCACGATCAAGCCGTCCACCTCAACACTCGCGCTCATATCAGACCGTCCGCGCGAAGCATCCCCCCGTAGTGCGACACCAGGGAGAAGCCGTGGTCCTTCATCCGGATGGAGCCGCACGAGATGAGGTGCATCAGGATCGCAGAGGCCCGGAACCTCCCGCTAGGATAGCTATGCACCGTCCGATCCTGATAGCCCGATGCCTCGGGGACGAGCCGCCCGTCGGCCTTCATCAGTGACTCGAGGGTCTCCGGGCTGGAGGAAGACGGGGGAGGCGATATCTCGTCCCTCCCCAGCTCCGTCGTCGGGTTCTCTTCGTCCGCCCTGTCGTCGTCCCGGACGACGACGGCATGCCGCCTGTGCCTCTTCTCGTCGGTCTGGGTGGCCGCGTCGGCGGCCTTGAGGGTGTTCTCGGCGGTGAGCTCAGACTTGTAGACCTTGTACTCGTTGAGATCGAGAGAACTCCACGACGTCTTGTTTCTCCTGACGAGAGAGTAGTCAGAGTCGTTGTGGACGGATTTGGAGATTTCTAGAGGCTTCTCGGAGCTGGAGGAGGAGGCGATGATGGTGTCTCGAGACCTCGGAGAGGAGTTCGCCGGGTGGAGAGGCTCCGATCCTTTTAGGATGTACTCGTGGCCATGTGCCGGGTAGATGAAATCAGCTTCGGAGAGATCATGCCACACGAACCCATTCTTGTAGCTCCTGGAACAAGAGAAAACCATGTACACTGCATGGTTTCAAGAGAACAAGATAACAGTAGCAAAAACTACTCAAAAAATCCATAGAAAAATACCGCTTGGAAGACCAAGAGTACATGCTGGCCATTCCCTTGCCTCGGAGAACATCGAGACGATTGATCACATCTGTAATCAGAAACAAATCAATGGCATTTAGAAGATATCAGACAAATACTTAGTTGTAGAAACCAAAGAATCCAAAGTTTCCAATCTAACCTCTGAGGTAGAGGCCGTCGCTGGAGGAGAGGGAGACCTCCATGAAATGCGGGTGCTCCAACTGACCATTCCTCGAGAGGTAGTAGACCACCGGTACCTTCCTATCGGTAATCCCTGGCATCGGTTCCGTCCATACCTTGGTTCTCACATGAGTAATCTCGCGATCCTTCCATTTCTTCACAATTTCCGCTCTTCCCCGGGACGCCACCGCCATTCTTCTCCGACAAAAAGAGGCAAAACAGAGGATGCTTCAGAGGTCGAGCACCTTCCTGCTTTCAGAATAGGAAATCCCTCATCCCAAAGAAAAGGGAAAAGCCGAATGATTCTCCAATCTCCAAACTGAAAAGGCTTTACGTCGCCTCTCCGTATATCAGCATCCGAAAGCTAGAGTAAGCAACGGGCTCTCGAGACGGAGGAGAGGGAAAGAAGGGTATTTATAATGCAGAGGGCTGGGTGGGGTTGTATCTTTCGCGCGATAGAAGGATTTACCTTCCTTCGCATGAATCCACCGTTGGATCGACCACAGCACAGATCTCAGTGCGCTACGAGCTTGTCATCCATCCGCCTGCGGAACTCTCAAATTTGTGGATGATCCAACGGTGGATTCGCTCGAAGGAACGCGGATCCTTCTTTCGCGCGAAAGACAACCCCAAGCCGTACCCGTACGGTGAAGGGCCGAGGGGGCGATGCCGTGGACAAGCAAATACCAACAAAAATGAGGGCTCATGGGATTAGAGTAAAAAATAAATATAAAAAACAAGACCCACACAAAGACTGAACTGCCCTTTAATTTAATGGCCGTACAGCCGGTGTCACCCCTCCAAGGTGGTGGGGTAATCTTGTCTTTTCTCTTACCTACGATAAGATAGGTTGGGTGAGTAGTGAAGTAGTCTCATCAATTTTTGGAAAGAGATGCCGCGAGATTTTAGACTCCCACGGATAGGTCCAAGTATTAATTGGACCAGGTTCCAGGTTCAAAAAAAGACGGTCCAAAATCCCACGGTGGATAACACGCCACACCAACCCCTTTGTTTTTCATCAGTTCACGATTGCGCGTTATCCACCGTGCAAATGCTCCACGACTTTCCATGGTCTACTTAAACCGGGTGCATGCAATAATTTCTCCAAAGGATAGGCTCTCTGGCTATTTTTTTATAAAAAAAAAAATGATCGCTCTTTTTTTAAGGATATCAACCGTTGGATCGCATTTTATACGGCTTTCAAAACATTCCAAACTTCTCCATCCATCAGCAGAAACCGACATTACAATTTTAAAAGCGGTATAAAACATGATCCAACGATTCACTTTCACGTCGCAAGAAAAGAATAATCATTCTTTCGTACAATAGATAGAACCCTCACCTATGATGGATGCCCTCTGTTTTAGAATTTTTTTTTTTTAAAGAAAAGGTGATAGGAGGGTATAAATTTTGGTATAGCTATCTCAGATTTTTTTTTTTTTTTTTTTTTCTATTTATGTCCTTTTCGAATACAGGTTGATACACCAACGTGGCACCCTCCGAAAAAAAAAACTTAATCCGAGGGCATCTCCATCTTCAAAAGGTATGTCCATCTTAAGATGAACGATTTAATATTAGATAGCCTCTTTCATGGGTGAACATTTTGCCAAGATGCCATGGACCCCATCTGTATCTGCCCAAATAGCATGGGTTAAGAGTGAATCAGCTAATATTTATATATTCAGTTCCATTTTCATGTCTCATCCGATTCAAATATTGATAAAAATTTATATATTCAACTAATATTTGTATCTAAATTTATATATATTAATAAATTAATATAAATATGAATAGGCAGTTATTCGATTCATATATGAATATCTGATTACATTTATAATTTTATTAAATTTTATATCACATTCATGAGTTTTTAAAAAAATAAATAATCATATTAATAAATTATTAACTTGAGTTATCTCCTACTTAATAATATTCTTGATTTTATGATCATAAAATTTAATCATCAAATTTATATTCGTATTTATATACATACTTCTACTATTCTATTTATATCTATATCATATCTATTTAAAATAAATATAAATCTATTTTTTTGTATTCGACTAACATCCATCTTCGTTAAGCAAACCAAAAATAGATATGGATATACTGATATCATGTCCATTTTCAGCCCTAGCCTTTAGAATACCTAGCCTTTAGAATATTTTATTTTCTAACTTATTTACATGTATTTAAAACAAAATGATGTGAATTGTTTAAAAAAAAAACTTATAATAAATTCTAAAAGCATTACATGGCAATTTGCTGGTGTTTCTGTCAAAAATTTGGCCCATCAATAAGAGCTCGAAGGATGTTGGTTAATTTGAAAAGAAACATTGATCTATATACAAGAAACAAAAGAAAAACTTACTAGATTGACTTCAGCCAAGCTCTTCGATATTTAAATTAGATAGAGGTTTTAGAGCAATCACAATAAAGAAAATATAATAGAAAACATTAATGAGGAATCTTATTATATTATAGTCAGTTTGATTCTAGTTGGCCTTCTCAAGTTGGTCTAATTATCTTGGTTTTGCTAGGTCATTTTTTCATCTTGGCCTTCTTAGATTAGTCTTTCCATCTTGGCCTTCTCAAGTTAGTTTTTTTATCTCAACCTTGATGTTTTCATTTCGGCCTTTTCAAATTAGCTTTATTATATTTGTCTTTTCATCTCAATTTTTTTAGGTTGGTCTTTCCACCTCAACCTTCTTAGATTGGTTTTTCCATCTCAAATATCAGGAGCTTGACTTCGTGAGTACGACTTTGAGAGTTCAGCTCTAAGACTTTGGCTTCGAGAGCTTAGACCTTGGGAACTCGAGTTTTGGAAGCTCGATTTTGAAAGGTCATCTTCAAAAGATCGACTTTTGGAAGGTTAACCTAGGGACCTTAGTTTTTGAAAGGTCAGCCTTGGGAGCCTAATTTTGGGAACTTAGCTTTGGAAAGTTGGCCTTTAGGAGGTAAGGATAGTCTTTGAAGCTTGGCTTCAAGACATAGGTGTGAAGCCTGGCTTGTGAATGGGCTTGGTTTTGGGCCACCTGGGCTGAAGTCGGTAGAGGATGTCGATTTCAGTTCAAAAATTAGAAAAAAAAAAGAGAAGCATAGACTAGAACAGGGAACTTTTGTTCTCTCCTATCCGGTCGAATTTTTCGTCGAAGAAGATCGAGGAGAGGCCATGGAGGAGAGGGATTTTGTCGATGTCATGTTTGGAATGGATTGGAACTTTGATCGACGAAGTCTTTTATCCCCAACCAACACGGAAGCTCGTCCAGTAGCATCTTTAAATCAACCCTCACCACCGCCCATCGAGCTTCATCTACACCGTCGTCCTCCTCTCCAGCGAGCGGCAGAGGGCCCCTTTCAAACACTAGTGAGTCCGTTTGTCTTATTTTAATTTTTAGAAAAGGTTAACCGGGATTTTGGTTTTAGTTTTATTGCACCGTACGTGATCGTGGCCGCGCCGCCATCCTCCCTCCGGTCCGCCTCTAGTCCGTCAGGCCTCTTCTCGGTGACTGTCCCCATGGCCACCACCAGTAACTAGGGGGAGTGGTTCGGACGAGCCGAGGAAGAATGGGGCAAGGGGAGTTCAGGAAAAGAGAAGAAAGAAAAAGAGAAGAAAAAAAGGGGAAAAGAAAAAAAATGACGAGGAGGGAGAGGAAGACAGAATGAAGAGAGAGAAAGAAGGAAAAATAAAAAAATTAAGAAAAATAATGTCAAAAATAATAATAAAATATTTGAATTAGTTTTTGGAATTTAGGCCAAGATCTAGACCGGACTTAGAATTATTTTCTTATGTTAATTTATTTTAGATAGAAAATTAATTATATAATTAACTTTGTCAGGGTCTCCATCTTTATTGTCAATAGAGTGGAATCAAAGGTGAGGTTCAAATAGGCAGTGTAGAATCCTTTTTGGTAAGTTATCTTGACCTCTAGTATTATATGCCAAATATGTTATGTATTTATGAAATATTAAATATATGTAGTATATTTTAATCTGTATTGAATTGCATTAGGTTGCATGCATTGTGTTGGTGTGGATGCTCTCTAGTCCGACTATGATCGTACGAGGATCTAGTCTTCTTTTAGGCCTCCAGTGGGGCTATCACTGGTGCATGACCGATGAACGGTATATGTACACAAGATCTAGTCTCTTTCGGGACTAGCCACGGGTTGATCGTGGTCATAGTTAGAGGGACTAGGAGAGTAAAATAAATGGTTGGCCATCTATAGTCATATCGGTTGCATTTAAATATACACATTTTCATAATATTGCTAGTTATATTATTTTGATGCTGGATATCTTATTTGTATAATGTGTTTATACTTGTTGTTTGTTATTGGTATATTCATGTTTGTATATTGAAGGTTATGATAACTTACTGAGCCTATATAGCTCATCTCCTATTTTTATATATTTTTGTTATAGATTCGAAAGATCAATTGGGCTTTGGGACCAGTCAGTGAAGAGCTAGGGTTTAGGTATTACATGCATGCTTGGCTTGGTAATTATTGCTAGAACTATGATATGATGCAGGCTTTGTGTGCCCGATGGAAAATAAACTTTAGGGCATACGGCCGTCTGTTGCATATCCGGCTCGGGTTTGGGGTCGGGGCATGACAATAGGCTTTTGGAAGGTTAGTCTTGGAAGATTAGTTTTGGATGGTTAGCCTTTGGAGCTCAGCTTCGGAAGCTCGGGCTTTTAGAAGCTTGGCTTTATTTAGAAGCTTAGCTTTAGGAGATTGGCTTTTGGGAGCTCAACCTTTAGAGCTGATCTTTAAGAGTCCAGCTTCAAGAACTTAGTCTTTGGAAATCGGCTGTGAAAGCTTGGTTTTAAATATGCAAGAAAGAAAGAAAAGCAAAACAATAGATAAGGGGCTAAGAATCTTTCACCATGAAATCTTTGAGCTATAGGAGTTTCTCCCCTTTGAAGCTTGGCCTTTGAAGATCATCTCGATCCTATTTATATAAGCTAAAGAACATGGTCGATTATGAATTATTATAACTCTTTTTTTTTTATTCAGAAATTCAAATCTATAATATCCAGGAAAAAAAGGAAAAAAAATTGGAGAATGAAGACTCCGAGTCTTCTCCTTCTCCTAAACAGAATCCAAATCAAGATCAGATTCAAAGATTTCTAGCTATAAAAAGAATCCTAGGATGATGACAATGATGATCGGAGCCTTGATCTTCTCGTGCACTTCCTCCACAACATCTTTCATAGGATCTTGTTGTGTACTTGCAGGGCTGTGCGGGAGAAGAGAGAAGAAGAAGAGGAAGAGAAGAAGAAGAGAAAAAGAAGAAGAGGAGAGGGGGAGGAAAGTGAAGAAGAAGAGGGAAAGAAGAAGAAGAAGAGAGGGGAAGGAAAGAGAAGAAGAAAAAATAAAAGAAAAGAAAAAAAGAGGGGAGATGTACTTACTCGGCGGAGAAGAAGGGGAGAGGGGAAAAAAAAGTGGAGGAGAGGAGAGGGGAAGGAAAGAGAAGAAGAAGAGGGAAAGAAGAAGAAGAGAGGGGAAGGAAAAAGAATAAGGGAAAATAAAAGAAAAGAAAAAAAAGAGGGGAGAAGAAGAGGAGAGAGAAAGAGAAGAGAGGAAGAGGAGAGAAAGAGGAGAGAAAAAGAGGAAAGAGAAAGAAGAGAGAAAGATGAGAGAGAGGAGAAAGAAGAGCAAAGAGAGAGAAAAGGAACAAGTTAAATTAATAAATATTAGAAAAAGGGGATCTAAGAGTTCTCTGCTAGGAAAGTTATGATATTAGAGTATTAGCGAATGGATTGCATATGGAATCTGAATAAAAAGTTTTTGATTTATAGTTGTTGCACCATAAAGTTATTCAAAAAAATAATAAAATTATCATTGAAGGACAATTTTCTGGACAAGAGGGCATTGAACGAATTTCGTAGTACCTAGATCGAGGATTTGGGTGCAGACTAATATTGGGTATATTAAATCTATCTCTAGTAAAGGTAAGGATTTCTGGACACGATCACCAGTTTATATATTATATTTGTTTATATTACATGATTCGATCATTAGCGTGAATGATTATTTATGTACGATATGATTTTAGTTTTCCGTGATATATATTTATTTTATAGATTACCGACATAATTATTCATAGTTTCATATAATATGATTATATTAAACATGATTATTTTTGAATGATTTGGATTATGATACTAGTTAATGTAAATCTTAAAAAGAACATGATTTGACAATATGTTGTAATTTGATAAAGTAATAATAAAAAAGAAGGGATGTTTACACTAGTCACGTTAAATAGAAAATTACCGAGTCATGGGCGCATAATACATAAAATAGCCGAGTTATGGATAGATTGTACGTGGAATAGCCGACCACGGATGGATAGTACGTGAGACAACCGAGCCACGGGCTTAGTATGTAAAATAGCTGAGCCACGGATAGATAGTATGTAGAATAGCCGGCCATAAGCGGATTATACGTGGGACAGCCGAGCCACGGGCTTAGTATGTGACATAGTCGAGCCATGGACGGATGGTACATGGATTAGCCTGGTCACGGGTGGATAGTACATGGTCAATCTTGAGATTGTCAGTCATGGACCAGAGAATGACCGTGATTAGTCCAAAACTCTAAAAAGATAACTGTGGTTGATTCGGATCATGTTAATGATATGTGAATAATAAGATGTAAAACCATAATTAAGTAAAAACAGTTATTTTACTTAATGATATATATGGTACTTCATTTTTGAATGAGATAGATATCGAGTAATAATTGATGCATGTCTTTGCATTTATCAATATTGAGTTATCTTGATTACTTAACATGAGATTTAAGATTGATGTTCTATTTGATATTGTTTAGTATTATTTTAAATTTTATTATATTATACTGGTGTGAGTATACAATAATCCTTCTTGGATTGTAAAGGTCGCATCCCTACTTTTTTTTTTCCGGAGTTGCAAGATGTTCAATGGATTCACAAGTGCAAGGATGAAAATATAAAGTCATTGATACCGATTAGATGATTCAAGAATAACCAAATTTATAATTATATGAGCTATATTATTTTCTTTATATTTAGTATCCCCTTATAAATTGTGATCAATAGTATCCTTTAAAATTGAAATTGTAATAAATTTTTAAAGACTTTATATGATCTTTAGGATATATTTTAGGATTTATGTGGCCAGTCCCGTGATCGAACCGGATACTGAATTTGGGACGTGATAAAATCTATCATAATCTCTCTCTTTTTTTAATCTAGATTACTCATCTGAAATTTAAATGCATTAAATTCTTTTTTGACATGTATCTAACCATTAACCATTGATTTCATGCCATATCAGGTAGAAAAGAGCATTATTTTATATTTATTGGTTTACCCATTTTGCAAGATTGGCAGCTAAATTAGTACCGCCGGAGGCTAAGAAGGCAGCCATCAGGCTTTTATCGATGCTGCCGTCCTGGTTCGGTTTTTTTTTTTTTTTTAAATTTTAGTCCCGTAGAAGTTGCTTCACCTCGGTCCAAGCCGAAGTTTGTTCCACCTCCATCCAATTCCTTGTTGTTTAGCTTCTCCGTTAGGCTAAAGGGAGACAAAAAAGATTGAGGGTAATCGAGATGAAGGTTTCAATTTGGTGGTTCTCCGGACAGCGTGAAAAAGAAAAAGTCATCATCAAGATGGTAGTGTAGTTGGCTGGAATTTTATTTCATGATTAATAGATCTTAAATTTGAGACATGATTCTATCAAAAAGATTCATTTAAATTTAACGATTATTTTTTATGACTTATAATGATTAGATAAATGAGAGAGAGATTTTTTTTTTTTTTTTTATCGTTCTAACTAGTTGATGGTATCGAATTTATTCATCTTTGGATGGGAAAGCTTTTAAGGGATCCCGCGGGCGGCGGTCCAAAATCACAAAACGGACCCAACGAAGTCGTCTCACTATCGCATTGCTGCAACTTCGAGCGTCCACGTTTAACGTTACCCCCATCCCCATCCTCTTTTCCCCGGGGGACACGGATTGACCCAGCGAGCAAAGCAAGGGGAAAGCGAGCGGGAAGATCGATCGGCGCGTGATCAGCTGCCCCCACCAAACCTCGTGTGGTCATTCGTCGGCACATGCCCGGCTGGTGAATGGCGATCGATGAGGGTCCATCGTCCCGTAGAATCAGGCTCTGCTTCCGTCCGAGATCCGAGATCGAGCTCAGGCCAACACCGGCAAGTGTGCAGCGGGGAATCTCGTCATGGCCGTTTGATTGCAATCATGCACAGAATGGCCCCTGGCATGGTACCATTGTCCGGTCTCATGCATCACCAGCTTTACATGCAGAGACATCAGATTCGCAAAAGAAATACAACGCTGACACTCACACATTTTGATTGGCTGCGAGTGTTGGATGAAATTCTTGCCTTACGGAAGGACGTCACACGGAGCAGCTTCATTTCCGATGCTCGTGATTGCACAAAAGAAACGATATATGATCGAAAGAAGGTTGCATATTGCATCATCCTTGCATGTGACGATGTCAGTAAAAAAAAATATATATATATATAATTATGATATTTTAATTTTTTTTAATTAATTATTGGATCGTTTCCTGAATCAATTTCAATTTTTCTTTTTTGATTTATCTAAGATTTTGTCTTCACTGGATCTTCGCTTCGTATTATTATCTCGATTCGAAGACCATGCTTAATATCTTTGGCTTTCTGTCCCGAAGGATAATATTAATTCTAGGTCTTCGGCTTCGTATTATTATCCCAATCCGAAGACCATGCTTAATATCTTTGGCTTTCTGTCCCGAAGGATATTATTAATACCGGGTCTTCGTCTTTGTATTATTATTCCAATCCGAAGACGATGCTTAATATCTTCAGCTTCGTACATCCACTTTGATCCGAAGACTTAGCCTAACACCCCTATCTATGGTTCTAAGCCAGGTTTATTTACTCCATGTCTTCGGCTTCGTACAAATTACCTTGATCCGAAGACTTGACCTCCCGGGCGAATATCTTCGGTTTTATTCCTTCAATATAATCCGGAGACTGTAAGTGTTTATTTTAATTACATCCAAATGAATCTGAAGTGCGAAGCTGACATTCCCTTCATGAGCGCTATTAAAGAGAATGTAAAGCTCACTTCGGATCTATGCTTAAAAAAAAGAAGATTCCGGGACATGTGGGTTTCTTGGACAAACAGTTAAAATCTGTTTGGGTTGTTGCAACCACCCACATGGTCCGAAATTTCAGATTGAACAAACCCCGAGTTTAACGGCTTTTCCGACAGCCACTACTTACAGTTATGAAGTGGTTGCGTTCGTCAACCTCCATAACTGTAAGTGGTTACGTTGGAGCCTATAAATACTAGTAAGAGGGGACACTCAGGGGATCTCTTTTTCTCTCTCTTTTTCCTGGCATTTGCGAATTTCTCTTTTCCCACCTTGCTTTCAAAACTCTCCATTCTGCTGTTCCTGGGCTCTTTCTAACTTAGGCATCAGAGTGTCCCCCGCCAGAAAATCTTCGGTCAGGGACTTCTTTTACAGGTACCGGTCGATGGCGATCCGACAGAAGAACCACTCTATCCGGTCAACAAAGGTTCAGCATCAACAGATTGGCGCGCAAGGTAGGGGAAGAAGTTTGATTCCTCTGTTTTGAAGGAGAGTTTCTGCTGGGCAATAATGATGAAAGGGAAAAACAAGAATGCTTCTACGAGTCAGGAGCAGCAGGCTCCTCCATCAAACGGACCTCCGGTCAGCACTCTTCCGGTGGTTCAGGGATCACCACCTCTTATGATAATAGTGGAAAAGCAGCAATTCGAAAATCTGGTGAACAAGGTAGAGACCTTGACGGCGCTGGTGCAGCACTTGCTTGAACCTGCAGCTCAAAAACAATGCCCTCCCTTTGTTCCACAATCTGGCTGTCCACCTGAGAGGGAGAGAAATCAACGCCGAGAGATCACCCCCAGTTTTTCGTGGATCCAGTTATCTCGTGGCCGCTACACCTCTCCGCTAGATCGACAAGCGGATGATCATGGTGAAAAGAAGAGAATCCGGCGATCTCCATCTGTTTCTCCTGGAAGCTGTGTGCCGAAAGATCTAGGTAAAAGGAGATTAATCATGAGGCTCATGAGAAGTTCAAAGCTATGCAAGCACAGATAGCAAGAATTTCAGAACTAAGAATGAATGATGAGGTTGTCACCTTCAACACTCAGCCCCCTTTTTCTGATGAAATTATGGATGAGATTATCCCTTGGCATTTCAAGATCCCATAATTGGAGGACTATGATGGGACTTCAGACCTCCTTGACCATCTGAGGAGTTACAAAGCACATATGATGGTGCAGAGAGCAATTGACGCTCTCTACTGCATTGCTTTTCCTGCCACTTTAAAGAAATCCGCTCGAATGTGGTATTCGAGCCTGCTTCTGAACTCAATTCATTCCTTTGCTGAGTTAGAGCAGCAATTCATCTCGCATTTCAGGATGTGCCAGAAGATGCCGCGTAATATTGACAGTTTGTTTCTTCTCCAGCAATAAGAAGGAGAAAGTTTGAAAGGATCTGTCCACCGTTTCAATTCGGCCACTCTGGAAATTCCGAATTTGAATGAACATGTGACCATGTCTGCCTTGAAGAAAGGCTTAAAATTGTCCAAGTTCACTTTTTTCCTAGACAAAAGATTTCTAACGAGCTATGCTGAGATGTTGGCAAGAGCTCAGAAGTATGCTGCCACTGAGGAGCAAGCGGCAAGCCGAAGACTGGCAGAGGGGAGATTCCCTCCGAAGAAGAAAAGTGCTAGAGAACCGAATGCAACTAACAATGCTTCAGTCTCTAGACGCAGCCCCAAGTCCAGACAGCAAAACAACCGATTCGATGCCTATACACCCATCAACTTGTCTAGGGAGAAGATTCTACTGAAAATTGAGAAAGAAAAATATTTCCAAAGGCCACATCCCTTGAAGACACCTGCAAAAGCAAGGGACAGAAGCAAGTACTGCCGATATCATCGAGATCATGGCCATAACACTGAAGAATGCTTCCAACTTCGGGATGCCATCGAGGATTTGATAAAAAGAGGATATCTGTAAAAGTATGTCAATCGCCCAGAGTCTCAGGTCGAAGCAACTGCCCTTCCAAGAATATCCGATGAGTCTAATTTACCTCACCAAAAGCCAAATGGTGGAGATGTTGGGATGCTTCATCGGTCATCGGCATGGGACATAGAAGTTGAAGAAAATGTCACAAAGAGGTTTAAAGGAAAAAACTCTATCACTTTCACCGATGAGGATATTTAGGATGTACAACTTCTACATGACGACCCTGTAGTGGTCTCGGCAGTAATTGCCAAATTTGATGTAAAAAGAATATTAATTGATAATGGAAGCTCAGTTGATATGTTGCTGTATGATGCTTTTCTTCGGATGGGATTGTCTGGACGTGAATTGCGAAGATCCCTTATTCCAATAACCGATTTTGGTGGAAATCAAGTTGGAGTTGAGGGTGAAATGGTCTTGCCCGTAACTTTTGAGTCTGAACCATTTCAAAGGACCCTTCCAATCAATTTTATTGTGGCTAGAACTTCTTTAGCTTATAATGCAATCTTGGGGCATCCGGCATTAAATAAGTTCAGAGCCATGGTCTCCACATACCACTTGTTAGTCCGATTTCCTATCAGGACAGGCGTTGGAGAAGTAAGAGGAGATCAGAAGATCGCTTACCAGTGTCTAATGATTCAAAGTAAACAAGCATCCAAGCCTTTGGCACTTGACCAGCTGGACTCAAGAGATGAATCCGAAGACTCTGGAGAACTGGTAGAAAAAATGCTCTTCATACCATTATCCGAAGATGACCTAACTAAGCTTCTGCAAATTGACAGCTTACTCGATGAGGAGTCAAAGGTAAAACTAATTTCCTTTCTTCGAGATAATGCTGATATTTTTACTTTGACAGCTTCAGACATGCCTGGAATTTCGCCTGAAGTGATTACTCATTGCTTGGAAGTATCTCCCAATTATAAGCCAGTACAGTAGAAGAAGAGAAGTTTTGCTCCAGAAAGGCAAAAGGCAATTGATGAAGAAGTTAATAAACTCCTTGAAGCAAACTTCATAAGAGATGTCCAATATCCGAATTGGCTAGCAAATGTAGTCATGGTAAAGAAATCAAATGGCAAGTGAAGGATTTGTATAGATTATATGGATCTCAACAAAGCATGCCCAAAAGACAGTTTCCCTTTGCCAAAGATTGATCAGTTGGTTGATGCTACGGCTGGTCATCAAATGCTGAGCTTTATGGATGCCTTCTCAGGCTATAATCAGATCCGAATGGATCCTGAAGATGAAGAGAAGACTGCTTTTATTACAGAGAAAGGTCTCTACTGTTATAAGGTGATGCCGTTTGGGTTGAATAATGCTGGGGCAACTTTTCAAAGGCTCATCAACAAAGTCTTCAAAGACTAGATTGGGAGAAATATGGAAGCTTATGTCGACGATATGATTGTGAAAAGTCTTCATAAGTCTGATCACATCACAGATCTAAAGGAGTCTTTTGATGCCCTCAGACATCACCAAATGAGATTAAATCCCACCAAATATGTCTTCGGTGTAACCTCTGGAAAGTTCCTGGGGTACTTGGTCATCAAGCGAGGTATTGAAGTCAACCCAGAGAAAATCTAGGCACTTCGGACAATGAGGCATCCCACTTGCAAAAAAGAAGTTCAGAGGTTGACGGGAAGAGTTGCTTCTTTAAGTCGGTTTATGTCCCATTCAGCAGAAAGGTGTTTACCCTTCTTCAAGGTTCTTCACCAAACTCAAAATTTTAAATGGACAGAAGATTGCAGAATTGCCTTCGACAAGCTGAAAGAGTATTTGGAGAATCCCCCTCTGCTCTCAAAGCCTTGTGAAGGAGAAACACTTTATTTATATCTGTCAGCTACAAATGAAGCAGTTAGTTCGGTTTTGGTATGAAAAGATGCCAATCATTCACAGAAACCGATTTATTATACTAGTAAAGTGTTGCATGAAGCTGAAGTTCGATATCCAGAGTACAAAAGATTATTTTTTCTCTAGTGGTTGAAGCGAAGCATCTTCGGCCTTATTTCCAAGCCCATTCTATTGTGGTTCTGCCAGATCAACCCTTAAAGGCCATACTTCGTTGTCCTGATACTTCGGGAAGGATAGCTAAATGGGCTGTTAAATTAGGAGAATTTGATATTGAATATCAACCCAGATCATCAATGAAGGCACAAATTTTGGCTGATTTTATAGCTGAGTGCACATGGAGATTTGAAGAGGACCAATCAAGAGCCAAAGAGGAAGGAACCGAGGATAATCCAGAGTTTATTTGGATGTTGCATGTCGATGGTACTTCGAACACCAATGGTTATGGTGCAGGTTTAATTCTTGCTGGTCCGAACGGACAGGTTATTGAATATGCTCTTCGGTTCTCTTTTCAAGCATCGAATAATCAGGCAGAGTATGAGGCACTCATTGATGGACTTAAAATCTCACAAAAATTGGAGATCAAAAGGGTCAAAGTTTTTTTCGATTCACAGCTGGTAGTGAATCAGGTAAAAGGTGATTTCGAAGCTCGAAATCCAAATATGATCCAGTACCTAGAAAAGGTCCGAAGCCTGGCATCTGGGTTGGAATATTTTGAGATTATTTATGTGCCAAGGATAGAAAATTTCGGGTAGATACTCTTTCAAGACTTACAACCACTGCACCGGATTCTCTTGGAAGGACGTATGTGGAATATCTTGAATATCCCAACATATCGGAATCATCAGCTGAAATCTATCAAGTTGAACATGAACCTTCATGGATGGATCCAATTATCAAGTTCTTAAAAGACGACATCTTGCCCGAAGACAAACTGGAAGCTAAACGACTTCGGGGATAGCCTCTCAATATATTATCTTGGATGAAACATTGTATAAGAGGTCTTTCACACAACCTTTGTTGAAATGTTTAGGTCCATCCGATGCAGATTATGCACTCAGGGAAGTGCATGAAAGAATATGTGGAGATCATTTGGAGGGCAGATCTTTGGCATACAAAATAATCCATCAAGGTTATTATTGGCCAACTATCCAGAAGGATTCTACGGAATTTATTCGAAGATGTGATCATTGTCAGAGATATGCCAATGTACAAAGATGGCCTGCTAATCAATTAACTCCGTTGACAGCACCCTGGCTTTTCGCATAATGGGGAATGGACATTCTTGATCCGTTTCCTCCAGCTTCTGGGCAGCGAAAGTTCCTTATAGTGGCTATTGATTACTTTACAAAATGAGTTGAGGCTGAAGCATTGGCACGGATTATTGAAGCAAAAGTTGAAACTTTTGTGAGAAATTTCATCATCTTCCATTTCGAAATTTCTATTCTATAATAATTGACAACGGAAGACAGTTTGACAATCTAAGATTCAAGAGCTTCTGCACTCAATATCACATTTTTCACAAGCTTACTTCAGTATCACATCCTCAGTATAATGGAGAAGCTGAAGTGACAAACAGGACTATTCTTCATGACCTTAAAACCATATTAAATGATGCTAAGGGTTCATGGGTTGATGAGTTAAACTTAGTTCTTTGGGCATATCGAACTACTCCCAGAACAGCCACTGGTGAATCTCCATTTCATCTTTCTTATGGTACTGAAGCAGTCCTTCCTATAGAGGTCTCTTTGTACTCTCTTCAGATTGATCATTATGAGGAACCCAAAAATTCTGAATGTCGAAGAGTTGACCTGGATTTACTGCAAGGCACACGACTTCAGGCACAATTGAGAATGGCTGCATATCAACAGAAAATGGCGAGATACTACAATTCTCGCATAAAAGAACGGACCTTTCTTCTTGAAGATCTAGTTTTACGGAAGTCTGAGGTATCCAAACCAACCGAGCAAGGTAAACTTTCTCCCTCGTGGGAAGGGCCGTAGCGAATTAAAGAGGTTCTTCGACCCGGAACTTATTGGTTGGAAACTTTGGAAAGTGTTCCATTATCTCGACCATGAAATGTATAAAATCTCCGTAAATATTATTAATAAAGTTTCATTCAAGGTCGTCAATACAGATTTAATATGTCTATCTTCATTCTATTTCTTAAAGGCATTATGATGATCTCTGTGATCTATCATATGAAATGCCGAGGTAAGCATACCTAGCCTATCTTATTTTTCTTAAAGGCATGAGGATGATCTCCGGATCTACCTCACGAAGTACCGAGTTGGGCTTAAAACAGTCCATCTTAATCAAAAAGGCATGAGGATGATCTCCAGATCTACCTCACGAAGTGCCGAGTTGGGCTTAAAATAGTCCATCTTAATCAAAAAGGCATGAGGATGATCTCCGGATCTACCTCACGAAGTACCGAGGTGGGCATGATCAGCCTGTCATAGACCCAATGCAAAAAGGTATGAGGATGATCTCCGGATCTATCTCACGAAATGTCGAGGTAGGTTCGATCAGCCTATCTCAATTCTTAAATGATCCAAGGTCTATTTTATCCTAAGTCTGAAGACTTAGTGTAATTTCAAGTCCGAAGACTTGATTTATATTTGAAATTTTTTTATCCTAAGTCCGAAGACTTAGTATAATTTCAAGTCTGAATACTTGATTTATATTTGGAATTCTTTTATCCTAAGTCCGAAGACTTAGTATAATTTCAAGTCCGAAGACTTGATTTATATTTGAAATTCTTTTATCTTAAGCTCGAAGACTTAGTATAATTTCAAGTTCGAAGACTTGATTAATATTTGGAATTCTTTTATCCTAAGTCCGAAGACTTAGTGTATTTTCAAGTTCGAAGACTTGATTTATATTTGGAATTTTTTATCCTAAGTCCGAAGACTTAGTGTAATTTCAAGTCCGAAAACTTAATGTATTTTCAAGTTCGAAGACTTGATTTATATTTGGAATTCTTTTATCCTAAGTCCGAAGACTTAATATATTTTCAAGTCCGAAGAACTTGATCCTTATCTGCATCTTATAATCTTGAATCATATTTGGGATTTTGTTTCCGAAAAATTATTAAGCCTGGAGACTTGGAATTATGCTTCGGAATTCTTTGTTATTAGTAGACTCTACACTTGAGAGATTCTCATCCATTCGCATGCATTCAAAAGAGAAGAATGATTTTCGTCAAAAAAAAAAAATGATCTTCATTGATAAGGTTGCTTACATTTCAGAAAGGAAAAAAATTGCTAAACATTCACTAATGGGATGCCGTCCGAGGGAGCAGTTGGATCCATCATCTCTTCAGTTGTTGATGGCACTTCGGGATCTTTTTGTGATTCGGGCTCCTCTGAACCTTCGGTATCAAATAGCTGAATTCCCGAAATGTCCAAATATGGGTAAAGTTTTTTCACCTCCTCTACCCCATCATTGAAGTCTCCTTTATAACTATGAGTCCCGACTTCGACCATCTCGGCTTCAAAAGCTGAAGAGGCCTTGAAATCTTCTATCGCTCTTTTTAATTGATTTTTTAGAGAGCGATTTTCTTCAGCGGCTTCTTCGAAATTTTTCTTTTCTTCCTCGGACTTCTGAAGAGCATCTTTGAGGAGAGCTTCTAAAGAACAAATCTTATTTTTCCTCTTTTTAAGCCTTGCTTCTTGCTCAGAGTTTTTGGATTTAAGTTTCTCCACTTCAGCTTTTAAGTTCTGAGCCAAAGCATCGCTCAGGACAAGCTTCTCCTCCATGGCCTGCCTATGCTCTTCGGTTACAGCTTTTTCAGTGTTAGCCGCCTTCACTTTCTCTTTCATCCCCTTATAATTTTCCCTGAACTCGAAGATGCCTTTCATCCCCTTATAATTTTCCCTAAACTCGAAGATGCTTTCTTCCATGACAGTAATGTCATGCATCATCTGTATTAATAGATTGAAAAAGTTAGCGACAACAAATTTATATTTTAAGAATATGATTTGACATTTACCTTCAATGCTGATGAGAACACTGAGTCAGAAACTTCTTCAATGCATCGGGACTTAGTTTTGTCCCAGTCTTTCAGAAGAAGGGTGTGCTTCATCAGCTCCCTGGCCAATTCAGGGTTCTCCAAACCTTCCCTATCTGAAAACATAGTGAAATCCACATTGCAACCTCCTTCTGAAGAACTGCTCTATCTGGGTTCATTTTCGGAGCGAGGTTTGGCTCTTTCTTTCCCTTTCTCCTTCGGAGGTGCAATCAAGGATTCCCTATCATATGAAATGTCATGATGACTTGGAGAGGTCATCGGACGAGGACTTCTCGGAGGGGACCTCCTCGGAGATGGACTTCTGGCAGGTTCAGAGGGATTTGATGAAGTATGTGATATTTCTTTGTCCGATGTAGACCTCGCCAGAGAAATACTTGAGCCCTCCTCGGCTCTTCTTTTCTTTCGTACTTCAGTAGCTGCAGGAACAGCCACTGGCCTTTTCTGGGAAGCCTGTCAAACTTTCTCAAGTTGAGGCTTCATTTTCTTACCTGCAGTCAGAAGACTTTGTTAAAAAAAAAAGAAAAAAAAGAAAAGAAAAAGAGAAGATGGAAGGAATGGAAATCCGAAGACCGCTATCTCTATACCTAAAGTTGGGACTTCGCTGATGTGAGCTCGATGAAGATTCTCCTCCTTCAGCAATTCTTTGAAAGAAAGAATTTCCGGCTCTGACAAATTTCAAAGTCTCTTATATCGGCTCTCAAGACCTTTTTTCCAGTGTTTGCACTTAAACGCGGAGATTTCCACTCAGTATCGAGCCCCTAATGGGTGTAGTATAAAAAAAAAAGCAAGGTTTCCACCCATGTATTGCACTGGGGGTTTCTTTTATCAGTCTTCGGCCTGGCCAAGGACCTATAACCCACCACCATTTGCCATGGAAGTCTCTTTTCAACATGAAAAGAGAAGTAAACAGATTGGTCTTCGGCTCTACATTCCTGAGTTTGCAAAGAACTATGAACCCACAAATGTTCCTAAAATTATTGGGGGTCAATTGAGCTGGGACTATTTGGTAGAGGTTGAAAATTTTTGTGAAGAAAGGGTGAAGTGGAAGCCGAAAATCAGCCTTGAAGTGGTCTTCGTATATGGCGATGGAATGCATTGGAGGTTTATCTACCATTTCTTCGGGTTTTGGAAGAATCATATGGAAAGTCCGTGGGATATGGTAACATTGCTTAACTTCTTCTATTCTAGCAAGGAAAAAAGAACTTCTAACGGAATCCGGTGATCGTTCCGGGCTCCTTTTCCTACCAGAACCCTTTCTCCCACTGGTTTCACCTCCCGACGGATTCCTACCAGCCCCACCTTCCGGTGAGTTCCTGCCGGTTTCCCTCTCCGGCAGTTCCCTATTGATTTCACCTCCCGGTGAGCCTCTGCTAGAACTAAAAGAAAGGTTCCTAGAGGTTTTTGACATTCTGAAGAAGGAAGTAGAAGGAGAGGAGAAGGACCTCTAACCTGTGGAAAAATAAAAATGGTGGACCGCGGGAGAATACGACGGATTACAAAAGGAGATAGCGAACTCGAAGCCCAAGTGCAAGGAAAGTTTTTAATTTGGAACTTTCTCCCCTTTTATAGGGGAAGGTATTGGGTTTTTAAGGCGTTTCCGAAATCTGGCTGATCGTGCACCGTATCAACGATTTCGATCGTGGGTACGGCTTTCCAGAAATTTCATTAATGAGATGATCCGTTGCAATCTGCATGAAATGTCGCCATTGGCTATGATATCGCCAGCCATGTAATCATGTTCCAGATGACCGCCACATGTCCGATCTCAATTGATTAAGGATCTCTTTTTCGAGAATTTCTCAGGGTTTTTCCAAAATTGATGCATTTTCTTTTGAAACACCACTAACGGGATGACACGTGTTTTCACCACGTTTTATCGCACCACCGGACAGTTATGGTGAATGACGTGTCAGGATTCAACTTCATCATTACCTGTCAGTTATCACTAGAAGATAAAATTAAATTACTCCCATTCTTCGAAACTTAATCATTTCGAACTTGGGAGTGGGAGACAGTTGTTATGATATTCCGGTTTTATTTCAATTAATTATTGGACTGCTTTCTAGACCAATTTCAATTTTTCTCTTTTGGTTTATCTAAGGTTTTTGTTTTCACTCGGTCTTCAGCTTCGTATTATTATCTCGGTCCGAAGACCATGCTTAATATCTTTGGCTTTCTGTCCTGAAGGATATTATTAATTCTGGGTCTTCGGCTTCGTATTATTATCCCAATCCGAAGACCATGCTTAATATCTTTGGCTTTCTGTCCCGAAGGATATTATTAATTCTGGATCTTCGGCTTCATATTATTATCCCAATCCAAAGACGATGCTTAATATCTTCAGCTTCGTACATCCACTTTGATATGAAGACTTAGCCTAACACCCTTATCTATGGTTCCAAGCCAGGTTTATTTACTCCATGTCTTCGGCTTCGTACAAATTACCTTGATCCGAAGATTTGACCTCCCGGGCGAATATCTTCGGCTTTATTCCTTCAATATAATCCGGAGATTGTAAGTGTTTATTTTCATTACATCCAAAGGAATCCGAAGTGCGAAGCTAACATTCCCTTCAGGAGCACTACTAAAGAGAATGTAAAGCTCACTTCGGATCATGCTTAAAGAAAGAAGATTCTGGGACATGTGGGTTTCTTGGACAAACAGTTAAAATCTGTTTGGATTGTTGCAACCACCCACATGGTTCGAAATCTCAGATTGAACAAATCCCGAGTGTAACGGCTTTTCCGACAGCCACTACTTACAGTTATGAAGTGGTTGCGTTCGTCAACCTCCATAACTGTAAGTGGTTACGTTGGAGCCTATAAATACTAGTAAGAGGGGACACTCAGGGGATCTCTTTTTCTCTCTCTTTTTCCTAGCATTTGCGAATTTCTCTTTTCCCATCTTGCTTTCAAAACTCTCCATTCTGCTGTTGCCTGGGCTCTTTCTGACTTAGGCATCGGAGTGTCCCCCGCCGGAAAATCTTCGATCAGGGGCTTCTTTTGCAGGTACCGATCGACGATGATGCGACAGAAGAACCACTCCATCCGGTCAACAAAGATTCAGCATCAACATATATATATATATATATATATATATATATATATATAGCTGATGGAAAAAAGGTAATTAGGTGAAGTAGAAGCTTGCATCTTTGTGCCTTCTCTCGTGAAAAAGCTATGTTTGATTGCATGGTAATCAAACATGGCGTTAAAAATATGGAGAATTCAGCTAACATGGATTGTGAGCACACCATGTTGCTAATTCTCATCGATGAGGACAGGTTGCATGGTAAAGACAATAACAGTATGGATATATATAATAAATTCCGTTCATTCGGCTGACACCAGTGGTAATCAGGTCGATGTACTCATCTTCGGATAGGGAATGGCTGCGGAAAAAATTAATATGCGCCGTATATCGAACATTTCCTGACTGAAATTGGGGGACCGTCTGGGGGTGACCATGCCCGGGATCTAATTCCTTCTCCCTTTTTGCTTCACAACAAAAAAAAAAAAAAAAAAAAAAAAAAAAAAAGAAAGAAAGAAAGACAACGACAGCCATATTTTATTAGGGCAAGAAGAAGAGAGAAGGTCAGGAACATCGCACTCGCAGCATGCTTTTCTCTTCTTCTTTGAACCTTCTTCAGTTGTGCTGGACTCAGCCTTCTTAATTACCAGGAACTTTTGAGCTTGACTTGGTTTCTACTTCCTTTTTATGAACTGCACATCAGCATATGACCTTCTGGTCAAGCTTCTGTGCAATTGTGACGGATAGTGTCAAGGAAGTCAACGTGGCGTACGTATCCTTTGTCAGAACCCTGTGGGAGAGAAAAGCTTTGTCAAACCATCCTTGGTTAAATACCCCTTGGCAAATTTCCGACATGGATTCTGTTGCAGCCCTCCACGGTCTCACGTGCGAAAACTGATTGCTTGGTGCATGCGGTTGGCTTTCGAAAGTTGTATCTTGAAATAAAATCCTCCCCAAAATTTTATTGGGTCAAGTGTCAGTCACTGACAGTAAACTGGACGAAAAAATTGTGATTAAGAAAAAGAAAATTACTTACATATCAAGAACCATCGAGTGTTAATTGGCCCTTTTTACAGCACGCGCAGCTGGTGTGTGAAACAATAAACAGTCAGCTACCATGACAAGCCATAGCTGGTAGATGATCAAGGTGTTTGGGTTATATTCACAAGCAAGGTTTGTTTTGTGTTGACAGAAATCTAATTAGAGCAGCCACAAAAACTACAGATATGGGAAGCATGACCATGTTGAAAATTTGGTAGTACTTTGATGGAGTGCAAACTATTCATATGATAATATGATACAACCAATAAAAATGGAAGAAGATAATGTAATATTCAAGAAAGACTTGAAGAGTAGAGGATAAATTATGCATATAATATTTCATTCCAAACTACTTCAAAGAAAGCATTAGACTCTAGAACTCTTTATATAAGTTTATGAAGGTATCTTTTATCTTCCATTATTAATACAAAAGTCCCTTTGACTCCTACATAACACTTGTTTCTAATGAAATTCTTAGACTTCCACATTATACTTACTTTAATGAGACTCTTAGACTTCATAATAGAGACTCTTTGACTTCCTAACTTCTATATTATGTCTCTTAGTTTTTAGCTATAATAACAATTGACTCTTAGATTCTAGTAATTACAAATTATTTTCAACACCCTCCCTTAATTTGTAATTGACTTCTTCATATCTTCAATCATTAATTTGAACCGCAACCGGAAGGAAAATCACGTATAGCATTGATTATTCTCTTTAATCGGTGAGATGGAAATCCTGCATCTTCTTCGATTATTCTTTCTTCATCTTCTATGATTATTCTTTCTTCCATCTTTAGCTTTAATTCATTTAATTCCTTGATAACATTTTCATATCTAGTCTTCAAATCTTCGTAGCTGTCATGCAAGTCTTGCATAGAGTTCTTAATATCTTCAATTTCCTTGAAAATGCAGATCTTTGATAATAATATTATAAAGATTTTTGAATAAATAATTATCTGTGATGCTGCAATGTTTCTGCTTCCTTCTTGGTAGTAGCTACATGACCATCGACCATAAAACTTTGGCTCATATATTTAAAAGAGATTGTTACCACAAAATTTGGAGAGTGATCTGGTCCAGACTTCTCACAAGTGTACATTGTAGGTAAAAAATCTAATTTTTCAAGCATTACCTTAAGTATTATCTTGAATGGCGCAACCACAATTACTATGTTTTCATCTTCTATTATGCTCAATTTGTGTTGTTTACGAGATCTCTTTTTCAATCTCCGAAGATTTTTTTTGTCTTCTTTTCTTCTATTTTTGCAAAGTCTTTTCCTTAGACTTGCACACTTCTCTACAGGTTCCTTTTGACCCAGAGTCTTAACATCTTGAATAGAGGATATGAACACCTTCTACACGAGCTTCTTTTGGCTCTGAAACTGCTTTCTGAATCTATGACTCTCTGGCTTTCAGGAACCTTGCTTTCTAGCTCTCAGGAACCTGGCAGTCTCATCTTCTTCTTTTTTTCTTGCTTTGCTTTTCCAGGAAACTTCCAAGCTTTTGGCTCTAAGGCTCTATGGCTCTCAGGCACTACTTCAGGATCAACTTGACTAGCTTGGCTCTGATACCAAATGTTAAAAATTTGGTAGCACTTTGATGGAGTGCAAACTATTCATATGATAATCTGATACCACTGATGGAAATGGAAGAAGATAATGTAATATTCAAGAAAGACTTGGAGAGTAGAGGACAAACTATTGATATAATATTTTATTCCAAACTTCTCTAAAGAAAGCAGTAGACTCTAGGACTATTTATATAAGTTTATGAGGGTACCTTTTATTTTCCATCATTAATACAAAAGTCTCTTTGACTCCTACATAATACTTATTTCTAATGAAACTCTTAGACTTCCACATTACACTTACTTTAATAAAACTCTTAGACTTCATAATAAAAACTCTTTGACTTTATAACTTCTAGATTATGTCTTTTAATTTTTAGCTATAATAACCATTGACTCTTAGATTCTAGTAATTACAAATTACTTCCAACACCCTCAATTTTTAATTGACTTCTTCATATCTTCAATCATTAATTTGAATCACAACAGGAAAAAAAATCGCGTATAGCATTGATTATTCTCTTTAATCGATGAGTGAAATTCTTGCATCTTCTTCAATTATCCTTTTTTCATTTTCTATGATTATTCTTTCTTCTATCTTCAGCTTTAATTCATTTAATTCCTTGATAACATCTTCATATCTGGTCTTCAAATCTTTGTAGCTATCATGCAAGTCTTGTATAGAGTTCTTGATATTTTTAATTTCCATGAAAATGCAGATCTTTGATAATAATATTATAAAGATTTTTTTAAATAGATAACTGCCTATGATGTTGCATTATTTTTTGATTCCTTCTTGGTAGTAGCTACATGACCATCGACCATAAAACTTTGGCTCATATCTTTAAAAGAGATTGTTACCAAAAAATTTGGAGAGTGATCTGGTCCAGACTTCTCACAAGTCTGCCTTGCAGGTGAAACATCTAGTTTTTCAAGTATTTTCTTGAGTATTACCTTGAATGGTGCAACCACAACTACTATGTTTTCATTCTCCATTCTTCTCAATTGGTATTGTTTATAAGATCTCTTTTTCAACCTTCGAAGACTTTTCTTATCTTATTTTTTCTATTTTTGCAAAGTCTTTTCCTTAGACTTGCACACTTCTCTAGGGGTTCCTTTTGATCCAGAGCTTAACATCTTGAACAGAGGATATGAATACCTTCTTCATGAGCTTCTTTTGGCTCTAAAATTGCTTTATGAATCTATGACTCTCCGGCTTTCAGGAACCTTGCTTTCTAGCTCTCAGGAACCTGGCGTATCGTCTTCTTCTTTTTTTTTTTCTTTGCTTTTCCAGGAAACTTCCAAGCTTTTTGGCTCTAAGTCTCTAAGGCTCTGTGGCTCTCAAGCACTGTTTCAGGATCAACTTGACTAGCTTGGCTCTGATACCAAATGTTGAAAATTTGGTAGCACTTTGATTAAGTGCAAACTATTCATATGATAATCTGATACCACCGATGAAAATAGAAGAAGATAATGTAATACTCAAGAAAGACTTGGAGAGTAGAGGACAAACTATTCATATAATATTTCATTCCAAACTACTTTAAAAAAAGCATTAGACTCCAGGACTATTTATATAAGTTTATGAGGGTACCTTTTATCTTCCATCATTAATACAAAAGTCTTTTTGACTCCTACATAATACTTGTTTCTAATGAAACTCTTAGACTTCCGCATTACACTTTAATGAAACTCTTAGACTTCATAATAAAGACTCTTTGACTTCATAACTTCTAGATTATGTCTCTTAATTTTTAGCTATAATAACCATTGACTCTTAGATTCTAGTAATTACAGATTACTTCCAACACCCTCCCTTAATTTGTAAGTGACTTCTTCATATCTTCAATCATTAATTTGAACCACAACCAGGCGGAAAATCGCATATAGCATTGATTCTTCTCTTAATCGATGAGATGGAAATCCTGCATCTTTTTCAATTATCCTTTCTTCATCTTCTATGATTATTCTTTCTTCCATCTTCAGCTTTAATTTATTTAATTCCTTGATAACATCTTCATATCTGGTCTTCAAATCTTTGTAGCTATCATGCAAGTCTTGCATAAATTTCTTGATATCTTCAATTTTCTTGAAAATACAGATCTTTGATAATAATATTATAAAGATTTTTTTAAATTGATAATTGCTTGTGATGCTGCATTATTTTCTGCTTCCTTCTTGGTAGTAGCTACATGACCATTGATCATAAAACTTTGGCTCATATCTTCAAAAGAGATTGTTACCATGAAATTTGAAGAGTGATCTGGTCTAGACTTCTCACAAGTGTACCTTGTAAGTAAAAAATCTAATTTTTCAAGTATTATCTTGAGTATTATCTTGAATGGAGCAACCATAATTACTATGTTTTCATCACCCATTCTGCTCAATTGATGTTAGTTACGAGGTTTCTTTTTCAACCTCTGAAGATTTTTTTTGTCTTCTTTTCTTTTGTTTTTGCAGAATCTTTTTCTTAGACTTTCACACTTCTCTACGAGTTTCTTTTGACCCAGAGTCTTAACATCTTGCATAGAGGATATGAACACCTTCTTCACGAGCTTCTTTTAGCTCTGAAATTGCTTTCTGAATTTATGACTCTCTGGCTTTCAGGAATCTTGCTTTCTAGCTCTCAGGAACCTGGTGCTCTCGTCTTCTTCTTTTTTTCTTTCTTTGCTTTTCCAGGAAACTTCCAAGCTTTTTGGCTATAAGGCTCTATGGCTCTGTGGCTCTCAGGCAATGCTTCAAGATCAACTTGACTAGCTTGGCTCTGATACCAAATGTTGAAAATTTGGTAGCACTTTGATGGAGTGCAAACTATTCATATGATAATCTGATACCACTGATAGAAATAGAAGAAGAAAATGTAATACTCAAGAAAGACTTGGAGAGTAGAGGACAAACTATTTATATAATATTTCATTCCAAACTACTCTAAAGAAAGCATTAGACTCTAGGACTCTTTATATAAGTTTATGAGGGTACCTTTTATCTTCCATCATTAATACAAAAGTCCCTTTGACTCCTACATAATACTTGTTTTTAATGAAACTTTTAGACTTCCATATTATACTTTAATGAGACTCTTAGACTTCATAACAGAGACATTTTGATTTTATAACTTCTAGATTATGTCTTTTAGTTTTTAGCTATAATAATCATTGACTCTTAGATTCTAGTAATTACAAATTACTTCCAATAGACCATTGTTTTCATCTCATCCTCTATATATTGAAGCATTAGTTCAATGGAATAAAGATATCTATCCGATCATGAAAGTATAGAATCATTGCAGGGAATCAAATAAAACATGCACTACATCAAAATCTAGCTAAAGTTCATGTAGCCTTGCAAGTGTCAGCAGGATTTATAGTGAAAAGGTTCATACGGTAGTTATCAATTATACCTGCAATATGATCGATATGTAAGGTAATTTGGTGCAGTCAAAAGAAAAGACTGCTTTTAACCATGTCCATTTGTTCAAGAATTCCGTAATCATGCATAATTAACAAGTTGTTTTGCTAGAATTCTCAGTAAAAAAACCATACAAAAAACCTAGGTCATACCAATAGATTATCAGTGTGATAATCTAAAATTTGTTATTATTTATTTTAGAGAAGAAACAATTTAAGCCAAAGAAAGCAGTAGGTATGCTCACCAACTCACCAAGTCACGTCTCTATATATATATTTCAAAAAGTTTCTTTAATGTCCAATATCAAAATAAACTATTTAGGTTCTATTTGGATGGTTGGGTTCGAAATCTTATAGAATTTGTGGTTGAATTAATATAGCCACTAAAATCATAAGATTATAAATCGGGCTAGACTTATATTCATAAATACTCAAGAATAACTTTGGAGTGGGCCAGTTTGTATCTCATAGGAATAGTTTTTCCTTTTTATGATATTTAGACCGGTCCATTCTAAAGTTGTTTTTGGATATTTATGAATATAGATATAGTCCGGCTTAAAATCTTATGATCTTGTTGGTTGTACTAGTCTAATCCACAAATCCTATAAAATTTTAAGTTTAATTATCCAAACAAATCTTTAGAGAAAAACATGACTAGGTTAGTTAAGATATTCTATAACTGTAGTTGTATGATATTGTGAGATGCAGCCTAGCCGGTCTAACTAGCAAGGCCTGCCTGTTAAGGTAGCGCCTATCTTCAGATAAGAACAAAACAAGGAAATAAATCCCCTATTTTGTGCGACAAAAAAGCCCCTCAGCCCCGATCTCACTCTCTCTCCTCCCATCATGCTCTCTCCTCCTATTGTTCTCTCTCCCACACACATACCCTTTCTTTCTTCCCCACGCCCTCTCTTGCTCCATGTTCTCTCTTTTTCTTCACTTTATTTTTTTTCCTTCCTTTTTTTTTTTTGTCTTCACCCTCTCTTTCCATGCTCGTCGTCACCATCTTCTCTTCCATCTCAACTTAGGCAAATATAAATCTAACTTTCTTTTTTTTTTTGTTATATATTATTCTATTTTGAAGTGGGATATGAAACCCTCCTTGATTGTTATGCTACCAAAGAGGGAATAGCACATCCATCCCTCGTTCACCAGGAGAGAAACATCCCTATTCCCCCTCCTTTCTCCCTTGGGAGTAGGTTGGAACTCTATTTACCCTCTTATTTTTCTTATGGATGGACCAAAGTCCTCCACACACACTCTATCTCTCCATCTCTATTTGTCTATTGAATTGAACCAGCATCTTGTACAAATGATTAATCTTAATTGAAGATTAATCTTCACTTTAATTACTTCCCTAATTTTCTAATTTGGAATTGATTTAATTTAGGTGGGAGGTAACTAGAGCTTAGAGAAGATCGATGAAGGATCCCTCCTGGTTTACCAATCGAGAGAATTTTATCTATTAGTTTCTTAAGTTAATTATTGATTATTATAATAGGAATGAAGTTGATAAGTTAGATGGTATAAATTTAGAGAATTAGATTATAATTATGTAAACCAGAAAAGAGCATGATTTTTTGGATTTCATATTAATAAATGTTGATTTGAAATTAACTAAGCATTTTAGGTATGCAGTGAGCTAAATTGACATATTTGGATTTTGCTAATGATAGAGGTAAGAAATTCTAACCACAACTACCTACTTGATCATGAATATTTGTGTCTTATATTGAAAATCATGGATATTTTATTTTTATCTATATATTTTAATTCTCTAAGATATTGAGTTATATTTAATTATGGTAAATGTATCACAAATAAATAGTTTATAATAATAATGATGATAAAATAGAAAGAAAATAATTGAAAGATCTAAAATCAAAGTATCTAGACTGGTCATGATATTAGTATGACGTTATCACAGGCAAGGAACATGGTATATATTGAGTATGGTCTCGTCATAGGTAAAATGTGATAAACATCAAATATGATCTCAGCATGGGTAGGAACGTGGTACATATAGATATGGTCATACCATGGGCAGGAACATCATACTTATATTGAGTATAGTCTCACCACAACAGGGATGTAGTATATATTTAAGTATATTTAGTTACAAGCACGAGCTTGATTGTGAATAATCCAAATGCCGGAAAAGGCATATACAATCTACAATAAACATGTTATGATAATAATCCTAATAATAATAGTGATTGTTGCCACCAAGATCGTCGTGGCCCGTAGCTGCGGTGGTGCCGGAGTGCGTTCCTTTCGCTGCATGGCGGTCCCCTGCTCCTGGACCTGCGAAACAGGAGTTAGTGACCCGGGCCGGGGTTTCCGGTGGGGGCACTTCGACGGTCAAGTCAGTGACGATCCAGGAAAACAGATCTTCCTGGTCGGGCCCCTCTTGATGGACTCTGTGTAAGAAGTAAAGGATGTGAGAATGAAGATGAAAACGTAGCAGGGGGAGAATAATGGTGGGGACAGAGGGGTTCTCTGTTCTACCACCTCTCCTTGTGTCCCTCGTTTTCGTTTGGTAGTGGTGGTGGTGCTTTGCCCTCTTGATTGAGCTTGCACTTGTGTTGGTGTTGAGTTGTTGTTACCTTCTCCCTTCCGGGGGTATCGATTGTTCTTTGTAGTTGAAAAAATGGCCATTGGACGCTTTCCTCGGGATCCTCGCTGGGCTGGCAGGCGCGTGCGGCAGGATTTCGTGCCATGGACGGGATGTCTTTCCTGACATATGATAAGGAAAGCTTCCATTCGTTCTGACATCCTCTCCGATCACCCCATTTCGGGAAGCTTGGCAGAACCTCGATCCGGGGGTCATCGTCCTAGGGATTCGTTCTCTCTGGCTGGCCCATCCCCCTGAAAGTACGGGCAGACAAGCAGTTATGGTGGTATGGGGGGCGCCGTTTTGTAGTCCAGTCCCTCCAGGCCCGGCTGGTGGTAGAAAAGAAGTCGACCGCGGCCCAGAGGGCAGCCGAGGATGCGGCCAGGTCAGCTGGGGATGCCAAGCATGAGGTGGCCACGACGAAGAAGGAAGCCGAGGAGGCGGTCGCGAGGTACAGGGCCTCGGAGGAGTTCCTCGTCGAGATCCAACAGACGGCGTCGGACTCCTTCTTTAAGGGCTTCATGTACCTGCATCGCCTGGTTGAAGGATTCGTCTCGGCTGAGGGCCGTAGTAGCCTCAACTATCCCAGTACTAAGGACCAGGAAGCGGGTGTTGAAGAGGCCATCATCCCCGAGTCATCTATGCAGGTCGAGGTCGGGGTCGCACCACCTGAAACCGGAGCCGCACAGCCGGCGGTCTCCGCAGATGGAAACTCCCAGCCCTGCGATCCAACCGGAGGGCAGTCTTTTTCTATTTCTTTTGTATTCTACTTTCTTTCTGTGCTTGGCCGGGCCATCCGGCATGTCGGGGATCCGCAGAATGCTTGTAACTTGGATTCAATTAATAAATTTTGAACTTTCTTGCGACTTGCTTTCTGTTTGGCTCTCCCCTCTTTCTTTTCTCTTTCTTTCACTTCTCCTTCTCTTCCTCTCTTCTCTCTCTTCTTTTTTTTTTGAGTGGGGAGATCAGAGAAGAGGGTTTCACCTCACCTGGGGTCGAATCGTCGGGCTTCATCGTTGGCAAGTCGGATGCAAGGTTCTGGCAGTTGCGAGCTGTTGGGCTCGGTAGTTCCTTGGCCGAGGAGCTGGGCCCTGGTCCAAGGTGATAAGATAAGAGTTTCGTTGCTGTATTCCCCTCTTGTTCTCTTTCTTTCCTTCCCCTCCCTTCTTCTTTTCTTTTCTTTTTTCTCTTTTTTTTATTTTTGGGTGGGGAGATCAGAGAAGAGGGTCACATGATTTAATTACCTTGGAGCTAGGCTCGAGGCCTTCCTGGCTGGAGAGCTGGGCTCCGGTCTAAGGGTCGCCTGAGAGCTTGGCTCAGGTCTTCGATGCTTTGGAGCTGGGCTTGAGGCGTTAATAGGAGTTGCTTGGCCCCAAAATCCCTTGGCATCTCGGAGCTGGGCTCGGAGATGTTTGAGATGGAGAGCGGCTTGGCTCGAAGGTCCCTTAGCTGGAGATCTGAGCTCCGGTCTTGGGTCGGCATCCCAGAGCTAGGCTCGGGGACGTTGATGACTGAGAGCTACGTGGCTCGAAGATCCCTTGGCTAGAGATCTGAGTTTCGGTCTTGGGATGGCATCCTGGAGCTAGGCTCGGGGACGTTGATGACTGAGAACTACATGGCTCGAAGGTCCCTTGGCCAGAGATTTGAGCTTCGATCTTGGACCGGCATCCTGGAGCTAGGCTCATGGATGTTGATGACTGAGAGCTGCGTGGCTCGAAGGTCCCTTAGCCGGAGATCTGAGCTCCGGTCTTGGACTGGCATCCTAGAGCTAGGCTCGGGGACGTTGATGACTGAGAGCTGCGTGGCTCGAAGTTTCCTTGGATGGAGATCTGAGCTCCGGTCTTGGGCTGGCATCTTGGAGCTAGGCTTGGGGACGTTGATGACTGAGAGTTGCATGGCTCGAAGGTCCCTTGGCCGGAGATCTGAGCTCTGGTCTTGGGCTGGCATCCTGGAGCTGGGCTCGGGGATGTTGGTGGAATTCTCCTGCAAGACAGATAAAACACTTATGCAAGGAAAAAACCATTGTCATTATTATTGCCGGGAAACCTTACATTATTGATAGTATTTTTGCAAGTTGCAGGCATTCCACGTCCGAGGGAACCTGACGCCGCCGAGATCTTTAAGGTAATAGGCCCCTTGCGAGAAGGCTTCAGCTACTTTATAGGGGCCTTCCCAGTTTGGTGAAAGCTTGTCGCACTTCATAGGCTGAGACGCCTCTGCCCGTCGTAGCACCAAGTCTCCAGGCTTGAAAACTTTTGGCCTGACCCGGGCGTTTTAGTATCGGGCTACTTGTTGCTGGTAGGCCACCATTCATAGCCGGGCTTTATCCCTTGCTTCTTCGAGGAGGTCCAGGTTGAGCAAGAGTTGTGTCGAATTCCGTGCTTCATCATACTGCCGCACTCGCAACGTGGGCACACCGAGCTCGACCGAAATGATCGCTTTGGCATCGAAAACAAGGCTGAAGGGTGTCTCGTTGGTTGCCATCCTTGGCGTTGTATGGTGGGCCTATAGGATGCTTGGAAGTTCTTCTGCCCACCTGCCCTTAGCTTGATCCAGCCTGGTCCTGAGTCCTTGAAGGATGGTCTGATTGGTCACCTTGGCTTCTCCATTTGTTTGAGGGTGAGCCACCGAGGTGAATCGGTGTTGGATGCCATGCTCGGTGCAGAATCCTTCGAACTCGCGATTGTCGAACTGTCATCCATTGTCGGTGATGATACAACGGGGAAGTCCGAAGCATCAAATGATTGACTTCTAGAAGAATCGGTGGACATTAGCTTCCGCGATCCGGGCCAGCGGTTCTGCTTCGACCCACTTAATGAAGTAGTCGATCACCACCAGCAGGAACCTTCGCGGCCCTGGTGCTGGGGGAAACGATCCCAAGATGTCCACTCCCTACTGGGCAAAAGGCCAAGGGGCTGAGAGTTGGGAGATTGGCGCCGCCGGCTGACACTGTATATTTGCATGGCGCTGGCACTTGTCGCACCTTTTAACGAAGTCGGCGGTGTCCTCCCTCATGGGAGAGGTCTCCCAGAAGTATCCCTGGTGGAGAGCTTTGTAAGCCAGCGTTCTCCCTCCCACGTGGTTCCTGCAGAGGCCTTCATGTATTTCTTGGAGCACAAAGGTTGTCTCGGCGGGCCTGAGGCATCTCAGGAGTGGGTAGAGTAAGATCGACAGTAGTGCTGGCCCTCCATCAGAATGAACCGGGAGGCCTTCTTCTTGACGAGGGCAACTTCTGCGCGGTCTTCGGGTAAGGAGCCGTCAGTGATGTACCGGACGTATTTGTCCATCCAGCTCGGCTCGGGGGTGACTTGATGCACCCCCGCCGAGCTCTCGTAGCTGGGACTTTCAAGGTACTCAATGTAGGCACGTCCCAGCGACGAGTCCGGCAAGGTCGCAAGCCTAGACAGCGCATCCACTCGCGCATTCTCCCTTCAAGGGATGTGGAAGATGCTGAAGTGTCGGAGGCCTGCCGTGCTTACGCGGACCTGCTCCAGGTACTTCATCATCTAGGTGTCCCATGCTTCATATTCTCCGGAGACCTGTTCGATAACCAGTTGGGAGTCGGTGAAGACCTTCAAGTCCTGCACACCTAGCTCGTGGGAGACTCTTAGGCCAACGAGGAGTGCCTCGTACTCCGCCTGGTTGTTGGTCACGGCGAACTTGAAGTGAAGGACGCATTCCGCCACAACCCCACCACTGTTAGTTAGGATGAGGCCTACTCCGCTCCTACCAGAATTGGATGCTCCATCCACGTGGAGGATCCAAGGCTCTTCTCCTGGCCCGGGCTCCGTTACTGTATGCTCTGGCTCCTCGGTGAACCCGGTGCACTCAACCACGAAGTCGACTAGGACTTGGGCCTTCTGTGAGGATCTCGGTCGGTACACTATGTCGAATTCGCTGAGCAGCAGGGACCACTTAGCCAACCTCCTAGAAGTCTCGGGTCGGCTAAGTATGGTCCTTAGCGGCTAGTCTGTCACGACCACTATTGGGTGTGCTTGGAAGTAGGGCCTGGGCGCTTAGCAGATATTATTAATGCAAAAATAAATTTCTCGGAGCGAGTATACCTGATCTCCGCATCGCGGAGGACTTCGCTGGTGTAGTACACCGGCTTTTGAGATTTGTCCTCGTTTGCATGGACAAGAATCGAGTTGATAGCTCCCGGTGTAACCGCCAGGTACAGTAGAAGCTCCTCCCCCTCCTCCAGCCTAGAGAGCAATGGGGGAGAGGCAAGGAAGATCTTCAGCTCCTCGAAGGCTGTTCTGCACTCCTCGGTCCAGGTGAAGTCGTGCATCTTGCGCAGTGCCTTGAAGAATGGTAGGCAACGGTTGGCCGACCTCGAGATGAATCTGCTGAGGGCGGTGATACGTCCCGTCAAGCACTGGACCTGCTTCTTGGAGGTCGGGTGTTCCATGTCGATGATGGCCTGAGCCTTTTCCGGGTTCGCTTCGATGCCCCTTTGGGTGACCATGAAGCCGAGGAATTTTCTTGCCGCCACCCTAGAGGCGCACTTTACCAGGTTTAGCTTCATCTGATGTTGCCGCAGGTTGTGAAAGAATTCGACGAGGTCAGCGACATGGCTCGAGCTCGGCCTGCTCATGACGAGCATGTCATCCACATACACTTGCATGTTGCGGCCGATTTGGTCCTTGAAGACCTTACTGACCAAGCGTTGATAGGTGGCTCCTGCGTTCTTCAGACCAAAAGGCATCATCCTGTAGCAGTTTGTCCCTTGGTCGGTGATGAAGGCGGTGTGCTCCTCGTCTTTAGGATGCATGCGGATCTGGTTATACCCAAAGAACGCATCCATGAAGGAGAGCAGCCTGTGGCCAGAGGTGGCGTCCACCAGCTGGTTGATCTTCGATAAAGGAAGCTATCCTTTGGGCAAGCTTTGTTAAGGTCGGTGTAATCTACACAGATCCTTCACTTGTCGTTGTTCTTCCTTACCATGATCACATTCGCCAGCCAACCCGAATACTGGACCTCTCGAATGAAACCGGCAGCCAGGAGTTTATCAACTTCCTCCTTGATAGCTGCTTGTCTCTCCGAGGTGAAACTTTTCTTCTTCTACCGAACTGGCTTGTGCTTCGGGTCAACACTCAAATTATGAGTAATGATGTTAGGAGGGATACCTGGCATGTCCGTCACCGTCCAGGCGAACACATCAGCATTCGCCCGCAGGAACCCCAGCAGTTGGGTCCTCTCCTCCTCGGGTAGCTGGGCTACGATCTGCACCGTCTTCACGTGATCATCTCCGAGTGGGTAAGAAAGTAGGAACTCGACCGGGCCTCCCCTGGGGTCTTGGGCCCGTTGGTCGAGGTCATCTATACTAGGGCCGTCCTCAGGGACCTTGGCCCCATGGACAGTTTGGAAGCAATGCTACACCGGCTGGGGCATTCCTCTCATTTTCCTGACATCGTAGGGAGTAGGGAACTGTACAAGTAGCCTCTTGGTGGAGACAACGGTGTCAAGCAAGTTGAGCCCGGGCCGACCTAATATCACGTTGTAGACGGAAGGGAGCCTTACAACCATGAAAGGCATCATGACGGTGCTTTGTCGAGGTGAGGTTCCGGTAGTAACCGGGAGAGTGATTTCTCCTTCTACCCTTACATAATCACCTGTGAAACCAACAAGGGGTGCATGCACAAGCCTAAGCTGATCGGAGGAAAGATTCATCTTGGAGAAGGCATCATAAAAAAGCACGTCTGTAAAGCTTCCACTATCAACCATGATGCATTTTACAGGATGCTTCACGATTGTCATCTCGATGACCATGGTATCATTATTTACATTTTCCCCCCGTCTTTCCCTTCCCTCATAAAAGGGAGTACATTCTCAGAGTCCCCTGCCCCCCGGGTCCTCTTGGACGCGCACACAGCTCCCCAAGAAATCATGCCCACCGGCTTCTCGGTAGGGCGGTTGTCGATGGTTGGAGCTGGTGGGAGAGCGACGAGCACCTGGGACTCCGCTTGAAGTCTGCCCTCCATAAGCCTTTTGAGGTAGCATCTCTTGATGAGTTCCTCAATCTCCCACTTGAGGTTGCAGCATTTCTCGGTATCATGGCCGTGGTCGCGGTGAAAGCGACAGTACTTTGTCTTGTCACGGTCGGTGAAGGGCTTCAACGGAGGCGAGCATCTCAGGTAATCCTCGCCTTCGATCTCCATGAGGATCTTTGTCCTTGGACCGAGGAGAGGGGTATAACCCTCCTCGGGAACAGGAGCCCCTCTTGGCCTTGGCCGGTCCCTCCGGGAGCTCGGAGCCTGGGGTGCTAGCTTCCGGGTCCCGGGCATCTCGGTGGGCGCCGACTTCTTCAGTGGCCCTCCATCGAGCTCTCGCCTCGTGCGATCCACCTCCTCGGTGCGGATGTACATTTGGACTCGGAGAAGGAGCTCGGAGTAGGTCTTGGGAGGCTTCTTATCCATCGAGCAGGTCAGGCGAAAGGTCTTGAGGCCTCACTTCAGTGCTAGCATGGAGACTGGCTCATCGAGATTATAAATCTCCAACACGGTGGCCTTGAAGCGAGCCACGTAGTCCCGTAGGGGCTCGTGGTCCTGCTACCGAATGGAGAAGAGGCTGTCTGCCTCTCATGACAAATTTCTACAAGCGTCGAAGTGAGCCACGAACTTCTGTCCTAGCTGGGCGAAAGAGCTGATGCTCTCCGGCTCCAAACGGGTGAACCACACCCGGGCTACTTTCCGGAGAGTAGCAGGAAAAGCGATGTAGAGGAGAGCGTCGGTGTCCCCTTGGACCCTCATGAGGGTCCAGTAGCTTTCCAGGCGGTCCAAGGGATCAGTGGTTTCATCGTAAGGATCCACTTGCGGCATCCAGAACCGGTGCAGGATTGACTCCGCTTGGATTTCTTGGAAGAATGGGGGACGGGCGTCATAGCCCGCTGGCTCACTAGCGGAGCCTTGCATGTTGGCAAACCGGCGTGAAGACTCCGCCAGCTTGCATTCATGTTCCTCCAGGCGCCTTTCCATCGCGTGCCTGACGGCTTCATCAGTGGACCCCTCCCCCGAAGGAGATGGAGAAGGTGTCATGGATGGATGGCACCCGTGGCGAGGGGTCTTGCCTCTTCTGCCTCGATGGGGTACGGGCACCTCCCACCCGAGGTTTGGTGAGCGGCTCTTCCTGTCGGCAAAGCCGGCTCGTTGTCTTTTCGCCGGAGCTTGATGGCTACCCCAATTATCCGTGGTGGCCTGCGGCTGCGACGGCCTTCCTTGGAAGGAGCGCGGACTGTCGCGGGGTGCTGCGGTGTGGGCCATCGGAGTCCCTAGTTGCTGGTGGGTAGCCAAGGACCGGTGCTGAAGCTGGCGCACTGCTGTGGCGAGGACTTGCATTTGCTGGGCGAGTGCAGCCAGTTGGGCTTCTGGCGAAGGTGGCTGAACCGGAATGGGTGGCTCCGCTTCTTGGCGGTGTGGGTTCCCCTGGAAGGGGGAGTCCCCCACATGACTGGTGGAAGCCTCCCTTGCCCTTGTTGTCACCATCCTCCCACCTGGCTTGCCTGTGGAGAGATGGAGGGCTCGACTTGGATCAAAGATCGTTCACAATGTCACTGCCACCCCCTACTTGGTGTGCCAATCTGTTGCCGCCAAGATCGCCGTGGCCCGTAGCCGCTACCGGTGCCGGAGTGTGCTCCCTTCGCTGCTTGGCGGTCCCCTACTCCTGGACCTGCAAAACAGGAGTTAGTGACCCGGGCCGGGATTTCCGGCGGGGGCACTCCGACGGTCAAGTCAGTGACAATCCAGGGAAACAAATCCTCCTGGCCGGGCCCCTCTTGATGGACTCCGTGCAAGGAGGAGTAAAGGATGTGAGAATGAAGAGAAAACGTAGCAAGGGGAGAATAATGGCAGGGACAGAGGGGTTCCTGTTCTACTGCCTCTTCTTGTATCCCTCGTTTTCGTTTGGTAGTGGTGGTGGTGCTTTGCCCTCTTGATTGAGCTTGCACTTGTGTTGGTGTTGAGTTGTTGTTACCTTCCCCTTTCCGGGAGTGTCGATTGTTCTTTGTAGTTGGAAAAATGGCCGTTGGACACTTGCCTTGGGATCCTCGCTGGGCTAGCAGGCACATGCGGTGGGATTCCATGCCGTGGACAGGACGTCTTTCCTGACATATGGTAGGAGAAGCTTCCATTCATTCTGACATCCTCTCTGGTCGCCCTATTCTGAGAAGCTTGGCAGAACCTCGATTCGGGGGTCGCCGTCCTAGGGGTTCGTGCTATCTGGCTGGCCCATCCTCCTGGAAGTATGGGCGGATAAGCAGTTATGGCGGTATGGGGGGCGCCGTTCCGTAGTCCTTGGATGGCTCGCCGGTGTCCTGGGATAGCAGGGCTTTCTCCGATCTAGATGCTCCGAGCTTGTGGGGTCTCCTTGGTAGAGGAGGGTAGAATGCGGGCCCGGTCTGGAGGGCTCACGCTTGGAGAGGCACCACACGGCGGAGGAGTGCTGAGCTGGACTCCGACCACAGGGCTCAATCTCCGAGGGTCTCGCTCTGGAGGGCGAAGTGCGGGCCCGGTCTAGAGGGCTCACGCTCGGAGAGGCTCCACGTGGCAGAGGAGTGCTGAGCTCGACTTCGACCACAGGGCTTAACCTCCGAGGGTCTCGCTCTGGAGGACGGAGTGCGGGCCCGGTCCAGAGGGCTCATGCTCGGAGAGGCTCCATGTGGCAGAGGAGTGCTGAGCTCGACTCCGACCACAGGGCTCAACCTCCGAGAGTCTCGCTCTGGAGGGCGGAGTGCGGGCCCGGTCTAGAGGGCTCGCACTCGGAGAGGCTCCACATGGCGGAGGAGTGCTGAGCTCGACTCCGACCACAGGGCTCAACCTCTGAGGGTCTCGCTCTGGAGGGCGGAATGCGGGCCCGGTCCAGAGGGCTCGTGCTCAGAGAGGCTCCACGTGGTGGAGGAGTGCTGAGCTCGACTCCGACCACAGGGCTCAACCTCCGAGGGTCTCGCTCTAGAGGGCGGAGTGCGGGACCGGTCCAAAGGGCTCGCGCTCGGAGAGGCTCCACGTGGCGGAGGAGTGCTGAGCTCGACTCCGACCATAGGGCTCAACCTCCGAGGGTCTCGCTCTGGAGGGTGGAGTGCGGGCCCGGTCCAGAGGGCTCGCGCTCGGAGAGGCTCCACGTGGCGGAGGAGCGCTGAGCTCGACCCCGACCACAGGGCTCAACCTCCGAGGGTCTCGCTCTGGAGGGCGGAGTGCGGCTTCGGCCTAGGTGTCCCGAGCTTACGGGCCCGACCTGGCGGATGATAGAGTCCGACTCGCCGTCTCGAGGGAGTTCAGCTTAGCTCTGCAGAGCAGTCGGGGCTGAAGTGTTGCCTGGCATCCGACGAGGCGGTCTCCTTTGACGTGGCACCTGTTAGTTCTCCACATCAGTGATCTCGCCACATCAGTGATAAAGATAATAATAATAATAATAATAATAATAATAATAATAATAATAATAATAATAATAATTTAATAATTATGCCAAAAAGTAGTAGTATCATTTAAAATGAAATCTTGATTGAATGAAATTGATGATCTAGTTATGCATGATAAGCTTATCATGATTGATGTTTGATAGAACATTGTATAATTTAAATTGTTAGACTGTTGCAACTTGGTGAACATACAGATATCTTTATCAAGATTGTTATATAAATGCTCCATCAATAATTTATAAGATTTGAATTATTTTTTAAAATAGATATATTTAGTAAAGAATTGGTATCATTTTTATACTTGTGCATATGCTTAGAAAGTTCTGAGCTGTTAGCTCATTAAATCATTTTTATTTTTCTAGAACCACCTAACATCTAGTTAAATGGGGCTGGTTCGAAACCCTTTAGTGATCAAGAAATAGTAATAGTTAAGTTTTTGTATTTGAATTATGTATTTTAGATAACTTTAATTTTTAATAAATAATAGAGTTTACTATTTGTCTTAATTATTTATTTATTGATATTAAATATTCTAGTTTAGATTTATTGGGCCTTGCATATATTCTAGAATTACATTTTAAGAGAATATACGGCTGTGTCATGAAGCCGGCCTAAGTTTAGGATTGTGTTTGGATTGTGATAGATATTCTAAGGTAGGAGAGCATCCATTTTAAAGTTTTGAATGTAGCATATCCATACTAATAATCATATGTTCATTCCCACGTGCTAATGTTGACAAAAGATACGATCATACTGACAAAACTATGATGCACTAATTAAAAATCTCTGCAACCATTACTAAAATATCTTTCCATCCCGCATGCACGAGAAGGGGCATTGCATGTGCCATTGTATCAGTTTCATCAAAAATATTTTCATAGTTACCATTAAGACGGTAGTTCAGTTGATAAAGATCTTATTTCAGAAAGATTTTTTATGGTAACTCGATTAAATCTAAAATTTATCCTGCAACTCATGATCGTTGATACGAGTGAGAGATCAGGATTTCTTTTTTTGTTCATGTCCTACTAGACGGCACCTCAATGATGCCAACTTATATTGAACATTATTTATTCCCCTCTATCCTTTTTTTTTATAAAAAAAAAAATATTTTGATAGTGATGAACCATATATTATATATGGTAATATAATAAGAAAAAATAAATTTGCAAAACCTAGTGTAGGAAAGAAATTTGTGGAAGCAAGAGAAAAGTGAATAAAATTCTACGGAAGCCACTACTACCTCACATGGTCAAAGGGAACGTGGTTAGCAACTAATCAATAGCCAGAAGAGATAATTCGATTTATCGCAATGAAAAAAAAAAGAAAAAGAAAAAAAAAGAGAGGGCATCAATTGTCCCTCCCATCAAGGTAGCTCTCTCTCATGCTTATGATACATGCTCAAGATCAAGTTAATCTGTAACATTATAATCGATAAATCGATAATCTTTTAGTGATAACGGGAGCACAAAATCCTATTTTTCAGCTTGACGTCGCCACAGCAAGCAATGATACCTTTCGTACGCTTAGCACTAGCAGGATATATATTTTACAATTCATGGAATCTGTAGAGGAAAAAGTTTCATTTCATAACCACTCAAGGAAATACGTAATGGTTTCCATTTCATAACCAATTAAGGGATTAGCTGCACTTCTAAGTATCTAAGGACCTGGTAACATTTTTGGTTAACATATTTCACGTTGTGGCACATGCGTTCCATATTAATCTTAGCACTAGTACTTTAAGTACGTAATTTTCTTAATCAACCAGGGGTTTAAAATAAATTCCCATAACACACCAATTTCAAAGCAAAGGCGGCTGTTTCCGGCCAACTTAATATTATCTTTGTAAACTGGGAAGTTGTTGAAACTACCGATAAATAAATTAACTTAAAAAATTATATTTTTAGATAAATATTTTTTAAATAATATTTAAATAGAAAAATAATTTATTTATATTTTCTTATACATAAAAATATGGTTTGAAATATATTATCTATATTTTTTATATTATTTTTTTCTGAATAAATTATTAAAATTTATTCAAATTTTTTATAATATCTTTTATGTTTTATAAATATAAATGATAGTAAACCTATTTTAAAAATAAACTTTAATATTTATCATTTAGGTGGATAAGATTTTTTTTCTATTTCATAGATAAATACTGTCCAAGATAAATAACTTATTCATCTTAAAAATTACATGAATATATTGATTTATAAGAAAGTTGATGAATTTTTTATAATATTTATTTTAAAAATATGTTTAATTTTTTTGGGTAATTTTTATTTTACATGTTCGGGTTGATTTAAGGGACAAATTGAACCGGACAAAAGTCCTCCAAAATCCCTCCATTTATCCAAAAAAAAAAAAAACTCCATCAACATAATTTTTTACCATTAATTTTGCCACGTGGACTAAAATTACATCTCAACCGTTCTCTGTGGAAGAAAAAGAACCACAATTTCAAAATTCGAATCTCAGCAGAAGGGCAAGCCCCTCCAACTCGCAACGGCTTTAGGAGCGCCCTGGTCCCCATAACCTACAGTTAAAGTCTCCTAGCACCAGAACGGAAACAGAGATTTAAAAGGGAGAGGAAAAAAAACAAAGGTTCTTTTCCCTTCTCGATGGTTTCTCTGATTCAAGCTAGGGTTCTTCCGAGCTGACCTTCTTCGTCTTTAGGTATACGAGATTCAAGTTTAGACCAAAGAAATCTCTGCGTCATTTTCGGTTAGAGATTCAAGTTTGGGACGATCTCTTGACCAAAATATATTTTTCTTTGAAATTAGGGTTATCTTTTTTTGGTTTTTGATTCTATTATTGTTTTATGATGCTCAAATCAGGTTTGTAGAGGATTTTCTCGGGAATTTCGGCGATCATGTATGTTACTCCCAATCGGAGACTAGGGTTTTCCTCCTTACCTCCAAATCCAGCTCCTTTTCTGACTCCCCGCCCCGAGAAGCGGTCGTTTGATCTTAGATGGGCTGATGGGAGTTCCGCTGTTTGCCGGAATGACAGAGATAGGGAGGTCAACATTCAAGTGATGCTCAGATGCCGGTTAGTTTTTGCTTAGTGATAAATCATCGCTTTCTCTAATTTCTCAGTTATTGTACTTCTCTTTGAAGAAAATTTTGATCTTCGAGACTTGGTGATATGATTTTTACTTCACACGAGAGATACTTGGCAGCACGTGTATCTATGATCTATCATTGTTAAATGCTGAATTATTTGGAATTCTCAAACCTATTATGTTTACATATTCATGGGAGATTCAGGACTGGAGGCTTGGTTCTTGTTTTTATATTTTAGAACTAAAATATCGATACATTGTAGACTTTAATAATTGACGGAGGAGTTTGAAATAGCTTCTGTATTGGATGACTAACCAGGCCGTTAACTGATGAAGAACGACGGCTGAATGTTCAAAAGGTGGTCTCTTGCAATGAACAAAAGAACGAGCTGACTGTTTTGCAGAGTTTAGTGAACAAGCAAGTTGATAAGACTTTTACCTTTGATAAGGTATGCCGTTGTTCGTTTTTGGTTATGATTTATCTTCTATAATAGCCTATTAGTGCAATGCTAATTTTGTTCTTTTCTCTTCTTCTTTTACTTTTGTGTTGTAAACTGTTCTTTCCTTTTATTTTTCGCATTTAACTTTATTTGGCAGGTATTTGGGCCCAAAGTTCAACAAAGATCGGTATATGACCATGCTATTGCACCCATTGTTAATGATGTTCTTGAAGGCTTCAACTGCACTGTTTTTGCTTATGGGCAGACAGGCACAGGGAAAACATACACAATGGAGGGGGGGATGAAGCATAAGGTAACGTGATAGTCATTTGAGTTGATTAATTGAAGATTTCTGGAAAAAAAAAAAAAAAAAACTTGGTAACTGAGCTTTTGTATGGCCATCTATTCTAGGGTGGAGATCTATCTGCTGATGCTGGTGTAATTCCAAGGGCTGTCCGCCATATTTTTGATACTTTGGAAGTACAGAAGGCTGAATATAATATGAAAGTCACTTTCTTAGAGCTATACAATGAAGAAATCACTGACTTGTTAGCTCCTGAGGACCATACTAGATTTATGGAAGATAGACAAAGGAGACCGATTTCTTTGATGGAAGATGGGAAGGGTGGTGCAGTTATAAGGGGTCTTGAAGAGGTGGTTGTCTACAGTGCTAATGAAATTTACAAGCTCTTAGAACAAGGATCGACTAGGAGACGCACTGCAGATACTTTGTTAAACAAGCAGAGCAGGTACTGTCTATTCCATCATAATGATATTGAATTCAAAAAATTTTGTACAAATTAGTCAATAAAGTTGAATTTGTCATGCAGCCGATCTCATTCTGTTTTTTCTATAACAATCCATGTGAAAGAAGCAGCAAGAGGAAACGAAGAGCTCATAAAATGTGGTAGGCTGAACCTCGTTGACTTGGCAGGCTCAGAAAATATATCCCGATCTGGTTCAAGAGAGGTACCTATTTACAGAATAACAGCCTGTCCTTTGTAGTGAAGACTTATCTTACTCTGTGAGATGCCCAATATCAAATGATGTGCTGGGTCTTATGACAAAGTTGATCTTATCCTCTAGAAGATATTCTTTTACCATTTTTCCATTGCCTAGGGGTTTGTTTGGTTGGGGATAATCTGGTATGAAAAAATAAATCTCATGTTAGATTTCTATGTTTAGCATGAAAAGTAGAAGAGAGAGAGATAGTAAAGAAATTTGTGGATCCTATATCTATTTTCCATAAAACAAATACCATAGAGGTTGGTATTTGATAAATTCTCGAGTTGTGGTAATGCATACTGAACAAAAATACCTCCAATAGATCGTGGATCCATGTTTTGATATTTTTCCAAATTCATTTAATAAAGAGCTTTTGCAAAAAAACTTAAGATGCAGATGGCATTATACAAAGGGCGATGTCGTAATTGTCATTATATAAAAATTGATTAGAGATGGCAATGCTATCATTATATTAAAAATTATTTTATATTAATGAGCATGTTTATAAATTTAGCCATATTCCTATATAGCATTACCTCCAACCAAATGTAATAATCTCTTTCTAGTGTTATTTTCCAAAATGATTTTTTCAACCAATTGTGGTAAAAATTATTTTCCTCCATAATAATTTTTCCAGATAAATGATTTCAAGGAATTGTCAGATTACCTCATAATCTGACATCCCCAACCAAATTGACCCTAAGAGTTAACAGGACTTGGTTTCTTTTGGTAGCAGTTCCTTTGCTTTGGTGTGCATTAGAGCGGTTCTCTAGCTGCAGTAACTTATTATGCTTCTCTACTAGCTAATCATTTATTTAGTTACAAGTTTTGTTTTACTCTAGCATCTCAAATTGGTAGTTTGCCTTCATTTGTAATTTCCTTAGCTTGGCTTCCCAGGTTTGCCTGCTTACCCTCTCTCACTCTACTTGTAAGCCAAGGACTGAAAGTTGACAGTTCTAGCAATGCAATGTTTTCACCAATGGATGCCATCCATTATTCACTAGTGCTGAAAATTATGTAATTAAATAAATTCCATCACTTTTAAAAAAATTGCTATCTAAATCTTAGCTTTCCTTAGAGTGTTAAAAAGTTTTAATGACAGAATGAGTCCTTGAATGGATGCCATCCATTACACACCAGTGCTGAAAATTCTGGAAACAAATACGCACCGCCATTCTTAAGAATGTTTTTGAACTGTTGAAGTTCCATTTTCTCGATGTAGATGGAAGCTTCTAGGAAGATGTAGACTTCTTGAAGTTTTAGATGAAAAGCTGTGAGGTTGGGGTTATGTTTGGTGAAAGCCTCATTAGTTGTCAGCTGTTAGTTGGAATTTGTTCAGTCTGGTGAATGATGCCAATGAAGATGCGTGGTTAACAGTCCGGTGTCATTAAGTAGCTTGCAGGAATTGTGTTTTGTCATGTATTTTTGTTTCTAATGCTTTGTGTTCATAGTGCTTTTAATCGGCATCATGTGTGTAATCAGTTCTTTACTTAGCTATTAATCTGAACATGAGCATAGGCTAGAGCAAAGGAAGCAGGGGAGGTGAACAAGAGCCTATTGACCCTCGGCCGTGTCATAACTGCACTGGTGGAGCATTCTGGTCACATACCTTACAGGTCTTTATGGAATATTCTTAGAGATTCTTTGTGGCCCTTATGCAATTTTACTGCTATTTTAGCTTATGTATCATTAATTATTTCGACATGTCAATATTGTCATGTTGAGCAGGGACAGTAAGCTGACAAGATTACTGAGAGAATCCTTAGGAGGGAAAGCAAAAACTTGCTTCATTGCAACAGTGTCTCCATCCATTCACTGTTTAGATGAAACTTTAAGCACACTTGATTATGCATATCGTGCTAAGAGCATCAAAAACAAACCAGAGGTTTGATATTTCTATTCGTCCTCTGCATGTTGTTTCCTGCATGCTAGTTAAAAGCATTGTTCTTCATCTGCAGGCAAACCAGAAATTTTCTAAGTCTGTGCTCCTCAAGGATCTTTACCTAGAAATTGAAAGAATGAAACAAGGTTTGCCGATGCCCTTTTGTTCCATCCATATATTTTTGTCATGATATATTTTAACTTACAGACTCACCTTCTGATTGATCTATGATAAGATGTGAGGGCTGCAAGAGAAAAGAATGGTGTTTATATTCCTCATGAAAGGTTTGTGCAGGATGAGGCAGAAAAGAAGGTCTTCTTCTTTCAGAAACGAAATGATAATTTGCTTTTGTGCTTCTTTAATATATGGATAATTGGATATGCAGTTCCTTGGTTGCTTGTCATCTTAAATGCTCATTTTTTTGCACAGGCAATGAGTGAGAAAATAGAGCATCTAGAGTCTGATCTGGAGTGCAAGAGAAAGGTACAATTTTGTTCAACAGTTCAGTCTGATCTCCATGTTTTATTATTTTATGGACCTTTTTGCTCCTCTATGACAGCAAGCTGATAGATTTCAAAATCTCTACCATGCTGAACAAGAAAAGAACTTGGATTTGGAAAGTGAGATTGGGGAATGCAAGGTGAAAAAAATTGTTCAGAATAATGCTAATTACTCTATCAACGTGCATATGACCTGCAGTCTCCAAATTTTCCATTTTAGGCAAATTTTGAAAGCAACAAGAATGCTTTCCTAGATCTTCAAGAATCTTATGCGAGGACCAACTTGATGCTGAAGGAAAAGGGGTTCATCATATCAAAATTACTACATTCTGGTAAGCAAAGCTAGAACAATCAGGCCAGGAGAGTTCGTTGATAGACAATCTCTGATTTCTGCATTTTTTTTCCCTGACATCAATAGAGAGTGCTATTCTAGAACATGCAAAACAGCTACACTGCGGCTTGGAAAATGCATCAGAAGATATGTCAATGCTCCTGGCTAAAATTGGTATGATTCTTTATTTATCTGACTAACCAAGAATCTGTTGAATGTGTTCTTGAATGTGTTCAACTTTGACTAATAATGATGCATTATTGTAGAACGGCAGTCAAAATTGAAACAGAAAACCAAGGGTTGATTCTGACTTTCGGCTCTCAGCTTGATCAGAGCCTGAAAACCTTACATGAGACTGTGACAGGATCAGTTTGCCAACAGCATCAACTATTGAAATCCATGGAAGAGCATGTCAACTCATTCATTGCAACCAAGCGTGGGGTAAAAGATAAAATTGTGGTATCATATATACTATCATAGCTGTGCATTACTCCCAATGCTCATGTTTTTATGCTTGCATTCAGGCAACCAAATGCTTGGAGTTGAAAATTGAGAAAATTAAAGATACATATACTTCAGGAATTTTGAGCATGAAGGAGCTTGCTACTGCACTACAAAAGAAAGCCTTCTCAGATTTAGAGGAGATGAAGTTATCAATTTCTGCGCAGATGATGGCTGTTGAGAATGTATGGTTTGAAAGAAGAGAATATGTCATATCTTGAAGGCACCACTGCCTGCAATAGAAGCAATTGACTGACTAGATGTTCTTATGCTCTGCAGTTTCTGGTCACTGCAGCTTCAGAGGCTGAGCAGGTCCTTACTGATGTCCAGAGATCCCTTGCTGAACAAAAAGAGCTGCTGGCTTTTTCAGCTCAACAACAAGAGGCGGTATATTTTCTTAGACCTGCATAGTTTATAGTTCACTTGCTGCAGACTATACTACAAGCTTGTTGGAAACTACAGGGACTGCATAGGAGTCTTGTTTCAACACAAGCTATTTCGAAGACGACAATCCATTTCTTTAATGATCTATGGAGCCGGGCTGCTAGGCTCACGACACTTCTTGAAGAAAATCGATTGGAAAAATCACGTCAGTTAGCAGCTTTTGAGGAGGCATTTAAGGTGAATCCTAGAAAACGAACAAAATAGGATGGTTTGCTTGGAGACATGACCAACTAATTGTTTGCATTTTGCTCTTTAAAGGAATTGTCTGCTAATGAGGAAAAGGCTGCTCTTGAAAAGATTGCCGGGATATTGACAACCTTGACAAACACGAAAGCAAGGATGGTCTGTATATCCTTTGTTTAAACCAAAAAAGACATAAGCGATCCCTGGTCTGGAGTGATTAGATAACCAAGCGCTGTGTTTCTCATCTCTTTTATATAAGCAGGTCTCAGAGGTCATTGGTAACATGAATTACACATGCATCGAAGCAAATAAGAGGCTACAACTAGAGATGTCTGGCATGCAGCAAGCTTCAGGTAATGCTGTAAAGGAGTGGATTGCATATACCGAAAAGGTTGAAAACCAATTCCAGGAGGATACATGTTCAACTGCCAAAACCAAAGCTACAACAGAACAAAATCTTTGGCATTGGTATATTTCTAAGACAATCATTTGGCAATTTACTGCCAACTTTTCAAATGCTATCATTCAAAATTTTACTCCTGCTAGATAATCCTACCCATATGCTTGTATTTCTTGTGTGCAGTTTAGAGAAAGTGGGTCAGTCTGTGCATCATTGGAAGAATGTTCAGTTATCTGTGAATCATCTTGATAATGATTGTGCTGCAGAAATTGAGATTTCTGCAGAGTAAGAAATGTTCCCTAGTTGATATATTTACCATTGTTTAGTCAAATTATTGTATCTCTTCTATACCTAAATCATGTTATATCCTCTTTTCTTGGTGACAGAAAAAGGAACCAGGAAAATAACAGTATTCTTGAAGAACTTGTGTCAGTGTGCTCTCAAGCTGGTGCACAATTTGATGAAAGAACCTGTGACCTGCAGGCCACTGCTAAGAGTAATTATGTCCTCCTTTCTCATGATTTTTTCATGCTTGATGAGATGATTCGTTTACCTCATCCGGTAACTTGTATATTGCCAGATTCACTTTTGGTGGACCATGAATCTGGAAAGGAAACAGAATTAATGTCAACACTGTTCTTGGATCATCTAAAAACTATGCAGGACAACCACACCAAGGGCATCAGTGATGTCAGAAATTTGGCAAACAAATGCCTATTACATGATTACTTGGTATGCTTTCAACTTTCCTTCCCATATCAAAGTTCTGACATGCAAAATAATGACAAGGTTATCCTTGAGTTAATGAATCTAGTAGAATTTCCATAAACCTTTTCTGGTCACAGAATCGATGTTGCAGTTATTAAGGGATTGTTTTGGATTATCCTACCCCTCACATGGTTGCAAAATATAACTTGTAGGAATAATAATTCATTCAGCTACGACAGGAAGTAGTAGAAGGCAAGTGGCAAGGATCAAAGGCTCTAAATTTGTGGGCTAACAATTTAGGGCTATTCAAATGGGCTGTGATATTTGGCTTATTACATATGCAGCTGGGATTTTCAACTGGATGGTATATCAGGAACCTGTGTGTGCCATTCCAGCTATAATACCTATTATATATGCTGAGGATGACCCCTCAGATAATCTGGGCATCCATACGACCAAAGTCATGAATTATCTATGTATTCCCCCTTTTTAGATTCTTTCAGGAGTAATATTTGGTTTACTGTTGATGTTAAGGCAAAACAATGGAACATTTTTCACAAATGTTGCATTTATTTTCGTGCACTTCATGTTTTTCAATTCTGAACCTTTACTCAAATGTGCTTAAGCACAGCTACCGTTTCAATATTAATTCTTGTTGGCATCACTCTTCATGAAAATGTAAGCTTAGAGAAATTTTAGAAAAATTGACTTGTGGTAAATGGCTTGATGATGAACAGGTTGATCATCCAACTAGCAAGACACCTATGAGGCTGACGATCAACGTGCCGAGCTTCGCATCAATTGAAGAACTAAGGACTCCTCTGTGTGACCTGGTTTCAGAATTTAAACCAGAGAACATTCCAAAAGGGGATTCTGAAGGAAAGCATCAGCTGTATCTATCCAAGCAAACCCCAAGAAGTCCACTTACACCTGTCAATTGATATGAAAAAGGAATTTTGTAAGGAATGGTATCACAAGACTTGTTGTAATAGTGTAGTATATTACTGCAAGCGTACCTGACGATTATGTCATCAGTTGATGGATATTAGGCTGCAAATTTTTCCTACTGTGCAAAACAATTGAAAAATATGTAATCGTGCAGCTTGCCACATCGATTCATCAATGGTTGTGGCCACAAACAAATTGGCAAAGAATAGAAAATGGGAAAATTGATGGGGAAATCTTAAGATTTGAACATAAAAGAGTGTTTGAACTTGCATTTACAGCATAGAGAGAGCTCGAAGATTGCTTTGTAGCAAATGCTTATTCTTCCTGCTATAATTAAGACCGTTTAATGAAGGGTTCCTGTAGCATTCAATCACGAATCCTATTACAGGACAACTGATTCGGCAAAGCTATTCTGCGTGTCAATGCACAATTCAGGTAAATTGCATATGGATTGTGCTGCTAGATTTTTCCTGATCTTTTGTTTTTTTTCTTTTGTTGCTTTCTTCTCTTTCTAATTGAGTGATTGGTCAGTAAGTTCCAAGGGGCAAACATGATTGCTTTTATGGGTGAAGGGGATGGCAATGACGGAACCCAAACAACAATTGCAACTCACGGATGAAACAATGAATTAGATCTAAACCTTCACAACCAAAATATGCAAGATATGAAAAAATAAAAAAAATCAAAGAGAAGGTCACAAGCACAATAATACATTACAATAAATTACGTGATTTACCGACTATCGAGTTACATCCATGGACCTGAAGAAGATCAAAATTTACTATCAACTTGGAAGATTACAAAGGTTTGGGAAATGATTACCACTCAACAATAATGGACTTACAACTTTCCTATAGGAAAACTCTCTTTTTATTATACCTTCTAAATACCCTTCCGATCTCGCGAAGCCCACTTTAAAATGCTCTAGGAGTCTTTTTAATCAACCTTGGAAGCTTGGACAAGAAGAATAAGAGAACTCATTGTCACCAAAACCCTCTCTTCACCTCTTTTCTCTATCCCAAGAAAAGAGTATATACAAGAGAAAATACAAGATGACTTCATCTTACTCAATATAATAGAAACTTTCTTTATTGACTCATCTTAGCTCAACTAGTTAATATATCAAGTAAGCCCAAGCCCAACTAACCCATTACATTAGTTTTTCAACGAAATCCAAAATTAAGCCCAATAAGTTAATTGGTGAATTTGATATCAAGAAACCCAATCTCCACCTTGATATCAAAGTCACCATTCCCATATCTTCGTGCTAACCATGTATCTCTATGCCCCTTTCATCTTGAAGCTTAAAGAAGAAAGGCTCCATTTCAAATTTTCTACTTGCACCAGCTTCGTAAGTATATCGGTCACATTTTCATGAGTGCCCACATTCAACACTCTCACCTTGTCATTTTCAATGACCTTCTAGATGCAATAGTATTACACATCAATATATTTGGTCCTTTTATGATAAACCAAATTCTTTCCCAAATATATAGCACTTATACTATCACATAACAATATCATGGAAATCATCTTCATACCAAGCTTTTTCATCAAGCCTTGAAGCCACACCACTTCCTTGCTTGCTTCCGTTAATGCTATGTACTTAGCCTTCGTAGTCAACAAAGCAACCGTCACTTGAAGCTTAAACATCCAACTAATTGGCCCATTCCCATTTTAGAATATATAACCCATTGTCGATCTTTTCTTATCAAGATCATCGGCAAAATTTGTATCCACGTAACTTTGCAATGGACTTAAGCTCTTAATTTAAGTGATTGCATAATCATTAGTCCCCCTCAAGTAACGAAGTACCCACTTCGCCACCTTCCAATCCACCTTCCCGGGATTTGCCATAAACTGATTAAAAATGCCAATCATATAAGTAATATCTGGCATTGTATATACCATAGCAAATATTAAGCTATCTACTGTACTAGTATAGGAAACTCGATCTATTCATTTCTTTTCATCCGCTGTCTTAGGATATTATTCCGAAGACAACTTAAAGTGACATGCAAATGGTGTCTTCACCGCCTTTTCTTTACTCAATTTTTTAAAGTAATTTCTTCGCAAATTTCTTTTGTGAAAGTGATAATGTACCATTTTGCCTATCTCACTAAACCTCCATACGAAGAATTTGATGTGCTAGTCTGAGGTCTTTCACTCCAAAGGCCTTGTCCAAATCTTTCTTGAGCTCTTCCTTGCATGCTATGAGTATATCATCCACATAAAATACCAATACTAGAAAGTTACCATCTTTGAAGAACTTCAAGTAGACACAATGATCATACTTTCTTTGAAATTCTTGGCTTAACATGAATGTATTAAACTTCCAATACCATTGCCTTGATGCTTGTTTAAGCCTATATAATGATTTCTTGAACTTACATACAAGATTCTTTTTGCCCTTCTAAGCCTTAAGGTTGATGCATATAACCCTCCCCTAGATCACCAATCTTTACGTATAATTATTTAAGTTCTAAATCATTAGTAATAACAAGACTAAGAACAAGCCAAACAGAATCCAACTTAACAATAAGAGTAAACATTTTAAAGAAATCCATACCATCCTTTTGTGCAAATTCTTTGAAAACTAACCTTGCCCTATACCTTTGGATTGTCCCATCAATTCTTATTTTTTTTTTATAAACCCACTTGCAACCAATTGCTCTCCAGCCTTTTAGTAAATCTACCAAATTTCATGTTTGATTTTTATGAAGTGCAATCATTTTCTCCTCCATAGCTTTTTTTCCAATTATTTGCATCAGTAGCATTAATGGCCTCTTCAAATGTACACCACTCTTCTTCTATAATTAGTGCCCAAAATGTACTTAAATCAAAAAAACCTTTTAGATAAGTAGGTGTGTTGCTCTCTTGTTGAGTACCGAGACATATCATATTCTTTTCCACCTTTATAAGAATTCTCCTTCTCATTAGAACATTGCTCAACTTGCCCTTTAACCTCACCAAACTCAATCGATGCATTATCTGATTCAATACTTTTATTTGGTGCATGACTTGAAGATGAAAGTTTTAAAGCTTAAGTCTCATGCCATATTTTTTTATTCTCATTACTTTCATTTTGATGCCGCTTTTTAACATACTTGATTTATCAAAGTGCACATCACATATTGTGATAATTTTGTAGGTCACTGGCTCCCATAACCAGAATCCTTTCACACCTTTTGTATAGCCAACAAAGATACATTTTCTTGATTTTAGATTTAGCTTTGTTCTTTGACAACTAAGAACCAATGCATATGCATGACAATAAAAAAAATTAAAATTAGAATAATTACAAGGATTTCAAAACCATATCACCTCATGTTTTTTTCCATCAAGTGCCATGGAAGGTGAGCGATTGACAAGATAATATGCCATAGATATAGCCTTAGCCCATAACCTATGCTCCAAAATAACATTGCTCAATATGCTAGAGCCCATTCTATCAATATACGATTCATCCTTTCCGCAACTCCATTTAGTTATCGCTCATAGAGGTTGGTATAGTGCCTTAAGATACCCTTCTTCTTGCAAAAGAGTTTAAATTCTTTGATTTATACTCTAAACAGAGAACTTTGATGCGGCACCCGATAGATTCTCTATTTCAACTATGAAATGCTTGAATATTTCAAATACCTCACCTTTCGACTTGAAATACTTAATCCAAACCTTCCATGAGGAATCGTCAATAAATAATATAAAATAATTGGAACCACCATATAAAGTAGTAGAAGAACTTTAATATATCTATATGAATGTAATTAAGTATACTTTTACTTGTGTGAGAGCGGATTTTATATAGCTCTATTTATGATGCTTCCTATAAATATAATGCTCATAAGATTTGGAATCACCAAAAGTAATACTTAGAATAAGATTTCTCTCTACTAGAATCTTAATACCCTTCTCACTCATATAATTCAACCTCCTATGCCATAATCGAAGGGGCAAGTCATTATTCTCTATTGCATAAGCTTTATCCATCATCATGCTCTTCAGTAGTTTATAAAAATTTCTAGCTTGGATACCCTTCATGACAGTCATTTCACTTTTAGCAGTTCTAATAACTCCACCTTGTTCAGTGAATTTGTAGCCTTTCTTATCTAATTTGAAAAGGGAAAGATGGAATATGGCGTACATCTTCAGGTACCCAAACTATTCCATCAAACATCCACAAGCACATCGTACCAACTCCAACCATCTTGTTACTTGAGTTGTTTTCCATCAAAACCATACCATCTTCACAAGCCTTATATGTACTAAATCATAAATGATGTAAACACATATGATGAGTTGTAGCACCATCAAGAATCCAATTTTGATGAAATGCTAAACTTGAACCCAACATTAAAATCTCATTATCGATAATAGATGATGTTTTTTTTACTTGATATACTTCATTATTTGATTCAAAGCCTTTCTTTCCACTACTTGATTCACCAACATCCTTTCCAAAATTTGGACCTTTTCGATTTTTACAATTCTTCTTAAAGTGCCCAGCTTTACCACATAACCAACAAATCCTTTTGCTATTTCTGCCTTTAGATCTTGATCTATGCTTGGAATTGTTCCTTGAAGGATTTTTGATGTACTTTTACATTCTCTTTGATGATCTCTCATCGAAAAAGCATCCATTTTACTTTCCGAACTTTACAAAGTCGCCTTTCTTTAAAGCTCATTGACTAACAAAACACTAGAAATGGTATCCATGTCAAGAGAATCCTCTTTGATGCAATATAAAATTGTAATCAATGTATCATTGGAATTCGGTAATGTACATAGCAAAAGTATGGCCTAATCCTCATCTTTCATCTTCTCTCCAATACTTTGAAGCTCACAAACGATGTTGTTGAAAGTATTCAAGTGCTTGAAGATTTTAGTACTTTCTTTTATTCTCAAAGAGTACAACCTTCTCTTCAAGAAAATTCGGTTAGAAATTGACTTTGTTTGGTACAAGCTCTTTCACTTTGCCCTTAAGCCTAAAGCCATCTTCTCTCCAATAATATTAAAGAGAACATCATTTGCCAAACACATGCAAATAGTAGCTAAGGCTTTCAAGTCATCTCATCCCAATCATCGTTTGACATCAACTCCAGTTTCTTATCCTTTCCAAGTAGAGCCTTGTGACATCCTTGTTGTACTAGCAAATCATGAACTTTCAGTTTTCAAAACTTAAAATTTCTCTTTCCATTAAATTTCTTCACTTTTAATCAACTTATAGCCATTAAGATAATTCATCAAACACTTTGTACTCACAACTTGAAGCTCTGATACCAATTGAAGGGGATGGCCATAATAGAATCCAAATAATAAGATCACAACTCACTAATGAACCAATGAACCAATGAATTAGATCTAAACCCTTACAACCAAGATATGTAAGATATGTGAAAATAAGAAAATCAAAGAGACGTCCACAAGTACAATAACATAATATAAGAAATTACGTAATTCACCCACTACAGGGCTACATCTATGGACACGGAGAAGATCAAAATCTACTATCAACTTGGAAGATTATAAAGGTTTGGAAAGAGATTACTAAACAACAATGGGCTTACTACTTTCCAATAAAAAAACTCTCTTCTTGCTATATCTTCAAAACACCCTTCAGATCCCGTGAAACCCATTTCGGAATGCTCCAGGAATCTCTGCAATTAATCTTGAAAGCTTGGACAAGTAAGAAGAACAAAAAAACTTACCACCACCAAAACTCTCTCTTCTTTATCCCAAGAAAAGAGTACATACGAGAGAAAATATAAGATGATTTCGTCTCACTCAATATAATAAAAACTCTTTTTACTAACTCACTTTAATCCAATTAGCTAATATATCAAGTGCAAATCCAATTAATCCATTACATGAGTTTTTGAATCAAATCCAAAATTAAGCGCAATGAGTTAATTGGTGAATTTGATATCACCAAACCCAATAATGGACATGTAAAGCAATGAATGGGTTGCTTTCAAGCTATGATCATGATGGGCCAAGTACAGTGAGGATATCGGGGGATACCTTTATCATAGCTTAAACTAATGGCCGTAGAATTGCAAGAGGAGCTACAAATTCATGGTGCCATCCAAGATAAGGCTAAGCCAAGAAAAAAAATTATATGAAATAGCACTACAAGTAGGCCATCTCTGCATGTGGAGAACCATTTGGACCAAGGCTGATCAAATATTTCACTGTTGTTGAGCTGAAACAACAAAGAGGAGTTCTTGGGTATATAGCTTGGTTAACGTAGTGAATGTTCTTAGATCTTTTTATCATGCGGAGAACCATTTGGACCAAGGCTGATCAAATATTTCACTGTTGTTGAGCTGAAACAACAAAGAGGAGTTCTTGGGTATATAGCTTGGTTAACGTAGTGAATGTTCTTAGATCTTTTTATCATTTTTTTTTATGAGAAAAGGTTGGATAGGAGCACAACTAATATCATTAAGAATGTTCTTTATATGACCTAGTTAATCTTTAATTATATACCATTTAGGACCAAACAATATGGTCCATCATGTTGATAGTAGTTCTAGAAAGTATTGTCGTCAAACTCGAGTGACCCCTTCGCACCGTCAAGATTCGCCAGATGCGCTTCCTTCAAAGTCCTGCAAAATAAACCCACTCACCAAAGAATTTTTGGTGGGGGACACTCCGATGCTTAAGTTAGCAAGAGTTTGAATAACGGATATAGAATCTCAGAGAAGATAGATAGGAATAAGAATATTTTAGCTAGCTCTTCTCTTCCTTACCCCCTGGAGTTTTCTTTTACCGGTATTTATAGGTATTTGTCTTAACAGAATTCAGTTGAAGAGAGTTAGTTTCAACGTTATTCCATTGATAATGACTTAGATCCTTTGTAATGGTCAATCATTATTATATTGAGATAATCGTCTCTTTTTTTGTCATCCCAATTCTTTTAGAATTGACTGACATACTTGAGTCGGTCAGACTTTATAAGTTCGTCGGACGTAATGAGTGAGTCAAACTAACGAATATGGAAAGTGAGTCGGTCGATTGTCATCTCATCAATTTGTTAACTTTTGGACTCAACATGGCCTTTTATTAACCTTCGAGCCTATTATGGTCTTTTATGAGTCAATTCAATTGGCTCATCACAACACTTGCCCCCCACTCCCAATTTCAAAGAATATTGATTGCCTTGAAAAATGGGAGTTACGTGTATACATTTTATTCTTATTTTATATATATACATTTTCTTCTTTTTTTTATTGTCATCAACATTCCTCACCAAGAGGGGAGAAGACATCCTTCAATGATGGCAAATCTCGAAGTCAGTTAGCAGCAATGATTCACTCCTTTTTGGGTATTATGCCTTTGCCATGTGTTGAACTTTTCTAAGCAACTCGAGTGTTCCCTCGAATCGAGGGATCATGTCAATTTTTTTTTATTGGTGCTTGGATGGGATTCTGATTAGAGTCGTTAAAGTTGCTCGAAGATGCAATCATAGCCATCATCATCTTTTTATTCCCACCAGCTGAATTTTCGTGGATCAAGACTGACACATATTGGTTTTTCTTTTGTTGTATCGACTTCTTTTTCATCGGCATTGTATCTTTGGTTAAGATCTTCATACATGGCATGATCAGAGGTGCTCATACTATTCAAGGAAGAAATCACGGCCATTACAGTCGTCTATATAAAGGGCTCCTCCCCTTCGGGGCTAGATCTTTATGCCATTCTCAAGTTCAAGTAGCCTTAGGAAGCCCTTCGTCTCTGTCCTTCCTCCTCTTTCGAGTCCCCTCTCTTCTTAGGTCAGTAAGATCCTCTTCTTCTCTTACCATGGTTTGGTCCTTAGGAGTTCCCATCACCGGTAGGTCCTCAATCGATAGGGGAGGAGATGAATTCTCTGGTAGTCACAGTTCTCTGAGGGGAAGGGGTCCCTATAGGGAAGAACTCGGGCTCGAGTCCATTAGGAATAGCCTTAGTGAGTCGAAGGTTACTGTCCTACAGAGTTATTACAAAATTCTGTAGGATTTTGTTACAATAGTCCCTCATTCCGGCAAGAGATTAGATAGGTCTCCTACTAGAAGTATAGCTGTTTACGAAGACCACCTGAGGGCAAGTCTTCATTTTCCACTTCACCTTTTCTTCGTTCAGATTTTTAACTTGTACCATGTAGTCCTTGCATAGTTGACTCCAAATAGTATTCGGAACATCTGTGCTTTCCTAGTTCTCTATCATGACCTTCATATAGAGCCTAGGACTTCCTTATTTTGCTTTTTCTTTGTCTTGAAGGACTTCCATGGTTGAGGGTGGTGGATCATCGACCCCCATCCCGATCAGAGATTTATCTTTGGGCTTCCATCGGCCTTTCATGGATGGAAGACCTGCTTCTTTTTCCTCACTTCTGTTTAACTGTGGGCTTCAGTACCGAGTGAAGGGAGCCCCGTCTGACTCCGAACGATGGGAGGAAGGTCTTAATAGCTGACAAGAAAGATTATGAAAGCTTTTAGGAGTCGAAGTCCCTTTGATGAAGGAGTTGCTAAGCTAGCAGAGTCTCTACTTTGCTTGAGTTAGCATGTCTCCTTCCTTAGGTATATGCCGTCGGACCATTGTCTTACTGTATTTCTCTTTTTTCTACCTTCTTTCAACTAATTAATACCCGATCTTTTTGCAGATGCAAAAATGAAGCCTAATGCTCGGAAGCTCAGACAAGCGATCGGGAAGAAATAGGGTGCTTCTCCTCTGCCGAATTGGAGGGTTCGAAGAAAACTAAAAGGATTGCTACTCCCCTAGAGACTTCAACTAGGGGAGGTACCCCCATTGAGGTGCAGTCAACTTCCAATGACGACAATGTTCCACTCATGAAACTCCATTTGAGAGTAGCTCTAGTCATACCATCCTTGGAGTAGCCGATCACACCCTCAGACATAGGTACCTCTACATCTCAACCTTGCCGATTAGATAAAGGCAAAGCTTCTCAGGTAAAGGCGGAGTCATAAAGGGGCCAGCCATCTGAAGAAAATCAATTTGTAGACTTCAATGTCTATCCTGATGAAATGGGGATGGACAATCCTGAATTAGCCTGATGGCTATTAAAAGCTATCATCCTCCTAAAAGATTGGGAGATAACCAAGACTCGGCGACTGGAGAACGTTGTTCCTTCCATATACCCAAGTTTTCTTAAGATAATACATCTCTTATTCTTTTATAATAGCACAGTGAACATTATTGACTTGTTGTCTTTTGTATTGCAGTTTATCCATGATATCTCTCTGATTGAAGAGAGCATCTCTAGGTTTGCTGACCTAAGCTGGAGTCTTCGCGATTAATTGGAATCAGTGAAGGTCGAGAAAGAAGTAGCCGAGGAGCTCAAGTGGGCTCTGAAAGGCAAACTAGAGAGCAGCATCGCCACTAACCTTTCGCTGAAGAAAGAGTTGAAAGCGGCTCAAGCAAAGGTGGCCGAGCTAGAAGCTAAGCTCCAGAAAAAGAAGAAAAAGCTTCGCTCAGTGGAAGTTCTAATAAAAGAAGGCCTTCAAGAATCCAATGAAGCCTTGGCCCAGAAATTGGCAGCTGAGAAGAGGGCGACACTGGTAGAAGAGAAGCTCCTTCAAGCTATTCACCAGGCCATCAAAGATTACAAGAAATCTAAGGACTTCGACAACAAGATGACTGAGATTGGAGTGGTGAGTTATCAAATGGTCTTCAAAGATTGTCAGGATAAAGTCTCCAAACTTTATCCTGACTTAGATCTATCAGGCATCATCATAATGGAAGAGGAAGAAGATGATGATGATGACCAATAGATGGCTGTAGAACTAGAAGTCATTGTCCCCCCCATAATAGTCGATCAAGCTAAAGATCAACCAGAGGGAGATGTTGCCGAGGGTCAAGAATAGTTGTAACTTTTATTATCTTTTTGTAAATGTATCAACTTTTGAAAATATGAATGAAAGGTCTTTCTCTTCTTTTCTAGTTGTGTTCTTCGTAGCTTCAAACTTCTTGGATGCCTTTTTTGCTCTTATATATATGTGTGAAAAAATTTCTAAGTATCAGCTCTTCGATACCATACTTCAAACATTTTTTTCACAATGTTATTTTTGCTAAGTGTCAGCAATTTGATAGATTTGATGAGGTCAGCATCTTGAGAAATACACATATATGATAGCAATTGGGTTGGTTGATCAGGCCAACCCAGGTTTTGTCGGGTGTGAGTCAATGGGCTATACCAACTCTTTATCTGTCAGAGATATCGATCAAGTCAGTGGGTCAGACCAACTCCAAGACTTACATTGATTGGGTTAGTTGCTTAGGCCAACTCTTATTTTGTCAGGTTCGAGTTAGTGGATTAGACCAACTCCATGAATTACACCGATTGGATCAGTTGCTTAAGCCAACCCTTTATCTTGTCAGATGTATGTCGGTGAGTTAATCCAACTACTTATGACAAAATACTTTTTTTAGAGAAAAGATCAAAAGGGCTCTTTATTAATAATACTTGCATAAATTTTCTATATTCCATGGTCGAGCCATCCGGTAACCATCTAAGCTTTCAATCTGGTAGGTTCCGGGTCGTATCACTTCAATGATCCGGTAGGTTTTGGGTCGTATCACTTCAAAGATCCGATAAGGGCCTTTCCAATTAGGGGCAAGCTTTTCCTGCTCTGTGGGTCGAGATATTTTGGCTCTTCGTAGCACCAAGTCTCCGAGCTGAAAGGTTCTGGCTTTCATCCATGAGTTATGGTACCGGGCGACCTTCTGTTGGCACACGACCATTCTTAGTTGAGCTTAGAATCTTGTGCCCTCAAGCAGGCCCATGTTGGCTCTTCTTTGCTTCAAATTGTTTGGCTCTTTAAAGTGGTCCATCCTCCTAGATCGAAGAGTAATTTTCACTGGTATCATTGCTTCGCTCCCGAATGTTAAGTTAAATGGTAACTCTCCAATAGTAGATCGAGGAGTTGTCCGGTATGTCTAAAGAGCTAAATTTAGTTCTTCAGTCCAGAATCCTTTTACCTCATTTAGCCTAGTTTTCAGGCCATGTAAAATCATCCGATTCATCACTTTAGCCTTGCTATTCGACTGAGGATGTCTGAAGAAGGTCATCTTATAAAGAATATGGTATTGGGTATAGAAATCTATGAACTTCTGGTTGTCAAATTGTCTTCCATTGTCGGTGATAATAGGATAAGGGATTCCAAACCAGTAGATTATAGAGTTTCTGACGAAGCCCTCAACTTTTCCTTTAGTGATGTAGATTAAAGGTTCAACTTCAACCTATTTGGTAAAGTAATCAATGGTTATGATTATAAATTTTCTTTGATTGGAGACTGGAGGAAAAGGGCCAAGGATATCCATTTCCTATTGGATGAATGGCCAATGGACGATTAATTGGGCCAGTTGACTTGCTGGACATCTTTGGATATTGGAATCCTCTGACATTGGTCACACCTTCTCACAAAATCAACTGCATCTTTCTAGATGGTTGCCAATAGTATCCCTGGTATATAATTTTATAAGCCAGAGATCTACCTTCCAGATGATTACTGCATATGCCTTCATGAACTTCTCTTAAGATATAGTCAGCATCCAAGAGTCTAAGCACTTCAACAGAGGTTGTGTGAAGGACCTCTTATAGAGAATATCCTTTAAGACAATGTATTGCGAAGCTATCCATCGAATCCATTTGGCTTCAGCAACATCCTCTGGTAATACCCCTTCATTCAAATATCTAACAATTTGGTCCATCCAACTAGGCTCTTGCTCCACTTGATGTATCTTTAGACTCTCTTTCTTTATACTAGGAACTTCAAGGTATTCAATAAAAGTCTGACCCAAGGAGTCGGGAGCCATAGTAGCTAATCGAGATAATGCATTGGCTCGAGAGTTCTCAATTCGTGGAACACGAAAAATATCAAAGACTTCAAAATTGGTAACAAGATCTCATACCTTTTCTAAATACTATCATAGTAGCATCCCGGGCTTCAAACTCTCCTTTAACTTGATTTACAACCAACTGGAAGTCTGAAAAGATCCTGATCTTTCAAACACCTAATTCCCTGGCAGTTCCAAGTCCTGCCAACAGAGCCTTGTACTCCACCTAGTTATTTGATGCTCAGAAAGAGAAGTAGAGAGTGTACTCTATGATGTCTCCATTGAGATTAGCTATAATCAATCTTGCTCTACAACTAGAAAGGTTAGACGTTTGTTAAAAATTGTGTCCCAAAACCAATCGTCTAGGCTGTAGACGGTTGTGCTATCTTTGTATATGAATTCCTTTTAATAAATAAAAGTTATTTATTTTTGGCTGTCTATCATATTTACTTTTCTTGTAAGAACTCTTGTATGATGGAATCCTTAGAACTACATTATTTGATATAGAGAGGATATATCAAGTAGTTCTTAAACTGGTTCACAACCAAATGATACATTGTTATAGGACAACAATGTATTAAGTGTAGGTTGTTATATGTCACATTTGTTGGTTGTCCTCTTAACCAAGGAGTGTGGAGACACTGGTGTGACATGCAAGTGAAATGTATGACATCTCACTAAACGTGACCATCTGCGGAGCTCCATTCTGCCAAAAGGTTGCTCGCGAAGAGATATGGATATATGTGTCCCTCGGACCTAAGGTCACCATGGCAACTTGCAAGAAACTCACTGTACTTTGGTGCCAGACTACCTGAATTTCTAATCCAATGATGGAAGGTTTCTGGGTGCAGTCAAGTACTTGTGGAGCGGTGATGGATTAAGATAGAATTGACCTCTCCAAATAGTTTGGAGTGAATGGCTTACTATATCTCAATTTAGCAAAACCTTAACCAGGGTAGTTCTTGTGAGGAGTCACAGAACTTGTGAGGTTGAGACATGATTTGGATAAACCAAATTAGGATTGGCAGTCGAACCCTAAGTATCCTGAGCATTATAAGGTCAAAGGGATGAATTATGTGGCAACCATATGCCAGAGATTCTTGTGAGGTGCTTTGCATCTTCGACCTATCCGGACGTCGGATATCATTGCTAAATGAGGACTTTAACTGGTACTGAAAATGTTCTAGTGCTACCAGTTTAGTGTTCGAACCTATGGGGTCACACACCATAGAGGATTTCTATCTGATTTTTTGGGCTAATCAACGATTGAGAATCGTTTGCCGTCACCTGAAGTCAATATGGTTGACTTTGCTCCAAGTGTCGATACTTGGATTTTTGCAGGTGTCGACACTTGGTGAAGTGTCGACACTTGGCAATTTTCGAGTGTCGACACTTCCTGTCACGAGCAGATGTCTAGGAAGATTTCATGAGAGCCTTTTAGGCAGGTTTTGACCTGGTTTGAATTTTGAATTCAAACCAGTTTTGGCTCCAAGGCTTTATGGTATGAATGTCATACATGTCTTAATAGGTTAGACCCATTTGGCATGGACTTGATCCTCTCCCCCATTCTCTCCCTCCATCTCTCCTCTTTCCTTCTTCTCCCTCTCTTGGCAGCTCCTATAAATAGAGGTCTTTGTATTGGCTGCTGGGGTTACACATAAGAAAACAACACAAGTTACAAGAGAGAAAAGAGAGAGGAAGAAGAAGGGTTTTGTGAGAGGTTTAGGGATTGGGTGTCAGCAACCTAGCAATCAAGCTAGGTATTGGGAAAGAGGTTTAGGAAGGGGATAGTGCTCTTATTCTAGTCTTCTTGGAAGAAGAAGTTCGGTCCAAGGATCCCGAAGAGCTAGCACTCCGAGAGAGTTGATCAGAGTCGAGCCCAGGTGTGGATATCCTGTAGAGGCCAGACGCGTGTGTGTGGCTTAAGCGCCCTCCTCCTTCTCTCAGCTCTTCATAGCTTCTCTCCAGCACTCGTCGAGGTATAGGGGTATGACCTTTATATTATGTTGTTTTTGATGTTATATGCATGCTAGGTCTTTATACTAGTTCCTGTTGCGGGCAGATCGATAGATAGTTTATATCTATCTACCGAGCCTTCCGCTGTGCATGTCTTAAAAATGTTTTAAAATACATATTCTCTGCCCTGTTTCTTGCATATCGTATGCCAGGTGTAGGTGTTTTCACCTTCAATGGTATCAGAGCAATAGGTTCATTTTGTAGTATAATGATGCTAGCATGCTAATAACATCTCCTTTCTTCTTAAGTACTTGGATTGAGTGCTTCACCAGGCCGTCCGGTCATAGGAGAGAAGTAGGGCTGCAAGACCCTCTCTTTCCATTCAATGGGATCTCCTATGGCATGTAGGGGTGCCACTATGATTGACTTATGAAAAAGAAAATAAGAAGAAAGAAAATTTGTAGGTTAAAAATGTTTTAATCTAATGGTATGATCATAAAACAATTTTAGATAATATCTATGAGTTATTTTTGATCGGTTTTGCTTGAATGTTTGGAGAAACATTTGATTTGAAATCACTATTTTTTCATTGTCTCAGGCTGTGAGTCGATACTTGGCCTTTGAAGTGTCGAATCATGGAAAAATTTTCTGAGATCTGGTTTCTATTTTTGTTCTAAGATAGGCTGGAGTGTCGACACTTGATCCTGAAGTGTCGACACTTTAGCCTGAAGTGTTGACACTTGACCCTTGAAGTGTCGACACTTGAGCGCATGCCAGGAAACATGTTGTTCTGTTTTCTGTTCCTTGTCTCAGGCCTTGAGTTGACACTTGCTCTTGAAGTGTTGACACTTGACCGTAAAAAATACTGAAAACAGTGAATTCAAATTTTATTTTGTTGTAAAATTATTTTACACTGATAAATTAAAATTATTTTAATTTATTTGAGGCTGTTGAACTTAATATTGAATTAAGAATGACTAAAAAATTCTAGAAATTCAAAGATTTTAAGTCATTTCAATAAGCCTTAAGGGTCATGGGCTAGATTCTATTAGGTCCTTAATTGGGTTAGACCTAAGTTTAGATGCATTGGACTAATTAGAGAACTAATCTAATCAAATGTTGAGTTAGGATTTCTTCTCTAGATCTATCTAATAGTTAGATTGATTAGTCCATAATTTAAATGGATCTAATTTGTGGCTCAGTGGAAAGCCCGAGTCTTTAGACTAGTCTAATCAAGTCTGATGAACCAATTGATGTTGAGGCAAGTTTGGCATTATGATCATGGTTCTTTGGGGCTACCTCTTACCTGGCCAACTCTGTTGGTGTCTAGGCAAGACGGTTAATGGTGGAACCCAACCCATGATCTCACTTACCTGGCCAATGTGGTCGATCAGGATTGATTAGATAGCTCATTGACTCGTGTTAACCCTTGTCATCCAAGGTTAATCAGTCTTGACCGATTTAGGTTCTCATGGATCATTTGTTATGTGTCACCCTCCTAGATTGCTGATGTGGTCATGGGAGGTTGATCGATGTTTTCTCATCTCTTCATCTATCACATAATTTAAAAATCCTCTAAATTGTTAGGTCCTTAAAAGGACAAAGTTATAGAGATAACCAAGTCCTAGCCTCCCATTAAGTGGGATAGTAATGTGTCCAGTAGTTCGATGTTCATCGGCAGATCCAAAGATCGGGTGTTCATCGGGCTATTGGAATTGCTGTTTCTAATATGATGGCTTAGTGTGACTCTCTTAATGGTGGTCAGGTGGGCTGGCCAAAGTCGAGCTTGACTATTCGTTAGTTAGAAGCATTGAATTTTGTCATATTAATGGTTGGACCTAACCGGGACCTTCAATAGGAGGCCCAAAGGCTGATTGAAGTGCTCCTTGGGGCAAAACCCAATTACTAGAGGTTACTTAGAGAAGTGATTAGTTGAAGAACCTACCTTTAGACACGCATGGATGGGCCGGCCAAAGTCGGGCTCATGTGTTGTCTATTGGACTCTAGTACCCGTTAAGGAATTAAAGTAATTCCTCGGATTGGAGGTAGAGGCTACCAATCTATGCAAAATAGTGGGAGGGACCTTTAGACTAAAGTCCATGTCTTTAGGTTAATAATTCATATAAGGATCCTGTATATGATAACGGATCCAGTACCTGAGATCCCTGCTGCCAATGCTCAGGGTTCAGTCAGAGACACTTATCAGAAGTGGCTTTCTGATAGGACCACTGTCCGACACATTATGTTGGCTGCGATGAATGACGAGTTCAGTCACAAATTTGAGGAAGCCCAGCCGGAAGAAATCCTTCAAAGGTTGAAGGAGTCTTTCAGGATACCAGACGACGTTGAGAGGTACAGGGTTTCCTGTGTTATCTACAATGCACAGATGCATGATGGGGCCTTAGTCACTGATCATGTACTGTACATGATCGAGATGATTGAGCACCTGGGCAAGCTCGGCTGTCCCTTGCATGAACAGCTTGGAAAATATGCGATTTTGAATTCTCTCCCCTCCTCCTATCTAGACTTTCTCGATCATTACAGAATGAATAAGCCTGCAATCAACTACCATGGTCTATTGGGATTGCTACAGACTTATGAGAAAGACCACCAGTTGAATAAAGGGGTGGTAAATCTAGTAGGAGGTTCTTCAGGAGGGCGTCGTCCCTTTAAGAAAGGAAAGAAAAAAAATAATAAAGGAAAAAATATGCTTAGTGCTTCTGGGCCCAATCAGGCCAAGAAAGTGAAGGCTGATCAGAGTCGTACAGAGTGCTTCTGCAAGAAGCAGGGTCACTGGAAGAGGAACTGTCATCTTTATATTGCATTCCTTGACCCGAACATATCCAAGAAGAGAAAGCTGCAGGATGGTCCTGGACAAGGTATTTATATGATAATACCTTGTAGTTTCTCTGTTTGCGATACTACTAACTGGGTATAGGATACAGGAAGTCCAATTCACATTTGCAACTCTTTGCAGGGATTTCAAGTTAGTAGAACATTTGAGGATAGCGAAAGGTTCTTGAACGTGAAAAATAGAAGCCGAGTTCCAGTTCTAACGTTGGGAGTCCTTAAACTTTTTTCGAGTCCTGTACTATCGTTTTAAATGAGTGTCATTTTTGTCTTTCTTTCATTTTGAATGTCATTTCTGTAGGCCAGTTGGCCATGTATGGTTATGAACTATTAATAAAGAATGATATTTGCAAAATCATTTTGAATGGTTCTGTACTTTTGAATGGACAAATGCATGATGGCATCTATGTACTATCCCGACATGTTAGTATAATGTACACGTCTAACAAATGCCCTAAGATAGATAATGTCAATGATGCATACCTATGGCATTATAGGCTAGATCATATTAATAGGAACGGGATAAATAGGATGAAAACTGAGGGTCTCCTCGATTTTAGTGAAGATAGTTCACTTCCAACCTGTGAGTCATGTCTTCTAGGAAAAATGACTAAGTCACCTTTTACTGTAAAAGGTGATCAAGCCAATAAAATTCTAAGTCTGATACATACTGATGTATGTGGACCCATGAATATTTGTGCCAGAGATGGGTACAATTATTTCATTACTTTTACAAACAACCTTTCGAGGTATGGTTATGTCTTCTTGATGAGACATAAATCTGAATCGTTTGAAATGTTCAAACGATATCGTAATGAAGTAAAAAAATAAACCGAAAAGTGTATCAAAACCCTTCGATCTGATTAAGGAGGTGAATATCTTTTCAACGAGTTTCTGACATATCTCGAGGAGAATGGGATTCTCTCTCAGTGAACACCTCCAGTGATATCTCAATTAAATGGAGTGTCTGAGAGGAGGAATCGAATCCTGTTAGACATGGTTCGGTCCATGATGGGATTTGCTTCTTTGTCGATATCCTTTTGGGATATGCTCTAGAATCAGCCTGTTACATTCTGAATAGGGTTTCAAGTAAGTCTGTTAGTAAAACACCATATGAGATGTGGACTGAACATAAGCCAACACTTTCACACCTTCGGGTCTGGGGGTGCCCGGCTTATGTAAAACATTTGGAAATGGACAAACTTGGACCTAGGTCTAACCGGTGCCTATTTGGTGGGTATTCGAAAGAGTCTAAGGGATGTTACTTCTACTTGGCTGAGGAACAAAATTTGTTCGTCAGTCTTAGGGCTATCTTTTTGGAAAAGAAGTTCCTTGGTGAAGGGACTGTAGCCACTAAGATTGAACTTAGTGAAGTTCAACAAGTAGAAGAACCGATACATTTAAGAGACCACATAGAACTAGCTATGATTAGATCACACCCTGAGCCCACTCAGGAACCATTAAGGAGATCCGGTAGAGTACCGAGCCGACCGGACAGATACTACGATTTCTTGGTCCGGGATGGTGGTCCTATCGAACTCGATGAGAACAATGAGGATGCGATCACCTATATGGATGCATTGTAGAGGTATGACTCTGAGAAATGGAGTCCATGGAAATCAACAATGTATGGACATTGGTTGATCCACCTAAAGGGATAAAACCCATAGGGTGCAAATAAATTTTCAAAAGGAAAAGGGGCATAGACGGACAGGTAGAGACCTATAAAGCCCGTCTGGTTGCCAAGAGGTATCGTCAACGTTATGATATTAACTATGACGAGACGTTTTCTCCTGTGGCAATGCTTAAATCCATTCAGATTATGCTTGCTTTAGCAACACACATTAACTATAAAATCTGGCAAATGGATGTCCGAATAGCTTTCCTGAATGGTGAGCTAGAAGAGGAGGTGTATATGATACAACCTGAAGGGTTCACATCCACAGATGAGTCAAAGGTATGCAAGCTTCAAAAGTCCATCTATGGATTGAAGCAAGCATCAAGGAGTTGGAACATGAGATTTGATAAGTGTATCAAGTCGTATGGCTTCGTTAGGAATGAAAAAGAGCATTGCATTTACAAATGGGCTAATGGTTCTGTGATTGTATTCCTTGTGCTGTATGTAGATGACATTCTCTTAATCAGAAATGACATCGCAGTACTGCAAGGAATAAAGATCCGGTTATCATCTTAGTTCTCTATGAAGGACTTGGGTGAAGCCTTTTACATACTAGGTATGAAGATCTATAGAGATAGATCTAAGAGGCTTCTGGGACTGTCCCAGTCTACGTACATTGACACCGTGCTGAAACGGTTCAGCATAGAAAATTCCAAGAAGGGCTAGCTCTCGATAGGCTCTGGAATTGATCTCTCCAAAAGGAATTGTGCGACAACTCCTGAGGAGAGAGAGCGCATGAGTAGAATCCCATATACTTCGGTAGTGGGTTCTGTCATGTACGCCATGACATGTACTAGACCAGACGTGGCATACTTACAAGGTGTAGTGAGCAGATACTAGTCTGACCCAGGTGAAGCTCATTGGAAAGTGGTAAAGACCATCCTTAAGTATTTATGAAATACTAAGGACCAATGGCTAATTTATGGAGAATCCGACTTGAAACTTGTGGGGTATACTGACTCCAGTTTCCAGTTAAATAAAAATGATAGCAAGAGTGTGTCAGATTTTGTCTTTACCCTGAACGGAGGAGCTGTCTGCTGGAAAAGTTTCAAGCAGCCTACTGTGGTGAACTCAATATGCAAAGCAGAGTACATTGCAACATCAGATGCAGCGAAGCTGTGTGATTGTGGAAGTTCCTTGGCGAGCTGAGAGTGGCACCTTTTCTGGATGGTCTTGTTTTGATGTATTGTGACAATACTGGAGCCATTGCTCAAGCCAAAGAGCCGAAATCTCATCACCGCACAAAGCATATTCTGCGGCGCTATCACCTTATATGAGAGATCGTGGAACGAGGTGATATCGACCTTCAGAAGATTGATGGAAAGGAGAACCTTGCTGACCCCTTCACTAAAGCCATCAGAGTTCAAGAGTTTGACTATTATAAAAGGAAAATGGGAATGGTATAAATGTCATGCATGCCTTAATGAGTTAGACCCATTTGGCATGGCCTTGATCCTCTCCCCCATTCTCTCCCTCCATCTCTCCTCCTTCCTTCTTCTCCCTCTCTTGGCAGCTCTTATAAATAGAGGTCTTTGTAGTGGCTGCTGGGGTTACACACAAGAAAACAACACAAGTTACAAGAGAGAAAAGAGAGAGAGGAAGAAGAAGGGTTTTGTAAGAGGTTTAGGGATTGGGTGTAAGCAACCTAGCAATCAAGCTAGGTATTTGGAAAGAGGTTTGGGAAGGGGTTCCTGCTCTCATTCTAGTCTTCTTGAAAGAAGAAGTTCGATCCAACGATCCCGAAGAGCTAGCACTCCGAGGAAGTTGATCAAAGTCGAGCCCAGGTGTGGATATCCTGTAGAGGCCAGATGCGTGTGTGGCTCGAGCACCCTCCTCCTCCTCTCAGCTCTTCACAGCTTCTCTCCAGCACTCACCGAGGTATAGAGGTATGACCTTTATATTGTGTTGTTTTTGATGTTATATGCATGCTAGGTCTTTATACTAGTTCCTGTTGCGGGCAGATCGATAGATAGTTTAGATCTATCTACCGAGCCTTCCGCTGTGCATGTCTTAAAAATGTTTTAAAATGCATATTCTCTGTCCTGTTTCTTGCATATTGTATGCTAGGTGTTGGTGTTTTTCACCTTCACTGTCCACATGAAGTATCCATGAAGGATCGGAGTTATCTTCGGGTTTTTTGATATCCATCTTGCCTTCCTCTTCTTCATTACTCCAAATGCATTCAATAATGAAGTCAGCCAATACTTGGACCTTCATCACTAGTCGGGGTTGATATGTAATATCAAACTCACCCAACTTGATGTCCCATTTAGCTACCCTATCTGAGGTATTGGGGCATTGCAAGATGGCCCGCGTGGCTGATTTGTTAATACAATGATCGGATGAGTCTGGAAATATGGTTTTAGATATTTTGCTGCTATCACCAGAGCATATATTAGTTTTTGTGCCTTTAGATGTCTCACCTCAGCAACATATAGTACTTTGCTAGTATAATAGACTGGCTAATGGATGCCTTTAGGTTCCTTCTTAACAAGCATCGAGCTGATAGCTTCATTTGAAGTGGAGATATAGAGATATAAATTTTCTCTTTTTTAGAACTTTGAGAGCAATGGAGGATTGATTAGTATTTCTTTAATTCATCAAAAGCTTGTTGGTAACTTTTTGACCACTCAAAATTCTTCACTTGGCACAAGGCCTTGAAGAAAGGTAGTCATCTTTATATTGACCGAGAGATGAATCGACTTAAAGAGATGATGCAACCAGTTAACTATGGTACCTCCTTGTTGGAGGGGTACCTCATGTCAAGAATAGTTTAGATTTTTTCATGATTGACTTCTATTCCCCGATTAGTGACAAGAAAATCGAGAAATTTTTCTGAAGTCACTCTGAAGACATACTTAGATTCAACTTCATCCGATGGCTTTGTAATATACTGAAGGCTTCCTCCAGATCTCTGATATGATCAGTTGGTTGGATGCTTTTCACTGTCATATCATTGACATATGCCTCCATATTTCTTCCAAACTATTTTTCAAAAATCTTGTTGCCTAACTGCTGGTATGTCGCTCTCGCATTCTTCAATCCAAATGGCATTACTTTATAACAATACAACCCTTTTTTGATTATGAAGGCTGTCTTTTCTTCATCATCGAGATCCATTCGGATTTGATTATAACCTGAAAAGGCATTCATGAAGCTTAAGAGCCCATGTCTAGTAGTGGCGTCAACCAGCTAATCTATCTTCGACAAGGAAAAACTATCTTTTGGACAAGCTTTGTTAAGATCAATATAATAAATATAGATTCTCCATTTGTTATTTGCCTTCTTTACTATTACCATATTGTGAGCCAATCTAGGTAATGAACTTCTCTTATAAATCTAGCATCAAGAAACTTACTCACTTCTTCGTCAATAACCTTCTATCTCTTAGAGACGAAATTTCTTTTCTTTTGCCGGACAGGCCTACAACCTGGATCAACTTTCAACTAGTGGGTAATGACTTCTGATGGAATTCCAAGCATGTCATTTGCCGACCAAGCAAAAATATTAGCATTTTTTTGTAGAAAGTTAGTCAGCTTTGTCTTTAAATCTTCATTTAGCAGACCCTCGACCTGTACAACCTTCGTCAAATCTTCCTTTTCAGTGGCACTGTGACAATCCTTTCCATTGGTTCGCCACATGCCTCTATCTGATCCCTCTGATCAAGTTATTCTAGGGTCATTTTGTCGGCTGACTATCTATCTTGAATCATCAAACATTGTCGGGTTACTCTTTGATCTCCTTTTATTTCTTCGATCTCGTTTTTGGTCGGGAATCTTACCAACAGATGATAAGTCGATACAATTGCCTAGAACTTATTTAAGGCTGGTCATCCTAATATAGCATCATATGTAGAGAATGTTCAGATGACCATAAAATTGATTAGAAGCATTTTTTGTTGGGGTTCCGTTTCAATGGTTACCGAAAGTGTTCTCCCCTTCTACTCTTAATGGATTCTCTCCAAACTTGGTTAGGGGTATTGAGGTTTTTTGTAATTTATCTTTTGATAGATTTATCTTGACAAAAGCATTATAGGGCAAGACCTCGGTTGAACTTTCATTATCCACCAAAATTCTTCTTACATCATAGTTTGCGATGATAGTTGAAACAACTATAGGATCATATGAGATAGTTGGATTACTCGTAGATCATCATCAAAGAAGTTGATAACATTATTATTCCGAGATCTTTTTGGAGCACCTTCTTTCCTGGAGCTTGATCAGTGATGCAACATGCCGGCTAGGGATGGCAACAAAATCCAAACCCATGGGACCTGGCCCGACCCGATTAGGCCGGGTAGTCAACGATTTGACTGGGTTTGGGCCAGATTTAGGTAAAACCCGAATGCTTAACTTTGAATTTGGACCAGGACTGGATAGATATGCATCCGACCCGAACTCGACCTAAATTATTTTAATATTTAAATATATATAATTAATATATATTATATTAAATATATTTTATTAATTATTAATTATTAGTTATTAAATTTTAAAATACTTAAACCCTTTATCTTAATTATTATTTTCCATAAATAAGGTAATTGTAATTTGAAAATCAGTAATCCTCGTTCTCCAGCTCCCCTCTTCCTCTTCAGCAGCTCTTCCTCCTCTCGACCAAGTGATCCTGAGACCACCTCTATTATTATTAACTTGTTAGAAAATTATGAATCTCATTCTCGATATGGGTTAACTGTAAAAATAAATAATAAAATTATATATATATATATATATATATATATATATATATATATATTCTTTTGGAGTGTAATTGATTTTTTTTCATCCTATCCTATTCAATGTAAATTCAAGACAAGGCCATGGTTAATAGTTTACCAAATTCATAATATAAATTTTACACATATATCTCTAAACGTCTTATTTTTTTTAGCATCTTAATCCTTTCTACTTATATTTTCTTAAAAAAGAATTTGATTAAATTATATTTATGTCTTTATTTACTTCAGAATTATTAAATTAAGTCTTGTTGAATTTTATTTTTTCAAGATAATTTAAATTTTATTTTGATTGAATATGAAACTAAATACTGTTGAACTAAAAATATAGTTAAATTTTATTTATTTAATATATGTATGATTTATAAAATAGTAGATGATTTTAAAGTTGATAAAAAAAAATATTTAATATGACTTAATTGGGTTCAGGCCGGGTAAATCAGAATAACCCGATAACCGATTGAGATGGGTTTGGATAAAAAAAATCAGTCTCGATAGTATTTGGGATGGGATTGGATAGTTTATTGAGTATTCATATTTGAGTTTGGATAGTTATGCACCCGGACTGAACCTGACCCATTGCCATCCCTAATGCTGACCATCCATCTATGGGTCACTGATTAGGAAGCTCTGCACCATCTGCAATCTGTCTCTAGGTAGCAACATTGGCTTGATATTTTTGGCTATGAATATACTTTTCCAAGTATCCATGCTTAATCAGGCCTTCTATCTCATCCTTTAATTGGATACACCTTCGGTAGTATGTCCATGATCACGATAGGATCGATAGTATTTGGCCTTATTGCACGATACCGGAGGTGCTCTCATTAGCTAGGGTCTGTGTAGAAAACTTTTATTTTCTATTTCCATTAATACCTTCTCTCTTGGGAGAGATGGAAGAGTATAGGTATCAAACTTGCTGACAGGATTTTCTGGCTTAAGGCTTCATCGTCGGGTCACTGTGTCATTATGATTGGGAGGTTATGACATAATTTGAGTCCTTCCACCTGGTGCCAGTTCGCCGCTTGCTCCTCGGTTAGTGCATAATTTTGTGCATGTGCTAACAATTCAGAGTAGCTAGCGGGGAACTTCTTATCTAGAGAGAAAGTGAATCCAGATAACTAGTGGGGACACAAGAGGCACCAGAATAAGACAGAGGCTTCTCAACCCTCTGTGGATTACTTAGTAGTATTTGAGTCCATTTATAATAAGGGCTTAGCTTATTTGAGTTATCTTTTATTATTTGAGTTATGTATCAGTCAGCTCATGTTGAGCTAGTTTTCTTTCTGAATCTTGTACATATTAGTCCAAGTCCAGTAAAGACTCATACAAGTAAAGACCAAGCCAATACAAGTGAAGACCAACCCAACTAGAAGCTATGAAGACCATGGAAGGCCTAGCAGAAGAAGTTCAAAGTCCTGGAACCCTGGAGAACAGCTTGAAGCCCTGGACCACCGCTGGAAGCAATTTGGGCCAGCCAAGGCCCATGAGAGGAACCAAGGGGCGCCACTTTTTATGCTTACCCCCCTTGGTCGGCCACTAGAGTCACCACCTTTGGCCAACCAAGGCAAGAGAGAGGGGGAGCAATTTGAGGGATTTCAATCCTAAGACTTAACATGTATTCTAGCTAGGGTTTGGGAGGGATTCAAATTTCTAGTGAATGTCTTTTGTAACCTTACTTGGGGCCAAGTTAGTAAGTCTATTTAAAAGACTCCATTCTCTTATATGAAGTAACTTTTTTCATGAATATTATTGAATTTACAAAATACTGTTGTGTGCTTTGCTATGTGCTAAGGGGATTCTGTGTGAGCCCCTTCTTCCCTGTTCCCTGCACCCAGTCTCCAGCCGTCAACAAACCCTAGAAGCTTTCTCCAACTTTGGCCGCCAACATCAAAACTCCTTCTTCCCTTGCTGTTCTTCCATTTATTGCTCCATCCCTTCATCAATCTCTAATCCCTGAAAGGCTATTTGTAGGTCCCTCAACTTTCACGAATCTAATGACTCTTGCTAGGCAGCAATCGGATCACCGAGTAGAAAGTCGAGAATCCATGGTCTGTGGCTTGATCATCCAAGCCGCATCCGGGAGCGAGAGTGACCCCTTCATCTACGGTCTTCATCGGGCACTTCCACCATTGTCAAGTACACTCCCTCTGCCTGCTAGTAGCCTTATTGGAGGTGAACTAGCCCAACCAAGACTTCTCAGCCTTGGTGATCCTCTTTTTCTATTGCTTTTAGGTCATATTTTGCATGCTTTAGCTTCTTGTTTTGCATAGACTTCCCTACTTAGGTTCTTGGTCTGTTCTTTGGGATTTAGATTCATAACTTAACTTTCAAAAACACAAAAAAATAATCATACATGCATTTTAGTTCCGCATCATTTGGTATCAGAGCCTGTTTGGGCTCAGTTCTCTTTGCATATTCGAATCGAGTGCTTCACCATAGCCATCCGGTCATAGGAGACAAGTAGGGCTGCAAGACCCTCTCTTCTCAATCTACGAGTTCTCCTATGGCGTGTAGGGGTACCGTTGTGATCTGACCCCTGAAGAAGAAAATAAAGAGTTCATTAGAATTTTTTCATCTCGGCCTTCCCAGTATATAGCCTACTTTTTCAATTGTTTCTACCAGTATAGAACTAAGAAAAACCTAAAATTTATTTGACTAAATTATTTATAATTGAAATTAATTTCTAAAACTTTCTTAGGAATTATTTCAATCTGTGAATTTTCTGCCAGCTGAAACACTGTTTAAGAATAGTTCTGCCTTATTTTTGGCAACAAAACCAATTTCAGCAAGTTTAAGGTTGTTTTAGTATAATTTTTGCATATCTTATAATTTTGGCATGTTTCCTGCATATTAGGTCATTATCTGTAAATTATCTTTCTATTTTAAAACAAGACCAAAACAAAAAAAAATTTACATATACTCATAAAATACCAAGAACACTTAAAACCCTAATTTGCATTTTCATCTGGCTGCCATCATTGCATAACTAACTTAAGGGCATCTCTATCCAATATAAGGGAAGGAGGTCATTATCTTTCCTTAGCCAAAAACCACATCCCTTGCATTCGGTCTCAAGCCTAATTTAAAATTATCTAGACTTAATTTGCCCTAGTGGGCTAGGGACACCAATCGGTCGGGTTCAATCATTGTGGGATGAATAATGCACCCAATTCATCTCCTATTACTAGATACTGGTATCTAGGCTAGAGGTACAGTGTCAAACGACCTAAACGGATTGGTGGTTCCTTAATTGGGTCCCTGCAAGAGCAGGGGGCCCTCCCACCATCCCACCTCTTACCTGGCTAGTTGAAGGACTAGGAGTTGAGTTGTGTATAAGTTGAGTCAACCCATTCTGATTGGACTCTAGGTCTAGGTACCCGTAGCCGAGTTAGTGTTGAGTCTCACATGTGCACTAGATCAGGAGTCCCTTTTCATCCACCATCTCCACCTTTGGCTGAACCCATGGATAATCTTGAAGCCTATATTAGAAGCCCGTATGACCCATACTAAATGTAGATCATCTAGGCCTAACTCCCTTGATCCAAGAGCCTATTATCATGATCTTTCCCCTAAGTCTAATCCTAGAAGCCCATACCCATACTTAGTGGACCCAGAGGAAAGACCTGTTAGACACACCTAACCCTATGCACCCACTTTTGATGGAAGACTAGATCCTGAGATGTATATTGTTTGGGAAGAAAGAATGGATCGGTATTTTGAGTACACTTAGATGACAGAGTTAGGAAAAGTTAGATTGGCCACATATAAGCTAATCCGACATGCTAGGTGATACTGGGAAGACATTGAGGATGAATGTTATCAAAGAGAAGATGAAATTTGTACCTAGAAAGCCATGAAAAGAAAATTAAGAGAGAAGTACCTAGGTAAATCTTATGAGTACCAACTTTTAGATCAATGGTATAAATTGAAACAAGTGAACATGACTGTGTTTGAGTACATTGACCAATTTAACGAGTTTAGTAGGAGATGTAACACAATTGAACCTGAGTCTAAGATCATGGCTAGATTTCGAGATGCCCTGCATAGGGATATCCAGTGGGAGCTGTTTCATTGTCAAATTCAGAACCTAGAGGAAGCCAATCACCTAGCTAGGGAATTCGAGTTATATCAGAGGGAACTCATGATCAGTCAATCTAAGTCCAATAAGGTTAATTCCCTTGAACCTAAGTTCAAACTTAGCTAACTTCCTTAAGACCAGCCTACTACTCCTATCCCATTAGTTTGCAAGGAAAAGAGCCCAAAACCCATTAATGAGCCTAAGGTAGAAGTGTGAGGCTGATCCTAGTTTAGTAGACGAATACGAAGGAGAAGACTTTGAAGAGGATGAACCCCTTGAAAATTTAGAGAAAGAAACTCCTGAGCCCACTGAGAAATTTAAAGAGGCCACCTATGAGTTAAGTTTAGTAGAGGAACCTGTAATAGAAGAACAATTAGAGGAGGAAAACTTATATATTACTGCTAGAACCTTACCTGAGGAAACCATGAGGAGAGCCAAATTATAGAGTCTAGCCCTAAAATACAAGAACCAGAAAAATTTATTAAGAACTTGATCTCTTTGAATCAGTACCCCCAGGATGAGCCCCCTCCCATAGTTTTCATTGAGGACCTCTTCCCAGAAATTGTTGACCCATCCTTCCATAGCATGGACCTTTTCTTGCCTAGAGATATAACCCAATGCTTATACATTAAGGTCAGTCACTTTAGTCCATAACCAGCTCCTGAATCCCCTTCCTATTTCCTATCCTTTCCTAAATCGTCTCATGTGTCTAGAACCATTAGGCTCCATTTTATTGGGATTACCAAGTTACATGAATCCTTAGAGCCCATCCCATTTGCCACCTACTTTTGGAAGACCCTCTGGCATCTATTAGGAGTTCCTGGCAAATATTTTTCTGCATGTCATCCATTAACCATGACTCATGCCCCATGCCCAAGTTATAGTTAAGACCTAATAAACCTCTTTCGATAGGCATACATAGTCGAGTCCATTAGATGTTAGTATGAGTCTTTTACGTCACCTGTTAGGAGTCTGCATGTGCCCAGCATGTTCACCACCTGCACTAAACACCGCACAGCATATGCATCAGGATGTTAGCTATAAGAGTAATTTAAGTAATGAAATATCTAACAAACTAGCTAATTCCCGAATAAGAGCCAATGGATTCAATATAGGGAATTCTATCTTGGTTAGGCTTAGGCCTAAAAAGAAGCTTCATGCTCGTGGAGTCGGACCTTTTAGAGTGATAGAGAAGGTTGGACCAAATGCCTATGTGTTAGATTTGCCTCCGGATTTTGGCATTAGTTTTACCTTCAATATTGCAGACCTGGTTGAGTATAGGGAACCAGTAGCGATACCCAGTGAGGCCTTTGAACCTACTCATTCCATTGTGAGTGACCGTAGCCCAAAGTGTCCACCAATTAATTGGCCTGAGATAGGAGAACGGATCGAGCGTATCTTGGATGATCAAGCCATCACGACTCGGGGTCGCGGCTATCAATGCTACCTGGTCCGATGGCAAGGCCGGCTAGAATTGGATGATTCGTGGATATCTCGAGAGGACTTGCAATGCCTCGACCCATACCTTTTCGAGAGGTATGTGAGCCAGTATGATCCTTACTTGATAGGGTCGAGTTCCTCCTATCCCAGGAGAATTGGTGGGGACACCAGAGGTACCAGAATAAGACAGCGATTTCTCAACCCTCCGTGGATTACTTAGTAGTATTTGAGTCCATTCTTAATAAGGGCTTAGCCTATTTGAGTTGTATTTTATTATTTGAGTCCTGTACTAGTCAGCTCATGTTGAGCTCTTGTACATGTTAGTCCAAGTCCAGTAAAGACTCATACAAGTGAAGACTAAGCCAGTATAAGTGAAGACCAACCCAACTAGAAGCTATGAAGACCATGGAAGGCCCAGCAGAAGAGTTCAAAGTCCTGGAATCCTGGAGAACAGCTTGAAGCCCTAGACCGCAGCCAGAAGCAATTTGGGCCAGCCAAGACCCATGAGAGGAACCAAGGGGCGCCACTTCTTATGCTTATCCCCCTTGGTCGGTCACTAGAGTCACCACCTTGGCTGGCCAAGGCAAGAGAGAGGGGGAGCAATTTGAGGGATTTCAATCCTAAGACCTACCATGTATTCTAGCTAGGATTTGGGTGGGATTCAAATTCCTAGTAAATGTCTTTTGTAACCTTACTTGGGGGCCAAGTTAGTGAGTCTATTTAAGAAACTCCATTCTCTTGGATAAAGTAACTATTTTCATGAATATTATTGAGTTTATAAAATACTGCTGTGTGCTTTGTTATGTGCTAAGGGGATTCTGTGTGAGCCCCTTCTTCTTCCCTGTTCCCTGCGCCCAATCTCCAGCCATCAACAAACCCTAGAAGCTTTCTCCAACCTTGGCCGCCAACATCAAAGCTCTTTCCCTTGCTGTTCTGCCATTTATTTCTCCATCCCTTTATCAATCTCTAACCCGTGAAAGGCTGTTTGCAGGTTCCTCGACTTCCACAAATCCAATGACTCCAACTGGGCAGCAATCGGATCACTGGGTGAAAGTCGAGAATCCACGGTCTCCGGCTTGATCATCCAGGCCACATCCGGGAGCGAGAGTAATTCCTTCATCTATGGTCTTCATTGGGCGCTTCCACTATTGTCAGGTACACCCCCTCTGCCTGCCAGTAGCCTTATTGGAGGTGAATTAGCTTAATCGAGACTTCTCAACCTCGGCGATCCTTTTTTTCTATTGCTTTTAGGTCCTATGTTGCATGCTTTAGCTTCTTGTTTTGTATAGACTTTCCTACTTAGATTCTTGGTCTATTCTTCGGGATTTAGATTCATAACTTAACTTTCAAAAACACAAAAAAATAATCATGCATGCATTTTAGTTTCGCATCAATAACCAAAGACCTTTCTTCATCGCAGACATAGCCACATGTTCATTAAGATCAGGGATTTCGAGTATAGCATAGTTAAAGTGAGCCACATATTTTCTCAGAGTTTCACCTTCCTGTTGTTGGATGAAGAAGAGCCTATCCGAATTACGTAGCATTCTTCTACTGGTCCTGAAATGAGCCATAAATAATCTTTCTAATTGATTAAAGGAATGAATGGTACTTGGTCGAAGACTTGAATACCACATCCGCGTAGCCTTCTTAAGAGTCGCTGGGAAAGCAAGACAGTGGAGAGAATCAATTGCTCCTTGGATCATCATATGGATTTTGAAGCTATCCAAATGATCGAGAGGATCAGTAGTTCCATCATAAGGTTCCAACTATGGGATCTTGAAATGAGATGGGATCATTTCTTCCATAGTTTTTCTAGAAAATGGAGGTCATGAATCATAGGTTATAAGTCGTTCATCGCTCCTCCGTTGATCGTCGAGCTTAGCAATTTGTAGTTCCAACTTTTGGAGTTTCCTTTCGAAGTCATCATGTCGTTAGGTTCCCCTGCTCTGGTGGGAACTTCTTGGGGTAAAGTCATTGGAGGATATAGAAAAGGACCTTTAGCATTTCTCTCTGAGCTGGCTCTCTCCATATTCATGAAGTTAGGAGCCTTGCCATATGGAAGAATGCCGATTCAAAGAATGATGACGCCAAGAACATTGACTAGGCTCCCATCATCGAGCCTCTTCTAAAGGAGACCATCGATTGCATTTTGAGGCCATTGGTCACCGTGGCCCACTGATTTTGAATAGCAGCAGTCAGAACCTTTATTTTGTCTAAGAGAATGCCGATCTGTTATCATCCTATACTTATCATGGGGGTGGTGTCATTATCTTCAAAGGGTGGATCATTCTTCTTGGATGGAGGAAGGACAAAGTATTTTGCACTCTTCCTTTTACCATCTTCTCTTTTAAGATTCTTTTTCAAGATTTCAGTCAATATCCCCTTCCTAGCATGTGAATCTATTTTGCTAAACCCGAGCGACCCTTTCATTCTATCAAGATTCACTAGATGTGCTTCTTTTTAAGTTTTGCAAAATAAACCCACTCACCGGAGGATTTTCGGTAGGAAATATTTCGATGCTTAAGTCAGCAAGGATTTGAATAATAGATATAGAATCTCAGAGAAGATAGGTAGGAATGAGAATATTTTACCTAGCTCTTCTCTTCCTTATCCCCTACTACAAAAAAAGTCATATACACCCATGCATTTTAGACACATAAAATACATACGTGAGTAAAAGTTCAAATTCTAAAAAAAGGGTTATATATATCCATGTTTGACAAACGTGAAAATGTTATAATCAATTTGTAACTTACGTTTCAACTATTAATCATGAGTAAAACAATTATAATAGATAAACATTGGTATGATAAGAAAAGAGTATCCAAAAAATTAATACTAATCCCAAGTCTAGAGCTATTCCAAACTCAGATCCGACTAACTCTAACATAAATGGATCAGATCTGGATATTTAATATCCAGACCTAAGACTCGACTAAAAATATAATATAATATATATTTAAATAATACATTATAATGTAATGTAATATGAAATATTTTATAATTTATTATAATATATTATTTAAAATTTTATATTTTAAATATTAAAAATATAATTACACTATATTATAATTTATCATAATATATTAAAATGTATCATATTATTTTATATTCTATTATATTTAATATCATGCAAATATTGATTTTATTTATATTAACATATATTAATATTTAATATAATATATTTTTATATAATTTAATTTGATTTTGTATGATTTTATATAATTTTGCATGATAAAAATATATAATATAATATAAAGTAATATAATATAATATAACATAATATCATATAATATGATATGATGTATTATAGCATATTTTATAATTTAATATAATATACTATGTTATATTTTATATTTTTTTAATATTAAAAAAATTATGCTATATTATAATATGTCATAATATATCATAATATATCGTATTATTTATATTTTATTATATTTAATATAATATCAAATACTAATTTAGATTATATTAAAATATATTAATATATAATATAATATAGTTTTATATATTTGTATTTGATTTTACATGAGTTTATATGATTTTATTTTTTATAGTTTTATATTTTGAACTATTAAAAATATAATTATACTATATTACAATTTACAATAATATATTATAATGTATCATATTATTTATATCCTATTAGATTTAATATAATGTCAAATATTGATTTTAATTATATTAAAATATATTAATATATAATATAATATTATTTTATATAATTTAATTTGATTTTACATGATTTTATATGATTTTGTATGACAAAATTACATAATATGATATAAAGTAATATAATATAATATCAAGTAATGTAATATAGTATAACGTAATATAGCATATTCTATAATTTATTATAATATATTATGTTGTATTTTATATTTTAAAAATTAAAATTATTATGCTATATTATAATATGTCATAATATATTATAACATGTCATATTATTTTATATTCTATTATATTTAATATAATATCAAATATTAACTTTTAAATATACTAAAATATATTAGTAAATAATATAATATATTTTTATATAATTTAATTTGATTTTACATGATTTTATATAATTTTATATGATTTTTTTCTGATTTTAGATTATTTTATATGATTTTACACATATTTATTTGATCTTATATTATTTTATTTAATTTTTTATAAAATAAAATTTTAAAAAGTTGATAGCAAGATTCGAACAATCGAACCTACTATCTATTATAACAAACCATTTATAACCATAACCACTATATTATTATGGTAATGATATAAAATATTTGATGATATAATATTTAAACTAATAAAGCCCTTCTTATAAAAATAACTTAAATCTTTTCCATCATCCAAGCTTCTCCATTTGCATGTCTCTTCCATTCTAGATGCCTCTTCTATTCTAAACCCCTCTTATGTAGGTAAATTCCTTCTCCGTTCCAGGTAAACCTTGGCTCGACCACTAACCAAGATTCATGTATATTTTTAAATTGATTGTTAATAAATTTATATCATTTAAAATTATTACATATAAATATCCAGCACAAAATCCATCATTTCGTTGTGCAGTTCGGTCGCTTCAAGCCACCCACCCGATCGAGACTCCTAAGGACGTAAAAAAGTGACATAAAATATTAGAAAAATCAAAGAAAACAAAAAAAAAGATGGAAAAAATTAAAAGGTAAGGCCTTTACCAATGTATTTTTTTTGCTTTTAGCTTCTTTTTCAGAGATCTATGGGGAAGGAGAGAACATGAGAGAGATTCGAAGGGTTTCTGGGTTCTAATTTGGATTTTTTCGTAGAGGGTGACAATGACGAGATTAAGGGTAGAGGGGGCCTCACGGCAACTGGTTAAGGCAGCGAGGAGGCGAAAGGTGGGGGGAAGGGAGTGTAGGAGGCAAAGGAGGTTAAGAAAGGAGAGGACCCAGGAGGGGTAGTTGGAGAAGAGAGGAGATAAAAAAGGGGAAGGGCGACGGTAGATGGCGCAGGCGAAAACGAGTTGGAGATGATAGTGGTGTGAAAGTAGAGCAGTAGCTTGGAGGTAAAGCCTGAAAATCATAGAAAAAAAATGTGATGGATTTTTTTTATACGATTAGGCATTTTCTATTATTCTTTTAGTTTATAATTCAATCATCCAAGATATATATATATATATATATATTCATATGACCCATTGATTTTGTAACATTTGGGCCATCCCCATCCTCTCCAAGCAGGCCCTAGGTTGTTTGGACGCTCTTGTGCAGCAATGAGTAGGTCACAAAAATTGACTAACAACCATTGAGAGATGTCTAATCATTAAATGGACCAGGGTTAGTGCACTAATCCTACGGTCACTCGCCATGTTATCATCTTGTATTTAAATAATTTAAAATCAATTGAGAGATGCCTGTTACCTACCGTACATTTGCTTTGCAATTTGATTGGTCGATTGGATGAATTGCTATGATATGGCAAATATTGTGATGGTTCAAATTATCTACTAGGTGAGGTTGTTAGACTATTCGCCCGAGTCCGATCTCCATCGGGAGGCTTTTGAATACAAATTCGAGACCTTCATCCTCCTTGCTTTATTATCGCCAAGTGGAGAAGCGCAGCTCAAGCTATGCTCGCTTATTATTATTGATCTGTGTATGTTAGCCTTTCAAAAAAAAATTATCACAGTATCCTTTACTTATTTTTATTTTTTTATATTTATTTTAGATACATATATATATATATATATATATATATATATATATATATATATATATATATGGACATAAATTGGAGTTGGTTGAATCTACCAAGGTATCGAAGATTGATTTATAAGACTAGAATTTGTATATATATAATACTTAGATTCTCATTTTTCTCAACATTTTTCTTTTTAGGAGAACAGTTAAATACCTGAAGGGAGTTGATGGATTTATCAAGTATACATGTTGGAGATTGGGAAGAGATACATTTAAGTATCCTTGTATTCAGTGTGTTTGTGGTCTGATCAATGACAAAGATATAATTAGAGTACATTTAGCTTTTAATGGAGTTATTAGAGATAAGAAACTTTGGGAATTACGTTCTGGTATTTCAGTTCATAGTATTCCTTCTAATATAAATAGCACAAGTGGAGATTGCACTAAGGATGATGTCATACATAAAATGGTACTAGATGCACTTAAAGTTGTAGCTGATGATGACAAAGAATTTAAATATGGTGATACTTGTTTAGGAGATAGAGATGAATTTTTAAATGGATTAAAGAAGTTGCTTGAAGATATACAAAAACCATTATTTGAAGGTTGTAAGAGTTTCAAGAAGCTTTCTTTTGTTCTCCGCCTGTTTAACATTAAGTGCATTACTGGAAAGTCCCAAAAGGCTTTTGATTTGATGATGCAGTTGCATAAACCCCTTTTTCCAGATGGCAATGCACATCCAAATTCTTACGCATTAGGTTATAGTTATGAAAAGATAGATGCATATCCGAATGATTGCATTTTGAGAATAAAAATCGTATAAGTTGTCCAAAATATGGAGAGGATAGATGGATTGAAAAAGAAACTTGTTATGGCCATAAAGGAAAAAGAAAGTCCAAAAAGATCCTTCACTATTTTTCCTTAATCCCAAGACTTTAGAGGATGTACCTGTGCTCTGAATTGCTACAAAAATGAGGTGGCATAAAGAAGAGCGAAAAGTAGATGGCATCTTGAGACATCTAGCTGATTCATCTTGTTAGAAATCTCTTGATGTCATTAATGATTTTGGATTTGACTCTCGAAATGTTCGTCTTGGCTTGGCAAGTGATGGGTTTAATCCTTTTGGTAATATGAGTGTAAGCTATAGCATATGGCCGGTTATTTTGCTACCTTGTAATTTGCCACCATGGGAGTGTATGAAATGGCCTAATATATTTCTATACTTACTTATACTAGGTCCACATAGACCTGGTAACAACTTGATATTTACCTACAACATCTCATTCATGAATTAAATATTTTATGGAATGGGGTTGACATATATGATGCTTCGAGAGGCGAGAGGTTCAACATGTGTGCTGCATTATTGTGGACCATAAATAATTTTTCTGCATACGGATACTTGTCAGGTTGGAGCATGAAAGGACGATTGGCATGTCTACAATGTAATAAAGATACATATTCTGATTGGATACATTTATGTGGAAAATATTATTATGCTGGTCATAAACGGTGGTTGGACCAGGATCATAAATTTTGATGAATGAAGTCAAGATTTTTTGATAAGGAAGAAGACATGAGAGATGCACCTACTTTGCCTTCTGGGAATGACATGTTCCAGCAACTAGAGGGTCTTACTTTTATCTCATAAACTTCTAAAATTTGAAAAAAAGAAAAAGGTAGTCAAGCAAGAATTTGAAGAGAGCACCAAAGTAAAAGAAATCAAAAAAGAGAAATATTATAGAAGAGCATGATAATGTTGAAAAAGATAGATACCTGGCATGGAAAAAGAAGAGTATCTTTTTTGATTTGCCATATTGGAAGTTATTACCTATTCAGCATAATCTTGATGTAATGCACATCGAGAAGAATGTCTTTAACAGTTTAATTAGAATATTATTGGGAATTGATGATAAAAGTAAGGATGGCTTGAGACTTAGTCGAATTAAATATACAACCATCTCTTCATCCCAAATTTGTAGGTCCGAAAAGGATCTTATTGCCACCAACTCGCTTTACATTAAGTAAAAAGGAGAAGAAAAGATGTGCCAAGTTTTTAAAGATGTGAAGGTTCATGATGGGTATGCAGCTAATATCTCTAGGCATGTTGACCCAGTTCATGAAAAGATATAGGGGCTAAAAAGTCATGACTATTATGTAATTATGCAATAACTACTTTCAATAGCAATCCGATCTATAAAAAGTAAGGAAGTTAAGTGGGTAGTCACTGAATTGAGCAAGTTTTTCTTGCAATTGTACTCAAAGACTTCTTCAGCAAATATTTTTTATTTGCTTGATCAAAGGATTCCCGTTCTCTTATGTCATATGGAGATGTTATTCCCTCTTAGTTTCTTTGATGTGATGGTTCACTTGCTTGTTCATTTGCCATATAAAGCTCGACTTGCTAGTTTAGTTAATTATCGATAGATGTATCCAATTGAAAAGTATTTTTGAATTTGATGAATTTTTAGTTTATTGCATTTTTAGTTTTTTATGTATTGTAGATTAGTGAAATTTAGTGATCATGATGATAGGTTCTTGACGAGTTTGAAATTATATGTGCGTAATAAAGCACAACCAGAAGGTTCATTTGCAAATAGTTATTTGGTTACTAAAATAGTGGCCTTTGCATAAAGATTCTTAGATGATGATGTTAAGACATGGCTAAATAGACGTGGAAGAAATGATGATTGTACCGAAGTTGATACCTTGGGATAGATGTGCATTAACGTAGGTCAGCCTTTAGGTGCTGGGAGTTCTTGTAAGATGGATAATGTAGAGTTGGATCAAGCTCATCGATATATATTATTCATCAAGAGGAGGTTCAGCCATATGCATTGTATGTAAAAAGTAATTTTTTTTGATATTGTAAAATTTGTAGTTGTTACTACAAAACTTACACAATATTATTTTCAATGTTAAGGATGCACTTCGAATTGATCCAAAGAGAACGACCTCATTCATCAAAAAAGGGATATTAAAACTATTCATATGAGCAAGTTTCCACAATGATTTCGTAGACATGTATGTAATGTATCATTATTTTCTTAATTTTTGCTTTACGAAAAAATGTGTATGATTACTAATTGAATAATATAATATCTTTTTTATAGGTTCAGGGGCTACAAGATCAAGAAAAAGAAGATCTATCAGTTATTATTCATTGTCTAATAAAACATCCAGTTAATATAGTAAACAAATATAATGGATGTTTAATTAATGGATTTAGATTTCATATAAGGAGTGCTAAGCAGAGAAGGAAAACTCAAAATAGTGGCATTATGATATCAGCTAAAACAGTAAGCTTCTCTAGGATAAGAAATAATAATCCAATATATACTAATGTGACATATTGTGGAGTATTGGATGAGATTATAGAGTTAAATTATTATGGTGAGATGAAGTTTTTGTTCTTTAAATGTGAATGGGTGGATGTTAATCGAGGTGTTAAACAAGACGGGGACTTGACACTAATAAATTTTAATTATAAATTACATACTTCAAAGCCTTTTGTATCAGCTAATCAAGTGGAACAATTATGGTATGTAAAAGATCCAAAAAAAGTGGATGGCATGTAGTTATAAAGACAAAGTGAAGGGATTACTTTGATATGAACGAGGACTTCGATAATGCTGATGAAGGCTTGGAAATTGAGCAACAAATAGATCTCCATACTAGCAATTATGACAATGAGATCGATGTAGAGGATGAGAATGTAACATGGAAAAGATATGATATTCAAGGAATTGAGATTGTAACATCATTATTTATGCATATATATCCATATATGAATAATGATTTTCTTTGAATATTTGTTAACAATGTACGGAAGACTTGTTTGGTTATGTTGAATGGTATTAGTTATTATTTTCTTAACTATATATCGAATGGTATTCATACTTTGAAAATGTTGTTTCGTTATGTTTAATAGTATTTATTTTTTTTTAATATTTCTTATATATTTTGATGCATATATAAACAATGTTTTTATTTATTGCTTGGTTTTACTGTACTAACACCATTCCTTTTAATTATAGGTATTGTTATAAATATATTTGTTACCTCGACTGAAAGTCTATGTAAGTGACCTAGTTCTTACCTTAATCTGATATTTATTATATAAACAAAAGTGATGACTATTTTAATTTCTTTTGTAGAGCTAGAAAGAAAAATCTGGTAATTGTAAGGGCTCAAGATAGACCGAGAACAAGGTCTACTTATCGTGAAAGTACATGATTCTAAACTAATAATGGACAATGATCATAAAATGCTTGACTTTGAAGAGACACAAGATAGTGGTGCTGAAGATAAATAATCAAATAAGGGAATGTTGCTTAAACCGGTAAATAATTCAAGACGAAGGAGGTTGGCAACTAGTTGCTTTCCTACTTATATGGGATGAGTACGATTTTAGTTCTTGATGTTCTTATACTTAATATATCAAGGATGGATGGATGCTTAGTTTCTAATAGTCTTTAAATATTTACTTTGTTTTTACATGCTTATTTTTATTATTTCTAGGTATATATGGAGCAGGCTAAGTTCAGAGAGATAATCATGATTTCATTATTTTGATTGCTTATTGTTTAGCTTGTATGTGAGTAAGCCATCAAAAAAGAAAATTTCAAAGTGGATAAGGAATAAAGAAGTCTTTGAAAAGAAATATCTTATCCTTCCTATTTGCATTTGGTGGGTTATTAGGTTTAGTTATTTCTAATTTATCAAATATTGTATGGAAGGATGTGTACTTAATTTTTTCTAACATTAGGTATCATTAGCTTGTCATGATTTTTTGTAACTTTGGTGAGAGCTTTACTTCAACCAGTCCACCCTGCATGTTGCTATTGGATTCTCTCCCAAATAATAGTTGTGATAGATATGAAGCTGAAATAAGATGGTAATCAAATAAATATGATTTCTACTTTTAACTTTGGTTTTCATAGTCGATTCATATTAATATATTTAGATTGTTTGTATATGTCTACTTGCATCCTAGTTTTTGACATATATGACTATTATAAGAAGTCAAAAGATGCAAGAGCAATATGAAATATGCCACTAATAGCCCCAAAAGTAGTTATGTTATATTTTTTAAGCAAAATATTTTATTTACAGAAACATAGAGATAATAGTCATTAATCTTTTTGTTTATATTTTAATAATAACAGTTACCAATGCAATCAAATGAAATGATTGTGGATAATTTGCTTCATTTATATCCATCTTTTTATGCAGGATGCTCCTACAATTATCTCTCTTACCAAATTTTTAATGCATTCCTAAATTATTTATTGATTTTTATTTATTCAGCCTAATGATCACTAGTTTACAATGACAAAGTTGGATTCCTTTGTGGCTGGTTTAGATTTTATTGGATGTGCAAAAAAGAGTGCAACTAGGAAAGTTATTGATGAGCAGAGCATTATACATGAAGATAATACTGGTATAGCCTTAAAAAAAAGAGATATCCCAACCTAAAGAGCCACCTCTTAAAAAGTATTGTGGTGAGATATAAATGAAAGATGTGCATACGATGGATTCTGATAAGATGATTCATATAGAGTAGAATGAGTATGGACATCCAATTGGGGATGGTGGGCAATCATTTATGAGCTTTTTGACTAGCCTAAAAAAATTTTACGAGCAGCTGGCATTTAGTGTGAATGATTGGTGAAAGACATCTAAGACAACTAAACTTAAACTTTGAAAATACATGAAGGTGATATTGATTTCTATTTCATTTATGATTTGGCACTTATTTTTATGATGTATTAATAATATTTTTTTTCAGAAAAAGTATAATGTAGGAGATGAGCATTATAATTTTGTAATGAAGACTTTGGTAGGAACATGGAGAGGAATGAAGTACCGTTTAGAATAAAGTTCTTAATAAGAAATTATAATAAGAATAGGAAAAGATAAGGTGAAGTACTTAAAATTATTTCATAGGCTCAATGAAAGGAAGCTATAGACAGTTGGTTTACTTTACAATGGTAGATATATAGAAATTATTATTTTTCATTGATTGAGATCAATTTTTTTATAATAGTTAATGTTGGTTTTAAATTTTGGTATATATGGAACAATAACAAAAAAGGGCATATATCAACATTGACTGCAAGAAGAAGTACCAGTATCTCTATCGTGCAAGAATAAGGAGCTTCATGCAAATCAATCACCTATATGTGAAACCCATCCAAATTTTTTTAAGTGCTTGTTTTGAGAAATATGTGTGTTATGTTCAACTAATTTTTGCTTATATTATATACTCAGTTCAAAATGACAGAAAAAAAATTGAGCCATCCTTGCATGTGGGTGAAGACTCGTACTAGAAATAATGGTAAACCTGTAAATGATGCTACTGCTGGACTAGTTATAAGTATCCTTTTTTTAATCAATTAAACTATAAATCTATCTTATTTTTTATTATAATATTTATTTTTATAATTAATATATACATATTTACTGGAACTAAAAGAAAATGTTTAAAGATGCAGAAGAGGATGAAGTATTTTCTAAACAGTTTGGCAAAGAAACACTAAATATGATCCATTGCTTAGGGATAGGACCAACTCCCAGTTCATTATGGGGCTCTAAAGCAACAAATGAAGTCTTGAAAAAGGAAAATGAGAGTTTGCGTAAAATGATTAATGACTTGGCAGGTCAAGTTGGAACTCTCCAAGTCTAAGTAGCAAATATTTATTGTTCAACAGTTTTGGTGAGTACTTTAATTAAATATGTAAATCTTTTTTCATTTCTATATCAATGAGATTGGGTAACTTAATCTTTATTTTTAAAATTATTCTAACTTTTTTGAAATATGAAAATATCATGGAAGAACCCGATGACCATTCATTCTACTTGCTATTTGATTGATGAATTTAACCTGTTATTATACTTATTTATTAATAGGGTATTGCCAACATGAAAGAAGCTGATGATCATTCACCAAAGATAGATAAAATATCATCTGTTAGTAGCAAACATAATCCATAGGTATCTATGACATCATTATTTTATGCAATACTTGTAATTTAATATTTTTTAAGAAAGTTGGCTAACTCTCTATTATTTCTAGAATGGTGATAGAGTTAAACTAAACTTATCTCAAGTAAATATATCATCCATTCTTGAATCATCCAAGATTGTAAGTGAAATTTGTTTTAATGAATTTATAGATTTTAATAGAATGGTTCAATGTTATTAAGTGGTGAATCATCAGGACTTATTCATTATATTATATGAAATCAGTACTTGCAGGATGAAGAAGTAATTTTATTGGATATCTCACAGAAAGAAGTAGGCAAAGGAATATTTATTTATGATGATAAAGACAAGATGTTGATGGACAAGTTTGGGAGATGTGTTTTGTAAGGTTTATGTTTCTTATGCAATTAAGCCCGATGCTCCATTGCTTGTAAAGGACAAAAGTCGATCTTTAATGAAACATGTTGTGGGCACTTATATTATTTGGTGAAAAGATTATGTATGTATATGTATACATTATTAGTTTAATAATGGTTTATACTAGTTCTGAAATGATGTATATTTATATGATTCCTTTCTTTTGCAGATTCAGGTGATATAATGGAAGGTGTTAAGAAAGATATGGAGATTTGTAAAGTTTATTTTATCTTTATTCTCTTTATGGTATAGCAAAATAATTGGAACTTGTTTTATGATATATTTTGAGTTCTAGTATTTACTTTCTTTTGAAATCGGTACTATATTTTGTTTCTTGTTCTTTGGATTTTGATGAAATTAACAAAGTTGTTGAGATAATATTTTTGTGAGACTACCACTATGTATGTTCAACTATATTTAATATAACGATGAAAATTTTCTTTTTTGTAGTTATTTTATGTCTTTCTATTTTTATTTATTATTACAGGTGATCCATATTTTGAAATTGGATTGAGCAGGACTATATTTAATTATATACCCATATTTTATTATTTATAGTATACCTACACTTTGGTAATTTCAATGAATTCTAATTCGTGTGTATTTAATTACCCACGTTTTTTAAAGGAGGGTATAGATTAGATTTATACCCATGTATACAATCTTACCTACGTTAGATATTACATGGATAAAGCACGCCTACACATATGAAAAAAAAATATAGATATAAGCTACACCCATGCCGGACATATCCATATTTAACTAAACGTGTGTACCAACGTGGGTGTAGGTATATATCCACGTTTTTAAGCTTTTATCCATATAATTTCCACGTGGGTGTAGCTCAATTTTTTTGTAGTGCCTTGAAGGTCCTCTTTTATCGATATTTATAAGCATTTATCGTAACGAAATTCAATTGGAGAGAGTTAGTTTCAATATCATTCCGTTGATAACGACTTGGACCCATTGTAACGGTCAATCATTATTAGAGAAGCACATCTTTTCTTGCCATCTCGATTCTTTTAGAATTGACTGACATACTTGAGTCGATCGAACTTTATAAGTTCGTCGAACGTAACGAATGGGTCGGACTAACGAATCTAGAAAGAGAGTCGGTCAATTATCGTCTCATCAATTTGTTAACTTTTGGATCCGACATGGTTTTTTGTTAACCTTCGGATCTATTATGATCTTTTATGAGTCAATCCGATCGGCTCATTAAAACAGAAAGTATGTTTTATTATTGTAAAAAATAGGAAGGATAATATTAAAAAAAAGAAAAAAAAAAGAGAAAAAGGAAAGGAGCACGTAATATTTATATAATTTAAGCTATTGATATACAGAGATAGTACAGAAGTTTTAGTATCAAAATATGATAATTATAAAGTATAAGATTTTTTTCACAAATACCAGCTCTTTACACATCTAATTTATAGGGCATTCGATTACTTTTTTTAAAAAAAAAATTATAAGAGATATATATAAAATAAATTGATTTAAACACGAACTGGCCTACAATAATTAGGTTAGTTGGCTTTATCTCCACAACCCTCAGCTTATTAATTGTGCGATCCAAACAAAATAAGTACGGCAACCAAGGTAGACACTCTTCCCTCGGTTCAAGTCGCTTTGCTCGTGCAGTACACTCCACTCTCCTTCCTTGAAAAATATTCTTGTTTTGCTTTTCAAGGGCTCGTGAACTCAAGGCAAGCTCACCATCTATCTTTCCCATTTGTCAATATTCTCCATGGAATAATACATGCGGTGCATCTTCTTGGTGCTTAAACGCACGCCCATTACAACGGGACACGGTTAAGCCAAGATGGACAAGGAGGTTATAATTAAATGCACGGATTCTCTATGGTACATTATTTGCATCGCCAGTCTTATGAGGATGGTGTCCATCATGCAGTGATACAGAACAAGCGATGCATGCCATGCATCGATGGCGGACCGCCGGGGATTAAAAAGGGCATGGTATGGGAGCGTGCACCCCGAATGCGAGTCCAGGATGCTCAGGATGAGCATCCCATGCATAAGATAATAGTAAGCCAAGGCCTGCACATCATACTTGCAGGACTCAAACACGGCACGAGCATGCACCCAGCACAATCTAGACACGAATTCAATTAAAATAATATTAATAAAAATATTTAAATAAATTTAATTATTTATTAATATTTTTTTATAATTTTTTTGTTTTTTTAAAAAAAATTGATGTGGCCTGTTCATGTATATCTGTACGCAGCCATCCATCATATGATGGGCAATATTTATGATGGTACGGTAAAGGATTCGCGCTCTATGACTAACCTTTTTCAAGGCTATCTCTGCTCATTATCTTTCCCTCTCATGGAAAGAACACGTTCGGATGCTCTAGAGATCGATCGATTCACCTGATGGTGCCTTCCAACACCGAGCCCGCCACCGCATTTAGTAAGTCATCTTTTGTACTGACGTCTATATCCGGTCATCCTCAGTCATTCTTTTGCTACGGGGTTAACGTGGTCGACACGGGTCTTCCCAAATCTTAAAGCCATCAAGGCACACCCTTGATTTAATTAGTTAGACATGGTCAAGTTCAGGGGAACGCAAGGGTTAATGCAACCAAACCCGTTCGATTCCATGACGAAAATGGGTTCGCCGTCCCCTTCATGGACTTGTCCACTAGCATCCGTCCACAGTAATTTCCCGCGAATCAAACAAGCACTCGATGGCCCTTTGACACCATAAAAAGAGTTATCCTCCCACCGACCGATCGAGGACTGGTGCAAACTGCCGCACGCTCATATGTAAGGGTGGTAAGCGATGACACCCATCAAATTGCCCCTCAATTTTCCTGCCTCCTATCGATGATGATGACATAAACAAGAAGGCATCCAATTAAACAAACACAAGATGAATACAAAGGGAAGGGGGTGGTGTATGAAAGGGATAATATATAATGGCAAGATGCAGCAAGCGTGGAAAGGAGAAGTTGAAGATGATAAAAAGGATGAAGTGGGCTACCCAAATTGGTGGTGTCCACGTCACGGTGCCCCGTCTTTTGGCTACTAGTACTACGCACTTCCATGGATGGATCTCCAGTTGCGGTCCTCGACTCTTCGATCGCCACCCTTTTTTTTTTTTTCCTTCTCGCCTGTGCTTTCTTTGATTTCCAGGAGCCCTGTTTGGGGCCGTACAGCGCCAGGTAGTGCGTCAACATCTTCGTGCCAGCACCTTTCCATTTGCTCCGACTTCAAACTCGCGCGCACTCGCCACTCTGCGTTGCAGGATAATGATAAAAAGCCCTTTCTCGCGCAAGATGAGTGAAGAATTCAACTACCAAGAGAGCAACATGACATGATTAGCATTTAATGGCCCGAAGAGAAGTAGCAGGCACCTTCTGTTTCAAATTCTGATATGGATAGGCGAACAGCATTGTACATGCCATTATACATGGCTCAGAATATAGAGCTCCCGGGCCAGCTGTGTGGTCTTGTATTGGAGTTTGTTATTGGAGGCATCGAGGCATCACATCAATCTATCTGATAAGGAACTTAAATTTTTAATGCGAGGGTCTAATTTCAGTACAACATTTTGTACAATGCACGGATGAGCTGCACATCCTAATGGGATCTTCTATCATGCCATGATTCTTATGTCGCTTTCTATGTCCTTAAGAGAGAGAGAGAGAGATTGAGTGCAGAGAACTGTTCACAGTGTTGCGTTTCTTTTTTTTCTTTTTCTTTTTTTTTTTTTTTTAAAGATGAGTAGTTGTGTTGCGTTTCAATGTTCGATGTCAAACAGCGTGGCAGCGTTTGTAGGCCCTTTGTTATCTCAAGGCTTAGATAAGCTAAGCTTGTCCGATTCTGATGCTGATACTACCACCAGTAAATGGGGAATGTCTACATGGTCAACTGGAGTCACGGTAGGTCTAGAAGGAACTTCTCTTTCACATCCATGAGCACTACACCGGGAAAATATGTCCTCTCTCTCTCTCTCTCTCTCTCTCTCTCTCTCTGCCTCAAAAGCCTTGTGCATGTAATGATTATGGTAAAAGAGCACCAATGAGAGGTTGCCAACATTATATATTTTCCCACATCTTTTGATTCTATCCCTTCAAATAACATAATATTCTATTGTCGATAGAAGTAACTACTTGGTTACTAGTCTAAGCACACTGCCGTATACGTTGGCCATCGGCCACCACCCTGGTTCGAACCTGAGACCTCCCAGCTAGAATGGTGTAGATATTTAACCAAGAGATGGACGCCCATACCACGAGGACTGCAGGGAAACTTGAGAAAGAGATGTCCTCCACTGTAAGATACCTGCTGGATGTCACTTAATTATTAACAAAAAGTCGAATTCAAGTGAGGGGTTTTGACTCTTAAAGCAGACAGTGACTTCAAAATGTGAAATTAGAAATTTTAACAGCAGGTTAAAACTGGTCAAATCTACTACGCGAAACAAAACAGTGTTGAGTGAATTGGGTTAGGTTAGCCTCCTTTCTTTATAGATTAGTTGCAGAGCGTGCCTGCAGTTACGGTAAGTGAGGCGGTCATTATCACTTGGGCAACCAAAGATGACCTCAGGTATTACCTATGGACGGATAGTTGACACTTTCCTGAGTTAGTAGCCTCATGCTTTCTTCCTTTATGGCCCACAAAATCGAATGCAGCCCAGGTCCTAAAGATTGGATTTTATTACCCTTTTGGCACAAGTTCCTCTGGATGAACTTACAGCGTTCTTCACCCACCAACCCTTTAATACGAGCTCACGCCTTGAGAAGTTGCCGAGAAGCTTTCCGTTCGACGCTTTAAAAGCTAGAGTGTCTATTTTGTTGCAGGATATGTCACACCTACATGTTTGAATATTTTTTATAATTAAGGTTTGCTTGAAAATTTTATTGGAATTGAACCTGTTGGTCTATCTATAGTTTACATTTTTTAAAGCTAGTCTGAAATCATTGTCAGGTTCAAGCTAGCGCAAAGGAAGTTAATTTTAAAATTTTTACGTGTAATCATCTAATGAAGCGACATGCTAACTGGAACCCAATTCCAAATGTATGTTGTAAATGTTTAATTAAATATTAGCAAATATAAAATAGGTTAGTCAATTATCTTGAAGCATCTCATTATCTGATTTAATTAGTTAGACTTTCATTATGGAACGAGAATGAGATCGATGTATTACCGTACATTGTTTCATTGGACTAAAACATTTTAACATCAAAAACTTAGATGAAAAAAATATCTATACGTCATGATTAATTGTCTTGATCATCATACTGTTTAAAGAAATTGTTATCACGCATTATTTAATTTGTGTATGTACATGACAGGTAATTAATATAAATTAGCATTTTGCATTTACTTTGTTGTTATATGGCATGAATGGTAGTTATTTTTGGATATTTTCCGTGTTCCTCCACTTGCAGAATTTTTTTCATAAAATTTGAGCGGGATGAAGTTTGGTTGATATACACATGCAGACTCATATGTAGAGATGAACAATTCAATTTATAAATTTTATAAATTTTTTTAATCTAATTTGATTGGATTTTTTTTTTAACGATCGACATTTGCCTTTTTTAATCAACCAACACTCGGTAAGGGGAATAAAAAAATAATTGGGTCCTCGCACGCTGTAATGGTCGGGTCCGGTAAGGTGTACGTATACCCCAAGGACACGGAAGGCTCCGAGCCAAAAAGGATTTAACGTTATGTGTCCATTTCATTACTCACAACTTTGGCACCAAGGGCTGCTAAACGTGTACCCCGGAGTACTGGCGATCACCATATATTAATGAGGATGTCATCACAAAGGCCTCGGTGATGTCCTAGATTTAAAAATTTTAACATGACAACAGCGCTCACGTTGTTGGTGGCAATAAAAAGGGTGGAGTGGGCACCAAAGCTATCAAACTATTCTAAATCAGGAAGTGGCCGGGCTGTTGCTGGCGAAAAAGAAGAGCTTTGGAAGGCATTTTGCGGGGAAAGAGGGGGAAGAGAAGGGAGGGGTATGGTGATGGTAAGAGAACACACCAGAAAGGGCCCTTGGACAGAGCAGGAAGACCTCCAACTGGTGTGGTTTGTGGGCTTGTTCGGCGAACGCCGTTGGGATTTTTTGGCTAAGGTATCAGGTTTGCGCGGTGGCGGGTGCTAGGTAGGATTACCTGGGCCACAGGGGAAGGTACAGCAAGTTACTGGTTTAACCTGTGTGCTTTCATGTTGTAGGTCTCAATAGAACAGGAAAGAGTTGCAGGCTGCGTTGGGTCAACTACCTTCACCCCGGTCTCAAGCGCGGTCGCATGACTCCTCAGGAAGAACACCTTGTGCTCGAACTCCATGCCAAATGGGGCAATAGGTTTGATCCACTCAAATAAATGCTCTGCTTCTCTTCTTACAACTCATGATAATGCTTCTCTTTTATTTCGGTCGACTTAAGTTGAAACTTGTTTGAAAATAATTAATAACCACTACCACGTACGGTGCTATATATATGTATATTATATATATGCTTCGAGCGTACGTGATTCTCCGTGCATCCATCGAAATCATGATTTGTGTACCCTTGAAACATGATCCACGGTTGCTGCTTGAGTTTTTTATTATATAGACTAGGTTTGCTTGCAGGTGGTCTCGTATTGCTCGGAGGCTACCGGGACGCACGGATAATGAGATTAAGAATTACTGGAGGACCCATATGAGAAAGAAAGCACAGGAACGGAAGAGAAGCTCATCCTCTCCATCGCCTTCATCGTCGTCGAGTATCAGCGATCCCCCAATAGAAGTTGGGGTGGAGAAGCACGAGCGGGATGGTGTTATAGAGGGTACCTCTTTGATGACAGCAGGGTTGGCGGAGAATGGCGAAGGTGCACCGAAAGGTTACCCCATCGACCAGATTTGGAATGATATCGCTACATCGGAGCTGGTCTGTGAGTTGAGCTTCGAGGGATACAAGGATGAAGCTGGCGATTTTTCGTGCCCCCCGGCATCCTCTCCTATGTGGGACTTCTCTAATTCCGACTCGCTTTGGAAGATGGATGACGAGGAGTTCAAAACGTTCGCTCCCATACCGGACGACACGATCAGGGAGTCCTAGAACCACCAAGCTCATGAACTCTCTCTCTCTCTCTCTCTCTCTCTCGATCTCGATATATATATATATATATATATATATATATATATATATATATATATATATATATATATATATATATATATATAATGCATGGTAAAACTTTTAATGGGATAGTATCATCTATCTTGTAAGAATTTAGTATGATCATCATGAATGGAACCTGTTGTATGCGACATATCGATCGTCTCATGTCCTACCACATAGCAAGTACCCTCATTAGCACTGTAATAGTTTATCTTCCTGTTTAATTGCTATATAATAGGGTTTGTTAATTATCAAACCAATGTTCTTCGAAGCTTGTCTTTCCAAGAAAGGTTTCTCGTAGACAATCGATAATGTATATATATATATATATGTTATCTACGAAGACGTCATCGAACGCACCGAGTGAAGAAATCTGCATCATATATTTTTGCTGGCGAGAAAAAGATTGTTTGATAGCAAGCAACGATCGATGAGACAGATGGAGAAGACACCTAACCAGCTTGGTTCCCATGTTGAGCGTTGAAATATGTTGCAGAAATTGTCAGGTCATGCATGATTGGAATCGGTCAGGGGTCTTAATTAATCCTACTTGGTACGTGGTGGGCCGATACACAACCGTCTCATGATTTGGGTTGGATGGTGTGCATGGAGACCCTTGTCAAAAAGTTTCAGACATGCTAGCAGAACCACCACCTTCCACTTCAAGTATCACTTGGGACTCGTCTGGTTGCAGGAAAAGGAGGGGGTGAATATATGGTGTGCATGGGGACCCTTGTCAAAAAGTTTCAGACATATTAGAACCACCACCTTCGACTTCGTTTGGTTGTAAGAAAAAGGAGGGAGGGGTGTGGCGAGCGTGGATGATGAAAAAGTAGAGAAATATCTCATATTTAGTTGGTTATATTTTTTAAAAAATAATATTTTTAATGAAAACAAGATTTTCATATTTCATAAAATAATTATTTAGGATACAAAAATTAAGACCTTTTTTATCCAAATATATCCTTAAGCTTTTGAACGGAAAGCGCTAACATCTTTTCTTTTATTAAAGAAATAATAAGTATTTTATACAACTTTTCTAGCAAATAAATATTTAACAAAACATAGGTTATTCTAGAGGGTACCATTTTTTAGTAGTCAATCAAATATTAAAAAATCACTTAATTTCCTAAACATCATACATTCGAGCATCAATTTTTTTTAAAAAAATGTTATTATAAAAATAAAAAAAAATTTATGAGAATCAAACAAGTTTTTAAAACAAATTTTTATGAAAAAGACCATAAGAATGTGCCTCCAAGATGAAAAGGGGCAATAACGCTGTCCTCTAAAGAGAACACAAGAGTTGTTTAATTACAAAACAAATCTAATGACTTTCTTTTATGCGGAGGTTATTCTCTGAACTTAGAAAGCATGCACATGCTTGTACTCTCTTGCTTTGGTCCTATTTTTTCTCCCATCAAGTGACCTTTTGAGAAGAGATGAGAAGGTTGGTGGAAGGGCTTTCTTTCTTGATTTTTTTCTTCTCAGGTAGTGCCCTCGAAGATACTAGATCTAACAGGATTAAGGAAAAGAAAGGGAAGGAAACAAACTCGTGTTAGACTGGACTCATCGGTTAAACGAATAAAATGAGAGGTTTAAATAGGTTTTTGGTTTAGGCAGTGGTTGTGGGTCATGCAAGTTGTGAAGGGCGGGTTTTTTTTTTTTTTTTAAAGGTGATAAGAAGTGCTTTGATTCAAGGGATGAAAGCGTTGCTTCCTCTTTTCTCTGCGGGTGGTCCTGTTTCTGATTACTTTAGCCTTATCCTCTGATTAAAATAGAGCTAGCGTTTCACCGGCTAGACCTGTCATATCATTTTCGGTGCTATTTAGCATATCATCGTTGATATGATCATTAAAATGATGTGATTACTAAAATAATATAAATATTAAGATAATAATATATAAATATTGAAATAATATATAATCATTATATTTGATATATTACTGGAATATTATTAGAAAATTTTTTTTTTACTATATTTACTATATCACCAAATAATATAAGTAAATATCATAACTAGCCTTACATATTAATATGCAATAATTACTTTATAAATTGATTAAGCATTCTTCGTGCATAATTTTTCATAAAAATATACGATAGGAGTAATAATAATGATGACGATGATAGTAATAGAAATGATAGTATTACTATTATTTCTATCACTATTATTATTATTATTGTTGTTGTTGTTGTTGCCGCCTATACCGCCATGGCCTGTAGTTCGGGGACAGCGCGGAAGTTGACCTCGTCGCCTGGAACCCAGCTCGCGCATCCGGACTTACAAAACAGAGAAGACCTGGATCGGAGATCCCGACGGGGGCACTTCGACGATTAAGTCAGTAACGATCTAGAGAAACAGATCCTTCCATGTGGGCCCCTAATCAGACCTCATGCTTGGAGGAAGAGGTTTTGCTTTAGAAGAAAGAGTTGAGTGAGAATGGCAGCGGTGGAGGAGAGCTCGAGCTATGGTGGCTGTGTCCGTTGAGACTCTTCTGGCGAGTTATCCGGTAGTCTCAAAGCACTCTATCCCTTGCTCACCCCTCTCTCGCTTGCCCTTGCTTGCTTACCTCTCTTTTCGAAGGCCTTTCAAAATCCCTTTTAGGAAGCGGATCCTTCCCTCTACCTACCTTGGGTCCCTACCTCTCTGTGGGTGCCGGAAGGTCAACGATTTGCAGTGCTCCGTGCCATACACCCCTGTGCCTTCATGATAGGGAGTCATGTCGCAGGCTCTGACCTTCCAGCTGGTCGCTATACTTCAAAAAATTTGGTAGAGCCTCGATCTGGGAGCAGCCGCCCCCTGGTTTGAATCCTCTGGCATGGTTTTCTCTTTTGGGTGGTGCAAACGGTCAAGTGGGAAGTGCAGTGCCTTGGCCAGGGCGCCTTTTTCTATCTGGTATAAACAGTGACGGGATAGATCATGGCACCCTAGGGGTGTCCCTTCGTGGTCCTTGGGCGGCACGCCGTCGCCCAAGGAAGGTGGTGGCATCCTCTTCTTTATGCTTCTGAATCCCTTGGAGCGCTGTGGACCTTGGCCATGGGGATGATCTCTGGCTGCCGGACCTCTCATCCAAAGAGAGCTTGGCCCAAGGAGAAGGAGCTCGACTTCGACCGAGACGGGCTCAACCTCGAGGGAGCCGCCCGGTGAAGGAGTTCGAAAAGCGGGAGCTTTACTTCGACTGAGGCAGGCTCAACCTCGAGAGAGCCGCCCGGCAAAGGAGCTCGAAGAGCGGGAGCTCTACTTCAACTGAGGTGGGCTCGACCTCGAGGGACCTGCCCGGCGAAGAAGCTCGAAGAGCGGGAGCTCTACTTCGGCCGAGGCTGGCTCGACCTCGAGGGAGCCGCCCGACGAAGGAGCTCGAAGAGTAGGAGCTCCACTTCAACCAAGGCGGGCTCGACCTCGAGGGAGCCGCCCGACGAAGGAGCTCGAAGAGTGGGAGCTCTACTTCGATCGAGGCGGGCTCGACCTCGAGGGAGCCGCCCGGTGAAGGAGCTCGAAGAGCGGGAGCTCTACTTTGGCCGAGGTGGGCTCGACCTCGAGGGAGTCGCCCGACGAAGGAGCTCGAAGAGCGGGAGCTCTACTTTAGCCGAGGCAAGCTCGACCTCGAGGAAGCCGCTCGGCGAAGGAGCTCGAAAAGAGGGTCTAACATGGCAGCTTCTGCCAGCATGGCATTCAGCTTGATCCGACCAGGACTCCATGTCAGCGATCATGCCACATCATTTGCCCCCCACTTCCAAGTCACATTGGCGCGCCATGTTCAGGATGAAGGAAGTAAATACGGAGCTGACGTGGAAAGATGGAAATCATACGCCATTAATACCACGATCGTCATCGCTTCGTGGAACGGGCCTTGAGACCAATGCTGAGATGGCATATCAGCATGTCCGAGGAAGCATAATAATCGATGCAGAACCTGAAATGATTTTCGATGAACCAAAGCATCGCTCCTGGCTGATCTCGACACGTGGCACTAATCCAATGGGGGAGGTTCTGAGAGAGCGTACGGTTGCTGTCTGGCCATTTCAAAAAGAAAGAAAATTTCCCGAAACATCATTTCTTTCAAATTCTTTGCACCCGTCGATGGACCAGAGTCTTCTTCCTCCTCTTCCCCAAGTGTCCTTTACCTTCAAGGCTATCAGGTTCGTCCTTCTTAGTCCTTTCTCCCCTTTGACCAAGTTGAGCTCATCCTTAGAGCCTCCCCAGACCCCATTTTCTTTCTTCCTTCCTTCTTTGTTTTATCTCGTTATGGCCCCTTCAGGTCGGAGCAATTGACCTTCCAGTAACCCCAACAAGGCAGGGCCTTCTCAACCAAAGACTCCATCTTCTGATGAAGAGGATGAAGTTCCTCTTCATGTTTGCAGAGGCCTTCGCCCACCCAGGATAGTGATATAAGAGCCTAGGGCTCATCTCCCTGCCCCCTCTGAATTTGAAGCCCCATCCATCCCTTCTTGTTCGACTGGGCCTTCCGGCGTCGCTTCGGTGATGACCAGGGAGGACCTTTCAATAATTCGGGAAGCTTTCAGCATCTTGGACTCCATCCGGCTCTCGATCCCAGGACCGGGTGAACGGGTCATCTCCGTTGGCCCAGGTTGGAATGCCCTCTATGAGGAATTTCTCGCAGGGGGTCTCCGCATACCCTTCCATCCATTTTTCCTATCTGTACTCAGCAACTATCGCCTCGTCCCTGCTCAATTGGCCCCAAATGCAGTTAGGACTATTATCTGCTTCATTATTTTTTGCCATTTTCATGGTATCATTGCCTGTTTTTCTTTGCTCAGGGCCTTTTTCATCCTGAAACGCCATCCGATCGAGGACAGGTTGTGGTTCGTGTCTCCTCGCCCGAAGGGCATCAAATTCGTGCTTCCCTCTTCCATCAAAGGATGGAAGAGCAAGTACTTCTTTGCTTCCATCAACGGAGTCGACTGGGTCTAGAGTGATCCAGATCAGGCTCCGAATCGGAATCCCAAGGTCGAATCGGTTGATTGGGAAGTCTACGACCAGCTTATTTTCAACCAAATTTTTTCTCTTGAGGTTCTACTATCGGAGCAAAACCTATTCGAAGCTGGAGTCAGCCCAATCCGGGAGTTAGATGAGTTCGATATAATCCTTCTTTTTCCTTGTGGGCCCTTTTGTATTTGAGGCTGACCTCGGCTCTCTTCTTCTTGCAGGCATGAAGTTCTTCATGGAGCAGCTCCTCGAGTCCTCTCATAAGAGGGGTGCACCTGCAGGACCAAGAGAGACTCCGTCAAAGAGGGCCCGGAATGAGCCCAGTCAGATACCCGGGCCCGTTGCAGCATCCAGCCCTAGTGGAAGGGTGGCCGAACCTGCCCCTGATCTTCCACGGCGAGAAATTTTGCCCCAGGCCCGGGAGTCTGACGCAGGCACGCGGGCTCGGCCTGCTACAGTCACCGCGGCCCGGCCTCCATAAGTCATCGAGGTGGAGATGGGAGAGGAAGAAAGGGGGAGCGACCATTGGCGGCACCGTCGAGCACGGCGACGAGCTCCAACAGGGGCTCTCAGATATCTTTGGCTACTCCCGAGGGCACGGAGGCGATCCCGATGAAGTCGAGGACCGGAGCCCGAAAGGTATTGCTCGAGGTGGTTCCAAACTCCTAGTCATCTAGGATTTCTCCCTGGCCGTGTGCATGATGGACTTCGCCATCCAGTCGCGCGACCGTCATGAAAGGGGAGGGAGATCATTGCCGGATGCCATCCTCGGTACCTTCCCTCACCTCTTCATGGTATGATCATTTCCTTTCTTTTTCTTCTTTTTGCATGGCTGACATCTTCGTCGGTGTAGCTCGAGACGGATCTTCTGCTCATCTGCGACTACTGCTCCCAGTGGGTTAGAAGGGAGAAGTTGAAGGAGCAGGAGATTGTGGCACTGGGAGCTAAGGCTAAGGAGAAGACTGACAGGGCCCAAGCCGTGGAGAAAAAGAGCAGGGAGCTTAAGGCCGAGTTGGCAAATGCTGAGAGGCACATCAAGGACCACCGGGCTAAGGAGCTCAAGGTCGAGGTGGCTTGGGCGGAAGGGCTCAAGGCCAAGATGGCTCAACCGGAGGAACAGTCTCAGGCCCTCCGAGCTCAACTGGAGGCCGCACAAGTGTAGGCTTCAGTAGCTGAAGAGAGGGCCGCCGGGGTGGTGGCCTTGATGGAGGCCACCAAAAAAGAGGCTACCGAGGCAGTGCCTAATTTTAAGGCCTTAGCGGAATATGCTGATGGAGTCCAGGAGGCGGCCACGGACTCATTCCTCAAGGGCTACGGATTTTGCCAATCCCGGGTGGCCCAACTTTTTTCGGAGTTGAACCTGGATGCGCTCGTCTTTCCAGCAGCTCCGAGCGAGGACCCAGGCGAGGCCGCAGCCAAGGCGGAGGAGGCAGAGCCTGCGACCGCTGCCGAAGTAGCCATTCTAGTGGAAGTCCGAGAGGATGCCGATGGGTCCCAACGTCATCTTGGGAAGGAGCCGGTGGACTAGTAGGATAGGGACCTTCCTTTCATTTTCTCTTTGCTTTTTGTATTTTCCTTTTGTTTTTGGACTGCCCCGCTTGTTGGGGGTCTTCGAATAGTGTAACTTCCTGCCTTCAATCTTTAATGAAGTCTTTTTCTGTTCATCGAGTACTTCCATTCTGGTGTTCTTGATTGCCTCAACAACCCATCTTCTCTCTTCTCTCTTTTCTTTTTTTTTTTTGCAACTGCCCATGTGCATACTTCTGTTATGATGCTCTGTCATGGGGTATCAAGCTTTCAGCCCTCCCTGGCAGAGCTCTGGGTACAATGGACAGTCAGGAAGAGAAGTCATGAGTTTTTTGGATTATTTCTACCATGTCGGGAGCATGGTAGTGGGTCTTCATGCATCTCCTCGAAGTTAGTTGTGTGTTCCGGGTTCTTCCTAACCGAGCCAGGAGCCAACAAACACCTCGAGGAGGCCTGAATGATCCCAAGTGTGACCATCTCCGAGCATCTGGAATGCTACCGAGCTAGGGAGCAAAACTCGAAGAGTCCGAAAGATGCCCCCAGCAAGCTGGGACTTGGAAAGATAGAGTGCGAGGCTTCTGGAGTTTCCCGGCTTCAAGGTACGGAGCTTTTGGAGTTTGGGGCTTCTGAAATTTTCTGGCTTCAAGGTACGGGGCTTCTGGAGTTTCCCAGCTTCGAGGTGTAGGGTTTCTGGAGTTTTCCAGCTTCGAGGTGCCGGGCTTATAGAGTTTTCTGGCTTCGTCTGCCAGACCTGCAGTCGGGCAGCAGTATTCCTGCAAGGCAAAGATAGTTTTGTACCAAAAGAAATTCTTTTATTAATATGAGGAAGCCTTACATTATTGGTAGTACATCCTCAAATTATTGGCATTCCAAGTTTGTGGAAACCGGGCACCCTCGAGTTCAGCAAGGTAGTAGGCTCCATGTGGGAGGGCTTCGATCATCTTGTAAGGGCCTTCCCAGTTTGGGGAGAGCTTGTCACATTCCCGAGGTTGAGAGGCTTCAGCCCGTCGTAGTACTAGGTCGCCTGGGCGAAAGGTTAGGGATGGCAACGGGTCGGGTTTGGATCGGATCATCCAAAACCCGTACCCATCCCGCTAAAAAAATATCCACCCCATACCCGTCTTGGGTCGGGTGTAAAAAAATCACGTGTGGATCGGGTCAGGTTGGGTATACCCAGTCTCATAAAACATAGTTTATTTAAAAGCTAAACGGGTCAGGTCGGGTCGGGTATATCTATCCCATATCCAATTTACTTAAATATTTTATAAACATAATTTTTTTTATATAAACGGGTCGGGTTCGGGTTGGGGCGTACTACTACCCATACCCGACCCGAACCCGAGTCGGGTTTTTTTTATATAACCCATATCCATTTATAAATTAGGTGGGTCGGGTTTTACCCACCCCATTAGGATCGGGTCGGGTCGAATACCTATCGAATCGATAAAAATTGCCATCCCCACGAAAGGTCTTTGGCCTTACCTGTATGTTGTAGTACCGAGCCACCTGCTGTCGGTAGGCAGCCATCCGAAGTCGGGCCTTATCTCTCATCTCCTCAAGAAGGTCCAAATTGAGTAGAAGGCGAGTCGGGTTTTTAGCTTTATCATACTGCTCTACCCATAACATGGGCACACCAAGTTCCACCGGGATGACGGTTTCGGAGTCGAAGACGAGGTTGAAGGGTGTCTCATCCATGGCCGTTTAGGGTGTTGTGTGGAAAGCCCAAAGGATACTATGGAGTTATTCATCCCACCTGCCCTTGGCCTGATCTAGCCTGGTTCGGAGCCCCTAGAGGATGGTTCAGTTGGTCACCTCGGCCTCTCCGTTGGTCTGAGAGTGAGCCACGAAAGAGAAGCGATGATGAATATTGAGGCTGGCACAGAACTTCTCGAACTCCCGATTGTCGAATTACCGTCCGTTGTCAGTGATGATGGTGTGGAGGAGCCCGAAGCGGTAGATAATGAACTTACAAAAGAATTGGTTGACTTTGGCTTTGATAATCCGTGCTAGCGGCTCCGCTTCTATCCATTTGGTAAAGTAGTCAATGGCCACTATCAGGAACCTGCGTTACCCGGACGTGGGAGAAAAAGGATCAAGGATATCCATCCTCCACTGGGCAAACGATCAAGGGGCAGAGAGCTGGGAGAGTGGCATTGCCGGTTGATGCTGTATGCAGCCATGGCACTGGCAGCATTCACACTTCTTCATAAAGTTGGCAGTGTCCTCTCTCATAGTCTCTCAGTAATATCCTTGTCAGAGGGCTTTGTATGCTAATATCCTGCCCCCATGTGATTCCTGCAAAGGCTCTCGTGTATCTCTTGGAAAATGAAGGTCACCTCCATGGGCCTCAAGCACCTCATAAGTGGATAACAGTAGGATATGTGATAGAGTTGCACGTCCATCAACACGAAGCTCGCGGCCTTCTTCTTGATGAGGCCAGCCTCCGTGCGATCTTTTGGCAGGGTGTCATCGGTAATGTACCTGACATACCAGTCCATCTAACTAGGTTCCGGGATGACCTGCTGGACTTCCCCGGAAGCCTCATAGCTTGGGATTTTGAGGTACTCGATGTAGGCACGGCCCAACGATGAGTTCGGCAGGGTCGTGAGCCTTGAGAGGGCATCAGTGTGAGCATTCTCCCCATGAGAAATGTGGGAGATGCTGAAGTGCTGGAAGCTTGCCATGTTCGAGTGTACCTGCTCCAAGTACTTCATCATTTGGGGATCTCAGGCTTCGAATTCTCCTAAAACCTGTTCGGCTACCAGTTAGGAGTCGGTGAAAACTTTTAGATTGGGCACACCTAATTCACGGGAGACTCTCAGTCCTGCGAGGAGTGCCTCGTACTCTATCTTGTTGTTAGTTGCCGCGAATCGGAAATGGAGCGCGCACCCAGCTACAACCTCGTCGCCATTGGCGAGAATGAGGCCGGCTCTGCTCCTTCCCGAGTTGGATGTACCATCTACGTGGAGGATGAAAGGAAAACTAGTAGCAAGCATGCTTTGTATTTTAAAACTTTTTCAAAATAACATGCAGCGGAAGCATGATAAAATGATTAACATTTAATCTAAGCATGCTTTAAAACTTTTCTATGCTACTTGTCCCAAGATCTTGCATGAATGATTAATATAAACAGTGAAATCATGAATTCATGCTATGAACATTTCAAAGCAACATATCTATATATGTAAAACCATACATTGTATGAAATGGAGACGCTCTCCGCTGCGAAAGATCCAGGAGCAGGAGGAAGAACTCTGCTTAGCCGCACACGTGTCCGGCCTCTACAGGTGGTTCACACCAGGGCTCTTTCAAAATCTACTTCCACTCCAAGTGCTAGCTTGTTGTGGAACGATTTGATCGGGACTCCTTTTCTTCTTTCGATGCCGGACTCTCCGAATGAATGAAGAAGCTCAAGAGGTGGAGAATGAGTGGTTGGAACCCTTCCCAAACACTCAATCCTAAGACCTAGATCTCTAGGTACAAAAATGCACACTTTTCTCCAAAAACCTCACACCTAAAAACTAGAACTTTTTCCTAGTTTCTTCTCTTTCTTCCCTTTGATTTTTCCAGCATTTATTTGCTGAATTTTTCCTTATTTTCATCCTCCCATTTCAGCCCCTTAAGTAGATGGAGAGGGAGAGGGAGAGTGGGGAGTTATAGGTGTGGTAATGGGTAGTTATGAGGAGTTATGGTCATGGGAAGTTACATAACTTCCCAAAATGAATTTAAACTTATTTAAATTCAGATTAAATATATTAATTGATTTTAATTCATAACTAAAATCAATTGGGTCAAGTGTGCATATATTGGGTTCAACCCGATTGGACCCAAACCCATTTTGAACCAAATCCTATTTGATTCGTTCCAGATTTTTATAGCTCAATCAAATTGGGTTATCAAGTAATCACATTACTTAATTCACCTCCATGCATCACCAACTATTAATGAAAATTTCATGTCACAACTTTTTGTGACATCAAGTGTCTAAACTTGTGAAATCAACAAGTGTCGACACTTACACAAGTGTCGGCACTTTCAAGAATATCAAGTGTTGACACTTGGATAAAGAAAAACCCTTTTTCTCTGTGAGTCCACGAACGATTCCCAATCATTCTCCGATCACTAGATCAAGTAGAAACCCCTATGGTGTGTGACCCCATAGGTTCGAACACTAAGCCGGTAGCTGTTAGACATTAGAATAATAAAAATTAATCCAACTTTATTTGATTAAAATTGATAATTTTTGTGATACTTTGTAGGAATTGACTCCATAAACATGTAGATCTTGATTTTAGGAGTCCAACGACGCAAACGGAATGTAATTCGGACTTCAAACGGGTCCGAAATGGATTTTAGAAGGTTTTAGCACGGATTTCAAAGCCGCACGATTTTGGAGCGCCTTTAAAATCTTTTGTTTGGCTCATGATGGACAGGCTCAATGGTCCACCGCATGGGCTGCCGGTCCACGGGCGGAGCCGTGGACCACCGTGCTTCGATCGCGCCGAAACTTGCCGGAGAGCTTCCCCCGGCACCGCCGAAGCCGCCGGCAACCTTCCCGCCGGCCGAAGAGCTCCTGTTCGGCCGGAAAAATGGCCGGAACCTACTGTCGTCGCCCATAGTGCGTCTGCCCATGCGAGCCACGGCGCCGAGCCGCACCTCTCCGACCAGCCGCCCGCTGCCGTGCGCAGCGTGTCCGCCCACGCGAGCCGCGCCGTCCGCCCTCTGCCCACGCCCAGCCACCGTCCAAGCCCACGGCCCCATCTCCACCGTGCACGCCGCCGCCCAGCCGTCCGCGATGCCACCCGCCACGCTGCCGCCCAGCCAGCCCTGCCGCCCAAGTCCGCCATCCCCGCGTCCACGTCCCTGCCGCCCAGCATGCGAGCCGTGTTCGCCGTTCTTGCACCGCGTGTTTGCCGTCCGAAGCTGCCTCCGTTCTCCGCCCCTTCCCCTTCCACAGCCACACGTTGCACGTCGCAGTGCCATCCGCCGACACCGTCCCTGCCGCTCAGACCAGGATGTCCGAAAACAAGGAAGCATCGGAACGAGAAGAGATGTCGGACGACGCTGGATGGACGCGGGATTGTGCGATAGAATTTTTAAGTTTGATTTTTGAGATGGGGATGATCGTAAAAAAATCAGATAAGGAGATCGGATTGAGATGAGGAAATCACCGCGCTTTCCACACGAACCCGACACGGTATCTTTCTCTATAAATACCTCGGTGATTCTCTTCTGCAAAAAAAGAAGAATTTTTGGGGAGGTTTCACCTGCTGTCCGTAGTTCCACCTGTCTCTGTGACAGAGAGTCAGAATCGGATAAAAAGGGAGAAAGGGACCCTTGTTCCCTTGCTTTTATTTTATTTTCTCTGTACCCCAATCTTTTATGGAATAAATATTTATTTGCTTTATATTAATCCATGTTTATTTATTTTTATTTTAGTTATGCTGGAGTCATGTTGGATTATCGTTTAAGGTAAGTCGTAGTGAATTAATTTTGACTGACCTATACCTAAGGGATGGGCCGTGATCCACGGGTACGGCCGTACTCTTGAGATAGGTCATATCTGAATTATTTCCACAAATTTATTATTTGCATCTATTTTTTTTGCATTAGTTTTAGTTTATTTTGAATCAAAAGAAAATCCTTTTTCAAGATAACCCCAAAGTCTCTGTGGGATCGACCCTTACTCCCGCTATTCTACTCTTTAGAGTAGTGAAACTGATGATTTTGATGTTGAAGAATATACAAATGAAGTGAATGCTTTGTTAGAGCCACCCAAGTTTAGCACCATTCCTCCTTGGACTTAGTCTGGCTGAAGACTATAAACTTAGCGCTACTGGGAGGCAACCCAACTCTTTCCTTAGTTTTTGCTTTAAGATTTTAATTTCTAGTTCTTTGTTTTTAGAATAAATGGAGTAATAAAAGAAGATTGCGGGAACATGGTGATTCAAGGACATCCAACCAGGTTATATCCTTCTTTGTCGTTATGATACTCTTCCATTAGCGACAATGGAAATTAAGTTGGGGGGTGAGGTAATCTAATTAATTAAATCAAATTCTCGAGTAAAATTTTAATCAGTTTTTGTGTACAAAAATTTATCTCGAATTGAAAATAATCAAGCTCACTAAATGATGAGTGATTAATGGTTTAGAAAATTTTAGAGATACTGAGGGATGATTTATCAAGAAAACCCTATAAGTGATAGAGTGTAGTCCAGAAAATTTTAGAAGAGTAATTCCAGACCCTTCGGCCTATTGATCTTAATAATGAATCTTACTTATTTTGGTATAGGCATTATAAAAAGTCCCCAGTTAAAAAAAAAAAAAAAAAAAAAAAAATTGTGAAGTTAATAAAGATTTTTAGCATCTCTCACTGAGTAACCAGGCCCCTTCGCCTAAGTAAGCGTTGTTGTTCGCGTTAAAAGGTGGGGATGTAACGAAATCTTTCGTAGAGTTAGTCTTGACTTAGCCTTTTTAACTCGAGTCAGTAAGCCCGAGGGGTATTTTACACCTAATGCCCTAAAGCCAACTGGTTTGGGAGTCATTGGCTTTAAAGCTCGCTACAAGGGTTAATTAGAAAGCAAGGTGTCAGGACATTGCACTGACTTTACATTAAAAAAAAAAAAAAAAAAACGGGGACTAAATAAATATTGCACCAAAACCAAATTAAGTTGGAAGATTTAGATAGTGAGATAGAAAGTTGGGAAAGAAAAAAACTCTTGAAACTTCTATGGACTTTATTCTACTACTAAATGGGTGGAATTGGTAATCCAATGAAGTATCTTTTTAATAGTCTAACCATGTATCATTTGATTTTAGGGTTAGTACGATAATTTCCATTTCATGGACCATCTTAGTACATAAGACTCATCCATTTCCTTTACTCGAGGACGAGCAAAGTTTAAGTTGGGGAGTGTGTTAGATATTAGAATAATGAAAATTAACCCAACTTTATTTAACTAAAATTGATACTTTTTGTGATACTTTGCAGGATTTGACTCCATAAACATGTAGATCTTGATTTTAGGAGTTCAACGATGCAAACGGAATATAATTCGGACTTCAAACGGGTCCGAAATGGATTTTAGAAGGTTTTAGCACGGATTTCAGAGCCGCATGATTTTTGGAGCGCCCTTAAAATCTTCTGTTTGGCTCACGGTGGACCGGCTCAATGGTCCACCGCATGGGCTGCCGGTCCACGGGCGGAGCCGTGGACCACCGTGCTCCGATCGCGCCGAAACTTGCCGGAGAGCTTCCCCTGGCACCGCCGAAGCCGCCGGCAACCTTCCCGCCGGCCGAAGAGCTCCTGTTCGGCCGGAAAAATGGCCGGAACCTGCTGCCGTCGCCCACAGCGCATCCACCCACGCGAGCCACGACGCCGAGCCGCACCTCTCCGACCAGCCGCCCGCTGCCGTGCGCAGCGCGTTCGCCCATGCAAGCCGCGTCGTCCGCCCTTTACCCACGCCCAGCCACCGTCCAAGCCCACGGCCCTGTCTCCGCCGTGCACGCCGCCGCCCAGCCGTCCGCGCCGCCGCCCAGCCATCCGCGATGCCGCCCGCCACGCTGCCGCCCAAGTCCGTCATCCCCGCGTCCACGTCCCTGCCGCCCAGCATGCGAGCCGTGTTCGCCATTCTTGCGCCGCGTGTTTGCCGTCCGAAGCTGCCTCCGTTCTCCGCCCAACCTGCAGCTCCGCCCCTTCCCCTTCCACAGCCACACGTTGCACGTTGCAGTGCCGTCCGCCGACACCGTCCCTGCCGCTCAGACCAGGATGTCCGAAAACAAGGAAGCATCGGAACGAGAAGAGATGTCGGACGACGCTGGATGGACGCGGGATTGTGCGATAGAATTTTTAAGTTTGATTTTTGAGATGGGGATGATCGTAAAAAATCAGATAAGGAGATCGGATTGAGATGAGGAAATCACCGCGCTTTCCACATGGACCCGACACGGTATTTTTCTCTATAAATACCTCGATGATTCTCTTCTGCAAAAAAAGAAGAATTTTGGAGAGGTTTCACCTGCTGTCCGTAGTTCCACCTGTCTCTGTGACAGAGAGTCAGAGTCGGATAAAAAGGGAGAAAGGGACCCTTGTTCCCTTGCTTTTATTTTATTTTCTCTATACCCCAATCTTTTATGGAATAAATATTTATTTGCTTTATATTAATCCATGTTTATTTATTTTTATTTTAGTTATGCTGGAGTCATATTGGATTAGCGTTTAAGGTAAGTCGTAGTGAATTAATTTTGACTGACCTATACCTAAGGGACGGGCCATGATCCACGGGTACGGGCCGTACTCTTGAGATAGGTCATATCTGAATTATTTCCACAAATTTATTATTTGCATCTATTTTTTTTGTATTAGTTTTAGTTTATTTTGAATCAAAAGAAAATCCTTTTTCAAGATAACCCCAAGTCTCTGTGGGATCGACCCTTACTCCCGCTATTCTACTCTTTAGAGTAGTGGAATTAAGGTTCTAAATCGGTGCATTACGACACGCATCAGTAGCACTGGAACATTTTCAATACCAGTCAAAGTCACCATCTAGCAATGACACCCGACGTCCGGATAGGTCGAAGTTGCAGAGCAACAATCAAGAACCAGGAGATATGGAAACCTTGTAATTAATCCCTTTGACCTCAATGCACAGGAAGACTTAGGGTTTAACTGCCCAACCCATAAAGTCCATCAACAATGTGTCTCAATCTCACAAGTCCTATAACACTTTACAGTGACTACCCTAGCCAAGGTTTTGCTAAATTGAAACACAGTAAGATATCTGCTCCAAACACTTTGGAGGGGTCAATCCCATCTTGATCCGATCACCGCTACACGAGTACTTAATTGTACCCAGAAACCTTCCGTCCCTGGATTAGAAATCCAGATAGTCCAGTACCAAATTACAATGAGTTGCTCGCAAGCTACCATGACGATCTCATGTCTGAGGGATAACTACGTCCATATCAAAACTCTAGGCAGAAAAAGTACAGACGGGTCACGTTCGAGGAAATGTCAAACACAACATCTGCATGCCATACCAGTGTCTCTACACTCCTTGGTTAAGAGGACAACCAACGACTATGGCACACAACGACCTATACTTGATATACTATCATCCTGAAATAAGTGTATCATTTGGTCGCGAACAATTTTAGGACTATATGATATATCCTCTCTATATCACATACAAATAGTCCTAAGGACTTCATCACTGAAGAACTCATTACAGAAAGATGAAATAGTGATGAAATGCCAGAATAAACATTTTATTCAATAATATAATTCATATATAATTACATCAAATATATAAGTGTTTACAGTAGAAATTGACTTTGGGACACATTTCCCAACAACTCCCACTTGAACTAAAGCCAATCAGAACAGTATCGTATACCCATCTTCCATTTACAATTATTGAGTTCTTGAGTTCCAACGGCTTTAGTAAAGGGGTCAGCCAGGTTCTCCTTTCCGTCAATCTTCAGAAGGTCGATATCACCTCGTTCCATGATTTCTCGCACAAGATGAAATCGACGCAGAATATGCTTGGTACGCTGATGGGACTTCGGCTCTTTGGATTGAGCAATGGCTCCAGTGCTGTCACAGTACACTGGAACAGGACCATCCAGGGAAGATGCCACTCCCAGCTCGCCAAGAAATTTTCGCAACCAAACAGCTTCCTTTGCTGCATCAGATGCTACAATATATTCCGCTTCGCATACAGAGTCTGCTACAGTGTGCTGCTTGGAACTCTTCCAGCAGATAGCTCCACCATTCAGGGTAAAAACAAAACCAGATACACTCTTGCTATCATCCCTATCTGACTGGAAACTGGAGTCAGTATATCCCACAAGTTTCAAGTCAGGTCCTCCAAAAAGAAGCCACTAGTCCTTGGTATTTCGCAAATACTTCAGGATGGTCTTTGCAACCTTCCAGTGTGCTTCACCTGGGTCAGACTGGTATCGACTCACTATTCCTAATGAGTATGCCACGTCTGGTCTAGTACATGTCATGGCGTACATGATGGACCCTACCACCGAAGCACAAGGAATCCTACTCATACGCTCTCTTTCCTCAGGAGTTGTCGAACAATCCTTCTTGGAAAGAGAAATTCCATGGCCTATCGGAAGATAGCCTTTCTTGGAATTCTCCATGCTAAACCTTTTCAGCACGGTATCAATGTACGTAGACTGGGACAAACCCAGAAGCTTCCTTGATCTATCCCTATAGATCTTCATACCTAGTATGAAAGAAGCTTCACCCAGGTCTTTCATAGAAAATTGGGATGACAACCAGACCTTTATTCCCTGTAATGCAGGGATGTCATTCCCGATTAAGAGAATGTCATCCACATACAGTACAAGAAATACAACTACAGAACCATTTGCCCACTTATATATGCAGGGTTTTTCTTTGTTCTTAACAAAACCATACGTCTTGATACACTTATCAAAATGCATGTTCCAACTCCGAGATGCCTGCTTTAGTCCATAGATGGACCTACTAAGCTTACATACCTTAGATTCATCTGTGGATGTGAACCCTTCAGGTTGCATCATATACACCTCCTCATCTAGCTCACCATTTAAGAAAGATGTTCGGACATCCATTTGCCAGATTTCATAATCCAGATATGCAGCTAAGGCAAGCATAATCCGAATAGACTTGAGCATTGCCACAGGAAAAAACGTCTCGTCATAGTCAATACCATAACGTTGACGATAACCCTTGGCAACCAGACGGGCTTAATAGGTCTCTACATGCCCATCTGCGCCCCGTTCCTTTTGAAGACCCATTTGCACCCAATGGGTTTTACCCCTTCAGGTGGATCAACCAAAGTCCATACTTTGTTGATTTCCATGGACTCCATTTCAGATTTCATGGCTCCCAGCCACAACTCAGAATCAGACCTCTGCATCGCGTTCATATAGGTGATTGGATCCTCGTTGTTCTCATCGAGCTCAACGGGATCACCGTCTCGGACCAGAAAACCATAGTATCTGTCCGGTTGACGCGGTACTCTACCATATCTCCTTAATGACTGGTCAATAGGCTCAAGATTTGATCTTATCATAATGGGTTCTGTAGCAGTCCTTGAGTGATTTGGTTCTTCTATCTGTTGAACTTCAGTAAGCTCAACATTGGCAGCTTGAGCACCTTCAGTAAGGTACTCTCTTTCCAAAAAGGTAGCTCTAAGACTGACGAACAATTTTTGTTCCCCAGGCATATAGAAGAAATAACCCTTAGACTCTTTAGGATACCCAACAAAGAGGCACCTGTCAGACCTAGGTCCAAGTTTATCTGTTTCCAAACGCTTGACATAAGCCGGACATCCCCAAACCCGAAGGTGTGATAGACTCGGCTTACGCCCATTCCATATTTCATATGGAGTTTTGTTAACAGACTTACTCGGAACTCTATTTAGAAGATAGCATGCTGACTCCAAAGCATACCCCCAAAAGGAAGTTGACAGAGTTACAAATCCCATCATGGATCTGACCATGTCTAACAGAGTCCGATTCCTCCTTTCAGACACACCATTTAACTGAGGCGTCCCAGGAGGTGTCCATTGAGAGAGAATCCCATTCTCTTCAAGATAAGTCAGAAACTCCCCAGAAAGATATTCTCCACTTCGATCTGATCGAAGGATTTTAATAAGCTTCCCGGTTTGTTTTTCAACTTCATTATGATACCGTTTGAACATCTCAAACGATTCAGATTTATGTCTCATCAAAAAGACATAACCATACCTTGAGAGGTCGTCCGTAAATGTAGTGAAATATTTATACCCATCCTTGGCATCGACATTCATTGGTCCACATACTTCAGTATGTACTAGACACAAAATGTCATCGGCTCGTACACCTTTTCCAGTAAAAGGTGACTTGGTCATCTTACCAAGTAAACAAGATTCACAAGTTGGCAGTGATTCACAATCACTAACGTTTAGGAGACCTTCTCCCACTAACCTGTTGATTCTATTCTTGTTTATATGACCTAGCCTACAATGCCAGAGATAAGCATCATTGACATTATCTAATCTAGGGCGTTTGGAAGAAATGTACATTACACCAATAGGCTGTGATAAAACATAAATGCCATTCTTAATATGTCCAGTCATAACCACAATATCATTCATAATGACTTTGCAAAAATCACTCTTGATTAATAGTTCATAACCATTACTGGCCAACTGGCCTACAGAGATAATATTTACAAGGAATGATGGACAATAGTGACAATCACTAAGAACAACTTTACAAGACTCGAAAAATAGATTGACAATTCCCAATGCCAGGACTGGAGCTTGACTTCCATTCCCCACATTCAGAAATCTCTCGCCATTCTCGAATCTTCTACTAACTTGTAGTCCCTGCAACGTATTACAAATATGATAAGGACTACCAGTATCTAATATCCAGTTAGTAGTATCACAAATAGAAAAACAACAAGGATTTATCATATAAATACCTTGTCCAGCAACCTTTTGCTGCTTCTTCTTTTTCGGCCTGTTCGGGTCAAGTGTAGCTAGGTAAGCGGAACAATTCCTCTTCCAATGACCCGGCTTTTTGTAGTAGAAGCATTCTGCCTGACTCTGGTCAGCCTTCTTCTTAATTTGACTGGGCCCAGCACTTTGCACCATTCTATTTTTATTCTTTTTCTTTTTCCCTTTCTTAAAGGGGCGACGCCTTGCCGCACTGCCTCCCACTAAATTCACCAAGCTCTTTTGGAGCTGGTGATCCTTTTCATAAGTCTGTAGTAACCCCATCAACCCATGGTAGTTGACTACAGGCCTTGTTAATCTATAGTGATCTAGAAAAGGTAAGTAGGAGGGAGGCAAAGAATTCAAAATCGCATCCTTCCCAAGCTGCTCGTGGAAAGGATATCCGAGTTTGGCCAAGCGCTCGATCATCTCGATCATGTACAATACATGATCAGTGACCGAGGACCCTTCAGTCATTTGAACGTTGAAGATGGTAGAGGAAACCCTGTACCTTTCAACGTCGTCTGGAGCACCAAAAGATTCCTTCAACTTTTGAAGGATTTCCTCCAGTTGGGCCTCCTCGAATCTGCGACTGAACTCGTCGTTCATAGCCGCCAACATAATGCACCGCACTGTAGTACGGTCAGAGACCTACTTTTGATAAGCATCTCTGACTGCAGTATGTGCGGTGGGGTCTGGCCCCTCAGGTGCCGAATCCGTTAATACATAAAGGATCCGTTCGTGCTCGAGAACAATTCTCAGTCTTCGATACCAGCTATCGAAGTTGGGTCCCATGAGCTTGTCATTATCTAATAATAACCGGAGTGACAGATTAGTAGACATTATCTGAAAAAAAAAAACCAAGACTATTTAGTATATGAATTATTTAAAACTTAAAGACATGGACTTTTGTCTAAAAGCTCCTCCCACTATTTGTTCAGACTAGTAGCATCTACCTCCAATCCGAAGAATAACACTTATCCCTTAGTGGGTACCAGAATCCAATAGATAATACATGAGCCCGACTATGGTCGGCCAACCCATGTTCATCTAAAGGTAGGTTCATAACCAGTTGTTTCTCCAAACAACTCCTAGTAATTTATTTTGCCCTAGGAACACTTCAATCGGCCTTTGGGCTACCTGCTAAAGAAGGTCCCAGTTAGGTCCAACCATTAACATGACTGATCTTAATGCTTCTAGCTAACAAATGATCAAGCCCGACTTTGGCCGGCTAACCTGACCACTTGTTTAAGAAAGTTGCATTATGTCATCATATAATGAATGACAATTCCAATAGTATGATGACCACCCGATCTATGGATCTGCCGATGATCACCCCACTACTGGACTATTTTACCAAACATCTTAATGGGAGGCTAAGACAAAAATTATCATATAATTTTCATCTTTTTAAGGACCTAATAATTTAGAGGTTTTATACATGTTGTGACAGAAGAGAAAGGATAAGTCATGGATTATCTTTCACTAACTTCATATGTTAATGAAAGGGTTACATTAACCACAAAATCCATGGGCACCTAAATCAGTCAAGCTGATTAACCTTATTGGCATGGGCTAACTCGAATCAATGAGCTAACTAATCAAAACTGGTTGACCATATTGGCCAAGTAAGTGAGATCAAGGTTATGGGTTAAGCCATTAACCATATTTCCTTAGACACCAATATCATTGGCCAGGAAAGAGGTAGCCCCAAAAACCATAGATCAAAAGCCATACTTACCTTAGACACCAATTGGTTCACCAATTTCGATTAGACTAGCCTAAGGAATCGGGTCCTACCATGAAGCCAAGATTAAGTCCATTTAGATGTATGGACCAATCAATCTAACTATTAGATAGATACTAGAGAAGAACCTTAACTCAACATTTGATTAAGTTAATTTTCTATTAAGTCCTATTCATCTAAACTTAGGTCTAACCCAATTAGAACCTAATTCAAGCTAACCCATTTAAACCAAAGTTATGAATATGACTTAGATCTTAAAATCATATCCTTAGATCATTTAGTCACTTAGATTTACTTAATTCATAATTAAGTTAAACATACAACAAATTGAAACATTTTCAAAAAACTTTATAAAATATTTTTACAAGAAAATCCAATTTTTAAATTTCTGTTCACTGTGAAGTGTCGACACTTCAGTAGCAAGTGTCGACACTAGGTGTCGACACTACTCTGAGACAGGTCGACATACAGAGAACCGATTTCTGTGTTTTTGTTCATGAGTCGACACCTAGAAGGCCAAGTGTCGACACATAGACACCCAAGTGTCGACACTAGGTAAACCAAGTGTCGACACTTGATCAAATCCGAGCACAGAAATGCTGAAATCCAAACTTTGTCTTTTCTAAACTTGAGTTTTATGTTAAACTATTTAATATAGCAATCATAAACTAACTTTAGAACATTTCTAAAACATTTTATGACTTCAAAATTTAGAACATAATAAAGATCAAAACATTTTAATCTTTACTTTTTTCTTTTCTTTTTCTTCTTCATGAGTCCTTCATAATGGCACCCCTACACGCCATAGGAGATCCCTTTGAATGGAAAGTGAGGATCTTGCAGCCCTACTTCTCTCCTATGACCGGACGGCCTGGTGAGGCACTCAATCCGAGTACTTGCAAGAAATTAAACTGATTTTATAATGTTTATACTAAACATTCATGCTAAAGCAACCTGGTTGCTCTAATATCAATTGAAAGGAAAACTAGTAGCGAGCATACTTTGTATTTTAAAACTTTTTCAAAATAACATGCAGCGGAAGCATGATAAAATGATTAACATTTAATCTAAGCATGCTTTAAAACTTTTCTATGCTACTTGTCCCAAGATCTTGCATGAATGATTAATATAAACAGTGAAATCATGAATTCATGCTATGAACATTTCAAAGCAACATATCTATATATGTAAAACCATACCTTGTATGAAATGGAGATGCTCTCCGCTGCGAAAGATCCAGGAGCAGAAGGAAGAACTCTGCTTAGCCGCACACGTGTCCGGCCTCTACAGGTGGTTCACACCAGGGCTCTTTCAAAATCTACTTCCACTCCAAGTGCTAGCTTATTGTGGAACGATTTGATCGGGACTCCTTTTCTTCTTTCGATGCCGGACTCTCCGAATGAATGAAGAAGCTCAAGAGGTGGAGAATGAGTGGTTGGAACCCTTCCCAAATACTCAATCCTAAGACCTAGATCTCTAGGTACAAAAATGCACACTTTTCTCCAAAAACCTCACACCTAAAAACTAGAACTTTTTCCTAGTTTCTTCCCTTTCTTCCCTTTGATTTTTTCAGCATTTATTTGCTGAGTTTTTCCTTATTTTCGTACTCCCATTTCAGCCCCTTAAGTAGATGGAGAGGGAGAGGGAGAGTGGGGAGTTATAGGTGTGGTAATGGATAGTTATGGGGAGTTATGGTCATGGGAAGTTACATAACTCCCCAAAAATGAATTTAAACTTATTTAAATTCAGATTAAATGTATTAATTGATTTTAATTCATAACTAAAATCAATTGGGTCAAGTGTGCATACATTGGGTTCAACCCGATTGGACCCAAACCCATTTTGAACCAAATCCTATTTGATTTGTTCCAGATTTTTATAGCTCAATCAAATTGGGCTATCAAGTAATCACATTACTTAATTCACCTCCATGCATCACCAACTATTAGTGAAAATTTCATGTCATAACTTTTTGTGACATCAAGTGTCTACACTTGCGAAATCAACAAGTGTCGACACTTCACAAGTGTCGACACTTTCAAGAATATCAAGTGTTGACACTTGGATAAAGAAAAATCCTTTTTCTCTGTGAGTCCACGAACGATTCCCAATCGTTCTCCGATCACTAGATCAAGTAGAAATCCCTATGGTGTGTGACCCCATAGGTTCGAACACTAAGCCGGTAGCACTGGAACATTTCCAATACCAGTCAAAGTCGCCATCTAGCAATGACACCCGACGTCCGGATAGGTCGAAGTTGCAGAGCAACAATCAAGAACCAGGAGATATGGAAACCTTGTAATTAATCCCTTTGACCTCAATGCTCAGGAAGACTTAGGGTTTAACTGCCCAACCCATAAAGTCCATCAACAATGTGTCTCAATCTCACAAGTCCTGTAATACTTTACAGTGACTACCCTAGCCAAGGTTTTGCTAAATTGAAACACAGTAAGATATCTGCTCCAAACACTTTGGAGGGGTCAATCCCATCTTGATCCGATCACCGCTACACGAGTACTTAATTATACCCAGAAACCTTCCGTCCCTGGATTAGAAATCCAGATAGTCCAGTACCAAAGTATAATGAGTTGCTCGCAAGCTACCATGACGATCTCATGTCTGAGGGATAACTACGTCCATATCAAAACTCTAGGCAAAAAAAGTACAGACGGGTCACGTTCGATGAAATGTCAAACACAACATCTGCATGCCATACCAGTGTCTCTACACTCCTTGGTTAAGAGGACAACCAATGACAATGGCACAGAATGACCTATACTTGATATACTATCATCCTGAAATAAGTGTATCATTTGGTCGCGAACAATTTTAGGACTATATGATATATCCTCTCTATATCACATACAAATAGTCCTAAGGACTTCATCACTGAAGAACTCATTACAGAAAGATGAAATAGTGATGAACTGCCAGAATAAACATTTTATTCAATAATATAATTCATATATAATTACATCAAATGTATAACTATTTACAGTAGAAATTGACTTTGTGACACATTTTCCAACATAGGACTTAGGTCTCCTCCTCGATCCCGAGCTCTATTCGGTGCTCTGGAAGGGTCTCCTCAGGCTCCTCACTCATGCCTGCACACTTGACTAGAAAATCGGCCAACACCTGGGCCTTCTGAGATGGTCTCGATCAGTACACAATATCAAACTCGCTGAGTTTCAGAGCCCACTTAGCTAAACGCTCGAAAGTATCAGGATGGCTGAGTACGGCCCTCAATGGTTGGTCCGTCAGGACCACGATCGGGTGCACTTGGAAATATAGCCCGAGATGCTGAGCAGACATTATAATGGAAAAAATTAGTTTCTCAAAGCGAGTGTACCTGATCTCTATATCTCGGAGGAGTTTACTGGTATAATACACCGATCTTTAATCTCCGTCTTCATCTGTGCAAACAAGGATCAAACTGACGGATCCTGAGATAACCACCAGGTACAACAAGAGTTCCTCTCTGTCCTCCGGCCTAGAGAACAGCGATAGCGATGCCAAGAATTTCTTCAGCTCCTCGAAGGCTTCCCTACACTTCTTTGTCCAGGTGAAGTCATGCACCCTGCGCAGCACCTTGAAGAAAGGCAAGCAGCGATCAACAGATCGTGAGATAAACCAATTCAGTGCAGCGATCCGGCCTGCGAGGTGCTGGACTTGCTTCTTCGAGGTGGGGTACTCCTTGTCGATAATTGCTTGAACTTTTTCAGGGTTGGATTCTATCCCCCTCTGGGTGATCATGAAGCCCAAGAACTTTCTTGCTGTCGCGTTGAAAGCACACTTCGCTAGATTTAGCTTCATCTGGTGCAGGCGAAGATTTTGGAAGGCCTCTGCCAAGTCGACGATGTGGTCTGACCTCGGCTTGCTCATTACAAGTATGTCGTCCACGTAGACTTGCATGTTATGGCTAATCTGGTCATTGAAGACTCTGTTGACTAGTCGTTGGTATGTGGCGCTAGCATTCTTCAGGCCGAACAGCATCATCCGGTAGCAATACATCCCCCGATCCGTGATGAAGGCAGTGTGCTCCTCGTCCTCTGGGTGCATCCGGATCTAGTTGTACCTTGAGAATGCATCCATAAAGGAGAGCAAGCGGTGCCCTGATGTGGCATCCACCAATTGGTCGATCTTCGGAAAAAGGAAACTGTCCTTTGGGCAGGCTCGATTGAGGTCGATGTAGTCCATGCAGATCCTCCATTTTTTGTTATTTTTCTTGACCATGACCACATTCGCCAGCTAGCTAGGATACTGCACTTCACGAACAAAGCCGGCTACGAGGAGCTTCTCCACCTCCTCATTAATCACCCACTGCCTCTCTGGGATGAAGCATCTCTTCTTCTACCAGACAGGATGGTACTTCGGGTCGATGCTTAACCTGTGACTGATGATGTCGGGGAGAATCCCAGGCATGTCCGTCATTGTCCAGGCAAACACGTCTGTGTTCGCCCGGAGGAAACTCAGCAGGTGGACCCATTCCTCTTCTTGCAGCTTGGCCCTGATTTGCACTATCTTTGTCAGGTATGCTCCGAGTGGATACGTAACAGATGCTCAACTGGGCCGCCCCTGGGGTCCTTCGCCCTTTGGTCGAGGTCGTCGATGCTGGAGTCCTCATTGGTGGTTCTGGCCCCTAGGATAGTTTGTAAATAGTGTTGGATCGGTTGAGGTGCCCCCTCATCTCCCCTACACCATAAGGGGTGGAGAATTGCACCAGCAACCGCTTGGTAGAGATGACCGTGTCGAACAAATTGAGCCCAGGGTGGCCAAGGATCACGTTGTAGGCCGAAGGAAGCCTAACAACCGTGAAGGTCATCATGATAGTACTCTGCCGAGGTGGTGATCCAGCAGTACAGGGAGAGTGATCTCTCCTTCAACTCCCACGGAGTTCCCGGTAAAACCGACAAGGGGGGTGTGCAAGGGCTTCAATTGAGCAGAGGATAGATTCATCCTGGAGAAAGCGTCGTAAAAAGAGACATCAGTCAAACTTCCATTATCGACCTTAATTCGCTTTATAGAATGCCTGTCAATCATCATTTCGACAACCACAGCATCATCATTTATATTTTGGTTCCCAGATCCCTCCTCCCTCATAAAGGGGAGTACATTTTTCGACTTCTCTCCCTTTCGGGCCCTCTTAGAAGTGTGCTCTATTCCCCAGCATATCATACCCACAGGCTTTTCGATGGATCGGTTATCGACTGGAGGGACAGGAGGAAGAGCAGCAAGTACTTGAGGTTTCGTCGGGGCCTTGTCCCCCATGAACTTTTCGAGATAGCCCCTCTTTATCATGTCTTCAATCTCTCTTTTGAGGTGGCGACATTCTTCGATGTCGTGATCGTGGTCATAGTGGAACTGGCAGTACTTTGTTTTGTCGCAATCGTTGGATGGCCTCAGCGGGGGAGGGCGGCATAGATAACGCTCGCCCTCAATTTCCATGAGGATCTTCAACCTCGGGGCGAGAAGAGGTATGTAGCTTTCTTCTAGGATGGGACCACCCTTCGGCTTCGACCCAGGTCGAAAGTTCAGGGTCAGCCCGGGCTTCCACGCCCTGGACATCTCCTCCGGAAGCTGCTTCTTCAATGGCTTCCCGTCCAGCTCCCTCCTTGTACGGTCCTCCTCCTCAGCGTGGATGTACTTGTGAACACAGAGGAGGAGGTCGGAGTACGTTTTTGATAACTTCTTGTCCAGGGAGTAGGTTAGACGGGAAGTCCTAAGGCCTCTCTTCAGCGCCAACATGGTGACTAGCTCGTTCAAGTTGTAGATCTCCAGTGCGGCAACCTTGAAGCGGGTCATGTAGTCCCGTAAGGGTTCGTGGTCTTGTTGCCTGACGAAGAAAAGACTGTCTACTTCTCGCGGTACCTTCCGATAGGCATCAAAGTGAGCCACGAACCTCCTTTTTAACTGCACAAAGGAGTTGACGCTTTTGGGCTCGAGGCGGGTGAACCAGACCCGAGCGGCCTTTTTAAGAGTGGCTGGAAAGGCGATGTAGAGGAAGGCGTCGGTCGCCCCCTGGACTCTCATGAGAGAGCCTTGTAGCTCTTTAGGTGGTCCAGAGGATCGGTGGTCCCGTCGTAGGGATCCACCTACAGCATGCGAAACTGACTCGGGATCGGCTCCTCTTGGATTTCTCGGGAGAAGGGGGGATGGGCATCATGGCCTGCCGGCTCATGGGAGGATCCCTGTAAGTTTATAAACTGGCGAAACAGTTTTGCTAGCTTACGCTCCTGTTCCTCCAAGCGCCTTTCAGCCATGCGCCTGATGGCCTCGTCGGTGGAGCCATCTGTCGAGGCCATCGGAGGAGACAAAGATGACAGTTGAGGTGGGTCATGATGGGGGGCCTTGCCTCGACGGCTTCAGCGGTGCTTAGTAGCGGCCTGCCCAAAGGTTGGAGATCGGCTCTCCCGGTCGACAAACCCGGTCCATTGTCTCTTTGCTAGAGTCCGATGGCTTCCTCGGGGATCAGTTGTGGCCCGCGGTAGTAATAGCCTTCCTTGGAAGGAACGCACACTATCGCAAGGTACAGTGGCTTGGGCCGCAAGAGTCCCTGGCTATGGGTGGGTGGCCAAGGACCGGTGTTGATGCTGCAACTATTGCACTGCCACAGTCATAACCTGCATCTGTTGGGCGAGCACGGTAAACTGGACATCCGCCGGAGGTGGTTGTGTTGGAGCGGGAGGCTCCCTTTATGGACTGCGCGGGCCCCCATGAGGAGGGTCTCCCACGTGGCTGGTGGAGACCTCCCGCGCGCGCGTCATCACCATGCTTCGGGTGGAGTTGCACGTGTGGGGATTGATCTGAGTCAGACTATGTCCTGCCCCCCTACCTGGCATACCAATATGTTGTCACCTACATCGTCGTGGCTTATAGTTCGGGGACAATGCCATAAGCTGACCTCATACCTGGAACCCAGCTCGCACCCTGGACCTGCAAAATAGAGGAGACCCAGGCCAGGGATCTCAGCGAGGGCACTCCAACGATCAAGTCAGTGGCAATCTAGGAGAACAGATCCTCCCAGGTGGGCCCCTGATCGAACCCCATGCTTGGAGGAGGAGGTTTTGCTTTAGAAGAAGAGAGTTAGTGAGAATGATAGCAGTGGAGAAGAGCTCGAGCTATGGTGGCTGTGTCCGTTAAGACTCTTCCGGCGAGTTCTCCGGTAGCCTCAAAGCATTCCATCCCTTGCTCACCCCTCTCTTGCTTGCCCTTGCTTGCTTCTCTTTTCGAAGGTCTTTAAAAATCCTTTTGAGGCTGCAGATCCTTCCCTCTACCTACCTCGGGTCCCTCTCTCTCTGCAGGTGCAGGAAGGTCAACGATCCGCAGTGCTTCATGCTGTACGCCCCTGTGCCTTTCCTCTTTCATGATAGGGAGTCATGTCGCAGGCTCTGACCTCCCAGCCGGTCACTATACTTCGAGAAATTTGGCAGGGCCTCGATCTGGGAGCAGTCGTCCCCTAATTTGAATACTTTGGCATGGTTTCCTCTTTCGGGTGGTACAAACGGTCGGTTGAGAAGTGCAGTGCTTGGCCAAGGCACCTTTTCCTATCTGATTTAAATAGTGGCGGGAGAGATCATGGCACCTTGGGGGTGTCCCTTCGTGGTCCTTGGGAGGCGCGTCGCCGTCCAAGGAAGGTGGTGACGTCCTCTTCTTTCTGCTTCTGAATCTCTTGGAGCACTGTGGACCTTGGCCATGGGAACGATCTCCAACTGTCGGACCTCTCGTTCGAAAAGAGCTTGGCCCGAGAAGAAGAAGCTCGACTTTGGCTGAGGCGGACTCGACCTTGAGGGAGCTGCCCGACAAAAAAGTTCGAAGAGCGGGAGCTCTATTTCGACTAAGGCGGGCTCAACCTCGAGGGAGCCGCCCGACGAAGAAGCTCGAAGAGCGGGAGCTCTACTTCGACCGAGGCGGGCTCGACCTTGAGGGAGCCGTCCGGTGAAGGAGCTCGAAGAGCGGGAGCAATATTTCGACCGAGGTGGACTTGACCTCGAGGGAGCCGCCCGAAGGAGCTCGAAGAAAGGGTCTGACGTGGCAGCTTCTGCCAGCATGGCATTCGGCTGGATCCGACTGAGACTCCACGTCAGCGATCTTGCCGCATCAATTATTATTATTATTATATGTATCTATTATGATTAAACTATTAAAATGATGATGAGGACTTTTTATTTCTTTTCAATTATCGAGAATAAATTTATTTAAATTTTTATTGATTAGGAACATTTTTGTTCCAAAATAATTTTAGCACATCTTCAAGGAGTATGTGAGGTGATTATCACTGAATTTATCATTAAATCTCTCATCATTGAATAGAATTTTACGGTACCGTATAAGATGATCATATCATCTAACTTACATCATTTCAATAATATAAAATATCTTTCCGTATCAAAAAGTACCTTAGAGTGACTGTAGACTTATTTCTCATTGACATCACTCATTCCCACACCCTCCCACTGGTACATGAGCTCCACGGAAATGAATGACCATGTAACGCCGAAGGGATCTGAGAGTGTAGAAATTGCCGCTGGAATGTCAGATTTGGTTTCAAAGAAGGATTAAACGAACTGAAGACTATTATAGTTCGTTGATTTCGCTTTAATCTATTAAACATTAGAAAATGATCAATTTAAAATCCCATATATTGCAGTCGGACTGGTCAGTGAAAATGTAGATTAAAACCCACCAGGACTCCATATTTAGTAATTATCCAATAGGTGCAAATAAAATAAACAGGTGGTTAATTTGTAAGCCAATCTAGAGTTAACCCTGGCTTTAGTGACAAAACTATTTTTTTTATAATCTATTTAAAGGTACCTCTACGGGATAGTGCGGCTGATAAAGACTTGGCTCCTCCCTTGCCTAGTCACGAATTCGAGAAATGATCTCGTGGATGACTTGATTAAAATTCCAGAATTTCTGGATGCACGTAACTGGAAAATAGATCGACTGATATTTCGACGTCGTTGAGGGACTAGGTTGACGTACTCACCAATTTAGATAAATCCTAGAGGATGGGAAAGATATGAAAAAATTACGATCTATATCGAACCAAGACCTAACAGGTTAGGGATCAAAATGAGATACTATACCGGAATAAAAACCATCACTATCCTTTTTGTTCTATCAAAAAAAAAAAATCTATTTAAAGGTATATTTGCGCCATTTTAACTAATGCAAATAAGTGAAAGAACTAGATAAATAATCTACCGGTAGTTTTTGTAGTAAGAGGGGGAGGAATAAGGATACTAATATATAGCACTAATGATAATAATGATGATAATAATAATAAAAAATAATAGTAAGAAAAGAAGGTAGAATAATAATGCAAATGGACAAGAAGACGGATACCTGCAGCATTGATAAATCCAAATACGACCTTTTCTTTAAAGTGAATTTTGCAAATCATCAAAAAGCATTTAAAAATATTGAATTTATTTCGTACTTCAGCACCAGCCAAGAATGAATCTAATATTAAATACTTGGAATGTGGGCGCCAAAGATTCGCTTCCTCCATCCCAGGCGTGGCTGTCCGCAAATGGCCTCATCTCAGTCAGAAAATGTCCAATGATGCATATTATTTTTACAGTTTTTTCACGATGCATATTATTTTTTACAGTCATTTTTCATAAAAAAAATGAATAAGTCAACCTCCATCCAAAAATGAGTATATCAACTTGATAGCCACTGATAATAGATAAGTGAACAAAATTTTACATATATATATCCCTTACTTTTTCACAACCACGAACTAACAAAAAATCCAAAATTATTTTATTATTATTATTTTTTATTTTATTTATAAACTATTCTTTCATTGAAATACGTCTACATGGACACGAATCCCGCCCTCTCGTTTGTGAACAAAGTCCACTACAATCCGCACCACCCGCCAGCGGCTAAAAGCCCATCTTTGTTATCGGCGGACAACAGGCTGCACAATATTATTATTATAATAATCAAAATTTTAGATTCCAGCAGTACATTTGGAACAGGATATCTTATTATATGAGAAGACAAGACATCTCACCAGCATTTCAATATCCTAATCGAAATGTCTTAATATATTCTTTATTGAAGTGTAAAGAAGGATTGGAACACCAGCCCATCCTGTTTCATTAAAAAATATGGATAATCCTATCCTTCAAAATTTAAAACCTTGATAATAATACTGCATATCGATAACAAGAACATATTTGCAACATTTATAAATACAAATATAATATAACCCATAAAGTCAATTTTGCAAATTATCGAAAAATAATTTAAAAAATTGGAGTTGTTTGATACTTCAGCACGTATCCTGTTTATAGGCATGTAACCGAGTATAACTCTAATATCAAATATTTGGAATATGGTAGCTAAAAATTCACATCTGTAGTTCAGAATTAACATACGAGATGAGCAAAAAGCACAGCCATATCATGGGAGGAGCTATCCATGTCATGTGAGGAGATACGCCGAAATCAGAATGTAGAAACCCGGATCACCATCCCCCTTGTCCAGAACAACTTTCTTATGGAGGCCTCACCATTTGCTTATGACTTAGAACTTATATCATGATCGGTTCCCCAGAGCACCAACCAATTTGCAGGGCTTCTAAACATTTATACCTAAAAGAGAAGCCCCGTGTACTGATGTCACCAATAATTTACTCTGCACCAGTATAAATATGTAGTAGTTCCAAATCAATTTACTCATAACACTTTCAGCTGCACAATTGACCTCAACCTGGTTTATCCATCCAGTCCTGAAATTTCAAAAAAAAAAAAAAAAAAAATTGCAAGAATTTCAAATACTCATATAACATTCTTCAGATTTGTCCCTCATTAAAACAGTAATCAAATGTTTAAATTTAAATCATATAGTATTTATTCTAAGATCAACAGCTTAGAGATATCGCATTGTACACATGATATAGTTGGTACAAGCATGCCTACAAAATAGCTGGTAAAAAGGCAGAAGAGCTGAAACCAGATCTTGTCAGTTGTGATTCTAGAATGTGTAAGAAATTAGCAGGGTCCTTGTATTCATTCATGCTGCATCTCCCAATAGGTAGTGGCGGCCTGATGAACACCAATGTCTGACAACCCTACCCAATAAGAACTTGAAACGTCCCTCAAAAAAACAAAAGAACAAAAAAAAAAAAAAAACCTGAAACGTGTCAACTGAGACACTGATCAATAGCAAGACTACAAAAATCATCATGTGGTTTGCATTAAAAGAGAGTTTCCAAAGGAATAATCCTTTACAGCAGCATGATGATGGTTGGTTAGCAAACTTTAACAATTTTTTAACACCCTTTTTATGTTTAGGTGGGAAAAAAACCTAATCCCCGCTCCACCTTTGATCTGGACTACTGTATAATAAGCATAGATTACCTGATAAGATAACAGCTGATATCTTCCGCGATGCACCTTAATCTACACCAAAGAAGATATACGGACTGATAACAATGGTATGTCTGGTAAGTGAACATGGTGGTCCACGTACTTGTTCATGTTACTTCTCTCTAAGCGTAGTGGTCCACTGACCTACTCATGGCAGCCTCCAAGGGAAAAAAGAGAGTTGGACCCACATAGTGGAGGCAATGAAGCAAGACACCATAAAATGCTTGAAACATGGCTCTCGAACATAAACCAAGGCTAATAATCTTGAAATAAAATAGAATGAGAGTTACCAGTCCAGATTATTATCTGAATTTGATATCATATCTGGTGCATTGACAGACAAGTTGATCACGTCATGCATAAGATGTTTTAATCTGTAGACAAGATAAAATATCACATCATTGGCATCAGATATTTTCTTTTTTAACGTCCAACCAACTTAGTAACATCACGAGCCTTGTGACAATGTATTCAGGACAGGATTGATCCAAGTTATCTTTCTAGTTGCTGAGATAATTCATTTAAGTATTGATTAGAGCATTTGGTATTCTAAACGTCCTTTTGAGGATAGAGGATTATCTTGTGCGCATTTGAACAGATATCCTTTACAATAATGAATAGAAGATCAAGGAGGTGTGCAGCAGGCAGGATCCATGTGACTTGTTGTATAACAAATATAAGCTACTCAGTGCAATCCGCCTCAGTAGTTAAGAAAATTCATACATATCCTGATCATAAGTTAATATATGACAAACAAAAAGCATCATCATATTTCCATACTGCTCTAAAGTTACTAAAGTGGATGCATTAGTCTAAACAACGAAAAAGCAATATTATCCCATCGTTCTTTGTAAGTGGCTGACACAAAAAAACCAAGCAAGTCCCATGCAATTACACCAACCTAGGCATGTGTGCGCCGATATCCAAAGAACTTTGAAATGTATGTGAACTTATCTTGTGTGTGCCTGAAAGCACTGGCACTATATTTTCTTGCTCGCCATTGATCTGCATGCATCATAGTTTTATTTGTGAATGCTACTGATATTGATATTTATCCTAATACTTCATCATGGGCACATCCTAAGTGTAAGCGGTTCCTTCATCCGGGTGACTCTGTCTGGCCACCTGAAAAATCTGAAAACCTAGAATCTTTTCAGATTTATGAAAGATTCTGTTGCCACTTCAGCAGTGAAGATGGGCATTTTAAGTTAGATATGATATCAGCTAAACAAAAAATATTAGAAAAAAAAATATTTTAGGAAAAAGTTCAATATTATGTGGATGCTAGTGAAATCCAGAATCTTAGCTTTATCTACAGAGATCTTCCACACAATGGATGGCATGGCACTTCCAGAAAAAGCATAACTAAATAAACATGTCTCAAAAGTTTTTGCATGATTGTGCATACATACATATGCATTTATAAACTTGAATACACAAGAAATATAGAGAACAATTGAACAATCAGAAGTGTAATGACAAAAAGGTTTCAAGGCAGCACTACCACAAAAAGGCAAGCAGGCAAGTGCATGCCTCAGTAACACAGTTATGCTTGTAGCATTTGACAAAGTCTAAAGGACCACAAAATAGCCAAAAGGATTAATTAGGTTGAGTTCTTCCTTGTTCATTTGTTGAAACATTTAGCTACTTAATTTTAAGATAAGTTGGAAGCTAAAATTAAACACATAGACTTGGTTGTAAAACTGCATATTTGCTGACGGGACAAAATAGCCAAAAGGATTAATTAGGTTGAGTTCTTCCTTGTTCATTTGTTGAAACATTTAGCTACTTAATTTTAAGATAAGTTGGAAGCTAAAATTAAACACATAGACTTGGTTGTAAAACTGCATATTTGCTGACGGGACAAAATAGCCAAAAGGATTAATTAGGTTGAGTTCTTCCTTGTTCATTTGTTGAAACATTTAGCTACTTAATTTTAAGATAAGTTGGAAGCTAAAATTAAACACATAGACTTGGTTGTAAAACTGCATATTTGCTGACGGGACCATTTTTTTGGGGAAAAAAAAGGTCCCCGGATCAGATTGGATATCTCTCAAGGGTGAGAAACCTGTGCTTATGAGGGTTGTCCATTAGAAAGATGCTAATTCAGCACTGCCACCCATGACCATGTCAAAATCTGCATAACATCAGACTATTGGCAGCCACCAAGTACAGTCATCTCTGAAAATGAGCAGTATCTCACAATCTCACTGCCTCTAGTGTCTTCACTTTGCTCAAGGAGAGCATCTTGTGCAAGAAACATGACAGATATATCCAAAGTCATGCTAGAATTCAATGCTCGGTATAGATATTCTTATGGCAGATGACGTGAGTCAGCAAGGCAAACCAACAGTGCATGAAGACACTTAGTTTTTCATGCAAAAAATAAATTATTCCTATTCTAAACAATGATAGGACCACGCTGGAAAAACTTCTAAACTAGGTGAGAGCATAGATCTGCTGAAAAGACAGAAAAGCTCAATAATTCTAAAAGTCTCCAATCCCGTCTCACAATGGTCTGCAAAAAGAATATCATATCACCCACAGAAAACACTATCATGTTAAGTTATGAACTATTGACTTGAAACACTAAGGCTGTGCACCATCATTTTTTCTTGATTCATACAAGTAGGGAATAATGTGATTTAATATCTTACCTGACAACTGCAGTCAAGAAAAATAACAGTACCCTCCATAAAAAAAATAAACAAAGACTTCAACTTGGGATATCTCCACCAATGTCAATGCTTGATTCAGGTGGAAGAGTCCAAGGGTCACCCAAATCATCCAATTTCTTATTATGATAAACCCATCATTTTCAATACATATTTGATATTTCTCCAGGAAATGTTAATAAAAATATAAAAGCAGGATAAAGCCGGGTTATCTATTAACAGCACCTGCTACTCATGATAAAATTTTAATTATCCATATAAAACTAGAATTTAACTAAATGTCTAAACTTTTTTTGTTGGATGCTTAATAACAGCTTATTCTAAATAAAATATTATAAACTTGGATCTTGAAAAATCAACTTTGTTAATTGACATTGGTCAGAACACAACATTACATCATGTAATGGAAGTAAAAAAAAAGAATTATTAAAAAAATGTAAGAAGAAAAGAAGAATAACAAACCATTGTCAAGATCTTGTGATCAAGGTCACAACGGCCTTCACCAATTTGGGTCAGTTCCTTAAATCTGGACTAGCTTCGACTTTCGATTATAAGATCCAGATATAGAACTTATAATTACATATACAGGAAATGACAATTCCATTTTCTACAGCCCAATTGAAGTATTTGATCTTTAAAAAGAACATTTCATCATTAATAAGATTCCAAAACAAAAATTAGCAACTTCATTAGATATTCAACTTTCAAAGGTAAAGAAAAGAAATTTAGTTGCTTTGGGAACTAAAACCTAGATGAAGTTTCATATATATGCACCCATTTTTAAAAATATAATTCCTAATCTTTAAATAGTTTTCCATCTAAAGGAGAAGCGAGTTGATGCATGTGCAGGGCAAAATATGCTTAGTTAATTACATTCAAACATGGGATTTGGTTTGCTGTTGAAGGCCAGAAAACTCAAGAGATATTATGCAACTTTCAACTAGTGGATTTGTAAGAAAGATTTGATCCTCAAGATGCAAAGGATAAAAATCTTGTACAGGTGATGATCATGGTAATCATGATTTTTTAAGGCCTCTCTCTCTCTCTCTCTCTCATGTGGTCAAAGTAAGATATAACATGGAATATAGGGTGGCATAAATGTTGGATAAGATATATATATATATATATATATGGGCTTTATAGTTGCTCCAAAATGAATTTCCTATGTTTGCATAGGATGATTACTTGCCTCTTCCTCAATTAAATTACAATTTAGTCATGTTTCTAGTTTTCATGTTACTTCGTTGTCTAAAAAGAAATGGAAAAAAAATTATGATCCACGACAAATCCAATCATCTCACACCCTCTATGATTTATGACACAATCCTGATCTTGATAACAGCCAGCAAAGATCACTGAACCGGTATTGGAACCCATACAATCGCCGATCGATATGGTACCGTATCATATCAACAATTAATTTTTTATTTCTTGTTATTTTAAATTATTTTTTAAATATTTATCGAATATTTTTAGATCCAAATAAATATTTGTTGATACTAATTGAAGAAATTTTCATAAAACAAGATTATCAATAATTAATTATAGAGAAAAATAGTAGAGGGCGAGGGGCTCGGTGAAGTGGGTGGCATAGATGGGATAGGAAGAGTTGAAGGCAATGCCGATGAGGTGGTCACAATGAGCGTGGATTAGAAAATGGTACCGCTTTCGCCAAGAAGCTACCGTTCACGTATCCATCGAGAATGGCAACCCCTTCTACATCTCTATCAGCATCGCTTTCTCCTCTCTACCATCACCTTCTAGTGAATCTTCCTTATTTATCTCCTATAGTCTTCTATTTTGTTCTTTCCATTCCTCCTTGTAGGAGAAGAAAGAGCGAATTGGATGATCATTCCCAATTACAAAATTTTCAATTTATCAATTTTTCCTCTTCTATAGTTAACATTTTTCCTGTCATTCTGGTGTGTAGTTTATACATGTATTTTCAATATCTAAGACTTAACAAGTATCTGCACTCTTGCTTTGATGGTTTCGCAATATTGCAATCTCTAGGACAATCAAGTTAGCATTATTTCTTGTTTAAAAATCAATAAAAACTAGATGGTGTCTTGAAATAATACTGGAGATCCTACCCTGACCTAACTTACTGTATTGGATTTGTGCAACATGATTTATCATAGAACTTTGAATCAGATCGAACTTGCTTCACCTTATAAGAAGGGGCTTGGACTTGAATTTAACTTAGCTTAATATTAGATAAGGTTAGAAATGATGGAGATGCAAGATAAGCTTTTCAACTAGAAGCTGCAATTAAATTGGTTGAGGTGCAGTTAGTATACAACTTAGGTTAAGCTAATTTTATGTGCCAAGCCAATCAACCATCATTAGCATGATCATTATCATCCTAATTTCAATCCAAAATTGGCACAGAATAACATGGTTTAATTACAATTAAAATTACTTGGTTTATGATCTTTGTGCATATAAAAACAAAAAAATTATTTATTTTTTAAAATTTTTAATCCAAATATATATTTTTAATTTCAACAATTATATACTTAATAAAAATAAAAAATATAATTAGAATCAGTTGGTTTCGGTCAGTTTAGGGGGCCAAACTGTTTTCCACATCCGAACTGTACCAGTCACCATCCAGTATGACATGGTATGGACTGTACTGGATAGTTCGATATGGTACGGAAAATCCTAGCAGTAAGTAAATCTTATTCCCACTTTTTGGGTTGATTTAATTTATTTTTTCTTGTCATGTTTCTCTAAGGGCTAATCTTATATATGCCATCAATCCCACTTTTGTTTCACAACTTCCATGCATTCTATCTTAGTTCTAGCAATCTTTCTTAACCTTCAAGAACATTCCAGTTAGTCTCATTAGCAGTGCTTCCTTGAATCAATGTCATATTTACCTAAATAATATCAATATGCATGATGCAGCTTTCTCTCAAGTGGTGAATGTCTTATGCTTCGTTCAATGAATTCATTTCTAAAAGTATATTCCTTATTTTAACACATCCACCTCAACATCTTGATCTCTATCAAACATTTCGTCTATTGAGATCTTCTTTGCTTCCCAAAAATGTTTACTATAATATAGCACTACTTCACTGGTATCTAATAAGACTTTTCTGACTCAAAAGCATTCTCTATCACACTGTTGGTCGCAACCCTTTGTAACATCCATCCCACATGAAATCTATTATGTACCTTTACTTATCTCTCCATCTCACTTGTTCAACCGGCTTATCTTCCCTTATGCTCTATAATTAACACCAAATGCTACACTAGCTTCCTCATCATGTTTCCTTTCCTGTCAGCATGTTTACTATTTTTCAATCTTCAGATTTCTCATTCTCCTAGCAAATCCTACTGGTTATCCACCATGAATTTCATTTTTTATTTTTTGGCCCAAGATTTCCAGGTGTATTAGCTAATTATGCAGACATAACAAGGCATAATAGGTTGTCCATGATGGTCATCCCTATCTATACAGTTGTTGCACGATTCATACTATATGAACATTTATATATTAGAGCAATGCTTAAAAAATTATGAATATGATTAAAGAAAAAAAAAAAAAATTGTTATAGAAAAATTGTAAAATGCTTAGAAAAATTGCAAAACTAAAATCATCAAACCCAAAAGCATGTAAGATACTATCCTAAGGCATATTTCCATCCCTCATGAAGGAATATTCGAAAATACTATCGCAAGAAACGACCAAGATTTCTCTACCTGCGAGCATGATTATGGAAGAAGTTGATGGAGACTCTTTCAGCACCTAACAAAAAACTTTGAAACAAGGAAACTTTAGAGGAAAAAATACTAAAGGAGAAAAAAAGAGAGTACCAAAATACAAAATAAAATCCTTATCTCTTTAGGCCTCCAAAATGATCTTTTTATAGCCTTAAAAAATATGACTATTTGGATTTTCATTGGCCTATTAAGGCCTAATTAAATGTCCAATGGTAAGAAAATTAAAAACTCAATAATTAAAAGCATAATGGTCAAAAAAAAATAAAAATTCAACGGTCAAATAATTAGTTGATTGGTGAAGAAAATTTTGAGTTTTCCTAACAATCCTCCTCAAACTCAAAATTTTTGAAAAATAATAAAATATAAAATTTTGAGTGCTTATACTATACAATCGATGAGGTGATTTTAACCTCACCTAGTATGAATAGTTTCCATCTAAAAGAATTGGAGTGAACCAAGTCTTGAATTATGTTTCATTGACTAAGGCTTCAACTACCACATACATAGTATAGAATTTTCCATCGCAAGTCTATGCATTAATGGCCTTGCACATGTATCTTGATTATTTATGAGAGTTTCTAAAGATTGCCAATATCTCTAGTTGCGATCATGTACGGATACTCTCATATATGTGAGCCCCTCCAAAGATGTGCAGTGTCACGTCTCGAGAAATACCTCCCGGATCTTATTCAAAGATAAATTATTCCTTACCACTATATAGGAGCACTAATTACTATAGGAATGTGATGGAATCTATGACTCCTATATCAAATAAACAATATATGCTCTCTGACCAACCAATCAGCTTGTTATTATCGCATTGAACCTCTTTTAAGGGATCTCCTATCATAGAGGTTAGGTTCCCATAACTGAAAGGTTCTTTATAAGCTAAATTCTATCCCCCTCGATGACTATAGGACCTTAGTCCGATTTAAGCCTTTAATTATGCAAATTGATAAAAAGAAGCTTTTCCTATAAGTTTTTAGTCATACATGAATTTAAAATCATGATATAAAATAGCATAGAAAGATTAGTTTATATATAAATTCTCATAATGAGATAACATGTATCTTGTATGCTCACAATCCTTTCTGTGTGATGGGTGCTTGCATATATCTTATGTAGATTAGGTACCGAGATAATTAAGCATCAATATAAATATCTAATTAGATATGACGCAAAAAACAAAATACATCATTAGGCAATAGATAATTACTACAATTCAAAACATACCTGGTAAATATGTTCATTATATGCAAGATAAAGTACCAAAAATTAATAAGACAATCATTCATCATGGAACATATTTAAAGTATAAAGGTATAACATCAAGAAAATTATAATATGATCTAGTAGTGTCATGATATGATATAAAGACTACATGAATTCACATCAACATACCAGTCTAAGTATTATAAGATAAGTCTGTATGCCACCTCCATAATATGTAGCAAGTAACCAAGCATTAGTTTAGTAGCAAGATAAAACATTTTTACCAATTTATTACTTGTTCCAGCCTATATCATCACTTTAGGCCTACATAAATGTGTATCAAATAAATATAACTAGTACAGACCAATAGTTATTACACCATGCATTCTCATTTTAGTCAAGGTATAAACATCCATAATAGCCTTGTTTCTATTGAAGGTGCTCTCAAATTTTCCTCCAATGATTTTTTTTCTTTTTTTAATTCTGAAGTAGATGAAGGTCCCGCATAAAGAACGGACAAGATCATGACAGAAAATCATCATTTCATATCAGATGAAAGATAAGAAATCAAGATAAATAAACTATATAAATATTATACTATATTACCATTGTATAAGCTTCCAGTTGTGCTAGGACTATGTCATTACACCTATAACATAGTCATAAATACATAAACAAGTTACATATTTACCTGTAATTTTTTTAATTTTATTTTTTATAAATTAGATTTGAGTTTATCTTTTGTTAATGTGCAACTTGATGAAACGTTGTCATAAGACAATCTAGGAGAAATTAGGAATTTAGGATATAAAGCAGATGCTAAATAATAATCAACCCATATATTTAAGATGATTAATAACCCTAGATATCTATAGATTAGTAAAGTCCTGTGTTTAGTCATTAGGAACATGTCCATAGACCTGTATAACATAGTTAAAATCAATCTATATTTACAGGAAAACAAAAGAATGAATTAATGTACCATTGTTCCATCTGCTTAATCTTTATAATCACATTTTTCTATATTAGTATGTACCAAATATTGGCATGGAATATTAGCACTATGTTTTGACCAATATGGGTATAAGCCACAATACACAGATCAGTACCTTATCTCTTGCACTGAACAACATAACATAATCAATACTAATTCGAAGCGAACGGTATGTTGCTCTGTAATCCATCTGATTTACTAAAAGTTAGCATAGAGTGTCACTAAAAAAAAAATTGATTCTATCACTTTATGCTCTAAAGATTCACAATGATATGCTCCAAAGGTCCTTTTTTTTTTTTAAATGATCGACTAATGGACTAAATTGATTAGCTTCATAATGATGGATAATGTATTGAACCTTTATAACTTATGACTGATTAAATACATCAAATACTAAATCCTTTGTATGCACATACAAACATCAGTAAAAGTACTACTACTATATAAAACAACCCTGAACTACAAAATTAGTTTATCAATATAGCCATGCTAAAAAAAATCACAGTATACATGTTCCCATGTTTCATCATGCATCACAGAGAATCAATGTAGATGCTAATATAGAATGATACAAATTGATATCAGGATGGTAGACATGTCTACCAAGGATGAACAAGCTACAAATGAATCAAACCATCAGATTCTGGATCATCAAAAGCTTTTTGAATTAGCCAAAGGAAGATTACCATCTATTGGGAACTTGATTCATGGATTACAATAGATTTTTATACTAGCTATCAATCCAAGCACTACCTAGTCCCTGACCAGGACAACTTATTAGGGAAAAGAGGATCCTACCATGAAACCAAGGAAGCCAATTGGACAATAGGGAGACCTCGTATTAATTGCAGTTTAAACTCATGCCACCAGGGATCAACCTTCAAATTCCCTTAGATCTGGGTATGAGTTGGTCAAAAGTGAAGCAAGTAAATTCCAAACATTTTGTTGAACAAAATATAATTAATAAAAAACACCAACTCAAATGTTTTCCCAATCTAAAATATCTTTCAGACAACATTTTCATCACCAAATCATACACAAATACATCTATAACCATTTTTATGGAAAAGATGATATCATTGTTATCATCCTCATTATCATGCAAGATTTTCTCCAAAAAAACGAGACTACATATGGAGACAATATCAAAATCTAAAGAGGCTTGAAATATCTATACCGACTATGGATTATAATATATAACTAACTGCAAATCTTTAAAATTTACAATCATAATCTTGGATTAACACCTTGTTAGTTTCTTTAAACACAACCCGGGAAGTATGCCTTAGATTGTTAAAGCAATGCTTAAAAAATTATGAATATGATTAAAGAAAAACTAACAAAAAAATTAGTTATAAAAAAATTGTAAAATACTTACAGAAATCACAAAACTAAAATTACCAAATCCGGAAGCATGTAAGATATTGTCCTAAGATATATTTTCATCCCTTGTACGGGAATAGTCGGAAATACTATCCCAAAATACGGCCGGGATTCTTTCGCCTGCAAGCATGATCGTGGAAGAGGTTGATGGAAACTCTTTTAGTACTCAGCAAAAAGACTTTGAAACAAGAAAACTTTGAGAAAAAAAAAAATTTAGAGAAGAAAAGAGAGTACCAAAATATAAAATCCTTCTCTTTAGACCTCCAAGATGGCCTTTTTATAGCCATAAAAAATCTGACCGTTTGGATTTTCATTGGCCTATCAAAGCCTAATTAGATGTCCAACGATAAGAAAATTAAAAGCACAATAATTAAAAGCATAACGGTCAAATAATTAAAAATTCAATGGTCAAACAATTAAAAGCAAAACGGTCAAATAATTAAAAGTAAAATAGTCAAAAAAATTAATTGATTGATAGAGAAATTTTTTGGATTTTTTCAATATTATAAGTATACAGCTTATGTCTGATAACACTCATAATACTCTATGCATGCTAGTAAATAGTACTCTCAATATATCCAGTGTACTCTTTGACTTTGCTTCATATAAGTCAAGCACAATCAATCTCATCCACTGCATGTGGACCACCACAAAATGAGAGTTACATCAATTGATAATACTTCCCTCATTTTGTGGTAATCCACACTGCAACTGGCTTTCATCTTAAAATTTCTGCAGCAGGTTGACAACCATTGCACATTTTTAAACAAGTTTTGCATTCCTTTGTGCTAATTGTGCTCTGCAATACAAGACCCACATCAAGAAATGACCTAAGTTCTGCCTTTAAACATCTTTTTCCTGTACAATCATCATATTTGACTGCAAATGGGCCACAACAATGAAGTTAAAAATAGTTATCAGCAGAGAGCTCTCTTATTGGCCAAAGCCACTCCTTGTACTAATCTATGTCAATAAAATGATCAGTAGTTACTGTATGAACACTTGGTGTTTGTAAAGCACAATCATTTCAAAGTTTTTCACACAATTGGACAGTTTACAGCCATTTGACAGTTTGCAACCACAGATATGCATGTTGCCAAGAACACACGTGTTATTGGAAGGAATTACTTTATCCCCTTCTCAGAGAACCGAGATTTTAACCTACTTCCATAGTGGAGCTAAAGAATAAATCTTAAAACAATAACTCATGAGGGCTGTCAGGTTGACATGATTGTTTTCCTCCCCTGTTCAATTTCTGATGGCCCACCAAGCAAATCAACTATGCAGGTCCGGTTTACAAGCATATTATACTTAATCATTTGCTGTTTTCAATGGTATTGGAATAGTGAAAAAAAATAATTCATACAAACACTAAGAGACCACATTCACATCTTACCCTTTAGGAATGACTTACAGGAAATAACATAACACAACTGCACAAGTTCCAGCCTCACAGGCTTGAGTTATTCCAGGAATAAGAAAGTATTGTAAATTACAATGCAATTAATTCTTTGTCAACAAGCACATCATCAGAACATACACCACAAAAGATTAAGACATTCAGGTATCCTCTATAACAACGACTTCTACATGACTTGAAAACCTTTTTTGATGATTACAAGACTTGAAAACTTGATTTCACATCAAGGTACAAGATATCATTCTATTCTAGATATATTTCATAATAAAAAAAGGACTTAATTTATTAGCATCATTACTGAAATGCAGGAAGCAGTGGATGAGACAGCAGCTGTAGAAACAAAATTGACTGAAAAAACCCCTGATTCTAATAAAAATGAGCAGGGATATGATTCCAGCTAATAAGCATTTGGATTCTGGGCATAGAGAAACATGTGCCTACAACAAACTCTCAAACATCCATTTTCAGGTGTAAACAAAGGAAGAGTCAATCACACTGTGCATAATAGAGATGATAAGGATTAAGTCCACAACCATAATAAGGGCTGCCAATAGCTCAAATTTATGAAGCCTACCTAGTTTTTAACTTTAAGTTCAACAGAAGCAAACCATAATAGGTGCAAAGACAGCATTTATATTATGGAAGAGAAAATTGATGGCATGCTTGTTTACAGTATTCAGTTAGACATTCATCAAAAGATAGTTGAATGAAATTTGCCTAGTATCCAGTTGTATGAGCACACTGTAGCAGATATATTTTAAAGAAAAAGGCTGTTGTATTATATCATTCTTAAAATAGATTGTGTTATACTGTTTGTTCATGAAGTCCATACATGTCTTTTTTAATGTGATGACCAGCTCATAAGACAGTTATTCTTTATGATATGATCCATTTTTGTCCTTTGAAAACCAGAATAGGGGGAAGCCTGGCCAAAATTGGGGTGAAGGTGGGACAAAGCCAGCTGGGAAGAACCTAGGTTACTAGTAACCAACACCCAGTGACTATCAACTAAGCCAGTTGGCACCCTCAAGATGATCATAAAGTTCAAAACGACTTTCCATGCTGCTAGCTAGAATGGTTACTCTTTTGAACATGATACAGTATGGTGAGGGTAGCTGCAAGATAATAAAAGAAGATATTTCTTAAGCACCAAATATTTAGAATCAAATGATGAAATTTATTGCCATATTGTCTTCATCAACAAACCAAATGATGCAAAGACTAGGCTCAATTTTTTTTCCAGAAGCTGAATGGATTCTTGATTCTTCTAAGCATGACGTGATTTTTCCCCTTAAAATTGAGCTAATAATTCAACAATGCTTATATATCTATTGCAGTTTATGAAACTACCATTTTTATAGACAATATAAGTATCATGCGAGAAATACCAATATGAAACTAGTAGTGATGGCACCTCTGTCTCATATTAATTTTCAAGTTCAGCAATGAATAGGCCAAAACGACACCTACCATTATCGCACATTTTGAGATCCATAAATAATGGAAATTTAGAAACAATAAATTGAAAAACATCAGTGTGATAAAAGTCAAAGTACAAACTAGTAGGATCAGACCATTTAGCAACCATGAAAAGAGGTTAGATTTGATGGTATCATAGTAAGTTTTTGCAGAATGAGAAGTTCAAATAAATATGTAAGAGATGCCATATTGAAGAGACCCTAAGGAGATACTCTCTCCCAGTGGCTACCATCCCAAAAAAGTACAAGAATTTAAAATTTGACCACAGCAACAGCAACATAAACATTTGGACAATTATGGATCATTCCTTATAATATCTCTACCACCAATTTGAAAGAAATGGCATTCTAATAGTTATCAGTTATTTGAAAAAGTATCTGTTTAATCAACATATTATTTAAAGTAATTCAGATCAAATAGCTGATCCCGGAACAAATGGCATTCTGATGACTGTCAATATTTTTTTTATTTTTCCCCAGGTTTAATGTGCTTTTCTGTTGCTTTATATATGGTAAAAGTTACTCTTCCCTTCTGATGAAAAAAATGCCCTTGTGTTTTTTTCTGTATTTCCTTGCATTGAAATAAATTTAAATAGATGAATCTAAAAGCAAATGACAAGACACAAGGATACATGTGACACAAGTCTAAAAGATTATTAGCACAGTGCTAGAAAAGGTACCGCTTTCATGATCAATACATAATGCATATATCAAATGACAACATGTAATCACTAGTGGTAGCACCTTCAAGCCCCATATAGACTTTCAAGTTCAATGATGAACAGTAGAAACTAACTCACACCATCACTGCATATCCATGACATAAACAATGGAAAAGAAAAAAAACAAAATGCATCAGCATGATAAGAAGGCGACAATATCTAAATAAGATCATAACTCAGAGCAAAAAAATTTTATAAGTATCAAAAACAGGAAGATAGCAACCCATCCAGAATGAGAAGTAGAAAGGCTGCATTAAACTAACATCAACAATTAGAGGTCCAGAGTAGATCATTCTCTCATGGTCACTAATATGTTCAACATATTAACTCAGGATAACAGCAAGAATTAAAAATTTCCACCACAGCAGCAATAGCGGAGAAGTATAGAATCTATTGTTCTAAGCTCAGTACTCAGTAGTCTGTACCGCCAAATCACAAGGAACTGTACTCTAATGAGTTACTCATTTATTGGAGAAATATCCGATTGATCAGCACATACTTCTATTAATATAGGCATTGCTAGGCCCCAGAACAAAGGGCTCTTTGATATTGGTGTTTATCTTCTAAAATTTGGCTGGCTTTTATATGATCCAAAAATCCATTTCAGGATACAAACAAAAGGATATATTTATTTATTTATTTATTTATTTTTGAGGGCGGGGGGGAAGGTTTGTGTGCATGTGCTGAAGGATGGGGGATTGGACATTGTTGCCCAAGTGTAGCTCTGTGCTTCCAGATGATCCAAAATTGTTGACCTAAAATGTTCCATCAAGAAACTAATACAAGAAGAATTCATGAGAAAAAAAGAAAAAAAAAACATCAACTCAACCACAAACCATGATTCAATCATTGTCAAGACCATGATACTTGACGAATGGAAAGACACCAGACTAATTTTTGATCCAAGGTGGAGGCTCTAGCTGGTGATGAACTTGATTATACCACAAGAAGGGAAACATTAGTTAATTAAAATTGTAAAATATAATAACCAATTGGCTCAAACATATTCCCAAGCAAGATCTTTTTCATAGTTTTAAAAGATAAGCTACATTTCCATCACACTGCAAATTGCAAGGTCATATGCATTTCGATATCGTTATGTAATTATCTCTCCTAATAACAGTCTAACAAGACCAGGTTCAATTGCTTTATTATGGTGAATGAATTAGAATGCAGATTACAGAACCATGTTGATGTACAACAAGTGTCTTCGGATTACTCAGAGAAGTTGGAGTGCACAAAGTTGCCAATCAGTTTGGGTGTTCCTGCCAAAATGCGCAAGCTTTTTAAAAATTTCAAGTTGTTCTACTACTTTTGGCAAATTAGGAGTCCATAGGAAGTGATGATTATGTATGGAGACATTGATCATAATAATACTGAAATTTGTTCTCTTTGAATTTTTTTTGCTCCATATTCCTTTAACAGATGGTGTTCTTCTTGTAAATAATGGTGCTTGTCTCTTTCCTTTGCGTGCTCCTGCTATGAAAGGTGGTGTTCTTAACATGAGAAGGATGGACTGGAGATCAAAATCTATTGCAGATTGCAGGATTGATAGAACATGCTAAAAATTTTCATATGCTTTTCTTTAAAAGAAAACATGAAAATAAGATGGGAAAAAACTTGAAGAAAGCAACTACTAAATGAGTCAATCCCACACCTCACAGGTCATGGATGGGGAACGCAATTTTTATTTTTGTTAACAAAATTTAGTAGAGTATTTTTCAATGCATCCTCTTAAGCTATAGTTCAAGTTCCAAGGATGAAACCGAAATGCAACACCCTCTTTCTACAGTCACTAGGGTGAAGTTAACATTCTGGTGTGTGAAAACAAATGCAGATTCGATTTTTGTAAATATTTGCAATGGTGGCTGTTAAAATTGGACAGATATACCATGGTGCAATATGGCAAGGCAAGGTGTTTGACAATTAACGAAGATATTCTTGAAATTTTGAGTTTTTTAGTGTCAGACAATTAATTTTCTTGGCTTGTCATTGTTATACATGTCAAAAATGATCCAAGGATAAGAGTCAGAATTTCCCTAGAGGGTCAATGAAATATCTATTTCTTAGCAAAGAGTGGTTTTTTCACAATTACTATGTTTATGCATCTCTGTTTTGATTTTCTCTTACACATATTCCGTAAAAATAACTCAGTTTTCCTTTCCATCATTTTCTCTGTTTTTTCTCAATGGCATGCATTTGATTTGATGACCCTAGAAGCAGACAACAGTGATACATAAAACAAATTGCAGAGCATATGCAAAAAGCTATTTACTACGGTGCTAAGAATCACTAGCAATACAGAAACTCTGTGACCATGCAGATTTTCAAGCTCAGCAATGAAATGGGGAAAACAATATCACCATTACTGCACATCCATGATTTGCAGAAACAACAAGCTGGAAGTGCACCGGCTTGGTAACAAGCAAGATAAATATCCAAGCATATTCATATTTCTTAGCAAAATTAGAGACCATATTAGGTCCTGATATGCAATGATATTATAGCAAACTCCAGGAGAGATCAGAAGTTAACAACAAATAAATGAGGGATCTATTGAACAGAGTAAAGATCGAAAGGAATTATTGGCTGACAAGTCATTTGTATGCCAATGCATCAATTTGACCTAGATAACAATAATGATGTCATGTAACGATATGTTATAAGCTCTCCACTACCAACTTGCAAGAAATGACCCTTCAGTTAGTTGTAAGCAAATTGAGCAAGCATAGATCTCACCACCGTATGCTTAAGTAATATAGAAAGAAATAACAGAACTCAGGGCAAAAGCCACTCTAAAGATGATGTCTATCTTTAAACTTTTCCCCTGGTTTAAAGCTACTCAAAAACCTATCTCAGGATACTAACAGAAGAAAAAAAGGGTTTTGGGTGGTCAAGAAACTTCGTCTTGTTGTTTAAATAACTAGAATTGACATATTGCTTCTAAGGTGAAAGATTACCTCCGGCTCACTGCCATCCAAGCCGAAGATCACGGAATAATCCATGCTTCCCCAACATTGCAAAAATCATGCCATCAGCATCAGTGCCGAAATTTCAATTGCAAAGGTTCAGTTCCTGATCGGGGATAATTGACTACCTTTATCATCCAAAAACGCTGTCACAGAATCAATCAAGAAACTAATACGGGAAGCCATGAATACAGAAATCAAGAAACCAACATAAGAAGAATCCATGGTCAAGGAAAGAAGAATGGAACGTGGAATCGATCACGTACCTCGACAAAATCACAGTTAAGACCGTCGTATTTGACGAAATGAGGAAACCGGCCTCCTTTCGATCCAAGGAGGAAATCCCTGGTGTCCGCTCAAAGCGTTGCCGAAGATTCTATCAAGAAACAAAGATGGGAAGAATACATGATCACGGAAATCGAGCGAGAAGAATCCGTCGTGGAGAAAAAAAAGCATTGCGGGATCGATGCATGCCATGATTAAATGGTTGCCGAGACGATCGTATTTGACGAAGCGGGGCAACCCGGACTCCTTTCGATTCAAGGAGAAGATTCTTGGAGTCTTTCTTGTGGGCTTCGACATTTAATGGAGCGCGATAATGTTGGAGAGCTAGGGTTTGGTGGAGCGATCGAGGATCTAGGGAATTGGGTTTTGGAGGAGGAACGAGGACTCTGGTGAAAATCTGTCACGTTCGCATATTCTAGAAACGATGGCTATTTTTTTCCTTTGAACCGGCAGCTTCACAAAGCCCTCGTACAAACAAGAAAAACGAAGCTTTGGAGCCTCGAGGAGAAGCAGAAGAGAGAAGGGAGAGGCCTCCGAGAGAAAAAGGCGACGCGGTCGCGCGCGGGTGGAAGAATAAATCGAGGCTCAAACTCGTTTGCTTTCCAGGACCTGCTTTAAGAGGCGTGCATGTACAACCTGACAAATTTTCACCATTCCCGTATATGATGGTCTGTAGCACATATGCTATAGAAGTTTATTCCAAGACCGCTTACACTTACGCCGCTTGCCGTATTCATAGTGTTTGGTGATGAATCAGAGAAAACTTCACTGATCTCGCTGCAGAACATCTACGTTACGCGCAGAAGGGGTAAAAAGGAAGCGCCTTTAATTCATGCAGCAACCAATAATAGAATGTTGCGAGATATAAACCAGTAAGTTGACTAGATCTCGGCCGTGTCCGTATATCAAGGCTCTGCATCCTGATTGCTTTAACAATTCGAGAGAACACAATCCAATAATGATTTATTTGAAATTGGCCAAGTAGGTTTTTTTTTTTTTTTTTGATAAACCGGATTGTGCATTATACAATCCTAGAAAAGATACAGGGAACCGAACAATAAAACATCTGAAAGATGATGACGTGTTGAGAGTCCAAGAGATATTAGTGATTCACCATAAAAAAAACCATCCAGTCAGCAGCCGAGTTACCTTCAAGTCAAATAAAAATTTATTGGTATATTGATACATTGAATATCATCTTACTTCATCTAATTGGAGCAACAAAGATAGAAAGCAACATGCCCCCCAAAACACACACAGAAAAACAAAGAATTTTTTTAATAATATATTTTAAAAAATATTTATAAAAATAGGTATTTGTTAATATATTTACCAAACTAAGTATGGAGGATGACGTGGAGCTGGGTACGATGAAATCGCCTTTGGCAAAGGCGATTTCAAATAAGCTTAATTTTTTTAAAATTTGATCCAAAATTTGAGATGACGATTTCAATTTACGAAAGACGATTTCAAATACCATCAACTTTTTTTTTTCAAAATTTAATTAAATACCATCAGCTTTTTTTCCAAAATTTAATTAATAATTTCAATTTAAGGTAAATAAATAATAAGTAAAAAATAATATTAATTAAAATTTTATATATTACTTTAGGCAATATTAATTATTATATTATTTTGAAATAACATTAATTAAATATATAAAAAAAATATTAATTTAAAATTAATAATAAATTAATTAAAAATAATATTAATTAAAATAACAATTAAAAGATATTATAATAATATATTATAATATATTTTATATTATAATAAATGATGTGGCAAGATCGCTAACGTGGAGTGGCTATCAACGCCACGTCATAAAAACTGTCGCGCCAGGCGTCGCATCGGATTCCCAGCTCGGGCTCCTTCACCGGGCTAAGCTCCCCAGGGAGAACGGGACCGCCCGTCGAAGTCGAGCTTCGTCCTACGCCAGGTCGAGCCCGGGATGCCTAGGCCGGAGCTAAGCGGCGCCCTCCAGAGCGAGCCCCTCGAAGATCGAGCCCCGTGATCAGAGTCGAGCTCAACCCTCCTCCGCCATGTGGAGCCTCTCAGACGTCGAGCCCTATGGACCGGGCCCGCACTCTACCCTCCAAAGCGAGCCCCTCGAAGATCGAGCCCCGTGGTCGAAGTCGAGCTCAGCCCTCCTCCACCATGTGGAGCCTCTCCGAGGTCGAGCCCTCTAGATCGGGCCCGCACTCTGCCCTCCAGAGCGAGCCCCTCGAAGATCGAGCCTCGTGGTCGGAGTCGAGCTCAGCCCTCCTCCGCCACGTGGAGCCTCTCTGAGGTCGAGCCCTCTGGACCGGGCCCGCACTCTGCCCTCCTCTGCTGAGACGAGCCCACGAGGTTGGAACGCTTGGATCGGAGTCGAGCCCTGCTTCCCCAGCTTGGCCCCCACCTCAAGCATAAGCACCGGTGAACAAAGGGATAGCACCGCCGTCCCACGAAACCGGTGAACCATCCGAGGACTACACTGAGACATCCGCCAGGCCGCAATGACCACCTACGGCCGCCGGTTACACCAGAAAGGAGAGAAGCCCACTGATGAGGCACCACACTCCTCACCAACCACCTGAACCACCCGAAAGAGGGGGTCAACTAGGAATTCGAATCTCAGGGGCGGCGGCCCTCCGATCGAGGTACTGCCAGGTTTCTCGGAATGAGGCAATCAAAGGGAATGTCAGAACATATGACAGCTTCCCTTATCATGAATCGAGAAAGGCGCCTCGGGAAACTACTGCACGCACCTAACAGTCCGGCGGAGATCCCAAGACAGGCGCCCAACGGTAACCTAGACTACAAAGCTCGAAGGAAGCAAGATAAAGGAGGTAACATGCAATACACAAAAACACAAGTGCAAGCTCAACCAGAGAGCACAGCACCACAAGCAAACCCAAGCAAGGGCGGGCGGAAAGGCCACCCAGAGAATCCCTCTAGCTAGGCCGCTCTTCCCCCAACGCACTTGCATTCCACTCTCACACCATTCACTCCTCCTAGCATGGAGTCCATCAAGAGGGGCTCGACCAGGAGGATCTGTTCCCCTGGATCGTCACTGACTTGACCGTCGCAGTGCCCCCCGCCCGGGTCACTAACCCCTGTTTTGCAGGTCCAGGACCATCGGAGGGTCAAACAGCGAAGGGAGCACACCCCGGTGCCGACAGCAGCTACGGGCCATGGCGATCTTGGTGGCAACAGATTGGCGCGCCAGGTAGGGGGGTACTGTGAACAGTCTTTGATCTAGTTCAACACCCCCAAAAGTTCCACGGGAGGATGGTGACGACACAGGCGCGAGAGGCCTCCACCGGTTGTGCGGGGGACTCCCCCTCTTGGGGAGAACCCGCACAACCCAGAGGTGAGGCCATCCGCTCCGGCTCCACCACCTCCGACGGAGTCCCAGCTGGTCGCACTCGCCTAGCAAATGTAGATCCTTGCCACAGTAGTGCGCCAGCTTCAGCACCAGCACCGGTCCTTGGCTACCCACCAACAGCCAGGGACTCCCGTGGCCCCCCGCGACAGCCTGCGTTCCTTCCAAGGAAGGCCTTCGTAGTCGCGGGCCATTACTGACAACTGGGGTAGCCATCAAACTCCGACAAAAAGACAACGAGCCGGGTCTGCCGACAGGGAGAGCCGCTCACCAAACCTTGGGCAGCAGTATCTAAGCCCCACCGAGGTAGGAAAAAGTAAGACCCCCCGCCCCGGGTGCCATGCACCCATATCACCTTCTCCGTCTCCTTCGGCGGAGGGGTCCACTAATGAAGCCATCAGGCGCGCGGCGGAGAAGCACATGGAGGAGCATGACCGCAAGTTGGCAGAGTTATCCCGCCGATTTGCCAATCTACCGGGCTCAGCAAGCAAGCTAGCGGACTACGACGCCCGTCCTCCTTTCTCCAAGAAATCCAAGGGAGCCGATCCCGAGTCAGTTCCGTATGCCACAAGTGGATCCTTACGATGGGACCACCGACCCCCTGGACCACCTAGAAAGCTACCGGGCCCTCATGAGGGTCCAGGGGGCCACCAACGCTCTCCTCTGCGTCGCCTTTCCTACTACTCTCCGGAAGGCGGCCCGGGTGTGGTTCACCCACTTGGAGCCGGAGAGCATCAACTCTTTCGTCCAGTTAGGACAGAAGTTCGTGACCCACATCGATACCTGTCGAAAGTTGCCACGAGAAGCAGACAGCCTCTTCTTCATCCGGTAGCAGGATCGCGAGCTGCTGCGGGACTATGTGGCCCACTTCAAAGCTACCGCGTTGGAGATCTATAATCTTGATGAGCCGGTTGCCATGCTGACACTAAAGCGAGGGCTCAAGACCTCCCGCCTGACCTACTCACTCGACAAGAAGCCCCCCAAGATTTATTCCGAGCTCCTCCTTTGAGCCCAGAAGTACATCCACGCCAAGGAGGTGGATCGTACGAGACAGGAGATCGACGGAAGCCAAGATCCAGGCTGAACTCTAGGAGGGGGCCAAGACCGAAAGGCACCCACATTCTCGAGGAGAGTGCCCGGAACCCGGAAGCCAAGATCTCAGGCTCCGAACTCTAGGAGGGGGCCAAGACAGAAAGGCACCCCCATTCCCGAGGAGAGTTACACCCCCCTCCTCGCTCTAAGGATAAAAATCCTCATGGAGATCGAATGCGAGGACTACCTGAGACGCCTGCCTCCGATGAAGCCCTCCATTGGCCGTGACAAGGCGAAGTACTGTCGTTTTCACCGCGACCACGACCATGACATCGAGGAATGCCGTAACCTCAAGTGAGAAATCGAAGAATTCATCAAGAAGGGCTACCTCAAGAGGCTCATGAGGGGCAGACCTCAAGTGGAATCCCAAGCGCTCGTCGCTCTTCTACCAGTACCAGTAATCAACAACTGCCCTACCGAGAAGTCAGTGGGTATGATCTCCTGGGGAGCTGTAGCGCATCCAAGAAGACCCTGGGGGCAAGGCATCCTGAGAATGTACTCCCCTTTATGAGGGAAGGGGAAGATGGGGGAAAAAATGTAAATAATGATACCGTGGTCATCGAGATGACGATCGTAAAGCATCCTATAAAACGCATCATGGTTGATAGTGGGAGCTCCACATATGTGCTTTTTTATGATGCCTTCTCCAGGATGAACCTTCCTCCCGATCAACTCAAACCTATGCATACTTCCTTTGTTGGCTTCACAGGTGATTCTATAAGGGTGGAGGGAGAGATCACTCTCCTGGTCACCGCCGGGACCCCATCTCGGTAGAGCACCGTTATGATAACTTTCATGGTTGTCAGGCTTCCTTCCGCCAACAACGTGATCCTGGGCCGACGCGGACTCAACCTGCTCAACGCCGTTGTCTCCACCAAGAGACTATTGGTACAGTTCCCCACTCCCTACGGTGTTGGGGAGTTGAGGGGAGCAACCTAGCCGGTGCAGCACTGCTTCCAAACCCTCCCTAGGGCCAAGGTCCCCGAGGGTGATCCCATGGTAGATGATCTCGACCAGAGGGCTCAAGACCCCAAGGGAGGCCCGGTCGAGCGCCTACTCTCTTATCCGCTTGGAGATGACCCCACGAGGACGATGCAGATTGGAGCCCAACTACTCGAGGAGGAGAGGGCTCAACTACTGGAGTTCTTGTGGGCAAGCGCAGATGTATTCGCTTGGACCATGACGGACATGCTGGGTATCCCTCCTGGCATCATTACTCACAAACTGAGCATCAACCCAAAGCACAGGCCAGTTCTGTAGAAGAAGATAAGCTTCACCCCGGAGAGGCAGGCAGCTATCAAGGAGGAAGTGGACAAACTCCTAACCGTCGGTTTTGTTCGGGAGGTCTAATACCCGAGCTGGCTGGCGAACATGATGATGGTAAGGAAAAACAATGGCAAGTGGAGGATCTGTGTAGACTACACCGACCTCAACAAGGCATGCCCGAAGGATAGCTTCCCTCTGCCGAAGATTGACCAGCTGGTGGACGCCACCTCTGGGCACAAGCTGCTCTCCTTCATGGATGCATTCTTCGGATACAATCAAATCTGCATGCACCCGAAGGACGAGGAGCACATCGCCTTCATCACCGACCAAGGGACATACTGCTACAGGATGATGCCCTTCGGTCTGAAGAATGCAAGAGCCACGTACCAGCGTTTGGGCAATAAGATCTTCAAGGACCAGATTGGTCGGAACATGAAAGTATATATGGATGACATGCTTGTCATGAGCAAGCCGAGCTCGAATCATATCGTTGACCTCACAAAGTCATTCCACAACCTATGGCAACATCAGATGAAGCTAAATCCAGCGAAGTGTGCCTTCGGAGTGGTGGCAGGAAAGTTTCTCGGCTTCATGATAACCCAGAGAGGTATCGAAGCAAATCCAGAGAAGGTCCAGGCGATCGTCAACATGGAGCACCCAACCTCCAAGAAGCAGGTACAGTGCCTAACAAGGCGTATTGCAGCCCTGAGCCGATTCATCTCGAGGTCGGTCGACCGTTGCCTTCCATTCTTCAAGGTGCTGCGCAAGATGCATGACTTCATCTGGACAGAGGAGTGCAGGACGGCCTTCGAGGAGCTGAAAAAATTTATCGCCTCTCCCCCATTGCTCTCCAGGCCGGAAGAGAGGGAGGAGCTCCTACTCTATCTAGCGGTTACACCCGGAGCCGTAAGCTTAGTTCTCATCCGTGCAGACGAGGACAAATCCCAGAAGCCGGTATACTGCACCAACAAAATCCTCCACGATACGGATATCAGGTATACTCGCTCCGAGAAACTCATTTTTGCACTAATAATTCTGCTAAGTGTCTCAGGCCCTACTTCCAAAGGAGGAGACAGAGCAGACAATAACGGAGCTTGGACCAAAGGAGGAGCCTTGGATCCTTCATGTGGATGGCGCATCCAATTCCGGCAGGAGCAGAGCAGGCCTCATCCTCATCAATAGCGATGGGGTTGTGACAGAATGCACCCTCCGCTTCAAATTCGCCGCAATAAATAACCAGGCGAAGTACGAGGCACTCCTCGTGGGTCTAAGAGTCTCCCGCGAGCTGGGTGTGCAGAATTTGAAAGTCTTCACTGACTCCCAACTGGTTGCCAGATAAGTCTCCAGAGAGGATGAACCCAGGGACCCCCAGATGATGAAGTACCTGGAGCGGGTCCGCTCAAGCACGACAAGCCTCCGATGCTTCAGCATCTTCCACATCCCCCGTGGGGAGAATGCATGCGCGGATGCACTGTCCAGACTCGCGACCCTACCGAACTCATTGCTGGGATGCGCCTACGTCGAGTACCTCGAAAATCCAAGCTACAAAGGCTTAGAGGAGGTGCACCAAGTCACCCCCGACTGAGCTAGATAGACAGGTACGTTAGGTACATCACCGACGGCTCCCTACCCGAGGACCACGTGGAAGCAACCCTCGTTAAGAAGAAGGCCTCCTGGTTCATTCTGATGGAGGGCCAGCTCTACCGCCGATCTTACTCCTACCTGCTCCTGAAGTGCCTCAGGGTCATAGAGGCAACCTTCGCGCTCCAGGAGATACACAAAGGACTCTACAGGAACCATGTGGAAGGGAGAACGCTGGCTTATAAAGCCCTTCGCTAGGGATACTTTTGGGAGACCATGAGGGAGGACGCCGCTGACTTCGTTAAAAGGTGCGACAAATGCCAGCACCATGCTCACATATAGCACCAGCCGGCGGTGCCGATCTCCCAGCTCTCAGCCCCTTGGCCTTTTGCCCAGTAGGGGATGAACATCTTGGGGCCGTTTTTCCCTGCACCGGGGCAACGAAGATTCCTACTGGTAGCGATCGACTACTTCACCAAATGGGTCGAGGCAGAGCCACTGGCTCGAATCGTAGAAGCCAATGTCTGCCAGTTCTTCTGGAGTCAATTATTTGCTGCTTCAGACTCCCCCGTTGTATCATCACTGACAACGGGCGACAATTCGTCAATTAGGAGTTCGAAGGGTTTTGTGCCAAACATGGCATCCAACATCGATTCACCTCAGTAGCTCACCCTCAAACAAACGGGGAAGCCGAAGTGACTAATCGGACCATCCTTCAAGGGCTCAGAACCAGGCTAGACCAAGCTAAGGGCAGGTGGGCGGAAGAACTCCCGAGCATTCTGTGGGCAGAACGGCAACCGACGAGATGCCCTTCAACCTTGTTTCGGTGTCGAGGCAATTATCCCGGTCAAGCTCGGCATGCCCACATTACTAGTGCAGCAATACGACGAGGCGCGGAACTCGGCGCACCTCCTGCTCAACCTGGATCTCCTCAAAGAAATAAGGGATAAAGCACGGCTATGGATGGCGGCATACCAGCAACAAGTAGCCTGGTACTACAACACCCGGGTCAAGCCAAAGGTCTTCAAACTCGGGGACTTGGTGCTACGTCGAGCAGAAGCATCTCAACCCTGGGAGTGCAGCAAGCTCTCACAAAATTGGGAGGGCCCTTATAAGGTGGCCGAAGCTCTCACACAGGGGGCATATTACCTCGAGGATCTTGAAGGCGTTAGGTTCTCTCGAACATGGAATGCCTGCAATCTGTGAAGATATTATCAATAATGTAAGGCTTTCCCCCAATAATAATAATAATAATAATGGTTTTTCTTTTGCACAAGTATCCACCTACCTTGCAGAGAAACCTCCATCAACGTCTTCGAGCCCAGCTCCGAGATGCCAAGACCTGAGCCAGCTCTCAGGCAACTCGAGACCGGGGCCCAGCTCTCTGGCTAGGGGATCTTCGAGCCAAGCCGCTCTCAAATCATCAATGTTTTCGAGCCCAGCTCCAAGACACCACGACCTGAGCCAGCTCTCAGGCAACCCGAGACCGAGGCCCAGCTCTCCAGCCAAGGGATCTTCGAGCCAAGCTACTCTCAAATCATCAATGTCTTCGAGCCCAGCTCCGAGATGCCAAGACCTGAGCCAGCTCTCAGGCGACCCAAGACCGGGGCCCAGCTCTCCGGTCAAGGGATCTTCAAGCCAAGCTGCTCTCAAATCATCAACGTCTTCGAGCCCAGCTCCGAGATGCCAAGACTTAAGCCAGCTCTCAGGTGACCCGAGACCGAGGCCCATCTCTCCGGCCAAGGGATCTTCAAGCCAAACTGCTATCAAATCATCAACATCTTCGAGCCCAGCTCCGAGATGCCAAGACCTGAGCCAGCTCTCAGGCAACCCAAGACCGGGGCCCAGCTCTCCGGCCACGGGATCTTCGAGCCAAGCCGCTCTCAAATCATCAACATCTTCAAGCCCAGTTCTGAGATGCCAAGACCTGAGCCAGCACTCAAGCGACCCGAGACCGGGGCCCAGCTCTCTGGCCAAGGGATCTTCGAGCCAAGCTACTCTCAAATCATCAATGTCTTCGAGCCTAGCTCCGAGATGCCAAGACCTGAGCCAGCTCTCAGGTGACCTGAGACCAGGGCCCAGCTCTCCAGCCAAGGGATCTTCGAGCCAAGCCGCTCTCAAATCATCAACGTCTTCGAGCCCAGCTCCGAGATGCCAAGACCTGAGCCAGCTCTCAGGCAACCCAAGGCCGGGACCCAGCTCTCCGGCCAAGGGATCTTCGAGCAAAGCCGCTCTCAAATCATCAACATCTTCGAGCCCAACTCCGAGACACCAAGACTTGAGCCAGCTCTCAAGCGACCCGAGATCGGGGCCTAGCTCTCCGGCTAAGGGGTCTTCGAGCCAAGCTGCTCTCAAATCATCAACGTCTTCAAGCCTAGCTCCGAGACGCCAATACCTGAGCTATCTCTCAGGCAACTCGAGACCGGAGCCTAGCTCTACGGCCAAGGGATCTTCGAGCCAAGTTGCTCTCAAATCATCAACGTCTTCAAGCCCAGCTCCGAGATGCCAAGACCTGAGCCAGCTCTCAAAGAACAAGACATGGGGCCCAGCTCTCCGGATGGCAAGTCTTCGAGCCTAGCTCCAAGACAAGACCTGAGCCCAGCTCTCAGGCAATCATTGGACCGGGGTCCAGCTCTCCGGCCAAGAAGGTCTTCGAGCCTAGCTCCAAGACACCAAGACCTGAGCCCAGCTCTCAGGCAACTCTTGGACCGGGGCCCAGCTCTCCGGCCAAGAAGGCCTCGAGCCTAGCTCCAAGGCATTCAAGCACTGAGCCCAGCCCTCAGGCATCTTGGACCTAGGCCCAGCTCTCCGGCCAAGAAGTTTTTGAGCCCAGCTGCTCTTAACTGCCAAAACCCTGTGCCCAACTCGCTGATGCTGAAGCTTGGTGACCAAATCCCAGACAAGGTGAAACACTCCTCTTTGATCTCACCACTCACTTTACAAAAAAAAAAGAAAAGAGAAGAAAAAGAAAAGAGAGAAGGTGAGGAGGGGGAAGAGTCAGGTGGTGCTCGGGAACAGGTGGCAGAAAAACTCTCATTTCATTCACAAAAGTTGGTTACAAACATCTTCGGGTCCCCGACATGCCAGGTGACCCAGACCAAGTACAAAAGAGAAAAACAAGAAAATTACTCCTCTCTAACTGGCCCCCCCGACTGGGCTGTGAAGCTATGAGGAACCTCTGGCTGAATGGCTCCGGCCTCGGGTGGCCCAGTCCCAGCCTCGACTAGTGGAGAAGGTTCAGAGGTGACAGCTTCCTCAACGCCCGACTCCATGTCCGAGGCATGAAGGTAACTGAGGCGGCTGCAGCCCTCGTCAGGGACGAATCCCTCAATTCAGCCGCATATGTACATGAAACCTTTGAAGAAGGAGTCCGACGTCATTTGATGAATCTCAGCGATGAACTCCTCCAAGGCTCTGTACCTGGCCACAGCCTCTCCAGCATCCCTCCTCTCCTCAGCGGCCTCTCCTCTGGCCACCTCCACCAACCTGGCCGACTCCTCTGCCACCTTTTTAGCCGTGGCCAACTGCTCCTTCCCTGTCGATAGCTCGGCCTGAGCATACTGAGTGGCCTCCTTGTGTCGAATGGCCTCGGCATCATACCACTTCAGCCTCTTCTCGGCAAGGGCGAGCTCCTCAGCACTCTTCCTCGAGCGGCTCCTGTCCTGGTCAAGACCCTCCCGGAGCTCCTTCGCTCGTCCCTCAGAGTCGGCGAGCTGCTTCTCCAGGTCCTTGACCCTTCGACCAAGCATTTAGTTCACCTCGGTCCTCTCCTTCAGACCGGCCTTCAGTGACTCGATCTCAACCGCAGGTTAGCAAAAAAAAATAGAGAGAGAAAGAAAGTTGAAGAGAAAGAGAGAAAGAGAGATGGAGCCACTTACCGAGAAGAGATAGGGGAAGATGGTGCTAAGCACATCCCCCAACCGCAGTCCGGCCATTTCCTGCCGATCGCATGGCTGGATTGAAAATTCCATCATGCGCTCGGCCAGTGTGGGGCTTTGGAGCAAAGAGCTCTCTAGCCCCAGCTTGAACGGAAGTCGGCGCCGCGCCTTCTCCCTCCTGCTCTCCCCAGGGGTAGGTGCCCTTGCCCCACTAGTAGGGGTAGGTGCCCTTGCCCACTAGTAGCAGGGCCCCTGGGGACAGGCTGGGGACCCGGCACCCTTGCAGACAGCGCCTCGGTCATGAGCTCAGACCTCCGACCTCGATCACAGCCGGACTCGGGGGACTGGGGGATGCGATGGCAGCAACTGCGGCCCTTGCCCGGACAACCACCTTGGGTTCCTCAGAGGAGGTCATTCCCTGTTGACCGTGCCGCCCCGGAACCTTCTGGATTGCCCGCTGGACTGGCCCCGGTGCCGCGGACGTCACCCTCTCCACCGGCGCAGGAGCAGCTTTGGTCGCCCCTGAATTCCAGCCAGCCAGCGCGGCAGGAGCGATTTCAGTCACCTCCCGACTCGAGTCGGCCGCCGCAGCGGGAGCAGCCGCAGACGCGCTCTCGCCCCGGACCCGTCTCGACGAGGGCTCTTGACCAGCCCGGTTGGCGGCCTCTTTTGGGTGATCGCCAGCAAGTCACTTTCTGAGAAGATTATGCCTGCATACAAGCCATACAATAGTCAGAGCCCACAGAGAGCAATGTAAAGAGTAGAAGAAAAAAGAAAGAGAAGAAAAGTTCAGATCGAACTCACCCAACCCATTCGTTGGGTCAACCCTAGCTTCGGAGAGATTCTGCTCTAACAACAGTCTTGAGAAAAGGGATCTGGGTGGCGTGGAGCTGCTCGTAATCATCCCGATCAGCTGCATTGATCACAGAGTTTCGATTGGAGGACTGGTCCGGGTCACTCCAGACCCAGTCGACCCTCTCAACCGTGGCAAAGAAGAACTTGCTCTTCCATCCCTTGACAGAAGAAGGGAGGTCAAACTTAATGCTCTTTGGACGGAAAGACAAAGGACCACCACCCGTCCTCAGTCGGGTGGCGCTTCAGGGCAAAGAAAACCATGAACAGAGAAAACCGGGCAACAAACCCGTGAAGGTGACAAAGCACAACAAAGGAGAAGATGACCCTAATGGCGTTTGGTACTAGTTGAGCAGGGACCAAACGATAATTATTCAACACTGACATAAAGAATGGATGTTTTGGGTAAGAACTTCTTTTCATTTTGAAATGACCCAGCGTATCCGTACCGTTGCGACCTCTCAGCCAACAGATTCGCACCACGTGTCGCCCGTCGGTGAAAAAAGCATCCCAGCCGCTCTGAATTCTGCGCCAGCATTAACTGCTCCTCGGACGTGGCCACATGGCGCCCCCGTACTAGACTGAAGGACCGATCCATGGAGCACCGGCAGTCATAGCCATCATTGCGCCAGATCTTCATCTTTCCATGTCAGCATCGCAATTACTCCCTTCGACCCGAGCACCGTGCACTAACGAGCCTCGAGAGTGGGGGGCAAATGATATGACAAGACTGCTGATGTGGAGTCACTGTCAGATGCCACGTCATAGAAAACTGTCGTGCCAGGCACCGCGTCGGATTCCCAGCTTGGGCTCCTTCACTGGGCTGAGCTCCCCGGGGAGAACGAGACCGCCCGTCGAAGTTGAGCTTTGTCCTCCGCCAGGTCGAGCCCGCGAGCCCGAGATGCCTAGGCTGGAGCCGAGCGGCGCCCTCCAAAGCGAGCCCCTCGAAGATTGAGCCCTGTGGTCAGAGTCGAGCTCAGCCCTCCTCCGCTACGTGGAGCCTCTCCGAGGTCGAGCCCTCTGGACCGGACCCGCACTCTATCCTCCATAGCGAGCCCCTCGAAAATCGAGCCCCATGGTCGGAGTCAAGCTCAGCCCTCCTCCTCCACGTGGAGCCTCTCCGAGGTCGAGCCCTCTAGACCGGACCTGCACTCTATCCTTTAGAGCGAGCCCCTCGAAGATCGAGCCCTGTGGTCAAAGTCGAGCTCAGCCCTCCTCCACCATGTGGAGCCTCTCCGAGGTCGAGCCCTCTGGACCGGGCCCGCACTCTGCCCTCCTCCGCCGAGGCGAGCCCGCGAGCTGGGATGCTTGGGTAGGAGTCGAGATTTGCTTCCCCAACTTGGCCCCCAGCTCAGGCATAAGCACCGGCGAATGAAGGGATAGCACCACCGTCCCACGACACCGGTGACATCCGAGGACTGAACTGAGACATCCGCCAGGCCGCAATGACCACCTGCGGCCGTCGGTTACACCAGAAAGGGGAGAAGCCCACTGATCGATGTGCCACGCTCCTCACCAACCACCTGAACCACCCGAAAGAGGGGGTCAACCAGGAGATTCGAATCTCGGGGGCGGCGGCCCTCCGATCGAGATATTGCCAGGTTTCCCGGAATGAGGCGACCAGAGGGAATGTCATAACATATGGCATCTTCCCTTATCACGAATCGGGAAAGGCACCTCGAGATACTGCCGCACATGCCTGACAGTCTGGTGGAGATCCCAAGACAGGTGCCCAATGGTAACCTAGACTACAAAGCTCGAAGGAAGCAAGACAAAGAAGGTAACATGCAATACACAAAAACACAAATGCAAGCTCAACCAGAAAACACAGCACCACAAACAAATCCAAGTAAGGGCGGGCGAAAAGGCCACCCAGAGAATCCCTCTAGCTAGGCCACTCTTCCCCCAACACACTTGCATCCCACTCTCACACCATTCACTCCTCCTAGCATGGAGTCCATCAAGAGGGGCTCGACAGGAGGATCTGTTCTCCTGGATCGACTGACTTGACCATCAGAGTGCCTCCACCGGAAACCCCGGCCCGGGTCACTAAACCCAGTTTTGCAAGTCCAGGACCACCGGACGGCCAGACAGCAAAGGGGGCACACCCCGGCACCGACAGCAGTTACGGGCCACAACGATCTTGGCGACAACAGATATTTTATATTATAAAATATAATAAATATATTATAATTTATTATATTATATATTATAATATAATATAAAAAATTTTTAAAAAAATTTAAGAATTAAAAAAATTAAAAAAATTAAAAAAATAATCACCAGGTCGATACCATCCGGTCGCCAGCCCGGTAACAATTCGATCAATAGCACGGCGTCAGTCCGATCCCTTGCTTAGGATCGGCGGCCGGACCGATGGTAGGACCTTGGCGGCTGGACCTATAATCGGATCTATGGCAAGACTGGGACTGGATCGGTGGCAGGACCATCAGTTGGACCAGTAGTCGAACCCTGGCGACCAGACCAACGGTCAAACCGATGGTAGGATTGAGGGCTGGACCGGTGGCAGGACAGGCGGTCGGACCGGTGGTCGGACCCATAGCAGGACTAGGGGCCAAACCAGTGGCCGAACCCTGGCGACTGGATCGGTGGTAGGACTGGCAGTCTGACGGGTAGTCGGACCAGGGCAACCGGACCGGCGATCGAACCGGTGGTAGGACTGGAGGCCGGACCGGTGGTAGGACCGGTGGCCGGACCTTGGTGACTGGACCAGTGGTTGGACCATAGCAACCGGATCGGTGGCAAAACTGGGGGCCACACTAGTGGCCGGACCCTCGCATTCGGACCGGTGACCGGATCGATGATTGGACCTGTGGCAGGACTGGTGGCCAGACCTTGGCATCCGAACCGACGATCGGATCGATGGCAGGACTGGCAGTCGGACTTGTGGTAGAAGTGGTGGCTGGACCCTGGCAGCTAGATCGGCAGTCGAACCAGTGGCAGGACTGGGGACCGAACCGGTGGTCGACCGATGATCGTAGTCCCGCGACAGCATAACGTGGCATTGAAATCATCTTTGGCACTGGTCTAGCTGTCGATCCGACCACCGGTCTGGCTACCAGGATCCGGCCACTAGTCCTGCCACTGGTCCAGCCACCGGCCCTGCCATTGGTCCAGCCCCCAATCCTGCCATTGGTCCAGCCCCCAGTCCTGCCACTGGTCCGACCGTCGATCCGACTGCCAAGGTCCGGCCACTGGTCCTGCCACTGGTCCGGCCATCGGTCCGGATGCCACGGTCTGGCCGCCGGTCTGGATGCCAGGGTCTGGCCACCGGTTCGGTCGCTGGTCTTGCCACCGGTCCGATCATCGATTTTGCCACCGGTCCAGTTACTAGGGTCTGGCCACTAGTATGGTCCCCAGTCCTATCATTGATTTGACCATCGGTCTGGCCGCTAGGGTCCGGCTACCGATCGGACCCCCAGTCCTGCCACCGGTCCGGTCGCTAGGGTCTGACCACCCATCCTACCATCGGTCCGGCCCTCAGTCCTGCCATCGGTCTGACTGTCGGTCCGCCCGCCAAAGTCCAACCACCGATCCAACCACTAATCCTGCCACCGGTCCAGCCCCAGTCCTGCCATAGATTCGATCATCGGTCCAGCCATCAGGGTCCTACCACCGGTCCGCCCGCCGGTCTTAAGGGATCGAACTGATACCGGGCTATCTACCAAACTAGTACCGGACTGGCGACTGGATGGTATCGACCTGGTGATTATTTTTTTAATTTTTTTTTCTAATTTTTTATTTTTTAAAAATATTATATTATATTATATTATATTATATGTAATATAATAAATTATAATATATTTATTATATTTTAGAATATAAAATATTTATTATAATACAAAATATATTATTATAATATCTTTTAATTAATGTTATTTTCGATTAATGTTATTTTTAATTTATTTATTATTAATTATAAACTAATATTATTTCTATATAGTTAATTAATGTTATTTTTAAATAATGTTATTTCAAAATAATATAATAATTAATATTGTAAAAAAGTAATATATAAAATTTTAATTAATATTATTTTTTTACTTATTATTTATTTATCTTAAATTAAAATTTTTTAATTAAATTTTTGTAAAAAAAAATTAATCGTATATGAAATCATCTTTATCAAAGATATTTTCAAATTAAAATTATCACGTCAAATTTCAGATCAAATTTTTTTTAAAAAAAATTTAAGCTCATTTGAAATCGTGTTTTGACAAATTGGTAATATATTTATCAAACTAGGTATGGAGGCTTGTTATGATAAAATCATCTTTTGTAAAGACGGTTTCAATTTAAAAATATTTTTGTACTGTCTTTGTCAAAGACGATTTCATTGTACTCGGCCTACATACTTAGTTTGATAAATATATTATCAAACAACTACTTTTATAAATATATTTTAAAAATATATTATTTAAAAAAGAATTCGGTGATGAATTAGAGAAAACTTCACTGATCTCACTGCAGAACATCTTTATTACGCGCAGAAGGTGTAAAAAGGAAGCGCCTTTAAGTGATGCAGCAACCAATAATAGAATGCTGCGAGATATAAACCAGTAAGTTGACTAGATAAATATTTTAAAAATATTTTTTAAACATATTTAAAAAAGAATTCGGTGATGAATCAGAGAAAACTTCACTGATCTCACTGCAGAACATCTTTATTACGCACAGAAGGGGTAAAAAGGAAGCGCATTTAAGTCATGCAGCAACGAATAATAGAATGTTGCGAGATATAAACCAGTAAGTTTGACTAGATCTCGGCCGTGTCAGTACATCAAGGCTCTGCATCCTGATTGCTTTAACAATTCGAGAGAACACAATTCAATAATGATTTATTTGAAGTTGGCCAAGTAGAACTTTACTGGTACATTGATACATTGAATACCATCTTACCTCATCTAATTGGAGCAACAAAGATAGAAAGCTACAACACCCCCCCCCCCCCCCCACAACACAACACACGCAGAAAAACAAAACAAAAGAGAGAAGGGAAATAAGCCTCGGATAAATTGACTGAACACGCATAGAGAGCTGGATGGGATTCCTATCCCCTTAGTAATCCGTGGTGGGAAGCTGCTCATGGGTCCCCTGGCTGATGAAGAGCACATCATAGACCACAGCAGCCACTGCCGCACCAATCAAAGGTCCCACCCAGTACACCCACTGGTTATCCCAAGTCCAGCTCACCACCGCAGGGCCGAAGGAGACTGCAGGGTTCATGGATGCCCCATCAAATGGCCCACCAGCCAATATGTTTGCGCCCACGGTGAAGCCGATAGCTAAGGGTGCGATCACTCCGAGGTTGCCCTTCTTTGGATCCAAAGCTGTAGCATAGACGGTGTACACCAAGCCGAAGGTCATGACAATCTCAAACACCAGAGCATTCCACACGCTCACGCCCGTGGACAATGAGAAGGCCGGAGTTGTCTGCACAGCAACACAATTTCAATCTTAGATCCAATCACCGAGCTTGTCCATCCGATCTTTATGAGAAATGATCTTTTGCTTACCAATCCTCCAGTGGCGAACTTGAGAAGCAAGCAGGCAACGACTGATCCAAGCAACTGCCCAATCCAATAGAGGATGCCTCGCAGCAGAGTGATGTTGCCACCAATGAAGGCACCGAACGTGACAGCCGGGTTCACATGACCTCCAGAAATGTTGGCCGCAACTGACACTCCCACGAACAGCCCAAAGCCGTGTGCCAAGGATGCTGCAACGAGACCCGCAGGTGTTGTCGAGCCATTATCTGTGAGCTTGTCTGCCAAGAAGAGGACAAAGCGTGCATTAGACTTTTTATATGTCGAACAGATGGTGAATTTTCTTTAAGTCATCACCATGAACTTAATTTCAAAAACGTTTTCTATTGGTGTTGAAGTCTTTGAGAAGGTGAGAGCTGTGTCAACAACTTACTGAAGGCCATCCCTGAGCCCTCTCCGGCGAAGACGAAGATGAGCACTGAGAAGAACTCGGCGAGGGCAGCTTTGACAACATCGGGATGGCTAGCCTCCCGTGGTGATCCAATTGCAATCCTGCTAATCGGCATGATTTTTTCTATATAGTTCTGGCTAGAATAATAGTAGCTCCGGAATTTAGGAGCACTTCTGCCTCCCGGCGGCTACTCTTGTTCTCTGCTTCACCTCTGGCTGGCTTGGCCGTTATATAGGAACACAGGTAACGGCTGGGAAACCGGGAAACGCCGGTCTACCGGTAACCGCACCTTCTAGGTGGTCCTGGTTAGGACAGGTGACAGGTCCTATTCAGCCGTCCATCTGTTGGCGCTTATATATATATATCACGTGGTCGGGCCTCCGCCTCGTTCTGCGTCTGCCACGTGTACTATTGATTGGCTGTGCAGCTCTGATCGGCGCTCTGCGGCGTATCTGCCGATCGGGTCGGCCGACCTGATGACGTGGCGGTTTCATCGCCTTTCCTCTTCCGCCCGACTTCCAGAAAGATGCGGAATTATTCGCCTGGAATTCCACATTTTTCCGGCCCCTCAGATTCTTGGGACCCTCACAAGTGATACTCTTCAATTTGTTCTTCATTGCATATAGGACCCGCCTGGTCTAATTTAACGGCCAGGATTGAACAGCTAGATTTAAGCAATCAGACTCCATGGATCGAACATTATCGAATGGACCGGGTCCAGCAGGCCAGGCCAGATCCCAGAGAGCATGCAGCGGATATCAAGCACCGCTTATTTGATCATCAATTGTTTAAATACAAAGAAGGAAGAAATGCACAAGTAAATATTGAACAGGTCCGCTGCGTTGATCCATCTAATAATTAGACATGGGGTGAGTGGATGCATGTCAAAACTCATGAAATTATATTATATTCGATTTTAGATGCACCACATGTACTACGGTAATCAGGTTTCTTATTTGCATGGGCTTTATTCATCATGGGAGCTTATTCCGGAATTGTTCCCCCACTCTAACTCGCCTCCGATTGTTCTAGCAGGAGATAATATCCCGGGAGTTGGTGATTACTTGCACGTTTTGTTTTGTCTTATACTTTAATCTCCGAATGATTGGATGATGCGGAGGGGGATAGGCCCGCTACCATGTTTATCTTCTCCATCCGTTAGTCAAGTCTTCTCTTCAACCGACAGTCTCTTATAGCCTTTGATATTTGAAAAAAAAAAAAAAAAAAAAAAAATTGTGCTGGGAGTAATTGAATCTTGAGATGGAACGAGAATAAGACAAGCCCAAAGCAAGAATAACCAATTATAAATTTGAATGACAATATTTATCACCGACCATTACCAAGGTAGGGGACAACACCACCACCATTACCAAGGTGGAGTGGTGCCCCCAACCTGCTTCGCCCACAAAGAATGGAGTACGCCTGCTGGGTCCTGTTTAGCTGGAGATGACCCCGTCGCTTATCAAGTTAATTAAGTACTAAGCATCGCTGTTTCCCATCATCAGAGGGAAGCACAAGCTAGCAGCTAGATTAGGCAATTAGAAAAATATACTATCATTATTGAATTAGCTGGAAATAGAATAATAAAAAATTGATGATAAAAAACTATAAGTCTAAATGTCTTGATCTCCAAAAACTATCTTTTTCATCACACCGACCGTTTGAAAGAGTGAGGAAAAAACTACTAGAAAACTATAATAAAGATAAAAATAAATGAATTTCAATCGGCTTTCCTATTATTCTATGATTGTCATTTCTATCTACCTATTACGAGTCTCATCCTTTTATCAGTTCTTTGGTGACTATATCGGCATTAAAGTTTTAGGTCTTGACTCAAAACTTGAAATTTCTCTGCAGATCTTATTTCATAGTTGCAACTTGTATCATAATCTATGTGATGTAAACAACCACCATCACTTTCCTGAGCTTCAATGATTCAGTGCAACTACTCCGACACATGACATGGCTTGGAGGGGTAGGTGCTTTGTTTAGGTCACGAGATTTTGACGAGTCTAACATTTTTTTTTATTTCACACCATCTGTCCATATGTTTTTCACTTAATCTCATAATTATGATTAGCATAGTGTCACATGTACTTCACAACATTTCTACTATATATTAATTAATGTTCATTTTGCTCTTTAAGCTTCGTTATCTTTTAAAAGCATGCCTTTTTATCAGATTTTATGATCTCGATGAAATTTAATGGACTTTATGTGTAGTTCTTTTACAAAAATTTGACAGTTATCGTCAATGCAAATTTAATCTCATATAAAAAAAATTAAATGATATTTCAAGGTTTTGTTAGATGTATAATCCTTACACAAAATATCCCCATGTATCATTGTAATCTATGTAAGTGTGAGTGAGCACTGCAAACTAGTTTCTTTTTTTGATAAGTGATATGCTAGTTGTTGACATGGCATTGAAGACTTCCTGTACCATCGGACATGCTACAAATCTCGGTGGCTCATGGTATCCGATTTGATGCGACCAGGCATCAAGTTAAGGGCCCAAACGCTAATGCCGACTAGTTGCACATCAGCAAGCGACTAGCGGCGAGTCCCACAAGCTAGCTAGTTTTACTCAAGCCGACTAGTCGCTTTCAGGCTGGATAGCAGGAACCAATTACTGTAATCTGACATGACACCCCACTCTTAAACGTGTCGATTTTCCTTTCGACTTCAACCAGCTAGTCAGGCTTATCAACCTGGTGAAACCCAGGCGTGAGGCCGAGTCTGCCCCACTATCCGATGGCTACAACAACTGAATAATTTATGATCTAACCAATCACAACTATTATGGCATAATCATAACGTACATGATCCTAATAAACTCTGATATCATAATAGAATAAAATTCTTTAATTGATGTACTAGGGGATAGGATCTTGCCACCTTAGCCAAGTTTGTTATGCTTGTTAGAGGTTGACACCTCTATAGCAACACTCTATTATACCACACAATCATATAAATACGCAAGAGAGACCTCCGATACAGGTACATTTCATACATTTCCACACTACCGCTCACACAGTCATGAGGATCACCATAGGCTCTTAGTTCCTGCTGCTGTAACCTCTCATTTTCCATACACTAACTTAAGCGTCAGAGTATTTCTGCTGGTAATACCAGTCCAGGAACCTTTGTGTAGGTCATTGGAGCGGGACAATCGGATTCAGTCTCCTTTCCCCTTCCAAAAAGATTCGAAGTATTCATCTCTGGACAACCAGATAATAACAGATTGGCATGCCAAGTAGGAGGTAGGGGGTAAAGTAAGCAAGCAATAGTTATACGATGGATATCCATTCACCAAAGCTTGGAGCCATGGTGGTGACACATGCTCAAGACTCCTCCATCAGTCATGTGAGAAACCCCTCGTGCCGTGATGATCGACACCATTAGGAGGTGGAGCTATCCGCTCCTCCGCCTCCATCACCGTTGATCTAGCAGGACTAACTCGCTGTCCTCACCAGGCATGTTGAGATGCTGGTAATGACGGTCTAGGAGCTATAGCACTAGTAGTGGTCTATGTCCACATGACAGCAGCCAGGGCCCCTAACCATCCCTATCACCATTGCTCATACCAACCACCAATCCTTCCGAGGGAGGCCTTTCCATTAGCAAGCCCCCCTTTGTCGATAGTCTCCTTCACCTCATCGATAGAGCCCTCCTTATGACGATCTCCTTCACCTCGTCAAGCTAGTCATTAGATCTCCTATGGAAGATCCCAGTACCATCAGACCGCCCGTCGAACGTAGTCTCCTACGCCGCACCGAGATGGCCCCTCTCTCCATGAGTGGCAACCGGGGAAAGAGCCTAAGCATGGGCATCCCCAATCTTCATCTACCTCGACCCTAGAATCCTCCATAAGGGATCCATTGATGAGACGATCTGGCATATGGTCGATCAATTCCTCGATGAATATGATCGCAAACTGGCTGATCTCAAATGCCAGTTTGCTGACTTCCAAGGCAGGAACTTTGAACTAACAGATTATGAAGTCTATCCTCCTCTTTCTCTTCGAGTTCTCGATGAACCGATCCCTAGTCCATTCAAAATGCCCCAATTGGACCCATATGATAGTACCATGGATCTACTGGGCCATCTCAAGAGCTACAAGGCTCTCATACAAGTTTAGGGCACCTCTAACACCCTTCTCTGTGTTGCCTTTCTAGCTATGCTTTACAAGATAGCCCGAGCTTGGTATTCCTGACTCGAGCCAAGAAGCATCGACTCCTTCAAGTAGTTGGAGAAGAAGTTTGTGATACACTTTGAAGCTTGTTAGAAGATGCCGCAAGAGACTAACAACCTCTTCTCTATCCACCAATAGGATGGAGAATCGCTTGGAGACTATATGGCATGATTCAAGTCGACCGTGTTAGAAGTCTATCATTTGAATGAATCGATGGCCATGCTAGCCATGAAAATGGAGCTCTGCACCTCCCGCTTCACCTACTCCCTGGATAAGAAACATTCCAAGTCCTACTCAGCGCTGCTAACCCATGCGCAGAAGTATATCTACACAGAAGAGGGAGATAGACTCAAAGGGAGTTGGACGAAAAGCCCTAGAAGAAGTAGGCCCATGGAGAACCAAGCAGAGCCTTGGCAGAGAAGTCAGACCCACCTAGCCGACAAGACACCAAATCAAAAGCCTTTGTCAGTAAGAATGATAAGTACACTCCTATTCTCGCCCCCAGAGCCAAGATCCTGATGAAAATAAAGGACGAGCAATACTTCCACATGCCTAGTACTATCAGTTTCATCACGATTATGACCATGACATCGAGAAATGCCACCATCTAAAGAAGGAGATCGAGAACCTCATCCAACATAGCTATCTCAAGAAATATGTATGTGGAGGAGCTTAGACTAACCCCCAAAGTTCCAGCCATCAATAGGTTCAAGTAGAGGTCGATAATGCCCTGACTGAAAGACCAATCGATATAATTTAGTGGGGGGCAGGACCAGCATCAAAGAGGCCATGAGGGGGGGAGCGAGTTGAAATTGTAATCCCCTTTTTTGACAGAGATTTTGTCAGGGTTCACAACCCTAATAATGATGATGGCATCATAGATATGATAATAAGAAAACATTCTATAAAAAGAATTATGGTTGATAGTGAAAGCTCTACGAATATCCTTTTTTATAATACTTTTATTCGTATGGATTTGCCTCTAAATCGTCTCAAACCAATCTCCATGCCTTTAGTCAGCATCATAGGAGATTCAGTTAAAGTAGAAGGGGAAGTCATGCTTCTAGTCACTACAGGTATCCCGCCCAAATAAAGTACAATCCTATAACCTTTACAGTAGTGTTGCCGTCTGGATCATCGTGGCCCATAGCTACTGGGGGCGTCGAGGGTCGCGCGTCTGCCTACTCGGGATATCTCCAGTGCCTCGGGACCTGCAAGAAATAACGTCAGTGACCCGGGCCAGGAATTCCGGCGGGGGCGCTCTGATAGTCAAGTCAGTGACGATCCGGGAGAACAAATCCTCCTGGTCGAGCCCCTCGGGATGAGCTCCATGCTAGGAGGAGTGAGTGTAGTGTGTATGGAAAATGAAAGAGTGAGCTGGGAGAGGTGATGGCCGAGGTGGTAGAATCCTCTTGTCTGGCCTCCTTCCCTTGTTTCTTTTCTTGCTTACTTTTGGCTTACTCTAGCTGAGTTTTTTACTTTGGCTTGCCTTGGAATCTTCCTGTGTCGTTAGACATGTGCGACGAGGTATCGTGCCGTAGACGGGATACCTCTCCTGTCAGATAGCCGGGGAAGCTTCCATACACTCTGACATTCTTTCTGCCTGCCCCCTTTTTTGGAAGCATGGTTGGACCTCGATTGCTGGGTCGCTGCCCTCGGGACTCGCGCTATCCGATCGGATCTTTTTTCTGGTGGTACGGCAGGTTGGTGGGGAGCATGGTGTCTTGATGTGAGTTCCCTTTCCTTCTGGTGTGAGTGACGGTCGTGGGCATTAATGGCGGCATGGCGGGCACTACTGTACGACCCTCGGGAGGTTCGTCGTTGTCCTTAGAGAGGAGGCACCGCTCCCTTGGTCGTTGGTGCCTCTGCCCGAGCTGGGAACCGAGATGGAAAGGTGGAGCCCGCCTCTAAGGGGTTCGCCTCGAGGTGGCTCGGTTGGGCGGAAGAGGGCTGATTTCGACTTCGGACCAGCGAAACTCGTCTTCGGACGAGCTCGACCTGACGAAGGTGGGCGGGATGCAGCCCAGCCCAGGGGATCTGACCTCGGAGGGGCTCCTCGTGGCGGAGGAGACTTGAGCTCGACTCCTAACCACGGGGCCCGACCTTAAGGGGTCCGCCTTAGATGGGGACTTGTACTCGACTTCGGCCTAGGCGTTCCGACCCGACAGGAACCGACCTGGCGGAGGACGGTGCTCGGCTTCGGCGAGCGACTCGTTGCTCCGGGAGAGCTCAGCCCGGTGAAGGGGCCCATGTTGACAACCCAACATAGCGTATAATGGGGACTCCATGCCAGTTTGCCCGCCCCACATCAGTGATCTAGCCACATCAAGTAGTTTGTTTGTCCTCGACATATAATGCTATTCTCAGACAGCCCGAATTAAATCTCTTGGATGCTGTCATCTTTACTAAATGCTTTCTCATCTAATTTTCGACTAAGAATGGAGTCGACGAGTTGTGCAAGGACCAGGTGCTGGCCAGACAGTGCTATCAGATAGCATCGAGGATGCAGAAGGCTGATAAAGTGCCATCTTCGAAATAGCTGGACTATAGGGAACCAAGAAAAAAGGGAGAACCAGCAAAGCAACTACTTTCTTTTTTATTTGGAGAGGACCCAGCGAAGTTGGTTCAAATCAATGCCCTACTACTAGAAAAAGAAAGAAATAAGCTACTCAATTTCCTACGGGTCAATTCAGATATTTTTACCTAGTTAGCTCAAACATGCCGAGGATTTTCCCGGAAGTAATCACACATAAGTTGAGCATCGATCTAGGGTTTAGATCAATCTAGCAGAAGAAAAAGAGCTTCACTCTTGAAAAGCAAAAAGCAATCGATGAAGAAGTCGATAAGCTACTCACCATTAGATTCATTCGAGAAGCATAGTATCCTAACTGGCTAGCCAATATTGTTATGGTTATGAAAGAGAACAGAAAATGGAAGATCTGTATCGACTACACAAACTCCAACAAGACATGTTTAAAGGTCAGTTTCCTACTATCAAAGATAGATCAGCTAGTTGATGTAATATCAGGATACAAGCTATTAAGCTTCATGGATGCCTTTTAAGGTAATAATTAGATCAAGATAGTCCTAGAAGATAAGGAGAACATCGCCTTCATGACCAACAAAGGTATTTATTGCTATAAGGTGATGCCTTTCGATCAAAAGAATATGGGAGCCACCTATCAATGACTAGTTAATAAGGTTTTCAAGGACCAAATCGACCATAATATGGAGGTTTATGTTGATAACATGATTATCAAAAATGTCAAAAAGGCCAATCACATTGCCGACTTAGAATAGGCTTTCAAAATCTTTGTCACCATTGGATGAAGCTGAATCCAAGCAAATATATGTTTGGCATCATAGCTGACAAGTTTCTTGGCTTCATAGTCATCGAGCACAACATCAAGGCAAATCCAAAAAAGATCCAAGCGATCTTAGACATGCGATATCCGGCCTCCAAGAAGGAAGTACAGCAGCTAACCTGTCGAGTAGCAGCCCTTAGCCAGTTCATATCCAAATCGACTAAGTGCTCCCTATCCTTCTTTAAGGTTTTGCGCAAAATGCATGACTTTACCTAGATGAATAAGTGCTGACTAGCCTTTGAGAAACTAAAGAAGTTCCTCGTGACATCGCCTTTGCTATCCAAACCAGAAATTGGAGAAGAACTCTTCTTTACCTTGCTACATCAATGGAAGAAGTCAGCTCTCTACTCATCCAGATCAATAATAAAAAGGTTCAAAAGCCTATTTATTATACTAGCAAAGTGTTTTATGATACGGAGACTAGGTACTCTAAACATGAAAAGATTGTTTATGCATTAATCATCTCTACTCAGCAACTCAGGCCTTACTTTCAAGCACATCCCATTATCGTTCTCATCGACCAACTGCTCTAAATGATTTTGCACCGACCTGACACCTCTGGACGACTAGCAAAATAAACAGTTAAACTTAATGAGTTTGATATCTCCTATCATCCAAGATTGTCCATGAAGGTTCAAGTCTTGGCTGACTTTATAGTGGAGTGCATGTGGTCGGATGACAAGCTCGAAGAGGTGCTAATTGAGCCATCTCTTGAGTCATTCGATACAGGTTCAACTTGGATCCTCCATATAAATGGCACTTCAAACTCACAAGGAAGTGGAGCAGGAATCATCTTAACGAACTTGGAATAAGTAGTCATCGAGTATGCACCGTATTTTTTATTTAAGGTGACTAACAATCAATACGAGTAAGAGGCTTTGCTAGCCGGGTTGAAGCTACTAACATGGCTTCCCGAGGTCGTTAGGATGGCTGCTCCCATCGCTCAAAAGATGATAAAAGTGTAGAGCCCTCTGAGCTCGGGAATGGGGGGCATCTGATATGGTAGTGGTTGACATAGCGTCGAAGATTCCCTATATCGTCGAACATGCCACCAGTCACGATGGCTCATAGCATTCAACTTACTACAACTAGGCATCCGATTAAGGGCCTGAATGCCAAAGCCATCTAGCTACATGTCAACAAGCGACTAGCGATGGGTCCCACAGGTTGGCCAGTTTTATCCGGGCCAACTAGCCACTTATAGGTCGGTTAATGGGAACCGACTACTATAGTATAGCATGAGACACCCACTCTTAAATATGTTGATTCCCCTTTCAACTTCAACCAGCTAGTCGGGCTTATCAACTCGATGAACCTCGATGTGAGGCCAAGTCTGCCCCGCTACCTGATGGCTACAATATCTGAATACTTGATGATCCAGCCAATTGCAACTGTTATGGCATAACTTATGGCGGACATAATCTTGAAAAACTTTGGTATCATAACTAAAAATATTTCTTTAATTGATGTACAAGGGACAGGATCTCGCTACCTCAATCAAGTTTGTTATACCTGTCAGAGGTTGACACCCCGGTAGCAACACTCAGTTACACCACACAAATATATATATAAGTAAGAGGGAACTCCGATGCAAGTATGTTCCATACATTTTTACATGATCGCTCGCATAGTCACATGGATCACCACGGGCTCTTAACTCTTACTACTATATCATCTCATTTTTTGTACACTGACTTGAGCATTGGAGTGTCCCCATCGGTAACCCTAGCTGATAAAACTTTTTGCAGGTCATTGGAATGGGATGACCGGATTCAGTCTCCTTTCCCCTTTTAGGAAGATTCGAAGTATTCATCTCCGTCGTCGAAGCTCAGTGACGGGCAACCAGACAACAAGACAAGACAATACAAGAGAAACAGAAGCATATACTTTTATTACAGGAGAAACAATACAATACAAGATAAATACATAACTTGAACCAATCCATGGCAACCCCAAGACATAACCTTGTTGATCCAACACCCATAAAAATTGATCAAGTTACCTCTAAAAGAACCAAATAGAAACAAACTAAAACATGACCCAAGGAAGTTACAAGACCTGGTGCATGTTATATATCCGATACAGAAACGAGAAACCTAGAACAAATTATATAATAGATACAAGAACCAAATCCCCAGAAACTGAAACAAGATCCGGAGCATATTCCAGCACCTGGAGCATTAATACTGGAGACTTGAAGAAAAACAACATGAAAGAAGAATACAAGCTAAGCTGTTACGAGCCGGAGAGTAGATAATGACCCCAATTTAGAAGCATGACCCAAAATGTTGCATATTTCAAAAAACAGCATCCATAATGGCATTCAAAATCTGAGCAAAGAATCTTGAGTTTAGGTGAGTTTGCCGATGCACTTTGTCAGAAGCATCATCCCATGGAATGGAATGAAGAGATGGAGGTATAGCTTGATTAGTATTAAAAATAAATTCTTCATTTAGAGCAGCTTTTGCAATAAAATTTGCCACCTAGTTTGCTTCACTAAATGTATGGGATGCAGTGAAGATGGTACAATGATTCTTCCATTGAATTAGATCATTGAGAATAGGAGCTTTTGCTAAGGAGGGATATAATATAGTACTACTTGCATCACCTTCTAACCAGATATTAGTAGCTTTAATAATTGCATGAACAGACATATGCACACCCATCCAAGCTGCTAACATTTCGGCATAATAAACAAGAAATGGTGGAAGTAATTTAGCCCCAGTTGCAATTTAACTTTCCAGTATGATCTCTGATTATAAATGCAGAAGCCGCCTTTCCATCAAGCACCGCAGCATCAAAATTTACCTTCAAAGTCCTCAAGGGAGGAGACTGCTACCTGAGGCAAGCAGCTGATGGCCACTCCAGTGCCTTAATGGGATCTGAGAAGGACTTTGTGATTCTTGGATATGTGTGGGAAGAAGATAGCAGAAAACATTACGCATCAATCGAGAGGGAGGTTGGACATTAACATAATGTCACCTGCCATTCTTAGCATTCCAAATTAACCAAGGAAGATTAGCAATAACTGCCTTGACTTTCTTCTCCACCTTAGCAGCTAGCAGACAAAAGTCTATCAGGCTAGGCAAAGAAGAGGGTTGGCAATTGGTGGTGATAAGAAGTGCAAGAGTTCATGTTAGGGATAGGTTTGTTGTAAAACCTTATTCCACTAAAAATTCCATAGTCAATCAAATAATCTAATAATAATAACAAGTTATAAAATCAATTTACAAAACTTACAAAAGAAAAAAGTAATTGGCTGGAGATGTGTAGTGCACAGTTTTAAAATGATTTCCAACTTTCATGCGGTTTAATTTTGAGAACTCCATTCCAAGATACAATCATATATCCCTCCTACAGGCACGACCATGAAGAGGATGACAGAGCTTCACCCAGCAGTAGAAAAATAGTATCAAAATGATTAAAAAATTGAGTGAATAATTTTAAAGATTGTTAGTTTTCTTGAAGAAGAGGATTGTTGGAGAGCAAGTAAACGGCTAAATAGTTTAATGAGTTAACGTTAAGCAATCATTAAGCAGAGGTTAACAATTAATTAAATTAATGTTAAGTAGCAAAATAAATATACCACGTCGTAGCCGTGGGCATGGCATAATCGCGCATGTGCGAGCTGAGCTGGGCCAGGCCAATGCACATATGGAGGGAGGCCAAAATAACATAAGGCCCAAGAAAGAGAAGATCAATATAAACAACTATGAAATTTTTTTCCTTTTCCATGTGGTACTAAATAATTAGAAAAGGGGTGTTAAGTAGAAGATTTGAAGGAAATTTTAAGTTTCCCTCCAAACTCTAACAATTCCCATCAAAACTCAAAATTCATGAAATAAAATAAATAGATAAACAATATAGAAGTAGAATTTTTGCTAGGTACATATACTGTGTAATGGATGAAGTATCTTTCATGACTTAACTTCACTTAGTATCTATAGTATTAATTTGAAGGAAGTGGAGTGAACCAAGTTTTGAGCTATGTTTCTTTAACTCAAGTTCCTACTATAGTATGCACAGCATAAAAGCTCGTGTCATGAGTTTGCACATTAATAATCATGTACAAATATCTTGATTTTCATAAGAGTCTCTAGAGATTGCCTATATTTCTAGCCACGACCATATATGGATACTCTCATATAGATGGGCCCCTCCAAGAATGTGTGTAGTGTCATATCCCGAGAAATACCTCTCGGGTTTCATTTAGAGATAGCTCTTCCTTACCACTACATAGGAGCACTAATCATCACAGGGTTGGGATAGAGTCTATGACTTCTATATCAAGTAAATCATATGTGCTCTCTGAACCAATCAGCTTGTTATTACTATATTGAACATCCTTTAAGGAATCTCATATCATAGAGGTTGGATTCTCACTATTAGAAGGTCCTTTATAAACTAAGCCCTGTCTCTCTCGTTGATATCAAGACCTTAGTTCAGTTTAAGCTTTTTGTAAGGCAATCAGCAAGATTAAGGTCTATAGCAATATGATTTATTGAAATAATTTAAAGTTTTTATTTTCTTTTTGTAGACTTTTGTCTTAGTTTATTATGTCTGCTCATTTTAGTATTTATTATTTTTTTTTGCAAAAATCTATAATAGCTCTTGAGTCATAATGAATAGATATAGGAGGAATGGGGGAAGATATTATAGAGATTTTAATAAAAAAAAAATTCAGCTATTTAGTTTCAGAACAAGCAAAGTCAAGAGCAACAAGTTTGGCTTCCATATACTTCTAGCTAGAATAGTTTGTTTAGAAGATTGCCAAGATATAGCACTACCTTCTAAAAGAAAAATATAACTAGAAATATATTTGACATCTAAAGTATTTGAGATCCCATTTGAGTCACAATAACCTTCAAGGATATTTGGATAACATGTATAACTAAAGGAGAAATTAATGGTTCCTTTAAGATATCTAAATACTCTCTCTAAAGTATTCCAATGAATTATGTTAGGATTACTAGTATATCTCCTGAATCTGGAAATGGCGTAGCAGATTTATCAATAAATTTTTGAGTATAATGAGATTGGGATAAGTAAATTGAGTTAGAAGTTTGAATAATTTTCATTCCAAAAATTAGATCAGCATTATCTAAGTCTTTCATATCAAAGTAATGGGATAGAAAGTTCTTGATGTCATTGACTAAGTCCAGATCAGGAGCAAGAATAAGAATATCATCAACATAGAGACAAAGAAGAATAAATCGATTATCAACCTATTTTTGATAAAGATAATTTTTTGATACATTGATTTGAAATTACCTAGTCAAACTTTTTATACCATTACTTAGGTACTTGCTTCAATCCATAAAGGGATCTAACAAGTCTACATACTTTGTTTCCTTGTCCTGGCACAGAAAAGCCTTCGGGTGATGCATGTAGATCTCCTCTTCAAGATCTCTATGTAGGAAAGTAGTCCTAATATCCATTTGATGAATAAAAGTTTATAGATGGAAGTTGTAGCTAAAAAATTTGGATGATAGTAATATGTGCTACAGGTGAGTATGTATCGAGGAAATCAATAGCAGCCTTTCGACCCAAATCTTGAACAACAAGCCTAGCCTTATATTTTTCTTTAGTTCCGTCAGTTTTTATCTTCTTTTTGAAGATCCACTTACAACCTAATGGTTTGTTTCCAGGAGGTAAGTCGGTGAGAATCCAATATTGTTTCCAATAATTGATTCAATTTTACCATTTATTGTATCTTTCTAGAAAAGTGCATCAGGAGAGACCATGGCTTCTTGATAAGAGGTTAGGTATTTCTATTAGGTAGGTAAAGAAATCTTTACTAAAGATCTTTTTCAATTCTAATTATTTTGCTCTTTCTGGGTTCAGATTCAGAGGTTGGAACTACTAACGAGGGTGTAGAAGAGGATAATGGCAAATCAAATGAGGATGAAAGGTTGATGGTTGATCTAAAAATTCTATTTTTAAAAGAAAATATATTTTCAAAGAACATTGCATCTCTAGATTGATAATTATATTATTTGATATTGAAGAAGTTTCAGAATTAATGACTAAAAATCTATAGGTGTTACTGTCAAAGAGTAGCCAACAAAGACAGCATCTATAGTCTTAGTCCTATTTTAGATCTCTTTGATTCAGGAATTCTGACTTTAGCCAAACATCCCCAAACTTGAAAATAATTAAGCCTAAGTGGATGACCTTACCAAAGTTCATAGGATGTTTTATCTCTATCTTTGGTCGGTATTCTATTAAGGATATAGTTAGCAGATAGAAGAGCCTCTTCCCAGAGATATTCTAGAACACCTGAACTAATGATCATAGCATTTATTATATCTAGTAAAGTTTGATTCTTTCGTTCAGCTATACCATTAGATTGAGATGAATAAGGAGCTATGACTTCATAAATTATTTCATTTTCTTCGTAGAATAAGTTCATTTCATTCAAAGTATACTCTCCTCCCTGATCATACCTAAATATTTTAATCTTTTTTTAAGTTGGTTTTTAGCTTCTACCTTATAGACCTTAAACTTGTTAAGTACTTCATCCTTAGTTTTTAAGAGATAGGTATAACAAAATTTTGAGAAGTCATCAATAAAAGTCACAAAATAGCGACTACCTCCACGGGTTGGAATTCTATTGAAATCACAGACATTTCTATGGATGAGTTCTAAATTTTGAGTCTCTAAAATCTACAGACTTGAAAGGTTTTCTAGGTTATTTTGATGGAACACGGACTCACATTTAGAATCATGATCGATATTGATTTTGAGGATTAACTTAAGATCAGACATCTTCTTGATTGATCTAAAATTAATGTGACCCAATCTTCTATGCCAAGTTTCACTAGATTTAGAATTTAATATAAGAGATTTAGAAGAGGTAACTGAAGTTTTATTAATATCGATAGGAGTAATTATATTTAATTTAAAAAGTCTCTTAGATATAAAATCTTTACCAATAAATACATCTTCTTCGAAAATTACAACTTTATTTGACTCTAAAACAATCTTGAGTCCTACCTGGGCAAGCAATGAACTATTTAGCAAATTTTTTTTATTACTGGAACATGCTATACATCACAAAAAATCAATGATTTTCCTAAGATAAACCTTAGATTGACAGTTCTTGATCCTAGTACTTTAACAGTTGTTCCATCATCCATGATCATACTTCTTTTACTTAATCCCTGATATAAGGTAAACCAAGATCTATCAATACAAACATGGATGTTGGCACCGGTATCTAACCATTATTTAGAATTTAAATAGGTTAATTTGACTAAAGGGATAAAGAAAATTGATCTAAAGAAAGATGGCTCACCTTTGATCATGTGAACCCGAGGTTTAGGTTGGTGCTGGTTCTTTGTACCATTTTTTCTCTTGTAGATAACCTTTTATTTTTTTCTGTAAAGTATTAAGGTGCAAGATGGTTGTCCCTATCGTAGATAAAGTAAAATCTCTCACCATCTTGTTCCTTAGATCTTTGGACTTGGTTGTTTGGCCTATATTTTTGGTTTTGATACTTGGGCTTACCTTTTCTTTTATAATTTTGCCTTTTAGGTTTAAAATTGAGATTATGACCTCTAAAATTTTGACTCTTAAGGTTTGGATTTTGATTTTGAGCTTCAGCATGATTGATCTTAGCCTTAAAATAATTTTCTTGAGTCTCTCTAAGTCTGAATTGGTCTTCTATCCTAATGGATTGAAGGATAGACCTGCTTGTTAGAGAGGACTGGGTTCTCCTATGGTCTCACATGAATTGGGACCAAGAGGGAGGAAATTTGTCAATCAAACTTGATACTTGATAGGTTTCATCAAGTGTAGCCCTCCTCTATGAATCTTTTGAATTAGATTTTGAACTGATGGATCTGATCATTTATAAGTAAGTTATCTACCATTCTAAAATTATGGAAGTCTGAGATGGTGAACCTCATAGCCCCCTCATTGTCTCAGGTATAGATTTCTTCTAAGTCTTGCTGGAGTTCTTTAAAGGTTTATAATTTTTTATAGGCTTCATATAATTCGTCTAAAAGATAACTTAATATTTTAAATCTACAGTGATAATCAATTTCTTCAAGAGATTTAGAAGTTGATCCTGTGTCTAAAAAAATAGGTTTAAAAGGAAGAGATTTTTCCAAGACAGATATCAAACCTAGAGAGATCAACCAAGCTTTTAATTATTCTTGTAATCTAAGAAATCCTTTTCCATTGAATTTATCAGGTTTAAGGCTTGAAGAATCTTTGGAACCCATTGGCAGATGGTTTATGGAGAAATTAAGGAATAAGGATAAGAGAGATAAGAGCTGTACAAAGTACATATTGATTTCTTTTATAATTTTCATGACTAATATATCTTTTATAATTTTTTTTGAAACTTAATCTTACTGATTTATATATATAAACAGGAATTCAAAGTTTAACTCAAGAACTAATAATTAAGTAAAATATTAAATTTGAGTATACTGATATACAAAGATAAATGTTTTCAAGAAATAACTGCATATAAACTAAATGCAAGAATTTTATGTTAAACTATGACATCATAATTATTGTTATTACTGTTAGTGTTTAAATCATAATCGGACAGGGCTTCATCTTAGATTGTTAGGAATAGGTTTATTGTAAAATCTTATTCCACAAGCAATTCGATCGTGAATCAAATAATATAATAATGATAACAAGTTATAAAATCAATTTATAAAACTTACAAAAGGGAAAAAGTAGTTAACCAGTGGCGTATAGTGCATTGTCCTAAGGTGATTCCCGATCTTAATTCATCCCAAGATATAATCGGATATCCATCCTACAGGCATGATCGTGGAGAGGATGATAGAGATTCACCTAGCAGTAAAAAAAATAGTATCAAAGTAATTAAGAAAATCGCATGAAAAATGTTGAAGAGGGTTAGTTTTCTTGGAATTAAATTAATGTTAAGCAGCGCCATTGCCGCGGCACGATCATGCATGCGCGAGCCAGGCCGTGCCCCGCGCGCATATGAAGGGAGGCCAAAACAATACAAGACCTAAGAAAAGAAGATCAATATAAACAATCACGAGAGTTTTTTTCTTTTTCCCATGTGGGACTAAATAATTAGAAGAGGGATGTTGAGCAGAAGATTTGGAGGGAGTTTTGAGTTTCCTCCGAGCTCTAACAGTTCCGGCCAATAAGATTTTAGGTTTGGGCAATCAAACAAAACATGGGTACGTAATGTCCCCGGGGCATGAGTGCATAAATGAAAAAAACTTGAGGAAGCTGTATAATGCTACGGGCAGCTAAAAAGATTTGCAAGGCAAGCTATTATAGTGAAGTTTCCACCAGAAAAATTTGACACGGAAAGGCACCTTGAGATCCCTAACCAAGGTGAAAGAAACCTACTGCATAGACTGCTGCAGGGGAATCAATAAGAGGGTAAAAATTCTTGATAGAACTGTTCATTGAATTGGAGGGACCCGAGTTAACAGATCAGAGCAAACTTCATAAGCAACAGGCAATTTTTAGATTTGGCTCATCTTCTCGGTAGAGAAAAGTTTGCTAATTTTTTCCTCGTTCCATTCCTTGTTGGATGATAACAAGTTGGAAACTGAGAGGTCATTAATTTAGGAATTCATGTTAATAGAAGTAGTCCAAACATCGACAGGGACAGTAGGAAGCCATTGGTCTGTAAGAAGATTGATGGAACTGCCATTGCCAATTTGCTAGATGAAATGATATTGAATGATTTGGCCAGCAACGCAAATTCGAGACCAAATGGAGGAATTGAAACTGGGTTTGGAGTTGTTGTGCCGAAAACCAGTAAATCGATACTCAACATAGACCACCCTAGCCCAAAGAAAAGTGGAATTAATTGAAGCCCGAGCTGAAAGTTTACACAAATAAGCCATTTTCCTGTTGTAAAGAGATGCAATGCATAGCCCACCTTGATTAGTAGGCTTGCAAACATTAGCCCAAGCCACCAGATGGTACACCTTGTGATTAATGCTATGTTCCCAAAGAAAAGATCGATATTCTCTCTCAAGTTTTTTAAGGGTAAATAGAGGAACATGGATTATACACAGGCAATAAAGAGGCATGGAGGAAAGAATTCGCTTTAGAAGAGCCGCCTACCAGCCAATGAAAGAACCTTGCATTGCCATGTTGCTATTCTTTTGGTCAATTTGTCACGAAGAAAAAGCTAAATCCCTTGATTTCGATGGCTTCGATGACAAAGGAATTCCAAGATAATTCCAGGCCCCCTTGATTTCTTGTATCGAGACTAGGCTTCTCATCCGAGATTTAATAGATGTAGGAGTCTTTGGGCTAATTGTAATGAGATTTGGCTAAATTGATAGCCTAATCAGAGATCGAGAATAGGCATCATTGATAGCTTCCAAACAGTCCACATCCTTTACGGAAGCTCCAGCAAGAAAGCAACGATCATAAGACACCGTAGGATGCTTTCTAGGAGCTTTATATAGTCTCGACAAATTGCTAGCCATCAAAAATTGGAGAAGCCTTGATAATAATTTAGAGCGCATGATGAATAAAAGGGAGAGAAAGGATAGCCATGGCAGAGACCTCTAAATGTTTAAAACCATCGGAAAAGAGAACAATCGGTCAAGAGAGCAAATCGAGGATTAACAATGCAAGCAAGAATCTACCCTGTAAATTTGGGATTGATGCCTAACTGATCCAATGCAATACTTTAAATAAAAATGACCAACGGACTCGGTCTAATAGCCTTTCCATATCCCTCTCTCTTTTCTTTTTATTTCTTTCTTTTTTTTTTTTTTTTTTTTTTTTTTTTTTAATCCCATCTATTTTGATGATCCCATGCATAAAACATGCCTTGAGCTATGTGCACAAAAGCTCGCCCTCACATGAAGCCTGTCCTACCATGTGTGATGACGTGTCCATGTCCGCTGGTAGCCTTAGTACGTAAATGTGTACGCCTCGTCCTGGCTGGCGCATGAGCCAGAGCCAGCTGCACGTCTGAATTCCGTTCCTTTGGCATGTTCTTACGTTGCCATTGCTCAGGTCTCATGCAAATGTTTTGGAAGTTCCAAGATGTTAGTGGGTATAATTAATCAGGACATGGAAAACCTGGAACGATTTGATTTTGGAGTCATTTCTGATGAACATTAATTATGTTCTTCCCATGAGTTCTGGTTTTTAGTTTGCTTATGTAGTGGCCTACCTTAGCCCTCATCTTGCACCGAACACCATTTTGTTTTATTGAACTTGCACGCTTCGAGTATTTGGATTAGACAAGAACGAACGAAATACTTCTCGACTCTTCTATAGTTATAACCACCGGATCAGAAGAGAATGGCTATCGAATTTTCAACGGCCGTAACCCCATAATCGGAATGTTCCTCTCTCTTAGGAATGGAATGCCTCCATGGTCGTAGCTACGGAATAGAATGCCTCTATGGGTGTAACTATGTAATTTTGTATAATTTTTGGCAATATGCAATGCAGTCTAGCCATTAATTTCCATCGTTAGCCATGATTGATAAATTTTCTTTGCAGATAAGGAGAATAAACTCCAACGGACTCTTGCAGATTTGTTGATAGGGACAATGAACTCGGGGTAGCCAGGCGACCAACCCAAAAACAGCCCACCATGATCCATGGACACGGTCCCGTGCTGGCCAACCATGGGCCTCTTCTTCCAAACAGGAAAGCAGGATTGGATCAGGGAGTAAATGTACTACGTACCATTCTGCATGGCCTCTACGATAATTAGAGTGTCTAAAATTTTATTTCTTATTATTCGATTTTTTTTTTTTTTACCTCGTTGCAAGATAAGTAATAACAACATCTCAGGATTATTTTTTTCAACCTGTACAAAGTTTGTCATATGATGTCGTGGGCTTGGTTTTAGCTCCTCACCTAAATCTTTCCCCTAGTCTTGACCAGTACAATCTTCATGCCAGAGCTTTGTGGTCCATGTGCTGTTTGACTTGGTAAGCCCAAGTTTGGTTCTTGACGTTTTAATGGAGCCCAAGTTAATAATGGACCGGGGCAAGTATTTGACACCGACAAAAGGTCTTCGAGTTATTATCTCTATAACATGGTAAAAACCGCTCATGCTACGGACGTGAGATGTTTTGCTTGAGATTTATTTACATCTTAAACATATGGACCGGATTGTGAAAACTTAAGCAAATTTCACTTACTTGGATAATTTCTGATTTAGCATAACGTCAGTCGTTGCTTAGTATTATTAGGCTACAACATAACAAGGTCTACCAAAAAAATCTAAGTTGATAGGGACAACTATTGACCTAACAAATCTTTCGATCTGATATGACCCTACCCCTACGCTAATGCATTCATCCATGAACGTGGTTCACATATTGGATGCTCCAGAATGATCCCATCCATTATTAGATAGACATGAGCTACTTTTCCTGACAATGGTGGACCATGGATACTTGGTATCCCAAAATACCCGAGTCAGGAACCAGGTCATTTGTGAGGGTGCCCATTTCTCCAAGTAAATCTTGACTGCATTTGGCGTAGCTCCATCCACCACTCTTGGGATCTCCTGGATCACGAGCACGGTCGTACCCCGATACCGGTGCCGACCGCAGTAGCTATCAGTCATTGTTGCAGTGCTCCCACCGAAATATTTTCTTGGCGTACGAACTGGATTCTTCGATGGACTTTGGACTAAGCCCACATTTGCTGACTTAAGATGGAACCGCCATTGACGTGAGAAGCTCTATTCGGAGGATGGAAGAGAATAAGTTGGAAAATGTGTAACAATTCCACATGGAATGCTGGAAGCTTTGCGTCAATTCAAGGAGGCGGAGATGGGATGGGTTGGCTGGAGATTATTTGCATGGCCCATTCTCAACTAGGTCCAGAATTTTAGGCTCAGGATGCGTGCCTTCAACAAGTTGTCTTTCGGTCTGGTGTTAATGGTGCAATTCAGACTTTTTGACATACGTTTTGTCAGGTCCAATCGATTTGGGGTCCATTCCAAATTTATCACACCATTACCTGACCGGAAATATGATTGGGTCTTTAGTAATTAAAGCTAGCTTGAATCTAAGTTGGGTCAGCTCTGGTCTCCATGACCTATTATAATTAGACTTTGAAATGTATAGAAGCGGTTGGAATTGTGCAGGCAAGTCTTTACTCCGGCAGAAAGAGGACATCTTCCACAGCCCAAAGTCCTGGACCGAGTAAACGAGTATATCTTTATGACAACCAAATACTAAATAATGCCGGCTTCCAGGTTCCAGGTGGTTGATTAACCAAAGGTAAGCTTGATATCCTACTGGCCATGGTAGGTGGTATAGATTATACTTTGCAATTACTCCGAGGTGACACTATGTAATGGCATGTGCATATGAGGTCAAATCAAATTCTATGAGTCGAAGCGTGCACCCTACGGATTATACGTGCCATGCTGGCCAACAGGCCTTGATAGGCTGATTGATAGCTGAAGGAAATCTAGACAAACCATGTGGGCAGAGGATGACGGGGGTAGAGATCTAAAGTGAAATCTTTGATGCGAAGGTCACCAGTAGGACGATCCAATATGGATCTCTCCCTGGCTAACAGCGACCTCTCTATGGGTTTGGCCTCGCAAGGAAGTCTTGTCCCCCGTAGAGCAACTTCGTGTGGAACGTCCTGCAGCTTCTGGTTGATCTCCCCCAGCAACCACTTGATTCGGTTACTTATATGTCAAGCAATCGTGTCTAGGGAAAATAACCAAGGAGAAATCCTGCCCGTTAAAAAAAAGAAAATAAAAAAATTTTTCTAATAGGATCGTTATTAATATGATCAAGCACGTAGTTGCAATATAATCAACAAGAAATAAATAAATAAACAGAAAAATACAAGAAACAAGAATCAAAATCAGCGAGAGTCGGAGATTTTACGTGATTCATCCAAACCGGGCTACGTCCACTGCGGCACAGGATCTACAAGGCTTCACTAAGAGTTGAATCAGGTACAAGCCATCAAAACACTCTCTCTCAGAAACTCTTTTAATCTCCTTAAAAGATTTCAGGATTTCTCTCAAATACACCCGGAAGTACTCACAAAATCTCTCAGATATTCTTTCTGAAATCTCACTTACAAACCTCTCGAAAAACCCTTTTTTTCATCAATAATCATAAACATTCACAGCCTCTGTTTATATAGAGTACAAGAGCTCGTCGGTATCCAAGAACCCAAAAAACATAAAACTCTAGACTCCCAATCTCCGTAGAAGACTTCTGGGCAGTTGGATGTCACTGCGCCAAAATTCGTGCGCGCAAAAACGGAACCCAAAATTCGTGCGCCCGTGTCCGCATCTTCCCGCGTCCTGGCTCGTGCCTGCGCGCATCCTGGCCTGTGTACATGGACCGGGGGGCTTCGGTTTTGGGGCTTTCAGATGGAAAACAATCTTCATCTATAACAATCTCCCACTTGGAGATTAATTGACATCAACCTTTGATCGGCCTTCTTTCTCTGTGCCACACTCTCCTGATCCATCTCTTGGAAAGGTTCACCAAGTTGCAACAGAAACTTAACTTGTCTCTGCTCACAACCTTGGTTAACATATCTGCAGGGTTCTTGGCACCATCAATCTTCTCCAGCTTCAGCCACTCCTCATCCAACGTACTACGTATGAAATGATACCTAAGCTGAATGTGCTTGGTTCTTGCATGAAATGTTGGATTCCTGGCCAAGTGAACTGCGCTCTGGCTGTCGCTCCATAGTGTATTACAATTGTGCTTCTTGCCGAGCTCCTCCATCAACCTCTGTAACCAGATCATCTCTTTACTAGCTTCAGTGATCGCCACATACTCAGCTTCTGTAGTTGACAAAGCCACTATCTTCTGCAACTGAGATACCCAGCTCACTGCTGTATCACCGACAATAAAAACATAACCAGTGGTGCTCCTCTCACTGTCTCTGTCACCAGAGTAATCTGCATCCACAAATCCCTGTACTTGAAGACTGTTACCTTCATAGCACAAACTGTAAGTTGATGTACCCCTAAGATATCTCAAGATCCACTTCACTGCATTCTAGTGCTCCTTGCCTAGATTCTGCATGTATCTGCTGACTGCTCTCACTGCTTGTGCGATATCCGGTCTTGTGCAAACCATTGCATACATCAGACTTCCCATGGCCAAGGCATATGGAACTCTAATCATCTCATTCCTTGTCTCCTGAGTTGTTGGACACAACTGCTTGCTAAGCTTGCAGTATGCTGCCAAAGGTGTTGACACTGTCTTTGCGTTCTCCATATTGAACCTCTTCAGCACCTTCTCTACATAGTCCTCTTGAGATAGCCACAGCTTCCGTTGCTTCCTATCTCTCTTGATCCTCATGCCAAGAATCTGCTTCGCCTCTCCCAAATCCTTCATTGAGAACTTCTTTGCCATCAATTTCTTGAGCTCTTCAATCTTCCTCATACTAGAACTTGCTACAAGCAAATCGTCCACATACAAGGATAAAACAATAAACTCATTATTTACAAACCTCTGGTAGTACACACAGTGACTTTGATTGGCATCTGGTGAAGCCCTTCTCTAGCATGAAACTGTCAAACTTGAGGTACCACTGCCACGGAGCCTGCTTCAGACCATACAAGCTTTTCTTCAGTCTGCAGACCATGTCTTCCTTTCCCCTGACCTGGAAACCTTCTGGCTGGTGCATGTACAGCTCCTCCTCCAAATCTCTATTAAGAAATGCTGTCTTCACATCAGCTGCTCTAGATGAAGATCCTCCACTGCTACCATACTCAGAATCACCCTGATGGATGTCATCTTGACCACTAGGAAAAAAATCTCCTGGAAGTCAATTCCCTCTTTCTATGCATAACCTTTGATAACTAACCTTGCCTTGTATCTTTTGGTACCGTCGGCCTCATTCTTCATCTTGTACACCCATTTGTTGAACAGAGCTTTCTTGCCAGCGGTTAACTTCATAAGATCCCAAGTCTTGTTCTGCTTCAAAGAGTCCATCTCCTCTTTCATAGCCAACTCCCACTTGACCTTAGCTTCATTCTTCATGGCTTCAACAAAATACTCTGGTTCTCCAGAATCTGTGTACAAAACATAATCTCTAGCAAAATACCTCTGTGATGGCCTAGTAACCCTCGTGGACCTTCTCAACTATGGGGACATCGGCTAAGGTACCGGTGTATACATGTGGCTATCTGCTTCAACCACATCTTCCTCCTCCACATCCTCAAAGTTTCCATCTTCAGTTTGCACTCGGGGAATCTCTAAATCTCTGACAGGATCGAGTTTTATAAACTCCTGTTTCTTTTCTTCCACTGCATCCTTCCTGTCTTTATAAGTATGCTCTTCATCAAATACCACATTCCTGCTCCGAATGATCTCATACTCCTCTCTCTCTCAAGAATGGTCCTGTTCATTCTTTCTGTCACACCATTCTCTCTGGTGTCCTTGGGACGGTCTTGATCCTTCTGATTCCATGCTCTGCGCAGTAAACATCAAACTCTCTGCTGCAGTATTCACCACCGTTATTTGTCTTGAGACACTTGAGGCTTGCTCCAATCTGGTTTTCACACATAACTCTCCATCTCTTGAAGATGCAAAAAACCTCAGACTTTTCCTTCATAGCAAACACCCAGACTTTCCTGCTGAAATCATCTATAAACGTGACAAAATACTTATTGCCCGCATATGATGCCACTGGTGCTGGACCCCAGACATCTGAATGAACCAACTCCAGCCTTTCAGTCTTCTTCTGAGTTTTTGCTAACTGAAAACTTACTGCTTTCTGCTTACTATAGATACAATCTTCACAAAACTCTAGATTCACCTTCTTTAGCCCAGGTAGAAGCTCTCTCCTGTGTAGAATACTCAAGTTCTTCTCACTAAGATGACCGAGACTCCTGTGCCATAATGTAGTCACTGTACCCGTGTCTCCTGTTGTCACTGAAACTGAGCTCCCACTGTCTGCCAAGAAGTAGAGAGTGCCAGTCCGCTTACCTTTGACAACAACCATAGACCCTTTAGTAATCTTCCACTGAGAATTACCAAAGACGGATACATAACTCTTATCATCAAGCTGACTGGTAGAAATTAGGTTTTTCCTTAAATCTGGAATGTATCTGGCTTGTGCAAGTCTCAATTCTCCGCCTGTCACTGGCTTCAGTACAATTGTTCCTCTACCAACAATTCTGCACTGCTGTCCATTGCCAACTGTAATATGACCAAAATCTCCTTGGACAAAATCTGAAAATAGGTGTCTCTTAGAGCTGCAATGGTAAGAAGTGCCTGAGTCTACAAACCACAAATCTGAGTTTGCCCTATCGCCGGCTGACAGGCACACATCCTCAAACTCTTGCCGTATAGTACTCACAACATTTGCTTCCTGTCCTTCTAACTTGCTCTCTGCACCTTTTTCTTTCTTCTTACCCCAACAATCATTGCTCATGTGACCTTTCTTCTCGCAGTTCCAACACGTCATAGAAAATCTCCCTTTGGACTTTCCTCTGCTCTTGGATCGACCTTTCTTTGACTTCTTCCTCTCCTATGATCTTCCTCTTGTATCCACTATGAGTGCAGTACTTATAGAAGTCTCACCCACAGTCTTTCTTCTATCTCATCATTCAATATATAACTAACTGCATCATTGAATGTAAGGGTACCTGATACCGAGTTGCTGATTGCCATTACAAGATTGTCCCAGCTCTCTAGAAAGGAACACAAGAAAAGAAGAGCCCTGAATGAATCATCAAAAGTAACAGAGACCGACTCCAATTGATTGATCATCGTGTTGAACTCGTTCAGATGCTCCGTCACTGAACCATTCTCAGCCATCTTAAATTGAAGAGCTTTTTCATGAGAAATATCTTGTTTGAGGTGGAAGGTTTTTCATACAGCTTTGTTAAAGCGGTCATCAAATCCACGGTGGTCTTTTCCTTTGCAATATTATACGCCACTTGAGGTATCAACGACAATCTGATCGTGGCCAGGGCTTTCCTATCCAGAATCATCCAATCTGAGTCGCTCATTGAATCTGGCTTCTCCCCCTCCAATGGAAGGTAAAGATCCTTCTGATATAGGTAGTCCGCAATTTGCATCCTCCACCATCCAAAATTATGATCATTACATTTCTCGATTTTGATCTTGTCTTCTGCCATCTCTTTGTTGATTTATCCGACTGTAATAATAGGAAGGAGCCTGGCTCTGATACCAATTTGAAACGAAAGGGAACAAAAAAATTTCTCTAATAGGATCGCTATTAATATAGCCAAGCACGTAGTTGCGATATAATCAACAAGAAATAAATAAATAAACAGAAAAATACAAGAAACAAGAATCAAAACCAGCGAGAGTCGGGGGTTTTACGTGGTTCACCCAAACCGGGCTACGTCCACGATGGCACAGGATTTACAAGGCTTCACTAAGAGTTGAATCAAGTACAAGCCCTCAAAACACTCTCTCTCAGAAACTCTTTTAATCCCCTTAAAAGATTTCGGGATTTCTCTCAAATGCACTTGGAGGTACTCACAAAACCTCTCAGATATTCTTTATGAAATCTTACTTACAAACCTCTTGAAAAATCTTTTTTTCACCCATAATCATAAACCTTCACAGCCTCTGTTTATATAGAGTACAAGAAACATGGCTCGTCGGTATCTAAGAACTCAAAAAATACAAAAGTCTAGACTCCCAATCTCCGTAGAAGACTTCTGGGTAGTTGGATGTCGCTGCACCAAAATTCGTGCATGCAGAAACGGAATCCAAAATTCGTGCACCCGTGTCCGCATCTTCCCGCGTCCTGGCTCGTGCCTGCGCGCGTCCTGGCTCGTGCCTGGCGCGTCCTGGCCTGCGTGCACCCGTGCGTGCGTCTACCCGCGTCCTGGCTCGTGCCTGCGCGCATCCTGGCCTGTGTACATGGACCAAGGGGGCTTCGATTTTGGGGCTTTCGTATGGAAAACAATCTCCATCTACAACAACCCAAGATCACATGTAAGATTTGGATCCATGGCATGTAGTTCAATACTTCAACTTGTTATATACTCCGTTCATGAAGGGTCGATTATTGCTTATGGTGCATATGGCTAATTATAATCCGACGGTCCTTTGTTTTAATCCTGCAATAAATACTTTTGGAGAGATTTCTCCTGCAGCAGTGATTCTTCCATGTTTCATAGATTTAGCAATATGCATACCTTTTTTTTTAAAAAAAAAATTATTTTTATAGATTTAGCAATATGCATACCCTTGAGAGCAGCCCTGGAGGTAGCTGGCTTCTGTTCTACTTTTTTAAGATATTCCGTGTTTATAGAGAAGCAAACAATGTTATTGGGTGGATAAGGATTATATGGCTAATCATACAGCTGCTACTCTATGAATTGCTGTATTAGATATTTCATGTTTGTAGAGAAGCAAACAATGCTGCTGATTGGATAAAGAATTATATAGCTAATCATATAGATGCTACTTCAAAAATTTTATGTTAGATATTTTTAAAATTATTTAAATATTTTATTTTTTGATTCACATGAATATATATTTTTATTAAATTGATTTGATAAATAAGAACGTAGCTATATTAGATACTTTTTTTGAAAGTACTTGTCAAAGTAACAAATACCATGCAATAATGCATGTAACATGGGTTACTTGGACAACCGAGCAAAATCCAATAACCCTCACTAACACCGTGCAGAAGAGAGAGGTTGTCGAATGATCCCATGCATACTACCAGAAATACAATTTAATTATAATAATTATATAATTATTAGTGATGAATAATTAGCATCGCTAATAATAAATTTGTCATTATTAATAATATTAACGGTGGAAGCCATCGCTAAAAGTTCGTCGAAACAATATTCCTTGTCCCTAATATCCAGTATTACAGTAAAAAAAAAACCATCACTAATAATAAATATTAGTGATGGCTTGAACGATAGGAAGATTATCAATAATAATCTTTTTTTATTTTTTAAAAAATTTTAAAAAGTGATGATATATTGTCGTCACTAATACTTGTCATTCGATGATTTATCATTGACGGCATTAGCGATGGCTCATTAGCAATGGCTAAAACCACCTGTAATAACTTTTTCTTGATTTTATAAAAAAAATTTACAAAATTATTGACGACATATCATCGCTAATGCCATAGATAATAAATTTTATTTTTTTTAAAAAAATTATAAATATATTTTTAAACTTGATTTAAAAATAATCTTTGTCATTATATTTTAATAAAAAATTTTAAAAAGTGATGATATATTGTCGTCACTAATACTTGTCATTGCCGATGATTTATCATTGACGGCATTAGCGATGGCTCATTAGCAATGGCTAAAACCACCTGTAATAACTTTTTCTTATTTTATAAAAAAATTTACAAAATTATTGACGACATATCATCGCTAATGCCATAGATAATATTTTTATTTTTTTTTAAAAAAATTAAAATATATTTTTAAAACTTGATTTTTAATTATAATACAGTAATTATAGTAAATTAAAAATGAAATGTCACCATCATAAATAAATAATTATAAATAAAACTAATATATTATATTAAAAATATAAATTTTATAATTTTATAAATTAACATAATTTCAAGTATCAAAATTAATACCAACACAAACAAAAAAAAAATTTAAGATCCTCCTCATCATTGTCATCCTCCTGCTCCTTCTCCGTACGTCCTTTACAATAGCCGATGGATGAGATCTATATGTTCAACATCTTTAATGAAAAAATAAAATATTATTTATAAGTATAAAAATTAAAAATTAATATAAGTAAACAAATTTATTAATAGACTTACCTACCGAGATAGCTATGATAATGAGGTCAGTGATCATCAGATGTAGGTCTCAGAGAACTTGATGGCTATATCATGGATGGTATCCCAAAACTCTGAGATTACTAGACAAGAACACAGGTCATGATGTCTTCAACGTGTGTATCATCCATGTTTGGGTCATCGGATCTAAGATATGATGCTAAAGAGTAGTGAGCTATCGAAGGATTGAAACTATGCTCGATCCTATGACCTAGCTCATACTCACCCTCCAATAGCCCTGAGCCATCCCTTGATATTAAGGAGGGGCTGAGAGGATGGATCTTCACTTTACCGTGCTACGACTACTCCCATAATCTGCCTATACAGTTTGTAAAATTAATTAGTCAATTTATTGACTCCATTATGATTTTGATGATAACAAAATGCTTAAGTATAAGTGAGTACTAATGATTTCTTTGAAGTATATTTTTATAGAGAAAGGTGCTCATCATTTGACAAATATTGTTTGATTGAAGAAGTCCAAGTTTAGATGAAAGATCTGCTCAAAGAAGACTTCGATAATTGAGATTGCTTGAATGGATACATAAGTTCAACACAGACTTGATTCAACACAAGTTCAATGCTTTGAGAGAATCTCAGTGAATGTCGACTCAAAATGTCGATACATGACTCAAGTATCGACACATGATATGAAGTGTCACACAAGCCTGCACACAGAGACAGTTTCAGATGGCATGGTTGAAGTGTCAACACATGGATGTGTTGTATCGACTCAAAGTATCGACACATGGATCAGCTCATCGCCTGAATTTTTTTGATTACAGAACTTGCTAAAGTTGAAGGTCTAGGTGAAGTGTCGACACATGAATGCCAGTATCGCTCATAGTATCGACTCACCTGAAGAAGTGTCGACATATTAAGATTTCCGAAAGCTATATTGAAGAATTTGAACTAGGTGTCGACTTGAAGTGTCAACTCACAGCCTGAAGTATCGAACATGGAGTTCTGGAAATAGTAACAACTAGTTTTCAAACACAGAACTCGTTTCTTCCTCTTGGCTCCCAATGGCTAGTTCTTCATGTCTAACGCTACAAACCGAGTTTGAGACCTTGAAAAGGTAAAACCAAGTGAGGTTTTGACTTATGAGCCTTGTGAAACAAGTCAGGTTTGATTAGTGAGCCCAGAAAACTAATCGGCTGTAATCGATTAAGATTATAGTGAATTCCAAGGGAATCTTGGGGATTGGATGTAGGTGGCATTGGATAAGCACCGACTACTATACTTTTCTTATATTTGTAATTGCTTGTCTCTTCTATTTGCTCTTACTTTTATTGCTTTATATTTCCGCTGCACATTTACTTAAGAGCACTTCACTTGCATTCATAGTACTTAGGTTAATATATTGAATTTGATTACACACTCTTGCATTCCATTAATAATTTTTAGGACCCAATTCACGCCTCTCTTGGGTGCTTACTGGGCAACAAGTGGTATCAGAGCCCTGTTCTCAGTTTATAGGTCTAACCATCTTGAGTAAAGATATATGGTAGCCCCTATTAGTACTAGTATAGTTGAGGGACAAGCCTCAATAAACCTCTATTTTTTAATGGAATAAATTATACTTATTGGAAGACTTGAATGAGATATACATGCATTTTATTGATTATAACTTATGGAAGGTAGTTGATAAAGGTCCACATATTCCTTCGATTGTGGTTAATGGTATTTCCATCCTAAAGCTCGAAGAGAGTCTGTACATATTATTTTGTACCATTAACCCTAGTTGATAAAGGTTCACATATTCCAGCTGATAAAGGTCCACATATTAGAACCCTAGTTGTAGAGGAGTCTGTACATATTATTTTTGAAGAATCTATTAGCAATCCTCCAGAAAAGAGGATACTTCTGATGCATGTGCAGATGCTGATACGCTTCAAAAGTTGACATTGAATGATTAACCCTCTCAGTAAAGCGAAGAAAATCAAGAAAAAGATGAAAAAGGTGAAGACACTCCAAAGCAACAAGATCTACCTAAGGAGTGGAGGTATGCTCTTGGACATCCTAAGGAATTAATCCTAGATGATCCATCTAAAAGGGTTAAGAACTCGAGCCTCAATTAGAAATGAATGTGATTATATAGCTTTTGTTTCTCAAGTAGAGCATAAATGTTTTGAAGATACTGAAAATATCCTAACTGGACAAATGCTATGCAAGATGAATTAATTCAATTTGATAGAAATAATGTTTGGACATTAATAGAAAGATTATCTAATGTATCTGTTATTGGCACTAAATGGGTGTTTAGAAATAAGTTAGATGAAAATGGAGTTGTTGTTAGAAATAAAGCTAGGCTATTTGCCAAAGGCTACAATCAGGAGGAAGGAAATGATTTTGATGAAACTTTTTCTCATGTTGCTAAACTTGAAGCAATTAGACTACTATTAGCATTTGCTTGTCTTATGAATTTCAAACTCTTTCAAATAGATGTTAAAAGTACTTTTCTGAATGGTTTTATAGTAGAAGAAGTTTTTGTTGAACAACCACATGATTTTGAAAATCATGCATATCCTGATTATGTTTTTAAATTGTACAAGGCACTCTATGGTTTAAAACAAGCACCCCGAGCATGGTATGAAAGACTCAGCAAATTTCTAATTGAAAATGAATTTTCTAAAGGCCATGTTGATAAAACTTTGTTTCTAAAGAAGAAAAATGATGATTTATTAGTAGTGTAAATCTATATTGATGATATTATTTTTGGTGCTACTAATAAAATTCTTTGTCAAGAGTTTGCTAAGCTAATGCAGGATGAGTTCGAAATGAGCATGATGGGAGAACTCAATTTCTTTCTCGGACTCCAAATCAAGTAAACTAAAGATGGAATCTTCATCAACCAAGCTAAGTATACAAAAAAAATCATAAATAAGTTTGGGATAGAGACTACTAAGTCAATAGGTACATCTATGAGCCCCTCTTGTAAACTTGATAAAGACGAGCATGGTAAATATGTAGATCAAACATTATACAAAGATATGATTGGCTCTTTATTGTACTTAACTGTTAGTAGACTAGATATAATGTTCATGTATGCTGTGTACTATATATCAGTCTGAACCTAAAAAATCACATCTGTTGGCTGTTAAGCGCATTATTAAATATCTATCTGGTTACAATTGATATTAGCTTATGGTATTCTAGAGATTCATCTATTGAATTAATTGGATATTTCTGATGCTGATTTTGCTGGATGTAAATTAGATAGAAAAATACTAGTAGAACTTGCCAATTTCTTGGAGTTAACTTAATCTCCTGGTTTAGCAATAAACAAACTTCAGTTGCACTATCCACAGCTGAAGCTGAGTATATTGCAGCATGAAATTGTTGTGCTCAAATTTTATGGATTAAGCAACAACTTGAAGATTTTGAAATCAAATTAACTAGTACACCTATAAAATGTAATAATACCAGTGCTATTTGCTTGGCTAAAAATCCTGTTCAACATTCTAGAAGTAAATACATTAAAATTAGGCATCATTTATCAGAGATCATGTTGAAAATAATGATATTGTGCTTGAATTTATTTGTGCCGAATTACAATTAGCTGATATTTTAACTAAGCCTCTTCAATAAGATCGGTTCAGTATGATTAGAAGAGAACTTGGGATCATTAATCCTTTTGATTAAAACCTTCCAATCTTTGACTCAAAATAGATAAAATTTGACATTAATCTCATTGAATTTCATTATTTATTAAGATTTTGATCTGCGCTTCATTCTCTAAACTTTCGGTTTTAAATCGATGTATCGACACATGTATGTGTCGACACATGGGACTATTTGTAAGTCGACACATGAATGGCTGCAGACCGAGGTTAAGGATAGAACCGAAGCATTTTCTTCCCATTTTTCCTTCCCACTTGAGCCGATACCTACCCTAGTTCTATCCTAGCTATTCCTTCCCTCCAAATCTCAGCTAAAACCCTCTCTGTTACGGCCGTGATGATGACGTGGCCGGGCTCAGATACCGCCAAATATGATCGAGCCACGTGGAGGTTTCTCCGGCTGAGTCAGCGCCACATTGCCGAGGTCGAGCTCGGCAAGGCTACTCCGCCAGACGACTTCCTAAGACAAACTGCTCTCGCCGAAGTCGAGCTCGGTTTGGGGCTCCTCTACCACCTCGCCTGGCGCCTACCCAGGAGGGGTCCACCTAGGCGAGGTCGGCCGATCCTTCGCTCCTTCGCCAGGTGGCCCCCGGAGACGGGCCCACCTCGGCCGAAGCCAGGCGACCTCCTGCCACCTCGCCAGGTGTCCACCCGGGCAGGGTCCACCTAGGCCGAGCTCGGTCGATCCTTCGCTCCTTTGCCAGGTGGCCCCGGAGACGGGCCCACCTCGGCCGAAGCCAGGCGACCTCCTGCCACCTCGCCAGGTGTCCACCCGGGAGGGGTCCATCTAGGCCGAGGTCGGCCGATCCTTCGCTCCTTCGCCAGGTGGCCCCCGGAGATGGGCCCACCTCGGCCGAAGCCAGGCGACCCCCTGCCACCTCGCTAGGTGTCCACCCGGGAGGGGTCCACCTAGGCTGAGGTCGGCCGATCCTTCGCTCCTTCGCCAGGTGGTCCCCCGGAGACGGGCCCACCTCGGCTGAAGCCAGGCGACCTCCTGCCACCTCGCCAGGTGTCCACCTGGGAGGGGTCCACCAAGGCCGAGGTCGGCCGATCCTTCGCTCCTCCGCCAGGTGGCCTCCGGAGACGGGACCACCTCGGTCGAGGTCAGGCCGCCCGTACAGAGAAGGTCCCAAGGAAAGAGGCGCAGGCTCGAGGTCATCCCTCGAGCCGTGCGCATCACAGGCGGCGCCCCGTACGGATGGCGGCAGCACGCGAAACACCATTTGCATCGGCCCGACAGGTCCCGCAATCGAGAGGTGCTGTTCTGACAAAACAGGGCCCATAGACGGATGGCACCCACATTTGGGAAAGAGAGCGCTCTCACTAGGCCCGAGGTCTGACCGGCCGCCTTACCGGCGCCACCCCCCCTTCTATCTTGCCTTTTCCCGTTGGGCTCGGCAGACGAGGTCGGAAAGCCGCCTGGCCCTCCTCACCAAAAGGGGAAAGAGAAAGGGATGGGGGAGGGGAGCCTCCCAGGGGAGAAGACAGGCGAACAGCGAGAGGAGATAAAAGGAAGGAAGCTGGGGACGACAAGGTAAGCCGATCAGGTTGGGGACAAGTAAGAAGCAGTGGCCAAAAGCCTCACTCCGAGAGTGAGATCCAAGATCCTGAGAGGGGATCGCTTGGCTGGAGGCGGGAGAACCATACTCGAGCCGCCTTCCGGAGAGTAGCGGGGAAGGCGACACACAACAAAGTTTCGGTGGCTCCCTATACCCTCATGAGGGCCCAGTAACATTCTAGGTAGTCCAGCGGGTCAGCAGTCCCGTCATAGAGGTCCACCTGCGGCATGCAGAACCGACGGGGAATCGGCTCCACCTGAATCTCTTGGGAGAAAGAAGGACGGGCTTCATGGCCCACTGACTCAATAGTGGGGCCAGGCAAGTTGGTGAACCGGTGAGACAGCTCCACCAGCTTGCAGTCATGCTCCTCCAGTCGCTTCTCCGCCATGCGCCTGACGGCTTCATCCGTAGACCCCCCCACTGAGAGGGGCGGGTAAGGCGACACGGGTGCATGGTGCCCACGTCGAAGGGCCTTGCCCCCCTTCCCCTGGCGGGGTCCAGATGCCCCCCGGTCAAGGTGCGGTGAGCAGCTTTCTTCGTCAGTGGATCCGGCCCGGCATCGCTTTAACGGAGGCTGGTGAGTACCCCGGGGGCCTGTCGTGGCCCGCGGCTGCGATGGCCCTCCATGGAAGGAACGCAGGCTGTCGCGAGGTGCTGCGGCGTGGGCCGCGAGGGTCTCCAACTGCTGATGTGTAGCCAAAGATCGATGTTGATGCTGAAGCTGGCACACCGCTGCAGTAAGAGTATGCATCTGCTAAGCGAGTACAGTCAGCTGGACTTCCAGTGGGGGTGGTTGAACCGGGGCAGGCGGCTCCGTCTCCGAATCGTGCGGGTTCCCGTAAGAAAGGGATGCCTCCGCGCGGCTGGGAGAAGCTCCCCTGGCCCGGGTGGTCACCATCCTCCCAGTAGACCAGTTGAGTGGGGCTTGAACTGGATCGAGTGTCGTTCTTCCGCCCCCTACCTGGCGCGCCAATCTATTGCCGTCCAGATCGCCGTGGCCTGCAGCTCTTTACGTGGTCGGGTGTCGCACATCCACCCACCTGGGAATGCCTCCGGTGCCTCGAGACATGCAAGGAAGCAATGTGAGGGACCTGGGCCGGGGATTCCGGCGGGGGCACTCCAACGGTCAAGTCAGTGATGATCTAGGGGAACAGATCCTCCTGGTCGAGCCCCTCTGGATGAGCTCCATGCTAGGAGGAGTGAATATAGTGTGAGTGGAAGATGAGGACGAGCTGAGAGTGGTGTTGGCCGAGGTGGTCTTGCCCTCATCTCTGGCCTTCCTCCCTTGTGTTGCTCTGGTTCCTCTCTTGGATTGAAAAGTATGCAATGGATGTTTTTGGGTCAGATGCCGATACCTCTTTTTCTTACTCTGGCAGGGTTTCTACCTTGGTTTGCTTTGGGATCTCCCCCTGCTATCATGTATGGTGAGGCACCGTGATGTAGACGGGACGTCTCTCCTCTTTTGATAGTTGGGGAAGCCTCCGTAGATCTTTGACATTCCTTCTGCCCATCCCTCTCCTTGGAACCTGACAGGGCCTCGATCGGCGGGCCACCGGTCTTGGAACCCGCGCTCTCCGGTAGGGTCTTTTCTTCGGTTGTACGGCACCTTGATGTGAGCTTTCCTTTCTTTCTGGAGTGAGAGACGGCCGTGGGCATTAATTGCGACATGGTTAGTGTTGTCGCACGGCCCTCGGGAGTACCGTCACTATCCTCGAAGAAGAGGCATGGCTCCCCTGGCAGCTGGCGCGTTGGTTTGTATTAAGGGCCGAGCTGGAGGGGCAGGGCCCGTCTTCGGTAGACTCGCCTCGGTGCTGCTCGGCAGTACGGAGGTGGACTGAGCTCGGCCGCGGAGGGGTGCCTCGTGGCGGAGGAGGCTGAGCTCGACTCCTGACCACGGGGCCCGGCTTCAGGCAAGCTCGGCGCCGGGGTGCCGCCCAGCCCAGAGGACCTGAGCTCAGAGGGGCGCCTCGTGGCGGAGGAGGCTGAGCTCGATTCTTGACCACGGGGCCCGATCTCGAGGGGTCCGCCTTGGGCGGGCATTCGGACTCGGCTCCGGCCTAGGTATTCCGGGCTGGCGGGAACGGACCTAGTAGAAACGGAGCTTGCCTTCGGCAGGCTGAGATGTTGCTTTAGGGAAGCTCAGCCCGGCGAATGCGCTCATGTTGAAAGCTTGTCATGGCGTCTGATGGGGGCTCCACATCAGCTGCCTCGTGCCATATTAGCATTCTGGCCACATCAAATTATATTCACCGAATTAATTATATAATCATAGATAGCAATGCAAAATTTAAAATGATTACAAAGGGAACAAGTGAAAATAAAGCAAGCAAAATAATAAGAGAAGAGAAAATCGAACACCCTATCTCTGAGCGTCGAAGAAAAGAAGAGGAGAAGACAGAGAACAACAAGACAGCAACAATTGGAAAACATGCTATCAGTCCTTAATAAAAGAGTTAAACCAAAACATGGTACAAAGTTAGAAATTTTAGATAAGAGAATCTTTTCAAATTTATTTTACATAATTAGTAAAATCTTACAATTTTAATATTCAATTTTATTATTTGAAATGAATCTACTACTATTTTTATCTAAAATCATGAGATTAATAATCTTTTTTACAAGAATATTCTCTCCAACTCCATCATTTGACCATCGACGGTAGCAGCAATGCAGTTATCGCATCGGCCATTCCTGATATCTTCCATTCCAAGATAAGCATTAATCATTATGCCTTTGCACCAAAGAAGCTTAGGGTCCCAACTTGTGCTTCACATATCGAGATCCAAATCTCGTGCATACAAAACACACATCTATAAACACCTAATTAATTAATTAATTAATTTTTTAATTAAATAAATAAATAACTAATTAATTAGATAAACATCTAAATAAATATGTAATTAATTATTTAATTAATTAATCAATGAATTTATTAAATAAATAAATAAATAAATATGCATCTAATTGATTAAATAAATAACTAATTTACTATGGAGATTTCTTTCTTTGTGCCATCTCATCTGCCCGATTGTTGACTATTCACTATAGAGATTCTAACTTTTTCTTTATTTTTAATTACATCATTTGCATTACAGGATGTCCTAATATCATCAAGTACAATCTATGGTCATAAATTAATTTATGTTTCAATGCATATGAACTGTTAACTTTATTCAATTCATACTCATTAAAATATGAATTAATTCATGACAAAAGATTATGCTTAGTGATATTAGGCCAACCCATGATTGCACAAATGATATAACTAAAGATAAAGAAAAAGTTAGAATCTTCATAGTAAATAAAATGAACAGTGACAATAATTACCATCACTAAAACTTTAAAATATGTTACTACTAATTTTTTTAGAATTTGAAAAAAATAAAATTTTAATTTTTTTAACAATGGTTCATGTCGTCGCTAAAAGTGGTATTAGCGATAGAATTTTTTTTTGTTATTTTTGTGATAGGTAAAAATTTTTATTAGAGATGTCTAGTTAGCCATCAGTAAAAGTGGATATTTCGTTGTTAATATTGTCTATAGAGAACCTAGATCTAATCCCTATTGGCAACAAGCTATGTCTGAAAAGATACAAGCTTTAAAAAAAAATAATATTGGGATCTAGTTGATTTACCTCCTAATAAATCTATTGTAAAAAGTAAGTGAGTCTACAAGATCAAAACTAAGGTTGATGGTTCAGTTGAGTACTACAATGCTTATTCATGGCTAGGGATTCATCCAAGAATATAGGATTGACTACGAGAAGACCTTTATCTTAATGGCTTGTCTTACTTCTATTCGCTCTTTGAATGCTATCGCTATCGCTTATAAATGATAGCTTTTTCACGTGAATGTTAAGAATGTATTCTTAAATAGTGACTAGATAAAAGAAGATATATGCAATCTTCTCTTGGATATGATAATCTGTCTCGTACGATTTGCCTTCTTTATCGAGTTTTATATGATCTTAAGCAAACTCCTAAAGAATAGTTTGTGAAATTCAGTTTTATCATTACTCAGGTCAACTTTATCTCTAGGTCTCATAACTTAACTATTTTTATCCACAAGTTCGATGTTGGTACTACTTTTCCTCTCCTTTATGTTGATAATATAATTATAATACGAGATGATATTGCAAGCATTCATAATCTCAAGGATTTTCTGAGTCACCAATTTGAGATAAAAAATCTTGGCCCTCTCAGTTGTTCCTTGGATCTTGAGATCTTCACTTGGTCAGATAGATACTTTCTCTCTCAAGCTACATATATCTCTGATCTTCTTTCTCATTTCTGATTGATTGACAATAAAATTACTCCAACACCTTTGGAAGTTAACATTATATTGACTCTATATGATGATACACCCCCTTCATGATGCCACTCTCTATTGCCACCTTGATAAGAATTTGATTTACCTTGTTATCACTTGTCCAGACATTGCCAATGCAGTCTACATTATTACTCAATTTATGGCTACTCCTTGATTTATCCACTACATTGCTATTTTTTGGATGCTTTGCTATATAAAGGAGATTTTATTTCATGGTCCGCATTTCTTTGCTAAGTTTTTTTATATTTGTATGCATTCTCTGATACTAATCAGGCTAGAGATCCTATCGACTGGTGCTCTACCACTGGATATTACTTCTTCTTATTAGGAGACTCTCTTATTTCTTGGTACAGTAAGAAGTAAGTAGTAGTAGTCAACTCTAGTATACTGAAGCAGAATATTGTGCTCTACTTAATACTATTGTTGAGCTTCTTTGACTTCATTGGCTTTTTAAAGATATGGGAGTTATACATTCGCATGCTATTATTTTATATTGTGATAATCAAAGTGTTATTTAGATTATTCATAATGATTTTTTTCATGAGAGCATCAAATATATTGAAAATAACTATCATTTTATTCGCCGGCATATTCGAGATGGAATTACATGACTATAGTTTATTTTCTCTATTGGTCAACCTATGGATATTTTTACCAAGTCTAATTCTACTGATTAATTTCTTGACTTGGTATCCAAACTCAAGTCGGTTTCTACACTACCATTTTGAGTTTGAGAGGATATTAAAAATATTCTATATATATCACGATTCTAGAATATCCTCTCATATATTCTTCCATATATTTTTTCATATATTCTTTGATATATTTTCCATATATTTTCTATATATTCCTCCATATATTTTTCCATATATATATTTTTATATATTCTCGATATTTTTTTAGATGTATACCTGGATACATAGCCCATAAATATCCCGTATATTGTATACTTTGTTTTTAAGCAATACAATAAAGTTATTTGTTTCAATTTAATTTATTTTTTCGAGCAATACAATAGAATTATTCTTTCAATTCAGTTTACTGCTACATGTTAACAATGATTAATAAGGTAAGATCGATGCATTAGGAACTACCAGTTGTTAGCTTATATGCAATTGAGATGCTGCTGGCTTATATTGCAATCAAATCCCATAGGCTTCATCAACATAATAAATTAATCTCAATCCATAGCATGGCAACATGTGACTCGGTGAAGGCGCTAACCAAATGGCAGATTAATTAGATAATAATGACAAATTAGTGAATAATTTATGTATGGTTATGCATGGCTCTTTGCCATGACCAGGAGAAATTATCGTGCAGACTTGGACTACAATAAATGGTGTACACCATATCAATGAAAAAATTCCACAATAGCCATGGCATTTTTTCATTGGCTTGGTCTATAGCATTAGTTATAGGCCATGTCTATACAATAATTTCTCCATGATCAAAGTTTGCCTGCATAAATACAAGCCCTAATTAGTGTTCATTGTATCCATTTACATAGCCTTAAGGCACACTTAACCTTCCCAAGAGAAAAAGGTCAACCAGATCACCATTTTCAACTTATTATTAGAGAAAAAGGATCTCCTTGGACCATATCTTGACCGTATTCTCTGGCATAACAGATTTTTTTATTAAAAAATATATATTTGACAATGCAAAGTTCTGAGATTATCCATTTTATTGATTAATAAGTGCTTTGCCATAAACTTTCCATCACATATCCAAATTCTCACTATATCACGTGCAAATCATGTCAAGAAGAAATTAAACTTTTCTCTCAGCTTGGTGGAGATGAGAAGCCCACCAATTGCGAGCATAACTCCTGAATCCGTGCGGAGCCCTTACCAATTATCCATGTCTTATCCATCTGGGCAATGTAAACTTTCTCCGTATGGAAAACTCCGATATTATTGCTGGTTTTAATACCTAAATAAAGAATTTTTTTTTAAAAAATATTTTTAAATAAATATTTATCATATAGGTGCAATCTTAAATATATTTACCGTTTTAGATGTTTTGGATGACGTGTAAAGCATGGAGGGGAGAAGGAAGGGTTTACGTGAAGGAATCGCAGTTACACTTTAAAATTTAATAAAATTTTTTAAAATTTAATAAAAATATTTAAAAATTAATAAACTTTTTTTAAAAAATAAAAAACCTGATAGGATGAAGGGGGCTCCGCATTCATATTTTAAAATTTAATAAAAAATTAATAAATTAATAAAAAAATTTAAATTTTTTTTTAAAATGTTAAAAATCAATCAAATTTTAAAAAATAAAAAAAATAAGATGGGGGGGGGGGGGGGAGGAGAAATCGCAGGTATAACCTACGATTTCTCCAATTTCCACTTTAAAATTTAATAAATAATTAAAAAATTAATAAAAAAATCTAAAAGTTAATAAAAAAATCTTTAAAAAATTAATAAGATATTTAGAAATATTTTAAAAATAAAAATAATACGATGAAGGGGGATACATGGAGAATTCCTAGGTTTCCCACTTTAAAATTTAATAAGAAATTAATAAAAATCTTTAAAAACTAATAATATTTTTTTAAAAAATAAAATAATAAAAAATAATAACATGATATTATAATAATATTTTAATATATTTTATATTATAATAAATACTTTATATTCTAAAAATATATTAAATATATTATAATATATTAAATTATATATTATATATTATAATATAGTATATTTGTCGATGCACGTATACTAATCATGGTGATGGTAGTATCGCGACAAATGCTATCGATGTAGCATGACGGGATGGGGTGTCCACGAGTGACGTGACCGGAGGTGACAGGGCACGAGGGCAGCGGTGTCAGACAAGCCCGGGAACCCACCTACCTATGCCCCTTGAGACTTGATCATGCCACCTGACATGTTCGGCTACCAGCATGGCATGTGGCTCTACCGTACACGACATCTATCGATACGGCAAGGCTAATGAAGACTAAGGGGACTGCAATCATCGCTCGGCGCGTCACCGCTTGAGCGGCAGCATGTATGTAAGGCTGGGTGTAGCATGACAGGATATGGATACCATTGACGTGCCGATTGCTGTCCCAGTAGCTTTCATCAGCCTTGTCGTATCGATGGATGTCATGTGCGATGGAGCCACATGCCGCGCTGGCAGTCGAACATGTTGGGCGGCATGATTAAGTCTCACGGGGCACAAGCAGGTGGGTTCCTAAGCTTGCACTAATATCGCCACCCTCGTGCCCTATCACCTCCGGTCACGCTGCTCGTGGACGCCCATCCCGTCATGCTACACCAATAGCACTTGGCGCGACACCACCATCGCCATGATTGATATACATACATCAACAAATATACTATATTATAATATATAATATATAATTTAATTTATTATAATATTTAATATATTTTAAAATATTTACTATAAATATTTACTATAATATAAAATATATTATAATATATCAAATTTTAAAGTGGGAAACTTGTGAATTCTCCATGTACCCCATTTCATATATTATTTTTTTATTTTTTTTATTTTTTATCATTTTATTAGTTTTTAAAGATTTTTATTAATGTTTATTTTTTTATTAATTTCTTAATTTTTATTAAATTTTAAAATTGAGAAATTGTAGGTTATACCTATTTTCTCCTGCTTCATCTTATTTTTATTTTTTAAAATTTTATTAATTTTTTTAAATTTTTTTATTAATTTTTAAAGATTTTTTTAATTTATTAATTTTTTATTAAATTTTAAAGTGTGAATGTGGAGAAATTGCAGGTACAACCAACGATTTCTCCCCATACCCCCTTCATCCTATTATTTTTTTTTAAATTTTTAATTTTTTATTTTTTTAAAAAATTATTAATTTTAAAATATTTTTTAATTTTTATTAAATTTTAAAATATAAATAGAGAAATTGTAGGTACAACTTACGATTTCTTCACCCTCCCTTCTCCCCTCTTTGCTTTACACATCACCCAAAACATCTAAAACGATAAATATATCTGGAGTTGCACCTATTTGATAAATATTTATTTAAAAAATATTATTTAAAAAAATCTCTAAATAAAAGCCTTCTCCTACCAAAATATATATTAAAAAAAAAACCCGCAGAAAAATTGGAAAGCATAAAAAAGATAACTACTTTAGGTACTCACAAAAAAACACCTCATAAAATAGAGATATCAATTGTCTGGCCGAAAATTTGTCTCGTGACGAGAGAGATTTTTTATCAGATCTACTGGTATAGGATATTTTTAATATATTTTTTTATAATATAGAATATTTTTTAAAAAAAATAATTAAATATATAATAAATTCTGTTGATTCGATTGATATCAGTGATAGTTAAGTTGACGTACTGACCTTCGGATGAGAAACGGTTACGAAAAAATTAATATGTACCGTGTATCAAACATTTTCTGGTTAGAATTGAGGGACCGTCTTGATCACGTCACGATCCAACACCTTCCCTTTTTATTTCATCAAATAAAATAAAATAAATAAATAAAATAAATAAATAAGGACAAGAAAGTGCTAGTCTAATCCACCAAATCTTTTGTTTTTAACCTCCTCAGGTAACAAGCTTAGGCCACCTACTTAATGTACGAGGAGATTGATACATGAGAGAGCACCGAACCAAGCCACGAAAGCCCGTAGAAGTTAATAATAATAATAATAACAATAATTTATTATTATTTCTTCTTCCACCGAATCACCGGAGCGCAGTTTTATACGGCGGGGAGGGGCGGAGGCACGTTCGACCTACCACGTTCGCAAACCTAGGCCTTGCATGTGCCTCCTGGTGCGGGGCTTATGACACGTGTAGGCCGTTCTGTCCTGTAGCGCGCCGCACGTGCATGACTAGGAGCTTCACCTCGGACACGTGGCCCAATGGAGGGGTGGGATACACATGGGGTGTACCTAATACCCATGTGCTCGCCCGCAAACGCGCGGAACGCCGCTGGGCCCACCTCATGATTAAGACGTTTTTTTTTTTTTTTCCCAGACCATTATATTCCCGTGCCCTCCTAAAAACTAAAAGGCACCCGCTTTAAAACTCCAGAAACGGACCCAAGTAGGGACCGCGCGCCCTGTATCCGCTCCTTTCCCTTTTTTTCTTTTTTTTTTTTTTCCTTTCTTTGTTTCTTTTTTTTAAAGAATTTTACTCAATTATTAAATTAATTTCTAAAATTTAAGCCTGAAACTATTTTAATTTTTAAGTTTTCAACTATATTAATATAATTCTTAAAATTATTAAATATGCTAATCTAATCATTACCGTCTACTATTAATTAAATAGAATTATGCAATCGATAATTTTTTTAATTGACGTGGCAAATTGAATACCATTTATGGATCATGGAGACTTATTTAACATTTTTAATGTATCGCATCATTCACTTAATTACTAAATTAATCTTCAATATTTATATTCAAAATTATTTTAGTCTCCAAGTTTCTAATTATATCAATATAATTTATAAGATGATGATTAAATTGGCATCGTTTAATAATATCGGAAATTACATTGATATAATTTAAAACTTGTGAATTAAAATAGTTGAGCCTAAATTTTTTAGACTAATTTAGTACTTAAATATATTTTTCGTAAGATGGGGATGCATTATCTCCGAATTTCCTATATTTGCTCGTAAGTTTATATAACACTAGTATCTAACATATAAAGAGATAATAAAATAATTTATTATTATCTATAGGGTGCAATGATATAAGTTAATAAAAAATTTATCGACTGCGTAGTTATGTTTGATTGCCAACGAAAATCTGATGGTAATAATTCAAATTGGCATCATTTGATAATCTCAGGAATTACATCGACACAATTTAAAATTTATAAACTAAAAATAATTTTGAACCTAAATTTTGAAGACTAATTAAATAATTAAGCCTTTTTTTGGTTGATGAAACTCTAGCACCAAAATATTATAAAGAATATCACTAGCTATGAAGACAAAAATTATATATAAAATTACCACCTTGTGATATAGAAAAAAATTATATATATTAATTCTTGGATCATTATGATCACGTCTTGATATTTTTTTAAAAAAATATTACATGATTCGTATGAGATTTTATTCTAAAAACATGGACCGATATACAATTTTTAAACAAATTTATATGACAAAACTAATAATTTAATTATTAATTATAAAATATTTACTTTTTATATTATGTTACTTTAAATGTTATACTATTTTGTAATAGAATGTTAAAATATTGAGAATATAAAAAAATCTGTATAACTTGGATACAAACGATGATGAACATTAAAATATATTAGCTTTAGAAATAAAGTATATTTGAATAAATGTTTGATCATCTTTTATGTTCTCTTAGCGAGGAATGTTTAATGTTGTGGACATTAATTATTGTATGCTTTCAAAATGCCTCAACAAATATTATTCCAACAAGGAGTGCTTAAAAGTCAAAACCTAGAATGACATATAAGCCATTCGGTCATTCCTAATAAATATCAAGCAATAAATTTTTCATTTATATAACGTTTGTCTCATATGATTGAGTTCACTCTGTCCTTTACTTGCAAAGTCAAATTTGCTAATTAATCGGTCCCAATTCCTGCGAGTTAAGTATGGTTGTTGGTATTCTTTCGGGTGTTCACGGTATTATTCTTGTTGTGTCAGCGTTTGGATGTCATGTATTAAATTATCAGGGCCTTGGTGTGGATAGATTCCTAGTTCCAATATATAATATATATATATAATATATATATATATATATATATATATATATATATATATATATATATATATATGGTGCTAGGGTTTTAAGAAGTATGGTGCCCCGCGTGCCAGGGGATACGTGGCGTGCATAATGAAGCGAAGAAACCGTGTTTGTCTGTACGTTAGAACATATAATATTCTCAAAGTTTGTTTGGATAGGGATGTGCCTTATGTTGTCCCCCTCGGGGCTAATATTTTCCGGGAGGCACATGATTAGGTCGACCGGTAAAGCCGTTGGGTGTGCGGGAGGGGTTAAAACCCTAATAAAACTTAGGGGGGGGGGTGGGGGTGGGGAAAGGAGAGCCAACGGTCACCTCTTTTGAGGACCAAAACTCCGCCTCTTCGCGGGCGCGTCCCGCGTACCGTAAGGGGCGTGGTGGGCCCCGGCCCTTCACGTAAGTTGACGATGGCGACCCGATCGCACGAGCCTCCGCCCAAAAGGGGTGATAATATCCCCCCGGACAGGACCAATCGATTGGAGTTTTTCCTTTGACTTCCTGTTCTCTTAGACACCCCTTATATATTTATCATGATTTTTTTTTAAAAAAAAAAAAAAAAAAAAAACTTGAAAGGGGTAATACTGATTCAAAAATTGATTATATTGCATTGGAGCGAAGGGTCATGTGCTTGAGAACGTAGGATATTTGTTACGATAAATCGGACGGACTGATGATTTAACTACTGAATCGAAGATTCGATTAATCCGTTCGGGCCGATCGATCTAGCGACAAGAGAACCGATCCGACATGAGAATAGATTGGTCCAGCACTTTAGTCGATAACATACGACTTGAAGTAACTTGTTGACCAACAGTCGGTTGATCCATTTTGATTTAAGACCTGTCAAGAACGAGCCTGATTGTTGTAACCAACCAACCATACGACTGATAGTCACGGCATCAATAAGATCAGGATAAATAACCACTAACTGTAATTAGTTGAAGGGAAGTTATCTTAATCAACTTTCCTAACAGCAATCAGTTACAAGAAAATCTTAACTACTTTTAGTTAAATCAATGACTATAAATAGAGATAAGAGGGAACCTCCGAGATAAGGAAGTCTAAAGCTGTCTTAAGCCAAGTCGAACTCTACTTCATCCTTTTTCCATCTATGCTCTCTTTGAACTCTTCATTTCGTTGCCCGAACTTTACTGACTTAGGCATCGAGTGTTCCTCATCGAAGAAATTCCGGTCTGAAATTTATTTTATAAGAATCCAAGATGGTGAACCAGTAGGTTTGGACATTCCATCCGGTCCGTGAGGTTCGGCATGAATAGTATTCATAGCTTTCTCTCTCTTTTTTTTTTTTAATAAAGGATTCGGAGCGACTAACTTCTACGTTTCTACGTTATATCCATCTCACGTTAGTATTAAACCTCGTTCTCTTGTCCAAATGTCAACAGGGATATACCATCCGCGCAAGTGCATGATGGTACCATGTTGAACTAAATCACCTTCGCTTAAAATATCCCTTAATGATGTCCTTATAGAACTTGTGGTATAAATTGAATTCATAGGTGTAAAACAAAAATATGATCGAGTCCGGAAAGCATACGACACACCTTAAACTTCAATTTAATAATTATAATTATGTATTATTTCATATCCCAAAATAAATATATCCAGATTAATTAATTATGAATTTCACTGCACTTGATTATAGGGATTTGCGTGGTGCTCCCAAGCTTTGAAGAGACTTTGGAGACCATGGCAGGGATGCTGGAGGCGATTCCTGGGGTTTGGGAGAGTGTCCCAAGCGGGTCCTGGATGTATTCTAGGGATTTCCTGGAGGTGTTCCCAGGATACTCTGAGGTTGAGAAAACTAGTGAAACATGGGTGTACATGGGCACGGGTTTGGATTTTCTCGAGTGACTCAGAGGGGAGGAGTTTTTTAGGGATAGATCGGTTGTGACCTAGGGTTATCTTTGTTTTATATATAAAGAATGATAGGAATGTCGGGAAGTAAGAAGAGTAGACGCGATCCCTATTTTCCTACAAAAAAATCCTAGCCTCTTTTCTTCATAGTTCTTTCTCGTGTGTGCAGCCCCATGGGGGCTCGCCTCCGCAACGGGAGCGGATGGCGCGCCCCATCTCTTCTCTGGTGATTGTTCCTTTTGCACCATGGCGGCATCAAGGAGGATCACGGGTATTCCATGGAGCGGGTTTGCTCCAACAATTGGTATCAGAGCCGATCTTGATGCAGTGGCGTGAAAGAAGTAGGGAAGAGGATGTCACGGTGCTGGTGCAGTCTCTAGAGGTGAGGACCTGCTGCCCTCCCTTGAAACGGAGACGGAGAAGGAGTAGATCCGGCGTGGATCTGGGCGACATACTGAGCAGTGCATCGCAAGGCACGGCCGCAGGTGTGGACACTGCGCAGAGCAGCGCGGGGGCGTAGCAGCGGGCTGACCGGCGCATCATCGGTCGCGGGCTAGGCGGCGCTGGCTCGATGATCGCGGGAGCGGCGCGGGGCGGGTGTGCGAGATCGACAGCCGTCGGTCACCGGATGCGTGGATGGCTGCGGGGCGGTCGCCGGAGGCGCTGCATGGCGGAGTGCAGTTGCCGGGGTGCGGCGCGGCGGCCGGGGGGGCGACGACATGGCCGGGAGAGGCTGCGGTCCATGATTCCCTGCCGTGGACCAGGCTTGGCGCGCATGAACCGGTGGGCCGGTTCACGGTGGACCGACAGAGTGAGGCATCTCAAGTCACTTGCACTGAAAATCATGCTAACTGGATTTCGGCGATTCCGGGCTCAATTGAACTCCATTTGAGCCCCGTCTGCGTCGTTGAACTCCATTTTTCAAGCTCTTCATATTGACCTAGGTTGGATCTGATGATGGAGTCAGATCATAGGATATGTGGAGATCGTGGTGCAGCGATCGTGTGTGCGGGCAGCACGTGCAGGATGGTTCCATCTTCAGCACTCCTTGACGGATAGAGGTTTGTGGTAGCGGGAGCAGTGAGGAGGTCTGCTGGTGGAGCGGATCTCGCCGAAGATGATGGGTCCGGTGGTGCACGAGTTCGCTATGGTGGTGCAGTGTTGCAGGTTCTGTGTTGAGGAGCTTTGATAGGTCGGGTGATCTGTGGTTCAGCACAGGTGGAGCGATACATACCAGGGATATTTCAAAGCATGAGTGATAGATCCATCGGTAGTGGACCAGGCTCTCCGTCACTGAGGGAGCTGGATGTGGGTGGTATCCCGCGTGGTTGGAGGTTGGTCTCGGGAGATGGATATCTCAGGGAGACTGGAGTATATCAGCAGGGATGGTACCAGAGCAGCTCAGGGAGACAGGGAACAGTTTCAGGGAGTGTCGGAGGTATCGGGCAGTCGGGAGTGTCCTGGTATGGCGGCTTTTGCTTAGGGACGGAGACTGGAGCTGATGGGGCTGGCAGCTCAGGAAGACCGGGGATAGGTCTCAGGGAGTGCCAGGGACATCATGCAGCCGGGAGACAGGCTGGGACATGATGCAACAGCCAGGTGGAGTTGGTTGCTCGGTTCAGTTGCTGGGTTAGAGGAGTTGGGATGAACTCCTGGGTTTCGGAAGTTCCTACGGGGATGCAGAGTATCCGAAACGGTCTCGGAGGGATCCACGGTGATGTGGAGGGTCCGAGGAGGCAGCGATTGGGTACGAGATTCATGTGCAAGCTCAGCAGGGCAGCGTTGAGTTGCTGGCCTTAGGGTTTCTTTTTGTGGCATCAGGGGGACGTCAGTTTCAGGTGGACCATCGATGACAGGTGGCTTCACTGGTGGAGCAAGTTTTGACACGAGTTCAGAGCGAGAAGTGCAGGGAGGACCATATCTTAGCACGAGCGCCAGGGATGCACTTAGCCAGGTGGAGCAGAGTGTACGGAGATTGGCGTGGCTCTGAGGTGATGGTGTCAGGTAGATCTCTAGTTATAGCGAGTACCGGTTCAGGTCGCTGGGTTCTCTCCAGGAAAGTCTAAGAACAGACTGATGTAGTTGCCATGCATAAGGAAGGCTACAATCAATGGCGCGAGGATACAAGCGAGGATTTTCAGTTGTGGAGGCGGTCATTCCAAAGGCCTCCGGTGAATTCAGCAGCTGAAGAGTGTTGGCAAAGGCGAGGATATCCGCACAAGCTATCAAGACACGCAGTTACAGCGGGGTTGTACGTGGAGGACATTGCCAGGTTTGCCAAAGCTTGGGGGCACCAAGGTGGAGATTGCAGGGATTTAGGTGGTGCTCCCAAGCTTTGGAGAGACTTGGAAGACCATGGCAGGGATGCTGGAGGCGATCCCTGGAGCTTGGGGGTGTGTCCCAAGCGGGTCCTGGATGTATTCCAGGAGTTTCCTTGAAGTGTTCCAGGGATACTCTGAGTCTGAGGTTGAGAAAACTAGTGAGACATGGGTGTACATGGGCTCGGATTTGGATTTTCTCGAGTGACTCAGAGGGGGGGAGTTTTTTAGGGCTAGGTCGATTGTGACCTAGGGCTATCTTTATTTTATATATAAAGAACGATGGGAACGTCGGAAAATAAGAAGAGTAAACGCGATCTCTTTTATCCTCCAGAAAAACTCTAGCTTCTCTTTTTCCTTGTTCTTTCTCGTGCATGCAGTCCCATGGGGGCTCGCCTCCACGATAGGAGCGGATGGCGCGCTCCATCTTTTCCCTGGTGATTGTTCCTTTTGTACCATGGCGGTATCAAGGAGGATCCCGGATATTCCGTGGAGCGGGTTTGCTCCAACATTGATAACAATATGTAAATAACTCGTTTGATAACAGATGATCCCATCTGTTCGATAACATTTTCTTTCGATGAGGATATCGAAGATTTTGTAGTGAGTAATTAATTTAATTATATAAGCATAGATCCTGCATGCACTGGACATGACCTAAACCATAGCCATTTTGTTGTAACCTTTTTTCATCAATTTGTTGGGGCCCATAATCACATGCTAGCATAGTAGTTTGCCATATTGTACTCTTTGTAACTTATCTTCTTTCCCCCTCAAGAAAAACAATTCCACGACTGACAAAGTTTAATACTCTCCTCTAGTATGTGCAGTAGAATAAACTTCATATATATTTTCCCTTGGTCCATGTTTTGCACTCTCAAACCTTCCTGCTGCCAAGGAAAACGATGACACGACGTAGAACGCAAAGGTTACTTTTGCTTTCTTCAGAAAAAATCTTGGATGGCAGAAATTAAGAAACAGAACCACAAATTTTTATATTATATATATATACGTAGCTTCCATGGCTAAATTTCTAGCGCAGACTCGTACACATTTAATGTAATCCAGATCCAATGGGATCATTCGTCACTGCCATCTCTGGCCGAGGGTATGTAGGACCACTTTGGTCATTAAGGTGGGGGGCCAGAGGAATTCCAATAATTAAAGTTGGGGGGGGGGGGGAGTAATGGATCACTTTAGGGAGGATCTAAAAGATGGCAAGATCCAATGTACAAGACCCCCCGGATTTTCATGTCTCATGACGTTTGTCCGCTTCCCACCGGAAAGAGATCCCTCCTCTCTCCACCTCTTTAACTTTATACAACCAATTTTATATCATGTCACGACCCAAAGCAGGCCAAGACAAATAAACTACACATCGATGCATGTCTTATGAGTGCACCGGCCGTTTGCTTCCAATAAACAAACCATGCAACAAAATATTCTGGCCGGTTCCCTCCGCCGCGACTTTAATTTGGGTGCGACACCCAACCGAGGCATGGCAGTGACTTGGTGTGAAACCCCACCGCATCCCCACGGTGCCCTTCTCCATGCCTCTTGTCAGGTTTCATCTGGTTCTTTCCTTCCTCGGTGATAAATCTCAATTATATACATACCGTGTTGTATACTAACAACGGCTATTTTTATATACTACTTCCTTCTAGATTGACAATTTTTACATTCCGGTTTGCCTAAGTAGACCATTGAAAATAAAAGGGAAGGAGTAGGTCAACTCTACGACTGGCTTATTTCATCGAGCTTCATTAAAATTTATAAAAAAAAGTATATATATAAAAAAAATCTCTTAATAATGCCTTATATGACAGAGCTAGCCTTCTTTCCAGTCATGCATGTTTATTATAAGATAAATAAATATCTATTATACAATAAAATATTTAGCATAAACCTTTTAAGTAAACCACAATATTTTTTTGTTATATTCTATTTTTTAAAATTTATTAGATGTATTCATATTAGTATATTAGTATAGTACAAATCATCCACCTTATCAAAATGAAAAAAAAAAAAAAAAAAATCATATGAGGACAAATATTACTGCTTGAGTGCAAGCAAGCAAACCCTGTTAATGTGGACTTTTGCTTTGTTGCATATGGTCACTTGCTTACCCTTATCCTGGTAGGGTCACTAGCTTGGTTACATGGTTATAGTCCTGGGCTATATTGCATTTAACAGTCTCTAGGCAAGCACCTAGGTTGTTCCATCCACATAAAAGCCAAATTTGCCGTCATGCGTTTGGAAATAAACACCTTGACAAGTACCGGCTTAGGAATAGAGAGTCACAGATTTCAACAAAAATGATTATGCGTGCGAATTTTCCAAATTTGCTGTTAAAAATGATATAATTAATCAGTGTGCATTCAATGTAAGCAATAATTGATGTATTGCCCAAATTTTATTTAGTGCTGGTTAATATCTTCAGATGTTCAAATTTTAAATTCGATTCAATATATGGTTGGTAATTATGAGATACCCCTTACGGTATAATTGGCATAACAAGGGTTGATAGATATCCTTCCATGGGAAATGCTTTACTTCCGGGCACCGGTGGGCATGCGAATTTAAACGTGCCTGATAAATTGAAATAGATCATGTTCAGTTCACAGGCCTTTTGCAAATCTAAAACACATCTACGGTATCGCATGATTTGATACATGCACCATGAGAGTTCCAGATCATACGCATCAAAGCATCGCAGGACATTTGATGAGACGACAAACAAATTGTACACCCATTTGTCACAGAATAATGTGCATTTTTTATCAATAAAAATCTTTGCGACTTTGACACTGTAAAATTAGCGCATCCGATCCTATCTCAAGGATTTTATTGAGGGTAAGAGTGATAGCGGTATAGAGTCCACCATTTGAGGTCCATCCATGGATCATTGATAACGAAATAGGTTTTTTAAGCTAATTCAAATCCGAAAATTGCTTCCAACCCCTCCAGGGAAAAGAAACAAAAGAAAGAAAATTCTTTCATTAAGGCAAGTAGTTCGCTTTAAATTTATTCGATGGAGTATTGACAAAGGAAGAGAGAGATAGAGAGAGGTGTAGTATTGACAAAGGAAGAGAGAGATAGAGAGAGGTGTAATGGGATGGGAGGGACAGGGGCCCTCAAGGGACGGAGAGGATTCCTTGGACTAATTTCTATAAAGAGGGGTATGATTTGGCAAGTTTCCATAGAAAAAATTCCACCTTCCTTGTATTTCTTCCATTTCAAAACGGAACCAGGCAACCCCCCCCCCCCCACCATTTTGCTTTAACTATAGGCTTCTTCCAGAGCCAAACTCCTATATATATATATATATATATATATATATATATATATATAACCAACGAAGCAAATATCCCATATATCAGAGAGAAGAGAAGCAGAGGAGGAAGGAAGGTTGTGTCTCGGGATATGGGTGTAGATCCGTGGGCTCTTGCCGAGGTCACCGTGGACTCCTTGCCCTCCTTTTGGACTTCCCACCATGAGGTCTCTCTCGTTCTAAGATTGGTTTTAGATTTTGTTCTTTCGTTTTTTGTTGTTAATATGTTTTAGTTTGGATTTTGTTCTAACGGATTCGAATTCTAGTTGTAAGTTAGATTAGTGTTTATGGGGGGTCTTGGCTTATCGTTGCCGGAATGGTCCGCTGGTCGGACCGGTCACGCGGTAGGGGACCGAAGTGGCCGTCGGCCGAGTGTTCCTCCGATCGGGTCTTGGAACGTGAAACAGCGGTGGCAGCCAATAGAAAGCCGCCACGGTTGTGAGTCTCGGTGTTTGATTCCAGACTCTCGGGGATTTGAACGCCTTTTCGAGTTGCGGGATGAGCAGCTGATCCGGTCGGCGCGGTACCGGAACGGAGTTTAGGAGCGGTGGGAAGCTCGAGCACGCTTCTTTCATTTTTGGGTCATTGAGCTGGATTTGGCAAGCAAACGCCTTCATGGATATAAATATTTTACTTTTTGTTTTAAATATTTTCTCTTGAGTGTTTAATTCGAAGCTTGTAATTTCTTTTTTTGGGGACAAAATGTGTAGTCTTAGGTCTAACGTCTCTAAGATTATTTACATTTTTTATTTTTGTTTCTTAGTTGGTGTCCTTTTAAGGGGTTTCAAAATTATAGACATTGTTTTCGTTGCTTCTCACATCTTTCATGTTTGGTAAGCGGGTAATGTTGACTCTAATGTATCTATTGGTAATAGGGATTGGTTTTTTTTGTTTTTTTGTTTTTTTTTTGGTCTTTTGATCATATTATTGCACTCATAGGTTCTGAGCGACAAGAGTTCTGCAAAACTTTGTCGTGATTCTCAAAAATCCAGTTCTTGTTGGGTGATTAACTGTGTGGTCACAAAAAAAAGAGTAGGTGATTACCTTAGAAAGATTGAATTAGAGTGTTTGTGTAACTCTTTTTTTAAAGAAAATACTTTGATCTCTCAAAGGACATGCAGAAGAAATTTGTATTGCCATCAAAGGACATACAGCTTGCCGATTCATAGGGATTCGGCGCATTTATATCCAGTTACTAATAAATAAATCTTAATGAACAAGTTAATGATTCAATCTCCTCTCAAAAAAAGGTTAATGATTTAATGTTTTCAGATATGTAGTAATCTTTTTTCTTATCCAAGGAATGTCTCATACAAATTTACTTTAATTGTGGTATGGTTGGATATCCTGTGTCCCTTCTCATGATTCATCTCTTCTACGACTCCAGTTCGATCATACAATAATAACTCCATGCCATACTTTCAATTAGATCATATGGAGTATATAGGTGTGTTCTGAATTTTAGTATAAATCTGTGGGGTTACTTGTTTCTATATATATATATATATCAGTTCGGTTTCTTGAAAGTTTCTGTTTGTTTACTTGAACAGAGCGTGGAGGAGTTGAATCATAAGCTTCTCTGTGCGACCTTGGAACTCGAAGCGCTCAGAAATGGCGTCAAGGAGGAAAGGAGGAAGAGTGAGGAAAATATCAATCAGCTAGTCCAAATCCTGAAGATAACCGCCCAGGAAAGAGATGAAGCCAGGGAACAACTGCAGGTCTTGCTCAACAAAATTGCACAGCCACGCTCAGCAGAGCTTGTTCCTCGCATTTCTTGCCTCAAACCTGATAGTCCACAGATTTGGCAGGCAAGAGGCAATTCCAGTGTCACAGAATCTGAAAGCCTATCCGACACTCCAAACCAACACTCCTATGGATGCTCTCCTGTCGAGTCCTTCTTTGAAACGGTTACTTCTCCAGAGCTGACAAGCTTGAATGGAGCTGACTCCTGCAAAATTGGACCCCCACAGCGACCACTCTTTCTCGAAAATAATCACTCTTCTTCCATGGCGATTCCTCATGGCACTGCTAAGTATGATCGCGGCGATGCTTTAATTGACAGCATCGCTGTGAAGAAGCCGTTGCCAGAGAAAGGAAAGCTGTTAGAAACCGTGCTGAAGATAGGTCCAGTACTGGAGACACTTATGGTGGCTGGCTCCCTCCCTCAATGGCGCAATCCTCCTCCGCTGCAGACATTTCAAATTCCTCCTGTGTCCGTCAAAGCTCGCAATGCCCAACTGCTCAACCGAGCTGCTATTTTGAATTATGATAATTTGATTCAGGGTTCCCCGGATGAGAAATCTGATGGATTGTCTCAGGCGCATGCTGCGACCGTGTTGAATTTTTCCGGCACGGTGAGCCAGTGTGCCAGGAACAAACCTATGGCATTGCCTTGTGTTAGCACCTATCAGGGCTTCGAGGCTAAGCGGCAGAGGATTCAATAAACTGATGGTAAATGATGAGAGGGATATGTCTTGGTTTAGTTAGGTATTCCAGAAGACACATGCTCTGCTTCTCTCCTTTTTTTTCCCACTCCATTTTTTTTTTTTTTTTCCCAGGAACTGCTAATCTTTATCAATATAAAACATGTTTATGATGTAAATGGCACCAGCTTTTTCTTTTTCCTTCTTTTTTTTTTTTTTTTTCTGTCTACCAACGCTAATGTTTCGTTGCAGAAATAATGTTTTTCATATTTGATTCACCACTTTTTCGTCTCTTCATCTTCATTCACCTTAAACATGTGATAATATATATTTATATATTAATATGCATTAATTAGTGGCCGATACTAGATATTTTTATACATTATGATACCTAAGTTTTTTGAAACAGCACATATCCTTGATCATGGTAGAATTGTTTTTTGTTCTTGAAATGATGTTATCATGCGAAATGCTGAGAAAAATCTTGATCACTTTGATGCTGTCCTTTGACACACCTTAGATAGTGTAAGTTGCTGACTGCATCTGCGAAAAGTTTGACAGAACCAGAGAACAGCTTTGTTTCATGGTAGTTTGTATGATTCCATGCACAAGGCTTGGCTTTACATAAACTGCAGTAAAAACACATGCAGAAGTACAAGGAAAAAAATACAGTCACGTCAGTGCTCATAGCTTGTCACTGAACAGTAGCCTGATGCGTAGGATCTACCTATTTCCCCCTTGGATATAAAACTCTGACCACCTCCAGCACTTGAGTCCACATTAGGATCTGACATCGTCGACAATCCTGAAATCCTTATGATCAATAAATATGCTATCCATTCTGGGGAATCAAGTCTGAGTGCTGCTGCCCTTTAGGGACATGGCGAGGTAGAAAGTTATGTGCCTCACTAGATTCCCTCGAGAAGAGATGATGCTGATCCAACGACGCTTAACACATTTAAACATGCATTTCTGCAGAAAAGAAGTTTAAATGCGTAAATAACTAGAAAATCAAATGAAAGTTTGTGGAGAAAATTGTAAAACATGACAACGCCCAGAGTGAGTCTACAATTGACGTTAATTCCAGCATGCATCTATGACCATGTCCATGCATCATCTGAAACTCTTGTTAACAGCTGGGGATAAACAAGATTCATGTTATTCAATAATTTGATATATTTTTTTTTTGAAAAAATTATGAAACGTTGATGCTGCCTCTCTTTTGGGCATTGGAGGTTGTTAGAGGAAAAGTTACTGTACCGGCAAGAAAAGTCCTGTTCGGATATTGTTCCGATAAAAGCTCTCCGACGATCAAGTTAAGTGGCAGGCAACAAAGAAAAGAAAGTAAAGCAGAGAGGAGAGAGTATGTGCATGTCGCCTGTATCTTGGAAGCTCACAGGAAATCCCTTTTTAAAGACAGCGGCAAGTATATTTTCGGAATGCAAAGTCTCAACGGGTTTGGTGAGAAGTGACAGAGCATCAGGTCCTATCAGAAGATCTAGCAAAGGATCATTCTATTTGTCTAGGATATCCGCCTCCAATTTTTTAAATCCTTGTCTTTTAGGTGCTGCCGGCCATGCTCTTTAATGATGACTTCGACCATGCAAGAGGCTGGTCACGCTCCTTTTAATCGCTAGGATTTGTCGAAGCTTACCATATATGATCTCTTGACCATGCCATTGAATACGTGGAAATGAACATTAGTTGATTCCTTATTAGGTTGTCTAGGAATACGTTGCTATGGAATTTTAACTTTTCCTGGATGCAAGGTTTCTGTGTTGAACCTGGTTCTCTTATCGAGGCCGAGGGTCGATTAAGACCGAGGGTTCAAGCTGCTATACTAATCCATCCAAGGATTGTGAAGCTTAACTACTGAGAACGAGATGAACCTTTACCAAAGCTGAAGGTCAACCAAACTGAGGGTCTTAAGTCATTATTCTGATGCACCCAAAGGCTACCGGAGCTTAACTGCTGAGGGCAAGGTGAACTTTTGCTAAGGCCAAAGGTCAACTAAGCCAAGAGTCTCAAGATGCTATCTTGACCCATCCAAAGGGGGCTAAACCTCGAATACCGAAGGAGTGGTGGTCCTTTGTCGAGACCAAGGGTCAATCAGACCGAATGGGCTTGGTGACACAGCACCATCCTCGTCTAAGGGATGGCCAACCTCGCATGCCAGAGATGGACTTTGGATGCCGGACCTTCGATAGACACCTCTTCCATGTAAAGATTGCCAACAAGTAATGCATGGGCTGAAGCCTTACCCATCAAAAATCTCACACTTGCCTTATTGTCTGAAAAACTATCATATCCAAAGACATGACATATAACTGGTATTGTCCTATCAAGAAAGGAAACTCAAAAGGCAACTCTGCTGACACTCTTCTATCATGGTACCAATTTGTATATTGTCTAGGAAATAGGAAAAGAGAAGAGATGCTCCTACTCATTAAGACATCTCTCATGGACATCGTCATAGATATTTGGTTAATGTTCTATTTGAACAAATACTTCACATATAAACCCGAGAATCAAGAAGGTCGATGCCGAAGATTAGAGAAGCCGAGGGGACCTGAATGCGGCCTCACCTCATCTAGGAGATGATAAATGATTGCCTGTGCCGACATTCAACCCGGAGATCCTTAGGATATCGAGAGTAGGGTGTTAGCCTCCACATCATGAAGATAATTCGATATAGTTGTTGTTGCGGCAATTACTCCTGGACCGGGTCAACTGGCTTTGCTGGAGCGCTCCTCTACCGGTCGACCTGCAACAAAGTCTCCAGGGCGCCGGTGGTGTTTCGACGGGGGACCCTCCGATGCCTAAGTTAGCAGGAGCTTGTAGACAACATAATGAAGGAATCAAGAATGATCCAGTGTCAGGAGAGGGAAGAGAGAACTTAGCTTAAAACGGAGGCCCCCAGGTACCTTATATAGACGTGGAACAGTCCAAAAGTCGTTACGAGGTAGGCCGAAGACGACCGATTTGCCCCGGCGAAGATCTGAAGAGTGGCCACGTGGTGCCAGGAAATGGTAGCGTCGTGGAAGTAGTGGAGCAGTGCTGCTGCCGTGGCAGGACTCTATTGTAACAGAAAGGACTTATGGAACTCTCTAGGTCCTAAAGTGAATGGATCGAACACCGACCAAAGGAAGAGCGTCCATAGGGCAGCGGGTCAGGCCTCAACAGGAACAGGCCGTCGACCTTGGCTCCATTGGGTCGGATCTCAGCAGGTGGGCAGCGGGTCGGACCTCGGTGGGAAAAGGTCGTCGGACCTTGGCTCCATTGGGTCGGGCCCCAGCAGGTGGACAGCGGGTCAGACCTCGACGGGAAAAGGTAGTCGGACCTTGGCTCCATTGGGTCGGGCCCCAGCAGGTGGACATTGGGTCGGGTTTCAGCAGGAGAAGCCGGTCCGGCTTAGAGGTAAGCCGAATAGGCCTAACAGTAGTCCCCCTTGCCCTTGGCCTTCGAGCGATCGTGCAGTCTCGAAGTACGAGGGCATTATCTTGGCAATAAATGCGCCAGCCCCCAGAATGATGGCGAATCTGATTCAGCGTGCCGCGACCGACTCTCCTGCTCCGAAATTCTGCACCTGGACAGGTGTCAGTGTCGGATTGGAGACATCGTGGGAGGCAGTTATGGCTAATACGGCGCCATTAAGGGTTGCCAGCCTGAAACGCCTGTACGACGCGCCACTGACACGACGTGGGCCACGCGGCAAAATCCCAGCGGTCGGCGCAATGCCCGACACAGCTTATCCACCGTCGATCTGGTAGTCATACGGATCGTGATCAAAACACGATTCGGTGGGGCCCTTCAGCTTCCCCATCCAATCAAGAGGTCATGTCGTCCACCACGGATCACGGCGCTCAAGGGGCGCTGGGAGGCAGCCCCTCAACGCCTATAAAAGGAGAGGCGGACACTCGCAGGGAGTCTTCCGCTGCGCTTGGGTTTGGAGAGGGAGAGAGAGCCCTTCTCCGTCGCTTTCACCTCTGCTAGGAATTCCAGCCGCCAGGTTAGCTCCGCCCCCGCCTCCTTCTCCTTTCTTTAGAACCTCCATTAGCATGGCCTCTAGTGGGAGCTTGGTTCGTGGGGACAGGGAGCCCGGCCCATATGATATTGCCACTACCATGACCAGGGAAAGGGTAGAGAACCTCCGAATTGTCTACGGCATTCCAACCACCCTACACCTCACCATTCCTTGTAGGGAAGGGAGAGTAAACGGTCCGTTGAACTTAGGTGCGCTTCCCTTGTACGAGGATCACCTTAAGGCCGGCCTCCGATTTCCACTCCACCGTTTTTTCATCCAAATCTTCAATAGCTATAGGATTACCCCTTCTCAACTAACCCCGAACAGCATTCGGGTCATCTGTGGCTTCCTGGTCGTCCGCCAGGAAGCCGAAATAGAACCTAGATTATCCCTGTTTTTGAACTTCTTCCTTTTGAAATAGGATTTTCGGAATAAGGAATGGTGGGTTTTTAGCCCTCGCCCAAACCAGAAGATATTGGGGGGACTTCCGTCGGCTATCCACGGATGGAAGTCCCGATTTTTCTTTGTAGACAACCTAGAACCATGGGGGTTCGAGCCAGCGTGAAGAGAGCCGAGATCGAATGCCATAAATGGGAGGAAAGTATCGAGGGCCGACGAGGCCGACTTCCTCAAGCTAAACGACAAAGACCCGAAATTCGTCGGCTTCATGCTCCAAAAAGGCAGCCTCCATTGGGCTGGAATCAGTCGACATCCGATGCTGGGTAGGACGGAAGCTGTTGAGGGGAACCTATCGTTCTTTCATTTGCTGGCTTCAATGTTGTCGCTAACTCTAACCTTGTTTGCTGGTAGGTGGCAAGATGAAGTCGGATCAGGCAGTTCTATCAGCGCGGTCGGCACAGAAAAGAGCCGTCCGCATTTCAGAGCCAACCCCCCGAGAGCCGAAGAGACACCGGATGCCAGAGCCGGCACCCGAGAGCTTGAAGAAGCAGCGGGTGGAGGAACCATCCACAACGATTGTCTCGTTGGAGTTCGAGGATGACATGCCACTGTCGGATCGCCAGAGGGCGATAGCACTGGAGAGCTCGTCATCTACTGGGCTATCAGCTGGCCAGTCCGGAGAGGGGCGTTCGGCGCCGACCGAGGTGGGGATGACACCATCCTCTTTGCCACTGGACCTGACGGTGGAGACTTCTCCGGGCGCCCGGGGAAGGCAGGCGACGGAAGAGCCGTCGGTCGTCGAAGGAAGGGCCGACGACGCTGGTGGTGACGCAGACCGCCAAGGATGGCAGACTGACACCGAACAGGCCAAAGAACAGCTACAGAAAGCTGTTGTCAGCCTCGACGGGCGGTCGGTAAACGAAGCTGCCGGGAGTCTTCTTCATCATGTGTTGGGGGTAAGTTTCGGTCCAAATCTTTAGCCCTTATTCTCTTGTTTATAATCTTCTAACTGTATGTTTGTCGACAGCTCGTTCGGGACTCATCGCTAGTGGACGATAGCTTGGGCGAGTTGCTCCAGCTGAAGGAGCACTTGACCAAAAGGGTCGAGGCAGCCGAGATGGCGAGGGGCACCGCATGGGTAATGCTGACAGCCTCCCGGGCAGAGCTGACCTGCCTTCGGGCAGTTGATGGAGAGGTGTCCTCCCTGCAGGCTGAGTCGGAGGTCCTGAAGAAGCAGATCGAAGACTCGCAGGCCCGGGAGGCTGACCAGAAGGCGAGGCTGAAGAATAAGAAGAAGAAGATCTAAACTCTGACCCACCAGCTGACGGTGGAGACTGAGCGCCTGACTGAGGTCGAAATGCGTGCACAAGGTCACCAAGCAGCGACGGAGCGATACAAGGATCTACTAAAGACGACCCAAGAATTACTGAAGACGGTCACTGATGAGGCTGTAGCCAAGTATAAAGCCTCTGAAGATTTTATGGAGGAAATGAACGAGGCCGGCACAGTCGGCTTCGACTACGAGTACGACGAGTGTCTGGAGAAGGTGGGCGCCGCCTTCCTGGAACTCAACCTCTCTCCCTTTCAGCCGAAGAAGCCGATGGAGGAGGAGACCGTAGAGGCTGGAGGTCCGACCACCAACGCAGCCGAAGCCGATGCGGTGACAGTCGAACTGGACGCTCAAGTCGAAACCGATGCGGGAGCGGCAGCCATTTCCGTCGGAGCTTCGGGGGGGGGGGGGGGGTCGGGGAAGCCGATGTCGATGTGGTAACTGTACTTCCTGAGGGTCAGACCTAGATGTTTGTAAAGGTCTAACCTTCCATTTTGTAAGGGACTTTTGAAATCAAATGAAATTTCTCTTTAAATCAATAGATTTTCCTGTAGCTTCTTTTGTATATGTATGATTTTGAAATTTTCGAAGTATGGATCTATCGGATTGTAGGAGTGGGCGGTCGAACCGCCGAATCAGATGTTAGACAATAGCTCAGGCCGAACCAACTTACTTGGGGCTTTTTACAAAGTATTGGTCCGTCGGTTAATTAGGTCCACACGTAGTTGAACATTAGGCCGAATGGTGACTCGAAGCCGAAGATGATGTAGACAGACGAAGAACCGTAGCTCAAGCTGAACTACCACACTTGGGTTTTTCCAAAGTGTTGGTCCATCGGCTTGTCCGAAGTTGAAGATGATGCCAACCGAAGTCGGACTTTTCAGAGTTGGGCTGCCCTGGAGCCTTTGCCGACCGGGATCGGACTTTCGGAAGTAGGCTGCCCTAGAGCCTTTGCCGACCGGGGTCGGACTTTCGGAAGTGGGCTATCCTAGAGCCTTTGCCGACCGGAGTCGGACTTTCGGAAGTGGGCTGCCCTAGAGCCTTTGCCGACCGGGGTCAGACTTTCGGAAGTGGGCTGCCCTAGAGCCTTTGCCGACCGAGGTCGGGCTTTCGGAAGTGGGATGCCCTAGAGCCTTTACCGACCGGGGTCGGACTTTCGGAAGTGGGTTGCCCTAGAGCCTTTGTCAACCGGGATCGGACTTTCGGAAGTGGGCTGCCCTAGAGCCTTTGCCGATCGGGATCGGATTTTTGGAAGTGGGCTGTCCTGGAGCCTTTGCCGACCGAAGTCGGGCTTTCAGAAGTGGTTCATGAAAGAGTTGCGAACTTCATTGATAATATTTGCGAAGGTTATCTACATTCCACGGGCGCACTATCTGCCGTCCGTCTAGATGCTCGAGTCGGTAGGTTCCGGCTCGAATTACTTCAATAATTCGATAAGGTCCTTCCTAATTTGGAGAAAGTTTTCCTTGCTCGGTCAGCCTTGAGATATCTGTCCTCCGCAGGACCAGATCTCCGACTCGAAAAGTTCGCGCCTTAACTCACGAGTTATAAAACTTTTCCATCCTCTGACGATAGGCCACCATTTTCAAGCTCGAACGGAGTCTGGTTTCTTCAAGCAGGTCCAGGTCAGCCCTTCGCTGTTTGGAGTTAGCCAGTTCGGTACAGTGATCAATCCTTAGATATTGTAAAGATACTTCAATGGGGATGACCGCCTCACTTCCATAGGTAAGGTTGAAGGGAGTCTCCTTGGTTGCCGCCCGGGTGATTGTCCGATAAGCCCATAATATTGAGTGGAGCTCTTCTTCCCAGAGTCCCTTGGCGTCGTTCAGTCGAGTTTTCAGCCCATGTAAGATAGTCCGATTGGTGATTTCAGCTTCTCCATTGGACTAAGGGTGTCCGACCAACGTAAGTCAAGGGAAAATGTGATATTGCTGACAGAATTCCCGGAACTTAGAGTTGTCGAACCGTCTTCCGTTGTCAGTGATGATTGTCTGTGGAATGCCAAAACGAAAGATAATACTATTCCGGATGAAGTTCTCCACCTTGGCCTCCGCTATTTGTGCCAGCGATTTGGCTTCCACCCATTTGGAGAAGTAGTCAATGACCACAAGTAGAAACTTTCGTTGCCTAGATGCTGGGGGAAAAGGTCCCAAGATATCCATCCCCCACTGTGCGAATGGCCACGGTGCAGTGAGTGGAGTCAGCTGGCTGGCAGGTCTCTTTGAATATTGGCGTACCTTTGGCAGGTGTCGCGCCTTCGGATGAAGTCCGACGCATCCTTCTGAATTGTAGGCCAATAGTATCCTTGTCGGATGATCTTGTAGGCTAGGGATCTTCCTCCGAGGTGATCGCCGTAGATACCTTCATGCACTTCCTTGAGGGCGTAGTCGGCATCATTTGGTCCTAAGCACTTTAGGAGGGGCTGAGAGAATGATCGCTTGTAGAGTGTGCTGTTGAGGACGACATACTTAGAGGCCGTCCAGCGGATGCATTTGGCCTCGGCTGGGTCTTCTGGAAGAGTCCCTTCAGTAAGAAAGGCGACAATCGAATCCATCCAGGAAGCTTCTTGTTCCACTTGATGGACGTTCATCGGCTCATCCGTAACACTCAGCTGCTGCAGACGGTCCACGAAGGTTCGGTCGAAGGTACTGGAGGCGGCCGTAGCCAGTCGTAATAGAGCGTCCACGCAAGAATTCTGCAGCCGGGGTATATGGAGGATTTCAAAGAAATTGAGCCGAGAGATGAAGTTTTGTACCTTGTTTAAGTATTTGGCCATGATCGGATCCTTGCTGCAAATTCACCCTTCACTTTATTGACCACCAGCTAGGAATCGAAGAAAACTCACCCGACTGATGCCTAGTTCGTGGGCGATTCGTAGTCCTACCAGGAGGGCTTCGTATTCTGCCTGATTATTTGACACTTGAAATGAGAAATGCAATGCATACTCTAGGCTTTCCCCATCCGGGTCGGCTAGAATCAGACCGGCTCCATAGCCTGCAAGGTTGGATGCTCCATCCACGTGGAGGGTCCATGCTGGTTCAGCCTCGTACACAGCATCAACTTCAGGTACTTCGATCACTCGAGGGGTCGTCTCTTGCTTCCATGTGCACTCTGCAATAAAGTTAGCAATTACCTGGACCTTCAAAGCAGACCGTGGTTGAAAGGAGATGTCGAACTCGCCAAGCTTAACGGCCCACTTGGCAAGTCGACCGGATGTGTCCGGACTCCGAAGGATTGCTTTAAGAGGTTGGTCAGTCATCACCACTATTGAATGTGCCTAGAAATACGGCCAGAGCCATTTGGCAGATATGATCAAAGAATACGCTAGCTTCTGTACCTTGGGATATCTTATTTCGGCATCGTGGAGGACCTTGCTGATGTAGCAAATTGGCTTCTGCTGATCGTCCTCTCCGACCCGCACGAGGACGGTGCTGACCGCCCGTCCGAAGCTGACAGGTAGAGATACAAAGGCTACCCCTCCGCCAGCTTGGCTAACAACAAGAGGTTCTTCAAATACTCTTTTAGGGCTTCGAAAGCCGACCAACACTCGTCAGTCCAGACGAAACCCTTTGACCAGCACAGGATCTTGAAGAATGGCAGGAATTTTTTGACCGAACGTGAGATGAAACGGCTGAGGGAGGCAATTCAGCCTGTGAGCTCTTGCACCTGCTTCTTGTTGGTCGGATGCGCCATCTCGATGATAGCTCTTATCTTGTCGGGGTTTACTTCAATCCCTCTTTGTGTAACCAGGAAGCCGAGGAACTTACCGGAAGTTATCCCAAAAGTGCACTTCGTGAGATTTAGTTTCATCCGATGACGTCTGAGCGCGTCAAAGGATTCTCGCAAGTCGTTGATGTGGTCAGCCTCATGGAGGCTTTTTACAATCATATCATCCACATAAGCCTCCATATTTCTGCCCAGCTGCCATTCGAACGCTCGGTTGATCATTCTTTGAAAAGTGGCACCGGCATTCTTCAAGCCGAAGGGCATCATTCTGTAACAATACAGGCCTTTGTCAGTGACAAAGGCAGTTTTTTCCTCATCCTCCGGATGCATCTTAACCTAGTTATAACCGGAAAAGGCATCCATGAAGCTGAGTCGATGGCCGGCCGTAGCATTCACTAGTTGATCAATCTTCGGCACAGGGAAGCTGTCCTTCGGACAAGCCTTGTTGAGGTCGGTGTAGTCCACACAGATCCTCCACTTTCGTTGGCCTTCTTCACCATAACGACATTTGCCAGCCACTCAAGATAATGGACTTTCCTGATAAAGCCGACGTCCGAGAGCTTTTTCACTTCTTCATCAATAGCTTTTTGCCTTTCGACGGCAAAGCTCCTCTTTTTCTGCCGGACGGGCCTATAGATCAAATCCACCTTGAGCTGGTGAGTGATGACATTCAACGGGATACCTGGCATATTCGAAGTCAACCAGGCAAAGACGACAGCGTTATTTCTAAGGAAGTCGATCAGCTCTGACTTGATGTCTTCATTGAGGGAGCTTCCTATCTGGAGGACTTATGTGGGATTGTCCTCCCGAAGGGAAACAAACAAGATTCACTCGTCCAGCTGACCGTGGCCGTCGGCCTCAACCCTCGGGTTGAGTTGCTCCAGAGTAGGACGGCCTTCCGACTGTTGGTTAAGGATAGTTAAACATTGACTAACCATCTGACGGTCTCACCTCATCATTCCAACCCCGCTCCTGGTTGGAAACTTTGCCACCATATGGTAGGTGGACACGATGGCCCGAAACTTGTTGAGGGCCGGTCGGCCTAAAATGGCATTGTATGCCGAGCTCGTCCGGACGACTACAAAGTTGATGGGGAGAGTTTTCTGGAAAGGCTCCCTCCTGATCGTCACCGGCAAGGTGATTTTCCCTTCGACTTCGACGGAGTTGCCTCCGAAGCTAGTGAGCGGCACGGGAGATTCTTGCAGCGTGGACCTGGATAAATTCATCCTCACAAAAGCATCATACAGTAATACCTCCGTGGAGCTTCCATTATCTATAAGTATTCTTTTTACATCGTAATTGGCAATAACTGCCGATACGACTACAGGGTCATTCTCAAAAACATGGAACTCCAGGAGATCCTCGTCGGAGAAGGTGATTGCATTCGAGCCCCTGGGTCTCTTGACAATGTCTGGACCATCTTCATGGCTTCACTCGGTCCGCCGATGCAGCATACCGACGTCCCCGCCCGTCGGCCGTTGGTTGGGGAGTTCCGCCTCTGGGAGGTTTCTGGCGTTTGAGGCTTCAGCCTGATCCTGACGGGGTCGGACATACTTGTGCAGATACCCCCTTCGGATGAGGTCTTCAATGGCATCTTTCAGTTGCAGGCATATTTCAGTGCTATGCCTATGATCCTTGTGGAATCAACAGAATATATCTTTGTTACTTTATGCCGCAGGGACCCTCATCGGTCGAGGCCTCTGGAGGAAGGTCTCGTTCTCAATTTCCAGTAGGATTTTCTCTCTCGGAAGAGAGAGGGGTGCATAGGTTTTAAACCTCCTAGGGAAGTCCTTCAGCTTCGGCTCCGGTGCTGGGCCGACCAACTGCGGTCAATCGGAGGTCGGACTTCAGGAGCCCGGTCGCTCCGCTTCTTGGGGGCCGGCTTTCCCTCCACCTGGCACCGGCTGGCTGCCTGTTCTTCCGCCAGGGCGTATTTCTGCGCCCTAGCCAGTAGCTCACTATAGCTTGTCGAAAACTTCTTGTCCAGGGAGAAGTTAAGCCTAGACGAGCGGAGCCCTTGCTTGAAGGTTGACATAGCTACAGCTTCGTTCAAGTCTGGGACTTCCATGGTCGCTGAATTAAACCAGGCCATGTAATCCCGAAGGGTCTCCCCCTCCCTTTGTAGTACAAGGAAGAGGCAGTCGGTGTTCTTCGAGATCCGACTACACGTCCTGAAATGGGAAAGAAAAAAATTTTCAAGCTGAAAGAAAGAGTAGATTGTACATGGTCGGATGGCGTTGAACCACATCCGAGCTGTCTTCTTTAGGGTAGCTGGAAATGCGATACAGTGAAGAGCGTCAGAGGCGTCCTGTACCATTATGTGGGCCTTGTAAGTACCCAGATGGTCCAACGGATCGGTGGTCCCGTCGTAAGGGTCCACCTGGAGAATTTTGAAGTGCCGGGAAATGGGCTCCCCCAAGATATCAACAAAAAAAGGTGGGCGGGTGTCGTACGCCTGCCCCTCCTCGACCTTCTGCCTCTCAAGGATTTCAGCCATGTGCTCTTCCATGCGCAAAATTTCGTTGGCATAGTCTCTCGGGGGTTCAGCAATAGAACGGACGCCAGTAGGGATGGATTCAGCATAAGGCGAGGCAGATCTCACCCTCTTGCTGTCGGCGCGAGCCCCCAGAGACCTTCGAGGCTCCATAACGGGATGAGAACAATGCTGAGGAACTTCTGGCTATCGGCTTTCGCCAGCGGCAAGTTGATGATCGGTGCAGAATATGGCAGGTGGCTGTTGTTGGTTGTCGGCCGCCTCCTGGAAATGCTGAACCGCTGCAGTGAGAGTGTCAATACAATTTACCAACATCTGGAACTGCTGCAGTCCCAGACTGATGGTAGGCTCCGTGACAGCGGCAGAAACAGTGGCATTGGCGGAGACAGCGACGGCGGTGGCATTTTCCCTCTAGGGTTCTTCGGACCTGGACGGGGAAAAACCTCTGGTGGAGATGTTTTGTGCTCTTCCCTTAGCCATCCCTCTATGGGTGGATTCCTCCTTTAGAGAAGGGAGCTCGGAGAGGATGCCTTGCCCTTCCTCTAGCGCCAATCTGTTGCAGCAATTACTCCTGGACCGGGTCAACTGGCTTCGCTGGAATGCTCCTCTACCGGTCGACATGCAACAAAGTCCCCAAGGCGCCGATGGTGTTCCGACGGAAGACCCTCCGATGCCTAAGTTAGCAGGAGCTTGTGGACAACAGAATAGAGGAATAAAAAATGATCCAGCGTCAGGAGAGGGAAGAGAGAACTTAGTTTAAAACGGGAGCCCCCAGGTACCTTATATAGGCGCGGAACAGTCCAAAAGTCGTTACGGGATAGGCTGAAGATGACCGATTTGCCCCGACGAAGATCTGAAGAGTGGCCACGTGGCGCCAGGAAACGGCGGCGCCGTGGAAGTAGTGGAGCAGTGCTGCTGCCGTGGCAGGACTCTGTTGTAACAGAAAGGGTTTCTGTAACTCTCTGGGTCCTAAAGTGAATGGACCGGACGCCGACCAAAGGAAGAGCGTCCGTAGGGCAGCGGGTTAGACCTCAACGAGAACAGACCGTCGGATCTTGGCTCCATTGGGTCGGATCTCAGTAGGTGGGCAGCGGGTCGGACCTCGACGGGAAAAGGTCGTCGGACCTTGGCTCCATTGGGTCAGGCCCAGCAGGTGGACAGCGGGTTGGACCTCGGCGGGAAAAGGTCGTCGGACCTTGGCTCCATCGGGTCGGGCCCCAGCAGGTGGACATTGGGTCAGATTTCAGCAGGAGAAGCCGGTCCGGCTTAGAGGTGAGCTGGATAGGCCTAACAGTTGTTAAGTGAGATTGTCAGCAGGAAAACAAATATTAGTTAAAGCTTCATAATTATAGAATGTCCAAATTGTAGCAATTAGCTAGTTAGGAAAAACGATACTGAATGAATGTTTGTACAGACGTAGACTAGCAATTCTTGTTACATCAAATGGGATGCAACCAAGAAAAAGAAAATAGCACGAATGGTTGCTAAACTGACAGGTTTTAAAAGAATATCGTTTCTCCATTTCTCCTATTTATATATTATGAATATCAGAAATATGTAAATTGATTGAAATTGACAGGATCAGACATTAACCACCATATCCATTCTATCATACTGAAAACCATTAGTTTGAGATAGTTTACTCTCTGGAAGAAACTAACCAGCACGACTCTGAAAAAGAAACACAGCTAAAACATCTCACTTACCATTAAAGATGCAACTTGCATACCGGCTGCAAAATTCAATAACAAAAGTACGAACAATGAACACCAACCACTCCATCAACCAAGGCTCACAATGGTTGATTGTTTTGGTCTTACAGCAGCTTCTTGGCTTACACATAACTTAAAAATAACAATAATTCCATAATCCTTTCTTATTACACCATAAGTACACAAAGTTGCAGCCATCCAGCAGCAAAACAAGGGAGAGAAAAGGCCCATAATTAAATAACCTCAACTTCATTAGCTTGGAGATTTTTTACAAAAATACATGCATGATGCGTGGAAGCGGAGAAAGAAATACTGAAATTGACAAAGCATAAAACATACATAATGTTTTAACTAAACAAATAGAGCTAAAGATTGAACTTACTTCTGATTCTTGAAGAAGTTACAATCACCAGAAGAAGGTGGAATGCCAAACTGCATGTCATGCTTGCCGTTAGGTTTCCAGTCTCCTTAATAACCACTGATATGATTCTTGTGCAAGTCATGATGCATGCCTGCTAAGCGTAGAAGCAAACACTTGATAGGAATTCTCATACCTGAAACAACAGATGGTTCAATCTGCATACCATTCAGACTTTAAGATACCTGAGCAGGTTTATATAAACTGGACTTTAAACAAAATCTCCATGATATTTTATTGAGGCCGTGTTTACTTTCCTGCAGGTATCCAAGCCAATGGAGTAGCATATTGTTAAAATAACTTTTAAGTTACAGGTCCTCATTACTCCAACAAATAATACATCCAAGTTGTTCATTGATAGTTTATAGATTAGCAGAGATATATATATATATTTTAATTGGTTGATCCATAAAGAAGCTCAGAGATTACAAGATCTAAATTTATAGATTTCAGCATTGGCTAATGCAAGATGTCAAATGAGGTGCTCCAAATAAATTTTAATATATAAATATTCCAACCATGCTACACTGGGAACTTGTCCGGATTTATCCTTCTAGAAGCCTACACTTAAACATCATCCATGCATTTAAAGTTTTCTGAGTAATGGATTGTGACTCTTGGTTCCTCCATTATTGCCAATGGTTGCTTCAGATAAAGTGACATTCAGTTAAATATTTTTTTCCCAAGCATGTATCTCCATCTTGCTTTAATGGTTGCAGGAAGAGTCTAGGCAACCGATGAAATGAATAGATTTGGTCCTTTAGTGTAGTATTTCCTTGTACCCGTGAAGACTTTCCTACCAAGTTCCGACAACCATGGATAGCGCGCACGACCAAGGTGGTGGCCCTAAGCATAAGGAAGCATCCCATCCGGTGAAATACCATTATATATTTCTTAAGAAACATTTTTCATACATTGGTTCCACATATGCTTGTGTCGAGGATATCCTTGAAAATCACATCCTGGATCCTTGGTGACTTCACCTAAGTTAATTTGCTACATGAAGCTACTTTTATATGCAATTCTACTTACAAGTCATTTGAAGTACTTTTTTACTTTGCATGTACATAATGAAATTTGAACAAAATAAAATGGAGATTTCCCATATAGTTTGAGTCACAATGAAGCCAGCCCTTTCAGTGAGCAAGTAATTACATGCATATGTGCGGGTCATACAGGTCTTTTCACTGAATAGGTTTGTGTCCTTAGGCATTAGACAAAAAATGCAGGTGGATTAAATGCAACCGGTGCAGAAGCATCATCCTACTGTCTCTAGCTTATCTAATGATACCAAGAATGCCATAATTTGGATGCATGATGTGGGGTCGTTGTGATTCAGAAAGGAGTAGCATCTACTTGCCTACTTGCACGTCACATTTTCAGGATTTTGACATGCACGCATTTGACCGAGTTAGCCTGGAGGCAGAAATATGATGTCATTAACCCCATCATGCCTAACCCCTCGTAAGAAAGAGAGTGGATGAATAATGAATAATGATAATAAAAAAGAAGAAACTTGAAGTGATGAAACGGGCTCCACTAATATTATTTTTCATACGTTCATATTTACACCTCAAGGATCATGAACATTTAGAACAAACAAGTTGCATATATAACATCAGAAGAACACATGTGCACAGCACAATATGCTTCATGCTCATAAGATAAAACATGGTTCATCCTTCTCAGTAACCTTCATAATCGAAGAACAAGAATTCTTGCTAGGGTTGACATGTTTGCAGTTGTCATTACTGTTTGTTTGTTTGTCAAAGTACTTCATCCAGTTAAATGTGAATTCCTGTTCAACATACATCATTTTCTATGTTTTCCAAACAAACCAAAAAATAAAATAAAATTCGATATCATGCTTTATCAATAATTCAAGCATCATGTAATGTCACATCAAACCTAGAAAAAAAGCAATGGATGATTCTAGAAACAGAGCATGGAGTTCATGTGAAATACTGCTGCATTGGAATCATTAGTAGGCCTGTTTTGTGGTAAGAAAAACTAACAAAGAGAATTCATCAACTATCTACAAGCAACTTTAGCAGTAATTGGCAGTGGTAGTGAAAGGAAGCTTACCACTATAGGCTACCTATCTTCCCCTTGGATCCATCAACTGTGAGAATACTCTACTTGTCACCCCATCAGTTCCATCACTGGCAACACTGAAGTTATCATGCTCTCTAGTCTCTATTTGTGGAATCCATTCTGGGAGGTCCTGGATGCCATTTGTGCTACTCCCCTCCCAGATTACTCTTGTGAAAGACTCCTGGAGTTGCAGGACATATTCCAAGTTCCATAAAACATCTCCCATTGATGGCCTCTCAGCCCCATGCTCAGATAAACATTTTTCTGCTGTTTCGCCAAACTTTCGTAGCGAATCAAGACTGACGGTGCCCACAAGATGTGGATCAATTATCTGCTCTAACTGACCCCGCTTTTGCCAGTTTGTTGCCCACTCCACTATGTTAATCTGATCTCTTGGGAGTGCTGGGTTGATTGCAGGCCTAGCACACAAAACCTCCATCAGAACAACTCCAAATGAGTACACATCCGATTTTTCTGTAAGCCGCTGCCTTCTGAAGTACTCTGGATCGAGATAGCCAAAGCTTCCTTTCACTGCTGTACTCACATGGGTCTTCTCAAGAGTTGGCCCGGACTTGGACAAACCAAAATCAGCAACCTTGGCAGTTAGATTCTCATCAAGGAGAATGTTAGTTGTCTTGACGTCTCTGTGGATAATAGTTTCAGCAGCACCGGTATGGAGGTAATGCAGACCTTTAGCAGCTCCTATGCAGATCTCGAGCCTCTGCTTCCATGAGAGGGCTGGAAGATCAGAGCCATACAGATGCTTACGGAGGGGACCCCCAGCCATGTATTCATAGACAAGCACCATCTCGTTGGCTTCATGACAATAACCTATTAGAGAAACAAGGTGGCGGTGGCGCAGCTTGGACAACATATCTATCTCCGTCCTAAACTCTGCCAATCCTTGCTGGGATCCGGGGTTCCCCCGTTTCACCGCCACCACAATGCCATTATCCAACACCCCTTTGTACACCTTTCCAAAGCCACCCACACCTATAACCAAGCTCTCATCAAAGTTTTTAGTCACCTGCTGTATTTCAGAGAAGGCTAGTAACTGGCCCAAACTCGATGAAGCATAACTACCAGCAGACACCTTTGTTTCCGAGTTGCCCGTGCGAGCATGAAGAGCCACAGGAGAAGGCAACTGGGCCATAGCAGGCTTCTCCGCCTTCTTTCGATGCCCAGAGTACAATAAGAACACTGCAATAATCAAACCCAGCAGTGTTACACCTCCCAAACAAGATGGAATGACAAGCATCACAATCCTTTTCTTCTTCCTCTCCTCGACATCGATCAATCGTGCACTGTGAGATGCATCGAAAGCATTCTCCGAATCGATGAACCTCAAAATCTCGACTCCATTAAGAATTGCATTAGGTGGGGCATTAGTAACCTGGGAAGGGCCTACTTGAACCATAATATTATCCGACTTCATTTGAACATTCACGACGAAATCGACAAAGTAAGCAGTCGATGACTCTGTCTTGGTTGTGATATCAAACAAGCTCAAGGCAGACTGATTATTGATATAGACATTGAATAGCATGTTATGCACTGCTTCATTCAAGAAATCACAGAAATGTAGTCGAACCAGATAACTAAAATGCGAATGTACTTTAAACAACCAGGAGATATTAAACTTCTGGTTACCGACATTAGCATCCGCCATTTCTTGCGCAGTTGCATACACCAAATTTGGCGCCGTATAGACAGGAATTCCTGCAGGGTATCTGATGGAAGCTGGGTTGGTCGAGACAGAGCGCGCCGAAGCCGAATTGATCAAGAACTGCCGATCGGTCTCCCAAACCCTCCACAAGCTGTCATTTTTTGCACCCAGACGCGGACCGCCGACATTAATTCTATAAGCGGTCTCGAAGGACACATCAGCAGAGATCTTGACGGCCGTTCCCGGAGGAACGGAGGATGCGACGGAGGGAATCATTCCGTCCGGCATCGATATGACCTCGATTGCGTTGATGAAAGCAACCGAGCCATCGGATGGAGCGAACACCACGGTTAATGGATTCGAACTGGATCCCGTTTCGATGATATATTCCTTCAGGAGAACGGAAGAGCTGGCGCTCGATTTCGGATAAGAAAAATTGTGAAAGAGGGTGAGTCCATCGGCGGCGACAGAAAAAACTGCGGATTTTAGGTCGAACAGAGTACTACCTAGGGGACGAAAATGCAACCTCAAGAAATGTCTACCCGTTCGGCCAATGCTGAATCTATACCTGGACCTTCGGGTAAAAAGTCGAGCTCTTCCATGGAGATCGGAGGAGTTGGCGACGACGACATCGCGGGAAATGGGGGAAAAAGTGAAGGACGAGCGGTCACCTGAGTCGTCGGGATGAAAAGGTCGGCCGTCGTCGGAAATAACGGTGGAATCTCCGCCGCAGTTGATCAAGAAGTTGTCTTTGGGCACGAAGGCGGCGGCGAGGGGTTTAGAAAAGAGGACGGCATGAACGAGGAGGAGCAGGAGAGCGAGGGAGAGGGTTCTGGTGGTGTCCATGGATGGGGGATTGGAGCAGATAAGAGTTAGGAGTTGGAAGGAATGGAGAAGACGGGGAAAGTGGTTATCTTTGGGAGCCCCTCTTACTTTGCGGGAAAGGGTGAAGGGGTGGTGGAGGGCCGTGACCTATGGGGAGTGGTGGCGGTGGTGCAGGGGTTTTAAGGCCATCGGCTCCATTTCCCAAGAGAGAGAGAGAGAGATGCAGGGGAGGGAGTGAGAGCTCATCGATGATTAAATTATGTCTTTTTTATAACTTTGGCAAGTGGTGGGGACGGTGCCTGCTACAAGCGCCAAGCAACTTAATATGATGCATCCATGCTTGACGTATACGGGACTACGAGTACCAGTAGTCCATCTTATCTTATATATATATATATATATATATATATATATATATATAGCTATACGTGAGTGCGTTGGTGCCTTGATGTTGTTGTTGTTGTTGCTTGAGCTGATTTATAAAAAAATCATGGTAGGTATTTAAATTATTTTAATATATCCTAATTTCTGCCCAATTCATTCTAAATTTAAAGGTGCTTGTTAATTTAGTTTTTTAATATTGGATATAAGATGTACATGTTCTGTATCAAAATCAGATTCAGAATCACCTGCAATATATTTACTTTACGGTTAAAATCAAAATTAAAATAAATTATATATATGAAATCAAAATTTAAATTAAAATAAATTTTTAATATTAAAATTTTAAAATATTTTTATTTTATTCTATAAATATTTTTAAAAAAAAATTTTTAAACAAAATAGCGGAAAAAGAAGATATTATTTTTTATTCTTATAATGTAGAGCCTAACGGTCCGAGCCAAACAGGATTTCAGTTTCTTTTATGAACGATGAAAGGTAAATAGAGTTACTACCGAATAAATAAATAAGACAAAGCCCAACGAAGTCTAATTCGTGAGGTTTGTCCACACTCGATCGTGAAGATACCGGCGGGGTCACATGTGTCCTTATACCATGGCAAGCACTGCCCAGCAAGTTATCGAAATCAATCGTTTCTGCAGTTCAAAATGACAAAAGAAATCGATATGATGTTATATTTTTCTTTCAATATATATATTGTATCCAAGTTGCCGTGATATCCAAGCTTGAATCAGATTTATTGGAGATGATTTCAGCCAATTAATCTAGTTTCTCTTCATTGTCTGATGAGTGCCTTTGATCACTGGATCATTCTTCCTACAATCCTGCAAGCAAATCCTCTCACCGGGAAAGTTCCGATGGGGGACGCTCCGATGCTCAGTCTCAATACCCAGGGTAAACAAATAAGATCTGAGAAAAAATTTGAACTATAGGTGTGTGCGAGAGCTCCTCCGGCCTTTTCAACTTACCTTCGGAAGCCCCTTACTCACCGGTATTTATAGGCTACGATCCTAACCGAATCCAGCTAAGAAATCTGTAAACGGTTAGTTCGTTAGTGGACTAGCACATGCATTGATAGTTATCCGTTATAGTCCTCATTGTTTACCTTCTTTGATCAATTTATCAGATTGGTCAATATAACACCAAGTGCCTCTTTGGCATTGATCGTCTTGTGCCTCTTGGGCATTGATCGGCCTTATACCTTTTGAGCATTGATCGACCTTGTGTCCCTTAGGTATTAATCGGTCTTGTACCTCTTGGCATTGATCGGCCTTGGACCTCTTGGCATTGATCTGTTTCTTGATCAACCAAGTTCATTTATAATCGATCCAACATAAATAGATTAAATCTGTCATATCCCAACACTAGTCCTCCAGCTTCTGTATTCATTAAATGAATGTCAGAAGCTGCCAAAAGTTTCTTTTCATTTTCTTTCTTTCTCTCTCTTCTTCTTTTTCTTTCTGTTTTGTTTTTTTTATTTTTTTTAAACCGACGTCCATATTCTTGAGCAAAGCACCATAATGACATGTCGATCTCTGATAGGATGAGCGATTATATAAAACTGACAGCCGTAATCTGCAGCCATCATTGTGATTCTTGAAATTTACAAAGATCGAAAGATCATCATCGTCGAATAAATGCAAGCATCCCGTCATTGATACGTCTACCGTCGGATCATGAATAGTCACTTCGATTTTTCGAAGAGTCGTATCTTTTTATCGGATATCAAAGACAGGTGGCACAATCAAAATTAATCTTGCCATTCGAGGAAAAAACTTTAACCGTCGAATGCCACTATATGAGCACCATCTCCTCCAGGAAAATAGGTTTTCCACCATTTCAGTTTCTTCACCTTAGGAACAAAAGAATTTTCTCCAAGTCGGCCTCTTCTCTTCCTTGCCTTCTTTTTCAGGTTAATCTTTCTTTTCCGTCCTCATGGCTAGAATCTTAGAGACCAATCGTACCAATGAACCCGAGGGTTCTACTTCTCAGAAGAAGAAGAAGAAGATCCAAGCTGAATCGGTTAGAATAGATGACATTAGGACCTCTTTGACAGAACATAGGGTCCTTACACTGAAAAAATATTATATCAGATGACTTCGCATTAGTCACCCCGAACTTCGAAGAACAAATAGATCGGCCACCCCCAGGTAGCTTGGCAGTTTATGAAGAACATTTAAAAGCAGGACTTAGATTTTCGCTCCATCCTTTCTTTATTCAGATTTTTAGGTTATACCAAGTACTTCCTGCTCAGCTGACCTCCAATAGCATCCAAATAATATGCGCCTTCTTGATCCTTTGCAAGGATGCAGACATAATCTCCAAAACTTCTCTTTTCACTATCTTGTTCGTATTGAAACAGAATTTCCATGGCCAAGGGTGGCGGGTGATCAACCCACGACATGGTCGGAAATTCATTGTCGGGCTTCCTTCGGCCATTCATGGCTGGAAGCCATGCTTCTTTTACATAGTTTCTAAGATCTCTTGGAACTTCAACATTAGTCGTAAGGAACCTCGATTAACTCCAAACAATAGCAAAAAGATATTGACAGTAGATAAGGTTGATTATGAGAAGCTTACGGGAATGGAGATTTTTCCAATAAAAGAACTTCTCAACAAGAGAGGATTATTTTCGGCTAAAATCAGTCCCAATCCTTCTCTAGGTATCTTACTACCGATAATATTTCCTCATTTATCTCCTGATGATTAATTATAATATCCAATTCATCGAATTGTGCAGATACAACCATCATGGTGGACGTTCAAAGGCTTCGACAGATGTCCAAGAAAAGAAAGGCCGTGGCCGCTCCAACCAATCAAAGAGGAGGAGAGGCCAAGAAATCCAGAAAGGCAAAACCGGCTGCTTCATCGGTACTAGAGTCTCCGATATTGATAGCGAGTGTATCGGATGAAGATGATGTATCCATTTCTGGTTCTCTTCAGCCTCCCTCGCAAGAAAGAGATCAGTCAGAATTCCTGTTGCTGGTCCATCATCATCTCCAATTAGCCAAGTCGATAAAGGAAAAGCTTTGATGGTGGAAGAAGAAGAGAGACTCTCAGCTAAAGACACCACCATCGACTTTAACATCTATATAGATGAATCGGGTCTGAATGACTCGGCACTGGCCCGTCATCTTTTGAGGGCCACCATTCTTCCAAAAGACTGGGAAACAACCAAGTCCCAGCAAATAGACGAGATGATCTCGTCACTTCATCCTACGATACTCAAGGTATAATACCAAACTTTGTTTCAAATGATTAAGTAAATAATTTTTTTTTTAAATCTGATCAAATCAACTATGAATATATGCAGCTTATCCACGGAGTTACTATAATGGAGAAAAGCTTGAAGAGTTTTGACCAACTCCATTTGATGATGCACAATGAGATAGACGCAGCCAAGGTGGAGAAAAAGGTTGCCGAAGAGTTAAAATCAGCCACGAAAAAGAAATTAGAGGAAAGTGCAACCCAAACATCAGCTCTGGAAATCGAACTTAAGACGGCTTAGTTGAAGTTAGTTGATATGGAGTCGAAGCTAAAGAAGAAGAAGAAGAAACTTCGATCGGCTACAACTAAACTTGAGAAAGCCGAAGAGAGAGCCATAGCAGCAGAAAAGAAAACAAAACAAGCTGCTAAGGAGGCCGTTGAAAACTATGAAAGATCATCGGCTTTTCAAGATAAGCTTCACGAGGCCGTTGAAAACTATGAAAGATCATCCGTTTTCCAAGATAAGCTTTATGAGGCCGGTATCGAGAGCTACGACTTTGGCTATGAAGATTGCTTAACCAAGATAAAAAGATGTTACCCTGATCTGGATGTTTCCAAAATCGAGGAAGTATCTAATGAAGAAGGTCAGGCTGAAGATCAAGCTAAACATCAACTTGAAAAGCCGACACTGAACACCTCGACTCAAGAAGAAGCAATACCAATCTCCGTTCCAGAGTAGATCGGAGATAATATAGTTGAACAAAATGTAGAAAGTTAATTGATATAACCGATGTATGAATTTGTCCTTCTTTTGATATGAAATGAAAAACTTTTCTTTCATTCTTGTCTTCTAAACTATATAACCATGCAATGAATGCAAACCAAAATAACAAATCAATTTATCCGATCCTTTTAATATAATGACCGTTGAACCTCAAATAAGGCAAACATCCTTTTGAAAAAATCATAGCTAAATACCAAACATGGTAAATTGCTTGATAAGTAACAATTTTATAAGTAAAAGTCCCAACATTCTCAAGTAAAAATTTTTTAAGTATGGAATCATTAGACCATACAAATAAATTTAAAAAAAAAATAGTTCAAGTATGAAGTTATCCGAACAATATAAACGGTTACCTGACATTGTTAGATTATAAACAATGTTAAAACATTCGGAAAGATCTGACCAAATCAATTTCGAATAAATCCGATAAACCAAAATCATTGATGAGAAAGGTTTACTGCAAAATATAATTATCCAACTCTTCTAAAGAAGAGGTTATTAATCATTGTACCCTTAAGGGAGCTGATCTTCAAATCAATTGGCTCTCAAGTTAATCACAGCAACATGTCATTTAACTTTCCAGGCTTATCGGAGCCCATGATAGTCTGATATTTCAGTCAGATTTGTCAAATGTTTCTCTTTTCTTTCTCTATTTTTCGAGAAGAAGAATCTTTATGGAATATTTTCAATATTAATTTTGATATGCCATAATAAAATAGGCATGTCATTTTCACCAAATGTCACCTTCTTATTAGAAGGGTAGTTATTCTGCAGATCGCGAAACCATGCCGATCAGTATTACAGAAACCATACATCATTCAAATTCAAACCAAATACTATCTTTTCTCTTTCCATAACTGATTTTTTGAAAATCAGTAACGACATATGAAGACCCACCAAATTGAGGTTATAGATGTGTCGTAATCTCAAGAGCCCTCAAAATTTGGATCATGAATCCTGATCATTGGCACTCTCTATATAAAGGGATTTTGGGCCTGCCTCTCAAGCCAATTTTACTTCAAGTATTTTGAGCATCTTCTTCTTTGAACATCTCTGTTTCGAAAAATCTTGAAGAAGCCTTCATCATATCTTGAAGATGAAACCAGATAGCAAGAGACTCCGTCAGGCACTCAAGAAAAGAGCCAAATCCATACGATTTAAAGAAGAAAGATCATACATAAAAAGAGCTCGCTTATCAAGAAGCATTTCTACCAAGCAAGAATCACCTGAATATGTCACGTCTTCGTCTGATGAAGAGAAATTATAGCTACCTGATCCTTCATTGAGAGAACTAGAAAGCGGTCCATCTGCAGACCAACTTCGACGGAGAAAGGTAAAGCCCCGATCTTTGAAGCGTCATCCGATCTGGATGATGGCAAGGGCATCCAAATGCTTGTTGCAGATGTAAGTTTTGATAACCCAAAACTGGTGAAGACATGTTACAATCTGCCATTCTTCGAAGGATTGGGAAGCGACACATAGGCATGGAGTGGGAGATATTTTCTCCTTCATTTATCCAGGAATACTGAAGGTAAATATTAATTCTTCCTTTAAAGGATTTTCTATTCCTGTTCTAATAGCATCCTCATCCTTTTTGTCAGTTCATCAATGATATTTCCATGGTCGAGGAAGACTGGCTCCGATCAACCAATTCTCAGATAGATCTTCGAAATCAGTTGATATCGATCAAAGAAGAAAAAGACAAGATCGATGCATGTCGAACAGCCTTAGAATTGAAGTTAGTCCAAACAACCGGAGTGAACTTGTCATTGAAGAGACAATTAAGAATGATTGAAGATCAGGCTATAAAGCTTCTAGCCGATGCACAGAAAAGGAGGAAGAAACTCCAACAGGTGGATGCAGCAATAGAGGAAAAAACTCGGGCCTATGTGAGGTGATGAGTCAAAAGTCCAGTATGGAAGAGAAAATTGCTTTCCTCGAACAAAAATTGGAACAAGCGGAACAAAAGGCTGCTTCGGCAATTTAGAGAGTCTTCACGGAATTGAAAATTTTAAAAATTCTGAAGCTTTTAATGATGAAATAGATGAAGCAGGGATGGAAGGTTACAAGATCGACTTTGAAGACTACATTGAAAAGATCAAAAAGTTACATCTTGATCTTAATGTTTCCTCCATTTTCATAGATGGGATTAAGGAAGAAGATGAAGCGAAAAAGTCCATCGATGATCTGATAGCTCCCCCAGCCGAAGAAGTACCCATTCAAGAAAAAGCCAAATAGTACTTGTAATCATAAATTTCTGATGAACCAATATTCTCTTTTAATTGATTATCAATGAAATCCTTTCTTTCTTTTTGGTATTTCATAGTTAGCACATTAAATCAGCTATAACAATCAATTCAGGGCCAATATATTAGACCATCCTTCCAATGTATTGTTCATATCAATGTGGTGAACTATGGTCAATGCATTAGGTCAACCTTACAATCAATCGGTTATTCGATATTAGTATATCGATGAGATAGTGGGTCAGACTAACTCTATTTGTTGGATTGTGGTTAGAGTATCAGGCCAACCTTTTAATTGATTGATTATTCCGATATTAATATGCTGATGAGATGGTGGGTCAGACCAACTTTATTTGTTGGATTATGGTTAGCGTATCAGGCCAACCTTTTAATTTGTAAGATGTAGCAACTCAATATTTTTTCTCAGATAGGAAAATGGAAAAGAGGAAATTTATTTATTAATGATACTTACGTAGATTTTCTACATTCCAAGGTCGAGTCATTTGATAGCCATCTAGGCTTTCAATTTGATAAGTTCCAAGTTGCACAACTTCAGCGACATGATAGGGACCTTCCCAATTTGGGATAAGTTTGCCATGATCAGTTGGTCGGGATATCGCCGTTTTACATAAAACAAGATCTCCTAGCCGAAAAACTCGAGCCTTGACTCTTGAATTGTAATATCGAGTAACCCTCTATTGATATACTGCTGTTCTTAATTATGCTTATAACTTGCAGCTTTTAAGCATATCCAAATCAACTCTTCTTTGGTCGGCATTACTCGACCCCTCTAGGCAGTCGATTCTCCTACAACAAAGAATAATTTCTACGAGCAATATGGCTTTGCTTCCATAAGTGAGGTTGAATGGAGATTCCCCCGTAGTGGATCGAGAAGATGTGCGATAAGCCCAAAGGATATAATTGAGTTCATCGGCCTAAAGTCCTCTAACTTTATTCAATCGGATATTTAATCCATGAAGGATGGTCTGATTGGTTACTTCCGCTTCTCCATTAGCTTGTGGGTGTCCGACAGAAGTTAATTTGTGAAGCATGTGGAATCGGGCACAGAAATCACTAAATTTTTTATTATCGAACTGCCTTCCATTATCAGTAATGATGGTGTGGGGAATCCCAAATCTATATATGATGGCATTTCTAACGAACACCTCAACTTTTGTTTCAATAATTTGGGCTAAAAGCTGGGCTTCTACCTACTTAGTATAATAGTCGATAGCTACGATCAAAAATTTCCGTTGACTAGAAGCTAGGGAAAACGGACTAAGAATATCCATTCCCCACTGAGCAAATGGCCATGGGGCAGTTAATTATGTCAGCTGACTGGCAAGACGTCTTTGTATATTTGCATACCTTTGACAGGGATCATATTTTCTTACAAAATCCGCTGTGTCCTTCTGTATAATCGGCCAATAATATCCTTGTCTTATGATTTTATAGGCCAGTGATCTGTCTCCCAAATGATCACCGCATATGCCTTCATGAACTTCCTTTAGAGCATACTCAGCATCTGAAGGAGACAAGCATTTCAATAATGGTTAAGAGAATGACTTTTTGTATAATGAACTATCCAAGATGATGTATTGGGAAGCAGCCCTGCGAGGTTGCTTAGCTTTCATATTGTTTTTTGGTAGAACTCTTTCGATTAAATACCCAATTATAGGGCTCATCCAGTTTAGTCTGGTTCAATATGAAGAACCTTTTCTTGATTATCCTCAAAGATACTGGGAACTTCCAAGTGTTCCACGAAAATCCGACCCATTGAATCAGATGTTGAAGTGGCTAATCGAAATAATGAATCAGCTCGAGAATTTTCAGCTCTAGGAATATGGCTGATATCCCAGTAATCAAATAAGGCTTTAAGCTCTTGAACTTTTCCCAAATATAGGGCCAAGGTTGCATCACGAACTTCGAAGTCTCCTTTTACCTGATTGACGACTAACTGAGAATTAGATAGTACTTTCAATTTCCGAATATTTAGTTCTTTTGCAATTCTCAATCCAGTCAAAAGAGCCTCATATTCAGCTTGGTTATTAAAATTTCTAAAGGAGAAACGGAGAGCATATTCTATGATATCTCCACTTGGACTAGACAAAATCAATCCAGCTCCACAACCTGAAGAATTTGAAGCTCCATCCACATAGAGAATCCAAGGAAGATCAATCTTTTCTGCTTCAATGGATGCTTGAGCTTCGTCTTCATTGTTATTCCAAGTACATTCAACTATGAAGTCAGCCAACACTTGGACTTTCATTACAGAGTGAGGTTGATAAGCAATATCGTATTCACTCAGATTTATTACCCACTTTGCCATTCAGCCAGAAGTATCAGAACATTGTAAAATAGTCCTTAATGGCTGGTCGACTAATACAATGATCGGATGAGACTGGAAGTATGGTCTGAGGTGCTTTGCTGATATCACCAGAGTGTAAACAATTTTTTGGAGTTTTGGATATTTTGTCTCGGCATCATGAAGAACTTTGCTGATGTAATAGATGGATTTGTGTGATCCATCAAATTCTTTCCTTACCAATGCTGAACTAACTGCTTCATTGGATGCAGCCAAGTAAAGATATAGACTTTCCCCTTCTTCTAGCTTAGATAACAAGATCGGACTCGTCAGATACTTTTTAAGCTCCTCAAATGCTTGCTGACAATTGTTCGACCAATCAAATTCTTTAGAGTGGCGCAAGGCTTAAAGAATGGCAAGTACCTTTTGGCTGAATGAGAAATAAATCGACTTAATGAAGTAATTCATTCGGTCAACTGTTGAATCTCCTTACTAATAGGATGCCTCATGTCTAATATGGCTCGGATCTTTTCTGGATTAGCTTCAATCCCTCGCTTTGTAACCATGAAGCCCAAGAACTTTCCGGAGGTCATACCAAAAACACACTTAGTGGGATTTAATTTCATGTGATGTTTTCGTAAAGTATCGAAGGCTCTCTATAGATCTTTAATTTGATCATTGCCCTGATTACTTTTGATGATTATGTCATCTACATACACTTCCATGGTCCTACCATTCTGATCTTCAAAGATCTTGTTTACCAATCTCTGATACATGGCTCCAGTATTTTTAAGACCAAAAGGCATTACCTTATAACAATATATCCCTCGATCCGTAATAAAGGAAGTCTTTTTCTCATCTTCTGTACTCATTCGTATCTGATTATACCCAGAAAATGCATCCATAAAACTCAAGAACTTATGTCCTGCTGTAGCATCAACAAGTTGATCGATTTTGGATAAGGAAAAACTATCTTTAGGACATACTTTATTAAGATCTGTGTAATCTATATACATCCTCCACTCTTCGTTGGCTTTCCTTACCATCACTACATTGAAAAGCCAATCGGGATAGTGAACTTCCCTGATGAACCCGGCGTCAAGTAACTTGGCTACTTCCTTATTGATGAGTTTTTGCCTCTCTAGGGCAAAATTTCTCTTCTTTTGACGGACTGGTCGACTAAGTGGATCCACTTTAAGTTCATGCATGATCATTTCTGGGTGAGTCCCCAACATATCAGTGGCTGTCCATGCAAATATATCGGCATTCTTTTGCAAGAAATTGATCAATTCTTTTCTTTGATCTTCATTAAGTGAGCTTCCAATTTGAACAGTCTTGGTCGGATTGTCTCTTACCAAATGTGCAAAGATGGTTCTTTCTAATGGAGCGCCCTTTCCTTCAGTATGATCACGTGGATCTATTTGCTCCGAAGTTAATCTGCCAACGGGTTGTTGGTTCTGAATCATTAAACATTGGCAAGCCATCTGTTGATCTCCTCTTATTTTTCTGATCCCATTTTGGATCGGGAATTTCACCAACAGGTGATAAGTAGGTACGATGGCCTAAAATTTATTTAGGGCGGGCCGTCATAAGATGGCATTATATGCAGAAGATGTCCGAACAACCATAAAGGTGAGATGGAGAGTTTTTTTTTGGGTACTATTCTGAGGGTCACATGAAGCACTATTTCTCCTTCTACTCCTACGGAATTTACACCAAATCCAGTTAAAGGCATACGAGTTCTTCGTAACTTATCAAAAGGTAAGTTCATATTGGAAAAAGCATCATAAAGCAAAATTTCAGTGAAACTTCCATTATTAATCAAGATTCGGCGTACATCATAATTTATAATTATTGCAGAAATCACTACAGAGTCATCATGTGGTATTTGAATTCCTTGCAAATCATCATCAAAGAAGCTAATGCTTCTTTGGAATATTTTCGAAGTTCTACCATCTTCATAACATGATTGGTGGTGGATCATTCCGACCATTCTATCGTTTGGTTGTTGATTGGGTAGCTCTGTGCCATCGATAATCATTGTTGGGGCCGTCGGCCTAGGTGCCATTGCTTCAATCGGTCGATTCTGATTTTGATTATGAACATACTTGTCCAAATAACCGAGTTTGATAAGATCTTCAATCTCATCCTTTAATTGGATACACTCTTCTGTAGTGTATCCATGATCATAGTGGAATCGACAATATTTAGCTCTGTTGCACACAGCGGCCGGAGCTCGCATTGGCCTTGGCCTTTGAAGGATTTTTTTTCTATTTCCATCAGTATTTTTTCTCTTGGAAGAGTCAAGGGAGTATAGGCATCAAACTTGTTGGCGTAGCTTTTGTCGATCAAATTTTTGGGCTTTTGAGCTTGCCATTGAATTGGTCGAACTCCAGGGGATCAGAGCCCATCATCCTTGATATTCTTCTTGGTCGGTGTCGATTTTCTTTCTATTTAGCGCTGGCTCAAGGCTTGTTCTTCAGCTTGAGCATGTTTTTGGGCCCAGGCCAACAGTTCAGAATAGCTAACTAGAAGTTTTTTATCTAAAAAGAATGTGAACATGGAGGCTCGCAGTCCCTTTTTCATGGCAAATATTGCCATATGCTCGTTGAGATCTAGGATCTCCAACATAGCAAAATTGAATCTTGCCACGTAATCTCTTAAAGTCTCTCCTTCTTGTTGCTGAATAAAGAAAAGACTATTAGAGTTTCTTGGCATCCTTCTACTTGTTCTGAAATGAAAAATGAATAGCTTTTCCAAGTACCTAAAAGAATGAACGGTGCCTGGTTGGAGGCTAGAGTACCACATTCTCGCTACCTTTTAAAAGTCGCCGGGAAAGCAAGGTAGTGAAGTGCATCTGAAGCTCCTTGGATTACCATATGGGCTTTAAAACTGCCTAGATGGTCGAGAGGATCAGCCGATCCATCGTATGGCTCTATTTGAAGAATTTTAAAGTGATGAGGAATCTTTTCCTCCATATCTTCTTGGAGAAAGGAGGCAGGATGTCACAAGTAGAAATCACATTTTCTGTTTTCCTTTGTTTGCCAAGCCTGACGATCTGCAGTTCCAACTTTCTAAATTTTCTTGCAAAATGATCAGTTCTTCCAGCATCTGGAGTTCGTTGAGCACTTTCAGGCGTTGATTTGCTGGAAGACCTTGAGCAAGATCGAGGGCGCTTCCCCTTATCCCATCTTTCCGCATGATTATGAGATTGGCGGTGTCGTTTCGGGATAGAGTGCCGTCTTGAAGAATGTTGACAAGGTGAACGTCGACTTGGATCCGGGCATCTGCTCACATGAAGAGAAGATCATCGACTGCTCCTTGAAGCAGCAGGTCATGGCGGTCCACTTGCAGCCATTTCTTGGAGATTCTGGATATTGCAGTGAGTACCTCCATTTTATTCAAGAGAATACCCAGTTGCTCTTGATCCAAATTACTAGCAGGAGCAACATCAACTCCATCCAAGATAGGATTATTCTCTCTCGAAGAATGATGAACCTCTTCAACAGGAAAGTTTCGCATTCTACCCTTCACCATCTTCCCTTCAGATTTCTGAAAACGCTTATGTTGAGCCCCTACCTGGCGCGCCAATCTGTTGTGTCCAGGTTGCCGTGATGCTTGAATCAGATTCATTAGAGATAATTTTAGCCAATTGATCTAGCTCCTCTTTATTGTCTGATGAGTGCCTTTGATCACTGGATCATTCTTCCTCCAATCCTGCAAGCAAATCCTCTCATCGGGAAGGTTTCGGTGGGGGGACGCTTCGACGCTCAAGTCAGTCTCAGTACACAGAGTAAATAGATAAGATCCGAGAAAAAATTTGAGCTATGGGTGTGTGCGAGAGTTCCTCCGTCCTTTTCAACTTACCTCCGAAAGCTCCTTACTCACTGGTATTTATGGGTTATGATCCTAACCGAATCCAGCTAAGAAAACTATAAACGGTTAGTTCATTGGTGGACTAGCATGTGCATTGATAGTTATCCGTTATAATTCTCATTTGTCTTATTTATATGGAAATATATGGTGATGCCACAATTATAACGGATATATTACAGTTCATATATTTAGCTCTTAAACATCTCTACTTTCTGCTACCTTTTTTTTTTTCTTTTTTTCTTTTTTTTTGTTGTAAAACAAAGAGTTAAGTAAGTACTCTTAAACAAGATGTCTAGACCGTTGAAGATGCATCCGCCATGACTAAATATGCGAGATCTGAAGGCAACTTGAAGTTTTTGATCTCCTCAATTTGGTTCATAGAGGCTTCCTTTGCCCACAAAGTAGTTCTTCAACTTGGTTCTTCCTTTTCTAAAACTACGATTGCTACAGAAATGTTGAAAATGTTGAGTAACGGTTATGATATTCGAAATAGCAAGGTATAATTAAGAAGACTCTTCAATGATCCTAGTGATAACCATATATAGCAAAATCTCTTTCTTAAATCAAGTGATCAGGTTGGAAGGATGGACTATCCCTATCTTATTTGGAGTAATCTAGTCCACGTACCACTCTCAAGGATCCATTCAAATTGAATCATAATTATTATAAATTTAATCATAAATATCATGATTACCTCATGATTAGTCCAAATAGACCCATGATACTACGGCGCCTACTATTCCACATGGATCATAGATTAGATTTGCTCTAATACCATTTATAATAATCTTAGTTTTTTCTCAAAAATGTCGACTAAAAAGTATTTTTTAAATTCCTTCCGATATAAAATTAAGTACATGCTTGCACGGATTTCACGCACAGCATTACAAAGTGTTCAAACTTTCATGATCACAAATCCTTTAAAAAAGACATTGCTATTATTCTGTTTAACAAATTTCATGTAAACATTTGATTAAGAAATTTGCAAAATTTCTGATGGATGGGCTCAAAGTATGCGTACAAAGAATGCAATTTAGATCAAAGTAGCTCACAACCACAGTTGTTGCAGAAGTGGGATAGATTGTAATCCAACAGGCATTTGGATCGTACCCAAAAAAAAAAACAGGCATTTGGCAATTAACCTAAAGCTGCATGCCATTTGGGTCCTAAACATTGTCATGTCATTAAAGTCCAACTAATTAATAAAAGCTAAATACATGGATCAGTGAAGATCTCTAGAAAGGGGCGGTCGGAAGTGTGCAACTTTGTTTGACTACATTCACCTGAAGTGCCTGCCACCTTGTCATCTCTATACATGATCCGCCGCTAAAAAGAAAGACCACGGTCAACTCTATGGTATGAGTAACAAAAAGGAAACTGTGTCAGAGGACTCAGAGCACGCCCAACAGCTAGCACAATATCAGTTGAAGATCTGATAGCACGCTGCCAACTTGTTTGAAAGAGTATACGTTGAGATGGAGTCTTCTTCACTCTTTTTTTTTTTTAAAAAAAAGTTTCATCCTATCTCACACTCATTTGAACCTTTACTTCACATGCCTCTCTTCTTTTCCTTTTTTTTTTTTTTACATCTTTGATCTTCATCATGCTTCCAAGGTAAAGAACTGATGGAGGTAGTCATTATACAGCTCTTCTTTTAAAAGAGCAATAAAGAAAAAGTTAAAAAAGAACCAAAAAAAAAAAAGTAGTTAGATGGCTAATTCTAGCTTTGCTATAGAGTATTTGGTGATGTTCATCATGTTCATTAGCATTTCCCATGGCTAATTCTCATCTTTAATTTAAGATTCTGGTGCATGTAAGTTCTGGTCTATGATTTGAATTCACAGCTTCAGTGCTGAAACAAGCTCCAAAAATGAGAGTTCTAGCTGTCGATTCATCCAAGGAAGCAGAAGGTTGAGTGAGAATTAGGGTAAGGCTACCTGACAATATAGAAACAAGAGCCATCGTCGCATGGGAAAGGTTGTTTGTTTAAACTTCAATTTTCTCAGCTACAGATGCTTTTTTTTTTCCTGATGGCACCAATGAGTTGGAATAGTAGTGTAAGTATATATATGGTGCCAGGTTGCAAAGGTGGCCTGCTCAAACTTAATTGGTATTTTTGAACGTGACCAACGTACCAATCATAGTAAGTAGCTTTGGATTTTCTCCCAAGATCACCTCCTCCTCCTCCAACCCAACATCAACTTAATTAGCTGCCAAATTAAGGAAGGCTTTCGTTATAAAGTGAAAAACTGCATCGCAGGTACTCTCACTGCAATTGCGGTGCTTACAAATTTCTTAACTTCCCTCGTAACATTTCTTTCTTGATGAAAACAATATTAAAGAAGTTGTTGTTCCACCTTGCCGTCACCATGTAAGCCATAACCATCATGGCATGCTTACTTTCTATATACAAATGCTGTCACGATGCTATAACTCTCTCCTCTCGATCGCGTGCTCTTCCTCAAGGCACGTCATGCTACTGACGTGTTGGAATATCTCCACCGTGTTGCAATTTGATAAAGACGGGACTCCCTAGCTAATCTGATCTCCATGAGGGCATCGCTCTCCTGGATCATGGAGCCAAAATTGGTGTGATAATTAAAGATGCCATGGGGGGGGTGGTTGGGTTGAAATTAAACTCGATCATATACCAACGGAGAAATGTGGTCTCCTCAAAATTTCATCACCAACGTATTACTATACTGAATAATTTGCCTCAAAATTTAAAAAGGCACATCGTTATGGTTATGATCCTTTAATTAATCTGGAACTTTTAAAAATTTATGTGGTTCAGGTTTTGAGTAAGGCATCCATCCGGTCAGGGCGCAACGAGGACTACCGAACTCAACTTAGCTGCATGCATTGGTATGCTACGACAAAAACCGGTGTAGTAGCAAAGAAACAGATTCCTCTGACCATGGATGGAATCTAGAAATCTCGATAGCATGTTCATCCGGTATATTCTGTAAGAGTTTTTCTAATTTTGGTTAGCATTAATTATAATTTTTATTTTATTAAAATCAGATTAATTTTATGGTCCATGTTGATAGATGTATGATGAGTCCAATATTATAGGATCTTGTTTGGACTAGGAGCACATCATGTGATTTGGTATGATTGAGACGATACAGTGTAGGTTTTAATCCGACTTGACTTGTGATGGAAGAGTTAGTTAGGGTATTTTCATTTTATCGGCTAGGTCCCCTCCCCGCTTCCTCTATATATATGACGTGAGTTATATTGTCACGGTGATTTTTTTCATTGAGAGCCGCCTATCTTCTGAGGAAGTCCGGAGAGAATGACTTTGCCTGCAGTGTTCGTGTGGACATCGGGAGTAAAGCATCGGGAGTAAGTTTGGAGAGTAAGTTTGGGGATCATGACGAATACAGGTACATATCGAAAACTTCTTTTTATCAAATATATTGTTCTGGATTCTAATATTCTCAATCGATCCAAGGAGAGAAATCTCTTTTTTACATTTGGTATTAGAGCCCTGGTATCTGAAAAAGATCGGAATCGTATTTTCTATTTATCTCTAGAAAGTTTAATGATCTGATATATTGATCCAGTTCCCATGCTTCAAATCTGTAAAATGCCTGTAAAATAAGACTATATGCATGTTTTAATCAAAGAAAAATTTTCTTCTTATTTTTTTAATTTTCTTAAAACCATTTTTCTTTTCCAAAACCCCTAATCGACCGCCATGGATCTGTGTGTGCCGATCCCCATCGGCGTCGATGAGGTGGTGGCCGTGAAGGCCTAAATGGGCGCCGTGATGGCCGTCATGGCCACCGACAATGTCGGTGACCTTATGACACCTCGGAAGAACAAAAATGAATCAAAAAAAATATTTGTCTCTCCCGGCAGTGGCGATCGGGCATCTAGAACTGATCCCGGTGATCGGTGATCTTGATCTCCGGTGGTGGACTGAGATCAAAATACAATAAAAAAAAGTGAGGAATCGAGAGATCTTAAACTCGCCGTCGGGCGAGTCTTAATCTTCGATGATACCACCGGAGGCGGCGACTGGCCATCCTCGACCGGTGTCAGTGGCGGTCTCACCAATGGCTGCACCAGTGGAATGGATCCAAAGGGGCGGTGGCCTATGTTTTGTTTTGAAGTCCTGTTATTTTAGGATGAATTTTGGGAAAGGAGGAGCCTTTTGGGGTTTAGGTTCAAACCGAGAATCCAATAACCCAATAACCTCTAACCCTTAAAAAAATCTATTTTGCATCTAGGACCCTAACCTTTTTGATGTTATAAATTGATCCTCTTATAATTTAGTCCCTATATAATTTATATTTACATATTGGTCCAAAGGGTCATTTTGCATTTAGGATCCTGACTTTTATAATATTATAATAAATCCTTTATAGTTTAGATCTTATAACATTTATATTTATATATTAATCCAAAAATTCAGAAGGGCATTCTTTAGATCGTTTTGCTCATTTTGTTTAAATTGTACAATGTATTTGGAATGCTATGGTGTTTTAAAATTGATCAATAGGTATATGTTGATTAGTATCCCATTTGTAACTGATCATTTTTTTGGACATGTATTTTAAAATATCCTCTTTTATTTTGGCTTAGATATTTATTCCCTGTATGAATAATTTATGGGTTGGTATACATATTTATTACCAAAGTGGTTTATTTATGTTAGTCCATTGAATTTTTTCATCATGTGAAGAATATTTTCTGGTTATGACAAATAACCGCCTGCCCAAAGGAGGTTATTATGTATTTTAACTGAGAAAATATGGCATGGAGTATTGTGTTGCTAAGATACTCTAACTTTCAGAGATCTGTCTGCCTGAAGGGGATAGGTTCATGAATGCTGAAATATTTTTTATTAGCTTGTGGCTTCATGTAAAGAGCACTTATGCATGTTACATGTTTTGTCCAAGAAGGAATATATGATATTGCATTCGGGCTTTTGTTTATTATTGTGATATGATATTTTTTTGTTATGTACGATAATTAATATTCTGCATTCCTATTATTTGTTATTGTATAATTATTTTTGGTGTGAATAACAACAATGATGTTATTGAGGTGCTTATCGGGTCAAATTATAAGAAGTGGAGACAAGACTTAGAGTTTGCTCTTGGAATTACTGACATCAATCTCGTATTACGTGAAACCAGACTCGATAATATAAATGATCAAAGCACTCTTGAATAGAAGGATCATTTTACTAAATGAGAGAAGTCAAATAGACTGAGTATGATTGCTATTAAGAATCAATTTTCAAGCATCGCCTGAGTGGTCTACCTAAATAAGACAATGCAAAAGAACTGCTTGATGCTATTGAACAGAGGTATCTTGTATCTAATAATGTTGAGATTAGATCCTTGATGAAAGAATTAACAACAATGACATACAACAATGTTGGGTGTCAGAGAATATATTCTGAAAATGGTTCATCTCCAATCCAAGTTCAAGTGGCTGAAAATTGATCTATCGGATTCTTTTTTGATGTCTCATGCCATGAATTCTTTACCTGTTAAATTCTCCCAGATTAAGACTACCTACAATGATCTAAATGAGATGTGGAGCGTTAATGATTTAATCACCAAGTACGTTGCTAAAGAAGAAAAGGTCAAGAAAGAAAAGAATGACAGTGCCCTTCTTACTCTTCAATCTTAACCTCAATCCGGCAAGCATTTTATGAATAAGAAGGGAAAGCCTACTGCTCCTAAACAGTCTCAGGATTCCAAGAGGGATGGAAGAAGTCATGATCAGAATTATTTTGTAGGAGGTCCCAAAGCTACTATTAAGAAGAAAATCAAGTACTTCCACTGTAAGAAGAAATGATATATAAAAAGTCAGTATTTTAAATTTAAGTCCTGATTAGAAAAAAAAGAAAAATAGAAAGATAAGCCCCTAACTTTAGTCTATTGTGAGTCTAATATTATCAATGTCCCTATTAATTCTTGGTGGATAGATAGTGGAGCTTCAACTCATGTTGTCATTTCTTTACAGGAGCTGATAAACAAATGGAAGCCGAGCCTGAACAAAAGCGAATTAAAGGTTGGAAATGATTTAGAAGTTGAAGTAGAGTGTGCAAGAATTGTTAACTTGTCCTTAGAGTCTAGTTTTGTAATTATTTTATAAAATATATTTTATGTACCTTCTTTTAGAAGGAATTTGATCTCTATTTCATCTTTAGATAGGCTTGGTGATGGATTTATGTTTAGTAATAAAATAATTGATTTGATATTCAATTTAAAAATTGTTGGCTATGGTATTTTAGTTGATGGTTTATATAGATTGTCTTTGGCCATTGATAATTCTAATGCTTCTTTAAGTATTGAAAGTATTGTTGCCAAACATCCTAGAACTAATGATAAATCCTTTATGTTATGGCATAAGCACCTAGGACATATATCTAAAGAAAAAATAACCAGATTAATTAATGATGATATCCCATCTCATTAGATCTTGGGGACATGAAGACTTGAGTTGATTGTATTAAAGAAAAATTGATTAATACCAAAAAGAAAAGGATAATTCAAAGTTCAAACCTTTTGAAAATCATTCACACTGATATTAGTGGATCACATTCTTCTACACTTTATAGTAATAAATATTTTATCATTTTTATTGATGACTTTTCTTGATAATGCTATCTTTATTTAATTTTTAAAAAATCTAATACCCTTGAAAAATTTAAAATTTTTAAAATTGAAGTTGAGAAACAATTGCGAAAGGTCATCTAAATTATGAGATTTGATCGTGGAGGTGAGTACAATGGCAAACATGATGTGGCTGGACAGCAAATGGATTTGTTTGCCAAGTAGTTGTAGGATTGTAGGATTGTTCCTCAATATACCATACTTGGAAGTCCTGAGCAGAATGGTATGGCTGAAAGACGAAATCATATCCTTAAAGATATGATGAGGAGCAAATGAGTAGGTCTAACATGCCAGAATTTTTATGAGGTGAAGCTTTTAAAACTGCATTATATATCCTTAATAGAGTTTTCAGTAAATCTGTATTGAAGACACCTTTTGAACTTTGGACTGAAAGAAAACCTAGTTTGAATCATTTCTGGGTTTGGGATTGTCCTGCAAAAGTAAAATTATACAATCCTACAGAGAAAATGACCGATCCAAAAATCAGTTATTGTTATTTTATTGGATATCTGAAATATTCCAAAGGATACAGTTTTTATAGTCCAGAAAAAAGGTAACAGAATTATGGAGTCTCTTACTGCAAAATTTCAAGAACCTGATATGGCTGATGAAGGATCTTCCCTTATTATTGATGATGACAATGCTCAAGCTAAAACTATTTTTATTCCCATATCCGGTCAGAATAAAAATATAATTCCTGCTCATATTGAAGGAATGGATAATAAAATCCTTGATCCTCATGGGCCTATTCAGAATCTTCAACCAGTGGAAGAAGTTCAAGTAAGAAGATCTGTTAGATAAAGAAGATCCATAATTTTAGATGATTTCTATGTTTATCTCGAAAAAAATGATTTTGATATTAGGCATATTATTGACCCAATTACTTATCTTGATGCAATTGATTCTTCCCAATCTAATTTGTGGATGAGTACTATAAAAGAGGAGATACAGTCTATGGTTAATAATGATGTGTGGGAACTTGTTGAGCTTCCTAAGGGTTGTAAACTTATAGGATGCAAATTGGTATACTAGACTAAAAAAGACTCCAAGAGAAGAGTTGAGCATTTCAAGACCAGACTGGGAGCAAAAGGCTTCATTCAAAGTGAAGGAATAGATTTTATTAAAACTTTATCTTCAATATCTTCAAAAGGTTCCTTCATAATTATCATGTCTTTAGTAGCCCATTATGATTTATAGCTACATCAGATGGATGTTAGAACTACTTTCCTGAATGGTAACCTCAGTAAAGAAGTCTACATGAAGCAGCCAGAAGGTTTTCAAGAAAGTGGTAAAGAACATTTGGTATGCAAATTAAAAAGATCCATCTATGATCTGAAGCAAGCATTATGATAATGGTATTTGATGTTTGATGAGGTTGTGAGTTCTCTTGATTTTGAGGAGAATAAAGTTGATCAATGTATCTGTTGCCGCCCAGATCGTCGTGGCCCGTAGCTGCTGATGGCGTCGATGGTCGCGCGTCTACCTACTCGGGATGCCCTCGATGTCTCGGGACCTGCAAAAAAAAACATGTCAGTGACCCGGGCTGGGGATTCCGGCGGGGGCACTCCGACGATCAAGTCAATGACGATCCAGGAGAACAGATCCTCCTGGTCGAGCCCTTTTGGATGAGCTCCATGCTAGGAGGAGTGAGTGTAGTGTGTATGAAAGTGAGAGTGAGAGTGAGCTGGGAGAGGTGGTGGCCGAAGTGGTCCAATCCTCCTGTCTAGCCCTCTCCTTTGTTTCTTTGCTTTGTTTACTTTTGGCTTACCCTGGCAGGGTTTTTACTTTGGCTTGCCTCGGGATCTTCCCGTGCCGCCGGATGCATGCGACGAGGTATTGTGTCGTAGATGGGATGCCTCTCCTGTCAAATAGCCGGAGAAGCTTCCATGCGTTCTGACATTCCCTCTGCCTGCCCCCCTCCTGGAAACCTGGCAGGACCTCGGTTGGCGGGTCGCCACCCTTGGGACTCGCGCTCTCCGGTCGGGTCTTTTTCCTGGTGGTACAGCAGGTTGGTGGAGGGTATGGTGTCTTGATGTGAGTTTCCTTTCTTTCTGGCATGAGTGACGGCCGTGGGCATTAATGGCGGCATGGCGGGTGCTGCTATACGACCCTTGGGGGGCCGTCGTCGTCCTTGGAGAGGAGGCACCGCACTCTTGGTGGTTGGTGCCTCTGTCTGAGTTGGGGACCGAGCTGGAAAGGTGGGGCCCACCTCCGACGGACTCGCTTCGAGGTGGCTCGGCTGAGCGGAGGAGGGCTGAGCTCGACTCCGGGCCAGCGGAACTCGGCTTTGGTCTAGCTCGACCTGACGGAGGTGGGCGGGGTGCTGCCCAACCCAGGGGATTCGACCTCGAAGGGGCTCCTCGTGGCGGAGGAGACTTGAGCTCGACTCCTGACCACGGGGCCTAACCTCGAGGGGTCCACCTCGGGTGAGGACTTGTACTCGGCTCCGGCCCAGGCATCCCGACTCGGCGAAGACCGACCTGGCGGAGGATGGAGCCCAGCTTCGGCGGGCGGCCCCGTTGCTCCGGGGGAACTCAGCCCAGCGAAGGGGCTCATGTTGGAAATCCAGCGTGGCATCTGATGGGGACTCCACGTCAGTCTGTCCGCACCACATCAGCAATCTAGCTGCATCAGTATCTATCTCAAAATCAATAGGAGAAATTTCATCTTTCTTGTTTTGTATATCAATGATATCTTACTTGCCAGTAGTGATTTTGATTTACTTTCTAAGACCAAGCAAATGCTGGCTAAAAATTTTGATATGAAAGATCTTGGTAAGGCATCCTTTGTTTTGGGAATTGAAATTCACAGGGACAGGTCTCATTATCTATTGGGTTTGTCACAAAAGGCATACATTGATAGAATTCTTCAAAGATTTAATATGTAAAATTGTAGACCATGTAATTCACCTGTTGTTAAAGGTGACAAGTTCAATAAAGATCAATATCCAAACAATCAGCTTGAGAAAGATCAGATGAAAGATGTGTTTTATGCCAGTGCTGTAGGAAGTTTGATGTATGCTCAAGTCTGCACCAGACCTGACATTGCCTTCATAGTAGGTGTTTTTGGTAGATATTTATCAAACCCAAGCTATCACATTGGGTTGCTACAAAGAAGGTAATGAGATATTTACAGAAAACCAAGGATTATATGCTCGTGTACAGGAGAATTGATAATCTTGAATTGATTGGATATTCATATTCAAATTATGCCGGGTGTCCTGATGATCTGAAATCAATCTTTAGATATATTTTTATATTAGCTGGTTATACAGTATCTTAGAAAAGTGTTAAACAGACACTGACTACTTCTTCTACCATGCAATCTAAATTTATATCCTATTATGGAGCTGCTACTTAAGCTATTTGGTTAAGAAATCTTATTGATGGGCTTTAAGTTTTATATTCGAGTTCCAGACCTGTGTTGATATATTATGATAATAAAGCTGCGGTATTCTTTATAAGGAATAATAAATCTTCCAACAAGTCTAAATATATTGAGCTGAAGTATTTGGCCATCAGAGATCTTGTGAAGAATGAAGATATAATTGTTAATTACATTGATACAGAGTCTATGTTAGCTAATCCTCTGACCAAAGATTTGATGTCTATATGCTTTACAAAACTTGTTGAAAATATGAGCATATTAAACTCTTTTGATATACTTGGTTAGTGAGAGTAACTATATAATTAAACTTATTATCAATGTGAATTTATTTTTCATTTATATTTATCATGATAATTGTTTGGTTGATTGCTATATGTTTTATGTATACATGTACAATAATAAAATATAACATATTTTCTCAAGATTGTATCTTTTCTTGAGAACAATAGTATATGGGTATATCTCATTTGATAATTATGAGATCTCATTATGTTTGGAGACACAGATTTCTTTTGAAGTCATGAGATTTTTCTAGCTTGTTATATAGCATATGGTTAAAGAAAAATCATGATTGAGGATACATATATTTAATTTATTTTGATTATGAGATATCACTTTTGATTATATATCTGATTGAGACCAGGTGTCGAGTCTCAGATATGTTGTGCTATCTTGTCATTGACATCATTATTGAGTATGTAAGATAGAATGGCTTGTTGTTTGATGCTATTAAAATTTCTCTTGCTTATTTTATTTCCAAGTATGTTGAAAAGAAATTGGTTGACTGATAATGAAAAATAGCATGTTTTATTTTAAATCACCTTGATGTTATTTTCTTGCTATACTACCATACCAAGACTCATATCGATAGCATTTATGATGCTTGTAACCATGGATAAGTCTTGTATCGGATAAGTGATACAATGATCCCATGATTTGGCATGATGGATATTGTTGGACAAGTCATTTGTAGGTATTGTCTATGGATCAAATGGTAACCATATATTATTTTTAACCCGAGAGTAGTTTTAAAATAAAATGTTTTCAAAATCATAATTAATGTCGTTCAAGTGGGAGAATATAAAAGTTTTTCTAATTTAGGCTAACATTAATTATATTTTTTTTATTAAAACCGATTGATTTTATAGTCCATGTTGATAGACGTATGATGAGCCCAATGTTATGTAATTATTATTTGGACTAAAAGTACCTCATGTAATTTGGTGTGATTGAGACAGCACAGTGTAGGTCTTAGCCTGACCTAGTTAGGGTGTTTTTATTTTATCGGCTAGGTCCCCTCTCTGCTTCCTCTATATATATGACATGAGTTGTATTGTCACGAAAATTTTTTCCATCGAGAACCGCCTATTTTCCGAAGAAGCCTGAAGAGAAGGACTGCCTGCGATGTTCATGTGAGTATCAAAGATAAAGCATCGGGAGTAAATTTAGGAATCATGACAAATACAAATATGTATCGAAAACTTCTTTTTACCGGATTTATTATTCTGAATTCTACACTTTTCAATCAATCCAAGAAATTATGAATTTGTTTTCTACATATTTTTCATTTTTTAAGAGGATCCGAAGATCCTGAGCACTTAATCGGGGCTTTGTTGAATACAACGGTCGGTACTGTCGTCAATTTGTCACATTATATGTAGCTCCGTTTAATTACTATAGAGCTTCCTTGGAATTGTCGTAACTTTTAGGCCGCATCGATGTGCTCGAAATGCCTCCTTGAAATATTCAGTACCATCCGATACCCCTAGCAGCCTTTTAAAGCAAACGGTCCCCTGACTCGGACTCTTCTCCCACTTCCCACAAGCCATAGAAGCTTTTGCCAACCATGACATTCTTACTAGAGTGTGGATTATCCAACCAGTCGTGCTGGAAGACGTTCTTGCTTGCTTTTCTTTCTAGTTATTTGCATGATGTTTCTCCTCTTTACGTGCTATATGATCATGAAGGGGCACTTATCGTTGCCAAGGACTCGGAGAAGACCTGTGAGTGAAAACAACTCGGATGAAGCTTCAACACAAATCCAGAGCACGGGTCTGGCTTCTGCTGTCATACGTTCCCTACCAGAAATTCAATTGATCAGGGTGGGCATCACGGAGGGCGATGGGCATGGAAACAATGATTGTGCCATATGCTCGAGTAAATTCCATGGGGGGGGGAATGGTTGAGGCTGACACCAAACTGTGCTCATGTCTTCCACGTCTACTGCATCGATTCTTGGTTTCGATCTCGCTCAACATGCCCACCGTGCAGAACGAACGTTTTATATGATTTTAATGACTCGAATTCTTTTGCTTTATTGGAGGGCTTATTAATGGAACCACTACCAAGGGAAGGTGCCTGTCAGGAAGGGTCTCTTGGTCACCTACTGCTACAAACAGAAATGATGCGAAACCCGGAGTTCAGGATGGGAGCTATTGGTGGCCATCCATATGAGACACGATCAGATGAATCACTCCAGGGATTCGTTTCACCGGTGGAAAGGCGAAGTAACCAACGCCAAGCAGTGCAGAGCCTGCTTAAGATAGCTCGTGATAACAATGGCGATTCCTCTTCAAGGGACATAGGCTTTAACAATGAAGATCATACAGATGCTCAAAGCCCACTTGCCTGAGTAACGGTGTGTACGTATAAAGCATGCTATAGTTGGTGTTTGAGGAGGAACGAGTATACAGGAAGTATGGCTAAATGTTTTGAAGTCGTTCATAACTTGATTGAATCCACAAGTCAGGAACCAAAAACAAAAAAAAAAACTGAATTATATTTTATTTAAAAAAAAAAAAAATTTATTCATGACCTTAGCTCGGCCATGTTAGCCTGGTTCGAGTTGGTGCAGGGTTGTGCCAAGTCATTGCTGGGTTAGTGAAAAAACAAGTTTCTCGACCGGCAACAGCCGAAGATGATTATGATCACAGAAAAACGACAAATTGATGATAACTATTGCCACGACTGTCTGGTAGTTAGGGTGACTAATTAAGGCAACCTCTTGTCAATCTGAAAATTGGTCAAACACTGATGCGACTCTCTTGTTGCCGGAAACCTGCAAGGAAAGTTTACACTCCCCGGTAGTTCTCCGACGGAAGACCTCCGATGATCAAATTAATCAAAAATCGAGAATAGTGTGTTAGAAAGAGAGTAAGTAGGGAGAGTGAGAGCGAGAGTGTTATTTGAGGGTTAATCTTCCTTCCACTCATTAAATAGAAGGGGTTTGTTAGGCAGTATGTTGCCATAATCTAGAGATTTAGGGATCAAACTTTGTTAAAGATATTGGCTTGCTGGAAGGTAGTTGCAGGAAATTTCCTGCCAGAATAAATAGAGAATTCTAGTTTGTTGTAACAGAAATGTCATCTGCAAGAGGTGGTGGGAACGGAATGCAGCCCTCATGCCAATAACAATAATGTGGAGATCATGGGCCATTCCAGTCTCAAGTCAGTTAAGAACTGAGATCATAGAATAGCTGTAGGGATATTTGGATGTGATTTTGGCTACCTTTTAAACGGTTGATTAGAAATCAAGATGGACATCGAACTGTATCTGTCAATGGCAATCCAACCTTAGGATCATCTGATGTATGCTTGCCATGTTAGATATAGGAAATAGGTTCTTAGCATGGATCCCAACCTCGGTCTTCGGAGTTCTCCTGATTCTAGATTTTTTTGGAACATATTTTATGCACTGCCTTGCCATTCTGGTCGCATTAAGTGTCGAGCATATTAGACAAGGTGACAGGTGATTTGAAATTCAAAATAATTTAATCAGATCTCTCCGTAATAATTACAGGATGATTACTCGAACTACCATAATAATTTAATGGGTCGATCCTCGAGATCATCCTCGATCCTGTGGCGATGCACCACATGGTAATAGCTTATTAGCTTTTAGCTATTCCACATGGATTTTGCTTACATGGCAAGATTAGAGGGCTTGATTTGATCATTGGATGGTTGCCACGCATCAAACTTCCATCGACAGATGTTACCGATCTGACCATTGACTGGCTGTATAAATAGGCCCCCTTGTTAGACTTTTAATGATTTTGGTATTTCAAAGTTCTTTCTCTTATCAACTACTACTATTGCTCCTACTGCTAGAAATTCATTTTACCCCTATCTTCTCTAGCTCTGTTGATCTACTCCGATCTCGGCACCTCTCTGTGATTCTAACACCAGTTCCATTTCTAGTGAGAATCATTTGGCTGGTCCCTCTCCTTTCTCCTTGTAGTTTTAAGCTATTTCTTCTGTCTATTTTTTTCTTCCTTTGACCTTAATTTGTTACCTTTTGCTTCCTTCTTGTTCTTTTTTTTTATATATATTATTTTCAAATCTTTTCTCCTTCCAATAGCTTCCTGCGATAGTGAATCCAAGAACAGAAGTCATCAGGGTGGCCAGGGTTCTCAGCCATCTCCTCGAGATAGGTCCGAGGCTGGTCCTTGAACCACTAATGATGCTGATCCTTCAAATCAAGGTTGTCCTTTGACTTGGTGGGCAAATATAGTCCCATACATGGATTCAGGGACTTCACGAGCCCTTACAATTATAAGGAGTCAGCCATCATTGAGTTTGATCTCCAAGAGTTTTGGATTTGGTACTTTATATTATCTTCCATTCAATTAATCATTCCAGGTCAAGATGACCAAGTCACCTTGGCCCCGAACCACTGCATCACCTTTAATGAGCATTCACTCCAAGCCGGGCTTTGGTTTTCCTTACTTCTTTTCATTAAGAACATCCTGGATTTTTACACCTTCCTTCCCACTCAGGTCACTCCTAATGTGACATTGCACAAATTGAGCAGAGGTACTCCTTTAGGGTGTTCTTCATGTTGGGAATTGTATCCCAAAGCCAATCATCTAGGTTATAGATGGTTGAGCTAATTGTTATGTAATTTTTATAATGAATAAAAGTTATTCTGGCTTCTCATCACTTTACATCTTCCTATAATGAATTCTTTAGTGATGATATCCTTAGGACTACTATTACATCGATATAGAGAGGATATATCGAGTGGTCCTTAAACAGGGTTCTCAGCCAAATGATATGTTGTACCTGGATAGCAACATATCAAGCATAGGCTGTTGTGGTTCACATTGTTTGGTTGTCCTCTTGACCAAAGGAGTGTGGTGTCACTGATGTGATCTGCAAGTGGGATATTTGATATCTCATTAGACGTGACTCCGCGTAGCACCTTATCTGCCTAAGGATCGCTCGCGAATGGATATGGGCATAAGTGTCCCTCTGACCTGAGGTCACTTTGGTAGCTTGCAAGCAACTCCCTATGCTTTGGTGCCGGACTACCCGGATTTTTAATCTGGTGACGGAAGGTTTCTGGGTACAGGCAAGTACTTGTGGAGCAGTAGTGGACCAAGATGGAATTGACCTGTCCAAATGGTTTGGATTGAATGTCTCGCAGTGTCTCAATTTAGCAAATCCTCGGCCGGGGTGGTCCCAGTGAAGAGTCACTGGACATGCGAGATTGAGACACGTAGTGGATTGACATAGCTGGGGTTGGCAGTTCAATCCTAGGTCATCCTGAGCATTGGAGGTCAAAGGGATGAATTATGCGGTAACCATATGCCAGAGGTTCGATGGATTGCTCTCGCATCTTCGACCTATCCGGACGCCGAGACCCATTGCTAGGTGATATCTTGTGCTGGTATTGGAAGTGTTCCAGTACTACCGTTTAGGTTCGAACCTATGAGGTCACACGCCACAGAGGATTTCTATCTGATCAGGAACCGATTCGATTGGGAATCGTTTCGGTGTTTTGTCACGGTTTTTGGTTGAGTTTTCTTCTGATTGACCCGGTCTTGGGTTGATCAGGTCTTCTCTGGATCGACCAGGAATGTGTTCCTGGCTGACTAGGATTGAACCCATGTTCATCAAATGGTTTGATGAATGTTTCTAAGTCTAATTGATTTTGTTTTAAATCGGTTGCAAATCGATTTCAACTCAAATTAGTGAGGTTGGACTGTAGAAAGATAGGGTTCGTTCTTAGCTTCGTTTTGAGTCCAGTTTCGTTCGATTTGGACTTCGTTTGACTGGGTTTTGGCTTGAACCAAATTGACCCTGCTTTGCCCTTGGACCGAAGGGCTTTTTGGTCATTTGCCGGTTCACCTATTGAACCGTCGTCTTCATCCTTACGCCTAAGACGTTTCAGTTTTTGAAACCGAAACAGGGCGTCTCCTTCCTTGATTTATTTCAATTAAATCCCACTACCCCTTCGCACAAAACTCAAGACCCTTGCTTTCCTCTACGGTTGGCATCCAGAGAAATTTTTTATACCCGCTTCTTGCTCTCTTTCGGTGTGTTTTTTTGAGAGCTTCCTCCATTTTTCCAAAAATCGTGAAAGCTTGGGATCGGCGGCTAGCGACGCCGGAGCTCCGATCAGAAGTTCCCACGGCGTGTATCCCCTCTAGAGGGATTTCGCCTGAGATCCTGGGAGCAGTTCTTCGCTCCAGTGCAGAGAAATCCAAGTTTGAACCTTTTTTTTTTCCCCTGCTGCAACCGTGGCCGTGAAGCCTTTTTGAGCCCTGTTTTGAGGTGGCAAATGCCGGAGTTTTGGCGATTGGTCTTCAGTTCCTTGTAGCCGGTTAAGAGCACATTCCAGCGGACCTTGAAGCTCGGAGTTTGGAGGCCTGTGCGCTCTGCAGTCGGCGTCTGAACCTTGCTCCACGGTAAGGAATTTCTGAACCGAGGTTGAAGAAGGGTGGAACAGCGGGAATAGCTATTCCACCCCATTCCTCCCTTATTCCAGCCTGGAATAAGTTCTTTATTAATTTTTATATGCATTTATACATGTCTAAAAATTAAAAATATATATATGCCATGCATTTTAATGTTCTCTATGCAAATATATTTTTTGATCCTGGTTTTGGGACAGGTTTTTCCGCAATTAATTTTAAAATTGTTTTAAAATATCTACCTGTTCCTATTCTCTGCTTAGTGTAGACATAAAAAAAAAAAAATCTTCCTTCAAATGGTATCAGAGCCAGGTTCAATTTAAAATTATATTTGCATGTTTTTAGTTAATTAAAATTATTTAATTAACTAATTTGGTAATTAGTTGAATTATTTAATTGTTAATTAAAATTGTTTTAATTAAGAATTAATGATGGCATGTATTATTTTTATTTTTTGATATGTTAAATGTAAATAAGAATTAATTATAAAAATAGTTTTACAAGATTTAATTAAAATTGTTTTAATTAAATAATTGGCTTGATTTCTTATAATTATGAATTATTTGAAATATTTAAATGATAAATGCAAATTAGGGTTTATAAAACCTTAAGTCATTTGATAAGCCAATTGGGTTAAATGGTTGGGCTAGGATTAGATCCTAATTGGGTTAGACCTAGGTTTAGTTGAACGAACTCTAAAAATAATTTTAATCAAAAGTTGATTAAGGATTATCTTTTCCTAGTTTCTAATTAGTTAGAAGCTTGTGTCCATTCATCTAAATGGATCTAATCTGGCTCAGTGGCTAACCTAACTCAATTTTTCTAATCTAATTGATGACGGTAAACCAATTTGGTGTCTAAGGTAAGCAGCCTTATGGTCCTTGGCTTTGAGGGTACCCTTTCCTGGCCAGTTCTTGTAATTGGTGTCTAAGGAAAGTGGTTAATGCCGTAACTCATGCCTCGACCGCACTTACCTGGCCAAATTGGCTAACCTGATTTGCATTAGAAAAGATAATTGAGTTAGATCAACCCATGCCATTTAAGGTTATCAGTCTGACTGATTTAGGTGCCCATGAACCTAACCATAAACCCTTCTAAGATTTAGTGGGAGTTTATGGATCAAGGTTCATGATTTTTTTTTTTTATGTCACAAATTTTAAAATCCTCTAAATTATTAGGTCCTTAAAAAGACCTAGTTAAGGAGTTAACAAAGTCTTTGCCTCCCATTAAGTGGGTTTGTAATGTGTCCATTAGTTGGGTATGCATCGGCAGTTCCATAGAATGGGTGTATATCACGCTATTGGGATTACTCTCCCTAATATGAAGGTTCAGTGTGACCTTCTCAACAGTGATCAGGTGAGCCGTACCCTAGACGGGCTTGGTCATTTGTTGGTTGGAAACACTGAATTCGGCATGTTAATGGTTGGACCTAACCAAGAGCCTGTAATAGGAGACCCCTAGGTCGATTACAGTGCATCTTGGGACAAAATAGATTACTAAAAATTGCTAAGGGCAGCAATTGGTTATAAGAACCTACCTTTAGACACGTATGGGTGAGCCGTACCCTAGACGGGCTTGTACGTGGTCTATTGGATTCTAGTACCCACTTTGAATTATGACTTCACGGAATTGGAGGTAGAGGCTCCTATTCTGAAAAGTTAGTGGGAGAACCTTTTTGACTAAAGTCCAAGTCTTAGGGTTTTGAAAATTACATAAACTAATTTTGGTCATATTTTTCTTTCAGATGTCCACCAATCTATCGCTCCGTCCATTGTTGGACAATGAAAAATTGATTGGACCCAACTTCGATAGCTGGTATCGAAGATTGAGGATAGTCCTTGAGCATGAACGGATCTTGTACGTTCTGACGGATCAGGCACCTGTAGTTCCCGCTGCCAATACTCGGGGACCGGTTAGAGACACTTACCAGAAGTGGATCTCTGATCGGACCACTGTCCGATGTATTATGCTGGCTGCGATGAACGATGAGTTCAGTCGCAGGTTTGAGGAGGCCCAGCCTGAGGATATCCTTCAAAGGTTGAAGGAGTCTTTTGGCACTCCTGATGACGCTGAGAGATACCGTATCTCCAGCGCCATCTATAACACGCGTATGCGTGAAGGTGCTTCTGTGACTGATCATGTTATGAACATGATCGAGTTGTTCGAGCGCCTGGGCAAGCTCGGGTCTCCCCTTCATGAACAGTTGGGGAAAGATGCGATCCTGAACTCCCTGCCTCCATCCTACGTGTCCTTTCTCGATCACTGGAGATTGAATAGGCCGGTAGTAAACTATCATGAGATGTTAGGTTTACTGCAAGCCTATGAAAAGGACCACCAGCTCAACAAAGGGCTGGTGAATTATGTAGGAGGTTCGTCGGCAGGTGCTCCTCGACCCTTTAAGAAAAAGAAGAAGAAGAAGAGCAAGAAGGTACAGTCTGCTCCTGGTCCAAGTCAGACCAAGAAGAAGTTAGACCAGAGCAATGCAGAGTGCTTCTTTTGCAAGAAGCAGGGTCATTGGAAGAGGAATTGTCCTCTTTACATCGCTTCACTTGACCCGAACAGGCCGAAGAAGAAGAAGCAGCAAGCTGTTGCTGCACCAGGTATATATATGATATATCCTAACTTTACTCTTTGTGATACTACTAGCTGGGTATTAGATACCGGAAGTCCTATTCATATCTGTAATTCTTTACAGGGACTTCGAGTTAGTAGAAGATTCGAAGATGGCGAGAGGTACCTGAACGTAGGGAATGGAAATGCTGTTCCAGTTCTGGCGTTGGGTGTTCTGGAGTTGTCTTATGAGTCTTGTAATGTCACTCTAAGTGACTGTCATTATAGTCCTTTCATGCTTAATGTTATTTCTGTAGGCCTTCTGGCCAATGAAAATTTTGAATTTTCAATAAAGAAAAACGTTTGTTCTATCATTTTGAATGGTAAGACTATCATGAATGAAGCTTAGTTAATGGCATATATTTACTATCACAGCCTGTTATTGTAATGAGTACAAGTTCTAGTAAACGCCCTAGAATAGATGATGTCAATGAAGCCTATCTTTGGCACTGTAGGCTAGGTCACATCAATAAAAATAGGATTAACAAGTTAATAGGAGATAGCCTCCTAGATGTCAGTGATTGTGAATCACTGCCAACTTGTGAATCTTGTCTTATTGGAAAGATGACCAAATCACCTTTTAAAGGAAAAGGTGAGCGAGCCTCGCATATCCTAGGTCTTGTACATACTGATGTATGTGGACCTATGTCTATCTGTGCTAGAGGAGGTTTTAGATATTTCATTACTTTTACAGACGACCTTTCGAGGTTTGGTTATGTCTATCTTATGAGACATAAGTATGATTCGTTTGAAATGTTCAAACGATATCGTAATGAAGTTGAAAAACAAACCAGAAAGGAAATCAAAATACTTCGATCAGATCGAGGTGGTGAATACCTTTCAGATGAGTTTTTGACATATCTTGAGGAGAATGGGATTCTCTCTCAATGGACTCCTCCTATGACACCTCAGTTAAATGGAGTGTCTGAAAGGAGAAATCGGACCTTGTTGGACATGGTTCGATCTATGATGGGGTTTGCTACTTTGCCTATGTTTTTCTGGGGATATGCATTGGAGACTGCATGTCAACTTCTTAATAATGTTCCTAGTAAATCCGTTGACAAAACTCCATATGAAATATGGACAGGACGTAAGCCAACCCTTTCACATTTTCGTGTCTGGGGGTGTCCGGCTTATGTCATGCGTTTGGAAACGGATAAACTAGGGCCAAGGTCTGAAAAATGTTTTTTTGTTGGTTATCCAAAAGAATCCAAAGGATACTACTTTTACTCGCCTGATGAACAAAAGGTGTTCGTCAGACTTAGAGCTATCTTTTTAGAAAAGGAGTTCCTTATTGAAGGAACTGTAGCTTCTAAGATAGAACTTGATGAAGTTCTACAAGTAGAAGAACCTGGGCACACACAGGCTGGTATTGAACCTGATTTGATAAGATCAAATCCTGAGCCTATTGTGCAATCATTAAGGAGATCCGATAGAGTATCGCGTCCACCAGATAGATATTTTGGATATCTAATCCAGGATGGCGATCCTGTTGAACTCGATGAGAACAACGAGGATCCGATCACCTATATGGATGCAATGCAAAGGTCTGATTCTGAGTTATGGCTTGGAGCCATGAAATCCGAAATGGAGTCCATGGAAATCAACCATGTATGGACATTGGTTGATGCACCTGAAGGGATAAAACCCATTGGGTGCAAATGGATCTTCAAAAGGAAAAGAGGCGCAACGGGAAGGTAGAGACCTATAAAGCCCGTCTGGTTGCCAAGGGGTATCGTCAACGTTATGGTATTGACTATGACGAGACATTTTCTCCTGTGGCAATGCTGAAATCCATTCGGATTATGCTAGCTTTAGCTGCACATTTTGACTATGAGATCTGGCAAATGGATGTCCGAACAGCCTTCCTAAATGGAGAGCTGTAGGAGGAAGTGTATATGACACAACCTGAAGGGTTCACTTCCATAGACGAGTCAAAAGTGTGTAGACTTCAGAAGTCTATCTATGGGCTAAAGCAAGCATCTCGGAGTTGGAACATGCGGTTTGATAAGTGTATCAAATCGTATGGCTTCGTTAGGAACGGAGAAGAACCTTGCATATATAAATGGGCCAATGGTTCTATAGTTGTATTTCTTGTACTGTATGTGGACGATATTCTCTTAATCGGGAATGACGTTCCTGCATTACAGGGAATAAAAGTTTGGCTTTCATCACAATTCTCCATGAAGGATATGGGAGAAGCCTCATTCATATTAGGTATGAAAATCTATAGAGATAGATCAAAGAGGCTTCTGGGATTGTCCCAATCGACATACATTGACACCGTGTTAAAAAGGTTTAGCATGGAAAATTCCAAGAAAGGCTATCTCCCGATAGGCCATGGAATTACTCTTTCCAAAAAGGATTGTGCGACAACCCCTGAGGAAAGAGAGCGTATGAGTAGAATACCATATGCTTCGGCAGTGGGTTCTATTATGTATGCTATGTTGTGTACTAGACCCGATGTGGCATACTCACTAGGGGTAGTGAGTAGATACCAATCTAACCCAGGAGAAGCACATTGGAAGGTGGTAAAGACCATCCTTAAGTATTTGCGAAATACTAAAGATCAATGGCTACTCTATGAAGATTCTGACCTAAAACTAGAGGGGTATACTGACTCCAGTTTTATGTCAGATCATGATGACAGCAAGAGTGTGTCAGGATTTGTTTTTATCCTGAATGGTGGAGCTATCTGCTGGAAAAGTTTCAAGCAGCATACTGTTGCAGACTCGGTTTGTGAAGCAGAGTATATTGCCGCATCTGATGCAGCAAAAGAGGCTGTCTGGTTGCGGAAGTTCATAGGCGAGCTGGGAGTGGCACCTTCCCTGGAGCATTCTATTCCTCTGCATTGTGACAGCTCAGGGGCGATTGCTCAAGCCAAAGAACCGAAGGCACATCAGCGCACCAAGCATATTCTGCGGCGCTTTCACCTTGTACGAGAGATCGTGGAACGAGGTGACATCGACCTTCAGAAGATCGATGGAAAGGAAAATCCGGCCGACCCCTTTACCAAAGCCATCGGAATTAAAGAATTCGACAGTTATAAATGGAAGATGGGTATTCGATACTGTTCTGATTGGCTTTAGTCTAAGTGGGAGTTTGTTGGAAATTATATCCCAAAGCCAATCATCTAGGTTATAGATGGTTGAGCTAATTGTTATGTAATTTTTATAATGAATAAAAGTTATTCTGGCTTCTCATCACTTTACATCTTCCTATAATGAATTCTTTAGTGATGATATCCTTAGGACTACTATTACATCGATATAGAGAGGATATATCGAGTGGTCCTTAAACAGGGTTCTCAGCCAAATGATATGTTGTACCTGGGTAGCAACATATCAAGCATAGGCTGTTGTAGTTCACATTGTTTGGTTGTCCTCTTGACCAAAGGAGTGTGGTGTCACTGATGTGATCTGCAAGTGGGATATTTGATATCTCATTAGACGTGACTCCGCGTAGCACCTTATCTGCCTAAGGATCGCTCGCGAATGGATATGGGCATAAGTGTCCCTCTGACCTGAGGTCACTTTGGTAGCTTGCAAGCAACTCCCTGTGCTTTGGTGCCGGACTACCCGGATTTTTAATCCGGTGATGGAAGGTTTCTAGGTACAGGCAAGTACTTGTGGAGCAGTAGTGGACCAAGATGGAATTGACCTGTCCAAATGATTTGGATTGAATGTCTCGCAGTGTCTCAATTTAGCAAATCCTCAGCCGGGGTGGTCCCAGTGAAGAGTCACTGGACATGCGAGATTGAGACACGTAGTGGATTGACATAGCTGGGGTTGGCAGTTCAATCCTAGGTCATCCTGAGCATTGGAGGTCAAAGGGATGAATTATGCGGTAACCATATGCCAGAGGTTCGATGGATTGCTCTCGCATCTTCGACCTATCCGGACGCCGAGACCCATTGCTAGGTGGTATCTTGTGCTGGTACTGGAAGTGTTCCAGTACTACCGTTTAGGTTCGAACCTATGAGGTCACACGCCATAGAGGATTTCTATCCGATCAGGAACCGATTCGATTGGGAATCGTTTCGGTGTTTTGTCATGATTTTTGGTTGAGTTTTCTTCTGATTGACCCGGTCTTGGGTTGATCAGGTCTTCTCTGGATCGACCAGGAATGTGTTCCTGGCTGACTAGGATTGAACCCATGTTCATCAAATGGTTTGATGAATGTTTCTAAGTCTAATTGATTTTGTTTTAAATCGGTTGCAAATCGATTTCAACTCAAATCAGTGAGGTTGGACTGTAGAAAGATAGGGTTCGTTCTTAGCTTCGTTTTGAGTCCAGTTTCGTTCGATTTGGACTTCATTTGACTGGGTTTTGGCCTGAACCAAATTGACCCTGCTTTGCCCTTGGACCGAAGGGCTTTTTGGTCATTTGCCGGTTCACCTATTGAACCGTCGTCTTCATCCTTACGCCTGAGACGTTTCAGTTTTTGAAACCGAAACAGGGCGTCTCCTTCCTTGATTTATTTCAATTAAATCCCACTACCCCTTCGCACAAAACTCAAGACCCTTGCTCTCCTCTACGGTTGGCATCCAGAGAAATTTTTTATACCCGCTTCTTGCTCTCTTTCGGTGTGTTTTTTTGAGAGCTTCCTCCATTTTTCCAAAAATCGTGAAAGCTTGGGATCCGGCGGCTAGCGACGCCGGAGCTCTGATCAGAAGTTCCCACGGCGTGTATCCCTTCTAGAGGGATTTCGCCTGAGATCCTGGGAGCAGTTCTTCGCTCCAGTGCAGAGAAATCCAAGTTTGAACCTTTTTTTTTTCCCTGCTGCAACCGTGGCCGTGAAGCCTTTTTGAGCCCTGTTTTGAGGTGGCAAATGCTGGAGTTTTGGCGATTGGTCTTCAGTTCCTTGTAGCCGGTCAAGAGCACATTCCAGCGGACCTTGAAGCTCGGAGTTTGGAGGCCTGTGCGCTCTGCAGTCGGCGTCTGAACCTTGCTCCACGGTAAGGAGTTTCTGAACCGAGGTTGAAGAAGGGTGGAACAGCGGGAATAGCTATTCCACCCCATTCCTCCCTTATTCCAGCCTGGAATAAGTTCTTTATTAATTTTTATATGCATTTATACATGTCTAAAAATTTAAAAAAATATATATGCCATGCATTTTTTTCCGCAATTAATTTTAAATTATTTTAAAATATCTACCTGTTCCTATTCTCTGCTTAGTGTAGACACAAAAAAAAAAAAAAATCTTCCTTCACTTCATTCTAAAGAAACATCCTTATGAGAAAGGGTAATGATATTTCTCACCTCGGCCCATCTGCAAAATCATCGATGGTCTTCCCACCTCAACTCATAGCTAAAAAGCCATTTTTTCCTTGTTTCCTTGAACCAGTCTTAAGGCTTTAATTAGTTAAGTATAGGGAGAGCCTCGATAGGATCCGAACAATCATAAGAGACCTCTCGCTAAGGATGGAGAAGATTTGTGCATCCTGCTCAGCATTCACATTCTAAAATACAAGGATCCATGTACTGACTAAGTAATGTATGATGTAGGCATTAATTAGATCGTACCTCAAAATAAGTCTGGCCTCTTCTTCTTTTCTTTCTTCTCTCTCTTTTTTATTTACACTCCTGTTCAGTTTTGCAGAGATAAAGCCAACCACAAATGATATTAGGATAGTGAGGAGAGGCAAGGTTCGGATGCCGAGCCTTCTCAAAGGAAGAAGAAGAGGTCATCACCACCTCCTCTGACACCAACTCTAGCTCTTTCTTCTCCGACTCCAAGGTCATCACCCTTGAAGCGAGCCCAATCCAAACTAAGTTCATTATTCCCCTTTGGTCTGCTCCAGCACCATCATTGGAGCAACCCTGAACTCCTAGTCCAATGCCCCTCATGCCAAGACTATCTCTAACAGGCCCCTCCTACTCCAGCATCGAGGAGGGACTTATCTATTTATGGAAGACAATTAAGGCTGCAAATGGGTCAGGTTGACTTGTGGCCCAGCATCGAGGAGGGACTTATCAATTTATTGAAGACAATTAAGGCTGCAAATGGATCAGGTTGTCCCGAGACCCGACCCGACCCAATCCATTTAGACCCGATCCAATCCATTTTTAGGAATCCATGGATCTGGGTCGGGTCCTAAAATTAGGCCCATTCCATTTTCCGGGATCGAGTATGGGTTTACTAAAATTGGACCCAACCCGACTCAAACATACAAATAGTATTAGGATGATATATATTTGGACCTTTAAATTATAATTTAAAACTTGTATGAAACTTATTTTTAATATAAAGATAGAATTATAATTATTTTTTATATCTTAATTTATTTTGAAAATAATATTGTTTGTTATCTATTTTATGGTTAATAATAGTTGACTGTATAATAATTAAATATAGTTGTCTATATTTTATCCGGATCATATATAGATCTAAATTTTTTAAATTAAAACCCGGTTATTTATGAACCTGATCCAATCCGAATGATCCGTTAGGTTGAAAATCTTGATAGCGGACTCGACCCGATTCAATTCGATTTTCTAATGGGTTGGTCCGTGTCTAATATCAGGATCCGATCAAAAAATTAGATCGGATCGGGATCACTCTGGTTCGACCTGATCTATTTGCACCCCTAAAGACAATCCGGAGCACAAACTCCTCCCCAACTTGCTTGCAAGCTGGATTTTGATGACCCCGCCCTTTGATAGTGCATAGCGCGGTTTTCATCACCTGGATGATGTCTTAGATGCGATGTCTTTGATGTAAGTTTTTTTTTTAACCTATCTTTTGTTTCTCAGATTTCTTTAGTATTACATACTTTTTCCTTCGTCATGTAGTTGGCGACGACTTATTTCTCCCTCCACGAGTACCTTATCGGTCATGACCAAGTCCAGGCCTCAGGAAGCTACCAATGAGATAGCTCGACTCGAGAGCGAGCTCTATTATGCTAGAGGGAATATCAACTCCCTTGTCAGTCAAGGAGCTCAGAAAGAAGGTGGACCTAAGAGAGGCAGCAGTCCAGGACACCGGGAAGAGATCAATAAGCAGGTCGATCGAGGAGAAGGTTGCTACCATGAAGACCAAGGCCATTGCCGAGGCCAAAGCCTAGGTCATCAAGGAGTCCAAGGCTTTCAAAGGACTTTCGTGTCAAGGTGACCAAGGCCTCCATGGTGGCCTTTGAACTAGGCTTTGGGAAATGCAAAGACTTGGCCAAGCAACTCTTTCTTGAGATCAACGTCGATCTCCTTGTCCCTGAGGGGGATGAGGCTGAGGACGATGATGAGGCCCTAGTCGATCAGGGCCCCAAGCAAGGCCGAAGTCCTAGCCCCGCCCTAACCAAATCTGAGATACCTACCAAGGCTGTTGCCACCGAGCCGGCTACCGACCATGCTGTCAATCAAGCCTCCAGCATTGCATTGCTGCAAATCGAGGTTGAATCCGAGGCCCCTTTCGGGGGCTAATTAGTTTCTTTTGTATTTAGGATCTTACTTGTGCTCAATTTATTTTCAAAACTTTTTATAATAGAAAAACTTTGTTAGAACTTTTATTTCAACCTTTACTCTTTTTGTTTTTGCCGAAGTGTTTTATCTTCCTTCAATCTTCATTATCACTCACATTTCCTTCATGCAGTTGGCCATCACCTTCTGTTCTTTCTATGGGCACCGTGTTGGTTATGACCGAGCCAAGGAGGAGAACGCTCAGTTGGAGGAGAACGCTCGGTTGTTCGATACTCGAGCGAAGGTTGTTGGCGAGGAAGGTATGTGGCCAAAGAAACAAAGAAGGCCATCGAAGAGATAGCTCAGCTCAAGACCAAGCTTTATGTTGTTGCAGGAAAGATTGACTCCCTCGAGCATCTAGTTAGGTTGGACAGGTCAGTAATGGAAAAGCTCAGGAAGAAAGTCGATAAGTTCAACGTCATCGTTAATGCAAGCAAGGTAACAATCTAGACCGCTAGGAAGAGGGCCAAAGCCATGGTCAAACGCCATTGAGGCCTCCTTTTGGCCCTATGACCTTAGCTTTGGAGAATGCAATACATCGGTCAAGTGGCTTTTCATTGTGGTCAACGTCAATCTTTTAGTCCCCCAAGAGGACGAGGCTAAGACCTCAGCTAGCTCTAACTGAACCTGAAGCTACCATTTCGGTTGGACACAATATTGCCACCTCCGAGCCCTCTACCGATGCCACAATTGATATCTTCGCTGATGCTTAGTTTTTTGTACTTGACTTTTTTTTTTTTTTTGGTTTCTTAGAACTTTATAATGAAAAGAAACTTTGTAATGAAATTTTTAATAATAAAATGGAAAATCTTGCCTCTGTCTAAGTATTTTTTGGTATTTTTGCATTCTTGCTTGATTTCATTTTATAGCCGAGATGGGCTTGAACATATAAATAGTAAGCTTGAGCTCTTCTGGTCGCTGTCAATTGAGATAAAAAGATTGAGCCGAGAACTCAAGTATCAAGTAAATTATGTGGTACTTAAAAAAGGTTGTAGATGCCAATATAAAGATAGATATGATACTGAAGTGAGCAAGAGATAAACAACTTAGTTGTAGCAATAGTTGACCTATTATTAGCTAATATGAAGGTCGCGTTTCACCCGAAATAAGATCATATCATTTGAAGTCAATTAATGCCAGAAGTAGCTTTCTATTTTGAAATTGTGATCAGATTTTTTCAAAAGTTGATTTGTTGATGTTGTTGCAGATATAATCGGTCCCTAACAAAGTCACTTTGACAACCTAAGTTGCTTTACCAAAGTCGATTTGTCTATAGGTAGCACTTAGCAAAATCTCATTCAGGTTGACATCATTTAGAGGTCCTGACTCGGGTCAGGATATCTCCTTGTAGTCAATTGAAGCTGTAGTCGATTTAGACAGCAATCCGTAGAAAAGATAGGATTTTTTTGAGGTTGGCCGTTTTAGTCGAAGAGCCAAATTTTGTTATTTGATGCTGAGGTCGGCAAGCTACCGTAGTTGTTTTATAGTTGAAGTCAAGATAGATAGTTTTAAAGAGATCCTGACTTAGATAGGGGTCTCTCCTTATTGTCGATAGATTTTGGAGTTAATCGGATAGTCAATTGGATGATGATCCGAAGTCGTTTGATGTAAAGGTCCGAAGTTGTTTGATATAGAGATCAGTTTTCAACCAAAGTTGTTTAAGACATATAGTTTTGAGAAGGTCCTAGCTTGGACCAGGATGTCTCCTCATTGTTGACCGATCCTTGATCTAAAGTTGTTTGATGTAGCAATAGTTGAGTTAAAGCATTTTGAGGACCCAACTCAAGTCCGGTTTTCTCAAAGTAGGCTCAAATATAATCTTTTGGAAGTCTCGGTATTTGAACTAGAATATCTCCAAGAGGTCGATTCCAACTAACCTAGTCAAGGAGGTTCATGTCGAAGTTTGAATATCCCCAATCGAATTCCAAGTGATAGTTGATGTTTTCTCAACATTTGGCCGATGTCGCTTGATCTAGTGGGCTCCAGCCATGCTTAGCCGATTTTATCAGTCAAGACCTGCATAAATCTTAAAGAGACGGAGATTTTTATTGAATATTTTAAATATAAAACTTATTAATGGTACATTCTCAGATTCTCGATTTTTCTTGTTCGAGAAATAAGGATCCCATCTAGATTTTCATTTACATAAGCTCCCGGTCTTCCACCCCCTACCACCAGTGTAGCCCAAGATCATATTGGTACTTTTAACCATCGGTCGGTTGCCATGGTCGTTCTCCTCATCGGGATGAGTTCAAGATGGCTCATTTGCTAGACAACCTCTTTGATCTTAGATGTATTTGTCGAGGTAGTCTCGATGAATCAAGGCATCGATCTCATCCTTCAATTGCAGGTAGCTCTCGATGTCGTGACTGTGATCCCGGTGGAAGCGACAATATTTTCTCTTGTCTCTCCTTGATAGGGAAGATTTCATCAATTGGAGCTGACATAGATGCTCCTGGCCTTAATCTATATCAGTACTTCCTCTTGTCCCTCCTTGCCAGCGAAGATTTCATCAATTGGAGCTGACATAGATGCTCCTTGATGCGTGTCGTAATGCACCGATTTAGAACCTTAATTCCACTACTCTAAAGGGTAGAATAGCGGGAGTAAGGGTCGATCCCACAAAGACTTTGGGGTTATCTTGAAAAAGTATTTTCTTTTGACTTAAAATAAACTAAAATAAACTAGAACTAATGCAAGAATTAAATGTAAATAATAAATTTGTGAAAATAATTTAGATATGACCTATCTCAAGAGTACGGACCGTACCCGTGGATCACGGCCCGTCCCTTAGGTATAGGTCAGTCAAAACTAATTCACTACGACTTACCTTAAACGCTAATCCAACATGACTCCAGCATGACTAAAATAAAAATAAGCAAACATGGATTAATATAAAGCAAATAAATTTTATTGCATAAAAATTGGAGTACAGAGAAAATAAAAGTAAGGGAACAAGGGTCCCTTTCTCCCTTTTGTTCCGACTCTAACTCTCTGTCACAGCAACAGGTGGAACTACGGACAGCAAGTGGAACCTCCCAAAAATTCCTCTCCTCCCTTTTCAGAAGAGAATTACCAAGGTATTTATAGCTGAAAAATACCGTGTCGGGTCCGTGTGGAAAGCGCGGTGATTTCTTCATCTCAATCCGATCTCCTTATCTGATTTTTTTACGATCATCCCCATCTCAAAAATTAAATTCAAAAATTCTATCGCACAATCCCGCGTCCATCCAGCGTCGTCCGACATCTCATCTCGTTCCGATACTTCTTGTTTTCGGACATCCCGGTCTGAACAACAGGGGCGGTGACAACGGGCACGGCCAGGCGGTGGGGTGGACCGTGGACACGGCTAGGCAGCGAAGACGGATGTGGCGTAGGGGCGGACGTGGACTGCATGGCCGTGGGTGTGGCTTCGGCTGGACGGTGGCGTGGCCGTGGGTGGCGTGCAGCAGCAGGCGGCGGAGACTTGGGTGGCGCCAGCAGAGGGGGCTCCGGCTGGCGGCGGACGGCGCGGACGGAGGGCGTGGCCGGAGGCGGTGCTGCGGACGGCGGCTTGCAGTGTGGACGGACTTGGCGCAGGGCGGCGACGGCTTGGACGGAGGCGTGCGGCTGCGGACAGTGGGCGGCGTGGCGGCATCAGGCTTGGGCGGAGCCGGCTTCCGGCGGCGTGCGACTGCGGACGGTTGGCCGACGGCGGATGGAGAACGGACGGCGCGGCGTGGCTCGCGTGGGCGTGGGCGGAGGGCGGACGGCGCGGCGGCGGCGTGGCTCGCGTGGGCGACGGCAGCAGGTTCTGGCCACTTTTTCGGCCAAACGGGAGCTCTTCGGCCGGCGGGAAGGTTACCGGCGGCTTCGGCGGCGCCGGGGGAAGCTCTCCGACAAGTTTCGACGCGATCGGAGCACGGTGGTCCATGGCTCCGCCCGTGGACCGGCAGCTCATGCGGTGGACCATTGAGCCGGTCCACCATGAGCCAAACCAAAAAGATTTTAAGGACGCTCCAAAAATCGTGCGGCTCTGAAATCCATGCTAAAACCTTCTAAAATCCATTTCGGGCCCGTTTGAAGTCCGAATTACATTCCGTTTGCATCGTTGGACTCCTAAAATCAAGATCTACACATTTATGGAGTCAATTCCTGCAAAGTATCACAAAAAGTATCAATTTTAATCAAATAAAGTTGGATTAATTTTCATTATTCTAATGTCTAACACACCCCCCAACTTAAACTTTGCTCGTCCTCGAGTAAAGGAAATGGATGAGTCTTGTGTACTAAGATGGTCCATGAAATGAAAATTATCGTACTAACCCTAAAATCAAAGGATACATGGTTAGACTATTAAAAAGGTACTTCATTGGATTACCAATTCCACCCATTTAGTAGTAGAATAAAGTCCATAGAAGTTTTAAGAGTTTTCGTTCCCAACTTTCTATCTCACTATCTAAATCTTCCAACTTAGTTTGGTTTTGATGCAATATTTATTTAGTCCCCACTCTTCTTCTTTTTTTTTTTTTTTTTTTTTTTTTTTTTAATGTAAAGTCAGTGCAATGTCCTAACACCTTGCTTTCTAATTAACCCTTGTAGCGAGCTTTAAACCAATGACTCCCAAACCAGTTGGCTTTAGGGCATTAGGTGTAAAACACCCCTCGGGCTTATGACTCGAGTTAAAAAGGCTAAGTCAAGACTAACTTTACGAAAGATTTCGTTACATCCTCACCTTTTGACGCGAACAACAACGCTTACTTAGGCGAAGGGGTCCGGTTACTCAGTGAGAGATGCTAAAAATCTTTATTAACCTCAGAAATTTTTAACTGTGAACTTTTTATAATGCCTATACCAAAATAAGTAAGATTCATTATTAAGATCAATAGGCCGAAGGGTCTGGAATTACTCTTCTAAAATTTTCTGGACTACACTCTACCACTTATAGGGTTTTCTTGATAAATCATCCCTCAGTATCTCTAAAATTTTCTAAACCATTAATCACTCCTCATTTAGTGAGTTTGATTATTTTCAATTTGAGATAAATTTTCATACACAAAAAATGATTAAAATTTTACTCGAGAATTTTATTTAATTAATTACCTCACCCCTCAACTTAATTTCCATTGTCCCTAATGGAAGAGAATATTAATGGCATGGAAGGATACAACCTGGTAGGGTATGGAATTGGACGTCCTTCTATCACCATGTTCCCGCAATCTTCTTTTATTACTCCATTTATTCTAAAAATAAAGAACTAGAAGTTAAAATATGAACTAAGGAAAGAGCTGGGCTGCCTCCCAGGAGCGCTAAGTTTAACGTCTTCAGCCAGACTAAGTTCATCATCACAGCAACACTGGTTGTTCAAGATCAAGAGTTTCAACAACTTCTCCATCACTGATTCCTTCAATATACGGTTTCAAACGCTGGCCATTCACCTTAAAAACATTCCCTTGCTTAGGATCCTTAAGTTCAACAGCTCCATGGGAAAATACTTGAGTTACTACAAAAGGTCCATCCCATCGTGAGCGGAGTTTTCTGGGAAAAAGACGTAACCTAGAGTTGTAGAGCCATACTTTTTGATTAGGCTCAAATGATTTTCTATGAATGAATTTGTCATGATAAGCCTTCGTTCGAGCCTTGTAAATTTTCGAACTCTCATACGCTTCATTTCGTAACTCTTCCAACTCACTTAACTGAAGTTTTCTATGAGAACTTGCATTCTTCATATCAAAATTAAATTGCTTGATAGCCCAAAATGCACGGTGTTCCAATTCAACAGGTAGGTGACAAGCCTTTCCAAACACTAACCGGTACGGAGACATTCCTAGAGGGGTCTTGAAAGCAGTTCGGTAAGCCCATAAAGCATCATCCAAACGTTCGGACCAATATTTCCTATCGGGTCTTACCGTTTTCTCAAGAATGTGCTTGATCTCTCTATTCGAAACTTCTACCTGACCACTAGTCTGAGGATGGTATGGTGTGGCTACTTTATGGGTAATTCCATACTTTTTCATCAGTGCGTCAAAGTGTCTATTTGTGAAATGCGCACCTCCATCACTAATAATGGCCCTTGGGCACCCAAACCGACTAAAGATGTTATGTTGAATGAACTTGATCACAACTTTGTGATCATTAGTTCGAGTTGCCACAGCTTCAATCCATTTCGAAATATAATCGACTGCTACCAAAATGTACTCAAATCCAAAGGAAAGAGGAAATGGTCCCATAAAGTCAATACCCCAAACATCAAAAATTTCAACAACTAAAATGGGGTTTAGGGGCATCATATCTTTTCGTGAAATATTCCCCCTTTGTTGACACTTGAGACAATTTCGGCCAAATTCATGTGCATCTTTAAAGAGAGTTGGCCAATAAAATCCACTTTGCAGCACCTTTGCTGCAGTTTTTCTCCCACTAAAGTGTCCCCCACATGCAAGAGAATGACAAAAATTGAGTATACTCTTGAATTCACTCTCAGGGACACATCGCCTTATCACTTGATCTGAACAGTGTTTAAACAATTCAGGTTCCTCCCAAAAGTAATATTTGATTTGCAAAAAGAACCTATCTTTTTCTTGTTGTGACCAGTATGGAGGAACTTGCCCTGTTACCAGATAATTCACAATATGGGCAAACCAGGGGAGATTACTGGTAGAAGAAATTGAGAATAGTTGCTCATCAGGAAACCTATCTCCAAAAATTTCCTTGTTGTATTCTACTAAGATCCTAGAAATGTGATCTGCTACCATATTTTCGAAACCTTTCTTATCCAAAATTTCTAAGTCAAATTCTTGTAACAAAATGATCCATTGAATCAGTCTAGGCTTGGTATCCTTTTTGGATAGCAGATGTCTTAATGCAGCATGATCAGAGTAAACTAGGACCTTAGACCCTAATAAATATGATCGAAATTTTTCTAGGACGAATACAACTGCTAGTAACTCTTTCTCAGTAGTGGTATAGTTCATTTATGCATCTGAAAGAGTTTTACTAGCATAGTAAATTACATGGGGTTCCCTATTGAGCTTCTGTCCTAAAACAGCTCCTACAGCATAATCAGAAGCATCACACATGATTTCAAATGGCAGAGTCCAATCTGGGGGCTTGATGATAGGTGCAGTGGTCAAAGCAGTTCGAAGAATGTCAAAAGCGGTCAAACATTCTTTACTAAAATCAAAGGACTTGTCTTTGGCAAGTAAATCACACAATGGTCGAGAGATTTTGCTGAAATCCTTGATGAATCGTCTATAAAAACTAGCATGGCCAAGGAAGGATCGTACTTGTCTAACCGAGGTCGGGGGAGGTAATTTCGAGATTAATTCAACCTTAGCCTTGTCAACCTCAATCCCTCGCTCAGAAACAATGTGTCCGAGTACAATTCCCTCACGAACCATAAAATGGCTCTTCTCCCAACTTAAGACTAAGTTGGTTTCTATATAGCGTTTCAATACCTTAGCCAAATTATGGAGACAGTCCTCGAATGAAGATCCAAAAATAGAAAAATCATCCATAAACACTTCAAGGAAATGACCAACCATATCGGAGAATAAGGCCAACATACATCGTTGAAAGGTGGCTGGTGCATTACAGAGACCAAAAGGCATACGCCTGAATGCAAACATTCCAAAAGGACAAGTAAAGGTGGTCTTTTCTTGGTCTGCAGGAAATACTGGAACCTGGTTGTATCCTGAATATCCATCCAGGAAACAAAAGAAACTCTGCCCTGCTAGTCGTTCTAGAATTTGATCAATAAAAGGCAGAGGGAAATGATCTTTCCTAGTAACAGCATTCAGTTTCCGGTAATCTATACACACTCTCCAACTAGTGGTTGCTCGGGTAGAAATTGACTCACCCTTTTCATTTTGAATGACAGTAATACCTGACTTTTTAGGTACTACCTGAGTTGGGCTGACCCATTGGCTATCCGAAATTGGATAAATAATACCGGCATCCAACCATTTAACCACTTATTTTTTAACAATTTCTCGCATGTTTGGATTTAGCCTCCGTTGCATGTCCCTATGTGGTTTAGCTTCTGCTTCACAGTGAATGTGGTGCATGCAAACAGAAGGGTCAATTCCCTTAAGATCAGCTATTGTCCATCCTATTGCCTCTTTATGTTCCCTGAGTACATCCATCAATTTTTGTTCCTGATCAGAGGTCAAAGTAGATGCAATGATTACCGGAAGGGTATCATTGGATCCAAGAAAAGAATACTTTAACTTGTCAGGAAGAGGCTTCAATTCCAGATTGGGTGGTGCTTCTAAGGATGGCACTAAAGGGTTTGATTGAGTCGGTAATGATTCAAATTTCACAGTCCAAGGAGGAATGGTACTAAACTTGGGTGGCTCTAACAAAGCATTCACTTCATTTGCATATTCATCAACATCAAAATCATCAGTTCCTAAATGTGTCAAACATGCTTGCAAGGGATCCGAATTAAGCAACACAGGAAGATTCCTATCTACTACTTCTTCTATCATGTTTACTTCGTTATGATCATAAGAGGGTGGTCCTTGGCATGCATTAAAAATATTCAACCGCATTTTCTTATTCCCAAAAGAGACATCCATAACCCCTGTTCTGCAATTTATGCAAGCATTAGCGGTAGCTAGGAAAGGTCTTCCAAGAATGATGGGTATCTGACTAGGGCTACCGCTAGACTCCATGTCCAAAACAAGAAAATCAACCGGGAAGTAGAACTCATCTACTTTTACCAACACATCCTCGAGCATTCCACGGGGTGCCTTGACGGATCGATCAGCTAACTGTAAGGTCACCGTCGTGGGTTTTAATTCTCCGAATTTAAACAGATCATACATTGATCCTGGGAGAAGGTTTACACTCGCACCTAAATCTAACAAGGCTTTCTTGATTGTAAGGTCCCCTATGACACAAGAGATAATTGGGGTACCTGGGTCTTTGAGTTTGGGTGGAGCTATTTGCTGAAAAACTGAGCTGGCTTGCTCGGTTAAGAGGATTTTCTTAGGGATATGTGCCTTAGATTTCCGTTTTTGAGTGCACAAATCCTTAAGAAATTTGGCATAAGCCGGTACTTGCTTAATGGCATCGAGGAGAGGTAAATTGATTTGGACTTGCTTGAATAATTCAAGCATCTCATTCATTTTTAAATTTTTCTTATCCAATGGTAAAGGTGACTCCAAAGCACTAGGGAATGGAGCCTTAGGTACGGGTGCTTTACCAATGGATTCCTTCTCCTCTTCATTCTTTTTCTCTGGCTTAGCCAGCTCTACTTCTTGGGTCGGGTCAGGTTGATCTAATGTTTTTCCACTTCTTAAGGTGATAACAGATTTAGCGTGTTCAGGAAAATTTTCAGGTCCAGTGGAACTCTCAGCCATGTATTGACCCTTGGGATTGATAATGGGCTGACTAGGCAACTTACCTTCTTCTCTCCGATTAAAAGCTGTAGCTAGCTGACCTATCTGAGTTTCTAGCTTGGCAATGGATTGGGTATGGGAGTGAAGGATTTGGGTATTCATGTTCAGCCCCTCCTTCAAAGTTTGAAGGATCTTCTCTTGAAAGGAAGGATCAAGATTGCTTGGCGGAGGTTGTGGAGGCTGTGGGGCATTTTGATATTGAGAAAATTGCATGCTTTGAAATTTGGTCTCCTGATTGTTTGGCCTAACAGAAAAATTGATTCCGGGTTGGGGTTTCCAAGAAAAATTCGGGTGATTGCGCCAGCCGAGATTGTATGTGTTCGAATAAGGATCGTTTCCTGGTCTAGGAGCCATTCGGGTTTGAGCTTGATGAGCTTGCTCCTGAAGAAGCTCAGGAAATTGGTAAGCTGATGGACAATCACCTAAGGTGTGGGTGGAACTCGAGCAGATAATACAGACTTCATGAGTAGGATGAGATGAGGAGGAATTATTTCCAGCTTGCAAAAGTTGGTCGAGCTTCTGAGATAGCTCATCAACCTTGCTGTAGATGTCTACAGCACGACCAACTTCATACATACCTCCTCTCTTAGGTTCTACAGGTCCTGGGGGAGGATCTCTACGGGCAGCTGACATATGATGTAGAGAATTTTCACTTAACGTTTCAAACAACTGCCATGCCTCATGTTCATTTTTAAGCATGAACGTTCCTCCACATGAGGCATCCACCATTTGCCGGTGCCTTTCTGACAAACCGTCATAGAAGCACGGACTAATTGCCATTTGGGTATGGCATGGTGAGGGCATTTTCTAATTAGCTCTTTCAATCTCTCCCAGGTTTCATGAAACATTTCTCCATCTAATTGGGAAAAACTAGTAATGGCTTTTCTAATTTGATTCGTCTTTCCTATGGGAAAATATTTCTTAAGGAACTCCCTCTGAAGTTGATCCCAAGTTGAAATTGTCACGGTGTCTAGGGAATTCAACCAATATTTGGCTTTATCTTTCAGAGAAAAAGGGAATAACCTAAGCCTTAAAGCATCGTCGGAGAAATTTTGGATCTTAACAGTGGAACAGATTTCTAGAAATTCATCTAGATGTTTATATGGGTCTTTAGTCGCAAGTCCGTAAAAAGAGGGTAACATCTGAATCACACTGGACTTGATTTCGTACTGAATGGCATCTACAGGGGGTACTTGGATACAAGGTGAATAAGTGTATTTTGAAGGAGTGAAGTACTCCTTCAGCGGAGGGTCAATTCCTTGATTAGGATCCATAGTACCTGGGCTGGTTGCTCTACTGGAGCCTTCGATTTTCGGATCTAGGGATATATGTTTAGGTTCACGAAGTCGGCGCCTAGAATATACTAACATACACCCTCCCTTCTAAAGCAAACAGCAATAAAAGATTTTTTTTTAATTTTTTTTTTTTTAATTGGAAAGCGGAAGAATGAGAAGAGGTCTAAAGAGAAGTTCCTAAGAGAGTCCTAAACTAGAGAAGAAAGTTAATTAATTAATTTTTTTTTTTTTAATCAAACAAGTGAAACAAATCAAAATCACTATCCTAGGGTTAACCTGGATCTAGACAGCTCCTAACTGATCCAAGGTTACCTTTGAGCACTCCAAGCCCAAGATCAATTAACTGACTTGGCCAGGTAAGTGTAAGGTGGGTGAAGGTTCCCTTATCGCTTGCCTTAGACACCAATTATAAATTGGCCAGGTAAGCGGAACCAACTCACTTCCCTTCGGGCTCTAGTCCCTGAACCACTTTCCTTAGACACCAAGGAATTAAATGATCTGAACCCGGTCCAACTCTAGGGTTTCCTTGTCCTATTGAGCTCGAAATCCTTAGGGTTGACGTCTAATTAATTTTAAAATTAAAGGCTTGGGTCAATGCAGATGCTGGATTGATGATTTGTGGGCTAAGGAAGGGTATTGATCTCCCCACCTTATCTGATTAATGGGTTGTGCCCTTAAGATATATTATGAAATTATGAAATGCAACAGCTAAGGTGTCCAAAAAGTTATAAACAAACAAAATTAAACTTAATTTTTTTTTTAATTTTGATGATTAAGTATCTGATCCTAATAAATTATGAAATGTCTGTGTAATATTTTTTTGGTTTTGCAAAAAAAAATAAATTTACCTAAGTGAATCTAAAATTTTTTTGTGTGTTCAACCTTTTTGTACCCCAGGACAACCATTCAACATAACCTCCCAGTTATGCCAGGGCAACCTTATGTCAGGGCACTCAAGATCGAAAATTGAAAATTTGAATGTAAAATTTTGAAAATTGAGTTTTTTTTTTATATATATATTTTTGTTTTTTCAGAATAACGCCGAAAGTCCCCGGCAACGGCGCCAAAAATCTGATGCATGTCGTAATGCACCGATTTAGAACCTTAATTCCACTACTCTAAAGGGTAGAATAGCGGGAATAAGGGTCGATCCCATAGAGACTTTGGGGTTATCTTGAAAAAGTATTTTCTTTTGACTTAAAATAAACTAAAATAAACTAGAACTAATGCAAGAATTAAATGTAAATAATAAATTTGTGAAAATAATTTAGATATGACCTATCTCAAGAGTACGGCCCGTACCGTGGATCACGGCCCGTCCCTTAGGTATAGGTCAGTCAAAACTAATTCACTACGACTTACCTTAAACGCTAATCCAACATGACTCCAGCATGACTAAAATAAAATAAGCAAACATGGATTAATATAAAGCAAATAAATTTTATTGCATAAAAATTGGAGTACAGAGAAAATAAAAGTAAGGGAACAAGGGTCCCTTTCTCCCTTTTTATCCGACTCTAACTCTCTATCACAGCAACAGGTGGAACTACGGACAGCAAGTGGAACCTCCCAAAAATTCCTCTCCTCCCTTTTCAGAAGAGAATCACCGAGGTATTTATAGCTGAAAAATACCGTGTCGGGTCCGTGTGGAAAGCGCGGTGATTTCTTCATCTCAATCCGATCTCCTTATCTGATTTTTTTACGATCATCCCCATCTCAAAAATTAAATTCAAAAATTCTATCGCACAATCCCGCGTCCATCCAGCGTCGTCCGACATCTCATCTCGTTCCGATACTTCTTGTTTTCGGACATCCCGGTCTGAACAACAGGGGCGGTGACAGCGGGCACGGCCAGGCGGTGGGGTGGACCATGGACACGGCTAGGCAGCGGAGACGGATGTGGCGCAGGGGCGGACTTGGGCTGCATGGCCGTGGGCGTGGCTTCGGCTGGACGGTGGCGTGGCCGTGGGTGGCGTGCAGCAGCAGGCGGCGGAGACTTGGGTGGCGCCAGCAGAGGGGGCTCCGGCTGGCGGCGGACGGCGCGGACGGAGGGCGTGGCCGGAGGCGGTGCTGCGGACGGCGGCTTGCGGTGTGGACGGACTTGGCGCAGGGCGGCGACGGCTTGGACGGAGGCGTGCGGCTGCGGACAGTGGGCGGCGTGGCGGCATCAGGCTTGGGCGGAGCCGGCTTCCGGCGGTGTGCGACTGCGGACGGTTGGCCGACGGCGGATGGAGAACGGACGGCGCGGCGTGGCTCGCGTGGGCGTGGGCGGAGGGCGGACGGCGCGGCGGCGGCGTGGCTCGCGTGGGCGACGGCAGCAGGTTCCGGCCACTTTTCCGGCCAAACGGGAGCTCTTCGGCCGGCGGGAAGGTTACCGGCGGCTTCGGCGGCGCCGGGGGAAGCTCTCCGACAAGTTTCAGCGCGATCGGAGCACGGTGGTCCACGGCTCCGCCCGTGGACCGGCAGCAATGGCTGCCGTGGACCGGCAGCTCATGCGGTGGACCATTGAGCCGGTCCACCGTGAGCCAAACCAAAAAGATTTTAAGGACGCTCCAAAAATTGTACGGCTCTGAAATCCGTGCTAAAATCTTCTAAAATCCATTTCGGGCCCGTTTGAAGTCCGAATTACATTTTGTTTGCGTCGTTGGACTCCTAAAATCAAGATCTACACGTTTATGGAGTCAATTCCTGCAAAGTATCACAAAAAGTATCAATTTTAATCAAATAAAGTTGGGTTAATTTTCATTATTCTAATGTCTAACACTCCTGGTCTTAATATATATCAGTATCTGAATGCAGACAGTGGGGTGTAGTTGTTGAAGCGCCGGCGTGTACTCCTTAGCCTCCGGTTCTTCTAGGATCAGGAGGACTCTCCTTCATTTCAAGATCCATAACTCTCCTTTCAAGCTCGCTTCTTCCCGTCATTCTTCCTTCCTTCTTGTCAATGCAAGAAGACTTGGCCTTCCTCGGCTTGTACATAATTCCGGGCTCGAGTGAGAATATCAACATAGTCCTTTTGGAAGTTCTTGTGGAGGGAAAAGATCAGGTAATTACTTCTTAACCCCCCCGCTTTAAGTGTTGACATTGCAAAATACCCGTTAAAGTCCCAAACTTCAAGCGTTGCAGTGTTAAATCGCATTACGTAATCTTGAAGTGACCCTTCCTCCCTTTGCTGGATTGAGAAGAGATTGTCGATGTTCTTCAACTAAGATCGGTTGTTGTCGAAGTCACGAGAGTTTTCTGAGTTGTTCGAACGAGTGAAAGAACCTTGGACACAGGGGCGGACCGTCCGGGGGGGGGGGCCTGGAAAACCATTTATATATTAGGTTTGTTTAAGGTGAATTCTTATATAATAGATATTTAGCTCCTCCTCAAATTTTTCAAAAATAATTTTAAATAAATTAATAAATAAATTTAAAAAAAAATTAAAACTAAGTCTCAATAAAATAAATAAATAAATAAATCTTATTAAAAAAAAATGGTGAATAACTTACCTGAGATTCGCCGCCATCTCCTTCTTCTCCAAAATTTCGAAGTCCAAATCCGAGGAACCCCACCTGGCACTTGTCAATCGTCGCCATCCCTGATAGGGCACTCGTTGCCGCTAGCCTCTCTCCCCATGGCCCCATCCATCGCGGTGCCATCCCATTCGTGACCTGCCATCTCCTTCATGACTTTGCCAACGGCCAGGCCGCCATTCCATTAGAGAAGGTCCAAGCTGCCGTTGACCCGAAGAAGAAGCCCTTCGTTTATCTAATCGTCTTCAAGTTCGAGTTGAGATCATCTCCGAAGTACAAAACGAGCCCTAAAAGGTATAATCGATTTTTATAGCCTTTCTTTTTTTTTCTCTATTTTTTTAATAAATTTAAGTTTATAATTATAATTTTGCTTTTGTATTCTCTGATCCCGTGCTTCTTTCTTCTTTCTCTTTTTTTTTTTTTTTTTTTTTTTTTTTTTTTTTTTTTTTTTTAAGGGATAACCAAATGCAACACTGTAAGTTTATATTTTTAATTTTTTTTTCTTCTTTCTTTATTTTTTTTAGATGTTTGATCTAAAAAATTTATAAATTTTCTCGTTGCATGATATTTGAGATTTTTTTGTTGATTATTTTTTTGATAAATTAAAAATTTGATAAAATTATAAAAATTATCGAACGGATAAATATAAATTTTCGTACCAATTTTAGTATATTTTTTTGATTTTTTTTTAAAAAAAATTAATGTGCTCCGTCCCTGATCAGATAACCAAACTCTCCCGTTGCTTTGTCGAGGGTGGCCAGAAAAGTGAGACAGAGTAGGGTACGGCCAAGGAAAGGGGAAAACTAGCTACTTATTGCAAACAGTGATAGTTAAAGGAAGTTGTTTGAACCGCTTATTGCAAACAGTATTCTGCGAGAATTTTATGAAAGGAATATGCAGCAGCGCTGTTTCTTAGAAATTAAGCATGTCGTAAGTACATGTACTCTTGCACAAAATGACGATGACACTAAATGTACTGATCTCTGGTACAACTGAAAACTTTGAAGTCAGCAAAAAAAACATTGACAGGCCTAAAACTATCAGATTTTTTTAAAATAATATAAAAAAATTTATTTATAAAAATAGATTCCCGTAATATATTTATGGATGATTTTTGGCTACATGACATTTGGACTTGGACATGTGGCCAGAAGAGGGATAGGTGGCCAGAGGACTTAGACACGTGCACTATAGTAAAAAGGCAAAACGTTGATTTTTTCCTTCCAATGCTTTTGGATAGTGTCGGAAGATTTCACAAACCCGTTGATATTTTTGAAAAGCATCGACATCCTTCATCATTTTTAAGCGACGGCAAATATGTCGATTTTAACGACGCTTAAAAGCGTCGGCGGACTTTTGTTTAGGCGTCACCATGCCGATGTCCCTTTTCTTCCCAGCCCGAGCCCTAAATCCATTCGCGCCTCCTCCTCCTCCTTTTTCGATCTCCAGCCTTAATCCCATTTGCTGCTCTATCCGGCCACTGCAACTTCCTTCTCCTCCTCCTCCAATCCCTCACTCCTCCTCCGACCCCTCGATCCCTCCCTCCTCTCATTCGAACGACCTGTAGCTCCTCATCCGATCCCTCCCTCCTCCTCCAATCCCCCGATCCCTCCCTCCTCCGTCTCTATCCACGCCGTCCGAAGGATCGAGCTGCCGGCGGGTGGCCTTGAGTCGAGTCACCGCCGCGCCGGCCACCTCCTCCGTTTCATCCTCCAATCTCTCTGTTCATCAAATCTAGGTATGTTCCAAATTTGTTAATGCTTTCCATAATAGGTACATGATGTCTTTCCAGTTTTGTTTGGCATTTATTATTAAAAAAATTATGCAGGAATATTGCTATAAGAAATTGTACATACAATTAGGTAAATTGATATTATTTAAACAATTTTATTAATTGAGTTTTAGAATTATGCTAAAGTTTATTTAATTTCTGTAAAGTGTCAACCTCTGCTTAACTCATAAATTGAGATTAATTAATTAAGATTCGATCTTCTTAGTAGATCTAATTAATCCTAAATGTTACGGTGATAAATTTTAATGTACAATAGGAAGGACCTCCATCCAAAAAAAAATGGCTATTTTGATTTTTTATGGGTCATGAAAGCTTCAATATAAGAAAGATTCCTATCCACACCAAACTTCGTGTCCCAAGACTTCTACTAAGATTAGAATTGCATTTAAGGAAAGACTTCAATCAAAAAGAAGAAAAGGCAGAGCATCAAAAATTTTAACCAGGACTTCCATTCATACTAAACTTCTCACCCCAAGACTCTTACCATGAATAGAACTACATCTAAAAAAATGATTTCCATAAAAAAATAAAAAAATCATGCATCTACTTCCTATGGCCAATGCCAAAAATCACACAACGAAAAAAGAAAGAAAGAAAGATCCATAAAATATTAAAATAAAATCTCAAAATTGAAAAGGAAAAGGAAAAAATTAAATGAAGATGAAATAACTTTCATCTATGCCCAACTTTTCATATATACTGCAACTCCCAAAACCACATCGCTTGAACTTCCCATATATGTTGGGACACCACACCCAAAAAAAAATAGAAAATGTGAGTAGCGGCCTATCTTCCAAAAACGAAGAAAAAAGCCGCACATCTTAAAAAAAAGCCTATATCACAACAAATAAAAAAAAGAAATGCTAGACATGAAAAAATAAAAAAATTCTAGGATTGAGTCCAAGCTTTTGACTCCCATCCAGATGTCCATCTTCCGATCTTCAGGATCTTGGTACCCTCTCGAATCAAAGATCTTTATGACTATACTCCAATACCTATTTATGGCCCTCCCAGCTCTTAATAGGCTTAGGCCGAAGTATTCTAATGAGCATTTGGCCAACCAAGTTACTATCCAATCGATCCCCTGGTCAAGATGCATGCACCTATATTTGGAGTTTATGGTCAGGGTGCAGATATTTGAAAATAGAATAATTTAACAAAGAAGTTTAACTTGGCCATCTATTTTGCCAAACTGGAAATTGTATGTACATGCATGAAAATAGTACGTGCTTCATGTATTAGTTTGTCAAACAGTATATAAGGTTTATCCCCATCCATGCATAGCCCAAATAAATTCCATGTGAACAAAGTAGCACTTCACATGTTTTGTACTTCATTATGTTATTTTGTTCTTATATTAGGTTTGAGTTTATGGTCTTCAAAAAGTCATCTTGATTCTTCTAAAGTCATATATTATATTAGTCCAAGTACAGGAGCTAGGATTTATGCTTAAATAACTTGATAATTGCACACCACTAAGAAAAATTTGCTCTACCTATTTTGTTGCCATTTTCTTATCAGGTGTTTGACTGCTTGGAGAGTAAAGATACTCTGTAACCAATTTTAAAATTAGTTTAAGGTTTGTATATGGAGGCTATGATGATTATGTGATGTATGTTTGGCTGATTCAACTGTTTCTAATGGCAACAATCTTGGATGGCCTTCTTTTATAGGCAACCGATTGTAGTCGTTTTGATTTAGTTGCAGATTAAATAGTATAACTGAGCCTCCTCCTTATTTTTCATTATTTATTCTTCTTTTTTTTAGTAGTTTATTTTTATTTTTTTATAAATTATTTGGTATATACCTGCATTTTACTGAACATATTATGCTTTAAGGTTAGTTTCATTATTGCAAATCATTTATTTCAATACCATCTATAGCCTTGTTATGATCAATTATGACTTTTTAAATATTTTTTAAAAAACTTGCATTGCATAGAAATATAAACCCATCAATTGATTAAAGTACATATTCTACAGCATCCATACTATTATTTTATTTTTGTACGGATGGGAAAAATATGTACAATGATCAATTGATTATCTAGTTTAGACAGTTTGAGAATTACAAAATAATTTTATAGGTGCTTACAGTAATCAAACGGTATGGATAAAGTTTCAGATATATTTTGGATAGCATTTCCTTTTAGTTCTCCTCATACATATTTATTTCTATGGGAAGAACTAAGGAGAAATACTGCCGAAATTTTTATGGAACTTCTATTGTGTATCCTTTGGTTATTGTAAATGACTTATATAATTAATGCAATTCTTGAATAGGATAGGACCTCTTTACCTATTAGTTAGTGATAGGGCGCATTTAATAATAATGTAATTGATCTATTGAATAAACTTATTTTAAATTTATTATGTTCTCATAAATATTTGTTTATTTCAGTTAGTTTTATCTTACAATGGATAAGAGTTGGATAACTAAACTGATGAATAGCAAAGAATATCTAGATGGAGTTCAGAATTTCATTAAATTTGGTATAGAGAGAAGTAGTATCAATGGGAAGATTTTATGTCCATGCCGAAAATATGTAAATTTCAGTTTTCTATATCCAAATACTGTTGAAGAACATTTGATATGGAATGATTTTTTAAAAGGTTATACAAAGTGATTTTTTCATGGAGACTCAAGGTTATAATCTACATGTAACCAAACCTCTAACATGGAACATATACCTGATTTTGGATCCAATAACCAACAGAAAAATCTTGTAAGAGATCATGATATCAGGGGTTTGTTTAGAGATACTTTTGAATATGGTGCTCAAAATCCTGGAGATTTCAGTGGAGGACAAGTAGCAGATAGGCTACCTGATGATCCTATATTTGCTGAATCTATATATAATGAGGAGCCGATAGCCCCAACTAATATTGGAACAGATCGTTATCAGAAGCTGATAAGAGATGCAGATCAAGAATTATATGCTGGTTGCAAGAACTTTTCAAAAATTTATTTTCTTGTACATTTATTTCATATAAAATACTTGAATTGATGGTCTGGCAAGAGTTTTACTATGTTGCTCAAGTTGTTAAAGGATGCATTTTCTAAAGATACTAGTTTACCAACATCTTGTTATAAAGCCAAAAAATTAGTAAAGAAATTGGATCTTGGATACGAAAAGGTTCATAGCTGTCCAAATGATTATATATTATATCGGGGAGAACATGCCGATCAAGAGTCGTGCCATATGTGTGGATGTTCACGATGGATGAAGCAAAAAGAAAATGAGAGTAAGGGATTAGATGAATTGGATGCAACACAAATTAAACAAAAACCGACAAATGTATTACGTTATTTTCCTCTTGTATCTAGATTAAAAAGGATCTATGCATCATCAAAGACAGCTTCGTCAATGAGATGGCATGATGAAATATGTACAAAAGATGGAATACTGAGACACCCAATGGATAGTTTAGCATGGAAAGCATTTGATGACAGACATCCTGATTTTATATCTGATGCTCGTAATATCAGGCTGGGTTTAGCTAGTGATGGGTTCAATCCATTTCGAACCTTAAGTTCTGTCTATAGCACCTGGCCAGTTATTCTGATTCCTTATAATTTGCCACCATGGATATACATGAAACAGTCTCCACTTATTTTATCAATGGTCATTCCATGTGATAAGGGTCCAAGCAATGATATTGATATTTTCTTACAACCTTTAATAGATGAATTGAAACAATTGTGGGAGGGTATCAGTACAATTGATGCTTTGAATGGTCAAACATTCAATCTGCGGGCAGCTCTATTATGGACTGTTAATGATTTTCCTACATATGGTAATTTATCTGGCTAGAGCACTAAGAGACGAGTTGCATGTCCTTCTTGTGGTAAATCAACCCATTCAATTTGGTTAAAACATGGAGGAAAGTTTTGTTATATGGGACATCGTCGATGGTTGGAGGCAAATCATCCATTTCGATTTCAGAAGGATTTATTTGATGGTACTATAGAGTTGGAATCTGCTCCAATTCTACCTTCTGGTTCTGATATTCGTAGACAAATGCTTGGTATCAGACACAGTTATGGAAAGATGACAAAGTCCTCTAAAAAGCGAGAAAGAAATGATGTTGAGACTTCAGCACAAGAAGAAATATCGGAGGAAGTCAATACTTGCACCTTAGATATAGCAATGTTCAAGGATCTGGATAATTTCTTTGAAATTGAAAATGATAATGATATAATGACAGCATCTACCCATCAGCATACTAAACAATTATGGAAGAAAAGAAGAATATTCTTTGACTTACCTTATTAGGAGCATAATATACTCTAGCATAATCTTGATGTTATGCATATAGAAAAGAATGTTTGTGATAATTTGATTGGAACAATATTAAATCTTTATGGAAAGACTAAAGATAACATGAAGGCGCATCTTGATTTAAAAGAAATGGACATCCGACATGAACTTCATCCACAAGTACTTGCAAATGATATAACTTATATCCCTCATGCATGTTATACAATGTCTAGTCGAGAAAAGATCTCTTCCTGACAGTTTTAAAGAATATCAAGGTTCATGATGAATATGTATCAAATATTTCATAATGTGTGAATATGAAAGAACAAAAAATCTCAAATCTTAAAAGTCATGATGGACATATACTAATGCAAGATATTCTTCCATTGGCTTTAAGGTCGTCAATGCCGAAACAAGTTATTACGGTTGTTTTTCAGTTATCATCATTCTTCAAGGCATTATGTTCTAAGGTTCTTGATCCTCAAGAGCTTGATCAGTTGCAGTCTCAAGTCATACTTACGTTATGTCAGATGGAAAAGATTTTTTCTCCTGAATTTTTTATGATTATGGTTCATCTACTCATTCACCTAGCTTCGGAAGCTAAACTTGGTGGACCGGTACAGTACAGATAAATGTACCCTATCGAGAGATAATGCTGTAAAACTAAAATTTCATAATTTAGATATCTTTTTTATTATTTAATATGATATTAATATTAAAATTTTAATAAATATCATACTTTTTGAAGGTATCTTGTACGTTTGAAGGATTATGTACAAAACAAAGCCCATTCTGAGGGCTCAATAGCAGAGGAATATATTGCTGAAGAGTGTTTAACATTTTGTTCAAGATATCTCGAAAGTGTTGAGACTGTATTCAATCGACCTCAACGTCATGGTGATACTATGGAGAATACATATCTATAGAAATTTGCATCTTCCAGAAGATTTATAGGAAAAGCTGAAAGTATTATTCTTGACCATAAATCTTTGTCACAAGTACACCGTTATGTATTGTTATATAGTGACATAATATCTGACTATCGCATGTTAGTCTATCTACATATGGATAATACTAAATATTAGACATATCGTTGTCAAACTTATATTTGATCGTCATGCAATGAATTTTTAGCTGTACAAACAAGCCAATCATTCCACTCGTCCTAATCTAAGGATTGAACAAAGATGGTTGGTTGAGTTATTCCCTAATTGGCTTGCCAATCAGGTTAGTATATATAAGTCGTATAATAATTTTACATACATTTAACATCGAATAAGTGATCGATAATTGATATTATATTTTCCAGGTACCGGTACTGATGGAGAAGAATTATTCAGCAGAACTAATAGCACTTGCCATAAGTCCTAATTATATTGTGAACAAATATAATTGTTTTATTATAAATGGCTTTAAATTTCAAACCAAGGAGTGCGAGAAATTTAGAAAAACTCATAACAGTGATGTTATGGTAGAAGCAAATGAAAAATCTTATTATGGTATACTTAGAGATATTTTTGAGTTGGATTATTATGAAAATTTTAAAGTTGTATTATTTCGATGCGATTGGGTGGATATAAATACACCTAGAGGTTTGAAAAAGAACTCAAATAGATTCATAATTGTTAATTTTTCAAGATTGATACATACGAGTGTATTATTGAAGGATGATCCATTTATCTTTTCATCTCAAGCTCGACAAGTTTTTTATGTACAAGACTCAAAAAATAAAGAATGGGCTACTGTTTAAAGACAAAACCCAGAGACTTGTATGATATGAAAAAAAGGGTGGAAGAAGATGATGATGATACTTATACTCAGTGTATGCCTTATAATATTGTGCTAGATGATCATATAAATTATACAACCATTCTGGTTAGATTGGATTCTGAAGAAGGTACAACTGGTTGCTTATGACAAGTAAATAGTTTATAAGATGATTTATATTTTTGCATGAATGATTATGTTATCTTTTAAATTGTAATTCATTTTCATTATAATTTGATTATAATGTTGACTGACTTGGTTTTTAATAATGCATGTTAGGTACACCATGCCTCAAAGGAAGCACCTATCGGATGTACATTTTCAATTTTCTCAGACCGAGGCTAGTACTTCGTCACAGCAGCCCGACGAGCGTCGATCAGTTTCACATCGATCTGATGCCAGTCCATCCATTTCTATACATCCGGCGGAGGCCAATACCTCTCTACCTCAAGACAACGCCATTCCCTCCGAGTCAGCACATCACAATCCTCCTATAGATCATCTTGATGATGAGCCTATCATCGATGATATACAGATACAGGGTAATTTAATAATTTTATCATATTTCAATTCATACATATGCAATAGTTTTGATATATAATTTTCTGTATTTTTTATAGATAGATCCGGGAGACTTAGGCGGAAGCGAGGAGCCACACTAGTCCGTGATGTGTGGTAGTTACCTGAGGATGAAAGGATAGTCATAGAGTACAACAAGCTAGGCCAGCTTATTAAAAAAGCTGCTAGCTTGTTGACTAGTTTTTTGGAGACAGTAGCACACCGAGGTTAGCTATGTCCCCTAAATTATCAGAAGTGGAACGACATGCTTCCTGCCTATAAAGTAGAGATGCTTCTAGTTGTGCAGGTAAAAAAATTGATATATTATTTTAGATTTTAGATTTTTAACAATTGCATTGCTTATTTCATTTAATACTTATTTTATTGTTTATTTACATTATAGAGCAAGTTCGTTCTCCCTCCAAATTGTTCTGATTTTGTGCTTAAGTATCTCAATCGCAAGTGGAAAGAATATAGGACGAAGTTGAAGGGAGACTACAAGCTAGAGGGTAGGACAGAGGAGCAGGTTGCATCTACCTGTCCTCCTGATGTTCACCCTTATCAGTGGAGGGAGCTGGTGCACTATTGGTTCTCCGAGAGGGCACAGGTTATGTAGCATCATCAAACATATAAATTTATTAATTTTCACTCGTCCTAATTATATTTATATAATATATAACATAGTTTTAATTAATTTTTGTAGACATATTCTGCTATTGATAGAGCTACACGAGCAGCTTAATCTCTTCCTCATACAACAGGGTCCAAGAGTTATGCACGGCTCAGGCATGAATTTATATGTTTCTCATCCTATAATATATTTAGTATATTTTTAGTTTTAACATCATGTATCATCATGTATCATGCATGTGCCATGTATCATGGTATGGAGTATAAGATGTATCATTTATAATTTTTTTGTAATATTTATTATTTCTATAGGCTGATCAGCAAGGGAGGGAGCCTGGTGAGGTGGAGTTCTATCGGATGACTCACGTTCACCAGGATGGCAGTTTTGTTCGGGAGGAGTCCAGAGATATATATGTATTTTTTTATTTATATTATATCATGATTTATAATTTTATTTTTATTAAGTATTGATATATGAGTTTTTTATAAAATATATGATAGGGCTATCTCTATGATCGCCAAGCATGGTGGCGAGGCTACATCTACTCAGAGCAGTCGCATTGAGGTCAAGGTATTCTCGAAGTTGATGGGACCAAGCATCCTGGATGAGTGAGAGGTTATGGAATTGGAGTTACCCCTACTCGGTTATCTGAGGTGAATAGATTTACTCGGGATGCTAGAGATAGTCATGATCATTCACATATTCGTCGACTCGAGGATAAGATAGCAGAGCTCAGACAGAGCAGAGATGCAGACTATTATAGCTCAGCTTGAGCATGTACATCTGTTCTGCATATGTTCATGCCATCTCGAGTAAGTAATTATTTATAACTACATACATATATATATATTGTATATTTCTAATAATTTAGAATATATATAATATATGTATCGTAACTATATATATGTATATCTTGTAGGTTCCTGATGCATCTGCCAGTCGCAGACATGACAATGACCAGCCTTCCACGGATCAGTGATGCCAGTTGATTTTTTTTATTATTTTTGTATGTCTTTTTATGTATTTGAACTTGGATCGATATTGAGTATCTTTTGATACATTTATATATATAAAAAAAACTCTTTATATTTGTGTTTGTGTTAGTGTATGTCTTTGGATGTGATACAAGTTTAAATATTTAGTTATTTCATTTTGATAATGTATACATGTTGATGTATGTATTTGATGTATACAGGTTTACTGTATTTTTTAAAAAATAAATAAATAAATTTACCAACGCTTTAAATCGTCACTATCTTATCCATTAGCGATGCTTTAAAGCGTTGCTATCCTAGCAAATACCGATACTTTAAAGTGTCGCTATGTTTTAAACTTAGTGATGCTTTAAAGCATCGTTGGGTTTTAAAGTTAGCGACGCGCTGGGTTTTAAACTTAGTGACGCGCTGGGTTTTAAATTTAGCGATGCTTTAAAGCATCACTGGGTTTTAAACTTAGCGACGCTTTAAAGCGTCAAAATATGCCGACGCTTTTAAAAAGCATCGTTAAGTTTAAAACCTAGCGATGCTTTAAAGCATCGGCAACTCTAAATTTAGCGACACTTTTTAAAAGCGTCGGCAGATTGCGTCCCCACGCTTACATAGTTGATGCTTTGTGATGCTTTAAGAAGCATCGGGAGATTTCTTGCCGACACTTAAAAGCGTTGGCAAATGTCCCAAAAAGCGTCGACTATGCCCTGTTTTAATGTAGTGGTGGCTGGGTCCGGTGAAAACGTGGATTGGACCTGTGATTTCGCTATAAAAACATGGGTTGGACCTGTGATTTCGCTGTGAAAACGCGGGTTGAACCCGCGATTTCGTAGTCGAACCCGTTAAGTGGGGTCTTTTGGGTGTTGGGGTGCTGCTCCTTTACATTCTCCCGGCCCCATCTTTGTGTCTCCCGGTGCCGTTCCTTTGCATTTCCCAGTCCCATCTTCTTGTCTCCCGGCCCCATCTCGGTGTGTTGATTCTTTGCATTCTAAGCGGCCCCAGGTATCTCCCAGCCCCATCTTTCCTAGTAATTTTTGTTTTTTAGTTGTTTAAGGTCAAATCGGTATTTGGTCTCCTGGCCCTAGCTTTGTAGCCTCATTTTTTATTTTTTTTGGATATTTAGAATCAAGTCAGCCCCAGCTCTCCCAGCCTGTCGTTCTCCCTGCCCCACTGTCGGTGTCCCAGCTTCTGAAGTTTTTGTTCTTGGTCTTTATTTGTGGGCTTTTAAGTGCTATTGATCCCCATTTTGGTATCCAGATCCAGCCCGAGCGCAACTTGATCTGATATTCTCTTCCTTGCATGTATATTTTATGGCATTTTTATAATTTTATTTTTGTTATATTATATTTGTATTTATAATTTTAAATTTTAGAATTTAATATTATGATGTCATGTTAGTTTTATTTTTTTAGCAATGTAATTATATGTTATTGTTTGATATTTAGATAATTTAATTATTTATGGTGTTTATTTTATATTGTAATATTACATGAAATTATTTAGATTTTCACTAAAATTTTTTAGATTTTCATTGAATATTTATCTCTCTTTGATATTAAAAAAAATTAATAATATTAAGGTTTGAAAAATTGTTAGGATAAATCTATATTTATAATTTTTTAAATATATTTTAAATAGATAATTTATAGTCTTCATTATTAAAAAAATAATTTTTAATTTTTAAATGTAGATGAAATTATAATGGTAGATAAATTCAGCTAGCAAATATAAATATGTATAGAATTGTTAGAATTATTTTACTATGAATTAATATACAAAATTATTTCATTATTATATAATTTAAATAAATAATTAATTATGAATATATAATTATATAAGAATAATATATTAATATAGATATAACTAATTAATATAGGTATACAAATAATTGATATGTTTATCATAAAAAAATTATGATGTTAATAATAAATTATTAAAATATATAAGTTTTTAGAACATGTATAGAATTAATTAAATAAAAAAAGTTTATCGTGCTATATAAGTTTATCATATGTTTGTTAAATACTTAAAATATATGAATATTTATAGCTTGTAAATAAGTTTTTAATTAAATATAAGTATATTATGGTACAAAATTAATATATTAAATTATAAATAAAGTTAGTAATGTACACGCTGCATTAAAATAAATTTGAAAATCATGTAGTACAAATTTATTTAAATAAAATACAGTATGAATAATATTTATTTAAAATTTATAAATATTTAGAACATATAAATAATTTTAAAAAATTAGAGAGTTATAGTATATAAATAAATTATTAAGTTACGAATAAAGTTGTTAATTTATATGCTACATTAATCATATTATAAATTTATTAGATAAAAAATATAATCATAGTGTACAATAAATTAAGTTGAGCATTAAGTTTGAAAATTTATAGTCTACTTATTGGTAATTTTATTTATTTAAATATTTTTTAGATGTGCAGCATGAATATGTATAGTATATAATATGTAGAAATTGTTAGTATTGACAAAATTATGTATCAAAATTATTTTTTAAGTTAATCATTCAATTTTTTATATATATTAATATAAAATTTATATTGCATTGAACTGTAGACTCGTCAATTGATTAATATGCATATTTCATAGTATCTGTATTTTTTTTGAATTTGTACAGATTTGAGAATTATATACATTAATCAATTGATTATCTAATTTAGACAGTTTAAAAATTATAAATAATTTTATAGGTTAGCTTACAATAATCAAATGATGTGCAGTGGAGACCGAATGAAATTTCGAGCAAGATTTTTCTTTAGTTCTTCGTATACATAATTATTTGTTTGCGGAGAACTAAGAAAAAATACTGCCAAAATTTTATTCGGTCTCCATTTTACATCGTTTGATTACTGTAAGCTGACATGTAAAATTAATGCAATTTCTGAATGGGATAGGACCTATCTTTACCTAGCAGTTAGTGATAAGATGCATTTATCATTTAAGTCATTATAAATTTTGTATGTAGATATTAAATTTAAAATATATTGAAATCTATATTTATGTATTTAAGAAAATAATTATGTTCATAATTTTATTGTCACGTTATTTATTTTGTTTAATTAAATTTTTAATGATGGCATTATATATTTGGAGAAAGTTAACTCTAAATATATTTTATTTATTAAACATATAGGGTATAATGGATGAAACAATCATAGCCTTATATTATATTAATAGTTCTATGATTAATGGCAAATATGGTATTGAGTACAATCAGGGACCGAAAAAGGTAATTAGAATTAAATATGGTATGACATTTGAAGAGTTGGAGAATAAAATATGTAGAGTCTTCCGTATAGATAGAAGTGAAAAAAATATATTGATCATTTATAAATATCCACAAGTTGTACAGCCAACATTTATAAAGTTTGAACCTGTTCCACTAATCGATGATGAAGACATGGAGATAATATTTTCAACGATAAGTTCACGTCCATGTATATCAGGTGCAGAGTTGTACATAGGTATCTGATGCGGAATAAATGAACAAATAATAAAAAATGCAATTAATATTTTTTTTATATTTTTAGATTTTAGAAGGAGAGCTCATAGGAAATAGTAAAGAAAACTAATAAGTCTGTTACCCGTACTAGTAAACCTATAAAGTAATTAAAAAGCAGGACCTGGTGGTTGAGAAACCACCATAAACTAGGATTTATTCAATGATTCAGAATTTATGAGAAGGGAAATGTTCAGTGTCACCAACATAGATCGCTCTCTTGATATAGATCAGCAGGACTCAAGATCATAGAGTTGGGGCTTCAAGATCTTGCTTCTGGGCTTCGATTTTCCATACGATGCCGGTTCCAAGGCAAGAATGCCAGATTTGGATTATTGGTCACCTGCAAAACACTCAGCAAAGGTAAATAGGGTTAAAAGCAGTAAGAAAAGGAAAAGAAAAGAAAAAAAGGTTTAGAAGTAATGGATGGATCTTCTCGTCGGATGGATAAGTAGGGCCTCACACCCCGCGATGCTCTAAAGGAATAAAGGAAGAGCCTCACATCCCATGATGCACACAGCAAAGGAAGATTTCGACAGAATGTCTTTGTATTTCAATAATAATTCATGAATTACAAGGGGGTGTAGGGATATTTATAGACCCCTAACCAGAGAAGTAAGGGACTTAGATACAAGACTTTTGTCCCATTTGCATTACAACTCTAGACTTCAAGTTTACATTGCCTGGACTCCTGCTGGATGAAAAAATATGGACTCCTATCCATGGTTGGCACCAATATGGAGATGGGGTGAAGATCTTTGATGAAGGGCCATGATTTCTTCCTTGGTTGATCATGATGGATGGACTCCAGTGTCATGATAATGTAACCTTCTACAGATGCATGGACTCTTTAGTTTGGATTGGAGAAAACTCTAGAGTCCTGATGAAACTCTTGAGCCCTTGAAGCTTGAGCAGCTAGCAACTAGTTTGAATGAAATGCTAGGAACCCTTGAACCTCCAATACTAGGTGAACAAATAATCCAAAACTCCTTTGAAGTGGGCGTCGAACTTGCTTGGCTGAACTCCTTTGGCATGAATTAATTTGGATGGAGGGTGCCAAGATGAGAATCCTTTACATTTACTCCTCTTAAAAATATGAGGTGCCAAATATCCTTCTTCTCATGGCCGACCATGTGGTGTTGTCTTGATTTGTGTAGCATGTCCAAATGCAAATGATAGGCCATGTGTGTTGTCCCCCTGGTGATGTGGCAGAAGTTGTCCTGAAATCGTGCAAAGGTGGTGCCAAATAGGCTGGCATATGACAAGAACTTGTGCTAGCACATGGGTCTTGATTTGAGTCACATGGGTCTCACAATTGGTCTCCCTTGTAATACAAGACTCAACAACTAATAACTAAAGCCCTACTTGATCAATTGGAACACAATTTGATCAAAAGGCAAGACATGTAAATAAGTGATTCAACTTGGTAAAAGGGGTTTAGCCCAAAAAGGCTAAATAAATAAAATCCTAATTTCAGCTGGTAAAAGGGGCTAACCCTAACTAACCCAAAATAATAGAAATTAAAATAAATTATTTACATAGATAAAAGGGTTGGGTCCAAGGCTTTATTCACAGGTGATCCATAGGGATGTGGGTTCAACCTATCGATATTTTTGGGCCCTGATATCCACACCGATTCTCCCCGAGTGGAAGAAACTCAACCCTATTGAGTATGGATCAACGTTGCTAATATAGCGCTCTAGCAAGTCCGGGTCAACTCTCAGCAAGTCCTCTTTGGTGATCCAAGAATCATCAGACTCAGGTCGTCCTTACCAACGAACCAGATACCGATGATAATCCTTGCCTCGGGTAGCAATGATCTTGTCATCCAAGATCCGTTCGATCTTGTCTCTTTGGACTGGTGGTATGGCAGGTGGACACACTTGGGTTGGCTCACTCTCAAGGACAGGATTAGGTCCAAATGGCTCACTAGGAATCAACGTTGGTTCCCTGTACTCGATAAGGTATGAAACATTGAAAGTATTACTAATGCCTAGTTAATGTGGCAATTCAAACACGTAAGCATTAGGTCCTATTTTCTTAATTACTTTGTAAGGTCCACTACTACGGGCATATAACTTCTTCATGGTTCCAGGTGGGAACCGTTCAGGTCGTAGTCTAACCATTACAAAGTCTCCTTCAGTGTATTCTTTAAGTCTCCTTTTTTTTTTTGAAAAGATTCATTGCTTTCATTAATATTTTTTTATCAATATGTATGTAAACCCTAAGCTACAACTGGTTTGTCCTTTGGTCAGGTGGGTGACATGCAGATGAGAACGGTGCATTGATTCCTACTAAATGTCATAGAGTTTTCCAAAAGTAAGTGGCAAACCTAATATACTCAAAAGATGTATGCAACTTATTAACTTCTATAAAATATAATCTAACGGTCCTAGAAATGCTGGAAGCTTCAAGAAAAGGTAAAAAATAAGAATTGGGTTCAGGGTTGACTTGGTAGGGTAGGAAATAAGAAAAGGGTTCGGGGATTGGTCCTAAACTAATGGGGTTGACCTTAAAGGTTTAAGGTATAGCTATAGGGTCTACCCTAAAGAAGAATGGGTCACTAATCTCAGAGAAAAGATCTTCAATTGAAGTCAAAGGGGTGACTTCAGCCTAAGGGTACCGGACTAAAGAAATCATGTCTTCTACAGGCTCTATGACTTGAGTCTCTTCTTGTATTTTCTCAGGTAAAGTCTCATCAGTAGGGTTAGGTTCCTCTTGGATCTCTTTTCCTAGGGGTCCTACCATTATGGTTTCAGTCTGGGTATGGTCATGGTCAACTAACTCTGGGCTGGTTTCAGTCTGGGTATGGTCAAGATTATCTATCTCTGGGTTAGATTTAGTTTGGGTACCTATCGGGTCAGCTATAGGTACTCCTCTTCTTCTTTATACTCATCTACTAAGCTCACATCAGCTTCATAAACTTCTTCTTCAATGTTATCTTTGTATAGTAATAGGGTAGTAGGAGTAGGTCTGTTAAGGGGCAACTGACTGGCTCCAGGGTTTTGACTAGGTGCACTAAACCTAATAGGTTCAGGTTGACATTGAAGTGGAAGTGGACTAATATTAGGCTTATATCTAGGGCTACTAAGCCTATGGGGTTCAGGCTGACTAAGGAAAACCTGACTAGCACTAGGTTGATACCTAGGGGTTATAGGTTTCTTGGGCTCATAGGACATGGGTTCAAACTTATGGGTTATGGATCTAGGTTCGTAGGAGTTGGGTTCAAAGGATCTGGATACATAGGAACTAGGTTCATATGATCTGGATAGATACTTTTCCCTAAGTTTAAGTTTCATGTCACTCCAGGTAGTTATGGATATGTCTCTTCTTCGTTTGATCATTCTTTCAACATCATCCCAATAAATTCTAGCCTGGCGTACCAATTTAAGCATAGCAAACTTAAACTGACTTTTATCAGACACTAGTTCCCTCTCAAAATATAGATCCATATCTTCTTCCTAATTAAGATAATCCTTAAGATCAAGATCACCACCAAAGGTAGATATTTCTAACCTAATGTACCTAGTGGCTCTCTCATCCTGGTTTATGAAATCATAATTGGGTCTCCTATGGTTATTCTCCAAGATTTGGTCTTGGTGAGGGGCTATCCTAGGGTTGGGTTCTAGGAATGAGTCAGGGTGTGTTTCAAATTTAGGTTCAGGGTGGGTCTTACGGGTTTTCTCTAGGTTACCTAGTCGGTCAAACCTATTATTTATTTGGGTACATTGTTCAGTGAAGGTCCTAAGGTTTCCATAGTGGACTCCATGGTCAAACTAGATTGGGTTGGGTTTGAGGCTACAAGTATTGGGCTCCTATTCTAGTGGTCATGCAATGCAAACACATCGAACTCGACTCGAACTAGGGTTTCCTAGACCTAGAGCTCAAGTAGAATGGGTCAGCTCAAATTACAGCCAATTCAATAATTATCCTATCCACTGGCCAGGTAAGAGGTGGGTTCATGGGAGGCTCCCCCTGCTCTCGTAGGGTCCTAATTAAAAACCATGAAACCGCTTAGGATGTTTGCCTCTGGACCTCTAGCCTTATACACCATATTCAAGTGATAATCAAAGGATTGGGTGCACTAGCTTACACATAATACTTGAAACCCGACCTGTTGGTGTCCCTAGCTCACTAGAGCAATTAAGTCTAATACATTTTAATTAGGCTAGGATCGATGCAAAGGTAGTGATTGTGGGCTAAGGAAGGGTAATGAAATCCCTCCCTTATGTAGATATTGTGTGCCCCTAAGATTAACTTTAGATGATGCACACACAAGATGAAACCCTAGATGCAATCAAATTAAATGATTAAAATAACAGAAAAAACCCTAAACTAGAATTGCTAAAATTCAGAATAGAATGTTCTCAGATACTATTCCGGCAAGCGAAAAATCTACGTACCGCAATAATTCATGAGAGAAATCTGAAAAATACTTTCAATTATGATGGATCCAACAAAATAAGAATCAAGCAATTCTAAGTTTTCTACGTGCAGAAACAATTAAAACAACAGAGTATATACAAAGATGGTCGAGATGCAGAAATTAAAACCTGGATGCAGAAATTAAAACCTAAAAATGCCTATCTCTTTGTTTTCTTCTTCAAGGGTCAATTCATAGTGGCACCCCTATACACCATAGAAAATCCCGTTTAAATGGGAAGTGAGGGCCTTGCAGCCCTACTTTTTCCTATGACTGGACGGCCATGGTGAAGCACCCGATCCAAGTACTTAAAGAGAGCTAAATCAGCACAAGAGAGATTAAACCCTAGTTTAACCTACTCTGATACCAAAATTGATGCGGGATAAATGAACAAATAATAAAAAATGAAATTAATATATTTTTTTATATTTTCATATTTTAGAAGGAGAGCTCAAAGGAAATAGTAAAGGAAACTAATAAGTCTATTACCGCACTAGTAAACCTATAAAGCAATTAAAAAGCAAGACCTGGTGGTTGAGAAACCACCGTAAACTAGGATTTATTCAATGATTCAAAATTTATGAGAAGGGAAAGGTTCAGTGTCACCAACGTAGATCACTCTTTTGATGTAGATCCGGCAGGACTCTCAAGATCGTAGAGTTGAAACTTCAAGATCTTGCTTCTAGGCTCCGATTTTCTACACGATACCGGTTCCAAGGCAAGAATGCCAGATCTAGATTATTGGTCATCTACAAAACACTCAGCAAAGGTAAATAGGGTTAAAAGCAGTAAGAAAAGGGAAAGGAAAGAAGGGAAAGGTTTAGAAGTAATGGATGGATCTTCTCGTCGGATGGATAAGTAGGGTCTCACACCCCGCGATGCTCCAAAGGAACAAAGGAAGGACCTCACACCCCGTGATGCACACAACAAAGAAAGATTTCGACAGAATGTCTTTGTATTTCAATAATAATTCATGAATTACAAGGGGGTGTAGGCGTATTTATAGATCCCTTAACCAGAGCAGTAAGGGACTCAGATATAAGACTTTTGTCCCATTTGCATTACAACTCTAGACTTCAAGTTTACATTGCCTGGACTCCCGCTGGATGAAAAAATATGGACTCCTATCCATGGTTGGCACCAATATGGAGATGGGGTGAAGATCTTTAATGAAGGGCCATGATTTCTTCCTTGGTTGATCATGATGGATGGACTCCAGTGTCATGATAATGTAACCTTCTACAGATGCATGGACTCTTTAGTTTGGATTGGAGAAAACTCTAGAGTCCTGATGAAACTCTTAAGTCCTTGAAGCTTGAGCAGCTAGCAACTAGTTTGAATGAAATGCTAGGAACCCTTGAACCTTCAACACTAGGTGAACAAATAATCCAAAACTCCTTTGAAGTGGGCGTTGAACTTGCTTGGCAGAACTCCTTTGGCGTGAATTAATTTGGATGGAGGGCGCCCAGATGAGAATCCTTCACATTCACTCCTCTTAAAAATATGAGGTGCCAAATATCCTTCTTCTCATGGCCGACCATGTGGTGTTGTCTTGATTTGTGTAGCATGTCCAAATACAAATGATAGGCCATGTGTGTTGTCCCCCTGGTGATGTGGCAGTAGTTGTCCTAAAATCATGCAAAGGTGGTGCCAAATAGGCTGGCATATGACAAGAACTTGTGCTAGCACATAGGTCTTGATTTGAGTCACATGGGTCTCACAATTGGGTCTCCCTTGTAATACAAGACTCAACAACTAATAACTAAAGCCCTACTTGATTAATTGGAATCCAATTTGATCAAAAGGCAAGACATGTAAATAAGTGATTCAACTTGGTAAAAGGGGTTTAGCCTAAAAAGGCTAAATAAATAAAATCCTAATTTCAGCTAGTAAAAGGGGCTAACCCTAACTAATCCAAAATAATAGAAATTAAAATAAATTATTTACACATATAAAAGGGTTGGGTCCATGGCTTTATTCACATGTGATCCACAGGGATGTGGGTTCAACCTGTTGATATTTTCGGGCCCTGGTGTCCACACCAATATCCAAACTGTTGAAGCTCCTGAACCTGTTTACAAACAGGATGATTATAAAGTAGCTGCTCAAAATATAGCAAGAACCCATGTAAGTGAACAGGTTATGTCATACTGTAGTCCAAAAATCATAGATAATGTTTTGGATAATACTGGTTCAAGATTTATACAAGAGCCTTTACATACAGTGAATAGTACCGTGCTAGAGTGAGCTTAGACAAGCATCGGTATATACAGCTAATGATGATACAGTGCATATAGATAATCAACTTTTTAATGAAAATGATGAACAAAGTGAAGATGATGTGGCTGATGAACGTAATGAAGCTGGTACATCATAACATGTACAAAATTCATAACATATCTTTGTTCCAAATGAACCTGTATTTGAAGCTCCCTCCGAAACATTCACTCGGGTTGATTGGACTGCTACTAATATGTCCATGTATTTTACATTGCAAGAACCATCTATTGTATGACAAAGAGATGAGAAATTATGTAAAGGCCTTCACTTTATAGATAAGGCAGAATTACAAAAGCAATAAAATAATATTTTGTTGAAAGATATCATGAGTTCAAGGTTATTGAGTCTAATCCCAATTTATGGCTTATAAAATATAAGAATAAAGAGTCAGGATATCAATGGATGTTGAGAGATATTAAACGTCATGATTATTTTGAGATCACATGATATATTGGTCCCCATACATGCATATCCACAATGATGTCTCAAGATCATTCCGGGCTGGATTCAACATTAATTGCAAATAAAATTTGGAATCCGATCAAAGAAATTCCTTCAATTGCTATTTCTGGACTTAGTGTACTTATAAAAAATAAATATAATTATACACCCAATTACAGAAAATTATGGGATGCCAAGCAAAAGGCAATAGCCATGCTATTCGGGGATTGGGATATTTCATATTATATGTTGCCAAAATAATTGCATGTTGTTGAAGAATTTAATCTTGGCTCTTGGATGAAATTCATCAGCACTCCTACTGGTATTACATCTTATGCTCAATTTGATCATGTTTTCTGAGCCTTTGCATCCTCGATTGAAAGGTTTAAGTATTATCGATCGGTCATAAGTGTTGATGCTACATTCCTATATGGGAAGTATAAGAAGAAGTTGATGATTGTAACTGTTGTTGATGGAAATAACCAGATATTTCCACGTGCATTTGGTATTGTCGATGAAGAATCAGCTGATACATGGGGTTGGTTCTTAGTTTGCATCAGGAATTTTGTTACATCACGTCAGGATATCTGTCTAATTTTTTATCGATACGTTGGTATACTATCTGCAGTGCAAAATGAGCAACTTGTTTGGCAGTTACCGAATGCTTATCATGTTTATTGCCTTCGTCACATGGCTAGCAATTTCAATTCAAGATTTCGTGATCCAAAATTAAGGGATATGGTCAAAAAAACTAGAATGCAAACACAGCCTAGAAAATTTCAAAAATATATGAGGAATATTAAAAAATTTAATTCAGAAGCTATTCAATAGATCAATGAAATCCCTTTAGAGAAATGGACATGTGTACATGATGATGGTCGACGGTATGGAATGATGACAATAAATATATCTGAGTGTTTCGATGAAGTTTTATAAAATACTCGATTCTTGCCAATAACTGCATTCATGCAGTTGATTTTCTTTCAACTTGTATCATATTATGAAGGTCAACGTGTCCAAGCAAATGATGTACTTGACAAGAACGAAAGATTTACTTCTTTTGTTATAGGACACGTAATCTCTAAGCAAGCCAACGCTACATCACATACAATTACAAGATTCGATAGAGAAAGTGGCTTGTTTCAAGTCCAGACCGCAAGACGTGGACCAAATATGAACAGAGGCGATAACACATAAGTGATTGTATGTTCTTAATTTTTGTTAAAAAAAATTATTGTAAGTTGTTTACATGTTGACTTATGTGATGTTAAATTATAGGTAGTGCAACTTTCGCAGCAGACATGTACATGCCAGAAATGGTAGTGTTATCATTTACCCTGCTCTTATATGATGGCTGCATGTGTACATGTTGCAATTGATTTTTATAGATACATTGATCGATGCTATATATTATATGACTATCATTAAATTTATGCATCATAATTCCAACCAATTCCGTATCAAGAATATTGGTCTCAACAAGATCAAGATAGTTTGATTATGCCCGATATAACTAGGTTAAGATAGAAAGGTAGGCCTCGTTCTACCAGAATTAGGAACGATATGGATATCCGAGAATTTGGAAACAAACGCAGGTATGCTATCTGTAAAGAGGAAGGGCATGATAGACAGTCTTGTCCAAGAACTTTACATGCAGATTAGGATACTCTTACAAACGACATTGCATAGGTATTTGTATATATGTCAACTTATTCTCTTTTATATATGAGATTTTTTTATTAATTGTAACATGTATGATATTGATATATTTTTCTTTATATTTTATTGATATGTCAGGACAGGTAATGTTGGAGCTTGGAAAAAGCTTGCATGTACTATTGGGTTATGTCATGACTATGTGTTATGTTTGATCGATTATTGATCTATTGTATGGAAATTAATTAATTATTATTACCATCTTGTCATGTAATACTCTATCTATATGTAATGTATTGGCATGTTTAATTATTTATTATTTATATTTACATTGCATATAGTTTAATTTACTTATTAGATTTACTTAAACTTATTGCATATTATAGTTATGGATCCCGACCCATTAGATCATTCTGTATTATACGATCAGGATACACATAGATCATGTTTAGCATGGGAGGGGCAAGAGGCTGTTGTACTCTATTGTCAACGTAGAGAGTTAGTTATACGCAAGTCCATACCTCTCGATAGGTGCATATTACCTGTATTGATACAGTCATGATTTTACGGTCTTGCATGAATAGGATATATACGGCTGGACTGGTACTTGATTATAGCTTTTGTGGAGCGTTGGCATCCAGAGACATACATTTTATTTACCACATGGAGAGTGCACCATCACCCTACAGGATATTGCTATCCAGTTAGGTTTGCCTGTTGATGATCTACCGGTAACAGGTACTACATGGATAGACTGGAAACATGTTTGTCAGGATTTGTTAAAGATTATCCCACCACAGGATAGACTCCAGGGATCACGATTGAGCATGGTGTGGCTAGCGGATCAGTTTCATGAGCTAGTCTTTGATGCGACGAGATACAGATTCAGTGCTATGCTCGAGCATATATTTTATAGCTGATGGATGGGTGTTTGTTTATGGATAAATTCGGTGATAAGATGCATCTCATGTTCCTACCCCTGCTAGCGAATTTCGAGAGTGCTGGACATTATAGTTGGGGTAGTGCGGGGCTTGCTTGGTTGTATAGAGAGTTGTGGAGGGCGAGCAAGAGAGATACCACTGAGATAGCTGGTCCTTTGTTGTTATACAGTTATGAGCGTGGGATAGATTCCCGATCATGGCACCACGTAGATTACTTCGACAAGCTCCAAATCCTATGATCGATTTAGATGATGGTGGAGCTGGTTTATCACAGAATCCGCTAGGGATGAGGTAAGTTGTAAATTTAATTAAATTTAATGATTAATCATATATATTGATATATGTAACTTAATCTATTTAATGTGCAGATGGAGAGATGATTTTGCTGTTATGGAGGTACCTACACATGTTCTTTCTTCATATCGACATTTGATAGATCACTTGAATCCAGATCAGGTGACGACTACGACTTATCTTTGTTAACGGTTAATATTTTTTATATTTCTTGTTTAATACAAATGCTTGGTATTGTTCATTAATAGATGATATGGTAGCCATATATGGCCGACATACTTATACAACTACCAGATTACTACCTCCATGGTCAGGATATCTAGTGTAGTCGAGTGCCACTCGTATGTTATTATATCGTAGAATGACACTTTCTTGATAAATTGATGCGACAGTTCGATTTTCGATAGGTCATACCCGACCGATGTATTATAGATCCTGCACTGCATCGTGTCGATCTCAAGGGACGAGTCGAGCAGGATTGGAGTAGCACTCATCAGTATTATATTCAGTTATGGGTGAGCATACATGATTATATTATAGATGGTGCTCCTATTGATGGTGTTATGGATTATCACGATCCATACATGCAGTGGTATCGTGGCATCACTCGGTAATTTCTCAATCATGATGTTGCGATGTATGATTATCTAGTAAAAAATTTTATTTATACTATTTAACATTTTTACTATATATTTTATTTTGTATAACTCATTAAATGTTTATAACTTTCAGAGCAGTGACATTGCGACGATATATCAGCTTGCTCGGCCAAATTCCATAGCGACGTCCTCGCAGAGTATATAAGACATATGTCAGTTAGTTCTTAATATTGTTGGTGAGCATGAACATGTCCAGTTACGAGGATTTGCTCTAGAGGACGAGACTCCAGAGCCTTTTCCATATGCATCTACATCGACAGCACCTCCTCCTACTCAGCATAGATGAGGTACTCGATGATTCAGTACCTCTCCCTTTCCAATGCTAGAATACGATCCATATATGTTCATGGATAATTTTTTTCATGATGATATGAGACAGTTTATGTCTACGGAGGATGCTACTGTACATTTTGAGTACGCTGCTGGATCGGACTATTCAATGCATCATAATTACTCAAGATATGGAGGAGAACAGCATATAGACAAGGGATCGTCGCATCATGTATCTGCACCGCATGCATTTCCTGATATACAGGATCCGACATTGTATCAGGGATCGAGTGACGTGGAGCAATGCCTCATCGACAGCAACCTTCACGTAGGAGGAGACGGCCACCATGTGGGACTTAAGATTTTTATATTTTATTTTTTCATTGTTTGTACTTATTACATTGTATTCTCAAATTTTGTAATTGTTATTATCAACTTGAATGATAATGATTTTTTTTAAATAATATTTTTTTAATCGATATTTATGAAGTTAGGGTCAGCCCAACTATATTTACGAATATAGGTGTTTTGGGTTACGTAGAAATGTACGGGTTGAAAAAAAAATTGGTGAAATCACAGGTTCCACCTGCGATTTCTCGTGCTCTTTTTTCTATTTTAAATATTAATAAAAAGTAAAAAACAAAAAAATTAACAAAAATCTTTAAAATTAATATAAAATTAAAAAATTCAAAATAATTTAAAATAAGAAAAATAACAATATGATATTATAATAATATATTATTTTATATTTTATATTATAATAAATATTTTATATTTTAAAATATAATAAATATATTATAATTTATTAAATTATATATTATATATTATAATATAGTATATATGTTGATGTACGTATATCAAATATGGCGATGGCGGTGTTGTGTCAAGTGCCACGATGCAGCACAATCCGGTCCAATCTAGTCTGCATCGACGGTACTTGATGCAACACTGCCATCGTCATGTTTGATAAACGTACATCAACAAATATAGTATATATTTTACCAATTTTTTTCAACACGTACATTTTCACGTAACCCAAAACACCTATACTTGTAAATATAGTTGGGCTAACCCCAACTTCAAAAATATTGATTAAAAAATATTATTTAAAAAAACTCAATGATAATTTATCCAAAATTTTCATGGACGACATGTAATTTCTCATTCAATATATATTTTAAAAAATTATAAAAAATAATTACAACAAAATATTTAATTTTATTAATTATAATTTATTAAATTCAAATTATACCATTTACATTAATTATATAACAAATATTTATAAAGTTTTTAATCTATATTTTTTAAAAAAATAAATTTTAAATATATAGTGATTTTTTAAAATAATTAAATAATTAGTCAACCATCACATGCATCGAAATCCTACAGGCGTGCAGGCATCGAGCACATAGCACGATTGGGCACGGAACAAAGTATGACCTGGTGAGGGACATATGTGTCCAAATGCAAGGTGCGAGCCATGCGAGGGCATACCACAGGTGATGGGTATGGCCGGATGATGGGCATCGCAAGTAGAGATGCGGGACGCATCTGGACTCGAAATATTATATAACCCTAAACCCTAAATCCTAAGACGTAAACCTTGAATCCTTAAACCTAAAACCTAAACCTTAAATCCTAAATCCATATTTTTTTTTAATTTCAAATTAACAAACTCAAAAATTATACTCTTTATTCAATAAAAAATAAATTTTATATAATTTTTAACATTTAATTAGTAAATGAAAAAATATATTTCATATAAATTTTTAAAAAAATCATGGTTCAACTGAAATCGCGGGTTCAACCTGCAATTCCATGAAATCGCGGGTGAAAATATGGATTCAACCCGCGATTTCATGGACTCGCCGGTTGAACCAGCATTTTTCATGAAATCACGGGTTGAACCCGCATTTTCAAATCCCACCTGGCCTCCACGTCACCGCCGACACCTATTTTGATAAATAAAAATCAAACAACCACAGTTTGATAAATATTTTTTAAAATTATATTATTTAAAACAAAACTCTAAAACTATCCAAGCCAACCTAAAATGATTTTAGGAAGTTGTTTGAGCCTTTAACGAAGGACCACAGCCAAAGGAGGGGCCAGAGAAGCTGTGGCAAGGAGGGAAGGGGCACGGAGCCACAAGTAGGGGAAGGCTGGAGGGGAGCCATGGCCAGGTTGGAGGTGCAGAGGAACCGCAAGCGGGAGGGGAGGGGTGAAGGGGTGCATGAGAAATTAAAAAAAAACAAAAAATAATATTATATTATATAAAAATATAATATTGTCATATCTTAAAATTTATTTATAATAAATATTATAAAAAAGTATCCTAGTAAAAATCCTAACAAATAATAAACAAGATGACATGAAAATTTTAGTGTCCATGTTTTGTATCAATTCACAATTTACATTTTTAGACTTAAGCTGCTGGACAAAAATAACTTCAATAATTCGAAATATTTAGTGACCATATTAGTAATATTATTATCTTCTTAGTTTTGCATCTACTTATTCTTCATTACTATAATACTGAATTCGAAACGTTTAATGGATCTAAATATCCGGTCTTTAATATCTAAATATTCTTGATCGCTACAAAATTCAAGTATTTTAAATTCAAGTTAATAACAAATATTTAACTCCATCAAATATTTCTTAATAACATATCGAGGCCTGCATAAAATTCGGGCATTTACTTCTAAGGAGCTCAATAAGCTTATTTGTTGTGTTTGAGGATCAATAGGCTAAATTGTGTTCTCGGATAAATAGGCAAATGCCACCATAATCTCAATCTCAATCTCAATGGTAATAAAACGGAACGTGGCCAGGTGAGCTCGGGCCGGGCTATCATGAAACGAGCGCTCATTTCCATGCCCTCGCCCGTCGGGGAGCTCCGGAATTAGGGTTGCCCGGCTCGATCCTGGACACCATCGGCAGCAGCATTTGCCAAGGAAAATTGGCAAAGCACATTATTCAAACATGTTGTGTAATTTCCAAACGTTGGATATACAGTATTGTTACAACTGAAAAAATGACAGGAGCAACTCTCATCTTTGTATACTGGCAAATGATGATGTAAGAATTCGTGTTGGCATGGAAAAAAAATTAAGGTCCAAAAGTTTTACTAAATGAATAATAGTACATGGTCAGAAAAATCACCAGGAGAAGGGGCTTGCTCCCAACAAAAATATCTCATTTTCCAAATCCCTTACCCATTGACAAACTCTGTTGCATACCTTTATTGCCAGAGCCTGCATATTGATCACAATCTATGTCAAGCTTTTAAATCATCAGGAAGATAACAAAACAGTCAAAGCACATTTTAAGTTATTTTGATCATTAGAGTTCCTGCATTGGTGCCCGGAAAGCTGATTGTCATCCATTTCACTAGAAAATTCAAATATTCAGAGAAAACCAAAGTACAAGCGGAATTGGCAAGGGAGAAAAAAACCAGAGCAAAGATGAGCAAACAACAATCAATAACATTAAAACTTACATATTTCATCTGTCCTTTTTAATTGGTGCCATTGCCACTAAAACGGCTGAGGTTGGTCCAAGTGCAATACACGGGCACAGCAGACTATGGGATTCAAGTTTAATCACTGAGCGAAATATGTTTGCTGCACTTAAGCCGGCATATAATCTAAGCTATCTCGGTTGTGGCGATTCATATAAATGAATGGTTTCTCAAACAGTGTTATAAAAGTGGGTAAAGGTTGCAGTACCGAACCCAATTACCAACTACAAGAAAACCTAGCAAATTAGTGCAGTATATTTCTTCGATTTGGGAGGTCCATGGCCACTTCCCAAATCCCCCTCCTTTTTCCTAAATCAATCAACAAAGAGACATTCAAATAGGCCCCTGACAAAAATGATGCTTCAATATTGTTTGACTCAAACGTGTGTTATGCTTTGACATCGAGAGAAGACATGTTTTCAAGATGAGCAAATGCTTTGCAGGAGTCCATGGGCAGTCACTTTTTTCCCAATCTCTATGTATGTATGTATGTACGTACGTATGTTGCATGCATGCATGCATGCATACATACATACACATACACACACATACATACATATATATATATATATATATATATTAAGAATTATTGAACAATAAAGAGGATCAAACCTTGTCTGCAAGTGGATCAAATGCTGCATAAAGTTCAAAATCTTGAGTGATCCAGCAAAGTAGAACTGCCACATAACACATTAACATAATAAATCAACTTGTAAATATTCATAAATGCACAAGCAAGAGAATCCAAGCCATAAGAATATGCTTTGGTGTTTTTTTTTATTTTAAGCAGCATTATTATTTTAAAGTGTTCTTTAGCAATGAACTGTCTTTACTAGCAGAAAGTAGTAAGTTGAGAAGGGAATATAGTGTCAGGTGTTGATTAATCAAGAACAATTATGAAGGATTTCAGACAATAGCAATAAAATTGGCAATTCCGTCTGCAATCCACTGGTCAATGGAATTTATTTCCTATTGTGGACAAATAGAAGGCCCGCATACTATAAAGAATAGAACTACAAACCTACACAAGCAAAATAAACCACATTCCTCAATCACTTCAATAAGTCTTACCATAATTTTCATCCCTTCTGAATTGTGTTTTGTTTGGCCCAGTTCCTTTGTCGTGCATGGAAGCATATAACTTTTGATAAGCCCTATACAATCTGCATGTGTCATAGTGTGTTATTTTAAGAAGGATGGTGCCAAGTATAAGGGGAAAAAAAATCAAGATGGCGTTGCTTTGGGGAAAGCAAAAATAAATACCTTTTCGGTTGATTAGAGTTGTTTATGGGAGCAGAGAACTCTGATGATACATACTGGTCAAGGTATACACTCTTATATATGAAATGCCAAAGTCCAGCTGGGCCACCAGTGCCCACACGAGAAGAAAAAGATCCTGCTGCCATTTTATCCAGACCTAAATGAGGAGACAGAGATCCCGACCGGATAGAAGAATCAACAGGCAGGTCCTCAACTCGTAGACCACCATCTAGCATGGATCTCTGAGCTTCACAGAGAACATTTGACTTCACAAGCACAGCCTCAATGCGAATCCTATTTATAAAATTGAAATTATTTGTTCAATTAAGGGAAAACTTAAGTCAGAGTACTGCTATAAACTGGATGCAGAAGATAATTCCAATCTAAATAGAGGGACTTCTCTCTTTATGTGCAGCAACCGACCTGCAGTCTTTGAGATGGTAGAAGGCATCTGAACTGGTTGCAAGCAATGTCAAATATGTGTCCCCCTGTAAAAATGAGACAGTAGCTAGTGGGCTAAACAATGCATTCGCAAAGAACTACATATATTTTGCAATTCAGTATCATGTAACTTCTGGTCAAATAGGTCTTCTCATATGATTCAAAATCAAGGATACCATGCATGTGGATGTTAGATGCACATCTCACTTACATCAAGAAAATGGACATAAGCATATAGGAATGCCATTGGATTATATCTTGGTAAACAAATTGGTGAGAAAGATTCAGAAGTCCTGCACAGTGGAAATACAAAATATGTAAGGGCACAGCATCTCAATTAAGCTTACACCAGTGTAAATTAAGTCATTCTCGAAGTTTTACAGCCTTGGCCTTGACTCTTCCACCCTCCAGAAGGTCATGATGTGACAGGTTTCTGAACTGCTTATGCAAGATGCCATAAGCAGGTCCATAAATGGGGACTTAAAAACCAAACACAATCTTTTTGTGGAAAATAGAAACATAAAGGCCAGATATTTGACGTTACTATAAAGAGGTAAAATTAAAGAAGGTATCAGCAGTAGATTCTGCAAATTTAACTTCACAGGCATGGATGTCATGAAGAGAGATGCATCTTTACCATGTATATCCATATATGATATAGCATAAGAGATTTTTAAATTAGCCGATTGAAACCAAAGATCACCAAGTCAACTAAATATACTGATAAACTCAAAGAATATACACTATAAACCGAAAACAGATTTGTATACCATGACAAAACTGAGCTAACTCTACATCAAGTGCACCAAATTTTGACTTTGCCCTTGCTTGGTTTATCAAACATGCAATTCTAAATTTCCCTCCTGCTCAATCTTCTAAATAATATCAATTTTTCTAAAAAAATTATTTAATTACCTAAATGATTCAGAAGACAATATAAAGTTGGCAAGTAAAAGCATGTCATCAGGATGAAGAGAGGCCTTCTGTGCTCCAACAAGACTGACAACCTGTAGTTTTAACAGTCACATCAGATATTAGCAGATGAATGACAAACAGTATTAAGAATATCTCTTGGATGACTAGAAAGTGGCTTAATTGAAAGTTTGTTATAGAAAAATCAGTACATTGTATTACCAAATCAACTTTAAGACTCCAAACTTTGATCATGTATAGAAGGAGAGCACATGTTACACACGAAAGAATATTTGAAAACATTTCATCTCCTTAAGTTAGACCCAATAGTTCGATATGATTTCAATGATTACAACAAAAGAGTATAAACTGTATAATCACTACATGTGCTAAGAGTTATGAGTCAATTTTCCATTGTCAATATCATCTAAAAATTCACTATGGATGCCTTAAAGCTGGCACGCATGACAGAATTGTAGAGTTCCAATTGAGAAGCAAAATCTTTTGCAACTCAAATTTAAATAAATTAAATCAAAAGAAAACAGTTTGCAAGTAAAAAAAAATGAGCTGAATAAACCAATTTCTATGGATGTGGTGGCTTCTAAAACGGTTCCACAACGGATATTCAAGAAAACAAAAAATAAAGGCCTACAAGATAAGCATGTCATGTTACAATAATACATTAAAAAGGCATCTTAATAATTCATATTTCCCACAACTGTGGGGAAGGCAAGCAGGCAGCCAATTGGTTCATCAAACATGCTATTAACACCAATAGTGGGTTTCTGTGGAGTGACGTGGTTAATTCTAATCTTGCTGAAACCGTAATGGTTCCTGCCATGGCTTGTACATAGAGTAAAATGAAGTAACCTGTATATTTCCCCCTTTTCCACAAAAGAAAAAAAGCATACAGAGAGAGAGAGAGAGGCAACTTAATCTAGAACAAGAAGATGAAATTAAAAAGATCGACTAAATAAAATCGAAGGACAGGCCTTTTTTCAATACTCATTCACCAGAATGTCTATTCTTGTTTTATGATACACCACCATAGTCTAGACAGACGACTGCTCGTAAAATGCAGGACATACTCAATGTTTGTGCTGCAGTTATCAAAAGCTAAAGTAATCTTATTCAAAACATTGTACAATCAGGCAAAATGAAAGCATCATATATCTTGCTAAACAAGATAACATTATTTCCAGCTAAATTATCCATTGGAAATCTCTCGTTTTTGCAGATATTTGGTCTCATAGTTCATGTGTGGTTTTTCGTTTGTTGGTGACACATGAAAGTCACCCAAGAGCACAAGAAGTCACAAGCATAGGACAAGAATAGTGCAAAAGCTGTTGGTAAAATTATAACCTGTTAGTAAAATTATCCAACTACATTAATACTCGGACATTTATTGGTAGTGGTAAAAGAATACCAAAACACTGGCATGAAGAGATCTTGCATAAACACTTGGAACTGCATGGTAACTGAAAATAATTCCTTGATAAAATTGTCCCAATTTTCAGATATTGAACAAGAAATTTTGGACAAACCTTGTGTTTACACATCAATATTGCAAATAAAACCCCTGAGTCAGCAACGTCTTGCAAAATAGCAGCAGTTGCTAGTCTTGTTGCAAAAGCAAGAGGAAGGCATGTATATGCATGAAGAAATGTGGCGGGATTCCTGAAAAGATAGAAACTGATGTCAACAATAATTTACTATATCCCAAACAATTATTCACATATTGTGATAATACTATATCATGAACTTTTGTGGCAACATACTCATGCCTTATAATGGTTTCTCTAAGCAACATACTTCGTGATTTAAACTCACTACACTGTTAACAGCTGTCAAACTCCCAGAAAGGGATAAATCTTGTTGATTACAAAGATTGTTTTGCCTAATTTTTTAAGTATATATCCTTTGCATGCACATAATATATTTGCAGTGGTTACTCTGAAAGGCCTACAGGCACCTACCCACAAATTTAGGAGGAAAGAAGGTACAAATAACCTTGGAAAAGATCAACATCTCCTGATTTATGTAGATGCAATGTCTCCCCAAAACTTCCATATTTGATACTGATCGTTAGAAAGAACTGTGTAAGTGGCACCAGCAACAGTCCAAAAGGAACATACCCGGCCTCTAAGTTGTTTGAACATCAGCATGTATATGACAGGTGTCAAAAAAAAATGAATAAAGCTTGTTGATGATGGTATTGGTTTCTTGAAAAAAGGGGAGAAATCTTTACACATCTACATTGCCCCAGCATAAATTCACCTAATCAAGCATTCATTTTTTTCTCTTCCTTTTGGTTTTCACCGCCTCCATAATCTTCTAATTAACAGCACATTTCAGCTTTTAATTAATACATGATAATTTCAATATCCATGTAAAAAATAGAAACCAAGAAATTAGTTTATTTTAACGATAATTTACTAAATTGACTGGTGGTTATAAGTGCTTCCCATTATTTGCTTCAGAAGCATCAGCATGGAAGAAAAAAATGTTCAGTTCAAACACAAGAAATGCCTAGGCTGAAGCAGTCTTCCAATAGAAACTAAGTAGACCAGCTAGATAAAGTTTAAATTTTCATGAATCCATATGTACCGCAACAAGAAAGGAAAGGGACAAACCAGCCGAAGGAATGAATTAGAGAAGAGAAAACAGCATCTGTTCCTCCCAGCAAGGTAGTCATATCAAATTTTGGATTTTTCTCAAAACATCTATTAACTGACTTTGTCAAGATAAGCAGCATCTGCATCCATATCATGGCCAAAAAGGCAATGGAATCAGAAAGAAAATCATTGCTCCAGATGTCTAGTTGCATATGATGGATATAATACCAGGAAAAGTCCTGGAGAAGTACTAAGAGATAAAAGAAATTGCTTATGGTTATTTGAATGACTAATATTCGGGATCTTAAATCATAACATAATAGATGTACCTGACCATAGATGAGCTCTAATTGTCCCCTCAACGCTCCATATGGCTCTTCAGTACAGCTTATGCAAACTAGATATATAGGACCTTTCACAAGAAAAACTACCTGAATGTACGATAAAGTTAAGTTAAAACAACTCATAAAAAGAGTAAATGTAATCTGCAACCCACAATTGTAAAATATTTCATCTATAACCATCCAAAATTAATTGTGATCATAAGCATTAAATATCACTCTATCATGTCCTCAGTTCTACCAAAAAAAAGAAAAAGCCAGGGATTATAAGTTCTATCGACAAGTCCTGAATCAGCCCCCAAGGACCAATGAAGGGTTAAAAAAGAAACATTAAAAATTTATTTAAATGCATGGCCTTTTGTGGTATATGGAAAAAGAAGTTAACACAGTTTGATGTTTTACCAAACAAATATATCAAACAATGGTGGGAAAGTTCAGTTTTTTTTTAGAAAAAGCCAAAGTATTCGATGGAACTTTTTTTGTTCAAAACACAAAACAGCATGCATTACAGGTAAGCTGCATGTTTCCATTGGCATCTAAACCAATAGATATCTTGGCTCTATGTAAGCCTATGCCAGGCATAGGAATGCATTGTTTATAAGCAGTTTAAGTCAAAGAAAAAAAAGTTTTGAGCAATAATCTCGTAACAAGGTCATACACGGATGATATGAGCAAGCAGGTCACTATGGCGTATAGAGCTCTATCTATAGACAAATACAAACATCTCAAAGATCAATTACTATGAACCAGAGAGGCCAACAGACCTGATGGTTTCCGGCTCTTACAAGCTTGACCCTATCTCCACTGGAAAAAAAGATAAACAGAACATTGCATTAATTCACCTTGCACATAATTTAACTATATCATCCAAATCACAGACAGATGGATTGCTGATAACAAGTAATGGGACAGGGATTGCTGGTCGATACACACATAAGCTGGTTGTAGCAGCATACCTGTTCTCCACAAAAGAAATGATAGCTTGCAAGGTTGCTGAGAATCCTGCTAGTTTGTGCTCATCTCCATACCTGAAAGTTCAGCAAGATCTTACATAAGATGAGCAAAATTCTCAACACAATCAAGATGTATTATATGTATTGAACCCTGTTTTTCTTTGTCCCAACATGATAATGAGCAAATATGACACCAGGTTAACACTAAAATCTCAAGACGTATTATATGTATTGAACCCTGTTTTTCTTTGTCCCAACATAAGAATGAGCAAATATGACACCAGGTTAACACTAAAATCTAAGCATACCTTGAGTATATTGGTTTCCCAGAGTGACTTAATACAAAAAAGTGTTTCTTCCGTTTTCTCCATGAAACTGAAGCATCATCCTGCACTTCAGACAGATATCAAGTGTAAAAGGCCAATTTCAGAGTACAGGCACTTTTATAGAGTTGAAGTTCTGGTTCAAACCCTGAAGCTTCAAAAACTGGGGCACAAGGCACATTGAATAAGGACAAGGAGATTGAAGAACCCATATTAGTGAAAAAAAATATACATGATAAATATATAAATACAACTTTGCACAGACAAATGATATAAATTTGATAAACATTTTGTACTTCATACACTGTCAACGAGCCACATGAAAGTAAGTTAGCAGGCTTAAAAATTGGAATAAAAATGGCAAGAATCAGCATGTAAATCTAGAGCAGAGTTATTATCCATGGCAAGTTTTGCAACCCTGCAAATGTCAACATCACAATAAATGACAGTTGTTCTAACAAATAAATATATGAATAGTTCCACATAGGTTGAAGTGAGTTTAGCCTAAGAAGTTTTAGGCAAACATGGAGCTTTTAGAGGAATATCAAGGAAAATTTAACACATTAAAAGATAACTAGAACAGTGCATACAATGGGCATTTACTTTTTTTATTACCCTAGCACCTTTAAATCCAGAGCCTATTGGCAAAATAGGAAGAATTTAGGTAACTTGCTGTTGTCATCAAGTGATTTGTTGTAAGACTAGGGAAAAATTATCAAATATCCTGTAAGGACTTGACAAGTACTACATAATCTACATCACATAGATTAAGCATCAAAGTGAAAGCAATTCATCTAATATCTTTAAGAACAAAGAACATCAGCAAAGCACATTTTCATCCAAGGAGATATAATCAACTAATTTAACGAACACCAAGGACCATAAGAAGTCAGGCTAAATCAAAGAAGAGAAAATTTGTACCAAAAAAAGGAGAGAGAAGAAAAGTAATCACAAATCAAAGCCAGATTGCCATAAATTACTAGAGAACACACACACACACACACACAAAAATAAAGCAAAATTTGCTTCTTCCTCTCAATATCTAAGGCACAAATGGCTTCCATCTGAAGCAGGCTAGAGATTAACTAATGACTAGGAACAGCCACAATCGAAAAAATAAAACCTACAAAACTATATTATGTGAAATGGCCCTTAACTGCCAAGGGTACTCACTGTTGAAGTGCAAGCCTTCTTCAGCTGCAGCTATCAATTTTACTACACCAGCTTTCAATATATACATGCTGCAATACTTTCTGGAGCATATGCAACATGATCTGAAACAAACTCAGGGATAATCACCTATTTCATATGCATTACTCAACTATTTCAGCATATATAATAAAGAAAATATGAGGTATGATTCACCATGAAAAAAAAAGTCCTACAGAAAACTTCAACTACAAAACAAGAATAGGAGGAAAAAAATTAAAAACCCTCGTATGAATATCAGTGATCGCAGACAACAAAATGTTTATAATGAGGAGGGGAAAGAAAAGAGTCATCAGAATATGACTTTTTATTTTGGCTCTTTTCTCAACTTATGAAGCATGATAAGGAAAGGAACTGACAAATCATTCAATTAACTTATTTAATGTTGGGAAAAAGCTGCATTGCCAAATATCTCATGGAGGAATATGCAAATAATCATGGCTAAGACAATGGTTGAAACCTAAATTTTCTCTAATGACTGGTTAGGAGTAATCCATATGATGAAGCCAGCCAAAGAAACTTCAACCACTTGATAGGCAACAAGAAGCAATTCAGCACATGCAGATGCAATTTCAAAGCATATGAACTATTTTGAGAGGAACCACTTGGTAGAAGAGATATTGATTCTATCTCACCAAGAACCACACTCTTTACATGGCTTAAGCCAATTGAATCCCCACAAAAACTAGGCGAGCAGCATAACTTTTTCCTCCTTCCTCTACAGAACCAAGCTAAAGTCAGACAGCTCAGCAGCATAACATCAGAAGACATACGACCCAAACAAGCGTAACAATTTTGACAACTTGCTTTTTCTACAGCTGTATCTTGTCCCCATGCCCTCAACCGGTGGTTTCAGCTTTTGTTAGCATCATTGACTAACTGAATTTAAAGATGATGGAAAATCTTTCTAATATACAACGGTCATGCTGGTGATATAAGTCAATACTGTTCATTCACTAAAGTTTCGTTATTGCATTTGATTATCCCACAACAATGTTTCCTCCACCAGGAGGAACACAAAATATTAAGCAATGAAAAAGCAAGGATGCTCGCAAATCACTTTTCCTAAATACCTGTGACTTTACAAACAACCACACAAGATGGAAGCAAGCCCGGGATAGGAGACAAACACTTACAGCACAGATGTTCAATGCACTACGTACTAAACAAAGATGAAGGAAGGGATAGTCATGACGTAGTACTTAAAGGGCGGTCGATTTTAAGCTTAATAGATCTAACAAAACTACCAACTTTACAGCAATCGCTAAATTCGAGTTATCCGTAAACCAAATTCAGAAACCACAGAACAAGAAGCAGAGAATTGCAGAACTTGCCACATCAAGATGCTCTTTTCCACGGCTCCAGTCATCCGGCGAAGCCCCTCCATCATCTACCTCCTCGATCCCACTCTCTCCACTGCTCCCCCTCTCTCCGGCATACCCGCTACTGCTAGGACTAGGCGGCGCGTCCCCGTCCTGCTCCGAATTCTCCCTCCAAGTAACGCCACCATGTGAGGACGACGCCCGGGCCTCTCCAGCAGCTCTCTCAACCTCATCCACCGAATCCGAAGCAGCCCCAGGCTCCTCTTCCTCGATCTCATCGCCGGAGTAGAAATCCGCGGACAGAGATCCGTTGCTCGCAGGCTGCCGGGCACCCGAGGCATTGCGGGAATCTTCCAGGGTCGGAGAACCCAGTCGTTCCTCTTCGGCGCATTCCTGGGGCTTGGGTTCGAGGTCGGGTCCGGGGTCGGGTTTAGATTTGGAGTTAGGGTTAGGATCTGGTTTGGAAGGGCCGTCGTCGGGAGGAAGAGGACCGGGATCGGAATCCATGGCGGGGATAAGGAAAGAGGCAGAAGAAAAGGCGACGATTTTGGGGTTTTGGAGGGAGACTTAGGGCTTTGATGCGAATGGGGAACAGAGCTAATTTCGTGCTCGTACCTGCCGTTCGCTGGCGGAGACCGGCAGTAGAAGGTGAGGCTGCGGTGGTTGTGACCGGTAGGTCGGGGTAATCCGGGTTAATTCCGCCAGCTAAAATCATAATGGGCCAGTGAATGCCGGCTCTCACACCCATTACTTTTTTTTAGATATAATTACCGAAAACTAGGCTCCACTTCCTCACGCCCCAGCCTTTCAGGCTGCAACAGAATTTATTAAATAACAGATTATTCTGTTGGCCTAGACTGGGGTATAAAATTAATTATCAAATCACTTGGTATTTTGATAGGATGGAGATAACATATTCATCCATGCTATTTGGATGTAGTAGAAAATGTCCCTGAAAAGATAGTTACGCTTGTCGCTCCACCCTGACTTTTTATCTTATCAAAATATATATATATATATATAATCATAATGGGCCAGTGAATGCCGGCTCTCACACCCATTACTTTTTTTTAGATATAATTATCGAAAACTAGGCTCCACTTCCTCACGCCCCAGCCTTTCAGGCTGCAACAGAGTTTATTAAATAATAGATTATTCTGTTGGCCTAGACTGGGGTATAAAATTAATTATCAAATCACTTGGTATTTTGATAGGATGGAGATAACATATTCATCCATGCTATTTGGATGTAGTAGAAAATGTCCCTGAAAAGATAGTTACGCTGGTCGCTCCACCCTCACTTTTTATTTTATCATATATATATATATATATATATATATATATATATATATATATATATATATATATATATATATATAAAATCATAATGGGCCAGTGAATGCCGGCTCTCACACCCATTACTTTTTTTTTAGATATAATTATTGAAAACTAGGCTCCACTTCCTCACGCCCCAGCCTTTCAGGCTGCAACAGAGTTTATTAAATAACAGATTATTCTGTTGGCCTAGACTGGGGTATAAAATTAATTATCAAATCACTTGGTATTTTGATAGGATGGAGATAACATATTCATCCATGCTATTTGGATGTAGTAGAAAATGTCCCTGAAAAGATAGTTACGCTGGTCGCTCCACCCTCACTTTTTATCTTATCAAAATATATATATATATATATATATGGAAATGTAGATTAAAAAAATTTTATTTTATGTTTTAAAGATCACTTTCCTTATTTCTTCGTTATGGTTTTTTTTTTTTCTTATGTATATAAATTTATTTTTTAGGATACTGCTTCTGTTATGATGACCGCCATCTTTAATTCCATCTGGATGGACAATTGTTCCTGCATCTTTGCATCACAAGAACCAAATCTCAGCAGCAACGAAGCCGTTACATCTCGATTTTAAGCAATTGCATGTGAACTTGCAAATGTATGATATATGATTGGTTCTTACATGGTGGGCTTATCTATTAATTCTATTTTTCAGAAAAAAGTTTTGACTTCTCTGCTTATGTTTAGCTTGGTAGGCAACCATGGGTCCAAGTCTTGGGTGACCCAAAACCGTCCAATGACCTTAGTTGCTAGACATGAGGGGAAATAGTCCATACCTGGTCAGCTATAAGCTGCTAATCACTGGAACCCAGGCAGCCGCTGTAGCTGCCGGGCTGACAGCTGATATCAGTTTCCTCGGTCACTCCATATGAATAGCCGAGCGGTAAAAATAATTTCTATTACTGAAACATGAAATATTATCACATAATAAAAATTTCTCTAGATCTGAACCTGGGCAATAAGCGGTTAGACCAAGATACTTCCTTTTAAAGTTTTACACAACTTGATATAGAGCTGGGTCATGACCAAGTAATTCATCTCGTCCCTGGGAGCCCGCAAGTATTGCAGCCACACGCACACAACTCCTGGGTCCAATAAAGACGATGTGTAGCTTAAAGTTACTGAAAATTGGCCATCACAATTTCCCACAAAAGCAACGTAATCCCGTCTAAGCATCACCACAAGGACAAGAGAAGCCTCACAGCATACATTTATCACTGAAGCGTGGAGGCAGCGAGCAGTAGATAACATGCGCTAGCATTAGCAGAATAAGGTAAAACGACCTGCTTACCACTTTACATTTTAGCCCCATATTCATGCGCAATCGTCAATAAGAAATAAACAAGAGCCGTTGAGCGTAGAAAGAAAGCAAAAAATTCAAAACCGCAAGAAATAAAATTAGAAAATAGCATATACCACTATCAAGCCAATTTACATTACCTGCTTACGATTTTACATTTTTTTCCCATATCGTATAAGCATATCACCAATAGAAATTACAGAAAGCTGTAGATAGAAAGCGAAAATTTCAAATCTGCAAGAAGTGAAATTGGAGAATAGCATTTTCTACTATCAAGCCACCAGGTCTGATGGGAAAGAAAAAATCTTGCAGCTCTACCTTTTGATTAACAAATTAATACACTAAGGAGGCAGCACAAACCCAGCAAAGAGAATGCAAGCCTCCAAAAGAATGCATACAACAAAATCACTCAAGCATGCCGCCTCAGTTGCTCATTGTCCTCTTAACTCCACAATTATTTGTCCTATCAATCCTAGCATTTGAACAATGTCAACTGTCACCGACCACCACCACAATCAACCTGTTAAAAGCCTGTCAGTTCTCCATCCATCTCACCAGTTCTGCATGCAAATTGCCACCGACAACGAATTTCATCCAGTGATAAGGCAGCAAAATATTGACATTCCTACCGACTGGAGAATGGGTGAAAGAGAACTCAAACCACCACACTGAAAATAATTTAAACATATCATCAGAGGAACCTCTACCTAGACGAGTCGATGCTGACGAAGGCCCTTACTAAAATGTGGCTGCATCAATCTAACATACAAACCATTCATCTGCACCAGGGAATCATGTGTACCTTGTTCTACTATCCTGCCAGAATTTAGGACAACAATGTTATCCACATGCCTCATCATTGCTGCTCTATGTGCAATAAGAATCGTTGTCTTGTTTCCCATAATTAGCGTGTCAAGGGCCTCCTGCACCACCCTACTTGACTCAGACTCTATTGCAGAGCTGGCCTCATCTAACAACAAAATCGGTGCATTTTTTAGCACGACACGGGCAATGGCAATCCGCTGCTTCTGTCCAGGTGTCAAATCTATCCCACTCATTCCTACATGTGTGTCGTAACCATGCGGCAAGCTGCTGATGAAATGATGGGCATTTGCTATTCTCGCTGCTTCTTTCACCTCAGCCTCTGTTGCATTGTGCCTCGCATAGATAATGTTCTCTCTTATGGTTGTTGAAAAGATAATGGGTTCCTGTTGAACCAAACCCATGTGGTTCCGCAACCATCTCAAGTTGAACAACTTCAAATCCCGACCATCCAACAAAACTTGCCCAGCAACAGGATCATAGAATCTCTCGATTAAAGAAATTATTGTGCTCTTCCCAGAACCCAAAACACCCACCACTGCTATTGTTTGTCCCCCATTGACCTTAAGACTGAAATTGCTAAGCACCATCACTTCAGGGCGAGTTGGGTAGCAGAAATCAACATTTCTGAGCTCAATGCTTCCATAAACATTAGGGGGTTTAAGACCAGTGTTATCATCTGGATCGATCTTCGGCTCACGGTCAATGATTTCAAATACTGATGTAAGGGACTTCCGCCGTTTGAGAATGTAAGGAGCAAGGCCAAATGGCTCCACCAATGCGAAAGTGGCAAAAGAGAAAACCATGTACTCTTTAAGTGCTGTAGCTATCGTAAGACGGCCATCCTTGACCGAAACCGCAGTGTACCAAAGGAGAAGAGCATTACATGCAAAAAGCAGGAACTGCGAGAAGCCAAAGGCAAAACCAATGACCATTCCATGGAAAAAGCTCTGCTTGAGTATTTCACCTAGCTGCAATCTGTACAGTTCCATCACCTTGTTACCAGCACAATATGCCACTACAGTATAAATGTTTCTAACTGCATCTTCAAGAACCAAAGAAGCCTTCCTGTGCATCTCCTGAATTCCCCTTGAGAACCCAGCAAGCCACATTTTCTGCAAGTAGAAAAAGGTGCTCACTTTCATGTTTAATGGAGAGAAATTTACCCTCATATAAAGCTGATGTGATCTCCTATTGCAGGTCCTAAATTCTACAGGACATTATAAGTATAGGCAAAAAAAATCACATACAGAATGTTGGCACTTCCAATTCATGCAAGCAAATGAGCACACAATGGCCAGTAAGTGATAAAGTGGTCAAGTCGTTATTTTAGATGATCAATTAAGAGAAGGCAAAAACTCAAAAAAAAAAAAAAGAAGAAGAAGAAGAAGATATTTACAGAGATAACAATTGCAAGTCATTGCCTTATATATTCCATTAAAATTGCAAGTCATGGCCTTATATATTCTATTAAAATTTTGCATCACACTAATACATTAGTTATTTTCAATAAACATAAATCAGTTAATTCCTAAGAAGTGAAAGATTAAGCTGAGAAAAATAGTTAACCTTGTCCCAGCATTTTCCATGTTGCATGTGTGAAAAAGCACCTTCAAGAACGCATCCCTTTTAGGACCACCTCCTTTGCAGAATAAGTTAGTAGCAAAATAAATGGACCGACCTATCCCTAACCCACTTCAGCCCAGAGTAAATTATTAAAAGGGTGGCACAATTTACTCCAGGTTAAAGGGGAAAAGTGCTGCAGTCCTACCTCTGAAGTTGCATACTCCACTAGGAAAAGGTAGGTCAATAGTGGGTCCTTAGCAAGAATATTTGGATTAAGTGGTTGAAGGGGGGCCTCATTCCATCTTGACTCTGAACCAAAGGCAGCCTAAAGGTTTATGCTAAACAAAAGAATAGAGTCCCTATGTGCCTGTCTGGATTCCTAGATGGTTTATCTGTAGAAAAATCCATTTACAGTTAAAAAACAGGGGGAATTTGATTAAGAGGGAGTGTTTCACCATTAGGGGGAATTTGATTCTTGACAACCTGTATAAGAAAATCACATTTTGAAATAGATGATTTTATCTTTTCTGAGATATTACGTTCGGTGGGAGTTTCTTCCTTCCTTCTGAAAGTAAAATGCATATCCTTCCTTCCTTGGTCCATCAACTCTCGTCCAAGTCAGTTCAGAAGAATTTATCCAAGGTGCACCCTTGTATTGGCATGCCAACAGGCCCTAAGGAGTGGTATGGATGTCCAGATAACATGTTCTTGGAACTATCCATTTAGATGAACGCTAAGTAGAGGTTATTGGTGAGAGAGAGAGTTTTTTTCCCCGTCTAGGGGAACTTTCATACTTCAGTCCTAAAAAAGCATGAACACCATAAATCACCATTTAAGATGAACACACAATCCCCATGTTTTTAAGACTAGAGATATAGGAGCTCCACCATTTCATCAAATTCATTTCTCCAATCTCTCTCTCTAGTTTGTGAGATTCATAGAAATTATTGGTAGATAATGCATTCAGGCATCCAATGCTGAATGAGAATTTTTGTAGGGTTAATTCAAACCTCTTGAATGTACTTGTTTGCTCAAGGCTACAGATTCAGGCAACCCACCAAAAAAAACCAAAATTACACCACTCCTGATCCGTAACACTGAAATATAAATCTAAATTATTACAGTGCAACAAATTGTTGCAAACAACCATGGTTATAACTGTTATCTCAGCATATTTCCCAACACTGGCAATGAAGACATGTAAAGTTATAAAATCATAGCTTAACAATGGCCACAGAATGTGAAACCAGTGAAATCACAATCCTACCTTCCCAAATTGTTCTCATATCCTCAGAGGAAGATGACCCAGATTAACTGTAAAGTAATAGATCCCATGAAAATAACCTTATAAGATAGACTAACTTTAATTCCATGAACCACATAGAACTATACAAGGGAATAAAGCCCCATTAGTGTCTTATATAGAATCATTTTTCTAATGTGTTCATTCCCTTGGCACTATAATTGAAAACCATATCAAAGACTTATCTTTATGGGCCCTTTTGGTTCATGGGAAGAAAATTCCTTCATTGGAATATTTTTCCTAAGAAGTTGATTCTGGGGAACCTGATGCATAGGAAAGTGATTTTGGCATACTTGGTTGACCATGAAAAAGTAATACATTTCAGAACGTCTTATATTTGGTTAAGCACCTACTTGCCTGGGAAAGCTGTGTAAAATACCTATTATATTATTAATAAAGAAGATCTTATCTCATTCTATTCATGGCTTTAAGGATACTTTTGAAAAAAAAAAAAAAAGATCCAATTCCCTTCTCATGGAAAAACCAAAAATCCATGTCTTCTTTCCCATGAAACATAGGAAGTTTATTCCCATGGAAAGGTCACTTTTCAATCTCTCTCCTTTGAAAACTCCAAGCAAATAAGAGGGGTTCCTTCATTTTTCCATTAGCCACACTTTCCCCCCTCCTATTCCCGTCAACCAAACGAGTCCTATATAGAATGGGTCAACCCAAGGAAATGGAAAGCAAAGGAAAAAAGGCCTACATCAGACACCAAGTAGATGCTAAGCAAGAATATATATAAAGCTAACCTGTGCAATAGCAGAAACTATTAGGATGGGTAGGGTTGCCAATGCAACAAGAGCCACTCGCCATTCTAGCAGCATCCCAATAAGAAGTGCAACAACAACTGCAGCAGTGTCCTGTATGAATATAGATAGTCGATTGCTAAAAGCAGCACGGACAAATGTTGCATCATTCGCCAAACGCATGGATAACATGTCTGCACTGTTCTCTTCTTCATCAAACCATCCAACTTCATTACGCAATATTGCTGGAAGAAATTAGAGATCAGTAGACATGCAAGTTTACATGGACTTTCATCAGATGCACCATAAAAAGTTTATGTGAAAAAACAAATTTCTACAATATACAGACAATATCAGTTACCTGAGAACATCATCCTTCTAACTCGCTCAGTCATCTTCTCCCCCATTATACCAAAATAGAAGTGCTGTAAAAAGTTGGCAACCACTGTAATAATTCCCATACCTGCAATGATCAAGCACCATTTGTCCACTTCGTTCCGTATGTCCTGGACACCAATTCTGTAGTATGCTGCCACTATCAGTGCAATATTGTAAGCAAGAAGCGGATTAAATGAACCAAAAATTGCAGCACCGGTGCACCCTAGAAGAGCATAAAGCCATTCTGCAAAACTAAGCTCTGCAAGTTTCCAAAATGATGGTGGTCTGTGGTGCTGCAAGTCCTTCGTCTCCCTCTGTTTGATATGTATGTCATCAAACTGATTAAGAGGACGGCTAAATGTTTTAGAATGAGAACGCTCATTTTTAGGATCAGATGTCAAGAGTGGAGAAATAGGTGATTCTGGGTCTGAAGCATTTGAGGATTGTCGATTTACAGAATGAACATCAATTTTGGGAAGGTCAGGCAATCTCATTTCCAAACTGTCCTGTCTTTTGATGGATGGGGCTTGTTCTGCTGCCACCAAGGGCATCCCATTTTCCGCCATTAGCTCTGAAGGTGGGCTGTGAACCTTTGGTGATTCATGAGAGTTGTAACCAGAATCTTGCTGCTGAAATGCACCATGTGCTCTTTGAAGAGAGGGTGATTTTGCCATCTTAGGAGATGATGAATCTTGAAAACTGTGGCTTGCTGATGAATCCCTTTCAATTTGGAAAGTTGAAGACTCTTTATAATTCCTGATAGGTGTCCTGAGAAAGGTAAAGAAAAGTCTCTTTACTCCGCTTAATGCATTGAATAAGCAATAACCATGAGCATGTGACAAACAAATACATCAAGTGAACTATATAAATGAATGTTCGATCAGTTAAATGGACAGTGACTTGATATGAGATTCAATGCTTCATGATTTTAACCTTTGAAAAAATACATATTGATGACACTAATGATGTGATCAACTACACAACTTTCAGAAAAATATAACAGGTAGATCCACAAGCTTTTATTTCACAAAACAACTAGAAAATATGCAAAAATTCTAAAAGCTGCAATAGCTATTATTTTCCATTATTTTTGATAAAAAATATAGCATACATGAGTTTCCCTAAAAAGGATGAAGACAAGCATCAAAAGTAAAGGATTGTAAAATATGAAGTGGCGTACTCGATATCATGACAATATGACAAAGACCAAAGCTTAAATAACAAAATATGTAGCATGTTCTCAAACTAATGAACTACAAACTTTTATCATAATAATCAGCCAATGTGAGAGCCAGAACTCCTCCCACAGAAGTTGGACAGAATTCCTATACAAAGATTCACCAGGTGTAGCAAAACATTTCACTCTACCATCAACATTTTGGTTAACTGATTTCTACTAGAGCGGAAAAAAAAACTTCCTAAGCCTGGCATAAGGCACTTGATAAAGTCCTTTCAACTCTGAACAAAACAGTAATGATTAAACATCTGTATGCTCAAGTATACACAGTCAGCAGCTGAAACTGTCTGCAATGATACAAAACAAGGTATCTAGCACCCTTAAATTTCACATGAACAAGCCACCATTCAATATCCTAGTACTTGTACTACTTCAAGTCCATCTCATGTTGAGGCATCCTTCCAGACTCCCAAGGAACATGGAAAAAGTCCCTTCCATAAGAGACATTATGGCCATGCTCAACACTAAACCTCGAGTGTATCTAAACACAACACTGTTTCTGATTTTTCATAAGAGACGTGCTGTGAAGCCAAAAGCATGTGCACTCCAGGTAATGCATATATTTGACTTTGCCAAATAACCAGCTAGTCCCAAGATGCAAAATTCCAACGATGATTGTATATATTAACAAGACATCATGAGATTGATGTAATATAGGCAATCTTCATCTGAAAGAACTTATACATACTCAACGGGGCCACATACTCTAGTATTAACCATACCACAAGCAATACTTTGAAAGGACCATTCAGCAAGCAAATCATTTAATCACTTATGCTTACTTTGTGGCAAATGGTTCGCATGCAAGGCAACTACAAAAACACTAAACAATGTATATTTCTTCATGATTGTGCATGATCAAACCATGCTATGCAGTATTCCTTCACCATATACCTTACCACAGTCATTCCCAAACTTCATCTAACAAACTCAAACTATCCTAAATTATTTACATTTACTAAATTAGCATCCCCATAATTGCCATAACCATCGTACATTCTACATCTTTCCACATTGCCTGGCATTCCAACTTGCAAAAAGAAAACATTTCCTTTGAAAAATTCAGCCGCTAGATGATAATTAATAACATAACTACACTAGGGATGTTCATAAAAATCCATCCATATTTCTTTGATCCTATCCATAAACATCCTCATTGATCAATATGTTTCCATTTCGAGATGAATCACAGTGCATTCAACTAGCTTGGGTAAATCTCTAACGAGGACTCAAATCCCCTGAGATTGGGTCATCTTGGTTTTTCCATGGAACTGGACACACCACATCATGACACTTGGAAGAACAGATGCCCCATCCTATCCTGGTCTCCATCTCATCCTAGTCTTGTCTAGACACTTGGGATGGTTCCCATTCCAACATTCAGATGGTAGGATGCCTCACCATCCCACCAGGACTTAAATCCTTGATCACCAGTGCTTTGTTCAATCAGCATCTACATCTCCATGTGCATCCCATTAGAGGAAAATTTTACTGATTTTGCCTTGACATGAACATATTTCAGCATCAATCTCCTGATGCAATTGCATTAAGAAGCGGATGGTGCAGAAAATGATGGGGGGACAAATCCAACAAGCCCTCATGAAACTTGCCCTTCCCTAGAGCCACAATTAAGAACAGCATGATCCTGTTGTTGCATCTGTGTCCTTGATTGTGACACCTTAGAAGGTGCCTGTCTTATCATGTACATATTAGCAAACACCAAAGGCCACCTGTTGAACATACTAATAAGACACTTATCAGCTGGTATATGCTAATAACAGTTTTACCGGGACACTCCAAATTCTGGGTCTTTTGATGGTCAGACACCTGGAAAATTGGGACAATTTGGCACTTCTAATGAAAATTTAAGATTTTAACATAACAATCAGCAACCATCCTATCAAGTTTTATGAACCTATGGAGCATTGATGTAGCTCATTGTTCATGATATGCAAATACCAATACATATTTACACATACATATACTTAATCTAGATGTGTCCTTGTGTAATTCTGTAAAGATTCTTATATACCAATACATATTTACACATACCTATATTAAATATAGACAAAGTCCTAACATCCAATTATTAGAAGCAAGGTTTGCCAGCTGGGAACCAACCCGTGCCAGCCGGCTAGCGATACAGGTTAGTACACCCCTGTATCGGGCTCAAATCGATACAGAAATGAAAACAAGGAAGAGGGAGAACCGGAGAGGAAAAGAGGGACGGGGGGAGGAAGTGGGATGCCGGTGGTGGCCACCGGAGGGCTGCCAAGGCCTCCAAGGCTCTGCCCTCCAGAAAGAGAGGAGAATAGAGAGAGAGAGGGGGGGGGGGGAGGGAAATGAATGAAAGGAGGGTAAAGTGGTGGGAAGGCCAGCAGCAGGCCATCAAGACCCCCGGACAGCGGAAATTGACCCCTCGACATCAGTGGGATTGAAACAGGGATGTAAAACTTTTTTTTACATGTTCATAATGAAGTCAATAATCCCATTGCCGCTTTCTGGGATTGCCAACTTCACTTAAAAGTCAGCAATGGAATTGCTGAATTCACTATGAACGCGTAAAAAATAAATACACGTGAAACAAGGGCGGGTCACCCCTATTTCAACCCCATAGCAATTTTTACTATCCAGAGGCCTCGGTGGCCCTCCAGCAGCCTCTCCACAGCCTTCCACTCGGTCCATTTCTCTCTCTCTCTCTATTCTCCTCTCTCAGAGGAGGGTGGAACCCCAAAGGCCTCAACAGCCCTCCGGCAACCTTGGCAGGCCATCACCAGCCTTTCCCTCTCCTTCCCTACCCCTCTCTCTCACTCTTCCTCTTCCTCTCTTTCCTTCTCTTTCACTCCATCTTCGCCAATGTTCCAAATCGAACTCCCGAACAGCACCAGTAGGGCTCCGGTATAGTTTGGCACAACACCGAACCAAATAGGTTCGGCAAAACATGATTAGAAAATTCATGTGTCTGATTCTTTTGGGCACTCTTGACACCCATATCATGCATCCAAGTAAAATTGGCTAATACAAGTGCCTACGGCCAATGATACACAATACAACCAGGTATTGGTCAATAGGGACCCCTTAAATGTATATCTTAGGGATGGGTATACAAAATGATATGTTGTGATGGCTGGACTAATGTGTATACTCCTTTTTTTATAGCTTGGATATAGAAACAAGAGCAGATGGTTAAACAAATACAATATTGAAAAAATTTCTCTAACTTGGATCAGTGGATGGAACATATATACATAAATAGTTAACAGCTACACATAGAGGAAAGTGTGCACAATGGTTTCACAATCATCCAAATGAACAACATGCAGGTGCTTTGAATGATGTTATAAAACCAAGGTATGCTTTAACTAGTGTAAGCAATCACCCAACAAATACGCCATGTGGAATACCAGGCAAATGAATTAAAAACGATGTTAGCTTTAAATTGACAACCATATAACAAACACTAGAAAGTTAAGCATTGGTAAGATTCAAAAGAGTCAGGTGTAATAAAAACTAAGGGACTACAGCAAACTAAGTCTGAAAATTTCTTAAACCATATTATGAAAGGAAACCAAAGGACTTTGAACAGAAGGTTGTCAAAGCGTATAAGTACCTCCTAGGAAGCTTTGCTGCTTCCTCACATCTTAGGAGTTCTGCATAAAGGCCATCTAGATTCAGCAATTCATCATGTGTACCCATTTCAACAAGTTGACCCTCCTCCATCACTGCTATATAATCAGCATTCCTTATAAGGCTAAGGCGTCTGGCTATTATAATAGTGGACCGTCCCAACATGAGAATATCCAATGCCTCCTGAACAGCTCTTTCTGCCTCAAAATCAAGGCCACCTGTCACCTCATCGAGTAGAAGAATAGATGGGTTTGAAAGCACAGCTCGAGCAACAGAAAGCTTTATTTTTTGTTCTTCAGTCAATGCCAAACCAGCCCTACCAACCTGACATGCATTTCACTCAAACTAATGAGTGGGGGTAAATTGATATAGAGACTCAGTTAATTAGTTTGAAACATATTCTACATACCTGTGTATCATATCCTTTTTCAAGTGAACTGATAAATGCATGCACATGTGCTGTTTTAGCAGCCTCTTCAATTTGATCAAATGTAGCAGATCTTCCATAGGCAATATTTTCCCTGATGCTCAAACTTAACAAAGCTGGCTCCTGGGTGACTAATCCTATTTGGCTTCTTAACCATTCTAGTTTCAGGTTTTTTATATTCTCACCATCCAAAAGAACTTCACCTGCACCAAAAGGTAAAGAAGCCATTCAACTCTTTGGTCAGGAGTCCAAGAAATGCAGAAGAAAATGGTAAAAGGGGGTTAATGAATTGATCACAATAATACCTAATGTTGGATCATAGAAGCGCTCCATAAGAGGAATTATACTGCTTTTTCCTGAACCATTCCTACCAACAAGAGCCACAGTTTTTCTGGCAGGTACGGTTAGGTAGAAACCACTTAAAATTGGAATCTCCGGTCGCGATAGATAGCTGAAATATACATTCCGGAATTCAATGTTTCCCTGTACTGAAGCTAAGGTATTCCCATCCTGATTAACAGTGGAGGTTGAACGGCTTATCATCTCATAAAGTCTATAAGCTGCAATTCTCCCTTGTTCAAATGAGTAAAAGTTTGTGGCTGCTTGATTTAATCCACTGTAAATGATAAAAACATAAATAAGAAAAATGCTGTGCTTGAAAAATAAAATAAGATTTACACTCTACAAAAAAAAAAAAAAAAAAAAAAGATTTACACTTTACAAAAGACGACAAATTCTTACAGGCCACTCAGAATTACAGCGAACAGAGCTGTTATAATTTCACCACCATTAGCTTTTCCATGTGAAATAAGGAACCTTCCAACCCAAAGTTGTAGAGCACAAGAACATATGGCAAGTCCATACGTGAATCCAAGACCAAGGCCTTGCACAAGACTTATCAATATCCCATACCGCAGTGTTGCCTGAAGTGATGTAGCATATGAATACTTCGCTAGAGTTTCATTTGTGAATGCATACAAAGTCCTGACATATGAGATTGCCTGCATAGTTTAATGATATATCATCAGTTTATCAACAACTGCCATGCCACATCTTACCAAAAACAACTGGAAAAACTTATCACCTACCAATGATGGTATTCATAAAGTACATCCTAGTATTACTTGTCTTGCAACATTAAATGCATATTATTTGCAGTATTACAGCAAAGGCATTCTGCTGTTAAGAGTTCATAATGCAACTGGCGAATGCATTTTGCTACTGTTATTAATTCATTACTGCAAACTGTTATTACTAATTTCCACCTCGGAAAGAGAAGTCCCAAACTTCACAGTCCGTCATGACAGGAAAAAGAATAACTCAACAGCATATAAGGTTTCAACAAGTCTGAACATAGCAGGAACCGATATCATAATATAACATCCAAAAAATTAATATCCTAAGGGAAGGGAATGAAAAACAAACATAAATATAATCATAATATTTCTATACATATGTAAAACAGGAAAGTCTTCTAACAAAATTTACATATCCACAGATGGTACAGAAAAGTGTTGTCCATAGCAGCAGTATCACCTAAGTTTCTTGAGACAGATGAGCCATAGGACATTGTCTGCATAGCCAATAATCCATTGCTATGTTCTTAACAAGTTCATACATATCTGCACAAAGCAAGGTTTGTTGTACCGTACCATACATGCATACCATACCATACCGGTATGCAGTCTCATACCGAACAGATACTTAATACGCCTCGCCATCTCGTACTGTATCAGGATGCAATATCAAGATGGCAAACCTTGGTGCAAAGTATCATGGTCCAACTAATCAATGCAGTTAGCTAATTGATTGTAGATTTTGTTCATGAAATCTCATAAATTGGGGTGTTGAGTTGTTGACAAGACCATGCATAAGTATCTTATTTAATTATAATCTCTGGGATGGCAATTTGGTATGCATGATGCCACAATAGCTAAGGTTAAATATCATGCTTAAGTGAAGAAAACAACATACTTCTATTCAGGTACAAAAGCCGAAAGAAAGAGAGAACACAGAATGAAATAATGGTCCAAAAGCTTAAACAATGACCTGTTTAGAGACATTTACAATCAGCAAGCTTTCTAGGCAAAAAGAGTTATTGGGAAAAATGTAGCAGTCTTTACTTGTCAGCCATAATTTTTTGTGCACAAGAGTGATGAGAGTTATGGTTTTCAAGGAAATAGATAAGAAGCCAGAAATGATAGGGTTTTCAGTTCTAATGTGAGCTAAATGAGAGGGGGGGGAAAAAGCAATAGCAAGTGGCCAGCTGCCCAGCACACTTGTGCATGGATCTGGGCCCTATTGATCCATAGAGATTTCCATGAGTGAACATTAGGCTTTTTTCAAAGCCTGGCCAGCAACAGAATCCTCACAGCCACTCCCTTCAAGAGGGGGTGGGGGGTTAATCATAGCAAGCTGCTGAAAATTGGCAAAAACCAGATCATACGAAATGATTAAGCAGTGTCTTGAAAGCTGTAATAATTTTAAATAGTCAAGCAGCATGATTTTATGTACTTAATCTTTTTGAATATATTTATAATGATCATAGCAGATTGTTGTTGAGGTAAAAGTGAAAGAGATATAGTCAACTGAAAATAAATTTGAGGCAGAAAACTATCAGACAAAGACAAAAGAAACAGACACATCACTAACTTGTGCAGGACTATGAACTCATAATAAAAATACTGGTGATTTGCATCGAGAAAAACCTGTTCAGCTATGCTCGCTGCTTCAGCATAGGCATCTTGAATATTTTCAGCAAGCCTGTGAAGAAATATATTTGATATTCCTCCTGCAGCAACAATGAATGGGCCAGTGCCTAGTGTCAAAAGTGCAATCTGCCAACAGTTGATCAATCCAATGACCAGACCACCAAAAAATGTGGCCATGTTATGGATATAGTTTCCAACCTGTAACATGGTTGCACCCAAAACAAGAAACAAACCCGTTGGACGAGACTTTGAATAAACTAATCAGATTTTACAATAAATGTATCTTTACATGCTACAGATGAAACATGAAGGAACAAAAATATCTGTCCACAGCACGAAAAGATAGTCCAGCTCATAGACATACTTTCTCACTTAGTGCAGATTGAATGAGCAACACATCACTCAATACTTGACTAACAATATCCCCGTTGTTCCCGTAAGTATCAAAAAAGCTCATGTCCTGGTTCAGCAGAACCTGGACATACTTTGACCTGATGACTGCAGTCTGCCTCTCTCCAGTAAGAATCCAGCATGAGACCTCTATAGAATCAATCAATTCAGTATATGCATCAAGAACATATTTAAATAATACAAAGGTTGGATAACAATACTTTGACCTTACCTATCCATCCAGCAACGAAAACACCAGCAGCTATATAGACGATGTACAGGGCATGCTGCAAATGGAGAACAACTATGAGAGGGAAAAAAACTATTGATCTTGTACTATGATAAACTCTGGAAGGGACACTTAGCATACAAATATAACAGTAATATACCAAGATGGAGCAAGAGTGCATATATAAGAAAATCTCAATGAGAAAAATTGAGATGAAGAATTTTTCTGTCACAATGAAAAATAGTTATAAGAATATAATTGCTAGAAAGAGAAAAGATAAAGGAAATAGTACATACCTACAACAAGAAATGGACAAACAATACACAGTACAGGAAATGGTTTGTGCATTTCAAAACATGATATTAAGAACATGCAGAAACTATGCACATCAAAGAAAACGATGCATACCTTGCAACAACACCCACCCACCCCCCCTAAAAAAAAATTCCCAACAAAAATAAAAAGGGCATAGCTAAATAATAAGTTGATAAAAAAACAGTTGAAAGTAGAATTAGCCTGCCTACCACCAACCTTGTAATTCTTAAAGAATTTAAAGTTGTAAAATAGAATATGCAAAGCAAAATGTACATAAACAGTTCAAGGATATTCAGAATTGTAGCACTAAATATAGTTTCCCATGATCATATGAGAATATTTCTCAAATCAAAGATAAATTATGAAATGATGGAAGTATCAAAATATTTTATTGGCTTTTACTTGTAGTTGATGGAGTGTATATATGTCCAATAAAACACTATGGAAAGGCAAATGGGAGAAAAAAGCAATCCCATTTGGAATGATAGGATTAATCTGGACAGATGAATTCCAAACTTAAGCAATCTATTTGTGCAACTTCTACACCATCACCTCTTCTCCTTATACGAAGGTCATTTGTAGGCATGTTGATCCATATCTTCCCAATGTAGGCTAACTCTAAAAATCATCTTTGTATGGAAACATTATTCTTTGATGACTTCCAGGCTGCTATGATTATTGCACCTAGCTCAACAATAGCAGGATCACCTCAATCCTACCACTTGATTTATAGCAGCTATCAATATGGATTTCCTTGCAGTTGTTATCTAGAACTATAAATAAAATAATAAAACTTTAGCTTCAATAGAGTCCCTAACTCCAATAGTTGGAAAGCACTGTCATCATAGCTGAAGTCATACAAAATGTCCAGACTGCCAATAAGTCCAACATGAAGAAAACATAGTGGATTTAAAATACAATTAATGGATTTGATGACTCCTTAGCATTTATTGGGCATATTCTAGGCTCATCTACTACAAAAATCTCCTCTATACATATTAAAAACTACTGAGGATAGACCTTAACTGCAAGAGATGAGCAACTGTGGGAGTGGGTTCGGGTGCGAGTGCAAGGAAGTGGATATTTAAAAACACCTCTAGTAAGGAAGCCGTGTCGAAGGGGTGAGCGTTCAAAATTCTGGAAAGATTTTGAAGCGAGTGCATTATCCTAGACAGAAGATTCCGGTTACCAAGGGATAGCCCACAACCGCATCAAACCCTTCTTATCAAACACATCACAGCCTGTGCATTTTGTCTCAGTATTCTGTGAAAACATTCTTGCTGCAATTTCTATTTTTATCATGGGCTGTATTTCCCATCATAAAAACTCAAAACATTTGGCAAATCATGCCTAAAGCTATCTAATAGGACATTCTATAGGAAAGTAAATAGATGTCTTTCGACATAAAGTTTTAAATTGGCAGAACTTTGGGCTTTACTCTTTCTTTGAATTAATCAAGGGAAAGGAATTATATACTTCATCAAGAGGTTGACTTGAAATTTTTGGGAGATTTTTTCAATGTCCCATTTTCCTTTTACTGCCTAGAATGCCTTTAAACAACATTTTCTTGTTAACATGGTAGTCCAAATAGACCACTGTTTTTCTTAATACCAAATTCACTTCTCAAAAATAGAAGAAAGTTTTATGAGCCTTCCAACTTAATTCACCATTCAATCTCATTTAGCTAAATGGGTAGGAGACTCTTGCAAAAAGTGTTCACTATGGTTGATAATATCTTGATCCATAAGGGCAAACCTCTGAAGATAAAATAAGGCTTATAACTACACAGAATGATTTATTATCTAGCCCAATCCAGAATACAAGTTGAGAAGAAGATGACCTGGCAGATAGGAGAAAACAAACTGGTCATTACTAATATAATCTACTGGGTGACAAGACTTTCCAAATTAAAGAATATTTTTCAAAGCAACAACACGATGTCTAAAGTAAATAAAGTTGCGGATACAAGACAAGTGTACAAAGGGTGTGCATACATTTAAACCATGTAAGAATTAAATAAATACAACAAGCATGATAAAGTTTCTGTCATATTTTAGAAACTGAAGATGCTTGTGTATACAAGGAAGTTTGATAATTAACCCAAATTTCCTTTACAGTACTAGCAACTAGGTGATGCAAGGTATAGCATGTTGCAGGATAATAAGTGGCAAATATATCATCGCAAAAACGCCGGAAAAGTTATTATTAAAAAGAGTTTCTTATGTTGGTTTAAAAATCTAGCGAAGGACCTGGCAAGGAAGAAAGAGATGCCGAAGTGGCTTTGCCAAGCCCATCAAATAAGGCGTACAAGAAAGCACATAAAGGGGAAGCTTCCTAATTGGATTCTCCTAAATCACACCATGCCCATAAACCACCTTAAACCCTAATGCACCGATTTACCGAAACAGGCACAAACTCAGAACAGCCCTATGTAAAAACCGCAAATTACTATCACAGGCAATGAATTCGAACGCTGATTAACGTGGAAATAGAAAAGAACGAAATCGTCAACATAGAAACAGGATGATAACCCATAAGAGATATGAAACTCTTTCTCTCGTATCGCATACCTCCTTGAACTTATGGAACAACACATCTCCATGGCCATGGAGTTCGGAATTAAGGTTCTGCGAACTGAGTAAGTTGATGGCCCTCCCGAAGAAGTGCAAGTACACGACCAGCGCCATCCCGTGTGCCGCCGCAGCGAACGCCCCGACCGTCATCAGCACCCAGTCGAGTCCGTCGGCGCATGCGAACAGCCTGGAGAAGGGCACGGCAGCCGGCGGTGGCTCGATCTCCTCCACGTCGTCCACCGGCCCCTCGTCGTCCACCTGAACCGCCTCCACCCCAGAGTCCATAAACGGCGACGGCGACTCCGGCGGCTCCGACACCTCCGACACCGGCGTCAGCGGCTGCATGTGGGGCGGCGACCACCCAAACAGCCCCCGCGACACCATCATCTTCTCCCCCCAACCAGAGCCCCCTCCTCCTCCTCCTCCTCCTCGAAAACCCTAAACCCTAGCAATCCATCGAAAAACCTAGAAATTTCCCAGATCTCGGGTTTCTCCCCTTCCTCCTCTTCGATTCGTCGTCTCCGATGCCTTCGAGTCGCTGCCGAGATGGGACGATGCTGTCTTTTCTTGGGCGACTTCCTTTACCCCTTCTTCTTTATAGCGGTGTTCTTTCTCTCTCTCTCTCTTTTTTTTTTTTTCCCTTTCTTTTATTAAATCGATCGAACAAGTCGCCGAGACGAACAGGCCAACAAATCAGGGACTGGGTCAAAGGAGGCGGGAGGGAAGAAGAAAGATATCTACTAGAGATTAAAAGAAAACCAAGTAACAAAAAAAAAAAACAGAGAGAGAGAGATAGAGGCGTCTCGCGCACGCAAGAAGTCGGCGGAGGTAGATGCTCTTGTCCGTCTTCGGCTACCACGGCTCTGCACTGGAGTTAGCCACCAAGGCGACGCGATGGTAGAAGCGGATGGAGGGCCCGGAGCTGGGGGAGTGTGCGCTGTACACCCTTGATAGCTCATCCCGGGCATCATCACAGTTCACGGCCCACTTTTCTGTGGGCCCCGTCATGTCCGCCTCCGGGGCAAAGAAATGTTTCGATGGACCGAAGGCACGGCGGAGATGGGATCTGATGGTCCCGCGGCGTGGTTACACATTAGCGGGGCCGCGGATTGGTGGACAATTCTCCTACCGGTGTGGGACCCGCAGGTCTGATTTCAATGAGTGGCCTTGGTCGGATAAATACCGGGAAAACCTTAAATATGGGATCCCCGTATGACGTGTCGAGCTTGTGGGAGACGGGCTGCGTGAGGGATTGGGTATGTTTTTGCGTCTCCGTTTGACATGATAGGAAGCATCGCTTGTGAATGTGCGGCTACGTTGACCGGAACCGATGGGAGGGGAGACCGGCAACGGTCGTGGAATATGGGGTGACCTGATAGCTTTGGAACGTGAAAGGTAAGGAGCAGTGATGGGGAAGGTTATTTCGGTAAATTACCTGATTTAGCAAAGCCGTCGTGAAATAGGGTAAACGGCCGTCCCGTTCCGGTACACAACACTCTCTGGATCTGAGCCGCCGTCCCCTCGAGGCGAATTTACCGCGAATCATTTTTCCAAGTAGGATAATAATATTCAAGGCCGCAAATGGATTCCATTGATTTCTAATTTAATTCAATTTAATTTATTTTTAAAAATTATATATTTAAATTAAATTTTAAAATTAAATTTATTTTATTTTATTTATTATTTCTGAATTTATTAAATTTAAATCTTATCCGATCCAAACCTGCTAATATAATTACGATCAAATTTATTTAAACATTTAAATTATAATTTAAATTTTATATATAACTTATTTTTAATATAAAAATAGAATTATAATTAATTTTATATTTAAATTTATTTTAAAAATAATATTATTTATTATTTATTTTATGATTAATAATAGTTTGCTATGTAATAATTAAAATATAGTTATTTTTTAATTATAACTGGATTATTCATTAATCCGATCCAATCCAAATGATTCGTTGAATCGAGAACTTTGACAATGAATCTAATTCAATCTAATCCGATTTTTCAATGGATTGGATATAGATCTAATATTATGACTCGATCAAAGAACTGGATCGGATCGGAGTCACTCATGATCTGGTCCTACTTAACCTATTTTTACTTCTATTAATAATGTTTGTTGCCTTGTAGCCTTCCAGAATTCTAAATCCCAAATTAGAAGTGAAGTAGCATTGTCTAGAATGTTGGCCCAAGTTGAACTATCTTGCTAGCACTTGTTTGGGTCAACCGACCGATCAAAATGATCCATCTTCATCAAATGACTTCGTCTTTAGGACTCTTAAACTTATCTTAAAAAACATGAACGATGCTTTCCCTCTCATCAATCACAATTGGATCACGTCACAAGACATGGGGGTTAGGTTCGCAAATAGGCTTGGGCTTGTCCACAACCCATCAAACCAAGCCAGCTTTGAGTTGGACAACATGTCAGGCCCAAACAATCTCAAGCTAAATTTGAGTTCTGGATATAGAACTCATTTTCATTTCGAGTCAAGTTCGAATATACCATCAGCCTAATGCAAGCTCAAATATAAATTTAGGCCCATTTCCTAACCCAAATACAAGCTCAAGCCCAAGCACGTAAGCTTAATCTATTAGTTAAATTTAACATTTAAAGTTTAGTCGCTTAAGTTGAGCTCAATCAAAATCGATGGAAATGGCTCTTCTTTTTTCAAAGAGTTCAATAGAATCTTGAATCAAAACATCTATTTCCCGTCTTGGGGCCTAAAATTCTCAAGCTCACTTCTTTGCCTCCATCTTTGGTTTGTCACTCTAAAGCCCAATTCAATAATCCGTCATCACTATTTGTCAATTGCTGGTCATCAGCATCCCTTCAAGACCGTCCTCATCCATCATTATCATTAAGCAGCTGCCCATCATTACCCCTAATACGTCCTTCGCTAAGGTACTATGATCTCTCTCCAATCTCCCTAGCCTTTTCTATCTTCGTTTTCACCCTGATTGGCCCAACTCAACTACCCTCTTGCCTACCTCCACCACTACCCTCATCACTACCATGATCTCCTTGAGCGGCACCAGCCTATTATTACTCCGCCTTCATCCCAATCCTGCTTGAGTACTTGAGCCGAAGCCTGGCCATTTGATTGTTGAAGGTGGGATCAACAGTGGTGGATGCCAAAGGTTTAGTCCAACCCAATTTTTGGTCCAAACGAGTACTGTATGCTAGCTTAATTAAGTCTGGGCCGAACTCATACCTAGATTTTGCAAAAAATTTCAGGTCCTAATTAGGCCCAATGTCCATTAAAATTTAGATCAGCCTTGTGCACAAGTGTAGCCCAGCTTAGCCTGGCCCATTTTCAGCCATGCATGTGGCAGTTCTAGCCAGAGAAATTCTCTTCCTCCATAATTGATATCTTAAGTCACCACTGCCTCCCTCTTGCCATAACCCATCCAAAATACAGGAAAAATGCATTAATCTTCCCTACATCCCCTCTATGGATCTACACATTGTCAACCATCCGGGTCAGCTATTTACTAGTAGTTCAAACTATTTTATTATAATTTTGGATTTTAAGTTATCCTCGGCAGGCTGCTCGGGTTGATCTGGTTAGCTTGTTCGAGTCAACTCAATTAGCTTATTCGGGCCCATGAACATTTTTATGATACAAGGGTCAAAGAACATTGCGATCAAGGATTGCTATCATGACTGTTAGATTTTTCGTTGTCTCATATGGTGATTGAAGGTTGGAGTAATGATTGTACTTAGATCATTTTTTATACAACATAGGTGTACCAGACTTTAGAAACTTTTTCATATTAAACATGTTAGAAAATACCTTATAATTGAATGAAAATTGAGGGTACCCAAAATATCCTTTGGGATGGAAACTTTTAGTCCCACATAGAAAGTTTGGAAAAGTTAAGGCTCTTTATAAGAAAATATTTTCCCTTGCTCTTGCATTTAGGCTCATCATAGGTGGAGAGCTTGAGGGTAATGCATAGCATCACGCACGACGGGCAACAAGGGCATAATGGGTGCACTTTGCACTTTGTACTTTGCACATCATCTTGAGGAGCCTTTAATTTTTTTCTTGATCAAACGGATCAGACGGTCGAGATTGATTGAATCAAGATCATGGACTAAGTTCATCAATTGATCACGATGATGTAGATCAACGGTTGATTGTGGAATGATCGCAGTGATCAAAGCATTGCGATGATCGGCTGATCAGTTGATCACGAGATAACTGATCACGCGTCCGTTCATAGATCAACGTATCCAGAAATGTTGAAACGTGATCTGATGATCACAGGTGCCATCGGATCATGAAATGGCATATTAAGAAGCGTGTTGATCGCGTGATCAATAGATCACGATATGAATTAGCGTATCATGACTTTCGATAGGCATATTGATTGCGTGATCTTCAAATCAAGGTTGAGGAAATGCGTATTTCACTACGAAATGGCTTATCAAGCCATCGGTTATTCCCTTCGATCAAATCTGAGATTGATCAGACGATGCAGATCAATCCTAAGGAGTTGCTTCCAAGGAAAACCTTAAGGCTATAAATAGATCCATGTTCCTCATTCATTTCATCCAATTTTCTTTCCTTCTCTTAGGCATTTGCATACTCTGAATAACAGAGTATAGCTATAGTGCATAGTAAAGTCTCACAGACATTTGTATACTCTAATTAATAGAGTATAGCTATAGTGCATATAAAAGAGATAAAAGTATTTCTGGTTCAAATTTCTGGTGAATAGTAGTGTTGCTTTCACCAGAAGAAGACCGTTGTATCCTGAGAGACAATTGTCATACACCGTAAGCACCATTGCGGGACGAAATTATCTTAAGGACATATAGTATAACTATAGACTTGGTCTTTTCAAATAGATAGCCACAAATCTTTCTAACAATCTTAAGACATTTCCATGTCTGAAGTCCTGCTCAAGTGATGGCGACAATGGCTGCACCTGTTCAAGCGAAGAAGCCAAAGAAGTTTACCGGCATAAATTTCAAGAGATGGCAACAGAAAATATTATTTTATCTGATGACTCTGAATCTGGTCAGAGTCATGAATGAGGATCCATCAATCCTGAAGGAAGGAGAGACTGATAAGCAAGTGATCGCTGCAGTAAATGCATGGAAGCACTCAGACTTCCTATGCAAGAATTGCATCCTCAATGGATTGGAAAATACATTGTACAATATGTACAGTAGTATCGGTACAGCAAAAGAGCTCTGGGCATCCTTGGATAAGAAGTATAAGATCGAGGATGCATGTCATACAAAGTTTATGGTCAGCAAGTTTCTTGATTACAAGATGTTAGACTATAAAACCATCATGGAGCAAGTTCAAGAGCTGCAGATCATATTGCATGAGATACATGCAGAAAGAATGTCTCTGAGTGAGTCATTCTAAGTAGCTTCTATAATTGAAAAGCTACATCCATCATGAAAGGACTTCAAGAACTACTTGAAGCATAAGCGAAAGGAGATGGGACTTGAAGATCTCATCATCCACCCGAGGATCGAGGAAGATAAGAAGAACCATGATAAGAAAACAGGAGGACATCATGCTAAGCCTAAGGCCAACCTCATGGAAGGAAAGGTCAATAAGAAGAAATGCAAGTTTCCTGGTGAAGGCTATAAAATAGACCACAAATCCAAGGATTGTCGTTTCAAGGAAAAAGAAAAGAAGGAAGTCAATACTACTGAAGATACCCTATCCTATGGAGTGTCAAGGATGATGTTGTCAGCAGTTGTGTTCTAAGCAAATATGGTTGATAAACCAAATGAATGGTATGTTGACATTGGAGCTACTCGACATATCTGCTCTGATAAGAATATGTTCTCATTATATACTCTTATCAGAGATAAAAATCCACTAATGGATAACTCCACTACATCGAAGATAGGACTTGATCGCATTATTCTGAAGATGACATCTGGAAAAGAGCTTCTACTGAATGATATACTACATATTCCTGATATTCGTAAGAATTTGATATCAAGCTCCCTCCTAAGCAAATATAGATTTATGATGGATGGTGTTTGAGTCTGATAAATTTGTACTTACTAAAGGGAGGATCTTTCTAGATAGAGGTTACTTGAATAATAAGTTATTTAAGATGAATGTAATGACTGTACATCACAACCTTGAAAAAAATAAAAATGCATCTTCTATTTATATAGTTGACTCCTCTTATTTATGGCATGCTAGATTAGGACATGTAAATCTTAATTGATTACAAAAATTAATGAATTTAGAATTGTTACCTAATCATGAAATCAATCCATGTTACAAGTGTGAAATATGTGTTAAAGCTAAGCTAGCCAAAATACCATTGCATTCAGTAGAAGGGAATACTGAACCTCTAGATTTGATTCACAGTGATCTATGTGATTTAAAGTCAGTACAATCTAGAGAAGGTAAAAAGTATTTTATAACATTTATTGATGATTCAACTAGATACTGTTATGTGTATCTACTAAAGTCTAAAGATAAGACTTTAGATATGTTTAAATGTTATAAGAATGAGGTTGAAAATCAGCTTCGTAAAAAGATCAAGGCTATAAGGAGTGATAGGGGTGGCGAATACGATGCACCGTTTAATGACTTTTGTCAAGAATATGGTATTATTTATCAAACTATAGCTCCTTATTCATCTCAATCTAATAAAATTGCTCTACGCAAAAGTTGAATATTGAAAGAAATGATGAATGCCATGTTGATAAATTCTGGTACACCACAGAATTTATGGGGAGAAGCTATTCTCTCGGCTAATTATATTCTTAACAAAATACCTCTTAAAATGAAGGACATTACTCCATATGAGTTATGGAAAGGAAAAAAGCTTTCTTATAATTATCTAAGAGTGTGGGGGTATCTAATTAAAGTAGCTATACCATATCCCAAAAAGGTCAAAATAGGAGCTAAAACTATTGATTATATTTTCATTGATTATGCACAAAACAGTAGTGCATATCGCTTTCTTGTATATAAATCAGATATATCTGATATACAGAAAAATATAATTATGGAATCAAGAAATGCATCATTTTTTGAAGAGATATTTCTTTATAAAGGGATATATGTTACAAGTTCAAATAAAAGAACTTATAATAATATAGCAAGTAGTAGTCATCAGGAAAAATATCCTGAAGATGAACCTAGATACAGTAAGAGGCATAAAGTTATAAAATCTTTTGGTCCTGATTATGTTATGTACATAATAGAAAATGTATCTCAAACATTCAAAGAGGCAATGTCTATACCAGAAGCATCCTTTTGGAAAGAAACTATTAATAGCGAAATTGAGTCCATCATGCATAATCATACCTGGAAATTGATAGATTTACCATTAGGTATGAAGCCTTTAGGATGTAAATGGATTTTCAAGAAGAAGTTAAAGGCTGATGGATCAATTGATAAGTATAAAGCCATATTAGTAGCTAAAGCCTTTAAACAAAAAGAATGTCTAGACTTCTTTGATACTTATTCACCTATAACAAGGATAACATCCATAAGAATGTTAATCGCTATTGCAACCATTAACAATCTTGAAATATATCAAATGGATGTTAAAATAATTTTTTTAAATGGTGAATTAAAGGAAGAAATGTATATGGAACAACCTGAAGGGTTTGTCATTCCAGGCAAAGAAAAGAAGGTGTGTAGACTTGTTAAATCTTTATATGGATTAAAACAAGCACCTAAGCAATGACATATAAAATTTGATAAAGTCATGTTGTCTAATGGATTTAAAATCGATGAATGTGATAAATGTGTATATGCCAAAACCCTACCTAAAGGGTATATTTTAGTCTACTTATACGTACATGATTTGTTAATCATAGGTAGTGATACTGATATGATTAAACAAACAAAGAAAATGTTGATTAAATATTTTGATATGAAAGATATGGATATCGTAGATGTTATACTAGGGATTAAAATCACTAGAAAGTTTGAAAGAATAATATTATCTCAATCTCATTATATTGAGAAAATATTAAATAAATTCAATAAATAAGATACCAGTCTGCTTAAAATACCTATAGATGTTAATCTACATCTTACTAAGCATACTGGACAACCCATATCACAATTAGAATATTCACGTATAATTGGCAATTCAATGTATGTCATAAATTGCACCCGTCCTAACATAGCATATGCTATCAATAAGTTAAGTAGATTTACTAGTAATCCAGGTCCAAATTATTGGATAGTACTAGTAAGAATATTACGATATCTACAATATACCCTAAATTCTGGATTATATTATACAAAATATCCAACTGTACTAGAAGGATATAGTGATGCTAACTGAATATCTTTTTCAAAAGATACTAAATCTACTAGTGGATATGTATTCATTCTAGGAGGAGGTGCAGTGTCATAGAAATTCTCAAAATAAATTTGTATAGCTTGGTCCACTATGGAATTAGAGTTTATAGCTTTAGATAAAGCTGGAGAAGAAGTAGAATGGCTTTAAAATTTTTTGGAGGATATTCCATGTTGGTCTAAACCTGTGTTTGTAATATATATCCATTGTGATATCAATCAGCTATGTGCAAATCACAGAATAAGATGTATAATGATAAATCTAGACATATACATCACAGACATAATACCATTAAGTAAATACTTGAAAATGGAATAATCTCTATTGACTACATTCAGTCAAAGAAAAACCTTGTGGATCCATTGACAAAAGGTTTACCGAAAGATCAAGTAAATTGTTTATCGAGAGGAATGGGTTTAAAGCCTATAACAAATTAATTTTCATAGTGGATACCCAACCTAATTGATTGGAGATCCCAGGATCTAGGTTCAAAAGGGACAACTAAATTATAAAGAGATTAACGAAGCACTAAGGATGTCAATTCCTACTCATTCCTATGATAATCAGTGCTACCTGCTAGAGGTACTAGGATAAGCATAGCTTTTAATGATTTTTATAACATGAATATCATGTGGGATATAGCAGGATATTCTTTATAAGAATCACCTATGTGAGTATAGACTGGGCCAATTCTATGAGAATTTTAAAGGCTTTAATTCTCTAAAGCACTCATGAAACCAGGAGTTGTTCAGGGCCAAAATGAATACAACTATGAGAACCAAAAGGAATGCTCGGAAAGAAGTTGTGTGATTGTTATTATTTTAGTTTACATCAAACGCTGAAAAGTTCAAGACATCATGTTCACTTTTAGCAAGTAAACTCAATAACAAAATACAAAGGAAGGTTCAAAGCCACAAGCTACCTATCCTGATATAACTTCATTCCATTTATTCTCTTTAAGTGTCTACATATTCATTTGCATTTTTATTCTTTTTAAGTGTCTGCATATTCATTTGTATTTAAAATCTATATTTATGGAAGATTGCCTTTGCTGATCTTTACTGATCTGAGTTCAATTTCCATTCATGTGGGGGATTGTTAAAAAATACCTTATAATTGAATAAAAATTTTGGGTGCCCAAAATATCCTTTAGGATGGGAACTTTTAATCCAACATGAAAGGTTTGGAAAAGTTAAGGCTCTTTATAAGAAAACATTTTTTCTTGTTCTTGCATTTAGGCTCACCATAGATGGAAAGCTTGAAGGTGAGCATAGCATCACCTGCGCGCGCGTGTGACGAGGACGCAATGGACATAATGGGTGCAATGTAGGTGCAATTTGCACTTCACACGTGCGCATCATCTTGAGGAGCCTTTAAACTTTCTCTGATCAAACGGATCAGACGGTCGAGATTGATTGAATCAAGATCGTGGACTAAGTTCATCAACTGATCATGATGATGTAAATCAACGATTGATTGTGGAATGATTGCAGCAATCAAAGCACCGCGATGATCGGCTGATCAGTTGATCATGAGATAAATGATCACGTGTCCGTTCACAGATCAACATATGTAGAGGGTTGATAGCATGATCTGATGATCATGGGTGCCATCGGATCATGAAATGATGTATTGAGAAGCATGCTAATCGCATGATCTATAGATTACGGTATGAATCAGCGTATCATGACTTTCGATAGACGTATTGATCGTGTGATCTTTAGATCACGGTTGAGAAAAGGCATATTTCACTACGAAACAGTTTATCAAGCCATCAATTATTCCCTCTGATCAAATATGAGATTGATCAGACGGTGCAGATCAATCCTAAGGGGTTGCTTCCAAGGAGCACCTTAAGGCTATAAATAGGTTCTCATTCCTTATTCATTTCATCCAATTTTCTTTCCTTCTCTTAGGCATTTGCACACTCTGAATAACAGAGTATAGCTATAGTGCATAGTAAAGTCTCTTAGACATTTGTATACTCTAATTAATAGAGTATAGCTATAGTGCATATAGAAGAGAGAAAAGCATTCCTGGTTCGAATTTCTGGTGAATAGTAGTGTTGCTTTCACCAGAAGAAGACCGTTGTATCTTGGAAAACAATCATCATATACCGTAAGCACCATTGCAGGACGAAATTATCTCAAGGACATAGAGTGTAACTCTAGACTCGGTCTTTTTAAATAGATAGCCACAAATTTGTCTAACAAAACCAACATATCCTTCCCTTTCTTATCTGCCTTTTTTTTTTTGGTTGGGGAATGTTTTATGCATCATGATAACAAAGAAAACGTTCATTCTTCACTATATTAGATGGGTACATTATCGTATAAATACATCATTCCAGTTTCATTACAGTACCAACTGGTTCAATAACTAATCCTATGCATCTAGGTCGACATGGAATCACCGTGTAATCCACGCAACGGCCCAATGCTCTCATTGCTGCGTCGTTTGGAAGAGGTTCTATATCCAAATAACCAGAGATGTCTTTCCGCTGATGCTTTCAAATTAAGAGGAATAAAATAATAAAAAGAAGATTTGACCCTGCAGTCCTAGAAATGTGACTTCTATTATGTAGGTTCTTAGCTATTGACTTCTATTAAGTGGTTTCTTGTGCTTCATATAGACACCAGTCTCTTAATATATTGGCCAAACAATAAAAGTAGAAAACTAAATAGTTGATAACAGAAGAACCCAAGCTCTTCTCTCCATGATAGACGAAGGTCCCCTTCCAACAAGAATCCTCGCGAAGAAGGAATATGGCATTGCTGCTAAGGTGGAAGTAGCATGCCATTTGTTGAGGCCTCATATTTTTTATATTATCAAGTTCGACAGAGAAGGTAGCGTACAGAGCACACATATGAAGTTAATATTATTGGGGAGCCAGATGTCACAAGATGAAGTTACAAAAATTATACCTTTAAACCAACCTCCAGAAGCGAAATGATCTCGAGAAAAGAGCAGTAAACCATGCCAGTCTTAAAAAACAAAATGGTCCACCCTAACCAATCATCCATTATAAAAAATAAATCATTTTTCTTAACAAACCTATCAAGGCCTATATAAAATCATATTGATCCTCCTATTTAACTATTTCAACCACTTTCGAAAATCTTTATATGATTTGCAGGGCATAGTTCATTTATTCATGGATGATTCTGACCAATGCCCCTTAAAATAGATTTCAAAGATACAAATGAATCTTTTATTTTATTTTTTTTTATTGGATAACAAATTAATCTCAATCGAGCCATCTTCACTTGATTTACCGAACAGGCAAATAAAAAAGCAAGGAGTTTAATTTTTTTTGAAAAAATGAAATGCCTAGCCCAATAAGGGCATGAGAGAAAGCATGGGAACGTAGGAGCTTGATAAAAAAATTTAGAGATCCTCTCCAATTCTTTCTTTATATGTATAGCAGATGTCTTTTGCAATGAAATTGCTGGATCGAGAAATGAATTAAGCCGGAATGTAGTCCCCAATAAAAGCAAAATATGTATATTTTAGTTTCAAACTTGGTTCATTCCAAGTGCTAGGGAGTAAAGAAAAGTTCAGCAAGAAATTCTAATCGTTGTCCGAGCTATTCAATTGGAGGGAAATAAAGAGCTTGATAAAAGTGTAGGACTCTGACTCCCCCATGATCTTCACCTAAAGCCTTCATGCTATTATTATTCACAATCAAGCCAGTGTAAGGGAGTGTCCACCTTTGCTCCAAAACTCATGGCTAGGTTCCGTACAAAGATTTCCAGAGTCCCGTTGACTCCCCTCTTGAGTTGTCATTTTTCTTAAGAATCTGTAAGCGAGGATTGGTTTGGCTAAGCTATCGTATAGTGTTGGGATAAACCGGTTCAGCAAAGGATAATTGTTGGTTCAGGGTTACATTTGAATCCTTACTAGACCGCTCGCCCAGACCATGAGGCTCGAAGGTACCAGAAGGCTCGAAGGTACTCCATATGTTGAAGAAGCAACAACTCAACATCATCGTTCCGATCTCCTCACTGGGTCAGTCTTCGGCCTACGTCGAAGAGAACGGTGTCGAAACATATCCTCAATCCAGGCTGCGTCATGTGAGCCAGTCTTTTTCGGACCATTTCGAAGAAGACTGGTCCGAAGAAAATGGCCGCTTCATTATCCAACTTGCTTCGAAGAAGGCCATTCCGATGCGAATGGCTGTAGTGTCTTGAGCCTACCCCGAAGAGGATAGGTGTAAGGCAGTCGGCCGATTTGGCCCCGAACCCTTCCGAAGGTGCGACCCTAAAGCGAATCTTTCATGATCTCCAATCTCCAGACGTAGATATAGTTATTGCAACCAACCACGTAGCCACTAGCTCCAACAACATTGAGGTGGTCAGGATCAACCACGTGGCCACTAACTCCGGCATTAATAACATCGAGGTGGCCAGTTTCAGATAGCAACTGCTTATGGTTATGTTAAGCTAACCAATTCCACTTAACTAGAGGCGAGTGGGCCTAACTGACTTCTTGGCACATCTCCCATTATAAATACTGGTAAGAGGGGACACTCAAGAAAAATAAGCCAATCAAAAGTCAAATTCTCTGAGTCTCTTTCACTCTCTCGCTTTGAGAATTTTCCATTATGTTGCTCAAGCTTTCATTGACTTAGGCATCGGAGTGTCCCCCATCGAAAAAAATCCGGTAAAGGGATCTATTTTGCAGGACTCTCGGAGGTGAGCCGGCGATCCAGAAGCTCCGTCTGGTTTGCGAAGGTTCGATGCTAATAGATTGGCACACCAGGAAAGGGAAGAGAAGCTTTCTATCATCTCCTCTTGAAAAGAAGAGTTCAAAGGAACCGTAATGGTGAAAGGTAAGGCTCAAAATGCTTCGACGAGCAGGGAATGTCAACCCTATCAGAGGAACGATCCCCCGATGGAGAATAATATCCTACCTCCCATACTAGTCGTGGGACAACACCAGTTCGAAGCCCTTTTGAACCAGGTTGACGCTCTCACAATCATGGTTCAGAATTTTTAAGAGACTGCCCTTCAGGTAAGGCATCCACCAGCCACCTCAAGGCATAGTCATCGGTCTAGAGAAAAGGGAGACCACTACCACGGATCTACCTGACGCTCTCTTCAGGATTGGCCCTCTTATGAGGGCCAAAGTTTCCGACATTCGAAGTGCACCGATGATCGATGTGCGAAGAAGAGATCTAGACGATCTTCATTTGTCTCCTCTAAAGACTCTACCTCCGAAAGTGCTGGGCAGAAAAGAGCCCACTATGACTACAAAGAAAAGTTTAAGATGCTTGAAGCGCAAATCGCAAGGCTCCACAATCAAAAAAGATACGGCGAGTTTACGGCTTATGACTCGTGGCCTCCTTTCACTTCCAAAATAATGGAGGAAGCCATCCGTCGACACTTTAAAGTCCCTCAGATGGAATCCTACGATGGGACCACCGACCCCCTTGATCATCTGGGTAGCTTTAAGGCCCACATGATGATCCAAGGAGCCTCCGATGCATTGTACTGCTTGGCCTTTCCTGCGATACTAAAGAAGGCAGCTCGAATGTGGTATTCGAGCATACGTCCAAGTACCATTGACTCCTCTAAATTGGAACAACTATTTATCTCATATTTCAGGACTTACCGGAAGATGCCTCAGAACACCGATAGCTTGTTTCTCCTTCATCAAAATGAAGAAGCTAGCCTCAAGGACTACATTACGAGATTCAATTATGCCACTCTTGAGATCCCTGATCTCAACAAGTATGTGGCCATGTCTGCTCTAAAGAAGGGGCTCCGATCATCTAGGCTCACATTCTTTCTGGATAAAAGGTTTTTGACAAGCTACGTTGAACTCTTGGCAAGGGCTCAGAAGTACGTGGATGCCAAGGAGCAAGCGGCAAACCGGTACCTGATTGAAGAAAAATCTGTTCCCAAGAAGAAGAGCAATAAGGGGCAGAATCCACCCGCACCCTCCAATATCAACGATTCTACTCGACGACGTAGTCCCAAGCCCAAAGTATTGGATAGAAAATTTGATTCGTACACTCCCCTCAATCTCTCAAGGGAGAGAATCTTGATGGAGATAGAGAAAGAAAGCTATCTCCAGCAGTCGCGCCTCATGAGAACATCCTTCTCTGTAAGGAATAGAAGCAAGTAATGCCGATTTCACAGGGATTACGGCCACAATATCGAAGACTGCATCCAACTAAAGGATGCAATAGAAGACTTAATCAAGAGGGAATGCTTGAGAAAATACATCGGTCATCTAGAAACTCGACCTGAAGCTGCCACCCCCTAGAGGGCTGTTGAAGAAGCTAAATTGCCCAACCAGAGGCCCACTAATGGAAGGGTGGGCATGCTACATCGGCAAATCAATTGGAGGAGAGTTGAAGAAGATGATCCCAAGAGGCTCAAGGGCAATAACTCCATATACTTCTCCGATGATGACCTCTAGGGAGTCCAGCTTTTCCACAACAACCCAGTTGTAGTCTTGGCCATTATGGCCAATTATGATGCAAGGCATATTTTAGTAGACAATGGAAGCTCCATCGATGTTTTGCTTTATGATGCATTCTCCAGGACGGGTCTGTCTAGGGACAAGCTACAAAAATCTCCTATACCCCTGACTGAGTTTGGAGGCAACCAAATCGGAGTCAAGGAAGAAATAATATTGCCTGTAACCCCCGACACAAAACCCTATCAAAAGACATTTTTCATTAATTTCGTGGTAGTCCGAAGACCATTGACCTACAATGCGATATTGGGACGATCCGCCTTGAACAAATTCAGGGCCGTAGTCTCGACATACCACCTTCTAATAGCTTTCCCACCCGAAGTGGGATCGAGGAGGCAAGAGGGGATTAAAGGGCTGTTCGACAGTGCTTGATAATACAGGACAAACAATTGGCTAATCTTATCACCCTATATCAGCTGGACCCAAGAGATTAGATGGAGAATTATGGGGAACCAATGGAGAGGACTATTTCTGTGTCTTTAGACGAAGACGACCCCACCAAAATAGTGTAGATCGAAAGCTTACTCGATGAGGGAACGAAGACAAGGCTAATCCGTTTCCTACAAAATAACATCGATGTCTTCGCCTGGTTGGCTTCGGACATGCCTGGGATCCCTGCCAAAGTAATAACTCATCAACTGGAAGTTGCCTCTAACTATAAGTCGGATCGGCAGAAGAAGTGAAATTTTGCCCCTGATAGACAGAGGGTGATAGATGAAGAAGTGGGTAAGTTTCTTAAAGCTGGATTTATCAGAAAAGTATGTTATCCGGAGTGGATAGCTAATGTTGTGATGATAAGGAAGGCTAACGGCAAGTGGATGATTTGTATCGATTACACAGATCTCAACAAGGGTTGTCCAAAAGATAATTTCCCCTATCCAAGATAGACCAGCTGGTCGACGCCACTGCTGGTCACTAGCTACTAAGCTTCATGGATGCTTTTTCCAGCTATAATCAGAAACGAATGGATCCTGAAGATGAGGAGAAGACGTCCTTCATAACAAAAAAGAGACATATTGTTACAAGATGATGCCATTCGGCCTGAAAAATGCTGGGACGACATTTCAAAGGCTAATCAATAAAGTGTTCGAGAAGCAACTGGGGAAGAACGTGAAGGCATATGTCAACAACATGATCATGAAAAGCCTCCTCAAAGAAGATCATATCAAAGATCTAGAAGAATCTTTCAATGCCCTGCGATGTCACCGTATAAAGCTGAACCCAGCCAAGTGTATCTTCGGCGTAACCTCCGGCAAGTTTCTGGGATTTCTTGTTACCAAACAAGGGATAGAAGCCAACCCAGAGAAGATACAAGCTATTCGAAGTATGAGGCATCCCTCTTGTAAAAAGGAGGTACAATAGTTAACCGGGAGAATCGCCTCTTTAAGCCGATTCATCTTTCGGTCAGTCGAAAGGTATCTCCCTTTCTTTAAAGTCCTCCGACAGTCACGAAATTTTGAATGGTCCGAAGATTGTCGTGGTGCCTTTGAAGAACTGAAGAAATATTTGGAGAATCCCCATCTACTCTCTAAATCGTAAGAAGGAGAGACCCTCTATGTATACCTCTTCGCTTCGAATGAGGCGATTAGTGCGGTACTCATCCAAAAGGGGGTGGATAATCTTCAAAAATCGATCTACTACACCAGCAAAGTATTATATGATACCGAAGTAAGATACCCTAGGATACAAAAGCTCATATACTCGCTGGTGATTGCGGCAAAGCGCTTGCGACCATACTTTTAATCCCATTCTATTGTGGTCATGACATACCAACCTTTGAAAGCTATCCTCCGATGCCCTGATACTTTGAGAAGGATAGCAAAGTGGGCCGTAAAGCTTGGAAAATTTGACATCAGCTTCCATCCTAGATCGGCAATGAAAGCACAGGTGCTAGCTGACTTCATAGCCGAATGCACATGGAGCCCAGAAGATGACTCGCAATGAGCCGAAGAAGATGAGGCCATCCAAAGGAACTCAGAGTCTACATAGATGCTCTATGTAGATGGGGCTTCCAATTCGACGGGATGCGGAGCGGGCCTCATATTAGCCAGCCCAAGTGGGCACACTATGGAATATGCTCTACGCTTCTACTTCCATGCTTCGAACAATCAAGCTGAATACGAAGCCCTCCTTACAGGACTCCGAATCGTAAAAGAGCTAGCAATTCGGAGGATCCAAATCTTTTCTGATTCTCAGCTGGTGGTGAACCAGGTGAAGGGTGAGTTCGAAGCCAGGGATCCTACCATGGCTCAATACTTAGACAAAGCACAGGCTCTGGTTTCTTAGATAGAATTCTTCGAGATCGTCCATGTCCCACGAATGGATAACTCCCGAGCTGATGCATTGTCCAAGCTCGCGACAATTACTCCTGAATCCCTCGATCGTACCTTCATAGAATATCTAGAAGTCCCAAGTATGGCAGAGGAAATACTAGAGGTACATCCTGTTGAACACGAGCCCAGCTGGATGGACCCAATTCTCACATTTTTGAATGAAGGCACACTATCCCAAGATAAGGTTGAAGCCAAACAAATTCGTTGGATGGCATCCCAGTACATTATTCTGGATGGAGCTCTATACAAAAGATCTTTCATACAACCTCTGCTGAAGTGCCTAGGACCATCTGACACTGACTATGCTCTAAGAGAGGTTCATGAGGGCATATGTGGAGATCACTTGAGTGGCAGATCCCTGGCATACAAGATAATATGCTAAGGTTATTATTGGACAACCATTCAGAAGGATTCCGTCGCCTTCGTCCGAAGATGGGACCAGTGCCAAAAATATGCCAATATTTAAAGACGACCGGCAAACCAACTGACTTAGTTAACGGCACTGTGGCCCTTCGCTCAATGGGGCATGGACATTCTTAGTCCAATTCCACCAGCATCCAGACAACGAAAGTTTCTTATAGTGGTTATCGATTATTTTACCAAGTGGGTCGAAGCCGAACCCCTAGCACACATAACCGAAGGAAAGGTCGAAAGCTTCGTTAGAAACTTCATTATATTCCGGTTTGGAATTCTTCATGGCATAGTCACTGACAATGAGAGACGATTCGACAATCCAAAGTTCAAAGACTTCTGCACCCAATACCATATATTCTACAAATTGACTTCCATCGGTCATCCCCAAGCTAATGGAAAAGTTGAAGTAACAAACTGAACCATTCTTCATAGTTTGAAGACCGGACTGAACGATGCCAAAGGGCTCTGGGCCAAAAAACTGAATTTCGTTCTTTGGACGTATCGGACAACTCCCAGAACGGCCACCGATGAATCTCCATTTTACTTGACTTATGGCACCGAAGTAGTTCTTCCTGTGGAGGTTACTTTACAATCCTTAAGGATCGACTAGTACAAGGAGCCAGAGAATTTAGAACACCGAAGAGTGAACTTAGATCTGCTACAAGGCACCAAGCTTCATGCTTAGATGAAGATAGCGGCGTACCAATAGAGGGTCACCAAATACTACAACTCTAGGATGAAGGAATGAACTTTCTGACCCGAAGACTTAGTCTATGAAGATCCGAAGTATCCAAACCGATGGAGCAAGGAAAACTCTCCCCAAATTGGAAAGGCCCATATCAGATCAAGGAAGTCATATGTCCAAGGACCTATCGGCTCGAGACCTTATCTGGTTCTACATTGCCAAAGCCTTGGAATGTAGAGAATCATTGCAAGTACTATCAATAAAAGTCCCCTTTTTGAGAGACTTCAGAAAAAATCCATTCGAAGAGGGCCTAATCAACCTATCTTATTTCCAATCAAAGGCACAGGGATGGTTCAAGTAACTTAACCTATAGTAAATCCGCAGACATGCCGAGGTAGGCCCAAATAGCCTATCTTATTTCCAGTCAAAGGCAAAGGGATGGCTCAAGTAACTTACCCTACGATAAATCCGCTGACGTGCCGAGGTAGGTCTAACCGGCCTATCTTATTTCTAATCAAAGGCACATGGATGGTTTAAGTAACCTACCCTACGGTAAATTTGCTGACGTATCGAGGTATGTCCAACCGGCCTATCTTATTTCCAATCAAAGGCACAGGGATGGTTCAGGCAACCTACCCTATGGTAAATCCGTAGACATACCAAGGTGGGTCTAGACAACCTACCTTGTTATCAATGAAATGCCCAAGGATGGTCTCATCGGCCTACCGGCGAGTCCAATCAACATGAGCAGATAAGCTTCTTTAGGGCCTCTACGAGCTCAGCCCGAGAAGAAAGCGGAGCTGACCAAATTCTCAATGTTTTTTACAAATACATTGTTAGACATTAGAATAATAAAAATTAACCCAACTTTATTTGATTAAAATTAATACTTTTTGTGATACTTCGCAGGAATTGACTTCATAAACGTGTAGATCTTGATTTTAGGAGTCCAACGATGCAAACGGAATGTAATTCGGACTTCAAACGGGCCCGAAATGGATTTTAGAAGGTTTTAGCACGGATTTCAGAGCCGCACGATTTTTGGAGCGACCTTAAAATCCTTTTGGTTTGGCTCACGGTGGACCGGCTCAATGGTCCACCGTATGGGCTGCTGGTCCACGGCAGCCATTGCTGCCGGTCCACGGGCGGAGCCGTGGACCACCGTGCTCCGATCGCGCCGAAACTCGCCGGAGAGCTTCCCCTGGCACCGTCGAAGCCACCGGCAACTTTCCCGTCGGCCGAAGAGCTCCCGTTCGGCCGGAAAAATGGCCGGAAGTCGGCTCTGCCCAAGCCCGAAGCCGTCCACCGTCTGTCCGTGCCCGAAGCTGGCCGCGCCGCCGCCCACGGCCACGCCGCGCCCTGCGCCACGCCCAGCCGCGCCGCCGCCCACGGCCACGCCACCGTCTGCTGCGCGTCCGCCTAAGCCTGCTGCCCACGGCCACGCCGAGCTCCCCTGCGCCACGTCCGTGCCCGAGCCGCCCGTCTCCGCCGCCGTCGCCACCCAGCCGTCTGCCCCCGTGCTACTGCCCAGCGTTCCCCTGCGCCGCCGTCGCCACCCAGCCGCCCGCCTTCCGCCGCGCGTCAGCCACCCGCCTGCTGCCGTCGCCCATGGAGCCGCGCCACCCACGCCACGGCCATGCTGCGTGTCCGCCAAGCTCCAGCCGTCTACCCCCGTGCTGCTGCCCAGCGTCCCCCTGCGCCGCGTGTCGGCCGAGCTCGCCGCCCAAGCCTGCTGCTGCATGCCACCCACGCCCACGGCCATGCAGCCCAAGTCCGTCTCCGCCCCAGCCGCACCTCTCTGCTCACAGCGTCATCGTCGTTCAGACCAGGATGTCTGAAAACAAGGAAGCATCGGAACGAGAAGAGATGTCGGACGACGCTGAATGGACGCGGGATTGTGCGATAGAATTTTTGAATTTAATTTTTGAGATGGGGATGATCGTAAAAAAATCAGATAAGGAGATCGGATTGAGATGAAGAAATCACCGCGCTTTCCACATGGACCCGACACGGTATTTTTCAGCTATAAATACCTCGGTGATTCTTTTCTGCGGGAGAGGGAATTTTTGGGAGGTTCCACTTGCTGTCCATAGTTCCACCTGTTGCTGTGACAGAGAGTCAGAGTCGTATAAAAAGGGAGAAAGGGACCCTTGTTCCCTTACTTTTATTTTCTCTGTACTCCATTTTTTATGCAATAAAATTTATTTGCTTTATATTAATCAATGTCTGCTTATTTTTATTTTAGTCATGCTGGAGTCATGTTGGATTAGCGTTTAAGGTAAGTTGTAGTGAATTAGTTTTGACTGACCTATACCTAAGGGACGAGCCGTGATCCACGGATACGGGCCGTACTCTTGAGATAGGTCATATCTAAATTATTTTCACAGATTTATTATTTGTATTTAATTCTTGCATTAGTCTAGTTAATTTTAGTTTATTTTAAGTCAAAAGAAAATACTTTTTCAAGATAACCCCAAAGTCTCTGTGGGATCGACCCTTACTCCCGCTATTCTACCCTTTAGAGTAGTGGAATTAAGGTTCTAAATCGGTGCATTACGACACGCATCAGATTTTTGGCGCCGTTGCCGGGGACTTTCGGCGTTATTCTGAAAAAAAAAAAATATAATCAACAATTTAAAAATCCAAAAAAAAAAAAAATATTTAATTTTCAAAATTTTACATTCCAATTTTCAATTTTCGATCTTGAGTGCCCTGACATAAGGTTGCCCTGGCATAACTAGGAGGTTATGTTGAATGGTTGTCCTAGGGTACAAAAAGGTTGAACACAAAAAAATTTATTTTTTTTAGATTCACTTAGATAAATTTATTTTTTGCAAAACCAAAAAAATATTACACAGACATTTCATAATTTATTAGGATCAGATACTTAATCATCAAAATTAAAAAAAAAAATTAAGTTTAATTTTATTTATTTATAACTTTTTGGACACCTTAGCTGTTGCATTTCATAATTTCATAATATATCTTAAGTGCACAACCCATTAATCAGATAAGGTGGGGAGATCAATACCCTTCCTTAGCCCACAAATCATCAATCCAGCATCTGCATTGACCCAAGCCTTTAATTTTAAAATTAATTAGACGTCAACCCTAAGGATTTCGAGCTCAATAGGACAAGGAAACCCTAGAGTTGGACCGAGTTCAGATCATTTAATTCCTTGGTGTCTAAGGAAAGTGGTTCAGGGACTAGAGCCCGAAGGGACGTGAGTTGGTTCCGCTTACCTGGCCAATTTATAATTGGTGTCTAAGGCAAGCGATAAGGGAACCTTCACCCACCTTACACTTACCTGGCCAAGTTAGTTAATTGATCTTGGGCTTGGAGTGCTCGAAGGTAACCTTGGATCAGTTAGGAGCTGTCTAGATCCAGGTTAACCCTAGGATAGTGATTTTGATTTGTTTCACTTGCTTGATTAAAAAAATTAATTAATTAATTAACTTTCTCTAGTTTAGGACTCTCTTAGGAACTTCTCTTTAGACCTCTTCTCATTCTTCCGCTTTCCAATTAAAAAAAAATTTAAAAAAAAATCTTTGATTGCTGTTTGCTTTAGGAGGGAGGGTGTATGTTAGTATATTCTAGGCGCCGACTTCGAGAACCTAAACATATATCCCTAGATCCGAAAATCGAAGGCTCCAGTAGAGCAACCAGCCCAGGTACTATGGATCCTAATCAAGGAATTGACCCTCCGCTGAAGGAGTACTTCACTCCTTCAAAATACACTTATTCACCTTGTATCCAAGTACCCCCTGTAGATGCCATTCAGTACGAAATCAAGTCCAGTGTGATTCAGATGTTACCCTCTTTTTACGGACTTGCGACTGAAGACCCATATAAACATCTAGATGAATTTCTAGAAATCTGCTCCACTGTTAAGATCCAAAATTTCTCCGATGATGCTTTAAGGCTTAGGTTATTCCCTTTTTCCCTGAAAGATAAAGCCAAATATTGGTTGAATTCCCTAGACACCGTGACAATTTCAACTTGGGATCAACTTCAGAGGGAGTTCCTTAAGAAATATTTTCCCATAGGAAAGACGAATCAAATTAGAAAAGCCATTACTAGTTTTTCCCAATTAGATGGAGAAATGTTTCATGAAACCTGGGAGAGATTGAAAGAGCTAATTAGAAAATGTCCTCACCATGCCATACCCAAATGGCAATTAGTCCAGTGCTTTTATGACAGTTTGTCAGAAAGGCACCGGCAAATGGTGGATGCCTCATGTGGAGGAACGTTCATGCTCAAAAATGAACATGAGGCATGGCAGTTGTTTGAAACGTTAAGTGAAAATTCTCTACATCATATGTCAGCTGCCCGTAGAGATCCTCCCACAGGTCCTGTAGAACCTAAGAGAGGAGGTATGTATGAAGTTGGTCGTGCTGTAGACATCTACAGCAAGGTTGATGAGCTATCTCAGAAGCTCGACCAACTTTTGCAAGCTGGAAATAATTCCTCCTCATCTCATCCTACTCATGAAGTTTGTATTATCTGCTCGAGTTCCACCCACACCTTAGGTGATTGTCCATCAGCTTATCAATTTCCTGAGCTTCTTCAGGAGCAAGCTCATCAAGCTCAAACCCGAATGGCTCCTAGACCAGGAAACGATCCTTATTCGAACACATACAATCCTGGCTGGCGCAATCACCCGAATTTTTCTTGGAAACCCCAATCCGGAATCAATTTTTCTGTTAGGCCAAATAATCAGGAGACCAAATTTCAAAGCATGCAATTTCCTCAATATCAAAATGCCCCACAGCCTCCACAACCTCCGCCAAGCAATCTTGATCCTTCCTTTCAAGAAAAGATCCTTCAAACTTTGAAGGAGGGGCTGAACATGAATACCCAAATCCTTCACTCCCATACCCAATCCATTGCCAAGCTAGAGACTCAGATAGGTCAGCTAGCTACAGCTTTTAATCGGAGAGAAGAAGGTAAGTTGCCTAGCCAGCCCATTATCAACCCCAAGGGTCAATACATGGCTGAGAGTTCCACTGGACCTGAAAATTTTCCTGAACACGCTAAATCTGTTATCACCTTAAGAAGTGGAAAAACGTTAGATCAACCTGACCCGACCCAAGAAGTAGAACTGGCTAAGCCAGAGAAAAAGAATGAAGAGGAGAAGGAATCCATTGGTAAAGCACCCGTACCTAAGGCTCCATTCCCTAGAGCTTTGGAATCACCTTTACCATTGGATAAGAAAAATTTAAAAATGAATGAGATGCTTGAATTATTCAAGCAAGTCCAAATCAATTTACCTCTCCTCGATGCCATCAAGCAAGTACCGGCGTATGCCAAATTTCTTAAGGATTTGTGCACTCAAAAACGAAAATCTAAGGCACATATCCCTAAGAAAATCCTCTTAACTGAGCAAGCCAGCTCAGTTTTTCAGCAAATAGCTCCACCTAAACTCAAAGACCCAGGTACCCCAATTATCTCTTGTGTCATAGGGGACCTTACAATCAAGAAAGCCTTGTTAGATTTAGGTGCGAGTGTAAACCTTCTCCCAGGATCAATGTATGATCTGTTTAAATTCGGAGAATTAAAACCCACGACGGTGACCTTACAGTTAGCTGATCGATCCGTCAAGGCACCCCGTGGAATGCTCGAGGATGTGTTGGTAAAAGTAGATGAGTTCTACTTCCCGGTTGATTTTCTTGTTTTGGACATGGAATCTAGCGGTAACCCTAGTCAGATACCCATCATTCTTGGAAGACCTTTCCTAGCTACCGCTAATGCTTGCATAAATTGTAGAACAGGGGTTATGGACGTCTCTTTTGGGAATAAGAAAATGCGGTTGAATATTTTTAATGCATGCCAAGGACCACCATCTTATGATCATAACGAAGTAAACATGATAGAAGAAGTAGTAAATAGGAATCTTCCTGTGTTGCTTAATTCGGATCCTTTGCAAGCATGTTTGACACATTTAGGAACTGACGATTTTGATATTGATGATGAAGTGAATGCTTTGTTAGAGCCACCCAAGTTTAGTACCATTCCTCCTTGGACTATGAAATTTGAATCATTACCGACTCAATCAAGCCCTTTAGTGCCATCCTTAGAAGCACCACCCTATCTGGAATTGAAGCCTCTTCCTGACAAGTTAAAGTATTTTTTCTTGGATCCAATGATACCCTTCCAGTAATCATTGCATCTACTCTGACCTCTGATCAGGAACAAAAATTGATGAATGTACTTAGGGAACATAAAGAGGCAATAGGATGGACAATAGCTGATCTTAAGGGAATTGACCCTTCTGTTTGCATGCACCACATTCACTGTGAAGCAGAAGCTAAACCACATAGGGACATGCAACGGAGGCTAAATCCAAACATGCGAGAAATTGTTAAAAAAGAAGTGGTTAAATGGTTGGATGCCGGTATTATTTATCCAATTTCGGATAGCCAATGGGTCAGCCCAACTCAGGTAGTACCTAAAAAGTCAGGTATTACTGTCATTCAGAATGAAAAGGGTGAGTCAATTTCTACCCGAGCAACCACTAGTTGGAGAGTGTGTATAGATTACCGGAAACTGAATGCTGTTACTAGGAAAGATCATTTCCCTCTGCCTTTTATTGATCAAATTCTAGAACGACTAGCAGGGCAGAGTTTCTTTTGTTTCCTGGATGGATATTCAGGATACAACCAGGTTCCAGTATTTCCTGCGGACCAAGAAAAGACCACATTTACTTGCCCTTTTGGAACGTTTGCATTCAGGCGTATGCCTTTTGGTCTCTGTAATGCACCAGCCACCTTTCAACGATGTATGTTGGCCTTATTCTCCGATATGGTTGGTCATTTCCTTGAAGTGTTTATGGATGATTTTTCTATTTTTGGATCTTCATTCGAGGACTGTCTCCATAATTTGGCTAAGGTATTGAAACGCTGTATAGAAACCAACTTAGTCTTAAGTTGGGAGAAGAGCCATTTTATGGTTCGTGAGGGAATTGTACTCGGACACATTGTTTCTGAGCGAGGGATTGAGGTTGACAAGGCTAAGGTTGAATTAATCTCGAAATTACCTCCCCCGACCTCGGTTAGACAAGTACGATCCTTCCTTGGCCATGCTGGTTTTTATAGACGATTCATCAAGGATTTCAGCAAAATCTCTCGACCATTGTGTGATTTACTTGCCAAAGACAAGTCCTTTGATTTTAGTAAAGAATGTTTGACCGCTTTTGACATTCTTCGAACTGCTTTGACCACTGCACCTATCATCAAGCCCCCAGATTGGACTCTGCCATTTGAAATCATGTGTGATGCTTCTGATTATGCTGTAGGAGCTGTTTTAGGACAGAAGCTCAATAGGGAACCCCATGTAATTTACTATGCTAGTAAAACTCTTTCAGATGCACAAATGAACTATACCACTACTGAAAAAGAATTACTAGCAGTTGTATTCGCCCTAGAAAAATTTCGATCATATTTATTAGGGTCTAAGGTCCTAGTTTACTCTGATCATGCTGCATTAAGACATCTCCTATCCAAAAAGGATACCAAGCCTAGACTGATTCGATGGATCCTTTTGTTACAAGAATTTGACTTAGAAATTTTGGATAAGAAAGGTTCCGAAAATATGGTAGCAGATCACATTTCTAGGATCTTAGTAGAATACAACAAGAAATTATTGGAGATAGGTTTCCTGATGAGCAACTATTCTCAATTTCTTCTAGTAATCTCCCCTGGTTTGCCCATATTGTGAATTATCTGGTAACAGGGCAAGTTCCTCCATACTGGTCACAACAAGAAAAAGATAGGTTCTTTTCGCAAATCAAATATTACTTTTGGGAGGAACCTGAATTATTTAAACACTGTTCGGATCAAGTGATCAGGCGATGTGTCCCTGAAAGTGAATTCAAGAGTATACTCAATTTTTGTCATTCTCTTGCATGTGGGGGACACTTTAGTGGGAGAAAAACTGCAGCAAAGGTGCTGCAAAGTGGATTTTATTGGCCAACTCTCTTTAAAGATGCACATGAATTTGGCCGTAATTGTCTCAAGTGTCAACAAAGGGGGAATATTTCACGAAAAGATATGATGCCCCTAAACCCCATTTTAGTTGTTGAAATTTTTGATGTTTGGGGTATTGACTTTATGGGACCATTTCCTCTTTCCTTTGGATTTGAGTACATTTTGGTAGCAGTCGATTATGTTTCGAAATGGATTGAAGCTGTGGCAACTCGAACTAATGATCACAAAGTTGTGATCAAGTTCATTCAACATAACATCTTTAGTCGGTTTGGGTGCCCAAGGGCCATTATTAGTGATGGAGGTGCGCATTTCACAAATAGACACTTTGACGCACTGATGAAAAAGTATGGAATTACCCATAAAATAGCCACACCATACCATCCTCAGACTAGTGGTCAGGTAGAAGTTTCGAATAGAGAGATCAAGCACATTCTTGAGAAAACGGTAAGACCCGATAGGAAAGATTGGTCCGAACGTTTGGATGATGCTTTATGGGCTTACCGAACTGCTTTCAAGACCCCTCTAGGAATGTCTCCGTACCGGTTAGTGTTTGGAAAGGCTTGTCACCTACCTGTTGAATTGGAACACCGTGCATTTTGGGCTATCAAGCGATTTAATTTTGATATGAAGAATGCAAGTTCCCATAGAAAACTTCAGTTAAGTGAGTTGGAAGAGTTACGAAATGAAGCGTATGAGAGTTCGAAAATTTACAAGGCTCGAACGAAGGCTTATCATGACAAATTTATTCATAGAAAATCATTTGAGCCTAATCAAAAAGTGTGGCTCTACAACTCTAGGTTACGTCTTTTTCCCGGAAAACTTCGCTCACGATGGGATGGACCTTTTGTAGTAACTCAAGTATTTTCCCATGGAGCTGTTGAACTTAAGGATCCTAAGCAAGGGAATGTTTTTAAGGTGAATGGCCAACGGTTGAAACCGTATATTGAAGAAATCAGTGATGGAGAAGTTGTTGAAACTCTTGATCTTGAACAACCAGTGTTGCTGTGATGATGAACTTTGTCTGGCTGAAGACGTTAAACTTAGCGCTCCTGGGAGGCAGCCCAGCTCTTTCCTTAGTTCATATTTTAACTTCTAGTTCTTTATTTTTAGAATAAATGGAGTAATAAAAGAAGATTGCGGGAACATGGTGATAGAAGGACATCCAATTCCATACCCTACCAGGTTGTATCCTTCCATGCCATTTAGTTATTAATATTCTCTTCCATTAGGGACAATGGAAATTAAGTTGGGGGGTGAGGTAATTAATTAAATCAAATCCTCGAGTAAAATTTTAATCAGTTTTGTGTACAAAAATTTGTCTCGAATTGAAAATAATCAAGCTCACTAAATGAGGAGTGATTAATGGTTTAGAAAATTTTAGAGATACTGAGGGATGATTTATCAAGAAAACCCTATAAGTGGTAGAGTGTAGTCCAGAAAATTTTAGAAGAGTAATTCCAGACCCTTCGGCCTATTGATCTTAATAATGAATCTTACTTATTTTGGTATAGGCATTATAAAAAGTCCCCAGTTAAAAAAAATTTTCTGAGGTTAATAAAGATTTTTAGCATCTCTCACTGAGTAACCGGACCCCTTCGCCTAAGTAAGCGTTGTTGTTCGCGTCAAAAGGTGAGGATGTAACGAAATCTTTCGTAGAGTTGGTCTTGACTTAGCCTTTTTAACTCGAGTCAGTAAGCCCGAGGGGTGTTTTACACCTAATGCCCTAAAGCCAACTGGTTTGGGAGTCATTGGCTTAAAGCTCGCTACAAGGGTTAATTAGAAAGCAAGGTGTCAGGACATTGCACTGACTTTACATTAAAAAAAAAAAAAAAAAAAAAAAAAAAAAAAGAGTGGGGACTAAATAAATATTGCGTCAAAACCAAACTAAGTTGGAAGATTTAGATAGTGAGATAGAAAGTTGGGAACGAAAACTCTTAAAACTTCTATGGACTTTATTCTACTACTAAAAGGGTGGAATTGGTAATCCAATGAAGTATCTTTTTAATAGTCTAACCATGTATCCTTTGATTTTAGGGTTAGTACGATAATTTTCATTTCATGGACCATCTTAGTACACAAGACTCATCCATTTCCTTTACTCGAGGACGAGCAAAGTTTAAGTTGGGGGTGTGTTAGACATTAGAATAATGAAAATTAACCCAACTTTATTTGATTAAAATTAATACTTTTTGTGATACTTCGCAGGAATTGACTTCATAAACGTATAGATCTTGATTTTAGGAGTCCAACGACGCAAACGGAATGTAATTCGGACTTCAAACGGGCCCGAAATGGATTTTAGAAGGTTTTAGCACGGATTTCAGAGCCGCACGATTTTTGGAGCGACCTTAAAATCCTTTTGGTTTGGCTCACGGTGGACCGGCTCAATGGTCCACCGTATGGGCTGCTGGTCCACGGCAGCCATTGCTGCCGGTCCACGGGTGGAGCCGTGGACCACCGTGCTCCGATCGCGCCGAAACTCGCCGGAGAGCTTCCCCTGGCACCGTCGAAGCCACCGGCAACTTTCCCGTCGGCCGAAGAGCTCCCGTTCGGCCGGAAAAATGGCCGGAAGTCGGCTCTGCCCAAGCCGAAGCCGTCCACCGTCTGTCCGTGCCCGAAGCCGGCCGCGCCGCCGCCCACGGCCACGCCGCGCCCTGCGCCACGCCCAGCCGCGCCGCCGCCCACGCCACGCCACCGTCTGCTGCGCGTCCGCCCAAGCCTGCTGCCCACGGCCACGCCGAGCTCCCCTGCGCCACGTCCGTGCCCGAGCCGCCCGTCTCCGCCGCCGTCGCCACCCAGCCGTCTGCCCCCGTGCTACTGCCCAGCGTTCCCCTGCGCTGCCGTCGCCACCCAGCCGCCCGCCTTCCGCCGCGCGTCAGCCACCCGCCTGCTGCCGTCGCCCATGGAGCCGCGCCACCCACGCCACGGCCATGCTGCGTGTCCGCCAAGCTCCAGCCGTCTACCCCCGTGCTGCTGCCCAGCGTCCCCCTGCGCCGCGTGTCGGCCGAGCTCGCCGCCCAAGCCTGCTGCTGCATGCCACCCACGCCCACGGCCATGCAGCCCAAGTCCGTCTCCGCCCCAGCCGCACCTCTCTGCTCACAGCGTCATCGTCGTTCAGACCAGGATGTCTGAAAACAAGGAAGCATCGAACGAGAAGAGATGTCGGACGACGCTGAATGGACGCGGGATTGTGCGATAGAATTTTTGAATTTAATTTTTGAGATGGGGATGATCGTAAAAAAATCAGATAAGGAGATCGGATTGAGATGAAGAAATCACCGCGCTTTCCACACGGACCCGACACGGTATTTTTCAGCTATAAATACCTCGGTGATTCTTTTCTGCGGGAGAGGGAATTTTTGGGAGGTTCCACTTGCTGTCCATAGTTCCACCTGTTGCTGTGACAGAGAGTCAGAGTCGTATAAAAAGGGAGAAAGGGACCCTTGTTCCCTTACTTTTATTTTCTCTGTACTCCATTTTTTTATGCAATAAAATTTATTTGCTTTATATTAATCAATGTCTGCTTATTTTTATTTTAGTCATGCTGGAGTCATGTTGGATTAGCGTTTAAGGTAAGTTGTAGTGAATTAGTTTTGACTGACCTATACCTAAGGGACGAGCCGTGATCCACGGATACGGGCCGTACTCTTGAGATAGGTCATATCTAAATTATTTTCACAGATTTATTATTTGTATTTAATTCTTGCATTAGTCTAGTTAATTTTAGTTTATTTTAAGTCAAAAGAAAATACTTTTTCAAGATAACCCCAAAGTCTCTGTGGGATCGACCCTTACTCCCGCTATTCTACCCTTTAGAGTAGTGGAATTAAGGTTCTAAATCGGTGCATTACGACACGCATCATACATCACCCAAGTATTCATTTGACATTGTTCTAGCACGTGTTAGCCCACCAAGTCAAGACTTCTGTTTTGAAGAAAAGGAAAATCTTTGTTCATTAACAGAAGAGCAGTACAATCAACTAATTCATAATTGTCAAAAAAAAAGAAGAAGAAGAAAGAGAGCTACAATAAGGAGCTACTTTTCTTTAGTATTAGGAGCGAAGATCCCCTCACCGACCCTTCAGATGAAGGAGCTAATGCCGCCCTGTCAACAAGCTTTGTTTCCTCCATCTGCTCGCCCGATACGGTAAAAGAAGAAATGTCCAAAGTTGGGTAGGCTTTCCTGACTCTATTCAGGCGGTCTGTATAGCTGACAAGGTAGCTCTCTATCCCAACTTCATGCATTTCATTGCCAAAGGCCTTCGACTTCTTATAAGCCTCGATAGCCTGGGAAGTGCTCCTTTCAGCCTGCTCTATCTTCTGATTGGTTGATGAAATGTCCGCCTCCAGCTGGACGATTCCATTCTCCAGTTTGGCCTTATGGGCCACTGCTACCTCGGCATTGTGAAGGCAATCCCTCATCAGTAGTTCAGCCGAAATTGCCTTCTTCCTCCACCTTTGCAACTCCGCCACCACTTCGGCCACGTATGTCTCGAGAGTTCTCAACTCCTTCTCCAAGGAACTATTCATAGCGATGGCCTTGTCCAATTTTTCTTCAGTGGTGGCCTGAAGCCCTTTAGCTGCTTCTCTCTCAGCTATGGCTAGAGCCAGCTGGTCGCGAAGGCTTTGGCCAAAATCGATGGACTCACGAATGCTCTCTTTCAATAAAGAAACATCGTGGGCAACCTGTTAAAGATAAACACATATAAAGTCAGTTTGATCGATGTTGATGTACTTACGGCACTTACATCGACACTCACTTGTTGCATCCTGGGATAAATGAAGGAAAAAGAGTCTCTCAGCCCTTGCTTGGAGACGGTCAAAGTCTTCACCTACCCTGAATCGCTACAACCAGCATCGGTAATGGACACGCTGAATCTCCCCGAACTTTCTCCCCCTATAGTTGGAAGTTCGGGCCTAATGTTCCCAGCGATAACGGGAGCCTCGCTCATGCCCAGCGGGCTTCGCTTTTTCGATGGCCCTGCAAGAGTGGTCCCAACCGGATGTCCAGGCAAAGGGACATGCTCCTCCTCCGAGGAAGAATCTGTTAATAGGAATACCACCATCGGTTAGGACCCGTGGAAGTGCCAGGACATAAGTCCATCTCCGGTTTGACCTTTGTACCAGAGGAGCCCCCGCCGGTCACTTCCCCATCGCACATCGGAGTCACACTATGTTCGGTCTCATGGTTAACAAGGACTCTTGGAGCTAGCTACAGCAAAAGGAGGAGGAAAGATCGCTCAAGAAGCGACGTTGCCAAAAAACTCAAAAAGATTTGGTAGGTTTATGGAGTCAATAGACTCATATATAAAGCTCATCAACGGCTCAGATTGACTGCCAATATTACGAGCCACCCTCTGATTGTGCCGCGTGTGCTCACTCTAATTGATAGGGGCCTCAATCCATGCGAAGGTGGTTGTGAGAAGTCTTTGAGCCACGACTGATCCGATCCTTGACATGCATAGCCTTAATAACTCTGGTTATCGTAGTCCCACGACCTGACAATAACTGCCTCGCCAACGATAGTTGGACATCTGGCAGAAATAGGGCATCGCATTGGTCAGTGAGCTAGGATCTCCATCAAATGTCGAGATTTCTTAATTGTGAAAAGTTGGCTCATGAGCAGGAAAAGACTGACCCGATGAAAAGCCGGATGAACAGCTTGCCACCGAGATCAGCGATCCTACCGAAGTCCGGTTTAAAAACCCTGAGCAATGAAATAACTTAAATCCAAGCTGAAGGCATTCATATGCCCGAAGGTGGATCTCTATCTAAAAGGTCGTAGTCCGTCCGAAGACCTCATACTTAGAAAATTTATATTTAAGCTAAAGGTTATTGCATATTCGGAAACGGCTACCTATCCGAAGACCTTATACTTAGAAAGTTTACATTCAAGTTAAAAGGTCATCATATTTTCCAAAGAACGGCTACCTATTCAAGGATCACTATACGTCCGATGACTTCATAGTTAAGAAAGATTCATTCAATGAAGAGAAAAAGTGTATTTTCATTCATGTTCAAACAACTAAGGTTTCACATTTTTCTCTTACAAGACAAAAGAAAAGAAAAAAAAGATTACAAAGGCTTATTCATCGACCACGGGAACTTCCAGATCAGTGGTAGGAAGTGATTCTTCGACGAAAATCGAAGGAGAGGCCTCATCTACTTGAGTCGAGATAGATGGGTCAACCACGTTTAGCTCTTCGACTTGTTCTTGGCCTTCGACTGCGACTAGGACTTCTTCAGCCTGCTAATGCGCTTCTTCAACTTTGGTAGGGGACGAGGTTTCGATTTCAATAGGGGCCGTGGGTCCTTCTTCCTCCTCGACGATCTCATATGTCGGGATGCTCGAAAGATCAAGATCAGGGTAAAGCCCTTGGACCTCTTTAAGCCCATCATTGAAGCTGTATTGGTAACTGACCATGCTCGACTCAGTTACCTCCTCCTTGAACGTCGAAGACTTCTTGAAATCTTCAATGGCCCTGACCGCCTACTCCTTCGAAGTCTCGGACTCCTTGACCGCTGCTTCGGCCTTCTTGGTCGCCTCGTCAACCCTCTTAGTCGCCTCTTCGGCTTTCTGCTGAAACCACTTGGTAGAATACTACAAGGAGTGCATTTGTTTCTTCCTCTTCTAGAGCTTGGCCTCTTGTTCAAAGATCTTCAATTGAGCTTTCTTCAGCTCATTCTTTAGACCCTGAACTTCGGCATCCTTACTATTGAGCTTCTCCTCCATGGCTAATTTCAACTCTTCGGCCACTTCTTTTTCGGCCTTCACCATTCGAAGCTCCTCCTTGAAGCTCTTGAGGAAGTTGTCAAACCCTTCCACGCTTTCCTCCATGAAGGTAATGTCATGGACTAATTGTATCAAGCCACCAAAACATGAGATCAGTTATGTCGAAGACCACCATAAGAAGACAAAGGAAGGATAAAGCATCATACCTTCAGCATGGAAGAGAAGGCTGAATCAAACACCTCTGCAAGGCATCGATTTCGAGTGGTTGCCCTCGCGGGGCAACAATGTGGCTTTCAATACTTTTCTGGCCACATCGGGAAGTGCCAGACCCCTCACGTCAGAGAAGTAGGAGAGGTCTATCTTGCAATCCTTGTCTAAGGGAGGATCCCTTATCGGACTCCCCTCAAATTAGGGTGCCTTGCCCTTATCCCTCGCAGAGGGGCAAGGCACTGGTAAGTCGACGGTCGGGGCAGCGATCAGACTCTCTGGGATTTGAATTGAAGAACTCCCCCTAAGTGGAAGCTCTGCCGATGGGACCTCACTCCTCCCCGATGACTCCCTCCAAGAGCGATGCTCCTACTGACTCCCTCCTCCCGGGCCTTCTTTCGGGCTTCTAAACCCGTGGAAGGAACTTGGGATGCTTGGGATGCTTTCCTCTTGGTAGACTGGCAAAGTAGGCTGACATCAGGCTTCATCCTGCCACCTATTAGCAGAAATAAATCTCAAGGTCAGCTAATAAGGATAACTATAAAGACTGGATAAAAGTCGAAGCCGTCTACTGGTTATACCTAATGAAGAGGACTCACTAATCTGAGTGAGATGGAGATTCCTCTCTTCTAACAGTTCTCGAATAGAAATGACCTCAAACTCAGACAACAATGTGAAGTCCGGCTGGTCGGCCTTCAGAACCTTCTTACCAGCATTTGTAATCAAACAGGGTTCTTTCCATTCTGTATCGAACCCCCATGGTAGAGAAGAAGAGACAAACAAAAAATTGGATTTCCACCCGTGAATGGCACTAGGCATATCCTTAATTATTTTATGGCCAGGGCGAGGGCCAATGACCCACCACCCATAGCCATGAAAATCTCTCTTCAAGGTGAAGAGAGAAGTGAATGGATTGGTCATAGGCCTTACGTTCGCTATATGGCAATGAACCAAAAACCCGCAGATATTCCGAATGCTGTTTGGAGTCAACTGCACTGAGATGACATGGTACATGTGAAAGATTCTGGCAAAGAAAGGATGCAAAGGAAATCGAAGACCCGCTTTCAAGTGGTCTTCATATATGGCAATAGTACCGGGTGGGGGCTTATTTACCCTTTCTTCAGTCTGTGGAAGTATGAAAGGGAAGTTATTGGAAACACGATAATACTCTCATAGGCGACCGATCCTGTCGAAGGATAGAGAACTCGGGATCAACTCCGGTCAGGATTCAGCAATGGTCCCCCTAATAGGTCTCGGGATACTAGAAGATTCAACCTCTCCCCCGCCGTAGGGGGTCTTGCCGGTGGCCGAGGCCTCTAGAGTCCTAACCATGATGAAAAGAGGAAAAGGAGAGAGGAGGCCCTACCTGCAAGACAAATAATGAACCAAGAGAAAGACAAGAGTTGGGACAGCGGAAGGCAAAACGCACAGAGCAAGGAAGTTTCCTCCGCCAACCTGCTCCCCTTTACATAAAGGGGGCAAAAGGCGTTTCAGGTAGCCTTCTCGAAAGAGGAAATGTATCCCCGATTGTGCCACGTATGGAGGTGCCGATCGCAGATACGAAGCCCCAAACGACATCGATCGATTTGATGGGGGAAAAACCAAAATTGTCAGCCATGATCCATGTGACTACATATGATGCCAGGGATTGAATCCATACCTTATATCCAAGGAACAAGATGGTGCCACGTCCCCCATCCAACCGAAGCCAAAGAGTTCGTCAGGTCACCATAATGGAAGGAACAGACGCGATGCATCCACTCGCCGTCTTCTTTTCGCAGGCTAATGAATGAGCAACACCTGCCCTCTCGCATGATTATCGAATCAAGTGGCAGTCATTACAAATGACTGAATCGAAGATTCATCATCATTGGTCACGCCTTTTCTGCCGGTAAACGACAACTCATGAATACTCTCACTTTCCAAAATAAATTATTATTTTGAAAACTAGAAGTGGGGGGCAACTGTTGGGATAAACCGGTTCAACAAAGGCCAATTATTGGTTTAGGGGTACATTTAAACTCCTATTAGACCGCTCGCCCAGATCGAAAGGCTCGAAGATACCAGAAGGCTCGAAAGTAACTCCACAGGCTGAAGAAGCAATAACTCAACATCACCGTTCTGGTCTCCTCACTGGGTCAGTCTTCGGCCTACGCCGAAGAGAGCGGTGCCGGAGCATATCCTCGATCCAGGCTGCGTCATGTGAGTCGGTCTTCTTCGAACCATTCCGAAGAAAACTGGTTCGAAGAAAACGACCGCTTCATTATCCAACTTGTTCCGAAGAAGGCTATTACGATGCGAACGACCATAGTGTCTTTAGCCTATCCCGAAGATGATAGGTGTAAGGCAGTCAGCCGATTTGGCCTCGGACCCTTTCGAAGGTGCGACCCTAAAGCGAATCTCCCGTGATCTCCAATCTCCAGATGTGGATATGGTTGTTGCAATCAACCACGTAGCCACTAGCTCCAACAACATCGAGATGGCCAGGATCAGCCACGTGGCCACTAACTCCGGCATTAACAATATCGAGATGGCCAGAATTAGACAGCAACCGCTTATGATTATGAAGGAGTTAAGCTAATCAACCCCACTTAACCAGAGACGAGTGGGCCTGTGTTCTTGGCACATCTCCCATTATAAATACTAGTAAGAGGGGACACTCAAGAAAAGTAAGCCAATCAAAAGCCAAATTCTTTGAGTCTCTTTCACTCTCTCTCTTTGAGAATTTTCCATTCTATTGCTCGAGCCTTCATTGACTTAGACATCGGAGTGCCCCCCACTGGAGAAAATCCGATCAGGGGGTCTATTTTGTAGGACTCTCGAAGGCGAGTCGGTGATCCAGCAGCTCCGTCCGGTCCACAGAGGTTCGACGCCAACATGTAGTAATTTGTAGCTGGTAGTATTCTGCTTAAAAGAATGGAAGCTTGTCTCCTTTATAAAAAAAATATTTTGAGTTGGGAATTGAAAACGAAGGACCATGCAAGACTTGGTTGATGTAGATTTTTAAAATTATTTTTTATAAAACTATGAGAAATATTCTAATCATTTATTAACAAGGATTGTTAGCAAGGATGGAATGTTGGGATAGGATATCAATTCATGTCTTGAAACGTTCTACTAGCATCTCACCATTTTGATCAAAATATCTTAAAAAAAATTTTGTTTGATTGGATTGGATGGAACAGTAGTGCATCCCGTTTCATGAAAAATTAAAATAATTTTATTTTATAAAATTTAAATTTTTAATAATTAAAATATTTTTTAAAAAAAATAAGTTTAAAAACTTTTTTTTAAAATATATATATATATATATATTTTCTTTTCCATTCTCCAATCTTTTACCAATCTTTTATTTACCAAGCACTCATGAGTCCGATCGACAGTTTGTAAGCCAAAACCCTCGTCATATTAGGCCCAACCCAACCCATTAGGAACCGACAAAATCAAAAGGTCCAAGTCTTCCAAAATTGGGCACCGGGGACTTTTCAGTAATTTTATTTAGATAAGGGAGCGGATATCCAACGGAACGAACGGGATAAAGGATAAGGTCTCCTTCCTCCCCCGCTCTCAGCACCTTCGCTCGCTCCCACCCAACGCTGGAAGAAGATATCATGCTCGAGCTTGTCTAACACCACCAGTACCACCCTCATTCTTTCCCCGGCACCGCAACTAGTGTTTCCTTCAACAGATAAGTTGCAGGAAATGGCCCTTTTGCAACACTCGCTGGCAGTCCATCGAGCCCTCTTCTTGAATTCTTCTTATTCTACCGCTTTCCATCAGGTAGTAGACTGACTGACACTTCTTTCCTTGGTTATTAGTGTTGAATGGTTTGTTTTCTCTTTTGTTGGGATATTATTGTTCATTGGCTTGGTTGGTTTTGTCCTGTTCATGGTTTCTGCCTCAGGGCCCTGCTTTCTTTCCTGGCCATCTTCATATGAGAAGGGTTACCTTCCAGGTCAGGGCAGAAGGTTCTCCAATCCCCCCACAAGGTAGGATCATGATCTCATTGTCTTTTATTTCATGTAACAATATATGATATATAATAGTAAACCAGTTGGCTATCCTTTTGTTATGCTTGTCATGATGAATAGTACTGATACGCTCCTATGATAAATTTGGGGAATTCATTATTTTGCAATGTCAAAATCTAAATCTATGTTTGATATTGAATTACAGCGAAAATCTATAATCAAATCATTTGAATTATCAAAAATATTTAGCGAAAAGATATGGTAGCCTTTCAATTTCAAGAACTGAGAGGGGTCATGCTTTTGGTAGAAAAAGATATGGTAGCCATGCTTCAAACTGTACCTCCTATGAATGAAAACCCACAATCTTGCCATGTAGAAGTCTGTATATCAAAAATCCACCTAATGGTATGCAATGGCTTGCAAATATAAGCATATTAAATTCCTTTGCATGGCATTCTCTTCATTCATTACGAATGAGAAACTTTTTTTTTTTTTCTACTCAAAATAAAATGGGCGAAACTTTGGCTAGCAGGCAACATGCTTCAAGCATTGTTATGATTCTTAATTCCTTTTTCATTGGAGTATGGAAAGGAGATTTTATTGATGTTGTTCACTCTTCAGATTGTGCCATAGAGAGATCCAGCAGGCGCCAAGCACTTGCATTAGGAGCAATTACCACTTGCATATCTTTAACTTATGCCAAGTCTGCATCCTGTAAGTGCTGTTCAAAACTCCTAGCAATGTTGTTCTGTAAAGGAGTCTTGTTTGCTTTTTATTATTTTGAGGGCATTGAAAGCCCACCTGCTAATTGTGCAGTGTGTTAGTTCATATAATAATGATGGATTTCTGAAAAGAACCCTGATATGGCTCAGTTGCAGCAGAGGTTAAGAAAGGATTTCAATCTGTTTTAGACAAGAAGGATGGATATTCATTTCTCTACCCTTTTGGATGGGAGGTGGGAATCGTTAGCCTTTCATGATTTATGTTAAAAACAAAACCTTTGGCCTGTCAAATTAATAATTTTGTATGGGATGTGACGTCAGTTTGAAGTTTCAACCTCTTATAAATATAAAATGTTATTACCAGGAAGTTGTTATTGAAGGACAAGATAAGGTGCTCAAAGATGTTATCGAGCCCTTAGAAAGCATCAGTGTTAACATGGTTCCAACTAGCAAGCAAGATGTTCGAGACTTTGGATCCCCACAAGAGGTTTGCTATTTCTTTTTATGCCAGAATGTCATATCTGAAACAAAAGGGTCACACCTTTTACTTTGGTGCTTTTCCTTTTTGGTCTATTTAACTATATGCTTTACTAACAAGGTTATTAGGAATAATTTCAGGTTGCTGATACTTTAATAAAAAAGGTTTTGGCTCCTCCTTCACAGAAAACAAAATTAGTTGTGGCAGCAGAGGTTAGGATACTTTTACTGTCTTCAGTTAATTACCCAGTAAATTGCATATTGAGTTTTAGCTCTCTTAACGCGCACATGGTTCAAAAATTGTTTGAAATATCTGTAGTACTTGAATTATATTTGTTGTGAGAGTAATTATATTAATAATTCTAAACACCATGTGAGAATCATTCTGTTAAGTGTTTCAGTTTTTTTATTTGGATCTGAGTCTTTTCTTTCCTCATGTGACATTTATCTTATTGTTTTGTTGCTATTGATCAGATCAATCAGGTAAATATATAATTTTGACATGTATAATCTACTTGAACCTATTTGGTTCATACAATGTTGTAGCTGATATTTTCTTGTGTTGATTTGAGTTTTTTGAGGAAACCTGAGCTCCACATTTATCACATGTATATATATATATTACCATGAAGATTTTTCAACTGCATGCTTTTACTTCAAGTAATAAGATAATTGACTCCCAGGTGAAGGAACATGAATCATTCATCTGAATGAGCATCAAAAAAGTTCCTCACAATAATTTTCCCAACTTCGATAAGCTGAGTATTGAGCAATCTTTTTTGATTGGTTTAGCTGTGGAAACTATATTCAAATCAGATATGCATACTCCTTTAATAATTGTACTGCCTTGTCACAACATTTGAGTTGGTAAATCTGATTACATAATAGTGGCTAGGAAGACAGGAGAACATTTCCTGATCTGCCTATACGAGTGTCAGTGTCAACTTGCATTTTTGCTATTTGTATCACCAATTAAGACAATATACTTCTTGAAAATCCTAAAATTACTGTAGTGTGGTTAGAGGAAAGAGAGAATGGCTTTCTTATCCCCATTTCATAGGTCAGTTGTTGATGAGATGACTAAACGCGCATAGAGTGGATGAGCATCAGAAACTTGTACGTTGGATGCCTCTACAAAGCCTGAAACTCTATCCTGTGCGCACACTTTCTCAACAACATAATTTTGGTAGAATTGGTTTATCGAGACAATCTTAAGCTTGAAGAGTATCATGCTCTAGCCATTTCTAAGCATTTTTGACAGGATACCTCAATATCTAGTTTCTTTTGATGTTCTGACACTGATTGACCGCATGTGTGAAAATGCATTTCTTGACACTTGCATTTGCTTTGCCATAATTTCATCATTTTCCCATTCCAAGACATAGTACTTTCATGAATTGTCTTGAATAACATTTGATTAGACTATTTAGTTGGCAAATCCAGTTTTTGGAGCAATGTTTGCAACACAAATGTTTCCTCGAGAAAAGGGGGAAAAACTCATTGTTGCCACTCTCATCTTTTAGTTTGGTAGTTAAAAGAAATACATTTCCCAAAAATTCTTGTGAAGAGAAAGATATGGATCATCTGCAAAGTAAAAGGAAATTTTGATACTTAGTTTTAATCATTCCTGTGTTCCATGTAAGAATTTTGACATAGTTAGCAATTTTGTTATTTATTAATATACTTAATGCCACAATACGAATTCCGTTAATTACATATGGATTTTTTTTTTTAATTTCATGATTTTCTTCTTTTAATTACATTAATTAAATTTTGTTTGCTTTTGGGTTCTCATGTTGTATTTACGTTTGTATCTGTGTGTGTATGATACCACAACCAACAGAACCTCCTTCCATCATTATAAGATCAGCTTGCTGAAGTAAATCATGATTATATGAAGATCAAAATTTTTATGACTCGTAGTTAGCTTAAGGGCAACCCTCTATAAAATGGTGTTAAGATGGAAGAAGAAAGGAGCATGACAGAAAACCTGAAAGAACAATTGGAGTTAAGTTGACCTACTATATTGGTTGCGAAGAAAATATTCATGCAACCGAAGATTCTCATAGACATTAAAATAGTCTAAGCAAAGGGGGATGAAGGCTAGAATTAATATAGGAAATTGTATTTATATCATAAGCCATAAACCTGACTTGAAACCCAATTCTCTGCTTGAACTATTATAGTTAAGAGGCGATATCCTCTGAATTTGGTTCAGTTTTCATTGAAATGGTTCCTCATCACTATCCTTGCAAGTGGTACTTCATATCAAGTTTTTAAAAGAAACCTTCTTGCAACCTCCCTGTGGAGTCCTTTTAATAGGTCTCTCCTCAATTCTTTTTCATGCCTTCCTTTTCCTTACATAAACCACCTCCAATTATTATTTTGCATCTTAATCAGCACTTCTCCATCTTATACTCCATTAATACAAATGTTTTTAGCATATGATTTTCTGACCATTCTTCTCGGTGCTCTCACTTGCAAATACATCCACATGTTGGTACACTAGATTTTTTGCATGCCGGATGTATGGTTCTTATCCTTACCCTACTTGACTTGATAATTTCTTTCCCCACTCTATTTGCAGATTTTGCAAGTATGTCTAATTCTGATGACTATAGGCATGTGGAACTAGACATTAGTAATCTGTTGTGGTTTAGTCATGCAACTTCTTAGTTATTGCTCATGCTTGACAACATCTTCAGTCAGTAATTATGGTTCCTCCAGTCCCTTCAAAGTTACTTATTGATTTTTAAGAAGATAGTATGATGAGTTCTGAGTTCTGAGTTCTAATTATCAAAATCAATAGTTACCCACATAAATGTCCTTGTTTTCTTGAAAATTCTTGGTAACATTGCTCAAACTTGACAATCTTCTGCATCGGTTCGTAAAGCTACTTTCTGCAATCTATGTTGAAAGTTTTAACTAGGTCTATGTCATCTCAACAACATGATTACATCACTTTGATGATTCTAGTCATGTTGCTGTAGACACTGATGTCCTACTATGGGTATTCCTGCTAATGTTACATGAACACCTGATTTGTTCTGCTCTGTCTGTTTATCAATTTAGTATCTAAATCTTACTGGCATTGTGCAGGACCTTTTGATTTCTCTATATTGTTGATTGCATTGTTCCATGCCCACAAAGCTGCCATGTTCTTGACACTGATCATCCTCACAGAAATACCAAGTCATTCAAGGTCATTTATGAAACTACAGTGCACCAGGACCAACTTCCATCCTCCTGACTTCAGCTTCTGACCAAGTCTTTTCTACAGTAATGCCTATCACAACTTAACTATGCTCCAGATGCCCTGAGATATTTGGAGATCAACATCTTGCAGTTTGTATCACTTCTCACAATTCAGTGCAAATGAGAATGCAACTTAAAGACTTTCATGTCATTGGCTACATAAGCTGCTGAAATTGCAATCACTTCCCTGACATCATACACTGGAAAGACCATCAGTATTATGGAATGTCATCTCCATGAAGTTCCCAACCTAAAATACCTGGGACTAGTTTGTTATACTTCATCCGAGAGCAATGTGTTTTCTCTTGCTTAGACACCGTCAACCAGTTTTCTTAGAAAGCCATTTTAGATTGAACTTATAAAATGCATTTACCAGATAAATCCATCCTGTGATATCAAGAGAAGCTCCTCTTTTTTTTTTTGTTGAAATTCAAATAAAACTTCAATAGCTCTTTTTCTTCATAACTCATCCTAGGGAAGCACTGCTGATAGTTTAACAACTGGTTCTAACAAAAAAGACAAAGACTGTAAAATAGAGTCTAGTTTGGTTAGTTTTTCTTATATACCTGTACATCTCTTAGAAAGCATGCGGTATATGAAAGCATTTGTGCAATTTTGTTACAGATTTGATGTGAGGTCTTTAATTCTATTATCCTTTGCTAGATTTAAGATATTTGTACAGAGGAACTTATGCAAAGTTGCATTGCCTGGCCCAGCATGATGTTGAGGGGAGAGCTTATTACACCTTTGAGTTCATTGCTCAGGCTCCGAACTTCACTAGACATGCTCTTGGTGCAATTTCCATTGGGAACGGTATGAAGCAATTTGCTCATTTGCTGCACATAATCTTAAACCGTATCCGTAGGTGAATGGAAATGAATCGGTGTCTATGTCCATTGCTTACTGTTTGATTACCTGCATCTTCATATTGCTTCAAGGGTCATCATTGGTTTAATGCAATAACCCTTTATCCAATCAAATATTATGAGGAACACTGAGTTATCATTTCCATCAGTATATGGAGCTAAGAAAGTGATGAATCTCAGTGTAATATATAAAGAGGACCAAAACACCCTGTGGAACTCACTAAATCTGTCAGTAACTTTGTATAAGATTGGCTTCTGTAAATAAAATTTGGTTGTAAAAAATAAACTGGTATGCAGGACAAGAATTATGATAGCTTATTAGTTTTGATGAATCCACGGTAGGAGTTGCTGATTACCTTCATTCTATGGGCACTCTTGGCAGGTAAATTTTACACCTTGACGACTGGAGCCAATGAAAGGAGATGGGAGAAGATGAAGGATAAGCTGCAGGCTGTCATCGATTCTTTTAAGGTCTTTGATGTTTACGAGGGATGAAAGGCTATGTTGCTATTTGATCGGTTCCTTTTTTTTTTTTTTTTTTTTTTTCAAGGTTTTCCCCATTTTCAGAGAAAATCATCAGCATTGCAAAACTGTTTCTATTATTTTTTTCGATCTCTTAAATATTATCATCTTTCAATATAATCAATGTGCAGCACAGCTGAATGATGCTTGTAAATTATAACATCATATTCACCGACAATATATACAAGGAAAGCATGACAACGGAACCCACCAAGAGAACTTAAAAGCATGAGAAACTTAAATTCTTTAATATGGATTGTCCTTTTTAAACTTCATTCCCATTCAACTACATGAGCAAAATAGCTAGAAAATTCAAAAGGGTTTGGGGAGAAGGAGGCCAGGAGGATGCAAAGGTGGTGGATGCCGTCTGTGCGGGGCCGGGGGGCTCTTGAATTTTTCTTCGCCTCTCGCATGCACGTATGCATGGCATGGATGGATAAAAAAAATAGAACGTTAGCAAGTGCGGAGGACCGGTCACGAACCCAGCATTATCGGACGTCCCCTACGCATATAAATGTCTCTCCAGGCTCTCCTCCATTCTCTCCATTCTCTTCCCTCATGTATCGCACGGTGTATCTCAGAGTAGGATCAATCAAGCCAAGGAAGAAATCAAAGAGGATGGCGTCGTCCCGAGTCCATGTGTTGCTAGCGTCGTGGTTGCTTCTCTTAGTCATAGCACCGGTGTTTGTTAAAGGAGAAAACTGTGATCAATGCTACACAGAATGCAAAGAAGCGGGCTCCTGGGAAATCTTCTGCTTCCGCTGCCATGTCTGCAAGTTTGTTGATGAATGGAAAAGACCGATGCCTGACAACGACACGGCTCCTATTTTCGAAGCCAGAGACACAGGTAATCTTTTTTCCCTCGTCTCTATCTGAATTCCAGTTATCATCGTATCTCAAGTAGATCGTCATCTCTTTCATACTCCCTCCCGGAGAATGAATGCGGCCTTCTTTTTTGACTGCAGTCGTGAAACCGCATTCAGATGAAGCACCGGCGCCACCGTCGCAAAAAGTTAAGAATTAGAAAGATTTGATGTGATGGAAGGGCCATGGGCTAGCTCTTGTCGATCTCTTAAATACTTCCTCCCGTTATTCTCTCCTGTCGTAAAACTGAGAGACCGCCACCTTGGCACTTGTTTGGTCTTTGTCGATCGGTACAAATTTGTTGTATTTTTTTTTTTTTTTATAATTTTTTTTTTTTTGATGAAATTGTCTAGTTTTTTTTTTTTCTTCTCTGGCTTAATAAATTAAACGGGAGGAATTTCCCTCTCCTTTTGCGAAAAATAAAAAAGTTGAACAAACTTCTATAAGCAATCGTATATATGCATAATGTATGGCAGTTCAACAACAAAAATAATTGGTCGATAAAGTTAAGAAATTGATAAATTTTTAAAAGAATCATGTATACATCATACATCTTTCTCGTTTCTCAAGCATTTACAGGGCAAGTCACGTGATATTGTTTATTAGAGCTTGGCCTCCTCCTTTGTATTTTAAATTATTTTTGCAGACTCATGTTGGATTGATGATGAAAGGAGATCATGCCAAAAATAATAATAATAATAATAATAATAATAATAATAGGATAGGAATCTTTTACAATTTTGACAATGACCTTTTAGTTTCGAATTGATTGTCAAAGGAAATTGTTTCTCAAAATGGTTTTCTATGAATTCTATCGAAGTCAGGGTGAGGCCTTGCCGAGCAACTTCTGTTCTTTCTTTTCTACCCTGTTGATCCTCTCTTGCTGTAAATCAAGAACGAGGCAGTGGTGTAACACTTGGTTCTACATATCAATTAATAACATCTCTGCTCTTCGTTCCCCTGTTCGCGTTGTGAATCGATGAGCTAGAGAATGGTTTAAGTATGAGATCGGTGAGGGATATGACGTGATGTGTGCCTCCCAATCACTTGGTACGACATAAGGCCCAACCTCAACCTTTTGGTTTAAGCTACCTGAAATTGGTTTAAGCACCTGGAGACTTAGCTTCTGTTCTACTCCCTTCCCAACTTTTGAATGCCAAAGTGCCTTTGTTGAAGAATGCTGTGGGAGATGTTATGTTTGGCTAAGGTTTGTTGCGGAGCTTTCATGCTTCTCCTCAACACGCTATATGTTTAATTGTTTTTCTAGCAATATCAATGCATCAACACACCTTTATTTTTCTCTTTGTTCTCATTTTCAGGTAGAACTAGAGGTTGCTAATCATGATTTGGGACCGAAATTAGGAAAGCGTAACAGCAAGAAAAATCTTTACCTGTCCATAACCATTTATGACCGAAGTATTCCAATGCCATTGAAGATTACCGGAGGGAGAGATAACGCAAATAACAGAACGGTCTTACAAGTTGAAACCCCATATATATGTTACACCCATTAAACCCAAGTGTAACTTGTACCGGGGAAAAAAAAAAAAAAAACCCAAGTGCAACAAAACGTCAAAGACAAAAAGCTCCTGGCAGCACTACATTGAAACAGATCTTTACCGGTATTTATTTTGATCTTTCGTGACACTTTTAAGTATCGCCAAGCAATCTTCCGACGCTTTTTAAAACATCGCTAAAGCATCGTCTATGTAAACATGGGGACGCAACCTGCCGACACTTTTTAAAAGCGTCGCTAAATTTTTATTTCTCGATGCTTTAAAACGTTGCTAATTTTAAGTCTAGCGATGTTTTAAAACGTCGGCAATTAGCGACGCTTTAAACGTCGGCAGTTAGCGATACTTTAAAGCATCACCAAGTCCAAATCTATCGACACTTTAAAGCGTCGTTAGACTTAAAACCTAGCGACGCTTTACTAGACTTAAAACTAGCGACGCTTTAAAGCGTCGCCAGTTCCAAATCTAGCGACGCTTTAAAGCATCGCTATATTTTTAAAAAAAAAAAAAATTAAACAGCTATATATACCATACATGAAATACATACAATACAACCTGTATATATTATCAAAATGAAAACATTCAAACCTATATCACATCGAACATACACAAATAAATAAAAACTGATATGGCTACATCGCTGACGTGGAACGCGTGTCAGGTCCAGCTGGACACAGCCAGTACCACGTGGATTTTTTCTTTCAAAAGATCCCCTGTTCGGGAAGAAGTGCTCCTGCTCCTTCACCAGGTGGCATCCCAAGACGGGTCCACCTCTGCCGAGGTCGAGCCGGGCCCTCCTGCTCCTTCGCCAGGTGGCACCCCAAGACGGGTCCACCTTGGCCGAAGTCAAGCCTCTCTCTGTCACTCCGCCAGGTGTCCAACCAGGAGGGGTCGACCTCGGCCGAAGCTGGAGGCCCCTCGCTCCTTCGCCAGGTGGCACCCCAAGATGGGTCCACCTCTGCCGAGGTCGAGCCGGGCCCTCCTGCTCCTTCGTCAAGTGGCACCCCAAGATGGGTTCACCTCGACCAAAGTCGAGCCTCTCTCTGCCACTCCGCCAGGTGTCCACCAAGGAGGGGTCCACCTCGGTCGAAGCTGGCGGCCCTTCGCTCCCTCGCCAGGTGGCACCCCAAGACGGGTCCACCTCTGCCGAGGTCGAGCCGGGCCCTCCTGCTCCTTCGCCAGGTGGCACCCCAAGATGGGTCACCTCGACCGAAGTCGAGCCTTTCTCTGCCACTCCGCCAGGTGTCCACCCAAGAGGGTCCACCTCGGCCGAAACTGGCGGCCCCTCTCTCCCTCGCCAGGTGGCACCCCAAGCCGGGTCCACCTCTGCCGAGGTCGAGCCGGGCCCTCCTGCTCCTTCGCCAGGTGGCACCCCAAGATGGGTCCACCTCGATCGAAGTCGAGCCTTTCTCTGCCACTCCACAGGTGTCCACCCAGAGGGGTCCACCTCGGCCGAACTGGCGGCCCCTCTCTCCCTCGCCAGGTGGCACCCCAAGCCGGGTCCACCTCTGCCGAGGCCGAGCCGGGCCCTCCTGCTCCTTCGCCAGGTGGCACCCCAAGACGGGTCCACTTCGGTCGAATTCGAGCCTCTCTCTACCACTCCGCCAGGTGTCCACCCAAGAGGGGTCCACCACGGCCGAAGCTGGTAGCCCCCGCTCCACCGCAGGGTGGCACCCCCTGACGGTTCCACTTCGGCCGGAGTCAGCCCTACTCTACAAAGCCTCGAAGAGGTAGAGACACGGATCGCGAGGTCGCCACTAGAGCCAGCACGCGCCGCGCCCCGTAGGGGGCGCTAGTACGGCCTGCGGTGATACGCGAAACCTCGTTTACATCAGTTAAGCAGGGTCCCGCAACTGAGGAACGAAATCCTTGCGGGCAGGGGCCTGAAACGGCTAGAAGCCCATCGTCAATGCCTCGAAAGGAGAGCTCCCGCGCTCGGCCCAAGGCCTCACCGCTCTTCCCCTTTTCGTGACGCATGGCGGACGAGACGTGCCGGCCACTTAACTCCCGGACTTGAAAGAGAGGGGGAGGATCCAGGGACCTCGGGAAGCCTTCGGGAGGGGGACGTGGGCCGAAGACGGTCTAGTAGTATAAAAGGGGCGGAGAAAGCGGACTGAAAGGTAAGTCAAAAAAGAGGGAGAACATCGAGGGAACGACCCGGGGGACCCTGAGAAGTCCTCAGACGAGAGCTCGGTGAACCCAGCACAAGGAGCCGGGCTCCAACTCCCCTCTTCCCCATACTTCTTTCATTTATATCTCCTCTAAGTACGGGAATCCTTCGGGAACCCACCTTAGAGGTCCTGTTCCATCTTGCCTCTCTCTTACTTGACCGTCGGAGTACCCCCGCCGAGATCCCCGGCCCGGGTCTCTGACTTTGTTTTGCAGGTCCGGAAGCTTGGAGATCTCGAGATGAGAGAATCTGAGAACCAGCGCCAGCTCACGAGCTACGGGCCACCGCGGTGAGATCGGCAACAAAAACATTCAAACCTGTATCACACCCAACATACACAAATACAAATACAAACCAATCATAAAAAGTTATATATATATATATAAAAGTATCAATCCAAGTTCAAATAAAAAAAAAGACATGCATAAATAATAAAAAAATATCTGGCATCACTGATCCGCGGGAGGCTGGTCGTCGTCAGGTCTGTGACTCGCAGATGCACCAGGAACCTATAAGATATACATCAGGAATTATGATACATACATTATATATATTCTAAATTATTAGATACATATAAAATTAATAAATAATTACTTACATGAGATGACATGAACATATGCCGCACAGATGTAACATACTCTAGCTGAGACCTAATGGTCTGGATATCTGCACTGTCTGCATCACGTGTCTATCGAAGCTCTGCTGTCTCCTCCTGGAGCTGACGAACATGTAACTGATCATGACTCTCTCTAGTATCCCGAGTATATCTACTCACCTCAGATAACTGAGTAGGGATAACTCCAATTCCATAACCCCTCACTCGTCCAGGACGCTCTGGTCCCATCAACTCCAAGAATACCTCGGCCTCAATGCGACTGCTCTGAGTAGATGATGAACCCTTGCCAGCATGCTCGGAGATCATAGAGGTAGCCCTATTCTATATTTTATAAAAAATACATATATCAATACTTAATAAAACTAAAAATATAAATCATAATATAATATAAATAAAAAAATACATATATATCTCTGGACTCCTCCCGAACAAAACTGCCATCTTGGTGAACGTGAGTCATCCGATAGAACTCTACCTCACCAGGCTCCCTTCCATGCTGATCAGCCTATATAAAAATAAATATTACAAACAAATCCAAAATAACACATCTTATACCCCCGTACCATGATGCATGGCACATGCATAATACATGATGATACATGATGTTAAAACTAAAAGTGTACTAAAAGTATTATAGGATGATAAATATATAAACTCATGCCTGAGCCGTGCATAACTCCTGGATCCTGCTGTGTGAGGAACATACTAAGCTGCTCGTGCAGCTCTACCAATATCAGAATACGTCTGCAAAATAAAATTAAAACAATGTTATATATTATATAAATATAATTATGATGAGTGAAAATTAATAAATTTCGAAGTGTTTGATGATGCTACACAACCTGTGCCCTCTCGGAGAACCAATAGTGCACCAGCTCCATCCACTGATGAGGGTGAACATCAGGAGGATAGGTAGCTACAACCTGCTCCTCTATCCTACCCTCTTGCTTGTAGTCTCTCTTCAACTTCGTCCTATATTTTTTCCACTTATGATTGAGAGACTTAAAGACAAAATCAGATAAATCTGAAGGAAGAACGAACTTGCTCTACAATTTAAATAAATAATAAAATAAATATTAAATGAAATAAATAATTCAATTATTAAAAATCTAAGATATAAAATAATATATCAATTTTTTTACCTGCACAACTCGTAGCATCTCTATTTTATATGCAGGAAGCATGTCGTTCCACTTTGAATAATTCAAGGAACATAGCTGACCACGGCGTGCTACTGTCCCCAGAAAGCTAGTCAACAAGCTAGCACTTTCTTAATAGGCTGCCCTAGCTTGTTGCACTCTATCACTATCCTCTTGCCCTCAGGTAACTGCCACACATCACGAACTAGTGTGGGTCCTCGCCTCCGCCTAAGTCTCCCGGATCCATCTACAAAAAAAATACAGAAAGTTATATATCAAAACTATTACATATGTATAAATTGAAATGGAATAAAATTATTAAATTACCCTGTATTTGTATGTCATCGACGATAGGCTCGTCATTAGAATGATCCATAGAAGGATAGTGATGTGTGGACTCGGAGGGAATGGCGTCGTCATGAGGTGGAGAGGTACTAGCATCGACCGAAGGTGCAGAAATAGAGGGACTGGCATCTGATCGATGTAAAGATGATCGACTGCCCACGGGCTGCTGTGCTGAAGAAGTACCAGCCTCGGTCTGGAAAAACTGAAACTGTACACTAATAATCGCTTCCTTCGAGGCATGGTGTACCTAACATGCATTATTTTAAAACAAGTCAGTCAACATTATAATCAAATTATAACGAAAATGAATTATAATTTAAAAGATAATATAATCATTCATGCAAAAATATAAACCATCTTATAAACTACTTGTCATAATCAACCAGTTGTACGTTCTTCGGAATCCAACCTAACCAAAATGGTTGTGTTACAACCGTGACAGTGACGTGGCCAGGCTCAGGTATTGCCGAATGAGAGCAAGCCACGTGTAAGTTTCCCCGCCGGAGTCAGCGCCACGTCCACAAAGCTAGGATCGGCATACCGCACCACCCGACGACTGCCTGAAGCAAACCGCCCTCGCCGAGGTCGAGCTCGGCCCGGAGTTCCTCTACCATCTCATTGGCGCCCGGGCCCGGAGGGGTCCGCCCGAGTGAGGTCGGCCGAGATCGGGCGGCCCCCTGTCGCCTCGCCAGGTGTCCACCCAGGAGGGGTCCACCGAAGCCGAGGTCGGCTGGTCCTTCGCCTTTCGCCAGGTGGCCACCGGAGACGGGCCCACCTCGGCCGAAGCCAGGCGACCTCCTGCCACCTCGCCAGGTGTCCACCCAGGAGGGGTCCACCTGAACCGAGGTCGGCAGATCTTTCGCCCTGCGCCAGGTGGCCACCCGGAGACAGGCCCACCTCGGCCGAAGCCGGGCGACCTCCTGCCACCTCGCCAGGTGTCCAACCAGAAGGGGTCCACCTAAGCCGAGGTCAGCTGATCCTTCGCCCTTCGCCAGGTGGCTACCCGGAGACGGGTCCACCTCGACCGAAGCCAGGCGACCTCCTGCCACCTCGCCAGGTGTCCACCCAGGAGGGGTCCACCTAAGCCGAGGTCGGCAGATCCTTCGCCCTTCGCCAGGTGGCTACCCGGAGACGGGTCCACCTCGACCGAAGCCAGGCGACCTCCTGCCACCTCGCCAGGTGTCCACCCAGGAGGGGTCCACCTAAGCCGAGGTCGGCAGATCCTTCGCCCCTCGCCAGTTGGCCCCCGGAGACGGGTCCAACTCAGCCGAGGTCAGACCGCTCGTACGGAGAGGCCCCCGGGGAAGGAGACAGGTCCCGAGGCCATCCCTCGGGCCGTACCGACCCCAGACGGCGTCCCGTACGGAGGGCGGCGGCACGCAGAACGTCACTTGCATCGGCCCGACAGGTCCCGCAGCCGAGAGACCCGATCCTGACGGAACAGGCCCCATAAACGGGTGGCGCCCACGCTCGGGGAAGAGAGCGCTCTCACGGAGCCCGAGGCCTGACGACCGGCCGCTCTGCCAGCGCCGCCCTCCCTCTTTTTCTCTTCTGTCTTTGCCTTTTCCCTGCTGGGCCCGGCGGACGAGGTCGGAAAGCCGCCTGGCACCCTTCACCAAGAAGGGAAAAGAGAAGAGGACGGGGGAGGAGGGTTCCCGAGGCAGAAAAAGACAAACGCGCGACGGAAGGGGATAAAGAAGGAAGAATCTGGGGACGACAAGGTAAGCCAAATTAGCCTGGGGACAAGGAGGAAGCACGGGCACAAGGCCTTGCACCGAGAGAAAAACCAGAGATCCCGAGAGGGGAACACTGGGCGTGAGTTCGACAAGCAGGCCCAGCCGAGATTCCAGTCCCCAGAGCGCTTCCTTCACCAATTAACTCTCTAGATCTGGGACCCTTTCGAGGGTCCGGGTGGGAGAGTCTGTTCCTTCTCGTCGTCTACTGACTTGACCGTCGGAGCTCCCTCGCCGGGATCCCCGGCCAGGGTCTTCTAACCCCTTTGTTGCAGGTTCTCCGCAGGAAGGGAGGCTCCCTCGCCAGGCGGTCAGGAAGGATCGGCTGATCCGTGGCACGGGCGCGGCGACGAGAGCGGCAACAGATTGGCGTGCCAGGTAGGGGGGCAGGACACTAACCCCTAGCGGGAACCAGCTTTCTGCAGGTGTCACGCTCTCCAGCAATGGTGGTCACTCGTGGTCGCGAGGCGTCCACCAGCCGTGTGGGAGAAACCCACTCCCCTCCAGGGGGCCACACCCCCGAACGGGAGCTTCCGGCTCCCCCTCCTCTTCCGCAGCAGCCTACCCCGGTGGACGGATCCCTTGCGGCCATCGTCCAGCAGCTGCAGACCTTGACCTCAGCGGTCCGACAGCTTCAGCATCAGCAACGGTCCCTGGCCACTCAGCCACAGCCAGGGACTCCCGCGGCACGAGCCGCGGGGCAGCATGGGAGCCTGCGCTCAATCCGGGGCAGGCCGTCCCATCCGCGGGCCATCTCCAACCCCCGAGGGAGCCACCAAGCTCCCCCGAAGAGAAACTATTCCGGTTCGGAGGATCACGAGAGTCGATCCCCGGCCGATGGGGCCGAAACGGCGCATCGCAGCAAGCGACGCCGGGGCCAGACCTCGCGCCGAGACCGATCGGCGCCCCCTTCACCTGCAGTCTCGGTGGAAGATTCCACCGACGAAGCCGTCAGGCGCCAGGCCGAGAGGCGCCTAGAAGAGCACGAGCGCAAGTTGGCGGAGTTTGCCCGATGGTTCGCCGACCTGCAGAACTCGTCAGCTGACCCGGCGGGCTACGACTCCCGCCCCCCTTTCTCTGAAGAAATCCAGGCGGAACCGATCCCGAAACGGTTCCGCATGCCGCAGGTGGACCCCTACGACGGGACCACCGACCCCCTGGACCATTTGGAGAGCTATAAAGCTCTCATGAGGGTCCAGGGCACCACCGACGCCCTCCTGTGCATCGCCTTCCCAGCGACCCTTCGGAAGGCCGCTCGAGTCTGGTTCACCCGTCTCGAGCCCGGATCCATTTGCTCCTTCCAGCAGTTGGAAGGAAAGTTCGTGGCGCACTTCGACGCTTGTCGAAAGGTGCCAAGGAGGTGGACAGCCTCTTCTCCATCCGCCAGCAGGACCAGGAGCTGCTCCGAGACTACATCACCCGGTTTAAGACCGCAGCCCTGGAGATCTACAGCTTGGACGAGCCCGTCGCTATGCTGGCTTTGAAGCGCGGGCTCAAGACGTCCCGCCTGACCTATTCCCTGGACAAGAAGCCGCCCAGGACGTATTCCGAGCTCCTCCTCCGCGCCCACAAGTACATCCGAGCGGAGGAGGCTGACCGCACCCGCCGAGAGCTGGACGGGAAGACTCCGAAGAAGCCAATTTCGAGGGACGCCCCGGGAGCTCGGAGGCCCGGGCCGTCCGTCGACCCTCGCCCGAATCCAAGGCCGAGGGCCGAGTCCACTCCCGAGCGGAGGTACACCCCTCTCCTCGCGCCTCGAGCGAAAATCCTCATGGAAATCGAGGGCGAGCGCTACCTCCGCCGACCTCCACCTCAGAACCCGAGAGCCGCCCGAGACAAATCAAAGTACTGCCAGTTCCACCGCGAGCACGGACATGACACGGAGGAGTGTCGCCATCTGAAGCGGGAGATTGAGGAGCTGATCGGGAGGGGTTACCTTGGGAAGTTCGTCAAGAACGAGGTCCCCTCTGAAGGGCAGCCGCTCGCGGCCTTACCGCCTGTCCCCGCGATCGACAACCGCCCAACGGAGAAGACCGTGGGCATGATCTCACGCGGGTCCGGCCGAGCAGAGAAGAGAGCCCGGGAAGTCCCGGAGAATGTAATCCCTCCCAAGGGAGGGGAAATTAATGACAATGTAAACAATGATGCCGTGGTGGTCGAGATGACCATCGCGAAGCATCCTGTACATCGAATCATGGTGGATAGTGGAAGCTCGGCCGACGTACTTTTTTACGATGCTTTCTCTCGGATGAACTTGTCTCCCGATCAGCTGAAACCAGTGCACATCCCACTGGTAGGTTTTACAGGGGACTCCGTGGGGGTCGAAGGAGAGATCACTCTCCCGGTCACCGCCGGATCCCCGCCTCGGCAGGCGACCGTCATGATAACATTCACTGTCGTCAAGCTCCCTTCGCCTTACAACGCCATTCTCGGGCGTCCCGGGCTCAACCAACTGGACGCCACCATCTCCACGAGGAGGCTGCTGGTGCAGTTCCCCACGCCTTCCGGGCTCGGGGAAATGAAGGGGACGATCCAGCCGGTCCCGCTCTGCCTCCAGACGGTCCCAGGCACCAGGAGCGCAGAGCTCGCCCACGATATCGAAGATCTCGACCTGAGAGAGAAGGAACCCAGGGGAGGGCCCGTAGAGCGCCTGCTAACTTTTCCCCTCGGTTCGGACCCCCTGAAGACGGTGCAAGTCAGGGCCCAGCTCCCCGAGGAAGAGCGAACCCGCCTGCTGGAGTTCCTCCGTGCCAACGCTGACGTGTTCGCCTGGTCGGCGGCCGACATGCCGGGCATCCTGCCCGAGATCATCATGCACAGCCTGAACGTGGACCCAGGTTGCCGCCCGGTCCGCCAGAAGAAGAGAAGCTTCGCCATGGAGAGACAGAAGGCGATCAACGAGGAGGTAGAAAAGCTCCGCGCCGCCGGTTTTGTCCGAGAAGTCCAATACCCCAGCTGGTTAGCAAACGTGGTCATGGTAAAGAAGAGTAGTGGTAAGTGGAGGATCTGTGTGGACTACACCGACCTCAATCGAGCTTGCCCAAAGGACAGCTTCCCTCTGCCGAAGATCGACCAGCTGGTCGACACCACCTCGGGGCATCGCCTCCTGTCATTCATGGACGCCTTCTCCGGATACAACCAGATCCGGATGAACCCGGAGGACGAAGAGCGCACTGCCTTCATAACTGACCGCGGGACTTTCTGTTACAGGATGATGCCCTTCGGCCTCAAGAACGCGGGGGCGACGTACCAACGTCTGGTCAATAAAGTCTTCAAAGACCAGATAGGCCGCAACATGCAGGTGTACGTGGACGACATGCTGGTGATGAGCAAACTCGATTCGGACCACGTGGCCGACCTGACGGAGGCATTCGGCAACCTCTGCCGCCATCAGATGAAGCTGAACCCGGCGAAGTGCGCCTTCGACGTCTCCGCCGGGAAGTTCCTAGGGTTTATGGTGACCCAAAGAGGAATCGAGGCCAACCCGGAGAAGGTCCAGGCCATCCTGGACATGGAGCAGCCAGCCTCCAAGAAGCAAGTGCAGTAACTGACCGGCCGGGTTGCGGCCCTTAGCCATTTTATTTCCAGGTCGGCGGACCGCTGCCGTCCCTTCTTCAAGGTGCTGAGGAAGATGAATGGCTTTGCTTGGACCGAGGAGTGCCAGCAGGCCTTCGAGGAGCTGAAGAAGACGCTCGCATCGCCACCTTTACTGTCCAGACCCGAGGAGGGGGAGGAGCTTACCCTCTACTTGGCGGTTACCCCGGAGGCCGTCAGCTCTGTCTTGGTCCGAACCGACGACCAGGGGCTCCAGCGGCCGGTGTACTATGCCAGCAAACTTCTCCGGGACGCGGAGCTCAGGTATTCCCGGCCCGAGAAACTCGTTTTTGCGCTAATAGTGTCTGCCCAGCGTCTCAGGCCCTATTTCCAAGCGCATCCCATCGCCGTCTTGACGGATCAACCGCTGAAAGCGGTGCTCAGCCGACCCGATACCTCGGGACGATTGGCCAAGTGGGCACTGAAACTCAGCGAGTTCGACATTACATACCGACCGAGGTCGGCCATGAAGGCACAGGTGCTGGCCGATTTCTTGGTCGAATGTGCAGGCTTGGGCAAGGAGCCCGAGGAGGGCCCCCCGGCCCGGTCGATGGAGGTCGGCACCGATGAGCCCGGAGAGGACGCCTGGATCCTCCATGTAGACGGAGCCTCAAACTCCGGCGGAAGCGGAGCTGGGCTCATCCTTGCCAACGGCGACGGGGTTGTCGCTGAGTGCGCACTCCGTTTCCAATTCCCCGCGACAAATAACCAGGCGGAGTACGAGGCACTTCTCGCCGGACTGAGAGTCTCCCGCGAGCTGGGCGTGACCAACCTCAGAGCTTTTACTGACTCCCAGCTCGTAGCGGGGCAGGTGTCCGGAGAGTACGTCGCGCACGACCCCCAAATGGCGAAGTATTTGGAGCTCGTCAGGGCGGGCGCGTCCAAATTCCTCCGCTTCAACATCTTCCACATCCCTCGCGGGGAGAACGCCCGTGCAGACGCCCTCTCCCGGCTGGCGACCCTGCCGGACGCGATGCTGGGACGCGCTCATGTGGAGCGCCTTGAGGTCCCAAGCCTCGAAGCACCGGTGGAGGTCCATCAGGTCAGCCAGGAGCCCAGCTGGATGGACAAGTACGCTGCGTACGTCGTCAGCGGCACCCTGCCGGAGGACCGACAGGCGGCTCGCCTCGTCAGGAAAAAAGCCGCGCGATTTGTCCTGATGGACGGGCAATTGTATCGAAGATCCTACTCCTACCCCCTCCTCAAGTGCATCGGACCCACAGAAGCCAAGCTTGTGCTCCGGGAGATTCACGAAGGCATCTGCGGGAACCACGTGGGGGGCAGAGCATTGGCCTACAAGGCCCTCCGTCAAGGCTACTTCTGGGAGACAATGAAGGAAGACGCCGCCGACTTCGTGAAGAAGTGCGACCGGTGCCAGCGTCACGCCACGGTGCAGCGGCAACCCTCCAACCCGATCTCTCAGCTCTCAGCCCCCTGGCCGTTCGCCCAGTGGGGGATGGACCTCCTGGGCCCATTCCCGCCGGCGTCCGGCCAGCGGAAGTTTTTGATAGTGGCTGTCGACTACTTCACAAAGTGGGTCGAGGCCGAGCCCTTGGCAAGAATCACCGAAGCAAACGTCGCCAAGTTCTTCTGGAAGTCCATCGTCTGCCGCTTCGGCCTCCCCCACACCGTGGTCACCGACAACGGACGCCAGTTCGACTGTCGGGAGTTCGAAGATTTCTGCAGCGACCTCGGCATCAGGCATCGCTTCACCTCGGTGGCGCACCCTCAGACCAACGGGGAAGCCGAAGTCACGAACAGGACCATTCTTCAGGGCCTCCGCACGCGGCTGGACCAAGCCAAGGGCAGGTGGGTCGACGAGCTTCCCAGCGTCCTTTGGGCATACCACACCACCCCAAGGACGGCTACCGACGAAACTCCATTCAACCTCGTCTTCGGAGCCGAGGCGGTCATCCCGATCGAGCTCAGCCTACCCACGCTGCGCGTGGAGCAATACGACGAGACAGAAAACCCGGCCAGGATGATGCTCAACCTAGACCTTCTCGAGGAGACGAGGGACAAGGCCCGAATCCGAATGGCGGCGTACCGGCAACGTGTAGCCAGATACTACAACTCCCGAGTGCGGCCGAAGGTCTTTCGTCCCGGGGACTTGGTCCTCCGACGCGCAGAAGCCTCCCAGCCACGGGAATGCGGCAAGCTTGCACCCAACTGGGAAGGCCCATATCGGGTGGCGGAAGCCCTCCCTCATGGAGCATATTACTTGGAAGAATTGGGAGGTGCCAGGTTCCCCCGGACGTGGAACTCCTCGAACCTGAGAATGTACTACCAGTGATGTAAGGCTCCCAGTTTCTGTAACAAAGCTTCCCCACTTCAAACACTCCCCTCTAACTTCAACAAGAAGGCCTGCGGCATCGAGCTCAGTCCGGAAGATCCTGGGCTTCGGCCTGGAAGGTGGCGCCGAACCCAGTTCGCCCACGCAAGCCCGGAGCACAGCTCAGCAAGCCGCGCAAGGCTTGAGAAAGCCTGCGGCACCGAGCTCAGTCCGGAGGATCCTGGGCTTCGGCCTGGAAGGTGGCGCCGAACCCAGTTCGCCCACGCAAGCCCGGAGCACAGCTCAGCAAGCCGCGCAAGGCTTGAGAAAGCCTGCGGCGTCGAGCTCAGTCCGGAGGATCCTGGGCTTCGGCCTGGAAGGTGGCGCCGAACCCAGTTCGCCCACGCAAGCCCGGAGCACAGCTCAGCAAGCCGCGCAAGGCTTGAGAAAGCCTGCGGCATCGAGCTCAGTCCGGAAGATCCTGGGCTTCGGCCTGGAAGGTGGCGCCGAACCCAGTTCGCCCATACAAGCCCGGGGCACAGCTCAGCAAGCCGCGCAAGGCTTGAGAAAGCCTGCGGCATCGAGCTCAGCCCGGAAGATCCTGGGCCTCAGCCTGGAAGATGGCGCCGTTCCCGGTTTGCCCGCGCAAGCCCGGGGCACAGCTCAGTGAGCCGCGCAAAGCTTGAGAAAGCCTGCGGCACCAAGCTTAGTCCAGAGATCCCGGGTTTCGGCCTGGAAGACGGTGCAGAAACCGTGTTGTTCGCCCAAGCACAAAGGCAACCCAAAATCGGACCTGCTTAAGGTTTGCCTTGCTGCGACGTGACTCAGCGGGCCCCATCCTTCGATTTGAGCAATGGAAGGACCAGGCCTGCAGTTACTTCAGGTGTCCCAGACCGACATCTCAGAAAGAAAAGAAGAGAAAGGTGAGACGAAGCAACAACCAAGGTTTCGATAAAGATCAGATCTTCATTGATATAAGTGGTCGCTACAAGCTGGGAGCCCCGACAGGCCGGGACTCCCCAAAAAACAAAAACTACAGAGATAAAACAAAAAGACAGTGCCGGGTCACTGGGGTGCGGGTTCGGAGCCATCTGCCGGAGGCGCGGGCGCTGCTTCTTCAACTTCTACAGTGGCCGGCTCCTGGGGCTGTTCCGGGGCCGCGGCATCGCTAGTCGACGGCGCCGCAGGTGCCGCTTTGGCCGCGCCGGGAGCCCTGCCCTCGCCCCCTGGCTTCCTGCCGCCGACGACGACCCCGCTCAGGTCCAGCTGGGGGAAGAAGGCCCCCACCTTCTCCCGGCACATCCGGAACCCCTTCAGGAAGGAGTCCACGGCGGCCTCCCGGACCTCCGACGTGAACTCTTCGGAGGCCCGGAACTTGGGGACGGCCTCTTGCGCTTCTCGCTTGGCCGCCTCCAGGAGCCCGTTGACGTAGGCGCTCCGGTCCTTCGCCGCGGCCACCTCTCGCCGGGCCTCCTCCAGCTGGCGCTCCAGCCATTGGGAGTGGGCCTGCAGGCGGGCCTTCTCCGCCGCCTCCTCCTCGGTCCGGCGCTGGTTGGAGGTCCGCTCCTCCGACAAGGAGGCCTCCAACTCCTTGTTCCGCTCCTCGGAACGCGTCAGGTCGGACTGGAGGGCTTGCTTCTCGGCTCGCAGCTCGGCCCCCTTCTCCATCAGATCCTTCACGTCGGCCGCGAGCTTGCCGAGCTTCAGCTCCCGATCGGAGTCCCTCTTGGCGTTCCCTACGAGGTAATTCCTCAGTAAGAGGACATCGTTCCCGATCTGCAGTGGCAAAAACGACGCACGTCAGAGCAGAGGCAGAAAGCCTCGAGGTTGAAACAAGGAAGAAGAGGAAGCTTGCACTTACCGTGAAAAGCTGAGGAAGGATGCCGAGCAGAGCGTCCGCATAGTCTCGGCCGCCCCGAGCTCGGCGGTCCCGGGCGGTGGAGGCATACTCCATCATCTTCTCCGCCAGTCCCCTGTCGAGGATGACCGAGTCCCGGTGGGAGATCACCGGTGCCGGACCCTTCGGGCCGGCCCCTGCGGTAGCTACCCCCTCAGCCGGAGCCGCAACCGACGGGCCGGTGGTCGCCACAGACGGCGCTGTCGGGCTGGCGGCGATGACAGGCCCGGAGACAGGCGGAGCGGCGGGCGCTGGAGCTCTCTCTGCGGCGCCGCCAGGTCGCGTGGCCGAAGTACCAGGAACCCCGCCCTGAGGTGGCCTGGGCGGGGAAATGGCAGCAGCTGGGTCGGGCACGGTCGCCGCCACGACCTCCCGGCTCGTCTCTGTACGAGCCCTCTTCGCTGCGGGCTCATCCACCTCCACGACGTCCCGCTGGGCCGCCCCCTCCAGGAGGTTCTCCAAAGAAAACTTCATCCCTGCAAAATGAAAAAGACAGAAGGTCAGACAGCTCGATCTTAAAGAAAGAGGGGGAGGCAGAAATCAATGCGGGGCCAAATCTCACCAGTCTCACGGATGGGACTGATGCCGGCCTCATAAAGGTTCTGCTCAGAGAGCAGAACCTCGAGCGCCGGGACCACGTCACTCAGGAGCTGGGTGTAGGACTCCTGGTCCGCAGACTCCACTCGGAAATTCCGGTTCGGCGACCGGTCCGGTTCGCTCCAGGCCCAATCGACGTCGTCGACCGAGGCGAAGAAAAACCGGCTCTTCCATCCCTTGACCGAGGAAGGGAGGTCGAACCGGAGACACCTAGGCCGGGGCGAGATGTACCACCAGCCGTCATCGGTGGAGCACTTCTTCAGGATGAACAGGGCCCTGAAGAGAGAAAAACGGGCAACGAACCCGTGAAAGTGGCAGAAGACAATAAAGGAGAAAATGACCCGGATGGCATTAGGAGCCAGCTGGGCCGGGACGAGCCGGAAGTGGCTGAGGAAGGAAAGAAAGAAAGGGTGCAGAGGAAAACGAAGACCCCCGAGGAGGAAGTCTTCGTAGAAAGCAATGCGGCCGGGGCCACTCATGGTGACGCGCTCCCCGGACCGCGGAGCAAAGAGACGGATAGACCCCGGGATGCCATAGGCATCCCGGAGCAGAGAAAGGTCGCCTTCGGTCATGGTAGAAGCATGACCGGAGGGACCGGCGGGAAGAGATGGCGGAGCAGGAAGAGAAGGCAAGGCAGGAAGGGAACGGAGGGGCACAGCAGGTGCAACGGAGGGGGCCGGATCCCCCTGGGGATGCCGATGGTGATCCCCCCGGGTTGCAAACGCCGGCGGACCTCCTCGGAATCACCTCCTCACCTGAGGAGGAAGAAGAAGATGGAGTCCTCGGCCGGGATGGACCGGCCTCGTCCGGGTTGGAAGAGACATGGCGACGGCGTGCCATGGAAAAGAAAGGAACAGAAAGATCGGAAAAGAAGTGGGAAAGAAGGAGGAGGGCTAGAGAAGGAGAAGAAGGCACTCACCGAAAATGCACAGACGAGCGCGAGCAGCAGAAGTTGTTAGCCTGCAGCAAACCGCCCACGAAGCAAGGGAAAAGGCCTCGTTCTGGAAAGTCCCCTCCCTTTCAAACTCAGCCGACAGCAGCCGTACCCATCATTCCGCCTCCGACCACTGGATGGTCGCCACGTGGGCGCACGCCCGACACCGATGCCTCGTTAGCAGAGTAACGGCCTCTGCCCTGAAGCGACGCATTGATTACGGGCAAGTGGACGACGCGTGGCGGCTCCCTATAGGTCTTCAGCCGCATCGAGCCACGACGAGCGAGGATCGTGGCAATTATGATGCAAGATCTTCGCCTCCCCACGTCATGTCCGCATTTAATCCCGACGTTCCGTTCTACGGTGCCCCGACGGAACGGCGGGCTGGGGGGCAACTGTTACAGCCGTGACAGTGACGTGGCCAGGCTCAGGTATCGCCGAATGAGAGCAAGCCACGTGTAAGTTTCCCCGCCGGAGTCAGCGCCACGTCCACAAAGCTAGGATCGGCATACCGCACCACCCGACGACTGCCTGAAGCAAACCGCCCTCGCCGAGGTCGAGCTCGGCCCGGAGTTCCTCTACCACCTCATTGGCGCCCGGGCCCGGAGGGGTCCGCCCGAGTGAGGTCGGCCGAGATCGGGCGGCCCCCTGCCGCCTCGCCAGGTGTCCACCCAGGAGGGGTCCACCGAAGCCGAGGTCGGCTGGTCCTTCGCCTTTCGCCAGGTGGCCACCCGGAGACGGGCCCACCTCGGCCGAAGCCAGGCGACCTCCTGCCACCTCGCCAGGTGTCCACCCAGGAGGGGTCCACCTGAGCCGAGGTCAGCTGATCCTTCGCCCTTTGCCAGGTGGCTACCCGGAGACGGGTCCACCTCGACCGAAGCCAGGCGACCTCCTGCCACCTCGCCAGGTGTCCACCCAGGAGGGGTCCACCTAAGACGAGGTCGGCAGATCCTTCGCCCTTCGCCAGTGGCTACCCGGAGACGGGTCCACCTCGACCGAAGCCAGGCGACCTCCTGCCACCTCGCCAGGTGTCCACCCAGGAGGGGTCCACCTAAGCCGAGGTCGGCAGATCCTTCGCCCCTCGCCAGTTGGCCCCCGGAGACGGGTCCAACTCAGCCGAGGTCAGACCGCTCGTACGGAGAGGCCCCCGGGGAAGGAGACTGGTCCCGAGGCCATCCCCCGGGCCGTACCGACCCCAGACGGCGTCCCGTACGGAGGGCGGCGGCACGCAGAACGTCACTTGCATCGGCCCGACAGGTCCCGCAGCCGAGAGACCCGATCCTGACGGAACAGGCCCCATAAACGGGTGGCACCCACGCTCGGGGAAGAGAGCGCTCTCACGGAGCCCGAGGCCTGACGACCGGCCGCTCTGCCAGCGCCGCCCTCCCTCTTTTTCTCTTCTGTCTTTGCCTTTTCCCTGCTGGGCCCGGCGGACGAGGTCGGAAAGCCGCCTGGCACCCTTCACCAAGAAGGGAAAAGAGAAGAGGACGGGGGAGGAGGGTTCCCGAGGCAGAAAAAGACAAACGCGCGACGGAAGGGGATAAAGAAGGAAGAATCTGGGGACGACAAGGTAAGCCAAATTAGCCTGGGGACAAGGAGGAAGCACGGGCACAAGGCCTTGCACCGAGAGAAAAACCAGAGATCCCGAGAGGGGAACACTGGGCGTGAGTTCGACAAGCAGGCCCAGCCGAGATTCCGGTCCCCAGAGCGCTTCCTTCACCAATTAACTCTCTAGATCTGGGACCCTTTCGAGGGTCCGGGTGGGAGAGTCTGTTCCTTCTCGTCGTCTACTGACTTGACCGTCGGAGCTCCCTCGCCGGGATCCCCGGCCAGGGTCTTCTAACCCCTTTGTTGCAGGTTCTCCGCAGGAAGGGAGGCTCCCTCGCCAGGCGGTCAGGAAGGATCGGCTGATCCGTGGCACGGGCGCGGCGACGAGAGCGGCAACAGGTTGTATCATTTATATGATCATCCGGCACAATATTATAAGGCATACACTGAGTGTAAGTATCATCATCATCTTCTTCCATCCTTTTTTCATGTCATACAAGTCTCTAGATTTTGTCTTAATAACAGTAGCTCATTCTTTATCTTTCGAGTATTGTACATAAAAAACTTGTCGAGCTTGAGATGAAAAAATAAATGGATCATCCTTCAATAACACACCCATATGTATCAATCTTGAAAAATTGACAAGTATGAATCCGTTTGAGTCCTTTTTCAAACCTCTCGGTGTATTTATATCCACCCAATCGCATCGAAATAATACAACTTTAAAATTTTTATAATAATCCAACTCCAAAATATCTTTAAGTATACCATAATAAGATTTTTCATCTGCTTCAACCATAACACCACTGTTTTGAGTTTTCCTAAGTTTCTCGCGCTCCTTGGTATGAAATTTAAAGCCATTTATAATAAAACCATTATATTTGTTCACAATATAATTTGGACCTCTGGCAAGTGCTATTAGTTCTGCTGAACTATTTTTCTCCATTAGTACCGGTACCTAGAAAATATAATATCAATTATCGATCACTTATTCGATGTTAAATGTATATAAAATTATTATACGACTTATATATACTAACCTGATTGGCAAGCCAACTAGGGAATAACTCAACCAACCATCTTTGTTCAATCCTTGGATTAGGACGAGTGGAATGATTGGCTCGTCGTTGTACAAATAAAAATTTACTGCAATACATAACGGTGTGCTTGTGACATGGATTTATGGTCAAGAACAATACTTTCAGCTTTTCCTATAAATCTTGTGGATGATGCAAATTTGTATAGATCTGTATTCTCCATAGTATCACCATGATGTTGAGGTCGATTGAATACAGTCTCTATACTTTCGAGATATCTTGAACAAAATGTTAAACACTCTTCAGCAATATATCCCTCTGCTATTGAGCCCTCAAGATGGGCTTTGTTTTGTACATAATCCTTCAAACGTACAAGATACCTTCAAAAAGTATGATATTTATATCACATTAAATAATAAAAAAGATATATAAATTATGAAATTTAAGTTTTACAGTATTACCTCTTGATAGGGTACATCCATCTGTACTGTACCGGTCCACCATGTTTAGCTTTCGAAGTTAGGTGAATGAGTAAATGAACTATAATCATAAAAAACCCAGGAGGAAAAATCTTTTCCATCTGACATAACGTAAGTATGACTTGAGACTGCAACTGATCAAGCTCCTGAGGATCAAGAACCTTAGAACATAATGCCTTGAAGAATGATGATAACTGAAAAATAACCGTAATAACTTGTTTCGGCATTAACGACCTTAAAGCCAATGGAAGAATATCTTGCATTAGTATATGTCCATCATGACTTTTAAGATTTGAGATTTTTTGCTCTTTCAGATTTACACATCGTGAAATATTTGATGCATATCCATCAAGAACCTTGATATTATTTAAAACTGCAGGAAGAGATCTTTTTCTCGACTAGACATTGTATAATATGCATGAGGGATATAAGTTTTATCATTTGCAAGCACTTGTGGATGAAGTGCATGTCGAATGCCCATTTCTTTTAAATCAAGATGCGTCTTCATGTTATCTTTAGTCTTTCCATCAAGATTTAATATTGTTTCAATCAAATTATCACAAACATTCTTTTCTATATGCATAACATCAAGATTATACCGGAGTATATTATGCTCCCAATAAGGTAAGTCAAATAATATGCTTCTTTTCTTCCATAATTGTTTAGTATGCTAATGGGCATATGCTGTGATTATATCATCATCATTTTTAACTTCAAAAAAATTATCCGGATCCTCGAACACTACTGTATCTAAGGTGCAAGTATTGACTTCCTCCGATACTTCTTCTTGTACTGAAGTCTTAACATCATCTCTTCCTCACTTTTTAGAGGACTTTGTCATCTTGCCGTAACTGTGTCTGATATCAAGCATTTGTCTACGAATATCAGAAATAGAAGGTAGAATTTGAGCAGATCCCAACTCTATAGTACCATCGAATAAATCATTCTAAAATCGAAATGGATAATTTGCCTCCAACCATCAATGATATCCCATATAACAGAACTTTCCTCCATATTTTAACCAAATTGAATGGGTTGATTCACCACAAGAAAGACATGCAACTCGTCCCTTAATGCTCCAGCCAGACAAATTAGCATATGCAGGAAAATCGTTAACAGTCCATAATAGAGCTGCCCGCAGATTGAATGTTTAGCCATTCGAAGCATCAATTGCACTGATACCTTCCCACAATTGTTTCAATTCATCTATTAAAGGTTGTAAAAAAATATCAATATCATTGCGTGGACCCTTATCACCTGGAATAACCATTGATAAAATAAGTGAAGATTGTTTCATGTATATCCATGGTGGCAAATTATAAGGAATCAGAACAACTGGCCAGGTGCTATAGACAGAACTTAAGGTCCTAAATGGATTGAACCCATCACTGGCTAAACCCAACCTGACATTACGAGCATCAGATGCAAAATCAGGATGTCTGTCATCAAATGCTTTCCATGCTAAACTATCTGCTGGGTGTCTCAGCATTCCATCTTTTGTACAGCTTTCATCATGCCATCTGATTGACGAAGCTGTCTTTGATGATGCGTAGATCCTTTTCAATCTAGGTACAAGAGAAAAATAGCGTAATACTTTCGTCGGCTTTTGTTTAATTTGTGTTGCATCCAATTCATCTAATCCCTTCCTCTCATTTTTTTTTGCTTCGTCCATCGTGAACATCCACACACATGGCACGAGTCTTGATCGGCATGTTCTTCCCGATATAATATACAATCATTTGGACAGCTATGAATCTTTTCGTATCCAAGATCCAATTCATTTACTAGTTTTTTGACTTCATAACAAGATGTTGGTAAACTAGTACATTCAGGAAATGCATCATTTAACAACTTGAGCAACATAGTAAAACTCTTCCCAGACCATCCATTCAAGTATTTTATATGAAACAAATGTACAAGAAAAGAAATTTTTAAAAAGTTCTTGCAACCGGCATATAATTCTTGATCTGTATCTCTTATCAGCTTCTGATAACGATCTGTTCCAACATTAGTTGGGGGTATCGGCTCTCCATCATGTACAGATTCAGTAAATATAGGATTCTCAGGTAACCCAGCTGCTACTTGTCCTCCACTGCAATATCCAGATTGTTGAGTACCATATTTAAAAGCATCTCTGAGCAAACTCCTAATATCATCATCTCTTGCAAGATTTTTATATTGGTTACTAGATCCAAAATCAGGTATATGTTTCATGTTAGAGGTTTGGTTACATGTAGATTGTAACATTGACTTTCCATGAAAAAACCACTCAGTATAACCTTTTAAAAAATCATTCCATACCAAATGTTCTTCAACAATATTTGGATATTGAGAACTGGAATTTACACATTTTCGGCATGGACATAAAATCTTCCCATTGATAATACTTCTCTCCATACCAAAATTTAATGAAATTCTGTACTACATCCAGATATTCTTTGCTATTCCTCGATTTAGTTATCCAACTCTTATCCATTGTAAGATTAAACTAACTGAAATAAATAAATATTCATAAAAACAGAATAAATTTAAAATAAGTTTATTCAATAAATCAATTATAATATTATTAAATGCACCCTATCACCAACTAATAGGTAAAGAGGTCCTATCACATTCAAGAATTGCATTAATTATATAGGTCATTTACAGTAACCAAAGGATACGTAATAGAAGTTCCACAAAAATTTTGGCAGCATTTCCTCTTAGTTCTCCCCATACAAATAAATATGTATGAGGATAACTAAAAGGAAATGCTATCTGAAATATATCTGAAACTCTATCCATACCGTTTGATTACTGTATCTATAAAATTATTTGCAATTCTCAAACTATCCAAACTGGACATTCAATTGACCACTGTACATATTTCTCCCATCCGTACAAAAATAAAATAATTGTACGGATGCTATAGAATATGTACTTTAATCAATTGACGGGTCTATATTTCTATGCAATGCAAGTTTTTTAAAAAATATCTAAAATATCATAATTGATCGTAACAAAGCTACAGATGGTATTGAAATCAAATATTTGTAATAATGAAACTAACCTTAAAGTATAACATGTTCAGTAAGATGCAGGTATATACCAAGAAATTTATAAATAAACAGAAATAATCTACTAAGGAATAGAACAATAAATAATAAAAAATAAGGAGGCTCAGTTATATACTATTTAATCTGTAACTAAATCAAAACGACTACAAGATTGTTACCATTAGAAACAGTTGAAAACTTCGTGAGAACTAATAAGACCAAGAAATAGAATACTAGGGCAAAAAAAATCAAAACCTGCAACCAGTGCAGGCTTTGGTAGGCATGAGCATTACCAGATCTGATATGATCAGTCCTCGCCCAACTTGATAAAACAATGACCCATGATCAAAGGGTCACTTTTTCTATGTGTCTCACAAGGGAAGCTTGATTGAAACCTTCTATCCATGATAAAAAAGCCCTTCCAACCTCTAAAGAAATAATGTCTGGTACAGACAATAGGTCATATCCATGTTCAACACCATGTGCATGACAAAGTAATGAATGCTTGAGCGTTATTGATATGGTAAGGAAGGATGGAAGGTAAATACAGGGTCATCATTATGCTCACGAGGGAAGACTTTTTTAGATCTTTGGGCACCAACTTCTTCTACAAAAGATGATAACATGGCTAACTAGCTAAGAAAGGATATAAGATTTATGTGACTAGAATTTAATTGACAAAGTGTCAATTGAATTATGCATTGCTGGAACATTTTTTTTTTTGGTAAACAAAAAGGGTGGGATAAATCCGACGACACCACTAAGATATACCTAATTATCATGGGCTTCAGAGAATAATTTTCGAATTTAATCGAGTTTTCTATAGAGTCATGTCTTGAACTCGTGATCTGTTGGTTGTGAGGCAAGATCCCAATAGATAGCCCAGGCGATGGCCGAACATTCTTTGATTTGTCTTCCTTTCTTATTTGTCAAAATCATGTAATTAGTCAAAGAAATTTCCTATCACCTAAGAATGGTACACCTTAGCATTAGTTTCTGGCTTAGCCTAAAACCGAAATGGGTCATACCATCAGCATATTGCAGGATCGAGAAATTTATATTTAATGCGTGTTTCGTGAGATGAAGGATTAAAAGAGAGAAATTTCATTGAGAAAAGATTTTTTTTTTTTTTTTGGTAGAGAAATGATCCTTTGTTCTTACCAAAGGATCTTTTAATTGCATGTCTCTTATACATCACTACTTTTAATTTCATCTCATACTATTCTTACTCCCTCAAAAAAAAAAAGAAAAAAAGACTGAAGATAAAACCCTAAAACCCTCTTTCGTAGTCATTGGGTGTACGTATGTATCCAAGCATGCTAGCTCCCGACTTCCCTTCATGTTATAAATTTTCAGTGATTTCTCTACTTTTGCATTCAACAGAGTTGAAAAGTTAGCACAGGCAACGAGTAAGAGCTTTTAATTATATCTAAATATAGATAAAAATTTATGCATCACAATATACACGTAAAGAAAACAACAAATAAGATCGGTATACTTGAATGTAACAAAAATAACAAAAAAAATTAATCGATCGGAAGAAAAAAAAAACCTGTGGGATACAACAAATAAGGCCGATGGAGCAGGCAGGGCAGTGGGTGGGAGGCAGGGGCTTCGATCGATGGGCCGGTAGGGAGGAGGTGGTGGTCGGCTCGGGCAACGTACCATAGATGAAGGAGGAGGGAGAGGGAGGAGGAAGAAAAGGGTTAGGGGCGGTAGCGGATGGATCGAATGAAAACTAGGGCTCGGTCAGAGGAAAAGAGGGGAGGTCCGCGACGCTGATTCCGTCGATGCTTTTAAGCGTTGGCGGGTTGATGAGCATACCGATGCTTTTCAAAAGCATCGACGGATTCCTGAATGGCGACGCTTAAAAGCATCGGCGGATTTCAAAGAATGCCGACACTTTCAAAAAACATCGGCGAGTTTCTAGATCTTTCATGAAGTGTCTGGGAAAAAATGGCCGAGAAATCTCTATTTTACTGTGGCATGGATCTTGTGAAGCGCCGGGAAAAAATGATAAGGAAATCTCTGTTTTACTGTAGTGTGGATCCCTGCCATCCATTATTCGTTGGTCCCCCAAGCCACATCCGCCTACTTCTTCCGGAGAAAAACATCGATGAGAACGGTTTTCTGACTGCAGAGAAGCCTTAAAAGAAGCCCCAAACCCTGAACGTTACAGCAAGTTCAGCAACAAGCTAATTAAGCATGTAAATCAATTAGTAGCACCATAAAATTAGCAGATAGACAACGAAGATAACCTCTTCTAAACCAAGTTTCACGTACGGTCCTTCTCTGAAGCGAGAAGGGATCCTTTTTATTGAAGTTTTTGAGAAGCATGATAATACTGATCAAAGTGGACGTGGACGCTGGTGTTATCGTTAAATCATCCATGATATTATATGCCACGATATCATTTACAAATCCATCTCCACTACAATTAGTTTCAATCTTTTCAGACGTAAAATTCACATGCATCTCTTCTCTCATCAAATTCTCGCACGTAAAATTCTCATGCATCTCTTCTCTCATCAAATTCTGGCACAAGGGACGGGAACGAGGAGAATCATCCCGATGGTTGCAGTAATAACAGCAATAGTACCTCTTAGTTGCTGAGGGCCCTGGTAGGAGAGGCGTGGGATGAAAGTTTGATGGTAACAATACCGTAGGATCAAGGAGTAAGTTCTTATACTGGGTACGTGGTTTGGAAGTAGATGTCATCCAGCCTCTCTACGCTCCGATAGATATGTTAGCAACGGAACACACCATGCGTTCTTTGGTCAGGAGTTTTATGATGGGTATTGCCAAAAGGCTGAAAATAAAATCTACCACCTCTTTGCTAGCTTCAGCTAAAAGGACTTCGTGGGAGGACTCGTCTATGAGAAGCTTTAAGCTCATCTTTCTTCTGGCCATGTTAATTACGGTGCTGCGGAGGAATGGCCTGGGTTTCAGATAAAGTCTAAAGCTTCAATTGTGAAGTGGTATATAGCCTCTGGTTGCGACGAAGGCCCGCAATATATATCTCTCTTGCCGACGTTCTCGCTTCCGATTTCTTGTTACCTAGCGTATCGGGACCATATATTTCTCCGTTTAATCTCTGACGCTGCTCTCGCTTCCGCCTTTTTAAAAAAAAAAAAAAAATCAAAGCGTATCAACATATATTCTACGTAATTATCGCAAGGTGAAAGCGTAATGGCACCATCCATGCATGGTGCAGGTACCTAGGAATTAGCTATTAACATATAAATTTGAATAAATAAATATTAGAAATCAAAATAATGCTATACCATCGAAATAGAATGTGAATGAGGTCAATTAGAATCTCTACTACGTAATTATCTATCTATATTATGTTTTCTTTCTTCGAAACGATTCGCCTCGAATTCTGTCTCAATGGCCCCTATACAAAGTTGATCATGGCCTCACAGCTCTACCTGTCCAACTTCTTAAAATGCTTTTATCGCAAAATTATAGTGGTGTTCTTTCAATGCTTATCCGTCGGGAAGAAAATAAATCGTTCACTAAGTTTACCACGTCCGTTCGTCTGATTCGATCATCCAAACGTTGAAAATAAAACCTGGCAGCAAATTGGATGTTTCGTGGTTGGAGGTCAGAAAAAGGAAATTAAAAAAACTACTTCAAGCAAGTTACAGACGGAATGATATTTTCCGGTGATTAAAATGCATTTTTCCAACTCCGCGAGGTCATAAGTGCCATTTTAAGCAGATATCGAAAGAGCCGAGCTTCTTCATCGACGGTTGTGTTTGGCTTTTGCTTAATAAAGTTAGGATGGAGAACAAGTTTTGTAGAAGGATGGGAAAATAACCAGTTAGCTGAGTGTTACCAGCCGTCAATTAGCTGGATTTAAGCTTGAAAACCTCATCAGAACAATACCAGAGTCGCACTAATTAGCTTGTTTCTAGTCCAGTAAGCTAATAATCGAGACAAGAATTTCCAAGCCACGCCATTAAATCGAGCACCAGGCCGCAAAAGAATAGCTCACGGTACACCTGGTTGCAATTTAGTGCAATCACATTCACCAAAATTTTAAATAAGATAAAATTTTGAAGACAAAAATGTTCTTTACGTGCATGCTAATACATGGCACATACACGCATTCGACCCGTATCAAGCAGTAGAATCGATATTTGAGGTCGCAATAATTGATAAGAATTGCACGATAAGTATTTCTTTACCATTCCCTCCACCCCAAACAAAATCTGTGCGAGGGAACTAAAAAACACAAACTCCGATTGAAAATCCAACATGTACAAGTACTACATAATATATTTGGAACATAATCACATGCATATATATTATCTGACCTTAGGGGCCACCGAACATTTCATGACATTAACTTGGGCCACTCCCTTGGAATAAAAGCAGCCATCGAATCATTTAGCAATGCCTGAGAATCTATAACCAGGGATTACCAAGAAAGGTGAAACCAATTAAAGAAGCAAAATAAACATACGGCCGTCTGATACAGGTCACTGTATCAATACATATCTAATCTCAGATCTGAAGGGACTTAGCAGGATGCCCTCAGAGAAGTGACTTGCTAGGATTTTGGCCGCACCATCTTTCATGTAGTAACGTCAACAAGCTAGGCGAGAAGACATCACTTAGAGCCGTGCGTGAGATCAAACAAGCCCTCAACAAATTCAGTGCCTGCAATTGAAAAAAAAAAAAAAAAAAATGCACAAACCAGATAAAAAACAATTCACAATTAATAGGAAGAAATGAATTACATTTAGCTGCCACTGGTAAAACCTTTCAGCCAATTACATTGAGCTGCTTAGTTGATATTTTATTAGATGAATGCAGAAAAGAAGAAAAAGAAGGTTTGGACTTTGGACCCCGATTCACATTTTGCTTTGTATGATAGTGAGTTAATCTAGCTGCAAAATGGAAATGCTCCGGAACGAAGAGCTCCAATAACTTCCCATACTTTGGTGCAGGATAGAACCAAATTCAATAAAACAAAAGTTTTATGAAACCCTGGGGTTACAGTAATTGATCAGAAACCAAGAACCAAGGCAACAAGGCAAAAGACTCATTGTAGCTAATCATGGAATGGTTCACAGATTTTGATAACAATGGATTGCTCACGGCACCATTTTTGAGAGTTGAACATGGACAGGAAACTCAAGTAGATAGCATAAAAATTCAATTTCAGAACTCACCTCTGCTTCTCCCAGGCTGGCATGTGCCTCCTCTAAACTGTTGATTGGTACCGTCAATTTGTTGATGACATGGACGACTGAAATGGGTGAGAGTGGAGTCACCTCCATCTCTTCTGTCACCATGAACGTCGTCATCCCGTTAGCAAAACCTCCTCCAGTTTCAGTTCCAGAGGTCCGCAACTTTGGGTTCATTTCATAGCACCTGTCATTAGTCTTTATACCATCCCCGGATTGATGACACACTTCCATCGTTTGTGGGCACATTTCACCAATATCTAACAGCTGGTTGTTACAACCAAAATAAGGAGCAAGCTTTGGAGCCAATAGCATATCACAGCACTTCTTAGACTTTACGTAATTATCACTATTGCTTAAGAGCTCGACACTCTCATATAGATTGTCAATGCAACCCAGGGAAGATTGCTTGTCCAGGAGCTTTACAATGGATCCCAAAGGAAAGGTGAGGAAACTGAATAATTGATCCACCAAGTCTTCCCTTGCCTCCGCATACACTACCTTGTCACTCTCTTTGCATAGGAAAAGTTTTACATTTATTTTCTTGGAATCAATGGCAGTTGATCTATATCTCACCCTGCTTTGAATTATGACTGCCATCATTGACTTCAGTGACTTCTCCGCATCATCAATCATGTCTGGCTCTTGCAAAAATATGTCTGTCAAAGGCCTTTTCGATAACAACGATCTCTTAAGCAATCTCAAAACCTACATAACATTTCATTGGTGTTGTGAATTTAGAGACATCATCTTTCAGGAAAGGTTTATTTCAGAGGCAATCAAAACTGACTTTTTGACAATGGAAAAAGACAGTTAGACTTGATAGTATTCCTGTAAAATGAAGTTTAGATTTAAAACTTCTCACCAAGGGGATTCAGTTTCAGTGCAGGGCCTGAACTTGTGCAACTGCTTCTTGGCTTGATTTTAAGGGCAACATGATACATACATGGCAGGCCAACTTGGGACAGGAAAGCAGAAGGGCAAGCTTGTATAGGTTTGCAGGGCACTAGGTGCAGCATTGCAGGATGATCCACAAGAAGTATGGTGCAAGGCAAAGGTTGTAGGCCATGATGCAAGAACAGTTGCTGAAGAATACTGTAAGATGGCATGTTTGAAACAAAACTTCAAGAGAAGTACGCCCAACTCCAGCATTTTGAAAAATTCGCATATCAAAGATGTACAGAGGCAAGATGGTTAAATACTTGTATTGGAAATCAGAGAGCACAATTTCCTTCTAAAACAAAAGTTGCATTCCTTCATCCCTTGGTTTATTGAGAGGGGAAAAACATCATTGGACCTCTTTAACAGATAGCAGCTTTCAAAGACTGAAGATCACCAGTAAACAAGTTTCAGTTAAAAATAAAGATTTTGAGGAGTTCACAGGGCGTCATGGGTGTAAGTCCCTTCAGATCGCAAGGTCCAGGTTTCATGAGGCAGAACCTCTGTTGGAGGTGCTGGGATTGTCAAGGGATGGGATCCCAGGTTGAGCACTCTCCAATATGAGGTTTTAACCCCACTCCTATCCATCATTGCAGGTAATAGAGAGGATGAAGTCCTTTGATTGACTTTCAAACGTGCCTTCCTATAATTCACAATGAGATGGGCCACACCGGCGAGTCCTGATTACGGTCACTTGACTAAGGGCTAAATTCAGGGTACCTTAGCTAGCACTTGGTGTCATAGAAGCCCCTTGGGGAGGACTTTGGCCCCATAACTAGGATGCACAGTATCGCGAAACCATGTGTACTTTGTTCCCATCCCTTCTTCAAGTTTTCCTAATCAGGTGGTAGAGTTTTGGAAGACTCTTGGTTAATGAGGTCCGTTCTGAATAAAATGATCCCCATTGAGGATCAATAGTGATTTTCTTCCATACATGCATTTAAAGTAAATTAAAGTATGAGAAGTCTGGTTTGATTACATTAAAATTTGTTTGACATGTTTTACTCCGTCTGTCATGGGGTCCAGATTGCAAAGTAACATCCAAGCTCCCTTAGCTGTGGATTTGAGATTGATGCCAAAAATCACCCCCATGCACATTGCATGCTATTCCATGCAGGTTATACAAGGGGTACACATGCAACCATGATAAGGAGAAAGCAAGTTAATAACTATTCCAGTTTTGGAAAAGCACATGTTGTGAAGAAGAAATGCAACAGCCTATGTGTAGACAAGCAGATCAGAACCAAATCAAGTCATCTATTCCTAAGCAAAGCTATCAGAGATAAAGATCCTTGAAACCCCCTTTCCTTCCCTAAACACAAAAAGGAAAAAAAGGTATAAACAATAGTAATCTCATGTCCCAAACAACGCCACTACCATTGCTTGTACAACTTTAAGCCAATTCCAAACCTTTATAACTCCTCATTACCTAATTGTTTGTGAATGAAACATTTGCTTTATGAGTGAATTAAAAAATTCATCAAATTACCATTTAACAAATGTGATGCATGCTCAAAAATGGTCAATTTATTACCTATATTATTGGCCAGTCCAGGGCATATACAAAGGTCAACTCCCTAATTGCTTAAGTTTTGTAATAATACTTTCCCTAAATAATTCCTTCCACTCCTTCCACTCTGCTAATTCTATGCTTAGGACAATCTAGCTGGTTACAAAATGATAAAAATAAATTTTCCTAGTTAATAATACTTTGCCCTAAATAATTCCTTCCACTCTTTGGACCCTGCCAAATCTAGGCTTAGGATAATCTAGCTGGTTATAAAATGATGATTGCTTTTTCCTGACTAATAGTACTTTTCCCTAAATAATTCCTTATGCACTTTCCACTCTGATAATTCTATGCTTATGACAGTCTAGCTGGCTATAAAATGATCGATGCATTTTCCTAATACTAGAGGTTGCAACCACAAAAAAAAAAAAAAATCTTAAAAAAAAAAAAAAAAGTTAACGTTACAGGCAATAAATGTTTTTGGTTGTTCAAGTTTTAGACATAATAAGAACAGATGGACATTCTTTTCTTTTCATCAGTATTAAACCAACATTCAGACTCAAATTTAAGTGGTTGACTAAAAAACTCCCTGTATAGGGAGTGGTAAAAGCTAGTGCCTTCTTGCTAGAGCAAAGTGCAACATACGTACTGCTTGCTATAGAACCAGAAAAATTTACTACATCAAGCTATGTGGCCACAAAGAGTTGTTATATTGGAGGTCTCTAAGCTGATTTTACATGCCAATATATATCATCAAACAAACATACTGATGCAGGGCAGAAAGGGGAAGGAGGGAGAAGTAGAGGAAGAAGTAGCAGAGGAGGTGTAAGAGAAATGAAGAAGGCGAAAAAGAAGGCAGAGGAGAAGGCAACCCTATATTTTGTATTCTCAAATCTCAATAATGCAAATTGCATTCTTAATTAACATACTAATAGATTTATATAGGCAACCTAAAACCTGAATAAGAGTCCACATGAAATTCTAATTCTAGATTCCCCAAATTCTAGTCTTAGAGTTCACATAAAAATAAAATTCCTGAACCGCCAAATAAAATATATTTTTAAATTTCTATTTTGTGTCTAACATAACTGCACCTAAACTTCTTATTGGACGGTCCTCCATGACATGACCTGGCATGAAAATTGTGAAAGAATATATCTGTCAGGAAGTAAAATAAATGCACTGAACAACCCTTAAAACCATTGAGTTGACAACATCAGCACCTAAAATTGCATGTTCCTTACATCCCTTTACCCGACAAATGATATTCAGTGCCACATAAAACTATGCTTCAGTATTTTCTTTGCTGAGAGACTCGAGCTTGAAATCCTAAACAAATATTTCTTTGAAACTTTCATAACTTGCATGTTGTCTCAACTGAATGTTGCATTTTGCTGAAGACTCATACATGGATTTTATCCTTTTCTTTTACCAGTGCACCATTTACATATTAATTGAACTTCCAAAAGCCAATAACAGGTTGGAGTTCTATCTCTTATGATCAGACGTTGATTTACACTGTTTTGACTAATGCAAGTGGAAGAAGGATTTCTCTGTTTACCTCTGTATGTGAGAGTTTGTTGGAGTGTGCCTCTGTGAGAGAGAGAGAGAGAGAGAGAGAGAGAGAGAGTCTGATCCATTCAATGTAAGAAGAGTAATTGTACGCAAGACAATTTTCCTTTTAATTCTACTTAAAAAGGGGAAAAAAGATTATGCCATTTTTTATTTCCCTATTCAAACAAAGAAAAGAGCCAAAAGACATGAACAGTACCAACTGGAACAATCATTAAACCAAGTCTTGCAGAAAAAAGAATTTCATAAAAAAATGAGTTACTGAAATATTGTCAGATCCCAATTAAGCAATTTTCATTAAAGCCTAAGATTTCAAATATTTACCATAACAGAAGAGACAATGGATATATTATATATATATTTTAAAAAAAAAAAAACAGAGACAGAGAAAGATGAACTCACCTCCTCTGCACCCAATTCCACGTTCCTCTTCTCCAGAACACTTCCATCTTCGATCCCAAGCTTCTGGAGCAAGGCCAGGCTCGCACCCGTCGAAACCGGCTTCACCAACAAATCATCGCTGACAATGAAGCTCGTTGGCCCCCTGACGAACACTCCGTCCGATCCCTCCGCACCGTCGAAATTGATCGCAAGAACCGGCACCTCCATGACCTTCCCACAGGGGCACCGAACTCCGGGAACCGAGCTAAAACCACAGGTAGACCTCTTCTTGGGGCATCTATAGTAGACCAGCTCCTCCGAATCATCGACCCTCAAAGCCAAACCCTCGCATTGGACCCTGGACACGTTCACGGGGCGGACGAGCATCGTCTTGCAGGCCGCGGCCTGGAAGTAGCGGGCGTCGAGATTCTCGACGCTTTCGTAGAGGCGGTCCATGGCGCCGAGGGAGGATTTCTTGCCGAGGAGGCGGACGATGGTGCCGATAGGTAATGTCAGGAAGCTGAAGAGGATGTCAACGAAATCTTTGTCGGATTCGGCGAAGACGACGCGGTTCTTCTCCTTGTCGACGAGGAGCTTGAGGGAAAGCTTCACAGAGCTGGACATGGAGGAACAGAGCATTGGCCCTCGATCGATGATGGTGGTAGTTTTGGGGGTTTCCAAGGTTTATGGTGGAGAAGAGGAAGGGGGAATCAAGTTCCTAGGAGAGTTGGGAAAGCTAGAGTCAATTTTCTAATGGAATCGGTGGAGTTCGAGATTTGGTTGAAGGGTAAAGGGTTGAGAAGACCAGCCGACGACTTGACGGCCGTTTCGTTGCGGTGTTCGATCAAGGTTTGAAGTTTCGGCTTTGGGCACGCCACAACCCATCTCCATGCCAGAGTGGTCGCCGTAATCCACGGATGAATGAGTTCCACGGAACAAGATGCACACGTATTATAAATATTTTTTAATAAGTTAAAAGGGAGAGAATATAAATTTATCCAAGGTTTTATTTCATCGAAAAATATTCGGGATTTTAAAAAATCCTGATCCAACGCCCATTCCTGGATAAGATCCTGTCCAACTGAATTGCCATCTTTGTGATAATATATTATTTTTTAATTAAAAAAATTATATGGAATACCAGATTTGAACCAGCTTTCAAGGATGTCAACCAATAAACCCACAGCAGAACACCAGCATTTTTTTTTTTTGATAGTACTAAAAAAATTAATCTTCAAGATCTAACGGGTTAGGACCCGAACGGGAAGCTATATCGGGCGGGTTCACCCCCCCTCCCCTCATCCTTCTGTTCTATTAAAAAAAAAAGAAATTAATCTGCATTTGTTGATCCAATTCTAAACAAAATAAATAAATTTTGAAATAAACCTAGCATCATCCAGCTGAGTTACGACATAAAAAGATGGAAGAAAGATGCCATAAATACACAGGAGCTTAGATTTGAATTTCATTACCGTAGGAAAATCATTCATTACTATATATATATGTATGCATATATTTGAATTATATAAAATTTTTCCTCTTCCATTCTGGATATCTTTCATGGTTCTTTGAATGATTTCTCGTTTAAACTGATCCATCATTCACTAAATTACATTAAATATTTATTATTTATTTTGATGGATTTTTATTTATTATAGTCTTTAATAATTAATATTTATTTTTATTAGTTATAGTAAATATTTATTTTGATGGATTTTCATTTATTATAGTCTTTAATGATTAATATATATTTTTAATAGTTATAGTTTGTAAACTTGTACGTTAAAAATGCTCAATTTCTTAGATGAAATTAAAAAAATGAATAAAAATTTATAATTAAATTAATTCCTTGGTTTTTTATATTTTTAAAATTTTAAATTTAATTATTAATTATTATATTTTAGTTGTAAATGGATAATTTATATGCATATCCAATTCAACTCGAACATGAACTTCTCAATTTATGTCTAGGTTTGGGCCTATAATCCTAAAGACACATAACTCCAAAGATTTGAACATCAAACCAGGTAAGGGTTAGCATGCCTCAATTTGACTTAATCAATTTGTTCGGGCGTCACACGTGAGCTTGATCAAAAATAATAATCTTAAGGTTTAGTTATTCTCGGCCCAAGTTAAGCTGCAAAATTTTTCTATGTTCCAAAGATAATGTACTGAAACTTTTTTTTTTTTTTGATAAGCATACTAAAACTTTCATGCTGAACTTGGTGATTTTATTCTTATATTTATAGTTTACTCAGAAAATATAAAGTAAGATTCAACACAAAGTAACGTTATATATATATATATATATATATCTTGCAGTGAATCTTATGTCTGCCACGTTATGGTGATCCATAAAGACATTCATTTTTTACCTATGAAAATAATACAAGAGAATATTTGATAGGGAAGATTTAATGACTTCCATTCTAATCATTTGATTAGCGGGAGTTACGTTCTTAAAAATGAAATGGTGATGGTCCAATCATTCTAAAATATAATCCTAATTTCTTTCAAGAATTCAAAATTTTATTTAGATAAAAATTTCGATTTCAATTTTGATTATGAACATAATGTTTTGAATGATATGGCCATTCCGATTTCATTTTAATATATTTTTAATTTTGATTTTGATTTCAATTTCTATCGTAAACCAAACACCCTCCAAGATCATGCAAGGATCGAGCTAATAACTTAATAAGAACTAAAAGGATAAGCGCTTAGCTATTCCATATCCAAATAGGTCATTTTCTTTTGCAAATCATGGATTTCCTCCGTACCAAACCAATTCATCATCTGGCTGGTTCTAGAGTTGCATGCCAAAAAAAAGGTTGCCCTAAGGGATGTGGAGTGGTGAAACAAATATCCAAGAAATATTTTGCCATGAGGATTTGGAGTTTGGAATAGGAATAAAATAGGTGACTTTCATTTTAACTGCCTAGTTAGAGGAAGTTTCATTTCTATTTCGATTCCATGATAAAATACAAACGGTCCAATCCTTCAAATATCTAATCCCAAATATTTTTGAAAAAAAAAGAATCTTATTAGATAAAAATTCTGTTTTTAATCACGAACTAAATACTTTAAAGGATATGGTTATTCCCATTCTCATTCAAATCCATTTTGTTTTCGATTTTGATTTCAATTACTGACGGATCAAATGCGTCTCTAATGAAAGTTTCGGGGTTAAAGTGGTCACGAGCCCATGCTTAGGCTTAGTATGGGGTTATGGGCCTTTTAAGATGGTAGTCTAGTTGATAGAGGTCTTGCCTTACTATCAACCGGTCACAAGTTCAAGATATGATCTCGTGAGTGACTTAATTAAATATAAAAATTTTTATGGAATCAGTTGGTGCGAGTAAGAGATCAGGATTGGTGAGGGTCTAAGCATTTTATATCGAACATTATATAGTAGAGTGTAGGCCTGTGGAGCTAAGGATATAAGTATTTTGTATCAAATATTATCTAGTAGAATGGAGGCCTGTGGGGCTAGCAGGGTGGAGACCTATGGGACTAGTTATACCTGAATTAATCTTCCATCCTTTTGGTTACCCAAAAAAATAAAAAAGTACGACGAGATCGACTCCAAGAGTGAATTTTAACTCACCATAATATTTAAATAGTTTGCATAAAAAAAAGACCATGGCCAGATCGATAGACATTCTCATTCCACTTGTATACGAGACAAAAATCGATGCACGTATAAACATATTCAAATAATCCATACGAGTTTCGCTAGTTAAGAGACAAATATGAGAGAAAGCTTGAATAGATACACAGAAAGTATGAATATAATTAAATATAATTTTAATAATATATACAATTAATTATTTTTTTAAAAAAATATATAATATATTAAATATAAATTTTTAAGCTCGTTTAGGTGATTAAATTAAAAATTTTATTAAATTAATAAACTAGATCAATATAATTAATCAGATAATATAAATATAAACTATACTAACTTTATATTTATAAATATCCAAAAATAATTTGATGGCGGACCTAATCCAATTTTATGGAAGGAAAAAAATTACAATATATATTTTTTCATAAAATTTAGATAAGTCTATTTATTTAAACCAAATATTTTTTTGAAAATAAAGATGGTAGCCATGATGTTTGAATGTTTACCCAATTACATACTATAAAAATTGCCAAGTAGGGGCGATCATTTTTTTTTTTTTTTTTTTTCATGTATTTTATTACATTCATGTTGAAATAAAAATCTAAATTTTTTTAAAAACTCATATTAACGGGTTTAAAAAAAATTGAAGCGTCCACCGTTACTCACGGATCCATCCGGATTAGATTATCATCTCAACATTCAGGTGCTTCATGTAGCTGCAAGATTAAATTAGTTTAAAAGCTTTTTCGAATTATGCTACTAAAACAGATTACAGGTAGGTCACCAGATAAAAACGGAATATCTTTTCTAGCAACAAAAAAAAATTACCAGAAGTGTATAAAGCTGACCGTGCTACAGCTGGAATCCGGATACCGGAGTATCCTAAGAGATCCAGTAGAGGAAGCATCCATCAGAAAGATTCCGTCATCATCCGTCGCGCAGGCACGCACGCACGAGTCCGTCCACCTGGATTCTCGGCGCCACAACACCCCCCCCCCCCCCCACACACACACACACAATAACCCGGCGCTCGCTGCTCTCATCCTTCTCCCCGGAGCCGCCGGCGGCTACGCTTCTCTCTCTCCCTTCTAATTCTCTCCCCTGAATCCCCCGGCGGAGTATCCCCTCTCCTTTCTCACCACGTGCTGCTCCGATCCCCACCCCCTCGCCCTCGCGATCGCGGAATCTCTCGAGCCCTTAATCCATCTTTCTCCTCTCGATCGACAAAGAAAAGCAAAGAAAACCGTTGTCGATCGCTCTCGCCTTTCCGGGCCGTCCTCTCGCTCCACGCCCCTTTTCCGATTGATCGATCGGCTTCTTCCCTAAGTGGAGAGGGGGCAAAGCAAATCTCTCTTTTCTGCGAGAGTTTTGTTATTTTGACTGTTTTCGTCCAAGAATAATTCTTTCTCTTGTTATCGGGGTTGGGGGACAGCGAGGGATCGGGGTCGAGTTGGATGGAAGATGGCCGAACCTCCTCTCGCTCTTGCTCCTGCGAAACAGAACAAGGTGTGGAAATGCGCGTTTGCTGTGGTTGGCATCATGAGCACTCTCGTCGTGTATGGGGTCCTTCAGGTACCGATTTATCGCTTACTCTTTGCTATTTTACTGGATTTACGGTCCAATTACGGGGATTTTATCTTGGGTTTCATATCAAGAAACGTAAGCAAGGTGCCTGTCGATGCAATTCAAATATATCGTGGTTGGTTTTGGTGCAAATTAAGTAAAAACAAAAAATTCCAAGTTATATTTCTTTCTTTCTTTTTTTTCTTTGTTTTTGTAATTGCTGATTTTTTTTTTTTTTTCTTACATTTAACAACATAAGTTTTGAAAGAAGTCCTTCATACAGGCGATCAAAATTGGATCTTTGATTGTTAGATACACTAGATTTCCACAAAATCGATGGAAGAAATAAACACGTAGCTATCATTGATCTAAGTCGACAGCTTTTGCTTTATCCTCTTTTGGCACACTGTTGTGATGTGGTAGCTACTTGCTACAATCAGTCCCAACTTGGTTACCAGCTTGGCTGCTGCACCTGCCAAGTTAGGGTTTTAAAAATTATTTAAGCAAAGTTGCATTTTAAAAAAAGGGAAAAGAAAAAAAGCGGTGAGGTAGCTTGGTGGTGCTGTCTGGTTGGGGTTTCCTGGCTTGGGATGGCGGGACCCATGCCCAACTTTGTAGCAGTACAGTGGTTCTTTCTATTTGACGTTCCTTTTAACTTGGTTTGTTTTCGCTTAGTTAAATTGTTTTACACCAAGAAAAAAGAACCCATTTAACATATATTTGTATATTATTTATGGAAAAGATGATTGCTATACATGATGCCATTACCATTATATTCAAGAGACCAAGGTAAATAACCTCACAAGCTATCCATTCCTCCTCTAATAGGTTTTGATGTCAATTGTCTTTATCTGCTTTCCAATATCTGATAGCAGTGAAAGTTAAATTATATCAATGCTTTTTCTTTTTTGTTTGTTTGACCCGTTGTGGTCCGAGACACGAGTATGAAGCTGATGTTGTAATTTGAGTCATCATCTATTTCAAAACAAACTTCAGTTTAAAGAAGTATTTTTAAAGTGCTAGTCTCTCATAAGCCTCCCAGGATCTATCTTCACGGAATTGCCATCTTTTCTTAGCTGATTAGGCTACATGTCGGTCTTCATGTTAAAGTTTCTATGTGTTTGCCAACACTAAGTCGTTATGTGCCTTCTATAAACCTTTATAAGCATGTTGGAATGCATTAGAAACACCCGTGGCTGGATTTTCTCATCATCATATTGATTTTTAATTAATAAAGGAAGTATGACACAAGGATTCAGGTCTCGATGGGACATCCCACGGGATACCGGGACGGGATATTATTCCATGTATTGGGACAAGACATCCCGCCAGCGTCCCAGTGTCTCGATCGAGACACCTTGGGACATCCCTGTCCCGAAGACGCTGACGCGTTCCATTCCAGGAAAAAATCGGGACAGCCCTGTCTCACAGGATTTAAAATCTTGGTATGATATGTATGAGGTTTTAGAAACTAAATTGGTCCTTCAAGCTTGAATTGTGGGTTTACTTAGGTATAAGTTTTGGTGCATTTAGTTCTTCTTAAAGGCATCTCTGAAGTCAAGCAAGTACCGAGGTTGCTTTTAAGGCTGCAGCTTAACTTACATATCTTTACACTGCTTTTGTGTTTCCATTCCAATGCTTTATTATTTTAGCCAATGCATTGCAGCGGCGATTTTTTCTTACAGCAAACCCACCCAACACCAATAGGTTGTGCATAATTGCTACCCTTTTGTTTCCCCATTGTCCTGCTGAAAACCACCAGTGTCCAAATTTTTAGTTATTTAATTGAATTTCTCAAGCTTCTCATTTTCTCTTGACAAACCTCTAAGTGTGCCACTAATCATGGTGGTTATCAACAGAGAGTACACATTTATGAGAATGCATTGGTTATTACGTATGTTGTTTTACAGTAGCCAGCCTGATATTCTGTTCATTAACAACTTATTCATTTTAATATTGGAAGGATCTTTTTAGCTATGAAGCCCTGCATGAAGGCTGTATGAGTCATTCACCTTAACTTTTTGCTTCTGCAAGTGTGTCTTATCTTACTAATTGATGTTATCATGCACTTTAAATTCTGTTATTCAATACTACATTAATTTCTTGGTCCTTGCAGTTTCATCTAATCCTCTTAATCATTGTCTAAAACTGGCAACTTACATGATAGGATGCCCCTCTCTCACTTTAAATTATTTTCTCCTGCAGGAGAAGATCATGAGAATCCCATATGGCGAGAACAAAGAATTTTTTAAATACTCACTCTTTCTTGTTTTTTGCAACCGTATTATGACATCTGCAGTATCTGGAGCCATAATACTGGTAAATTACCTAAATATGTTGTTTCTTGGGACATGTAAGTGGAGTAAGATTGCTGATTCCTTTTGTCCTTACTTAGGCAAGTAAAAAATCTTTGGATCCTGCTGCTCCGATTTATAAATACTGTGGAGTATCAATATCTAACATACTGACCACAACATGCCAGTATGAGGTAAGCATATTTTATTTGGTATACTTTACAGTTAATTTCATATTATAATGCATGGCATAAGCACATTGCAGCCTGACTCTATTCTTTGGTTTTCCATTGAAAGTTGGCTTTGATGAAAATCCCTGCATCTAATGACACGAAAACTGATATTTTCAGGCCCTGAAATATGTAAGCTTCCCAGTCCAGACACTTGCAAAATGTGCAAAAATGATACCTGTGATGGTAAGTCACCTGTTTTAGATATTATAAATGATGAGTATGAAAACCATATTCGCTATCATGTATCCTGTGTATTGATATGGCTTTTGTTAATTTTAATCTGCCTTTTTTCCTTTTGCTGGTTTACTGGTATGTTGAAAAGGTGAATACTTGATTATTCCCAAACCTTAAATTCTGATAAAACTGGTCAATTATTCTTGGAAGATTTATTTTAGGACAAAGCTCGCACTTTTTTTTTGAAACATATATAACAAGACTGAAACTATAAAGTATAAATGTTAGGACAAAGTTCACAGCTTTGGTGGTTCTACTAAACTAAAGATGAGATCTGATGATCTCTCCTGATAGATGAAATAAAACAGCATCAGGCAGGTGCTTCTTTCTTCTTCCTTCCTTCCTTTTTCTTATTCTTGGTGTGTGCGTGGGTGGGTGGGAGTTTTGCCCGGGGGGGGGGTGGGCGCGGGCGGTTGGCGGTGGTTTGGGGGGGGGGGGGGATACAAGGGTTGAGTGGATTAGAAGAATGAAAGCTCAAGTGTCACATGGCTGTAATTGGAAGATGGAAGAAGGAACTGAACCTTAATAAGAGAGGAAGGAAGAAGAAAGCAAACTTATTCAAATTTATTCTGGATCTATCTGTCTCTCTGTCCACCAGTACTTCTTTCTAGAGGGGATTGGCTAACATGCATTTCTCAGCAAAAGTTCTAGTGATTAACAACTTTTCTATGGGCTTTTTTCTGTTTAGTGGTAACAAGAAGCCCATATCTCCTAATTCTTGGCCTATTAAGGGCTACTATAGGTCAACTTGAGCTGTTTTGCTTCTCCTACTGGCTAATTCAATCATTGGCCTATATGTAATTAATCTTTCATTCTTAATTAATAAATTAATTATTTAATAATTGCTTTGCAGATTCATTACGCACCAGGTGAATATATTATTTATCTGTAGATATATAAAATAGAGAAGTCCATCAGGATCTACATTATTGATCCTCCATTGCTGTTGGTTCATATATAAGGCTACATATGTTTAGAGTAGAGCATTTTGTGACATGAAGTTTATGGGGACAAGTTCCAAGTCCTAGTCGTTGTCAAAGATCTTGGTTTATGCAACAAATTTGGACTTGTAACTCTTCACATTCTATTTTTTGATTGCATAACTATAAGGTGTTATTGGCACCTTCCTTTATCATACTTGAGACATTCTTCTTTCTCATTGTGTTTTTATTACATATCATAATGACTGTAGAATGAATTGCCTAGATTTTCTCATGTTCCTTGAGCCTAGTCACATTTTTGACCTAACTCACATTCCTACAATTGCGGGGAGGGAGAACAAAAGGGCAACTCCACACTTTTTTTTTTAAGCTAAATTTACACTAATGCATTGTAGGCTTATCATGTCGCTTTGGTGTGTGTTACGGTCAAGCACCTTCATTCTGACTAATCTTCTTATTGCTCATTCAGATTTGGAGTACGCTTATAATGCAGAAGAGATACAATGGGAAAGATTATTTGTTTGCTGTACTAGTGACAGTTGGCTGTTCATTATTCATTCTATATCCGGTAATTAATAAGCTAAAATCTTAAAAAACTTATCTTAGTCTAATTTGTACAGGTTACTTGTAATTGCTTAGTTCATAGACCTCTCATGTGCATTATTTCAATTGTTTGTTTTTTATTCATATGCTCTTCAAAATCTTTGTTTATCCAAAAATATTGGTGCTTAAGCAGAAAAATGATAGATCAAATGTATGTGATCGTCACATTTTGTGAATCTGGAGAAAACATAGCGTTCTGAAAGCAGCTCCTGGTTGTTGGGTAACTATCCATTGAGGAAGAAAACTGTTAATATGAACAAATTATTGCCATCAAGGGTTGGAGTTATCAATGTCAAGTTAATGGTTCACATAAAGGACCAAGCTAAGACAAGTGTTAGGAAAAATTAATAGAAAAAAGAAAAAGGACCAAAGCTAGGACAAGTGTTAAGAGTTGTTACTGAAAGAATCTTGAGTTCCATGTGTAATGCGCTCACACAAAAGTTAACCTTGTGCCATTATTTCTTTATAACTTGCTGTGGGCCAACTGATTCTTGATAAATCCTTGGTCTGTTTCTTGCAATTGTAATTATGGTTGGTGAGACTTGATTAGTCTGATTGCAGAACTTGAATTGTCAAGGGATGTTTTCTAGAAATTCTACATGAGATCTTAAAATCAATTGGTACTAAGTGTTGGAAATGTATGAAGACATGGGTCAAACTAAAGAAATAACCTCCAGAGTGCAAATCTTTGGTTCCTAGACTTTTGATTAGGAGGTTTTTTTACTGCCAAAAATTGATCTGAACAGTTTGAACACAGACTGAAAAGAATCCCACTGAGGTTATTTATGAATTATAATTAATATCATGCCGAGTGTCTAAGTATCCTCAAGTGCCAGACATGGCAGCGTCCAAAAATCTAGAAATGGTATTTATCCAAAAATGTTGAGAAAGGGGGGAGAACAATATATATATATGTTGTCTAACAAAAAGAAAAAAACAGAAAAGCATGAATCTGCAAGTTGCTTAAGCTATTCCTTGGTTACTTTTGAAATGACTTAAGATGTATTAAGATGCTCCTGTTGATAAATAACTATAGCAATTTTAGATAAAAACACAATCAGGACTGCTTAGATTGTTCATCTCTTGAAACTAAGAGTCCATTACATGATTGTCCGCAAAAAAAGGTGTCTGCACTTTTTTGCTGATGTCAGCAAAACACTTCTAGGTGGAGTGCTTGGCCATATCATGTAATTTTTTGTTGTGTCCATGCATTCTATTTTGCCAACACTGTCAAAAACCTTAAGATTGAAATGTCCAGGTAACATAGATTACATTCTGTATGATCTTTTGGCTGCAGTTCTTTCAGGAGGCTTTTTCACTAGATCTGTTCAAATGTATGTTCTCCATTAACAAATAAGAATGGTAGCTAGAGAAAAAAGCATGATACACGGTGGAAAAAGAAAAATTACACTGTCCTACACTCATAAATTGGCTTTACAACAATAAATTTTCAATTCTATTTTACCTTCTAGGAAAAATACTTAGTTTCATGATGAATAGGTTCAAGAGTGCATATATTGAAAACTTCTATATGTGAGACTTATATAGTTGCAATCGTGAAAAACAAGATCTGACCTTAAACTTCTGTGCCTAAAGTAGATTTATATATTGATGCATTTCTCAGTCCTAGAGAAGAGTTTTCTAGGCCCTGAATTCTACAGTAGAATGCTTAATTTATGTAAGAAAGAATAGGAAACATGCAATGAAAATAAAGGATGAAAGTTTACATAGAGGCTTGCAACCCATTGGTATTCCTAAAGGCTCTCCATGCTAGACGATGGCTCACAAGGGTGTTCTAGAGTCCAAATGCCCATATTAATGGCAATCCTCCTTGATGGCTTGAACTTGACATTCACTTTATTGACTCTTAATCAATTAGTGTCTAATATGACATTTTGAGTTGTAAGTCGTAAGTGACCTGGAAATATGGTGTCACATCAAAAGTCCTGAAAGAAGGAACAATGTGTAGGAGGGCCTTCCTTATATTGCTACTTCTAGATGTAAATTCTTCCACATGATTGGTATCCCACATGTTTCTTGAAATTTCATGTCATACTTTCTAGCACTTGGGTGACATGACCTATGTGTGCACTATTTCCTTAGGCTTAATTGGACCTTATTGAAGTCCTATCTCTAGGTAAACATTTTCAACAAAAATAGTTCATGTGTTGTGTGTGTCTAAGCTTATACATGCTTGTTTGTTACCTTTCTAGATGTTTGATCACATTTTATTGGGCTAATCACCAATGTTGGATTTATTCATGTAATAAAACAAGTTGATCTAATCTTGATATACCCTTGGTAGGGCATGCCTTCCATGTCAAGCAGCTTATATTTCCTTAGAATAACCAAAATTTCCTATTGTGTTATTAAATTTGAGCAACTGTCTTGTTTCATGTTGCTTAGTTATGTAATCATAACTAGATTCAGGAATTGTGCGGCTGTCATTATGACATCAAATTGATATTGTAGCTTCAATTATATCTAGTTTTCAAGTAGCTAGTCATCATGTAATGATACACCCATGTCTAGCTGCATTGTTATCACTTCAGTAGTTGAGATTCACCATATACATGGAATAATCAAATAAGAGTCATCTAAATTTGGCAATAGCTAGATGTATTTAAAGTGTGGATAATAGAATATTAATGAATGATGAGAAAATTAAAGAAATATGGAGATTAAATTTTGTAAAATTATTAAATGAATATTCAATAAAAAGTTATTGAAAAAGCACAATCAGGGAGAATTCAAGATTCTATCTGTACAATCTATTAAAACAAAGCAGATACAAGTACAACTTTGAAAATATTAACTTTGACAGTAATGTAGTAGACGGAGGTAGGAGAGGAGGCACATGTTTTGTGATCTGGATTTGTGACTGCAGGGGGGCCGCTAGATTTATGACATTTCTATTCTAGGGGCAGAGCCAAGAGGAGCATGGGAGGGCATCACGTATGCCATGCCTATCCTTCGGGCAAGTCATATCTGTTTGGAAGTGGAATATTCTATCATGATTGGTTGGTTTTGGAGGATGGTCAGCAACTATATCTTTTTATGGGCTGCGCACGTGATTTGAGAGGTGAACAGAGCTGCAGATGGGATAGCGTCTTATGTGGTTGATCACTTGAGGGGCATGCTATGAGAGGGCTCTTTTAGTATTCCATATCCATTCCGTGACATTTTATTTACCTGGACATGTTCTTACCAGATGGATATGACTCATCCATCTCATCAAAAAAAAAAAAAAAAACAAAAAAGTAAGATATTAGAGGGAGATACAATACCTATTGATGTTTTTGAAAATCATGGAAGATATTGGGTTAAATTGGCTTGTTAACATATTTAATGAAATATGAAAACTAAAAAATGCTAGATGATTGAAGAAATATTTAGTACTTGTCTACAAGAATAAAGGTGATGTACAAAACTGTTCTAATTATCATGGAATTAAGCTTATGAGTCATTATAATCATGATCATCTGGCTTTTTCTCAACTATTTGTTGGTGGTTTTATGGATCCTCATTCACAAAATATTCCTATCAGAGGTGTCCTAGATAGGAATACTTGGTGAACAAGGATTCGTAAAGACAACCCCAAATAGTTGAGAAAAGGTTAGATGATATGATTATCATTATGATATAAATTCGATAGTAGTTGCAATAGTTATAGCTGCAAATAATTGAACACTATGTTGAACAACTTAAAACATACCATCTAAGTAATCCTGCAACCCACTGACTTTGCTAATGACACTGCATGCCATACATCACATGTTAATATTGATAAATTGAATTTGTTATTTCTTAATGAAAGGAAGTTATTGCATAAGTATTAATAATATATCAAATATGAGATTAAATGGTTTTGTGAGGGCACCAAGTCAAGTGTAATATTATCTTGAAAATTTTTAGTTCTCTTTGAGTTGTCTGCAAGAAAGTAGCAAAATGATGACAAAAGTGGACATTGCCTATATCATTATTCAATAATCATATAGTCATACTCATGCCATTTTAGTACTGCATGGCCGTCCAAGTCCAAGACATCTACTATGGTTCTAAAGTTTAATAATATCTTGATACTTCAAGAGTGAATTTTCAGGTTTCTAGGATTATTTGGATTTACATATATAACTAGTTGATCCAAGATTTAAACAAAAGCAAGTCGTTGTTTGACAGTATATAGAATAATCACAAGCAGATAATACATGTGATTCAACACCAAGAAGACTTCACCAAGATATCTTAAACAAAAGGGCTTAGGTTGCATATACGACATACTATAATAAGAGGTAGGATGATCATACCTGTTGCCGATCTCACCGCCGCGGCCTGTAGCTTCAAAGCTGGTACCGGTCTCTGACCGTCTCGCCTTGAGGTCTCCGAGCTTCCGGTCCTGCAAAACAAGGTCAGAAACCCTGGTCGGGGGTACCGGCGAGGGAGCTCCGACGGTCAAGTTAGAAACGGCGAGATGGAACATAATCCCTAAGGTGGGTCCCCGAAGGAGTCCCAGACTTAGAGAAGATCTTAACAAAAGAGGTCTTAGGAAGAGTAGAAATTGGGCCGAGCTCCTTCACCGAGCTTACGCCGAGGGACCCCTTTCAGGTCCTTGGATCCTACTCTTGGTGCATTACTTTTTCCCAGCCTTTTTCCCACTTACCTGGCTATCCGCTCTTCCCATCCTTTTATCCCATCACATTGCCTCCGGCTTCCGCCCCCCGGGAGGCTTCCCCTCAGCCTTCACTTTTTTCTCTTTCTCTCTCTTTTTTTCCTTTCCCTTCGGGTCCGGGAACCCGGTCGCCCCCTTGTCTTGCTTGCCGAGCCTAGCGAGAAAAAGGGGAGAGGGAAGATACTGGCCAGGCCTTGGGCCGAGCGCGGGTGCTTTCCTTCCCAGGCATTGACGATGTTCGTTGCTGGCTCTTGCCTGCCAGGGTTCCGCTTCTCGGTTGCGGAACCCGTCGGGCCGATGTAAACGAGGTTTCGCGCGTCACTACTTACCGTACCGGCGCTCCTTGCGAGGCACGGCGCGCGCTGCCCGAGTGGCGACTTTGAAACTCGCGCCCTACTTCCGGAGGCCTCACTACGCAGGGCCGGCTTCGGCCGAGGTGGACCCCTCCTGGGCGGACGCCTGGCGGAGCGGCGGGGGAGTGCTCGACTTCGGCCGAGGTAGACCCGTATCCGGGCACCATCTGGCGAAGGAGTAGGAAGGCCCGGCTCGACCTCGGCCGAGGTGGAACCGTCCCCGGGCGCCACCCGACGAGCGAGCAAGGGGCCGCCGGCTTCGGCCGAGGTGGACCCCTCCTGGGCGGACACCTGGCGAAGCGGCAGAGGAGTGCTCGACTACGGCTGAGGTGGACCCGTATCCGGCGCCATCTGGCGATGGAGCAGGAAGGCCCAGCTCGACCTCGGCTGAGGTGGAACCATCTCCGGGTGCCACCCGGCGAGGGAGCAAGGGGCCGCCGGCTTCGGCCGAGGTGGACCCCTCCTGGGCGGATACCAGGCGGAGCGGCAGGGGAGTGCTCGACTTCGGCCGAGGTGGACCCGTATCCGGGCGCCATCTGGCGAAGGAGCAGGAAGGCCCGGCTCGACCTCGACCGAGGTGGAACCGTCTCCGGGCGCCACCCGGCGAGGGAGCAAGGGGCCGCCGGCTTCGGTCGAGGTGGACCCCTCCTGGGCGGACACCTGGCAGAGTGGCAGGGGAGTGCTCGACTTCGCCGAGTTGGACCCGTATCCGGGCGCCATCTGGCCAAGGAGCAGGAAGGCCCGGCTCGACCTCGGCCGAGGTGGAACTGTCTCCGGGCGCCACCCGGCGAGGGAGCAAGGGGTCGCCAGCTTCGGCCGAGGTGGACCCCTCATGGGCGTACACCTGGCGGAGCTGCAGAGGAGTGCTCGACTTCGGCCGAGGTGGACCCGTATCCGGGCGCCATCTGGCGAAGGAGCGGAAGGCCCGGCTCGACCTCGGCCGAGGTGGAACCATCTCCGGGCGCCACCCGGCGAGGGAACAAGGGGCCGCCGGCTTCGGCCGAGGTGGACCCCTCCTGGGCGGACACCTGGCGGAGCGGCAGAGGAGTGCTCGACTTCGGTCGAGGTGGACCCGTATCCGGGTGCCATCTGGCCAAGGAGCAGGAAGGCCCGGCTCGACCTCGGCCGAGGTGGAATCGTCTCCGGGCGCCACCCGGAGAGGGAGCAATGGGCCGTCGGCTTCGGCCGAGGTGGACCCCTCCTAGTTGGACACCTAGCGGAGCGGCAGAGGAGTGCTCGACTTCGGCCGAGGTGGACCCGTATCCGGGCGCCATCTGGCGAAGGAGCAGAAAGGCCCGGCTCGACCTCGACCGAGGTGGAACCGTCTCCGGGCGCCACCCGCGAGGGAGCAAGGGGCCGCCGGCTTCGGCCGAGGTGGACCCCTCCTGGGCGGACACCTGGCGGAGCGGCAGGGGAGTGCTCGACTTCGGCCGAGGTGGACCCGTATCCGGGCGCCATCTGGCCAAGGAGCAGGAAGGCCCGGCTCGACCTCCGCCGAGGTGGAACCATCTCCGGGCGCCACCCGGCGAGGGAGCAAGGGGCCGCCGGCTTCGGCCGAGGTGGACCCCTCCTGGGCGGACACCTGGCGGAGTGGCAGAGGAGTGCTCGACTTCGACCGAGGTGGACCCGTATCCGGCGCCATCTGGCCAAGGAGCAGGAAGGCCCGGCTCGACCTCGGCCGAGGTTGAACCGTCTCCGGGCGCCACCCGGCGAGGGAACAAAGGGCCGCCAGCTTCGGCTGAGGTGGACCCCTCCTCGGCGGACACCTGGCGGAGCGGCAGAGGAGTGGCCGAGGTGGACCCGTATTCGATCTCGCTCGCCGAAAAAATCCACGTGGTTCGGACCACGTCCGGCGAGACCTGAGACACGCCACGTCAGCGTAACGGCCATATCAGTTGCCCCCCATCCCCTCGTTCCGCCAAGGTGTCGTGGCTCGGAACGTGGGGATTTAATGCGGAGATGACGTGGGGAAGGCGAAAATCTTGTGCCATAATTGCCACGATCCTCGTCGTCGCTCCTCGCTACGCCCGAGGTCCTATGAGAGGTTGCCACGCGTCGCGCTTCCGGCGGCCATTAATGCGCCATTTTGAAAAGGAGGCCGTTTCCATCGAACCGAAGCGTCGATGTCGGGCGTGCGTCCACGCGGCATCCATCAGGTGGTTTGGAACGGAATGAGGGGTATGGCCGCTGTCGATCGAATTTGAAAAGGAGGGGGACTTTCCGGAAACGAAGTCCCTCCACTTTTTCGCGCTCCTCCGGCGGTTGCAGTGGGCCTTCCTTCACCTTCCAGGGTTGCCACCCCTTTTGCACAGAGTATTTCGGTGAGTGCCCACGTCTTCTTCCTCTTTCCGTCCCTCGGCCTTAGCAACTTTCCCGCACCCTTTCTTTCCCCATGGCGCATCGTCGTCATGTCTCTTCCAATCCGGACGAGGCCGGTCCATCCCGGCCGAGGAGTCCATCGCCTTCTTCCTCGGAAGGGGAGGTGATCCCGGACGAGATCCGCAGGTGGCTCCAGCCTGGGGCTGTAACCATAGGCGTCCCTAGGGGTCCTAGGTCTCCCCCTGTAGTTTCCGCCCGTCCGATTTCTTCTCTTTCTCCTCCGGCCATTTCTTCCGCCGGTCCCTCCGGTCACGTCTCGACGATGACCGAAGATGACCTCTCTTCGCTCTGGGAGGTCTATGTTATCTCGGAGTCGATCCATCTTTCTCTCCCGCGGCCCGGAGATCGTGTGACCTTAAGCGGTCCCGGGCGAATAGCTTTCTACGAGGACTTCCTCCTTAGGTGTCTTCGGTTCCCTTTGCATCCATTCTTCCTCTCCTTTCTCAGCCACTACCGCTTGGTCCCGGCCCAGTTGGCTCCGAACGCCATCCGGGTCGTCTTTGCCTTCATTGTTTTCTGTCACTTCCACGGGTTTGTTGCCCGCTTCTCTCTCTTCAGGGCTCTTTTCACCCTGAAGCGCTATTCCACCGATGATGGCTGGTGGTACATCTCACCTCGGCCTAGGTGCCTCAGGTTCGACCTCCCTTCCTCTATCAAGGGCTGGAAGAACCGGTTCTTTTTTGCCTCGGTCGAGGACGTCGACTGGGCCTGGAGCGAGCCGGATCGGTCTCCGAACTGGAACTCCGAAGTCGACCCGACGGACCAAGAGGTCTACTCTCAGCTGCTGAGTGATGCGGTCCCGACGCTCGATGTTCTGCTCTCGGAGCAGAACTTGTTCGAGGCGGGAATCAGTCCCATCCGGGAGCTGGGTGAGGCTCGGGCTTTCCTTCTACCTCGCACTCCCCTCTTCTTTTTTTTTTAACTGGCCCGACTGACCTCTACTTTCTTTCAAGTATGAAGTTTTCCTTGGAGAACTTGCTGGAGGGCGCCGCACAGAGGGACGTCGCCAAGGGAACCGAGCCCGCTGTCACGGGGTGAGTGTTTTCTTGCTCAGACACCCGTGCGGCGCCCCAGCATACCACACACCAAGGCCAGCCCTCCTGAGTCCTTTCCTCGGACATACAGATAAACGCGCAGCAATCCAGCCACATAGCCAAGCATGCACCTCAATTCCCCTACCCAGTAACATTATCAAACTAAAAACATGCGACACCCTTAAGTTCCTGCAAGCAACCTGACCCTCAGGCCAGCTGCAACGCTCATGCACACCTTCGTGTCATAATATTATACTCTTCCCAAGAGTGCTCCGCAACCCAGCACTCGATGCTGACCTGATGGCTTTGCTCCTGAAGCCAAGTACTACTCACACAAGTAGTCCCAAATCTGAGTACCTTCGTGCCAGGACATAACCACTGTGCCTCTGATCTGCAAGCTACCGTGCTGCCCTTCAGGAATACACAGACCAAACTCACAAGACACGATCTTGCAATGCCTTGACCTAATGGCTTTGCCCCTGAAGCCAAGTACTACTCACACAAGTAGTCCCAAATCTGAGTACCTTCGTGCCATGACATAACCACTGTGCCTCTGATCTGCAAGCTACCATGCTGTCCTTCAGGAATACACAGACCAAACTCACAAGACACGATCATGCAATGCCTTCACTCCGCATGAGGCTCAGGTAAACCATCTCCAGTGTCGCCTAGCCGACCCGCCAAGCCGACATGGCACATCGCTCCATAGAGCAATGAATGATCGAACACATTCCCAAGCTCTCCCGAATTCTGCCTTTCCCAGCTCCCCCACAAGCTCTTGTGTTCTGATCCCGGTCTTGCATCCTTAGCATGCCTACCTATCAATGGCCATATCGCTCGACAATGTTCATGGCTTGTTCGCACATCACTGTACATTGCCATGGTTCTGAAGACCCGCAACCATACCGTCCAACATCCTATGTCCTCGACCCGCTCGCAACCAGTGCACTGCCATGATATTAGCATCCAAGTTTGCCCACCAAATAAATATCTTCGACCGACTAGTCCTTGCATTTTGCTGTTCTCTCCTCGGCGTGACCCACTTGGTCATCCTTGATCCTTGGCCCAGCTCCAAGGCATAAATCCGACCGAACTTACATAAGCCACACTTTAACTCCATGGTCGGCCGGCTTCCATGGATCCCCGCGAGACATCAACCTGGCCAATGCTCACGAGACTTGTCTGTTCAGGTAGGCTAAGCCTTGCTCGACTAGATTCTCTATCGCCTCTTTGCTCCACCACAGAGATCAAGAACGCATAGAGTAGCCTGGACCATTCCTCGAGGATCAACCTCTCGGAAAGCCCCATCCCCGTACAATGTGGCCAACTCGTTCGACTAACATTGCCCTGAATGTCTCCACGTGAAACCATTCGGGCGTGGCACCTCCTTGTCTGCAACTGTGCCACGACGGACCCGTATCCTACGGGCCTGGGGGAGTCGGGAATATGGCCAAAGCCCCGCATCCCTCCTCAAAACCAAGAGGATCCCTTGAGTCAACACATATATCTTGGCGAACCATCGCTATGCCAAATATCAAGCTTCCCGAGTCCCTCGATATTATGCCACGACTGTGCCATTTCATGGCGAGCCATTACTCCCCTCACTACCCCAACAAGGCATCCAGCTGAACTCCACCCCTGGGGTTCCAAGGTATTGAGGAGCATTGCAAATTCTTTGTCAAGCCAACCCTTCGCAGTACCATGCCATGCCCATGCCGACACCCCATGCGACGAGCCCATGGCTAAGTCCGTGACACTGCGGCGAAGAGGGCTCGCACCGAGGCGAGCCGGGAGGCCGTGCCGATCCCCACCTCCGGTCCAGTGACGGCGGCTCCCGCACCCGGCCGCCTCGAGCCCGGGCGTCCGACGTCCCTGTCGTCGACCTCGACAGGGTCGTGGAAGAGGGGGGGCCAGCCCCCTCCTGGGCAACGTCTGCTTCAGCCGCCGCTCCGACTGCACCCGCGGTGGCCCCGACTGCTCCGTCGATGGCTGTTCTGCCCGGCGAGGGGACGGCCGCCTCTGCTGCTGCCGACCCGTCTGCCCTGCCGCCGAACCTCACCAGCTGGTGCTCCGTGATCTGCGATCAGGCCCTCGCGGAGAAGGTCATAGAATTTGCCTGCACCTCCCGGGACCGCCGACTAAGGGGCGGCCGGGACTATAGCGATGCCCTGCTCGGAATCCTTTCGCAGCTTTTCACGGTAAGTCTTGAGCTCGGAGCCCTTCCTTTTAAAGTTCCAGTTGGGTTCTGACTAACCTCTCTTCTTCTGGCGCAGATCGGGGCCGACGTGCTGCTGCTGAGGAACTTCCTCGCAGGGTACGCCAAGAAAGATGCCGAGAAGGAGGAGAAGCTCGGCAAGCTCGCAGCCGACGTGAAAGACCTCATGGAGAAAGGGGTTGAGCTGCGGGAGAATAACCAGGTCCTCCGATCTGACCTGGCCCGCGCCGAGGGGTGCATCAAGGAGCTGGAGACCTCCCTGTCCGAGGAGAGGATCTCGAGCCAGCGCCGCACAGAGGAGGATGCGGCAGAGAAGGCTCGCCTCAGGGCTCAGTCCCGGTCGCTGGAGCGCTGGGTGGAGGAGGTCCGGAAGGAGCTGAACGCGGCCAAGGAGAAGAGCTCCTACGTCAACGGGCTGCTGGAAGCGTCAAAGCGGGAGGCGCAGGAGGCCGTCCCAAAGTTCCGGGCCTCCGAGGAATACGTCGCAGAGGTTCGGGAGGCTACCGTGGACTCCTTTTTGAAGGGGTTCCAGGTATGCCGGGAGAAGGTGAGCTCCTTCTACCCCGAGCTCGACCTCAGCGGGGTAGTTCTCGGTGGCAGGAGGCAGGAGCCTAGTGGAGAGGCTCCAGCAGCAGCAGGTGACGAGGCTGCAACTCCAGAGCAACCCCCGAGCAGCCACCCGTCGACGGCGCAGGTGGAGGGTGCGCGCCTCAACCCGAGGAGGATGCCACCGCGCCAAAGTAGCTTCCCGGGCTCCGCGGACTTCTTCTTTTGTTTTTGTGCATTTCCTTTTTGTATCTCTTTTTCTCTTTTTTTTTTTTTTGAGGACTCCCGGCCTGTCGGGACTCCTTCACTGTATCCCCGTTTCTAAGTTAATGAAACCTCTTGTTCAGCACATCTTAGCTTCATTCTCTCTTTTTTTTTTTTTTTTTTTTTTTTTTTTTTTTTGAACTGAATGTTGGTTTCGGGCACCGGGACTAAGTACTGTGGTGCGCTCCGAGCTGAGCTCGCGGGCAGATTGAGTCCTGCCCCACCATTCAGACCGAAGTTCGGGACTTCTGGACTGGATGCCGGTGGAGCAGGCTTTGTGTGAGCCCTGCGCGGCTTGCCGGTTCGTCCTCTGGGACTGCGTGGGTGAGCTTAGGCCTGCCCTGCCTTCCAGACCGAAGTCCGGGACCTCCGGACTGAACCCCGGGGCCGCAGGCTTTTTCCGAGCCCTGCGCGGCTTGTCGGGCTGTTCTCCGGGGCTGTGTGGGTGAGCTTGGCTCTGCCTCGCCTTCCAGACCGAAGTCCGGGACCTCCAGACTGAACCCCGGGGCCGCAGGCTTTATCCGAGCCCTGCGCGGCTTACCGAGCTGTTCTCCGGGCTGCGTGGGCGAGTTTGGCTCTGCCCCGCCTTCCAGACCGAAGTCCGGGACCTCCGGACTGAACCCCGGGGCCGCAGGCTTTATCCGAGCCCTGCGCGGCTTGCCGGGCTGTTCTCCGTGACTGCGTGGACGAGTTTGGCTCTGCCCCGCCTTCCAGACCGAAGTCCGGGACCTCTGGACTGAACCCCGGGGCCGCAGGCTTTATTTGAGCCCTGCGCGGCTTGCCGGGCTGTTCTCCGTGGCTGCGTGGGCGAGTTTGGCTCTGCCCCGCCTTCCAGACCGAAGTCCGGGGCCTGTCGCCTTCTCGGATCTTCGGCCACACCCGTGTTCGCCGAACTCAAAGTTAAGTGGTTCTCTTCCTACGAGGTGAGAAGAAGCATTTGAAGCAAAAGGATTTCATTGCAGGAGTTCGAAGAACCTTACATCATTGGTAATACATCCTTAAGTTTGAGGCATTCCAGGTCCGAGGGAATCTGGACCCTCCTAGCTCCTCCAGGTAGTAGGCCCCGTGAGGGAGAACTTCCGCCACCCTATAAGGGCCTTCCCAGTTCGGGGAGAGCTTCCCTCACTCCCGTGGCTGGGAAGCTTCAGCCCGCCGGAGCACCAGATCTCCTGGGCAAAAGGACTTCGGTCGCACCCTGGAGTTGTAGTACCTGGCCACTCGCTGCCTGTATGCTGCCATTCGGACTCGAGCCTTGTCCCTCGTCTCCTCAAGGAGGTCCAGGTTCAGCAGCATCCTGGCGGGATTCTCCACTTCATCATACTGCTCCACGCGCAAGGTGGGTAGGCTGAGCTCTATCGGGATAACGCTTCGGCTCCGAAGACGAGGTTGAACGGGGTCTCGTCGGTGGCCATCCTCGGGGTGATGTGGTACGCCCACAAGACGCTCGGGAGCTCTTCCGCCCACCTGCCCTTGGCCTGGTCCAGCCTCGTCCAGAGGTCCTGCAAGATAGTCCTATTCATTACCTCGGCTTCTCCATTTGTCAGTGGGTGCGCCACCGAGGTGAAGCGATGGTGGATGCCGAGGTCGCTGCAGAATTCTTCAAACTCCCGACAGTCGAATTGACGTCCGTTATCGGTGATAATGGTATGGGGTAGGCCAAAACGGTAAATGATTGACTTCCATAGAAACTTGGTGACGTTTGCCTCCGTGATCCGGGCCAGGGGTTCGGCCTCGACCCACTTCGTGAAGTAGTCGATGGCCACGATCAAAAACTTCCGTTGCCCGGACGCTGGGGGAAAAGGTCCTAAGAGATCCAGCCCCCACTGGGCGAACGGCCACGGAGCGGAGAGCTGGGAAAGCGGAGTGGAGGGCTGCCGCTGCACCACGGCGTGCCGCTGGCACCGATCACACCTCTTCACGAAGTCGGCCGCATCCTCCTTCATTGTCTTCCAGAAATAACCTTGGCGGAGGGCCTTGTACGCCAGCGTTCTGCCCCCCACATGGTTCCCACAGATGCCCTCGTGGATTTCCTGGAGTACGAGTGTGGCCTCCGTGGGTCTCAGGCACTTGAGCAGGGGGTAGGAATAGGACCTCCAATACAATTGTCCATCCATTAAGACGAACTGCGCGCCCTTCCCCTTGATAAGGCGAGCCGCTACACGGTCCTCCGGTAAGGTGCCACTGGTAATGTACTCGGCGTATTTATCCATCCAGCTGGGCTCTTGGCCGACTTGTTGGACCTCCACAGGGGTCTCGTAGCTCGGGGCCTTGAGATGCTCAACATAAGCGCGGCCCAACAACGAGTCTGGCAGGGTTGCCAGTCGGGAGAGTGCGTCCGCGCGAGCATTTTCCCCGCGGGGTATATGGGAGATGCTGAAGCGCCGAAATCCGGTCACGCTCGTTCTCACGAGCTCCAGGTATTTCGCCATTTGAGGGTCCCGCGTGCTGTACTATCCAAAGATCTGTCCGGCCACTAGCTGCAAATCAGTGAAGGCCTTGAGATCGGCCACGCCCAACTCGCGGGACACTCTCAGCCTCGCGAGGAGCGCCTTGTACTCCGCCTGATTATTAGTTGCGGCGAACTGGAAATGGAGTGCACATTCGGACACGACCCCCTCGCGGTTAGCGAGGATAAGATCGGCTCCGCTCCCGCTGGAGTTCGAGGCTCCATCCACATGAAGGATCCACACGTCCTCGGGTCCCGGTTCCGGTTGCCGGTCCAGAGGGCCTTCTTCCATCCCCTTGCCCAGGCCTGCGCACTCGACCAAAAAGTCAGCGAGTACTTGCGCCTTCATGGCCGACCTCGGCCGATAGGTGATATCGAACTCGCTAAGCTTGAGCGCCCACTTCGCCAATCGCCCGGATGTATCAGGTCGGCTGAGTATCACTTTCAACGGCTGATCCGTCAGGACGGCAATGGAGTATGCTTGGAAATAAGGCCTGAGACGCTGGGCGGACACTATTAGTGCAAAAATGAGTTTTTCAGACCGGGAATATCTGAGCTCCGCATCGCGGAGGAGTTTGCTCGTGTAGTACACCGGCCTCTGCATTCCCTGGCCGTCGGTCCGAACTAGGACCGAACTGATGGCCTCCGGGGTGACCGCCAGGTACAGGATGAGCTCCTCTCCTTCGGGCTGGAGAGCAGTGGCGGCGATGCAAGCATCTTTTTCAGCTCGTCAAATGCCTCCTGGCACTCCTCGGTCCAGGTGAAGTTGTTCATCTTCCTCAGCACTTTGAAGAAGGGCCGGTAGTGGTCGGCCGACCTCGAGATAAACCGACTCAGGGCGGCTATCCGGTCGGTGAGCCGCTGCACTTGCTTCTTAGAGGTGGGCTGCTTCATGTCCAAAATGGCCTGGACCTTTTCTAGGTTGGCTTCTATCCCTCTTTGGGTCACTATGAACCCCAAGAATTTTCCGGCGAACACGCCGAAGGCGTACTTCGCTGGGTTCAGCTTCATCTGGTGGAGTCGGAGGTTGCTGAAGGTCTCCGCCAGGTCGCCGACATGGTCGGAAAGAGGCTTGCTCATTACTAGCATGTCATCCACGTACACCTGCATGTTGCGGCCGATCTGATCCTTGAAGACTTTGTTGACTAGCCGCTGGTACGTGGCTCTGGCGTTCTTGAGGCCAAATGGCATCATCTTGTAACAATAAGTCCCGCGGTCGGTGACGAAAGCGGTGTGTTCTTCGTCCTCCGGGTGCATTCGAATCTGGTTGTACCCGGAGAAGGCATCCATGAAAGAGAGGAGGCGATGCCCTGAAGTGGTGTCCACCAATTGGTCAATCTTCGGAAGAGGGAAACTGTCCTTCGGGTAAGCTCGGTTGAGGTCGGTGTAGTCCACGCAGATCCTCCACTTGCCACTACTCTTCTTCACCATGACCACATTCGCCAGCCAACTGAGATATTGTACTTCCTGCACAAAGCCGGCGGTGAGGAGCTTCTCTACTTCTTCATTGATGCCTTCTGCCTTACTGCAGCGAAGCTCCTCTTCTTCTGGCGGACCGGGCGGCACCTCGGGTCGACATTTAGCTTGTGGGTGATGACTTCCAAGGGGATGCCCGGCATGTCAGCTGCGGACCAGGCAAACACGTCCACGTTCACGCGGAGGAAATCCAGCAGGCGAGTCCGTTCTTCCTCCGGGAGCTGGGCCCCCACATGCACAGTCTTCTGAGGGTCCTAACCGAGGGGATACGTCAACAGGTGTTCTACGGGTCCTCCCCTGGGTTCCTTCTCCCTTAAGTCGAGGTCGTCGACGTCGGGGTCGAGCTCAGCACCTCGGGCACCCGGGACCGTCTGAAGGCAATGCTGGACGGGCTGGGTCGTCCCCCTCATCACCCCCGTCCCAGAGGCTTTGGGGAACTGTACGAGTAACCGTTTGGTGGAAATCACAGCGTCCAGCTGGTTGAGCCCCGGACGACCAAGGATTGCATTATAAGGTGAGGGGAGCTTGACAACGGTAAACGTCATCATGACGGTCGTCTGCCGAGGTGGGGATCCGGCGGTGACAGGGAGAGTGATCTCCCCTTCGACCCCCACCCAGTCCCCGGTAAAGCCCACAAAGGGGGTGTGCACCGGTCTTAATTGTTCATGAGACAGGTTCATTGGGAGAAAGCATCATAAAAAAGTACGTCAGTGGAGCTCCCACTATCTACCATAATGCGATGTACATGATGCTTTGTGATGGTCATCTCGACCACCACTGCATCATTGTTTACATTATTGTTTTCATTCTCCCCCTCAAAGGGGGGTACATCCTTCGGGTCACCCGCCTTCCTGGTTCTCTTCGCCGCACGCCCGATCCCCCAAGAGATCATGTCCACCGGCTTCTCCGTTGGGCGGTTATCGATCGCTGGGACCGGGGGAAGGGCTGCGAGCGGCTGTCCCTCCGGCGGGGCTTCGTTCCTCATGAACTTCCTGAGGTAGCCTCTTTTAATCAGTTCCTCGATTTCCCGCTTCAGATTGCGGCACTCCTCCGTGTCGTGGCCGTGCTCGCGGTGGAACTGGCAGTATTTTGACTTGTCGCGGATGTTCCTTGGGTTCTGAGGAGGAGGTCGGCGAAGGTAGTGCTCACCCTCAAGCTTCGGGCCTGGGGTCAGCAGGTGGCCCAGGCCTCCGAGTCCCGGGGACATCCCTTGGGGCCGGCTTCTTCGAGGACCTCCCGTCCAGCTCCCGCCGGGTGCGATCGGCCTCCTCCGCTCGGATGTATTTGTGGAAACGGAGGAGGAGCTCGGAGTACGTCCTGGGTGGCTTCTTATCTAGGGAATAGGTCAAGCAGGACGTCTTGAGCCCGCGCTTCAATGCCAGCATAGCAACGGGCTCGTCCAAATTGTAGATTTCCAGGGCAGCGGTCTTGAAGCCGGTAATGTAGTCCCGAAGCAGCTCCTGGTCCTGCTGGCGGATGGAGAAGAGGTTGTCCACCTCTCTTGGCACCTTCCGGCAGGCGTCGAAGTGTGCCACGAACCTTCCTTCCAATTGATGGAAGGAGCAAATAGATTCGGGCTCGAGGCGGGTGAACCAGACTCGAGCAGCCTTCCGCAGGGTAGCGGGGAAGGCGACGCATAAAAGAGCGTCTGTGGCCCCCTGGACCCTCATGAGAGCCTTGTAGCTCTCCAGATGGTCCAAGGGGTCGGTGGTCCCATCGTAGGGACCCACCTGTGGCATGCGGAACCGACTCGGAATCGGCTCCTCTTGGATCTCCCGGGAGAAGGGTGGCCGGGCGTCGTAGCCCGTCGGGTCCGCCAAGGAGTTCTGCAGGTCGGCAAATCGGCAGGCAAACTCCGCCAGCTTGCGTTCGTGCTCCTTCAGGCGCCTCTCGGCCTAGCGCCTGATGGCCTCGTCAGTGGAATCTTCCACCGAGGCCGCTGGCGAAGGGGGCGCCGATCGTTCTCGGCGGGGGGCCTTGCCCCGACGTCGCCTGTTGCGGCGCGCCGTCTCGGCATCGTTGGCCGGGGATCGACTCTCGTGATCCGCCGAACCGAAGTAGTTCCTCTTCGCGGGGGTTTGGTGGCTCTTGCGGGGGTTGGAGACTGCCCGCGGTTGAGAGGGCCTGCCTTGGATGGAGCGCAGGCTTCCGCGGGGCCCCGCGGCCCGAGCCGCGGGGGTCCCTAGCTGGGACTGAGTGGCCAGGAATTGCTGCTGGTGTTGCAGCTGCCGAACTGCTGTGGTCAGGGTTTGCAGCTGTTGGATGACAGCTACGAAAGGTCCGTCCACCGTGGACGGCTGTGGAGGAAGAGGAGGAGCAGGAAGCTCCCTCTCCGGGCTACGCGGCCCCTGAGGGGAAGGGGCTTCCCCTACTCGACTGGTGGATGCTTCGCGCCCGCGCGTCACCACCATGATCGGAGCGCGCTTTGTCCCACGGAGAGCTAGCTCGCGCTGGGGTTGTTGTCCTGCCCCCCTTCCTGGCGCGCCAATCTGTTGTCGATCTCACCGCCGCGGCCTGTAGCTTCAAAGCTGGTACCGGTCTCGGACCGTCTTGCCTTGAGGTCTCCGAGCTTCCGGTCCTGTAAAACAAGGTCAAAATCCTGGCCGGGGGTCCCGGCGAGGGAGCTCCGACGGTCAAGTTAGAAAACGGCGAGATGGAACAGAATCCCTAAAGTAGGTCCCCGAAGGAGTCCCAGACTTAGAGAAGATCTTAACAAAAGAGGTCTTAGGAAGAGTGGAAATTAGGTCGAGCTCCTTCACCGAGCTTACGCCGAGGGACCCCTTTCAGGTCCTTGGATCCTACTCTTGGTGCCTTACTTTTTCCCAGCCTTTTTCCCACTTACCTGGCCATCCGCTCTTCCCATCCTTTTATCCCATCACATTGCCTCCGGCTTCCGCCCCACGAGAGGCTTCCCCTCAGCCTTCACTTTTTCCTCTTTCTCTCTCTTTTTTCCTTTCCCTTTCGGGTCCGGGAACCTGGTCGCCCCCTTGTCTTGCTTGCCAAGCCTAGCAAGAAAAAGGGGAGAGGGAAGATACTGGCCAGGCCTTGGGCCGAGCGCAGGTGCTCTCCTTCCCAGGCATTGACGATGTTCGTTGCTGGCTCTTGCCTGCCAGGGTTCCGCTTCTCGGTTGCGGAACCCGTCGGGCCGATGTAAACGAGGTTTAGCGTGTCACTACGGACCGTACCGGCGCTCCTTGCGAGGCACGGCGCGCGCTGCCCGAGTGGCGACTTTGAAACTCGCGCCCTTACTTCCGGAGGCTTCACTACGCAGGGCCGGCTTCGGCCGAGGTGGACCCCTCCTGGGCGGATGCCTGGCGGAGCGGCGGGGGAGTGCTCGACTTCGGCCGAGGTGGACCCGTATCCGGGCGCCATCTGGCGAAGGAGCAGGAAGGCCCGGCTCGACCTCGGCCGAGGTGGAACCGTCCCCGGGCGCCACCCGGTGAGGGAGCAAGGGGCCGCCGGCTTCGGCTGAGGTGGACCCCTCCTGGGCGGACACCTGGCGGAGCGGCAGAGGAGTGCTCGACTTCGGCCGAGGTGGACCCGTATCCGGGCGCCATCTGGCGAAGGAGCAGGAAGGCCCGGCTCGACCTCGGCCGAGGTGGAATCGTCTCTGGGCGCCACCCGGCGAGGGAGCAAGGGGCCGCCGGCTTCGGCCGAGGTGGACCCCTCCTGGGCGGACACTTGGCGGAGCGGCAGGAAAGTGCTCGACTTCGGCCGAGGTGGACCCGTATCCGGGCACCATCTGGCGAAGGAGCAGGAAGGCCCGGCTTGACCTTGGCCGAGGTGGAACCGTCTCCGGGCGCCACCCGGCGAGGGAGCAAGGGGCCGCCGGCTTCGGCCGAGGTGGACCCCTCCTGGGCGGACACCTGGCGGAGCGGCAGGGGAGTGCTCGACTTCGGCCGAGGTGGACCCGTATCCGAGCGCCATCTGGCCAAGGAGCAGGAAGGCCCGGCTCGACCTCGGCCGAGGTGGAACCATCTTCGGGCGCCACCCGGCGAGGGAGCAAGGGGCCGCTGGCTTCGGCCGAGGTGGACCCCTCCTGGACGGACAGCTGGCGGAGCGGCAGAGGAGTGCTCGACTTCGGCCAAGGTGGACCCGTATCCGGGCGCCATCTGGCCAAGGAGCAGGAAGGCCTGACTCGACCTCGGCCGAGGTGGAACCGTCTCCGGGCGCCACCCGGCGAGGAAACAAGGGGCTGCTGGCTTCGGCCGAGGTGGACCTCTCCTAAGCGGACACCTGGCGGAGCGGCAGAGGAGTGCTCGACTTCGGCCGAGGTGGACCCGTATCCGGGCGCCATCTGGCCAAGGAGCAGGAAGGCCCGGCTCGACCTCGGCCGAGGTGGACCCTTCCTGGGCGGACACCTGGCGGAGCGACAGAGGAGTGCTCGACTTCGGACGAGGTGGACCCGTATCCGGGCGCCATCTGGCGAAGGAGCAGGAAGGCCCGGTTCGACCTCGGCCGAGGTGGAACCGTGCAAGGGGCCGCCGGCTTCGGCCGAGGTGGACCCCTCCTGGGCGGACACTTGGCGGAGCGGCAGGGGAGTGCTCGACTTCGGCCGAGGTGGACCCGTATCCGGGCGCCATCTGGCCAAGGAGCAGGAAGGCCCGACTCGACCTCAGCCGAGGTGGAACCGTCTCCGGGCGCCACCCGGCGAGGGAGCAAGGGGCCACCGGCTTCGGCCGAGGTGGACCCCTCCTGGGCGGACACCTGGTGGAGCGGCAGAGGAGTGCTCGACTTCGGCCAAGGTGGACCCGTATCCGGGCGCCATCTGGCCAAGGAGCAGGAAGGCCCGGCTCGACCTCGGCCGAGGTGGAACCATCTCCGGGCGCCACCCGGCGAGGGAACAAAGGGCCATCGACTTCGGCCGAGGTGGACCCCTCCTGGGCGGACACTTGGCGGAGCGGCCGAGGAGTGGCTGAGGTGGACCCGCATTCGATCTCGCTCGCCGAAAAAATCCACGTGGTTCGGACCACGTCCGGCGGGACCTGAGACACGCCACATCTGCGTAACGGCCATATCAATACCCATGAAGCTGCTTCTGCAAAGAAGATAGGCAATGTGATGATCCTACTATCCTGATCCTTTATCAAGGAGAAAAATCCTTGCATATCATAAAACTGGGCAATTAAGATTTTCTCTTAGGGTGCCAATCACATTGGAATAATTGAAGTATTTAAAATATTTATGTATGTAAAATGTAAGTAACCATTGCTTTGAAGCTTTCTATTTCTCCGCATAAGTAATTTAGCATTATCATGCTGACAGTGGCTCGGTAACATTTTCATCAGGTGAGTGATATGAGCACTCTCATTCTAATATAAATGAGTGCCAGATGCAAATATGTTTGTGTGGATATTGGTGTTTAGCTCAGTAATTGTTTTGTTAGTCAAAAACAAAGTAAAGATCCGAAGAATAATGTTTGAAATTGCTGGCTGACATATTTTGACTTTGAATTCTCAAATGTAGGCATCAACTGACATTAGTCCGTACAACAGAGGAAGAGAGAGCACTGTTTGGGGAGTTTTGCTCATGATTGGTTATCTTGGGTATGTTCTGCTGCTTATTGCTTCCCATGTTGGATGATTGCATAAGGGAATTTAGTAAGTGATACCTTTGTTTAACTCAGGTTTTCCTTAGTTACTTATGAAGTATACGTCCTCTCAGATGACAAATCTGAACATGCACCAAGTATGCTTGTTATAACTAGTATTTTGATTGCGACTAATGTTATGCACATTCAAATTATTTATGGAGACTCATTGTTAGGATAAAACCTTTTAAGGAAAAACTACCTGTGTCAATGGAAGTTATGGGGCCTCTTCGGTTTAGGATGAAACTTGCCTGATGCAGCTATGACTGACCTGACACCTGAGCCTGTTAACAGGTCACGTTTGTTAGACCCAAATTATCTGGTGGATATCTAGTTGCCTGGATGTGATTTAGAGGAGATTAAGAGGAGATGTAGGGGAGGAGAGAGGAAATGGAGCAGATTTGTCTGCAGTGGGGTGGTGTGGTTGTAAGGATTGGTGAGGAGGTTTCTGTGGAAGTGATGTGGGTGGGTGTGTGTGAGACAGCACTTGGGTGGGGTCATGGGTGGGCAAGGTGGCGGGTCAGTGATGGTTTGTGATGAGCGTGTCATGTTGACATAGTTCTACAGTGATGAAGATGAGAGGAGGGTGGGAAGGAGAGGAGATGAAGGGGAGAGAAGAGAGGAGAGGAAAGTGGATCAGGTTTAGGATATAATTTTTTATGCAGTACACAAATTTGTCTTTTATCAATTTATTTTATTAAAATATTATATAAGTTATATGGTTTATTTCCCAACTTCTCAACCCAAATTCAACTTGATACTTGCACACCAGATTTGCGTTACTCATGGTTGCCTTGTCAAACTGAGTGTTTTAGCTTGGGTTGAAAATTGCCATCCATATTTTAAGACTCTATATTTTGAAGTACATAGATGTGTGTTGGTCATAGATGAAATTGTTTGAACTTTTCCTTTACATAGTTAAGATATATTTCATATGAGCTAATGGTCAAGGACCTGTTGTCACTTTTTTCTATCCTTTGCTTACTATCATTTTGGAAGGAACCTCTTTTTGGGTATCATGGTGTTTCATCTTAAACAAGTAAAAGATGGATTTTCTAAACCTAGTAGAAGGTGACATCCACGGTGTAATAAGTCCACTAGAAGTGTTAGTGGATGATGAAAGCTGATAATGAGCAATGAATTTGATTATGTGTGCTTCTTTGAAAAGTCGGGTACTTGCATGTATTATGTTTGCAGAAGCAAAGGTAGCTTGCATAACTTTCTGCCAATAAATGTTAGTTTGGCTGGCATATCTCCCTAAGGGCATGCCCTTGGAGTAGGTCTATGGTTCAAATCATAGGTGGTGCTTAAAAAAGGGTTGACTTTCATTTATATTATATTTCTCGTGCTAGTTCAGTTGCCATCATTTCTGGACATCATCTGACTTCCAAAAGAAATGTAATTTTATTTTTTTTCAGTTCTAATTCTCTCTATATGGTTGACACAGATTTGAACATCATTTCTGATGCCACTTAAGAATTTCTAGTGTCAAATGTAGTCAGTGAACTAGCTCTCTTTTGACTAGTTCTGTGTCCTTGAAATGGTGTCTTAATTTTGTTGTTTTGTCATGCATTTGTTCATCTATCAACATCTATATATTGCCCAAACCATTTCAGCTTACTTTTACAGGTTTACAAATGGTTTTGGCAATCTGTTTTTGCTCTCTTGTGGGTAGTTCTGCAAGATGATGTTATACATGCCTGTCCGTTAATTCTTTTGACATTCATTTTGGTGCATCTTTTAGCTAATATTATTCACCCAAAAAATAACTGATATCTATATCTGTTTACTTATGCGCTGATTCATTTATTTCTAGATTTGATGGCTTTACGAGCACGTTCCAAGACAAACTTTTTAAGGGTTACGACATGGAAATCCATAACCAAATATTCTACACAACTATGTGTTCTTGTCTTTTCAGTTTAACTGGTAACTACTCGTGCCATTCTGGATTGTCTTTTTTATGGTTTAAATTTCCCTCATGTTTGGTTTCTGACTGTCAACCCAAAAATTTGTAATGTGCTGCATGTACCACTATATATGAATAGAAGGTACTAGAGATGATAAACATTATTTATTTGTTTGTCTGTTTGTTTTTTATTTTGAAAGGTTGGTGAGTGGCTCCATGGAGATGTTCTTGTCTATACATTTTATGTTGTGTGCAGTCACGTATATCTTGTGTAGAAGCACATTGATGATTGAACTTCTATTTGACTGTCTTTTTTTATAGATGGACATGTTTGGATTACCCAAGGATCACCTTGGAACACTGAAAGGCATGCAAATTGATCTTTAATTATGTTTCAGATGGACTACATCATTCATAGTTTGCTTTAATGCCCAAGTTGTAAATTTTGGGATAGTGGTGATAAGATGACTTACCTAAACTATCAATTCTTATTACAACCTCTGAGAAGAGTCTTATTTTTCATCTAGTTTTTTCACCATTAAAGCACTGCTAAATTGGTTTATTTGTTCAAGGTTCTTCTAGCACTTTCACATTGGTTTTTTAATATTTAGTTCTTTATTGTTTCAGCTGCTTCCTTTAATGTATCATTAAGTTTTATTGGTATCCACATGCAAGATTATGGTTTGTTGCAATAATTTCAGTCAAGGTTTTAAATCCCGTGGGACGGGACTGTCCTAGTTTTTCCATGGAACGGGACGCATTGGCGTCCCGTCCCGACACTCGGGACGGGGATGTCCCAAGATGTCCCGATTGGGACGCTGGGATACTGATGGAACGTCCTGTCCCAACACATGAGATAGTATCCTGTCCCGGTGTCCCGTGGGATGTCCCGCTGGGACCTGAATTCTTGATTTCAGTCTCTTGCAACTTTGTTTTCTTTTCTCTTCCCTTTGTCAAAGCACCTTGGTAAAATAAAAATTTCTTGATTCTGGCCTTTGTGTCTTTAAATTCTGGGCATGTTGCATGAATTTCAGCCTCATGCAACTTCATTTTCTTTTTCCGTCCCTCTCTTCGGGCACCTTATAGAATAAAATTTTCTTGCTTCTCTCTGTTGGGCTTTTGTTTTCTTTAAAATCTTCCTTTCTCGGCCATTTGGTTCTAGTAAGGACTATTAATTTTCCTTTTTTTTTTTAATCAAGATTTTTTTTTTTTTTGGTATCAAGATGGCCATGTATCTGCTTTAAAATTTCTTTGCTTGCTAAAAGAATTGTTTGTTTTGAATACAGGTCTTATGGTACAGGGTCATCTTATTTCAGCAGTAGATTTTATGCTTCGTCATCAAGATTGCTTCTATGATGTTGCAATTTTGTCCACTGTAAGACCGCCCCTCTCTTTTTTTTGGTCTTTTTGATAGCGGACTATACAAACCTTTTTACCTCAAGTCTCTCTCTCTCTCTCTCTCTCTGTCTCTCACATGCATGTGTGCATTGTTGTCTATCATGTAAACCTCCAACTTTAGTTCCTTCTTTAATTACAATAAGGAATCTGCGAAGGTCACTTTGTAAGGAGGACGTAACTAAAACTGACATGGTATTTTGCCATATCTTCTGATCAAGTACGCTTTTCATCACTCGAGATTTATGTTTGCAGGTAGCAACAGCCAGTCAATTCTTCATTTCCTATACAATTCGAACATTTGGGGCTCTTACATTTGCTACAATAATGACAACAAGACAGGTAAGGGATGCTCTTAGGCTTAGATTTTAATGTAATATATGGGATTTGTCTATCTAACAAATTTGTATCCATCGTTGGTGTAGTTGGTGAGCATATTACTGTCATGTGTCTGGTTTTCTCATCCCCTTAGCTGGATACAATGGATTGGAGCTGTAAGCTTTTCCTTCTTCCTATGAATTGATTTTCATGTCTGATGGTTCTGCGTATTTAAAAGTAACATCAGCATTTCTCCAGGCCATCGTCTTTGGAGCTCTTTACACCAAGAGCTTCTTAAAAAGCAAGCCACGCATGCTGGGGGATGTTTTGGATGCAAATTCAGCAAGCAATAATGCATGACACTGGAATCTCAAATAGTTCTTTTCAGATGGAGGCAGGAGCCACTCTATTGATCTTTTGGCCTACTGGAAGAATTTTGATAGGATGAAGTTGAACCAGGTAGATGGAAAAACAGCGGGGAAAGAAAAGGACAAAGTAGTTGCTAACCTAGATAGATGACATGCAGTGCTTTCAGCTAGAGAAAAATATAGAACGAAAGGTGTTTACATGCGAAATAGGATTTTTTTTTTTTTTTTTCCTTTACCTTTGTTACAAGTTATACATTTTATACATGAAAATAAAATTGCTGAAATGATTTTTTGTTTAGCTTTATAAACATCTGGTTTGCGTGATTCAATAATTTATAGGGTGCTGGGATGGTTGTGCACAACTTTTTCACGGTAGGTCCTCCTGGCAAACATTGCATTGCCGACAACCCTAAGGGAACCCTGCCCAAATCCGTGATCGGGATGCCGGAGCTACAATGAATCGCCTGCATGACCACCAGTGATCGATGGCAGCATTGCATGCTCCCATCTCGATGGAGATCCGTGGATATGCATCAATCCCGTTTTGGAGGTTGTACTGAAAACCCCTGGATGATCATATTGGAGCCTGCGATGCGATACTGCTGCAAATTTTGTTTATCTATCCCTTCAACGTGAACTGGACAGAGAGTTTGAAGACCCTGGTATGTGGCTACGCTCTGCCAAAGCGTCCGATCCAAATACAATACAGTCCTTTTGTACCCGGATCGAGAGAAGACCCCGGTCCACAGAGACCGCATCTGAAAACGAGTAGGAAAGCTCATAATTATTTCTCATCAAGTTTAAGGATATGTTATGTTGCTGCTGGTCTTCGATCAAGCATCTAGGTTGGTCTGTCCAACAAAAATACACACATCATCACTTAAAAAAGAGAGGCTGGACTTGTAAAGGAGTTTTTTTGGCTGGAGTTGTCTCCAATAAAAACACTCCCTATGTTCAAGTCAGGAACCAAAAAATGGTAGGAAGGAGTAAGAGTGAGAGAAGTGAGTGCATATTTTCTTCCCTATTTATAAGCATGGAAGGCTGGTTGATAAGCGAATACCATAACCACTACCATATCTGGGTTGGGTGAGCCATTACCCGATGATCCCAGCATACCTTTAGTGATGGGTGGATAAAATAATATCTCAAGCATAACTCTTGTTGAAAGTATCAGTCTGGCATAGCAATGAAAGTACTTCTACGGGTCAGTCTCATCCAATATAGAATATTTTTCGGGTTCGGCTGAGGCCGAGATGAAATTCTTTTTTGTACTAGATTCCCCTACTTCGAAATCCAAGCTAAAAAATAGTTTGGATGATGAGAGTAAGAGTTTACCGAGGCCATCTATAGATTGAACCAATTTCCAGTATTTATGACAAAAGGGGCACGTGGCACAATCAGGCTGAACGAAGTGAACCATCGTCATCTCTGGTAGGGGCTTATCAATGAAGATCCATGGAAGGTTGGTTTAACTAGCCGGAGAATGACATGTGTGAGACATCTAACCGGGCTAGTCGAAGTTTTATCTCATCTGTACCTTCCAAGAGATTTCTATAAATAGGGATTCGATTTTTCTTATTTTTACCTTTACCGTTTTACCATGCTCTAGCGTTCCAGTGACTTTTAGCAAAGGTGCGGTGCTCCCAAGACTCTTCCAGCAATTCCTCTGACATCTAGCTTGGCAACCAAGCTAAGACAGACCTCTTCTTCTCGTTGTCGCCTTTGGCTCCTCACCTTTGGCTTGGCTTGGCTTGGCTTCCGGTCTTCCTTGATTTCTACTTCTCTTTCCCATCTTCTTTTCTCATTTTCTTGGCATCCCAGGATGAGTGGTGGTGCTAATTTAGCGAGGAGCTAGTTAACTGGCTAGAACTAGTCTCGAAGTCATAAGACCTCCTCTTCCTTGGGATATAGCCCCAATGGATTGGAAGTTGGAGCCGAGGAAGCCTTTAGTCCTCGACACTTCCAGTCAGTCCTCTTCTCGGTAGACATGGAGTTAATACAAACTCAATTTCGGATCTCGATGGAGAACCGCTCGGAGGTTTCGAGTTCCAGTGGTTAGATCTTCGGGCCTCCACTAGATCGGCTCAGGCTCCTTGAGAGGTCTTTCAGGGTCGGCCTAAGGCTCTCTCTTCATTCCTTTTTGCATTTGTCTTTTTTATTTTTGACAAATAGCCTTGAGTTTGATTGTACCAGACTCACGGCGATCATCACGAGCTTTATAGCCGCTTGTTTTCTTACCGATGTTCAATCGACAATCTCACTCTTTCGTGCCTGTTTCACCTTCAAGAAGCACCTCACCAAGCGAGATTGGTGGTATATATCTTCTCGTAGAGGGATCCATTTGATGTAGGAAAAATTTGGATTAGATGGTACCCGATTTAGGATTTTGATGTGGGGAACTTGGACAGATACGTTGCTGAGGCGTGCAGACGATCACAGCACTGTCCTTAAGAATAGATCCGTGCCTCTCTGAGACAATGTCTCGGTGCAGAAGATCCCAACACGGCTACCCTCCAGGATTCAACAGCAAGAAAGCTTCAATCCGATGTGCACACACCAATATAGAAGCCCGATGAACAACCGAGAGAGATCCGTCCGTTTCTGAGAGAGTAACGAGAGAGAAGAGGGAAGAGGAATGTCTTTCTACCACCGCGTCTTCGAAAGTTTTTATAAAACATAAAAGGATGCGGACGCGACGTATAGGAACGTCGTATACAGCCCTAATGCCACCGTATCAATCAACGGTGCAAAAAGAAAGAAACGACGTATCAAACAATGATACGGTGTGCACCCCCCTTGCGCGCGCGATGATCGCGTGTGCGACGCGCCCGGTTAAAGGGTTCCGAAATCGGGCTGAATCAGATTGCACTGATTTTGACTCGGCTCGCGCGTGCGAGAGAGTCTCTTAGAATCACTCAACAACTTAAAAGAATGACATTCTATATAAAGAGGAGTATGGAAAACAAATTATCCGATGTGGGACTAAAGATGTTTCATTTGTACCAATTTAAGAGGAGGGAAAAGGAATTTGTTTTGGAGGGAAAAAGAAACTTTTTAGATTGTTGAAATACTACAATTTCCAACAATCCCCCACTATTTCAACAAACAAAAGAGTTTAGGACAGTAGTGAAAGAAGTTTATAAATGTAATGCATAAGCCATGGTGTCTTATAGACTATGAACCAGGCATAGAGTAATAAGTATAATCTATGAAAAGTTGGTGAAACTAAGTTTCTATGAACCAATCCTTCTTTTATTAGACTATTGACTTATTACTCACATTACATTACTCAGATCTCGATTGTTCTTGCGGATTGACACGTTTCGGCCATGTGTCTACCTGGATATTCATGAGAGCTCTAGAGATTTTACCCAAATCTCATAGAAAGCGGCCATAACTTCCACTCTCATATAGGTGGATTATCATCAAGTATACATTGCAGTTTTGTATACCACCCAAATTTTAGGCTATGATATCCATTAAGAACTTCATATATCAGTTCATCCTACTCACTGCAAAATACTATCTCACACCATAGGAAGGGATTATGAATATATATACATGATAGTATACTCAAAGTTGTCTAATGAATAGTTTTCCCATATGAACCTTCTTCCCGGGATCTCCGTTCATGAAAGTTGGGTTACTATCACTTCAACTTTTGATCAGGGTAAAGTCCCATTCCCCTCGATGTACTACTCACAAGCTTTTTGCTTAAAGGTTTAGTCAGAGGATCGGCCAAATTTAACTCTGACTTTACATAATCCAAGGATATGACTCCATTATTAATAAGCTGCCTGACTATATTATGTCTTAGGCGTATATGCCTACTCTTTCCATTATAAATTTTATTTTTTGCTCTAGCTATAGCAGCTTGACAATCACAATGGATAGATACAGATGGAGCTGGTCTTGTCCAAATGGGAAGATCCATCAAAAGATTTTTGAGCCATTCGGCTTCAGACCCAGCTTTTTCTAAAGCAATAAACTCGGATTCCATTATAGACCGAGCTATACAAGTCTGCTTGGATGATTTCCAAGACACTGCTCCTCCTCCAAGAGTAAATATATAACCACTAGTGGATTTCATTTCATCAGAGTCTGAAATCCAATTAGCATCACAATACCCTTCTAATACTGTAGGAGTTCCACAAAATACAAAACCATAGTTTATGGTTCCTTTTAAATATCTAAGTACTCTCTGTAAAGCAATCCAATGATCCTTGTTAGGACACTGGGTATATCTACTTAGTCTACCAACAGCATAAGCAATGTCTGGACGTGTACAATTCATTAAATATATAAGACTACCTATAATTTGAGCATACTTATCTTGACAAATACTTTGATCCTTATTTTTCTTAAGTTGTGAGTTAGCATTGAAAGGAGTGCTCACAGGCTTACACTCCAAATAAGAAAATTTTCTTAAAATTTTCTCAACATAATGTTCTTGTGAAAGCATGATGTAATTAAACTTATTTATGAGTTTAATTCCTAAAATTACATCTGCTTCTCCCATATCTTTCATATCAAAATTAGAGGATAAGAACATTTTGGTACTAATTACAATATCAATGTTAGTACCAAAAATGAGCATATCATCTACATATAAACAAATTATAACACAATCAGAATTCACAACTTTAGAATAAATGCACTTGTCAGCATTATTAATTTGATATCCATTTGAAACTAGGACTTGATCAAATTTATCATGCCACTGTTTTGGTGCTTGTTTTAAACCATACAAGGATTTAACTAATTTATAAACTTTGTGTTCAGTACCAGGCTGAATACAACCCTCTGGTTGATCCATGTAAATTTCTTCTTCTAAGTCTCTATTAAGGAATGCTGTTTTAACATCCATTTGATGGATTATTAACTTATGAATGGATGCAATAGCAATTAAGATTCTAATGGAGGCTATCTTTGTTACAGGTGAAAAAGTATCAAAATAATCTATATCTTTCTTTTGTGAGTAACCTTTTGCAACAAGCCTGGCTTTAAATTTCTCGATAGATCCATCAGGTTTCAGTTTCTTCTTAAAAATCCACTTACATCCAATCGGTTTGGCTCCAGGAGGTAAACTTACTAATTTCCATGTATGATTATTCTTGATAGACTCTAACTCCGTTTTTATCGCTTCTTTCCAAAAGATAGCATCTGGAGATGAAATAGCTTCATGGTATGTTTGAGGATCATCATCAATAAGAAAGGTATAAAAGTCATCTCCTAGATTGGTATTCCTTTTAACTCGTTTAGATCTTCTCAATTCTTGAATTTCACTAGGTTCTTCTTGAATTTTACTAGGTTCTGAATTAGGTCTAACTGTAAGTGGTTGTGAAGATCTTGCCAAGGAGATCTTCATAGGAAAATATGTTCAAAGAATTCTGCATTCTTAGTTTCTACTATAGTGTTAGGTTCCATAACATTATTCTCACTTCTGATTACTAAAAATCTATAAGCTGCACTATATTTACTTGCAGGACTATTTTGAACATACCCTATAAACATACAATCAAAAGTTTTAGATCCTAATTTTCTCTTTTTATTTTCAGAAGTAAAACTTTCGCTAAACAACCCCATACTTTTAAATATTTCAAATTTGGTAAATGACCTTTCCATAGTTCATAAGGTGTTTTATTGTTTTTCTTATAAACAATCCTATTTTGAATAACACAGGCAGAAAGAAGAGCTTCCCCCCACAAGTTCATGGGTGCACCAGAACTAATAAGTAAAGCATTCATCATTTCTTTAAGTGTTCTATTCTTCCTCTCTGCTACTCCATTAGATTCTGGTGAATAAGGAGGAGTATATTCATGTACTATTCCATTTTGTGCACAATAATCATTAAAAGGTGCAAAATCATACTCTCCTCCTCTATCAGATCTAAGCCTTTTAATTTTTCTATTTAATTGATTTTCAACTTCAGCCTTATATTTTAAAAACATTTCAAAAGTTTTATCTTTTGATCTTAGTAAATAAACCATAGTATACCGAGAACAATCATCGATAAATGTAACATAGAATTTCTTTCCACTTCTAGTCATATGATTTTTAAAATCTCCTAAATCAGAATGAATTAATTCTAGTAATTCAGTTTCTCTTTTCTGAATAGATTTACAAGTCTTTTTAGTTGATTTAGATTCTACACAAACTTGGCATTTTTCTTGATCATAAGGAACTGACATGATATTTAACAATCCTAATTGTTTCATTCTTTTAAGATAAGAATAATTAACATGTCCTAATCGACCATGCCAAAGATCAAGAGAATCAAGCATATACACAGAAGAAGATGTATTTCCATTTATAATTTCAAGTACATTTAGGATAAATAATCCTTGGTTACAATATCCTTTTCCAATAAAGTTTCCAGATTTAGTTATGACAACTTTATCAGACTCAAAGGATATTTTGATACCATTTTTACCAAGTAGGGCTACATAAACCAAGTTCACACGGATGTCCGGCACATGTAGCACATCTCCAAGAGAAAGGACTTTTCCAGAAGTCATTTTCAAATTTACTTTCCCTTTGCCGAGCACAGTACATGGCATTGAATTTCCCATAAATACTTGCTCTTCTCCTTCTGGTAGTGGGGTATAACTTGCGAATAGACTTCTATCGCCACATATGTGATGAGTAGCTCCAGAATCTATGACCCAGTCCTTTGCATGTGCTACAATATAAGCCTCGCTAACAACCGCAGCAATCACTTATTCAACCGTCAAATGTGCCTGTGATTTGGTTGAAGTATTTTTCCTGAATCTGCATTGGGCTGCGTAATGTCCTGGCTTCCCACAAACATAACAAGACCCTTTTCCCTTCTTGAAATTAGGATTGTTCTGTGGTCCAACAGGCTTCTTACTAAATTTCTTGGACTGTTTTTTGAATTTAGGCTTGTATGCCTTAGATCTATCTATACTAGTTTGATTTTCTATTAGAATAGCTTTAGCAGTCATTTCCTTATGCTTTTCTATTTTTCGTCGGGCTCTATTTTGTTCTTCTATTCTAATATGCACAATCACTTCTTCAAGGGATAAAGACTTCCTTTTATGTTTTAGGCTATATTTATAATCTTTCCATGACTCAGGTAACTTTTCTATCAAAGATCCAGCAATAAATGCATCAGGAAGAATTATATTTTCATTTTTAAGATCATCTATAAGGACATGGAAAATATGAATTTGTGAAGACACATCTTTATCTTCTACCATAGTAAAATCTAGAAAATTTCCTATAGCAAATTTTTGGGTACCTGCATCTGCAAGAATATATTTCTTGTTCAAGCTTTCCCAAATCTCAGATGCAGATTGGATTGGATAATAAACATCAAATAATTCATTTGATAAGGTACTTAGAATAGTATGTCTACAAATCCTATTGGCCTTTTCCCATTTAAGAAGGTCATCATCATTAGTAGGTTTAGGATCTGTCAGAACAAATGCAATGTTGTGAAGATCGAGGGCTGAAAGAATTTTTTCATGCCATCGTTTGTAATGGGAACCACTAAATTGTTCAATTTTAGAGGTATCAGGAAAAGTTCTAGATGCAGTAACCATAAAGGTATCCATTTCTACTCTTAAGATTGTAGGAAAAATTTGGATTAGATGGTACCCGATTTAGGATTTTGATGTGGGGAACTTGGCCAGATATGTTGCTGAGGCGTGCAGACGATCACAGCACTGTCCTTAAGAGTAGATCCGTGCCTCTCTGAGACAATGTCTCGGTGCAGAAGATCCCAACACGGCTACCCTCCAGGATTCAACAGCAAGAAGGCTTCAATCCGATGTGCACACACCAATGTAGAAGCCCGATGAACAACCGAGAGAGATCCGTCCGTTTTTGAGAGAGTAGCGAGAGAGAAGAGGGAAGAGGAATAGAGAAGAGGGAAGAGGAATGTCTTTCTACCACCGCGTCTTCGGAAGTTTTTATAAAACATATCAAACAATGATACGGTGTGCGGTGCAAAAGAGAGACGACGTATCACGGTATCCAAAAACAACGACCGTTCCGTGCATACGCGAGAGTACATCTCGGATGGATTTGCACCCCCCCCTGATCGCGCGCGTGTGCGACGCGCCCGGTTAAAGGGTTCCGAAATCGGGCTGAATCAGATTGCACTGATTTTGACTCGGCTCGCGCGTGCGAGAGAGTCTCTTAGAATCACTCAACAACTTAAAAGAATGACATTCTATATAAAGAGGAGTATGGAAAACAAATTATCCGATGTGGGACTAAAGATGTTTCATTTGTACCAATTTAAGAGGAGGGAAAAGGAATTTGTTTTGGAGGGAAAAAGAAACTTTTTAGATTGTTGAAATACTACAATTTCCAACATTTGATACGAGGAACTCATTCCATTCATAGTTGTAAAGAAAGATTTTCCTTCATTTCTACTTTTTCTAATAAGAACCAAGCCTCGTGGGGCCTACCTTGAAGGTCGGTTATTTGAGCTTCATCCTTGGGCAATGCCAATCACCGGGCTTTGAAGACCTTACTCAGGTATAAGATTCTACCTTTAAAAGAGCTGTTGTTCAAGCAGACCTTATATAATATCAGACTTAGTCAAGCTAACTCACGAGGTGAGCATCACAATCTTCCTTTTTTCTTGATTTTTTAATCTCAATTTTTTGTAGAGATGAGATTAGAGGAGCTTGAGAAGCTCTGATGGACAGCATGGAAGAAGAAAAGCATTAGGCGCGCGCCACTAAAGACCAGTCCAAGCGATCTCGATTTGATGCTTCCACAGGTCAAGCCACTTCTAGCCCATCCGGGGTCTCTAGCTGCTGCCCCATCGTAGGGAGTTCATTCATTGATGTTGATGTCATCAAGGTCTCCTTAGTTTAACTGAGTTCTTCCCCCGAGGGCCCCCCTATCTTCCCGTTCTTCGACACCAGTCCCCTAAGGTGAGGGGGGCCCATAGCATTCTCCTTCCAGAGATGAAGTGCTCAGCTCACTTCCGACCCCTGCCAAGGTCAGACAGGGATTGTGCATTGCTATTGTTCAGCCACCATCTAACTCCATTCTGGGGAGTTGGAGGGTTGCTCAAGATCTCATTCATGGGATTTTACTTCCAATTGATAAGAAGAAATTGGGAGAGTCGAGTTCTAACTTTCACCAAACTGATGCCTTCGACTCTTTCATCCAAGTATTGCTGAACTCATTTTTGATTTGTTATTATTTTAGATTGGTTAACTTATTTTATTCTTCTTGCCAGCTCTCACACCACCTAGTTTATTACATGAAATCGATCAAGGTAGTGATATTGGAGATGGCTAAGGTCCAACACAAGATGGACAAGGCCAAGGAGAGGGCTGAGAAGAAGGCCCAGGTTATCCTAACCAAGACTGACTGGGCAGAGACCAGGCACCTGAAGGAGGTGTTAAAGGCGGCCAATGAAAAGCTTGCTTTGGATAAAAAAAAAGGATCCAAGTGGTCAAGGAGAAGGCTACCAAGGTAGAAGCTGAAGGGGCCGAGTCAACCTGCACAGATGTGGAGGCTTATCGGGCCTCTAAAGAACTTGCTAAGTGGTCGACTTTGCTATGGAGTTCTACATCCTTGGACTTCAAAAGTGTAGGGCCAAGGTCACAAAGTACTTCCCCAATCTCGATATGTCCTTCTTGGATGACATAGGCTCCAACGACATAGCTCTCCTAACCCCCAGGAGTTTGGGGTCTACACCAAGCTTCATGCCGAGGAGGCTTCTTCCAAGCAATCACTGATAAGGTTGTCCTCTGATCCAAAGATGCTGCCATTTCTTCTGAGGCATAAGTTTGCCTCTATTTTTTTTCTTTTTGGTTGTAATACAAAATTTGGTTTGATGCATGTGAGATTGGCTTGGCTGTCATCGAGCCTTTTTGATAGTCAACTTGCATGACTTTTTGTACTTTGTAATCCATAAAAAAAGTAATGAAATGCAACGTGCTCCCTACTATGTTGCACCAAACTTCTATGTTATGTTTTTGTTTAACTTAGGTAACTAACAAGCTAACCCTTCGGTAGAAGATTTTTCTAAAATTTTTAATCTTAGGATGAGCAACCAGCTTGGGATTTCTAAAGTAACATTTAATGTAGTCAATTTCTATATCAGATCCAATGTGGGTTTTTGAGTTTGGATCTGTCTAAACCAATTATGGATCGATATCAAGATAGTTTATAGAGTGATGCGGTTTGAAAGTTGGTCATTCTTAATGCTGATCTAGAGGATCCTCTTATAGGATTATTCCACACTTCTTGGTCATCCAAGATCTTTGACTTAGATCATTGGGATGAAGTACTTTGCTTTTGAGGATCTTTTCATAAGGTTATCCCCTGCTTCTTGAATACTTAAGCTTTTTAGCTCAGTTTGTTTAGAAACGAGAAGCTATTCAAGGGTCCTCTGATAGGAATATCCCTTGCTTCTTAGTCACTTGAGGCCTTCAACTCATATCATTGGGGATGAGATACTTTGCTTCCAATGATTCTCTTATGGGGAGATCATTACATTATTGGTAATGCATTCATAGGTTTTCTGAGTTCTAGGATCAAGTAAGTGAAGTTCTATCTAGACATTCAGTTGGTAGATTCTGGGTTTAATAACTTCATCCACTTGATATGGCCTTTTTCAATTTGCAATAAATTTTCTCTAGATGAATTTGAGGCCCTTCCTCTAGCGCCAATCTGTTATTGCTAGTCTTCGATTAAATACCTAAATCAATCTTTCCAAGGAAAATATGAATGTCGTCACTGAAAAGTGAGGGACTGGACTTGCAAAGAAGTCCCTTGTAAGAGTTATTTTCGGTGGAACCCTCCAATACTCAATTTAGAAACTAAAGAATAATAAAAAGGATAAGTATGGGAGAGTTGAGTGCATATCTTAGAATCCCCTTTCCTTTCATTTATAAGCATAAAAGACTGGCTATTGAGCAAATACTGAAACCACCACCACATCTAGGCCAGGTGAGCTGACATCTAATGATTCTGATGTATTTTTGGCAATGAGCAAATAAAAGTAATATCTCAAGCATAACTTCCCTCGAAAGTAGCAATCTGACAAAATAATAGAAATACTTCAGCTCGGTACGCCCTTCAGGTTAGTCTCATTCGAGATACAATATTTACTGAGTTCCTCTAGTCTTCTTGTGTCCTTGATGTTTGTAGTATGCATTCACTTCTTCTCTCTTACTTTCTCTCCCTATTCTCTCATCTCCATTATTTCCTTTTCCCATCCTCACTGACTTTTATGGGACGCATTCATAAACTTGATAATCAGCACTTCCAATGATCGTAGGACTCTTTATGAGCTTTTCTACTACTTTTCTGGATTGCTTCAGTGGACCATAGTCTTCTCTCGTTCTTGGTGCAATTATAAAAGTCTAGTTCCCCCGGCACACAGGCAACAATATTATATATGATATTATATATTGGCATGATCCTAGATTTATAGGGATCTGATACAAATTCCATGTTTTCAAGGATTTCATCTAGTTGTAACCTTCCTTATCTTCCATCTCTCTGTCAATAAAATCAATGAAATACCCTTCCATTAGGATAAGGGTTATTTCACTTCCTTGACTCTAACATAGTATCAAAGCCTTTCGATCCCCTTTGTAAAGGGTACTTGTCGGTGATGAGATAGCGATCAGGAGAAGTGCATCAGGAGATGATAGTGATGAGGAGTGGCTTCACTACTCACCACCAAAAAATATAGTAACGGCGGGTCATAGTGGTGGTATCAACGTTCTCCCAGGTCGAAGATGCTTGTAGAAGCAACGATGGCAATAGCGGAGGTGGTGGTAGTTGCAGCAGTAGCAATGGTTGTAGGGAGACGAAAGTCTGGTGATCGCAAGTAGGGCTGGAACTGGGCCAGCCCAAAGCCCATTGCCTAGAACTGGGCTGGACCAGCTCAATAAACTTCAGACTAACCCGAAATCGGTTCGGGCTTCAGACTAAATTTTAAGCATATCGGGCTAGACTTCGGGCTGTAAAATATAGTTCATTTAATTTTTGGGCCAAAAGGATGCCCGGATTCGATCCAAAAATTCTTAAAATATGGTCTGAAACCTGATCCAATTTTGGACTGGGCCGGCCCAATGGGCTTTGGGCCGGCCCAGTTCTAGCCCTGATCGCAAGGAAAAGAGGAGAGGAGGTCATGGTGCTCGCAACGATGGTTTTGCATATCAAACTAGTGTACCTGGAGATACCTCTACCTATATAGTTATTATTGCAGTACCTGGAGATATTGCTACTCATACAGTCACTGTTACTGTTGATGAGTTGTAGGCTCTTCATTAATTTAGACACAGTCTCAAAGCTTCTACCAATATTACTTCTTTTCAAAATATTTCTCTTCGACCTACTTCCAGTCATTATAGTAACTTTGCTCATATAAGTACGTCTCATACAAGGTATGGCATTTAGTTGCATTCGTAATGATTCTTGGATTATAGATTCTAGAGCATCCAGTCATATGACTGGATTATCTAGTAATTTCATCTCTTACTCTCCTAGTATAAGTAATAATTATGTATATTTAGCTGATGACTCGATCTTTAGAATTTCTAGACAAGGATCTATCCACTGTATACCTAGTTTATCTCTTCAGTTTATTCTGCATGTTCCAATATTTTATGTTAACCTACTATCTATTAGTTTTATTCCTCATGATTTTAAATGTTCTATAACTTTCAATGAACATAACTCTATTATTCAGGAAACTCAAACAGAGAAGAGACTTGGGACTAGAATAATGCATGATAGAATGTATTTTTTAGAAGATAGCTATTTAAAGTTGGATACATGGTTACTGCATCTGAGTCACAGAAGTTTGAATTATTGCTATTACATTACAGACTTGGTCATCTTTCTTTTACTCTTATGGCATAAATTTATCTCTTTAAGTTCAATAACATCGATAAACATCTCTTGATCTGTGATGTATGCGAGTTTGCTAAACACATACATAGTACTTACCCAATTTCGAGTAGTAAGAGTTATGCATCTTTTTAGATTATTCTTTCTGATGTATGGGATCCATGTGGAATAACTTTTATCTCTAATCATAGGTCATTTGTGCCCTTTATTGATTATTATAGTATAACAACATAGGTCTACCTAATGAAGAATAAAAATGAAGTTTTTTCTTGCTTTAAGGATTTTATAAGATGGCTTCTACTCAGTATGCTGCTATATTGAAGATTCTTCGCTCAGATAATAGAACTGAATATGCGAATAAGAAGTTTGGTGAGTATTTATCATCTCATGGCATTATTCATCATACTACTTATGTTAACACTTCTGCATAGAATAGAGTTGCTAAGCATAAAAATATATATTTATTAAAAGTAACTCAATGTTTAATATTTACTATGAATGTGCTAAAGTTTTTGCAGAGAGAAGCTATTCTTACAACAACCTACTTGATGAATGCCATTTCGGGTGTTAGGATATAAAATCCTTGTTGAATATCTCATAGAAGTTACTTCTTATATCGTATCTCCTTGTATATTTGGTTGTATTTGTTTCGTACATGATCCCAACCATCCGTGGATAAACTTGATTCTTGTGCCCCGAAGTATATTTGTATATAATATTTTTCTACTAAAAAGGGCTACAAATGCTGGTGTCCTTCTGAACGAAAGCTCATAGTCAATGTGATGTTACTTTTCGGGAGTTCGAACCTTTTTATGGTGGCTCTTCGGACTTCTTCTCCTTACTCGAATCCTCTCCCAACACTAGTGTTCCTCATGCTGGTCGAGAGGGGGAGACATGTTGATCCTGTACCTGATATTGTTATGGGCTATTCCTATTTCTAATGTTCCTGATACTATTAACCAGAGAGATGATCCTATTTCTAATGCTCCTAATGCTAACTAAAGGGATGATGACATTCCAAATTATCCTATTACTCCAATTAGAGAGTAGCCTACACGCATTCTCCTGAATCTAAGTCTTCATCTCCTTCATCTTTATCTCCATCTAGAATGAGTGGTAATATTTTTTATCCCTCTAATACACCTCATATTGATTCTCTTTCTGAGTTACCTATTGCTCTATGAAAAGCTTCTCATCATGCTAATCATCCTATATGATATAGGCATGATATTACTAATTTTGTATCTTATTCTTTCTTGTCTCCCTCATATAATAGTTTTATAGCCTCATTGCATTCCGTATCTATATCTAATAACTGGAAGATGGCAAAAAGGGATCTTCAATGGAAAGAAGCTATGTTGGAAAAAATGAAAGCTCTAGAGAAGAACAAGACATGAGATCTTGTATCTCTACCAGCAGGAAAATAGCCAGTTAGTTGTAAGTGAGTTTTTACTGTAAAATAGACTCCGGAGGGCACTGTTGAATGTTACAAAATAAGACTGATAGCTAGAGGCTTTACATAGATGTATGGAATTGATTATGATGAGACATTTGCTCTTGCGGTAAAGATTAATACTATTATTACTATTATCTTATGTGTGGCTAACTTTGGTTAGGACCTATACCAATTAAATGTAAAGAATGCATTCTTGTATGGAAAACTTTAGAAGGAGGTATATATGCAGATTTCACTTGGCTTTGCTATAGCTCAAACAGATAGAAAAGTTTAAAGATTAAGATGATCTTTATATGGGTTAAAGCAATCTCTTCGAGCTTGATTTGACCGGTTTAGATGAGCTATCATATCAATGGGCTACCATCAGAGTAATGCTGATCACACGCTCTTCTTCATGCAATCCTATGGATGGATCACACTTCTTATTATCTATGTCAATGATATCATGACTACTGATAATGATACTAAGGAGATAGCATGTCTGAAGTCTCAATTAGCACAAGCATTTAAGATTAAGAATCTGGATCAATTAAGGTACTTTTTCGGGATTGAGGTAGCATACTTTTTTTAAAAAATTTCTTTCCTATAGAAAGTATGTTTGGATCATTTGACTGAAACTGGAATATTTGGATATAGACCTGCAGCTACACCTATTGACTAGAATCATAGACTTATGGCTGACTCTGATACTCTAGTGGATAAGGATCGTTATTAGAGATTGGTGGGTAGACTGATTTATTTATCTTATACCAGACCTAATATTACTTTTGCCATAAGTATGGTTAGCCAATAAATGCATGGTCCTCACTCAAGTCACATGGAAGCACTATATAGGATTCTCTTATACTTGAGAGCTATCCTGGAAGAGGACTATTCTATGCACAACATGAACACATTCATATTGAGGGATATATAGATGCTAACTAGGCCGGTTCCATAAATGGCAGGCGCTCAACCTCTAGTTATTATATATTTATGGAGAAAAATCTTGTTACATGGTATAGCAAAAAGTAAGATGTAGTGGCTCGGTCAATTGCTGAGGTTGAGTATAGAGCAATAGTCCTTAGAGTTTGTGAAGTGCTATGGCTAAAAAATTTGTTGACTGAACTTCAATTATTTCATAGTTCTTCATTACTATTTTTTTGTGATAATCAGGCAACAATAATATAGTGAATAATTTAGTTCAGCATGACAGAACCAAGCATATTAAAATTGATCATCATTTTATCAAGGAAAAACTTACCTCTAGGATTTTTCAAATTTTGCATGTTCGATCTTTAGATCAACTAGCAAATGCTCTGACCAAAGGATTAAGTTTAAGTCATTTCGCTTCTATTTGTACCGAGATGGAACTTATCAATCTATTTGCCTGATCTTGAGGGAAAGTATTGGCATGATCCTGAATTTATAGGGATCTGATACAGATCTTATATTTTTAGGGATCTTATCCGGGTATAACCTTTCTTATCTTCCATCTTTCTGTCAATAAAATCAATGGAATACCCTCCCATTAGGGTATGGGTGCTTTCACTTCCTTGACTCTAACATTATATTTTATAAGATCCAGGCTCGACCTAATCCAAGTCTAGATTAGGATAGCAAAATCTAAATTCTATGTTCGAAATGCTTAGCTTGCATTCGTAAGGCACGTCATCAGGCATTGGTATGGTATAAATATCACTCCCAAGGAAGTCATTACAGAATTCAAATATCTATGTAAGCTTTATCATGATATATATTATTGAGGCTGAACCCTAGTGATCTCTCCGTACCGCTAAGCTTCACCAACCAATTCGCTTGAAGTCCCTGCAAAACAAACCCACACATCGGAGGATTTTCGATGAGGGACACTTCGATGCTTAAGTGGCAAAGGTTCGAGCAACAGATATAGAATCTAAGAGAAGATAAGTAGGATCGGGAATACTTCAGCTAATTTTTCTTACTTACCTCCGGAGGTGCCCTCTTACCGATATTTATAGGCATTTGCCTTAACGAAATTCAATTAGAAAGGGTTAGTTTTGATGTTATTCCATTGAAACTATATTGTTCCCGTTATAATGGTTGGTCATTATCTCACTAGAATAACTACCTCATTTCTTGCCATCTCCATTTTTCTTGAATTGGCCGGTGAATTTGGTCACTAACTCATTCTATTGACCTTGAGTCGGTTGGACTTTATGAGTTAGTCGGACTTTATAAATGGATCGAATTAATAAATTTTGGAGATGAGTTGGTCGATTGTCATCTCGCCGGCTTGTTAACTTTTGGACCCGTCATTGTCTTTTGTTAATCAGTCTGATCGGCTTGCCATAACACTTGCCCCCCACTCTCAATTTTAAAATACATTAAGGCCTTGAAAGATGAGAGTTAATAATTTTGGTTTTGTTTTGCCTCGTCATCCATGTCCCTTATTAGGAGGAGAGAAGATATCTTTCAATGATGACAAATCTCGGAGTCAGTTGGCAGAATTAATTCGCTCCTTTTTGGGCATTACACTTTTACCAGGTGTCAAGTTTTTATTAGCAATAAAACCATTTTCTCGGATCATGGGGTCATGTCGATTTTCCTTACGTTAGCCTTGGAACTTTGATTCGTGGCATAATCAGGGACATCGATGTTGCTCGAGGATGCAATCGCAGCCATCGTCATTTTTTATTACCGCCAGCCAGATTCTTGCGGATCAAAATTGACACATTGATTTTCTTTCCATCGTATCAACTTCTTTTCCATCGACGTCATATTTTTGGTTAGGATCTCTATACATGGCATGATCCGAAGCGTCTCACATTGTTCGTGAAAGAAATCATGGCCATTGCTGCCACCTATATAAAGGAGTTTCTCTCCCTTAGGGCTGGACTTTTCCATCATTGTCAAGTTCGATTCTTAGGGAGTTCTTCATCTTCGTCTTTCCTTCTTCCTCCAAGGTCTTTATCTTCCCTCATGTCAGATATGCTTTCTCTGTTCATTATGGTTAGGTCTTTAAAAGTTCCTATCATTGGTAGGTCCTCGATTAGTAGGGGAGGGGATGAGTCTTCCGACAATCCTAGTCCTCCAAGGGCAAGGGGCCCTTACAAGGAAGAACTTAAGCCTGAGTCCATTAGGATCAGCCTTAGTGAGTCCAGAGTTACTGTCCTGTGGAGTTATTACAAAATTTTGCAAGATTTTCGTGCAGTTATCTTATTCTGGTGAAAGGATAGATAGGTCCCTTCCCAGTAGTATAACTGTATACAAAGAGCACATGAAGGTAGGTCTTCATTTTCCACTCCATCCATTTTTTATTCAGATTTTCAATTTATATCATGTAGTCTCTACATAGTTGACTCCGGATAGTATTCGGATCATTTATGCTTTCCTGATCCTTTGCCATGATCTTTAGATAGAGTCTAGGACCTATTTGTTTTGCCCTTTTTCCATCTTGAAGAAAGATTTTCATGGCTAAGGGTAGTGGGTCATCGGCCCCTATCTTGGTCAAAGGTTTATCTCAAGACTTCCGTCTGCCATCCATAGATGGAAGCCCTACTTTTTTCTTTTCTCTATCCAACCTTGGGGCTTCAGTATGAAGTGGAGGGAGCCCCGTCTGACCTCGAATGATGGGAAGAAGGTCCTCGTAGCTGACAGAGAAGGCTACGAGAAGTTCTTAGGAGTTGAGGTTCTTCCGTTGAAGGAGTTGTTAAGCGAGCAGAGCCTCTGCCTTGCTCGGGTTAGTATGTCTCCTTCTTTAGGTATATACCATCAGACAATCACTTTATTATTTCTCTTATTTTACTTTTCTATGTTGAACTAATACTTTGCTTTCTTGCTGACAAGAAAATGAAACCTGATGCCAGAAGACTCTGACAAGCCATCATGAAGAGATAGGTTGCAGGTCCTCCTGCCGAGTTGGAGGGCGCAAAAAGGGTCTGAATGACCACTGCCCCCTCGAAAGCTCTAGTTAGGGGGAATACCCTGATAGTGGTAAGGACAACTTCTGACGATGATGATGTCCCCTTGATGGAACTTCATCCATGGGTCACTCCAGTTGTATAGCATTCGAAGTAGCCGACCGTGCCTTTAGACATTGGCATATCTTAATCCCAGCCTTGTCGATCAGACAGGGGCAAGGCTTCTCAAATGGATGTAGGGTCCGAGAGGGACTGACAATCCGAAGAAGACCAGTTCATGGACTTCAATGTATATGCTGATGATATGGGGTTGGATAACCCTGAGTTAGCCCGGTGGCTATTGAAGGCCGTCATCCTCGCGAAGGACTAGAAGGTAACAAAGACTCATCGACTTGATGATGTCATTCCCTCCATGTACCCGAGTGTCCTCAAGGTAATGTCTTTCTTCCTTTCTCATCTTTTTCTTTAGAAAAAATATAATGAACATTATCGACATTTGTTATCTTATTGCAGTTCATCCACGAGATCTTTCTGATTGAAGAGAGTGTCTCAATATTTGCTGACCTGAGCAGGAATCTCCACGATCAGCTAGAGCCGATGAAGGCCAAAAAGGAAGTGGCCGAAGAGCTCAAGCAGATCTTAGAGAGCAAACTGGAAAAAAATATCGCCGCCAATCTTTCACTGGAGGAGTTGAAGGTGGCCCAGATCAAAGTGGCCGAGCTAGAGACCTAATTGAAGAAGAAGAAGAAGAAACTTCACTTGTCGAAAATATTGATCAAGGAAACCTTACGAAAAATTGACAAAGCTCTGGCCCAAAAAGTGGCGACAGAGAAAAGGGCAGCACTGGCAGAAGAGAAAGTCCACCAGGTGAAGAGAAAGTCTATTAGGTCATCGAAGATTACAAGAAGTCCGCTACCTTCGATGACGAGATGACAGAGGCAGGGATAGAGAGCTACCAGATGGGCTTCACCGACCGTCGAGATAAAGTTGCTAAACTTTATCCGAACTTAGATCTATCAGGGATCATCATGGCTAAAGAAGAGGAAGAAGAAGGTGATGGGTAGCAAATGGTCGAAGAGCTAGAAGCCACCAATCCTCTCGAAACAATCGATCGAGCCGAGGAGCACCCCGAAGAGAATGCTGCTAAAGAACAACAACACTTGTGATTTTCATTTTCCTTTTGTCTTTGAATGATACATGTAAATGTACCAGACTTTTGGAATGTCAACGAAAGACTTCTTTCCTTCCAATGCCTTTTCTGCCTTCGAATTTCTCGTGTGTCCTCCTTGCATACAAAAAACTTCTAAGTAAAAACTCTTCAGCATTGCACTCAAAGTGTTTTTTCTGTGATATTTTTTTCGCTAAGTACTAGCTTTTCGACAGATTAGCAATAGAATTCTGACAAAGTTGGTGTCTTAAGGAATGTATACATAGGTAGGCTTTAGTACTGAGTCCTTGATAGCTTTAATTCTTTTTTTGCCAAACAAATCAATCGAGCCAGTTGATCAAGCAAATCTTTGTTGAATGTACTGATTTAGTTGATTGATTAGATCAACTCTTTGTTTTGTTAGATGCACCGATTGAGTTGGTTGATTAGACCAACTCTTTGCTTTGTCGGGTGTGAGTTAGTGGGCTAGATCAACTCTTCATCTATCGGAGATACCAATTGAGCTAGTGGGTCAGACCAACTCTTTTGTTAAATATACCGATTGGATCAGTTGTTTAGGCCAACTCTTATTTTGTCAGGTTTGAGTTAGTGGATTAGACTAACTCTTTGGATACACCGATTGAGTTGGTTGATTAGACCAACCCTTTATTTTGTCGGATGTAAGTCGGAACACCTTCATTATTAGGAGGCCACGATTCATCATTCTTTTGACTCCTTTTCTTTGAGACTGACCTTCCTTCAGCTTGGCATTGGCTTGCCACTTGCTCTTCAGCTAGTGCATACTTTTGCATGCGCCGAATAATTCAGAGTAGTTGGTGAGGAACTTCTTATCCAAAGAGAAAGTGAGCCTAGATGATCGGAGGCCTTTTTTCATGACCAACATAGCCACATGCTCATTGAGATCAGGGATCTCTAGGATGATAGAGTTGAAACGGGTTACATACTCTCTTAGAGTTTCACCTTTATTTTGTTGAATGAAGAAGAGACTATTCGAATTACGTGGCATCATTCTATAGGTCCTAAAATGAGCCATAAATAATATTTCTAATTGATCAAAGAAATGGATAGTCTCTGGTCGGAGGCTTGAATACCATATTCGCGCAGCCTTCTTTAAGGTCACTGGAAAAGCAAGGCAATGAAGGGCATCAGTAGCACCTTGGATCATCTATGGACTTTAAAACTGTCAAGGTGGTCAAGAGGGTCAGTGGTTATATCATAAGATTCTAATTATGAGATCTTGAAATGAGACGTGATCACTTCTTCCATAATTCTCTTGGAAAATGGAGGCTATAAATCATAGGCTATGAGCCGCTCGTCGGTCCTCCGCTATCGTCGAGCTTAGCAATTTGTAGCTCCATCTTCCAGAATTTTCTCTTGAAGTCATCGTGTCGTCGAATTCCTCTACTCTGGTGGGAACTTCTTGGGATAAAGTCATTGGAAGATACAGAAAAGGATCTCTGGCATTTTTCTTTGAGCCGGCTCTCTCTATATTCATGAAGCTGAAAACCTTGCTACACGGGGAACGTTGATTCAAAGAATGATGATGTCGAGAATATTGACTCGGCTCTCGTCATCGATCCTCTTCCAAAAGAGATCGTCAACTACATCTAGAGGCAATTGGTTGTTGCTATCCGTTGATTGCGACTTCTTGAAGATTTTGAACAGTAGCAATCAGAACCTCCATTTTATCCAAGAGAATGCTGATCTGCTGTCGTCCTATACTCATCGTGGAGGCAACATTATTATCTTGCAAGGGTGGGTCATTTTTCTTGGATGGTGGATGACCTCTCCTAGCCGAAATATTCTGCGCTCTTCCTTTCATTATTTTCTCTTTTAAGATCTTTTTTTTTCAAGATAATATATTTTTCATTGCTGGTGCGCCAATCTATTAAGACTGAACCCTAATGATCTCTCCGCACCACCAAGCTTCACCAACCAATTTTCTTCAAGTCCCTGTAAAACAAACCCACACACCGGAGGATTTCCGGCAGGGGACACTCCGATACTTAATCTGCAAGGGTTCGAGTAACAGATATAGAATCTTAGAAAAGATAAGTAGGATCGGGAATATTTCAGCTAATTTTTCTTTCTTATCTCTGGAGGTTCTCTCCTACCGGTATTTTTAGGTATTTGCCTTTAACAAAATTCAGTTAGGAAGGGTTTGTTTCAATGTTATTCCCTAGAAACTATATTGAACCCATTATAATGGCCGGTCGTTATCATGCTAGAATAACTATCTCATTTTTTGCCATCTCCATCTTTCTTGAATCGACCGGCGAATTTGGTCACCGATTCATTCTTTTGATCTTGAGTCAGTCGAATTTTTTGAGCCAGTCGGACTTTATAAGTGGATTGGATTAATGAATTTTGGAGATGAGCCGGTCAATTGTCATCTCGTCGGTTTGTTAATTTTTGGGCCCATCATGATTTTTTGTTAATCAGTCCGACCGACCCGCCACAACACATATAAATTTTATATTCGTAGTTTTGTGTCGATATCATTAAGTACATAATGCAAAAATCGCTGTTAAGCATCGAAGCCCTGAGGCATTCGAAATACGAATAGAAAAATTAGATAGTTATACCCCACCACTATCCAACGTCATCCATTTTGATTCAGCCTTATCTCAATTCAAACAAATTAATTATCTTTCGAGCGAACCATCCTTTCTATCTTCGTAAAACACTAATTGCATTCGAAACGAATGCCATCCCCTTCTTGAATCCATTAAGTAAACGATACCAGCCTTCAATGGTTCATCCTCTCTCTCTCTCTCTCTCTCTCTCTCGTCATTCAAAATCAGCGGTCCAAAAGCACTTCCCTTTCTCTCTTGCCATCTCCCTAACTTAACGCATTTAAAGGGAGAGGAGAGGCTCGACCATTCCCTTCAGATCGAGGGAGAGTCTCGCAGGAAGCAAAAATGTTGGAGATGACCTTCGCAAAATGGCAGCTACCGGACGGGACATTCCTGTCGGCCGTCCCGACCATCCGCACGGTGGCCGGTCCGCCGGGCCTGACCGTGATCGTCCAGATGGCCTGGCGCCATGACTGCCCTGAACGACGTTCCTTCTATTTCCGGGGCTTCGCTCGAGTGAGCCGAGTCCTGGCCACCGGCGAAACGAACCACCGTTTCCTGCGCTTCACCGCCAGGCCCTGCCCTCACGCTCAGAGGGTGCACATTGAGGTTGACCGGGCTTTTGATGGGACCGAGCAACGTGATGATCTGGAGATCGGCGGATTGCATGATACCGCCTGCGTCCCTCTCGAAGACGATGGTGATGATCTCCATGATGCGGTGGACGTGAGAGCAAGCAGCGACGCTGGTGCCGCCGCTGATGACGGTGCTGCTGCCGGAGGTGATGCGGCCTGACGTTGCCGCTGCCGATCGAGTGCCGTTTGTTCCCAGAATAAGAGTGCATGCATGCAATTCTGTTGAATGTGGATTGAATCTGATATATATATATATATATATATATATATGTGAAAGTGAATCTGAAAAATAATAAGGGAACTTTATATATATTAATTGGATTTCTTGCTGGTTTCTGATCGATTGATATTATGTACCTGCTTGCTTTCAGTTAAAAACACTACTCCAAGAAACTATGATCATGCGTTTCTCAAGAAACTAAAACTTGGACCGATTGTGTTGCCGGTATACCAAAGTGAACAGATACGATTTACTTTTTTTTTTTTTTTGGTTTTTTGAAGTAAATGGAGGAAGTGAGGAATCAATTCCCCCATGATTAAGAGATATGATTTAGTTAAGAGGACTTTCATAATTTACAGTCGGATAAGAATTGTATCATGTAATAATAATAAACGATAACGAAAGTAAATAATTCACAGGTATGTGGAAACAGATCGGTGTCGTTGATTTCACAAGGATTGAGTGGTGCAACCTCTGAGGGATAAAAGAATTAGTCATTATAAGAAGGGATCGAGGAATGGGTAGTCGTTTCTGCTACTCCAATCATGATTGATTCTATCGATAAAAACATTATATAGAAGAAAGAGAAATCGATTCCTTTGCTTGTACAGAGACTCGATCGAGATGCTTCCTTGATGATTTATATATATCGATTGGTCCTTGGACTGAACAGTATTTTACTGATAGAGCTAAGCTTACTTGCGGCAAAATATCTATCTGCTAAGTTATCTTTTTGATATAAACTTTAATTTAAATTATACTAATATATATATATATATATATAAAATATTAGAATTAAAATTTCACTGTTACCGCGGGCCTGATGAAGGTCAAACTTTATCTCTTGGTGTATATTACACTTGTCCAAGCTTTACGCCCACCCACCTCTTAACCATTCTAAGACTATTTTGTTGAAATTTCTTCCCTTATCTTGGCCTTTACTAAGAGCACAAAATAAGAGAGTGAACCAAAAAATACCAATCCTCATATATGCATATCTTGAATCATGTACAAATGAAGGTGTGGATATATTTAATCATAATTTTAGTGATAACCTGCTTGATATTTTGGTATTTTATCTCTTTTTTCTACCTATTATTTGAAATGCTAATATGGCAATATAATAAATTATAATAAATAAAAAACTTCAATAAATAATTTTTCATTATATATTAAGCAATGAATTTTAATAATTAGCGAGCAAACCTCCTGTCATTAATATGGATATATATAAACAAGCTAAAACTCTATCCATAAATTTTTATCATTAATACCGATATCATTAATATGGGCCCTACGCCATGGATATGATCTTTTTCTTCCTTGTCCCAACTAATTTTAAATATAATATCATAATAAAATATATTACAATAAATAGAAGACTTTAATGGTCAATTTTTTGTTGTGTATTAATTAATAAACTTTAGTAATGACCAAATCACAACAAACAGAAAGTTGCCAAATTTCTATTGCATATTAAGTAATAAACTTTAATAATAGCCATGTTAAGGCGAGCTCATTAATATCTATTATGTAATGAACAAAGAACTTTAATGATGGTAGGGTATGTTAATATCAGTGTTATTAATACCAATATTTACTTGATACACATATTAAGTAATGAACTTTAATAAGACTGATATTAACATTAATACCGATATTTACAATTGAGAATGATAAGCTTTGCACAAGTTTGAGCGTGTCCTACATTTATTATCGTTAACTGCATGATTTAGAGGTGCTCATGGAGAATTGACATAGGCTAAACTTATATCGACTTATGGCAAGTAACCTAGACTAGTACTCACGGATTTGCTACAGATCTATAGGTTTTTGGAAGCTGAATTTTCCATCTTAATGTATTAAATTTTATTATTGTAATCATGTGTCATGCCACGACCCGATGCCCGAGCGAGGCATAACAGACGGCTGCATATTCTTATAATTCAACCCCATCGAATATGTAAGGCCTAACTTACGAATCAACAATTAGGCTGTGATAGAAAATAAATTCACTAATTATTTATTAATTTTTAGAGTTTTCCATCAAAGTTAATAGGTAGATAAAATTTAACTAAAATTTATAATAAAATATAAACTAAGAGATTGACACATAAATCCTAGTTTCTTACTAACTAGTTCCAAAGCCCGATTGATCTTCCGTATCTGTAACAAAAATATACGAAAACAGGGGATGAGCTATACAAGCTCAGTAAGTTATCATCACCTTTAATATATATATAAATATGACAATAACAAATTACAACACACACAAATCATACATCATAAAACAACCAGCTTATGACAAAATAAAATACAACATCACATTATATGCACATTCAATTACAAACAATTGGTCCGTTGCTAGTTCTGAAAGAGACTAGAAACCTGACTACACATACCGAAACCAACCAGTGATCACCCCACTGGAGACCCGGAAAGAAACTAGCTCTGATATCACACAAGAAAACATACATCCTCAGCATGTGCTAGCGATTGCAACAAAGAAAAGGCAACTAACTCCTGACTACATATATCGTACATCGGTCATGTACCAGTGATCGCAATACTGGAGGCCCGGAAGGAGACCAGGTCCTCGTGTGATCATAGTCGGACAAGAGAGCATCAACACCAACATACATAACAATAAATGCAACCCAATGCAGATCAAACTATGCCACACATATTTCATTGCATAACATTCATAACATATTTAGTATGTAATACTAAAGGTCAAGATAACTTACCTGAAACTGATTGCATCATGAATACGCGACTCGAATCCTAGATCATCGATACTCCCATACTGATAAAGATAATGAGGGATCTGATAAAATAGGTTAAATAATTAATCCTGAATCTAAATAAGATAAAAGATTTATTGGTCTGGTCTAATACTAGGCTCGACCTAGATATCTATTTAGGTTCGGGTGATGAAAATCATATTAATCAATAGAAACAATGTAAATACCCAAACTAATTTTACAAAATTTATTTATTTATTTGTTTATTTATTTATATTCTTTTCTTCTCTCTCCTCTTCCTTTTTTTCCTTTTCTCTCTCATCTTTCTCTCTCTTATTTCTATCTCCTTTCCTTCCTTTTTTTCCTTTTTCTTCTTTCTCTCTTTTTTATCTTCCCTTCTTCCTTCTCTCTTTCTTCTTCCTCGACTCCCTTCCTTGGCTTGGCTGAATGGATCTCTGGTATCCTAGGGATAGAGACCGAAGGACGTGGCAGTCCACCGAAAACTTTCCAGATAGAGCAGGGATGGGTTTGGCCGGCATATCCATGGCCGTTCCGGCCATGGGTAGCAACTGAAAGAGAAATTAATCAAATCCATCTTATGCGGCCAAATATTCATATAAACAAGAGTTTAGAGAGAGGAAGACTTATCGACGACAGTCTAGGAAAGATCGACCATCGGAGAAGAGGAGGAATCGGTGGAAAAAACTCGATGATATGGGAGGTTTTATAGAGAAAAAATGATGAAGTTTTTCTCGCCGTATGGGGAGAAACCTCGATCGATCGGTTACCCATCCCTCCACGACACTCCACTGGCCGAGTTCGACTGCCTTACTCCCCTTCCAGCTTCCCTGATGAGATCGTTGGCCAGATAAACAGGGGCTCGGTCCCCTATTTTCATTTTTTTTCTGGGTTTCGAATTGAAGTGAACAAGAGCTGCCGACTATAGCTCTATAAGTCCAAAAATCGAGTTTTTACATTCTCCCCTCCTAAAAAAATATTAGCCTCGAAATTAAAAAAAAATCTGAGTCTTTCGAAACTCAAAGATGCGTGATCCAATACTCACATGCACCATTCTATCCAAATTCAGTAATCCTAATAAGAGCCTCCATTCATCCATCATAATACACTTTAAATTAATCTTAATATCTTTAGTCCACCACACTTCCACTGCACATTTTGATATAAATTTTTTTCTAAATCCTCTAATTCCATTAGATGAATTTCTGACAAGGATATCACTTTTCATTGAAATCTAAATCAAATCTAACCTTCAAATAAAACAAGATGAAAATTATTAAATTTTTTTGTCCTTATTAGGCCTCGAGCATATCACTTCAAATTTAAACCTTGATCCATTTTCTATGTTTAAAGCCTTTGTCTAAAATTATATCATCTAAAATATTATCCTTTATAGATAAAATCTATATAAGTCTTCTAATATCCATTTCTTTGCTAAATGAAAAACCAGTAGCAAGGTAATCTAAATTTTCTCATAAATCTTAAATTTGATTTGGAGTTTAACATATCCAATAATCTCCAACATATATATAGAATATCAAGTAATCCAATTCAAGACTGCTAACATAAGTCATCAAAAATTCTACCAAGATATGCATGCCATGTCTACATAATATCATTAAATTTGCTAATAGCAAATTACAAATCTATGCATTATGCCAAATATATTTTTCATTATATATTTTCAATAATAATCCCCATACAGATTTATCAAAAATTTTTTCTTCTTAATATCATTAAACTTTTTCATAACCTTCATCTTAAACATCTTCTTACTATTAGATGTATGCCTTGAAAGCCAAGTTGGCTTGACACATTATAATTTTTAGGGCATGAGCATTGTACTTAATTTTTCTTATTAATAAAAGGATATTAGTTTCATTTATATTAATGTATCTATGAATTGTCCATGGAGTTAATAGGCAATGATATATATTCTCAAGAGTTGAGAATCTGAGACATATGTCTTTATAGATTAACTCCTAAAAGCTCCCGATTGTTGGAATATCATGAGGATGGTGATTGATCCATTAAAATCGGTACACAGATCACTTCCCTTTCTAGGTAGATGAGTCTCTAACCTATAGTATGGTGATACTGGAGTGAGAGTGCAGGTAGTTGATAGAGATCAACGGTATCGAGCATGACTAAGTACAGGAAGTTATATAGATGACTACTCACTCGTTGATAACTTCCTGATATTGTAGTCGTTTAAATAGTTCTTTAACCTAGAATATATTGGCTACTCACAATAAGATTGCTGTAGTTTGACAGCACATTCACATGGTTCCTATCCATATGGGATCTTGCGATGTTCATTGGCTACAGTAAGTTTATTATAGGAATAAGGTGTTCACTTGTAGGAATCTATCAGCCTTAGTAGTAAGGTATAATCCTATGTAGCTTAATGCGACTAAGTCCAGAAGTCTATGGCCATAGCAGGGTGATAATAAAAAGGTGTTTTCATTAGTATCATAATTGGACTTGAGTCGATTAAGTTAAGCATATGACTGATGGGTTTGACGAGTTTCCGTAACCAACATCATGTCGAGATTTTGATAGAGGAACCGAATCACATGGTAACTACACCTAGGAATTCCAATCTTATTCTGCTGGGTTGCCACTACATACTGCTAGGTATCACTGGTGGATTATGAGAGCCCATTAGGATCATTCTCGGATCAATGATCCTGATTAGGGTTGAGCTAAAATTGTTTCAATCCATCGAAAGGAGTTTCGATGATGTATAATAGAGATTATAGCATGTCTCATTACCAGACAGGATAGGACCTGAGGGGTCACACATATTAGGAGCTCAAGTAACCAATCAGCAAATCAAAATGTCACTAAAATTGAGAATTTTAGTATATTTGGACCTAATTGTAAGTGTTACGATTAAGATTTGACCTAATTATAAATGTTACAATTAATTAATTATAGATTAATTATTAATTAAATTAAATTAGATTTAGTTTAGTTAAGTTAGACTTAATTAATTGATTCTAATTGAGTTGGGTCAATGTCCCTTTCAAAATGGTTCGATCGAATTTAAAATCGACTTCAATTTGACTATCAAATCACTTTATTTGGATCATAAGTCAGAGTCCAGTTAGACTGGGACTCTCTCCCCCTATCTTTCCTTGTCTCCCCTTCCCTCCACATGCCCACCTAGTGGGCCCAAGCATTTGGGCGATAAAGGGGTTGGCGTGAAAATAGATGGGTGCTAATTTGGTTTAGGCATGGAGAAATATGAGGAGTCCTTCTCATTCACTCCTCTTAAATCCTAAAGCAGATTAGATTAAACTCTTTTAGTTTTGGCATGGAGAATTGGAGAGTTTTACCGTGAGAAAATTTAAAAGCAAGAGGGGTGGCCGACCAAATGAAGGGAGATATTTTTGTGCGTGAACGTCCTCCTCTTGGGCATTTTTTCTTCTCTTGGCCGTGAACTCCAGAGAGTCTTTCTCCTGGGGCCAACATCTCCTCTCCATTTTATATATTTCCTTCTTCCTTTTGTGAGATCCAGAGAGTTATTCTACAAAGGAAAGAAGAGAGAAAATGGCCCAAGGTCTTGTAGATTTTTGATTTACAAGACAAAATCCAGAAGCCAGTCCAGTTGTGGATCGACACGATTTTTAAAGTGGATGATTTATTGAAAGAGGAGAGGGCTGCAAGGATCTAGCAGTCTAGTACTCTCTACGACTCGGTTACGAGAACTTCGTGTGGATACCAATAGAGGCCGGGTGATTGCACGGCTCTGGTAGAATCTCGGTTTCAGAAGTGGATCGGCATGCTTTTTAGAGTAGGCCAGGATAGCGATTCAAGTAAGTATTTTATGCTTAAAATAATTTTTATTTCAGATCTGATATTTTTTTTATATATTTCAGCATGTTAGAAATTTATGATAAATAAATTAGATTTATTTATAAATTGCATCTTTAGATATAAATTATTTTTATATCTGCTTTTGCTGTGACAAGCTATTGATGCCTGATTGTTTGCAATTTATTGTTCCTAGGAGAACTCCAACAATGGTATCAGAGCCATAGTTCTCCTTTTAACATGCATGGATGAGAATTAGATCTAAAAAATATTCAAATCAAGATGGATAGATTATGATTTTTCGAATCTGTGATGAACATGAGATTGTTCTAGCATAGAATTTCATATTTTAAAAAATTATTTTTAAAATTAAAATCATAATTTTCAGATCTGAAATTAAATTAATAATCTAAAACTTAATTGATCAAAGGTTGCACAAAGTGACATAAGGTTATCTTGCTATAGGGTTTACCCCCTATAGTACAAATGTTGTCCTACTTTGATGTATACCTAGTTTTGAAAAAAAAATTTCGAAATGATTTTGATCGATTTATGATTATGTATGTTGATGTATGTGATGCACCAGATTAAGGTTTAGATCTTAAATATGATTCACGATCATAATCCATTAATGTCATGCACTTGAACCAATTTTAAAAATTGATTTGATCTAGAAAATCAAATTAGGTGCATGAGGGTTTAGGTTGAACAAATTAGGTCTAGAGATTGGGCTGCGATAATTAGGGCTTGATTAGATCAACTAGTAACCCTAATTTGATTTTGAGCAAGTGACTTAACCTAATCGGATGATGATTAGGGTTAGGTCAAGTGTGCTCAAAATTGGTTTTAGATGTAGTCTGGTTAGATGATTCACAATTGTGAATCAATAAGTTAAGACCTAATTTGGCTCAGTGATGAGCCCAGATCATTAGATGACCTAATTGAATCTTGTCAGTCAATTGGTGTCTAAGGAAGGTTTTGATCATGGTTTTAATTAAGGAAACTCTTTCTTAATCAACTAGTTTGGTGAAAAGAGGGTATATTGGCAGAACCCTCCCATGGATCAAACTGACCTGACTAATTTAGTTGATTAAGTTTTTAATCGGGTCACTTTTGATTTGAGTTCACCCATGCTGGTTATATTAAGCTAGACATGAGATTGTGCTGACCTAATGTAATTAGTCAGACATGAAATTGTGCTGACTGAATGTAATTGGTTAGACATGATTTGGCTGATCAATTTAGAAGAGACCTGAACCAAAGCTCCTCATAAATATTAAGTCTTAGGTCTTCCACCATTATAAGTGTGCAGGTGTTCTATTGGTGTTGATTATTCTCGGCTGGTTACAATGGTCTAGTTGCATCGGAAAGATACAAGCACCCTATTAAGCATGAGATATTGTTAGGCACTAATGGAGTTGAGCCCAATAAATGGGCACGTTGAGAGACTCAATGACGTCTTTGTCTAGTAGAAATGGTGGGTCTGACTTCACTAATGATTGGACCAATAAACAGGCACGTTGAGGTTCCATGATTTAGAGAACAAGAGCTATAACTTGTATTAGATACATTGGACAAGAGTTGGCCACTTATTGGTATAGCGTGTTACCAAAAATCGGGCATGGTGAGGTGCCGCCATCGATGGGACCGTAGCACCCACTAGAATTCTAGAGTCGTAGGATTTCCGTATCTTCACGGAGGTGTGAGAGATCCGAGAAAATAGTGGGAGTTCTAAAATTATTTCTTAAAGACCCTAGAATAATTTTTAATAATTAAGTATAAAAATCTAATTTGAATCTTCTACTCTTGCAATTAACCATGTCTGCTTCAAATTCCTTAGTTCATATTTTAGAGACAAACCAACTTGTAGGCCTTAATTTCCAAGATTGGTTGAAAAATATCAAAATTATTTTGAGTTCTGAGAAGTTGGGCTATGTGCTTGACCAGGAACCCCCTGTCTTAACTGACCATCCAAATGCTCGCCAGACGACTGCATATTAAAAATGGATGGAAGATGATAAAAAAGTTAAGTGTTACATGTTGGCCTTAATGTCAAATGAATTGCAGAGCCAACGTGAGGATATGCCAACTGCTAAATCGATTCTGGTTCACCTACAAGAGTTATATGGTGAACAAAGTCAGATTGCATGCTTCGAGGTGAAGAAAAGGCTTTTCAACAACAAGATGCATGAAGGGCAGTCAATCCACGATCATTGTTTGACAATGATCAAGGATATCGAACAGCTTCAGAAGCTGTGCATTCCTATTCATAAGGAGCTTCAGGTGGATTTGATCCTCCAGTCCTTGACTAGTTTATATGCTCAATTTATAATGAACTATAATATGAACAAGCTAAATTACACTTTACCTGAATTATTAAACATGTTGGTAAGCAATGAGGGGACCCTGAAGAGTTCAAGGGGCTCTGTTTTCTCTATGGAACAGTCTTCCTCCAAAAGAAAGTCTACTTGGAAGAAGAAGAAACTTGCAAAGAAGCAGAAAAAGGATAACAAACAAAAGAAGAAGGACACTTCAAAGAAAGCCAAGGTTCTTAAAGAAAATGTTTCCACTGTAATACAGATGGCTATTGGAAAAGGAATTATCCTCTCTACCTGGAAAGTCTAAAGAATCAAAAGGAGAATGCATATTTTGAAGGTAAGTCCATACTCGTTATTGAATCTAACTTAATGGTTTCATCTACTTTCAGTTGGATTTTAGACTCTGGCTCTAGTGCTCATATATGCATTTCAATATAGGGCCTGGAAAGAAGTAGAATGTTGAGAGAAGGTGAGATGGTCCTACGTGTCGAAAATGGAGCAAAAGTTGCTGCTCAAGCCGTTGGATCATATTCTCTTGTGGTGAATAGGGAAAGTGGAAACCCTATTTAAAAACTTTCGGTCCGTCCTGCGAGTCGGCTCACCCAGAGTACCCAAAGTTCGAGTCGGCTTGAGCTAAAATCTGTTCTAAAATTCAAAAAGGGTCAAACTTAATTTCTAAGGGTTCCTTGAGTCCAAATTAGGTTATCCTATGCTCTAAAGAGAATTTTGAAATTTCTAGATAATTTATCCTTAATTTTCAAAAATTAGGTCAGATTGATTCAAAATGGGTCACATAACCCTAATTCTCCTCTAATTTTCTCAAATCTATCTTGACTTAAAGGTTTAGTGAAAATGTCCACAATTGTTCTTCAGTAGGTACAAATTCAAGTTCAACAACATTATTCAAGACATGATCACGAATAAAATGATATCGAATTTCAATGTGCTTAGATCGTGAGTACTGAATTGGATTTTTTGATAAGTTAATAGCACTAGTATTATCATATTTGATAGAAATTTTAGATTGGACAACACTATAATCTTATAGTTGTTGCTTGATCCATAATACTTGAGCACAACAGCTCCCAGCAGCTACATATTCTGCCTCAGCAGTAGATAAAGCTACAGAGTTCTATTTGCGACAGTGCCAAGAGATCAAGTTAACACCTAGAAATTGATAGGTGCCATTTGTGCTCTTTCTATCTATTTTACATCCTCCATAATCAGCATCAGAATAACTAGTTAATTTCAGTGATGTGTGCTTAGAATACCATAATCCTCCATTACAAGTGCCTTTCAAGTATTTAATAATTCTCTTAACAGCTGTGATGTGTGATTCTATAGGATTAGATTGAAAACGTGCACATATACAAACACTAAATAATATATCAGGTCTACTTGCTGTTAAATAAAGTAATGATCCGATCATACCTCGGTATAGCTTTTGATCAACATTTGTGCCATTCTCATCTTTGTCAAGTCTACATGCAGGATTCATTGGAGTTCCGATTTCCTTGCTTGATTCCATGCTAAATTTCTTGATTATTTCTTTAATGTACTTGGCTTGGTTGATCAGAATACCTTCTTTAGTTTGTTTAATTTGAAGTCCAAGAAAGTAACTTAATTCGCCCATCAAGCTCATTTCGAATTCTCCCTGCATTAGCTTAACAAAGCCTTGACACAAAGATTCATCAGTAGATCCAAAGATAATGTCATCAACATAAATTTGAACAACCAAAATATCATTTTTCTTTCTTTGAATAAACAGTGTGGTGTCAACACTACCTCTAACAAATTTATTTGCAATTAAAAATTTGCTCAGTCTATCATACTAGGCTCTAGGTGCTTGTTTCAGACCATATAAAGCTTTATTCAGTTCAAAAACATGATTTGGAAAAATATGATCGATAAAACTAGAAGGTTGCTCAACAAAAACTTCTTTAGATAAAAGATCATTCAAAAATTCACTCTTTACATCCATTTGAAATAACTTAAAATTCATAAAACATGCTAGGCTAGTAGCAGTCTAATGGCTTCTAATCTAACTACTGGTGCATAAGTTTCATCAAAATTTATTCATTCTTCTTGATTATATCCTTGTGCAACCAATCTAGCCTTATTTCTAATTACATTTTCATTTTCATCTAGTTTATTTCTGTAAACCCATTTAGTGCCTATGACAGGATGATCATTGGGTCTTTCAACTAAGGTCCAAACATTATTTCTCCTAAATTGGTTTAATTCATCATGCATTGCTAACATCCAATTAGGTTCAGTTTCGGCTTCTTCAATATTATGAGGTTCTACATGATAAACAAAAGCAATTAAATCATGTGCATCTCTATGTGCAGATCTAGTTTTAACACCTTGAGATGGATCTCCTATAATTAATTCCTTAGGGTATGAGTGTACATACCTCCATTCTTTAGGTATATCATCATGCTTTTTACTCACTTCTTCTTCTTGTGGTTCACTTGATTGTTTGTCTTTAAGAGTCAAGTCTTTCATTCCATGCTCTAGTGTACCTGCATCATCATCTGCAAAATCTTCCTTTCTCGAAGATGTAATATCATATTCATTGAAAACAACATATATAGATTCTTCAACAGTTAAAGTTCTTTTATTGAAAACTCGATAGGCTTTACTATTTAAAGAGTAACCAAGAAAAATAGCCTCATCGGATTTTGCATCAAATTTTCCAAGATTATCTTTTTCATTATTGAGAACAAAACATTTACATCCGAAAACATGAAAATATTTGATATTTGGTTTTCTATTATTCCAAAGCTCATAGGGGGTTTTTCTGATAATAGGTCTAATTAAAACTCTGTTTAAAATATAGCATGCGATATTAACAGCTTCTGCCCAAAAGTATTTTGGAAGATTTCCTTCACAAAGCATTGTTCTGGACATCTCTTCCAAAGTACGATTCTTTCTTTCTACAACACCATTTTGCTGTGGTGTTCTAGGTGCAGAAAAGTTATGATCAATACCATGCTTTGTGCAAAATCGATCAAAATATTGGTTTTCAAATTCGGTACCATGATCACTACGAATTGAAATAACATATAAGTTTTTCAAATTTGTAACTCTTTTGTAAAACCTTTTGAATATATTAAAAGTATCATCTTTGTGTGCAATAAATAAAACCCATGTATATCTTGAAAAGTCATCTACAATCACAAGTCCATATTTCATACCACCTAGGCTAGTAGTCCTGGTAGGTCCAAATAGGTCCATGTGAAGTAGCTCTAAAGGTCTAGAAGTTAAAACTACGTTTTTAGATTTAAAACTCCCCCTCACTTGTTTTCCTAACTGACATGCATCACAAACATAATCAAAATTAACTTTAAACTTAGGCAAACCATTGACTAAATCTTTTGCAATCAATTTAGCTATTGTATCCATACTAGCATGACCAAGTCTCCTATGCCATAGTAAACTTGATTCCTTGCTCTTGTCATTCATTGCTACAAGACTTGTATTACTTGACATAGCTAGATCATTAAGATCTACCATATAAATATTACTAAGTCTGTGTCCAATGAACTTAGTACTAGAGTCAAGTGGATCAACTACTATACACATTGATGACTTGAAAAATACATTATAACCAATGTCATATAGCTGACTAATACTTAAAAGATTATGCTTTAATTTTTCTACAAGTAATACATTTTCAATAAATGTAGGAGTAATTTTGATGTTACCAATTTCGATTATCCTTCCTGTTCTATTGTCCCCAAATGTTACCATTCCATCATCCTTCTGTTCTAGGGTAAAGAATTGATCAGCATCACCCGTCATGTATCTTGAACAACTGCTATCCAAATACCATCTTTTCTTTATGCTTGTGGCTGCAAGACATCCCTGCAAAATAATCATTTAATAAATTTAGGTACCCAAGCTCTCTTGGATCCTTGCAAGTTAGTGGAAATGGTTCCTTTTGGAACCCAAACTTTCTTCTTTTTTTTTTGTTATTGTGTTTCAAATGACATTCAAAAGCTTTATGACCAACATTATTACATGCAAAGCATACAATCCTTGAATTTGAATAATAACTACGAGATGATGCAAATTTAGGTCTAACATGTTTTGAACCAATGAATATAGGAGCATATGAAGTAAAAGTAGAAAAAGTATTTGAAATAGAGCCTTTATAACCAATTCCAAATCTATTATTTGTTTCTTTTTGATCTTTCAATATTAACTCAAGTTTGTTAGAGCTTAGGGTTAACTTTTCAACTAAAGGTTTCAATTTTTGAACTTCTTTCTTTAGGTCATCATTTTCATTTTTCAAATCCTTATTTTTATCGAAAAGTTCTTCTTTTTCAATTTGAACACTCTTAAGTCTTTCACAAACTAAATTTAGTTCTCTTTGTAAGATTTTGTTTCTTTCACAAGATTCATTTTTGTCATTTTCAAATACATCACATTTACTTTTTAAATCTCTCAATTTCAAACCAGCTTTTTTATATTCTATCAATAATTCACAAAAAGCATTATGCAATTCATCATAAGTGAATTCTAAATTAGGTTCAGAAGTACTTACCTCATCCTCCAAATCCATAAGACAGATTTGCGCTATTTTTGTTATCTCTTTGTCCTCTTCAGTAGAAGTGGTATCATCACTGTCACTCCAAGCAGCTAGCATTGCTTTCTTCTTCTTTCTAGAGAATATCTTCTTTTTTCCTTCAGGGCAATCAGGACGGATGTGTCCTGGTTTCTTACATCCATAGTAGATAGGTACTTGATCTTTATCTTTCTCTTTATCTTTATCTTTGTCTCTTTCCTTTTCTTTTCCAAAGTCATCTTTTCTGTAATGCTTTTTCAAAAACTTCATCATTGAAACAACTAGAAGCTACTTTACATGCTTTATCAAATTATTTACACTTTTAAGCCCATTTTTTATGATTACAACATTCATAACTTAGGGCATTTACAAACTCAATTGAATTTCCTTAAGTGAATTTGAATACCATTTTAAAACCAAGGTAATTCATTCCTACAAAAACTTCTTAAATATTTGTAAAGAGTTAGTATCAAATACATGCTTCAATATTTTGTAATCATCAAAATCATTCCAGGGGTCAATAATAAGGTCTGCAAGCTGCATAGATCAATCTACGGATTGAAGCAAGCTTCTCGAAGTTGGAATACTCATTTTGATGATGCAATCTAATCATTTGATTTTATCAAGAATGAGGATGAGCAATGTGTTTACAAGAAGGCCAGTGGGAGGGCAGTGACATTCCTCGTATTGTACATAGATGACATCATCCTTATAGGGAATGATGTTTCCATGTTGACTTCGGTCAAAAGTTAGTTATCTAAGAAATTTTCTATGAAAGACTTAGGTGAAATATCTTATATTTTGGGGATTAAGGTCTATAGAGATAGATCTAATCGGATGCTTGGCCTTTCATAAAAATTGTACATAGAAGAAGTGCTGAAAAGGTTCAACATGGAGAACTCTAAAAGAAGATTGTTACCTCTTCGGCATGGCATTAATCTCTCCAAGAAAATATGTCCTAACACACCTGAAAAGATTTAACGCATGAGCAAGATTCCATATGCTTCGGTAATTGGAAGCCTTATATATGTCATGTTGTGTACTCAGCCTGATATAGCTCTTGTTATGAATGTCACGAGCAGATATCAGTCGAATCCAGGTGAAGAATACTAGATAGCTATGAAGAACATTCTTAAGTACTTGAGAAGGATTAAAGATTTGTTCTTAGTCTTTGGAGGAAGTTTAGAATTAGGGATAAAGAAATATACGGACTCAGACTTTATGTCTGATCCTGATGATAGAAAGTCTATATCCGGGTCTGTGTTTTTATGTAATGGTGGGGTAACTAGTTGGAAGAGTTCCAAGCAGCCCATCATAGTAGATTTAACAATCGAAGCAGAGTACATCGCTACCTCGAAGCTACAAAAGAAACCTTCTAGTACAAAAAGTTTGTTACGGGTCTTGGAGTGATGCCATCTGATACCATCCCCATATATTGTGACAATAATGGTGCAATAGCTCTTGCTAAGGAGCCCAGGTCTCATCAGAAGTCTAAGCATATTGAGCGGTGATTTCATATCATACGCGACTACCTCAAGAAGAAAAGTAGACTCCATGGATAACGTGGCAGACCCCATGACCAAGACTCTGAGCTAGCAGAAGGTTGAAGTCTACTTTAAGAAAATGAGACTTAGATATGTAGCCAATTGGCTTTAGTGCAAGTGGAAGATTGTTAGGTGTATGCCCTGAAAGCCAATTTGGCTTGACATATTATAATTTTTAGGACATGAGCATTGTACTTAATTTTTTTTATTAATAAAAGGGCATTAGTTTCATTCATATTGATGTGTCTATGAATCGTCCATGGAGTTAATGGGCAATGACACATATTCTCAAGAGTTGAGAATCTGAGACATGTGTCTTTATATATTAAATCCTAAAAGCTCCCGATTGTTGGAATATCACAAGGACGGTAATTGATCCGTTAAAATCGGTACATAGATCACTTTCCTTTCTGGATAGATGAGTCTCTAACCTACAGTGTAGTGATACTGCAATGAGAGTGCAGGTAATTGATAGAGATCAACGGTACTGAGCGTGACCAAGTATAGGAAGTTATACGGATGACTACTCACTTGTCGATAACTTCTTGATGATGTAGTCGTGTGAATAGTTCTTTGACCTAGAGTGTCTCGGCTACTCACAATAAGATTGCTGTAGTTTGACAGCACAATCACATGGTTCCTATCCATATGGGGCCTTACGATATTCGTTGGTTACAGTAAGTTTATTGTAGGAGTAGGGTGTTCACTTGTAGGGATCTATCAGTCTTAGTAGTAAAGTATAATCCTATGCAGCTTAATGTGACCAAGTTCAGAAGTCTATGGCCATAGCAAGATGATAATGAAAATGTATTTTCATTAGTATCACAATTGGACTTGAGTCGATTAAGTTAAACATATGACTGATGGGTTTGACGAGTTTCCGTAACCAACATCATGTCGGGATTTTGATAGAGGAATCGAATCACATGATAACTACACCTAGGAGTTCCAATCTTATTCTGCTGGGTTGCCACTACATACTGTTAGGTGTCACTGATAGATTACGAGAGCCTATTAGGATCATTCTCGAATCGATGATCCTGATTAGGGTTGAGCTGAAATTGTTTCAATCCATTGAAAGGAGTTTCGATGATGTATAATGGAGATTATAGCATGTCTCATTACCAGACATGATAGGACCTGAGAGGTCACATACATTAGGAGCTCAAGTAACCAATCAGCAAATCAAAATGTTATTAAATTAAAAACTTTAGTACATTTGGATCTAATTATAAGTATTATAATTAAGATTTGACCTAATTATAAATGTTATAATTAATTAATTATTAATTAATTATTAATTGAATTAAATTAGATTTAATTTAATTGAGTTTGACTCAATTAATTGATTCTAATTGAGTTGGGTCAATGTCCCTTTCGAAATGGTTCAATCGGATTTAAAATCAGCTTCGATTTGACTATCAAATCACTTTATTTGGACCATGAGTTAGAGTCCAGTTAGACTGGGACTCTCTCTCCCTATCTTTCCTTGTCTCTTCTTCCCTCCACAAGCCCACCTAGTGCACCCAAGCATTTGGGCAATAAAGGGGTTGGTGTGAAAATAGATGAGCGCAAATTTGGTTTAGGCGTGGAGAAATATGAGAAAGAGGAGTTATTCTCATTCACTCCTCTTAAATCCTAAACCAGATTAGATTAAACTCTTTTGGTTTTGGCATGGAGAATCGAAGAGTTTTACTGTGAGAAAAAATAAAAGCAAGAGGGGTGGTCGACCAAATGAAGGGAGATCTTTTTGTGCGTGAACGTCCTCCTCTTGGGCATTTTTTCTTCTCTTGGCCGTGAATTCCAAAGAGTCTCTCTCCTGGGGCCAACATCTCCTCTCCCTTTTATATATTTCCTTCTTCCTTTTGTGAGATTCAGAGAGTTATTCTATAAAGGAAAGAACAGAGAAAAGGGTCCAAGGTCTTGTAAATCTCTGATTTGCAAGACAGAAGCCATAAGCCGGTCTAGTTGTGGATCGGGACGATTTTTAAAATGGATAATTTGCTGAAAGAGAAGAGGGCTGTAAGGATCTAGCAATCCGGTGCTCTCTACGACTCAGTTACGAGAGCTTTGTGTGGATACCAGCAGAGGTCGAGCGATTGCACGGCTCCGGTAGAATCCCGGTTTCAAAAGCAGATCAGCATGCTTTTTAGAGCAGGCCAGGATAGCGATCCAGGTAAGTATTTTATGCTTAAAATAATTTTTATTTCAAATCTGATATTTTTCTCATATATTTCAGCATGTTAGAAATTTATGATAAATAAATTAGATTTATTTATAAATTATATTTTTAAATATAAATTATTTTCATATCTGCTTCTGCTGTAACAGGCTGTTGATGCTTGATCGTTTGCAATTTATTATTCTTAGGAGAACTCCAACACTTACAACAATCCCAAAATTTATAATCCAGTAATTAATAACAAAATTCGTATGCTATCATGATCTTCATCCATATCAAGTTTAAGATTCCAACACCATTCAATTAATAATTGAATATACATATTCAGCGTAATATAACACACTACACCTCTAAGTCAATACTTCTGAAACTCGATCAAATCCATTTATCAAAGATAAAGATACATCTTATTCAGCTCTTCAATATCCATAATATACTTACTTATTATGATCAAATAGTATAAATCATTCAACCTTTTGCACTCATCCAAGATTAATCTCTACAAAAAATCATATTTTTCTTTTGTGCTAATCATATGTAAAATCTTATGCACAATACCTAGAGATTAGAATTCCAAACTTCAACTCCACTCTTGCAACTTGTATCATATTCCGATTGATCATAATACTAAGTTCAAATACCTCTTAAATCATAGTCTATAGTGATCACAACCTAAATTTTAATATCACTCAAATCATACCCTAATCACTTATGGCATAGTCCTAAGTGATCATAATCCAAGCTTCGATATCATTCAGTTATGCCTTAATAATTATTATGTTAATTCCTAATCACTTATATCATAATTTGTAATTATATCAAAATTAGATTTTCAAAGTAAACCAAATCCATAATATAATTCAAAATATACATTCATATATCCATTATTTAGCCTTGATGATATTCTTCCAAGAATTAAGCTAGGAGTATTTAATCCAACATTTTATTCGTGCAAGCCTCCTATACTTAGAAAAATTCTTGGAACTATAACATACACCTATCAAAGAAAATTAAATAAACTTTAAGTATCGATAATTATTCTGGAATATTCAATCAAAATTCTAATTCTAGCCTGTTACCGCCAAGACCGTCGTGGCTCGTAGCTGCTGCTGGCACCGAAGTACGCTCCCTTCGCTGCCTGTCGGTCCTCTGCTCCTGGACCTGCGAAACAGGGGTTAGTGACCCGGGCCGGGATTTCCAACGGGGGCACTCCGATGATCAAGTCAGTGACGATCCAGGAGGAGACTAATAGCAGGGACAGAGGGATTCCTTGTTCCTCCGCTTCTTCTTGTTTCCCTCATTTTTTCTCAGTGGTGATTTTGGTGGTGGCGCTTCGCCCTCTTGGTCAAGCTTGCGCTTGTATTGGTGGTGGATTGTCGTTGTTACCTCTCCCCTTTTTGGGGGTGTCGACTGTTCTTTGTAGCTGAAAATTGGTCGTTTGGAGCTTGCCTCGGGATCCTCGCTGGGTTGGCATGCACGTGCGGTAGGGTTCCATGCCATAGACAAGATGCCTTTCCTGACAGGTGATAAGGGAAGCTTCCATTCGCTCTGACATCCTCTCCTGTCGCTCCATTCCGGGAAGCTTGCCAGAGCCTCGATCCGGGGATCGCCGTCCTAGGGGTTCGTGCTTTCTGGCTAGCCCATCCCCTGGAAGTACGGCCGGGCAGGTAGTCATGGCGGCATGGGAGGCGCCGCTTCGTGGTCCTCGGACGGCTCGTCGATGTCCTGGGATGGCAGGACTTTCTCCGGTCTGGATGCTCCGAGCTTGTGTAGTTACCTTGGCGGAGGATGGACACGGTCCAGAGGGCGCGTGCTCGGAGAGGCTCCATATCGGCGGGTGAGCGCTGAGCTCGACCTCGACCGCAGGGCACTAGCCTCTGAGGGTCTCGCTATGGAGGGCGGAGGACAGACCCGGTCCAGAGGGCATGCGCTCGGAGAGGCTCCACATCGACGGGTGAGCGTTGAACTCGACCTCGACCGCAGGGCACTAGCCTCCAAGGGTCTCGCTCTAGAGGGTGGAGGACGGACCCGGTCCAGAGGGCGCGTGCTCGGAGAGGCTCCACATCGATGGGTGAGCGCTGAGCTCGACCTTGACGGTAGGGCACTAGCCTCCGAGGGTCTCGCTCTGCAGGGCAGAGGATGGACCTGGTCCAAAGCACGCGCGCTCGGAGAGGCTCCACATCGGCAGGTGAGCGCTGAGCTCGACCTCGACCGCAGGGCACTAGCCTCTGAGGGTCTCGCTCTGGAGGGCGGAGGATGGCTCCGGCCTAGGCATCCTGAGCTTGCGGGCATGACCTGGCAGAGGACAACTCTGGCCTAGGCATCCTGAGCCTGCGGACGCGGCCTGGCAGAGGATGGAGCTCGGCCTGTCGCCTTGAAGGGGCTCAGCTTAGCTCAGCTCGGCAAAGTAGTCCAGGCTGGGGTGTCACCTTGGCGTCCGTCGTGGCGGTCTTCTCCAATATGGCGCCTATCAGCTACCCACGTCAGTGATCTTGCTACATCATTTGCCCCCCACTCTCGAGGCTCGTTAGTGCGCGGTGCTCGAGGCGAAGGGAGTAATTGCGGTGCTGGCGTGGAAAGGCAAAAACTCGGTGCAATGATGGCCATGGTCGCCGGCGCTTCGAGGGATGGCCCTGTCGGCCAGTGCGGGGGTGCCACGTGGCCACGTCCGAGGAGTAGTTAATGTTGGCATAGAATTCTGAGTGGCCGGTACTCCTTTTTCGTCGATGGGCAACATGTGGCGCAGATCCGTTGGCGAGGGGGTCGCAACAGCGCGGATTTGATGGGTCCTTTCGAAGTGAAAAGAAAAAATTTTCTTACTCAAAGTTTCCTTTCTTTCAAATCTTTCGCGCTTGTTGTAATGCCCAGACCCTTCCTTCTCTGCAATTTGCATCCGTTCTTCTCTCCTCTAGGGGTCCAGACCGGATTTGTTCTTCTCCCTTCTTCCCTTCTAGGATAGGCTCCTTCCTTCTTAGTCCAGCATGTCTCGTCCTGAATCTTTCGCCCAAAGGGTAGTGCTCTCCTCCTCTGATGAGAAGTCGGAGGGGGCACAGTTTAGGATTAGCATGAGACCGGCCCTTCCTGCCCCTCCTGTTCCTTCTAGTCCTGCTTGTCCTCCCCTGCTGCTCGAATTAGCTCCTGAGTCTGTCTAATCAACAGGTCCGGGCAAGGTTGTTTCGACGATTTCCGCCACGGGGCTGGGGGCCATCCGAGATGCTTATGGCATCACGGCTTCTGTCCGACTCATGATCCCCCATCACGGGGAGCGAGTCACTTCCAGTGGTCCGGGACATCTCGCCTTCTATGAGGGGACCTTCTCCGGGGGTCTCTGATTCCCCTTTTATCCATTCTTCTTATCTGTCATGAATAACTATCGCCTGGTCCCCACCCAGTTGGTGCCGAATGCCATCAGGGTGATCTTCTCTTTCATTGTACTCTGCCATGTCCACGGGTTCGTTGCCCGATTTTCCTTATTCAGGGCATTCTTCATCCTGAAATGCCACCCGATCGAGGATGGGTGGTGGTCTCTGTCTTCCCGCCCAAAGGGCATCAAATTCGAGCTCCCCTCTTCCATCAAGGGATGGAAAAGAAGATTTTTCTTTGCAGACGTTGAGGGGGTTGACTGGGCCTGAAGCGAGCCGGACTGATCCCCCAACTGGATCTCCGTGGTCAATGCAGCCGATTGAGACAATTACAATCAGCTTCGCACTGCTCAGATCCCCTCTCTGGAGGTCGGAGGTCCTGCTGTGGGAGCAGAACCTTCTTGACGCCAGGGTCGACTCATCGACGGGGTCAGGTGAGTTCAGCTCTTTTTTCATCTTGCATTTTCTCTTTTCTTCATCTTAGGTTGACCTTCTTGGCTCCTGTATGCAGGGTTAATCCTTCCGGAGGGTGAGCCGTTGGCGATCTCCAAGAAGAGGCCGCCCGCTGGGATGGTTGCCGAGCCTCCTCCGAGGCGGGCTCGAATTGAGGGCGCACTGGCATCTGCCCCTGTGGTGCCAGTCGTTCTGAGGAGGGAGGCTGAAGGACGGACGGGGCCACAGGTTGGAGTCCCTGTTATGGAGCCTGGGGCAACCGCCCGGGTTGACACCACTGTTGCCGTTGCGCCGCCCCTCTCTCCGTGTCCGAGGATGGCCGAGGCTGAAGGTGGAGAGGCTCGCCCCAGAGATTCTCCAGCGATGGGGGTTCCGACCACGACAGTGCCAGATCCTTGACTGGTTCTTGGGGGTCCCACTGCCGGAGGGACGGGCGCACCTGCTCCCTAGGAGAGCAGGAGAGACGAGGCGAGGCGCTGCCTTCCATTCAAGCTGGGGCTGGAGAGCTCCTTAGCTGATAGCCATGCCTTGGCTTACCGCATGAAGGACTTCTTCATCCAGCCATGCGACCGGGAGGAGATGGATGGGCTGCCGGTTGGAGCTGTGATCGACAGCATCTTCCCCCACCTCTACACGGTAAGCAACCTTATCCTCTTTCTCTCTCTTTTCCTTTTCTTCCTTTTTTTTTGACTCCCCATATGATGCAGATGGGTGTCGAGGCTCTTTTCATTAGGAGCTACTGCCGAATCTGGGAGTGAGCTAAGCAGCAACAGGCGACCGAGATCGCGTCGTTGAAGGCTGATCTGAAAGAGAAGGCCGACTCCGAGGGGGTGTTTGACCGGCAAGGACCTCGAGAGGCAGCTCGTCGATTCTGAGGAGCGATCGAAGGAGTTCTAGGAGAGCCTCGATCGCGAGCTGGAGTAGTCAAGGAGGAAGTCCGAGGACCTTGCTGACACTGAGCAGTGATTGGGCGTGTCTGACGTAGAGGCGGCCCAACAGAAGGGGATCGTCCAATCCCTCCAGGCCCGGCTGGCGACGGAGGAGGAGAAGTCGGCTGCGGTCCAGAGGGCAGCCGAGGAGGCCGCCAAGTCGGTTGTGGATGCCAGGCACGAGGTGGCCGCGGCGAAGAAGGAAGCTGGGGAGGCGATGGAAAGGTACAGAGCCTCGGAGGAGTTCCTCGCCAAGATCCAACAGATGGCATCGGACTCCTTCAAAGGCTTCATGTACCTACGCCGCCTGGTTGAGAAGTTTGTCTCGGCGGAGGGCCGCAGCTACCTTGACTATCCTGGTGCTTCAGACCAGGAGGCGGGCATCGAGGAGGCCATGCCACCTGAGCCCGAAGCCGTGCGGCTTGAAGCCCCTGCTGATGGAGACTCCCAGCCTGGCGATCCAGCCAGTAAGTAGCCATTTCCTGCTTCCTTTTATGCCTTGCTCTTTCTCTGTACTTAGCAGGGCCACCCGGCATGTCGGGGACCTACAGGATGTTTGTAATTGACACTCAATCAATAAAGAGTAAACTTTCTTGCAATCACCTTTCTTGTCCGGCTCTTCCTCTCTTTCACTCCCCTCCTCTTCTTTCTGTCTTTTGGATGTATGGGAGACCAGAGAGGGGGCCTCACCCTACGTGGGGCTGAGTTGTTAGACTTCGGCACCAGCAAGCTAGGCACAAGTTAATGGCACTCGAAGGCTGCTAGGCTCGGAGGTCTCTTGGCCGGAGATCTGAGCTCCAGTCTTGAGAAGGTGTCCTGGAGCTGGGCTCAGGGACGTTGATGACTGAGAGCTGCGTGGCTCGAATTTCTCTTGGCCAGAGATCTGAGCTCCGGTCTTGAGTGTGGAAAGTGGTAGCTTTGATGCTGTATTTTCCTCTTGTTCTCTCTTTCTTTCATTCTCCTCTCTTCTTTCTTTCTCTTCTCTTCTTTCTTTCTTTTCTTTTTTTTTTAGAGTGGGGAGATCAGAGAAGAGGATGCTGGTTGTGCCCCCATTTTGTTCTCTTTCTTTCCTTCCCCTCTCGTCTTCTTTTCGAGTGGGGAGATCAGAGAAGGGGGTTGCCGGGCTCCCCTTTTGTTCTCTTTCTTTCCTTCCCCTCTCATCTTCTTTTCAAGTGGGGAGATCAGAGAAAGGGGGTTACCGGTCTTGATTGCCTTGAAGCTAGGCTCGAGGCCTTCCTGGACGTGGAGCTAGGCTCGGGCCCAGGGGTTGCCTGAGATCTTGGCTCAAGTCTTTGGCGTCTTGGAGCTAGGCTCGAGGTGTTGATGGGAGCTACGTGGCCCCATGATCTATTAGCATCTCAGAGCTGGGCTCGGAGATGTTTGAAATGGAGAGCGGCTTGGTTCGAAGTTTTCATGGCCGGAGATCTGAGCTTCGACCTTGAGCTAACATCCTGGAGCTGGGCTCGGGGACGTTGTTGAATGGGAGCTACGTGGCTCGAAGATTTTTTGACATCCTGGAGCTGGGCTTGGGGACGTTGATGACTGGGGAGCTACGTGGCTCGATGATTCTTTGACCGGAGATCTGAGCTCCGATCTTGGATCAGCGTCCTGGAGCTGGGCTCGGGGACGTCATTGGTTGAGAGCGGCGTGGCTCCATGATTCATTGGCCGAAGGCCTGAGCTCCGGTCTTGGATCAGCATCCTGGAGCTGGGCTCAGGGATGTCGTTGGTTGAGAGCAGCATGGCTCCATGATTTCTTGGCCGGAGGCCTGAGCTCCAGTCTTGGATCAGCATCCTGGAGCTGGGCTCGGGGATGTCGTTGGAATTTTCCTGCAAGATAGATAGACACTTGTGCAAGGAAAAAACCATTATTATTATCATTGCTGGAAAACCTTACATTATTAATAGTATTTTCGCAAGTTGCAGGCATTCCATGTTCTGGAAAACCTGACGCCGCTAAGGTCTTTGAGGTAGTAGGCCCCTTGTGAGAGGGCTTCAGCTACTTTGTAGGGGCCCTCCCAGTTCGGGGAGAGTTTGCCGCACTCCCTAGGCTGGGACGCCTCCGCCTGCTGTAGCACCAGGTCTTCGGGCTTGAAAGCCTTTGTCCGGACCCGGGCGTTGTAGTATCGGGCCACTCTTTGTCGGTAGGCCGCCATCTGCAGGTGGGCTTTGTCCCTCGCCTCTTCAAGAAGGTCCAAGTTGAGCAGAAGGTGCGTCGAATTCCATGCTTCATTGTACTGCTGTACCCGCAACGTGGGCACGCCGAGCTCGACTGGGACGATCGCTTCGGCACCGAAGATGAGGCTGAAGGGCATTTCATTGGTTGCCATCCTGGGCATTGTGTGGTAGGCCCACAGGACGCTCGGGAGTTCTTCTGCCCACATGCCTTTAGCTTGGTCCAGCCTGGTCCGGAGTCCTTGAAGGATGGTCCGGTTGGTCACCTCGGCTTCCCCGTTCGTTTGGAGGTGAGCCATCGAGGTGAACTGGTGTTGGATTCCGTACATTGCGCAGAATCCTTCGAACTCGTGGTTGTCGAACTGTCGCCCATTGTCGGTGATGACACAACGAGAGAGCCCGAAGCGACAGATAATTGACTTCCAGAAGAACTGGCGGACATTGGCTTCCGCGATTCAAGCTAGCGGCTCTGCCTTGACCCACTTGGTGAAGTAGTCGATTGCCACCAACAGGAACTTTCGTTGCCTTGGTACTGGGGGGAACAGTCCCAGGATGTCCATTCCCCACTGGGCAAAGGGCCAAGGGGCTGAGAGCTGGGAGATCGGTGCCACCGGCTGACACTGTATGTTGGCGTGGCACTGGCATTTGTCACACCTTTTAATGAAGTCGGCGGCATCCTCCCTCATGGTCTCCCAAAAGTACCCCTGGCTGAGAGCTTTGTAAGCCAGTGTCCTCCCTCCCACGTGGTTCCCGCAGAGGCCCTCATGTATCTCTTGGAGCACGAAGGTCGTCTCGACGGGCCTGAGGCATCTCAGGAGTGGGTAGGAGCAAAACCGGCGGTAGAGTTGGCCCTCCATCAGGATGAAGCGAGAGGATTTCTTCCTGACGAGGGCGGCTTCTGCACGATCTTCTGGCAGGGTGCCATCGGCGACGTACCGGATATACTTGTCCATCTAGCTCGGCTCGGGGGTGACTTGATGCACTTCTATCGAGTTCTCGTAGCTGGGACTCTCAAGGTGCTCGATGTAGGCGCGTCCTAGAGACGAGTCCGGTAGTATTGCGAGCCTGGATAGTGCATCCGTGTGTGCATTCTCCTCCCGAGGGATGTGGAAGATGCTGAAGCGTCGGAGGCCTGCCGTGCTCACGCGGACCTGCTCCAGATACTTCATCATCTGGGCATCTCTTGCTTCATATTCTCTGAAAACTTATCCGGCGACCAGTTGAGAGTCGGTGAAGACTTTCAAGTCCTGCACACCCAGCTCACGGGAGACTCTCAGGCCCACGAGGAGTGCTTCGTACTCTGCCTAGTTATTGGTTGCGGCGAACTTGAAGTGGAGGACGCATTCCACCACGATCCCATCACAGTTGGTTAGGATGAGGCCCGCTCCACTCCCACCTGAATTGGATGCTCCATCTACGTGGAGGATCCAGGGCTCTTCTCCTGGCCCGGGCTCCGTTGTTGTCTGCCTGGCTCCTCGACGAATCCGGTGCACTCGACCACGAAGTCGGCTAGGACTTGGGCCTTTTGCGACGACCTCGGCCGGTACGCTATGTCGAATTTGCTGAGCAGCAGGGACCATTTGGCCAACCTCCCGGATGTCTCGGGTCGGGTGAGGATAGTCCTCAGCGGCTGGTCCGTCACGACCACTATTGGGTGTGATTGAAAATAGGGCTTGAGACGCTTAGCAGACATTATTAGTGCAAAAATGAATTTCTCGGAGCGAGTATACCTGATCTCCGCATCACGGAGGATTTTGCTAGTGTAGTACACCGACTTCTGAGATTTGTTCTCATCTGTGTGGACGAGAACCGAGCTGACGGCTCCCGGTGTCGCTGCCAGGTATAGCAAGAGCTCCTCTCCCTCCTCTAGCCTGGAGAGTAGCGGAGGAGAGGCGAGGAAGTTCTTCAGCTCCTCGAAGGCTGTCCTGCATTCCTCGGTCCAAGTGGAGTTGTGCATCTTGCGCAGCGCCTTGAAAAATGGCAGGCAACAGTCAGCCGACCTCGAGATGAATCTACTGAGGGTGGCAACACATCCCGTCAGGCACTGGACCTGCTTCTTGGAGGTCGAGTGTTCCATGTCGATGATGGCCTGTATCTTTTCCGAGTTCGCTTTGATGCCCCTTTGGGTGACCATGAAGCCGAGAAATTTTCCTGCCACCACCCCGAAGGCGCACTTCGCCGGGTTCAGCTTCATCTGGTGCTGCCGCAAGTTGTGGAAGGACTCGGTGAGGTCAGCTACATAGCTCGAGCTCGACCTGCTCATGACGAGCATGTCATCCACATACACTTGCATGTTGCAGCCAATTTGGTCCTTGAAGACCTTGCTGACCAGGCGCTGATAGGTAGCCCCTGCATTCTTCAAGCCAAAAGGCATCATCCTGTAACAATATGTTCCTTGGTCGGTGACGAAGGCAGTGTGCTCCTCATCTTCTGGATGCATGTGGATTTAATTGTACCCGAAAAATGCATCCATGAAGGAGAGCAACCGGTGGCCCGAGGTGGCATCCACCAGCTGGTCGATCTTCAGGAGAGGAAAGCTATCCTTCGGGCAAGCTTTATTGAGGTCGGTATAGTCTACACAGATCCTCTATTTGTCATTATTCTTCTTGACCATCACTACATTTGCCAGCCAGCTCGGGTATTGGACCTCTCGAACGAAACCGGCGGCCAGAAGTTTGTCAACTTCTTCTTTGATGGCTGCCTATCTCTCCGGGGCAAAACTTCTCTTCTTCTGCCGAACTGGCTTATACTTTGGGTCGACATTCAATTTGTGAGTAATGATGCCAGGGGGGATACCTGGCATGTCTGCCACCGTCCAGGCGAACACATCCGAATTCACCCACAGGAATCCCAGCAATTGAGCCCTCTCCTCCTCGGGTAGCTGGGCTCCAATCTGCACCGTCTTTGTAGGGTCCTCTCCAAGCGGATAAGAAAGTAGATGCTCGACCGGGCCTCCCTAGGGTCTTGGGCCCTTTGGTCGAGGTCGTCCATGCTGGGGTCGTCCTGAGGGACCTTGGCCCCAGGGAGAGTTTGAAAACAATGCTGCACCGGCTGGGACGTTCCTCTCATCTCCCCGACACCGTAGGGAGTTGGGAACTGTACAAGTAGCCTCTTGGTGGAGACAACTGCATCGAGTAGATTGAGCCCAGGTTGACCCAATATCACGTTGTAGGCGGAAGGAAGCCTTACAACCGTAAAGGTCATCATGACGGTGCTCTGCCGAGGTGGGATTCCGGCAGTGACCGGGAGAGTGATTTCTCCTTCTACTCTCACAGAATCGCCCGTGAAACCAAGGGGTGTGTGCACGGGCCTAAGCTGATCGGGAGAGAGATTCATTCTAGAGAAGGCATCATAAAAAAGTATGTCTGTGGAGCTTCCACTATCAACCATGATGTGCTTTACAGGATGCTTCGTGATCATCATTTTGACGACCACGGCATCATTATTTACATTTTTTCCTCCATCTTCCCCTTCCATCATAAAGGGGAGTACATTCTCAGATTCTCCTGCCCCCCGGGTCCTTTTGGATGCACGAGCAACTCCCCAAGAAATCATGCCCACTGGCTTCTCGGTGGAGCGGTTGTCGATGGCCGGAGCTGGTTGGAGAGCGACGAGCGCCTGGGACTCCACTTGAGATATGCCCCCCCACGAACCTCTTGAGGTAGCCTCTCTTGATGAGTTTCTCAATCTCCTACTTGAGGTTGCAGCATTCCTCGGTGTCGTGGCCGTGGTCGAGGTGGAAGCGGCAGTACTTCATCTTGTCACGGCCGGTGGTGGTCCTCAACAGAGGCGGGCGCCTCAAGTAGTCCTTACCCTCATTCTCCATGAGGATTTTTATTCTCGGGGCGAGGAGAGGGGTGTAGCTCTCCTTGGGGACAGGGGTCCCTCTCAGCCTTGGCCGGTCCCTCCGGGAGCTCGGAGCCTGGGGTGCTGGCCTCCGGGTCCCGGACGCTTCAGCAGGGGCCGACTTCTTCAAGGGTCCTCCATCAAGCTCCCGCCTCGTACGATCCGCCTCCTCGGTGCGGATGTACTTTTGGGCCCGGAGAAGGAGCTCGGAGTAGGTCATGGGGGGCTTCTTATCCAACGAGTAGGTCAGGCGAAGGTCCTGAGCCCTCGCTTCAGTGCCAGCATGGCGACTGGCTCTTCAAGATTGTAGATCTCCAACGCGGCGGCCTTGAAGCGGGCCACATAGTCCCGGAGGGACTCGCGGTCCTGTTGTCGGATGGAGAAGAGGCTGTCAGCCTCTCGTGGCAACTTCCTGCAAACGTCGAAGTGGGCCACGAACTTCTACCCTAGCTAGGCGAAGGAGCTGATGCTCTCCAGCTCCAAATGGATGAACCACACCCGGGCTGCCTTCCGGAGAGTAGCAGGAAAAGCGACGCAGAGAAGAGCGTTGGTGGCCCCTTGGACCCTCATGAGGGTCTGGTAGCTTTCCAGGTGGTCCAAGGGGTCGGTAGTCCCATCGTAAGGATCCACTTGCGGCATCCGGAACCGGTGCGGGATCGGCTCCGCTTGGATTTCTTGGGAGAATGGAGGACGGGCATCATAGCCCGCTGGCTCACTAGGCGGGCCCTGCATATTGGCAAACCGGTGGGCAAACTCTGTCAGCTTGCATTCATGTTCCTCCAGGCGCCTTTTCGTCGCGTGCCTGTCGGCTTCATCAGTGGACCCCTCCGTCAAAGGAGACGGAGAAGGTGACATGGATGCACGACACCCGTGGTGGAGGGTCTTGCTTTTCTTGCCTCGGTGGGGTCTGGGCACCTCCCGCTCGAGGTTTGGTGAGCGGCTCTCCTTGTCGGCAGAGCCGGCTCGTTGTCTTTTCACCGGAGCTTGATGGCTGCCCCGATTGTCGATGGTGGCCCGTGACTGCGACGGCCTTTTTTGGAAGGAACACAGGCTATTGCGGGGAGGTGCGGCATGGGCCACCGGGGTCCCTGGCTGTTGGTGGGTAGCCATGGACCGGTGCTGGTGTTGAAGCTGGCGCACTGCCGTAGTTAGGACTTGCATCTGCTGGGCAAGTGCAGTCAGCTGGGCTTCTGGTGGAGGTGGCTGGACCGGAGCGGGTGGCTCCACTTCTTGGTGGTGAGGGTTCCCTCGAGAGGGGGAGTCCATCACACGACTAGTGGAAGCTTTCCTTGCCCTTGTCGTCACCATCCTCCTGCCCGAGGTTTGTCTGTGAAGAGATGGAGGGTTTGTCCCCCCTTCCTGGCACGCCAATCTGTTGCCGCCAAGACCGTCGTGGCCTGTAGCTGCTGCCAGCACCGGAGTGTGCTCCCTTCGCTGCCTGTCGGTCCTTTGCTCCTAGACTTGCGAAATAGGGGTTAGTGACCCAGGCCGGGTTTTCCGGCGGGGGCACTTCAACGATCAAGTCAGCGACGATCCAGGGGAACAAATCCTTCTGGTTGGGCCCCTCTCGATGGACTCCGCACTAGGAGGAGTGAAAGATGTGTGGAAGCGAAAACGTAGCAGGGGGAGACTAATAGCGGGGACAGAGGGATTCCCTGTTCCTCTGCTTATCCTTGTTTCCCTCGTTTTCCCTCAGTGGTGATTTTGGTGGTGGTGCTTCGCCCTCTTGGTCGAGCTTGTGCTTGTGTTGATGATGGATTGTCGTTGTTACATCTCCCCTTTTTGGGGATGTCGACTGTTCTTTGTAGCTGAAAATTGATCGTTTGGAGCTTGCTTCAGGATCCTCGCTGGGTTGGCAGGCGCGTGCAACAGGGTTCCGTGCCGTAGACGAGACGCCTTTCCTAACAGGTGATAGGGGAAGCTTCAATTCGCTCTGACATCCTCTCCTATCGCTCCATTCTGGGAAGCTAACCAGAGCCTCGATCCGGGGGTCGCCGTCATAGGGGTTCGTGCTTTTTGGCTGGCCCATCCCCCTGAAAGTACGGCCGGGCAGGTAGTCATGGTGGCATGGGAGGCGCCGCTCCATGGTCCTCGGGCGGCTCGACGGTGTCCTGGGATGGCAGGGCTTGCTCCGGTCTGGATGCTCCGAGCTTGTGTGGTCACCTTGGCGGAGGACGGACCCGGTCCAGAGGGCGCGTGCTCGGAGAGGCTCCATATCGATGGGTGAGCGCTGAGCTCGACCTCGACCGCAGGGCACTAGCCTCCGAGGGTCTTGCTCTGGAGGGTGGAGGACGGACCCGGTCCAGAGGGCGCGCGCTCGGAGAAGCTCCACATCGGCGGGTGAGCTCTGAGCTCGACCTCGACCGCAGGGCACTAGCCTCCGAGGGTCTCGCTCTGGAGGGCGGAGGATGGCTCCGGCCTAGGCATCCCGAGCTTACGGGCGCGACCTGGCGGAGGACAGCTCCGGCCTAGGCATCTCCGGCCTAGGCGTCCTGAGCTTGCGTGCACGACCTGGCGGAGGACAGCTCCGGCCTAGGCATCCCCAGCTTGTGGGCTCGGCCCGTCCCCTTGAAGGGGCTCAGCTCATCTCAGCACGACAAAGTAGTCCGGGCTGGGGTGTCGCCTTGGCATCCGTCGTGGCGGTCTTCTCCAATGTGGCGCCTGTCAGCTACCCACGTCAGCGGTCTCGCCACATCATAGCCCACCCTCACTAACTAATTCATCTTGATCTTAAACCTGGCTCTAATACCATTAAATCTATCATGCCACGACCTGATGCCCCAGCGAGGCGTAACAGACGGCCGCATATTCTTAGAATTTAACCCCATCGAATATACAAGGCCTAACTTACTAATCAACAATTAGACAGTGATAGAAAATAAATTCACTAATTATTTATTAATTTCTGAAATTTTCCATCAAGGTTAATAGGTAGATAAAATTTAACTAAAATTTATAATAAAATATAAACTAAGGGATTAACACCTAAATCCTAGTTCCTCACTGACTAGTCCCAAAGTCCGATTGATCTTCCGTATCTATAACAAAAATATACGAAAACGGAGATGAGCTATACAGGCTCAGTAAGTTATCATCACCTCTAGTATATACATAAATATGACAACAACAAATTACAACATATACAAATCATACATCATAGAACAACCAGCTCACGATAAAATAAAATGCAACATCACATTATATACACATTCAATTACAAACGACACAACTATGAATGGCTAACCATTTACTTTACTCTCCTAGTTCCTCTAACTATGGCCACGATCGACCCGTGGCTAGTTCTGAAAGGGACTAGAATCCTGACTATACATACCGAAACCGATCATGTGCCAGTGATCGTCCCACTGGATGCTCGGAAGGAAACTAGCTCTGATATCACACAAGAAAACATGCATTCTCAGCATGTGCCAGCGATCACAACGAAGAAAAGATAATTGCTCCTGACTACACATACCGTATATCGGTCAAGTGCCAGTGATCGTCCTATTGGAGGTCCGAAAGGAGACTAGGTCCTCGTGTGATCATAGTCGGACTAGAGAGCATCAACACCAACACATATAACAATAAATGCAACCCAATGCAGATCAAACTATGCCACACATATTTACATTACATAATATTCATAACATATTTAGCATGTAATACTAGATGTCAAGATAACTTACTTGAAACTGATTATATCAGGAACACGCGATTCAAGCCCTAGATCTTCGATACTCCCATACTGATAAAGATAATGAGGGCTCTGACAAAATAGATTAAATAATTAATCCTGAATCTAAATAAGATAAAAGATTTTTTGGTCTGTTCTAAGACCAGGCTCGATCTAGATATCTATGTAGGTTCGAGTGATGAAAATCAGATTAATCAATAGAAACAGTCTAAATACCCAAACTAATTTTACAAAATTTATTTATTTATTTATTTATTTATATTCTTTTTCTTCTCTTTCCTCTTCCCCTTTCCTTTCTCTCTCTCTCTCCTTTACTCTCTCCTTTTTCGCTCTCCTCTTTCTCTCTCTTCTTTCTCCCTCATTTTCTCTCTCCTCTTTCTCTCTCCTTTCTTTTTTTTTTTCCTTTTTCTTCTTTATCTCTTTTTTTCTTCCCTTCTTCTTTCTCTCTTTCTTCTTCCCGACTCCCTTCCTTGGCTCGGCTGAATGGGTCTCCAGCATCCTAGTGATGGAGACCAAAGGAGGTGACGGTCCATTGAAAACTTCTCGGACGGAGTAGGGACGGGTAGCAACCGAAAGAGGAACTAATCAAATCCATCATATGCAGCCTAATATTCATATGAACAAGAGTTTAGGGAGAGGAGGACTTACCGATGACGGTCCAGGAAAGATCGACAGCCGGAGAAAAGGAGGAATTGGTGGAAAAAACTCGATGATAGGGAGGTTTTAAAAAGAAAAAAAATGATGGAATTTTTCTCGCCGTACGGGAAGAAACCTCAACCGATCGGTCACCCATCCCTCCACGACACTTCACCGGCCGAGTTCGATTGCTTACGGCCTCCCTTTCTGGCTTCTCCGATGAAATCGTCGGCCAGATAAACAGGGGCTCGATCTTCTGTTTTTTTTTTTTTCTGGATTTCGATCCGAAGTCGGCATAGGCCCGAAAATCGGGTTTTTACATCATGCTAGCATGAATTTCTTTCGGCGCACGACTATATTCGCTAGACTCACTTTGGAATAATATCACTACCACGGATTGGAGTGTAAGTAACATATCAACCACCTCACTCTCCTTCCTCAAGAATTTCATTACGAGAGCTCCGGGCCCCTTTTTAAAATTTAAAATGATTGCTCTCTCTCTCTCTCTCTCTCTCTCTCTCTCTCTCTCTCTCTATATATATATATATAATTTATTGTGTTTATAAAATGTAACATGTTATGTTGTAGATTCCTAGGTGCTTCAGAATTTTGTTGTTGTAAAATACTTTTACGTATATTACATACCACACTCCATAATTTATCTTTTATTACTGGTTTATTCTAGATAAAATAAAATTTTATTTTTATTTAATTTTTAGAAAATTTGAGAACAAATGTCAACCAACTCAATCTTTATTGGCTCAAATTGATTTGGTTCTGTTGCCGTCGAATCCAAGCGATCCCCTTAGCACCGTCAAGATCTGCCAGTTGGGTTTCCTTCGAAGCCCTACAAAACAAACCCATACACCGGAGGATTTTCGGTGAAAAACACTCCAATGTTTAAGTTACCAAGAATTCGAGTAACAGATATAGAATCTCTAAGAAGATAGGTATAAATGGAAATACTTCAGATAGTTTTTCTTACTTATCCCTAGGAGATCCCCTTTTATCGGTATTTATAGGTATTTGTCTTAACGGAATTCAGTTGAAAAAAGTTAATTTCAACGTTATTCCGTTGATAATGACTTAGACCCGTTGTAACGGTCAGTCGTTATTCTATTAAGATAACCACCTCTTTTCTTGCAATCCCGATTCTTTTAGAGTCAACTGGTATACTTAAGTCGCTCAAACTTTATAAGTTCGTCGAACGTAACGAGTAGATCGGACCAATAAATTTGGAAAGAGAGTCGACTGATTGTTATCTCATTAACTTGTTAGCTTTTGGGCATGATACGGCCTTTAGTTAACCTTTGGGCCTATTATGGCCTTTTATGATCAATCCGACCGGTCCATCACAACACTTGTCCTTCATTTCCCGTTTTAAGGTATATTGTTGCCTTGAAAAATGAAAGTTAGTCATTGTTTATTTTTTTCATTTATTCCTCTCTTGTTTTTTGTCACCCACATTCCTCACCGGGAGGCAAGAAGATCTCCTTCAATGATAGCAAATCTTGAAGTCAGTTGGCAGTAGTAATTCATTCCTTTTTTAGCGTTACGCCTTTGCCATGTGTTGAATTTCCATAAGTGGCAAAACCATTCCCTGAGATCGTGGGGTTGTGTCGATTTCCTTTCCGTCGGTGCTTGAATGAGATTCCGATTCGTGGTATGATCAGAATCGTTGAAATTGCTTGAAGACACAATCATAGCCATCGTCATCTTTTTATTTCTGCTAGCCAGATTCTCACGAATCCTGACATCTTGGTTTTCTTCCCGTCATATCGACTTCTTCCCCATCAATGTCGTATCTTTGGTTAAGATCCTTATACGTGGCACGATCAGAGGTGCTCACACCGCTCAAGAAAGAAATCATGGCCATTGCGGTCGCCTATATAAAGGGTTATTCTCCTTTGGAGCTAGATCTTTATGCCATTCTCAGGTTCCAGTAGTCTTAGGAAGCCTTTCATCTTCAACTTTCCTTTTTCTTTCGAGTCCTTTCTCTTTTCAGGTCAGATCCTCCTTCCCCGCTCACCATGGTTAGGTCTTTAGGAGTTCCCACCGCCAATAGGTCTTCGACTAGTAGGGGAGAAGATGAGTCCTCCAGTAGTCACAGTCCTCCGAGGGGAAGGGATCTTTATAGGGAAGAACCTGGGCTTGAATCTATTAGGAGCAAGTGAGTCTAGGGTCACTATCCTGTGAAGTTATTACAAAATTCCGTAGAACTTTATTGCAATAGTCTCATTCCGGCGAGAGATTAGATAGGTCTCCTGCCGGAAGTATAGCTGTATACAAAGATCACTTGAAGGCAGGTCTTCATTTTTCACTCCACCATTTCTTTGTTCGGATTTTCAACCTATACCATGTAGTTCCTGTACAATTGACTCCAAATAGTATTCGGATCATCTATGCTTTTCTAGTTCTCTATCATGACCTTCAGATAGAGCCTAGGACTTCCTTATTTTGCTCTTTCTTCGTCTTGAAGGACTTCCATGACCGAGGGTGGTGGGTCATCGGCCCCCATCCCGGTCGGAGGTTTATCTTTGGGCTTCCATCGGCCATTCATGGATGGAAGCCCTACTTTTTCCTTACTTCCATCCAATTGTGGGACTTCAATACCGAGTGGAGGGAGCCCCATTTGACCCCGAACGATGGGAAGAAGATTTTAGTAGCCGACAAGGACTATGAGAAGCTCTTAGAAGTCGAAGTCCCTTTGATGAAGGAGCTACTAAGCGAGCAGAGTCTACTTTGCTCGAGTTAGCATGTCTCCTTCCTTAGGTATATACCATCGAATAATTGCTTTGCTATTTTTCCTTCTTTCTTTGTTTTCATGCAACTAATTAATATCTTGCTTCCTTGCAGATGCAAAAATGAAGCCCGACACCTGGAGGCTTAGACAGGCGATTAGAAAGAGATAGGCTATTCCTCCTTCTGCCAAATCGGAGGGCGTGAAGAAAGTCAAGAGGACTGCTGCTCCCCTAGAGGCTTCAACTAGGGGAGGTACCCCTATTAAGGTGCGATCAACTTCCAATGACAACACGTCCAACTAACGGAACTCCGCTCGAGAGTTGCTCCAGTCACACAATCCTTGGAGCAGCCGACCACATCTTCGGATGTCGGCACTTCTACATCCCAGCCTTGCCAATCAGACAAAGGTAAGGCTTCCTAGGTAGAGGCGGAGTCTGAAAGGGGCCAGCCGTTCGAAGAAGATCAGTTCGTGGACTTCAATGTCTATGCTAATGAAATGGGGCTGGTCAACCCCGAACTATCCTGAAGGTTGCTGAAGGCCGTCATCCTCCCGAAGGACTGGAGGTAACCAAGACTTGGTGATTGGAGGACATTGTTCCATGTACCCAAGCTTTTTTAAGGTAATATATCTCTTTTTCCTTCATAATAACACAACGAACATTATTGATTTGTTGTCTTTGTATTGCAGTTTATCCACAAGATATCTCTAATTGAAGAGAGCATCTCTGGGTTTGTCGACCTAAGCCAAAGTCTTCACGATCAGTTGGAGTCAATGAAGGCCAAAAAAGAAGTAGCCAAGGAGCTCAAGCAGACTCTGGAAGGCAAATTGGAGAGCAATGTCACCACCAACCTTTCACTGGAGAAAGAGTTGAAGACGGCTCAAACAAATGTGGCCGAACTGGAAGCTAAACTTAAGAAGAAGAAGAAAAAGCTTCGCTCACCGAAAGTTCTAATAAAACAGGGCCTTCAAAAATCCAATGAAGTCCTAGCCCCGAAATCGACAACTGAGAAGAGGGCGATAATAGTAGAAGAGAAGCTCCTTCAAGTTGTTCACCAGGCCATCGAAGATTACAATAAATCTAAGGACTTTGACGACAAGATGACTGAGACTAGGGTGGTAAGTCATCAAATGGGCTTCAAAGATTATCAGGATAAAGTTACTAAACTTTATCCTGACTTAAATCTCATCATGGCCGAAGAGGAAGAAGATGATGATGATGACCAACAAGCGGCTGAATAATCAGAAATCGTCGTCCCCTCGCAACAGTCGATCGAGCTGAAGATCATCTAGAAAAAAATGTTCCAAGGGTCAAGAATAGTTGTAACTTTTATCGCCTTTTTATAAAAGTACCAACTTTTGAAATATGAATGAAAGATCTTTTTTTTCCAAATATGTTCTTTGGCTTTGAACTTCTTGAATGCCTTCTTTGCTCTTATGCGAGTAAAAAAATTTCTAAATATCAACTCTTCGGCATTATACTTTAAATGTTTTTCCCATGATGTTATATTTTGCTAAGTATCAGCTCTTCGACAGATTAGCAATGATATCCTGACGAGGTCAGCATCTTAGGGAACATACATATGATACCGATTGGGTTGGTTGATTAGACCAACCCATGTTTTGTGGGGTATAAGTCAGTGAGCTAGACCAACTCTTTATCTATCGGAGATACCGATTGAGTCAGTGGGTTAAACCAACTCCATGTTAAGTACACCGATTGGGTTAGTTGCTTAAGCCAACTCTTATTTTGTCGGATGTGAGTCGATGAGTTAATCCGACTATTTATGATAGAGTACTTCTAGAGAGTAGGTCAAAAGGGCTCTTTATTAATAATATTTGCATAAATTTTCCACATTCCATGGTCGAGTTATCTGATAACCATCTAAGCTTTCAATCCGGTAAGTTTCGAGTCATATTACTTTAGTGATCCAGTAAGGACCTTCCCGATTAGGGATAAGCTTTTCCTACTCTATGAGTCGGGATATTTCAGTTCTTCGTAGCACCAAATATCCGGGCCAAAAGGTTCTGGCTTTCACTTGTGAGTTATAATATCGGACGACCTTATGTCGACACATGACCATTCTTAGTTGTGATTGGAGTCTTATGCCTTCGAACAAGTCCAAGTCAGCTCTTCTATGCTCCGAATTTTTTAGCTCCTTGAAATGATCCATCCTCTTGGATTGGAGAGTGATTTTTACTGGTATCATTGCTTCGATCCTGAATATCAGGTTGAATGGTAACTCTCTAATAGTAGATCAAGAAGTTGTCTGATATGCCTAGAGAACTGAATTTGGTTCTTTATCCCAGAATCCTTTTGCCACATTTTGCCTAGTTTTTAGATCATGAAGAATCATCCGATTTGTTATCTCAGCTTCATCATTTAACTAAGGATGTCCAACAGAGGTTAGCTTATGAAGAATGTGGTACTGGGCAAGAAATTTTTGAACTTCTGATTGTCAAACTGTCTCCCATTGTCGATGATGATGGCATAGGAGATTCCAAACCGGTAAATTATAGAATTGTTGACGAAGCTCTCAACTTTTCCTTAATCGATGACTACGATTATAAATTTTCTCTGATAGAAAGTTGGAGGAAAATGACCAAGAATATCCATTCCCCACTAGACGAATGGCGGTGATTAACTGAGTCAGTTGATGTGCTAGGCGCCTTTGGATATTGGAATACCTCTGACATTGATCACACCACACAAAATCGATGACATCTTTCTGAATGATTGACCAATAGTATCCCTAGCATATAATTTTATAAACCAGAGATCTGCCTCCTAGATGATTACCACATATGCCTTTGTGAACTTTTCTTAAGATGTAGTCGGCACTCGAGGGCCCTAAGCACTTCAACTAAGATTGTGTAAAGGAACTCTTATAAAGAGTACCCTCCAAGATAATGTATTGCGAAACCATCCACCGAATTCGTTTGGCTTCAACAACATCCTCTGGTAATACCCCTTCGTTCAAATATTCAACAATCGAATCCATCTAACTAGGCTCTTGCTCCACTTGGTGTATTTCTAGACTTTCTTCCATTATACCAGGAACTTCTAGGTATTCAATAAAAGTCCGATCCAGGAAGTCGGGAGTCGTAGTAGCTCATCGGGATAGTGAGTCAGCTCAAAAGTTCTCGGTTCGTGGAACATGAGAGTTATCAAAGAATTCGAATTTAGTTACAAAATCTCATACCTTTTCCAAATACTTTACAATAGCAATATCTCGGGCTTCAAACTCTCCTTTAACTTGGTTTACAACCAACTGGAAGTATGAAAAGATCATGATCTTCCAAACACCTAGTTCCCTGGCAATTCTAAGTCTTGCCAACAGGACTTCGTACTCTGCCTGATTATTTGATGCTCGGAAAGAGAAGCGAAGAGCGTACTCCATGATGTCTCCATTGGGATAAGCTATAATCAGCCATAACCAGAGTTAGATCCTCCGTCCACATGAAGTATCCACGTAGAATTAGAGTTATCTTCAATTTTTTCGATGTTTGTCTAGTCTTCCTCCTCTCCATTACACTCCAGGTGCATTCGGCAATGAAGTCAGCTAATACTTGGACTTTCATTGCTGGTCGTGGTAGGTACATAATATCAAACTCATCCAACTTGACAGCCCATTTAGCTACCCTCCCTGAGGTGTCGGGGCATTGCAAGATGCCTTCAGGGACTGATCCGTCAACATAATGATCGAATGAGTTTGAAAATATGGTCTCAAGTGCTTCACTGCTATCACCAAAGCATATATCAATTTTTGTACCTTTAAATATCTCACCTCATGTCATTTAGTACCTTGTTAGTGCAATAAACTAACTTATAAACACCTTCAGATTTCTTCTTGACAAGTACCGAGCCGATAGCTTTATCTGAAGCGAAGAGATAGAGATATAAGCCTTCTCCTTCTTGGAGCTTTGAGAGCAATGAAGGATTAATTAGATATTTCTTTAATTCCTCGAAAGCTCGTTGGCAATTTTCTGACCATTCGAAATTCTTCGCTTGTCGTAAGGCTTTGAAGAAAGGCAGGCATCTTTCAGTCGACTGAGAGATGAATTGGCTTACAGAGGCGATGCAGCCAGTCAACTATTATACCTCCTTGTTAGAAGGATGCCTCATGTCAAGAATAGTTCGGATTTTTTTAGGATTGGTTTCTATTCCATGATTGATTACAAGGAAATTGAGAAACTTTCCTGAAGTTACTTTAAAGACGCACTTATATTTAATTACATCCGATGGCTTTGTAATATATCGAAGGCTTTCTCTAAATCTCTGATATGGTCAGTTGGTTGGATGCTTTTGACTATCATGTCGTTAACATATGCCTCTATATTTCTTCCAAGTTGCTTTTCAAAGATTTTGTTGACCAGCCATTGATATGTTGCTCCCACATTTTTGAATCCGAATGGCATTACTTTATAATAATACAACCCCTTCTCAGTTATGAAGGCCGTATTTTCTTCATCCTCAGAGACCATTCAAATTTGATTATATCATGAGAATGCATCTATGAAACTTAAGAACCTGTGTCGAACATTAACATCAACCAGCCGATCTATCTTCAACAAGGAGAAACTATCATTTGGACAGGCCTTGTTAAGATCGATATAGTCAATACAAATTTTTCATTTACCGTTTGCCTTTTTTACCATTATCGCATTAGCAAGCCAATCCGGGTAATGAACCTTCCTTATGAATCAAGCATCAAGGAGCTTGCTTACTTCATCAATAACCTTTTGTCTCTCAGAGGCAAAATTTTTCTTCTTTAGACGAACAAGCCTACACCTCGGATCGACTTTCAACTGATGGGTAATAACCTCTGATGGAATACCAAGCATATCATTTGCCAACCAAGAAAAAATGTCAACGTTTTTTTGTAGGAAGTCGGTCAGCTTTGTCTTCGATTATTCATCCAACATACTCTCGACCTGTATAACCTTCGTCGGATCTTCCCTTTCCAATTACACAAGAACAGTCCATTCCACCGGTTCACCACATCCTTCTATTTGATCCCTCTGATCTAGCTCTTCTAGAGTCATTTTGCCGACTAACTATCTATCTTGAATTATCAAACATTGCCAAGCCACTCCTTGATCCCCTTTCATTTTTTCGATCCCATTCCTGGTCGGGAATCATATCAATAGGTGATACGTCGATATGATTACCCGGAACTTATTTAAAGCCGGTCATCCTAGTATAGCGTTATATGCAGAAGATGTTCAAGCGACCATAAAATTGATTGGGAGTATTTTTTATTAGAATTCCTTTTTAATAGTTACTGGAAGTATTATTTTCCCTTCTGAAGGTTTTTTGCAATTTATCTCTTGATAAATTCATCTTGACAAAAGCATCATAAGCAAGACCTCAGTTAAACTTCTATTATCTATCAAAATCCTTCTTACATCATAGTTTGCAATGATAGCAAAAACAACTACAGAATCATCATGGGATATTTGGACTCCTCGTAGGTCGTCGTCAGAAAAGCTGGTGACATTGTTACTCCGAAGTCTCTCCAGAGCACCTTCTTTAGCCTCTTCCTCTCTGAAGATCGATCGATGGTATAACATGCCGACCATCCCATCTGTAGGTCATTGATTAGGAAGCTCCACATTATCCGTAATCTGCTTCTGGGTGGTGACCTCGGTTTGGCATGACCATGGATGTATTTTTCCAAGTATCCACACTTAATCGGGCCTTCTATTCATCTTTTAGCTGGATGCACTCTTCGGTAGTATGCTCGTGATAAGGCAGGATGCTGGAGGCACTTGCATTAGTCCAAGTCTTTGTAGAAAGCTTTCCTTTTCTATCTTAATTAATTCTTATTTCTTGGAAGGGGAGGAGGAGTGTAGGTATTAAACTTGCCGACCGAATTTTTTGGCTTAGGGCTTCGTCGCTGGGTTGCTGTGTCATCATGGCTAGGAGGTTGCAGCTCATTATTCTTTTGGTTCTTTTTCTTCGAGACTGTCCTTCCTTCTACCTAGCATTGCCTTGCTGCTTACTCTTCAGCTAGTGCATATTTTTACTCTTCAGCTAGTGCATATTTTTACGTGCATGCCAATAATTCAAAATAATTAGCGTGTAGCTTCTTATCTAGAGAAAAAGTGAATCTGGAGGATCGTAGGCCCTTTTTTTTAGCGAACATAGCCACGTGCTCATTAAGATCAAGAATTTCGAATGTGGCAGAGTTGAAACGGGCCACGTATTCTTTTAAGATTTCGTCGAATTACATGGCATTCTTCTACTAATCATGAAATGAGCCAAATAATCTTTCTAATTTATCAAATAAATGAATGTACCTGGCCTGAGGCTCGAATACCACATCCATGCAGCTTTCTTTAGGATTACTAGAAAAGCAAGATAGTGGAGAGCATCAGTTATCCCTTGGATCATTATATGGACTTTAAAGCTGTCCAGATGATCGAGAGGATCAGTGGTTCCGTCATAAAGTTTCAACTGTGAAATCTTGAAATGAGATAGGATCACTTCTTCCATAATTCTCCTGAAAAATAGAGATCATGAATCATAGGCTAACCTTTGGCATTTCCCTCTGAACCGACTCTCTCCATATTCATAAAATCAAGAACCTTGCTGCATGGAAGAACGTCGATTCAAAAAGTGATGACGTCAAGAACATCGACTTGGCTCTCATCACCGAGCCTCTTTCAAAGGAGATTGTTGACTGCATCTTAAGGCAATTGGTCATTGTTATCCACTGATTGTGACTTTTTGAAAATTCTGAACAGTAACAGTTAAAACCTCCATTTTATCTAGGAGAATGCCGATTTGTTATCATCCTATACTTATCGTGGGGACGACATCATTGTCTTCCAGGATGGATCATTTTTCTTGGATGGCAGGCAACCTCGCGCTCTTTTATCTTCTTCGTCAATATTCTTTTTGTCAATATTCTTTTTCAAGATTTCTTTCCTTACCTGGCAAGCCAATCTATTATCCAATCTATTATCGCTGAACCCAAGCGATCCCTTCGTGCCATCAAGATTTACCAGTCAGGTTCCCTTCGATGCCCTACACAAAACAAATATACACATCGAAGGACTTTCGGTTGGGACACTCCAATGCTTAAGTTAGCAAGGATTCAAGTACTACATATAGAATCTCAGAAAAGATAGAAATGAAAATACTTCAACTAATTTTTCTTACTTATCCTCCGGAGATCTTTTTTACCGGTATTTATAGATATTTGCCTTAATAAAATTTAGCTAGAAAGAATTAATTTCAACATTATTCCATTGATAACGATTTAGACATGTTATAACGGTCAATCATTATTTTATTAAAATAACCATCTCTTTTCTTGCCATCCGGATTCTTTTAGAATTGACTGGCATATTTAAATCGATCAGACTTTATAAGTTCGCCGAACATATTGAGTAAATTAAACTAATAAATTTAAAAAAAGAGTCAGGCCGATTATTATCTCATCAACTTGTCAACTTTTGGATCTTTTATTAACCTTTGGACCTATTATGCCTTTTATGAATCAAACCAACCAATCCATCACAGGTTCCAATATTGATTGGTTCAATTTCAAATCCAAAAATTAGAAATTAATTAAGATTAATCCTAAACCGACCTGACCCATGTGCACCCTTTCTTGTATGATTGCAGACATCAAAATGCAGACCGAAAAAGAATAGCTTCTTTGGAACCCTAGTATCCAAAAGAACTTGAATAGTATCATCTCCCGTGATTTGTCACCCGACGGGCTCCGCTTGAGGCTGATTCTATATCTCGATTTAATTTGTAGTAAAACTGGGCCGACAAAGGCCGGCAATGAGGATGCTCATGATTTCTAGTGCTGGCACATTTTGTGTTGCACAAATATATGGTTTGCATTGGTGCGATTCCAATGCTCAATCCACGGGACAGGACGACCCCAGCCGTGTAAATGATAATTTTAACTCCACAAGAAGGCCTCATGTGTTCCATATTGAGAAGTAGAGCGATTAATAATCGCATTCTCATCTACTTAAACACAAAACACACACACAAAAAGGCAAACGAGCAAAAGATATGGAAAAAGTGATGGGTTGATTCATTACGAGAGAAAATTCAGCTCAAAAACTAAGCAAAATGACATCGAATCAGTTGTAATAATGTACAAGCAGTCACCCAAAAAAAAAAAAAGGAATAAGAAGAAAGAAAAAAGAGAAGGGAGAAAAAAAAATCAGAGTTTTCTTAAGTATCCGAGCTTACTGAGCTTATAAGGGAGCCGACAATGTACATCCAAGTGCGCCAAAACCTAGAGTAGCCACAGATGTTACGTTCTGGCAGCCTCCTGCGATTATAAAATTTGGAAAGAAGCTAATTATTGCCTTTACAGAAAAATAGCACGAATTGAGATCACTGACATTTAAATTTATTTCGGTGACACAACCTTGGCTGTTTTTGTCACTCACTGACCATTGAGGACTTTCAGCTATTTGAACAAAATGTCAAAAAAGCTCCACTGCATAACAATTGTGAGCAAAGAGAAACCCGAGCAGGGATCGAGTCTGTTAGGCTCCAGGAATGTTTCATTACAAAGCTAAAATTAACGATAATTCAGAAATTCCAGGAATTTCTCTGTTTCCTGTTCTCTGACAACCTGTCATCATTCAAATTCCAAAATAAGTAACCCCTGATACCAAAGAAGAGATAAAACAAGGATAATAATGTAAGTATATAAAAAAGAAAACAGAAAGAAACATGAGGCAAGCAGAACCTTTAAGACACTGTACAACAAGACAAGGCATCAAATTAATTAACAAGAATATAAGATGCAGTTTTCTCCTCAAACGGATCATAATATTTTCTGTGGATTATTATTTAAAAAAAAAAATCAAACAGAAGTAGCACAGACAAGCTGCACTAACAGCAGTTTCATACAGGGATGTCCACCTTGCATGGCAAATTAATTATCCCCTCTAAATACACCTTTTATATATGATGCACCCATACAAGATAAACAGGTGACTAGGATGCAATCTTCTTTCATCAAGCCAGGATTGATCAAGGTAAGTTGGGGGAAATAGGTAAGTGGTCAGTTGTATAATTGAGGAAATGCTGCAAGTGATCAGCAGAGAAATTTAATGACCAAAATGCTGGAGTAGCCTACGAGAGCCTGCCCATATGACAGCCATAAAAGACTGTTTAGAGCGTGCAACAAAGAGACGAATGAAGCAAGTTGCGAGCTATGCCTGAAAATTAAGTAACTTGATGCAAGATATTGCATTGGGGATGATGCGCAGAGAGGACTTATCTACCCCAAGATCTTCTAATCAATCTTGTTTTGACCAGTCTGGACAGTGCTGCCAGATAAGTCCTCCCTGTGCACCATATCCATTGCAAATATCTTGCACCAGTTATCTTTTTTCCCCTAATATATTGGCAAGTCCAGCCAAATATATAAACAAGAAGAAATACAAATGTAAATCAAGTAGTCTCCTCCTTCAACAGCGAGCCTCCTACTGTAACAATTAACAACTAACTTAGTTCTCTCACCAGAACATAGTCCAAAGTACTAATTTCAATTCCACAATTTGAACTTTTCCTAGCAGGTAAATTCAATTGTTGCTGACTCAATGTACACTAGCAAAAAGATCAGGCTTTGATTTGGCCATGTCCATGCCATATATGGTAAAGGTTTTCATGAGAATGGTGCATCAATGGTTGTCTTATGAGTCTAAACTCCCACCAGCTAACCTCTCAGAGAAATAGTGAAAACCTCAAATTTATGCACTCAACAGATTAGATATAAAGCAAATGTACGGTACTCCAACTGTGAAACTATCATCATGAAAAGAGACAAGCACAATCCACATCATCTTATTCCATCTCCAAATTGAGTTTACCACTGAAGCAGGAAATGAGTTGGTATTTTTTCTGAACCCCCCAAAATAAACAAATAAATAAACTCACTCTCGAAGATACATGGGACAGTGATTCTATAACCAGAGTTAGCTAAACTTCCTTTTTTGAGGTGAGATTAATGAAAGATGACTCAAAAGTAAACAGCAAAGCAATAAATTAACAATAATTTGGTATTACATATCTCCCAAGATAAGTTGCTTTTGACCCAATGGCTATTTGTTTCTGTGCCATGGAGGAGATAAGAGGAGAGAGAAAACCAGAAGCTTTTAACACGTGTGTGTGCATGGGGGCTCCTCATGGTTCTCTCCCAAGTAAATTACATTTTACAGGTACCAACACCATGACAATCTTCTACTACTAACAGTATGCAGTCTTCCGGTGGGGATCAAAGCCACTGTTACTACCAATACCACATTACACATCCTCCAACCAACACATCATCTACTTAAGATAGAAGGATGCAAGGTAAATTATACAGTTTCAAGCTTAGTTATTAAACTCGGACTGGACTGGAAACCCGGTAAACCAGGACTTAATCTGCTTTGGGCTTATGAGAAGACCAGATCTGCAGTTGACCCGGTGACAGCTGCCCAGCCCAATTGGTTTGATGTAACCTTGGCAACCAAGCAGGTTTTTAGCAACCCGGGCAGGTCCTTTTCTGAGAGAGAGAGAGAGAGAGAGAGGACCAGCTAACCTCTAACTCAAACCCTCAATCATATGAACCCAATTTAGCCCCATAACCACAAAGAAAGATTATTGCACTGTGATATTATTCTAATAAAGTGTATTTATTGTAAGATATCTATGATTATTTTATTGAAATTCTCTTTTGATAATCTCCAATTCTTTAAAAAAAAGGTGACCCAACCTTTTCTCTACACTCTTATGCTCTTAGATTGCAAAGCTGTTCATAGGAAGGCATTAATGAATAGGATTCGCACAACTTTTAACATTTTATTATTAACATTTTTTTTTCTTAGTTTGATTTTTCTTAACAATTTTATTAGCAATTTTGGGATTTTTCACAGAAAAAATTGGTTTTGGAAGAGCTAAGAGTCCCAGTTTTGGCACTTTTCGTTTCAATCCAACTAAAAAGAGTTTGTTATTGTAAGGTACATGGTAAACATGATTTAAGCACACATTTAAATGTTCAGAATGGGAGACAAAGCCTTTCAAGATTTATTGAAATTAATAAAAAAATGACAAGAAATTCTGCTAAATGGAAGGGAAAGTTTTTTTTAAAAAAAAAAAATAAACGTAATAACATTTATACCATATTTTGTGAAAACAATGAAACATGTAACTTCAACATCTTACTTTGTATCAATTTAAGACAGCAATCTGATAACTTTTTTATTTTCCTAAATCTCATCTAAGTAAGATTAACTCCTAATCTCGCAAATCTTAGTTTACACAAACAAAAATCTTTTCAAGGGGGCCTCACTAATAAGCTCAACTGAAAGACAAAGAATTGACCATAGTTTTATGTTTTGTCCTTACATTTGTCATTTTGGTCAGCAATGTTTAGTTACAGCAAACTCTAATATAGAATGCCAAAACTCAACCAGTTTCAAATTAGTTAAAGCCCAAACTCCAAACCTCGCTTAGAAATTTCAACGGGGAAACAAAGGCTCGAGCAATCTAGGGCTCATATGACTATCTTATCAATTGTATGAAATACAAACCATATGGAGAAAAGAAAGAAACAAAGATGATAGCCTTATTCCTTCTCTATAGAGTTTCTTTCATCTGAAGCAAAGATATCAAATATATACCACCAGATTTCACCAAAATATCCTCAAAGAAGTACTCTATATAAACCATGTTGTACAGTCTGATAAAAGAAGTACTCCTGTATATAAATGAGCACATATGTTGTTTTCAAAAAACTTTTCCCAAATCTACACACCTATAGACTAAAACAAGGGGTGGCAATAGAGTCGGGTTGGTTTGGATGCAGGTCCAGTCAAAAATCTATCAAATCAACCCACATAACCCATTTAATAAATGGATCAAATCAAGTTAAATGGTTTAAGTGGGTCTTAAATGGGTTAAGCAAGTTTTAAACAAGTTGAGGAGGTCTTAAATGGGTTAAACAGGTCATGACCCAACCCAACTATTAATGGATCAGAATCAATTAAATGGATCAGAACAGGTTAAATGGATCAGGATTCCAAACATGAAATTGACCCATCTAACAAGTGGGTTAGGTTGGAATCAAACTATTTATAACCTTGACACATTTATGCCAAACATGAACCTGCTTAAAACATATCAATTGCAAGTTAGATTAGCAGGTTGGGTCATAAATTGCACCCCAAATTGAAAATGTCTATCCACTGTGCAAACCATAGGGGAATCCCCTTTCACGTGTGGGCCACACTTACACCTATCCCATGGGGCTACTAGAACGAGACATTAGGCATTATGATGGTTTTCATCAACAGAGACTAATAACATACTACAAAAAAGGTAGGCGCTGCTTTATACCACAAAAAAGGGGTACCACAAAAAAGGGAACCAAGACTTTTAATAGTTGAGAGTCAAAGCAAGGGCAGATGCCTTGCTTTATTGAACCCTTGCCCTTCCCTAAAGTGGTAAGGGGTCATATCATCCAAACCAAACTTCAGCAGTGTATAACTAACTATTCAACCTTGTCCCAACTTTGGACAAGTTGCTTGTGCATTAGATGTCAAATATGTGAAAGCATGAGCTTGTGAATGACCTCATGCACACTAATGAGTGTATCTAGAATTATAAAGTGTAGTCATATGCTGCCAGCAGAGGTTCCCCCAATAATGTCAAACTAGGATGAGATCCAGTTTGAGCGCTTGCACACATGTACACAAGCATGTATGGTGGAACACTTCCACATTTCACATCAAATCCATTGCAACAGCATATCAATTCTTGTTTCTCTAAAGAACACATACCAACTCTTTCTATTACCTGTAAAGATCTTATCAAAACATGTAATATATCAATTGGTTGTTATTACAATCAGATTACAAATATACTAAGCAAAAACAAATTAATGATGCAAAAAGATAGTAAGCGAAAATCTGAAGCAGCAATCAGAACTCATCGACCAAATAATAGTTGCAGTAGATCTTTCTGACATACGGAGACAATGAACCAATTCATCATTTAACAATGAATATGAATTGTATGCACATACCTTAATCGGAAGGTCCTGCAGACCCATTAAATCAAGAAAATCACAGCCAACTCGGTGCCAGTCATTTGGAATAACTTCTCCTATGTCTTTGCTAATCTTTAATTGAGTTTGATCATTAGCCTGTTCGAAGCCCTTTCCTATCCACAAATATAACATCCTACCTAACTCTCCACTATTACCAGAATCAGGAGTCAAGAAAAGAAACACTGCTTCAGAATCAAGATCTTCTCTAGCAAATGTTGCTAGCTCTTCCATATTAGGCCAGCGATACACTAAGAGTTGTGCTGGGTTTGGACTCTTCAACCTAGCATCAACCCTTCCAGTTGAACCACGCAGCAATTGATCATCTTGATTTAGACAATTTTTCTGAAAGTTCATCCTAATTTCTGAACTATTAACAGCAGATTCACCAGTGCACTTGACATCTGAAACTTCCCCTACATTACCTCCCCGGTCTAAAGCATCATCTCTGGACATGCGGCTATTATTATGCCCATCTATGACTTCATTTGCACTTTCAACATATACAGATGATGTATTTAACACCTTCCGAGATAACACTGAAGCATCATTTTTGTTCAGTGATGGCAATTTCAGAGGTAAAAAGCTTCCCCTTCTTTCAGCAATAGAGCATGGAAACCCCTTGGATGGAGGACCTGACTCCCAACAATGCTTCAAGGGTTCCATATTCCTTGAGGGTTGGCGAGAAGGCCGAGATGATGGTGGCAAAGGGTCAGATGAGTTAGATGAAGCAGGAGATGGTGTAAGCGAATGAGAGAAGGATGTTGAAGGAGAGATGGAAGGTGACTCTGAACTACACTTTGAACTAATACTCGAGTCAGAAGAAAGTGAACTAGGAGAAAGATATGGAGGGGATGTAGATGTCTCTGCGGTCAAAGGCTGCATTCGGTTCACGCGGGAATCCATATTACTCACCAATGCAGAATCTGAATAAAGTTTTGTTATAAACTTACGCCTCAAAATACTCCAGTTGCTTTCTCTTGCTGGGAGGTTGGTTTCCTGTCCTGCTCCCGAAGAAGAGAATGGTGGCAGAACACCTCCAGTAATTGCCTTATATAAAAGCTCAAAGTCTGCATCATATGATTCCACTCTCCTCTTACCAACGCCAGCCTCGATTGCCGATTCAATCTGTTCCTTGTTAATGTTTGTGGCACTGTCTGAATTTGGAGGGGCACTAGAAAACGACTCCCAGAACTCTGGTGGCTCATTCCCTTCTTTAATCATCATGATAGGCCCCTGCACCCTCTCGTACCTCACCACCTGAAACGCCGCAGCTTTTGCATCCTTTTCCATTACTGGCTTGCAATTCTTGCCGATCCACACATAAATCGATGAGAGGATGTGAATGATGAATGCCCCCCTTGAATCCAAAGCATCTGGTGAAGGATCATTCAACATCTTTGGTACTAGGTGCAATGGATCATACGAAGAGTGAGGTGCCATTCGATACATCCTCAGCACTGAATTGGGGCTCAATGGAATTGCGTGGACTCTCTTCTGGCACTGAAGCAGCTGGCAAGCGAAACCCATGTTCGGATTAGCGATCCCCCTCGCAGCCTTAACATACTGAAATGCATCCTCGAAGCTCTGCCCTTCGCTCCACATAAGGTAAGCTATAACCAGCGAGGTGGACCGCGACACTCCCTGGCAGCAGTGGACCAGCACTCTCCCGCCCTGCTCCCGGACATCCTCGAAGTAATCAAACACATCATACAATATGCTCGTGATATCCTCCGTGGGGCTATCCTGCAACCAGAGGGTCTTGTAAACGAGATCGGACTTGAAGTACTCCGGGCAAACGAATCCAACACAATTGAGGACATGGGTGATTCCATTCCGGCGAAGGATTTCTCGGTTCCTAGCCACGGAGTCTCCGCCGAGGTAGATGTGGTCGGCCACCTTGGAGCACTCCTTATCAAAGAAGGCGATCTGATCTTTCTTGACCTGGGACCGCAGCGAGGACAGATCCAGCTCCAGACCCTCACCGGGTTTTTTGGCGCTGGCCTTCCCACTAGGAGTGGGGGGCTGCGGCCACTCCCCAACGTCGTCGCAGCTGGCCTTGGGCCAGTCGTCCAAGCTCCGGCGGGCGATGGAGAGGGGCTGGAGAGGGGGGAGGCAGGACCGGCCCTTGCCGCTCTGGGATCTGGGGGTCAGTGGAGGGGCCGGGCAGCGTCGGAACGGGCCGTTGGCCGAATTCGTTTCCTCGGTAGAACAGCTGGAATTGTCCGTCGCAGAGGTCCGGGAAGAGGACCACGACGCCGACCTCCAGAAGGTTTTCCGGCTGCCAGATAGCGGACCGGAGGCCGCATCCTCTTCGCCTCCCATTGCTGGACTACCCCTCTCGATCAAGAAATCAAAAGAACCCTAGATTGGACCGGATGTCGTCTCATCTATACCGACAGAAACCGATCGACATCCCCAAATCCGAACGACAGCAAGAAGCTATTTTTTATTTATTCTCAGAACCAAAAACAATTAAAAAATCACAAAAAAAAAAAAAAAAAAAGGCGAGGTGAGGTGGGGGAAGAAAGCGGAAACCCGGAAAGAATCGAATTCCAGCTTTTGATGAATTCGGCTCTTGCCAGGCCTATTTAAAGTAGGGGAAAAACGCAAACTTGGAGAGAAGAAAGGGCTGAGAATAGAGAGAGAGAGAGAGAGAAAGAGAAGAGAATTAAGAGGAGCGGAAGAAAACAAAGATACTCACAGACGCTACCAGGGATCCACGACGCTTGGCATCGAAGGGGAGAGGGAGGAGATGCAGACTAACCCTAGGGGGAGGAGACCAGAGAGTGGGGTGGGTTTAAAGAGGATAAGTTGGGATTTAATTTAACCGTGCTTGGGTGGATTAATTGTGGGCGCACCTAATTTCGGTTGTGCGTGAATCTCGTGCGGACCAATCGGTGCCGTGCATTTGAAAATTCGAAGTAACTAAACAGATCAGGTCCGTCGATTTGGTATTCCTCGATTATGGGTTGCTGGCAGTCGATTCAAGGGAGTTTCATTTGACTGGTGGTGGGCGCTCCCTGACCTGCAGTAGGAGAGTAGGTCCCACCTTTGACTGCAGCCGCGACGTTTCCGGATGGTGTGGTTCGCCCGGGCGAGCTACACCAACTACGTTGAACGGCTGAAAATTGAAGTGCCGGTCAACCGGGGCCCACCTAGCAATAAATACGGCGTTAGCGAAAAGACCAGTTTTTTAAAATAATTAATCCCATCATTAATTAGTTAGGGTGTGATTAGCTAAACTATATAGTTCGGTGTACGGACTCCGCCGGTTAGCCCGGTTCTTTGGAAAGTATGAGACGCTCCACCGGTAAATAGATTGTTTCTGCTTGATTCACAAGTCAAGCACCAATGCCCAACTTTAGCCTACGGAAGAAATGTAGAAGAGGGCAATAGAAAATTTGGTGTAGATGCAATTTGTACATCAAAAATTTTTTTTTTTGTTTTGACAGAACAAAAAAGAAGAGGAGTTAGATCTCGGGTGTGGCCATCCTCAGACATCCCCCATCACAACTAGAGAATGTTTGATACATGGCATATATTAATTTTTCCGTAGCCGTTCCCCACCCGAAGGTGAGTACGTCAACCCGACTATCATTGATGTTAGCCGAGTGAACGAAATTTATTATATATATTCTTAACTTTTTTACTATCATCAATCAACAGGAACTCTAGGATTATTTTATTAAAAAAAAAAATTACACCATCTAGATGAATTTTAATAAGGTAAATCAATAATTTTTACCAAAATCATTGATTTTCAACATCTATTTAGAAAAGCCGTGCTTTCATTATTTTTCTCCAATATGCTTCTCTCCTTGTAATGCATAGTAAGAAAAAGGATGCGGAGAGGAATTTTATTAAAAAAAATTCTTTCACTGTTATGAGTTGGATTCAGGACAGAATGGAGTATTATGATGGCCATCCTCTCTTTCATGATATCTGGAACTTTTTTCAGCCTCCTAAGATGATTTTGATTAGATATGTTTACAACGAGATGAATTGTGTAGCTAACTAGATCGCATCTTTTGTTGTGCAGCACTCTGATGATTAATCTTGGTACCAGAATGACTACGTTCCAGAGATCCTTCGGGGATTCCTTTCTCTTGATCTTTTGGATATTTCTCGCATCTATCTAAGTTGACTGTCCATCTATATTATAAAAAAATAAAAAATAATAATGTGCTTTTTCTTTTCTTTTTTTATAAACCATTGCATTCAGATTATGGTCTAACATAAATACAACCAAGGATGTCAGAAAGAATAATATAACAAAATAACCTTGGGATATGTCCCAGATCAGTCCATAAAATAGAACCCGAGTGATGAGCGATATAGAAGGTAACACAGTTAGCAGCCAAGTTTGCCTCTCGATACACAGGACCATCATATATCTCGAAGCTATCACTAAATCTGGACATTACCAGTTCATCCCAGGGTCTCTCTGTTTATTTGGAAACTCGTTTGGCATCGCCTCCCTACTCGCGCGTTTTTTATTTCCAAAAGCATCACATTACTTCTGATTGTCCTTTTTGTGGGACTCCGGGCGAGTCCCAGTCTCATGCCATCTTTCTCTGTAGTCGCGCTTTGACAATTTGGAGATTGGCTGGCTTGCATGACCCTTCTTCCCAGTCGGATCACATAGTTGACTCCTTTTATTCATTGCTGAGGACGGCTTCTACGGTCTAGGTTTCCTTTATTATTTACATGGCTTATCATATTTGGATTTCTAGGAACAAACGGATTTTTGCATCCGTGACGTGTTCTCCTAGGATGCTGTTGGAGAGAGCCAGGAGTGCTGTCGTTGAGTACTAGAGGTCGACGGTGATGTCGGCAGAGACCTAGGGTTCTCCTTTCGCTCGTCGAGCATCCCGGGGGGTTTTTATTTCCTGGGAACCCCCTCCTCCGCTTTTCGTCACTGTTAGCTTCGACGGGAGTCTTCGCTGTAGGTTGGGAGGAGCGGGCTTCGTCATTCGGGACTCCCGCCTAGGATTACTGGCTGCTGGTGGTATCTCCCGCATGGACTCCTTGGTTCCTGCTGTGGAGTTATATACATGGGCTGGGATTAGGTATGCTCGGTAGGTTCGTCATCTTGATCGATTGATCATTGAGGATGACTCTGCCACGGTCAAATCCTAGTTTACGCACTCCTCGTCAATCCTGGCAGCTCATCCTATCGTCCGCGACATCAGGCTCATGTTACAGGGCTGTGATTCAGTGTTGATTAGGCATATTTATAGGGAGGACAACTTTACTGCTGATTGGGTAGTCTCTTTTGTGGCCCATCATTCGGATTTTGTATAATGATCGGATTGGCATTCTGTCCCTGTACAGCTCAGGAATATTATTTTGACTGATTCTTTAGATTATATTCATACTTATTCTGTGCAATGAATACACCATCTCATTAATGAAAAAAAAAAAAAAAACCACTCCAATTGAATTATTGGAAGGAGGACATCATGATTGCTTTTATTTAACCGTTAATTGGACTTTTCTCTTATGCATTAAAATTGTTAGTCATAACCCACCTCAGGACTATAGCAGCAGATGAACAAAAGATTGCAGGGACCATCAGAATCGTGGGTCCATCAAAACGGCCAAACAGTCAAACGGTCCAGTCATTTGATAGACTGTTGTCCCCCCTTAAGATAGGTTCAGGTTGAGAAATAAAATATAAAATAGTGATCAGGTTTGAATAAGATTTTTTTTTTTTAATGAGAACAAATAGGAGAATGTGTTAATAGATTTTTTTTTTTTCACGTCCATTGCACCGATCAATGATGCATGAGTGGACCTCAAATGCTGTTACCCTCAACCATAAAGTCCAATTCGGATTGCACCTAACCATCTCATCATGTTCATTGTTTCTTTTTTTCTTTTTCTTTTTTTTTTTGATACAATTCATTGTTTCATTGTTACTATATATATATATATATATATATATATATATCATCGTGTTGCGGCAATTCTTATTTTCCGAAACTCCTCCATAAAAAGCAGCAGAGAATCTGGACTGCTGATGCACTGCATGAACAAACCACAACCTGGAAATAAAGACAGAGTTGCTTAATTTTCCTTGTGCATCCAGTTGTCCCTTGGATCATATCCTGGGCTCCAATAAAACGTTGGTTAAGGTATAAAACACATTTTCTTTAATATAAAATATACTTTCATATTTTATTTCATGTGGTTGAGGTGCAAACACGGGTGTCAATACCATATATATATATATATATATATATATATATGCATAACTTTCTCCTTCCCTCCCTCTCTGTGCATGCACGTGTGGATATATGTATGTGAGAGAATTCAAATGTATAAAATATTATTTATGCAAGAATTAAGGTACATGTCCAATGATATATAAAATAATATATATATATATATATATATATATATATATATATATATATATATATGTTGCTAGAACGGTGTATTCATTAAGAAAGAAGATAAATACATCCAAGATAATCAGCCAACAAAATATTCTGAAGCTAGGAAGGAGCAGAATGCCAATCGATCTACAAGACCGGATCCGAATGATTGGCAAAATACGAGGCGACCCAGTCAGCTGCTGAGTTCGCCTCCCTATACACATGTCTGACCGAGGAACAAAGACAACTTTGCCTCAAAAGATGGATATCTCTAATAAGAGGGTGGTGAGCAGGCGCGTCCGTCCTTTGATCAATCCAAGAAACAACTGTGGTGGAGTCGCCCTCGATAATAAGGCAATCCATCTGGAGGATAACACAGGCGTATCTAATCCCAATCCAAGCCGCCATCAGCTCCGTCTGAGGGACAGTAGCATCCCAGACCAGAATGCCACCAGCCGCAATAAAGCCAAGAGATGAATCCCGGATAATGAAAGTAGCTGCCCCGCTATCCTGATGGAGACTACCATCAAAACTGACTGTACAGTAGGTCGGAGGTGGGGGTTCCCAAGCGACAAAAACCGGACAAGTCGCTCGGTGAGCAGAAGGGGAATCCCAGGTCTCCAACCGTGAATCAGTCAGTCCCCAATACTCGATAACATCCACCCTAGCTCTCTCCACCATGAATCTGGGGGAAGTAGCAGTAGCAGAAAATATGCGGTTGTTTCTAGACAACCAAATATGATAAGCCAAATAAATAGTAAAGAAAAGCTGATATGATGCAGACTGGTGCAGAGCGGAGAAGAAGAAGTCCTCGACCTCCTGACTCAATGCCCGAAGAGAGGGAAAACCCGCCAATCTCCATATAGACGTCACCCTCGGATATGTGAAAATGGCGTGAGTCTGCGTCTCAGGCTCCAGAGAGCAGAAAGGGCAGTCAGGAGGAATAGATAGCCAGCCCCCTTGATGAGAATAAATAACAGGTAGGAAGGCACCCCCAAACCAGCTTCCAGATAAACAGAGCCACTCTAGGATGAACGGGTAAAGACCAGATCCAAGCAAAAGAACATGGCACCAGCGCCTGTGTAGGCCGATCCAACATGAGGTCAGAAATCGGGGCCCTGTTGGAGGACGAATGCCTCCAGACCCTAAAATCTGGGCCAGAAAAGACCGGAATAGCAATAGACAAAACACAGAGCCCAAGAATGTCGCCGAAGATGGAAAGCACCGCTTGCCGGTCACAAGCAGTACGATCAGGAGACATAATATCAGGAATCGATATAGATGGAGGCGTGTGCACCGACATGAAAGTGGGCCACCATCTAAGGGAATCTCCAAAATCTACGGGTCTTCCATAAATCTAATGGAAGAGCCATCTCCTAGAACTCAGGATAAGTGAGGAATCACAAAGGGCGCCCTTCTGATCATCTCCCTCCAGATAATAGAATAGTTCCTCGGGGGAGCTATGACAGCATTAAAATTAGTGGAAATGTCTCCATACCTGGCTCTCATAAAGGTGGGCCACAGGCCATCTAGGCAAAGAAAAAACCTGACTACATGCCTGGTGAGGAAAGCGTCGCGTCGAGCCATAAGCATGGGAATGCCCAATCCTCCCTCATATCTGGGCTGGCAAACTCTATCCCAGCTCAGTAAGTGAATCCGGCGACGACCAGGCGAGGAGTCCCACAGGAAGGATCTCATCATCCGCTCAATATCGAGAATGACCCGCTTCGGGATGATGGCATTAGATAATAAATAATTAGGAAAGGATGTGAGCACAGTACGAATAAGGGTAATCCTTCCCATGGCAGATAGAGCTCTACCCTGCCAACCATCGATCCTATGTCGAACACTCACCATGAGCGGATCACAATCAGCCGAAGACAGTCTGCTACCAGATATAGGGATGCCCAGATAATGCAAAGGATCTTGAATATCAGCAATACCCAATATATCTCGAACCCTGGTCGAGTCGAAATAGAGGTCTTAGGGCTGAAGTAGATACCAGACTTGTGCAGGTTTATACTCTGGCCCAAAACATAGCAATATTCCTCCATAACTCTCCGAAAGGCCCGAGCATCGGTAATGGAAGCCCGCCCAAAATGTAAGCAGTCGTCAGCAAATAATAAATGAGAAATTGGTCGGGCCCCAGAAGTCGGAAGATACGGTCGAATCACCATATTCCGCACCGCTGCAGATAAGGATCTAGAAAGATAATCAGCAGAAATAATAAATAGAGCTGGGAAAAGAGGGCAACCTCGTCGAAGACCCATAGATGAATGAAAGAAGTCCGTTGGCGAGCCATTGACCATAATAGAAAAAGAAGGAGCATAGATACACGCCATTAGCCTGGATATCCAGATGGAATGAAACCCAAAATCCAATAAAGCTTGATGCAGGAAGGTCCAGCTAACCCTATCATAAGCACGCTCCATATCAACCTTGATAACCATTAAACTCTGGCATTTAGGGGCACGACAGAGGTCATGCATAATTCCTGGGCAATCAAAATGTTATCATATATACTCATGCCCGCTATAAAAGTCCTTTGCTCCGGACTGATAAGCTTCGGAAGAATAGACCTCATCCTGTTCGCCAGTAGCTTAGCACAAATTTTATAAAGGGTAGTACACAAACTAATGGACGAAAATGAGATGGCTCTTGCATCCTAGCATTTGGGAATCAGAATAATAAAAGTTTTCTTCCATTCTTGAGGCATCCTTCCGAAGTGGACAAAGGATTGAATGGCCATGACCAGATCCGAGCGCAAAATATCCCAATAGGAGCGAAAGAAAAAATGGGGGAAACCATCCGGACCCGGAGCTTTATCCTCCCCCATCAACTAGAGGGTTGATTTAATCTCCTCCTCGGAAACTTGGGTAAAGAGCACAGAGTTTTGGAGAGCAGTAACAGGATTCTGAGGAGGCATAGAATCATAAGAAAAGGGAGTAGGGCTAGGAGAAGTCCACCTGGATAAGAAGAAATTGAAGAGTTCAGTTTTAATAGCCGCATCCTTCTTGATCCACCCCTTCTGAGCCGAGAAGAGGGCCCGAATAGTATTAGAGTGCCTCCGAATAATGGTAGCCTGGTGAAAGAATTTAGTATTTCTATCACCCTCCTGAAGCCACTGGACCCTTGATTTTTGCCTCCAGAGAATCTCCTGTCTCGATAAAAGAGAATGATGATGGGATAAATAGTTCCGGAGTGAGTTCATATCAGTCTATGTCAAACAGCCAATCAAGGCTTCCTTCTCCTATAAAGAATCAATAGCGTCTTCGACAGCTTTCAATTGCTCCTGAAGATTGCCCATCTCAACCCTATTCCAATGGCGCAGGTGATTCCTGAGAATAATCAACCTTCGAGTTATCCTATAGGAAGCATCACCCCTGACAGGCATCCTCCAGGCCTCCCTGACTATATCTTTCAGCTTAGGGTAGGACAACCAGAATTTTTCAAATCTGAAAGGAGTCTGCCCCCTGCTCCTCTGATCAATAGATAGGAGAATCGGGGCATGATCAGAGGCAATCCACCGAAGATGCTGGACAGAATAATCAGGAAATAAAGACATCCAAGTCAGTGTAGCAAAGAATCTTTCCAGGCTTTCTCAGACTCTAGTCGTCCCGGCCCGGTTGTTGCACCAAGTATATCTAGGACTCAGGAAACCTAAATCAATCAAGCCATTATTGTGAATGAAATCAGAGAATTTTTTAGATCCGGAGTCCTGAATGAAGGGCCTACCGCCCTTCTTATCATCGGGACTATCAATAACATTAAAATCACTGGCGACAACAGAAGGAATACCCTGATTCAGCAGCACCAAAGCTTCTTCCCAAACAATCCTTCTCTCCTTGTAAGATGTACTAGCATACACACCTCAAAGGAGCCACGTGGGTTGATTGGGTTTCGAAACAACAATAGCCACCATTTGATCGGATCTATAACATTGACTTTAAGACGCCCCGAGTTCCAGGTGACAATAATACCCCCAGCTAAGCCTTGGGATGGCACATAATAGAACCCCCAATCACGGGGGGGACCCTACGTTTGATCCGCTCCAAACTGGATTTGGAAACCCTAGTCTCCAGCCAAACACAAATAAGAGGATCATACAATTGTAAATACCTGTAGTAGGTAGAAGCAAAGGAGGGCTTCCTAGCCCCTCTTATATTCCAGATAAGAACCTTCATTACAAAGTCACAGCATAGAAGAGTTGGCCCCCTGCCGATCCCCTTTACCTTTCCCCGGATACATCACCTCCTTCCCCCGACCACGAGGATCCATTTTACTTCCCTCTTGAGATCCCTTCCCCGCAAGTCCACTCTCTGTATTATCCTTCTACTGCCCCCCGACCGAAGCCAAAGATTTGGCTACAGAGTCACAGGCCTCTTCATAAGTCCCCAACACAACCTTAGAATTTCCTCCCTGATACTTCCCCTACCCCCCAGAATGGACAATCCCTGCCCTTGTAACCGAGGGCAACACCTGAGCCCTTAGCAAGAGACAACATGGAACTGTCTTCAACCTGGCCTAGTTGATCGTGGATTCGCCGAGGTTCAGCCTCCCTCCTTGGATGCCCAGCACCACTGCCCACCCAGGACCCAGAACCCAGGAGCTCCCCTCCCTCTCCGTGACCCCTAACAGGGCCTTCCCCAAGATGAACCCTCCCATGTTCCCCTAGCACCGGGGAGCATCCAGATAGCAGCTTACTCCCTCCCCCTGACCTGGCTAGGTTTACTTCTCCCATCTCCCTGAGAAGACCCCACCCCAGAAACCTTCGGACTCAAGGCACACCCCTCCACACTGGCACCGGAACCCCCAGTTAAGACCAAGGACTCCCTCGACCCACCCCCTTTCCTTTCCACCTTCTTCCATTCCTTCAGTTTATCCCCTCTTTTCCCTGTCACCCCAGGAGCAGAAGAATCCCGGGTTGCTGAGGGAACAACAAGTGAGCCAACATCAACACAGAGGTTAGCAGGACTTACCTGTTCCGGGATCACTGGATTGGACTTCGAGGAAGAGGGAGACGAGTGGCTAGAAGGACTCCTGCTCCTCTTGTGCGGGATAGTGCCGTAGTCGATCATAAGGTGATCCTTATGCGCACCCTCCACTGGAACTAATTTCATGCAATCCGCCAATGGGGCAAAGATGCCTCCCCCCGGTTTAAGGCCACCATCTCCGTCGGATGCCTTCGATGCCGACGCTTCAAGGGATCTCCTCTGGGCGAGCTTGGATGGCTTCTGCCATCCCTCAGAGTCAGGGGGGAACCCGGGAGATGAGGATGGCCGGTTCGGAGAAGAACGGGATGGAGAAGAAGAAGGAGCCTCCGATGAAGAAGCCGGTGCCTTCCCTTTCTCCCCACCACCCCTCCCTGCGGCGCAGCAGCGGGCTGGTGAGGAAGAACCCGAGCAGTTGCCAGCCGGGGGCCAAAAGGAAAGCCCCCTCCACAGCTCTAGCATTAGGTATACCTTCCTCCATCATCTTCCTTAGTCTAGTACCAGCCACCGGGGGGTGTTGAAAAACGTTGTCCTGGGATAGAACTGGTGCAGAAGCTTCGCCCGCTGGATAATTGCCGGAATATTTGCATTCGCTGACCGTGTGGCCGATGCGTCCACAGAGGAAACACACCGAGAGAAGGGTCTCATACACGAATTGTTGCCAGAAGATCACCTCATTCCCCTGGATAAGGATCTCCGGTAGCAATGGCTTGGCGGAGTCGATCTCCATCCTAACTCGGGCAAAACCTATTTTCTTCATCAAGTCAGTAAAATTATCAAGAGACAGAGGATTACCTGCCTCTCGTGCCACCGCCATAATAGCCCCCGGCTCCCAATACTCCGGTGGCAACTCAGGAAGGTGAATCAAATAATGTTATTTGTATATAATACTTCAACCATCTTAAAGTTTTTTTTTTTTTTTTTTTTTTTTTTTTTGGGATACGTGAGTTTTTTGGTACTGGGGGGCGCTGCCAGAAAAAAAACATACAAACCATTCTCTTGTATACATGACAAACTCCCTATCAACCTCCAAAATGACAGCCATCTCTAATGGAACAGAAGATTGAGGTAGAAAATAGAAATCTCCTTGGTGAGCTTGGACAGCTACACGGTCAGCGGCTTGATTTCTCGTGTTGATATATATATATATATATATATATATATATATATATATATATATATATATATATATATATATATGTGGCCTTAAAAATAAATAAATAGCTCCACCATCTAAAATTATATTGTAACCATAGTATATTTAATCATGCCATGTTGTTAAACCGTGTTTTTGAATAATTAAATTGATGACATGGACAATTATATGCTTCAAAACATTTTTAAAAATCTAAAACAAAACTAAGGGTTTCAAAGACATGCTAAAATTTATGATTGTAAATTGTTTGATTCACCATGAATCCCATTTTAGATGTATTCTCGTATATAAAGTTGGTTTAATGAATATACAATCCACTCGAATAATCAACTAAGGACATGCTTGCCCGGAAAAGTTGGATATTGGAATGAGAATAAGGATGCGTAACCTTCGATTAAAAAATTCCATTCTTATTCCATTCTAATTTTAAAATAAATAAAAAAAATTTCTATCTTTAAAAATTTAATATTTATTTTTTTTTAGGTATAACTATTATTCCAAATCTTATTCTGGTTGTGAACACGAACCAAATATATTTGCAAATATAGCCATTTCGGTTCCTATTTCAATCGTTTTGATTTTGGTTATAAATTAAACACGCACGTAGGAGACCGCCCGTGACTTGTAAACAGCGAGGGAGACCGTTCCCTTCAGCACGTGATCTACATCGGCCGTCGTGGACCACGCAACGCACCCTCGAGCGTACCCATTCGATGCCAAATCAAACCACCAGGGCACCACGTTACCGTCTCCATCAAAAATCCGCTACGCCGCCACCTGTCCAAATCATGGCACGTGCCTCCTGATCCCCGGCGAACTCCGTCTCCAAGTTCTCGCAGGGTGTTGGCGCTGCCTGCTTCCTCCGGGGAGCGAATTCCGGCGCCCGGAAAAAATGGTGGAATCGACAGGAACCGAGGGGGACGCAGAGGAATTGGAGCTCCTCTTGCCGGAACCCGGCGAACGGGAGCCGTCGTAGCGGTTGAACTTCGACGGATTCCGGCTGTCGGAGCGCCAAGAGAAAACCCCCTCGAGGCCTCCAAGACAGTCTCGGCGTCTTAGGTCTTTTTTTCTTATCTATCTCTAACTCCTGCTATTCTCTAGTATATCTTTGGAGTTTCTTTTGATTCTTTAGTTGGTTAGATGCTTTCCCTTTTAATCTCCGTCGCTATTAGTGCTAAATTTCTCTTCTTTTTCTATTTCCACTTCTCTTTTTGCAATGCGTGAATCGATTCGGTTCCTATGGTGCCCCTTCTTTCCTCTTTCTGGCTGTTAAATATTAGAGATGGATGGCAAAAGGTTGTCGGTGCTTCTTGGACGAACATGTTGAGGGGGAGAAAGAGGGTAGGAAATATGAGCAATTGGTGCTTCCCCATCGAGAAATCTGAAGGTATTCTTTACGCTTCTTTCAATCTAGATGCCAATCTTGTGTTTGTGGAATGATTTTTGTGATGGAAACTTTAATTCGTTAGCGGTAGTTGAAAATCTAAGGTGATTGAGCAGAATATGAGGATTGTGGTGGTCAATTATTTGGCTAATAGTGTCATGTTGTTGTTGTTGTTTTTCCTGAAATATTTCTTGAAGGATACGTGTATAGATGATTGAAGTTACGCTGCGGTGTATATTCAAAAAAAAAATTATGGCTGAGATGTGGAAGATACTGCAAGTTAAATTGTGACCAATTTTTGGATGATTTTGTGATAAACAAGTGGTTGATGGCTGGTCTTTGGCTCAAGGGTCCAAAACAGATGGTAATATTAAAAAAAAAAAAAAAAATCATAGATTTGGTGAAGGACATAAAGATATTTGTCATGATTTAGGATATAGCATGTGTTCACACAATCCCTTGAATATTCTTTACCAGGTATAAATTTGAGTGCTGGCAGAAATTTGGATCATAAATTGTCAACCGTGTTAGTATTAGACTATATTTTTCTTTTATTCCTCTTGTTGCAAGATCCATCTGAATTTTCTTTAGTTACATCATCTGCACAATCTCGTAGCATCTATTAGCTGAAATGCTTTTGTATATCTATGTAATAGTGAAACCATTTCTCTTGTTCAATTCTGCTTTCTTCATGCTTATCAAACTGGTGAGCTTGTTATTTGTTCATTTGCATTCTTAACCTGATGCTTATTTGTAGAATTGATTGAATTAAATGAAGGGTGTAAACTAGGATACTTATTTGACATATGGGTGCAGGAGATGAGGTAGCCGAGTATTATCAACAGCAGGTGGAAATGCTGGAGGGCTTTAGCAAAATGGATGCACTTGCGGATCATGAATTTCTACCTGTAATGTCAAAGGTCCTGATTACTTAGCGGATTAATTTGAAATGGAGATGAATCATGCTTTCGATATCTAACAGACTGCTCTGTGAACTGATATTACTTTGGTGTGTATAGGAAGAACGTCAAAGGACTGCTAGAAGTGAGAAAATAGCTATCCATTTATCCAACATCGTAAACATGATCCTTTGTGCTGCCAAGGTCTATGCTTCAGTAAGGAGTGGGTCATTGGCCATTATCGCATCCACATTAGATTCTCTCCTTGATTTGTTATCAGGATTTATCTTATGGTTTACTGCATTCTCCATGCAAACACCAAATCCTTATCAGTATCCTATTGGGAAAAGGCGCATGCAGCCACTGGTAGTTTTTTCTGACTTTCTTGTTTTGAATATTTCCCTTCCAATAATCATTTGGTGAGAACACTTGAAATATGAATATTCTCAAAGCAATTTTTATTTGATATTTCTTCTGAAAATTTGAATTGCTGTTCTCATGAACAAATGGTCCCTTAGTTTGTCTTTATGCTGATTTCACTTTAATAGAATAGAATACGTAGCTAGATTTCTAGAGTAACCTGAAGCTATCACTAAATGCTTGCCATCATAATCATATAGATTACAATCATGACTGTTAAACATCTTTTCTATGTACTTGCTTGTGGGGCATTGTTTTGTTCCATGAACAGTAGACTCAGGGGTTTCGGTGTACGATAGCTTGACTTCCAGAAAAATGGTCACTGGTGCAGATTATAGTTTGATCAAAGTTCCATAGACTGTTATGCTGCAGTGCACCTTTCATTATAACAATAATTGGAGTACTGTGTATTGCTCGCTAAGACATTTGCCTTTCTCCTCCTAGATGTTTGGAGTAATACACACATGGTCCTGAAATTATTGTTGGTTTTGTGCCATATAATTCTGCCTGTTGATCATTATAAATGTAGTCATTATGTTGATCATGTTAGGTTTAGTATATCAAAATTTGTTCAACTTAGTACCACCAATCATCTTCCATCAATGTTCTTGTTGTGTTGGAACCATTGGCTTAATAGTTTCTAGTGAGACTAGTAGATGTGCCTTGATAATAGTAGTTGCTGTACTATTCTTCTCACCTCGCTTCCTTGTGCCCAGTTGTGCCAAAACTCTATGAATTCATCATATGCTACATGGTCTACTCTTTAAGTATATGATATTTGGATAACAACATGGCTACATATCCTCTACTGCATTAACACAGGCTGCATCCTTGACAGTGATGTCTTAGTATCACACCTATTGCATTGTCTGGCATCTACCTGACATTTAAACACCACTATTTCATGGTCTAACCACTCTTTCATCTCTGACCCTCTTTTTCTGATGAATATCATCTGATCCTTCTCATCCAAATTTAGTGGAATTATATATAAATTTCCCTGTTTTAGGAATTTAGTGGAATTATATATAAGTTTCTCTGTTTTAGACTGCTGCAGGCATGCTTTCTCTTTAAACCATAACAACTTTCTTCCTCTTTTTCTTTAAACCATAACAACTTTCTTCCTCTTTTTCTTATTTAATTCCTTAAACTGATATATTCCTTTAAATTCTAGCTTTTAACAAGTTGCTATTCTCTTGGAGCTTATATTTTTCAACTTGGTGGATATCTTTTCCAAGAAGTGAATGTAACATATTGAAATGTATGCTATCTTATGCCCGAGTTGTTTCACATTTTGTTCAATTACAAGTAGCTATACTGTGCAGGGAATCCTTGTTTTTGCATCTGTTATGGCAACGCTGGGCCTTCAGATCATTTTAGAGTCAGTACGCTACCTGATATCCAATGTAAGTCAAAAAAACCTCTCAACTCTCAGACAAGCATATTATCATTTTATCCTACCTGACACAATTTCTTTCCTAATATTTTAGTGAAGATTAGCAACATGCTCCATGTTAGTTCACCTACAGTCTTGGCTTACTATTAGAATTTATTTACATGTATGCCATCCAAGGACTTCTATATGGAAATGGCATCTGCATCCTTCACCAGAATGATAAATTCCGAAGTGACCAAGCATAGGTTTCGGTCTTTTTACTTCTTACCGACTTCATTACATAGATTCCAATTTATAAGTCCTTTAACCATCCAATCATGATGGCTTGATGTCTAGTAATATTGTTCTTGTCATAGGTTTCGGTCTTTTTACTTCTTACCGACTTCATTACATAGATTGCAATTTATAAGTCCTTTAACCATCCAATCATGATGGCTTGATGTCTAGTAATATTGTTCTTGTATCAATCTAACCATTGTACTTTAGATTTATTTACATCAGCTCCTGACAACCGTACTGCTAGCTTAATCCTGGCTCATTGCTTAGGTTTTAAGCATCACAGTTATGGTGTTTGTGAATTAAAGAAAGATAGTTATCTGATTATTTGATGCAGGAAGATGAATTCAGTTTGACAAAGCAGCAAGAGGGATGGACTGTAGGCATCATGTCATCTGCGACATTAGTGAAGCTTGCTATGGTTTTCTACTGCCACTCATTCACTAACGAGATTGTCAAGGCCTACGCACAGGACCACTTTTTTGATGTCATTGCAAATGTCATTGGTCTGGTGGCTGCACTTCTTGCCAATTACATCCAAAACTGGATCGATCCTGTTGGAGCGATCATTGTGAGTGGTACTAATTATCACCATTTCCATTGTAGCTCAGCATGCACTGTGTGAGTAACTGTTTTAGTTTGCAACTGGGAACCTGTATGCTGTTACATGAGGCAGGATACATGGTGACTAATGGAAGCATGGCAAATGGTGCTGTTACATGAGGCACGATACATGGTGTCACTTGGCTGCCCCATGAACCTGTCTCCTACAATGCTCCACCTGGTGGCACCCACATAAGAAACAGAACCTGGTACTTGGCTGATAGGCAAACCCTTGGGTATATGGTGGCCCAAAAGTTTGAATTATCTGCAATATCCAGTTGTATCATTACTGTATGTTGTCCAAGATGTTGCCACAGTGAAAACTAATCCCCAGGTTGTCTACAAAAAAAAAAAAAAAAAAAGATACTAAAATAGCTCAAGCAGATATATTTGCTTGTGTTATGATCCCTTTACAAGGCTTTACTTTTGAATGGGAACTCTAAACTGAAGAGTTCATCATGAATCTCACATTTCTTGAAAATCTAGGGACATTTGTACTTATTTAATATATTTTGATGTATAGCTGGCGTTATATACCATCCATACATGGTCGATGATGGTGCTGGAGAACGTGAACTCCCTTGTTGGCCGGTCGGCGGCACCAGAATTTCTGCAGAAATTGACATACCTTTGCTGGAGCCATCACAATGCCATAAGACAAATTGACACAGTAAGGGCCTACGCATTCGGCTCAAACTACTTTGTTGAGGTGGATATTGTCTTGCCCTCAGAAATGCCCTTGAGAGAGGCGCATGACATCGGGGAGGCCTTACAGGTGAAGCTTGAACTACTGCCTGAGATAGAGCGAGCCTTTGTTCACCTTGATTATGAGTTCACCCATCGCCCAGAGCATGCACAGGCTCATGATGCATGACCTAGTATGTTTATGAAATAACTACCAGAAAAGAATAAGGTTCATTCTGGCTTCTCATGGACTGCATGAGTACTGGGATTGTAGGAAACATGTCTCGACCATCTCAGTTTGGATGGATCAGGTCACTCTTTTCTTCTCGTTCTTATATTAATGCGTGAGTTTATCTGCCTTTGAATATCTATAGCTTGAAGCTATGCAAGGACTCTGCCTGTGAATATCTATAGCTTGAAGCTATGCAAGGACTTTATCTGGCAGGTTATCTGGAAAATGGACTTGAAATCTTGTGCTGGCAAAGCAGCAAAGTTACAAGTAGATTTTTAGATAACTACTTATGATAGTAAGCCACAGGAGTTTTTAGATTTAAAATTATCCAGCCTTTATGATTTTAAGATCGCTAACTAGGGAAGAGGAATGATAGAAAACAAGGATGGTTGATTTTTATGCTGAAGGCAGTATGGAAATGGTTGCACTAAATCAACATAGAAGCAGATTCCAGTACAAACAAATTGTTGATTGCTGGATACTAGAGCTTGAAGGTAGATCTAGAACTACGGGCGAAAGTAGATCTAGTGCTACGGGCGAAACAATCCAAGTTCTGTTCCAGCTGGACAGGAGGATAGGATATTCCGAAAAGATGGATAGGCAAGTTGTGGTCTAATTGAATGGTGCTGAAAAAATAGTAATCTTTTTTCTTTATATAAAAAAAATCTAGTAATCTTTACAAACAAACTTATATTTGCCCATGAGGCAAAAGTGCCTGAACACGGTAAATAAATACATTTGTCCCTAGAAGAGTAGTTTTTTGAATTGACTAGGCATAGAAATTTGTATTAAGAACTTTGCAAAGCAAGTGCTTTAAGCTCACATATATTCCCTGCTATAAAAAAAACCACTACCAGTGTATGGGTCCTCAAGAACAGACAGCCATTTCAATAATAATAATATAATAATAATAATAATAATAATAATAATAATAATAATAAAACATTATGTCAAGAACATCTGAGCTACCATTCCACTGAGAAGGAGCACATATGAATACCAAAACAAAAACATAAAGAATACGAAAACCACACATGAGCAGCTAAAGCAATGTTCAACGACTTTTATTAAATGCCGTCCAAGTTGGGGCTAAACCACACGGTTGATGGATAGAAGGCTACGTCCATAAAGCAGATTGAAGCTGTAGACAGGTCCTTTTGAAACTTTATTAGCCAACAAAACAAAGGAAACGAACTCTGTATTATAGACGCTGATTCTGTCATCAGTTGGAAGGTGGGAAAAAGATGGCATCCGAGGTCCTCTTGGACCTGAACAGCTTCTCCAACTCCGGAGTAACGTTGAACGAAGACTCCAGCACCTCCGGCGATATAGCCTTCCAAACCGACGTCCTCCCTGCCAGATGACTGAACACCGGACTGCAAAATTCCATAACCAAACATCACAACCATGTTAGCGATACCAAACAACTCTAAACCTCATCAACAAAACACTAATCATTGGTAAAGCATACATAAACATTTACCAGTAACAAAAACATACTAACAGTAACGCTGTATTTAACTTACATTGGAGTGGTGATGATGGAGAACCACTCCATGCCAACAGCATCAGCGATCTTCGACACCACAAAGAACCTTGGCACGATGAACAGATACCCTCCCTTCACTTTGGTTTCCAGTACCCGCTTGCCATCGATGCCGACAACCTGAACCCGGCCGCTCCCCCTGATGATATAGGTAACCTGGAATGCGGAGTCACAGGAGAAGCCCGGCGAGCACATGGAATGGCCATCTATCCTCACAAGGTCCGCCCCGAGCCGAACATCGCCGACCAGGGGAAGGTTCAGGGTGTTGAGCACGACGACCCGGCCACCATCCTTGATGTCCACGTCCAGTGGAGCCTCCAAGCAGTTGAGAACCAACAATTTCCTGTCTACAGGAGAGGGCTCGGGCATTTTCTGGTCATCTCTCAGCTTGACAATGCCGGCATCGGTTTGGCTGTGGACCAGTTTCTGGACCTCATCTTCGGTGAGGTCCCATGCACGGCCAACGAACTCGGGGGTGAAGCCAGTGAAGATGCTATTGGTGCCGGTGAGCTGGAAGTTGGTGAATTTTCCAGCCTCATGGCCCTTGGATGTGTCGCCCAAGAAGAGGACGACAAGCGAGGTGTCGTTTGGGTTGAACCACCACGTTACGAAGCCGAAAGGGAGAGCCAGAGCGTCCCCCTCCTTGATGGGAAGCACCTTCTCTTTCTCGGTCTCTGGCAACGTGATTCCACAAGTGCCGCTTCCTGTAACGAAGAGTAAGGTGCGGTAAGTTGATTAATCTAAAAGGTGGATTTAGATTTGGCAGTTCTCTTTTTATCTCATTTAAGTTTGACGTTCTTTTTTATGCTTTTTTTTAAAAAAAATTCAAGTTACTATATCATTTCCAGTTTTGAATCAATAGAATGTTATCCAAATATTATAAAAGATTCTCATAAAACAAAAAGAGGCTTCATGCAAGATCAACTCTACATCGATCAATTTTTTTTTTTTTTAAAAAAACAAAAGAATCGAACTGCATCGAGTAAAATTAAAATAAAAAAATGCTAAAAAATAGGTTTTAAGCATAAATTAGGGTTTAAATCTAAACAATTATATTTCACAATGCAGATTAAAAAAAATATATTAATCGATCATTACAAGATCTAATATTATATAAAGCGTTGATCTCAATAACCCAGCCATATTAATATTTTTTTAATATTTAATTAAAAATCTCCCTCAACGACCATGAAAGGAGAGCAATCCACCAAGTCATCAACCCACCATGTTCTAAGCGGGCACGATTAATTAATTAATATATATATATACATAACCCTAGAAACAAAAATGGAGGGGGAAAGGGAAATGATAAAGGAAACATTAGGTAGCAATCAAACAAAACAAAGATCAAAGCCTTTTCTTTACCCTGGAGGACGTAAGCAACCTTGGCGGAGTCGGAGTAGCTCGGAAGAGCGAGCCCCTGCTTCTCCAAGGCGAGCTTGGCCGCCCCAATCTTGGCCTCGCGGAGCATCGGCAGCTCCTCGCTGGACCACTCGTGGTAGGAGCCCCCATTATTGGCGTACGTTTTCTTCGACAGCCTCGGAGTCAGATCGATGTCCATCGCCACCAAACTAAACTATGCAACCTCTCCCAATCAAAGCAGAAGGGGAGATGAATGGTTGGAGAGAAGCGGCGGTGGCAATTTATAAAGAAAGGAATGAGGTGCCGCTGCCGATCATGGATAAAGACAGCCGAGATATGCGACGGCCGAGATATGAAGGCTTTAAATGCGGAGGATTGCTTTTTCGAGTGGGAATTTGGTACAATTGTGCGGTTACGATTCTAATCCTAATAAGTAGTAACAAATCATCCTTATCTTTTTCTTTATCCATTTATTTCCTTATTTATCATGGATAAGGTATGAAGTTGCAAGCCGTTGATATTCTCCTTTCAAATTGCTGTTTTTCTACCGTCGCTGCTGCTACTAGCCTGGGAGGTGTTATTCGTTTCCTTACTTGGAAAAAAAAAGAAGATATTATTGTTACCATTCAAATTACCAAACGTAATTTATGAAGATTTTAACGCACAATTTCTGAGAGCATTTAATTTGATGAAAACGGGCCAAATATTATCCATCCAAATTTATTTTTATATTCAAATCTTATCCAATAATATCCATATTTATTAAAAAAATATATATAGATGTGGATAGGTAACCACCCGATCAATACCGAAAAAAAAAAATGACGAATCTACGAGGGAAAAGATCTTACCTTTTAATTTGTTCCTTTTTTTTTTTTTTTTTCTGTTTTTCCTTTGTTTTTTCCGTCCGGCCGAAAGGGAAGCTTAGCAACCAGTGGGGGGCTCCGAGTGGCCGGATAGGGAAGTTTATCCCCTGTTTTTTCCGTGATGAGAGTCTCGGTCGGCTGGGAGGCTTGGAAATATGGAGGCTTAGCAATGGGTGAGACGCTTGGAGCGGCCGGATAAGGAAGCTTATCTCTGGTTTTTCCTCTATTTTTTCCGCGCTCGCTTGTACCGGCCGATGAGGGAAGCTGAATAACTTAAACGAGCGGCTGTTTTTTTTTTTAAATATATTAAAAAAGTGTATATATATAATCAATCAATAAAAAAAAAAATGAAGATACTTTCGGTCAGTGGCGGTCCGTCGAGGGCTCCTTAACTTTTCGTTAACTATCATTTATAAATTAAAATCTTTAGATAAAAATTTAAATATATAAATATTTACCTATTTAACCTATTTAAATTATCAGTATATTTAATATAGCTTAGATTTTTTTAAAAAAAATAAATACTGTAAATAGGCTTTCTGAAATCGGGTCACCATGGAGTTTCTCTTTCCTTTTTATTAATTTTTTTTTCTAAAATTATTTTAAAAAAATAAAAAAATTTATTCTTATTACTCCATCTATATCTCTTGAAACTCATCGTAGCCAAAGCTATCATGCATGTCGGTGCAGTCCCATTCGCTATATTGATAGATGCTATGATTGTTGAACTCGTCAGGTGACATGATCGGTAGAAATGCATTCACGACGCGACTGGACGGTTGCACATGTGCAAGGCCGAATATCATCGATGTGATGAGTAGTAGCTGCCATCCCAGTAACCTCTATCAACCTCATAGGTGAGCACCCATCATGTCCTAGGCTAGCACCTATGCCATCGTACTTGCATCTTGTTGCCTACAATCCCGCTGCTCGATGAATCTTCATTTCATCATGCTGTATCGACGACACTCGGTGTGACTCCAACGATACTTGGACGACTGACATGATCGATGCATGCATCCTCCATGTGTCCGGGATGCCTATAGCTCTTCTAATTTCAATTGCTGCTCGAACAATTTCAGCAATAAAGATTATCAAGACTAGATTGTGTAATAAGATATAATATGACTTTCTTATTGGTTATTTGCTGATTTATATCAAGAAGGATATAACTAAAAATTTTACAGTAAATTTTATTATTAATGAATTTAATTCTATAAAAAATAATATCAAATATAAATCAAATAAAAATTACAAAAATATTTAAATTTATTTAAATTATTTATTATTTTTTTATTTTTATATTTTCTTGATCTTCTTAAGAAAGTTGGTGTAGTCTACCCTAACTTTTCCTGCATGCTATACCATATGCCATATGAGTTCATTCATAAAAAAATATTTTATTATCTATATAAAATTATATAAAATTATATTAATATTTTATATAATTAAATTATAATATAATTATATAATTATAATAGGATAACATACAAACATAATAAATATTATTATAATAATATGATAATAGTTATTATGATATATAATGTTATCAATAAAAAATATTTAACATTTTATTGTTTGATATTATTTATTGTATCGTGATATTAGGTTAGATTATATATTATTATATTATGTACATATATATTTATTAATAAATTATAAAATATATATAATCAAGTTTGCATAACAAGTATCCGAATGGCAAAACCTAAACCTATTTCAAACTAGAATGGTTTTTAATTTAAATTTCCAAATTCATCACAAACTCTATAGGATATTGTTAAACGAGTCCTATTAGGATAGGGTGAGTACCAAAACATATACCCAACTACCATCCGCAAGCTCATTATAATATTAGATACGAGACTGGTTTATTATATTTTTGGATCCACATATTATATTTTAATATATATTTTTTAGATGGATTTTTAAAATTTATGTTAAAATGTATAAAATATTTGGATTAATTATATATGAGTAAAAAAATATTAGAAGATTAAAAAATATAGTTGATTGTATTAATTGGATAACACTAATTCATGAAGAAAATTTTTTCTTGAATTTTTTTTAAGATTAGTTTTAGGATCCTATATTGAAACATATAAAGTTATTTTAATATATTATATATAGTTCAAGAAATATCTAAAGATCATCATAAATAAATTTGATAGTTTAGGTTGTATAATATATTTAAAATTATGGATTATATATGTTATTTGTTGCCGACCTTACCGTTGTGGCCTGCAGCTATGAGTAGGTGCTGGACTTCGGTCCCCTCTACTTCGGAATCTTGACGTTCCCGGACCTGCAAAACAAAGTTAGAGACCCGGGCCGGGGGTTCCAGCAGGGGCACTCCGACGATCAAGTTAAAGAACGGCAAAGTGGAACAGTTCCACAAAGGCGAATCCCCGCCGCGTCTTCGTGCTTAGAGGAGTCTTTGATGAAGAGATGAATGAAAATGAGCGAGAACGAGAGGGGTCAACACTCCGGTTCTTGTGACTGGGCTCGCCGATCTCGCCCCTAATAGTTCCTTCGGAACCTTTGTCTCAGAGTCGCCTGTTCTCTTCTTCCGTGCATTTACCCTCTTGATTGCTTACCTTCCCCCACGCTCGCTGGTACCTTGTTGATATCATCGGGTGCTTCAGTGCCTCGATTCTCCCCCTCTGGGGAGGCCTTGGAGGTCAACGACGCTTATTGGCCATTCTCCTGAGGTCGTCTCCCCTTACGGTTGGGAGTTAAGTGGTGAGCTCGTCTCGTCTGCTGTGTAGTCACGAAAAGGGGAGCCAAGCGAGACCTCGATCCGTGCGTAGGCACCCTTGGGTTCGGGGCATTGACCATGGCCCTCCCCTTCGGGGGGTTTCCAGGTCACTGGTCGTGGCTCTGGTACCTCGATCGAGGTGTCCTCCCTAAACTGGTGCAAACGAGGTTCCGCGCACCGTTACAGATCTGGGAACGCCGTACTGGATGAGCTGCACTATGCGCACCATCCTCAGCAGCATCCTCGGGGCTTGCGCTCTCAGTCCTTTGGGCGCTCCATAGAGAAGACTCGACTTCGACCGAGGTGGACCTATCTGGGGGTGCCACCTGGCGAAGGAGCAGAGGCAGGCCCACTTTGGCTGTGGTGGACCCATCCTGGGTCGACACCTGGCGAAGGGGTCTAGGCAAGCTCGACTTCGATCGAGGTAGACCCATCTAGGGGTGCCACCTGGCGAAGGAGCAGAAGTGCCAGGCTCGACTTCGATCGAGGTGGACCTATCTGGGGGTGCCACCTAGCGAAGGAGCAAAGGCGCCAGGCTCGACTTCGACCGAGGTGGACCCATCTAGGGATGCCACCTGGCGAAGGAGCAGAGACAGGCCCACTTCAGCCAAGGTGGACCCCTCCTGGGTCGACACCTGGCGAAGGGGTAGAGGCAGGCCCACTTCAGCCGAGGTGGATCCCTCCTGGGTCGATACCTGGCGAAGGGGCAGAGGCAAGCCCGACTTCGCTCGAGGTGGACCCATCTGGGGGTGCCACCTGGTGGAGGAGTAGAGGTGCCTGGCTCGACTTCAACCGAGGTGGACCCCTCCTGGATCGACACCTGGCGAAGGGGCAGAGGTAAGCTCGACTTCGATCAAGGTAGACCCATCTGGGGGTGCCACCTGGTGAAGGAGTAGAGGTGCCTGGCTCGACTTCAACTAAGGTAGACCCCTCCTGGGTCGATACCTGGCGAAGGAGCAGAGGCAGGCCCACTTCGGCCGAAGTGGACCCCTCCTGGGTCTACACCTGGCGAAGGGGTAGAGGTAGGCTCGACTTCGACCGAGGTGGACCCATCTGGGGGTGCCACCTGGCGAAAGAACAGAGATGCCTAACTCGACTTCGGTCGAGATGGACCCATCTGGGAGTGCTACCTGGTGAAGAAGCAGAGGCAGGCCCACTTCGACCGAGATGGACCCCTCTTGGGTCGACACCTGGTGAAGGGGCAGAGATGCCGAGCTCGGCTCGAGGTGGGCGTGACCGCTGGCCAGGCCACCTGGCAGGAGAGCTCGGAAGAGAACACCGCGCGGCACTGCCTGGCCGCCAGTCGGATCTGACACATGCTCCATGTCAGCGATCTTGCCATATCAGTTGCCCCCCACTCCTAAGTCCCATCGAAGCGTCGCGGCTGGGATGTGGGGAGTTAATGCAGAGATGACGTGGGATCCAATGTGCAGGCGCCACGTCTGCACGTTCGACGGACCATAATTACGCCATGCCAGGCTCGAGGTGGTTTCCAGCGGATCGAAGCATTGTCGTCGGGCATCTCCATATGTGATGCTCATCCACTGGCTCGAGCGAAAAAAGGTTGTACGGCTGCTGTCGATTGGTTTTGAAAAGAGCAGTGACTTTCTGGAAACAAGGGCTTTTGGCTTTCCCACACCTCGCCGGCGGTTGCAGCGGTTGCAGCAATCTTTCTTCATCTCTCGGGTTGCCTTTCTCCGCTAAAATAGCCTGGTGAGTCCCCGTTGATCCTTATTTTCTCTCCTGCTTCTTCTCGAATTCCAATCCTCCCCCTGTCCTGGGCGAATCGGATCTCTTTCTAACCTCTTCCTTCTCGATGGCTCCTTCGGGTCATCGTCGTCGTTCCTCTTCTAACCCGGACGAGACTGGTCTGTCCTGGCTGAGGACTCCATCATCCTCCTCGTTGGAGGACGACGTTCCCCTTGACGTCTGGAGGTGGTTGCGGCTGAGCGGAATTACCATTGGAGTTCCTAGGGCTCCTCCTGTTATCCCTGCTCTTCCCATCTCTGTCATCACCCCTTCGATGGCAGAGACTCCTTCCGGTCCCTCCGATTTTGCTTTGACGATGATCGGAGATGATCTTTCTTGGATCCGGGACATGTATAGGGTCTCGGATTCCATCTGACTCTCGCTCCCGAGACCGGGGGAGCGAGTCACCTCGAGCGGCCCTGGCCGAGTCGCTTTCTACGAGGACTTCCTTGCTGGGGTCTTTGTTTTCCACTTCACCATTTCTTCCTTTCATTCCTCAGCAACTTCCGCCTCGTTCTGGTCTAGTTGGCTCCTAATGCCGTCAGGGTCATCTTCGCCTTCATTATTTTCTGCCACTTCCATGGGTTTGTCACCCGTTTTTCGCTGTTCAAGACCCTCTTTACCTTGAAGCGTTATTCCACCGATGATGGCTGGTGGTACCTCTCCCCCCGGCCCAGGTGTCTCCGGTTCAACCTCCCCACATCAATCAAGGGGTGGAAGAACCAGTTCTTCTTCATCTTGGTTGGGGATGTCGATTGGGTCTGGAGTGAGCCAGACCGGTCCCCGAACCGGAACTCCCAGGTTGAGCCGGTTGACCAGGAGGTCTATTCTCAGCTATTAAGTGATGTGGTCCCTTCCCTCGAGGTTCTACTCTCGGAGCAGAACCTATTCGAGTCAGGGGTCAGCCCGATCCGGATGTTTGGTGAGGATCCGGGCCTCTTTTCTTCTCTCCACCCCCCCCCCCTTTTTTTCCTCTGACTTTTTCTCTTTTTAGGGATGAAGTTCTCCATGGACAGCCTGATGGAGGGGGCCAGGAAAAGAGGTGCCTCGGGTGGGGTCCAGGAGACTCTGTCGAAGAGGGCCCGTGTAGAGACGGACCAGGGGCCTAGGCCTGCTTCGACCTCGGAGCCTGGGGTGGCGGATGCGACCCCCCAGCCATTTCAACAGTAAGCTCCCGCCCCAGAGGTCGTCGACATCGATGGGAGTGGGGAGGAGGAGCGACCGGTGCCTTCTACAACAGCCATGGCGACCAGCGCTCCGACAGTGGGTGTGACAGCGGTGGCGACCCCGCTAGCCACGGCTCCGCCGGCTGGAGGGACTCTTGCTCAGCCCTCCTCTGAGCCCCATCCCGCACTAGCAGGGCTCCTTGGCAATGCCTCAGTCATCCGAGACCAGGGGCTAGCAGAGAGGATGATGGAGTACGCGGCCTAGCCCCGGGATCGTCGCTTGAGGGGTGGACGGGACATGCGGCTACACTGCTCGGGATCCTTCCTCAGCTCTTCAAGGTAAGTATCCATCACCCCCCTTCTTAATGTTCCAGTTGGATTGCTAAGGGGTTATGACCTCATTTTTTATGCAAATCGAGACTGACGTCCTACTTCTCCGTGACTTCCTTGCTTCTTCTGCAAGAAAAGAGGCCGAAAGGGAGAAGAGGCTGGCCAAGCTCGTGACCGACGTGACAGATCTGATGGAGAAGGGGTGTGAATAGAGGGAGAGCAACGAGGCTCTCCGAGGGGACCTGGCTCATGCTAAAGGGCGTGTTAGGGACCTTGAGGCCTCCCGGTCCGAGGAGAGGATCTCGGCTCAGCGCCGTGCCGAGGAGGATGCAGCAAAGATCTCCCGTCTCAAGGGGCAGTCCCGGACACTGAAGAGCCAGGTCGATGAGGTCTTGGCAGAGCTAACGACGGCCAAAAAGAAGACCTCCTATGTCTCGAGGCTGCTGGAGGCCGTACAGAGGGATGCCCAAGAGGCCGTGCCGAAGTTCCGGGCCTCCCAGGAGTTCAAGGACAAGGTCCACGAGGCTACCATGGACTCCTTCTTGAAGGGCTTCGGGGTCTACCGAGAGAAGGTGGCCTCCCTCTTCCCAGAGCTGGTTTGGCTGGGGTCGTTCTGGCGGCCCCAAGGAACAGCTTGAGGGGGGAGCAGCGCAAGGAGCTGCCGATGAGGAGACCACCGGGCAACCTACCGGGGAGGCAGCAGGCGATGCAGAGGCCTCCCAGCCTGGGGTGGAGCCGATGACGGAGTGACCTCGGGTTGTCCACTCTGTATTCTACTGTAGGGCTTCTTTTTTGTTCTTTTGGGTCACCCGATCTGTCGGGTCCCTTTTGTTTGTAAGAAACCCTTACACTGGAAATGAAGTTCTTCTTCCCTTCACTTCTCATGATTTTTGTCTTGACTCTCTGTTCTGCTCTTTGTTGATGGTGTGTCTGAATTCCTTGTCGTTGTTTGTTGTTATTTTTCATGGAAGCCAAGTCTGCAACTCTGATTTGCAATTCGATGTCGACTCTTAGTTAGAAACCAGATTTAGGAGGCCTCCAGGCTTCGGGAAGGAACCCCTGGAGCTTCCGGCTTGTAGATTATAAGTCTTTGGTGTCGGAACTTTGGTTGCCGGAATTGGGTTCCGTGCCTTTACGTCGGGACTAGGTTCCATGCCATCTTCCAGACTGAGGTCCGAGATTTCATGAAGGAACTAGGTTCCGTGCCATCTTCTGGACTGAGGTCCGGGACTTCATGGAGGAACTAGGTTCCGTGCCATCTTCCGGACTGAGATCCGGGACTTCATGGAGAAACTAGGTTCCGTGCCATCTTCTGGACTGAGGTCCGGGACTTCACATTTTCCATGAAACGTTCGCGGGACTTCTGCCTTGCTTTTGTTTGCCAGACTTGAGGCCGGGCGACACTAGTCCTATAAGACAGAAACAAGCATTGCACAAAAAGGGAATTTCATTATTAACGTTCAGGAAGTCTTACATCATTGGTAGTACATCCTCAAGTTCGTGGCGTTCTACATCCATGGAAATCGAGCTCCGTCGAGCTCGGCAAGATAGTAGGCATCGTGAGGGAGTGCTTCGACCATCCTATAAGGGCCTTCCCAGTTTGGAGAGAGCTTACCGCACTCTCGAGGTTGGGAGGCTTCGGCACGGTGCAACACCAGGTCTCCCGGGCGGAAGGACTTCGTTCTCACCCTGGAGTTGTAGTATCTGGCCACTTGTTGCCGGTAGGCTGCCATCCGAACCCAAGCCTTGTCCCTCATTTCCTCAAGGAGATCTAGATTGAGTAGTAGTCGTGCCGGGTTCTCAGCTTCATCGTATTGCTCCACACGCAATGTTGGCAGGTTAAGTTCCACCAGAATTACTGCTTCTACACCGAAGATGAGGTTGAAGGGAGTTTCATCTGTGGCCGTCCTTGGGGTTGTGTGGTACGTCCACAGGATGCTGGAAAGTTCTTTAGCCCATCTTCCCTTGGCCTGATCCAATCTAGTCCGGAGCCCTTGAAGGATGGTCCGGTTGGTCATTTCGGCCTCCCCATTGGTCTGAGGGTGTGCTACCGAGGTGAAGCGATGATGAATGCCGAGGTTGTTGCAGAACTTCTCGAATTCTCGACTGTCGAACTGGCATCCGTTATTGATGATGATGGTGTGAGAGAGCCTGAAGCAGCATATGATTGACTTCCAGAAGAATTTGCTGACATTTGCTTTCATAATCTGGGCTAACGGCTCGGCCTTGACCCACTTTGTGAAGTAGTCGATGGTGACTATCAGGAACTTACGCTGCTCAGACGTCGAAGGAAATGGACCTAAGATGTCTATGCCCCACTGGGCAAAAGGCTAGGAGGTCGAGAGCTGGGCCAGCGTTGCAGTCAGCTGGCGCTACACAACGGCATGACGTTGACAGCGGTCACACCTCTTGACAAAGTTGGTTGCGTCCTCCCTCATCATTTCTCAAAAGTATCCTTGATGGAAGGCCTTATATGCCAGAGTCCTGCTCCCCACATGGTTCCCGCAGAGAACTTCGTGGATCTCCTGGAGCACGTGCGCTGCCTCCATCGGCCTTAAACATTTAATGAGTGGATAGGAGTAGGACCTCCAGTAAAGCAATCCATCCATCAGCACAAAGCGCGCGCGGCCTTCCTTTGGATGAGGCCGACCTCTATCCGATCCTTGGACAAGGTACCATCAGTGATGTATTTGACATACTTGTCCATCCAGCTGGGCTCCGGGGTGACCTGTTGGACCTCTCTAGGTGCCTTATAGCTTAGGGCTTGAAGATGCTCGATGTAGGCGCGGCCCAATGATGAGTCTGGTAGGTTGCCAGCTGGGAGAGGGCATCAACACGGGTGTTTTCACTGTACGGGATGTGGGAGATGCTGAAGCGCTTGAAACCCGCCGAGCTTGCATGCACCAACTCCAGATACTTCGATATTTGAGGGTCCAGCATTTCGTACTCGCCTGAGACCTGCCCGGCCACCATCTGCGAATAGGTGAAGACCCTCAAGCTGGTCACACCCAGTTCGCGAGAGACTCTTAGTCCCGCGAGGAGCGCTTCGTATTCCGCCTGGTTATTGGTGGTGGCGAACTGGAGGCAAAGCGCGCACTCGACGATGACTCCCTCGCTATTAACAAGGATGAGCCCAGCTCCGCTTCCACCAGAGTTAGAGGCACTATCCACATGCAGGACCCAGATGTCCTCCTTCGGTTCAGGTCTTGGTTGTTGATTTTGGGGGCTCTCTTCCGGCCCCTCGCCCAGGCTTGCACACTTAACTAGAAAGTCAACCAGTACCTGCACCTTCATGGCCGAACTCGGTCGATAGGCGATGTCGAACTCACTGAGCTTCAGTGCCCACTTCACCAGGCATCTAGACATGTCAGGTCGGCTGAGCACGGCCTTCAGCGGTTGATCCGTCAGGACCGTAATCGGGTGCGCTTGGAAATAAGGCCTGAGGCATTGGGCAGACATAATGAGCGCAAAAATTAACTTCTCGGATTGAGAATACCTGAGCTCCGCATCGTGGAGAAGCTTGCTTGTATAGTATACATGTCTCTGGATCCCTCCATCATCTGTCTGAACTAGGACCGAGCTGACGACCTCCGGAGTGAGCGCAATATACAGGAGGAGTTCTTCTCCCTCCTCTGGCCGAGAGAGCAGTGGTGGTGACGTCAGGATCTTCTTCAGCTCTTCGAATGCCTCTTGGCACTCTTTCGTTTATGCGAAGTCGTGCATCTTCCTCAGCACCTTGAAGAAGGGCTGGCAACGATCAGCAGATCACGAGATGAACTGGCTCAGGGCTACTATCCGGCCGGTGAGTCGCTGGACTTGCTTCTTGGAGGTGGGCTGCTCCATGTCAAGGATCGCTTAAACCTTCTCTGGGTTGGCTTCTATCCCTCTTTGGGTCACCATGAAGCCGAGGAACTTTCCCGCCGCCACATCGAAAGCATACTTCGTCGGGTTCGATTTCATTTTGTGGAGGCGAAGGTTGCAGAAGGTCTCCGTTAGGTCGTTGACATGGTCCAAGGTTGGCTTGCTCATCACCAGCATGTCATCCACGTACACCTACATGTTGCGGCCAATTTGGTCTTTGAAGATCTTGTTGACCAACCGCTGGTACGTGGCACCAGCGTTCTTCAGACCGAAGGGCATCATCTTGTAGCAGTATGTCCCACAATCCGTGATGAAGGCGGTATGCTCCTCATCCTCCGGATGCATCCGGATCTGATTATACCCGGAGAAGGCATCCATGAAGGAGAGTAGGCGGTGTCCCGAAGTGGCGTCCACGAGCTGGTCGATCTTTGGAAGGGGAAAGCTATCTTTTGGACAAGCATGGTTGAGGTCGATGTAATCCACACAGATCCTCCACTTCTCGTTGTTCTTCTTGACAATCACCACGTTCGCCAGCCAACTGGGGTATTGCACTTCACGAACGAAGCCAGCAGTGAGGAGCTTCTCCACCTCGTAGTTGATCACCTTCTGTCTTTCCGTGGCAAAACTCCTCTTCTGCCGAACTGGATGGCACTTCGGATCAATCTTTAACTGATGGGTGATGACATCCGAGGGGATACTTGGCATATCTGCCACAGACCAGGCGAGCACGTCCGCGTTCACCCGAAGGAAACTCAGCAGGTGAGCCCGTTTGTCTTCCGGGAGTTGGGCTCCTATCTGCACCGTCTTCAGTCGGTCTGAGCCAAGGGGGTACGTCAACAAGCACTCGACGGGGCCATCTTTGGGATCTTGCACCCTCTGGTCGAGGTCGTCGACGTCAGCATCGAGCTCGGTACTCCGGGATCCTTGGACAGCCTGCAAGCAATGCAAAATGGGCTGAACTGTCCCCCTCATCTCTCCCACCCCAAAAATGGTAGGGAACTGCACCAGCAATCTTTTAGTGAAAATGACTGTGTCGAGCTGGTTGAGCCCTGGGTGGCCCAAGATAGCATTGTATGGTGACGGGAGTCTGACGACGGTGAAGGTCATCATAACCGTGCCCTACCGAGGTGGAGTCCCGACGGTAACAGGGAGAGTGATCTCCCCCTCAACTCCCATGGAATCTCCGGTGAAACCCACAAGAGGGGTGTGCATTGGCCTTAGCCGATCATGTGACAAGTTCATCCGGGAGAAAGCATCATAAAAAAGCACGTCAGTGGAGCATCATTATTTACATTTCCATCTTCACCTCCCTTCCCCTTCTCAAAGAAAAGTACATTTTCCAGGTCTCCTCCCTCCCGGGCTCTCTTCGATGCACGCCCTATCCCCTAAGAGATTATGCCTACCGGCTTCTCCATGGGGCAGTTGTCGATCGCAAGGACAGGGGGAAGGGCTGCGAGTGGTTGATCCTCCGTCGGAACCTCTCTTCCCATGAACTTCTTGATATAGCCTCTCCTGATTAGGTCCTCGATTTCTCTCTTCAGGTTGCGGTAGTCCTCAGTATCGTAGCCGTGGTCGCGGTGGAACTAGCAGTACTTCATCTTATCGCGACTGTTTCTCGGCTTCCGAGGAGGAGGTCGGATAAGGTAGCGCTCGCCCTCGATCTTCATGAGAATCTTTGTTCTTGGAGCAAGGAGGGGAGTGAAGGTTTGCTCCAGAGCGGGACCATTCTTCGACTTCGGTCCTGACCGAAAGTCTGCAGGCGGCCCAAGCCTCCGGGTTCCAGGTACATCCCTTGGGATAGGCTTCTTCGAAGGCTTCCCGTCCATCTCTCTCCTGTACGGTCAGCCTCCTCAGCACGGATGTACTTGTGGACGTGGAGGAGGAGTTCAAAGTATGTCTTGGACGGCTTTTTGTCCAAGGAATATGTCAGACGGGAGGTCCTGAGCCCTCACTTCAATGCCAGCATGGCGACGGGCTCGTCCAGACTATAGATCTCCAGGGCAGCAGTCTTGAAACGGGTGACATAGTCCCGCAGAGGCTCATGGTGTTGCTGCCGGATGGAGAAGAGGCTATCCACCTCCCTTGGCACCTTTCGATAGGCGTCGAAGTGTGTTACAAACCTCCTTTCCAGTTATTGAAAGGAGTCGATGCTTTCGGGCTTGAGGCGGGTGAATCAGACTCGAGCGGCCTTCCGGAGGGTGGCCGAAAAGGCGATAAACAGGATGGCATCTGTCACCCCCTGGACTCTTATGAGAGCTTTATAGCTCTCCAGGTGGTCTAGGGGATCGGTGGTCCCATCATAGGGATCCACCTGAGGCATGCGGAACCAACTCGGAATCGGTTCCTCTTGGATTTCCCGGGAGAAGGGGGGTTGGCCATTATAGCCCACCGGCTCGCTGGGGGAGCCCTGCATGTTGGCAAACTGACAGGAGAGCTCCGCTAGTTTACACTCTTGCTCTTCCAAGCACCTCTCGGCTTGGTGCCTGATAGCTTCGTCAGTGGATCCTTCCACCGAGGCTATTGGAGAAGGAGGGGTCGACGGGTCGCGGTGAGGGGCCTTTCCCCAGCAGTGTCATTGTCGTCCACCGGGAATTAGCTCTCATGGTTCGCCGACCTAGTGTGATTCCTCTTTGCGGGGGTCTGGTGACTCCCATGGGGGTTGGTTGCTGCTCGCAGATGGGACGTCCTGCCTTGGATGGAGTGCAGGCTTCCACGAGGACTCGCGGCCTGGGCCGCGGGGGTCCCTGGTTGGGGTTGAGTGACCAGGGAGCGCTGCTGATGCTGCAGCTGCCTCAAGGCAGTAGTCAGTGTCTACAACTATTCGACAAGTGCAGCGTACTGATCGTCTGCCGAGGGCAGCTGAGGAGGAGCAGAAGGAGCGGGAAGTTCCCTATTCGGGCTGCGGGGACCCGGGGGAGAGGGAACCTCTCCCGCTCGGCTGGTGGAAGCTTCATGCCCATGAGTTACCACCATGCTCGGAGTCGAGCTATTCTCAAGCTCGTGGGGGGCTTGTTTGTATAGGGGCTTTCGTCCCCACTTCCTGGCACGCCAATCTGTTGCCGACCTTACCGCTGTGGCCTGCAGCTACGAGTTGGCATCAAACTTCGGTCCCCTCTACTTCGGAATCCTGACATTCCCGGACCTGCAAAATAAGGTTAGAGACCTGGGCCGGAAATTCCAGCGGGGGCACTTCGACGATCAAGTTAGAGAGCGACAAAGTGAAATAGATCCACTAAGGCGGATCCCTGCTGGGTCTCCGTGCTTAGAGGAGTCTTTGATGAGGAGATGAATAAAAATGAGCGAGAACTAGTGGGGTCAACACTCCGGTTCTTGCGACTGGGCTCGTCAATCTCGCCCCTGAGAGTTCCTTCGGAACCTTTGTCTCAGAGTTGCATGTTCTCTTCTTCTGTGCGTTTGCCCTCTTGATTGCTTACCTTCCGCCACACTCGCTAGTTTCTTGTTGATATCATCGGATGCTTCGGTGCCTCGATTCTCCCCCTCTGAGGAGGTCTTGGAGGTCAACGACGTTTATTGGCCATTCTCCTGAGGTCGTCTCCCCTTACGGTTGGGAGTTAAGTGGTGAGCTTGTCTCGTCTATCGTGCAGTCACGAAAAGGGGAGCCAAGCGGGACCTCGATCCGTGCATAGGTGCCCTTGGATTCGGGGCGTTGACCGTGGCCCTCCCCTTCGGGGGGTTCCAGGTCACTAGACGCCGTCTCTGGTACCTCAATCGAGGTGTCCTCCCTAAACTGGTGCAAACGAGGTTCTGTGCACCATCACGGATCTGGAATCGCCGTACTGGACGCGCTGCACTGTGCGCACCGTCCTCAGCAGCATCCTCGAGGCTTGCGCTCTTGGTCCTCCGGGCGCTCCATAGAGAAGACTCGACTTCGGCCGAGGTGGACCTATCTTGGGGTGCCACATGGTGAGGAGCAGAGGCAGGCCCACTTTGGCTATGGTGGACCCCTCCTGGGTCAACACCTTGCGAACGGATGGAGGCAAGCTCGACTTCGACCGAGGTGAACCCATCTGGGGGTGCCACCTGACGAAGGAGCAAAAGTGCTAGGCTCAACTTTGGCCGAGGTGGACCCATCTGAGGGTGCCACCTGGGGAAGGAGCAGAGGCGCCAGGCTCGACTTCGACCGAGGTGGACCCATTTGGGGGTGCCACCTGGCGAAGGAGTAGAAGCAGGTCCACTTCGGTCGAGGTGGACCCCTCTTAGGTCGACACCTGGTGAAGGGGCAGAGGCAGGCCCACTTCGGTCGAGGTGGACCCCTCCTGGGTCGACACCAGTGAAGGGACAAAGGCAATCTCGACTTCGACCGAGGTGGACCCATCTAGGGGTGCCACCTAGTGAAGGAGCAGAGGTGCCTGGCTCGACCCAGGAGCCAGGAGGTGCCTGGCTCAACCCTAAACTGGTGCAAACGAGGTTCTGTGCACCGTCACGGATCTGGAATTGCCGTACTGGACGCGCTGCACTGTGCGCACCGTCCTCAGCAGCATCCTCAAGGCTTGCGCTCTCGATCCTCTGGGCGCTCCATAGAGAAGACTCGACTTCGACCGAGGTGGACCTATCTTGGGGTGCCACATGGTGAAGGAGCAGAGGCAGGCCCACTTTGGCTATGGTGGACCCCTCCTGGGTCGACACCTTGCGAACGGATGGAGGCAAGCTCGACTTCGACCGAGGTGAACCCATCTGGGGGTGCCACCTGACGAAGGAGCAAAAGTGCTAGGCTCAACTTTGGCCGAGGTGGACACATCTGAGGGTGCCACCTGGCGAAGGAGCAGAGGCGCCAAGCTCGACTTCGACCGAGGTGGACCCATTTGGGGATGCCACCTGGCGAAGGAGTAGAGGCAGGTCCACTTCGGTCGAGGTGGACCCCTCTTGGGTCGACACCTGGTGAAGGGGCAGAGGCAGGCCCACTTCGATCGAGGTGGACCCCTCCTGGGTCGACACCAGTGAAGGGACAAAGGCAATCTCGACTTCGACCGAGGTGGACCCATCTAGGGGTGCCACCTAGTGAAGGAGCAGAGGTGCCTGGCTCGACTTTGGCCGAGGTGGACCCTTTCTAGGTCGACACCTGGTGAAGGGACAGAGGCAAGCTCGATTTCAACCGAGGTGGACCCATCTGGGGATGCCACCTGGCGAAGGAGCAGAGGTGCCTGGCTTGACTTCAGCCGAGGTGGACCCCTCCTAGATTGACACCTAGCAAAGGAGTAGAGGCATGCCGACTTCGGCCGAGGTGGACCCCTCCTGGGTCGACACCTGGCGAAGGGACAGAGGCAGGCTCGACTTCGACCGAGGTAGACCCATCTGGGGGTGCCACCTGGCGAAGGAGCAGAGGTAGGCCCACTTCGGTCGAGGTGGATCCCTCGTGGGTCGACACCTAGCGAAGGGACAGAGGTGCCAAGCTCGGCTCGAGGTGGGCATGACCGCTGGCCAGGCCACCTAGCAAGAGAGCTCGGAAGAGAACACCGCGCGGCACTGCCTGGCCGCCAGTCGGGTCTGATGCATGCTCCACGTCAGCGATCTTGCCATATCACTATTGATTTTAAAGTTTAATATTTAATAAGAAAAATATGTTTATGGGCTTGCCTGCTCTAAATATATTGGGTTGGATTGGTTTAGTATTATCCTACATGTTAGGTTCAAAAAAATCAATAGCCAAAATTAGATTCAAATATGAGTTTATTTATTTATTTTAATTATATTTTAGTATATTATTGATTCAACTAGAGATCAATTTAAAGTTGGATTAATAATATTTTATGTATAAAATAATATTTTATTATTCTAATAACTTGAATATAAAAATTTAAATTATTTATTTATTTTTTATGAGATGACATTTATATACAAGATAGACTTAAAATTTAATTGACATCTTCTCGAATCAGTGATATAAAATAAATTATAGGACTATAGTAATGATTTAAGGCGATATTTTTAGATACAATTAACACAGTAAAAATGATCAGTCGCCTATACCATAGTAAAGTTGCAAAACAAATTTCAATGCTATATTTTAATACAAAAAGTAAATATATTATTTAATTTAAAAGATAATTTTAATATTTATATTATCTCAAGGGTTAAATTAAATAGTACTGTTGATAATGAATTGATATAGTAATTTTTATAATGTTTAAAAAATTAGCTCAATAATTAATTGGTATCTTAGCACTTAATCTTTCAATTGGTATGAAATATAATAGATTTATTTTGCTAATTATTATAAAAAACATTTACAATAATGCTTATATATTTCAAATTATGTTTAGTTTACAAAGTTTTAATCATGGCATCTATAATTTCAAAATTATTAACATATTTTCAAAAATGTAAATCTTGGTTTGATAATTTATCAAACAATTCTAGCTTCAAATTTTTTTCACCTCTGGTTTAATAAAAATCTATTATTTTAAACTTGGCAAACAGATTCATATATATTAACTTTTCTCGTAAATACCTTTTAAAAAATCATCGGACACAACCGGGTAACATATTTAAATTATTAATACTTTTCTCTTTTCTCTTTTATTCTTTTGGATATAATTTAATTTTAAACATTACACTTATTTTTTAAACATTTTAATTCATATTTTATTATAGGAAGAAGTCACTAATGTTTTAACAAAATTTTATGACATTATTATATCTAATTTAAATAAAGAAATTATGGTAGATGAAGATTAATATATATTAAAATTTATTAATTAATAAAAATACTATATATTATATTATGTACAAATTTATATATTGATAAGATATTTTATTTTATTTTTTGATTTAATCTAAACTTTGCTGTGAAGCACGAGTTATATACTGGTATTTAATTATACTTATAACTATATTTAATTTTATATAGCATTCACAATTTTAAACAAAAATATATAACCATATTAATATGTAAAGTATCCAATTTATATATATATTTATTTAAAAATAAATATGGATATGAACATATTGATATTTGTTCTGATTCCTAGTATTTAGATACCTTTAGAGTTAGATATAATATACAAAGATGGGAACAATATCATTTAAGAGAATGAATTTTCTCACCTTATATTCCTTTTCTTCTAAAAAAAAGAAAGAATGGTTTTTCTCACCTTATCAACGAGGATGTTTTATGCACTCAGACAAAAAAAAAAAAAAAACTTAGAATAATTTTCTAGTAGGATACCTACTTTTGTAGGTAGCATTAGCAATTTTTTAGCAAACAGTCAACCTTATTTCTTTTTTTAAAAAAAATCAAAATCAAATGTCACTTTTATGGCCTCCAAACCAGTAGATAGCTCTTTATTTATCAAATTATCTATATTATAGGGATAGGGTTGGTAAATGAGCAAATTGTTCACAGATATCTTGAGTTTAGCTCACTCAATTAAGAAAAGAGCCAAGCTTAACTAGTTCAAAGTTAACTAGAATTTTCTCAAAATATTTGTATATAAATAATGTATATTACATGTTATCTTAATTATCCTTATTTATATAAATAATGGATAGCATAATTATTTTTCACATTATTTATCATAAATTAATATATGTATAATAAAAGATATTCCAGATATAAGATTAAAATATAATCATGTCTAATATCGTGATTCAAAATTTCAATATTCTGAGATTTATATTGAAGGGAGCAACATGGTTAATTGGATTAACGAGTTCAGATCATATAATAACATAATAATGCAATAAATCATATTTTGAAAGATATTTAGGTATATTAAAGACACCACCTCAATTTTCCACGCACATTATATCTTCAAAAAGGAAAACCAAACACTAGGTTGGTTGGCAGGAGCTACACAAAAAAATCCTCTTCATGATGCGTACAACCTAACCCTAGCTATCCTAACTTATTAAAGTTGATGCCCAATGTTGTATTTTTTTAACAAATTAATATATTGAGGTTTGCCTTCCCTTTCCTCTTTTAAAAAATAATAATAAAAGGAAGAACGGATCTAAAATTAAGAGTGACAATTTTTGATCCCGAATACACCTAACTTTGGCCTATTGAGTTTAAGGTAGGTTAGGTTAGAAAATCCCAACTTGCCAGTAGGTTAGATCGTGTCAAAGCCCCCTAACCCATGAGGTAGCAAATTAAGAAGTTGTGGCCTAGAACGGACTTTAATCCTCGAGTTGTTGAAGCTCCTATATCTTAATTTTCATCCGAATATCAGGTGATCTTATATACCATTATTCTATTTTCATCCGAATATCAGGTGATCTTATATACCATTATTCTATTTGCACTCTATATTACGCTACTGTTACAATTTCCTATGACAAATTCCAATATATTTTGTGCAGCATCAAAAGGTCCGGAGCTAGCTATAAAAGACCCAATAAAACCTAATTTGTTTATAGACGGGAGAAATTTGTTTGTTGGATATCCATCCATTTTTATCAAATCCAGGAGCCATGACTAAAAACTTTAGCTTTAGCTGCTAGAGTAATTAGGACATCTCATGTCCTTTATCGATGTCTTTTTTTTTTCTTCTTCTTCTTCTTCTTTTTCTACCTTTTATTCTTATATTTCATTTTTTATCCATTTTTTCTTTCTTTTCTTTCTTTTTTTTCTTTTTCTTATTTTTTTTTCTTTCTTTTATTCCTTCTTTCTTTAATTTTTTTATTTCATTTTACTTTTTTCCTTTATCTCCCTTCCTTTCTCTTTTGTTCTCTCCATAAATTTCGGAGTTCTAAACCCAAAACGTTTTCTTACAGAAGAAGAGGACATAGCCATCTCATCCCCCATCCATCTAGGACATAAAACCTTGGCTTGCACAAAATGTAATTTACAAAAATTGAAGGATATAGTGTTATAAAACGTTTGGGCAAGTCATGTTAACATTTTAACCTGGATGGACTTCAATCATTGTTGTGATGATAAAAACATTACAGGCAACGCTAGCCAATGATCAATTACCGCTAATAAGCATCATGAGTGTCACAACAGTGTCAATTTGTTGCAGCCAATAAGATAGAAATCACAGATAGGATTGTCGGACATTCCCGCAAGAAAAAAAAGGAGGGAAAATGGTATCAAATTTTACCAAATGATATAACATCAACAGCTTACCCTAAGTTCAAAGTTCCTACCACCAAAAATAATCTTTTTTAATTCAAGAATTGCTTGTTGGACCATCCCAGTGCATCAGATCATCCACAATTGAAGTTCCACTAAACCATACACTAGAACTAACAGTAGTGTTTACACAGGTTTGAAATATGGCTACAAATCTAATTCCATCTTGGCCATTTACTAGAACTTCAGTTTCTTGCTCAAGGCTCGATTTTCAAGTGGAAAGAAGACATGAAAGAAAACATTAGGCATATTTTCAGAAAAAAATTAGTCTCTAACATACATACTCATTTAAGACTGTGTGTGCAAGGCAATACATAATGAAAATGAACGCTTGGCCAATATCACATCAATAATTTCAGCCATTGGAAGATGCATCATGAGAACCATAAGATGCTGCTTAATATGAACATAACAACACTCAGTGAACAAGAGGTTGCAGCATGAATCAAATGAGGGAAAGAATTGATCATAATAAAACAATTTAAAGCTTTATCACAGCAATACAAAATCATACTTTGAAAGGACATAATAGGAAAATTTATATATTCAAATAGAACATATCATCAGCAAAACTCAAGGGAGAGGAAAAGAACACTCAAACGATGAAGTCCATAAATCACCTAAGCACAAGGAAAAACCTATCAGCATTTAAAAGCTTTAGAAGCACTTCCGGTGGACAATGGATGGTCCTGCTTCATCATATTCTCCCTTAGAAATCCACATCTGCAAATACAGAGATATGGTAGTTAGGCATAGCACAATAACACAAATTTATTCCAGCGTGATAGAAAAATGCAGCACTAAGACATCACCTGTTGGAATGTACTGAGGGAGGCAAGGATGGATCCTCCAATCCAGACGCTGTATTTCCGTTCTGGTGGAGCAACCACCTTAATTTTCATGCTGCTTGGAGCGAGGGCAGTGATCTCCTTGCTCATTCGGTCAGCAATTCCAGGGAACATGGTTGTGCCCCCACTGAGCACAATATTCCCATACAAATCCTTCCTGATATCAACATCACACTTCATGATGGAGTTGTATGTGGTCTCATGAATTCCAGCAGCTTCCATACCAATCAAAGAAGGCTGGAAGAGCACCTCAGGGCACCTAAATCTCTCCGCCCCAATAGTGATAACCTGTCCATCAGGCAGTTCATAGCTCTTCTCAACAGTGGAGTTGCTCTTGGCAGTTTCAAGCTCCTGCTCATAATCAAGCGCAACATAGGCTAATTTTTCCTTTATGTCTCTAACAATTTCTCGTTCTGCTGTTGTGGTGAAAGAATAGCCTCTCTCAGTAAGAATCTTCATCAATGCATCTGTGAGATCACGACCAGCAAGATCCAGACGAAGAATGGCATGAGGGAGTGCATATCCTTCATATATTGGAACTGTGTGGCTCACACCATCACCAGAGTCCAACACAATTCCTGTAAACCGAAAAACAATAACTCAGTGGAAGTAATGAAGATGATGGAATATTTTGAGCATCGAATCCATCCTGATACAAACCTGTTGTACGGCCACTGGCATACAAGGAAAGGACAGCCTGAATTGCAACATACATGGCAGGCACATTGAAAGTCTCAAACATGATCTGGGTCATTTTCTCTCTGTTTGCTTTAGGGTTGAGTGGGGCTTCAGTAAGAAGCACAGGGTGTTCCTCGGGGGCAACACGAAGCTCATTGTAGAAGGTGTGATGCCAGATCTTCTCCATGTCATCCCAGTTGCTGACAATCCCGTGCTCAATTGGGTATTTCAAAGTGAGGATACCTCTTTTGGACTGAGCTTCATCACCCACATAAGCATCCTTCTGGCCCATCCCAACCATGACACCTGTGTGGCGAGGTCGGCCTACAATGCTGGGAAATACTGCCCTTGGAGCATCATCGCCAGCAAATCCAGCCTACAGAGTATTCCAAGATGACGGAAGAAGTTACTTGGAGATCTTGTTCAAGGAATCGCGGAGAGGATAATTCTCAAAGCAGGAAGAATACAATATAAGCCTTATAAAAGATTTGGTTATTAACCTTGACCATCCCAGTTCCATTGTCGCAGACAAGAGGCTGAATATCCTCGGCATCAGCCATTTTCTACAGCTCTGCACAAGAAATATTGCATGTGAAAGTATTTATTTTTTTAACTAGCAGAGAATAATCATTCCATAAAATTTGAACTTGATAACACATCTTAGCGAGTTATTTTGAGCTTGACTCAAATTTCCAGTTCTAATTCTGCATTTATTGTTCATGCACAGTGATGGAAGGCCATGTGATGCTGTTTGTTTTTTATTAGCAACTTTTTTTCAGGCAAATGGGACAAAGTTGTAATGTAAACAAGGCACGCTTTAGATCTGTAACACACAAGATAATTACAAGACTAATTAGTGAGTACAATTTCTAATTTGATTATGATTAATTCAAATTAAACATCAAGATAATTAGGTGATAATCAGATGTGCAGATCCAGCCACAAGTGATCTCATTATGTGTTTGTCACCTGGCTCCTAACAAATCATATGACAAGGATCATAAATCCATAACTCTCCATGCAGAGATGGGGAATCACTTGGTTGTCTTCCAAGAGACATGACGAATACTGAAGCAGAAAAAATAAGCGAACAAAAGATACAACTAACTACAAGCAAATGAATCCACGTTATAAAGAAAAGCATCCACACCCAAACTAATACCAAAGTAAAATAAAAAGGGCAGATATAGTCAACAAAAATTCATTCACATTTACAGTCATAGAATGACAAACCCAACAGTCTTCAAGCCACAACGATTTATAGCGATAATTGCATAATCCATCAAAACAACCAAGACGGCGATGAGATAACATATGGAAGTGCTTAATGAAGCTCCAGATCTCACACATAACTACAAAAACCGAGGTATAGATCAACGAATAACTTGGATCCAGATCATTAAAAACTTCAGAAAATCACTCATATATCACATGTCTCTGCTGCAAACCTAAATGGCACAAAATCTAAACAGCACAAATAAACTTTCATCCACATTGAGATAATTATTCTTTTTTCCCTGAAAAACAAGTCCAATTTCATTTCCACTAAACCTGAAACGTAAAAAACCTCCCGAATCGGATCTTATCCTCGAGGAATCGAGAGATCTGGATCTAGAAAGAATGCCACTGGAGATCGAGGGATGGAAATGTCCATATTTTTCATCGATATTCAGATTTCGAACTTGACATGTAAATTGATACGAAAAATCACGAACAGATCCATCAAAAAATTCATAAAAAAAGGGGAGGGAGAGCGATCGATGAGGCAACGGTTGCTCACCTCGTCGAGGATTGGCGATGGAATGAGAGAACTCCCCTTCCTCGGAGAAGATCGCCGCTAAGCAGAGGGAAAGAGCCAAAGAAGAGGGGGGTGCCCTTTATACAATGGCCGCGTGGAACAAGGACATCGCGAAAAATGGCCTTCCAGCCTTCTGTCGCCCTTAGAACCTGGAGGTCATTCCAAACAGCGAAATACCATTTGGAATTATCATAGCCGTTGATCCTTTTGGATCGAGAGTTACACTGCATGCAGGTGGACCCCAGTCGTTTGAGGCCTGCCGGTTGTTGGGAAAAATAAAAAATAAAAAAAATGCAAGGTCGAGGCCGGATAGGGAACATGCTCAGCTCATGTGGTTAGCCACCTAAGAAGGCCCAAAAGCTTGAGACATATGCTTACTTTTAGAGGGAGTCATGATTGGGTTTGGGTGGTGGTGGGCGCATGTACCCAAACCGAACTCGTTCTGACTTCGCATGCATGGAATGGGTTCGAGTGCACATAGAAGCCAAACGACAATTGAATGCAATGCGGTGCAGCGTAAGGCGTTCACATGAATAGACGACAATCAAGTTCGCATTTTTTGTTAATATATATATATTGTTGAGATATCCTGGTTCAGTTATAAATTGAATTTTGATTTGACTAATCGAAGTCCTTTCTCTCTGGACTACGGACTTCGGACCAAGTAAGAGACAGGTCAATTGCAGGCAATCCAAGACTTCACACCGGACCACAACATCCAGAGGCCGGTCCTTCGAGTAACGTCTTCGGTCTTGACCGAAGACCGAACTTCTCATCGACTTTCGAAGGCACGTACTTCGGTCCCCGCCATAGACACGATCTCCGGCCCCGGGGAAATACCAAGTCTTCGGCCCATGCAAGAAAAAACCCAAATCTTGGACCACAATTTGGTCCAGAAAGGTAATTGTAACCAACGGTTACAATGGACACTCATTATGCCATGATCATGGCGCGCGACTCCTGCTGCCACGTTTCCGATCTAGCCGGAACCGCTCAATGACAACTCACGATCACCAATCATGGGAGAGATTGGCTCCCCATGATCACCGAAAAAGGAGAGGGACGCAGGCCGGAGGCCCTCTTTTAAATAATGGTAAGAAGGATGGTCCGGGAGGTACATGCTAACACTCACGCTCACATACACTTACAATCTCGAAGAGCATTTTTCTCTCTCTACTCTCGACACATTCCCCATTCTGTAGCTGGAATCCGCCACTGACTTAGGCATCGGAGTTTCCTCCGCCGGAACAACTTCGGCAAGGAACTTGTTTTGCAGGTGAACCAGGGAGCGGTCCAGCGACGCAGCGGCTCTGACCGGCCGATCCAGGGACTCCATGCCAACAGATTGGCGCGCCAGGTAGGGGGAGCGCTCGTTAACATTCTTTAAGCTCCCTCCCAGACAAGGGGAAGTGAGAAGTTTTCGATGACGAGAGAAAAAGCTCCAATCGCTTCTACAAGCCGGAGTCGTGCTCCGTCTCAGGGGGGTGCACCCTCGGAGGAGAACGATGTTCCACCTACCATAGTTGTTGTGGGATTACAGCAGTTTGAAGCTCTTGTGAACCAGGTCACCAACCTTACGGCCATGGTTCAAGAATTCCAAGACAGAGCCTTTCTGGTGGGGAACCCATCGGTCATCTCTAGACACACTCTCGATCCCTAAGAAAGAGAGCCCCACGGAAGGATTATACGCATCCCTCCTCCCGTTCTCGGCCCTCTCCTGAAGGCCAAACTTCAAGATTGCCTAGGTCTGCCAATTCCCCGTAGAAAGGGAAAAGGCTTAGACAAACTCCCTCACCCTCCTCCGGAGACTCCACTTATGTAGAGAGAGCGCCGAAGCAGACTCCCGATTATGACGGGAGATTCAGAGCCATCGAGTCAGAGATGGCGAAGGTGCAAGAACAGAGAATGTGGGATCTAAAGGATCCTGACGACTTGATTGTGGGTGACCTGCGCCCACCCTACACCGACCGCATCATGGCCGAGGTCATCCCTCGGTACTTCAGGGTTCCCCAGATGGAACCCTACGATGGCACCTCCGACCCCCTCGATCATTTGGGCAGCTTCAAGGCCCATATGATGATCCAAGGAGCTTCGGACGCGATATACTACTTAGCATTCCCGGCTACCTTGAAGAAGTCCGCACGGATGTGGTACTCGAGCCTGCGCCCAGGTACCATCGATTCCTTTTCCGAATTAGAAAAATTGTTTGTCTTGCATTTCAGGACCTGCTACAAGACTCCCCGGAATACGGATACATTGTTCCTCCTTCACCAGAACGAAGGAGAAAGCCTGCGAGATTATATCTCCAGGTTTAATGCGGCCACGCTTGAGATCCCAGATCTCAACGAGCACGTGGCTATGTCAGCACTGAAGAAGGGGCTTCGTACCTCCAGGCTTACTTTCTCCCTGGATAAGAAGTTCCCTAAAAACTATGCTGAGCTCCTGTCAAGGGCTCCGAAATACGTCGATGCTGAAGAGCAGGCGGCGAATCAACGATTGATTGAAGGGAAACCCCCTTCAAAAAAGAAGAATAACAGGGGACAAGGTCCCCAAACTTCCAATAACAACGACGGCAAATATACGGACCGCCGAAGAAGTCCTCCCAGGCCCAGAGCATTGGGAGGAAGATTTGACTCTTATACCCCCCTCAACCTCCCTCGAGAGAAGAACCTCATGGAGATCGAAAAAGAAAACTATCTCCAACGACCCCGTCCCATGAAGGCCTCCTCTTCCGTCAGGAACAAGAACAAATATTGCCGATTCCACCGGGACCACCGCCACAACACAGAAGAGTGCATCCAGCTGAAAGATACAATTGAGGATCTCATCAAGAGGGGGTACTTGGGGCGGTATATCGGTCGCCAAGGACCCCGGTCGGAAGCAACTGTTCCCCAGCCACCTCCCGAAGAGGTCGAATTGCCAAATCAAAGGCCCACCAACGAAGGTGTAGGGATGATACATCGACCCACCAACTAGAGAAGGGATGAGGACGAAGCCCCAAAGTGACTTAAAGACAACAACTCTATCCTCTTCTCTGATGACGACTTTGCGGGAGTTCGGCTCCCACATGATGATCCTCTTGTAATTTCGGTCGTAGTGGCCAATTATGATATACAGCGGATCCTTGTTGAAAATGGAAGTTCGACTGATGCCTTGATGTACGATGCATTCTCTAAAATGTGTTTGCCTAGACATCAACTACAAAGATCCCCCATACCGCTCTCTGGTTTTGGGGACAACCAAGTTATGCCGAAGGAGAAATAGTGTTGACTGTAACCCTTAGCACCGAACCTCGATAAAAGACACTGCCGATCAACTTCATGGTGATCCGGATCCCCTCAACATACAATATTATTCTGGGATGGCCTGCCTTGAACAGATTCCGAACCGTGATCTCCTCTCACTACCTCTTGTGCGCTTCCCCACCAGGAATGGTGTTGGAGAAGTTAGAGGAAACCAGAGGATGGCACAGCAGTGTCTGATGATTGAAGACAGGCATTTCAAAGATATGACGACTCCGGATCAGTTGGATCCGAGGGATGCAACTACAAATCTTGGTGAGCCCATGGAGAGAACCATCTCGGTACCTTTAACAGAGGGAGATCCCTCCAGAGTTGTGCAGATCGGGAGCACACTAGATGAGGAAACTAGAACGGAGTTGATCCATTTCCTCAGAAACAACGCCGACGTCTTCGCCTGTTCGGCTTCGGATATGCCCGGGATTCCTACCGAAGTGATTACTCATCGGCTGGAAGTAACCCCTGGGTACAAGCCGATGTGGCCGAAGAAGAGGAGCTTCGCCCCCGAAAGATAGCAAGCTGTGGACGAAGAGGTCGGCAAGCTCCTCAAAGCAGGGTTCATCAGAGAGGCCCACTACCCGAGTGGTTGGCCAATATGGTGATGGTGAAGAAAGCTAGTGGCAAGTGGAGGATCTGCATCGACTATACAGACCTCAACAAGGTTTGTCCAAAAGATAGCTTTTCTCTCCCAAAGATTGATCAACTGGTCGACGCTACTACCGGCCACCAATTACTGAGTTTCATGGACGCCTTCTCAGGCTACAATCAAATTAGAATGGATCCACAAGATGAGGAGAAGACGACGTTCATCATTGATAAAGGTCTCTATTGCTACAAAATGATGCAGTTCGGCCTCAATAACGCCAGAGCAACATTTCAAAGACTTATCAACAAGGTGTTCGAAAAGCAACTGGGAAGAAACATGGAGGTCTATGTTGACGACATGATCGTCAAGAGCCTCCTCCGGAGAGATCACATCCGCGACTTAGAGGAATCATTCAGCGCTCTCCGGCGCTACCATATGAAGCTAAACCCGGCAAAGTGTGCCTTTGGGGTCACTTCGGGCAAATTCCTGGGCTTCCTCGTTACCAAACGAGGGATTGAGGCGAACCCTGAGAAGATTCTAGCCTTGGAAGATATGAGACATCCCTCCTGCAAAAAGGAAGTCCAGCAGTTGATGGGGAGGATTGCCTCCCTCAGCAGATTTATCTCTCGGTCAGCCGATAAATGTCTTCCGTTCTTCAAGATACTCCGGCAATCAAAGGGCTTTGAATGGTTCGATGACTGTCATGCTACCTTTGAGGAACTGAAGAAGTATCTGGAGACCCCGCATTGCTTTCCAAGCCACAAGAAGGCGAGGTCCTCTACCTGTACCTCTCTGCTTCAGATGAAGCAGTAAGTTTGGTTCTTGTCTAGAAAGAGGAAGACGAGTCTCACAAGCCCATCTACTACATCAGCAAGGTCCTACATGATGCTGAAACGCGATATGCAAGGATGCAGAAGCTGATCTACTCTTTAGTGATTGCGACAAAGCGACACGGCCATACTTCCAGGCCCATGCTATCGTGGTGCTAACTGATCAACCTCTCAAGCCCGTTCTCCGATCTCCGGACATCTCTGGAAGGATAGCCAAGTGGACTGTGAAGCTGAGTGAATTCGACATCAGTTTCCAGCCCCGAGCGGCTATGAAGGCCCGGGTGCTTTCCAATTTTTTGGCTGAGTGCACCTGGAAGTCCGTAGACGAAGCCTCTTCGGTAGAATAAGAAGTTCCAAAGGAGACGAAGTCCGTTTGGGTGCTTCATGTGGACGGAGCTTCCAATGCTACTAGGTGCGGGGCTAGACTCATGTTGGCTGAACTTGACGGCCATGCCATAGAGTACGCACTTCGCTTCTCCTTCCATGCCTCAAATAATCAGGCTGAATACGAAGCCCTGCTCGCCGGACTACGGATTGCCAAAGATTTAGGAGTCCAGCAACTTTGAGCCTTCTCAGACTTCCAACTGGTTATGAATCAAGTCAACGACGGGGGTGCCGTAACGGTACGGTTGGACACCTGTCACTTTGAAAAGAAAGGTAGCCTTTCCAAAACTTACCCTCTTTCAAATCTTTCGTGCTAACAGTCGTGCTGGAGCTTTCCTCCCATCTTCTCCCCCCGGCGGTTTCTGTTTCTCCAGTCCCTTAGCAGGTCAGTCCTCTTCTTTCTTCTCTAGTCGATCGAGTATGGATTCTCTTAGGCTTCCCCCCACCTTCTTCTCCTTCCTTCACCATGTCTCGTTTTGGCCCGGATTTTCATCCTTTCTGCCAAGCTGAGGTCGGGCCTTCCAAGCCAAAAACTCCTTCCTCCAATGAGAAAAGGGAGGCGGCATGGTTCGAGTTTAGCCAGAGGCGCCCTATTCTAGGTCCTGTAGCGATTAGGAAACTCTAGTCCATTCCTCCACCTCGTTCGTCTCTCCCTCCTATTTCCGTTCCTGAACCCTCTCGATTGTCGGGTCCCGGGGAGATCACCTCGGTGATCACTGTTGCGGAGCTCGCAACCATCTGGGATGATTACGACATTCCGGACTCCATCCGACTCTCGATCCCTCGTCCGGGGGAACAAGTCACCTCTAGCGGCCCCAGTAGGGTAGCTTTCTATGAGAAGACCTTTGTTGGAGGTCTCCGTTTCCCTTTCCATCCATTTTTTCTTTCTGTCTTGACCAACTATCGCCTTGTTCTTGCCCAGCTTGTCCCAAATGCCATCAGGACAATTTTCTACTTCATCGTTCTGTGTCACTTCCACGGGATCGTTGCCCATTTTTCTTTGTTCAGGGCCTTCTTCATCCTGAAGCACTACCCCACTGAGGAGGGGTGGTGGTCTCTTTCCTTCCGTCCGAGGGGTATGAAGTTCGAGCTACCCTCTTCCATCAAGGAGTGGAAGAGCATGTACTTTTTTGCATCGGTTGAGGGGTTGACTGGGTTTGGAGCGACCCGGACCGATCCCCAAATCGGAATTCCTCGATCGAAGCAGCCGACCTCGAGCTGTACGAGCAGCTTCGCTCCACTGAAATCCCTCCACTTGAGGTTTTGCTGTCGGAGCAGAATCTCCATGAGGCCGGGGTCGGCTCGACACGGGAGTCGGGTGAGTTCGGCTCGACCTCCCTTTTTCTCGTCCTTTCTTCTTCTTCTTTTTTTTTTTAGACTGTGGCTGACAATGTCTTATTTGGTGCAAACATGAAGTTCTCGATGGACGAGCTGCTTTCCTTCACCGAGGAGTGCGGCCAAGCGACGGAGGCTGGTGAGCCCGCTTTGAGGAGGGCTCGCACGGATGATGGCATGAGGCCGACGTCGAGCGAGTTAGCAGCGCCAGTTGCCGAGCGAAGGCAGAAGAGGGCGGTGAAGGCTATCGCGGAGCCCCCGAGGCAGCGTGATCCGATTCTGGCTCCTGAGTCTGAGGTGGTGGCCTGGGCCAGGTCAGCCCTACCACGGCTGCGACGACAACCCTTCCTTCGGAGGTCGTCGAGGTCGAGGAGGATGGGGAGCCGAGAGGCGCGAGACCGGTAGCAGCGACATGGTCCGAGGTGGCACCGAGCCCGCAACCCGACCAGGGAGCTTCCCCTGCCGAGGATGAGTCCGCGTTGGCGATAGGGAAGAGAGATAGGGACTACCGCCGGGTCCCTTTCAAATTGGGACCCAATGTTTCCCTGATGAAGGACCCGCCCCTTGCTGAGCGGATGATGGAATTCTCCGTTCAGTCCTGCGACCGGTGAGAGGGGAGCGGCAGACTCATCGGCGACGTCATTAGCACGTCCTTCTCCAACCTGTACACTGTAAGTTTTCCTTCACTTTGCTCCACTCTCTCTTTTTACATCTCTAACCGGCGTGGCTAACATGCTTTCTATCACAGCAAGGTAGGGAGCTCATCCTTATCCGGGACTTCTTCCGCAACCGAGCCAGGAGGGACAGAGAGCGACAGATAGAGCTCGAGTCTCTGACGGCCGAGCTAAGGCGGAAGAACGACGAGGCCTGGGAGGCGAATATGAAGGTTAAGAGCCTCACGGGCGAGGTTGCTAGCATCGAGCGGGCCAAGAGGGAGCTTCAGGATGAGCTCGATTCAAAGAGGACTCGGCTGAGGGAGCTCCGAGCCGAGTCGAAGGCAGTCAGGGAGTGGGCTGCATCCGTCGAGAGGAAGACCGCGATTGCTGAGCAGAGGGCCGCAGATGCGGAGGGGAAGGCTTCCGCCGTCGTGAGCTCGGTCGAGGCAGCTGAGAGGGGGATGGCCGAGGCATCCCACCGGGCGGAGGCTACGAGAAAGGAGGCAGCAAAGGCCACCTGGCGGGCCGCGGATGCGGAGTAGAGGGCCCTGGAGGCAACTCGCAGAGCCGAGGTCCTTGAAAAGGGTGTGGCTAATGCGGTAGCTGCATTTAAGGCCTCCCCAGAGTACCTGCATGACTTCAAGGAGGCGGTGGCGGTCTCCTCTACAAGGGTTCGCTTATTGCTGCACCTAGCTACGTGGCATCCTTCCGGAGGAGCGGTTGGCCGCCCTCCGACTTCCAGGCTCCAAGGGTTCCAAGGCTTCGACTCTGGCATTGGTGGTGGCAAGGGAGAAGGCTGTTGTCGAGGAGCCGGTTGCACAGGCGATGTTAGCTGAGCCGACCCCACCGACTGCGGTGGTCGGGTCAGCCCAGTAGGCGGCGGCGGTTGAGCCGGCTCCATCGACGGTGGTGTCCAAATCGACTCCATCCGCAGCGATGACCGTGGAGTAGGCTTCGGACGCGGAGGTGAAGGAGAGCGGGGTGCCAGCTGGTCGTCGTCAGGGGAAGGCGCCAGTGGAGTAGGGTAGGAGTTTTGTATTTCTTCCTTTGTTATTGTCGACTCGGGCCACCTGGAATATTGGGGGCTCAAGGACACTTGTACATGAACGTACCTTTTTTGATGAAATGGAATGGAGCTCCTTGTTTGCCAATACTTGAGTGTTCTTCTCCTCTCCCCCTTCTCCTCTTTCTGTCTTTTCCTTCTTTTCTGCTTTTTGCATGTGGAGGAGTTAGAGAAGGAGGACTTCTCTCTGCTTGAGAGTCGGGCTTCGAGCTTGAGTAAGGGAGACTTTGTGGGTTCGAAGACCTTAGTAGCCTGGGAGCTCGGCCCAGGGTTTTGATGTCTTGGAGCTGGGCTCAAGAGTTGGTGGCTGGAGGACTTGTCTCCGGGCTTGATGGCCTGAGAGCTTGGCTCAGGGCTTTGATGTCTTGGAGCTGGGCTCGAAGACTTGGTGGCCGGAGGACTTGTCTTCGAGCTTGATGGCCTGAGAGCTTGGCTCAGGGCTTTGATATCTTGGAGCTGGGCTCGAAGACTTGGTGGTCGGAGGACTTGTCTCCGAGCTTGATGGCCTGAGAGCTTGGCTCAGGGCTTTGATGTCTTGGAGTTGGGCTCGATGACTTGGTGGCCGGAGGACTTGTCTCCAGGCTTGATGGCCTGAGAGCTCGGCTCAGGGCTTTGATGTCTTGGAGCTGGGCTCGAGGAGTCATTTGCATGGAAGAAGGTCTTTATTACTCTTGCAAATGGGTCTTACATCACTGGTAGTACCTCCTTAAGTTACAAGCGTTCCACGTCCGAGGGAATCTGGCACCGTCTGAGTCCTGGAGGTAGTAGGCGCCGTGCAGGAGGGCCTCAGCCACCTTGTAGGGACCCTCCCAATTCGGTGAGAGTTTACCGCACTCTCGGGGTTGAGATGCCTCGGCTCGGTGTAGCACAAGGTCACCAGGTCGAAAGGTCTTCGGCCTCACCCGCGCGTTGTAGTACCGGGCCACTCGCTGCCGATATGCCACCATCCGGAGTCAAGCTTTGTCCCTCGACTCTTCCAAAAGGTCTAAATTGAGTAGAAGATGCATCAAGTTCTGTGTCTCGTCGTACTGCTGCACCCATAATGTGGGTATGCCGAGCTAGACTGGGACGATCGCTTTGGCACCGAAGACGAGGTTGAAAGGTGTTTCGTCCATCACCGTTCTGGGCGTTGTATGGTAGGCCCATAGGATGCTTGGAAGATCCTCTACCCATCTGCCTTTGGCCTGGTCCAACCTGATCCGATCCCCTGAAGGATGGTCCGGTTGGTCACTTCAGCCTCCCCATTTGTTTGGGGGTGAGCCACTGAGGTGAATCGGTGTTGGATGCCGTGCTCGACACAGAATCCTTCGAACTTCTGGTTGTCAAACTGTTACCCATTGTCGGTGATGATGTAGTTGGGGAGCCCAAAGCGACAGATGATTGACTTCTAGAAGAACTGACGAACGTTGGCCTCTGTGATTCGAGCCAATGGCTCGGCTTCGACCCACTTGGTGAAGTAGTCGATCGCCACTAGCAGGAACCTCTGCTGCCTTGGTATGGTGGGGAATGGCCCTAGGATGTCCATCCCCCACTGGAAAAAAGGCCAGGGAGATGAAAGCTGAGAGATCGGCGTCGTCGGCTGGCATTGTATGTGGGAATGGCATTGGCATTTGTCACACTTCTTGACGAAGTCGGCCACGTCCTTCCTCATAGTCTCCCAGAAGTAGCCCTGATGAAGCGCTTTGTATGCCATAATCCTTCCCCCCATGTGATTCCCATAAAGGCCTTCGTGTATCTCTTGGAGCACGAAGGCCGCCTCTACGGGCTTGAGACACTTCAGAAGTGGGTACGAGTAAGATCGGTGGTAGAGCTGGCCTTCCATCAGAACGAACTGGGAGGTCTTCTTCTTCACGAGACCGACCTCCCTGTGGTCCTCTGGTAAGGTGCCATCCATGATGAACTTGGCATATTTATCCATCCAGTTCGGCTCGGAGGTTACTTGTTGCACCTCCTCCGGGCTCTCATAGCTGGGATTTTTGAAGTACTCGATATAGGCGCATCCCAGCGACGAGTCTGGCAGGGTCACGAGCCTTGACAGTGCATCCGCGCGAGCATTCTCTCCATAGAGGATGTGGAATATATGGAAGCGGCGGAAGCCTGCGATACTTGAGCGGACCTTCTCCAAGTACTTCATTATCTGGAGATCTCTGGTCTCATATTCTCCTGAGACTTGTTCGGCAACCAACTGGGAGTCGGTAAAGACTTTCAGGCTCTGTACGCCCAACTCGTGGGATACCCTTAGGCCCGCGAGGAGCGCCTCATACTCTGCCTGATTGTTTGTTGCGGCGAACTTGAACCAGAGGGCACACTCTGTCACAACCCCGTCAGAGTTGGCGAGGATGAGGCCCGCTCCGCTCCCGCCGGAATTGGAGGTGCCGTCCACGTGGAGGATCCAGGGGTCCTTCAATGGTTCAGGCTCGGTTTGACCCTCCGAAGTCGTCTGCTCCGGCTCCTTGGCGGGTCCTGTGCATTCGACCATGAAGTCGGCCAGGACTTGGACTTTTTGTGACGACCTCGATCGATAAGTGATATCGAACTCGCTCAGTGTAAGTGCCTACTTAGCCAGCCTCCCAGAAGTCTCGGGACGACTCAGTATGGTCCTCAGCGACTGATTGGTCACAACCGCAATGGGGTGCGCTTGGAAGTAGGGCCTGAGGTGCTTAGCAGACATTATTAGGGCAAAAATAAGTTTCTCAGAGCGAGTATACCTGATCTCTGCATCGTGGAGGATTTTGCTGGTGTAGTACACTGGCTTTTTGGATCCATCCATATCTGTGCGGACGAGGACCGAGCTGACGGCTCCAGGGGTGACCGCCAGATAAAGCAGGAGTTCTTCCCCTCCTTCCGATCGGGAGAGTAGAGGGGGAGAAGCCAGGAATTCCTTCAGCTCTTCGAAGGTTGCCTTGCACTCCTCCGTCCAGGTGAAGTCATGCATCTTGCACAGCGCCTTGAAGAAGGGGAGACAGCAATCAGCTGACTTCGAGATGAGCCGGCTCAAGGCTGCAATCCGTCCCGTCAGGCACTGGACCTGCTTCTTGGATGTGGGGTGCTCCATGTCGATGATCACCTGGACCTTCTCCGAATTAGTTTCGATGCCTCTCTGAGTGACCATAAAGCTGAGGAACCTCCCGGCCACCACCCCGAAGGTGCACTTCGCTGGGTTGAGCTTCATCTGGTGCTTTTGGAGATTACGAAAAGCTTCGACGAGGTCGGCGACATGGTCCAAGCCTGGCTTGCTCATGACCAGCATGTCGTCCACGTACACCTGTATGTTTCTGCTAATTTGGTCTTTAAATATCCCGTTGACCAGACGCTGGTACGTGGCCCCAGCATTCTTTAGACCGAAGGGCATCATTCTGTAGCAATACGTCCCCTGATCGGTGATAAAGGCGATGTGTTCTTCATCCTCCGAGTGCATCCGTATCTGGTTGTATCCAGAAAATGCATCCATGAATGAGAGCAGGCAGTGCCCCGAGGTGGCATCCACCAGTTGATCAATTTTCGGCAGGGGAAAGCTATCCTTCGGGCATACCTTGTTGAGGTCGGTGTAGTCAACACAGATCCTCCACTTGCCATTGCTTTTCTTGACCATCACCATGTTCGCCAGCCAGCTCGAATACTGCACCTCGTGAATGAAACCGGCGACGAGGAGCTTATCTACCTCCTCATTGATGGCCGCCTGTCTCTCCGGGGTGAAACTCCTCTTTTTCTGCCGAACTGGTCGATACTTTGGATTGATGCTCAGCTTGTAAGTGATGATGTCGGGGGGATGCCCGGCATATCCACCGCCATGCAAGCAAACACATCCGTGTTTTCCCGTAGGAACTCCAGTAGGTGGGCCCTCTCCTCGTCAGGCAGTTGGGCCCCGATCTGCACCGTCTTCGCCTGGTCGGCCCCGAGGGGGTAAGACAGCGGGCGTTCAACCGGACCACCCCTGGGATCTTGAGCCCTTTGGTCGAGGTCGTCCGCCCTGAGGTCGTCCTCGGGGACCCTGGCCCCTGGGATGGTTTGGAAACAGTGCTGCACTGGCTGGGTCGCCCCTCTCATCTCCTTGACACCATAGGGAGTTGGGAACTGCACAAGCAGCCTCCTAGTGGAGATGACGGCGTCGAGTAGGTTGAGCCCGGGTCGCCCAAGGATAACGTTGTAGGCTGAGGGGAGTTTGACAACGGTAAAGGTTATCATCACTATGCTTTGCCGAGGCGGAGTTCCGGTAGTAACGGGAAGAATGTCTCCCCTTCAACCCTTATAGAATCGCTTATGAATTCGACAAGAGGGGTGTAGACAGGTTGGATTTGAGCAAGAAAAAGATTCATCCTAGAGAAGGCATCGTAAAAAAGCACATCGATGGAGCTCCCACTATCAACCATGATGCGTTTTACAGGATGCTTCGCGATCATCATCTCGATGACCACGGCATCATTATCTATATTTTTCCCTCCGTCTTCCCCCTCCCTCATAAAGGGGAGTACAGTTTTAGAACATCCTACCCCCCGGGTCTTCTTAGGTGTGCGCTCAGCTCCCCGACATATCATCCCCACCGGCTTCTCAGTGGGGCGGTTTTTGACTGTCGGCACTGGTGGGAGAGCGACGAGTGCCTGAGGTTCTGCCTAGGGTCTGCCCCCCATGAACCTTCTGAGGTAGCCCCTCTTGATGAGTTCCTTAATTTCTTTCTTGAGGTTGAGGCATTTCTCGGTGTCGTGGTCGTGGTCACGGTGGTAGCGGCAATATTTGGATCTGTCACGGCCAGTAGAATGCCTCATCGAAGGTGGACACTTCAGGTAGGGCTCGCCCTCGATCTCCATGAGGATCTTTGCCCTTAGGGCGAGGAGAGGTGTATAACATTCTTCAGGGATGGGGGCGCTCATTGGTCTCGACCCCTGCCAGAAGTTCTGAGCTGGAGGTGCTGGTTTCCATGCCCCGGATGTCTCGGCGGGGGCTGGCTTCTTCGGTGGTCGCCCGTCGAGCTCCCGTCTCGTACGATCCGTCCCTTCGGCGTGGATGTACTTCTGAGCTCGTAAAAGGAGCTCGGCGTAAGTCTTGAGAGGCTTCTTGTCAAGGGAGTAGGTCAGGCGGGAGGTCCTGAGCCCTCTCTTCAGTGCCAGCATGAAGACTGGCTCATTGAGGCTATAAATCTCCAGTGCGGTGGCCTTGAAGCGGGCCACGTAGTCCTGCAGGGGCTTGCGATCCTGCTGCCTGATGGAGAAAAGGCTATCTGCCTTTCTTGGCACCTTCCGACAGGCATCGAAGTGGGCCATGAACTTATGCTCTAGCTGAACAAAACTTTCGATGCTCTCTGGCTCGAGGCGGGTGAACCACACTCGGGCCACCTTCTGGAGAGTAGCAGGGAATGCGACGCAGAGGAGGGCGTCGGTCGCCCCCTAGATCCTCATCAGGGCTTTGTAGCCCTCAAGGTGATCCAGGGGATCAATGGTCCTGTCGTAAGGGTCCACCTGCAGCATACGGAACCAGTCCGGAATCGGCTCCTCTTGGACTTCTCAGGAAAATGGGGGGCGGGAGTCATAACCCGCCGGCTCACTAACGAAGCCCTGCATGTTGGCAAACCGGCGGGAGAATTCCGCCAACTTGCGCTCGTGCTCCTCCAGGCGCCTCTCTGCCATGCGCCTGACGGCTTCATCAGTAGACCCCTCTGTCAAAGGAGACGGAGAACGTGACATAGGTTCACGGTATCCGTGATGGGGGGTCCTGCTTTTTTCGCCTTGGCGGGGTTTGGACACCTCCCGCTTGAGGTTCGGCGAGCGGCTCTCCCTGTCAGTAGACCCAGCCCGTTGTCTCTTCGCCGGAGTCTGGTAGCTACCCCGGTGATCAGTGGTGGCTCGCGGCCGCGATGGCCTTCCTTGAAAGGAGCGCAGACTGTCGCGAGGCGCTGCGGCATGGGCCGCGGGAGTCCCCGACTATTGATGGGTAGCCAAGGACTGTTATTGGTGCTGGAGCTAGCGCACTGCCGTAGTAAGAACTTGCATTTGCTGGGAGAGCACGACCAGCTGGGCTTCCGCCGGAGGTGGTTGGGTTAGAGCGGGCGACGCCACTTCCGGATCGTGCGGGTTCCCTCGAGAGGGGGAATCTCCTGCGCGGCTAGTGGAGGCTTCTCTTGCTCGCGTGGTCAGCATCCTCCGGGTGGGCTTGTTCGCGACTGGACCAACCCTTCGGAGCAAAGGGGTCCTTCTGATGGTTAGCCCTTTGGATCAGCTCTCCCCCTACCTGGCACGCCAAGCTGTTGCCGCCAAGATCGCCGTGGCCTGTGGCTTCTGGGGGCATTGGACTGCCTACCCTCCTCCCGGGGGCTCCTCGTGCTTCGGGACCTGCAGGAAATAGCGTTAGAGACCCGGGTCGGGGATTCCGGCGAGGGCGCTCCGACGATAAAGTCAGTGACGATACAGGAGAACAAATCCTCCTAGTTGAGCCCCTCTCTATGGACTCCATGCTAGGAGAAGTGAGTGTGGTGGAAGTGGAAGTGAGAACGGGCTGGGGGAGATTGTGGCCGAGGTGGAAGGGTTCTCCTGTGCGGCCTTTTTTCTCTTTTCTCACCTGCGTGAACAGCCTCCCTTTTCTTTTCCTCTTTTGTGCAAGTAATCTTGTGTGTTTTTTTGGCTTACTCTCAGTGGTCCTTTTTAACTAGACCTGCCTCGGGACCTCCCCGCGTCGGCCGGCGCGTGCGGCGGGGTATTGTGCCATGGACGGGACGTCTTTCCTGACATTCAGTGGGGGAAGCCTTTGTGCGTTCTGGCATCCCCTCCGATCGCCCCATTCCTGGAAACTTGGCTGTGCCTCGATCGGAGGTCCGCCGCCCCTGGAATTTGTGCCTCCTGACTGGCCCCTCTCTCCCTTCTCCTAGTAATATGGATGGTTGGTGGAGGGCATGACGCCTTAGTCAGGGAGCTTCCTTCTCTCTCGACGCAAGTGGCAGCGGCGGAGAGTTATTGCGGCATGGGGGGCACTGCTTCGCGGCCCTCGGGAGGCTCGCCGTTGTCCTTGGAGAGGGGGATGTTGCTTCCTAGGCGGTTGGTGCTCTGGCCGAGGTGGTGGCCGAGCTGGAGGGCAGGACTTGGCTCCGCCGGGATCGACCTCAAAAAGAAAGGGGGGCGGGCCCTCTCGGCGGAGGAGAGTTGGGGCTCGGCTCTGGACCACGGGGCTCGACTTCGGGAGGCCTGACCTGGCCGAGGGGGACGGCACGCGACCCCAGGCTAAAGGGCTCGAACTCGAAGGGGCTCAACCTGGGAGGTCGCTCGGCTCCGGCCTAGGCGGCCCGATCTCTCGAGATCTGACTTGGTGGAGGACGGTGCCCGAACTCTGCGGGCGGTCCCGACTGCCTGAGAGAGCTCAGCTCGGCGAGTGAGCTCCGCCCAGGAAGCGAGCTTGGGCGGCAGTGTCCACCGTAGCGGCGCACCCTGATATAGCAACTGACGATTTTTTCATGTCAGCGATCCTGCCATATTACCATTCATCCATTATTTACAAAATCTTAATTTTAAATCTTTAAAGGATACTTTTGAAAATAAAAAAATAGCTTCATTCCGCATTCTTTAGGAAGTCCTAAAAACTATCATACTCGTTGATTTCTACTTTCCATGAGATATGAGAAGTACTTCACAAAATTTGTTTTTTGGATTTTTTCTTTTCTTAAAATTCTAACCAAATAAGTTCTTTATTATTCAGGAATTGTTACTTTATTCCTTCACTTTCCATGAATCAAATGGGTCTCGAGAATTTTATTATTTGTTGTAATAACTTTTTCAAACTTGTAGCAGAGGAGTTACGGTAATTTAACAAAGTATGACTCTCTCTCTCTCTCTCTCTCTCTCTCTCTCTCTCTCTCTTTTTTTTTTTTTTTTTTGTCCCAGACCTTATACTTGGAGAAATGAGCATCTCATGCATTCAAATAACATTTTACAAAGGAATACAAACTCAAATTTTGTTTGCAATTATGGTGATCCATCAAATTCAAATGTTTGTGGAGAATTATCATTATCCTTACATATTTTTTTTTAAAAAAATCAGGTACAGATTATATATGGAATTATAGAATCAAGGATTTGATAACCTTCCAAATCGATTGAAATCTTAGGATAACAAAATACTAGATTAATTCTTCCGCTTGCTTAATTTTGAAAACAATTTTTTAATTTTTTATTTGAGCATAAATTTTTTTCATAAATCCAATATAAATGTGACCATTGAAGTCTAGTAATACATTGCATGCTAAATCTGCTAATTGATGAAGGATTTTTGATTAGAACGATTATATATATATATTTTAAATCATTTAATAAAATTATTATAATAACAAAAAAATTTCTTTTCATTCAAAATAATAAAAATAGTCAGCTGTCCCAAAAACTTTTATTTAATATTTTTAATTAATTTGGATACAAATATATTTCTTTATTATGTCATAACCAATAAATTTTGTTTATCCATGTGGGACGTAGGTCATAGGCCAGCCCACTTAAATGCCCAAAAATCATCACTAAGATGGTAGTCTGGTTGGTAGATGCATTGCTTTATTATAAACCGGTCGCTGGTTCGAAGAAGGATCTTTACGATGACTCGATTAAATTCAAGATTTATCTTAAAATCCATAATTATTGGTGTGAATGAAAGGTCATTTTCTCATTTATTCTTGTTCTACCAACTGGTATTTTAATGGTGTCAAGTTAATATATCTATCTTTAGATGAGAAAAATTTGTCCAAATTCAAATAATTTGTATTGGACATTACTTAATGGGTTGGGAACTGCCAGGTAGCTATATTAGAATTTATCTACTATTTTTTTTATTAAAAAAAAACTCAAAAACCGGTTTTCTGGTTTCCCGCCTAGATTTTTTATAATAATAATAAATAATATTATTATTATTATTTATGAAAGGGCGCCTGGAATTAGAAACACCCCAAATCGCCTGTTCCTTATTGATCGAGAGAGGGCCAGAGACGGGAAAAAGGAGAAGGAACCCAAAAGATGGAGCGAGAGGGTGATTCGACGCTGCATGTCTGCGATCAAGGATTGGATTTCGCCATGGCATGCGCTGAATTCTAGCGATCTACGCTCTCTCAGGGTAAGTTCTGACATCTCGTCGCTATATCCGATTCGTTTTCCTGCATTCTCATACACTATCTCTCTCTCTCTCTTGTTTTTTTTTGACTCTCACTCTTCTGTTTTTTTTTTCACCCATTAAGCGATTGAAACGCAATCCTGGTTATTGATACCGTGAAACCCTCCGAAGTTCTCTCTCCATGGTTCGTATAAGCTGGGCTTTAGCTGGGGAAACCTTTCTTGTAACCTTCTTGGATTGATTAATGTTCCGCCGAGATCCATGGATGCTATAAGTTTCAATAAGGTACAGGAGAAGCTTAGATGATTTCCTTTAATCTGAAAGTTATCTGTTTTATTCTCTTTCAATTTATGTTCTGAGGATTTTCTTTCTTCGTGGTATGTTTTTCCCCTTCTTTTTCTTGTTTGTTTATCCCAATAGAATTTTCTGCTACTCATCAAGTGATTCCCGACAAGATTTGAGGTTTCAAATGAAGTTTTTGAGGAACATATTGATCCTGATGCTTTTTACACACGCTTTGATGCGGTATAAAGACAAAACGCTGTCCAGGAGAATCTATAGGATGTTGCTTTTGGCATGGCTAGGACTTTGCTGTTATTTTCTTTTAGCCTGAGGTTTTCATTTATATTGTATTTCAGTTCAGCTTCTCATGTTTTCCCTGTATTTCCTTTCACAATGGCATGCATATACAGAGATCAAGAAAAGGTTTTCCTGTCCAAATAGAAATCATCTTCTTCTCATTAACTTATTGCCAGCAAGCTTCGAGGTTTCAGATAAAGTTCTTGATGATCATGGACTATGATGCTTTTGCAAAGATATTGGTGTAGTACAAAGACAAGAAGGTTGTTCAATGAGAATCTGAAAAATAATGTTTCTGAGATGGTTTGGAGCTTTATGGTATTTTCTCATTGTCTTGCTACTAAGTCGTGGCACTTGTAATTTTTTTATAATTCATGAATCTTTGACGGTCCTTACTGGGCAATGTGAGCTGAATAGTTGACATGAGTCATGATGACATTCTCCCCCCTGTACTTCATCTTTAGATTTGTGATTTGCCCACTTATTTAAGTTCACAAGACTAGGGGTTGGAGTTTGGGAATGAAGAATGGCAAGTCCTTCCTACAGCAAACCCAGGTTTGTTCAGTAGTAGACGGGTTTAAAAAGGCATCCAAGTGCAAGCAAGCTAGTTATATATGGGGATAAGCTGACGAAACTGCACTTCTCATGCCAGCAGTTGACTTCCAAAAGACTGGACATGATGTGTCAAAATCTTCTAATGTTGAACAGATGTTTGCTTTTGGGTTTCAGCGGAGGCTGGCCAAAATTTGGATTTGGTGAAAGGCGTTTTCAGCCTGGTTGCTAGCCTTTAAATTATAAAATTTTGACTTCAGACCTCCAAGAAGAGGGCCCATCGATTTGACTTCTTGCTTATGTGCCAAAATTTACAATTCTTGATTTAAATCTTCATTTCAGCATATCACTGAAATTTCTTGCAGCATTTTTTTTCATTACATTGTTTACCTATAGGTCCTAAGATATCAGTTAGGATTTTTGGACTTTTTAAAATTTATTTTTTCCACATCCATCTATTTCCATTAAAACACTTTTTTCAACTGTGGCCCTCATATTCTTCCTTCAGCATTGCCATTTTCTATGCACTTTCAGTATAGTTGAATTATCTTTTTGTTTTTTTTTTCACAATGAACATGTCAACGAACTTTTTTAGCATAGTACACTATAATTAAGCATGGCTTGTTCATATTGCAATCTCAATATTGCTATAGTGTTGTTAAATATGTTACTTAACAGATGATTCTTGTTTTTTAGCCAGGTCCTTTGAATTCATTATCTTATATACATATGTACATGGATGCATGCATATACATGTGCTTGTGTGCGCATCATGCATGTGGACACACTCATGTAATGCTTATTTTTTCTCGTCTCGAAGTGTCGTGTATCAGAATTTTCATACATTTGAAATCAACAGAATATTTGATAGTGCTGTCAAGTGGCTATGCAACTTGACAAGTATACTTTCGATGAGTTTTTCACTGAAAAAGAAGCGAGAAAAATACACTATAGTAGGCTCAAAGGGATAGATGATGATTTATTCCTGATAACTGATCAAATATGTTGCAGTTATACAATGTCGGGTTCTCTTTTAGGTTTTTCTTTCTAGGCATGTAAATTGAATTTGAGATTCTTCCTGACAGTTAATTTAAAAGTGAAGCTATGTTCAGCATTGGGATGCTCATCGATATACTTCCATTTTGATGCCTAGAAGGTTGAAAGGTTGATTTCAGTTGGCCAAGAATCATGTTCTCTTTGTGGTGTAACACAGTTGATAGAAGAGGTAAGCTGTATATCTAATCATCAATAACTGTAACTACTGATCAACCATGACTGATGACCCATGTTGGCAACTGACCAATTCTACACCAGGGTCTAGCCTTATTTTCCTTTTCTAAACTAGACTTTGTGCATAATTGCTATGCTTATGCAACTAATTCTTCTTGACTTGACAACTTGTTTATCTTATTGTATATCTTATCACCGTAGCCTGTGCTTGTAAAGTTAAGATATTTTCTTGGTACCGCTAAAATTTCATGTAACTGCAGTGAGCTTTGTTCTTGTTCTTTGTTTCTCTTTCCTTCATTAGCCGTGGTAAGCTTCCCTCCTTTTAGTTTATAACTGCAGGTCACATATACTTTGTTCCAGAAGTATGAGTACTGATGATATTCTCATGAACATGTTTTAACTACAAAATTTGCTGTACTTTTTTGCATACAGCTTAGTCGAGATTGATTTCCGACAAGCTGCTGCTTACGCTATGATCCAAGTGGACATGGACAGGGAAAAAAAAAAGCAGATCAAAAGGATGAATTTTCCACTCATGTTTGATAGGAATGTACAGGGAGTTTTTTGAAGGTGTCTGCTGGATATGTTCCATAGAGATTACTGAATGGACTGATATTTCAGCCTAGTAAGTGTATATAATGTATTACACTAGATGCATAAGTAGTTGTAGTTTTGTAGAAGTCTGCTGAGAAAGCAATGCATGCTAGATTTCTTCAAGAATTTGTGCAGGTTAAAAATGGGTTAAAACCAGATGAGCTAAGATATGATACCTGACTACAGGTGATGGTCCCTGATTCCTCGCGTGTGTTTATTCACGCAAGCCTGCATCCATGTCCCTGACAGGGACCACTTTTCATGGATATGTCTGTTGTCAATGGCTAGAAAACATTTAAGGGCGCAATTTTGATCGAGCCATGATCCTCTGTAGATTTGCATGTGTTTGCCCAATGATTTTACAAATTTGGCCGTTTTCCTTAATTCCTTAATTTATATTTGCATATTTTCAATTACCCTTGTAGTTTCCTATAGTGCATGTAATACATGATCTAGCCATGCGATTGTCTTTGATGAGGCATATCTAAGAGATAATGATCTCTATGAAGCTTCTTGTCATTTGTTTGATAAGTTTGTGAACCTGGATAACCCAAGAGGCCTCTAGGGTTCACCTTGCGGTTGGATGAGAAGATTACTAGAAAAATGCAATGATGGTGATCCCTGTCCCTGTGGCTCTATCATCAAAGTATATTGCTCAATTGAATAAATGAGTTCGTCGACGATGGTTTTAACTTTTTGTGACGTGGACATGAAAGCATGAGTGATTTCATCATACACTTCCCCTGAATGGTCATATCAGAAGCCATCTATTAGTTCCTGCTGCTTAATTTTACCCCAAGCAGCTGAAGTATACGCGGTTGATGCCCGTTCCCATTGATGCTTACAATCAACACAAACAGTTGAAATGATTTTTCTAGAAACTTGCTAATAGTGTCTTGTAACAGCTTATTGTCGTTCCCCTCTCCGATCTTGGAGCCATTACACGTTCCATCTTCCTGACCGCAATCCTTAATTCATACCGCGAAACTAGTGTCATCATCAAAACTAGATGCTTCTCATATTGCGCGATCGGGAGAAAACTGGCGTCGTGGTGGCATTGACGCCGTGCACCTCTATCCATATCGGAAGCAAATCCTTCAAGGGGGATGGAAAGAAAGAAAGGGAAAGGAAAAATAAAAATGGCAAGTTGCTTGACCAATGCCCGTTCTTGTTTTCAGGTATCGTCCGTTGGCTCCTGGACCGAGCACAGGAAACTTCCAGTGGCTTGCAGTACAGCAACATGGTTAACGGAAACGATGCTTCCTCCCTCTTTAACACATTTTATGGAATCCTATAATATGGCTGCTAGTGATGAGGCCTGGACCATATGAATGTCATATATGAGGTGTTTCCTACTTTCCTGTTCCGTATGAACTAGTTGGCATTCATCGTTTATGGATCAGCATGGAACAATGGCGATTTCTGAAGTTTCTCTTTGTTTGATTCAATCTATTTATTACAGGACTGAAGGTGGTCCGGTGCTTTCAATGAGGTTAGACGCAAGAATTATTTGGGTCATGCGCGACCAGCCGAGAATTATTCGCCTCTCTGCTGAGCAGGTAGGTATCTTTCAGGGAATGCCCCCACAGGGCTGGGTTTTTATCTTTGACCGGAGCCAAAATCCACCCAGAAGCATTTTACATCTTTCTGATCGTTTTCGAATCCAGCTAACATGCATGGTTCGCCCATTTAGGGTAGGCCAAGGTAAATAAAAAGTTGAACCACACTCGATCTACCAGGTCCATGTTAGAGAGAGAGAGAGAGAGAGAGGTAATTATCAAACATTTTATCCTATACTCGAGCAGTGCAGACCGAACCAGACTACATGTACGTCTATCAACGTGCATGGAAAGCCTGTTTACCGTAGACCCCTCTTCTCTCTAACTCTCTGCTCTCATCCTTGGTTGTACATGTGGAACTGCCTGTATCATCAGTTGAATGCCGGAAAGCGTATCCCATGCAACCGAAAACATAGCCAGCTTCTTCCATTGGTTCCGCAACAAATTGAAACCAGCTCCAAACGGCAAGCACCAGACATATAACGCCATTTTAGACTTGGCCCGACCTGAACGGCAGCATGCGAGTGAAATCCAACTACCATTCAAGCATCCGAAAAGAAAAATGTGCAGGTATTGAATAAAAAAAAAAAAAAAAAAAGGCCTCTCAAGAAGACAGCTGATAGTATTGAATTTGGCATCCTAAAGTGCGCTTCCACTTGGAGAGCATGTTCCACGTTTCATGAACTGCTTCCCTGAGGAAGGTGTTGCCCGTACCTACCGATGGAGGTGAGATTATACCACCCCTACACTCCATATATTCCTTTCTCTTGCCAACTTTAACTGCTTACGGGCGAGTTTGGGAGGGCAGGGGAGGCACAGGCACCAATGGAGATATCCTACGCTACGTCGAGCAATCTCGACATTGCTGACAGCGACGTTGTGAGAGGATTAGCGAGGCAGGTCAGAGTAACTCCTCTGGAGCGCCCGACGCCCTCGTCCCCGTTACTTCCCTCAACCCCACCCCTTGCGCAGTGGCGTCTGAAGCTCCAGAGCATGTCGTTCGTCGAATGGATGGAGCTCCTGTTCCCATGCACCCGGTGGATGCGAACATATCAGTGGAGCGAGTACCTCCAGGTGGACCTCATGGCTGGCATCACAGTTGGTGTCATGCTCGTTCCTCAGGTGCAATGGGTTCAATCCGGCGGCCCACAGTTGATCTTATAATACTCTCTCTCTCTCTCTCTCTCTCTCTCTCTCTCTCTCTCTCTCATTCCATTAGTGTCATAGTGTCATCTGGATTCCGAAATGCTTTTACTTTGATCTTTGAATTACTAATTAATTATTTCTGATTTTTGAGTGTCAATGTTGATTTCCATTATATGCAAGTTAGGAGGTAATTTGCATCAGTTCCCACCATCGTTGAAGTAACTTTTAAAGTAGCGCTTCTCTTTTCATTTTGTTGATTTGTTTACTGCAAACTGGTCAGGCAATGTCTTATGCAAAGCTAGCAGGGCTTCACCCGATTTATGGACTCTGTGAGTTCGCTACTGCATTTGTAACAAGTTACTCTTTTCCTTTCTCTTTAATACTTCCTTCTTATCTCTTTACCTCTGTCTGCTGCAGTCTCTGAGACCAATGCTTTACCGATTATATATTGAATGCAGATTCTGGTTTTGTTCCAATATTTGTCTATGCTGTGTTTGGATCATCGCGTCAACTTGCAATTGGACCGGTGACACTGGTATCTCTCTTGGTTTCCAATGTCTTGAGTAACATTGTTGATCCTTCAGATGAGTTATACACGGAGCTTGCTATACTGTTGGCGTTTATGGTTGGTGCACTGGAATGTACGATGGGGCTGCTGAGGTATCTAATCATTTTTTCTGCTGCTTCTGTAATTACTGTAGTCGTGTATGAGGAATTTGTGGCTCCCAACTCTGGACTGTTAAAAGGTCTTTAGAAATGAGTAGAGGCTATGGGCCTACAAGGATCCAATCGATGGGATTCAGGGCTCAAACAGAGTCAAATTCAACACCTAGAATTAGGAGACCTAAAAAAAAAATATTGAACTCTTAATTAAAGGTTGTGTAACGGTATTATTAGATGTTTTGCTGGTGAATCAAGGTTCAAGATGGGGAAATCCAGCTAAGCTAGAGTGGATTAGCAAGAGGCTCATCTATAGAACTCGTGATGCTCTCTCAGATATGAATAAAGGGAGCCAATGCAAACTGAGGAACCTACCAAAAAATGATATCAAATTACACTTCACTTCTCATTTATAGAAACAAAAGGTGGTTGGATCATCCATTGGTGGACGTAAGTGTTACTGGAATATTTTGACTTCCGAAAATTTAGGCTGTGAGAACTTTGGCTACTTGGAGAGGACACATCATGACACCCTTGGTAATTCGAGATTTATTACACCAAGTTTGCCTAGACAGTGATATCTGACACTTTTTGCAAAAAACCTATTGAAAGATACTTTAGTGTAGGTAATGACTTTCTATTTTCCTACCCTTTCACGTTCCAAACATCTCTAATTATTAGGTGTTGTTAAACTTATAGTATAATATCACTTTCATTTTTTAAACATGAAACATCCATGTATTTCAGTTTTAATTGGTGCATTGGATAATCAGCTTAGTCTAATGCCCAACACATCTGCATAGTTATGATTTTGCTTATCAAAATTATACTATTATACTGCTATGCTTGATATTTTGGAGGCCAAAGTGTTAGGAAAAAGAAAAGTCTTGGATACTTGGCGCCCATGCCAAGTGTTTAAGTTACACTTGAGCTGTGAATATAAAGACCTAAGGATGAGAACTTTTGGTAAGTTTCTGAATCAGCTACTGGCAAGTTAGTAGATTCTTGCATTACTCCAACTAGGTCTGGTTATGGTCTGGGTATCCAAAGCATGATTGTACACTGTAGTATTTTAATCCAATAATGCAGATTGGCAAGAGACTAATGAGTTCCATATGGTAGGTCTTTCAAGGGATAAAATATCATAGACATAACGTGCAAGGGCATGACTAAATGCTTGAATTGTAACATCGTAGAGCCATACATCAGGTTCAGTTCTCACACTCTATGGCACTACATTATGTTGTGTTGTATAGAGCATGCATACAAACTACATATATAACTCATATGGACTCATGATGAATGAAAGATTCTATTAACGGACAACCACTGCACATGTTATGATGTGTATAAACTGCGTTAGTGATAGATACTAACTTCCATGGCAGTGTTTATAGGTCAGTAAGAGGAGGAACATACATTATGACAAAATATTGGAAAAGGCTTGTCCCAAAGGAGTATATAACCCTTCATAGCACTGAATGGTGAAGGTTTTATGAATTCTGACTTCAGATTACTGTGATAATTGGTTGTTGCTATGGGTCTTCTCATTCTGTTTGCATGACGTGTGGGAGACTTCGTGCCTATGGACAAACTTTTAAGCTGGCAACAACCTTAAAAATAGTAGTTAGATCAAAACTGGATTCTGTCAAGACTCAATATCTGTGCTTGACAGTCACGAGGAGATTAGCATTGGTTGAGAAATAACAGGAAGCATGTGGATATTGAAAGCTGTCTAATGATAAGATTAATAGATTTCCAGCCTGAATTGTAATATCGAACATCTCAGTGCTTGGAAAATAAGCGTATTATCATATAGCTTGTCGAACCTTATATGCAATATCAGGGTCTCTGGCAAGCTCTCAACACTTGTAGGCAATGTGTTTAACATAAATGCAGGTATTGTTTTATCATGTAGTGTTTAAGTTGTGAACATAGATCATGTTCTTCAACAATTCTTCACTTTTTAAATCATTTATGGACAACTTCAAGTCTATATGTCACTGCAGGCTTGGTTGGCTTCTCCGATTCATCAGCCATTCTGTCATATCTGGCTTTGTTACTTCTTCAGCTATTGTAATTGCTCTGTCTCAAGCCAAATACTTCTTGGGATACAATGTAGAAAGGAGCAGCCAAATTGTACCACTTGCCAAAAGTATTATTGCTGGAGCTGGAGATGTAAGCTCTCTTTTTATATTCTAGAAATCATTATTTGTGGTGGTCATTTCTAGTTCCATTTTTTCTTAATGTATGGTTATACACTTTAGCTTATTCTATACACTGATTTCATAGGAGAAGATTTGGTTTATTTAACTGTTTAAATTTGATAACCGGAAATACCAAAAAAAACAAGTTATTTAATTAGTCAGGCAATTAACTAAACTCCTGTGATTTATAAACTTCTCAGACTATTGCTAAAGTACAGTTCATTTTCAGTGAGAAAATTCCATCCCATTAACCAATCCAAAGAGTCTAAGGTTTCATTTTCTTTTAGTCGTCCTCTTTAGAAACTTAAATATTACAAGGAGCTTCTGATAGATTTCCACCTGACAACAGTTTAACAATGGACAGACTCTTCAAAGAGTTGCTCGTGAGCCTTCTTTTGCTGTGGTCTTGACTTATACATTCAGAAAATAATGCTCTGTTTCTCATTTTGGATTCTGAACTAGCAATTTTGTTGCCCCTCCTACCATGTGAAAGATATTCAGAACCAGAGTTTAAAGTGTTTTCCATAACTTCATAATTTAGAAGTAGATTGTATTTGATTTTTCAATGAGTTTGGCTTCTAGAGGTTGTGGCTTATTTTATTGAAGTTGAATGAGGTCATGCATAATGCAGCCCACTCTTTTGAATGAGTTTGAAATGGAAAATGCATAAGAATCAATAATGAACATGGGCATCATTTGTCAAAACATATTGGGTAGGAATGTAAGTTCAACCTGGCAAATTAATACATACAAAAATTAGTAATCACTATTTAATTAGAAGTTCAAAAATGTGGAATGCATACATACATACATACATATATATGTATATGCATAGATACATATATATGCATGTATGTCCTGGAGACTATTGGTATACAATAATCTCTTATCATTTTGAAGTTGTTGTTGAAACTTCAGAAAAGTTGAATGAAAAATGAGAACATATAGGTTTCGGGCTTTAAATAAATTACATTAGAGGGATGACATCAGAAATGAAATATATGTGTCACCCATATAGTGAAAAGCAAGGTCTGCTGAAGTGGACCTAATTGACCGGTTCAGGGAGTATAAGCTAGAAGGGTTGGTTACAGGCACAATTCAATCCATTGGTTCAAAACGGAGGGAGGGAGAGAAGGATAGAGAGGGAGGGGGGGAGGGAGGAGGGAGGGAGGGAGAGGGAGGGCTAGAAATAGGGGTGGCAAAATTTGACCTGTATTCGATCTGCCATAAACATGTTTGGGTTTGGATTAAATGGGTTCGGATCGTAAATGGATCAACTTGTTTAATCTGTTTATATATTCGGGTTAGGTTTAGGTTTTAGGTAGCTGACTTGTTTAACCTATTTAATATGCAAGTTAGGGCTGGTCAAATAACCTATCTACCTACTAGCTTGAGACTTCTATTGATCATCAGTTTGAAATTTGATTTAACCTGCATGTCTTCCAAAAAAAATTATGTATATTTCCATAGCCGAACCTTGTTTTCCAAAATAAAAAAAACATGCGTGTGTGACGCCGCATCCATTGATCCATGTCCATGTGAACGCATCTCTCATTTATTGGGCCCAAAGAAAAGCTTGCCAATTTTCCATTCTTCTTTCTTCTCCCTCCCCATTCTCCCCTCGCCTCCTCTGAGTCCTCTCCTCTCCACAGTCCCCACCTCTTCCTTGTCACTCCATGCGGACCATGCTATTAGATTAGCCTCCATTCAGGACCAAGCCGAAAACAAGGGGGAGTGCCAGGGTAGAGCGGTGAGGAACGGCAGGACCGAGCTATAGATGAGGGGAGCACCGAAGCAGGAGAGGGTGGAGAGGTGGTGAGGGAGGTCGGTCTCTTTCGTTCTTTTTTTCTGGTTAGGGTATTGGAGGTACAGTAGGACTGAGCTGGAGATAAGGAGAAGTGCCAAAGCGGAGCTGCAAGGGATGGTGGGTTCGAGCCAGAGTCAAAGGGGAGCATCAGAGCAATAGAGGGTGGTTGTTTTTTTTTTTTTTTTTTGGTTAGGGTATTGAAGGGCTGGAGCAGAGTGATGAGAGATAATGGGACCGAGAGCATAGAGGCGGCCGAGAGCAAAGAGGCGGCTGAGAGCAGAGAGGCTTGTGAAGTCCCTATTTTAGTCAGTTTTCTGATTTTCTATCTATTTTTTTAACTGCATTATAAATGGGTAACATATTTATTAAATAGGCAAGTTCGGGTTTGAAAAGCCAACATGTTTAATAAACGGGTCAGATTCAATTTTAGATTTTTTAGACTTGACTCGTAGCTGACCTGATCCATTTATACCAGACAATGCTAACCCGACCCGACTTTTACCCCTAGCTAGAAAGCCCTTATTTTATTGATAGGGGATTCCCCTATTTTATTTCAAAATAGGAGATGCCCTAATTTTTTTAACAAAAAATTGAATTGATACTGCAAATAAGGGCTTAAATTCATTTTGAAACGAAAATTGAAATAAAATGTGGGACTTCAATTTGAAATCTTCAAAATAAGGGCATCCTTTATTTCAAAATGAAATAGGAACAAGGAAGTTCTTGCCATCGAGATGAGGGTTTTCAAACCCTCACTCTCCCTCCCTTCCTCCATCTTCCTCTCTCTCTCTCTCTTTCTCTCTCTTCCTGTTTCGGCATGTCCCAAAATAGCACAGCATAGACCCGTAGCATGTTGAACCAATCACCGGCCAATACCCCCTCTATTACTGGTTCGGCAAACCTTGGTGAAAAGCATTCTATATTTCCAATCGAAGATATGTATTATAAGTTTGTCAAACATCAAAAGAAAAATATGGGCAAATTAGAATATTCATGATTGTCAAAATATATAGAATTCTATATTAAGGTTTCAGCACAAATAAGAAAAAGTAAGCACTGCATGCTCATATAAGTTTTGTTTCGCCTACATGCTTAAACATAGGATGAACTTCTACATAGATGGGTTCTACTTGATATTGCAGACATGCAAAGAATGAGTTGCTGACAGGCTAATATGAGAATTATAGGATGATTTGGCCAGAAATACCCTATAATGTGGGCAAGTAAAACTAATCTAACATATGTATCATAACCTATTTTCTCCAAAAAAAAAATGGTATAGTAATTTATAATGGCCAGTATGTTTTTCTTTGCAGGTATTAATTGACAATTGTTTTTTTTTTTGTATGTTTCGTTTGTAATGCCAACAGCTTTTGTTTGATCCTTGGCAACATATCTTGATTCAGTGATTGTTTTTTTGATTCTTGGCAACATATCTTGATTCAGTTATTGTTTGTTAAGTTTGATATATAAACATATCTGTTTAGGACATCATTGTTTTACTTATTGCTGTTGAGTTCTGTTATCTTTAGAAGGCATCGATGCTTGCTAATTCTTTGTGATAGTTTCTTTTCTGTAGTTCTCATGGCCTCCCTTTGTGATGGGATCTACTATTCTTGCAATTATCCTTCTCACGAAGCACCTGGTAGGATTTATTAACTGCCTTTTGGTGAGGTTTGACTCAGTGTTGGAGCAAACTTGTCAAGCTATTGTTATTTAAAAATGTTCAGGGAAAATCAAAGAAGAGTTTGAGATTCCTAAGAGCATCAGGACCACTGACTGCAGTCATACTGGGTACAACTTTTGTGAAAATATTTCATCCATCTTCAATAACGGTGGTGAGAGTCATCTCTGTTTGAACTATTGGAATCTGAACTAGGAGATATGTTACCTCATGCTATAGTCATTTTTCATCTAATATTTCTCGTCTGAGTTTTTTGCCATTGCTTTTAGGTAGGTGAAATTCCACAAGGCCTTCCGAAATTCCACATACCTAGAGAATTTCAGTATGCGGAATCTCTGATTTCAACAGCAGTTCTCATTACTGGAGTGGCTATTTTGGTAAAATGAAGTTTTATTTATTGTCCAAATCATTTGTTTGTCTTCAGTTTTATAAAATAGATGGTCATGGAGACCTTTTTAACCTTAGGAATCTGTGGGGATTGCTAAAGCATTGGCAGCAAAAAATGGGTATGAATTGGACTCAAATCAGGAGGTAAGAATTAGAAAACCTTATTGTCTCAGTCATCTCAATTCAGTATACAGGCTACTTTAATGTTTCAATCAGTACTTGTGAAATTTGTGTTTGTCAGAGTGGGAGAGATATCCACTAGGTTGGGCTGCCAGTATTGCTTCCTGCAGGATTTTATACCCAACTCTGCTCATCTCAGTCAGTTTAAGGATCCGTAGGCTTCCAAATCATCCTATATATTATGCTAAACAGTTACCTGCTCAATTATTCCTCCACCTCCAGCACTCACCTATTGCCTGCCTTCACTAATCTGTCCCTCTTGCCTCCTTTTACATTCTTTAACCACTTATTTTTCCATCACTTCTCCCTACTTCCTCTTTTACTTTTCCTCTCCTCCCTCTGCTACTGCTGATAGGTCAATCAGTTCTAGCTAGAAAACAATGAATTTTGGCCAATCTATTATTAAATATTTGATAGCCTTGTGCACATGGAAGATAATCTGTGAAGTGTGTGTATTATGTGCCACTCCAGTCTCGACTGGATTTGAAGTTTGTGTTAGATGGAAGAAACCTAGAGTTTAGAAGAAGTTTTTTCTTTCATCCGCAGTTAATTTATTTCCACGTCTCTCTTTTCCTTGTAGGTAGTCGGCTATGATTAGGAACAGCTACAGCAATAACTGCTTCCTTTAGTCAACATGTATCTAGAGGATTTGCGATCAGCCAGTGGATTAATATCTCTGTAGCCCATGTCCTCTTGGAACAGCTCAACCTAGTGCCATCATATATCCACAATCATTCAACCTAATTATGTTGCAAGCTTTTGTTGACTCATTCAGCCTTCTCTATCTTTAATAATGTAGTACTTTTTTACTTGTCTTCTTTTAGCAATCATCTGTATTTTCCTGTAAGACCCTTTATTTTCAAAAGAAAATCTGCTTGAAATTGCTTGCACATATAATAATGATGATTCAAAACTTGATTATGGGCATCAAACTTGGCATTTTAGAAATCATTAAATTGATATATTTAGAATGCAGCATTTCTTTTAAAATAAGAAAAAGAAATATGGCATAAACCTTTCTATTTTGTACCACATACATCAGCAATTTTCAACCTTATAAACCTGGGTGCAATCTTATATATTGCTATTGAATTTTAAGTGATATCTGCAATATTTCTATTGCAGTTATTTGGTCTAGGAATGGCAAATATCTGTGGTTCATTCTTCTCTGCATATCCTGCAACAGGTAAATATATGAATCATGCTTTTCTTCCTACAAAAATGTAGAAATATATTCGTTTTCTTACTTAATTTAACAACATTAGAATCACAAGTAGCAGATTGTTTTCTCATGTAAGCTTGTATTTCTTGTTTGTAGTATCCTCTTAGGAGGATTAACATTTAATGAAGGGATGGTAACTTGACAGCTGTTTTGCAGGTTCTTTTTCTAGGTCAGCTGTAAATCATGAGGGTGGGGCAAAAACTGGATTATCTGGAATTACGACAGGACTTACAATGGGATGTGCTCTTTATTTTCTGACTCCATTATTTAGAGATATACCTCAGGTATGGTTCTGCATGATATATTTTTTTCAATCGCCATTCAAATTAGGGACTCTTTTTCTAGAAAAGATTATGGTACTTTGCTCCTCTAAACTATCATAGGATAGAAAATGAAAAAGATTGCTTGACATAATGAATGACTTCTAACTAATGGTCTCCTTCTGAAAATTGAATCAAAGAGCAAAACTTGTTGTCTCATAAATGTATAAATAACATTAAATTACATTTATTTATCTACATACTATGAGCAGAAAAGCAAAATATCATCTGACATTGATTTTTTTTTTTTTTTGGATTTTACATGTGCCTCATAATTTTGTCTAATTACATATATCCCTATAAGAAGGCAAACGCATACAAACCCTACTTTAGAACCTCTAGAAGTAGCTTACTTGGCGCTAATAAAATTTTATGTAGATGTCTTGAAAAGGGAAAAATTATAGCATTTAATAAGAATGGGAAACGATCTATTTGCCAGTTGGTTTTCCAATGATTTAGGTGTTGTTTGGCATTATTTTCAATTTTCTTATTTTCAAAAACAAATAATAATTTTAATTTTTAAAATACAAACATGTTTGCTATGGTTAGCTATTTCTAAAAATATAAACATAATGACGGTAGCTGAGGTAGTGATAGTTAGTGGTAGAGATAGTATTATCTACGATGATAGTGGTGGTGGAGGCACTGATGATGTGGTGGTGATGGTGATAGTAGCACCAATGATAGTGGAGAAAGAGATGGCGGCACTTGCAGTAATGGTGGCATAGATAGTAGCGGTGGTGAAGACAACAACAGTGGTGGCAATGATGATGGCAATGGTAGAGGTGGTGTCTGTGGTGGTGATAAATGATATAAATTCCTTGTTTCTGAAAATAGTGAAAATAAAATTTTTTACTTTCTTTTTTAGAAATAATGATGACTTTGGAAAATAGAAAAAAATAGAACCAAACATACTTTTTATCTTGGTTTCTGTAATTTTATTTTTAAAAATAAAAAAAAGAAATAAAAGCAAGGCCTAACAAGCCCTTAAGTACCCATATTTTTACTTTACTTCCATGCTTTGTGTCACATTCTTACATTCTCTTATCCAAATTTATTCCAGAAAATCTCATATGCTCTAAAAATCCATTTTTATATATGATAAATCTAATCAATGTTTCTTTCCATATTGTTAACAATTTTATATTCAGTCTGCTCACACAATTGTTTTTTTTCTTTGAATGCTGTGTCAAGAAATGTTAGCTCTGAAATACATCACTTGCTTATGAAGAGAAATTTTACTTATTTTAATGCCAAGTCTTTGTTGAAAAGTGGCAGATCCAATTGAAAGATTTCCTTCACATATATTAATCCTTTTTATTCTGATGCATTGCATTTTTTTATTCTTTAGTCAAATCACCATGGAGAAATTATATATTTGATTCAAATATACTATGAAATTCATAAGGTGTTTGAATTTGATTTGTTTGTAATGGAGGGTATAATGGTAATATGGCTTCAGTTCAGTTCTGCTCTGTTTTAGTTAAAGCCTACACTAACCATTGTACATAAAATCTACGATATGGGATGTTGCTATATGTCAGGGAAAAAATCCGATGGCTGGGGTTGGTTTGCATTTGCATCCTTTCTACTAGTTTTGATGAATTATCCAGACTTATGGGGAAGGCATGCAAAAAATCACTATACTTATATATTTTTGTGAAAAACTCCCTTCAAACTAGCTTCCTATGCTAGGATTTGTAGAATAGACAGTATCCTGCATGATCACATTACATTGCATATCCAAAAGGGTAATTCTAAAAATTTTTATTGAAGGTGCTCTTGTTTTTTGCTGTGTTAATTTTGTTTCAGTAGCTTGTCAACAAATAACCAGATGTTAGCTTTCTTTGCTATGAGGTCTAGATGTCAAACATGTCAAGTGGCTTTTAAGATGCAGTGGGTTGGGCCCATATATATAAATATTGTTTTTTCACACCTTGTTTTAGCTCCAGTTTTTCTTCATAGTCTGAGGTCCATTTGCAACTGTAACATCTAGCAGAAGCATCTCTACTAGCAAATAAAGGTATATGATGAATCCTCAGGAACCTCTTAAATAACTTCTTAAAAGCCCATAAAGGAAATTTAGTTCTAGAAGGTCTCCTTAATGTTTCTAGTTTGGGATGAGGTTGATGGATAAATGAAAGGAGTTCTGGAGGAACAGGCAATATTTCCAAGTGTTGACCTTATGTGTCATGCAGAAAAAGGATATAAAAAGTTCAGAATAGTGCATGGAGGAACAAAGTTTGGTATTTAGGATGAGTTAAATGACTATATGTCTCTTATGGCCTGTCTAGCAATAGAAAGTAAATGCTAATGCTTGAGCATCTACTGATTCTCCAGAGGGCAACATATGCATTTCACTAACAGAATATTAAAAAGAAAAAGGGGACAAACTGATAATGAAAATGAAATGTATATGAACATAATCTGACTTCACTATATAGATGCCACTGTTAACAAGTAGAAAAGAATGAGATCACAAGATTCCCAAGATTAAGATGGTGGGAATATCTGGAAAAAAGGATTTTGAAGAAATGAAATTGAATCTTTAGAATTATATCAAAAGTAGTGTTAGATGTCCCATTGCAGAATGTTACCTAAATATGCTGAAGATATAAAGAAATCAAGGTAAGCAATGCACACAGAAAGAAACCTAGCATTGCAGCACCAAATCCTGATTTGCAATTGGTGGAGAGAAGTTTTGTTTTTAGGAATGATGGAGGAAACAACAAAGTAGCTACAGATAAGAAAAAAAAGTTTAGGGACCAAGCACATGTGGAAGTGCACAGGCATTTGCTAGCCATATTGCTTCATATTCATTTTCTTTAGCCAACTTTACATGCCCATTGAGAGTTTGCTTGTAAGTTGACCACAACATCTTTTGCTTAGTTTTTATTCCTGCTTAAAGAGTTTTTGGGATTCTGTTTTGACCTATCATATCCCAGCTATGTTGTGCAAGATGTGTCTAAATTATTGTTTCTATAACAAATCATCCTTCCCGTAAATAGTGCTGTTTTTCTATTTTACTGATTTCTAGTGATTATCATTTTTATCATCATCTAAGCCTTGTTTCTTCTTTTATTTAGCACTCGAGAACCGCTGGACAATCTTTTATGGTTAAATTGACCTTAAGTTGGCTTGTAAATGTTTCAGTGTGCACTCGCTGCCATCGTAATCTCTGTTGGAATAAGTCTGGTAAGAAATCCTTTACAAGAATCCTTTACCTGATCTTAGTGTTCTTTTCACGATGATCTTTCTGTTTTACCAGTCACACTTGTTGGGTGATACCTTGGTTCATCTGAGTCATTTCAATAGATGGTCACAATTTAACTTGTTTTTCCCATGAAATTATGCCCTGAATAAGAAGTGGGAATGATGGGATTTACATAAACAGCGATCTGGAAGTTGAAAATGGAAAAGTAAAAGAAACTGTTTATCTTAATGGTTAATATGTTTGGTTTCAGTTTATTATCTATCATCACATTTTCTGTTCTTCTCTCATATTCATTTAAATTGTTCTGAATACCTCTAAAAGAATTATGCAAGATATTCCCTCCAGTTATCTAATCCTTCAGTGAATTGTGGTCACTAGATCAAGCAATTTGGTGATCCAAACTGGTAATTGTGAATAAATAACAAGGCAAGTCTTTTTTTAATAATCACCTTTTTGTCTTGGTTCATGATCCAGATTCTTGAGCAGCTACCCTTTCTGCAAAACGATAAAAGGCGAGGCTGTATATGGAGGATTATGCAGTCTTTTTGTGATACTGACACTATCTCTGTTCTGACCCACAAAATTTATTAATCTTGCTCATCTTGTCTGGCATTAGTTTTAATTCTTTTTTATGGCCATTATTGAATATGATCACATAGCCTGCTCTGCATGTCTATGACTGCTAGCTTAAATAAGTTGTGCCATGCCTTGCTATAGTTTTTTTTTATTAGCCAGAAATGATACAATCCTGTCTGACAGACTTTTCTACTTCAGCATCATTGGTTAGATAAGCTTTTGAGATTTGCAACTGATAAGTTTTTGATAATTACTGAAGCAACCACATGTCAGAGGGTTTGAAATTGTTAGTGCACATGAGAGTGCCATTGATGCAGCAAGATCTGCACTAGATGCAATTTCCACATTAGAGGGCATTCTCATCTTTTCCCCCTCTTTCCATGATGTTGGCAATTAAAATCTCTCTCTCTATGAAGTTAATTTGGGCATACAATTTTTCCATTAGATTTTTTCACACAACTTTGTGATTAGAATATGGTCAACTTAACGACAGATATGCCTTTGTTATTTCAGGTGGATTATGAGGAAGCCTTATTCTTGTGGCGTGTAGACAAGAAAGATTTCCTTCTTTGGACCATCACCTGTATCACAACTTTATTTCTTGGGATAGAGATTGGTGTGCTTGTTGGTGTAAGTATTTATTTGCATGAGTATCTTGACCATAAGTTTATTTGCAGGACATGATGCCTTGTTAGAATTGTTACCACCTCATTGGACTGCATAATTTTAAAGTATTCCGATTTTCTTTCCTTCTATGCATTATTTATATATTTTGTCATTTCTGCTTGATGGTATGTTTTATTATCGTGGCCATGACCAGCACAATTTGTATGATCTTCAAGACAGGCCATCCATCGTTCACTACCTTATTAAGTATTTTTCACTGTATTGTACAGTTAAGTTGTATGGCAAATGTGAAGTGTATAATTGTCTTATTGAGAAAACATTTACTCTGGGCGGGGCGGGGCGGGGGGGGGGGGGGGGGGTGTTCTACAATTGATAACTAAAATAAATGGCTATATTTTTCTTTAATTATTGTCGTTCAAACAGTTAAATTGGATTGTGTTTGAATTTACATGGCATTATGAGATATAATAATTTAAAGTTGTCCTGCTAAATGGGGGAACAACTTGCCATTTTTGACATGTATATATGCCACCTGTGTGCTCTAAAATAGATTAGAGTTATAGGACTAAGCTCATTGTTTATGGAAGCTCATGATTGCTCAACAAATGAAAAAGAAAGGATGAAAAGCTTTTTGGTTCCACTTTGAGTCATAAAAGTTGAACTCATGAAGTTGACTTTCAAGGTTCCCCTTGAGAGTGTTTTAATATTTCTTCCGGCGTTAATTTGCCGGCCATTTAAACTATTTAGTTTCAAGTATAATTTATGTTGTTTTAATTTTTTAAAAAAATCCTGAAGAAAGAAAAGTCATGGTCTTCAATTCATGCTAGCTCATTGTTCCTGTTAAGAGTACAAATAAGACAAATCTAGGTGGTTTGGTAATAACTAAATGGAGTGATTTAGAACATGGCACCTGTGAGATTTGTCATCATGCACACAAAATAATGTGTGTTTTTACTAAAATATTGGAAAACAGCTGATCCTTCGCTCTATATTAACTTCATTTTTGGATAGGCAAGCATGCTATTTTGAAAGAAAAATTTGAGATCCTGGAAATTGTGTGAGTCATGAGTTTTGCATCCAATAAGTCATAACATTGGACCAAATATCAGAAGATATCTTTTAGATCTTTTCTAACAATGTAAGTATGACAAAGCTGAGAACTTCCAAATTTAGAGGAAATATTTTAAGCATTCATATAATTATAGTCTTATAACTTATTTGAATTTTGCTCAAAAAGAATAATTACTCTTGCATAGAATTGCAGTATGCTCTAGATCATAGAAATCAGTATATACGATGCCAGCCTGAGCCGATGCATTCTGTGTTGTGCCACATCTAGTCACTGCATGACCATTCATGATTGCTAGGTTCAGTTCCATTAGCTTGCTAAACCAGAAATACTTTATATTATGGCTTACTCTATGATTAGTATTGGTTGCTGGATTGCAGGGTTAGTTTTTTCATTTTCATACAGAAGTGCCATTTTTTGTCTGAATATAACTAGTGCCAATTGATAAAAGATAGCAAATCTGATTTTAAGTGGAGAGTTTTATATTGCAGGTCAGTGCTTCCCTTGCATTTGTTATCCATGAATCAGCAAATCCTTACATTGGTAAGTATGCTTCTTGACTTTGATCACCAAATTCAAAGTTTGTATTTTCGCAATGCAGAATTATCAACTTGAAAGTTCTGGTTATCGGCTTCATGGCAGTATTTGGGTAGCAATTTTTTAATTTATGTTCATAATCTTATTTTAATCTAGTGCTGAACATTGTGTTCATCTTATGTTCCATATTCTCTGCTTGCTAAAGTTGCATCACAGGGGACTGAAGCTAAATATCATTAATGGCTGTGAATTTGGCATTTCCAAATTTATTTGATGGTGTTGTTTTCTTGATGAAGCAATTGTTTATTTGGTGTCGTTTCTTGTTCAAACCCATTTTGATTTGCATCGAGCTTGTCCAAATTACTATGGAAACCATTATTCTATTGACCAACACAAAATCATCCTCCAGTTTTTGCATTTCTATATTCTAATATGATGCATATTATCCAAGTGAAATGTTTTCATAAGTATATCTTCTCAAGTTTGCAAAAAGTAAACTATACGATGTTGGAATTTTAGAATCATCCTAATTATTGTTTTTAAGCATAGTTTTACATATTTTCGTTGGTTTGTATTTATCTGCATTCCAAATTCTTACTTTTTTTAAAAAATTTCTTTTTCTGGTAAGTCATATGTATGTTTTTGTTGCAGCCGTCTTAGGACGTCTTCCTGGTACTACCGTTTACAGAAACATCGAACAGTATCCTGAAGCATATGTATATATTGGGATTGTAGTTGTGCGAATTGATGCACCCATTTACTTTGCAAATATAAGCTACATCAAAGACAGGTGAAGACTTATAGTTCTTTGCAGATGCATATGAAACAAGAAAATTATAAATAAAATGCAATGCTTGAAAACTCTTGCATGCTTTAATTAGCTTGCTTCATCAAATTTGGAATTGATTTCAAGCAAGCACCGTATTGGTGTTAACAGGCTACGGGAATATGAACTCGGTTGTTCAGGTAGCACAAAGCATGGAGCAGAAGAATCAGAAAGAATATATTTTGTGATCATTGAAATGGCACGTGAGTCTTCAAATTTCCCACATTCAGTTTCTTGGACCAATCGCGCTAAGCAAAAATATCTTCTTCTTCTTCTTCTTCTTCTTCTTCTTCTTCTTCTTTTGAAAAAAAAAAAAAAAAACTACATAATTGACCTGGCTGAGTTTCTTATGCAAATTGTCTCAGTGATGAGTAAGCTTTCATTATTGAAAGCATCCTCTCTTCACTGTGTTTATGTTATGATGCTACCTGATAAATGTGTAATTCATGGTATACCCTATATGGTTGCTCATACAATAACACATATATATAGGTTGAGCTTACTCCAGTCGAAAAACTATTATGTTCAATTACTCGAACAGCTGCCGGACACAAATGGTGACCACTGACATGTTGCACCTTGCTTTCTGTTAGTGAGCCAGTGGATCTTGGTTACATAGTTAGGGAGGAAACATTAGCACATTCCATGAAAAAAACATGTCAATACTTGAGTGAAGTGTAGGGATGTACTGATGAATTCTAATAGATACTCCTTGTTTTCAGACAGATTTTATACAGGGATCCATGTTCTTTTTTTTCTTTTTTTTTTTCTTTTTCTTTTGACCTACTCTTTCTCAGAATTTCACAATTTGTCTTTCCCCCGTAGGGATTAGACTTTGGATTCAAGAATGCTGGATATCTCAATCCTTGAGACTTCTCATCATTCTTGCTGCCCATCTTTGTTTTCCTCTCTTCCAATTTCGAGCCACCGGGAGTATGAAATGAGAAAGAGAGCAGTCTGACTGGATCGATCCAATCAGGGTGTTTCAGGCTCATAGATTCATATTACGAAACAGCAGTCATGGATGGGTTCCGGTAACCCGTCACCAACAACACAAAGCAGTTTTTGGACGTGTCGTGCTCATCGCTCTTTAATCTTCGTTCCTCCTCAATTTTTAAGCTTCTAACATTATTACCATTGAAATAATGAAGCTTACCTTTAATTGTTGCAGCGGTGCCGTACATAGATTCCAGTGCAGTTCAAGCTCTCAAGGACTTGCATCAAGAATATAAATCACGCGAAATCCAGGTTCGTCATGGCTCCATCCCAAAGTTCCCAACGTTCAGGTAGCTAGATCTTGTGATATGATTTATATACAGGACTAATTGGCTCCCGTACGTCGTGCAGATTGCAATTTCCAACCCAAACCGAAAAGTTCTGGTAACACTCTCGCGGGCTGGTCTTATCGAACTGATCGGCAAGCGATGGTATTTCGTAAGCGTGCATGATGCTGTGAAAGCTTGCCTGGAACACATGCAGAACTTCCACGGGAACACGCCGAGAATGGGAGACCAGACTACGCCTGGTAGTGGTAGGCAATTACCAGGTTTCCAGCAGTGGCAGAGAAAACACGATTGTGGTGGGGAGGAGCCCAGCCCTGACGAGGAACCTCTCCTGTCACAAAAGGAGGTTTAACAAGTGCTTGATTCATTCATCAACAACCGTGGATGAGTCCCTGTTTCAGATGATAAAAAAGATTATTAAGTATGGTTTCGCCTCGTCCAATAAGAAAATGTTAGCATGGTTTATAAGATAATATAGCTGCTCGATCGGGTGCAGATCAGGTAATTTTACGTGTAAACAAAATTTGTGGGGGAGAATATGTCGGCATTCCGGGGAGTGTACGATTATCATCACTACATAAATGTTCGATAACGCCACCATGATCTGATGATCGCTCTCGCCGCATGTTTATGCAATTGATCGGTACTATTCCTGGTTGTTGAGAAAGAAGGGTGGACGAGCCCATCAGTAAATTGGCAAACTAAATGTCCAATGCTCTACTGAATTGTGCTCGTAGATCGAGTTAATTTACAGGACCGCTTCTATTAGTCAGCTAATGATACATGGACTGGGATCTAAGGTTCCGAGTGATTCTTGTTGGCGAGGTTATGCCCCGCGCTACTTTGGTACCTAGATGCTATTTCGAAGTTTGCACTCGTATGTACTTTCGGTTTCCTTTCGAGGATATGTTCCGTTTACGCTACAAATATTCTCCTGTACCGTCTTCACCTTTGGCTAAAACAGAGCTATAATCAGCTGGTAATAATGTTTATGTGTTGTGCTTTGCTTTTCGTGCTTTGCATTGTTCGATGGTGGATTTCTAATTCGAGGACTAGAATTTCCAGCTTTTGAAATTGTCGTGTCCGAGAAATGGACTTCTAATCCGATCTGTCTTGCAAAGCCTGCAAAATAGAGCACGCATGGTAGACTGTCAATATGGGCTATATACCATGGGCTGGCCTGGTCCTGATCCATTGGGCCAACATTATATCGGCCGGGCTAGATTGTGCCTGCTTGTAAGAAAATGGACGGAGAAAATTTAACCCGGCCCGGCTCTATCCAGGTCATGATGAGCTAGGACCAGGCCAGTCCATTAATATTTATCAGTTCGGACTTGGAAGAATTCTTTATTCTTTAATAAAACTCATGCACATGTTACCTTCCGTTCCACTGGTTTTACGTGGCCGTCGCTCCGCTCCCCATCGGACATGGATGCCATTCAAAGTTGGTGCTTGACCTGGTTGCCGTGAGCAATTAATGTTGGTAGTCAAGGACTTGTATTGGAATTTGTAAGCTGCTATACGCGAGCGTTTCATCTCTTACGCAACATATAATTTTTTTTTTTTGTTATCCAAGAATTTGGTTTATGTTTAAGCACTTGCTAGCACGCTTTTTTTTTTTTTTTTTTTTTGGCATCCATACTCGGTTTATATACTTGCTCTTACTGTTACATTCATGGAATAATTTATTTATTTTTTTTTTTTGGTAAATAAAAAGGGAAGGAGTTAGATCCCGGGCGTGGCTATCCCCAAACGGTCCCCCAATCCCAGCCAGGAAATGTTTGATATATCCCTAACTTTTTCACTATCACCGGTTAACAAGGGCTCCAGGATTATTTTATTAATTTTTATCTTTTTTTTGATTTTATTCCTGGACTATTTTTCTATTTTTTATTTTATTCCCGGACTTTCTCGTCGAAATATGTCCAAACCAAGACTCAAACGGGGTTATGAGAAAAGTCTCATAACATTTTCTATTTTTTATTTTATCCCCGGACTTTCTCGTCAAAATATGTCCAAACCAAGACTCGAACCCTTGCCAGGGGGTTGTGAGAAAAGTCTCACAACCAACTGCACTTTTCTCATAACCAACTGCGCCACTCACCAGTGATTATAATTTACCTTTTTCAGTTCTCATTTTTGCGGACCTGCTAACATTTTACAGGCATTGCAATGTATATAAATTCTTTGTTTCATGCTGAGAGTTCTAAGGTTCCTGCTATCAAGGTTTTAAATCCCGTGGACAAGGCTATCTTAATTTTTTCTTGGAACGGGATGTGTTGGTGTCCCGCCCCATCCCGACACTCAGGATAAGGAATGTTCCAAGGTATTGGGATACTGGGCTGCTAGTGGGATATCCTGTCTTGACACATGGAATAATATCCCATCCCGGAGTCCCACGAAATGTCCTACCGGGACCTGAATTCTTACCTACTACTATATATGGATGAGGATACTTTTCTTGATTTTTTATGCTTAGCATGTTGCTTTTTCTCTTGACTTGCAAGTTTAGGAAATCTTCAGGGATGTCACGAGAATTGGAGCACACATCTTTCTTCAGATATTAAATCCATAATTCGGGCTGGAGAATACTGTATCTGAACTTCTCATTCTGTTCAGTTTTCTTATAGCTTGCATAAGTTGTCTCTCAACACTATAAAATGCATGAGATAGATAGGTTTTTTAGACGAAGAGCAGAGATATGACCTGCAAAATTTTGTTTCAAATACCTTTTGATTATCTGAGGCTGCTACTGTGGTGTGACTGATGATGAATGTTTCCTTCATGTTAGGTTATTGTTATTGCTAATCATTAGCTTCTACATAGTGAATTATGTTGCCAAATTGCTCTCCTTTAGATCGTTGAACTTCATTTTGCACTAGTTTCCAACATTTAGATTTTATTTTGAGCCAATTTTTGATATTCTGAATGCAAGCAATTTAGAAAGCAATGTCCAAAATAATCTTATAGAAAAACCATCATTTGAGTAAGTGGTTTAAAGGTTGGTGTTTTCACTCAACGAAGATTTCAAAATACAAAGTCTTAGGTTCCCTTTCCATATTACTATAATATAAGCATACATCAGAGTTAGATCAACATATAGCAAATATATTATTCATTATAGTATATCAAACTCAAAAAACAACATCAACTCAAACAAACTATTCTTCTACAAATTCATCTTCAAACTCAAAAAACAACATCAAATTAAATAAATTATTCCTCCACAAATTCATCATCTTGGAACATATTTGAATCCACTGTTGATATCTCGAGACTAGCACCGTTATCTCTTCATCTAAAAGTTACAACCAATTAAAACTCAATTAAATAATTAATTTTAAAAAATAAATTAATGAACTAAAATTATAAAGTATATACAACAAATATAAAAGAAACATTACCAGCAAAATTTGGAACAAAGCCATGCAATCAATTTCGAGTGCAAATTAAAATTTGGATATTTTCTGGAAGTGTAGAACTTCTATATTTAGTGGGAACATGATCACCAATACTAAAAGTAGATTCTTATACCACTGTAGTAATTGGAATGCTCAATACATCACGTGCCATAATAGAGATAGTAGAAATCATTTTGCATTTGTCTTCAAATAATTGAGAACATCCAAATCATCATAATGGTCATAATCAAGTTTTGTTTCATCCAAATAAATATCCAATTTATTCTTGTCAGTGTGAATAACATTTTCATTCTTAAATATTTTAAACTCCTACGATATTTTAAACAAATGGACAAAAATTAAATGAAAGAAATAAGATATAATAATTAATATATGACTAGAAACAATTTAAAAGGTTGAGTTTTTAAAAAAATACAAAACTTACATTGAAGATTCTTGATTTCTTGTATTTACTTCCATTTCTAATTGGCCTGTGCAACAAGATAGACTCGTTAAATAATGAAGAAGTACTTGGTACATTGAAGTTGCTTGCATACTCTCCAAAAAGCTTCTCTAATTTCTCCTTCATAATTTTTACCTTTTCTTGAAAAGTTGAAGGGTCGAGCTTTGTATAACAAAATTTTAAAAAATCAAGCTTTATTCGTGGGTCAAGAATAGCTCTAAAAGCAAGCACTATACCATAATCCTTCCAATATTTGTCAAACTTCTCTTTCATCGTAGTAGCCATCTCCGTTATTACCTCATCATCATTGTATAAGTTCTCATTCAGCATACATTCAATTTTCCAAACTTGCATGAAATATAAGTTGGAGGTTGAATAAGATGAATCTAAGATCATGTTTGTTGTCTCATAGAATGATTCCAAGAATTCACATACATTGTCTCCCCTCCTCCACTCTTCATCTGTTGGGCAATATTTATAATTCCTATTAATCATCTGTAGAATATCAAAGGCTTTTTGATATTTGATTGCACTTTCAAGCATCAAATATGTTGAATTCCATCTAGTTAACACATCCAACCTTAAACTAATCCCTGTATTAATACTAACTTGCTGAACACATTCTTGAAATTTAATCATTCTCCTATCTAATCCCCTTACATAACACTTTCTCTTATTTTAAATAATACTTCATTGGCTACTTTTAAGCCTTCTTAAACAATGAGATTCAATATATAAGCAGAACACCGCACATGAAAAAATTCACTATCACACAATAAACTATTTTGCAAACGGAGATGGTTTTTCAAGATATCTTGCATATTATCACTAGCAGAAGTATTATCCAAGATAAGAAAAAAAATCTTTTTATCAATTCCCTATTGCTTTAAATAATTAAATATAGTTGCTTCCAATTCAACTCCAGTATGTGGAGGTTTCATACGACAAAAGTTAAGAATTTTATTGCATAATTTTCAATTTTCATCAACAAAGTGGGCAGTTAAACAAATATAATCCTTTGTAGTAGATGTTGTCCATATATCAAAAGTCAAAATACTCTATTAGGAATCTTAGCCATAACTTGCTTAAGCATCTCCTTCTCTTTGATATAAACTTTTTTGATATCAGAAACAACAGTATTTCTAGAATGCATTACTACATATGGATTTAAATAATTTTCCCAAACTCTAATCTTCTAGTATTCAACAAAAAAAAAAAGGCAAATCATGTTGAATTATAGCTTTTGCTAGCATTTGTCAATGAACCTTTTGATTTATCTTTCTTGACCTCATTTTTTCATCTTGATTGATGAACATTTGATCCACATCTTGATATGCAATTTCTTTACAGCTTGAAATATGATGAGTTAAATGTGAAGTCTCATAATTGATGCGAGTTTTAGGATTGGTACCAACTGCATATTCCTTCTACAATGATTGCAAGCTGCCCTTTCAACCCTTGTTTTATCTTTGCTAATTTTTGAGAAATATTTTCAAACCTTGATATTTCTCTTCTAATATTTTTAGAAGGAAGAGTTTCAGTAACTTCATCATCCAAATTATTAATAGTGGTATTCACGAACTTCATTATTTTCTTACAATCTAATAATTTAAATAAATCAATATAGCAAGTACCTTATTCAAAATCTAATACAGTAAAACACAGTAAACTTTAAATAATTAAATCTAAAACTATAAAATTATTTTAAAAAATAATTATAGCATAACTAATTTTTTTCATGTAATTTTTTATTAATTTTTTATTAATTTTTTATTTTATTTTTACTTTATTATATTTGTATATTATGTACTAAATTATTGATTAATCTCACGGTACCATATATTATATTCATGCATTTGTACAATTGTACGGTGTATTGATGAATATCGAGTATACTATATATTGATATTGTAAGTTTGTAACATTGGTTATTGACTTATTGATTAATCCCCTAACATTTGTACTATATATTGATGAATATCGAATGTATCGTATGTTGGTTGTTGATTGATTCCCAAGTTCAGCAAATATCATAATTATATCCATAGATGGTCATAAAATATTAAAATTTTAAATATTTTTTTACTCTTTTTTAAGTTTTCTTTGTTTTTTTTATTTTTTTTACTAAAAGGAAGTGGCACGATCCCTTGATAACATATCAGAGCTGACAAAGCATAAGATAAATCCCTTTCACCATGATCCGTGCAGGATCAATTATTTTTTGTTTTTTATTTTACTGAAGGAAAGTGGCCAAATGGGGATAAATTGTAATTATAACTTCATTAGCTTGAATCTTTGTAGACACACATGGAGAGGATGGCACGGAGGACTTCCAAAAAGGTATAAATTGTAATTATAACTTCATTAGCTTGAATCTTTGTAGACATCACATGGAGAGGAGGATGGCATGGAGGAGGACTTCCAAAACGGTAGCCGGTGGGAGATCGGACATCTGGGTGGGGCAAAGTCGGAGATCGGATATCCGGGTCGACATCGATGCAGCGACTATAGAGGAAGAAAAACCATTCCGGTGAGCCCTCCCAGTAGGCTGGCACAATGACGACGGCACCCCCCCCGATCCCTGTCTCTAACTCTCCATCGAGAGAAAAATAAAAAAAAAGGGATTGAGGAATGAGAAGTCCTCACCGCCAAACAGCCGAAATTTGGTTGTGCTTGTCTCGATGCCAACGTCGCTTCTCTCCTCCACCACCCCTTTGTCACCGTCGGCGTCACCGTCGCCACCGCTTCTTCTCGAAACGTCGCATCGCGATCTCGCGGAAGAACGGCCGAACGGATGGGGTTCTAGCCTTCTAGGGTGGGGTTCTCACTTCCCCGTTCGAGACAATGTCCTGGAGTTCTGGCCGGCATCACCGTCGCCACCGCTTCTTCTCCTTCGCTGGATGATACCGTCGCCACCGCTTCTTCTCCTTCGCCACCGGAATGGGAGAGCTCTGATGAATCAGAAGTGGAAACGTCATGTAGCGGTCTCATGGAAGAAGAACGGTCGAATGGGTGGGGTTCTCACCTCTCTGTGATCCCGTAAGTGTTTAATGTTTAAGTTTAATAAAATTATCTTTCGAGTCCGATTGGCCCGGACCGACTTCCCGACGTTTTTCTAATATTTTTTTTTAAAAAAAATTATGGCCCACGAGCTGACCCGGCCCTAATCCAATTCAGTCCATGAACTACAAAGGCCGGGCCAAAAAGTCCAATCACATAAATGGACTACCTTTTTTCAGTCCGATCCATATCATTTATAGGATTAAATGGACTAGCCCATGAACTCTAGCCTATTTTGACCGGTCCTTGACATGGAAGTTTAGACGCATGCAACAGGTCTCCCGACAGCATCACACTCAAAATTTTAAGGGTTCACTCATGGAGCTAACTTCGATTAATGGAAGTTCCTCGGCCTAAGCAAGTAAAAGTATATAAAGGAACAGATCCTGTTGCTTGCTTTTGTGCATTGAATTTATTAAAGTTTTAAACATCTCCGATCTTTAAAGAATGACTTACAAATAACAACGCAAGAAACTATTTTGATTTATTTTGATCAGTTTAAGACCACAATATTTAAACATCAATGGAACTGATACATTACTTGCATTATTTTTGTTGATAACATGTAATTTTCATCATTTGGCGATGCTTTTGTTCTAGATTATACCAAGTAGCTACGATTATTTATGTCCAAGAACAAAAGCATCACCAACCGTTGGAGGGAATTAAACAAAATGTCCATGTCCCATCTCAAACCACCGTAACTTCCCACCGCAGTCCCTTAACGTTCTCATCGGCGGCAATTTACTAATATAAAAGTAGAACACAATAACATGGAAGCAGACAAAAACCATTGCATTAGTCCTTAACTCACATGACAAATAGTTATTATTTGAACCCATGGTATAAGGTAGCAAAAGCATCACAGTGGCAAATGCTTCAACCGGTGAAAGCAAAAGGCTAGATATTGCACCGCTGACCTAACAAGCTACTTCACACCACACTCAAGCATTAAGCATTAACTTTGGGTGCCCATCCAGCGATCACATGCTCCTTTGATGGCTTGGTCTTTACAAAGGATTCCCGATTGAAAAGCAGCTGGACAAATTACAAATTGAGAATGTTGCATTAAGACTTTTACATAAAATTAATACCTAATGAGACATAACTAGCATATGGCACCACAACAACAATTCACATGTTGGAATAAGCAAAAGCACATTTCTTCATCGAGGGAACTTAAATCCTAAAAAGTGAGATCAAATATGAGAGAAATAATCAAGTGTGGAATAACATGAACAGAAACCAAAGAACCCAGGCAATATATTCTCTGAATTAGCAGCAATAACAAATCCACAAACTCCATGAAGATATTTTAAAAATACACATTTCTTTCTTAACTAGTCATTCTAATGGTAGACATGGCTAATAGCTTGTACAGCTAGCCTGTTTCCACTGAAGTAGAATGACTAGGTTTAAGAAAATGCCGTGTCAGTTCCCTCAATAACATGCATAGCTTTAAGATATGTCATCAGCTTGCCTCTAGTCCTATGCTGCATGATTTTTTCCCCGAGCCGGTCCATAGCTCAAAAAATTTCATTTTCTTTTATTAGAACAGACAATTTCTAACGAATGAACCCATGGATGACAATCTCTAACAGCCACTTTCAGTTTGAGAATACTGCAATTATTTATGTTGTGAGTCTTTACAGAGGCAACATAACAGCTAAACACTGCAGGCTAAATCATCCTATCACCAACAGCCCCATCTTTCCTCAAAAGTAAAGCAATCATTCAATACACCCCCCCCCCCCAACCCACACATCTCAAGCATAATTATAGAGAGTCCTAGGAGCTTATCCAGCATGGATATGCATCAAATTGAATTAGTCTTGAGAGAAAGACCAACAACACAGTGAACCCAATTAGCTGAACAATTGATGAGACTATGAATAACAATAAAAAGCATGAAGTCATGGAAGATCGTTGCTCAATTTTTACTAAAGATAATACCATTCAGCATCACATAAAACACTCCACCGGGGAATAAAAGAAGAAAAAAAACCACAAATCTAAGGTGCTGATGATGGGCATTCCGTTTTGATCACTACAAAGTGAAGGATAAGACTAAGACCACAAGACTTGATGTAACAGAATCGGGATGAGCCATAAATGACAACTCTAAGACAAGAAGTCGCCACATAAAGGTCAGATAGATGCACACAATGAACTATACCTCTTGTCAAATCACCCCAACCTCCTACACATTATGACAATAGGCGAGGGTTTGAAATACCGTAGTAGTGGATCATACTGTCACCACCTGGTATGGTATGTACCATCATGTGCACTTGTTTCTACTCATGATTTAACAATATATCCCAGTACACAGTACAGTACGATACTAGTACACCCTTGATATGCCTCAGTACAGGAGTATTATACTGAAGTATAGTCTGTTTTTCAACCCTTGCTAATGATCCAGGCTTATGACAAAAGGCACATGCCTTGATGTACACTAGAAAATTCAAGAAAATCATGATGGCCATCTCGAAAAGCAAATGCTTCTGATGCAATTTTTTTTAACTAATTAACACAACTTGATGAGAACAAAAATAGCAGACTCAGTGAATAGATCTACCAGTCAAAGTCAAGTTCACAAATGCCTATAGATCCCCCAGACCGTCAATCTTCAAAGATCAATACAGACAATATTTAAGAAAACTTTAGAGAACACTAAAAATTTAATGCCTTTAATCATTATATGGTAATTAAGCATGGGAAAGTAAGAAACAATAAAGAACACAAAAAAATATCCTAATTACAACGTATGATAAGAGAGGAGAATTAGAACTGGTTGGTAATTATTGATTAAAGATAATCTTATATAGTGCAAGATCTAGAAAAAAGGACCGCATGCCAAGAGAAATTCCACAAAAGACAACCAAATTCAATTATTACCAATGATTCTTTCATCAAGAACATGGTCAGCATAGAAGTCCTGATGGAGAAGCTAAAATCAGTTTCGAAAGAAAAAGGATCTAGAGGATTAGTAAAAGGCCACCAAAATAAACCATAGCTAAATGAGAAGCAGCTTATGAGATCAAGGTTACACACTCCATCCTAAAAAGACACCATAACCAGAAATACACATTTCTGAACACTAATAAGGCTGATAGTAATGCAAATACAGAGATTATGACCGAACTCGAAATGCAATGCTTAGACTTAACAACAACCTAAACAGAATAAAATGTGCTTGAAGGACAGATGTGCAGCATTAACCACTGAGGTATTGCCAGAAAGAAGCCTTTGCAGTGAAAATTTAAAGATTAAAAACAATGTACGAGACAAAGAAGTCAACCAGAGATAGACGTTGAACAAATAAAGTTCCGGAATGTTTTGTTCATACCTTCATGTAAGCATGAACATGTGTCAAATTTTCTGGCATCTTCCACCCTTTAAAATGATCGAGGACTATCTCAAGATGGAACAACTTAGGTGCCAAACTTAAGTCAACTGCAGAAATATTTTCACCATTAACATATGGGCCCTGCCAGCATCAGAGCACAATCACGATTTGCCAGTTTTGAAGAAGTGGTAACAGGCTACCATAAATAGTTAGAAAGAAATATTTAAATGCATGAAGTCCAAGTTGTAGATGCATACACGTCTTTTTATGGCCTTAAGCATTCAAACTAGCCCTACAATGGAGGGGAAGAGAGAGAGAGAGAGAGGAATCAGAAAGGCCAATATTTTACATGAGCTTTGAGATGCTCATCCAGTGCACGCAATTCATCAAGCAATGTCTGTTCCGACCCGTCATTGGGATCCTTGCTTTTCAAGAACTTGACAAAAGACGGGAATATTTTTGATCCCCTGAAGTGAATATAGAAAAAGTTAGATGGTTGAATGGTTGAATATCCAGTGCTAAAAAACTGAAGCACTGGAAATATTTACTAAACTTTGATGTTCTGAAGCAAGCAGCACAAAACACTTTAGAAGGGAAGGTATGTTTCTAAGTGAATAAGAATATCAGGAAAAGGAATTATGCATACCCACTTGTTTCAAACCCTAAAAGGATTCCAGTTTCTTCATCCAATTGTCCCAATAAGTATCAAGTTAGTTCAGAGAAGGAAGTATGAACAACTTGTTTACAGCTATGATCCGGACTCAGATGTTCATGCGTAACTTTTTTAATCTTGGAAAGAAGCTCCTCTTCATGCTCACAAGCCACACCTAAAGATTAATAGCACAAAGAACATGGTAATTTATTTTTCCCCAATCACAAGGCATAACCTCCTGATGCTCACAGACCATGCCTACTAAGGAGAACTACTTGATGATTTCTTTCATAATAAGGGTAACCAGATAAAGGCATGAATCTACTTGGTAGAACGAATATCTACCTATTCTGCCAGGCACAGCATCTAGCATCATCACACATTAAGAAAATTTATAGAACAAATCCATTTCTTCTTATTTGATTTCTCTCTCCATCACTGACCTCCTCTCCTCCACTTATACCTCATCAAGGCTCCCATAAATAAAGGGCTTCACATATTAAGGAATAATGACCTGTCAGACATTAAGCAGACATTTATTCCATAGGTTTATTAGCTGAAAGAAACATTCATCTCACAGAAATCCAAAACTAACAAAAAAAAAACAGGGAAGGCAGCTTAATCTACAACTGTCTGTAGTTTTCTAATTATTTGCCAGAGAACCTTAACGTTTAACTGTTGCATGATCCAACAAAACCACCTACATATTCTTTCTTAAAAACTTGGACAGCTAATTTCTATATACATATACGTATTTTTTAATTTTTCACTAAAGGTTAATATCTTTGTTTAGTAGTACAGGATTGGGAAAAGGATTAGCAGTTTTCTTCCTTCCCCTTTAATCAACTAACGAACAACAAAGTCAAATGCACAAATTAAATTTCTATATGGATGCTGAGAGACTAAAAAACATTATCAAATTTAGTTACAGAGATTCTTCCCTTCAAATTTTTGGCAACAAAAAGAACTCTTGCATAGGACATAACGATGAAAGAATATAGAGCCCAGATTTTTGCATAACGTATAAAAATTTTCCTTCATATTAAGTAAAGATCCAAAAAGATATCTTACATAAGAACTTCTGTGCAATCCTCTATGCAACTTATCTCTGTTCAACCAAGTAAGTTCTTATTCTTCTTCTTCTTTTTGTGTGTGTGTAGTTATGTATCCTTTGATCTAGCTTCACACTTCGTGCAAATAGCCATTGTCAACATATTGAGAAAACGTTACTAGCTCTAGAGGTCTACTGAGACATCGTACAAGTATTCCACCAAAGCAAATTTGAAAAGCAAGCATTTGCTAAAGAGGTGCAAGCAAAACTTGACTAATGGAAAATATTTACAACAGGTGAGAAGATTCATTGATCGGTGGACATTTACATCATGTCACCCAAAACATGTTTTGCTCAAATACATTTCTAAATTGCTCGACTTAATGTAATCGTGAAGCATTTTCATTATAATGTTTGCACCAAATTACGCTTCCTATTAGCAACAAGAGATTGAACCTGTTGTGGCCGAACCAAAGTATCTTGATGCACCGTTGAGTCACACCCAACCAGGCTCCTAGCGAGTCCTGCAAAACAAACCCACTCACCGAAGGATTTCCAGTGGAGGACACTCCGATGCTTAAGTCAGCAAGGGTCCGGATAATAGATAGAGAAAATGGGCAAGAAATGATAGAACACTTCAGTTCGCTATTCTCACTTACTTCCGAAGGTTCCTATTTACCTGTATTTATAAGTATGGGCCTTAATAAAATTTAGTTGAAAGAACCTCTGGCAGTTAGTTAACCCTTGCCTGTTATAACGGTAATTGATTATTCTGGTAGAGCAACTACCTCTTCTTGAGGTTGATCGGCACTTAGGTGTCAGTCGGCCTGTAAAGGCTAGTCAGCTCTTTCGAGCCAATCGGTTCATAGGCGTTGGTTGGCCTTTATGGGCGAGTCGGAGTACCAGATTTGTATAAGTAGCCGGCCGATTGGCGCCTCATCAATTTTTTTGGGCCTGACACAGCCTTTTGTTCATTCTTCAAGCCTGTTATGGCTTTTTATGGATTAAGCGGATCGGCTTATCACAACACTTGCCCCCTACTCTCAATTTTCAAGGTCTATTTAGTGCCTTGAAAAATGAGAGTCGATAGTGATTTTTTTTTTTTGGAGAGAGAGAAAGAAGATATTCTTCAGTAAAGAGAGAGAAAGAAGAAATTCTCCAATGATGACGAATCTCGGATTCAGCTAGCAGCTTTGATTCGCCATTCTTGGGGCATAACGCCCTTGCCAGGTGTTGAATTCTCATTGGCGAGGAAGTTATCACTCGGATCTCGAGATCATATCGATCGGGACTATTAAACTCACACGAATTCGAAATCATACCCATCGTCGTCTTTTCACTTCTGCCGACCAACTTCTCACGGATCGATACTATCATATCAGCTTCAGTTGGTTGGGATCTGCATACGTGGCATGATCAGAGATGATTCTCATGGCTCAAGGAAGAGATCATGACCGTCGGTGCCCCTATATAAAAGGCCTTCCTCCTCAAGGGCCAAATCTTTTCCACCATTTTCGTCTTCATCCTTTGGAAAGTCTTTGTCTTCGTTCCAGTCTTCTCTCCGAATTCTTCCATTTCTTCTAGGTCAGACCCTGTTCTTCTTTCATGGAAATGGTTAGGTCTTTAAAGGTCCCAGCCACCGGTAAGTCTTCTACCGATAGGGGCGAAGGCGAGTCCTCCGGCACCCAACATCTTCCTAAGCCGAGAGGTCCCCATTATAAGGAAGAGCTAAGACCGGATTTCATTAGGAGTGTCTAAACTGAGTCTAGGTTGGCCTCCCTGCGGAATTACTACAAGATTCCGCAGGATTTACCTATCTTCATCCCTCACTCCAGTGAGAGGATAAATCGACCTCCTCCCGGGTCCATAGCTATGTACGAAGAACAGCTGAAGGCTGGTCTTCGTTTTCCTCTTCATCCCGTCCGACTTTTTAACCTTTATCACATAGTTCCAACGTAACTGACTCCGAATAGTATTTGGATAATTTGTGCCTTGTTCTTTGTCACGACTTAAGCATAGCACCTAGAACTTTATTCAGTTCCTTCTTCGTCCTGAAGGACTTCCATGGTCAAGGGTGGTGGGTCATCAGCCCCCGCCCTGGTCGGAGATTCATAACACGACTTCCATCTGCCATTCACGGATGAAAGCCTTGCTTTTTCTTCCTTCTGTCCACACAACCCTGGGGGTTCAGCACCGAATGGAAGGAACTCCGTCTGACCCCCAACGACGAGAAGAAGGTCATCATGGCCGATAAGGAGGACTTCGACACACTCTCCAAGGTTGAAGTCCCTCCGATGAAGGAACTGTTGAGCGAGGAGGGCCTTTTCCTCGCTCAAATCAATACTTCTTCCTTAGGTATGTCCCGTCGATCATATTGTTGTCTTCTCTTATATTTTCTTTTTCTCTTTGACTGATCTTTTTTGTTGCTTCTCTTTTCGCAGACAAGAAAATAAAACCGGACACTCATAAACTCCGACAAGCTGTCAGAAAAAGGGTGACGGTAGCTTCTTCAGGCAAGTGAGAGAGCCGGAAAAAAGCTCGCGCAAACATAGCGACTCCTTCGAGCACTCCAGAAGTTCCAATCGAGGGGAGTACACCGATAATAATTCGGTCGACATCCAATGACGATGACGTTCCTCTGTCAGAACTTCATCCAAGGGTGATTCCAACTGAACAGCTGACAACAACTCCAGAGGCTGAACCTTCATCCGCGTTTGATCGTCGAGATAAGGGTAAGGCCCCGGCAATCGATTCGATACCTGAATCGTAGGCAAGGCTCGAGGCACAAGCAAACGAAGACCTCATCAATTTTTGTCTTCGTCAACAATACGAGGTTCGACAACCCCAACTTAGCTAGGGTGATGCTAAAGGCCACCATCCTCGAGATTGGAAGGCTACTAAAGCTCGCCACCTAAAAGACATCTTTACCACCATCTATCCGAACACTCTCAAGGTATGCGAGATCTCCTTTTCATGTCTTCCTTCTGTAAATCATAATATCTTTACTAATCTTAATTGCTCCTTGTTGGCAATTTATACACGAAATCTCCTTGATAGAAGAGAGCATCAAGGGGTTTGTCGACCCGAGCAAAAGTCTCCGCAATCAGCTGGAGTCGGTAAGGGCAGAAAAAGAAGTAGCAAAAGAGCTTAAGGCGGCCATGGAGCAGAAACTGGACAAAAGTGTCGCCACCACCCTTTCACTGAAGAAAGGGTTGAAGGCGGCCCAAAAAATAGCCGAGCTAGAAGCCAAACTTAAAAAGAAGAAGAAAAAACTATGCTCAGCAGAAGTTTTAATCAAAGGTCTTCAAAAAGGCTGAAGTGAAAAAAAGGGCTGAATTGGCCAAACACGACCGAGCAGAAGGCAGAACAGGCCAAACAACAAACTCTTCAAGCCATAGAAGAGTATAAAAAGTCTGCCGCTTTTGAAGACGAAATGAATGAAGCACGAGTAGAAAGCTACAACATAGGCTTTAAAGACTGCTTGGAGAAGGTGAAGAAGTTATATCCCAACCTTGATGTCTCCAAGATAACACTAGATGAGGCCAACGAAGAGGATGAGGCGAATGAACAGGCCAAGGATGCACCTGTCCAAGATACAGTCACTCCTGTTCCAACTTCTGACCCGGCCGAAGAAGACTAATGTACCTCTTTTTTTTTATACTTCATGTAAAAAATCAAATTTCTTTCCAAAGTATGTAGCGACTCTTTTCATATGAATGAAATCATCTTTTTTTCCAACTGATAATGTCTTTGTAACACGTTCTCTCAAATGTGTGCTTGAGAAAATTCTCTACGCATGAACTTGTCGGCTTTTCATACCTTATATTTGTCTCGGGATAGCTTTTGCTGAGTGTTGTGCCATCGAAATAATGGTTCCATTCATTCTCTTTATGGGACATAATGACCAAGTTAATCTGGCTAACCTCCCTTTTCTTTTCTTTTTTTAATATACCGATGTGGTGTGCTAGACCAACTCTGTTCGTCGGATGTGAGTCAGTGGATTAGGCCAACCCGGGTATTGTCGGACATACTGATTAAGTTGACTGGCTGGCCAACTCTTTACTTGTCGGATACACCGATTGAGTCGGCTAGTTAGGCCTACTCTTCATTTATCGGATACATCGATTGAGTCGGCTGATTGGGCCTACTCTTCATTTGTCGGATATACCGATTGAGTCGGCTTGTTAGGCCTACTCTTCATTCAAGAGAACTGAATATGGAGAAGATGAAGAGCCCTTTATTGATAATACTTACGAAGATTTTCTACATTCCAGGATTGGGCCATCCGGTAGCCATCCAGACTTTCGATCTGGTAAGTTCCGGATCATATCGCTTTAGTGATCCAATAAGGACCTTCCTAGTTGGGGGCAAGCTTTTCTTGCTCTATAGACTGAGATACTTTGGCTCTTCGCAACACAAGATCTCCGGGTTGGAAAGTTCTAGCTTTAACTCTTGAGTTGCAGTATCGGGCGACTCTCTGCCGACATACTGCCATTCTTAGCTATGCCTGAAGTCTTGTGCCCTCAAGTAGGTCCAAGTCGGCTCTTCTTTGGTATGAATTATCCGGCTCTTTAAAATGATCGGTCCTTCTAGATCGGAGAATAATTTCTACCGGTATCATGGCTTCGCTCTCGTAAGTTAGGTTAAATGGTGAATCTCCTGTTGTAGATCGAGGAGTTGTTCGGTGTGCCCAGCGAATTGAGTTAAGCTCTTCGATCCAGAGTCCTTTCACTTCATTTAGCCGAGTTTTCAAATCATGAAAAATTGTCCAATTGGTTACCTCAGCTTCACCATTTAATTGAGGATGTCCGACCGAAGTCAACTTGTGAAGGATATGGTACTGGACACAGAAGTCTTTAAATTTTTTATTGTCAAATTGCGTCCCGTCGTCAGTGATAATGGTATAAGGGATTCCGAACCGGTAGATCACATAATTTTGGCGAAGTTTTCGATTTTTTCTTCAATAATATGGACTAAAGGTTCAGCTTCAATCCATTTGGTAAAGTAGTTGATAGCAACTATCAGAAATTTTCTTTGATCGAAAGTCGAAGGAAAAAGGCCAAGGATGTCTATTTCCCACTGAGCGAATGGCCAGGGGACGATCAATTGAGTCAGCTGACTTGCAGGACGCCTCTGAATGTTGGAGTACCTATGGCATTGGTCGCATCTTCTCACGAAATCGGCAATGTCCTTTTGGATGGTCGGCCAATAATATCCTTGACATATAATTTTGTAAACCAAAGATCTGCCTTCTAGATGATCACCACATATGCCTTCATGGACTTCTCTTGAAGCGTAATCGATATCCGAAGGTCCCAAGCACTTTAGTAGAGGTTGTGAGAAGGATCTCTTATAGAGATTCCTTTCCAAGATGACGTATTGAAAGGCCGTCCATCAGAGTCATTTGACTTCGGTGGTATCTTCTGGTAGAGTTCCTTCGGTCAGGTATTTAGTGATCAGGTCCATCCAGCTTAATTCTTGCACAACTTGATGTATCTCCGAACTTTCTCCAGTTGTAATGCTAGAAAATTCCATATATTCAATAAAAGTCCGACCCAAGGAATCAGGCATTGTTGTAGCCAATCAGGATAATGCATCGACTCGAGAATTCTCAGTTCTTGGAACATGAGCGATGTCAAGAAATTCAAATTGAGTCACAAGGTCCCGTACCTTCTCCAAATATCTGGCCATTGTCGCATCTCGGACTTCAAAGTCTCCTTTGACTTGGTTTACCACCAGTTAAGAATCCGAGAATACCTTCATCTTCCGAACACCCAACTCGTTGGCAACTCTGAGTCCTGCCAAAAGGACTTCATATTTGGCTTGATTGTTAGATGCCCAGAAAGAGAAACGGAGAGCATCTTCCACTACCTCTCCATCGGGGTCGGCTATAATTAGTCCAGCTCCGCAACCAGAAGAATTAGATGCTCCGTCCACATGAAGGATCCGTGCGGAATCGGAGTCTTCAGTGTCTTCAATAGATATCCGACTTTCCTCTTCTCTATTACTCCAAGTGCATTTGGCGATGAAGTCGGCCAACACTTGGATTTTCATTGCTGGTCGGAGTTGATATGTGATATCGAATTTTCCTAACTTGATGGCCCATTTAGCAGTCCTGCCAGAAATGTCGGGGCATTGCAAGATGGCCTTTAATGGTTGGTCCGTCAGCATGGTAATAGGATGAGACTGGAAATATGGTCTCAGGCACTTTGCTGCTATCACCAAGACATATATTAATTTTTGTACTTTCGGATATCTCACCTCGACGTCATGCAACATCTTGCTGGCATAATAAATTGGCTTGTAGATGCCATCGGAGTCCTTCCTACCAAGCACCGAGCTGACAGCCTCATTCGAAACGGCGAGGTAAAGATATAGTCTCTCCTTTTTCAGATTTTGAGAGTAGAGTCGGATTGATCAAGTATTCCTTCAGCTCTTCGAAAGCTCGTCGGCAATCTTCTGACCATTCAAAACTTCTTGTTTGTCGTAGGGCTATAAAAAAATGAAGGCATCTTTTTGCCAATCGAGAGATGAATCGACTTATAAATGCGATCCATCCGGTCAACTGTTGAACCTCGTTTTTATTGGAGAGATACATCATATCTAGTATTGTCCAGATTTTTTTCGAATTGGCTTCTATTCCTCGGTTCGTCACCAAAAAACCAAGAAATTTTCCTGAAGTAACTCCGAAGACACGCTTGGTCAGATTGAGCTTCATTTGATATCTTCGTACTACTTCGAAGGCCTCCTTAAGATCTTTGATGTGATCGTTGGCCTAGATGCTCTTTACAATCATGTCGATGACAAACACCTCTATGGTTTTGCCAATCTATCTTTCAAAAATTTTGTTGACCAACCACTGGTATGTTGCTCCAGCATTTTTTAATCTGAAAGGCATTATCTTATAACAGTATAGCCCCCTGCCGGTGACAAAAGCCGTCTTCTCTTCGTCTTCAGGATTTATCCGAATTTGATTATAGCCGAAGAAGGCATCCATAAAGTTTAGGAGCTTATGTCCTGCGGTGGCGTCAACAAGTTGATCAATCTTGGACAAAGGGAAACTATCCTTTGGACAAGCTTTGTTGAGATTGATATAGTCGATGCAGATTCTCCACTTGCCGTTTGCCTTCCACCATCACCACATTGGTGAGCCAATCTGGATAATGAACTTCCCTTATGAACCCTGCATCAAGGAGCTAAGTGACCTCCTCATTGATGACCCTCTATCTTTCTTGAGCAGAATTTCTTTTCTTCTACCGAACCGGCTGAAACCCGGGATCAACTTTCAGTTGATGAATAATGACTTCAAGAGAAATCCCCAACATATCGTTGGCCGACCATGCAAAGATATCAGCATTCCTCTGCAAGAAATTGATCAGTCTTGTCCTCATGTCTTCGTTGAGCAGACTCCCAATGTATACGGCATTAGTCGGATCATCTTTGGTAAGAGGTATGGAGACGATTCTTTCGACAAGTTCTCCAAACTTTTTTATTCGATCTCGTGGGTCCATCTGCTCTGGTGTCATTCTGTCGACTGGTTATTGATCTTGAATCTTCAGGCATTGCCGAGCTATCCTCTGGTCTCCTTTCATTTCTCCGATTCCATTCTTAGTCGGAAATCTTACCAGCAAGTAGTAGGCCAAGACAATTGCTTAAAATTTGTTTAAGGCTGATCATCCTAAAATGGCATTATACGTAGAAGATGTGTGGACGACCATAAAGATGATTGGAAGTGTTTTCTATGAGGATTCTGTCCCGATGGTTACAGTGAGAGTTATCTCTCCTTCCATTCCTACCTGATTTTCTCTGAATCCGGTAAGGGGTACTGAGGTTCTTTGTAACTTATCTCTTGATAAATTCATCTTAAAAAAAGCATCATAGAGCAAGACCTCGATCAAACTTCCATTATCCACCAAAATTTTTTTTACATCATAATTTGCAATGATGGTGGAGACAACTACAGGGTTATCATGGATACTTGAATTCCATGTAAGTCGTTGTCGGAAAAGCTAATGACATTGCTGCTTCAGGATCTTTTCCGAGCATTTTCTCCTTCAAAGTTCGATCGGCGATGTAACATACCGACCATTTCGGCGGTGGGTCGTTGATTGGGAAGCTCCGCATCATCAGTGATTTGCCTTGGGGCAGCCACCTCAACTGGACGATCCTGATCGTAGACGTACTTTTCTAGGTACCCACGTTTGATCAGGCCTTCGATCTCGTCTTTCATCTGGATGCATTCTTCTATAATGTATCCATGATCCTTGTGGAACCGGCAGTATTTGGCCTTATTGCGCGAGGCTGGAGAGCTCGCATCAGTCAGGATCTTTGAAGAAAGCTCTTCTTTTTTATCTCCATTAATATCTTCTCTTGGAAGAGACAAAAGAGTGTAGATGTCGAACTTGCCGATCTGAGGTTTGCCGACGGGATTCTTCGGCTTTGGGCTTTGTTGCTGGGTCGACATATTATCGATGCCGAAAAGTCGTAATTCGTTACCTTTTGGATTCTTCTTTGAAGCAGGCTTCCTTTTAGCTTGGCACCGACTTGTGGCTTGTTCTTCAGCTTGCGCGTAATTCTGCGCGTGCCCCAGTAATTCAAAATAGTTGGTGAAAAACTTTTTGTCCAGAGAGTAAATTTAGATGGTCAGAGTTTCTTTTTCATGACAGACATGACGGCGTGCTCGTTGAGATATGGGATTTCCAGCATGGTAGAGTTGAAGCGGGCCACATAATCTTCCAAAGTCTCGCCGTCCTACTGTTGGATAAAAAAGAGACTGTCCGAATTGCACAACATCTTTCGACTGGTCCTGAAATGAGCTACAAAAAAATTTTCTAGTTGATCAAAAGAATGGATGATACCTGGCCGAAGGCTTGAATACCACATCTGTACGGCTTTCTTAAGGGTTGTTAAAAAAGCGAGGTAGTGGAGGGCGTCAATTGCTCCCTGAATTAATATATGGGCTCTAAAGCTATCCAAATGATCAAGAGGATCAGAGATTCCATTATAAGACTCCAGCTGGGGGATTTTGAAGTGGGACAAAATCTTTTCTTCCATAATTCTTCTATAGAAGGGTGGCCCTGAATCATAGGCCATCAATCACTCGTCGCTTCTCCGTCGGTCATCGAGTTTGACGACCTACAATTCCAACTTCCGAAATTTTCTTTCGAAGCTGTCATGCCGCCAAGTTCCCTTGCTCCGGTAGGAGCTTCTTGGGATAGAGTCATCAAAAGATACAAAATAAGATCTTGAACGTTTCTCCCTGAGCCAATTCTTCCTACACTCAAGGAGTCGAGAATCTTGTTGCAAGGAAGAACGCTGATTTGGAGAATGACGACGCCGAGAACAATGGCTTGGTTCTTGGCATCGAACTTCTTGCAAAGGAGATCGCCGGCTGCACTTCGAGGCGACCAATCGTAGCTGCCTACTGATCGCTATCTTTTGAAGGTTTTGAACAGCGACGGTCAGAGCTTCCATTTTATCTTAAGAGGACGCCCATTTGGTATCATCCCATACTCATTGTAAGGGCGACATCCTCACCATCTATGGATGGATCGTTCTTCTTGGATGATGGGCAGCCTCTTCCAGCCGATGTATTCTGTACTCTTCCTTTCACTATTTCCTCTTTCAAGATTCTTTTCAAGATATTAATTCTTGATCCCTTCCTTTACCGCCAATTTGTTGTGGCTGAACCAAAGTGATCTTGATGCATCGTCGAGTCGCACCCAACCAGGCTCCTGACAAGTCTTGCAAAACAAACACACTCAAATTTTTGGTGGGAGACACTCCGATGCTTAAGTCGGCAAGGATCCGAATAACAGATTAAGAAAATGGACAAGAAATGATAGAACACTTCAATTCGCTATCTTTACTTATCTTCGAAGGTCCCCATTTACTGGTATTTATAGACATAGACCTTAACAGAATTTAGTTAAAAGGATCTCTAGTAGTTAGTTCCGTTAGAAACTAACTTGTACCTGTTATAACGGTAATTGATTATTTTGATAGAGCAACTACCTCTTGAGATTGGCCAGTACTTAGATGTCAGTTGGCCTGTAAAGGCTAGTTGGCTCTTCCAAGCCAGTCAGCCAATAGACGTTGGTCGGCCTTTATGGACGAGTCGGAGTACCAGATTTGTATAGGTAGCTGGTCGATTGGCGCCTCATCAACTTTTTTGGGCCTGACACAGCCTTTTGTTCATTCTTCGAGCCCATTATGACTTTTTATGGGTTAAGCTGATCGGCTTATCATAACAGAAGCCAAATTTGCTTCAAAGCCAGTGAAATTATACATAAACCACCAGGATGTCAAAAGCCTCAAAGTAAAACCTGATCCTTCAAGTTTAGGACAGACGGTCATTCCTCGGTGATTCCCACTCATTCTGTAGCCTGGACTTTTACAACAATAAATTTAGTGGTTCTTCATCTATTATTGTTCACTTGAAGCTTTAAGGCCTTAATTCAAGGCATCCAATTGAATCTTAAAATACAACCGTAGAGGGTCTATAAAAAAGTATTTTTTAAGAGAGAGAAGATATTGTTTACTCTAAGGTCTTGTTGATGCTGAACCTCCGCCGACCGGATAGAGTGGTTCCTTCGCTGAATTACCGTCGACCGGAACCTGCAAAACAGATCCCTGACCGGAGATTTTCCGGCGAGGGACACACCAATGCCTAAGTCAGAAAAAGCTCAGGCAGCAACAGAATGGAGAGTTTTTGAAAACAAGGAGGGAAAAGAGAAATTCTAAAATGCCAGGAAAAAGAGAGAAGATCCCCTGAGTGTCCCCTCTTACCAGTATTTATAGGCTCCAACGTAACCACTTACAGTTATGGAGGTTGACGAACGCAACCACTTCATAACTGTAAGTAGTGACTGTCGGAAAAACCATTACACTCGGGATTTGTTCAATCTGAGGTTTCGGATCATGTGAGTGATTGCAACAACCCAAACAGATTTTAACTGTTGTCCAAGAAACACACATGCTCCAAAATCCTCTTTCTTTAAACATAGATCCAAAGTGAGCTTTACATTTTCTTTAGTAGCACTCCTGAAGGGAATATTAGTTTCGCACTTCGGAATTTTCTAGATATAACAAAAATAAATACTTACAGTCTCCGGATTATATTGAAGGAATAAAGCCGAAGATTTTCGCACTGGAGGTCAAGTCTTCAGATCAAGGTAACTGTACGAAGCCGAAGATATAGAGTAAATGAACCTGGCTTAAAACCATAGATAAGGGTGTTAGGCTAAGTTTTCGGATCAAGGTGGATATACGAAATCGAAGATATTAAACATCGTCTTCGGACTGAGATAATAATATGAAGCTGAAGATTCAGAGTTAATAATATCCTTCGGGACAGATAAAGCCAAAGATATTAAGCATTATCTTCGGGCCAAGATAATAATACGAAGCCGAAGACCCTTTGCCAACTGATTTGACCAATAAACCAAAAGAGAAAAATTAAAATTGGTCCAGAAAGTGGTCCAATAATTAATTGAAATAAAAATTGGGATATCATAACAGGTCTAATGAATTACAATATCTTAATTAACTTTTTAAAAGTAAAAATCAAAACTAAAATCCCAAATCACAAGAACGGGAATGCTATCCAATATCTATACTACTCTCCATAAAGTCAGACTATCTAACCCTAATGTCAAGATTACTAGAATCCTATCGAATTCTACAAAAGGAGGAACAAAAAACAAAAGAAAAAAGAAAGACTTACACCGACGAGTACTCCTGGGGAGTGGCAAGAGAAGGGCTGGGGTATTTCTCCTCGATGATCTGAGTGATGACATCCGAATCGGGAACCCATTTGTCATCGTCGCACTTGAACACCGGCACCTTCCCCTCGGGACTGATCGTCAAAAACCTGAAACCCCCACCCCATTCACAGATACCCACAATCGTAACAATAACTCATCACAAAAGCAATTTCTTAAAAAGCCCCCCGCCCCCCGAAAAAAAAACAAAAGCTTACCAATCGGGTTTGTTTTCGACGTTAACCAGCTTCTTCACGTGGGGAACGTTCTTCTCCTCCAGCGTAAGAAGAACTCTGTGGCTAAAAGGGCCTATTGTTTTTCCCGATCGATTAGAAAGCACAAAAGAAACCGATCGGAGGTGAAATTTAGGCGAGATCGTTGAAAAAGGGCGAGAAAGAAGAGAGACTCACAGTCTCCGAGGATGTCCGGAGCGCCGGCGGCGGCCTTGACGCAGACCTCGACGGGTTTCGATGCCATTGGCGACGGAGGGCGGTGGACACTACCGCTTCTCTTCGCTCTTTGGAAGGTTCACGATGTTCCAGAGGCGAAGTGCGGTCCGAGAAATTGAGAGCGGAGAAAGTCGATTTAGAAGCAAGATTTCACATTTTCTTTTTTTTTCGTTTTTTTTGAAAATTACTGATTAAGGTACGGTTCTGGTGTGACAGCAGAGTTGCTGGCAGGGAGTCCTGTAGTCAAATTTGTTAGTTTTCTGTCGCACCAAAGGTCCGGTTGAGGGGGAAATTATACCCCGCACCACCTACCCCACGTGTCAGCAGATTCAGTAGTGCGCACCGTTTCCGTTCCAACCAAGACGAGGCCAAGGAGGCGGCAATTCGAAAAAATAAAGTGCATGATCAACAGGAATCCGAGGAAACAAAGATGAGATAATCGTTGCAGTATATCTTGATTGATGATACAGTGCACATAGTATGGGATAGAATTTCTTGACAGCAGATAGTTACGTGAAGTAAATATACGCGTAATCATCGTTAAGATGGTAGCCCAGAGCCCAGTTGATAGAGACATTATTTTACTATCAACAGGTCGGCGGTTCGAGACATGATCCCGCGGATGACTTGATCGGTGTCAGATCGACCTACTTACCATTAGGTGAGGAGGTGCTCACTCAGGATCTCTCCCTTTGTCCCCGATCTACTGGCCAGTATCGATTAGATCTAAAATTTTTCCTGGAACCCTCGACAGTTGGCGTGAGTGAGAAGTCAGGATCTCTTCCTTTATCTCCGATCTACTGGCCGGTATCAGGTCGACCTACTCACCATTAGGTGGGGAGGTGCTCACTCAGGATCTTCCCCTTTGTCCCCGATCTACTGGCCGGTGTCATATCGACCTACTCACCATTAGGTGGGAAGGTGCTCACTCAGGATCTTTCCCTTTGTCCCCGATCTACTGGCCGGTGTCATATCGACCTACTCACCTTTAGGTGAGGAGATGCTCATCTCGACAGTTGGCGTGAGTGAGAGGTCAGGATCTCCCCTTTTGTCGCACCTCGACAGTTGGCGTGAGTGAGATGTCAGGATCTCCCCTTTTGTCGCACCTCGACAGTTGGCGTGAGTGAGATGTCAGGATCTTCCTTTTTGTCTCCGATCTACTGGTCGGTATCTTAGTGGTGTCAGGTCGACCCACTCACCATTAGGTGGGGAGAGGCTGTGCAAATCTGAGCACCTCGTATCGAACATTACCTGATGAGAATGAGGCCTGCAGGGATAGCTACACCGGGATTTATCCCCCTATCCCTTTTGTTTTATCAAAAAGAGAAAATATATGAGTAATTATTTCAAAACTTGGCCTATCAACTTAGCTAAGATCTATAGCCGCTTGCTGCTTGGACTTAGCCTTCCAACACAACTTTAATAAAAAAAAAAAGAAAATAATAAGTCAAGGACGTGGCCAGGCACTCCCTTCTCTCAAGTCAGCCACCCCCTCTCCAACAATCATAAAAGAGGAGATGATGGTGGCAAGCGAAGGAGGAGATGGGATGGTGGGAGTGGCAAGAGTTGTAAGTGGCCTAGATGAGGTCTCCATGGTGGAGGAGCTCGCAAAGAAGGTTCTCCATTCTCGTTGAGAAGGTCAAAAAGGTTGAACCAGCTATCGGCACCACCAAGAGTACCGCGGCGCCACTAAGAGGCAATGGAGGGGGGTGTGGACAGGAGACACAGGGAATGGGTTGGACTTCAGGGAGACCTCTTTTTTGACTTGGGCTTCTTTAAGGCCTTGTTTGGATGGAAGGATCAAGAGTGAAAGGAAAGAAAATGCTACCTTTCTCTTGTTTGGATATTAATTTTTAGAAAAAGTAAGGGAAGGGAAAGGATGTTACTTTCCATCCCCTCCCCTCCATTAAGCTAAGTTTTCAATCTCTCGATTTTAGAGAATTAGGAAGGAAAGAAATATAAATCAAAGAACAAAAATATTATTTTTAATACTTAAGATTTTGTATCTTTTATAAAATATATAAAAAGAATATAATAGTCTTTTAAATTTAAGATACATTTTTTTTCCTTTTCTTTCCTTTATGAAGACTATCCAAACAAGAATAATGTTTCTCTTCCCTTCCCTTTCCTTCTCTTTTCTTCCCTTCTTTTTCCTTCCCTTTTCTTAACGAGGGCTATCCAAACAAAGCCTAAGAAAGGAAAGAGGGAGGGCAGCTCGAGGCTGCTGGGAAGCCCGACCATCTCCCCATTGCTAGTGGTGGTGTAGTCATGGAGGTGAGTTGAGGATCAGGAGTGGAGTTGTCTAAGAAGAGGTTTTGAGTGATGTGGGGTGGCTCTATTGATGGGTGCTTGGTGATGATGCAATTGAGGTTGGATAGGTGTGTCTCGATGGAGATGGAGGTGGAGATGGGAGTGAATTTTGAGGTCATGAGGGTGAGATTGGGGGTTCAGTGGGAGAGCTATGGTAATAGGATTAGAAGTGGATCGAATCAGCTCGATGGGTTTCAGACTAGCCTGAAATCGGGCTGATCTTCAGGCTAGGCTCCAAAATGTTTGGGCTAGGCTTTGGGCCTAATAAGAAGGCCCATTCAATTTCTGGGTCAGGCTTGGACACCCTTTTGGTCTGGCCTGGTCTAGCCTAAATCCAGCCCAGAAATAGCTCATCCAAAACATGTCTGAGCCCGAAACTATTAAAGGTTCTTTGTTTGAGTTGTTTCCAGATGTTTTTAGCTTCTTCCAGCGATCCGAACCCTCACTGATCCACACCTCTCTCTCGTTTCAGTTGCCGATGCCGCCCTCGCCTATCCCAGCCCCAATGGTGCTCCCTATGCCACCCACCGGCTCTGCACCAGCCTCCTTAGCCTCGGCGGTGCCTGCACTCCCAGCTCTGCCACCTCTGCGCGACCTCATTGGCTCCTCAACTCTGACATCCCTCCCTCAGGCCCAGTGCACTCACTCGATGCCCCGTCCTCCCTTGTGCGACCCCACAGCCCACAAGCTTTAATGTTCCTTTTCCGGCCCCAGTGCTCGAACCCGATGGCCCCGGCCCTTGGTACGATCTCGCGCCCTCCTGCTCCGATCTCCCTCCCCTGGTCTCGGTGACCGCACCCGATGCTCCTGTGGTGGGGACACAAGGATCAGACACAAATTTCTGGATCCCATATGGTTTAATTAGTCATGTGTCAAAGTTTTGAAAGTTTTATAATCAATTAAGATTGAGTCATGTAATAAGTTGAGGTTAGTTGATTTGTCTCAACCCTCAACCTAGTCAGTATTTTGAGTCCTGTACATCAATTATGAGTCCAGTATGAGCCCGATTTTATACAAGAGAGGAGGTCACCCTATTTTGGAGTTTCACTAGGCCATATCCAGGAGTTAGAGGCTACTACATCAGGACCATTGAATGTTCATCATCTTTTAATATAATCTTAAGGGCAATCAATATAACATCAGGGCAGGAGGTCATAACCTGTCCTGGGCCCAAAACAGCCACCCAGCATTTTCATCCAATATCTATGTGCCTGAGATATTACCTGATTTAGGTATTAACTCCACTTTCATCATCTCAGACTTTATAAAGTCTAGGAAGCCAGCAGTGATACCCAGCGAGCCCCTTGAGCCACTCCTGTTCTTTGAGAGAGAACCCACCCCAGAGCGACCATATATAATTTGGCCTTATGGTGAGGAAACGATTGAGAGAGCTCTGGATGATCAAGCTTTCAGTACCCAGGATAGAGACTGTCAGCGATATTTGGTCCGGTGGCAAGGTCAACCAGAATCTGAGGACTTGTGGAATGCTGGTACGGATCTGTAGCGCCTCAACCCAGACCCTCCTTGAGCCAAATTGACCCATACTCGATGGGGTCGAGTTCCTCCCGCCCCGAGAGAATTGGTGGGGACACCAGGATCAGACACAGATCCCTAGATCCCATATGGTTTAATTAGTCATGTGTCAAGATTTTGAAAGTTTTGTAATCAATTAATATTGAGTCCTGTAATAAGTTGAGGTTAGTTGAATTGTCTCAACCCTCAACCTAGTCAGTATTTTGAGTCCTATACATCAATTATGAGTCCAGTATGAGCCCAATTTTATACAAGAGAGGAGGTCACCCTATTTTGAAGTTCCACCAGTCCATATCCAAGAATCAGAGGCCATTACATCAGTCCATTGGATTTTGTGTGACAACCCAGGATCCCAGATGCTTCCAGAAATCCTGATTCCTTCCAGATGCCCTCCAGATGCCCAAATTCCCTTCCAGATGTTAGAGCATATTCCTAAACCAAGGCATCCATGATTTCAGAGGTCCACCTACATCCTAGCCCAAAGAAATCAAGCCCAGGTGCCAAGCCCAAGCCCTTAAGAAGCAAGATTCCAGGGAATATTCCTGCTACCAGGCTACCATGCCACCCCAGTTTCCAGAGGCCCAAACCCATGCACCCAAGCCCCTTTAGGCCGGCCCCTTGCTGCTCCTAAAGGCCCAACACACCCCCTAGGCATCCTTGAAGTGTTGACCACGTCCAAAGAGGTTTGACCAAGTCCAAGTTGAAGAGAAGAAGGAGAAGACCAAGTTTATTCCTAACCTAGTTGGGATTTCTAATCCTTTTAAACTTTGTAATTCTAACCTAGCTAGAAAAGGACTTGTATTCCAATTTAGAAGAGGACTTGTAACCCAAGTGTAACCATAGTTAGTGAGGGCATGGAAACTCTATAAATACCCCACCCCTCCCCCTCTTGTAAGCATCTTTCTCTTATGAATAAACCTTGCAGAAATTTTGAGTTATTGCCTTGTGTTGGTGTTTTGTTTTGGTTCTTTGGTTGGTGTTTTTGTGCTTGGACGAATTCCTTGCTGCCCTAGCATCCTTCTACACCCTAACTCACTGCCATCCAAGCCTTCACACATCCAAGAAGGAGTGTCGTAGTCCACCAAGCAGGAAGATTTCAACAAGTTTCAAACAGCCTGGCTTCTAATCCCTAGCCTGATTTCTTCTAAACCTAGTTTCCTTTCCTTTTCTTACTTGCTGTTTTGATTGACCCATGACATTTTGCAGGATTCTCGAGGTATTTCACCTTCCCAGAGGAGGCTTTCCTTGCATCCAGAACCATCCAAATCAGCCATCTAATCAAGGGAACCGAACTTCATCATCCAGACTCTAATCAGAGTGCTGTGTGATCTCTTCATCAAAAGTTCTTCAAATCACTGATTGGTAACATCCTTCCCTTCATTAAATTTCTGATTTGATGAAGATTAGCTATCCTAATTCGAAAGTTTCTCAATTCTCGGATCCTGGAATTTATTATTTTGCATGAGTTTGCCTGCGATACGATGATTCTATGCATTACTATTCTTCTTGCTAGTTCTTGCTTTTATTTGGAAATTTAGCCTATAAATCTAAATTATAAAAATTATTAAAAAAATTAGTTTACTATTTTTCCTGCATGATTAGCAATCTTAGAGTCATCCCGCATCACCCTGCCCCTCCCCACACACGATCCTGCGGCGCCCTCCCTTCAGGCTTCGATCTTCTTCCTTCCCGACGCCCCTGTTTCTCTGTTTTTTTTTATTCAAATTGTTCAGGCTTTATTCGGGCTACTTTGATTCGAGCCAACCCATTGGGCTCGGGCTGGGCTCAGGCTTGGACTTTGGTCGGGCTCGGACCTGTTGTTTTGAAAAAAATTTTGGGTCTAAGCCTGAAATTTTTTTCAGGTCGAGCTTGGATAGGGATGTGGTCTGTGTTGGGAATTGTGTCCCAAAACCAATCGCCTGGGTTGTAGGCGGTTGAGCTAAGTATTGTACTCTTTCTTTGAATTAATAAAATATATTTTTTGGCAGCTCATCACATATTGTATTTTCCTGAAATGAACTCTTTTCATGTGATGAAGTCCTTAGGACTACACTGATTTCGATACAGAGAGGATGTATCGAGTGATCCTTAAACCTTGTTCACAACCAAAGGATATATTATACTGGACGGCAATATATCAAGTATAGGTTGTTGTAGTTCACATCGTTTGGTTGTCCTCTTGACCAAATGAGTGTAGTGACACTGATGTGATCTACAAGTGGGATATGTGATATCTCATTGAACGTGACTCCGTGCAGTCCCTTTCTGCCAAAGGGATACTCACGATTGGATATGAGTATATGTGTCCCTCTGACCTGAGGTCATCACGGTAGCTTGCAAGCAACTCCCTGTGCTTTGGTGCCGGACTACCCGGATTTTTAATCCGGTGATGGAAGGTTTCTGGGTACAGGCAAGTACTTGTGGAGCAGTGATGGACCAACATGGAATTGACCTGTCCAAACAGTTTGGATTGAATGTCTCGCAGTATCTCAATTTAGCAAATCCTCGGTCAGGATAGTCCTAGTGAGGAGTCATTGGGCTTGCAAGGTTGAGACACGTAGTCGACTAACTCAGTCTGGGTTGGCAGCCCAATCTCAGTCGTCCTGAGCATTAGAGGTCAAAGGGATGAATTATACGGTAACCATATGCCAGAGGTTCGATAGTTTGCTCCCACATCTTCGACCTATCCAGACGCCGGGATCCATTGCTAGATGGTTTCCTATGCTGGTACTAGAATTGTTCTAGTGCTACCGTTTAGGTTCGAACCTATGAGGTCACATGCCATAGAGGATTACTCTCTGATCCGGATACCGATTACGATTGGAAATCGTCTCGATTTTATGGTACAATATTTTTGAGCACTCTTTTCCCCATCTTGCCCTTGTCTGTGTCAACCAAAAATTGTTCCGGGTTGACCATGACTGCACCAGGATTTTTCTGAATCATTTTTGAACTGATTCGTAGCTCGTTTCGGCCTCCAATTGGTTGTGAACCAATTTTAATCCATTGAACCAATTTAATTGGACTTGAACCGGTTCAATTAGATTGAACCAAGAGGTTTAAATGGATTGGACCATTTTTTTTTTGCTTGGATCGGTTTTTGAACCAGTGTTCTTTTGATTGGTTTCCACGTTTTAATTCATCGTGTAAAGAGTTTCACGTTGCTGGAAGAAACGCAGAGACTGGTTGAAGGCCTTTCGACGCTGTGTGGGCGTCGTCTCTTCCTCTCCTCCACCGGGTGACTTTATCCTCATTTATATGGCTTGTTAATTAGGTGAACGGCATCAGGTTTTCATGGCCTCCCAGTCCTTTAATCTTCCTCCCTGCAGCCTATATAAACCCCAACAGCAACCCTGTTTTCAGAGCAGTATCTCATCGTGATAAGAGAGAATTCCTGGGGTTTCTTTGAGAGGCCCATTTGAGAGATTATTTTTCTTGCTTCCACTGGGTGCTTGTAGGGTGATATTTGGAGAGTGTGAGTGAGTGTTTCAAGGGCCTTTTCATTGCCTTTTGAGGTGCTCAAATCTGCACTGCAGCAAACAGGATTTGCTGCAGCTCATTGTGATCATATCATCTTTCAGCGGCTAGCACCGCGTGTGGAGAGGGATCGGAGAGCCCCGGGCGCGTCTCCCCTCTAGAGGGAGTACCCTTCTACTCCTAGGAGCAAACCACGCGAGCCGGACTTGCTGCTGTTGCTAAAAAACGAAGATTGAAGTCTGCTGTCCTATTTTGCAACAACTTTCAGCAGCAGACTTTGGGTGTTTTTGTACACCATTTTTACTGTGTTTTGGTTGTAGATCTCGGTGCCAAATCGAAGACCACTCGAACCCCTAGCCGCTGCTATAATTTGGGAGCAAACGGAGGTCCGGAAGGTGGTGTTTGGATGACGTTTTGAAAGCTCAAAACAGGGTATCCCACGGTCCAAGGAGGAAGAAAGATGGAATAGATTTATTCCAGCTATTCCAGCCTATTCTAGGTTTATCCCAAAGTTATTCCAGCTGGAATAAAGGTATGAAAAATTATTTTTTTTTAATCATGCATAAATAGATTTATTTGTTTAATTTTTTGCAAATATTTTTATATCATGATACATGCCTACATGCAACATGAATATATTAGTTTCTGGGCGGAGCAGATTTCCGCTGCGCGAATTTTAAAAAAGGTTTTAAAATCCATTCTGCTCCCGCAGCTGTTTGCATGCCTAGTGTAGGATCATGTCAAACCACCTGCACCGTTTTCTTTCAGTCTGGACCAGTCCGATCCAATTTCACCCCTATAATTTCAACCCTATATGGCAAGCAAAAGAAAGGATTTGGGAAAGGGACATGGGTTGTGCATATGGCAGGCTGCTATAGGCCGAACCTACAATCGAACTACCAGAGCAAGTCTATGAACTAATTTCTTTCAAATGATGATGCTAAAAATTTCGTCCAATAGGTCCTGTCATTTGCAAACTTAAAACATACCAAAAGATGGATAAACCTTCCATCCATTCTCTTCCTTATGGCCATCTTCCTTTTCCATAGCCTGCCATTGACCGAACCTATGACTGAATTGTTGGGATGTGCACAGCGGATTAAACCAGTTTAGGCCACCAAATAATTTCTGTTTACTCACTTAGGCAATTAACCAATCACAATACAGGCAGATATCAAATCAAAAGAAGACGAAATTTATATGGTTCGGCAAAATATTGCCTATGTCCACCAAGAAGAAAGGAGTAATCCACTATAATCTGACCCAAATATAGGTACAAAAGGAATACAAATATCCAGATAACAAATGCCAGATTAAAAATAAAGAGACATAATAAATAAACAAAAGAGGATGAAAGAAGTACGAGAAAAATCCCAAATACCAGGCCTCTAGCTTTTCCTAGTGCCTGGATCGAAGAATAAATCTCTCTGAATTTTTTTTGGATTTTTTCTCTCTCTCTGTCTCTCTCTCTATTTTTTAAAGATCGCAAGCTCTCTGTGGTTAAATAACCATCTGAAACGGCATCCAAAACAGACCTAAAACGAGTCCAGAAAATTCAAAACACTTCCAAGCCGTCAGATCAAAGAACAAAGGCTCAGATCGTATCAAAATCCATGCAAGATACCCTCAGATCAAGCCTAATCAAGCTCGGATTAATCTCAGCCATCCGATCGACCGATCGGATAGTTCAGAATGCGAGAAATTGCGTGGACCGTGCGTACACCGTGAGTAACCAAGGGGAATCGCACGGGGAAACCGGGGAAACGCCCCAAGGGGGGCGCCGCAAGCCGCTGGGCCAAGCCCGCGTGCTGCGCGTGGGCCTGGGCTGCGCACGCGCGCCCGCCCGCACGCCTGCGTGTTAGGCTGGGCCGAGCACCCTTCCGCACCGTGGGTCGTGCGTGGGTCGGGGTCTTCATGGCTGGTTTTTTACATGAGCAAACAATAACAATCCTCCTCCTTGCGACCTAAAAACAAATGCCTCTATCAAATATGGATTATAAAGTCTCCTCCTCATCAAAAGACTCCGAAGGGGATCACCAGGTGCTCAAACCAATCAAGTTCTAGAATGTCCTGAACTTGATTGCTGGAATTGGTTTAGTTAGCATATCAGCCGGATTATTAGCAGTGCCAATTTTTTGAAGTTGAATATCACCATCCTCTACCAAATCTCTGATAAAGTGATACCTGACATTAACATGCTTAGTGCACTCATGATACATCTGATCTCTGGCGAGATGTAATGCACTTTGACTGTCATAATGAATAACCAAAGAATTCTGCTTGAGACCCAAATCTTGTAAACCCTCTTAGCCAGATTGCTTCCTTTGCTGCCTCTGTCCAAGCCATATACTCTGCCTCTGTAGTAGACAAAGCAACTGTAGATTGCAAAGTAGCCTTCCAGCTAATTGCATAACCAGAGAGAGTAAATACATATGAGGTCAATGACCTCCTCCTATCCAAGTCACAAGCATAATCTGAATCACAGAATCCTGTAATAGTGCAACCACTCTGTTCGGAGAATACCAATCCCAAATCAGAAGTACCTTTCAAATATCGAAGAATCTATTTCATAACTGACCAGTGAGCTTTTCCAGGCTTGTCCATATATCTGCTCACTATACTAATTGCCTGTGAAATATCAGGGCAAGTGCAGACCATTGCATACATGATACTACCAACTATACTTGCATAAGGTACTTTAGACATATACTTCTCCTCATCATCAGTCTGAGAAGAATCCCTAGCAGATAAACGAAAGTGACTGGCAAAGGGCATAGTGACTGGCTTAGCTGTAGACATACAAAATCTTTCCAAGACTTTCATAATATAATTGTTCTGAGTAACAAATAGTCTACATAATTGCCTGTCATGAATGATCTCCATCCCAAGTATCTTCTTTGCTGGTCCAAGGTCCTTCATCCCAAATGCAGTACTAAGTTCAGCTTTCAGCTTCTGGATGACTAACATGTCCCTGGCTGCAATCATCATGTCATCAACATATAATAACAAATAATAAAATGACCCGTCTGAAAGTTGCTGATGATACACGCAACTATCATATGGAGATCTATCAAATTCATGGTCAACATAAACTTATCAAATTTGCGGTACCATTGTCTTGGAAACTGCTTCAAACCATACAAAGATCTTTTGAGCAAGCATACATGATCTTCTCTATCCTGAGCCTCAAAACCAGGTGGCTGTTGCATATAAATCTGCTCCTCCAAATCACCATGTAGAAAAGCTGTCTTGACATCCAGCCGTTCTAACTTCAAATTCTGAGAAGCAACTAAAGCAAGGAACACACGAATAGAAGAGTGTTTAACTACAGAAAAAAATACCTCCTTGTAATCAATACCCTCTCGTTGACTGTAACCCTTAGCCACCAACCTTGCCTTATATTTCAAATCTTGAGGGGTAAGTCCTTCCTTTTTCTTGAAGATCCATTTACAGCCAATGTTCTTCTTGTCCTTAGGTAATCTGACTAATTCCCAAGTCTGATTCTTTTCCAAAGACTGAAGCTCTTCTACCATAGTCGTGGTCATTGCTCAGCCTGTGAACTACAAATTGCTTCTTGAAATGTGGTCGGCTCATCACCTATAGTGTCTGCAGTATTCAGAGCATAGTATACTAACTCAGCACAAGCAGAATCTTCAAAACCATACCTTTGAGGTGCTCTGATATATCGCCTGGTTCTTCGAGTGGCAATACTATCATCTTGAACTTGACCACATACAATAACCTCCTCTTGAGTCTGTAACTCTGGATCTGTCTGCTGATGCTGTTCATTCTGAATATCACCTGTAGGCTGCAACTGTTGTGATCTAACAATCTGATTAATATCAACAACAGTCCTATCCTGCTGATCCTGAACCTGATCTCCCGGTGAAGAACTTGGCTGTAACTACCTTGAAGGAGTGGGTGACTCATTAAAAGTCACATCCCTGCTGACTAGAAAACCCTGGGATTCAAGCTCTGTGCACCATAATCTGTAGCCCTTCATCCCATATGCATATCCAAGAAATATGCATTTCTTAGCCCTGGGATTCAGCTTTCCATCTTTGACATGTGCATATGCTGAACACCCAAATACTCTAAGAACTGAATAGTCTGCAAGTCTTCCTGTCCACATTTCTTCCGGAGTCTTTATATTCAATGCAGATAATGGAGATCGATTTATAATAAAGCAGGCTGTATGTGCAGCCTCTGCCCAGAAGTCTCTACTCAATCCAGAACTTAATGGCATAGATCTGACTATTTCCAATAGTATGCGATTCATGCATTCTGCAACACCATTTTATTGAGGAGTATACACTATGGTCCTATGCCTGACAATGCCCTCTGACTTGCAAAAGTCATTAAACTCTGTAGAACAGAATTCCAATCCATTGTCAGTCCGGAAGGTTTTCACCTTCCTCTCAGTTTGTCTCTCGACCATAGCCTTTCATCCTTTAAAAGTGTGAAACATATCACTTTTATTTTTGATAGTATAAATCCAGACTTTACGAGAATAGTCATCAATCAAAGAGAGCAAATACCTAGATCTACCCTTGGATGTAACTGGGGCAAGTCCCCATAGGTCAGAATGTATGTAATTCAATATACCTGCTGTCCTGTGCACGCCTATAGTAAAGCTGACTCTGTGTTGTTTTCCAAATATGCAATGCTCACAAAATCTAAGTGCACCAACTTTCTGACCTCCTAGCAGACTACGTTTGCTCAGCTCCTGTAAACCTTTATCTGACATGTGGCCCAATCTTTGATGCCATAACTGTGTCAATTGAACAATAAACGAATGTGATGAAGAGCCAAACGGGGAGGAGGAGAAGACTCAGGTTCCCTAATGGACACCGGGCCGTGGTAAGGCCTTATATTGAACTCGTACCTCGCCGCCTCCCTTTCCTCGTCGGACGAAGGAGTTTTCGGCCGGGAAGGTCCGGCCTTAGCTTGGCACGAGGGACGGAAGTTGGGGCCGAAGTGGAGGGCCGACAGTACTTCGTTTTATCATGGCCGGTGGAGGACTTCATCGGAGGCGGCCGTCTCAGGTAGTCCTCGCCTTCGATCTCCATGAGGATTTTTGTCCTCGGGGCTAGGAGAGGGGTGTAACTTTCTTCAGGAACGGGAGCTCCTTTCAGTCTTGGTCCCCTTCGGGAGTTTAGAGCCTGGGGCACTGGCTTCCGTGCTCCCGGAGCCTCGATGGGGGTCGGCTTCTTCAGTGGCTTCCCATCGAGCTCCCGCCTCGTACGATCTGTCTTCTCGGCGCGGATGTACTTTTGGACTCGGAGGAGAAGCTCGGAATAAGTCTTAGGGGGCTTCTTATCCAGGGAGTAGGTCAGGCGGGAGGTCTTGAGCCCTCGCTTTAGTGCCAGCATGGTAACCGGCTCATCAAGGTTATAAATCTCCAACACGACAACCTTGAAACGGGCCACGTAGTCCCGCAGCGGCTCGTGGTCCTTTTGCCAGATGGAGAAGAGATTATTTGTCTCTCGTGGCAACTTCCGACAGGCGTCGAAGTGGGCCACGAACTTCTGCCCTAGCTGGGCGAAAGAATTGATGCTCTTTGGCTCCAAGCGGGTGAACCACACCCCGGCTGCCTTTTGGAGAGTAGCAGGGAAAGCGATGCAAAGGAGAGAGTCGGTGGCCCCCTGGACCATCATGAGGGTCCGGTAGCTTTCCAGGTGGTCCAGGGGGTCGATGGTCCCGTCGTAAGGATCCACCTGCGGTATACGGAACCGACTCGGAATCGGCTCCCCTTGGATTTCTTGGGAGAAAGGAGGATGGGCGTCGTAGCCCTTTGGCTCGCTAGCTGAGCCTGGCAGGTTGGCGAATCGGTGGGACAGCTCCGCCAACTTGTGTTCATGCTCCTCCAAGCGCTTCTCCGTCACGTGCCTGATGGCTTCGTCAGTAGACCCCTTCGTCGAAGGAGATGGAGAAGGTGACATGGGTGCATGGCACCCGTAGCAGGGGGTCTTCCTTTTCCTACCTCGGTGGGGCTTAGATACTGCCCGCCCGAGGTTTGGTGAGCGGCTCTCCCTGTCAGCAGACCCGGCTCATTGCCTTTTTGCCAGAGTTTGATGACTACCCCGGTTATCGGTGACGGCCTGCGGCTGCGAAGGCCTTCCTTGGAAGGAACGCAGGCTATCGCAGGGGGCACGGCATGGGCCGCGGGGGTCCCTGGCTGCTGGTGGGTAACCAAGGACCGATGCTGGTGCTGAAGCTGGCGCACTGCTGTGGCAATGATCTGCATTTGCAGGGCGAGTGCGGCCAGTTGAGACTCCGCCGGAGATGGTTGAACTGGAGCGGATGGCCCCGCCTTTGGGTTGTGTGGGTTCCCTCGGGAGGGGGAGTCCCCTGCACGGCTGGCGGAGGCCTCTCGCGCCCGTGTCGTCACCATCCTTCCATGGAACTTATTTGTAGAGAGGTGGAGGGCTTGAACTGGATCAAAGATTGTTCATAGTGCTGCCCCCTTTCCTGGCGTGCCAATCTGTTGCCGCCAAGATCGCCGTGGCCCGTAGTTGCTGTCGACGCCGGAGTGCACTCCCTTCGTCGCCTGGTCGTCCGGTGGTCCTGAACCTGCAAGACAGGGGTTAGAGACTCGGGCCGGGATTTTCGATGGTGGCACTCTGACGGTCAAGTCAGTGACGATCCAGAGGAACAAATCCTCCTGGTCGAGCCCCTCTTGATGGACTCCATGCTAGGAGGAGTGAATAATATGAGAGTGAGATGCAAGTGCATCGGGGGAAGAATGGCCTGGTTAGAGGGATTCTCTGTGTGGCCTTTCCGCCCGTACTTGCTTGGCTTTTCTTGTGTGCTCTGCTCTCTGGTTAAGCTTGCACTTGTGTTCTTGGTGGTATTGTATGTTACCTCCTTTATCTTGCCTCCTTCGGGCTTTCTAGGTTACCGTTGAGCGCTCGTCTTGGGATCTCCGCTGGGCTGTCAGGCACGTGCGGCGGTGTCTCGAGGCATCTTTCCCAATTCATGATAAGAAAAGTTGTCATGTATTATGACATTTCTTCTGGTTGCTTCATTTCGGGAAACCTGGCAGTACCTCGATTAGCGGGTCGCCGCCCCCGGGATTCGAATCTCCTGGTTGACTTCTTCTTTCAGGTGGTTCAAGCGGTTGGTGAGGAGTGTGGCGCCTCGATCAGTGGGCCTCTTCCCTTTCTAGTGTAACCGGCGGTTGCAGGTGGTCGCTGTGGCCTGGTGGATGTCTTAGTGCAGTCTTCGGGCGGCTCGCCAGCGTCCTGGGATGGCGGTGCTGCCCCTTGGTTCACCGGTGTTTATGCCTGAGTTGGGAAGGCAGGGCTCGACTCCGACCTAGGCATTCCGAGCTCGCGGGATCGCCTCAGTGGAGGAGGGCAAAGTGCAAGCCCGGTCTAGAGGGCTCCGCCTTGAAGAGGCTCTACGTGGCGGAGGAGGGCTAAGCTCGACTTCGACCACGGGGCTCGATCTCCGAGAGTCTCGCTCTGGAGGGCAGAGTGCGGGCCCGGTCCAGAGGGCTCAGCCTCGGAGAGGCTCCACGTGGCGGAGGAGGGTTGAGCTCGACTCCGACCACGAGTCTCGATCTCCGAGAGTCTCGCTCTGAAGGGCAGAGAGCGGGCCGGTCCAGAGGGCTCAGCCTCGAAGAGGCTCCACGTGGTGGAGGAGGGCTGAGCTCGACTCCGACCATGAGGCTCGATCTCCGAGGGTCTTGCTCTGGAGGGCAGAGAGTGGGTCGGTCCAGAGGGCTCGGCCTCGAAGAGGCTCCACGTGGCGGAGGAGGGCTGAGCTCGACTCCGACCATGGGGCTCGATCTCTGAGGGTCTCGCTCTGGAGGGCAGAGAGCGGGCCGGTCTAGAGGGCTCGGCCTCGAAGAGGCTCCACGTGGCGGAGGAGGGCTGAGCTTGACTCCGACCACGGGGCTCGATCTCCGAGGGTCTCGCTCTGGAGGTCGCCATTGGACTCCGGCCTAGGCATCCCGGGCTCGCGGGTCCGACTTGGCGGAGGACGGAGCTCGGCTTCGACATGCGGTCCCGTTGTCTTGAAGAGCTCAGCCCGGCGAAGGAGTCCGAGCTGGGAGATTGTCCCGGTGTCTAACGCGGTGGCTTTCTTTAACATGGCACCTGACAGCTACTCAACGTCAGTGGTCTTGCCACATCACTTCTTTTTTGATAAAATAAAAAGGTAAGGGATAAATCCGGTGTAGTTCTCCATTCTGGCTCCCAGCTCGTTAGGCGATTGTTTGATTCAAGTCACATTTTTTTATGTACCTTTTCTATCAATCTGTGAATGAACTCATGATCAGAAAATAATTTACAAGAACAGGGCTGCGCTCTTACCTACCATGCTATCACTATAGTGGTGTTCACGGCTTCTTGATGAAGCAATATGTGAACTAAAAAGGATAAAATAGTCGGCCATTTCAAGGAAAATATCCAGGTTTGCCAAATCATAGGACAAGCCATACGTATGGAATATTAATAAAATATTTTTTAAAAAAAATTAAATGTTTGAAGTTGCTATATAGGGTATTTGTCCATCCGCTGCTGAACTCCGACTCGTCCGAGCTCCGTGGCCATCCCCGCTCCGGTTTTAGCCCTCCCTCACTCCTGATCGGTCGAACTCCAATTCTATTCCTCCTCGTCGAAGAAAAGAATGGAATCCATTTGCCGACTCCGTCGCCACCCCACCCCTCTCCACCTCCCCCTCTTCTCCGGCCCCGCCTTCTCCAAACCCCTCCTTCACCTTAAACCCTTCTCCCCCAAACCCAGACGCCCACTCTCCCTCCGCGCCTCTTATACTACCCCCAACCCTTCCCCCAAAACCCTAGACCCACTTTTTTCTTTCGTCCGCCCCGCCGGCGTCGTCCTCGCCGCCACCGCTGCCCTCGTCCTCGCCCGCTTCCAATTCCCCGCCCCCGCCACCGCCGTCTCTCCCCCTCCTGCCACCGTCCAATCCGACACCCTCACCGAAGACGAGAAGGAACGCACCCTCGAGGAGTACCTGGACTCCCACCCTGACGACATCCCCTCCCTCCGAGCCCTGATGGAGCTCAAGGTCAAGTCCCAGAAGCTCCCGGAGGCAATCGACATCGTCGACCGCCTCATCGCTCTCGAGCCCGGCGATAGGGACCTCCCACTCCTCAAGGCCCACTTCCAGAACTACAGCGGCGACGTCGAGACCGCGAAGCAGGGGTTCCAGGAGATCCTCGAGCGGGACCCCTTCTGCGTCGAGGCCTACCACGGGCTCGTCATGGCCGCCTCCCAGTCGGAGTCGTCCCAAGAGGAGCTGGGCAGCATTCTGAAGAGAGTCGAGGAGGCCGTGGAGATGTGCAAGAAGGCAAAGAAAAAGGAGGACTTGAGGGATTTCAAGCTGCTGGTCGCTCAGATCAGGGTCATCGAAGGGAAGTATGAGGAGGCTCTCAAGATATATGAAGAATTGGTAAAGGAGGAGCCGAGGGATTTCAGGCCTTATCTGTGCCAGGGGATTATATATACTTTGTTGAGGAAGAAGGATGAGGCCGAGAAGCATTTCCACAAGTACCGAAGGCTCGTTCCGAAGGGTCATCCTTATGCACGGTACTTTGAGGAAAACATGATGGCGATAAAGATTTTTGGGCAGATGGAGGAGAACAAAAGAAGAGGATCTTTCAAGAGCTAAGGGGTTATCGGCAAGGAGGACAGTTCGTATTGGAGTTCGGTTGGACCCTTTTAATTTGAGTTTTCTATATGTTCGCATTCAAAATTTTGCTGGTTAGTTTATCTGGTTTCAGTAGTTGTTTTGTTGATCAGTGATGACATTTTGATTTCACTAGGCTGGTCACGAAGTTGTTCTAATAATGGCCTTTCAAATGTTTTTGTTAACCTGGATAGTCAGAATAGAGGTAGTTAAATTGAAGGCTTCATGGTCTCAGTATAAATTTTTCTTCTAATTCATGAGTTTCATTGAGGTCAGGCATGGATTTTTTTTCCCCCCTTTCAGAACGACATTGAGCAAGGCTCTTGCATGCATATGCTTATTTAAATGATAGTGTTTTATAGTACCTGATTGCCACTTCGGTTCTTTAGAATGGGAATTAGAAAACTAAAACCAATTCCCATTAGGAATGGTTTTCTCATTGGTAGTCAATTACAAGCTTGGCCAGGGTATCCTGTCAATTGCGTGGCGTCCAAGCATCTCAGATTCTAGACAGGTGCATGGTCAGCTCCCGAGTATATAATTGCCAAATGAACTGCTTCAATATATAGTGATCCTAAGCTGTTCAAAGCATCAGTTTGTTCTTGATTTGTCTAAACTCAGGGGCCATTTATATGTTTTCTCTTTTTTTTCCTTTTTGTGTCATACCTATGTTCTTGTAGCTTATGTGAAAATGGGGAGAAGGATAAGGAACCCCCCCTCCTCTCGGTACTCTGTTGGCATCCGAATGTTGCTTAAATCCTTTGTAACAAATACTGTGATATGGGTCTGTTACGAGTATTAGCAAATGTTACTTTTTTGCTTGATTATATCATCACCAGTATTAGTTCTCGACATCATTATATATACTGTTTTGGATTCTTAGTTCAGTTTTGGAGATGGGGTACAATTTGATATATTTATCAGCATTTCTATTCAGTGATTCACATTTTTGAAAAATAGCTTTGGTGATTCAAAAGAAGTATTTATTAATTATCATTATCGGATATTATACTAATATATGTTGATGCTGTATGTTGCGTTGCACTGACATAGGTGGTGTTGATGTTGGTACTAGAGTCAGCTTTTGTAATGCTATATGTATTGGGTCAATGGTCAGCATCTGATATATGATAATAGAACAGCAGTACATTGACTGAAGATAAGGATTTAGCTCATGAGTGGATATTATTATCATAGATGATTGAATGGCTGAGATCCTATGCTCATGATGAACTTGCATTAGGGAAACCATTGACAAATTGCTTGGAAGGTAAGCTTAGTAGATGGACAAATTGTAACATTGGGGATAATTTTAAAATGACATTGCTTCTCATGGATACGGTCACTGAAAGGTTTTTGACAGATCCACACACACACACACACACACACACACACACACACACACAGAGAGAGAGAGAGAGAGAGAGAGAGAGAGAGAGAGAGAGAGAAGGAAAAAAAGAAAAAGAAAAAGAAAAAAAAAAGAAAACGGAACCCCTTATTTAGTGGGGAGCCGGTATAGTTCTTCTGCCGTGGTCACTCCATTATATATTGCTAAACAATCTTCTGGGGTTCTGATTAAACAAGCATGGATGCTGGAGTTTGTTATACTTGCGGGGGAAGGATTGAAGGGTATATTGTCAACGTGACGATATATTGGCTAAGTATGATGTTTAGGTTCTATTCCATCAATCTGATTATAGCCTACCGATTACGGGCAGGGCAGCTTTCTGAAACTAGAATGATGAGTATCAAATATGTAGTTTTGCTGTACTGGGGTGTTAATATTAACCATGTGTGGAAACATGTATTGCTTATTTAGTTTCAAAAACCCTGGTTAGAAATCTAAAAATTTGCGATGTACAAGGTTTTGGTTCTCGGTTCTTTTTTGTCTTTGCTAAGCATTATCCCACTGGTACATTGTGCAGGGGAAATGATAAGCTAGCAAAGGAAGCTTTGCATTGTTGCTGGCAGAAAAATAAGACTTCTCATTTTGGTTTGGTCGGGCCTTATATCATGATTGATGTCCATACTTAATGATGGTGCCAAAATTTGCTCGATCATCAAAGTGAGCTGAAGAGAAGACGAGGATGACTGTACCTCCAAAAGAAGTTCTGATCAAAGAAGATTTTGGTAAAGGCCCTTCGACGATCAAATCTGTATGAGTGTATGAGAGTATATAAAGAGCAAAACCGAAAGGGTATGGATATCTTTGGGGTTCGTTAAAGATCCTTTTTTATAATCAATCTTAGGGATAGTCTGGAAATTACTCAGCACGATGGCTAGCTGACAGGGAATAATGAAATTCTGGAGCTGATATATAGATTTATGGATGAAAATCGTCCCTTTTTATATGGAATATTCTTTCATTGATGAGGAGTTTTGTTTTATGCATTTTTTCACCGTTCATCTTAATAGTTCCAAAAAATGTGGCTTAAAAAGAGGTCATGTGTCTTTAATGACTGAGATTTGTTTCAGGACTTGAAGGTTTGTCTGTTGCGAAAGATATTTTAGGATAAGTATCGATAGATTCCTACTTCGGCTCTTTGATCAATGCTTTTATAGGAATCATAAACTGGATTGAAGCCTCGTACCGGAATTCGATGGGTTTGAGAGCTTTTTGTGAACAAAGTTATGTGAAACTCGGTATTTGGGAAAGTCGGGCTCCCAATATATCGATAGTAGATAAGAACGTGCATCTTGACCAGGGGTTAATTGGCTAGTGACTTGGTTGATCGACGGTTCGATAAGATCATTCGGTCTAATTCCGTTAAGGGCTAGAAGGGCTATAGATATGTATCGGAGTAAAGCCAAAAATCTCTAGTCCAAGAGCAAATCAAGATCCGGTAGATCGGTCACGCCATATTTTAGGGTTATCATTGGTAGGGCCAGGGGTCAAAATGCTTTTCCCAGTCCTTTCCTCCTAAGAGATGGAATTAGGTGACAGTTTTTTTCTTTGACATCCTCATCTGGTTTATCCAAATATTCAATCTACTTTATTCATGCTTTGGAGTATCATGGATCTAGATACCGGAATCCGAGATAGCCGAATAGGGCTCTTGTCCATCTTGAACCAGGTGTGATTTGGTCATCATCGATCCTCAAGATCCTAAGTATAGGGTCTTTTTCCATATCACTTAATATGACTAATACTGATGTATGGGAGTATGCTCTTGCTAAGTCTTGGAAGTCTTTTCCGTTTCTCTCAAGCTCAGTCCCAATGTTAGCATAAGGATTTTTCAGTTGATTTTGGAGCTACTCAAATTGGGTGGAGGTTTTTTTTGATGCTCGTGCTTGCTTGGGTGAATGGTTTGATGTTTGCCAATATGGTACCATTTATGATGGCCAATTCATGCATGCGGCCCCTGGGAGACGCATCCTCTCGTGCAAGAATAGTCACTTGAAGATTTTTGGATATTCTGATGCTGACTTGGTAGGTCGTCTGATAGATAAAGCAATCTAAACTGAATATTAAACCATGGTTGGAGTAAACATGGAAGAGTAAAAGGCAGGGGATAATATTTTGCTCAGGTATTGAAGCAGGGTATAAAGTAATGGTGTTGACAACATGTTGGTATGGTTAAAAACTTGAGGATATAGGCTTTGATCATGTTGCTTCTATTGAGATGGAATGTGGCAACCAAGCTTCCATGCATATTACTTCAAATCTTGCATTCCTATCGAGATGAGGTAGATTTCCATTCTGTCCGTGAGAAGCTGTAAACCAAGGTAATTTCCGTGAGAGAGTGCAACCAAGATAATTTTTAGTTAATATATTGCTGTAGAAAACCAATTGATAGATATATTTATCAAATCTGTTGGAAGAAATAGATTTGAGAGCAAAATAAGCAAGTTGGGCATGATTGGCACCGATGTACCAACTTATGGGGATCATTAGCATCTTCGATTGAAGATTGACGGGAGATCTCCATAACATTGGACATGATTTGACAAAATCCGAGGATGCCAAAGAATCTTTTAAGTCTAACAACTTAATTTGATCATCTACCATATGTGCGTGATTGCTTGGTTGAGTGTTTTTTTACCGTGTATTCTCCTGTAATGAGTATAAATAGAGCAAAATGCAGTTCAAAGACATGGATCAAAATGTTTTCATATATTTTCTCCAATTTTTCCGTAATACTCTCTCTTCCACTTCTTTTACCTTTTTAAAGTGGCATACGGTTGAATTAGAAAAGAGAAATTTCCATGATATTTAGGATGACCGTAGGTAATTAGTAAAACTAGAACTTGTCCTATCCTGTATTGGCCTACGATTCGAAATGTCGAATATCGGGGGAGTGTCGTCCAAACAAACTGTTATTATTAGTCATAAGGGTCTAGGCTGTAAAAGGGCATAATTTTTATTTTTATTTTTTTAAAAAGAAAGGGGAGTGTCGGGATAGAGACAAACGGCTGCGGTTACACGGAAGCATCGCTTTTATTTTTATTTTTTTATTAAATTTATAAAAACTGAAATAAAAAATATTTGGTATTATTTTTAAAATTATAATTTTTAAATAACATTTAATATTAAAAAATATTATTATTATTATTATTATTATTATTATTGGGGTGGCTAGATTGCTGACGTGGGACGTTCAAACTGACGTGGAGTTCCCATCAGACGCCATGCTGGATTTTCAATATGGACCCCTTCGCCGGGCTGAGCTTCCCTGGAGCAACGGGGTTGCCCGCCGAAGTCGAGCTCAGTCCTCCGCCAGGTCGGTCCCAGCCGGGTCGGAACGCTTAGACCGGAGACAAGTACAAGTCCCCACCCAAGCCGGACCCCTTAGGATCGGGCCCCGTAGTCAGGAGTCGAGCTCGAGTCTCCTTCGCCACAAGGAGCTCCTCCGAGGTCGGATCCCTTGGGCTAGGAGGCGCCCCACCCACCTCCGTCAGGTCGAGCTCGTCCGAAGCCGAGCTCCGCTGGTCCGGAGTCGAGCTCAGCCCTCCTCCGCCCAGCCGAGCCACCTCAAGGCGAGCCCCTCGGAGATGGGCCCCACCTTTCCAGCTCGGTCCCCAACTCAGACAGAGGCACCAACCACTAAGGGAGCAGCGCCTCCTTCCAAGGACAACGACGGGCCTCCTGAGGGTCGTACAGCAGCGCCCGCCATGCCGCTATTAATGCCCACGGCCGTCACTCACACCAGAAAGAAAGGAAACTCACATCAAGGCACCATGCCCTCCACCAACCTACCGTACCACCAGGAAAAAGATGCAACCGGAGAGCGCGAGTCTCGAGGGCGGCGACTCGCCAACCGAGGCCCTGCCAGGCTTCCAGGAGTGGGGCAAGCAGAGGGAATGTCAGAGCGCATGGAAGCTTCCCCGGCTGTCTGACAGGAGAGGCGTCCCATCTACGGCACGATACCTCGTCGCACATGTCTGACGACATGGGGAGATCCCAAGGCAAGCCAGAGTAAAAGCTCAGCTAGAGTAAGCCAAAAGTAAGCAAGCACAAAAACAAGGGAGAGAGGCCAGACAGGAGGATTCTACCACCTCGACCATCACCTCTCCCAGCTAACTCTCACTCCTAGATACACTACACTCACTCCTCCTAGCGTGGAGCTCATCCCGAGGGACTCGACCAGGAGGATCTGTTCCCCTAGATTGTCATTGACATGACCGTCGGAGTGCCCCCGCCGTAATCCCCGGCCCGGATTACTGACGTTGTTTCTTGTAGGTCCCGAGGCACCGGAGGCATCCCGAGTAGGCGAACGCGCGACCCTCGACGCCACCAGCAGCTACGGGCCACGACGATCCGGGTGGCAACAGATTGGCGTGCTAGGTAGGGGGTGCAGAACGATTTCTGATCCGGTTCAAGCCCCACTCGGACAGTTTATCGAGAGGATGGTGACCACTCGGGCGAGGGGAGCCTCTCCCAGTCGTGCGGAAGAGTCCCCTTCCCACGGGAACCTGCACAGTCCAGGAACGAAGCCACCCGCCCCGGTTTAACCACCTCTGCTAGAAGTCCAGCTGACTGCACTTGCTCAGCAGATGCACACTCTCACTGCAACAGTGCACCAGCTCCAACACCAGCATCGGTCCCTGGCTACTCACCAGCAGCCAGAGACCCCCGCGGCCCATGCCGCAGCACCCCGCGATAGCCTGCGTTCCTTTCATGGGCGGCCTTCATAGCCATAGGCCATTACAGACCCCCGGGGTAGTCGTCAAACTCCGGTGAAGCGACGACGGGCCGGGTCCGCTGACGAAGAGAGCTGCTCACCACACCTTGACCGGGAGGCATCTAAACCCCGCCAAGGCAGAAAGGGCAAAGCCCCTCATCGCGAGCACCACGCACCCTTGTCACCTTCCTCGCCTCTCTCAGCAGAGAGGTCGACGAATGAAGCCATTAGGCGCATGGCGAAGAAGCGCCTGGAGGAGCATGACCGCAAACTGGCGGAGCTGTCCCACTGGTTTGCTAACTTGCCCGGCTACGCTAGTGAGCCAGCGGGCTACGATGTCCGCCCTCCGTTCTCCCAGGAGATCCGAGCCGATTCCCCGCTGGTTCTACATGCCGCAGGTGGATCCTTACGACGGGACCACCGACCCCCTGGACTACTTGGAAAGTTACCGAGCCCTCATGAGGGTCCAAGGGGCCACTGACGCCCTTTTGTGCGTCGCCTTTCCTGCTACTCTCCGGAAGGCGGCATGAGTGTGGTTCGCCCGCCTTGAGCCGGAAAGCATCAACTCCTTTGCCCAGCTGGGGCAGAGGTTCGTGGCTCACTTCGATGCTTGTCGGAAGATGCCATGGGAGTCAGACATCCTCTTCTCCGTCAGGTAGCAAGACCGCGAGCTGCTACGGGACTACGTGGCTCGCTTCAAGGCTGCCGCACTGGAGATCTACAACCTAGAGGAGCCGGTCGTAATGCTGGCTCTGAAGCGAGGGCTCAGGACTTCTCGCCTGACCTACTCGCTTGACAAGAAGCCCCCGAAGACTTACTCCAAGCTTTTCTCTCGAGCTCAGAAGTATATCTGCGCCGAGGAGGCGGATCGTACAAGACGAGAGCTCGACGGGAAGCCGCTAAAGAGGCCGGCACCCGTTGAGGCGCCTGGGGCACGGAGGCCGGGACCGCCAGCTTAGAGCTCCCGGCCGGGACCAAGGCCAAGAAGCGCTCCTATCTCTGAGGGGAATTTCACCCCCCTCCTCGCCCCAAGAACGAAGATCTTTATGGAGATCGAGGGCGAGACCTATCTGAGACGCCCATCGCCATCGAAGCCGACCTCTAGCCGTACAAGACGAAGTACTATCGTTTTCACCGTGACCACGGCCACGACACCGAGGAATGCGCAATCTCAAATGGGAGATCGAAGAGCTCATCAAGAGGGGCTACCTCGGAAGATATATAGGGGACAGACCTTAACCGGAATCTCAGGCGCTCGTCACCCTCCCACCAGTCCCGGTGGTCGACAATCGCCCTATCAAGAAGCCGTTGGGGATGATACGCTGGGGAGCCAAGCGCGCGCCCAAGAGGGCCCGGGGGGCAGAGCATCCTGAGGTTGTACTCTCCTTTATGAGGGAAAGGGAAGACGGGGAGAGAAATGTAAATAATGATGCTGTGGTCGTCGAGATGACGATCACAAAGCATCCTGTAAAATGCATCATGGTAGATAGTGGAAGCTCCACGGATGTGCTTTTCTACGATGCCTTCTCCAGGATGAATCTTTCCTCTGTTCAGCTCAAGCCTGTACATACCCCCCTTGTTGGTTTCACGGGAGACTCCGTAAGGGTGGAGGGAGAAATCACTCTCCCAGTCACTGCCGGGACCCTACCTCGGCAGAGTACCGTCATGATGACGTTCATGGCTGTCAGGCTTCCTTCGCCCTACAACGTGATTTTGGGCCGACCTGGGCTCAACCTCCTCGATGCTTTTGTCTCTACCAAGAGATTACTTGTGCATATCCCAACCCCTCGTGGTATGGGGGAGATGAGGGGTACGCCCCAGCCGGTGCAGCACTGCTTCCAAACCCTCCCTGGGGCCCGGGTGCCCGAGGAGGACTCTAAGACAGATGAGCTCGACCAGAGGGTTCAAGACCCCAGAGGAGGCCCGGCTGAGCGCCTACTTCCTTATCAGCTCAGGGTCGACCAGACGAAGACCGTGCAGATCGGAGCCCAGCTGCCTGAGGAGGAGAAGGCTCCGCTGTTAGAGTTCCTGCAGGTGAATGCAGATATGTTCGCCTGGACAGCGGCAGACATGCCAGGTATTCCCCCCGAAGTCATCACCTACAAGCTCAACATCGATCCGAAGCATAGACCAGTTCGATAGAAGAAGAGAAGCTTCGCCCCAGAAAGGCAGGCAGCCATCAACGAGGAAGTGGAGAAACTTTTGGCCGCCGGCTTTGTCCGAGAGGTGCAATACCCAAGTTGGCTGGCGAACGTAGTGATGGTGAGGAAGAACAATGGCAAATGGAGGATCTGTGTAGACTACACCGACCTCAATAAGGCATGCCCAAAGGACAGCTTCCCATTGCCAAGGATAGATCAGCTGGTGGATGCCACCTCAGGGCACAGGCTGCTCTCCTTCATGGATGCATTCTCCGGGTATAATCAGATCTGGATGCACTAGGGAGACGAAGAGCGCACTACCTTCATTATCGACCGAGGGACATACTGCTACATGATGATGCCCTTTGGCCTGAAGAATGCTGGAGCCACGTACCAATATTTGGTCAACAAGGTCTTCAAGGACCAGATTGGCTGGAATGTGCAAATGTACATGGATGACATGCTCGTTATGAGCAAGCCGAGCTCAAACCACGTCGACCTCGCCGAAGCCTTTCATAATCTCTGAAAGCACCAAATGAAGCTCAATCCGGCAAAATGCGCTTTCAGGGTGGCGGTCCGAAAGTTTCTCAGCTTCATGGTCACCTAGAGAGGCATCGAAGCGAACCCGGAGAAGGTCCAGGCAATCCTCGATATGGAGCATCTGACATCCAAGAAGCAAGTCCAACGTCTGACAGGGAGGGTCGCAGCCTTAAGTCGGTTCATCTCGAGGTCGACTGACCGCTGCCTCCCTTTCTTCAAGGCGTTGTGTAAAATGCATGACTTTACCTGAACTGAAGACTGCAAGATAGCCTTTGAAGAGCTGAAGGAGTTCCTAGCCTCTCCACCTCTGTTATCCAGACCGGAAAAAGGAGAAGAGCTCATACTCTATCTGGCGGTTACACCCGGGGCCGTCAGCTTGGTCCTCGTCCGCACAGATCAGGACGGATCTCAAAAGTCGGTGTACTACACCAGCAAAATTCTCTATGACGCGGAGATCAGGTATATCCGCTCCAAGAAACTCATTTTTGCACTAATCATGTATGCTAAGTGCCTCAGGCCCTACTTCTAAGCGCATTCTATCGCAGTTGTGACTGATCAGCTGTTGAGGACCAAACTAGGCCACCCCGAGACTTCCGAGAGGCTGGCTAAATGGTCCCTGACGCTGAGCGAGTTCAACATCGCATACCGGCCGAGATCATCGCAGAAGGTCCAAGTCCTAGCCGACTTCGTGGTCGAATGTACAGGGCCTCCCGAGGAGCTAGAGCAGACGGCCCCGGAGAGCCAAGCTGAGCCCGGACCATGAGAGGATCCTTGGATCCTCCACGTGGACAGTGCCTCCAATTCCGGCGGAAGCAGAGCGGGCCTCATCCTCGCTAATTTCGACGGAGTGGTGATGGAATGCGCTCTCTGCTTCAAGTTCGCCACCACGAACAACCAGGTGGAGTACGAAGCGCTCCTCGCGGTCCTAAAGGTATCCCGCGAGCTGGGCGTGCAAAGCCTGAAGGTTTTCACCGACTCCCAACTGGTTGCCGGATAAGTCTCTGGAGAGTACGAGGTCCGAGATCCCCAGATGGTGAAGTACCTGGAGAGGGTTCGTTTGAGCACGGCGGGTTTTCATTACTTCCGTGTTTTCCACATCCCTCGTGGAGAAAATGCTCGTGCGGATGCATTGTCGAGGCTCTCAACCCTACCGGACTCATCCCTGGGACGCGCCTACGTCGAGTTTTTTGAGAATCCAAGCTACGAAAGCCCAGAGGAGGTGCAATAAGTAACCAGCGAGCCGAGCTGGATGGACAGGTACATCAAGTACATCCAGGACGGCCTCCTACCAGAGGACCGCAGAGAAGCCGGCCTCATCAGAAGGAAGGCCACCCATTTTGTTCTAATGAACGGTCATCTCTACCGTCGATCTTACTCCTACCCACTCCTGAAGTGTCTCAGACCCACGGAGGCAGCCTTCGTGCTCCGGGAGATACACGAGGGCCTCTGTGGGAATCATGTAGGGGAGAGAACTCTGACATACAAGGCTCTTCGCCAGTGATACTTCTGGGAGACGATGAGGGAAGACGCCGCCGACTTCGTCAAGAAGTGTGACAAATGCCAATGCCATTCCCACATACAGTGCCTGCTGGCTACACCGATCTCCCAGCTATCATCCCCCTAGCCTTTTGCATAGTGGGGGATGGACATTCTGGGACCGTTCCCCACTGCGCCAGGGCAGCGGAAGTTCTTGCTAGTGGCGATCGACTACTTCACCAAGTGGGTCGAAACGGAGCCGCTAGCTCGGATTACAGAAGCCAATGTTCGATAATTCTTCTGGAAGTTTGTCATTTGCCACTTCGGACTCCCCAATTGCGTCATCACCGACAACGGGTGGCAGTTCGATAACTGGGAGTTTGAAGGGTTCTGCGCCAAACACGGCATCCAACACCGGTTCACCTCGGTTGCTCATCCCCAGATAAATGGGGAAGCCGATGTGACTAATCGGACCATCCTCCAAGGACTTCGCACCAGGTTGGACCAAGCGAAGGGCAGATGGGCAGAGAAACTTCCAAGCGTCCTGTGGGCCTACCACACAACGCCCAGAATGGCAACAGGTGAAACACCCTTCAACTTCGTCTTCGGTGCTGAAGTAGAAATCCCAATCGAGCTCGGCGTGCCCATGCTGCGGGTGCAGCAGTATGACGAGATACAGAATTCGGTGCATCTCCTGCTCAATCTAGACCTCCTAGAAGAAGCAAGGGACAAAGCTCAACTTCGGATGGTGGCATACCAACAACGGGTTGTCCGATATTATAATGCACGGGTGAAGCTGAAGACTTTACGACCTGGCGACCTGGTACTGCGCCGGGCCGAAGCGTCTCAACCCAGGGAGTGCGGCAAGCTCTCACCAAACTGGGAAGGCCCTTATAAAGTGTCCGAGGCCCTCTCACATGGGGCCTACTATCTCGAGGACCTGGATGGCGCCAAGTTCCTCCGAACATGGAATGCTTGTAATTTGAGGAGATACTATCAGTAATGTAAGTTTTTCCTCCATTATAAATAAAGACTTTCTTTTGCACAACGGGTTATTTGCCTTGCAGGAATGTCGCTACCCAGGGCCTAGCTCTCCGGGAGGCAAGCCTCGAGCCCAGCTCCAAGGCATCCAAGCCCGGAGAAAAGTCCTCCGGCACCAAGACTTGAGAAGCCCTCAGGCACTCAAGCCTCGAGCCCAGCTCCAAGGCATCCACGCCCGGAGAAAAGTTCTCCGGCATCAAGACCTGAGAAGCCCTCAGTCACTCAAGCCTCGAGCCCAGCTCCAAGGCATCCAAGCCCGGAGAAAAGTCCTCCGGCACCAAGACCTGGGAAGCCCTCAGGCACTCAAGCCTCGAGCCCAGCTCCAAGGCATTCAAGACCTGAGAAGCCCTCAGGCACTCAAGCCTGGAGCTACCGTTCTCCGGCATCGGAGTCTCGAGCCTAGCTCCAAGACAGTGAGGCTTGAGCCTATACAAGATGGAGCTCCCCTCTCCGACATCCCCGCACTGAAAGAAAGAAGAAGAAAAAGGGAAGGGGTGGTCAAGTCGAGCTCACCCAACTCCTACGTCGAGTCAACCCCGGCCTTATGGAGATTCTGCTCCGACAGCAGGACCTCAAGCAAAAGGATCTCGGCCGATCTGAGTAGCTCGTACAGGTCAAGGTCGATTGCTTCGACGGAGGAGTTCCGATTGGGAGACCGATCTGGGTCACTCCAAACCCAGTCGATCCCTTCAACCGAGGCAAATAAATACCTACTCTTTCATCCCTTGATGGAAGAGGGGAGCTCAAACCTAATGCCCCGGGGGTGAGAAGAAAGAGACCACCACCCCTCCTCGGTAGGGTGGCGTTTCAGGATGAAGAAGGCCCTGAATAGGGAGAAATGTGTGACGATCCCGTGGAAGTGACATAGAACGATGAAACAGAAGATCGTTCTGATGGCATTAGGGACCAACTGGGCAGGAACAAGGCAGTAGTTGGCCAGAAAGGAGAGGAAGAAAGGATGGACAGGAAATTGAAGACCCCCGGTGAAAGCCTCCTCACAGAAAGCAATCCGACGAGGGCCACTAGATGTGACCCGCTCCCCCGGACGAGGAACATAAAGCTGGATGGACTCGGGGATGTCGTAAGCACCCTGAATGGTCGTGAGATCCTCGGCGGTGATCACCGAAGCAATCCCTCCGGGACCTGTTGACCGAGAAGGTTCGGGAGCAGGAGCAAGAGCGGGGGGAGGAGCAGGAAGGAGAGACAAGCGAGGTTGGGGAGCGAACCCAGGTTCCCTAATGTCTACAGGACCGTAGGAAGGTCTCCTACTAAACTCATAGCATGCCGCCTCCCTTTCCTCGTCAGAGGAAGAAGGAGTCCTCGGCTGGGAAGGTTCGGCCTTGGCTTGGCAGGAAGGACGGAAGTTTGGGCCAGAACGGTCCATGGAAGAAGAAGAGAAGGATGAAGGAAGACCTAAAGTGACCTCTAGTCGATGAGGAGGAAGAGGAAGAAGGAGCTAACCTGCTAAGAGTCTGGGAGGACGATAATTGCTGGAGAAGGAGGAGAGAACCTCTGTACGACGCTGGGCGCGAAAGATTTGAAAGAAAGCAAGTCTCGGGAAACTTACCTTTCTTTTCGAGGCAACCTACGCCCGACCGTACCGTTATGGCTCTCCCAAGAGACGCTCGCCATGTGTCACCGATCGACGGGGCCAGCATCTCAATCCGATTATGGCCGCTCTGATTTTCGTGCCCGCCATAACTGCTCCTCAAACGTGACCGCGTGGCACCCCCGCACAGGCTTGAAGGACCGTCATGCGAAGCACCATCGATATCGATCATTATTATACCATATTTCTTCGCCTTTCCACGTCAGCACCGCAATTACTCCCTTCGCCCCGAGCGCTGCGCGCCAACGGGCCTCGGGAGTGGAGGGCAAATGATGTGGCTAGATTGCTGACGTGGGACGTTCAAACTGACATGGAGTCCCCATCAGATGCCATGCTGGGTTTTCAATATAGGTCCACTTCGCCAGGCTAAGCTCCCCTGGAGCAACGGGATCGCCCGTCGAAGTCGAGCTCAGTCTTCCGCCAGGTCAGTCCCCACCGGGTCGGGACACCTAGGCCGGAGCCGAGTATAAGTCCCCATCCAAGCCAAATCCCTTAGGATCGGGCCCCGTGGTCAGGAGTCGAGCTCGAGTCTCCTCCGCCACGAGGAGCCCCTCCGAGGTCGGATCCCTTGGGCTAGGAGGCGCCCCGCCCACCTCCGTCAGGTCGAGCTCATCCGAAGCCGAGCTCCGCTGGTCCGGAGTCGAGCTCAGCCCTCCTCCGCCCAGCCGAGCCACCTCAACGTGAGCCCCTCGGAGATGGGCCCCACCTTTCCAGCTCGGTCCCCAGCTCAGATAGAGGCACCAACCACCAAGGGAGCGGCGCCTCCTCTCTAAGGACGATGGCAGGCCTCCCGAGGGTCATACAGCAGTGCCCGCCATGCCACCATTAATGCCTACGACCGTCACTCACACCAGAAAGAAAGGAAACTCACATTAAGGCGCCATGCCCTCCACCAACCTGCCATACCACCAGGGAAAAGACGCAACCGGAGAGCGCAAGTCCTGAGGGCGGTGACCCGCCAACTGAGGCCTTGCCATGCTTCCAGGACTGGGGCAAGCAGAGGGAATGTCAGAGTGCATGGAAGCTTCCCCAGCTGTCTGACAGGAGAGGCATCTCGTCTACAGCACGATACCTCATCGCACACGTCTGACGACACGGGAAGATCCCGAGGCAAGCTAGAGTAAAAACTCAGCCAGAGTAAGCCAAAAGTAAGCAAGCATAAAAACAAGGGAGAGAGGCCAGACAGGAGGATTCTACCACCTCGGCCATCCCCTCTCCTAGCTCACTCTCACTTCCAGATACACTACACTCACTCCTCCTAGCGTGGAGCTCATCCCGAGGGGCTCGACCAAGAGGATATGTTCTCCTGGATCATCACTGACTTGACCGTCGGAGCGCTCCCGCCGGAATCCCCGGTCCGGGTCGCTGATGTTGTTTCTTGCAGGTCCCGAGGCACCGGAGGCATCCCTAGTAGACGGACGCACGACCCTCGACGCCACTAGCAGCTACGGGCCACGAAGATCCAGGTGGCAACAATTATTATTATTATTATTATTATCATCATCATCATCATCATCATTATCATTATCATTTTTTTTATTATTATTATTATTTTTATTTTTATTATTTTGACTATTATTATCATCATTATCGTACCTTTGTTATATTATTAAATTTTTACTATCATCAATTATGTTGATACTATATAATTATTTTTATTATTTTCATCTCCATCACGTAGTTGTTATTATTTTCACCAATATTATTGCCAGTTGCTTAACCATATAATTATTTTTATTATTCTTGATTTACCGTATTATTGGCACCTCCTTACATGATATCATTATTGATGTGGCTGGTTCGCTGATGTGAGGCCGATAAACTGATGTGGAGCCTCCATCAGGCGCCATGCTGGATTTTCAGCATGAGCCTTTCGTCGGGCTGAGCTCCCCCGGAGCGACGGGGCCGTCCGTCGAAGCCAAGCTCCATCCTCCATCAGGTCGGTTCCCGCCGGATCGGGACACCTAGGCCGGAGTCGAGTACGGGTCCCTGTCCAAGGCGGACCCCTTGAGGTCGGGCCCCGTGGTCGGAAGTCGAGCTCAAGGCTCCTCCGCCACGAGGAGCCCCTCCGAGGTCGGATCCCCTGGGTTGGTTGGCACCCCGTCCATCTCCGCCATGTCGAGCTCGTCTAAGGCCGAGCTCCGTCGATCCGAAGTCGAGCTCAGCCCTCCTCCGCCCTACCGAGCTACTTCGAAGTGAGTCCACCGAAGGTGAACCCCATCTTTCTAGCTCAGTCCCCGACCCAGACAGAGACACCAACCACCAAGAGTGCGGCGCCTCCTCTCCAAGGATAACGGCGAATCTCCTGAGGGCCGTACAGCAGCGCCCGCCATGCCGCCATTAATATCCACAGCCGTCGCTCATACCAGAAAGAAAGGAAACTCACATCAAGGCGCCACTCCCTCCACCGACCTGCCGTACGACTGGAAAAAAGACCCAACCGGAAGGCGCGGGTCCTGAGAACGGCGGCCCGCCAATCGAGGCCCTGCCAAGTTTCCAGCAGAAGGAATGTCAGAGGTAGAAGCTTCCCCGATCTTCTGACAGAAAAAGGCATCCTGTCTATGGCACGATACCTCGTCGCACACGCCCGACAGCATGGGGAGATCCCAAGGTAAGCCAAAGTAAAAACCTAGCCAGGGTAAGCCAAAAGGGAGGTAACAACAACAAAAACAACAACTAGAGCAAACACAGAAACAGAGGGAGAGAGGCCAGACAGGAGGATCGGACCACCTCGGCCACCACCTCTCTCAGCTCATTTTCATCTTTCATACACACCACACTCACTCCTCTTAGCGTGGAGCTCATACAGAGGGGCTCGACCAGGAGGATATGTTCCCCTGGATCACCACTGACTTGACCATCGGAGCGCCCCCGCCAGAATTCCCGGCCTGGATAACTGACATTGTTTCTTGCAGGTCCCGAGGCTCTGGAGGCACCCTCGGCAGGCGAGAGCGTGACCCCCGATGCCATCATCAGCAGCTACGGGCCATGACGATCCGAGTGGCAATAGATTGGCATGCCAGGAAGGGGGCGCTGAACAACTCTTGATCCAGTTCAGACCCCGCTCAGATAGTCCATCAGGAGAATGGTGACCACCCGGGCGAGGGGAGCCTCTCCTAGCCGTGCGGAAGTGTCCCCTTCCCACGGGAACCCACACGGTCCGGAGACGGAGCCACCTGCCCCGGTTCAACCGCCTCCACTAGAGATCCAGCTGATCGCACTTGCTCAGCAGATGCACACTCTCACCACAGCAGTGCGCCAGCTCCAGTACCAGCACCGATCCCTGGCTACTCATCAGCAGCTGGAGACCCCCGCGGCCCATGCTGCAGCACCCCGCGACAGCCTGCGTTCCTTCCATGGGAGGCCTTCATAGCCGCGGGCCGTCACGAACCCTCGGGGTAGTCTCCAAGCCCCAATGAAGCGACAACGGGCTGGGTCCACCGACGAAGAGAGCTGCTCACCGCACCTTGACCGGGGGGCATCTAAGCCCCGCCAAGGCAAAAAGGGCAAGGCCCCTCGTCATGGGAACCATGCACCCGCGTCGCCTTCCCCACCCCTCTCAGTAAAGGGGTGATGGATGAAGCCATTAGGCGCATGGCGGAGAAGCGCCTGGAGGAGCATGACCGCAAACTGGCGGAGCTTTCCCACTGGTTTGCCAACTTGCCCGGCTCCGCTAGCGAGCCTACGGGCTATGACATCCGCCCTCCATTCGCTCAGGAGATTCAAGCAGAGTCGATTCCTCGCTGGTTCTGCATGCCGCATGTGGATCCTTACGACGAGACCACCGACCCCCTGGACCACCTGGAAAGTTATCGGGCCCTCATGAGGGTCCAGGGGGCTATTGACGCTCTCCTATGCGTCACCTTTCCTGCTACTCTCCAGAAGGCGGCTCAGGTATGGTTCGCCCGCTTTAAGCCGGAAGATGCCACGGGAGGCGGATAGCCTGTTCTCCATCAGGCAACAAGATCGCGAGCTGCTACGAGACTACGTGGCTTGCTTCAAGGCTGCCGTGCTGAAGATCTACCATTTGGAGGAGCCGGTCGCAATGCTGGCTCTGAAACGAGGGCTCAGGACTTCTCGCCTGACCTACTCGCTTGACAAGAAGTCCCCGAAGACTTACTCCGAGCTCCTCCTCCGAGCTCAAAAGTATATCCGTGCCGAGGAGGTGGATTATACAAGGCGGGAGCTCGACGGGAAGCTGCTGAAAGGGTCGGTGCCCATCGAGATGCCCGGGGCACGGAGGCTGGGACCGCCAGTTCAGACCTCCCGACCAGGACCGAGGCCAAGGAGCGCTCCCGTCCCCGAGGGGAATTTCACCCCCTCCTCGCCCCGAGGATGAAGATCCTCATGGAGATCGAGGGTAAGACCTATCTGAGGCGCCCACCACCATTGAAGCCGTCCACCAACTGTGACAAGACAAAGTACTGTCGTTTCCACTGCGACCATGGCCACGACATCGTGGAATGCCGCAATCTCAAATGGGAGATCGAAGAGCTCATCAGGAGAGGCTACCTCGGAAGGTATGTGGGGGGCAGATCTCAACCGGAACCTTAGGCGCTCGCCGCCCTCCCACCAGCCCTGGTGGTCGACAATCGCCCTACCAAGAAGCCAGTGGGGATGATACACTGGGGAGCCGAGCACGCCTCGAAGAGAGCCCGGGGGGCAAGGCATCCTGAGATTGTACTCTCCTTTATGAGGGAAGGGAGAGATGGAGAGAGAAATGTAAATAATGATGTCGTGGTCGTCGAAATGACGATCGTGAAGCATCCTGTAAAACGCATCATGGTAGATAGTAGAAGCTCCACAGATGTGCTTTTCTATGATGCCTTCTCCAGGATGGATCTTTTTTCTGTTTAGTTTAAGCCCGAGCATACCCCCCTTGTTGGTTTCACAAGAGACTCCGTAGGGGTGGAGGGAGAAATCACTCTCCCAGTTACTGCCGGGACCTCACCTCGGCAGAGTACTGTCATGATGACGTTCACAGTTGTCAGGCTTCCTTCGTCTTACACCGTGATTTTAGGCCGACCTGGGCTCAACCTCCTCAACGCTATCGTCTCTACCAAGAGGTTGCTTGTACAGTTCCCAACCCCTTGCGGTGTGGGGGAGATGAGGGGTACACCCCAGCTAGTGCAGCACTGCTTCCAAACCCTCCCCGGGGCCCGGGTGCCCGAGGAGGACTCTAAAGCAAACGAGTTCGACCAGAGGGTTCAGGACCCTAGAGGAGGCCCGGTCGAGTGTCTGCTTCCTTACTAGCTCGGGGCCGACCAGACGAAGACTGTGCAGGTCGGAGCCCAGCTGCCTGAGGAGGAGAAGGCTCCGCTGTTGGAATTCTTGCAGGCGAATGCGGACGTATTCGCCTGGATAGTAGCGGACATGCCAGGTATTCCCCATGAAGTCATCACCCATAAGCTCAATGTCGATTCGAAGCACAGACTGGTTCGATAGAAGAAGAGAAGCTTCGTCCCAGAAAGGCAGGCGGCCATCAACAAAGAAGTCGAGAAACTTTTGGCCGTTGGATTCGTCCGAGAGGTGCAATACCCGAGATGGCTGGCGAACGTGGTGATGGTGAAGAAGAATAATGGCAAGTAGAGGATCTGTGTAGATTACACCGACCTTGATAAGGCATGCCCAAAGGACAGCTTCCCCTTGTTGAGGATAGATCAGTTAGTGGACGCCACCTCAGGGCACAGGCTGCTCTCCTTCATGGATGCATTCTCCGGGTACAATCAGATTTGGATGCACCCAGGAGATGAGGAGTACACTGCCTTTGTTAACGATCGAGGGATATACTGCTACAGGATGATGCCCTTTGGCCTGAAGAATGCTGGAGCCACATACCATCGTTTGGTCAATAAGGTCTTCAAAGATCAGATTGGCCGAAACGTGCAAGTGTACGTGGATGACATGCTCGTCATGAGCAAGCCGAGCTCGGACCACATCGCCGACCTCACCGAAGCCTTTCACAGCCTTCGGAAGCACCAAATGAAGCTCAATCCAGCAAAATGCACTTTCGGGGTGGCGGCCGGGAAGTTCCTCGACTTCATGGTCACCCAGAGAGGCATCGAGGCGAACCCGGAGAAGGTCCAGGCGATACTTGATATGGAGCACCCGACATCCAAGAAGCAAGTTCAATGGCTGATGGGGAGGGTAGCGGCCTTAAGCCGGTTCATCTCGAGGTCGGCTGACCACTGCCTCCTCTTCTTCAAGGCATTGTGCAAGATGCATGACTTTACCTGGACCGAAGAGTGCAAGGCGGCCTTTGAGGAGCTAAAGGAGTTCCTAGCCTCTCCACCTCTGCTATCCAAACCGGAGGAAGAGGAAGAGCTCCTACTCTACCTAGCTGTCATGCCTAAGGCCATCAGCTCGGTCCTCGTCCATACAGATCAGGACGGGTCTCAGAAGCCGGTGTATTACACCAGCAAAATCCTCCGTGACGCGGAGGTCAGGTATACTCGCTCCGAGAAACTCATTTTTGTACTAATTATGTCTGCTAAGCACATCAGGCCCTACTTCCAAGCACATCCCATCGCAGTTGTAACTGATCAGTCGCTGAGGACCATGCTAAGCCACCCCGAGACTTCTGGGAGACTGGCTAAATGGTCCCTGATGCTGAGCGAGTTCGACATCGCTTATCGGCCGAGGTCGTCGCAGAAGGCCCAGGTCCTAGATGACTTTGTGGTCGAATGTACAGGGCCCTCCGAGGAACCAGAACGGACGGTCCTGGAGAGCCAAGCTGAGCCCGTACCGTGAGAGGACCCTTGGATCCTCCACATGGACGGTGCCTCCAATTCCTGCAGGAGCGGAGCGGGTCTCATCCTCGCCAATTCCGATGGAGTGGTGACGGAGTGCGCCCTTCGCTTCAAGTTCGCAGCTACAAACAACCAGGTGGAGTACGAAGCGCTTCTCGCGGGCCTAAGAGTGTCCCGCGAGCTATGAGTACAAAGCCTGAAGGTTTTCACCGACTCCCAACTGGTTGCCGGACAAGCCTCCAGAGAGTACGAAGCCCAAGATCCCCAGATGGTGAAGTACCTGGAGAGGGTTCGTTCGAGCACAGCAGGCTTCTGTTACTCCCATATTTTCCACATCCCTCATGGAAAAAATGCTCGTGCGGATGCACTGTCGAGGCTTGCAACCCTTTCGAACTCATCCCTAGGGCATGCTTACGTTGAGTATCTCGAGGATTCAAGCTACGAGAGCCCAAGGGAGGTGCAACAAGTAGCCCATGGGCCGAGCTGGATGGACAAGTACGTCAGGTACATCCAGGATGGCCTCCTACCAGAAGATCGCAAAGAAGCCGGCCTCATCAGAAGGAAGGCCATCCGTTTTGTTTTGATGGACGGTCACCTCTACTGCCGATCTTATTCTTACCCACTCCTGAAGTGCCTCGGGCCTAGGGAGGCAACCTTTGTGCTCCGAGAGATATACAAGGGCCTCTGTGGGAATCATGTAGGAGGGAGGACTCTGGCATACAAGGCTCTTCGCCAGGGATACTTCTGGGAAACGATGAGGAAAGACGCCGCCGACTTCGTCAAGAAGTGTGACAAATGCCAATGCCATTCCCACTTGCAGCGGCTACCGGCTGCACCGATCTCGCAGTTGTCATCCCCCTGGCCCTTTGCACAATGGGGAATGGACATTCTGGGACTATTTCTCACCCACCAGGGCAGCGAAAGTTCCTGGTAGTGGCGATCGACTATTTCACCAAGTAGGTCTAGGCAAAGCAACTAGCTCGGATTACAGAAGCCAATGTCCGACAATTCTTTTGGAAGTCTGTCATTTGCTGCTTCGGACTCCCCAATTGTGTCATCACCGACAACGGGCGATAGTTCGACAACCGAGAGTTTGAAGGATTCTGTGCCGAGCATGACTTCAACACCGGTTCACCTCAGTCGCTTATCCCTAGACAAATGGAGAAGTCGAGGTAACTAACCGAACCATCCTTCAAGGACTTCGCACTAGGCTGGACCAGGCTAAGGGCAGATGGGCAGAAGAACTTTCGAGCATCTTGTGGGCCTACCACACAACACCCAGAACGGTAACGGGTGAAACGCCCTTCAACCTCGTCTTCGGAGCTGAAGTAGTGATCCCAATCGAGCTCGGCGTGCCCACGCTCCGGGTGCAGTGGTATGACGAGGCACAGAACTCGGCACACCTCCTGCTCAACCTAAACCTCCTCGAAAAAATAAGGGACAAAGCCCGACTTCGGATGGCAGCATACCGATAATGGGTCGCTCGATATTACAATGCGCGGGTGAAGCTAAAGACTTTCCAACCTGGCGACCTGGTACTGCACCGGGCTGAGGCGTCTCAACCCCGGGAGTGCGGTAAGCTCTCGTCGAACTAGGAAGGCCCTTATAAAGTGGCAGAGACCCTCTCACATGGGGCCTACTATCTCGATGACCTGGATGGTGCCAAATTCTCCCGAACGTGGAATGCTTGTAATTTGAGGAGATACTATCAATAATGCAAGTTTTTCCTCCACTAGAAATAAAGACTTTCCTCTGCACAACGGTTTATTTGCCTTGCAGGAATGTCACAGCCTCGAGCCTAGCTCCTCGGCATCCAAGCTCGGAGAAGAGTTCTCCGGCACAAAGACCTGAGAAGCCCTCAAGCACTCAAGCCTCGAGCCTAGCTCCTCGACATCCAAGCCCGGAACCCAGCTCTCTAGCCAGCACGTCTCCGAGCCTAGCTCCAAGACGACGACTCCTGAACCTTGACCTTAAGCAATCAAAATCCGGGGTCTAGCTCTCTGACTAGCAGATCTTTGATTCCAGCTCCGAAATAACAAGGTCCGAAACCCAGATTTCCGGCGTCGACCCTCAGAGCCCAAGACTGGAGCTCAGATCTCCGGCCAAGGGACCTTCGAGCCATGCAGCTCTCAGTCATCAACGTCCTCGAGCCCAGCTCCAGGATGCATGCCCAAGACCGGAGCCCATATCTCCGGCTAAGAGACCTTCGAGCCACGCAGCTCTCAGTCATCAACGTCCCCGAGCCATCTCCAGGATGCATGCTCAAGATCGGAGCTCAGATCTCCGGCCAAGAGACCTTCGAGCCACGCAGCTCTCAGTCATCAACATCCCAGAGCCCAGCTCCAGGATACATGCCCAAGACCGGAGCCCATATCTCTGGCTAAAGGACCTTCGAGCCACGCAGCTCTCAGTCATCAACGTCCCCGAGCCCAGCTCCAGGATGCATGCCCAAGACCGGAGCCCAGATCTCCGGCCAAGGGACCTTCGAGCCACACAGCTCTCAGTCATCAACGTCCCCGAGCCCAGCTCCAGGATGCATGCCCAAGACTGGAGCCCAGATCTCCGGCCAAGGGACCTTCGAGCCACGCAGCTCTCAGTCATCAACATCCCCGAGCCCAGCTCCAGGATGCCAGCCCAAGCCTGGAGAAAAGTCCTTCGGCACAAAGACCTGAGAAGCCCTTAGGCACTCATGCCTCGAGCCTAGCTCCTCGGCATCCAAGCCCAGAGAAAAGTCCTCTGGCATAAAGACCTGAGAAGCCCTCAGACACTCAGGCCTAGAGCCTAGCTCCTCGGCATGCAAGCACGGAGAAAAGTCCTCCGGCACAAAGACCTGAGAAGCCCTCAGGCACTCATGCCTCGAGCCTAGCTCCTCGGCATCCAAGCCCGGAGAAAAGTCCTTCGGCACAAAGACCTGAGAAGCCCTCAGGCACTCAAGCTCCGAGCCCAGCTCCGAGGCGTCTGAGCTCCTGAGCCATGTCCTCAGGCCAACCAAGTCCCAGAGACCAGCTCTCCGGCCAGTGCGTCTCCGAGCCCAGCTCCGAGGCGTCCGAGCTCCTGAGCCATGTCCTCAGGCCAACCAAGTCCCGGAGACCAGCTCTCCGTCCAGTGCGTCTCCGAGCCCAGCTCCGAGGCATCCGAGCTCCTGAGCCCGACCTCCGAAGATCAAGCCCCGAGTCTAGCTCCAAAGCATTCAAGGTCTGAGAGGCCCTCAGGCACTCCAATCCGAAGCCAACCTTCTCCGGCGCCCGAGTCTCGAGCCCAGCGCTGGGACGGTGAATCTTAAGCCCATACAAAACTCAACTCTCCTCCCCGACCTCCCTGCACCAAAAGAGAAGAATGGGGGAGGGAAGATGATCATACCACAAAAAAAAAGAAAAAAAAAAGAGAGGGGGGGGGGGGGGCACATTTGCAGAACTGCTTTTCATTACTTGAAAGAGATGTTTTACATTATCTCTCGGGCCCTGACAAGCCAAGTAGCCCAGTCCAAAAGAAAGAAAAAGAAGGAAAAGGAAAAACCCATGCAAGGGGTCCTATTATACGGTGCCGGCTCCTTCCCTGGGTGGTGCATGGCCGGAACTTCTCCCTCCTCTAGCTTCGTAGCAGGGACACCTTCTTGAGTGGCCCCTGCTGAAGGGGCAGGTTCCGTTGCTGCTGCCGAGGGGACCGCCTCTTCTACCTTCGCTTGCGGCTCTGGTCCGGCCGTCACCACGACCAAGGTCGGCTCAGCTACATCTGGGGCCACCTGTGGGAGAGACCTGGCTGGGGCGGTTCCTTGCCCTACTGCAGCCACCGTCGGGGTCGGAGCCTTCTTGCTTGGGGCCCGGAGCGCAGCTAGTCGCTCCTCGGAGAGAATCCCCCGCAGCTGCGTACGGCAGTAGGTGAACTCCTTAGCGAAGGAGTCCGTCGTCGCCTCTTTGAAGTCCTTTATGTACTCGGGGGAGGCCTTAAAAGCGGCCACCGCGTCGGCAGCCTCCTTCCTCGTGGCCTCCTCCCGCTGCCTCGCTTCCTCCAGCTGCTTCCTGGAATGCTCAATTTGCCGGATTGCCACTGCCATTGCCTTCTCGGCGGTCTCGGCGGAGCGACTGGTGATGGTGGTTTTCTCCTCGGACTCCATGGCCCTCTTCTCCACGACCGTCACCCTCTTTTCGGCAGAGGTGGCCCGGTCCCTCACCGCCTCCACCTTGGCCCGGAGCTCTTTTAATCGGGTCCTCTTTGATTCGAGCTCCTTCTTGGCCCGGGTGGCGTCGGCGACCTCGATTTGGAGGTTCTTAACCCTCAGGTTAGCCTCCCGGGTCTCTTCGTCTTTCCGACCCACTTCAGCCTTCAGGGACTCGAGCACCGCCTGTCGCCCCTTGTCCATTTTCGCCCAATTACGTCAGTAATCCCCAATGAGGATTAGCTCTCTGCCTTGCTGCGTCAAAAGAAAATATGTTAGCTGCAGTGCCGAGAAAAGCTAGAAGGCGTCAAAACAAGGGAAGAAGGACTTACGGCATACAAGTTGGCGAAGGACGAGCTGATCACGTCGCCCAGGAGTCACCCGCTCCCTTCTCGCCTGTCGCAGGACTGGACCGAGAAGTCCATCATCCGCTCAGCGAGACTTGGGTCTTTCTTTAGCGAGACGTTGGGCCCCAGTCGGAAGGGGACTCGGCGGTAGTCCCTATCCTGCTTTCCCGCCGGCTCAGGTCCCTCGGTGACAAGAGGCACCTTTAGCGCCAGCTGCGAGCTCGGTGCCACCTCGGACTGCACTTTGGGCACCGGCCCTGCTTCTTTCAACCCCCCATCCTCCTCGATGTCGATGACCTCCGGAGGAGGGGCTTCTACCCTGGCGGCAGTGGCAGTCGACCTAGCTCGGACGACCACCTCGAGCTCAGGCATCGGGGCCAGACCGTGCCATCCTGAAGGCTCGTGGACGGACTCGACCACCTCTTCCGCCTTCATTCTGGAACTGGTGCGTTCAACCCGACCTGCACCGGCCTTACACCTTCGTCAACCCGAGCCCTCTTCGGAGCGGGCTCGCCAGCCTCAGCCACTTGCTCTCGTTCCTCGAAAAACGAGAGCAGCTCGTCCATGGAGAACTTTATTTCTGCACTAGAGAAGACAGGGTCAACCCCAAGTAAAAAAAAAAGGAAAAAAGAGAGAGAGAGAGAAAAGAAGAGAAGGGAAAAGAAGGGGGTGGCCAAGTCGAACTTACCCAACTCCTGCGCCGAGCCGACCCCGGTCTCACGAAGATTCTGCTCCAACAGCAAGACCTCAAGTGAAGGGATCTCGGTCGATCTGAGCAGCTCGGACAGGTCGAGGTCGGCTGCTTCGATGGAGGAGTTCCTGTTCGGGGACCGATCTGGATTGCTCCAAACCCAATCGATCTCCTCGACCGAAGCAAAGAGGTACCTACTATTCCATCCCTTGATGGAAGAGGGGAGCTCGAATCTAATACCCCGAGGATGGGAAGAAAGGGACCACCACCTCTCCTCGGTGGGATGTCATTTCAAGGTAAAGAAGGCCCTAAACAAAGAAAAACAGGCAACGATCCTGTGGAAATGACACAGGACGATGAAACAAAATATCGTCCTGATAGCATTGGGGACCAACTGGGCAGGGACAAGTCGGTAGTTGGTCAAGAAGGAAAGGAATAAAGGGTGGACAGGAAATCGGAGATCCCCGACGAAGGCCTCCTCATAAAAAGCGATCCGCCTAGGACCACTGGAGGTGACCCGCTCCCCCGGATGAGGAACGGAGAGATGAATGGACTCGGGAATACTGTAAGCATCCTGGATGGCCACAAGATCCTCGGCGGTGATCACTGAAGCAATCCCACCGGGACCTATCGACCGAGAAGGTTCGGGTTCGAGGATGGGAGCAGGAGGAGCGGGGAGAAGAGCCAAGCGAGGTGGAGGAGAAGACCCGGGTTCTCTAATGGCTACCGGGCCATGGAAAGGTCGCCTACTGAACTCATACCTTGCCGCCTCCATCTCCTCGTTAGAGGAAGGAGTCATCGGCCGGGAAGGTCCGGCCTCGGCTTGGCAGGAAGGACGGAAGTTTGGACCAAAACGATCCATGGAAGAAGAAGAGAGGGACAGGGGAAGACCCACGACGGCTCCTAGTCGACGAGAAGAGAGAGGAAGAAAGAGCTAACCTGCTAAAGTTCTAGGAGGACGCTGACGGCCGGAGGAGAAGAAGAAGACTCCTGTATGATGCCAGGCACGAAAGGATTCGAAGGAGGTAAGTTTCGAAAAGACTTACCCCTCCACTCGAAACAACCTGCGCCCAACTGTACCGTTACGACTTCCCCAAGAGACTTGCCACGTGTTGCTGATCAACGGGACCAGCACCCCCAATCCGACCGCGGTCGCTCTGACTTCCGTGCCCGCCATAACTACTTCCTAGACGTGGCCGCGTGGCACCCCCGCACAAGCCCGAAGGACTACCTAGCGAGGCACCACCGATTTCGGTCATTATTGCACCAGATTTCTCCACCTTTCCATGTCAGCATCGTAATTACTCCCTTCGCCCTGAGCGCCGCGCGCCAACGGGTCTCGGGAGTGGGGGGCAAATGATGTGGCTGGTTCGCTGATGTGAGGCTGACAAACTGATGTGGAGCCCCCATCAAGCACCATGCTGGATTTTCAGCATGAGCCCCTTCACCGGGCTGAGCTCCCCCGGAGCGACGGGATCGCCCGCTGAAGCCGAGCTCCGTCCTCCACCAGGTCGGTTCCCGCCAGGTCGGTTCCCGCCAGGTCGGGATGCCTAAGCCGGAGCCGAGTACGGGTCCCCGCCCAAGGCAGACCCCTTGAGGTCGGGCCCTGTGGTCGGAAGTCAAGCTCAAGGCTCCTCCGCCACGAGGAGCCCCTCCGAGGTCGGATCCCCTAGGTTGGTCGGCACCCCGTCCATCTCCGCCATGTCGAGCTCGTCTAAGGCCGAGCTCCGCTGGTCTAAGGCCGAGCTCCGCTGGTCTGGAGTCGAGCTCAGCCCTCCTCCGCCCTGCCGAGCTACTTCGAAGCGAGTCCACCGAAGGCGAACCCCATCTTTCCAGCTCGGTCCCCGACCCAGACAGAGACACCAACCACCAAGAGTGCGGCGCCTCCTCTCCAAGGACAACGGCGAATCTCCCGAGGGCCGTACAGCAGCGCCCGCCATGCCACCATTAATGCCCACGGCCGTCGCTCATACCAGAAAGAAAGGAAACTCACATCAAGGTGCCACTCCCTCCACCGACCTACCGTACGACCAGGGAAAAGACCCAACCAGAAGGCGCGGGTCCTGAGAACGGCGGCCCGCCAACCGAGGCCCTACCAGGTTTCTAGCAGAAGGAATGTCATAGGCAGAAGCTTCTCCGATTATCTGACAGAAAAGGCGTCCCGTCTACGGCACAATACCTCGTCGCACATGCTCGACAGCATGGGGAGATCCCAAGGCAAGCCAAAGTAAAAACCCAGCCAGGGTAAGCCAAAAGGGAGGTAACAACAACAAAAACAACAACTAGAGCAAACATGGAAATGGAGGGAGAGAGGCCAGACAGGGGGATCGGACCACCTCGGTCACCACCTCTCCCAGCTCACTTTCATCTTTCATACACACCACACTCACTCCTCCTAGCATGGAGCTCATCTAGAGAGGCTCGACCAGGAGGATCTGTTCCCTTGGATCGCCACTGACTTGACCGTGATACCTCGTCGCACACGCTCGACAGCATGGGGAGATCCCAAGGCAAGCCAAAGTAAAAACCCAGCCAGGGTAAGCCAAAAGGGAGGTAACAACAACAAAAACAACAACTAGAGCAAACACGGAAATGGAGGGAGAGAGGCCAGACAGGGGGATCGGACCACCTCGGTCACCACCTCTCCCAGCTCACTTTCATCTTTCATACACACCACACTCACTCCTCCTAGCATGGAGCTCATCCAGAGAGGCTCGACCAGGAGGATCTGTTCCCCTGGATCGCCACTGACTTGACCGTCGGAGCGCCCCCGCCGGAATCCCCGGCTCGGGTCACTGACGTTGTTTCTTGCAGGTCCCGAGGCACGGAGGCACCCCCGGCAGGCGGGTGCGCGACCCTCGACGTCATCATCAGCAGCTACGGGCCACGACGATCTGAGCGACAATAATTATCATTATCATTATTATCATACTGTTGTAGACCAAATAGACCGGATGGAGTGGTTCTTCCGCCGGATCGTCGTCGACTGGTACCTGCAAGAAGTCCATGACCGGAGGTTTTCTAGCGGGGGACACTCCGATGCATAAGTCAGAAAGAGCCCAGGCAACAGCAGAATGGAGAGTTTTGAGAGCAAGGAGAAAAAAGAGAAATTCAAAAATGCCAGTATTCATAGGCTCCAACGTAACTACTTATGGTTATGGAGGTTGGCGAACGCAACCACTTCATAACTGTAAGTAGTGGCTGTCGGAAAAGCCGTTACACCCGGAGTTTGTTCAATCTGAGGTTTCGGACCATGTGGGTGGTTGCAACAACCTAAACAGATTTCAACTGTTTGTCCAAGAAACCCACATGCTCCAAAATCTTCTTTCTTTAAGCATATATCCGAAGTGAGTTTTACATTATCTTTAGTAGCACTCCTAAAGGGAATGGTAGTTTCACACTTCGGATTCTTTCAGATATAACAAAAAATAAACACTTACAGTCCCCGGATCATATTGAGGGAATAAAGCCGAAGATATTCGCCTGATAGGTCAGGTCTTTGGATCAAGGTAATTGTACGAAGCCGAAGACATGGAGTAAATAAACCTGGTTTAGAACCATAGATAAGGATGTTAGGCTAAGTCTTCGGATCAAGATAATTGTACAAAGCTGAAGACATTAAGCATTGTCTTCAGATTGGGATAATAATACGAAACCGAAGATCCAGAATTAATAATATCCTTCAGGACAGATAAAGCCAAAGACATTAAGCATGGTCTTCGGACCGAGATAATAATACGAAGCCGAAGACCCAGTGAAGACAAAAATCTTAGGCTAAGTCTTCTGATCAAGGTGATAATACGAAGCCGAAGATCCTTTGCCAAATGTTTTGACCAATAAACCAAGAGAGAAAAAATTGAAATTGGCCCAGAATGCGGTCCAATAATTAATTGAAATAAAAACCGGGATATCATAACACATACATATTTATATTTTAAAAATAATTAATTATATAATTTTTTAAAAAAAATAAAAACAAAAATTATTTATTCATTTATTTATTTATTTATTAAAAATTTCAAAATTTCAAAATCGGAACTCTGACTGTTTAAATCTTTTTATATATTTTTTAATTTTTACATGTTTGTCCTGACCACATAAGCACTTTGTTCTCGCGGCTGGCCTTTCTCATTTCCGTTTTAGCGAGCTGGAACTGTGCAATATTACCGCAGGCAGCCTTGTCCTCAGGGGGTCGTGCACCGCTGAGTCCACGGTCCCCGGACGCAGTCTGCGCGTGTTTGACCACCTCCGCGAAGCCAAAAAAAAAAAAACCTAAAACGCAATAAATAGTAAATAATAGAAGACCTTTGCATATCTTATCGTCCCAAAGTTCCCCGAGCTAATCCAATCGATTTTTCACCCTTGAGATCTTTTTCTCACGCACAGACTCTCTTGCTCTCTTCCGTGGAAATATCGAGTTTTCAACACGGATTGGCCGATTCCCTTCCTTCCCCCCCCCGCCCCCCCCAAAACCGTTCACCAACTCGCCCCGGAGGTGGGCGGGTTCTCCCTCTCGTGTTCTTGCCAGATCGGCCATATTTACTTCCCATTTTCTCAAGTCTCGGTCCGGTTAATTTTTCCTGGACGAATCGCAGGGTCCGGGGGGGGGGGGAGAGATAAAGAGCGAAGATGGCGAATTGGGAGCTCAAGCACTGCTGTGATCACGATCAGGTCGTCTTCATTGCAACCATCAGCGTCTTCACCGTCGTCATCCTCGCCGTATGTCTCTCTTCGACCTCACCACCTCCTCTATCTCCAGTATCCCAATCTCCCGTGGTACTTTTCTTCTTTTCTTTCCTCTGGTCAAGGCACGGAACACCACCCCCCCCCCAACCCCACCTCTTTTACCCCCTTTTCTACTAAATAAAGGCTAAAGGCCACTGCTGAAGTCTGTTCAACTGAACTTTTTGCTAAAGTTTGTCTATTTTCTACATTGGAGGCCTATAAATGTTCGTAGATTTTAAGATATAAGTCCCAGTTTAGCGGACGATGCCGATTGGGTGTAACAAAGTCTCCCCTTTGCTTGGATCTAGTATTGCCTTGGCATCTTCTGCTGTGCTGTTTTAGTTGTGGCCTATTTGTCCTAATACTGCGGTGTTGTTTGGTGTATCATCTGTCGTGAACTACTTGTAGTTGTGGAGGACGATTTTGCTGACTCCTTTCAAGCTCATCACGGTATTTCTCCACGAGACCAGCCATGCTCTTGCGTGCAAACTGACATGTGGGCAGGTATGAAGTTAAAATACTCTTTATGAATTCCAATTCGGAGCATATCTAATGCAAAGACTTGTAATCCCCCTTGGTCTGTATCCGTTTGATGTGATCTGGAATGAGTAGTTTGATTTTTTTGCTTTAGAATTCTTTTTTGTAGATGCTTGTGCGATTTGGATTTTCTCAAGTATTTATATCTTAAACATGCTCTGGATCTCACCATGTTGGAGCAATATCGAACACATCGTATCATGTTTCAATTAATTCAAGCAAAATTCCGTCTTGCTTGTTTTAGTAGACTATTGAGCCTCATCGAAGTAACCTAATAATAGTTTGCCTAAATAAAGAAATCCTGATTTCCAGATATGTAACCAGTGTCACTAAGTGTGAAAGTGTTTTTTTTTTTTTAATCAACACTTTTACCGAATATGTATTGCAGCATTCTTCTTGATTATTGTCATAAAAGATCTTCTAGCAATTCATGGTGCTTGTGTTCTTTCAAGACAGGCTACCGAGCTTCTAGATCTAATGATCATCGTGTGTCAAATTTTGCCCTCCCTCGGTGACGTGAATCTGTAGTGTTGTGATTTTATTCATGGAACTGCTATTATGCATGCATTTATGTATTTTAATATCAATATGTGGTGTTTCGATCAAATGCTAATCCATGCCCAACTTATCATTTTACATATCATGACGCTTTTCTGAACATTCCAACAGCCTATTCATAGTTTTCATCTTTGGTGCAGGTGGAGGGTATGCAGGTTCATGCCAATGAGGGTGGGGTCACGGAAACACGTGGTGGCATCTACTGGATAATATTGCCTGCTGGGTGTAATGCATTTTTCCTTCTCTAATTGTTCACTATTTCTAGTTTCTATGTGCGATATTCCTTGATTCGAAGCTGTGGAAATCCAGTTGCCAGAATTTCTCATGTAGATCTTGCTTAATGTGCCATACCATATCAATATCATTATTGGTTCTTAACGGCCCTTGTAATAAAATATTCTGCTCCTTACAATGCAGATCTAGGGTCATCATTTTGGGGAATGGTTTTCATACTTGCATCTACAAACCTTCTCACTACAAGAATTGCAGCTGGTTGCTTTATAGTCGCGCTGATTATTGTCCTCTTTGTTGCTGAAAATGTAAGCAGTCGATCTAATTAAAACTAAGTTTTTGTTAGCTGCCATTTTTTTTTTCCTCATCCACTTCTTCATCAAAGTCTTAAATGAAAAGTCAATTTGTTATGTTTCTTTCCCCCTCAACATTCGTCCTGCCTGTTTCGCTGATGATATTATTGTGGATCATGCAGTGGACTCTTCGAGGACTGTGCATAGGTGTGTATGAATGAGTGTTTTACTTCAATCAAAATACATAACCTGATGTTCAAGATCTGCCCAAAATTAACATATGAGCATGTAATTGTCTAGGCTTCATCATATTTCTTGCAATTGTTTGGCTTTTACAAGAAACTACAAAGGTCCACATTCTTCGCTATGTCATTTTGTTCATAGGTGTGAACTTGTCTACCTCCACATTTTCTGTTGTTTATGATTATTCATTGGACATGACTTGTAACATAGCTCAGAGAAATTACACGTGTTTCTTTGCAAACTGCAGGTGTAATGAACAGCTTATTTTCAGTTTACGGTAAGCATGATTGTTACCTATATTTTATTCAACTAAATTATTATGGAAAAACAACTATTCAGCACCTATAAGTTGGATATAATATCTGGAGTTCACCAAAATCGATCCCATAAGAAGCATTTCCTGTTGCAGACATCTATGATGATCTAATATCCCGAAGAGTCCACTCAAGTGATGCTGAGAAATTTGCTGAGATTTGCCCTTGCCCTTGTAATGGTGTTGCATGGGGGGTTATTTGGTGAGATTCTGTCTCTAGAATACAATTTATTTATGAAATGACTTCTCTGGTTGCATACATGAAGGAGGCTTTCATTGTATCATGTACGATATCTGTAGCTCTACTAAATAATCATTGTTGATTTTGCTTGCAGGGGTCTGATATCGTTTGTGTTTCTAAGCGGATCCATTTACCTTGGGCTTGTTATTTTATCCTGAGGTATTAATTATACATTTTTATTTACTAAAATTCATTTTGTTACGATCTTAGCTTTAGCAGTCAGTGTCATGTGTAAAGGAATAATGGGAACCTGATTAAGAGCTTATATTATCAAGTTATCTTGATATATGTGTTTTACGTCTTCCAAGGGAGGTGAATGACTTATATAATGCTAGTTTGCCTAGTTTTTTATCTGTGTCATGTTAGTGGTGATGCAAGATGATAGTGTCCTAGTTATGCATGCGGAGAATCAGAAATAATAAATTTCAGATTTTTAAGTTAGAGTTGGTTCCCGAAAAAGATATAAGAAGATGCTAGGGTTTTATGTAAGACAAGAAATTAAAGCGCATAGAAACTAGAACCTATCAAGCAATAAAAAAGATGGATCCTAGGACTAAGAAGCTCCTAATTAAGGCATGCCAGGATTCAAAACCTCAGAAATAGAAGAGTTAGGATGGTTTTCTTACCTAGCAATGATGATCAGGATGTCGTGGAAGGGGTCGCTCCGCTCAGATCGGTGCCGGGATGATCGAGTCATGTTCCCGCAGATCTGCCGGCTTTTTATCAGCTTGGTTCGAGAGCAAGGAGGTCCTCTTCCAATGCTCGCTTTACCTGAGCGATCCTGCAAACACCACAAGTTAGGCACGTAGATAATGAAAAAAATAGTAAACAAGGTGAAAGAAGAAGATATGGCGGAAGAGAAGGCTACAGGGCACTGGTGGCCTTGGAAGATGCTTGGGCGTCGGGATCTTGGAGGGGCGGCCTGGGGGCTGATGGGAGGATGCCGGGGCTTCCTTGGATGGCGGCTTGGATGGGGATAGGTAGGCGGTCGTTAGGGTTTGTGGTAGATTGGAGGGTGGTGGCCTAGGTGAAGTTGTATGGGGCGGTTATGTAGGCTAGGTAAGATGGCATCAAGGGTTCTTTGGGGTTGATGGTTTGGTGGCCAAGGTAGGTTAGATGGGCGGCTAGGGTTTGTAAGTAATTCAGGTCTCACACCCATTCCCTCACGGAGGACAATGCACAAGGCATGGAATTGGACAAGAACAATAATCTTTCATTCATCAAAATTCTGCTTACAAGAGGGGGAGGGGAGGGGTATTTATAGACTCACTCAGCTCTCTTCCTATCAAAGTAAAAGTACAAGTCTTTGTCAAAGAAGAATACAAAATTAAATTAAACTAGAAGACTGATTTCCTTGTAGAAGTGTGCTGACTAACTCCTTGTTGGACTACATGATTCTTCTTGGGTCTGGGCTGGATGGGGTGCCAACTTTGGGTGGGGCTTGGGCTGGGGGCGCTAGATCATGAAGAGGCCTGGGAGGGCGCCAATGCAGATGGGCCAAGTGCTGGGGGCGCCAAGGCTGGGGCGCCATGGTCTTGGGGTGCTATGGGCCTGGGGGGCACTGGAATGTTGTGGACCTGGGGCGCCTCCTCTTGGAGGCCTGGGGCCCCACTCTATCAGGGGTCTGGGTAGCATGAGGGGAGTCCAGATGCTGGGCTGGTAACTTGAGTGTGGGTCCAATGGTTCTCCTCTTGAACATGACTTGAATGAAAGCCAAAAAGTTACAGGACTCAAATGACTTGACTGAAACACAAAGGACTCTGGACTAGACTAAAGCAACTAGACTCAAATGACTAAACTCAACTGATGGACTCAATTTATTACAGGACACAATGGACTCATTTGGCTCACTTAGTACAAGTGACTTATGACTGATGGACTACAGGACTCAAAACCCTAATCTGAAATCTATAACGGGCCCAGTAATCTCTGTCTGATCCTGGTGCCCGCACCAAGTGGTCATGATTTCACAAACCTTGTGAAGAAAGGAAGGGGATGTAACTCTGTTTGAGAGAGTTCAGTTCGACAAAGTAAAGGAAAACAGAATTTTCTTCATTGAATGTCAGTCAACAGGAAAATGAAGATATTACATATTAATTTTAGATGGAATCCATAGCAACATCTGGAATACAACCTTGAATATCAATGAAGATTTCTGTGTTTTTTTCTGCTTAACTTCAAAAAATTTTGAGAGTGCAATTGTTTCTTGCTTCAGCAATAAGATTAATGGAGAAAAGAGTAAATACTCTTCGGATCCTTTTCACCAGCAACTTACAGTTTACTACTGCTCCTGGCTCCCCCCAGAAGATAGAAAAAGAACCAGTGAGCATCAATCAATCACAGAATGGAAGGATAAAAGAGAATGCAATTGAGTTGGAAAACAGGTTTGTTGTATATGTTAGACCATGCAAAAAACCTACTCTATCAATATGTTTCCTGTAATGGGAACAAATCTAATATGCCAAATTCGCAGTCTTCCCTACCATTCTAAATTTTGATGATGCACTAACAGAACATTAAACAGGAACATAGCACTAATATGTTTCCCGCAATGGAAACAAATCTAATATGTCAAATCCATAGTCTTCTCTAACTTATCCTACCATTCTAAATTTTGATTATTCAATGTCAGAACATTAAACATGACAGTAAAAAATCAGTATGACTTTCTTTGAATCAGTGACCTAGAAATTTAATTAACAAGCATTGATAATTACAGTATAGAAGGAAAAGGATAGAAAAGAATTTTTGGAAAATTGGGTTGTCACATATGGTAGACAATGCACAGAACCTACTGATTAATATGTTTACCTTAAATGGGAAACAAAATCCAAGATGTCCAGTCCATGGTTTTACAGGACTTCTCTTTTTGTTCTAATTTTTCAACGTGCACCTATGGTACATTAAACATGAAGATAGCAGTAAAAAAGTCAATGTATCTTAAGTAGTCATTTAGAATTTACTGGTGGACCTCTTTAAGACTGGAACATTATGTATGTAGAAACAAACTCTGATCATGTTCTGGAATTTTCTTATAGTATATAAATTATGTTTTGTATACATTTATTTGCTTGTATTTTAAGTGCTTGGTTTTTTGTCTGCATCCTTTTTAACATTCCCTTACAATAGTTGCATGTTAGAGGTGAAAGTTTATAGTTCAATGTAATTGAATTATTAGGGTTTCACCTATCGTGGGACATTATTGTATATTGGCAAATTTCCAACACTTGTTCAAATTACATGTTATCCGTTATCAAAGGAATCCTGAACTCTCAAAACCAGCTTTCAAAATTTATTCGCTTGGTGAGCCATTCATCATTCATGGCATTAATTGGATTTCACTGATGCAATCCCTCTTCATGATACTACAGTACCCAGCCAATTTAGTTGGGGCCTAGAGTCTTGTGGATCATTGCTCACTGGCAGCATGAATTACCCAATTTGGTCGAACCAATTGGTTTTCTTCCTTGTTTGAGGGAGTTCAATCCTATCCCCTGGCTTCATTATCTGCTGTATCAAGTGGGGCTTTCAAAATCAGAAGGGAGAAACTGGAATCCCTTATAGGTACCTCTTTGGGTCCAACCTTTTATTTGGCAAGGATTTTCAGGGAAGGATCATATCTACTGTACTAGCCTCATAACATACTGCCTGTCTTGTAATCTAATGTTTTGGAAGAGCCATTCTACTGAGTTACTGGGAAGCCCAGGTATCATCACATTCTACTACAGTTGACCTAATTTCCCTCTCATTTTGTGATCTTCACAAATCCATTTTGGAGAATCTCGTTAGTCCTATTGATCTTTTGTTGTTACATCTAGGAGGACATCTCTGGTGTTATCATGCAAGTTTGAACCCATACGGGCGCTTACTGTTTTTTTCTCTTGTTCTGGAGCCATGCTATTTTTGCACCACCTAATAGCATGATCTGCTGCCTAAACCTTTTTTCAGAACCTTCTGAGGTCTTTCCATCATCTACAGGCCTTCTACTTCTCTTTGTGTTTTATTCATCTCAGGTGCCACAATCACCAGTTCACCACAACATTGGCTCACTGAGATTTCTTTTTAACCATTAAGCAAAAAAAAAAAAGAGTTTCTTTTACCCACTTTTATATTATCAAACCTTTTCCATGCCCTTAGGCTTTGATTTGCTACTTGCTTTCATTTTCAGCCCTCTGAGTTCTCTAGGTACATTGTTCCGTGTGTGCCAAAGTAACTCTCAGCCAGGATGCCATTCTTTTGTTTCTTCAGTTTCTTGATCCTCTGCCACCTTGTTACCCTATAGGGGTTGAATTTGCTTTGTGCCATAAAGGGTTGTAAGCAGTATGTAAATGCTGGACAACAAACTTATTAAGTCAGACTCGAGATCTGTATGCAAAATCCATTATCTACTGGATTGGGCATGAGTTCGGTTGGTTTTGAAATACTAACTAGCATATGCATTTAATATTGTGTTTTGCATGTTGTGTTATGTATCATACATGTATTTGCATGTTACTATATTTGTTGGTGTACTTTATAACATTATCATCAAGCCTTTTCCTAATATGCTAGTGCTACTGATGTACCATATGTTATGTTTGTAAACTAATATTACCTCTTGGATTACTTATCATACCTCAACTAATTGAAGTATTGTACCCCAAAGATTTTTTGTTTTTAAGTCAAAATAACGCATAAGAAGAATAATAAATAATAACAACCTTATAAATGTGCATTTACTCTGGATTTGAAATATCCATCATCCTGAGGATCGAGGCTGAGAATCAATTTAGAAACTCAAAATGTCGAAGGATGCTATAAAGCCGTGCATGTGGTCCATCTACTTGAAGGATTAAAAGCCAGAATCAGATCACTTCTATAAATTGAAGCTATAGAGTTTAAAAAATGCACTTGTTGGTTTTGAATGTTATTTGGATTTTGTATTCCTTGTGAATGTTGGGCTTGTACCTTGCGTGTGCTTGACCTCAAATTCATCAGTGTATGTGATTCATCAAAGAAATGTTGCCTGTTCTAGAGGGTCGATTGGTTTTTGTGATTGGTCATTATTTAAGGGAACATGACTTGTGACTCGTTATAGCTTGTTATCTCAGATTATAGGACATCCTGCATGATCAGATGTAACATACTGTGTTTGGTTCTTGCACAATATCAAAAACACCATGGCATGAAAGAAACTGCTTTTTCTATAGGATTAATTTTATGGTTTTTTTAACAATCGTAAGTTCTTGTCTATGGACTAAGCTATGTGCTTGATAAAACCAGTAGCAATATCGGCATTCTTCGGTCAACTGTTATATTGCTGATATCTGCTACTCTAAATTAGTTGTCATGCTGCTTCTTTGTGACATTTCCCACCGATGCACTGTGAACAACATTATCATAACATTTTTTTTGTAAAAGTTTTTTTCTAATTTGGGCTAACATTAATTGAAATTTATGTTTGATTAAAACCGGATTAATTTTATGATCCATGTTGATAAACGTATGATGAGCCCAATATTATATGATTATTGTTTGGGCTAGGAGCACCTCATGTGAGTTGGTGTAGTTAAGGTGGCATAGTATAGGCCTTAGCCCGACTTGATTCGTGATGGAAGGGTCAGAGTGGTTTTTATTTTATTGGCTAGGTCCCCTTTATGCTTTCTCTATATATATGACGTGAGTTGTATTGTCACGATGATTTTCCTCGTCGAAAGCTGCCTGTTGCACGAGAAAGCCTGGAGAGGACTCTGCCTGCGGTGTTCGTGTGAGCATCGGGAGTAAGTTTGGGATCATGGCGAATATAGGTATGTATTGCAAACCTTCTTTAACAGATCTAAATAATATTTGTATTCCAATCTTCTTGTTCGATCCAAGGGATTATGAAAATTTTTTCTACATTTGATATCAGAGCCCTGATATCCGTAGAAGATTGGAATCGTGGAAATCCTGATAATCTTATATTTTGTTTTCCCTGTTTCAGATCTGTAAAAATAAAATAGATGCATGTTATAATTATGAAAGAATCTTATTTTTTTATCAGTTTCTTAAAACCCTTTTTTCTTCCCCAAACCCCCCCGGCCAACCATCATGGATCTGGACGTGCCGGTCATTGATGGGTGGTTGGCGGCGGTGGGGAGAAGCCGTGAAGGCCCATAAGGGCGTGGTGATGGCCATTCATTGGTGGATTTGGCTTCTTGGACACCCCGAAACAAAAAAAAAATTCTCTCCTAGCGACGGCGATCGGGCATCTAGAATCGATCCCAATGATCGGTGAATATTTGTATTCCAATCTTCTTGTTCGATCCAAGGGATTATGAAAAATTTTTCCTACATTTGGTATCAGAGCCCTGATATCCGTAGAAGATTGGAATCGTGGAAATCCTGATAATCTTATATTTTGTTTTCTCTGTTTCAGATCTGTAAAAATAAAATAGATGCATGTTATAATTATGAAAGAATCTTATTTTTTTATCAGTTTCTTAAAACCCTTTTTTCTTCCCCAAACCCCCCCGGCCAACCATCATGGATCTGGACGTGCCGGTCATTGATGGGTGGCTGGCGGCGGTGGGGAGAAGCCGTGAAGGCCCATAAGGGCGTGGTGATGGCCATTCATTGGTGGATTTGGCTTCTTGGACACCCCGAAACAAAAAAAAAATTCTCTCCTAGCGACGGCGATAGGGCATCTAGAATCGATCCCAATGATCGGTGAACCCAGATCTCCATTGGTGGGCCGAGATCAAAAAAACAAGAAGGAAAAGGGGAAGGAGCCAAACGAACCGACCCCCTTGGATATCCACTGTTGGGCCATTTTGGTCACCGGCGACACCGTCGGAGGCAGCGATCGGTCGTCCTCGGTCGGTCCTGGTGGCGGTCTCGTCGGTGGCTGGCGCCGGCAGGGTGGATCCAAAGGGGCGGCGGTCGGTGTTTTTTTTTTTTGAAACCCTGTTGTTTTTGGGTGAATCGTGGGGAAGAAGGGGCCTTGTGGGTATTGGGTTTTGGGTCCAAACCCAAAATCCAATAATCCTTTATCTTGTAACCCTTTTAAAAAAAAGGGCCATTTTGCATTTAGGACCCTAACCTTCTTGATATTATAAATTTGTTCTTTTGCAATTTAGTTCCTATAAAATTTATATTTACATATCGGTCCAAAGGGTCATTTTGCATTTAGGATCCTAACCTTTTTTGATATTATAAATTAGTCCTTTTACAGTTTAGATCCTATAAAGTTTATATTTATATATTGGCCCCCAAAAAAGGCATTTTTTAGACCTTTTGCTCATTTTGTTCAAGTTGTACAATTTAATTGGAATGCTAATAGTGAATTTATAATGATCAGTGGGTACATGTTGATTAGTATTCCATTTGTAACTGATCATTTAGGACATGTATTTTGAAATATCCTTTGTATTTTGGCTTGGATATTTATTCTCTATATGAATAATTTGTGGGTTGGCATAGATATTTATCACCAAAGTGGTTTGTTTGTGTTAATCCATTGAAATTTTCATCATATAAGGGATATTTTCTGGTTATGATATACAACTGCCCCCCCAAAGGGGTTGTGTTTTAATTGAGAAAATGTGGCATGAAGCATTGTGTTGCCAAGATACTCTAACTTTCAGGGGTCTGTCTGTCCAAAGAGGATAGGTTCATGAATGCTGAAATATTTTTGATTAGTTTGTGGCTTCATGTAAAGAACACTTATGCATGTTACATGTTTTGTCCAAAGAAAAATATGTGATATTGCATTCGGGCTCTTGTTTATTATTGTGTTATGATATTGTTTTGTTATATCTGATAATTAATATTTTGCATTTTTATTGTTTTGATTGTACGGTTACTTTTGGTGTGAACAACAATAATACTGTTGTTGAGGTGCTTACCGGGTTAAATTATAAAAAATGGAGGCAAGACTTAGAGTTTGCTCTTGAAATTGCTGGCATTGATCTTGCATTACATGAGACCAGATCCGATGATTTAAATGATCAAAGCACTCTTAAACAGAATGATCATTTTGCCAAATGGGAGAAGTCAAATAGACTAAGTTTGATTGCTATTAAGAAGTCAATTTTGGAACATCTCTTAAGTGGTCTATCTAAATCAGACAATGCAAAAGAGCTGTTTGGTGCTATTGAACAGAGGTATCTTATATCTAATAATGCTGAGATCGGATCCCTGATGAAATAATTGACAACAATGACATACAACAATATTGGAGGTGTTAGAAAATATATTCTAAAAATGATTCATCTCAATCTAAGCTTGAAGGTCTGAAGATTGATCTACCAGATTTTTTTTTGGTATTTCATGCCTTGAATTCTTTACCTGTTGAATTTTTTTGATCAAGACTGTCTACAATACTCTGGATGAAATGTGGAGTATTAATGATTTGATCACCAAATGTGCTGCTGAAGAAAAAAAAGATCAAGAAAGAAAAGAATGACAGTGCCTTTCTTACTTTTCAATTTCAACCTCAATCTGGCAAGAGCTTTATGAATAAGAAAAAGAGAAAGCCTACTGCTCCTAAACAGTTTCAAGATTTTAGGAGGGATGAAAGAAGTCATGATTAGAATCGTTTTGTAGGAGGTCCCAAAGTTGTCATTAAGAAGAAGATCAAATGCTTCCATTGTAAGAAGAAATGACATATAATAAGTTAGTGTTTTAAATTTAAGTCCTGGTTAGAAAAGAAAGAAAAATAGAAAGGTAAGCCCCTAGCTTTAGTCTGTTGTGAGTCTAATATTGTCAATATTTCTATTAATTCTTGGTGAATAGATAGTGGTGCTTCAACTCATGTTATTATTTCCTTACAGGGCTGATAAACAAATGGAAGCCGAGCCTGAATGAAAGCAAGTTGAAGGTTGGAAATGATTTAGAAGTTCAAGTAGAGTGTGTAGGAGTTATCAACTTGTTCTTAAAATCTAGTTTTGTAATGACTTTAGAAAATACATTTTATGTACCTTTCTTTAGAAGGAATTTGATCTCTGTTTCATCTTTAGATAGATTCGGTTATGGATTTACGTTTAGTAATAAAGGAGTTGATTTGATATTCAATTCAAAAATTGTTGGCTATGGTATTTTGGTTGATGATTTATATAGATTGTCTTTGGCCACCGGTAATTCTAATACTTCCTTAAGTGTTGAAAGTGTTGTTGCCAAATGCCTATGATTAATGATAAATCCTTTATGTTATGGCATAAGCGCCTAGGACATATATCTAAAGAAAGAATAACTAGATTAATTAATGATGACATCCTACATGCATTGGATCTTGGAGACATGGAGACTTGCATTGACTGTATTAAAGAAAAATTGACCAAGACCAAAAAGAAAGGGACAAGTCGAAGTTCAAACCTTTTGAAAATCATTCACACTGATATTAGTGGATCTCATTTTTCTATAACTTATGGTAATATATATTTTATCACATTTATTGATGATTTTTCTCGATATGGCTATCTTTATTTAATTAAAGAAAAATCTGATGCCCTTAAAAAAGTTTAAAATTTTTAAAATTGAAATTGAGAAATAATTGGAAAGGGTCATCAAGATTGTAAAATCTGATCGTGGAGGTGAGTACTATGGCAAACATGATATGGCAGGGCAGCAAATGGATCCGTTTGTCAAATACTTACAGGATTGTGGGATTGTTCCTCAATATATCATACCTGGAAGTCCTAAGCAGAATGGTGTGGCCGAAAGGCAGAATCGCACCCTTAAAGATATGATAAGAGCATGGTGAGTAGGTCTAATATGCCAGAATTTTTATGGGATGGAGTTTTTAAAACTGTTTTATATATTCTCAACAGAGTTCCCAGTAAATCTGTGTTAAAAATACCTTTTGAACTCTGGGCTGGAAGAAAATCTAGTTTGAATCATTTCTGGGTTTGGGGTTATCTTGCAGAAGTAAAATTATACAATCCTACAGAGAAAATGACTGATCCTAAAACCAGTCGTTGTTACTTTATTGGATATCCGGAATATTTTAAAAGATACAGGTTTTATAGTCCAGGAAGAGGTAACAGAATAATGGAGTATCTTAATACAAAATTTCAAAAACTCGATGTGGCTAATGAAGGATCTTCCCTAACTGTTGATGATGATAATGTTCAAGCCGAGACTGTGTCTATTCTTATATTCAGTCATAGTGAACATATAATTCCTACTCCTGTTGATAGAATGGATAATGAAATCCTTGATCCTCTTGGGCCTATTCAGAATCTTCAACCAGTTGAAGAAGTACAAGTAAGATCGGTTAGACAAAGAAGATTCACTATTTCAGATGGTTTCTATGTCTATCTTGGAAAAAATGATTTTGATATTGGGCATATGATTGATCCAGTTACTTATATTGATAAAGTTAATTCTCCCCAATCTGATTTGTTGATGAGTGCTATGAAAGAGGAGATACAGTCTATGGTTAATAATGATGTGTGGGAGTTTGTTGAGCCTTTTAAGGGTTGTAAACCTATAGGATGCAAATGGGTATACAAGATTAAAAGAGATTCCAAGGAAAGAGTTGAGTATTTCAAGGCCAGACCGGTAGCCAAAGACTTCATTCAAAGAGAAGGAATATATTTTACTGAAACTCTCTCCAATATCTTAAAAGGATTCTTTTAGAATTATCATGTCTTTAATGGCTTATTATGATCTGGAGCTACATTAGATGGATGTTAGAATTGCTTTCCTGAATGGTAACTTCAATGAAAAAATTTACATGAAGCAGCCAGAAGGTTTTCAAGAAAGTGGTAAAGAACATTTGGTATGTAAATTGAAGAGATCCATTTATAGTTTGAAGTAAGCATCGCAACAATAGTACTTGAAGTTTGATAAGGTTGTAACCTCGATTTTGAGGAGAATAAAGTTGATCAATTTATCTATCTCAAAATCAGTGGAAGAAATTTCATCTTCCTTGTTTTGTATGTCGATGATATCTTACTTGCCAATAGTGATTTTGGTTTACTTTCTGAAGCCAAGCAAATGCTGTCTAAGAATTTTGATATGAAAGATCTTGGTGATGCATCCTTTGTTTTGGAAATTAAAATTCATAGGGATTGATCTCGTTATCTATTGGGTTGTCACAAAGGGCATACATTGACAGGTTCTTCAAAGATTTAATATGCAAAATTATAGACCTTGTGATTCATTTGTTTCTTAAAGGTGACAAGTTCAGTAAAGATCAATGTCCAAACAATCTGCTGGAGAAAGATCAGATGAAAGATATGCTTTATGCTAGTGCTGTAGGGAGTTTGATGTATGCATAAGTTTGCACCATACCTAACATAGCCTTCATAGTGGATGTACTTGGTAGATATTTATTAAGTCCAGGCTGTCAACATTGGATTGCTATAAAGAAGGTAATGAGGTATTTATATAAAATCAAGGATTATATGCTCGTGTACAGGAGAGTTCATAATCTTGAATCGGTTGGATATTCGGATTCAGATTATGTTGGGTGTTCTGATGATTTGAAATCAACCTCTGAATATGTTTTTATGTTGGTTAGTGATGCAGCATCCTAGAAAAGTATTAAATAGATATTGATTGCTTCTTCTACGATGCAAGCTGAATTTATCTCCTGTTATGGAACTGCAACTAAAGCTATTTGGTTAAGAAATTTTATGGCTGGGCTTCAGATTTTATATTCAAGTTTCAGACTTGTGTTGATCTATTGTGATAATAAAGCTGCGATGTTTTTCACAAGAAATAATAAATTTTTCAGCAAGTCTAAACATATCGAGTTGAAGTATTTGATCGTCAGAGATCTTGTGAAGAATGGAGATATATTTTTTGATTACATTGATACAGAGTCTATGTTAGCTGATCCTCTGACCAAAGGCTTGAGGCTCATATAATTTACAAAGTTTGTTGAAAATATGGACATATTGAGCTCTTTTGATGTACTTGGTTAGTGAGAATGACTTTGTAATTAAACTCTATTATCATTATAAATTTATTCTTTATTTATATCTATAATGATAATTGTTTGGTTGATTTTTATATATTTTATGTGCACATGTGGAATAATAAAACACAACATAGTATCTCAAGATTATCTTTTTCTTGAGAATGATAATTATAGGGTTATGTCTCATTTGATAATTATAAGATCTCATTGTGTTTGGAGACATGATAAAACACAACATAGTATCTCAAGATTATCTTTTTCTTGAGAATGATAATTATATGGGTATGTCTCATTTGATAATTATAAGATCTCATTGTGTTTGGAGACATACAGACTTCTTTTGAAGTTGTGAAATTTCTCTAGCTTATTATGAAGCATGTGGTTAAAGAGAAATCATAATTGATGGTACATATATTTAATTTACTTTGATTATGAGATATCTTTTTGGTTATGTATCTGACTGAGACCAGGTGTCGAGTCTTAGATATGTTGTGCTGTCTCGTCATTAATATAATTATTGAATATGTGAGACATAATGACTTATTGTTTGATGTCATTAAAATTTTTCTTGCTTATTTTGTTTCTAAGCATGTTGAAGAGAAATTGGAGTACTGACAATGAAAATAATATTTTTTATTTTGGATCACCTTGATACTATTTTCTTGCTACACCACCACACCAAGACTCATGTCGATAGTATTTATGATACTTGTAACCATAGATAAGTCTTGTATCGAATAAGTGGTATAATGATCCCATGATTCGGCATGATAGATATTATTGGACCGAGTCCTTTGTAGGTACGGTCTATGGATCATATGTAGCCATGTATTGTTTTCAACCCGAGAGTTGTTTTAAAATAAAATATTTTTAAAATCATAATTAATGTTGTCCAAGTGGGAGAATGCAAGAGTTTTTCTTAATTTAGGCTAACATTAATTGGAATTTATGTTTGATTAAAATCGGGTTGATTTTATGGTTCATGTTGATAAACGTATGATGAGCCCAATGTTATGTGATCATTGTTTGGGCTACGAGCATCTCATGTGAGTTGGTGTGGTTAAGACGGTATAGTATGGGTCTTAGCCTGACTTGATTCATGATGGGAGGGTCAGTTAGGATGTTTTTTATTTTATTGGCTAGGTCCCCTCTCAACTTCTTCTATATATATGACATGAGTTATATTGTCACGGTGATTTTCTCCATCGAGAGCCGCCTGTTGCATGAAGAAGCTTGGAGAGGACTCTGCCTGCGGTGTTCGTGTGAGCATCGGAAGTAAGTTTGGGATTATGGCGAATATATGTTTGTATAGCAAACCTCCTTTGACGGTTCTAAATAATATTTGTATTTTAATCTTCTTGTTCGATCCAAGGAATTATGTAAAATTTTTCCTACATTTTTTCCCAACCTTCAATGTTCTAAACCATTCTCAACATAGGATGGAAGACATGAATGCTTTATACCAATTGCATCTGCTTGTTCCAGTAAGAGCTGGCAAACTGATTTATCATCCTATGTTGGTCAATGAGATGAGCTTTGGTTGTGCTGATCCTTTTTGTCTAACTTGTTCTCAGGGTTCAATTTTACATGGATGCTTGCCTCTCTAGATTGGGTGGAGTGCGCGAATTTTTTTCAGCAGGTTCCTGTTGCTTGGAAATTCATGCTCACAGATTCAGATTGGATCGGGCTTACAATTTTCCCTCCTGGATCAATTATGGAGTGATGAATGGCCATAGCCGATGCATGCTTTTGTTCATTATTCTTTTATGACACTATTGATTCTTATCCGACCTTTCAACAATCATGGGTCTCAAACACATAGCTGATCATTCTTTGCTACTGAAGAAGATTTGTACTTCTGATTTGTTAATGGTTTTTAATCAAGTGTTCCTGCAATGAGTTAATTTTTTTTCCAAAACAGAATGCCCAGATGCTGTGGATACCAATATTAAGCATACGATATGCCTGAAAAATGGAAAATTGTGTCTTTTATCGCTGTTTGCAGCATTTGTTTGTTGTGGAATCTAATTTGCTTGACAACGGTTATCCAAAGATCATGCTATAGGTAATGGTGGCTTACTATCAAATCATGCCATCCTGATGGTGGATCGGAGCATTTAAACCGAGCATCTCGCACCCCCTCATTTCGGTTGCACCAATAATTACATCCTCGCGCTACTGTCAACATCTGCTATTCATATGCTTTATCTGGCCAAGGGATCCTCCCATGCCTCCTGCTATTTTCTCTGCTATTGCTTTACCGGAATTCTCTCATTAAAGTGCTCTCTGCTTGAAATTCGATATGAATCATTCTCTCAACAACAGTTCAATGGTAGCGAAAAAACTGCATCACTACTTTTCTATTTTCATGTAACTTCTCTTTGATCTTGTTATACGATCCATGCGATCATACAGTATCGTTTTTCGGACATGACGTTGCATCTGATTCTCATCCAAAGAAAAAAAAAAAAAAAAAAAAAAAAAAGGAAAAAGAAAGAAAGAAAACATGGTACCAGATGCGATCTAACTTTCACGACGTTGGTCATTTGTCTCTCTCAAAAATTGCAAACAATCGTGGAACGCTGCTTTAGTCCCCCGTGGCCGGCATAACCGAACTCTATTTGCATGTATCCTGGCATCAGAGTGATGAATGGAAGAGAGTGGCAGCTCAACAAAGCATTGCCTATTGATGTAAAGGTCCCTGCTGCATGGCTCTACAAGCAGTCGCGAGTCTCGTGGTGGTCAAAGGATTACTCATTCCTGCAAGGCTCGTCTCGAAAGGTTGCCAATCCCTTTTCCCGTTTCACTCAGATCGATCTGGGGTGGGACCATAGAAGGGGACATGATACGAGGCGCTGGTGGGAGGGCTCCATTTTACATACCTGGCATCATCTCTTCATGCCATTCCAGGAAAAGGTGGACAATGGTTCTCACACCTCTGCACGCACCATTGGCTATATACGAGCTGCAGCAGTGAGTGTTATGGCGTGTTCAGAACTGACCATGACAAGATGTAGCCAGGTAAGGATTTTAATACTTGGATATCTCCTCGATGAGCATAATCGAGATCATTATAAGTTTAAATTTGATACAGAAGAAGTCGTGCCAGCTTGCTGTGGAACATCACATTGTAGCTCCACCAATAAAACCTCTCCATCCGTCTCTCTCTTCGAGATGTTTGTATCACCAGCTAAATTTCTTGTCCCATACGTGATGGAAATCATGGGGTGCGAGTGAATTAAGATGCAAGAAGAGCAGCATTCCGATGCTCATGATGCTGCCCAGCATTCCGATGCTCATGTGATTAGCACGCTATCCTTCTGTCCGGCCGTCGACTCATTTTGAATCTAAAAGGAGTTGCATTCGAGCCATCCATTGTCGCTCCATCATGATGATGGATTGCTTATTAAGTCAGAGAAATGAAACGTACTGGATTGGTCCGGGGAGGGAGGAAAGTATTGGTACGAAGAAGCCTCCTGATAAACATATTTGATGATGCCGGTAGAAGAACCCTGAAGAAGGAGAGCGATATCGTGGGAAAGAGGGTACACCATCCTTGACCTCCTAACATCCTGAATCCAAGTTATAATAGTAGCCGAGTCACCCTCGATAAAGAGATGGTCGATTTGCAAGATCATCCGGGCATAGACAATATCAACTCGGGCACCTCGCAGCTCGGCAGCCAGGACTGTCAGCTCAAGGAGATAGTGCCCCCCGTAGCTAGAATACCCAGGCCCGAACCATGGATGGCAAAGCTAGCTCCTCCGTGAGTGCCCGTAATGCTCCCGTTAAAATTGATCATAATAAATCTCGAAGGTGGGAGCTCCCAAGAAATAAAAACCTGGCAGGATGCTCGAGGAGCAGTATAGAAGCCCCGGGTCTCCAAAGTCACCATGGTCGTTATCAGATACTCATCTGCATGAATCCGAGCTTTCTCGATAATAACTCTGGTTGAATGAGTAGTGGAGTTAAAGACAATGTCATTCCTAGCTAACCAGGTGCGGTACGTAATATAGACGATGAAGGTACCAGAAGAATGCCCAGTTCAAGGACGGAGCAAATTGAAAAAATAATCTACATAATCAGCAACATGCATAAAAAATACTTCGAGACCGATGATCGTCCAAACCTGAGCAACCCGCTGGCATAAGAAAAAATATGAACCAAAGTTTCCTCCTCCCCACGCACACCGGGCAATCAAAGTAGCTTATTTGATTGGAGTTTCCAATTGATAGAAATGGAAAAGTAGCTTTCTTCCCACCTCCGGTGAAAAATAGAAAATCTTTTGATATATGAAAAATCTATTTTTTTATGAACTTAAAATATTTTTTTTTAAAAAAAATTATCCGTGATCGTAGTGATTTATTATTATTATTTTTTCTTTTCATTGTAGTCGATATATCAAGCGCATAAAAGTTATTTTACTTTTTTTAAAAAATAGATGCTTAGCCAAAAATATGCTTCCAACCAAACAAGTCCACCGTTGCAAGAGAAAAGTTATGTTTCTACCATGTATAATAAATATTAAATAGGTGTTCACATGAAACAAAGTTTTGATCATCTCATATATCTATCTTTTTAGTAATCCATTTCTCAAAAAAATCTAGATTATGTTTGTTTGGAAAGAGTTGGACTTTAAAATGAAAATGGGGATGAATAACTTTCATTATCGCATCCGAGCTATTTGAATGGAGAGCGTTCCATTCCTATTCCAATTTCAAGAGGATGGAAATATCTCGATTCTCCCAAACTAAATGCCTACATTTCTTGGTATGCAAAGTTGGACTATCTATAACAATCTAATCAAGACCTTGTCTCTGGATGATGGACCCTTCTAAGGTCAGGTCCTTACGCCCAACTTCTTGTCTCTTCTCCTCCAATAATTTCTCCATCCAGACGAAAGGCCATCGTCTATCAGGAGACAAAAAAAAAAAAAAAAAAAAAACACTACGTATCTCGGACAAGAGCAGACAAGACATGTTCGTTTAAAATGGTTTCTGGCCTCGCTGCCAAATGATGGGATGATGAAAGTTCATTTGCTCGAGCATGGATCCTCTTGGATGCAGATACACGGGCCAAATAGAAAAAGTACGGTATAATCTTTGATGATCATCATCCAAAGAAGGATATTTATTAAATAAGATAATCCACGACCGTCCAAAGATGCATCACACTCTAGGTGTAAGCCTATGCGTCACAGAAAAACTAGTTGAATTTGCTTTCTTCCAAGGAGGGTGAAATGCAGTGAAAGGCTTTCACGCTCTTCCAAGCATGGATGAAATCAGAAAAGTTTGATGCTGACCGAGTGAATAATCGATAATTATAATTGTTTTTGTTTAATTGAAGAGGTCTATTGCCCTTGCAGAATTTTTTATTTTATTTTTTCTTTTTTAAAATACATCATAGCAGTAATGGATATAAAGGAATGATGCCATGATAATTGATTTCATCGAACTAGCATATCTTATCTTGCATCCTTTAATCCGGAGAATTGCTATGAGTATGTCGAGCAAGAAGATTTCTCAGTAGATTTGATGATCATCGGTAAGTATGCCTTGCGAGTTTGATTTGTTTATCGGGACTGCACGCATCGACGATAACAATTTTTTTTTCTTTTTTAGACAAATCTCCAACCATCATCAACCATAAGTACAATTTTCTATCTGATATCTGTCACTGATACCCATACGTTACCCAAAGTCGATCAGGGACATGGTTAATTTGCTTGGTACCGTAATATCGCCCCAAAATCATTCTCGATGTTTTGTCTGTCCTCATAAAATCTCTCGCATGCAAATTGTCACTACTGCATTAAATTGAACTTCTAGAAGCATGAAATAGTAGCAGGGTGCATGTCAATTATTACCTAAACTTTGCAACATACCACACTTTCATGTGGCATCTATCTGTCTATATATATATATAATCCTTCGTGAGCACGATCGGATCTCGTTTAGGCCTAATTTATTTGTCAATTTTTAACGAAACATTGTTAGAAGATAGAAGAAAAATAGTCATTAAAAAGGTCGAAGGAGTGGACCCATAAATTGCCCACCTAACCAATTAACATGTTGCAAGATAGTTATCAGGTAGATCACATGTCGACCATGGGGTAGAAACTTTCCTTCGGTGGGGCCGCCCACTTCTGGCTATCATGGTGCTAGGCAATGATCTTGTTCGGGGTAGGTGATGTCGGGACGGAGACCGCCTTATTAAATTATTGGATAAGCCCGGTGTAGAGTGGGTTGGGTGAAATCCCAACACGGCAACGACTGACGTGACCCGATTAGATCTTAGGCCGGAACTTGGACCGATAATTATAAAGCCAGTTCAACTTTACTGCCAGGTTAGGTTGGATTATTTTTATTTATTTATTTATTTATTTTTTGTACCTGGGTTTGACACATGATCCTAGGAGCTTAGAGAAAAAAAATTCTGAAACACCTGACCGGGATGATGGGAGAGAGTACTCTACTCCGATATCTTAGTGATGCCAGGTTGATGTACTCACCGAAAGATGAGGAGAGTACGCGAAATATGCAGCTCGCATCGAACATAATACGACGGGAACGGAATCCGAAAGGGATAGCTACAATCAGGATTTATTCTCTTCTCCTTTTGTCTCATCAAAAAAAAAAAAAAGAAAAAAGAAAAAAAAATTGTGCGTTGCAACGGTATGCATTATGTGATCATGCGTGCTATCAACTGCAATTATTTATTTTTAAAAATCACATTCACCGGATACTTATTTAGATGTACCGCTACAAGGATGAGCAATTATGATTTATCTGTATCCATAGCATGAATTCTATCCGGGATATAAATTTTTGAGAAAAAAATACAGGAGCACTCTCTCGAGTTTACTTACACCTTCCAATTTTTAAAAGATTTCGATTAAATCTTTCAAATTAGTAAATTATTTCAATGTTCCATCCATCTAATTTTTGATGCTGTTATATTATCCTTTGAAAAGATAAAAATGTTCATTCTACCATGAGAACCGGTCTAAATTTTATCTTCCTCTATTTTTGACCTATAATCGATCGAGATCACTATATCAACATTGGCAAGCCAATTTGTCTCATCGTCTCTTTCATCTGTCTCGATCCCCTATTCCTCCTTCGAGCATGGTGATAGGACACAACGTCACCTCTGCACCATCAAGAATCACTACTGCCTAACCATGAGCCCAAATTCATTGCCCTCTTCCTGCTCGATTCCTCTCTTTTTCTCTCTATCTATATATCTATTTATATATCTATCTATATATCTATTTATCTATCGATCCATTTTATTCTACCTCTCTATTTCCCTCTCTTCCTTTGTTTCCCAAGTTATTTAGTAATAGAATTGTGAATCCATTTTTTTAGTGGCTTGCAATCTTAACTACTATAGTTCAAGATCCTAACCTTTTTTTAAATGAACAAAGAGGCAACGAAGTAGGGTGTTATGTTATTAACCCTAGAGATTGTTAAGCCTATGAAACGATGAGGAGAAATTTGACAGGCAAAACATCTCCCATTGTTTCACTTTCCTTTTTAAAAAGTGATGATAAGTCTTTGCCTCGCTATCTCCGGACTTCTATAAGATCGTACCATGATTTTTGTAAGTATAGAAGAAAACATGATTTTGAAGGAAAGAAAAAATATTCATTTTTTCATTGATAAAATAATGGTGCGGACACCAGGACCAGAAGAAATCGACAGGTCGAACCCACATCCCTGTGGATCACCTCCTTGCATTTCTCCTCCTTTTCCATGTGGGACTAAACATATATATATAGGTTGGGGTTTGAGAGGAGGATTTGGAGAGAATTTTGAGTTTCCCTCCAAACCCATAACAATCCCTCTCAAAACTCAAAATTCATGAAATGCATAAAAATTTAAAAAATATAAAAGAAGAAATTCTTCTGGGGTCATATACTGTACAATGGGTGAAGTGTCTTTCATGACTTAACTTCACTTGGTATCTATAGTATTAATTTGAAGGAAACGGAGTGAACCAGGTCTTGAACTACGTTCCTTTAATTCAAATTCCTACTATAGTACATACAGTATAGAAGCTCATGTCGCGGGTTTGCACATTAATGACCGTGTGCAAGCATCTTAATTTTTTTTCATGAAAGTTTCTAGAGATTACCAATGTCTTTAGCCGCGGCCATGTATGGATACTCTCATATAGGTGAGCCTCACCAAAAATGTGTGTAGTGTCACATCTCGAGAAATATCTCTCGGGTCTCATTCAGAGTTAAACTCTTCCTAACCACTACATAGGAACACTAATCATCATAGGGATGGGATAGAGTCAAAGACTCATATATCAAATAAATTATATGTGTTCCCTGACCAACCAATCAACTTGTTATTATCATATTGAACCTCCTTCAAGGGATCTCCTATCACAGAGGTTGGGTTCCTACTGCTGGAAGGTCCTTTATAGGCTAAGACCCATCCCCCTCGATGACATCAGGATCTTAGTCCTGTTTAAACTTTTTGTAAGGCAATCAGCAAGATTAATATATGTAGCAAATAATTTGAAGTTTTTCTCTTCTTTCTACAGACTTCTGTCTTAGTTTTATATGTCTACACATTTTAGTATTTATTAACTTCTTCTTACAAAAATCTATAGCAGCTCTTGAATTACAGTGAATAGATATTGGAGGAATGGGAGAAGAGATAGAGATTTCATTAAGGAGCTCTTTTAGCTATTCAGCTTCAGAACAGGTAGAGTCAAGAGCAACTAACTCAGCTTCCATAGTGCTCCTAGCTAAAATAGTTTGTTTAGAAGATTGCCAAGATATGGCACTACCTTCCAAAAGAAAAATATAACCAGAAGTAGATTTGACATCTAAAGTATCAGAGATCCAATTTGAGTCACAATAACCCTCAAGGATATTTGGATATCCTGTATAGTGAAGAGAGAAATTAATAGTTCCTTTAAGATACGTAAATACTCTTTCTAAGGCATTCCAGTGGATAGTACTAGGATTAGTAGTATATCTACTGAGTCTGGAATAGTATAGGCAATATCTAGTCTGGTTCGGTTAGACAGGTACAATAAGGAACCAATGATTTGAGTATATTTCTCTTGATTTATGGGTTTTTCGGTGTTTTTAATGAGGTGGATAGGGGGATCAAAGGGAGTAGATATATATGAATGATCAGAATATCCAAATTTGTTAAGAAGTTTTTAAGTGTAGTGAGATTGAGATAAGCAGATTAAGTCAGAAGTTCGAACAATGTTCATTTCGAGAATTATATCAGCATTGTCTAAGTCATTCATGTGAAAGTGATGGGATAGAAAACTTTTAACATCATTAACTAAGTTTATATCTGGTGCAAAGATTAGAATATCATCAACATAGAGACAGAGAAAAACAAATCAGTTATCAACTTGTTTTTGATAGAGACAATTATCTGATTCATTGATTTGAAATCCATAGGACAAGATCACTTGGTCAAACTTTTCGTGCCATTGCTTAGGTGCTTGCTTCAATCCATAAAGGGATCTAACAAGTCTATAAACTTTATTTTCTTGTCCTGGCACAGAAAAACCTTCTGGTTGATCCATATAGATCTCCTCTTCTAGATCTCCATGTAAGAAAGCAGTCTTAACATCCATTCGGTGAACAAAGAGTTTATGGATGGAAACTAAGGCTAGAAGGACTCGGATAGTAGTAATATGAGCTATAGATGAGTAGGTATTGAAGAAATCGATACCAGCCTTTTGACCAAAGCCTTGGACAACAAGCCTAGCTTTGTATTTTTTTATAGTTCCATCAGATTTCATCTTTCTTTTGAATATCCACTTACAACCTAGAGGTTTGTTTCCATGAGGTAAATAAGTAAGAATCCAAGTATTATTTTCAATAATGGATTCGATTCCACAATTGACTGCTTCTTTCCAGAAAGGTGCATCAGGAGAAACCATGGCTTCTTGATAAGAGGATGGAGTATCCTCAATTAGGTAGGTGAAGAAGTCTTCACCAAAGTTCTTTTCAAACCTGATTCTTTTGCTTCTTCTAGGTTCAAATTCAGGGGTTGGATATGCTAGTGAAGAAGAAGATGATGGTAAATTGGATGAGGATGGAAGATGGATGGTTGGCATAGGAATCCTATTTCTAAAAGGAAATACATTTTCGAAGAATGTTGCATCTCTAGATTCAATAATTATATTATTTGATATTGAAGGTATTTCAGAGTTAATAACTAGGAATCTATATATGTTGCTATCAAGAGAGTAGCCAATAAAGACAGCATCCACAGTCTTAGGTCCAATTTTGGATCTTTTAGATTTAGGAATTCCATCTTTGGCCAGGCATCCCCAAACTCGAAAGTAATTGAGCCTAGGTGGGTAATCTTTCCAAAGTTTATAAGGTATTTTATCTTTACCTTTGGCAGATATTCTATTAAGAATATAGTTAGCAGATAGAAGGGCCTCTCTCCAGAGATTTTCTGGAGTACCTGAATTGATGATCATAGTGTTTATCATATCTAAAAAAGTTCGGTTCTTTCGTTCAACCACACCATTATATTAAGGTGAATAAGGAGTTGTAACTTCATCAATTATTCTATTTTCTTCACAGAATATGCTCATTTTATTTGAAGTGCACTCTCCTCCCCGATCAGACCTAAGTATTTTAATCCTTTTTTTCAACTGATTTTCAGCTTCTGCCTTATAAACCTTAATTTTGTTAAGTACTTCATCCTTAGTTTTCAGATGGTATGTGTAGCAGAACTTGGAGAAGTCGTCTATAAAAGTTACAAAGTAACGACTACCTCCACGAGTTGGAATTCTATTAGAGTCACATACATCACTATGGATGAGCTCTAAGATTTGAGAGTCTCTAAACTCTACAGGCTTGAAAGGTTTCCTAGGTTGTTTTGACTGGACACACACTTCATATTTTGAATTGTGATCGACATTCATTTTTGGAATTAACTTAAGGTCAGACATCCTTCTAATTGATCGAAGATTGACATGACCCAGTCTTCCATGCCAAGTTTCACAGGATTCAGAATTTAACACAGTAGGTTTGGAAGAGGAAACAGAATTCTTATTAATATCAAGAGGAGCAATTACATTTAATTTTAAAAGTCCCTCGGATACTAAACCTTTTCCAATAAAGATATCTCCTTGGAAAATCACAACTTTATTAGACTCTAAGACAATTTTAAATCCTATCTGGACAAGCAAAGAACCACTCAGTAAATTTCTTCTTATAGCTGGAACATGCTGTACATCATAAAGAATCAGAAATTTTTCTGAGGTAAACTTCAGATTGATGGATCCTGATCCTAGAACTTCAATAGCTGTTCCATCATCCATGATCACACTTCTTCTACTTGATCCCTGATATGAGGAAAACCAAGATCTATTAGTACAAACATGGATGTTGGCACCGGTATCTAACCGCTATTCAGTAATTTAAGTAGGTTAAGTTGACTAAAGGGATAAAAGAAACTGACCTAAAGGAAGATGGTTCCCCTTTGATCATATTAACTTGAGATTTAGATTGGTGTTGGTTCTTTATACCTTTCTTCTTGTAGGTAACCTTCACCTTTTTTCTGTAGAAGCATTGAGGAGCAAGATGGTTATCTCTACCGCAAACAAAATAAAATCTGTCATTACCTTATTCTTTAGATCTTTGGAATTGGTTGTATCGCCTGTGTTTTTGGTTTTGATATAAGGGCTTACCTTTTCCTTTGTAATTTTTCCTTTAGGTTTAAAGTTGGGATTATGACCTCTAAAGTTTTGACCCTTAGAATTTGGACCTTGATTTTGATCTTCAGCAAGATTGATCTTGGCTTGAAGATGATTTTTTTGAGTCTCTTTAAGTCTAAACTGGTCTTCTATCCTGATGGATTGGAGGACAGACCTGAGATTCATGGAGGACTGAGTTCTCCTAATATCTCGGGTGAATTGGATCCAAGAAGGAGGAAGTTTGTCTATTAAGCTTGATACTTGATAGGTTTTGTTGCCGCCAAGATCGCCGTGGCCCGTAGCTGCTGGGGACGTCGGACCACCAACTGTCTTTCCGGGAGCTCTTTGTTCTTCGGGACCTGCAGGGAAACAACGTTAAAGACCTGGACCGGGGATTCCGGCGGGGGTGCTCCAACGGTCAAGTTAGTGATGATCCAGGGGAACAGATTCTCCTGGTCAAGCCCTTCTTGATGGACTCCACGCTAGGAGGAGTGAGTGTGGTGTGAGTAGAAGTGAGAGCGGGCTGGGAGAGATGATAGCGAAGGTGGAAGGATCCTCCTGTGTGGCCTCTCTCTCTCCTTTTTTTGTTACCCGCGTGAGTGGTTTTGTATTTTTTGGCTTACTCTTGCTGGGTTTTTTAGTTTGGCCTGCCTCGGGATATCCCCTGTGTTGGCAGGCGCATGCGGCGAGGTACCGTGCCATGGACGGAACGTCTTTCCTGATATACGATAGGGGAAGCTTCCATGCGCCCTGACATTCCCTCAGGTTGGCCCATTCCGGGAAACTTGGCGGGGCCTCGATCGGCAGGCCGCCGCTCCCGGGATTCGTGCCTCCTGGCTGGCCCCTCTCTTCTGGTGGTACGGGTGGTTGGTGGAGGGCATGGTGCCTTGGTCAGGGAGTTTCCTTTCTTTCTGGTATAAGTGGCAGCGGTGGACAGTTATTATGGCATGGTGAGCACTGCCTCACGGCCCTCGGGAGAACCACCGGCGTCCTTGGAAGGGAGGTGCAACTTCCTTGGTGGTTGGCGCCTTGGCCGAGGTGGTGGCCAAGCTGGAGAGCATGACTAGGCTCCGTCGGGCTCAACCTCGAAGGGGTTCTACGTGGTGGAGGAGGGCGGCATGCGACCCCAGACTAGAAGGCTCGACCTCGAAGGGGCTCCATGTGGTGAAGGATGGCTGAGCTCGACTCCGGGCCGTGGAACTCGGCTTCGAGGGGCTCGATCTAGGGAAGTCGCTCAGCTCCAGCCTAGGCATCCCGATCTCACGGGAGCCGACCTGGCGGAGGACGGTGCTCGATCTCTGCAGGCTGCCTCAGCATTCTAGGGAGCTCAGCCCGACGAGGGAGCTCAGTCCGGAAAAGGAGCTCGAGAGGAGATATCCATCGTGGCAGCGTACTCTGACATGGCATCTGACAGGTGTTCCACGTCAGCAAACCCGCCATATCATTTGCCCCCCACTCCCGAGGCCAGTTAGTGCGTGGCGCTCGGGGCGAAGGAAGTAATTATGGTGCTTACGTGGAAAGGTGAGAATCCGATGCAGTAATGACCACGATCGACGGTACTTCGTGAGATGGTTCCCCGAGCCAGTGCGGTGGCACCACGTGGTCACGTCCGAGGAGCAGTTATTACGGGCACGAAATTCAGAGCGATCGCAGTCAGAAAAAGGTGCCTGCCCTGTCAATCAACGACACGTGGCAAGCATCCCTCGGTGGGGGAGCCATAACGGTACGGTTGGGCGCCGTCACTTCGAAAAGAAAGGTAAGTTTTTCAAAACTCACCCTCTTTCAAATCTTTCATGCCCGCAGTCGTACAGAGGCTCTTCTTCCATCTCCCTCGACCGTTTCTGTCTCCCCAAGCTCTTAACAGGTTAGTCTCCTTCTTTCTCTCACTGGTTGACTAGGGATCCTCTTAAGTCTTCTTTCACCTTCTCCTTCTCTCACCATGGCTCATTTCAGTCCGAACTTCAGTCCTTCTTGCCAAGCCGAGGACGGATCTTCTAGGCTAAAAACTCCTTCTTCTTCTGACGAGGAAAGGGAGGTGGCATGCTATGAGTTTAGCAGAAGGCATCCCCTCGATCCCGTTGCTATTAGGGAACTCGAGTCCGTTCCTCCACCTCGTCCATCTTTTCTTCCTGCTCCTGTCCCCGAACCCTCTCGGTCAACTGGTCCCGGAGGGATTGCTTCGATGATCACCGTCGTGGAGCTCGTGACTATCCAGGATGATTATGATATCCCAGAGTCCATCCGACTTTCGATCCATCGTCCGGGGGAATGAGTCACTTCTAGTGGCCCTTGTCGGACAGCTTTTTATGAGACCTTCACCGGGGGCCTCTGATTCCCTTTCCATCCATTTTTCCTCTCCGTCCTGACCAACTACCGCCTTGTTCCTGCCTAGCTTGTCCCGAACGCCATCGGAATGATCTTTTGTTTCATCGTTCTGTGTCACTTCCACGGGATAGTTGCCCGCTTCTCTCTGTTCAGGGCTTTTTTCACCCTGAAGCACCACCCCTTCGAGGAGGGGTGGTGGTCTCTTTTCTCCCATCCCAGGGGTATTAGGTTTGAGCTCCCCTCTTCCATCAAGAGGTGGAAGAGTAGATACTTCTTCATCTCGGTCGAGGGGGTCGACTGGGCTTTGAGCAACCCGGATCGGTCTCCCAACCGAAACTCCTCGATCGAAGCAACCAACCTTGAGTTGTATGAGCAGCTTTGCTCTACCAAGATCCCTTCGCTCGAGGTCCTACTGTCGAAGTAGAATCTCCACGAGGCCGGGGTCGGCTCGACGCCGGAGTCGGGTGAGTTCGGCTTGACCACCCTTTTCTTCTCCCTTTTTTTTTGAGCCTGGAACTGACTGTGTCTTCCTTGGCATAGGCATGAAGTTCTCGATGGACCAGCTGCTCACCTTCATTGAGGAGCGAAATCAGGCGGCGGAGGCTGGAGAGCCTGCTCCGAAGAGGGCTCGTGAGAACGATGGTGCAAGGCCGACGCAGACCGAGCCAGCCGTGCCCGTTTCTGAGCAGAGGCGAAAGAGGGCAGCAGAGCCCATCCCGAAGCCTCCAAGATAGTGCGATCCGACCCTGGCACTTGAGTCCGAGGTGGTGGCCCGGGCCAGATCGACTGCCGCTGCTACTGCGGTGGCAACCCCTCCTCCAAAGATTGTCGAAGTCGAGGAAGGCGGGGAGCCAGAAGGTGCGAGGCCAGTGTCAGCGGTGCAGTCCGAATCAGTGCCGAGCTCGCAACCTGCACCGAGGGCTTCTCCTACCATAGAGGAGTTTGCATCGTCTGCAGGCGAGAAAGATAGGGACTATCGTCGGGTCCCTTTCAAATTGAGGTCCAATGTCTCCCTCATGAAGGACCTGAACCTCGTTGAGCGGATGATGGACTTCTCCGTTCAGTCCTGCGACCGGCTGGAAGGGAGTGGGAGACTCCTCGGCGACGTCATCAGTGCGTCCTTATCCAACCTCTACGCTGTGAGTTTCCTCCCATCTTGCTTCATTCCTCCTGTCATTCCTTACTATCGTGACTAATACGCTCTCTGATGCAGCAAGGTAGGGAGCTCGTCCTTATCCAGGACTTCTGCCATAACTGGGCCAGGAGAGACAGAGAGCAACAAGTGGGGCCTGAGTCCATGAGGACCGAGCTGAGATGGAAGAACGACGAGGCTTGGAAGGCCAATATGAAGGTCAAGAGCCTCACGGGCAAGGTCGCCAATGCCGAGCGACTCAAGAGGGATCTCGAGGGGGAGTTCGATGCGAAGATGACTCGGTTGAAGGAGCTCTGAGCTGAGTCAGAGGAGGCGAGAGAACGGGCCATCTCCGCTGAGAAGAAGGCCGCGGTCGCTGAGCAAAGGGCCGCAGAGGTGGAGGGGAAGGCTTCCGCCGTTGCTAGCTCGATAGAGGCAGCGGAGAGAGGGATGGCTGAGGCGATCCACCGGGTTGAACGCGTGGAGAAGTCGTTTGAGGCGTCCCGCTAGATGGAGGCCACGAGGAAGGATATCGCCGACCGGTGGCCAATTTCAAGGCCTCCCCGGAGTACTTGGCGGACTTCAAGGAAGCGGCGATGGACTCCTTTTACAAGGGGTTCGCCTACTGTCGGGCCCAGTTGCATGGCATCATCTCGGATAAGCGGATGGCCGCGCTTCAACTCCCGAGCATGAGGATTTCATCCCCGGCACCGGTTGAGGTGGAGGAAAGTGCTACTATGGCCATGCCTCCTCCACGGGTGGACTCGGCTGCGTCGGTGCGCAATGAACCAGCCCCGTAGATGACGATGGCTAAATCGGCTCCGCAGGTGGCAGCAACCGAACCAGCTCCAGCGGCGACGGCAACTGAACCGGCTCCGAGGGTGGTAGCGGCTGAGGAAGTTCCTCCAGCAGCGGTCGTCAAAGAATGCACCCCGGTAGCGAAGGCTAAGGAGGGAGAGATCTGGGTCGGGCACCGTCCGAGGAAGGCGCCGGTTTAGTAGAGTAGGACCCTTAGGCCCTTTGTAATTTTTTCTTTTTGTTGGTCCGGGCAGCCTGGCATGTTGGGGCCCGAGGAATATTGTAATACTTTTTGTGAAGTAATGAATAGTGCTTTTATCAGTCCAACTCTCCCCCTCCTTTTTTTTGTGGTGCAAATGTCTCCTCCTTTCTTCTCTCCTTCTCTTTCTTCTTTGTAGGGAGATTAGAGAGAAGGGCTCTTCTTTGTCTGGGCTCGGGTATTTGATGCCAGAGAGCTGAGCTTGAAGACTTGTTTTTCGGAGAGCTGGGCCCCGGGTCTTGAATGCTTGAGAGCTGAGCTCAGGCCTCGAATGCCTTGGAGCTGGGCTCGAAGACTTGGTGCCGGAGAGCTGGGCCCCGGGCTTGAATGCCTGAGGGATGGGCTCAGGTCTTGGATGCCTTGGAGCTAGGCTCGAGGCTTTGGTGCCGGAGAGCTAGGCCCCGGGCTTGAATGCCTGAGAGCTGGGTTCAGGTATTGGATGCCTTGGAGCTAGGCTTGAGGCTTTGATATCGGAGAGCTAGGCCCCGGGCTTGAATGCCTGAGAAATGGGCTCAGGTCTTGGATGCCTTGGAGCTAGGCTCGAGGCTTTGGTGCCGGAGAGCTGGGCCCTGGGCTTGAATGCCTGAGAGCTAGGCTCAGGTCTTGGATGCCTTGGAGCTAGGCTCGAGGCTTTGGTGCCGGAGAGCTGGGCCCTGGACTTGAATGCCTGAGAGCTGGGCTCAGGTCTTGGATGCCTTGGAGCTAGGCTCGAGGCTTTGGTGCCGGAGAGCTGGGTCCCAGGCTTGAATGCCTGAGAGCTGGGCTCAGGATCTGGCATCTTGGAGCTGGGCTCGAAGACTTGTCTTCCGGAGAGCTGGGCCTCGGGTCTTGGTTGCCTGAGAGCTGGGCTTAGGAATTGGCATCTCGGAGCTGGGCTCGAAGACTTGTCTTCTGGAGAGCTGGGCCCCGGGTCTTGATTGCTTGAGAGCTGGGCTCAGGAACTGGCATCTTGGAGCTGGGCTCAAAGACTTATCTTCCGGAGAGCTAGGCCCCGGGTCTTGGTTGCTTGAGAGCTGAGCTCAGGAACTGGCATCTTGGAGTTGGGCTCGAAGACTTGTCTTCCGGAGAGCTGGGCCCCGGGTCTTGGTTGCCTGAGAGCTGGGCTCAGGAACTGGCACCTTGGAGCTGGGCTCGAAGACTTGGTGCCGGAGAGTTGGGCCCCGGGCTTGAATGCCTGAGAGCTGGGCTCAGGTCTTGGATGCCTGAGAGCGGGGCTCAGGAACTGGCATCTTGGAGCTGGGCTCGAAGACTTATCTTCCGGAGAGCTGGGCCCCGAGTCTTGGATGCCTGAGAGCTAAGCTCAGGAACTAGCATCTTGGAGCTGGGCTCGAAGACTTGTCTTCCGGAGAGCTGGGCCCCGGGTCTTGGTTGCCCGAGAGCTAAGCTCAGAAACTGGCATCTTGGGGCTGGGCTCGAAGACTTGTCTTCCGGAGAGCTGGGCCCCAGGTCTTGGTTGCCTGAGAGCTGGGCTCAGGTGCTGGTGTCTTGGAGCTGGGCTCGAAGACTGTTGGAACCTTCCTGCAAGGCAGATAACCTATCGCGCAAAGGAAAGTCTTTATTATTAATGGAAGAAAACCTTACACTATTGATAGTATTTCCTCAAATTGTTGGCATTCCATGTTCGAGGAAATCTGGCGCCATCCGAGTCCTCGAGATAGTAGGCCCCATGCGAGAGGGCCTCAGCCACCTTATAGGGACCTTCCCAATTCGGTGAGAGTTTACTGCACTCTCAAGGTTGAGACGCTTCGGCTCGGCACAGCACCAGGTCGCCGGGTTGGAAGGTCTTCGGCTTCGCCCGTGCATTGTAATACCGGGCCACTCATTACTGATATGCCACCATTCGGAGCCGAGCCTTGTCCTTTGTTTCTTCTAGGAGGTCTAAATTGAGCAGGAGGTGCGCAGGGTTCTGTATCTCGTCGTACTGCTGCACCCGCAGCGTGGGCATGCCGAGCTTGATCAGGATGACTGCTTCGATGCCAAAGATGAGGTTGAAGGGTGTTTCGCCCGTCGCTGCCCTAGGCGTTGTGTGGTAGGCCCATAGGACACTTGGAAGCTCCTCCACCCATCTGCCATTGGCTTGGTCCAGTTTGGTCTGAAGTCCTTGAAGGATGGTCCAGTTAGTCACCTCGACTTCTCCGTTTGTTTGGGGGTGAGCTACCGAGGTGAACCTATATTGGATGCCGTGCTCGGCGCAGAACCCTTCGAATTCCCGGTTGTCAAATTGCCGCATGTTGTCGGTGATAATGCAGTTGGGGAGTCCGAAGCGGCAGATGACTGACTTCCAGAAGAATTGGCGAATATTGGCTTCTGTGATTCGAGCTAGCAGCTCCGCTTCGACCCACTTAGTAAAGTAGTCGATCGCCACTAGCAAGAACTTCCGTTGCCCCGGTGCGGTGGGAAATGGTCTCAGGATGTCCATCCCCACTGGGCAAAGGGCTAGGGGGATGAAAGTTAGGAGATCGGCGTAGCCGACTGGCGCTGTATATGGAAATGGCGCTGGCATTTGTCACACTTCTTGACGAAGTCGGTCGCATCCTCCCTCATGGTCTCCCAGAAATAGCCCTGGCGAAGAGCTTTGTATGCCAGAGTCCTACCCCTCACATGATTCCCACAAAGGCCTTCGTGTATCTCCTGGAGCACGAAGGCTGCCTCTACGAGCCTGAGGCACTTTAGGAGTAGGTAGGAGTGAGATCGGCGGTAAAGCTGACCGTCCATCAGAACAAAATGGGAGGCCTTTTTCTTGATAAGGCCGGCTTCCCTGCGATCCTCTGGTAAGGTGCCGTCCATGATGTACCTGACATACCTATCCATCCAGCTCGGCTCGGGGGTTACTTGCTGCACCGCCTCTGGGCTTTTGTAGCTTGGACTATCAAGGTACTCAATGTGGGCGCGCCCCAGTGACAAGCCCGGCAGGATCGCGAGTCTTGACAGTGCATCCACACGAGCATTCTCCCCATGGGGGATGTAAAAAATACGGAAGTGACGGAAGCCTGCTGTGCTCGAGCGGACCCTTTCCAGGTACTTCACCATCTGGGGATCTCTGGCCTCGTACTCTCCGGAGACTTGTTCGGCAACTAGTTGGGAGTCGGTGAAAACCTTCAGACTCTGTATGCCCAGCTCGCGGGATACCTTCAAGCCCGCGAGGAGTGCTTCGTACTCCGCCTGGTTGTTCATTGCGATGAACTTGAAACGGAGAGCGCATTCTGTCACCACCCTATCACAGTTGGTGAGGATAAGGCCCACTCTGCTCCCGTCGGAGTTGGAGGCGCCATCCACGTGGAGGATCCAGGGGTCCTCCTGTGGTCCGGGCTCAGTTTGGTGCTCCGGGGCCATCTGCTCTGGCTCCTCAGTGGGTCCTGTGCATTCGACCACGAAGTCTGCTAGGACTTGGGCCTTCTGTGATGACCTCGATCAGTATACGATGTCGAACTTGCTCAGTGTCAGGGACCATTTGGCTAGCCTCCCGAAAGTTTCGAGGTGGCCCAGTATGGTCCTCAGCGGCTGATCAGTCATAACCGTGATGGGGTTTGCTTGGAAGTAGGGCCTGAGATGCTTAGCAGACATTATTAGTGCAAAAATGAGTTTCTCGGAGTGAGTATACCTGATCTCCATGTCGCGAAGGATTTTACTGGTATAATACACCAGCTTTTGGGATCCATCCTTGTCTGCGGGGATGAGAACGGAGCTGACGGCTCCAGGTGTGATCGCTAGATAGAGTAGGGTTCCTCTCCTTCTTTCGGTCTGGAGAGAAGAGGAGGAGAGGTCAGGAACTCCTTCAGTTCTTCAAAGGCTGTCTTGCACTCCTCCGTCTAGGTGAAGTCATGCATCTTGCATAGTGCCTTGAAGAAGAGAAGGCAGCAGTCGGCCGACCTTGAGATGAATCAGCTTAGGACTGCAATCTGCCTCGTCAGGTTCTGGACCTGCTTCTTGGATGTCGGGTGCTCCATGTCGATGATTGCTTGAACTTTCTCTGGATTAGTTTCAATGCCTCTCTGGGTGACCATGAAACCAAGAAACTTCCCGACTGCCATCTCGAAGGCGCACTTCGCTGGGTTGAGTTTCATCCGGTGCTTCCAGAGGTTGTGGAAAGCTTCAGCGAGGTCGGTGACGTGGTTCGAGCTCGGCTTGCTCATAATTAGCATGTCATCCATATACACCTGCATGTTTCGGCTAATTTGGTCTTTGAAGACCTGCTGACCAGACGTTGGTATGTGGCCCCAGCATTCTTTAGACCGAAGGGCATCATTCTGTAATAGTACATCCCTTGGTCGATGACAAAGGTGGTGTGTTCCTCATCCTCCGGGTGCATCCGTATCTGGTTGTACCCAGAGAACGCATCCATGAATGAAAGCAGGCGGTGCCTCGAGGTGGCGTCCATCAATTTTTTGATCTTCGATAAGGAAAAGCTGTCCTTCGGGCATGCCTTGTTGAGGTCGGTGTAGTCTACACGGATCCTCCACTTGCCGTTGCTCTTCTTTACCATTACCACGTTCATCAGCCAGCTCGGATACTGCACCTCGCGAACGAAACTGATGGCAAGGAGCTTGTCTACCTCCTCGTTGATGGCTGCCTGCCTCTTCGGGACGAAACTTCTCTTCTTCTGCCGAACTAGCCGGTGCTTTGGATCAAGGCTCAACTTGTGAGTGATGATGTCAGGGGGGATACCTGGCATGTCTACCACCATCCAGGTGAACACATCTGCATTTGCCCATAGGAACTCCAACAAGTGGGCCCTCTCCTCGTTTAGCAGCTGGGCCCTGATTTGCACTGTCTTCGTCTAGATGGCTCCGAGTGGATAAGATAGTAGGCGTTCTGGTGTGGGCACCAGGTTAACAAAAAGACTTCAACCCATCCAAAAGTCCTTATGGTTGGAGTAACAAATCATGTCAATATTTTATTTCAAAATAAATGTAATCAAGGACAGGTTAGTCCGCTGTTGGGTCAGTCAATCCAGTCAACTCACTTTTGAAGACTTATCAAGAAGCAACTCGGGCTTCAAAGTACCACTTCATCACTTCACCACCAATGGAGCCCACACTTGAAGACACATCACCACCCTAGAGCCGACTCTTGAAGGCACATCACCACCACCTTGGAGCCGACTCTTGCCACCTCATCAGACACCTCACCACTAAAGGAGCTGACTCTTAATCAAGTCCCAAGGAGCCAATTCTTGAAGAAAGTCAATTAGTCAAAGTCCAAAGTCATGGAGATGGTCAAATTGTCAAAATCAAGAAGGAGGTCAAATCACCAAGTCCAAGTTTTTGAAGATGGTCAACCAAGTCAAGCCTTAGCATGTCATTTGAATTTAAATTCATGCTTGGCCGACCAAAGCTCTCCAAAGCAAGGGTGGTCGGCCAAAGTGAGGGGGGACCACTCCTCCAAATCATATCAAACCTATTCCCACAATTCTCTCCTTATTCCATGTAACTTCCCCATGATATCCTCCACCAAATTAGGTTAGTTTGAATTCAAATGTAAGTCTTTAAAAAGCCTTGGGCATGAGAAATGTGGGAGATTGATAAATGAATGAAAAAAAAAAAGCTCTTTCTTCTATGTGAAGGTCTTGGCTATGTGCCCCTCTTTGGCTTTGTGCCTAGGTTTCTTTTAGGTCTATGTGACCTTGTTTCTCTCTTCCTCTTCCTCCTCTTTTCTCCACTTCAAACACTTTCTTTCCATTGCATCTCTCAAAGAAGATCAAGTTCGCATCAAAGTTCAAGAAGAAATCAAGCCAAGAATCAAGTGATCAAGCAAGGAGCCGGTTCTCCAACCCTAGGAATCAGAAAGGAGTCGATTCCCTCAAGAAGAAGAAGCCTTCATCCATCCTTCAACCCATCATTCTTCCCTTCTTTAATTTGAGTTCTTTAGCTTGTTTCTAATCCCAGGTTTCTTTGTGACAGGGCCTCCGGAATCCAGACTTTAGAAGAAGGAACTTCTTGCCAGAACCCAGAATGCTGAGTGAGCCACCAAGTGGTGTATTTTGGTCATCCTAGAACTTACCTTGAGAGAAATCCTTTGGATTGATCAAGGTCAGGTAATCCCTAACTTCTTAGGGTTTGGATTATTAAAAAAGTAGGACTAGCTTAATTTAGATGGTTAATTTACTATGGTAGATCATTATTATTCTGTTTAGTCCACTCTAGATTTGCGTTTAATCATATTGAGTTGTGTTCATTAAATTCCTAGTCATTATAGTTCGATTAGCCATATGCTTAAGAAATTAATTAGATTGATCTTTAACTAATCTCCTTTAGAATATTTAGTCTCATTCCTTCATCTCATAAAGCATTTTTTTTTCATTTCTTCTTCCCATCATTTTTGGTATCAGAGCAGGTTGATTAGGGCATATCTGTGTTTAGGGTTTGCATCGATTTATCTTTGGTGCTATAAGATTATAGCCAACCCTTGCATTGCAAAACCAAGATGAAATCAGGTTGTCCTACTATAAGGTGGATCCTTATAGTGTAAGGTTGTCCTATCTTGGTCATTGCTTTGGACTACATAGAAGAATTCTATGTAAGTCTGATTTTTCCCTGCTTGCTGTAATTAGGTGTAGGCTGACTGTAATCCGCCTGCAGCTCCAAAGGCAAGTAGTGCATTTTTCTTTGACATATTTTTTTTCTTGTTCCATTTTAAGTTGTTTATCACCGTTTAAAATTTCAGCTTCAGAAAAAAATTACAAAAAAAATGAAAATTCCTGCAGTCCGATAGTGTCATTAGGTTTTCTGTTCTGTTCTTGAGCTTTTAGTGCCTTTATTCAGGATCTGCCTAGAACAGTCTAGATTTTATTTTGAAATTCTGCTTCACCTGGTATGACATCTATAAGTTAGGAGTTCTCATTAATTTTTTTCAAATTTTTTTGACGTTTTTTACTGCACCTTCCAACATCACTTTCGAACTGCAACACACCACTCTGCATCAGTAATTTAGTCATGCATTCATTTCATGATTAAGCTATCTAAGGGCATGAAATTAACATAAGGTCAGGAAGTAATTACCTGTCCTTAGCCCAAAAAACCACCTCCCTTCATCATTCGAACCCAATCCTTAATTAAAATCAATTAGACCTAATACCCTAGTGGGTTAGGGACACCAACAGGTCGGGTTCGAATTAGAAATCAAGTTGATTGTATTAGCTAGTTAGTGTGTGCTTATTAACTTGGTGTCTAGGATTGGTGTGTAAGGGCTTGTGGTTTGATCCACCTACCTGGCCAATCTCTGATTGGTGTCTAAGGTTGGTATTCAGGGATCTCCAGCTCCCCTTCCACCTACCTGGCCAAGTGATATAAGTTACTACTGGTTAGTTAGTCTTTCAATTGGGTTCTTAACTTGTGCTCTAGGTCTAGGAGCCATAGTCGTTCGAGTGCATCATTTTCATGACCACTAGATCAGGAACACCATTCCACCGTTCACAAGATCAACCAAGTTCGTCCATGGACCCTAATATGGAGAGTCTCATGAAGTCTATGATAGAGCAAATGGCTACAATGAATGCTAAGCTTGATCGGGTCGAGGATAGAATAGGGGTCCTAGAGGAAGCTAGGTTAACTCCAACTGAACCACCATCTCCCAGATTACCTCCAGACCATCCCAGAGCCCAACGGCAAGAACGCACTCCTGACCCAACCCATAGAAGGCCACAACACGATTTTGATGATCACACCCCTGACTTTAATCAAAGAAGGCATCACCATGAAAATTTCGATCAGGATGACCGGGCCTTAAGGAACATCCGTCTAGATGCACCAACTTTTGAAGGAAGCTTAGATCCTAAGGTGTATATAGATTGGGAGGCTGACATGGACCAGTATTTTGATTGGTATGACATGTCAGATGAGAGGAGATTCAAATTTGCTAAGATCAGGCTGGTTCGACAGGCTAGACTACATTGGGGAAATGTAGAGCGCACGATTAGACAGAGGGGAGATGTACCGGTAAGCACATGGAGAGATATGAAGAGAAAACTTAGAGAAAATACCTACCCATGTCTTATCAAGAGAGATTACTAGATCAGTGGCAACGGTTAACACAAGGAAACAAAACCGTCTCTGAGTATGTCACCAAATTTGACGAGTTTGTCATGCGGTGCAACGTGGTCGAGTCGGAGGCAGCCACTTTGTCTAGGTTTAGATCAGGGCTGAATGAAGACATCAAGGGGGAATTATTTTTGAGGGAAGTCCATGATTTAGAGCAGGCATATCAGGTTGCCATGGACTATGAGAGATTTCAGAGGAGATCTACTTTTAGGAAACCAGAGCCCTCTAGGTTCAGTCCACTTGCTAGTAGACCCAGTTCGGTTCCTACTCCCACAGCTAAGCCTAGGTCCAGCTCAAATCCAATTCCTAGGCCCAATTCAGCCACCCCATCTAGAGAAGATAAAGGAAAAGGGCCTGAAAGTCAAGGTAGGACAAGTCAAGTATGTTATAAGTGCCGTCAACCGGGTCATTATATGAGTCAGTGTCCCTCTAGAGCTTTACACATTGGTGAAGTAGAGGAAGAAGGCTTAGAGCATTTAGAGAATGGTGACGAAGAAGTGTATGAAGCAGAAGATTGCTTAGCTGATGAGTATGAGGGAGATGAGGAAAATTTGGACTCATCAGATTTACTAGGAGTCGTTAGGTGTATCATGACACAGACCAAAGAACAAGAAGACTGGCGTAGGACTAACATCCTACAAACATTTGTCAAAATTAAGGAAAAGGTCTGTAAGATTGTGATAGATAGTGGAAGCTGTGTCAACGCCATTTCCACTAGTGCAGCAAAGAGTTTAGGGTTATCCGTTGTACCACATCCCAATCCATATAAGGTATCCTGGATAGACTCTACATCTATTCCAATCAAGCTACGGTGCCAAGTCCAAATCCAAATTCAATCCTATCAAGATAAGGTCTGGTGTGATGTGCTTCCTATGGGAGTAAGTAGCATCATCTTAGGCAGGCCATGGCTGTTTGATCATGATGTGACCATCTTTGGTCGGTCAAACTCCTGTGCTTTCAATTTTAATGGCAAGAGAATTGTCATTCATCCAAAAGAGCCTAAGGACAATGTCAGGAGAGGAACCAGTAGCTTGAAGGAAAAGAAAACTGGATTAAATCTGATAGGTGCAAAAGAAATAGAACAAGATATCCAAGAGGGAGCACCTATTTGGGTGGTAGCAGCAAAAGAGGTTAAGGACCACACACCTATAGAACACCCTCCAGAGGTGGTCCAATTATTAGAAGAGTATAAGGACGTATTTCCCGAAGATCTTCCCGATAGCCTTCCACCTTTAAGGGACATACAGCATGTCATAGATTTAGTCCCCGGGGCAACTTTACCTAATTTGCCTCACTATAGGATGAACCCAGCTGAACATCAGGAAATGCAGAAACAGATTGGGGAATTACTTAGGAAGGGGTTTATTAAGGAAAGTCTAAGTCCTTGCGCAGTCCCCGCATTGTTAACCCCTAAGAAGGATGGTACTTGGCGGATGTGTGTAGATAGCCGAGCCATCAATAAGATTACGGTGAAGTATAGGTTCCCGATCCCACGACTTGACGACATGTTAGATATGATAGCCGGAGCAACAATTTTCTCCAAAATTGATTTAAAGAGTGGCTATCATCAGGTTAGAGTTAGACCTGGGGATGAATGGAAGACCGCTTTCAAGACTAAAGATGGATTATATGAGTGGTTAGTCATGCCATTCGGTCTTTCCAACGCACCCAGCACATTTATGAGGATCATGAATCAGGTGTTGAAAGCCTTCATAGGAAAATTTGTTGTGGTCTATTTTGATGATATCCTTATATATAGCCAAACCAAGGCAGACCACTTAGATCACCTGAGCCAAGTTTGTCAAGTTCTTAGAAAAGATAGCCTCTATGCCAATATCAAAAAGTGTGACTTCCTCACACATAGAGTCATCTTTCTAGGATTTGTAGTTACTTCTGAAGGAGTGTCAGCTGACCCAGAGAAAGTCAAATCCATAGTAGAATGGCCTGTACCCAAGAACATCCATGAAGTACGTAGTTTCCATGGTCTAACCACTTTCTATAGGAGGTTTATTAGGGGATTCAGTACGATAGTGGCACCCATCACTGATTGCATTAGGAAAGGAAATTTTGAATGGACTAGAGCGGCTGATAAAGCTTTCCTAATGATTAAAGAGATAATGACACAAGCATCTGTTTTAAGGCTTCCGGATTTTTCCAAATTATTTGAGGTCGCTTGTGATGCTTCTGGGGTTGGAATTGGAGGAGTTTTAAGTCAAGAGAATCACCCAGTAGCATTCTTTAGTGAGAAGTTGAATGATGCGAGACTAAGGTATTCAACCTATGATAAGGAGCTATATGCGGTAGTACAAGCTTTACGCTATTGGCGTCACTACCTTTTACCGCAGGAATTTGTTTTATTTTCTGATCATGAAGCTCTTAGGTTCCTTAGTTCTCAGAAGAAGTTGAACCCTAGGCACGGGAAATGGGTAGAGTTCATACAAGGGTACACGTTCGTTCTGAAACATCGTGCCGGTACTGAGAATCGAGTTGCTGATGCATTAAGCCGTCGATCTATGTTGATGAATACTGTGAGGACTGAGATAGTAGGATTTGATAGGTTGAAGAGTGAGTATTCTACATGCCCTGACTTTGGTCATATCTATCACTCCCTCCAACAAGGTCCGTCTAGTGAACATAGCGATTACATTCTATTAGATGGATACCTTTTCAAGGAACATAGGCTGTGCATTCCCAAAACTTCTGTTAGGGAATTTCTGATCTGGGAAGCCCATGCTGGAGGATTAGCTGGACATTTTGGTAGAAACAAAACCATCTTGGCTATGGAGGATCAATTTTTCTGGCCTAGTCTTAAGAAGAATGTTGCCCAGATAGTAGCCCAGTGTCGAACCTGTGCGGTAGCAAAGCACCAAAAACAAAACACTGGTTTGTACACACCTTTACCTGTCCCTGAAGGTCCGTGGCAAGACATTAGTATGGATTTCGTGACAGGTCTCCCTAGAACTCCCAAGAAACATGATTCTATCTTTGTGGTTGTCGATCGATTTTCTAAGATGGCGCACTTTATTCCGTGTTCTCAGACTTTAGATGCGTCAAAAGTGGCCAAACTTTTCTTGGATCATATCGTTAAGCTTCATGGTTTACCTAGAACCATTGTGTCAGATAGAGATGTCAAGTTCACCAGTTACTTCTGGAAAACCCTCTGGCACATGTTAGGTACCAAACTGAAATTCTCTACAGCCTATCACCCTCAAACTGATGGCCAAACCGAGGTTGTAAACCGAAGCTTAGGTAATCTATTGAGGTGTTTAGTTGGAGAAAACTTAGGGAACTGGGATCTTTTACTTCCTCGTGCTGAGTTTGCTTATAATAGCTCAGTCAATAGATCTATTGGGAAGAGTCCATTTGAAGTGGTCCATGGATATAAACCTAAGAGACCTTTAGATCTAGTCCCATTACCAGCACATGCACGGGTGTCGGAATCCGCCGAATCATATGCACAGCATCTTAAGGACTTGTATAAGGAGATTAGCCAAAAGATTCAAACAAGCAATGAATTTTATAAGCATACGGCTGATCTACATAAACGGCTTAAAGAATTTAATGAAGGGGATTTAGTAATGATTAAACTCAAACCAGAGAGGTTTCCACCCGGAACAATGAAGAAACTCCATGCCCGGGGAGCCGGACCCTTCAGAATAATAAAGAGAATTGGATCTAATGCTTATGTAGTAGATTTACCATCTAGTTATGGCATTAGTTCTACTTTTAATATTTCTGACCTCAAAGAATACAAGGAACCTGTACCAATACCTGATGAGCTTTTTGGTCCTAGTGTATCCTTTGAGAGTGATGTCCCAAATGAGTGTCCACCACCAAATATTCCTGAGCAAAGAGAGAGTGTTGAAAGAATCTTGGATGACCAGATTATCACCACTAGAAATAAGGGCTACCAACGCTATCTGATTCGATGGCAAGGACGTCCTGAATCTGAAGACTCCTGGATCACCCGAGAGGACCTGCAACAAATCGACCCGGATATAATAGAAACATATCACTCGACAGGGTCGAGTTCCTCCCACCCTGGGAGAATTGGTGTGGGCACCAGGTTAACAAAAAGACTTCAACCCATCCAAAAGTCCTTATGGTTGGAGTAACAAATCATGTCAATATTTTATTTCAAAATAAATGTAATCAAGGACAGGTTAGTCCGCTGTTGGGTCAGTCAATCCAGTCAACTCACTTTTGAAGACTTATCAAGAAGCAACTCGGGCTTCAAAGTACCACTTCATCACTTCACCACCAATGGAGCCCACACTTGAAGACACATCACCACCCTAGAGCCGACTCTTGAAGGCACATCACCACCACCTTGGAGCCGACTCTTGCCACCTCATCAGACACCTCACCACTAAAGGAGCTGACTCTTAATCAAGTCCCAAGGAGCCAATTCTTGAAGAAAGTCAATTAGTCAAAGTCCAAAGTCATGGAGATGGTCAAATTGTCAAAATCAAGAAGGAGGTCAAATCACCAAGTCCAAGTTTTTGAAGATGGTCAACCAAGTCAAGCCTTAGCATGTCATTTGAATTTAAATTCATGCTTGGCCGACCAAAGCTCTCCAAAGCAAGGGTGGTCGGCCAAAGTGAGGGGGGACCACTCCTCCAAATCATATCAAACCTATTCCCACAATTCTCTCCTTATTCCATGTAACTTCCCCATGATATCCTCCACCAAATTAGGTTAGTTTGAATTCAAATGTAAGTCTTTAAAAAGCCTTGGGCATGAGAAATGTGGGAGATTGATAAATGAATGAAAAAAAAAAGCTCTTTCTTCTATGTGAAGGTCTTGGCTATGTGCCCCTCTTTGGCTTTGTGCCTAGGTTTCTTTTAGGTCTATGTGACCTTGTTTCTCTCTTCCTCTTCCTCCTCTTTTCTCCACTTCAAACACTTTCTTTCCATTGCATCTCTCAAAGAAGATCAAGTTCGCATCAAAGTTCAAGAAGAAATCAAGCCAAGAATCAAGTGATCAAGCAAGGAGCCGGTTCTCCAACCCTAGGAATCAGAAAGGAGTCGATTCCCTCAAGAAGAAGAAGCCTTCATCCATCCTTCAACCCATCATTCTTCCCTTCTTTAATTTGAGTTCTTTAGCTTGTTTCTAATCCCAGGTTTCTTTGTGACAGGGCCTCCGGAATCCAGACTTTAGAAGAAGGAACTTCTTGCCAGAACCCAGAATGCTGAGTGAGCCACCAAGTGGTGTATTTTGGTCATCCTAGAACTTACCTTGAGAGAAATCCTTTGGATTGATCAAGGTCAGGTAATCCCTAACTTCTTAGGGTTTGGATTATTAAAAAAGTAGGACTAGCTTAATTTAGATGGTTAATTTACTATGGTAGATCATTATTATTCTGTTTAGTCCACTCTAGATTTGCGTTTAATCATATTGAGTTGTGTTCATTAAATTCCTAGTCATTATAGTTCGATTAGCCATATGCTTAAGAAATTAATTAGATTGATCTTTAACTAATCTCCTTTAGAATATTTAGTCTCATTCCTTCATCTCATAAAGCATTTTTTTTTCATTTCTTCTTCCCATCACGTTCGAACGGGCCACCCCTGGGATTTTGAGCCCTTTGGTTGAGATCATCTGTCTTGGGGTCGCCCTCGGAAGCCTTGGTCCCAGGGAGGGTTTGGAAATAATATTGCACCGACTGGGGCATTCCCCTCATCTTCTCGACGCTATAAGGGGTTGGGAACTGTAGAAGCAATCTCTTGGTGGAGACGACGACGTCGAGCAGGTTAAGCCCGGGTCGATCCAGGATCACGTTGTAGGCTGAAGGAAGTCTAACAACTGTGAAAGTTACCATGACGGTGCTCTGCCGAGGTGGGGTCCTGATGTGACTGAGAGAGTAATTTCTCCCTCCATTCTTACAGAATTACCTGTGAAACCAACAAGGGGGTGTGCACAGGTCTGAGTTGAGCAGGAGAAAGGCTCATCCTGGAGAAAGCATCATAGAAAATAATATCTATGGAGCTTCCACTATCAACCATGATGTGTTTTACAGGATGCTTCGCGATCGTCATCTCGACGACCACGGTATCATTATTTACATTTTCTCCCCATCTTTCCCCTCTCTCATAAAAGGAAGTACGATTTCAGAATGCCCTGTCTCCCGGGCCTTCTTGGGTGCGCGCTCGGCTCTCCATCATATCATTCCTACCGGCTTCTCGGTAGGTCGGTTGTCGACCACCGGAACTAGCAGGAGAGCGATGAGCGCCTGGGGCTCTGCTTGAGGTCTGCCCCCCACAAACCTTCCGAGGTAGCCCCTCTTGATGAGCTCTTCAATTTTTCATTTGAGATTGCAGCATTCCTCGATGTCGTGGCCGTGGTCATGGTGAAAGCGATAGTACTTGGTTTTGTTACGGCCAGTGGACGGCTTCATCGGAGGCGGGCGTCTCAGATAGTTCTCGCCTTCAATCTCCATGAGGATTTTTGTCCTTGGGACGAGGAGGGGGGTGTAACTCCCTTCAAGGACGGGAGCGCCTCTCGGCCTCGCTCCTTGCCGGGAGCTCGGAGCAGGCGGACCCGACTTCTGCATTCTGGATGCTTCGGCGGGGGTCGGCTTCTTCAACGACCTCTTGTTGAGCTCTCGCCTCGTACGATCCACCTCCTCGGTGCGGATATACTTCTGAGCTCGGAGGAGGAGCTCGGAGTAGGTCTTCGGGGGCTTCTTATCGAGTGAGTAGGTCAGGCGGGAGGTTCTGAGCCCTCGCTTCAGAGCCAGCATCGCAACCAGCTCCTTAAGATTGTAGATCTCCAACACGGCAGTCTTGAAACAGGCCACGTAGTCCTGCAGTGGCTCGCAGTCCTGCTGCCTGATGGAGAAGAGGTTGTTTGCCTCTCAAGGCATCTTCCGACAGGTGTTGAAGTGGGCCACGAACCTCTGCCCTAGCTGGGCGAAGGAGTTGATGCTCTCCAGCTCTAGGCAGGTGAACCACACCCAGGCCACCTTCCGGAGAGTAGCAGGAAAGGTGATGTAGAGGAGGGCGTCGGTGGCCCCCTGGACCCTCATGAGGGCCTGATAACTTTTCAGGTGGTCCAGGGGGTCAGTGGTCCCGTCGTAAGGATCCACTTGCGGCATACGGAACCGATGCGGGATCGGCTCCCTTTGGATCTCTTGGGAGAATGGGGGATGGGCATCGTAGCCCGCTGGCTCGCTAGTGGAGCCCGGTAGATTGGCAAACCGGCGAGATAATTTCGCCAGCTTGCAGTCATGCTCCTCCAGGTGCTTCTCTGCCATGTGCCTGATGGCTTCATCAGTGGACCCCTCCGTTGAAGGAGACGGAGAACGTGGCATGGGTGCATGGTGTCCGTGATGGGGTGTCTTGCAGAGGGACCAGCCCTTTGGAGCAAAAAGGATCCTTCTGATAGTTAGCCTTTCGGTCTCCCCTACCTGGCGTACCAATCTGTTGCTGCCAAGATCGTCATGGCCCGTAGCTGCTAGGGGCGTCGGACCGCCAACCGTCTTTCCGGGAGCTCTTCGTTCTTCGAGACCTGCAGGGAAACAATGTTAGAGATCCGAACCGGGGATTCTGGCGGGGGTGCTCCGACGGTCAAGTCAGTGACGATCCAGGGGAACAGATCCTCCTGGTCGAGCCCCTCTTGATGGACTCCATGCTAGGAGAAGTGAGTGTGGTGTGAGTAGAAGTGAGAGCGGGCTAGGAGAGATGATAGTCGAGGTGGAAGGATCCTCCTGTGTGGTCTCTCTCTCCTTTTTTTGTTACCCGCGTGAGTGATCTTGTATTTTTTGGCTTACTCTTGCTGGGATTTTAGTTTGGCTTGCCTCGGGATGTCCCCTGTGTTGGCAGGCACGTGCGGTGAGGTACCGTGCCATGGATGGAACGTCTTTCCTGACATGCGGTAGGGAAAGCTTCCATGCACCCTGACATTTCCTCTGGTTGCCCCATTCTGAGAAACTTGACGGGGCCTCGATCGGTAGGCCGCCACCCCCGGGATTCGTGCCTCCTGGCTAGCCCCTCTCTTCTGGTGGTATGGGTGGTTGGTGGAGGGCATGGTGCCTTGGTCAGGGAGTTTCCTTCCTTTCTGGTGTAAGTGACAACGGTGGACAGTTATTGCGGCATGGCGGGCACTGCCTCGCGGCCCTCGGGAGACCCGTCGATTTTCTTGGAGGGGAGGTGCAGCTTCCTTTGTGGTTGGTGCCCTGGTCGAGGTGGTGGTCGAGCTGGAGAGCAGGACTAGGCTCCGTCGGGTTCGACCTAGAAGGGGTTCCACGTGGCGGAGGAGGGCGGCACACGACCCTAGACTGGAGAGCTTGACCTCGAAGGGGCTCCACGTGGTGGAGGATGGCTGAGCTCAACTTCGGGCCATAGAACTCGGCTTTGAGGGGCTCGATCTGGAGAAGTCACTCAGCTCTAGCCTAGGCATCCCGATCTCACGAGAGTCGATTTGGCGGAGGATGGTGCTTGATCTCGGCAAGCGACCCCGGCATTCTAAGGAGCTCAGCCCGACGAGGGAGCTCAGCCCGGGAAAGGAGCTCGGGAGGAGATATCCATCGTGGCAGCATACTCTGACATGGCATCTGACAGGTGTTCCACGGCAGCGAACCCGCCACATCAGGTTTCATCAAGGGTAGATCCTTCCCTATGGATTTCTTGAACTAAGTTTTGGAACTAGTGGATTTGGTCATTGATAGGTAGGTTATCTATTATTCTAAAATTATGAAAATCTGAGATGATGAATCTCATAGCTCCCTCATTATTTCTGGTATAGGTTTCTTCTAGGACTTGCCAAAGTTTTTTAAAGGTTTGACACTTTCTATAGATTTCATATAGGTTGTCTGAGAGACAGCTTAGGATTTTGAATCTACAATGATAGTCAATTTCTTTGAGAGATTTAGAGGTTGATCAATTTCTTCGGGAGATTTAGAGGTTGATTCTGAATCTGGGGACTTAGGTTTAAAAGGAAGGATTTTTCCTAGGACAGAAATTAGGCCTAGGGATATTAACCAGGCCTCCAGTTGTTCTTGCCATCTAAGGAACCCTTTTTCATTGAATCGATCAGGTTTAAGGCTTGAAGAGTCTTCGAAACCCATGGGAAGATAATTCAGGAAGGCCTGAGAGCTGCAAAGAATATGGGATTCTTTTAAATTTTCTCCCTTTTTTTTGTGTTCAGAAATTTAATCAGATTAATATATCAAATTCAAGTATGCTGAAAATAAAAACTTCAAAAGAAATGACAGTATGTAAGCTAAGTACAGAGATCTTACACTGATCTATGATATCATAGTTATTATTATTATTGTTAGTGTTTGAATCATAACTGGATCCAGGACATCACCTTAGAATGTTAAGGATATGTTTATCAGAAACCTTATTTCCCTTTAGAAATCCGATCACAAAATAAACTATATAATAATAATAATAATGAAATATAAAATTATTATTCAAAACTTACTAAGAAAGAAGAAAATAGAAAACCTAACCGGAGGCGTGTAGTGCACTATCTTAAGGTAATTCCCGACCTTCGTGCATGTTCAGACTCGAGAACTCCATCCCAAGATACAACCGAGTACCTCTCCTACAGGCACAACCGTGGAGAGGATGACAGAGCTTCGCCCAGTAGTGCGAAAGAGAAATAGAAAAAAGAAAAAATTGGAATACAGAGATCTGGAGATAAGAGAGGAACAGTAGAATACGGAGATTAAAGAGGAACGGGAAGAGGTAAGTAAGTTTCTCATGTTCTCTCCCTCGCTCAAGCTTCTTTATAGCCCAAAAAGTCTATTTGTTTGTCCTGGCCCAACGGATAGAGGCTTAAACATCGGTAGTGGAGACTTCAACGATGGTAGAAGTGGCTTAAACGCGGAGTTAAATGGCTTAAACGCGGAGTTAAATATAGGTTATTGACCAAGCAATACCGAAAAAGGAGTTAACGGATAATCATGGATAATTAAGGGCTAATGGGTATAAGATAAGAAATAATATCAAGTTAACGGATAATTAGCGTTAGAATAAAATGGTAAAATAAACACACCATGCCGTGCATGCGAGCCAAGCCGAGCGCGTACGTGTGTGGAGCCCAAAACATTACAAAGCTTAGGAGGTAGGGAAGCAATATAAACCTCCTTGAGTTTCTTCTCCTTTTCCATGTGGGACTAAACATATATATATATATATATATATATATATATATATATATATATATATATATATATATATATATATATATATAGGAGCCCAAAACATTACAAAGCTTAGGAGGTAGGGAAGCAATATAAACCTCCTTGAGTTTCTCCTCCTTTTCCATGTGGGACTAAACATATATATATATATATATATATATATATATATATATATATATATATATATATATATAGGTTGGGGTTTGAGAGGAGGATTTGGAGGAAATTTTGAGTTTCCCTCCAAACCCATAACAAAATCGGTATCTATAGAGTAGTGAAGTGATAAGTCTTTCCATGAAGATTACTGGAATGCTCATGGTCTGATTGCAATAGAGTATTTTGTTACATATAGCTCTGAATTTCTTGAACAGCCACTCTACCCTTGCCTCCCTCCCTTCCAAGCACCCATGCGCCCCTTTCTTCCCCCCACTCCTCCCCTCCACCATGGCAGCCTAACTGGGCCCTGCCCATGGGCTCCCTCTCCTGCCCCCTTCTCCATCCCCAAAAAGCTATCTATCAAAACCTCCGATGACCGCCTCATCGTCTCCCTCCTCCCATCTATCTCCTCGAATCATTTAACATCTCTTGTATTTTGATTTATGATTTTTATTCTAATGAAAAGCAAGGATAATTTGTCATTTCATAAAATTAGGACATCATATAAGGATCATGTGACAACATTTAATAGAGATGGACGGAGAGGCTGCATTAAAATAATTTACTAATTTGAAGGGTTTAATTGAAATCTTTTAAAGTTAAGAGTGTTGGAAAACCTAGGCTATTTCATGCATGTATTTCAAAATTTTAAAATATAAATATAGCTGAAACTACAATATTAAATTATTTAATCTACTCGTATATTAAAATATTTCTATAAATAGTCTATATAGGATCATGATATGATAAAAATGTATATAAAACTAAGTTAAAATATAAAATAATAAATATACAAACCTATGATTGTAGACTATGTCTATAGCACAATGATCATATTATCACCTTTCAGTAGTAGATGATGCTTGCCGTTGCTAAAAGGTGGAGATTTGAAGACCCTACTAGCCACACAGAATGTCTGGCCTCGACAGGTGATCCACACGGGAGCTCTGTCCCGACTAGCTCTCTCGAAGTGCTAGCTCATTTGGAACCTCAATGGTTAATCTTCCTTTCTATTCTGGATGCTGGGACCATCTTAGAATTGAAGAAGAACCTACTAGAAGAAAGATTTGGTAGATGAGATGTAATGAAAAAAATCCTTTTTCCTTTTTCTCTTCCTATATCCTTGTAAAAGTACTAAGAAGTATACACTCAAATTCCATAGCCTTACTACCCCACTCTAACTTTTCCTTAGATAAAAATTTAGCTAGGCTTTCTTTTCTCCAACTCAGAAATTCTCGATCGGTACTTGATCAACCCCTCCCACCCATCAGCAACCTATGTATATAGGTACCCAAGTAGTTAGGAGGATGAGGGAGTTAGGGAGAGATAAAGGAAGAAAGGTTAAAACTAATTTGAATTCAAAATTCGAGTTTGGATTTAAATTCAAAACTGAATTCAAACTTCATATTTGAATTCTAATTCTGAATCTAATTTAGATTTGAATTCAAAATTCAAATTCAAATAAGACTAGGATGCATAGGCTAGGTCCAATCCAATTGGATTCAACTCGAGTTCAAATCAAATTATATTTAGGTTGATCCAAATTTTACCACTCAATCAAATTGAATTAATCAGCAATCCAATTACCGATTAATCCTTCAATAATTCAGTAAGTTTTAATAAAAAATTTATATCATAACTTTTATAACATTGATGCTTGGAAGCGTCGACTCAAAGTCCATTATCAATCATATTGATAATAAAATCTTGAAACGATTTACAATCATCGATCAATTATTAGATTAAGTTGAAACTTCTATTATATGTGACTCCATAGATTCGAACACTAAGCCGATAGTACAGAAACAATTCTTGTACCAATCGAAGTAGCCATCTAGCAATGATACTCGATATCTAGATAGGTTAAAAGTTGTAAAGCAACATTTAAGAACCCCTGGTATGTGGTTATTATATAATTCATCTCTTTGACCCTTAATACTTGGATGACTTCAGGGTTCAACCACCGATCCTTAAACAGTATATCAATAATGTTTCTTAACCTTACAAGTCCTGTAAGTCTTTACAAGAACTATCCTGATCAAGATTTTGCTAGATTGAAATATAGTGAGACATTCACTCCAATTCTCGGAAGGATCAATCCTATCTTGACTCGCACACGAACTCCATAAGTATTTGACTACATTTAAAAGCCTTCCATCACTGGATTAGAAATTTAGATAGTCGGGTACCAAAGTATAGTGAGTTGCTTGCAAGTCACCGTAGTGATCTTAAATATAATGGATACTTATATCCATATCTCTTCACGAGCAATACTTGACAGAAGAGTGCTCCACAAGTAAAATGTCTTACACTTCACCTATATTCAATACTAGTATCTCCACACTCATTGATTAAAAGGACAACCAATTTATATAGAATACAACGGCCTACACTCGATACATTATCATCCATAATAATGTATCATTTGATTGCGAACAGTTGTTAAGAACTACACGATAAATCATCTCTTTATTGTATAAGATGTAGTCATAAGAATTTTATTATACAAGGGCTCGTTATAAGAAAATGCAATGCAATAAATTATCCCGAAAATAATTTTTATTCATAATAATTTATATACAAAATTAATTATCTATAAATTAAACCATTGGCATGAGGACAAAATTTTCAACAAAAAGGATATAAGTAAAATTAAGATAAAATTGAGAAAATATTTATATAATTTTTTAATTTTTCTGGATATTTAAACCTTTTTTTTAAAAAAAAAAGAGGCCCCGTTTTTTTAGTTTGGGTCAGGGTCATTGCCTGCTTCAACTAAATTTGCGGTTGGCATAAATAAAGATGTTGCGAGAATGAAAGGGGACAAGGTGAGGACAATTATCACAACCAGTTGCCAGCATTTTGTTTAATAAATTTTGATGGCCTTGATTCCACGTAGACGGTCTTGAGTTTGGCCAACCTAAGCTAGCTCCGCCTAACAAAAGAGATTTAGCTTTACCAAACATAGATAGACTTGCAATTCGAAAGTGCCGGCCTCCGTTTGAACCTTGTCCCCTCGTAGACTGATAGGTGTCACAACCTGATAAAGATAATCCAATCAACAGATCTGATATGAATACATCCAAAAAAATCTGTAAAAATATAATTCCTGAATTGAAATGGTGTGTCATGTGATGGGATCCAGAATAGACCAGAATGGTTGGCGACGAAGAAAATCATCTAATCAATCATCGAATTGATTTTCCTGAAAACATGTTAAAAAGAATCATCCTGCAACTAAAGAGTAATGTCATGGACAGATGCTCAAATGAATTCAAGAGCATAATTCGTTTTGGATAGAATTTTGGTGACAAAAAAGGTCACGCGAATGAAATGCCATGTCTCAAAAAAGAGGAGAGCAATCGATGTCAGGTCCCAACTTTTTTTTTTTTTTTTTTTTCTTCTTTGTTTATGTGGTCTGGGGTTTCTAGGTGTCGTTGCAATGGTAGGAATTACATGATTCAAGTGGTGGTTGCCAAGTCTTTGCTTGGAGCCATCAGTTTACTATGCAACAAGTCATTTGAGTCACATGGCCGCGGTAGGTTGCGCCAAATTTGCTTCTTGCTTAGGTATTGTATCATATATCCTCACGGTCGAAGATTCCATCATAATTATGTAATATTAAAAATATATTTATTAAAAAAATTTCTAACTCGGTATCCAGTATCTCATTAAATAAATAAATAAATAAATAAAAATTATTATTTGAATTTTTAATCACATATAAATATTTTTAATCTTTTCAATAAATAATTAATGCGTAATAGCTCGTGACTCCATCCAAAATGATAGTCTAAAAACTATTATCTAAATTTCTTAATCTTATATAAATTTTTAGTTTTTTAATTAATAATTATCCATTCATTGGTCAAAGTAAATTTTGATACTTGTTGGCTTAGAGAAAATGCTGAGATAGGTTATACATGATGCAATAAGAAGAATTCAAATAATTTCCATCCTGCTTGCTGAATTAGAAGCTGCATGAGGTTGGTCTTATTTTAACGATTTACCGATTACCAGCTTGAATTTAAATCAATATGAAGGTAATTCAACTGTAGTTATTTAATGAATTTTTGATCTTCAACATAACAGTTTTTTTGGCAATATATTTCTCAGGAACATTACCCTTTTCCTCTCTGATGTCAAAGCTTGCTTATCTTTTCTGAATTTTCTTCATGGCCTCTCATGCACTTAGACAAGCTAATCAAGAAGATGGATAGATCCTCTATAATGTTGGAGTACAGTTTTTTAAAAATTTATTTTTAGTTTAGATCTTCACCATTAGATGATTTTTAAGCGCTTATAGCCGCGTTTGATGGCCAGGAGTGGAACGTGGAAAAAAGTCTAGAACCCAGGTTTTTAGCCACGGTGTACGTATGGAGACAAAACACAGTCTCTTTTGGGTCCATTGATGCCGTGAACCCCGAGATTGATATTATTATTGCCCCCGTATAAGGTGGCGAATACAAATAATATAATTAGATGGTTGGTGATTTTTCCGTTTTTTTTTTTTTTTTTTAAAACGGGGATTTTCTCCTTGGTTTGAAATTTCTTTCCGTATCCCTGGCCTGTTCTTGAACTACGGGTCAGGTTGGGTTCGCATTGGAATTTTTATGAAGGTAACTTGATATTTTTATTTTATTTGTCATATAGTTTAGGTCCATGTTTGGTGTCCAAGTGGGCCATATAATTAAGTAGCGATATTAAATAAGTTGATAGGACGGTATCCTAAGCAATAACAATAGAAGCGACAAATCAAGTATCCATTTAGAAGGTTCATGCCGTATCAAAACTAATCTTCTCTGCGTGCATTAAAACTAATATATATATTTATATATATTTCAAATGATAGATTCAATCTAGCTTCTCTCTTCTCACGAAGCTACTTTATCCTGCTCATTTTTATTTTTTTGATAAACCAGGATCGTTAAACCAGTCTAAAATAAATATGATCATGATAATTAAAAGAAATATTAAAAATATCTAATAAAATCATCCATTGAGTCAGCCAGGTGAATCACCATTCAATTTGTAATATTATTTAGCTTTATATAACCCATACGTGACTTTAAAAAATGGCTAAATCATCCGTATTTTTTAACAATCCTATCAAAATGGTTAGGAACTATTTTCAAAAATGAGCAAACCTGGATAACTAACTTAAAACAAAAAAAAAAAAAATCTATTTAACTTACGAGTTATGACACGATAGGATACTATTATATCCCTCTCATCCAGGTCCATTAAAGACCCAAAGTCCATGAAGGCCAATCAAGGTCCAAGACCCACCAAGGCCAACCACTTCGGTTATTCTGCTATTCGGTTATAACCACTTCGGTTATTCGATTATGTGGTTACAACCATATTCTGTTATTCGGTTACAACCACTTCGATTATTCGGTTATGTGGTTACAATTCTGTTATTCGGTTATAACCACCTCAACCATATTCGGTTATCACAACCTCTATAAATAGGGTAAAAGGAGACACTCCAAGGGTAAGCAAAGTCTGAGGCCACTTCACTCCACTCTACTCATTTCCTTTTTTATGCTATTCTTGAATTCTCCATTCTGTTGATACCTAAACCACCCACTGACTTGAGCGTCGGAGTGACCCCTGCAGGAAATCCGGTCCGGGATCTTTTACAGGGACCCGGGAGCAGGATCAGGAGCGCGAGCGGGATGCCCGACGCTGCCGAAGTTCCAGTCCGGGTGATCTAGCGGCACCAGATTGGCGTGCCAGGTAGGGGTTCGCCGTTGTTCCCCGTTGAAAAGGAGAATTCCACGAAATAAAGATGGAGGAGATGACAAGGACGATGCTGATGGCTCCATCAAGCTTCTCCTCCCGGATCCATGCTCACAGGATCAAGAAATCGGAGCTCCCAGTAGGCTCCACCCTCCAGCCATGGCCGCTGGACATCGTCGAGCTCCTCCACCTCATGGCGGAGTTCCAGGAGGAGTCCCGCCTCCGCACATCTCCGGCTCCCTCCACATGACCATCCAAGCCACCGTCAAATCAAGAGGAATAAAAGAACTGAGAGCAAGAAAAAAAAAAAAGAAGAGATCTCGGAGAAGTGGGTGAGAGAATGTGGCAGATCTCGCCAGCGGCAGATCTGGTGGTAGATCTACCCGGTGGAAGACCTGGTGACAGATCTCGAGATCAGACGCCATGCACCACAGCGATTCTCCTCATCCGGGACCCGACGGTCTAGCTCCGATTCGGGATCGCCGTAGCACCAGAGACCGTGGAAGAAAATTTTGTCAAGAATGGGATTCATACCAGTACCTGGAACTGGTGCCTTAGACCAACTCGACCGAAGTCAAATCCGAAGCCGATGGGGGCGGCGACGTCCGGGTGAGCAGCATCTCGCCATCCGGGACCTTCCGAGATCCCTTGAGTCCATCGCCTCCGTTGCCCAAGAGTCCCTCGAATCCGTTGGTCGCCGCAGTGGAGATGCGAAGGAGCCGTGAGACGCCGGTGAGGGAGGCAGCGGCTGCCCGTAGGGAGGACCATTCGGAGGATTCTCCGCTTGTTCAGCTTCCTTCCGCTCAGCGAGATCTCCATCCACGGCCTCGACCGGGACGCCACCCGCGACCTCTCCCTCTCCGCGACCTCTCCCTCTCCAAGTTCAAGTCCGGTGCCATTGCCGGAGCCCCCGTTGCCTGTCGCAGTTCTCCGCCAGCCCTATGGCTGCTACCCCCTCCGTCTTCGAACTTCCGGACCGAGGGTAGGGAGATGGTGAGCGACGGGAGGCTGGTGTCGGGGGTAGGGAGACAATGACCGTGCTTGATTCCACTCTAGCGGCGCCGCTGTCCTCGGCCAAGTAGACCGGCTTTAAGGGAGAGGCCAAAGGAGTAAATCCTGCCGAGGACGACGATGGAGTTCCGCTCGTTGGTGATGGGCGCCCTCCCGGCCTCTTTATCACGGTGGCCCTTGAAACCCTCGGCTTCTACTCCTCCCATGGTCTCCCTTCGTCGGCCGATGCCTCATCTCTAGTCGAGGTCTGTCCGACGCCTCCCCATCACCGGATCTGGGAGACATGGGTAAGACGATCGGCTCTTCCGCATCCAACCGTGGTTGAACCATCCGTTGGCCTTCCCATCGCCAAAGGAGTCTGGCCGTACCCACACCACCACTCTCCTTCCACCTCCCGTCGTCATCGCTGCCACCGTGACTCCAGCCAATGGGGAGTCCAGAAACATGGAGAAAGAGCTCAGGAGCGCTGATGGCATCATATAATCCGATGGTTGTGATGCGCCCCCAAACCATGATGCGCTGCTGTCCTCATTTGCTCAGGATAACTCAAGAGGAGCTATAAGACCTACGCGCTAGCCAACTGTGCCACCATGATAAAACGAAAACTAGACTCCAACAAGTCCCATCATGAGGCCATTTGGATGATATGGCACCTCCTTTCTTCCTTCAGGTCCCATCAAGAGGCCATGTGGATCGGACATGGCGCCTCCTTCTTTCTTCCTTCAGGTCCCATCATAAGGCAGGATGGGATCGGGATGGATCGGAGCAAAACTCTGGGGCTCCTCCATCTCGACGATGCTGCCATTTCAAGAGCAGGTTCAAAAATTTTTTCAAATTCATCGTCCAGCTAGAATTTTGGTCTATCCCTTCAAACCAATCTATCCCAAGAAATGTCTGTTGGAACCAAGAAATTTAATGACTGGACAGCCTTGAAAAAAAGGTATGGGGAGCCTCCGAGGTAAACCATCATATCCCTCAGACCTCTTTTATTTATCAAAGAGTTCTCCATTTTATTATTCGAACTTTACTAACTTAAATTGTGGAGTATCTCCTATCAGGGGAATCCCAATCAGAAATTTGTTTTGCAGGAACCTCTAAAAATCGATATTTTGTTCAAGGCTGATATTGATGGCCAGTATCTTCTTAAAATGGCCAGTCACTTTTTAAATAGCCAGTCTCCTTTTAAATGACCAGTCTCTTCTTAAATGGCCAGTATCTTTTTAAAATGGCCAGTATCTTCTTAAAGGCCGATCAACGTCCAAGAGGTCCAAGGTCAATCTATGCTTAGGGCCCACTGAAGCCCATGAAAAGGCTTACTGAAGCCTATCTTATCAGGGCCCACTAAATTGAGGTCCATGGAAAGGCTCACTGAAGCCTATCTTATCAGGGCCCACCAAAGCTCAAGGGAAGGCTCACTGAAGCCTATTTTATTATCAAAGGCATAAGGATGATCTTCGGATTTACCTCACGAAGTACCGAGTTGGATTTAAAACAGTCCATCTTAATCAAAAAGGCATGAGGATGATCTCCGGATCTACCTCACGAAGTGCCGAGTTGGGCTTAAAACAGTCCATCTTAATCAAAAAGGCATGAGGATGATCTCCGGATCTACCTCACGAAGTACCGAGGTGGGCATGATCAGCCTGTCTTAGTCCCAATACGAAAAGGCATGAGGATGATCTTTGGATCTACCTCACGAAGTACCGAGGTAGGCCCAATCAGCCTATCTTAATATTTAATTAAAGGGCATAAGGATGATCTACGTGATCTACCTTACGAAATACCGAGGTGGGCCTGATAAGCCTGTCTTATTTATTATTCTTTATCAAAAATTCAGAAATGATCCATATAGTTTATACTACTATAAATTTGATGAAGTGCCAAAATGGCCCAATTTTTATTCAGGGATGACCTACATGGTCTATCTTGCAGCAAATCCGATGACACATCAAAGTGCATCTAAATCAACATATATTACTCAGCAGCTTATTGATGATCTGACATGCTTATCATATTCTCTATCACTATCAATCAGCAGCTTATTAATGATCTGACTTGTCTATCTTATTCTCTATCAAAGGCAGATCTAATTAGTCAACTGACAAAGTGCAAAGACTATTATTTATTACTCCCTTCACTGAAAATGAAGTCAGAACAGTTCACTAGCAACATTTTTCAGTTCGGGAGTGGGGGGCTGTGTTATACCCTCTCATCCAGGCCCATTAAAGGCTCAAGGCCCACCAAGGCCCATTAAGGCCCATCAAGGCCCAAGGCCCACCAAGGCCAACCACTTCGATTATTCTATTATTCGGTTACAACCACTTCGATTATTCGGTTATGTGGTTACAACCATATTCTGTTATTCTGTTATTCGGTTACAACCACTTCGGTTATTCGGTTATGTGGTTACAACCATATTATGTTATTCTGTTATTCGGTTACAACCACCTCAACCATATTTGGTTATCACAACCTCTATAAATAGGATAAGAGGGGACACTCCAAGGGTAAGCAAGGTCTGAGGCCACTCCACTTCACTCTACTCATTTTCTTTTCCATCTATGCTATTCTTGAATTCTCCATTCTGCTGATACCTAGACCACTCACTGACTTGAGCATTGGAGTGTCCCCCGCTGGAAATCCGGTCCAGGATCTTTTACAGGTACCCGGGAGCAGGATCAGGAACGCGAGCGGGATGCCCGACGCTGCCGAAGTTCCAGTCTGGATGATTTGGAGGCAACAGGTACCTTTGTAATTAATAAGAGATAGATTGAATGCCCATTAATATTAACAAGCTAAAAAAATTGCAGTATAGAAGGTCTATTGAGCTAGAGAAGCTATCTTCTGGATTGAATAAAAAAAAAAAAATCAATAACCTTTTTAAATATTATTGTTTTAATAATTATTTTTTAAATTACTACTATTTATAATATATTTTTTAAAATATCATAATTTGGTCGACCATGATGTCATACAAAAAAAATTACAGATTGAATCCATAATTTTAATTATTGCATGATTAGTTAACAATCTCACTATTCAAATCATCTAAAATAAAATTATAAGTCAAGTCTAAAATTTCATAAAACTTTTTTATTTAACTCATAATATATGACAACCTTTTTATTTATCTCTATCTTTTTTATGGGAATCGAGATGAAGGGGACCACAAATTAAGAGGGGGCTACGAGAAATCGTGGGATGTTATCATAAATATAAAAAAATCCAAAATATCATTGGAAGAGAAAAAAAAAAGATAACTAGGAAAAGAAGAGAACAGGACGGGGAACCATTACAGAAAAAGAAGGGAACCAATCGAAGAGAACATGAAGGGATGAGGCTGATCAAAAATGAAAAAGAAGGAAATAAGTGATTGGGATCGTAGAGGCCAAATTTTCAATTCAAATTTCAATCAAAACTGGACAAATATTATTTTCCAAACTAAGCTACGGGCTTTGACATGAAATTATGGATTTGATAAAATTATAGATTTGATCCATAATTTTATTAAATAATGATAAAAGTTTAATTTGTATGGTTAAAATTATCGGTTTAATCCCTAATTTTCTCACACGACGGTCCGGTCAACCAAACTACGATATATTTTTTAAAATTATAAATGGCGGTAATTTAAAGATTAATTATTAAAAAAATTCATCAATGACCGCCGGCTCTCCGCTACAAGTTATGAAACTGCTCAACTTTCCTCGGAGGGGGAAAAAAAAACAGTTGACGTCGCCTCGTCCGTGACCCCGTTTCCATCCTTTGTCTTCTTCTGCTTGTGGATGCCCCTCTCCCACCCCAAATCACACACACACACCCAAAAAAAAAAAAAAAACTCCTCACCAATAACGGCCGCTGATTCCCATGGATCACATTTATCTAACGCGCATCTCGATGGCATCATATCATGAAAATGAGTCGTTGTGATTGGATGCGTGCACGGCTACGCTGATGCACGCGGTGTAGGCGATAATTTCTCCTGCTCTTCCCTCCTCGCACGCGACGAGCGGGCACCCCGTACCAGTCGTCCGTATCTCCATTCTTTGTGCGGACTACCGGAGGAGGCAAAACGGACGGCAGATCCGTCGTCCGCACAGGGGTTTTCGTAAAGGTCCGCGCAGGATAGGGTGATATTCACGGACGGATCGATGTGCCGCGGTTCGCGCCCTGGCTTCTGTCGGAAGACTCGGGAGGGGGGCCCGGGTCGTTTAAAATTTCAAATTATTAATTATTAAAACGGTAACAAAAGGGAGCGGAAGGAATGTGTTTGTTTATTTGCACCCCTTATCACTGTTTCTTCCTTCCTTGCAGCGCCCTCATTTAATGCTCTCCCTTTCTCTCCAAACCCCAAAAATCTTTCCTTCCCTCCTTCTGCTCTCTCTGCATATCGGTCCTCGAGATCGAATCGTTTCCGATAGCCGGAGCTCGGTCTCTGGTCCAGGGATTCCAGGCGCTGATCTCGTCGCTGTCTTGCGTTCCTCAGCTGAGGTGCTCGTTTTCCTGAGCGAATCTGCGAAGATCTTTTTCTTGGAGGGGAGGAATGTATCGGAGTAGCAGATCGCGAGTCAGGGAGAAGCCCCACCGGGCCGGTGACGAAGGTGGAGCCCGGGCGGTCGCCGCCTCCGAGCTCCAGCCGGTCTCCGGTGACCGTGGAGGTCCATGCTTCTTCCACTTTTACGATTCTAGCTGTTGTTGTTGTTATTTTTTTAATTAATTTTATTTAAAAAAGCTGTCGGCGAGGGATTCGTTTGTAGAATTCTAGTATTCCGTGATGAGATTTTTGAAAATTGTTCTTTATTTTGAGTAATTTCTGAAATTTCTTGTATCGTCCTTTTCCTTTAAAAAAGGAAAAAGAAAAATGGGAAAATGTTAAATTTGAGATCTTGCTGCTGTGTCGCGAGACTTGGTGTTTCACTGATCGAGTTAAAAATTTTGACTCTCTTAAGTTGTGAGGTGGATTCTGGTTAGGTCTGTCCAAGTGGTTCTTTTCTAATACATAGGCTGGGAGTAATACGGCAGATTAAATAAATAACAAGTTAATAAATAATGAAGGAACATGGCTAGCGTTAAGATGCTCTATGTGACTGTTTTTGTAATTGCCATGGTAGCTTGGCAATTTTGTTCTCACCATCATTCTGTTATACGAAGAGAAATTATGTAGACTGGGTCCTGTGGACTTTGCCAGTGTGACCTGTCCTTCTAATAGCTTCGATTATGATATTAACAGTGGCGATTGATGTCTGTCCAAATATATAGTATCAGCGCTGATGGTGAGAAGTTGTAGAACTCGAATTCATCCAAAATAAATAGGTGGGAAAACGAATAATATGAAGCTGACAAGGCTGCTCCTGTTCATCATGTGAACAAGTATGATTTTTGGAGGAACTATAATAATTCTTTTATGGTCACGGACACTGACAAATTATGACAGTCAAAGTTAAGAAGCAAAATGGGCTTTATTCGTATGTCAAAGAAATTTATGCATAATAATTACTTATTCAACCATTTTATGCAAACCGTTACTGGTTGCTTAGATTGCTTATTTGTTTTGCTGCTCTTGAGCTAATTAATAACACTTTAAATGTCTATGGTTCTCTGAACCTTAACTTCATTTCACTGACCTGTCTAGAATATGAAGAATAAGAGTTTCTAATAGCATATCAAGGGGCAAAATGCTTATATATTTTCTTCTACCAAAATCCAACTAAAGGTAGCTTTTCATTGATGGAGGTTGCTTGCTCTTACATATTTCTCCATCCATTTGAATTTTCAATTAGAGGTTCTTAATTTCTATATTTGCTGGATAAAAATTTCATTCTTTGAATGTTCTTGTTATGCTAGTTTTGCAGACTACCGTTGTCTGTGGATGACAACACTGACATATGCTGTTATCTATATTTTCTTGCCAAGAAGTTCTGCTGTTTGATGAATCCTTATAGTGAGAAGGTTTTGTTTCAGGAAATTCTCGATCAAAAAAACAAACAAGTGCCTCAAAGTTAGCATTGGATTCTTCTTGTCGCAGTGGCTATTCAATAGAAAAAAATTCTGTAAGTGCTTTCCCCACCTTAAGCTTATCTGACATAGATACCTGATGCAAGGAAGCGTTAAGCAAGTCAGTGGTAACAAAAATTTAAGAATTTTTGATATAATTTATGATATGCAGAATGATAAAACTTTCAAGTGTCAAGAGAGTGAGTTGGTTTGTTGTTTGCTTGATGAAATATCAGCATGAGTGACATCCATGGAATCAATTATCATTACGAAAGTAATGTGCTGCTCCTGTATAATCTGTAACAGGCATTATGATATTTAGTTGATGTTTACTTTCAAATGTATCCTCTTTTTTTTTTAATCACTTCCCTATCCTTATTGCAAGACAAAATTATGTGTTTTTTTTCCCCAGAGTTTCAACTAATGCCCTTGTGTGCTACTTAGTTACCAGTACTGACTTATTTATATGTTTTCATCTAGGTGGCCCTTGAATTCCGGCGAAGTTCTTGTAAAAAAGCCAACAGTGTACCTATGAAAACACTTATAGATGAAGACATGTCAAAAGAGATGGAAACTAGACATCCATCACCAAGTGTGATTGCAAGATTGATGGGTCTTGATACACTGCCTCCTTCTCAGATGGTCCACAAACAAAAGAATAATATGGGTAGTTGTTTCCAGACAGCATCATCTGTAGGGTTTCAAGAGAAGTGTGCATGCTCTGAGGACCATTTGTGCAGGAATAGCACTGATGAGCACCAAGAATTCAAAGATGTTTTTGAAGTCATGGAGACATCAAAGGTTAAGAGGCACAAGAACCAGCCTGTTCGAAAGCGGATGGTAACCTCTAAAGGAAGCGATGCTGACATGGACTTGATAAGGCAGAAATTCATGGATGCAAAGCGTCTCTCAACTGATGAAGTGCTGCAGAACTCTAAAGAATTTAATGATGCATTGGAAGTCCTAGATTCAAATAAGGATCTTTTCCTGGAATTTCTTCAAGGACCCGATTCTTTATTTACAAAGCATCTCCATGATCTGAATTGTGCACTGCCCTCTTCTCATGCAAGCCACATCACAATTTTAAAATCGTCTAAAGGTACCAAATATGAAAGCAGTGAAGTATGCTCTAAATCAGAGAGAAATTCTAACAGGTTCGCTTGTGTGCAAAAAGAAGCTAACGACGCTTTTAGGAAACCTTTGACTAGCCTTATTGGTTGCTCTTCCAAAGATCACAATGATTCACTTCCAAATAAGTTGTCAAAGTCACATTACCAAGGCAAAACTGAAGCTTCTGATCATCCCACTCGGATTGTTGTTTTGAAACCAAGCCTTGAGAAGGTCCAAAGCATGGCAGAAGCTGTTCCACTAACCCATCAGAAGTTTCAGCTGGGATACAGAAGGCACAGGGAATATCCATTATCTGGAATTCAGGAGTCATATATGGAAGGAAGATACCAGCAGAGGTTGTTTGATAATGTGGAAATTTTGGGGAATAAGGTGAAGGGCTCAAGGGAAATTGCTAGAGAGGTTACAAAACATATGAAGCACAATGTAAGTTGCATTGACAAAAAAGTGTCTGCACCAGGACTGAACTTGTATGCTTGGAGTGAAAGCTCACATATTTTGTCAGACATGTCCAAGACCAAGAACTCTCAGACATTTTGCCAAACTTGTGATGGGAAGAAGAAATGAAAAAAAATGCTTTATGAGATGAAGGAATGAGACTAAATATTCTAAAGGAGATTAGTTAAAGATCAATCTAATTAATTTCTTAAGCATATGGCTAATCGAACTATAATGACTAGGAATTTAATGAACACAACTCAATATGATTAAACGCAAATCTAGAGTGGACTAAACAGAATAATAATGATCTACCATAGTAAATTAACCATCTAAATTAAGCTAGTCCTACTTTTTTAATAATCCAAACCCTAAGAAGTTAGGGATTACCTGACCTTGATCAATCCAAAGGATTTCTCTCAAGGTAAGTTCTAGGATGACCAAAATACACCACTTGGTGGCTCACTCAGCATTCTGGGTTCTGGCAAGAAGTTCCTTCTTCTAAAGTCTGGATTCCGGAGGCCCTGTCACAAAGAAACCTGGGATTAGAAACAAGCTAAAGAACTCAAATTAAAGAAGGGAAGAATGATGGGTTGAAGGATGGATGAAGGCTTCTTCTTCTTGAGGGAATCGACTCCTTTCTGATTCCTAGGGTTGGAGAACCGGCTCCTTGCTTGATCACTTGATTCTTGGCTTGATTTCTTCTTGAACTTTGATGCGAACTTGATCTTCTTTGAGAGATGCAATGGAAAGAAAGTGTTTGAAGTGGAGAAAAGAGGAGGAAGAGGAAGAGAGAAACAAGGTCACATAGACCTAAAAGAAACCTAGGCACAAAGCCAAAGAGGGGCACATAGCCAAGACCTTCACATAGAAGAAAGAGCTTTTTTTTCATTCATTTATCAATCTCCCACATTTCTCATGCCCAAGGCTTTTTAAAGACTTACATTTGAATTCAAACTAACCTAATTTGGTGGAGGATATCATGGGGAAGTTACATGGAATAAGGAGAGAATTGTGGGAATAGGTTTGATATGATTTGGAGGAGTGGTCCCCCCTCACTTTGGCCGACCACCCTTGCTTTGGAGAGCTTTGGTCGGCCAAGCATGAATTTAAATTCAAATGACATGCTAAGGCTTGACTTGGTTGACCATCTTCAAAAACTTGGACTTGGTGATTTGACCTCCTTCTTGATTTTGACAATTTGACCATCTCCATGACTTTGGACTTTGACTAATTGACTTTCTTCAAGAATTGGCTCCTTGGGACTTGATTAAGAGTCAGCTCCTTTAGTGGTGAGGTGTCTGATGAGGTGGCAAGAGTCGGCTCCAAGGTGGTGGTGATGTGCCTTCAAGAGTCGGCTCTAGGGTGGTGATGTGTCTTCAAGTGTGGGCTCCATTGGTGGTGAAGTGATGAAGTGGTACTTTGAAGCCCGAGTTGCTTCTTGATAAGTCTTCAAAAGTGAGTTGACTGGATTGACTGACCCAACAGCGGACTAACCTGTCCTTGATTACATTTATTTTGAAATAAAATATTGACATGATTTGTTACTCCAACCATAAGGACTTTTGGATGGGTTGAAGTCTTTTTGTTAACCTGGTGCCCACACCAATTCTCCCAGGGTGGGAGGAACTCGACCCTGTCGAGTGATATGTTTCTATTATATCCGGGTCGATTTGTTGCAGGTCCTCTCGGGTGATCCAGGAGTCTTCAGATTCAGGACGTCCTTGCCATCGAATCAGATAGCGTTGGTAGCCCTTATTTCTAGTGGTGATAATCTGGTCATCCAAGATTCTTTCAACACTCTCTCTTTGCTCAGGAATATTTGGTGGTGGACACTCATTTGGGACATCACTCTCAAAGGATACACTAGGACCAAAAAGCTCATCAGGTATTGGTACAGGTTCCTTGTATTCTTTGAGGTCAGAAATATTAAAAGTAGAACTAATGCCATAACTAGATGGTAAATCTACTACATAAGCATTAGATCCAATTCTCTTTATTATTCTGAAGGGTCCGGCTCCCCGGGCATGGAGTTTCTTCATTGTTCCGGGTGGAAACCTCTCTGGTTTGAGTTTAATCATTACTAAATCCCCTTCATTAAATTCTTTAAGCCGTTTATGTAGATCAGCCGTATGCTTATAAAATTCATTGCTTGTTTGAATCTTTTGGCTAATCTCCTTATACAAGTCCTTAAGATGCTGTGCATATGATTCGGCGGATTCCGACACCCGTGCATGTGCTGGTAATGGGACTAGATCTAAAGGTCTCTTAGGTTTATATCCATGGACCACTTCAAATGGACTCTTCCCAATAGATCTATTGACTGAGCTATTATAAGCAAACTCAGCACGAGGAAGTAAAAGATCCCAGTTCCCTAAGTTTTCTCCAACTAAACACCTCAATAGATTACCTAAGCTTCGGTTTACAACCTCGGTTTGGCCATCAGTTTGAGGGTGATAGGCTGTAGAGAATTTCAGTTTGGTACCTAACATGTGCCAGAGGGTTTTCCAGAAGTAACTGGTGAACTTGACATCTCTATCTGACACAATGGTTCTAGGTAAACCATGAAGCTTAACGATATGATCCAAGAAAAGTTTGGCCACTTTTGACGCATCTAAAGTCTGAGAACACGGAATAAAGTGCGCCATCTTAGAAAATCGATCGACAACCACAAAGATAGAATCATGTTTCTTGGGAGTTCTAGGGAGACCTGTCACGAAATCCATACTAATGTCTTGCCACGGACCTTCAGGGACAGGTAAAGGTGTGTACAAACCAGTGTTTTGTTTTTGGTGCTTTGCTACCGCACAGGTTCGACACTGGGCTACTATCTGGGCAACATTCTTCTTAAGACTAGGCCAGAAAAATTGATCCTCCATAGCCAAGATGGTTTTGTTTCTACCAAAATGTCCAGCTAATCCTCCAGCATGGGCTTCCCAGATCAGAAATTCCCTAACAGAAGTTTTGGGAATGCACAGCCTATTTTCCTTGAAAAGGTATCCATCTAATAGAATGTAATCGCTATGTTCACTAGACGGACCTTGTTGGAGGGAGTGATAGATATGACCAAAGTCAGGGCATGTAGAATACTCACTCTTCAACCTATCAAATCCTACTATCTCAGTCCTCACAGTATTCATCAACATAGATCGACGGCTTAATGCATCAGCAACTCGATTCTCAGTACCGGCACGATGTTTCAGAACGAACGTGTACCCTTGTATGAACTCTACCCATTTCCCGTGCCTAGGGTTCAACTTCTTCTGAGAACTAAGGAACCTAAGAGCTTCATGATCAGAAAATAAAACAAATTCCTGCGGTAAAAGGTAGTGACGCCAATAGCGTAAAGCTTGTACTACCGCATATAGCTCCTTATCATAGGTTGAATACCTTAGTCTCGCATCATTCAACTTCTCACTAAAGAATGCTACTGGGTGATTCTCTTGACTTAAAACTCCTCCAATTCCAACCCCAGAAGCATCACAAGCGACCTCAAATAATTTGGAAAAATCCGGAAGCCTTAAAACAGGTGCTTGTGTCATTATCTCTTTAATCATTAGGAAAGCTTTATCAGCCGCTCTAGTCCATTCAAAATTTCCTTTCCTAATGCAATCAGTGATGGGTGCCACTATCGTACTGAATCCCCTAATAAACCTCCTATAGAAAGTGGTTAGACCATGGAAACTACGTACTTCATGGATGTTCTTGGGTACAGGCCATTCTACTATGGATTTGACTTTCTCTGGGTCAGCTGACACTCCTTCAGAAGTAACTACAAATCCTAGAAAGATGACTCTATGTGTGAGGAAGTCACACTTTTTGATATTGGCATAGAGGCTATCTTTTCTAAGAACTTGACAAACTTGGCTCAGGTGATCTAAGTGGTCTGCCTTGGTTTGGCTATATATAAGGATATCATCAAAATAGACCACAACAAATTTTCCTATGAAGGCTTTCAACACCTGATTCATGATCCTCATAAATGTGCTGGGTGCGTTGGAAAGACCGAATGGCATGACTAACCACTCATATAATCCATCTTTAGTCTTGAAAGCGGTCTTCCATTCATCCCCAGGTCTAACTCTAACCTGATGATAGCCACTCTTTAAATCAATTTTGGAGAAAATTGTTGCTCCGGCTATCATATCTAACATGTCGTCAAGTCGTGGGATCGGGAACCTATACTTCACCGTAATCTTATTGATGGCTCGGCTATCTACACACATCCGCCAAGTACCATCCTTCTTAGGGGTTAACAATGCGGGGACTGCGCAAGGACTTAGACTTTCCTTAATAAACCCCTTCCTAAGTAATTCCCCAATCTGTTTCTGCATTTCCTGATGTTCAGCTGGGTTCATCCTATAGTGAGGCAAATTAGGTAAAGTTGCCCCGGGGACTAAATCTATGACATGCTGTATGTCCCTTAAAGGTGGAAGGCTATCGGGAAGATCTTCGGGAAATACGTCCTTATACTCTTCTAATAATTGGACCACCTCTGGAGGGTGTTCTATAGGTGTGTGGTCCTTAACCTCTTTTGCTGCTACCACCCAAATAGGTGCTCCCTCTTGGATATCTTGTTCTATTTCTTTTGCACCTATCAGATTTAATCCAGTTTTCTTTTCCTTCAAGCTACTGGTTCCTCTCCTGACATTGTCCTTAGGCTCTTTTGGATGAATGACAATTCTCTTGCCATTAAAATTGAAAGCACAGGAGTTTGACCGACCAAAGATGGTCACATCATGATTAAACAGCCATGGCCTGCCTAAGATGATGCTACTTACTCCCATAGGAAGCACATCACACCAGACCTTATCTTGATAGGATTGAATTTGGATTTGGACTTGGCACCGTAGCTTGATTGGAATAGATGTAGAGTCTATCCAGGATACCTTATATGGATTGGGATGTGGTACAACGGATAACCCTAAACTCTTTGCTGCACTAGTGGAAATGGCGTTGACACAGCTTCCACTATCTATCACAATCTTACAGACCTTTTCCTTAATTTTGACAAATGTTTGTAGGATGTTAGTCCTACGCCAGTCTTCTTGTTCTTTGGTCTGTGTCATGATACACCTAACGACTCCTAGTAAATCTGATGAGTCCAAATTTTCCTCATCTCCCTCATACTCATCAGCTAAGCAATCTTCTGCTTCATACACTTCTTCGTCACCATTCTCTAAATGCTCTAAGCCTTCTTCCTCTACTTCACCAATGTGTAAAGCTCTAGAGGGACACTGACTCATATAATGACCCGGTTGACGGCACTTATAACATACTTGACTTGTCCTACCTTGACTTTCAGGCCCTTTTCCTTTATCTTCTCTAGATGGGGTGGCTGAATTGGGCCTAGGAATTGGATTTGAGCTGGACCTAGGCTTAGCTGTGGGAGTAGGAACCGAACTGGGTCTACTAGCAAGTGGACTGAACCTAGAGGGCTCTGGTTTCCTAAAAGTAGATCTCCTCTGAAATCTCTCATAGTCCATGGCAACCTGATATGCCTGCTCTAAATCATGGACTTCCCTCAAAAATAATTCCCCCTTGATGTCTTCATTCAGCCCTGATCTAAACCTAGACAAAGTGGCTGCCTCCGACTCGACCACGTTGCACCGCATGACAAACTCGTCAAATTTGGTGACATACTCAGAGACGGTTTTGTTTCCTTGTGTTAACCGTTGCCACTGATCTAGTAATCTCTCTTGATAAGACATGGGTAGGTATTTTTCTCTAAGTTTTCTCTTCATATCTCTCCATGTGCTTACCGGTACATCTCCCCTCTGTCTAATCGTGCGCTCTACATTTCCCAATGTAGTCTAGCCTGTCGAACCAGCCTGATCTTAGCAAATTTGAATCTCCTCTCATCTGACATGTCATACCAATCAAAATACTGGTCCATGTCAGCCTCCCAATCTATATACACCTTAGGATCTAAGCTTCCTTCAAAAGTTGGTGCATCTAGACGGATGTTCCTTAAGGCCCGGTCATCCTGATCGAAATTTTCATGGTGATGCCTTCTTTGATTAAAGTCAGGGGTGTGATCATCAAAATCGTGTTGTGGCCTTCTATGGGTTGGGTCAGGAGTGCGTTCTTGCCGTTGGGCTCTGGGATGGTCTGGAGGTAATCTGGGAGATGGTGGTTCAGTTGGAGTTAACCTAGCTTCCTCTAGGACCCCTATTCTATCCTCGACCCGATCAAGCTTAGCATTCATTGTAGCCATTTGCTCTATCATAGACTTCATGAGACTCTCCATATTAGGGTCCATGGACGAACTTGGTTGATCTTGTGAACGGTGGAATGGTGTTCCTGATCTAGTGGTCATGAAAATGATGCACTCGAACGACTATGGCTCCTAGACCTAGAGCACAAGTTAAGAACCCAATTGAAAGACTAACTAACCAGTAGTAACTTATATCACTTGGCCAGGTAGGTGGAAGGGGAGCTGGAGATCCCTGAATACCAACCTTAGACACCAATCAGAGATTGGCCAGGTAGGTGGATCAAACCACAAGCCCTTACACACCAATCCTAGACACCAAGTTAATAAGCACACACTAACTAGCTAATACAATCAACTTGATTTCTAATTCGAACCCGACCTGTTGGTGTCCCTAACCCACTAGGGTATTAGGTCTAATTGATTTTAATAAGGATTGGGTTCGAATGATGAAGGGAGGTGGTTTTTTGGGCTAAGGACAGGTAATTACTTCCTGACCTTATGTTAATTTCATGCCCTTAGATAGCTTAATCATGAAATGAATGCATGACTAAATTACTGATGCAGAGTGGTGTGTTGCAGTTCGAAAGTGATGTTGGAAGGTGCAGTAAAAAACGTCAAAAAAATTTGAAAAAAATTAATGAGAACTCCTAACTTATAGATGTCATACCAGGTGAAGCAGAATTTCAAAATAAAATCTAGACTGTTCTAGGCAGATCCTGAATAAAGGCACTAAAAGCTCAAGAACAGAACAGAAAACCTAATGACACTATCGGACTGCAGGAATTTTCATTTTTTTTGTAATTTTTTTCTGAAGCTGAAATTTTAAACGGTGATAAACAACTTAAAATGGAACAAGAAAAAAATATGTCAAAGAAAAATGCACTACTTGCCTTTGGAGCTGCAGGCGGATTACAGTCAGCCTACACCTAATTACAGCAAGCAGGGAAAAATCAGACTTACATAGAATTCTTCTATGTAGTCCAAAGCAATGACCAAGATAGGACAACCTTACACTATAAGGATCCACCTTATAGTAGGACAACCTGATTTCATCTTGGTTTTGCAATGCAAGGGTTGGCTATAATCTTATAGCACCAAAGATAAATCGATGCAAACCCTAAACACAGATATGCCCTAATCAACCTGCTCTGATACCAAAAATGATGGGAAGAAGAAATGAAAAAAAATGCTTTATGAGATGAAGGAATGAGACTAAATATTCTAAAGGAGATTAGTTAAAGATCAATCTAATTAATTTCTTAAGCATATGGCTAATCGAACTATAATGACTAGGAATTTAATGAACACAACTCAATATGATTAAACGCAAATCTAGAGTGGACTAAACAGAATAATAATGATCTACCATAGTAAATTAACCATCTAAATTAAGCTAGTCCTACTTTTTTAATAATCCAAACCCTAAGAAGTTAGGGATTACCTGACCTTGATCAATCCAAAGGATTTCTCTCAAGGTAAGTTCTAGGATGACCAAAATACACCACTTGGTGGCTCACTCAGCATTCTGGGTTCTGGCAAGAAGTTCCTTCTTCTAAAGTCTGGATTCCGGAGGCCCTGTCACAAAGAAACCTGGGATTAGAAACAAGCTAAAGAACTCAAATTAAAGAAGGGAAGAATGATGGTTGAAGGATGGATGAAGGCTTCTTCTTCTTGAGGGAATCGACTCCTTTCTGATTCCTAGGGTTGGAGAACCGGCTCCTTGCTTGATCACTTGATTCTTGGCTTGATTTCTTCTTGAACTTTGATGCGAACTTGATCTTCTTTGAGAGATGCAATGGAAAGAAAGTGTTTGAAGTGGAGAAAAGAGGAGGAAGAGGAAGAGAGAAACAAGGTCACATAGACCTAAAAGAAACCTAGGCACAAAGCCAAAGAGGGGCACATAGCCAAGACCTTCACATAGAAGAAAGAGCTTTTTTTTTCATTCATTTATCAATCTCCCACATTTCTCATGCCCAAGGCTTTTTAAAGACTTACATTTGAATTCAAACTAACCTAATTTGGTGGAGGATATCATGGGGAAGTTACATGGAATAAGGAGAGAATTGTGGGAATAGGTTTGATATGATTTGGGGAGTGGTCCCCCCTCACTTTGGCCGACCACCCTTGCTTTGGAGAGCTTTGGTCGGCCAAGCATGAATTTAAATTCAAATGACATGCTAAGGCTTGACTTGGTTGACCATCTTCAAAAACTTGGACTTGGTGATTTGACCTCCTTCTTGATTTTGACAATTTGACCATCTCCATGACTTTGGACTTTGACTAATTGACTTTCTTCAAGAATTGGCTCCTTGGGACTTGATAAGAGTCAGCTCCTTTAGTGGTGAGGTGTCTGATGAGGTGGCAAGAGTCGGCTCCAAGGTGGTGGTGATGTGCCTTCAAGAGTCGGCTCTAGGGTGGTGATGTGTCTTCAAGTGTGGGCTCCATTGTGGTGAAGTGATGAAGTGGTACTTTGAAGCCCGAGTTGCTTCTTGATAAGTCTTCAAAAGTGAGTTGACTGGATTGACTGACCCAACAGCGGACTAACCTGTCCTTGATTACATTTATTTTGAAATAAATATTGACATGATTTGTTACTCCAACCATAAGGACTTTTGGATGGGTTGAAGTCTTTTTGTTAACCTGGTGCCCACACCAACTTGCGACCACTTCGATGTCTGGAGTAACAATTTCAGCCCCTCATTTTCATATTCAACTGAATCATCAGTGAGCAGGGAGGCTAGAAAGCGCCTGTCAGAAAGATGGAAAATGACCCACCAGTATCAGGAGGTTGGACTTGATGCTAGAGGTTCAAGCACATTGGGTGAAATGCTTGCTTTATCTGACAGAGAAAACACTCTGGATTCCTTAGTTCAGAAAGTTCCAGATGAAAAGCTTGCCAGAGATGAGATACTTGGGACGTGGGATTGTCCGTTGGGTATTAGCAGCAAAGATGGCTGGAAGGATGGGAGTTCTAGAAACTTAACGAGGTCCAAGTCTCTTCCAGCGTCATCCACTGTTTATGGAAGTCCAAAATTAAGCAACAGAAAGCAAGCTGGTAGAAACAATAACTGTTATATGCTCAAGGATGTACTTAATATGGGCCCAGATGATCTTCAGATGGCAACTTTTGTAGACGGAGGCCATTGAGCTGGAGCTCTAAGAATCGCAATAACAAGCCTCAGTTGTCTGATTCTCATGGAGAGGAAAATATGCTGCCTGAACAAGAGATTCATGTGAATGCAGAAGAAATAAGGAATAGCATTCATGTAAGACCTGCACACCCTGATGAAGAGAAGCCTGTACAACCTGCACACCCTGATGATGCTCTTCCTGACAGAAAATATCAGACCGATAGTTCCATGCTTCTTGGGTGTAGAGATGTAATGCAGCTTTCAACAGCTCAAGAAGAGCAGGTGCAGCAGCGAATAACATCTACTGTGCTAGCAGATAATGAAGGACTTTCTTCTCATAATCAGGATGATATAGTCATAAAGGTATGTTTCTTGTATGAACCGTGTTCCTTGAATAGCCCCTTCCCTTAGGGTAGCAGATGAAAAGAAACATAACAAATTAATATAATTTCATCTCCTTTCATCTTTCTTTTTCCCTGATTGAATTGTATGCCTCATAGTTGACCGAATTGTATGCCTATCTAGATTAAAATAAGAGAATTGTATTATCTCACATAGTTTATTTATTTCTAGTTTCCCAACCTTCACTTGATATACATATATTAGCATAACTTGACTTCTGTTGCCACATGTAGCACAATGTGTTTTGTCTACATTTTCACTTTGTTTGATGTCATGCAACTCTTTCTTTAGTCCTACTTAAAGTTTAATTTTCTAAAATATACCATCCTGTTCTTCCTAATGGTTTCTTGCGGCATCAATTATGATGCCTTCTGTGAGTTTTTTTTTTCTAATGGTTTTTTATCACTTTTCAGAATGAAAGTTATAAGTTTCATATCCACTTTTACTCCATTTTTTCTTTTCTTACTAGACATGCATGTTGAACCAGTTATTGGCTAATATGCAACTGGACTTGGCAATTGGCATCCTTCCGTCCATCAAAGAATGTTATCTGGTGTATCAAATTGTATGTCTTTCAAATTACAAAATCTGGTCTTTACCATATCTAGGTTTCATGCTAAACTTATCAACAAAATGTATGTGTAATTATTTCCTTTGTGTATCATGTAGTTTCCTTGACTCAGCTGTGGTAGATCTGTATGATGCTTGAAACTAGCTACTCTACACCATAACGGGTTTCTTAATGTTTCAGATGCTTTTGTTTGGTCCATCAGATTCTCTGTGATTTAAAAGAAAGGGATGCCCTTTATCTTCTTCCTTGCAGTCTGTATCATTTTTTTTTGCTTGCTTAAGTTTTGTCACATTTGATACATTTGACCAGCTTATGCGTATGGATTATTGAAGAGCACCTTTTGTGTTGTTAAATGTCAAATGTATATCTTTATAATTCTTGGATTCTTGTCAACTTGCTGTAAAGGTATCTATCTCACATCGATATTGTGATTCTTCTTGATATTGTGGATTCTTGATTGCAACGGAAAGGAAAAACCCTCAAAGCTAGACCTGCATGACTTATACATGAATTTTTGTTCATACAAGCTTGTCTTATCATGGAATGGAAAATTAAATTTATATCACTTGTGTCTCAAACAAGAGCTGCATGCAGGTATATGTCTGACTATGAGCATGCTAGTGAGCATGTGCACAGTTTTGGGCCTAATAATAGCAAACATGTGATCAGTTTTCCATCAAAACCAATACCAATCTGTTAAGGTGTACTGCCATTCTGTCACAAAACTTTATATCTGTATTGGATCTTTAGTCATACCTGTTTTATTTATTTGTGTCTTTTTTCTAACTTCTCTTGTTCCCATAGACTTGCTGACTTATTACTTTTAGGTTCTCTGGTTACAAAATTAATGTGATACTCTGTTGCCTATTTTATTAATTCTATATATCCATTTAATTTTTTATGACAAAGTACTACTACCTAGCTCCTAAAAATAAAGTTTGAAAAAGTTATTGCAGTTTGTAGTTGTGTTTTTTTTTATTACTTAGCCATTTTCTCTTCTTAAGGAACAAATTCTGTATCTTCAGGGAACATCAACTGACCATCCTCAAGTGGATTCCCCACCTTCTAAGTATGTTGCAGTGGAATCAGGGCCACCTTTTAGCTCTAAGGATTGTGAACAGCCAAGTCCAATCTCTGTTCTAGAGCCTCCATCTGAAGAAGAAACTTCTAGTTCAGGATGCTTTGAGAGAATCAGTGCAGATCTTAAAGGCATGTGTAAAATGTCAAATTATTCATTTTCTTAAAATAATCTACTCTGCACATTTGTGAGCATTAAATATGATATAATTGTTTCAGAGCTTCGAATGCAACTTCGACTTCTTAAGCTGGAGTCAGCAAACACCTGTGCAGAGGAACCAGAGGTTCTTATGAGCGATGAGGATACTGTTGCATGCTGCTACTCTCCACTGCCCAAAGGATCAATACTTCAAGCATTTAGGGATGATGATGACAGAGACTTCTCATACCTGCTTGACATGCTCATTGAATCTGTTGTTCATGGAGTAAATCAGGGTAGAATGTCCGATGCATTCTACTCACCAGATTTTCCTGTAGGTCCGGGTGTGTTCGACAAACTTGAAAAGAAGTACAATGTGCTGGCTTTTTGGTCAAGATCAGAAAGGAAGCTGTTGTTTGATCTTATAAATTCCATTCTAGTGGATCTGGTTGCCCCATGCATGGATCTGCAACCGTGGCTGGTCTCAAAGAGGTGTATGCCCTTGTGGACCGTGAGGGTCTTGTTGAAAGGGTGTGGCGGATGGTGGTTGGAAAACGGAAAGAGATAGCCAGCAATCAGGAGGAGCTGGTCGTGGAACCCAGGTGGTTGGGAACAGAAGAAAATGTTGATACAATTGGAAGAGAGATAGAGAAGACGTTAACTGAAGACCTCCTGGAGGAACTGGTTTCTGACTTCATCATAGGGTAGGACTGCTAGAGCTCTGTCATTAGAAGTTTTAGATGGCAAGGGCAAGGAATCAATGACTTGGTCGCCACCGATATAGAAATTGAAATGGCTTGACATTCCTCGAAGATTGGAATTAAGACTGGGTTCAGCATACACCTATTTCAGGTGTCCTCCATCATACAAGATTTGCAAGGTTGTCACAAACTCTGTGGCATCTCCATCAGTCCAATTAGTGAATTCATTGGAAAGCCAATCTATCTGTCTAGAAGCTGATGCAAATCATTGGTCACTAATCATCAAGTGTTGTTTCAGCTATTGTAATCGACAACTTATAGATGAGGTATTGTTCCTCCAAATCAGGTTGCTTTTGAGCTTTATGTCTATACTTGATTCACATTATATTGAAACCTAATTTCTGTTACAGAGTTTTTATCACATAACGAACTCTTAATTAAACATAACCACTTATTTCCCAAGTTGTCTGGTGGAAAATGCAAATTCTCAATGATTTAAATCAAAGATTTTTGTAGGATTGGCTGTCTCTTGGAGGATTCAATCCCTTGATCAATTGTTTCAGTTCTATTCTTTTAACTGGTCATATATAGGATAGTATGATGATTTCAGACAAGACACGAAGGTTTCTGGTATCTTAAATGAACAGGGAGATTAACATTTCTTCTTTGCACTCATCTAAACTTGGACAATAACTCTTTATGTTGCATAGAAGGAAAGTGGCAGCAGTTCTAAAAGCGCTTGTGCGACGGTTAATAATGAACCGATAGGTATCCTTGTCAGTCCATATTCAGGTAAGGAAAAGATCAGCAGATTGCCAGATTGGAATCATTGCTCGGTAAACTGGAATTTTGCTTTCAAGGTGAAGGCTGAGTGAGATCTAGGTGTCAGAATTCTCACGGATCGCAATGATTCCTTGCTGTCAAAATGCGCATGGAAGTATCTATGCGACGTTGATAGTGGTTGGAGAAGAGCAGTCCTTTCGGCATGTTATTTGATATGAAAAATTGAGTCCCCGTGTGAAACGAGACTTTTGCAATGCTCTGTTGATTTGGAAGGCTATCAGTAGAAATCTTGCTCCATTCTGGAACTGCTTGAGATTATAAAGCCTGGTCAGTGGGAAGCACATTCATATTTCTAGGACTCTTAGGCGGCACGGTCCCCCTGGAGGCCAAGGGAATTTGGCTTGGCAATTTCAGATGCTCGGACCCCTGAAGCAATCGGAGGACGAGGAATGCAGGGAACTTCAGTTTTCTGCATGCTCTCCATCCGTCAAGAGCTCTTGATAAACCTTGCTGGAAGCTCACAAAAAATAATGAATTCTCGGTAAATCTCTCTCTCTCTCTCTCTCTCTCTTCTCTCTCCTCATCCTAATTTGGTCATTTTCTCTAACAATAGAGGGTACAAGACGGGGGTTAAAACCAAGTTATACCGGATTTAAACTTGTACCATGAAACCCTCGGTGTAAACCATACCCTGTATAGTTGTAACCATGGGAGTTTGACGGGATAAATGGATTGTAGCTATCCCTTATTTGCAGGATAAAGGAGATATTGTACCCGTTCCAAAGGTGCCGTAGAATTTAGAACTCTTACCGTGCAATCGTATTTGTAAGATCTATAGGAGAATCATAGATAATTTTTAAAATTTTTTATTTCTCTGAAATTAAGTGGATTACTCGGTGATAGCTTGGTTGGTATTTTGTGTATGAATCCACGAGATCTATGGTATATTTTAAGTATGTTGAAAACGTCACTTGATAAAACCAAGCAAGATAACTTTGAAAATATATTTTCCATAACCATTATATCGTGCATTATAATTTTGTGAAGTGATAAAATATTGAAAAGTTATTAGAACTGTTTTAAAAAGTAATAATGATTCTATATTATAAGAATTATAGTATTACATATATAATTAATTTTTTTATTTTTTAAATTTATATATATAATAATATCTTTATTATTTTATAATGATATCATAATTTATTTAATCATTTGTATAGATTTTGAATATTTGTATAATATTAAACAACTCAAAATACTTGTCAACAAATTTTTTTTAGTTGAAGTCCTATTTGCTGTAAATGATACCAGGACAGATCCAATCCATGGTTATATGGACTAAGGGATACTACAGTGCGGTATATTTGGATATATTATATTGATTAGGGTATTGTGAGAATCAGGTTTTTTTGTCAAAGTCGGCAGGCCAAGCCAACTTCAACCCAACTCGGAAAAAAGAAATAGAAAAGCGATCGAAACAAGAGACTTTGTTTCCCTGCTTGATCGAGAATGAAGATGCCCATGGGAACAGGAGATCAACATCATGGAGGAGAGGGAGATCATCGACGACGTGTTAGGATAGGACGAGACTTCCGGTCGATCGAAGTTCCTCTCTATATGGTGATGAAAATCTTCTCATTCCTCTTCTTTAAAAACCCCCTTCCACCATCGTTAAAGATGCAAAATTGGTCCCCGTATCGTCATCTTCCTCCTCTCCAGTGAGCGGCCGGTAATGTCGATGACGTCGATGAGTTCTTCCTCTTCAAATCTTCCTAAAAAAAATTTAAAAAAGGGAGGAAACCGGATGGATGCCGATGATCGCGCCACCCGATCACCCTCCATTTGTAATGTCAGCGAGCCTCCTCTCCCTCGTTGACCACCTATCATGGCTTCCAATGACCATGGGAGGCTTGCTCAGGCCAAACCATAAAAGAAGTCAGGAAAGAAAAAAAAAAAAAGAAGAGGGAAAGAAAAGAAAAAAAGGAAGAAAAAAAGGAAAAAAAAAAAGAGAGGAGAGGGAGAAGGAAGAAGAGAGAGAAAGAGGAGAGAGAAAGAAGGGAGAGAAAAGGAGGGAGAATGGAGAAAGAAAGAGGAGAGAGAAAATGAGAGAAAGAATAGAGAGAAGAGAGAAAGAGAGAGGAGAGAGAAAGAGAAGAGGAGAAAAAGAGGAGAGAGAAGAGGAGAGAGAGGAAAGAGAAAGAAGAGGAGAAAAGAGGAGAGAGAAGAGAGGAGAGAATGAGAAGAGGAGAGAGAGGAAAGAGAAAAGAGAGAAGAGAGAGGAAGAGAGAGAAAACTAAGAAGAAAGAGAGAGGAGAGAGCAAGAAGAAGAAGAGATAAAGAAAGAGAGGAAGGAAAAGAGAGAGAGAAGAGAGAAAGAGAAATGGAGAGAAGATGAGAAGAGAGAGGAGAGAGAAGGAAAAGAATAAAAATATATAATAAATAAATTTTGTGAAATAAATTTGGGTATTTAGACTATTTTCTTGTTGATTAACCCGATTTTCATCAACCGGATCTAAATAGATATCTAGATTGAGCTTAGCCCGAGACCAATCAAAAAATCTTTTACCTTATTTTCTTTTCTTAGATTCAGGGTTAATATTTAATTTATTTTATCAGAACCTTCATTACCTTTATCAGTATGGAAGTGTCAAGGATCTAAGGTTCGAGTTGCGTGTTTCTGATAAAATTAGTTTCAGGTAAGTTATCTTGATATATAGTATTACATACTAAATATATTATGACAATTTTGAAATGTTAAATATATATAGTATAATTTGATCTGCATTGGGTTGCATACATTATTATATGTGTTAATGTTAACGCTTTCTAGTCTGACTATGATCACTTGAGGACCTAGTCTCCTTCCAGGCCTTCAGTAGGACGATCACTGGTACATGATCGATGTACGATATATGTAGTCATGAGCTAGTTGTCATTTATTTTTAGCCATGCATGGCGGTTGTTGGCATATGCTGAGAATGCATATTTTCTAGTGTAATATCAGAACTAGTTTCCTTTCGGGCCTCCAGTGGGACGATTACTGGCACATGACCGGTTGTCGATATATGTAGTCAGGATCTAGTCCTTTCGAGACTAGCCATGAGCCGATCATGGTCATAGTCTGAGGGATTGGGCAAGTAAAGTAAATGGTTGGCCATCCATAGTTGTATTGTTGTTGTTAATTGAATGTGCATATTAATGTGATATTTTATTTTATTTTATCATGAACTGGTTGTTCTGTAATATATGATTGGTGTATATTTGTAAATTATTGCTGACATATTTATACATATATTAGAGGTGATAATAACTTACTGAGTCTGTAAAGCTCATCGTCTATTTTTCTATATTTTTGTTACAGATCCGGAAGATCAATCGGGCTTTGGGACTGGTCAGTGAGGAGCTAAGGTTTGGATGTTAGTTTCTTAGTTAATGTTTTTATTTTAATTTTAGTTGAATTTTATTTACTTGTTAGTTTTGATGAAAAATTCTAGAAATAAATAATAAATAATGAATTTATTTTTTATCATTGCCTGAACGTGGATTGTTAAGATAGGTCTTGCATTTCTGTTGGGATTGAAGTCTAAAGAGATGCGGCCGTTTGTCGTACGTCTAGCTTAGGATTGGATCGGGGAGTGAAAGAAGAGGAGATAGAAGAAAGAGGAAGAAGAGGAGAGAGAATAAGGAATTTTTTTTGCCGTACGAGGAGGAACTTCAATCAACCAGAAGTCTCGTCCCATCCCAACACGTCGCCGACGATCTCCCTTTCCTCCACGATGTTGATCTCCTGTTCCCACGGGCATCTTCGTCCTCAGTCAAGCAGGGGAATGAAGTCCACTATTTCGATCGCTTCTCTATTTTTTTTTTTTTTTCGAGTTGGGTTGAAGTTGGCTAGGCATGCCGACTTTGGCCTAAAAATCGTTCTCATATGTGTTGATAATTAAATTTGTGATATTTGTGATTGATTTGAATAATTTGAACCTTTAGTCTGATGAGGATAATATGGTTTACAAAAGAAATATATGAGAATACATATAATTATATATTTAGTTTCGTATTGATTATATTCTAAGATAAATTTTAGATATATACAGGCTAAGGAATTTAAATAATAATCTTTTTGAATGATGGGTTAGTTTTGTTACAAACTTCTAACTTGTTTAGCTTTTTGGATTTTAAAATATTACTAATTATTTTATGTTTGGCCTTAACGAAGTTAGTTGCTAGGCTTGGACATAAGGCTGAAAATGAATTAGATATAGATTTGATACTAGTATATATATATCTATATCTATTTTATTTAACAAATATAAATATGGATATGGATATTTATCGGATACAAAATTTTTTTTATATTTATTTAAACAAATATTGTTGCCATCTAAACCGCCGTGTCCTGTAGAGAAAGACGACCTCGATCGTGCCCTTGTCGCTCCGGGACCTGCCTGCGTGTCCGGACCTGCAAAATAGAAGAGACCCGGGCCGGTGATTCCAACGGGGATACTCCGACGCTCAAGTTAGTGGCGATCTAGGAGAACAGATCCTCCTGGTTGAGCCTTGTAGATGGACTCCACACTAGGAGGAGAAAGTATATGCTGTGAGAATATGAATGAGTTGTGAGTGGAGTAGGAGAAGTGGTGATGGGAAGAGTTTGGGCAGGAAGGCAGTGTCCGTCGAGACCCTTCCGATGGATCTCCAGTAGCCTTTTTCTCTCAGTTGCTCTCATGTGTGCCACCCTTCTTGCCCGTTAGCTTGCTTAGTTTTGCTTAGTTTGCTTACCTTCTTCTTGGAACCTTGGAGAGCTCTTTTAAGCCTGGATGGGTGCCAGACGCCTATCTTGGGATCCTCCCTTCACTTGCAGGCACGTGCGGCGATGTTCCATGCTGTGTCCGAGGTGCCTTTCCTCTTTTGCGATAAGGAACTATTGTGAGCTCTGATATTCTTTCTGGTCGCTCCATTTCGGGAAGCCTGGCAGAGCCTCGATCGGGGGGCAGCCATCCCCTGGATTTGAATCTTCTGGGTTGACTTCGTTTTCTGGATAGCATAGACAGTTGGTAGGGAGTGCAGTGCCTCGATGGGGGACCCCTTCCTTTGGTGTAAGTGGTAGCTGGGGCCATTATTGTGGCCTGGCAGGCGCTTCTCCGTGGTCCTTGGGCGGCTATCCGTCGCCCAAGGGAGCGGCGACGTCCTTCGGCTGCTGGTCTCTTTGGCCGGAGGACTTCGGGACGTCTCGACCTCGAGGGAGCCGTGGCGAAGGAGTCTGGAGAGAGACGGAGCTCGACTTCGGCGGATCTCGGAGGAGCCTCCTGGCGAAGGAGTCCGGGGAGAGACGGAGCTTGACTTCAGCCACGGTGTCTCGATCCTGAGGGAGCCGCCTGGCGAAGGAGTCTGGAGAGAGGCGGAGCTCGACTTCGGCCACGGTGTCTCGATCCTGAAAGAGCCGCCTGGTGAAGGTGTCCAGAGAGAGGCGGAGCTTGACTTTGGCCACGGCATCTCGATCCTGAGGGAGCCGCTTGGCGAAGGAGTCTGGAGAGAGACGGAGCTCGACTTCGACCACGACGTCTCGACCCTGAGGGAGCTGCCTGGCGAAGGAGTTCGGAGAGAGGCGGAGCTACTTCAGCCACGGCATCTCGACCCTGAGGGAGCCGCGTGGCGAAGGAGTTCGGAGAGAGGCAGATCTCGACTCCGGCCACGGCATCTCGATCCTGAGGGAGCCACTTGGCCAAGGAGTCCGGACAGAGGTGGAGCTCGACTTCGGCCATGGCATCTTGACCTTGAGGGAGCCGCCTGGCGAAGGAGTACAAGGAGAGGCGGAGCTCGACTTCGGCCACAGCGTCTCGACCTTGAAGGAGCCGCCTGGTGAAGGATTCCGGGAAGAGGCAGAGCTCGACTTCGGCCACGGCGTTTCGACCTTGAGGGAGCCACCTAGCGAAGGAGTCCGAAGAGAAATATGACATGGCAGCTTTCGTCGACATGGCATTTGACTGGGTCTGACATGGATTACACATCAACAATCCCGCCACATCAAATATAAATATAAATTAAAGATTAAGAAATATGGATATAAATCGGATGATTGAATTTCATGATCACAGAATCAAAAATATTACTAAGTGAATGATAAATCAAGTTAATATCATGTTAATATAATGATTTATTTTTATTTAAAATTTATATATTATATAAAATTATCATGAATTATAAATGAATTCGATATTTGGATACCGATATAATAATTTTCTATTTATGTTCATGTATAGGTATACCTGAGCATGGGCCGAGCAGTTTGCCCGGCTCGATAGTCCTGTCCTGTGATTTTGGTTGGCTTGGACATAAAGAATTCATATAAGACTCGGTCCGTCTCAAGATCCGAGAGTCTTATTTTTATGGTTGGGCTAGAAAATGAAAATCTATGCAAATAATTAATCTAGCTTGGTCCGGCCTAATAAATAAGTGAAGGTTTAAAAACTAGGTCTGGATCTTGGTAGCAAAGATAAACTCGATGATCGGACCAAGCCAGGCTTAGGACGAGAAAAAAGTTGTTAATATCTTAACAAGGTCTAGCCCGAGCTTGTCCAAGCCCGTCCATTACTTAGTTCTAATATGTAGATGCGGTTACACAAACAAACTCGGATGAACTCTTTAGAACTCAAGCGCCTGGACATGAAGTTAAAACAAAATCCAAATCCATGGTGTCCTCGCTCGAATCATTGAAATATAACACCCTCTCGTTTGGTGGCGGTAAGCCTCAACCAACTAGGGATGGCAACTTTTACCAACCCGGTGGATACCCAACCTGATCCGATCTTAATAGAGCGGGTAAAACTCGACCCGCCTAATTATAAACGGATATGAGTTATATAAAAAAAATCTGACTTGAGTTCGGATCGGGTATGGATAGTAGCACGTCCCGATCTAAATCCAACCCGTTTATATGTAAAAAGAGCTATATTTATAAATTATTTAGGTAAACTAGATATGTGGTGGATATACCCGACCCGACCTGACTCGATCCGATCCGTTTAGGTTTCAAGTAAATTAGATTTTGTGAGATCGAATAAATTCGATCTAATTTAATTCAAATATAATTTTTTTTATACTTAACTCGATTCGAACCAAGATAGATATGAAATGGATATAGAATGAAAAATTTTGAACTAAATGGATATAAATTTTGATGGCATATTCTAAATTCGATCCGTTGCCAACCCTGTAACCAACACATTATTGGGAGAGAGGAGAGACCCTCCATCATCCACGGAAAAGCACGCTTAGCTTTATTATTATTATTATTATTATTTTAAATACTATCTTTTGGGTCTTGGTCAAGGATAATCATTCCTCTTTAATGTAAAGTATCTCGACCGGCCAACTTATATCAACCTATTTTTTTTATTGGATCCCTCCACATATGAGGGTCCGAAGGTTGCCCCGTGGGCAAATTACTCACATATTTTAATATTTCTCTCCTATTCCGGGGTTTCTAAAGTAAAACCCACTTATCTAGCAAGCGTGCTTCACAATTTCAATGCTAAGGTTAGAAATCCAAGGAAAAAGAGATGGGCAATTGCCAGATCCTATCGAAGAAGAAATTAACCGACGGAAACAAAGAATATATATATATATATATATATTAAAAAAGTTGCCATGATTCCCATCCCTCAAATAGCTTTCCAAGACCTATCTGCATTCCAAATTGGGTGGTCCACGTAAATTCCGGTGCACCTTTAAATAGGCCATGGCCTGAGGGTTAGCTCAAAAAAATTATTATTTCTTATAGTGGGAGGTGTGTGTTGAAAATTTATTAATTTCTTCGGAAAGCTAATTACTTAATTAATTGTTTAGCTAATTCTTCGGAAAGCTAATTACTTAATTAATTGTTTAGCTAATTTTTAATGAGCTGAAAAAATCTGTATGGAAGGATTCCATCAATACTGGCTTTCTTTATCACCGTGCATGTCAATGGTACCCCCCCTTTCATCCACCTGTAGTGAGTTCTACTCGTAGCCAAGTTATCCAAAAGAAAAAAATACAAAAAAAAATATTAATAATAATAACAACTAATCCTTATTAATTTTTATAGTTTTGGCTATACAGTGGTGAAAGCCATTTCCAGATACTTTAGGTATTTTGGTTGGTCCGAACTACTCACCATAAAGTGGATGATGAGATTACCTTTTTTTTTTTTTTTATTATTAGCGAGATGTTTATCATCTCCTTTTATTAACAATATAAATATAATATATAAATTATAAAGCATGTACTTATAGATTAATATTATTTTTATATTTTTTTTTATATTTAAATTATGGATATTAACCTAGATTTGTACACTATCCTATGTATCCGCATGTGTTGAATAAATTAATTATCATAATGTATTATTTATTTTATAATTGATATGGCTACATCGCTGACGTGGAGCGCGTATCAGGTCCAGCTAGACACGGTCAGTACCACGTGGAATTTTTTCTTTCAAAAGATCTCCTGTTCGGGAAGAAGTGCTCCTGCTTCTTCGCCAGATGGCACCCCAAGACGGGTCCACCTCGACCGATGTCGAGCCTCTCTCTGCCACTCCGTCAGGTGTCCACCCAGGAGGGTCCACCTCGACCGAAACTGGCGGCCCCTTACTCCCTCACCAGGTGGCACCCCAAGACGGGTCCACCTCTGCCGAGGTCAAGCAGGGCCCTCCTGCTCCTTCGCCAGGTGGCACCCCAAGACGGGTCCACTTCGGCCGAAGTCGAGCCTTTCTCTACCACTCTGCCAGGTATCCACCCAGGAGGGGTCTACCTCGGCCGAAGCTGGCGGCCCCTCGCTCCCTCTCCAGGTGGCATCCCAAGATGGGTCCACCTCTGTCGAGGTCGAGCCGAGCCCTCTTGCTCCTTCGCTAGGTGGCACCCCAAGACAGGTCCACCTCGGTCGAAGTCGAGCCTCTCTCTGCCACTCCGCCAGGTGTCCACCCAAGAGGGGTCCACCTCGGCCGAAGTTGGTCGCCCCTCTCTCTCTCTCGCCAGGTGGCACCCCAAGACGGGTCCACCTCTGCCGAGGTCGAGCCGGGCCCTCCCGCTCCTTCGCCAGGTGGCACCCCAAGACGGGTCCACCTTGGCGATGTCGAGCCTCTCTCTGCCACTCCGTCAGGTGTCCACCCATGAGGGGTCCACCTCGACCGAAGCTGGCGGCCCCTCACTCCCTCGCTAGGTGGCACCCCAAGACGGGTCCACCTCTGCCGAGGTCGAGCCGGGCCCTCCTGCTTCTTCGCCAGATGGCACCCCAAAACGGATCCACCTCGGCCGAAGTCGAGCCTTTCTCTACCACTCTGCCAGGTGTCCACCCAGGAGGGGTCCACCTCGACCGAAGTTGGCGGCCCCTCGCTCCCTCTCCACGTGGCACCCCAAGACGGGTCCACCTTTGCCGGGGTCGAGCCGAGCCCTCCTGCTCCTTCGCCAGGTGGCATCCCAAGACAGGTCCACCTCGGTCGAAGTCGAGCCTCTCTCTGCCACTCTGCCAGGTGTCCACCCAAGAGGGGTCCACCTCTGCCGAGGTCGAGCCGGGCCCTCCCGCTCCTTCGCCAGGTAGCACCCCAAGACGGGTCCACCTTGGTCGAAGTCGAGCCTCTCTCTGCCACTCCGCCAGGTGTCCACCCAGGAGGGGTCCACCTCGGCCGAAGCTGGCAGCCCCTGCTCCACCGCCAGGTGGCGCCCCCTGACGGGTCCACCTCGGCCGAGGTCAGCCATACTCTGCAAAGCCTCGGGGAGGCAGAGACACTGGTCGCGAGGTCGCCACTAGAGCCAGCACGCGCCGCGCTCCGTACATGGCGCCGGTACGGCCTGTAGTGATACACGAAATCTCGTTTACACCAGTTAATCAAGGCCCCGCAACCGAGAAATGAAGTCCTAGCGGGCAGGAGCCTGAAATGGCTGGAAGCCCACCGTCAACGCCCTGAAAGGAGAGCTCCTGCCTCGGCCCAAGGCCTCACCAGTCTTCTCCATTTCGTGACACACTGCGGATGAGGCGGATCGGCCACTTAACTTCCATACTCGAAGAAGAAGGGGAAGGATAAGGTCCAAAGGTCTCAGAGAGCCTCCTGGAGGGAACGTGGGCCGAAGGCAGTTCGGTGATATAAAAGGGACGGTAAAAACGGACGGAGAGGTAGATGGAAAAGATGGGAGAACACCAAAAAAACGATCCGGGAGGATCTCGGGAAGTCCTCAGACGAGAGCTGGTAGCCCTAGCATGGGAGGCCGGGCCTCAACTCCTCTCTTCCCCACATTTCTTTCATTTTACATCTCCTCTAAGCACGGAGATCCTTCGGGAGCCTGCCTTAGAGGTCCTGTTCCATCTTGTCGCTCTCTGACTTGATCGTCGGAGTGCCCCCGCCGGAACCCCCGGCCGGGTCTCTGACCTTGTTTTGCAGGTCCGAAAATTTGAAGATCTCGAGATGAGAGAGTCCGAGAACCGGCGCCAGCTCACGAGCTACAGGCCACCGCGGTGAGGTCGGCAACAAGAATATTTGAACATTATTAGTTAAGATATATATATATATATATATATATATATATATATATATATATATATATATATATATTTTACTTAATTGTTTGATGCTTGGAAAGCAAACTAGAGTGCGTATTCAGTAACAACTCCTCTAGAATTTGTCAAAATCAATCTTGCTCCACTACGAATAAGTTAAATGCTCCAACCATGTAGAGTATCCATGCAGGTTCTGAACATTCTTTATATATATATATATATATAATATTTTAGATATTAGCATAAATGTAACGACCATAGCTTACCGTGTGCATCTTATCTCCCTTGTCGGCTCATCAAACTTTAGATCTTAAAGGCAGAACTATTGATTATCTGATATGATTCATTTAGTGGAGGTAAATTGTAAAGCAATTTGATATGCTTTTTGCAAAAAAAAAAAAATATATATTGCTGCTAAATTGATATATATTTTGATAAGCTCTGGTTTTATTAGAAAAAGCTGGGAAATTGGGGCCGGCTGGCGAAAACTTAGATCACGATCGTCGAGCTCTGCAACTGGTTGTTTAATATCTCAACGTCGAAAGAAACTTTTCTGGAATCACGTATAGAACCAAGGAAGCACCATCCGAACAATTTATTCGCTAAAGGTTGCTGGAAAAATATAAACTATTATCTAACCAGTAGTAATAATCGCCACTGCCGCTCGGCCGTTTCCACCCTTATATATTTTATAATAACTATCATTGGAAAAGACATCGATAACCAAAATACTTTTAGAGCTGCAGCATTTGGAGTTAATTTTAGACCATTTTTGCACAAAAAAACCAACAGCTACAAGACATATTTCTCCCTGAACGAAGCCTTAAACCAGGACGGTATATTGTAATCGGTCCATCAACTGTTTGTTAAAATATGTCATCATGAACTTAATTTATATATCATCAGACGTACTATCATATTTTAGCTATTAAGTTTGCTATTAATCACACAGTGCTCCAACATAGTTTTTAAATGAAATAACTACCGTGTAAGACCGTAATGTGACCTTCATAACATCATAAGTTGCATCAACATAAATATAGAAGAATGTTGCTGTTGCCACAAAATCCCGAATGGCCAACTTCTTCGGCTATGTTGGGGGAGTGAAAGATGGAAGTTATTGGCAAGTCGCCTACAGCACCTACAATGCTTAAGTCAGTGAAGATTTTAGAAAATTGATGAAAAATTTAGAAAAGTCAAAGTGAAAGAATTTTTTCAAACATAGTATTAGCTTATTTCTTAAAGGTCTTCTTTTATCAGTATTTATAGATATTTGTACTGACCAGATTCTATTGGGAGAAACCTTCTTTTGTCAGTTTTAATAATATTTTGTAGAGACTAACTTATTTCTGTTGTAGTGAGTAGCTAGTGTAACTAAATCTGTTGTGATAGATGTTCTCTTTTCTATGTGCTTGGTTGGATGTTTCTGATTCATCGATCTGCAACCTTTGGTCATCTATTTGTTGATCAACCATTTCACCTTGTCTGACCATTTGGATGCCTGGTTTCTTGAAGAAGAGAAATATCCATTTATCCAACTCTTGAAGGAGAGTTAATCAGACTTTAATATTATCGGCTTTGTTTATTGGCAATTGAGTTTCTCAACTGCCCCACCTTGGTGATCTTTGTATTGGTTAATTTTTATCGATCGGCATGTTTGATCAGTTGGTATAACAATTTTTTCCACTCTCAATTCCAAAATACTTTGTCGTCTTGAAAGAAGGGAGTAAACAGCTTTCATGAGTGAAGACTCTCAGCTTCCTAACCTCGAGTTTTTTTAGTAATTTTCAATCTAGCCAATAGTGTCTCGTATTTTACTTAATTGTTTGATGCTTGGAAAGCAAACTAGAGTGCGTATTCAGTAACAACTCCTCTAGAATTTGTCAAAATCAATCTTGCTCCACTACGAATAAGTTAAATGCTCCAACCATGTAGAGTATCCATGCAGGTTCTGAACATTCTTCATCAGCCCTCCCTTAACTGGCCTCTTTCTCAATTATTCCTTGATTATCCTTTTCGTCAGCCTAGATGCACTTAGCAATGAAGTCTACTAGAACTTGAGCTTTCATCATCGAAAGTAGTCGGTAGTGTTGCGACCAAGATCACAGGGCTCGATCCCGGAGGGGCTCGATCTGGTGGAGGACGGGCGACGGCTCCGGCTCAGAGGGCTCGACCCCGGAGAGAGACTCCACGTGGTGGGTGAGGGCTGAGCTCGACTCCGACCACAGGGCTCGATCTGGTGGAGGACGGGTCTCGGCTCGGCGATCGGCCCCATTGTCCCGAAGGGGGCTCGACCTGGCCAAGGGGTCAGGCCAAAGGACCTGACATGGCGGTCTTGCTTGTCGCGGTGCATGACAGCTGTTCCATGTCAGCGATCCTGCCACATCAGGTAGGATAATCATACTCACCCAACTTAACGGCTAATTTTGCCATTCTTCCAGATATATCAGGGCATTGCAAGATAGCTTTTAGCGATTGATCTATCAGTATCGTTACTGAGCGAGCTTGGAAATATGGTCTCAGGCATTTTGTCAATACCAAGAGTACATAGACCAAATTTTTTTTTTTGAGTATCGTATCTCAGGATCATGTAATATTTTGCTAGAATAATAAATTGATTTTTGTATCTCTCTACCTTCCTCTCTGATTTGTATCGAATTAACTATATCATGTGAAGCAAAAAGATATAAGTACAAGACTTCTCCTTCTTGAAAATTTGAAAGTAAAAGTGGGGAGATCAGGTATTTCTTCAATTTTTCAAAGCCTCATTAACAATCATTTGTCTACTCAAAATTTTATTTTGCCACAAGATTTTAAAGAATGATAGGTATCTTTTAGCTAATCAGGAAATGAATCAGCTCAGTGAAGTAATATGCTTGGTCAATTATTGAACTTCTTTCTTATCGAGGGATGTCTCATGTTGAGAGTCGACCTTATTCTCTTGGGATTGACTTCGATTTCTCGATTGGTAACAATAAATTCGATGAACTTTCTAGATATCACCTCAAAGAAAAATTTTATTTGATTTACCTTCATTTGATGATATTGCAATGTGTCGAAAGCTTCTCCTAGGTCGTTGATATAGTCTGATATTTAGGCGCTTTTCACCAACATATCGTTGATATAAGTCTTCATATTTCTTCCAAGTTGTTTCTTGAAGACTTTGTTAACTAGTCGTTGATTAGTTGCTCCAACATTCTTTAAACCAAATAGTATCACCTGGTAGCAATAGAGACCTTTCTCGATCACAAAAGCTATCTTCTTCTTATCTTCAAGATCTATGCAGATCTTATTGTAATCCAAAAAAGCATCCATAAAGCTTAAGAGCTTGTGCCCAGTAGTTGCATCGACCAATTGATTTATCTTTGACAAGGAAAAGCTATCTTTAGGACAAGCTTTATTGAGGTCTGTATAATCAATACAGATCCTCTACTTTTTATTTGTCTTTTTGACCAATACTACGTTGGCGAGCCAATCTAGGTAATGGATTTCTTTGATAAACTTGGCATCGAGGAGCTTGCCTACTTTTTCATCGATGGCTTTGTCACTCAAGAATAAAGTTTCTCTGCTTTTATCGAATGGGCTTAGATCCTAGATCGACTTTCAACTTATGAATGATTATTTCTAGGAGAATTCTAGGCATATCCATAGTCGACTGAGCGAAGACATCAGCATTACGTCGAAGAAAGTCTACAAGATGCACTTTTGTTCCGTTATTTAGAAGACTCCTAATTTATAAGGTTTTTGTTGGATCTTCTTTCCTCAAGGGCATAAAGATGGTCTTTTCAGTTGGTTCCCTATGTCTTTCGATTTCCCTTCGATCTAGCTATTCGAGGGACAATTCATTTGTTGACTACTTGTCCTAGATCAATAGGCATTAACGAGCAAGTCATTGATCTCCCTTCGTTTTTCTTATCCCATTTTTAGTTAGGAAATGTACCAAAAGATGATAGGTCAAAATAATTACTTGGAATTTATTTAAAGTCGACTATCCCAGTATTGCATTATACGTTGAAGGGACTCGAACGACTGTAAAGTTAATGGAAAGGGTTTTTTGTCGGTGCTCCATCCTATTAGTTATAGGAAGAGTGATTTCTCCTTAAACTCTGACTAAATTTTCACCAAATCTGACTAAGGGTGTTGACACTTTTTTTATTTTGTCATGAGAGAGGTTCATCTTAAGAAAAGTATCATAAAATAATATCTTAATAGAACTTTCATTATCTATCAGAATTTTCTTTATATCATAATTTGCTATCGTTGTCAAATAATGACAGGATCATCATAAGGAATTTTAATTCCCCGAAGGTCATTGTCAGAAAAGCTAATAATATTATTGTTTCGGTACCACTTCGAATCATCTTTCTCAGCTCTCACCCCTCCTGAGCTTGCCCCCAATATATTATACCGCCAACCCTTCAATGGGTTGTTGGTTCGTAAGTTCTGGTTCATCGACGATCTTCTTGGGTACAACTACTTATGTCTGATGATCTTTACCGTGCACATACTTTCCTAATTAGTCATGTCAGATCAAATCTTCTATTTTATCTTTTAACGAAATACATTTTTCAGTTGTGTGGCCATGATCATGATGAAATTAACAATATTTGCTCTTGCTTTGCAAAGTTGGTGGAGTGTGCATAGATCGAGGCCTTTGTAAGAAGATCTTATTCTCTATCTCCAACAGGATTTCCTCTTAGAGAAGAGATAGAGGAGTGAAGCTGTCGAATTTGTAGATCAAGTTATTTGGCTTCAAACTTTGTCGTTGAGTTTTCCCAATTTTTCTTTTTCTTCGGCATTGATTTTTCTTTAGCTTGACATCGGCTTGTAGCTTGTTCTTCAGCTAGTACATATTCTGAGCACACACTAGCAGTTTCGAGTAACTTCTAAGGAGCTTTTTGTCCAAGAAAAAAGTTAATCTGGATGATTGAAGTCCTTTTTTCATAGTTGACATAGCTACAAATTCATTAAGGTCCGAGACTTCAAGTGTGGTAGCATTGAAGTGCGTCACGTAATCCTCAGGATCTCTCCTTCCTTTTACTGGATGAAGAAAAGGCCATTTGAATTACGTGGCATCCTTTGACTTAGTTGGAAGTGGGCCATGAATTGTTCTTCTAGCTGGTTGAAGGAGTGGATGGTGCCTAGCTTAAGGCTCAAGTACCATATTTGGGCAATCTTTCTTAGTATTGCTAGAAAGGCAAGGTAGTGAATAGCATTGCTGGTGCCCTAAATCATCATGTGCAATTTGTAACTGCCTGGTGATCCAGCATGTTAGAAGTCCCATCGTAAAGCTATAATTAAGGCATTTGAAAGTGGGGCAGAATCACTTCCTCCATGATTTATTGAAAAAATGGGAGCTAGGAATTGTATCCGAGATGTTCGTCAACTCTCTGATTGTCATCCAGCTCCGTAAGTCATAACTCTAGCTTCTGAAATCTTCTCTCGTAGCCGTCATTTTGACTAATTTCTCGGCCTCACCGAGTAACCTCCAGGATAGAGTCTCTCTCGAAGACTTCGAAAGAGACCTTGGACGCTTCTCTCTATGTTGACTGCCTCCCTTCTGATCGCATTCAAGGCTATGTTGTCGTGGAGAACTTTGTTGGATCGAAGATTGTCGATTTGGAGAGCATCGATGGACGGAACGCCGAATTGTCAGCCTGCACTAAGATTCTCTTGAGGGAGATCGTTGGCTATGTTTGGAGGTGATTGTTGGAGTAGCTAGCTTTGATGGTCGTTATTGATTATTGACCGTGACTTCCTAGAGATTTTGGATAGCAGCGGTCAAGACTTCTATCTTATTCATGAGAGTGGTAAATTGATGTTGGTCTACCACCATTACCGGAGGTGTATTATCAACCTCCAATGATTGGTTGGGGGGGCCATCCCACCTGGATGATTGATGACCCTTACTAGCTAAAGCATTCCGTGCTTTTTCTTTGGCCATTACTTATCTTTTCAAGGTTCCTCTTCACAATCAGGAGATGTGAGTGAACCCCATTCCTGGCATGCCAATTTGTTGCCGTAAAATCCTAGATGGCCGACTTCTTTAGCTGTGTGCCGAGGGAGTGAGAGATGAAAGGTGTCGATGGGTCACCTATAATATCTGCAAAACAAGTCTCTGACAAGAGATTCTCCGGTGGAGGACCCTTCAATGCCTAAGTCAGTGGGGGTTTTAGAGAATAGATGTGGAATTTAGGAAAGTCAAAGTGGTAGAGTTTTTTCAAGCACGGTGTTAGCTTATCCCTTGAAGGTCCTCTCTTATTAGTATTTATAGATACACGTATTAACCAAATTTGGTTGAAAGAAATCTCTTTCTGTTAGCTTTAACAATATTTATCGAGACTAACTTATTTCTGTTGTAGTCAGCGGCTAGCATAACTACATTCTGTTGTGATAGCTGTTCTCTTTTATGCATTCTTGATCGAACATTTTCTATTCAACCTACAGGTCTTGGCCATCGATTTATTAATTGATCGCTTTTTTCATCTTGTATGACCATTGGGATGCTTGGTTTTTCGAAGAGAGAGATATCTATTCATCCAACTCTTGAAAGAGAGTTGATCGGACTGTAATATCATTAGCTTTGCTTATTGTCTATTGAGTTTCTCAACCATCCCATCATAGTGACCTTGGTGACCGATCAATTTTTTATCGATCAGTTGGTATGATAGTTGCCATTTTATTTTCAAGTAATAGACATCAACCTTGATAAATACATGTATCATGTTAATTGAATGTCCGGTAATATAAAAGACTGATGGGAGCCAAATATGTAATTAAAGAATAACGATAATTTTAACACGGTGATGGATTAGTGCGGAGTGGTGGCAAAGTCGGCATGCGGCCGAATGGTATTAGTCGTGTTGCGTCGTGGAACGACGATATCGGCGTTCTCTTTACCTTTCTCAATTTGGGCGCAAGGCAGGATCGAAACCTCCGCTTTCCAAGCATCGCTCACCCACCCTCCACGCTCCACCCGGTTGCATCGCATTTTAAATAAATAAAGTCTTCGTTACTTTTTGGTTGGATTCATTCGCCTTCACATCATGGTTGTTGCCTTACACTCACCGAGTAGTACGGGATTCCCATTTTCCTTCCCCGTTTCTGGAGTTTAATTAAAAGCAGCGGATCAAAGTTAGCTCTGGCTTGTCAAGTCCATCACTCTCCGCTTTGAGAGAGCTGCCTACCACCCAGACGACAGAAGCCAGTTATTCTTCTCAGGAAAAGATGGCTCCTTCGCTCTTCAGAGACATCAAAAGAGTGAGCTTCTCCTGCGCATCCCCTACCTCAGCAGCAGTATGTACGAGCATACATCGACGGTCCATCGATCTGCCTCCTGGTGGGAAAGGTGGTGGTGATCACCAAACTCCCCAACCGAGAGTCACCCAGAGAACAACAACAAAGTCTCGATCCTCCTCCAAGACTAAATCCCATAGCCCAAAGAGTAGCAGAAAAAGCTCAGAGAAGCTTGCTGATCTAATAAGCCCTGCAGACTCTTCTCGTTACCTACTCAACTCTTCTCGATATGTACTGAATGACTCTGCCTTCTTTGACATCTTTCCTGATTCCGAGCCCGACGTTCCTGCTCTGCTCCCGGCCGAGTCGTCCAAGTTTCGATCTAGAAGAATAGATGAACTTGCTGTTTTAAGACCATCTTCTTCAACCACATCTTATGACCAGGTTTTTAATTAAATCAAATCTCTCTCGCTCCTTGTTGTATGTCCGTAATTAAGGTTTTATAATGGTGTTTTCCACTTCTTTGGGTTATCTTCTTATAGGTTGTGGTTTTGAGAGTGTCTCTGCATTGCAAGGGTTGTGAAGGAAAGGTGAGGAAGCATATATCTAAGATGGAAGGTTAGTTTTGTAGTGCTGGCTGCTACTTAAATTGATTGCTCATGCATGACTTTGATTTGAAAACAATTTGTACAATTTTTTTTTTTTTTTTTTTTTTTTTTTTTTTTTTTTTTTTAACATGCTTGATTTTGTTAGTTAGCTTAAGAATCTTATCATTTTGAGCAGGAGTGACATCCTTCAGTATAGACCTGGCAGCAAAGAAGGTGACGGTGGTTGGAGATGTCACGCCATTGGGTGTGCTCAGTAGCATCTCAAAAGTAAAGAACGCTCAGTTGTGGCCATCACCGCCGCGGTCCTCGGCATCCTTCTGATCAGGAATCACCCCACCTAGGCTCTTTAAATTATCAAGCTGATGCCGAACATGTATTAACTTAATTTAGCCTTATATTGCCTTTTCTCTATTCAGAATTAGAGCTCATGTATGAAGTTGATCTTAAGCTGTGCAATGCTGTCTTTTGGTTAATTAGTGCACTTCTTTTGGGTAGTTCCTTTTATTTCGAAGAATTCCTTTGGTAGAACAAACAACTGATGTGGGATTAGATCACCTTCTAGCTACTTCACTCCCTATTTCCATCTGAACCGGAAAAATAAGATTTGCAATATTTCAGAACAGGGACCTATGCTGAACTGCACTACTCCAAGGGGAGAATAATTTCTTTACCATTTTATCATAGTCAGGGTCAAGGGCTGTGTGGATGCTCTGAGATGATATATATATATATATATATATATATATATATATATATATACCAGGACAGCGTATCAGAGCAACTTGAAGGAAATTTGGGTAATACTCAAGAAAGATTTGAAAAGTAGAGGATAAATTATTCATATGATATTTCATGCCAAACTACTCTAAAAAAAATATTAGACTCTAGGACTCTTTATATAGGTTTATGAGGGTACCTTTTATCCTCCCTCGTTAATACAAAAGTTTCTTCGACTTTCATATAACACTTGGTTCTAATGAGGTTCTTAGACTTCCGTATTACTTTAATAAGACTTTTAGACTTCATAACAGAGACTCCGTGACTTCATAACTTCTAGATTATGTCTCTTAATTTTTAGCTATAATAATTATTGACTCTTAGATTCTAGTAATTACAAATTATTTTCAACACAACTAGCCTCCAAGAGGACCAGGAGGTAGCATAATATCTTAGACCATTGATATGGAGTAATTAACGTTCATTCTATGGCTTTGCATGTTATACAGAATCCTAAATTAAAAATCTATTTGGTATCACTTCTGGTTTCCGGTTTTTCGATTTTTTTTCCTTTTTAATTTATGGGACGTGAACATTGAGACCGGAAGTTTATTTGGTTACCATTTCGATTTTTTGTTTTTGTTTTTTTCATATTATTCAATTTTGTTTTTTTTTTTAAAAAAAAAGTGAATTTTCACCCTCCATAACCACTACTACCACCATCTCGATCATCCTTGCTGCCATCACACTTGATGGCCCCAACCACCGCCTGCTACCCGGCTCCCATCTTTAATTACCACCCCTTAGCTTGCCACGATCACCACCATTACAACAAAGTGACTACCAAACAAGTTTTAAATTTCAATTTTCTCCTTTTTTTTTTTTTTAATTTGATTTTTATGAAATTGAAAACTAGAAGCGATGCGGACTATACCCGTTGTGTTTGATGCTCTAACTTGCTATCCTTAATAGAATAGAGGATATATATAAAGCCTTAAATCCTATCTATATGAGATCCAAACAAGCCAATTAAGGTAGGTATTAAATTTGAATTATTTAACAAGTCAGATGGAGGTACATGATATAGAGTGGACCAGATTCATCTCCTATCAGTTATCATTTATCAAACAAAGGAGGCGATGGTTGTATGATTATTCTTCCACATCACAGACAACCACTTATTGGATTTTCATAGCTGCATGGTCAAAACTGGATGGAAGACAAGCAACAGCAGCTACCGAGACATCCAAAGTGTCCCTCTCAAGAATGCTTTTTGAGGAACCCTCTGCCGCTCGAAAGCAGGCCAACCACTCATCGAAACAGGTGTGGACCAGATTTTGGTTGCTTTTATCACGCTCGAGGTGGCCTCTTCCATGCACTCTTGGATTTGTGCTCCCTCACAACCCAACAAAACTTGCCATGGGCGAAGTCTTTCCAATGACTGATTCATGATGAGACCTATATATATATATATATATATATATATACAAGCTTAGGAAAAACTTGGTCAAATATAATGCTCGACGATCGTTAACAAAATGATCGATAGGATTATAAAATTAATTATGACGACACATTTGCTCATGCATGATAATAGCTAGCTAATCGAAGAACAAATTAAATACGATTCATTGGCTAATTCCAAACAATCCGAACGAGGAAATTCCCACTTAAATATACAGCAAATTGATAAGAACTCGGTTCTCTTTCCTGACCATGTTTAGTGTGTTAAATGTTACAAAGTAGCATTAGCTTTCTCCCTCTTCGAAAAATAGGCCGTGGTCCCCCGGACCGCCGGTCCAAGCGGCTGAGAGCAACTGTTTGAACGAGTCGAAATAGTTTGATGAGCCCATATCTTTGTTTTTTTCCTTCTGTTTGCTAAGTTTCTCTGGACAAAAAAAAAAAAAAGAAAGAAAGAGAAGTTGGACCATAGTTTTTTTTTTTTGGATAGAAAGCTGGACCAAAGTGACATCCAAATTTATGGAGATTCGAAATGATGACAAAGCCAACAGGGCATCAGAGAAAGGAGAGGCTAGGAAACCTTTTTCCTAAGAGACAAAGCAACAAAAAGACATACAAGAGACAGACATGAGACAAAATATATACAGGGTCCCTTGAGGTAAAATTTACCAGCAGAAGTAAAGAATACAATTGGACGAGCCCAAGAAATCCAGGAGGAAACTGTTCTAGGCTTTAAATACAATTGGACGAGTCCGAGGCAGAGATGAGTGACCCTTCAAAGTGAACCACCTCCAAAAGACATGCAACTTCTCCCTTGTGTCCTGTGCTCCCTGGACCGAAACTCTGACCTGAACAAAAGTGACATTGATCTTCTTAATGGTGCGGGAGACTGTCTCCATCCTATATCTACCGATCTTCAAATTCCATCACCCTTCACCATCAAACTTGATGATGTTGAAGTTCATGCCGAGGAGAAGCATAGCACGCGAAGAGTTTCCATAAACTTAACGAACATGGAAGTTTGTGTTTTATTGGATTTTAGTTTTTTTGTAAACTAAAATCCAAACAAAACTCTGTTTTGCGAGTCCTATTGAGGATCCTCTATAGTATTTTATTTTTAAAAAAGAAAAGCCTGAAATATATAAGTATGCACAAAAAATTTAAAGAGACTTTGTGAGAGAGATAATAGAAAATAATATTGAAAGCCCTCTATAATAAAAGAGAGTTTCTTGTATTTTCTTCCTACATTTTTGTACCTTTTGTACTGTAGACTGAATAAAGGAACATCGAGGAGGTCTTGCCCGTGGATATAGGCCGAAAGATTAATAGACCAAACCATGTATATTCGATGTGCTTTCTTTTTTTCTATTTTTTATATTGCTAGATTATCTCTTGGTGTTCTACGATTTGTTCAAATTTATTTTCTTTATAAAATTATCCTGTTTCTGCTTTGCTTGTATGCCGTGTGAGTTGAGATTTGCTCGATTACCCCTTGGTCGGTCTCTATCCGACTTTTTTTGAAAAAAAAAAAGAAAAAGGAAAGAAAGAGAATAAAAGAAAAGACTATGCATGAAAGAGAATCTATACTGATTCTTATCAAAAAAAAAAAAAAAAAATCTATGCTGACAAATCGATCAACCATTCTTTAAAACTACAAAGAACATTCAAATTTCTCATGCAACCTTTACCCAAGGCCTCGATAAAGTACTAATGATCCAATTTTTTTTGAAGTACATGAGCACAGGGCCTGACAAGGGAGCACGGGATTAAACAGAGGCCATGTAAGAGCCGGTCTTTACGATTCTGTACATCAGGTCCTCCGGATGCTATCCTCATTTTTTTTTAAAAAAAAATGGTCTGCTCATATTTTATTATGACTTGCAACCCAATATTTCAATCCAAAGGTGACTTAATTGACCTCACCACCTGATCGGTGGATAAAAATAGATCAGATCAAATCGGGTCATAAGTGGTCCCAATACTATCCAATTTTTTGTTCAAGTTTTAATATGATCTAGATCAAATTCAGTAGAAGATCAAGTCGAGTCGATCTATAGTCAAAATTTTTAATTTAAAAAATTATTCAAGTTGGATTGGATTAATATATAACTGGGTTCCAATCTAAAAAATTCGGATTTGAATTGAATATAAGTTAAATATATATAATTATATTTTAATTATCATATAGCCAACTACTATTAATTATAAAAAAAATATGTAATAAATAATAATATTGCTATCAAAATAACTTAGGATATAAAATAATCTATCTATTATATATAATTAAAGTTCTACTATCTTGATTTAAAGGATGCTACATGTCATTTTTCGTAGATTTTTTTTCGTTCGATTTTTTCATGACTTTGGCTTTTAAATTTAAAATTTCAAACGAATTTATTTTCTCAAAATCTATCAAATTTTCTACTTTTCATATTTTTTTTATTTTTTTCTTTCTTTTATAATAGATCTTTAAATTTAAAATTTAAATTAGAAAGCTGATTTTGTTTTATTGAAATATGCCAATTTATTCTCCTTCTATATTTTTTAATTCTTTAATTCTTATTTTTTTTAATAAATTAATCAAAAAAAAAGTAATGAAATAAAAAAAAAAATTGATGGTCATATAAATCGTGCATTGCATAGCTACAAACATAGTTATAAATCTATCTTTATATTAAAAATATAATCTATAATAAATTTTAAATTACAACTTAGGAATAAATTTGGATCAGAATAGTATTAATAAAATTGTATCGGGCCGGGTGATATATAAATTTAGTAAATTTAAATTCAACTCAAAAAATAAAATATATCCAATTTTAAGATTTGATTGATATCCATAATTTTTTTAAAATAAATTAATTTAAATTTAAATAGGTTAGACTTGGCCAAATTACAAACCAACCTGATCCACTTGCATCGTTATACATGACGGACAAACTTTTCCCTGATTTAGAAACATTGGATGTTGAGCGGTTGCAACAACCTACATCCACCACCAAATTAAAAAAAAAACTCCAGCATCGGTAACTGGAGACACTAACTGTTATGTTGAACGCAGCCAACAATTTCTTGTTATGGCGACGGTTGCAACCTAGTTTTACGGGGTCACATCAGTATCACATCACGATGTATTTGCATTCGGTGCAAATCCACATGCGATCTATTACATCTGAAATGCTATGATTTTTGCCATGCGATGTCTAATTACCCACGTGCATGATGTACACCAGCATCGCTACTTGTGAGTCATGGGATGTCCCTGCCACGTCTCGATCCCAGTACCACGAGAATCGGCTGCACAACATTTGACTGTACGAATTTTTTTTAAAAAAATTTAAATTATGTAAAATCTACGATAAACAATAATTAATATTTATCTAAAAAAATATCATAAACTTGCAAGATTATAATTATTTAAATAATTTATGATATCAGAAATTTTACTAACTAATGAACCAACTCCAACATTAAAATCGCTTGCCTAGCCTATCCGTACTAAACATCATGTGTTTCTGAAAAAGACATACAAAAATATGAGCTTAACAGTATAATAAAAATTCTTGCACATCCATACTATCATAACAAAAGTAATTAAAAAGTAATATGTAATGTCACAAAATACTACGGTCATATATAATAACTTATGCCATGCGGTACAGAATATCATACTATAAAATCCTTGTCATCATAAATCAGATTCAATCACCTTAGGATGCTCGGCTCTGGACTACTATAACCACACTTCCGATCCATGGCGGGGCATCAATTGTTTTACATTTTCGGTCTGTGGTGAGGAATCAATAATTTCACATTTTCGGTCTATAGCAGGGCATCAACGGTACTACAATTCCAGCCTATAGCAGTGCATCAATGTTACTACATTTCGGTCTATAATAGGGCATCAATACATTGCTAGTCTAGTGCACCACTGCCCATCAATACAGTCTTAATATCAATTCATGCTCATTAGCAAATCTTATATCAAAATACACTCTTTCATTTAATGGGATATACAAGAATACCGGAATTAACCAACCAAGATCAACAATATATAATTTACTGAACATATTAATATATGACGTGGCAAGACCGCTGACGTGGGGTACACCTCGGATCCAGCTGGCAGCCAGATAGGTAGATAGCACCATGTCAGGTTTCCTTTCGAGCTCCTCCACAAGGTGGCCCCATCGATGGTCATGCCCACCTCAGTCGGACTCGAGCTCGGCACCTCCGCTCCTTCGCTAGATGGCTCCCCAAGGGTCGAGCCTATCTTGGCCAGAGTTGAGCCCGCCTCCGCTCCTTCGCCAGGTAGCTCCCCAAGGGTCGAGCCCACCTTGGCCGGAGTCGAGCCCACCTCCGCTCCTTCGCCAGGTGGCTCCCCAAGGGTCGAGCCCACCTCGACCGGAGTCGAGCCCTCCTCCGCTCCTTCGTCAGGTGGCTCCCCAAGGATTGAGCCCACCTCGGCCAGAGTCGAGCCCACCTCCGTGGCTCCCCAAGCGTCGAGCCCACCTCGACTGGAGTCGAGCCCTCTCCTTGGAAGCATCGAGAAGAGCGAAGGCGTCAACCTCAAGACCGTCGTCGAAGCAGGCACGCACAGTGTGGCGCGCCCAGTACGGTGCCCCAAATCTGCAACGGTGCGCGTAACCTCATTTGCACTAGTTGGGGAGGGGCGCCCCAATCAAAATGTCAGATCCTACGGCTGACCACCTGAAACTTCTCAAAGGAGAAGACCGCATTCAGGTCTCAGACCCAAGGGCGGCTGCGCCTATATCAAGGTTCCGCATAATTTCTCCCTCAATGACAACATGCCAGAAAAGACATGTTCACAACTTAACTCCCTACTATAAGAGAAAATGACTTCGGGAGAGCGGCCAAAGGATACCGTTGACCCCTAAGACCCCAGAGGGAGAAAATTGAGGCACTGGAGCGATCGACGATCTAAAAAGACACCAACGAACGAGAAAGAAGGTAAGCAACCGAAAGAGGGCAAATACACGAGATAGCGAGATAAGTGACTTGAAGGCGGGAGACTCCCAAAGGACTCCCGGAGCGAGTCCCGCGAGCACGGTTGCCACAGCTCAAGCATCGTCCCTCTCTCATTTTCTCCTACTCAATTCTTTATTGAAAACTCCTCTAAGTATGGTGACCGAAGTGGGATCCGTCTTAGGGGATCTGTTCCACTCTGTCATCCGTTGACTTGATCGTTAGAGTGCCCTCGCCGGGATCCCTGGACCAGGTCTCTAACATTGTTTTGCAGGTCCGGGAATATCAGGATTCCATAGTAAAGGGGGTAGACATCTAGCATCACTTCGCAGTTGCAGGCCAAGACGGTAAGGTCAGCAACAGATTAGTGCACCAGGTAGGGGGAGAAAAGTCCCTGTACAAACAAGCCCCACGCAAACTTGAGAGCAGCCCTACTCAAAGCATGGTGGTGACTCGTGGACGAGAAGCCTCCACCAGCCGAGCGGGAGACGCCCCCTCTCCCCCAGGTCCACATAGCCCGGAGAGGGAGCTTCTCGCTCCTCCTTAACCTCCCTCGGCAGATGGCTAGTATGCTGCACTTATCCAACAGATGCAGGTGCTGACCGCGGCCATGAGGCAGTTGCAACACCAACAGTGCTCCCTGGTCACTCAACCCCAACCAGGGACCCCCGCGGGCCCCCACGGAAGCCTGCGCTCCATCCAAGATAGGCCTTCCCATCCATAGGCCAAAACCAATCCCCGAGGGAGTCACCAGATCCTCGCAAAGAGGAATCATTCCGGGTCGGCAGACTAGAAGAGCCGATCCCCAGCGGACGACAATGCCATCATCAAGCACGGTAAGCACCGCCGAGGCAAGGGCCCCCATCGCGACCATCCCCAGTTATCAACTCCTTCTCCAGTGGCCTCAGTGGAAGGCTCCACTGACGAGGCCATCCGGCGCTTGGCCGAGAGGTGCCTAGAAGAGCAAGAGCTCAAGCTGGCGGAGCTCTCCCGCTAGTTTGCCAACATACAAGGCTCCTCCAAGGAGCCAGTGGGCTACGATACCCGACCTCCATTCTCCCAGAAAATCCAAGAGGAACCGATTCCGAGTTGGTTCTGCATGCTTCATGTGGATCCCTACGATGGGGCCACCGACCCCCTGGACCACTTGGAGAGCTATAAAGCTCTTTTGAGAGTCCAGGGGGCGACAGACGCCTTCTTGTGCATCGCCTTCCCGGCCATCCTTCGGAAGGCCGCTCAAGTCTCGTTCACCCATCTCGAGCTCGAAAGCATCGACTCTTTCCAACAGCTAGAAAGGAGGTTTATGGTCTACTTTGACGCCTGACAAAAGGTGCCGCGAGAGGTGGATAGCCTCTTCTCTATCCGGCAGCAAGACCACGAGCTCTTGTGGGACTATGTAACCCACTTCAAAGCTGCCGCCCTGGAGATCTACAGTTTGGACAAGCCCGACGCCAAGCTGGCATTGAAGTGAGGGCTCAAGACCTCCCGCCTAACTTATTCTTTGGTCAAGAAACCGTTGAAAAATACTCTAAACTCCTCCTCCGCATCCACAAGTACATCCGCGCCAAAGAGGCTGACCGTTCCAGGAGAGAACTGGATGAGAAACCCCCGAAGAAGCCGGTCCTAAGAGATGCGCTCAGAACACGAAGACTTGGGCCGCCTGCAGACTTCCGAACGAGATCAAAGCCGAAAGATGGTCCCATTTCCAAGAAGACTTTCACTCCCCTTCTAGCTCCGAGGTCAAAGATTCTTATGGAGATCGAGGGCAAGCACTACTTGCACAGACCTCCCCCACTGAGGCCGTCAAGCAGTCGTGACAAGATGAAGTACTGCCAGTTCCACCGCGATCACGGCCTCGACACTGAGGACTGCCGTAACTTGAGAAGGGAAATCAAAGACCTGATCAAAAAAGGCTACCTCAAAAAGTTCATGAGGAGCGAGGTTCCGACGAATGATCAACCACTTGCGACTCTCCCCCATGTTCCTGCGGTTGACAATCGGCCCACTGAAAAGCCCATGGGCAGATTTCTTGGAGAATAGAGCGTGCATCGAAGAGAGCCCGGGAGGGAGGAGATCTGAAAAATGTACCCCCCTTTGTGAAGGGGAAGGGAAGTGAGGAAGAAAATGTAAACAATGATGCTATCATGATCGAGATGACCATTGCCGAGCATCCTGTAAGATGCATCATGGTTGATAGTGGGAGCTCCATGGATGCACTTTTTTATGATGCTTTTTCTTGGATGAACTTGTCCCCCAATCGACTGAGGCCGGTGCACACTCCTCTCGTGGGTTTCACTAGAGATTCTGTGGAAGTCGAGAGAGAAATTACCCTCCCTGTCACCGCCGGGTCACCACCCCAGTAGAGCACAGTCATGATGACTTTTACCGTCATCAGACTCCCATTGCCATACAATGCTATCCTAGGCCGTCCTGGGTTTAACCTACTTGATGCGGTCATATCTACTAAGAGATTGTTGATGTAATTCCCGACCCCTCATGGTGTAGGGGAGATGAGGGGGGCACCTTAACCTGTCCCGCACTGCTTGCAGGCTGTCCTAGGGGCCCGAAGTGCCGAGCCCGACTCTGACGTCGATGACCTCGATCAAAGGGTGCAGGACCCTAGGGGTGGCCCCGTCGAGCGCCTCCTGATGTATCCTCTTGGCTGGACCCACTGAAGACGGTGCAGGTAGGACCCAACTACCAGAAGATGAACGGGCTCGCTTGTTGAGTTTCCTTCGGGTGAATGTGGATGTGTTCACCTGGACCGTGACAAATATGCCAGGGATTTTCCAAGATATCATCACCCACCAGTTAAAGATCGATCCGAAGTGCTGCCCAGTTTGGCAGAAGAAAAGAAGCTTTGCCTCGGAAAGGCAGAAGGCTATCAACAATGAAGTAGAGAAGCTCCTCATCGCCGGCTTCGTTCGTGAAGTGCAGTATCCTAGGGATGGCGACAAAACCCAAACCTATAGGTACCCAACTCGGTCCGACCCGATTGGGCCGGGTAGTCAACGTTTTGATTGGGTTTGGGTAAAACCCGAATTCTTAACTTTGGATTTGGTCGGGACTGGGTAGATATACACCCGACCCGAACCCGACCCCGACCCGAATTATTTTAATATTTAAATATATATAAATAATTAATATATATTATATTTTTATTTATTTCATAAGTATTAAATTAAATCTTGTTAAATTTTATTTATTTAAGGTAATTTAAATTTATATTTTGAATATAAAACTAAATGCTTTTGAACTAAAAATATAGTTAGATTTTATTTGTTTAATGTATGTATAATTTATAAAATGGTAGATGATTTTAAAGTTGACAAAAATTAAAAAAAAATATTTAATATGATTCAATTGGGCTCGGGACGGATAAACCCGAATTATTCGATACCCGAATTATCCGATACCAGATTGAGATGGATTCGGATAAAAAAATCCAGTCCCGATAGTATTTGGGCCGGGTTTGGATAGTTTATTAAGTATTTGGATTTGGGTTTGGATAGTTATGCACCCGGCCAATTGCCATCCCTATAGTATCCCAGTTGGTTAGCAAATGTAGTCATGGTCAAGAAGAATAACGAAAAGTGGAGGATCTGTGTAGGCTACACCGACCTCAATCATGCTTGTCCAAAAGACAGTTTTTTTCCTTTCAAAGATCGACCAGCTCGTGGACGCCACCTCGGGGCACCACCTTCTCTCATTCATGGATACATTCTTTGGGTACAACCAGATCCGGATGCATCCGGAGGACGAGGAGTACACTGCCTTCATCACGGACCACGGGACGTACTGTTACATGATGATGCCCTTCGGCCTAAAGAATGCTGGCGCCACGTACCAGCGACCGGTCACAAGGTCTTCAAAGATCAAATTGGCCGCAACATGCAGGTGTATGTGGATGACATGCTCGTCATGAGTAGGCCGACCGCGGACCACGTCGACGACCTGGCGGAGACCTTCCGCAACCTTCGCCTTCACCAAATGAAGTTGAACCCGATGAAGTGCGCCTTCGACGAGCAGCAGGAAAATTTCTTGGCTTCATGGTCACCTAGAGAGGGATCGAAGCCAACCCAGAAAATGTCCGGACGATTCTCGACATGGAGCTGCCCACCTCCAAGAAACAAGTCCAGCGACTTACCAGCCGGATAGAAGCCCTGAGCCAATTCATCTCGTGATCTACCGATCATTGCCAACTCTTCTTCAAGGTGCTGCAGAAGATGCATGACTTCACTTGGATGAAGGAGTGCCAGGAGGCCTTCGAAGAGCTGAAGAAGACCCTGGCATCACCACCACTGCTCTCCCGACCAGAGGAGGGAGAAGAGCTCCTCATAGCGGTCACTCCAGAGGCCGTCAGCTCAGTCTTGGTCTGTACATATGAAGGAGGGATCCAGAGGCCCGCGTACTATACAAGCAAGCTTCTCCACGATGCTGAGATCAGGTACTCTCGATCTGAGAAGTTAATTTTTGCACTCATTATGTCTGCCAGCATCTCAGGCCTTACTTCCAAGCACACTCGATCGCGGTTCTGATGAATCAACTACTGAAAGCCATACTAAGCTGCCCCGATACATCCGAATGCCTGGCGAAGTGGGTGCTGAAGCTCAGCGAGTTTGACATCGCCTACTGCCCGGGTCATCCATGAAGGTGCAGGTACTGGCTGACTTCTTGGTTGAGTGTGCAGGCCTGGGCGACGGGCCGGAAGAGAGCCCCCAGAATCAATAGCCAGGACCTGAACCGGAGGGGGACATCTGGGTCTTACATGTGGACGGAGCAACTAACTCTGGCGGAAGTGGAGCTGGACTCATCCTCGCCAATAGCGAAGGAGTCATCGCCGAATGCATGCTCCACTTCCAATTTGCCACCACCAATAATCAGGCGGAATATGAAGCGCTCCTTGCGGGACTGAGAGTCTCTCGCGAACTGGGCGTACCCAGTTTGAAAGTCTTCACCGACTCATAATTGGTGGCCGGGCATGTCTTGGGCGAATTCGAGGCCCGGGACCCTCAAATATCAAAGTACTAGTAGTTGGTACGTGCAAGTGTGGCAAGGTTCAAGCGCTTTAGCATCATCTCCCATATTCCACGTGGAGAGAATGCTCAAGCTAAAGCCCTCTCCCGGCTGGCAACCTTACCGGACTCGTCCCTTGGTCGCGCCTACATCGAGCATCTTCAGATCCCATGCTACGAAGCACCCAGAGAGGTCCAGCAAGTTACCCCGGAGCCTAGTTGGATGGACAAGTATGTCAAGTACATCATCGACGATACCTTGTCCAAAAATCGAATAGAGGCCAGCCTCATCAAAAGGAAGGCCGTGCGCTTTGTAATGATGGATGGACAACTCTACTGACGATCCTACTCCTACCCACTCCTCAAATGTTTAAGACCCTTAGAGGTAGCAATCGTGCTCCAGGAGATGCACAGAGGCCTTTGCAAAAATTACGTGAGGGGCAGAACTTTGGCATACAAGGCTCTTCGCCAGGGATACTACTGGGAAATAATGAGGGAGGATGCAGCTAACTTCATCAAGAGGTGTGACCGCTGCCAACGTCATGCTATCGTGCAATGCCAGCCTGCTGCACCGCTCTCCCAGCTCTCTGCCCCCTAGCCATTCGCCCAATGGGGCATGCACATCCTTGGCCCTTTTTCTCCCGCACTCGGGCAGTGTAAGTTCCTGATAGTTGCCATCGACTACTTCACGAAGTAGATCGAGGCTGAACCGTTAGTCCGAATCATGGAGGCAAACATCAGCAAGTTCTTCTAAAAATCAATCATATACCACTTCGGGCTCCCCCACACAATCATTACCGACAACGGATAGTAGTTCGACAATCGAGAGTTCGAGGAGTTCTGCAATGACCTCGGCATTCGCCATCGCTTCACCTCGGTAGCACACCCTCAGACCAACGGAGAGGCCGAGGTGACTAACCGGACTATCCTTCAAGGACTCCGAACTAGACTGGACCAAGCCAAGGGTAGGTGGGCCGAAGAACTTCCCAGTGTTCTATGGGCATACCACATAACGCCGAGGATAGCCACAGATGAAACGCCATTCAACCTAGTCTTCGGTGCAGAAGCAGTGATCCCGGTGGAACTAAGTCTGCCAACACTGTGAGTGGAGCAGTATGGTGAGGTCGAGAACCCAGCACGGCTCCTGCTTAATCTAGACCTATTTAAAGAGACAAGGGATAAGGCTCGAGTCTGAATGGTAGCCTACCAGCAATGGGTGGCCAGATATTATAACTCCAGGGTGAGGCCGAAGTCCTTCCGCTTGGGAGATCTAGTGCTGCGACAAGCAGAAGCCTCCCAACCTCGAGAGTGCGGCAAGCTCTCTCCGAACTGGGAAGGCCCTTACAGGGTGGTCGAAGCCCTTCCTCACGGGGCCTACTACTTTGCCGAGCTTAATGGGGCACGATTTCTGTGAACTTGGAACACCGCCAACTTAAGAATGTATTACCAATGATGTAAGACCTCCTAATACTAATAATAAAATTCTCTTTAGCATAATGCTTGTCTCTGTCTCGTAGGACTACCATCGCCCAACCTTAGATCAGGTGACCAAAGACGGGGCAGAGGTCCCGCAAGCAATCCGTCGAAAACTCCAGAAGCCCGGAATCTAGTTCGACAAATAAAAATCGAAAACTCTTTAAGCCCAGCACCAAAAACTCTTGAAGCCCGAGAACCAAAGACCAAAAACTCTTTAAGCCCGGCATCGAAAACTCTTGAAGCCCGGGAACCAAAGACCAGAAACTCTTTAAGCCCGGCATCTAATGATCGAAAACCCCGGCACCAGAAACTCATGAAGCCCGGAAACTTAAGGCTGGAAGCCCCGGCAACTGAAGCTCCAGGAGTCCCGCATCGAAGCCTGAAAGCCTCCAAAAACCTGCTTTCTGATCGAGAGTCGAAGTCGAACTTCTAACCAAAGTTACAAACTTGGCTCAGGTAATAAACAGAGGGATCCCAGACCTGCCATCAACCTTAGGCGAGTCCTTGGACTCTCTCAAAGATTACCTCGATTCGGCATAAACAACCGAGTCTAAAGCCCCTGGATTATTCTAAGTCATCACGATGGCTATGGTGTTCCGTGGAGGATCAAAGCTTGAAGTCAGACAAGATCGGAGCAAATGAAATTACAAGTCATGACAAGACATAACAGAAGACAAAAATTTCAAAGATATGAAGGAAGGAGAGAACTTTATTTCTTGTATAGGGTTTTTACAAGTGAAGAGGACCCCGACAGACCAGGCGACCCCAAAAAAACAAAATGAAAAACCCTAGATACAAAATGCAAAATGAAGAACCCGGGGTCACTGGGTTACCGGCTCCCTCCCAGGTCGGCAAGCCTCCGCATCGTCAACTACCGGGACTGTACCGGCATGGTTGCCTGCTCAGCCGGCTGCCCGGCGACCGCTTCCTCAGTCACTCTCGAGGATGCCCCTGGCTCCTCGGGCTACCCCTCGGTGCCACCAATGACAACACCTCCCAGGTCGAGCTCCGGGAAGAGTGAGGCCACCTTCCCTTGGCAAACTTCGAATCCCTTCAAGAATGAGTCCACGGCTGCCTCGTGGACCTTATCCTTGAACTCCTGTGACACCCGAAACTTCAGCATGGCTTCGAGGGCTTCTCTCCTTGCAGCTTCCATCAGCCCTGTGACATACCTTGTCTTTTCATTGGTCGCTGCCAGCTCCGCCAAGATCTCCTCGACCTGGGTCTCGAGGGCCCAAGACCGCCCCTCCAGGCGACTGATCTCCATCGCGGTCTCCTCAGTGTGGCGCTGAGTCAGTATCCTCTCCTCGGAGAGGGATGTCTCAAGATCCTTGGTGTGCCCCTCAGCACGAGCTAGATCTCCTTGAAGGGCTCTGTTGCTCTCCTTCAACTCCTGGCCCCTCTCCATCAGCTCCTTTACATCGGTCGCAAGGTTGGCCAGCCTTTTCTCCTTGTCGGCCTCCCTCTTCGTTGCGCCGGTGAGGAAGTCCCAGAGCAGAAGCACATCAGTCCCGATCTGCATCAAAGAAGAGGTCAGACTTTCTGAAATCCAACTGGAACATTAAAAGGATGCTAGATACTGAGAAAAGCTATGGGAGGATCCCAAGAAAGGCCGCCGAGTAGTCCCTACCTCCCTTTAAGCGGCGGTCCCAAGGTTGGACCGCGTACTCCATCAGCCTCTCTGCCAGGCCCTGATCTCGGATGACGGAGGCATTCCCTGGAATCCCCGCCGGTGTGTGGCAGGGCTAGGAGGATGGCTGCGCTAGAGCATCTTCAGCGTGCGAAGGCATGGGCCGCGGGACCGTCGCCACCGCCACAGCCGCCGCTGGAATGCTGGCCACCATAGCTGTTGGTGAAGGCAGACGTGTCGGTCGCTCCTCTTCCCTCCCCCCGTCGACGTCAATGATCTCCAGGGATGGAATCTATTGCCGAGGTAGACGGGGAGCCGATTCCACCACCCTCTGCTCTGAGGTCGAAGTGGGCCTGGGCCCTCAATCTGTTTCCACTCGGACCCTCTTCGACGTGGTGTCCCGGGCCCCAGCCGAAGCACTTCTCTTACGCGCTGATTCCATCAGATTATCCACCGAGAACTTCATCCCTGGAGAAAGGAAAAGGTCAAACGAAGACCAGCAAAAAAAAAGAAGAGAGAAAAGAGAAAAGAGAGGCATGGAGCCTGACCAATCTCTCGAATCGGGCTAACCCCGGCCTCGAACAAGTTCCGCTCCGAGAGCAAAACCTCGAGAAAGGAAAGTTCATCACTAAGAAATTGGGAGAAGGCTTCCCAGTCAGACGACACTACTTGGGCATTACGGTTCGGGGACCGGTCCGGCTCACTCCAGATCCAATCGACATCCTCGATTGAGGCAAAGAAATATCGATTCTTTCATCCCTTGATGGATGTAGGGAGGTCGAACCGGAGGCACTTGGGTCGAGAAGAAAGATACCACCACCCATCGTCGGTCGAGTGGCATTTCAGGATGAACAAGGCCCTAAACAAAGAAAAACAAGCAACAAACCCGTGGAAATGGCAGAATATAATAAAGCCAAAATGACCCTAATGGCATTAGGGGCCAACTGGGCCGGGACGAGATGAAAGTGGCTGAGAAAGGAAAGAAAAAAGGGATGGAGAGGAAAATGAAGACCGCCGGCGAGGAAGTCTTCGCAGAAAGCGACCCGGCCAGGGCCACTCGAAGTAACCCATTCCCCCGATCTCGGGAGTGAGAGTCGGATGAAATCCGGGACCCTGCACAACTCCCAGATCAAGGAAAGGTCTTCTTCGTTCATCGTCGAGACGAAGCCGGAGGGACCGGAGGAAGTCTCTGCCGCCGGAGGGGCAACGGCAGAGGCAGGAGGAAGGACATGAGCAGAAGAAGGAGCCCTAGGGCTTCTAATGACTATCCCACCAGGATGCAGGCGCCTCTAGACTTCGAGGCAAACTTCATCCTACTCATCGGAAGACGATAGAGTCCTCGACCGAGAGGGGCTTGCCTCGTTCGGGTTGCTAGAGAAATGAGGGTGTCGGCCCAAAGGAGCCATTTGAACAAGAAAGGTTCAAGAAGAAGAAGAAGGGGATGGAAAACCTAAGGAAGGATTCGGTTCACCTAAGACAAAAGAAAGAACTGGAGACGGGGAAAAAGCGAAAGAGGAGAAATGATCACAAGGTACTCACCTGCTCGTTTTGGTGAAGAAAGACAACCTAGGAGAAGAAGAAGGATCCTGCAACCGCCGGCGAGGTATGAGAAAATCAAAAGATCCAGTTTCCGGAAAGTCCCCTCTCTTTTCAAAGCCAGTCGATAGCGGTCGTACAATCCTTTTTCGTCTTCACCATCGAATGAGCACCATGTGTGAAGTCGTTTTATGACGATACTTTGGTTTGCTGAAAACCATCGCGGGTCTAGCACGGCACAATTATGGTCTGTCGAAATTGCGGACGTGGCGCCTGCGCATTGGACATCGAGCATGACATGCGGAGCGGCGACAATCGTGGCAATAATTAAACCGAATTTATGTCCTCCCATGTCATCTTTGCATTAACTCCCCTCATCCAGCCACGACCCTTCGACGGGACTTAGGAGTGGGGACAAATGATGTGTCAAGATCGCTGACGTGGGGTACAGCTCAGATTCAGCTGGTAACCAGACAGGTAGATAGCACCGCGTCAGGTTTCCTTTCGAGCTCCTTCGCCAGGTGACCCCACCGATGGTCGTGCCCATCTCGGTCGGACTCGAGCTCGGTGCCTCCGCTCCTTCACCAGGTGGCTCCCCAAGGATCGAGCCCACCTCGACCAGAGTCGAGCCCTCCTCCGCTCCTTCGCCAGGTGGCTTCCCAAGGGTCGATCCCACCTCGGCCGGACTCCGCTCCTTCGCCAGGTGGTTCCCCAAGGGTCGAGCCCACCTTGGTCGGAGTCGAGCCCACCTCTGCTCCTTCGCCAGGTGGCTCCCCAAGGGTCGAGCCCACCTCGGTCGGAGTCGAGCCCTCCTCCGCTCCTTCGCCAGGTGGCTCTCCAAGGGTCAAGCTCACCTCGACCGGAGTCGAGCCCGCCTCCGCTCCTTCGCCAGGTGGCCTCCCAAGGATCGAGCCCACCTCGGCCGGAGTCGAGCCCTCTTCCGCTCCTTCGCCAGGTGGCTCTCCAAGGATCGAGCTCACCTCGACTAGAGTCAAGCCCTCTCCTTGGAAGCATCGAGAAGAACGAAGGTGCCAGCCCCAAGACCATCGCCGAAGTAGGCGCACATAGTGTGATGCACCCAGTACGGCACCTCAAATTAGCAACGGTGCGCGTAACCTGTTTGCACCAGTTGGAAAGGGGTGCCCCAATCGAGATGTCAGATCCTGTGGCCGACCACCTGAAACTTCCTGAAGGAGAAGACCCCATTCAGGGTCTAAGACCCGAGGGTGGCTGTGCCCAGATCGAGGTTCTGCCTAATTTCTCCCTTCATGACAACACGCAGGGAAAGACATGCTCACAACTTAACTCCTTACTATAAGAGGAAATGATCTCGGGAGAGTGGCCAACGGATACCGTTGACCCCTAAGCCCCTCTAAGGGGAAAAATCGAGGCACTGGAGAAATCGACGATCTAAAAAGATACCAACGGGCGAGAAAGAAGATAAGCAACCGAAAGAGGGCAAACACACGAGATAGCGAGACGAGTGACTTCAAGGCCAGAGGCTCTCAGAGGACACCCGGAGCGAGTCCCGCGAGCACAGTCGCCACAACTCAAGCACCGTCCCTCTCTCATCTTCTCCTACTCAATCTTTATTGAAAACTCCACTAAGTACGGTGACCGAAGTGGGATCCATCTTAGGGAATCTATTTCGCTTTGCCGTCTGCTGACTTGATCATCGGAGTAACCTCGTCGGGATTCCCGATCCGGGTCTCTAACATTGTTTTGTAGATCCAGGAACACCAGGATTCCAAAGTAAAGAGGGCAGACTTCCGGCGCCACTTTGCAGTTGCAGGCCACGACGGTAAGGTCGACAACAATATATATAATAGATGACTATCAAATACCACATGTATCTAATAAATAAGAATATTACATGCAATTATCACATCATATGAGCAAAATCACCGAAGCACAAAATAGTTTTTATATAATAGGTGATCGATGTCTAGAAATTCTTACCTTACTATAGACAAATTAAATATATCCGATATCAGTCCGTACTTGAAACTCGCTCAATGGCCTTCTACTCAGAAGGCTATCTTCTTACAATAATAATTTTAATATTAATAAATAATTATATATCAATTATAAATCCATAATTTTTTACCTGAATTTCATCCATGATCCACCCGCTGATACCTTAACTTCACAAATTTCTTGAAAGAGAACATTTAGATCTCTCCCGTTAAAATATTTATTTATTTATCTTACATTTCTCTTCTCTCTTTCATCTTCTTTCTCCTCTCTCTCTCCTCTTTCTCTCTTCTTTCTCTCTCCTCTTCTTTTTCCTCTTTCTTTCCCTTCTTCCTTTTTCTTTACTTTTCTTTTCTTTTCTTCCTTTTCTTTTTCTTTTCTTTTTTCCTTTTCTTTTCCTTTTCTTTTTTTTTTTTTCCTCTCTTCTTTTCTTTTCTTCCCCTCTCCTCTTCTTCCACTTGGTGGAGACCCTCCCCTTTCCTCTTCCATCCTGTTCATGATGGTGGCGAGATCCTTGGATTAGCTACCGGCAGTGGCTCCGAGGGCAGGGAGACCACTCCGATGGCTACTTCGTCATCGATGATCGGCGGATCAATAGAAAAAGGAAAGCCAAAACAGAGAAAACTGTTATAAATGGAGATTATTTTCCATCCGAAAGCCCCAAAATAGAAGCCCCCCGGTCCACGTACACAGGCCAGGATGCACGCAGGCATGAGCCAGGACGCGGGAAGACGCGGGCACGGGCGCACGAATTTTGGGTTCCATTTCTACGTGGACGAATTTTGGCGCAGCGACATCCAACTGCCCAGAAGTCTTCTACGGAGATTGGGAGTCTAGAGTTTTGTATTTTTTGGGTTCTTGGATGCCGACGAGCCATGTTTCTTGTACTCTATATAAATAGAGGCTGTGAAGGTTTATGATTATTGATGAAAAAAAGATTTTTCGAGAGACTTGTGAGTGAGATTTCAGAGAGAATATCTGAGAGATTTTGTGAGTACCTTCGGGTACATTTGAGAGAAATCCTGAAATCTTTTAAGGAGATTAAAAGAGTTTCTGAGAGAGTGTTTCGAGGGCTTGTACCTGATTCAACTCTTAGTGAAGCATTGTAGATCCTGTGCTGCCGTGGACGTAGCCCAGTTTGGGTGAATCACGTAAAATCCCCGTCTCTCGCTGGTTTTGATTCTTGTTTCTTATATTTTTCTGTTTATTTATTTATTTATTGTTGATTATATCGCAACTGCGTGCTTGGCCGTATTAATAGCGATCATATTAAAGAAATTTTTTGTTCCATTTCTTTTCAAAAACTTTGTTCGGACATCTGACCCGATGCTTCATCGGTCAAAATCCCATGGCGCCCCAACCAAAAAGAAGGAAAGAAGGAGAAGCTGATTTATCTTAATTCCGATGAAGTTCCCACGTCAATTATCAGAGAAATCTCGAATCTCATCGCTAGAATCAATAAACATAGAAGCTCTTCCTCGCCGACATAGATGGTCTTGTGGATAGATGGCTCAAAGGATGAGAGGTCTTTTTATAGGGATCTGGGACTCTCCTATTCTTCGAGGAATTGGAGATGAGAACTCCCATTCCTTGTGGAAAATGGATAAAAGAGAAGAAGATTCGGATCAGGAGTCTTCCTTTCCCCCCACCCATTTGTATTACAGTCCCAGCTTGTTAGAGATGACATGCGTGGATCGATGCATGATAGCTGCTTGCTATTGTTGACAGCTAAAAGATTGGTTGTTTTTGGTTTAAGAAAACAAGTTAATAGGAACTATTGGTTGAAAATAACAACCAATTAAGTAGAAATGCAAGGGTCCAACGTTTTGCGGTCCTTGGTCCACTCAAAAGGCCGTGGAATCCTGACCTGCGTCTACAACACGAGTACGTGAGATACGCCGAATTTGCGCCGACGAGGACGAAGAGGAGTTAGGAGAAGGCGGATCGGGGGAAGGAAGAGGAGAGGGTCTGCTGCTTTAGCGGACTTGCTGGGTTGCTTGTGGATATGCTTCATGGCAGGATCGGACGGAGGGGAGGGGAGCCGGTGCAGGATCTATGCGGGAGATCATACGACAGGTTCTCTGGATGGAGATCTCTCGGGCATTGCCGTGTATCCGCAGAACGTAACAAAAATTGCACTTGATTATAAAGAGTGGAGGCTAGCATCGTTTAACGGCTGACCGCATAGCGCAGTGGATTAGCGCGTCTGACTTCGGATCAGAAGGTCGTGGGTTCGACTCCCACTGTGGTCGTCATTTACTGTAATGATTTTTCTAAAAATGTATTTTACACTTAATTTTACATTTTTTTTTTTTTTTAACTTTATTTTATTGATCCTTCAATTTTATTGTAACGATTTTTCTAAAAATGCATTTTAAGTATACATTAATTTTACTTATTTTCTTTTCTTTGAGTCTTTCGTTTTTAAAACCATGAGTTTTTGACTTTTGACAAAAATCATAAACTAAAAATAAATAATTTTAACTTAACTTTATTGTTCCGTATATTTTAATGTAATGATTTTTCTAAAAATATTTTTTTTTTGATAAAATAGTGTATTCATTCAAGAACGAAGATGAATACAATCCAAAAGATCAGACCATAAAATATCTCGAAGCTATGGAGGAACAGAATACCAATTGGTCCACAAGACCGGACCAGAGTGATTGGCCATATACGAGGCGACCCAGTCAGTCGCTGAGTTCGCCTCTCTATACACATGTCTAACCAAAGAACAAACACAACCCTGCAACAAAAGATGTATGTCTCTGATAATAGGGTGGGAAACAGGCATCGAGGTCCTCCGATCAATCCAGGAAATAACCGTGGTGGAGTCTCCCTCAATAAGTAGACGGTTCATCTGAAGGAAAACACGGGCATATCTGATCCCAGCCCATGCCACCATAAGCTCTGACTGAAGGACCGAGGTGTCCCAGACCAGGATACCCCCGTCGCTAGGAACCCAAGAGAGGAATCCCGAATGATGAAAATAGCAGCTTCACTGTCCTGGCGGAGGCTACCATCGAAACTGATAGTACGAAGGATGGATGAGGGGGTTCCCAAGTGACAAACACCTGACGGGTCGCTACAGGAGTAGACGGGGAACCCCAGGTCTCCAATCTCGAGTCTGTCAATCCCCAATACTCGGTAGCATCAGTCCTGGCTCTCTCCACTAAGAACCTGGGAGAACAAGAAATAGAAGAGAAAATCCGATTGATGCTGGACAACCAAATATGGTAAGCGAGATAAGCGATAAAGGAGAGCTGAAATGAAGCAGAATGATACAGGGAGGAGATGAGCAAGTCCTCGACCTCCTGGGTCTGAGCACCCAAGTCAAGAAAACCTGCCAGTCTCCAAATAGTCGATGCTCTCCTACAAGTAAAAATTGCGTGACTCTGGGTCTCACACTCCACGGCACAGAATGGGCAGTCCGAAGGAATGGAGAGACCCCTAGACGACAGCATATAACGGGTCGAAAGCCGACCCCAGGCATACTTCCATACAAACAGAGCCACTCTGGGATGAACCAGCAAGGACCAGATCCAAGCAAATGAGTGGGGCAACGGGGGCTGAGGCACCACAATCCTCGTCAGGTCAAGATTCGATGCTTTCTGAGAGGCAGAGTGCCGCCAGACCCTTGAGTCAGGGCTGGAATAAACAGGAATAGCAATCGATAGAACTTGGAGGCCAAGGATGTCGCCAAAAATAGAGAGCACAGCTTGGCGATCCCAAGCAATTCGATTAGGGGACATAATATCAGGGATAGAAATAGAGATCGACGTATGCATCGAAATAAAAGTGGGCCACCAACTGAGCGGAATCTCTGAGATCCATGGATCTGCCATAAATCTGATAGAAGCACCATCCCCAATTTCCCAAGATAAATGCGGAATAACAGTAGGGGCTCTCCTGATCATCTCCCTCCAAATAATAGAACAACTCCTAGGAGGTATCGTAGATGCATTGAAATCAGTAGAAATATCACCATACTTGGCTCTCATGAGGGAGGACCATAGACCATTTGGATTAAGAAGGAACCTGATGACATGCCTCAAAAGAAAAGCCTCTCGGCGAGCAAGAAAAGAGGGAATACCCAATCCCCCCAGCCTTAGACTGGCACACCCTGTCCCATCCCAATAATGAATCCTGCGACGAGCGGGCGAGGAATCCCAGAGGAAAGATCGCATCATCAGCTCAATATCGAGGATGACCCGCTTCAGGATGACAGCATTAGTTAACATATACACAAGAAGAGAAGCAAGCACTGCACGAATAAGGGTAATTCTGCTCATGGAAGAGAGAGCTCTACCCTGCCAGCCATCAATCCTCTTACGAACTCCCGCTAGAAGCGGAGCATAGTCAGCCCTAGAAAGTTTGGCTCCAGAGATAGGGATACCCAAATAATGCAAAGCTCCCTGATGGTCGGTAATCCCCAATATGTCACGAACTCTATGATGAGTCCTGATAGAGGTTTTAGGGCTAAAATAATCTCCGGATTTATGCAAGTTGACACTCTGGCCGGAAACATAGCAGTAACCCTCCAAGACTCTCCGGATGCCACGAGCATTGATAATAGAACCCCGATCGAGGAGTAAACAGTCGTTAGCAAATAATAAGTAAGAAATTGGTGGGTTCCAGGAGCAGGAATGTACAGTTGAACAACCGCATTCCGCATAGCTGCAGATAAGGATCTAGAAAGATAATCAGCCAAAATAATAAACAAAGATGGAGAGAGAGGGCAATCTTGTCGAAGACCCAAAGAGGAATGAAAGAATTCTGTAGGAGAGCCATTAACCAGAATAGAAAAGGAGGGGCTAGGAATACAGGCCATAAGCTTGGAGATCCAGTCCGGATGAAATCCAAGATCCAGCAGGGCCCGATGTAAGAAGGTCCAGCTGACCCTATCGTAGGCCCTCTCCATATCTAATTTGATGGCCATTAAACTCCAGCACTTAGGAGCCCGATAAAGGTCATGCATGAATTCCTGGACAATGAGAATATTATCAGAAATACTCCGGGTATGAACAAAAGCCCCTTGCTCTGGGCTAATCAGCTTCGGCAAAATTGCCCTCATCCTATTCATCAGAAGTTTAGCACAAACTTTGTAGAGGGTAGTGCATACGTAATCGGGCAAAAATGAGCCAGCTCGAAAGCATCCTGGTGCTTGGGAATAAGAATAATAAAAGTTTGCTTCCATTCTTGAGGCATCCTCCTAGACTGGAAAAAGGACTGGATAGCATTGAGCAAATCCTAGAGGAGAATATCCCAACAGGATCGAAAGAAGAAAGGGGGAAAACCATCCGGACCCAGAGCTTTGTCTTCCCCCACAGACCAGAGAGCAGATTTAATTTCTTCCTCGGATACCTGAGTCAGGAGCAAAGAATTTTGGAAAGCAGTAACAGGATCCTGAGGAGGCAAGAAAACAAACGAAAGAGGAGTAGGAGTGGGAATAATCCACCTGGAGGAGAAGTTGAACAATTCCTTTCTTATAATAGCATCATCCTAGAACCACCCATCACGATCCGAAAAGAGAGCCCGAATAGTATTGGAATGCCTTCAAATGATAGTAGCCTGGTGAAAGAATTTAGTATTTCTATCACCCTCCTGCAACCATTGAACCCTGGATTTTTGCCTCCAGAGGACCTCCTATCTCGACAACAGGGAATGATGAAGAGAGAGGCAATTACGGAGAGAGTCCATATCAGCATCCGAAAGAAAACCAACCGCGTCCTCCTTTGCCTGCAAAGAATCAATAGAGGCTTCGACAAACTTCAACTGATCATGAAGGTTGCCCAGCTCCACCCTATTCCATCGAAGCAGACGGTGTTTAAGAATAAGCAGCCTCCGAGTAATCCTATAAGGAGCATCATCCCTTACCGGCATCTTCCAAACATCCCGGACGATATCCTTCAGTTTAAGATAGGATAGCCAGAATTTTTCAAATCTGAACGGTGACTGACCCCTGATCTTCTAATCAATTGATAGGAGAATAGGACAATGATCCGAGGCGATCCGCCTAAGATGATGCACCATATGATCGTGGAAGAGTGACAACCAAGACGGCATGGCAAAGAATTTATCGAGTCTTTCCCAAACTCTGGCCGCCCCAGCTCGGTTATTGCACCAAGTGTATCTCGGGCCGAGGAAGCCCAAGTCAATCAATCCATTATTCTGTATAAAATCAGTAAATTCCTTTGAGCCAGTGTCCTGACTAAAGGGTCTGCCACCCCGCTTATCCTCGGGACGTTCGATAACATTAAAGTCTCTAGCAACCACAGAAGGAATTCCCTGATTCATCAGCACCGAAGCCTCTTCCCAGGCAGTTTATCTCACTTTATATGATGTACTAGCATATACGCTACATAGGAGCCAAGTGGGCTGACTAGGTACGGAGACCACAATAGTGACCAATTGCTCAGATCTGTGAAACACATTGACTTTCACCATACCCGAATTCCAGGTGACAATAATGCCCCCAGCCAAACCCTGGGACGGCACCGAATAGAACCCCCAGTCACAGGGAACATGACGCCTAATTCGTTCCACACTAGGACCCGACACCCTCGTCTCCAGCCACACACAAATAGATGGGTTATACAGTTGCATATACCTGTGATAGGTAGAAACAAAGGAGGGCTTTCTCGCCCCCCTAACATTCCAGACTAGAATCTTCATTACAAGATTAAAGCATAGGAGAGCCGGCTCCCTGCCGGTCCCCCTTCCCTTTCCAAGGATACACCCCTTCGTTCTTGCCTACAACACATCTCTTAGACACATCACCTGCTGATAGAACCACAGCAGTGGCCTTCTCTTTCCCCGGGTCAAGCCCTCCCACAATGGATAGGATTTTGGATATTGCATTGCAAACCTCGTCATGGCCCTTCGATTTCCCCAATAGAGCAAAGGAGCTATCTCCCTGTAGCTTCCCCTGCACCCCAGAATGCACAGCCATCCCCCCTGCTACCTTAAGAACCGGCACAGCCCCAGGGTGGTTCTTGGCCAATGGCAGCTGGACATTACCCGCTGGCTGGCCCAACTTGGACTGGATCCCCGGAGACTCAGCATCATCCTTCAGAGCCCCATTGACCGTGCCCCCAGAACTTCCATAACTCCCAATTCCCCAGCATCACCCTGACCCCCCGACAGCCCAACCCCCCTACAGCCCTCCCCTGTTCCCCTTGAGCCGGGGAGATCCCAAAGACAGCCACGGTCCCCTCCCTCCCGCCCTGCCCAACCAAGATACTTATAGCCCCCGGCACCACCTTACCCTTCCCACCACCCTCAATCCCCCCCACCCCAGGATCCACCGAAAGCAGGCCACCCCCCACAGAAGAACCTCCGAACACCCCACCCTTGGCCATGGACTCCCTCACCTCAACACTCTTCCCCTCCACTCTCCTTTATTCCATTTTCCTATCCCCTCTCCTTCCCAAGCTCTCACTGGAAGCCGGCAGCCGAAGCAGCGACGGATTACTAGGAGTATCAACATCCACAGAAGAGATAAGATGACTAACCTATTTTGGAAGAGATGGAATAGACTTCGAAGAGGAGGGGGAAGTAGACCTTGAGGGGCTCCTGTTCCTCTTCAGAGAGACAGTCCCATAGTCGATCATGAGTTGATTATTGTGCCCACCTGCCACCGAAACGAGCTCCATGCAGTCGGCGATCGGTGCGAAGAAACCTCCCCCAGGCTTTAGCCCTCCATCTCCCTCCGAAACGTCCAATGCAGAAGCATCAGGGGAACGCCGCCGGGCTACCTTGGAGGGCTTCTGCCAGCCCTCCGAATCAGGAGGAGAGTTAGGAGATGATGACAGACGGGTCAGAGAAGACCGGGAGGGAGAAGAGGACGAGGCCTCAGAGGAAGACACCGGTCCCTTCCCTTTCTCCCCATTCAGCCCTCCCTTCAAAACTACAGCGGTCGGGCAAGGTCGGACTCTTGCGATTGCAAACCACGAACCGAAGGTATAGTTTCCCTCCACAGCCACTGATTTGGAACCACCCTCCTCAATCACCTTCCTCGGAGCATTGCTTTCCACATGGGGGTTCCCTACAAAGTTGTCCTTGGAAAGACCGATGGCTGAAGCATCACCCGGAGAGCTGCTGTGGGGGAAACTGTAGTCCACCATATGACCAATCCGGTCGCAGCATAAGCAGATCGAAGGGAGGCTTTCAAACACAACCGGAGAGCTGCTGCGGGGGAAACTGCAGTCCACCACAGTATGACCAATCCGGCCGCAGCAGAAGCAGATCGAAGGGAGGCTTTCAAACACAAACTGCTGCCAGAAGAGTGATTCCCTCCCCTGAATCCGAACCCCCGGGAGCAGCGGCTTAGCGACATCAATCTCAACCCGCACCCGGGCAAAACCATGTAAAATTATCGAGAGATAGAGGGGTACCTACCTCCCCCGCTATTGCCATAATCGTCCCTAGCTCCCAGTACTACAGCTGCAGCTCTGGCGGGCACATCCAGACCACCATGTGGGTCACCAGGCATCTTTCCGGAAGAAAGTTCGAGTGCCAAGGAACGAAGGCCATAAGTTGACCAGCTACATTCCACGGACCGGAAGCTAGGACGCGGTCGCAATCCTCCTTGGAGGCTGCTCTCAACACTATATGGTCTTCCCCAACTGGATACACCTCCGGCTCCGTTGGTAGCTGTAGCCTCAGCCAAATGTCCCTAGCCACCCGAGACAGCTGAACCCTGCGACCAAGGCTACCGAAGATGACCGCTACTCCTTCCCATTTCTGCCGGGCGGCATCCACCGAATCTGGCATGACCAGGACCTTCATGAAACTCTGCTAGAGCCTCTCCAGTTCCTCGCCAGTTAGCTTGTACGGAGTCCATACCGAAGGCCAGAGAGGGCCATGGACCATCTCTGCCCACGATCTATCAGCAACCCCTTTAGCATCGGAGTCCGACTAGACTCCCTCATTCGCCTTCAAACCACGAGACATAACGAATGACCACTGAAAAATAAAGAAGAAACCCTAAGCTAAGACGACGGCACGAAACCTAAGCCACTCCAACCACCTCAAGCGCAACTGTCTCTCTTTTTCTAAAAATATTTTTTAAATCTACATTAATTTTACTTTTTCTTTTTTTCTTTTTTTCTTTTTTTTTTTTTTTTTTTTTGAGTCTTTCGTTTTTAAAACCATGAGGTCAACTCCCAATACCATGGCTAAAACAAAATGTACTTTAGTTTTATTTATTCCTCTATCCTTTGTTTTAGCTTTCTATTTCCAGAGAAATTAAATTGCAAATTTTCTTTTGTTAAATTTTTGATTTTCAACAAAAATCATAAACTAAAAATAAATAATGATATATGTTTTTTAAAATTTCCATTTCTATGAGTTTTCCATTTTCTTACTTTTGATCTTCCTTTTTTTGGTGTTTTTACTTGCAAATATATATATATATATGTTTTTATGTTTTTGAGTTTTCAATTTTCCACAGAAATTGTAAAGAAAATAGAAACATTTATTCCGTCGGAGCTATACTGATCTTGCGTCTCACCGGAATCTGAAACTGACATGACCTTTTTTTTTTTTTTTTTTTGATGGCTTTGTTTCATTGAATCCACGCTGCAACATTGCAGCAGGCCTTCAAGTCTCATTACCTTCTCCGGTACATGCATCGATTGATTCTTTAAGGCCAGGAATCAGTGATGCTAGCAGGATTTATGCTACAAAGATAAACACCTAAGACCATCCTAGTAGAAGTACAAAACCACAAACCATTCTGATACGTCAACAATATGCATAGAACTGGACGCAAATTGTTGCAAAGACCACCACCGAGGAAAACAGAGAAGTCAAAAACATGTATTGAAATGGAAGCAATCTGAAAGTTCAGTGCTATCAGAAGTAGGCGTAAGAAGAAAAAAGTTTGCATCACCAGTAAAGCACTACCTTGAACATCAGGAAGCAAAGCTAATCCCACTCGATTTGGGGTCAGCTAGACTGTCCAAGCTGTTATGATACTGTAAAAGATGATTAATATATGACCAAGTAAATGGTGCAATAATTAATATCATATTGTCTAAACTGCTAGTGCTGCAAAGCATTTAAGAGGCAAAAAAATAAACATTACATTTGATAACACATAGACACACCATTCAGCAAGCCTAACATCATCATTAAAAACATAGGAAACACTCGTAAGAACACCGAAAAAGCAGCCCTCTCAATATTCCTACTCTATGCCTTGATTGCATACTTTCTCATTGGAAAATACATCTCCTTCTTCTTCTGTCTTTCTGTCTTCAATGATGCCTGTTCATTAAAACCAACAACTTACAAACTTTTCACTTAAAAATAAAATAATGGGTATGTTTTAAGATCATCACATGTGAATTACATGCAAAACTAAATTGAAATTTTGTCAAAAACATTGCAGTAAATCCTATAACCATACCTTCAAAGAGCTTTCACTATAGAGCATCATGGGTCTACATTCGATTACTAGACGATGATGACCATGATATAGGCAGGTTAATTTAGCTTTCAATCGTAGCAACATAACAGTCGCCATATGCATATTGAGTAGAAATCAACATTGCATAAATTGACACTGAAATTCAGCTCAAAGTTAAAAGCTTGACCAAATCCGGCCACAGCATTTAGTATGAAAAGCATGCTTCCGCTTTTCAGCAACAACCATCTATCTATTAACATATTCAACGGGGGATTAGTAGAAATGTAACGCTTATGATTATATATGGTGTGCACATATCAAACCCCAAGCAGGTGATTACCTTAGTCATGTGATTACCATAGTTACAAATGTAATACTAGCTGCTAGAGCCTCATGGAGTAGTTCCTTTCAAAATTTTCCACTTGATGTCAAATGAGATGTAGGCACCACTTGTTCCAATTCGAAGATTTGGAAAATTCATGATCTTCCAAACTAAGTTAAATAAATTCACCAATATTCTTTTTAAATTTTATGCTCATGCCTGACCTAATATTAGGTGATAAAGCTATAGCTTACATCACATGAGACATTAATTAAAAAAAGAAAAAAACATACTCATGGAAGAAGTTTGTTATACAGAATTTGAAATGAACATGATGCTGATCGACTGCAAACATGTCGTTCATCCACTTTCTGTCCATCCACTTTCCTTAGCAAGTCAAATACCACCTGTCAAGTACTGCCAACAAGAACAAGTTCTTTCCAGCAGTTGTTCAAGATACATTAAGAAATCGGACAAGCATAGCAAGACAAGCTTCAAAGTTGTGAGGCCCAGTTTTTTTTATTTATTTAGGCTGTATTTGGGCTGAAGTCAGCGGCCCTTGTCGACTTCAGTTCAAATTCAATTTGGCTCGGAAGCTCAGATTTTCCGGCGAAGATTTCGGAAAAGCCGGTCGATGCCACCGGGGGGGGGGGGGGGGGGATAAGGGTCTTCCGCGGGTTTAAGGGGGGGAGGGGACCTCGTGAGTCTTCGTTGGATCGAGTTCTCTTTCCTTCGGAGGACGCCGACGTCTCCTTCGCGCATCTCGGCCCTCTTCGGAGCGCTTGCTCCTCTGGTGGCCGCTGCGACCCGAGAACCCACCTCACCGGTAAGTCCTTCTTCCTCGTTTTCCCTTGGAGTACGTTTGGTGTAGGGGTGTTTGACAGGGAGGAGGGGAGAATCCGGCCGATTTATTTCTTTTCCTTTGGAATCGTGAGAAATGGCCGGCGATAGTTGGTCGCCGCCGGTTCCTTCTTCCCTTTCGGCAATCCATTTTGGGCGGTCGATCACGGGGATCGTCACCGTTCCTCCGCTCTCTTGGGGAGGGGGGGGATGTTGGTCGGCCTGTTAACAGAGAGTGATATCTCTGTTAACAGGGGAAGGGATTTAATCCCTGTGCTCTCCGGCAAGCGGTCGGACGACCGTCGTTGGGACCGCCAGTCCCTTCCCTTCCTTCCAGCGACTCTCCCTGGCAGTCGGTTGGGAGGATCGCCGTCGATCCTCCTTGGTTCTTCTCGTGGAACCACGTCTGGGCACTGTGTCCGTGTCCTGGATGCGGTTGGGCCGGGCTTGGTTGAACCAGGCTCTGTTGGGCCGGGCCTATTTCCTGGATGGGGTGGCCCAGTAAAAGCACAATTAGGAAAAATAAATAATAATAATAATAAAAGTGAAAGAAAAAGGAAGGTGGAGAAAGGGAGGAAAGGAACTGTCTGGGGATGTTCCGAGAAATTTAATTTCTATTTAATTTCTTTTTATAGAAATTAATTATATAATTAATAAATAAAATAATTTGTGATACAGGATCGTCATCGCCCTTGGAAAACCGGGTTTAGTGCTTAGTTGGTGGAAAAAGTTATCACTCACCTATATAATTTTTACCATGCATGATTATTTGACTTATTATTGAATTTCACTGCTTATGTTTTTACTGCATACATGTATCTCGACGTGTTATGAAATTTAAACACAGACTAAGATGTAAGAGTCATGGGTTGAGTTGATTTTAGCTGCTTTCTAGTCCGACTATGATCACACGAGGACCTAGACTCCTTTTGGACCTCCAGCGGGGCTATCGCTGGCACATGACCGATAAGCGGTATGTGATACAGGAGTTAGTTGCTTTATTTTAGCACAAGCTGGGATGCATGTTTCTCGTGTGATACTCAGAGCTAATTTTCCTTTTGGGCCTCCAGCGGAACTAACACTGGTACATGATCGATGTGCGGTATGTGACACAGGATCTAGACTCTTTTGGGACGAGCCACGGGTCGATCGAAGCCATAGTCTGAGGGACTAGGTGAGTATGTATGGATGGCCATCCTAAAGTTTGTGTGACGTAGGAAAAATAATAAAAAAGGTTAATAATGAAAAAATAACTAAAATGGCTTCTATTTTATGGCTACTTGCATGCATTGAATTAATTTTTGATTCATGGTAAATTTATATTCGTGACATATGATGACTTACTGAGTTTAAGGAAACTCGTTCCTTTCCTTTGCATTTTTTTTTCAGGACCAGAGGAACATGTGGGCCAGGGATTCAGTCAATGAGGCTTAGAATCTAGTGGACATTGTGATTTTTATGCTTGACATTTAAATAAAGTTAAATTTGTGACCGTTGGTTTTATGAACATTTGAACCTACTTGCCTAGGTGTAAATCTTATGGTTTAATTGCCTACCTAATAAAAATCTTGTGATTACCTGGTTATTCATTTTATTTGAGAATGGTTGGTACAGGCCTTGTATGTCCCTGGAAAGGTTGAACCCAAGAACATACGGCCGTCTGTCGCACATCTGGCCCAAGTCTCTTGGGATTGGGACGTGACAAATTTAGTGGTATCAGAACCAGGCTTGTCTTAAAATCAAGATGATGTAGATAGTGAGAGCAGGATAGAGATAATTAGGACATGTTTAAATTAATTAAAGTACAAGCAAGGTTATATTATTTAACTGACTATCTTTTGTGACATAGGCTTAATGGCTCGAACCCGATCCATGAGGACATCAAATCATAATATCATGCTTCTCGAGCTCATGATACTTCGCAAGCAGCAGGTCCATCTCGGGCTACCAGCACCTTCAGGACTCGTAGCCCATCACCTGATCAGGGCGAGAGTTGAGCAGTTAGTCCTCCTCTGCAACGTGATATGATGACAGCCAATTCTGATGGTCAGGTGGTAGGTCTTATTCAGGTTCTGACCGAACTTGTACAGGAAATGAGGCAGCAGGGAAGTAGGGGTGGTCAATCTTTTAAGATGGATCGAGGGATCACTGAATTTAAGAAGTTGGCACCTCCTACTTTTGAGGGCTCTGTCGAACCTACTGAATCTTTGAAATGGTTGAAAGAAATGGAGAAGGTCTTTGCCAGCATGGACTGCACAGATCGAGAAAAGGTTTGCTTTGCTGCTTATCAATTGCAAGGCGAAGCTTCGGAATGATGGGATGCTGTCAGGAGACAATATGGTAATGAAGAGCCAATTACTTGGGACATCTTTTGTCAAGAGTTTTTGGATATGTATTTTCCAGAAAGTCTCAGATTTGAGAAAGAGAGTGAATTCACAAGACTGATACAAGGAAGCCTGACAGTAGCACAATATGAAGCCAAGTTTATAGAACTGTCCCGCTTTGCTCCGGACTTGGTGGCCACGGATAGTATCAAGGCTCGAAGATTTGAGAAAGGGCTTAAACCCAGGATTCGTGCCGGAGTAAGACCCATGTAGCTGGCTTCGTACCGGGACGTCGTTAGTAAAGCAAAAATTATGGAGCAGGAGATTGATAATATGCAACAGGAAAGAGAACAGCAGTTAAGGAAGAGACCCAGACCTGATGGGCAGCGAGGGAACCAATACTCTGGCAGACAACCTAGACAGAAGGAAAATCAAAGGCAGGATCCAGGTCCTCAGCAGGGTAATGGTCCTCGTTGCAGGAGATGTCAGGGTTTTCATTTGGAGCAGAATTGTCGTTGGTTTTCTGGGGCTTGTTTTAATTGTGGTCAGCAGGGCCACAGAGCTATGGATTGCCCTCGTTCTCAGAATCCCGGGTATCAACGTACCTTCCAGAATACACCGCGACCGCCTGCACCTCCTTCAAATGTACCAGCTTTTATCCAAGGACAACCTTCAGTTTATCGATCTGGTGAGCGCCAGAAGCAGAAGACCCAGGCTCGTGTGTATGCTCTAACTCAGCAAGATGCTCAGGCATCGAATGCTGTGGTGACAGGTAATTTCAAAGATCTTTTCTTTTTAAAGTTGGTTAAATTGAGTTCATATAATTACAAGTTAGAATTTGACTATCTGGTAGGTATCATCAAAGTAGTTTCCTTTTATGCCCGTGTTTTATTTGATTCCGGAGCGACACTCTTTTATTTCAACCGGATTTACTAAGAAGGCTGGTATGAAACCAGTACCTCTAAATTTTGAGATCGGAGTTTCCATTCCAAATGGGAGCATTATCATGGTCAACATGATTTGTCCATCCTGCACCTCAAGCATTGGAAATCATGATTTTTCATCCGATCTAATGATTTTGGAAATGGAGGAGTTTGATATTATCTTGGAAATGGATTGGTTGGCCTCTTATCATGCCACTGTGGACTGTTTCGGGAAGAGAGTAGTTTTCCACCCTCCAGGTCAAGAACCTTTTGGTTTCTCTGGCGGTGAAGGGAAGGCCCCTATTAGAATGGTTACAGCTATGTAAGCTAGCAGGATGCTGAGGCAAGGCTGTGCAGGATATTTGGCCAATGTTATGGACTTCCCGCAGGGAGAGATAAAGTTGGGAAACATTCCGATTGTGAAGGAATTTCCAGAGGTATTTCCGGATGAATTGCCAGGATTGCCTCCTGATAGAGAGGTGGAATTTTCTATTGATTTCATACCCAGTGCAGAACCTGTGTCGAAGGCTCCCTATAGGATGGCACTAGCTGAATTGAAAGAACTTGAACAACTCCAAGATCTACTTGATAAGGGATTTATCAGGCCAAGTGTTTCACCGTGGGGTGCTCCGGTACTTTTTGTCAGGAAGAAGGATGGAAGCTTGAGGTTGTGTATTGATTATCGAGAACTGAACAAGTTGACAATCCGAAATAAGTACCCTCTTCCCAGAATTGATGATCTTTTTGACCAATTGCAAGGTGTTCAGGTGTTTTCAAAAATTGATATATCCAAGACAGCCTTTCGGACTAGATATGGACATTATGAATTTCTGGTGATGCCTTTCGGATTGACGAATGCTCCGACAGCTTTCATGAACATGATGAATAGGATATTCAGATCATATTTGGATCAGTGTGTGGTAGTGTTTATTGATGATATTCTGATATATTCTAAGAACCAAGAAGAGCATGAAGAACATTTGAGGAGAATCTTGCAGATACTAAAAGAGCAAAGGTTGAATGCAAAGCTGAAGAAATGTCAATTCTGGCTTGATAATATTTTTTTCTTGGCCACACAATCTCTAAAGAAGGAATATCTGTTGACCCAGCAAAGATTGAAGCAATTGTTGAATGGAATAGACCAACTAACGTGACTGAAGTCCGTAATTTTCTAGGACTAGCTGGTTATTATCGAAGGTTCATGGAGGGATTTTCCCGTATAGCTTTGCCATTGACCCAGCTAACTCATAAAGGGATTAAATTTGTTTGGTCTGATGACTGTGAGAAAAGCTTCCAAGAGTTGAAGAAGTGCTTGGTGTCAGCTCCTATCCTTACCCTACCATCTGCAAGTAAGAGTTTTACTATTTACAGTGATGCCTCCAGAAAAGGGTTAGGATGTGTTCTTATGCAACATGGGAAGGTGGTGGCCTACGCATCTAGGCAGCTTAAAACACATGAATTGAACTACCCTACTCATGATTTGGAATTAGCTGCCGTAGTTTCTACCTTGAAGATTTGGAGACATTATTTATATGGAGTATCTTGTGAGATTTTTACTGATCATAAAAGTCTTAAATATTTATTTACCTAGAAGGAGTTAAACTTGAGGCAAAGAAGATGGTTGGAGCTGATCAAAGACTATGATCTAAAAATAAGTTATCATCCGGAAAAAGCAAATGTGGTGGCTGATGCATTGAGCAGGAAGGTCGGGGGTAGCTTAGCAACCTTAATCACTTCTCAGGAAGAAATTCTTCAAGACCTTGGAAAGCTGAACTTGAAGATCCAGTTGCATAACTCTAAATTCTCACTTGCTACTCTTAAGATACAATCTACCCTGATTGATAGAATTAAAGCATCTCAGAAAAGTGATTCAGAATTACAAAAGATCAGAAAAAAGATACAATCTGGGGCAATTTCAGAATTTCGAATTCATGAGGATGGATCCCTAAGGTTTCGAAACAGATTGTGTGTTCCAAGGGATGCAAGTTTAAAGAAGAAAATTTTGATTGATGCCCACAACTCCATTTATACTGTTCACCCTGGAAGTACAAAAATGTATAGAGATCTTAAAGAGAACTATTGGTGGAGTGGTATGAAAAGGGAAATAGCCATGTTTGTGGCTCAATGCTTAACTTATCAACAAATAAAGGCGGAGCATCAGAGACCAGCGGGACCTCTACAACTCCTAGCTATTCCAGTATGAAAATGGGAGAATGTCACAATGGACTTTGTTACAGGATTGCCGAGGACTCTCAGAGGATTTGATGCTATTTGGGTTGTTGTAGATCGATTGACAAAGTCAGCTCATTTCTTACCTATCAAAGTCAATTTCTCCATAGAAAGGCTAGCTAAATTATATATTGATGAGATTGTTAGATTACATGGTATTCCTGTATCAATTGTATCTGATAGGGATATTAGATTTGTTTCTCAATTTTGGAGGAGATTGTATCAAGCTATGAAAACAAAGCTGGAGTTTAGTACAGCCTTTCACCGTCAAACAGATGGACAGTCAGAGAGAACAATCCAGACACTGGAAGATATGCTGAGAGCATGTGTTTTTGATTTGAAGGGGTCATGGGATGAACATTTGTCACTGGTAGAATTTGCATATAACAACAGTTATCAAGCAACCATTAAGATGGCACCTTTTGAAGCATTGTATGGGAGATGTAGGACCCCAGTATGTTGGGATGATGTTGGCGAGAGAAAACTTTGGGGACCTGACATTGTGCTGCAGACCTCAGATAAAATTCAAATCATTAGGACGCGACTGCTTATAGCTCAGAGTCGACAAAAGAGTTATGCAGATAATCGAAGAAGAGAACTAAAATTTCAGGTGGGAGATCATGTACTTCTTAAAGTGTCCCCTACTAAAGGAGTCATGAGATTCGGGGTGCGAGGGAAGCTAAGCCCTCGATATGTGGGTCCTTTTGAGATCCTAAAGAAAATTGGAGCTGTGGCTTATCGGCTTGCTTTGCCACCTTCTCTTGCTGGAGTGCATAACGTTTTCCATGTTTCTATGATGAGGAAGTATGTACCTGATCCAAATCATGTAGTTGAATTGGGACCACTTCAATTCAGAGAAGATTTGTCTTATGAGGAGCAACCAGTGAAGGTGGTGGATAGAAAGGAACAAGTCTTGAGGCGATGCATCATTCCTTATGTTAAAGTCCAATAGAGTAATCATTCAAAACGAGAAGCCACTTGGGAGCTGGAAGAAGTCATGAAAGTTAAATATCCTCAACTTTTCCATGATCCAGGTATGCCAATTTCGAGGACGAAATTTTTTTAAGTGGGGAGAATGTGAGGCCCAGTTTTTTTTATTTATTTGGGCTGTATTTGGGCTGAAGTCAGCGGCCCTTGCCGACTTCAGTTCAAATTCAATTTGGCTCGGAAGCTCAGATTTTCCGGCGAAGATTTCGGAAAAGCCAGTCAATGCCGCCGGGGGTGGGGGGGGTTAAGGGTCTTCCGCGGGTTTAAGGGGGGGGGGAGGGGACCTCGTGAGTCTTCGTTGGATCGAGTTCTCTTTCCTTTGGAGGACGCCAGCGTCTCCTTCGCACGTCTCGGCCCTCTTCGGAGCGCTTCCTCCTCCGGTGGTCGCTGCGACCCGAGAACCCACCTTGCCGGTAAGTCCTTCCTCGTTTTCCCTTGGAGTACGTTTGGTGCAGGGGTGTTTGGCGGGGAGGAGAGAATCCGGCCGGTTCATTTCTTTTCCTTTGGAATCGTGAGAAATGGCCGACGATAGTTGGTCGCCGCCGGTTCCTTCTTCCCTTCCGGCAATCCATTCTGGGCGGTCGATCACGGGGATCGTCGCCGTTCCTCCGCTCTCTTGGGGGGGATGTTGGTCGGCCTGTCAACAGAGAGTGATATCTCTGTTAACAGGGGAAAGAATTTAATCCCTGTGCTCTCCGGCAGGCAGTCGGACGACCGTCGTTGGGATCGCCGGTCCCTTCCCTTCCTTCCGACGACTCTCCCTGGCGGTCGGTCGGGAGGATCGCCATCGATCCTCCTTGGTTCTTCTCGTGGAACCACGTCTGGGCACTGTGTCCGTGTCCTGGACGCGGTTGGGCCGGGCTTGGTTGAGCCAGGCTCTGTTGGGCCGGGCCTATTTCCTGGATGGGCCGGCCCAGTAAAAGCACAATTAGGAAAAATAAATAATAATAATAATAATAATAAAAGTGAAAGAAAAAGGAAGGTGGAGGAAGGGAGGAAAGGAACTGTCTAGGGATGTTCCAAGGAATTTAATTTCTATTTAATTTTTTTTATAGGAATTAATTATATAATTAATAAATAAAATAATTTGTGATACAGGATCGTCATCGCCCTTGGAAAACCGGGTTTAGTGCTTAGTTGGTGGAACTGTAAGTTATCACTCACCTATATAATTTTTTCCATGCATGATTATTTGACTTATTATTGAATTTCACTGCTTATGTTTTTACTGCATACATGTATCTCGACGTGTTATGAAATTTAAACACAGACTAAGATGTAAGAGTCATGGGTTGAGTTGATTTTAGCTGCTCTCTAGTCCGACTATGATCACACGAGAACCTAGACTCCTTTTGGACCTCCAGCGAGGCTATCACTGGCACATGATCGATGAGCGGTATGTGACACAGGAGTTAGTTACTTTATTTTAGCACATGCTGGGATACATGTTTCTCGTGTGATACTCAGAGCTAGTTTTCCTTTTGGGCCTCCAGCGAGGCTATCGTTGGTACATGACCGATATGCAGTTTGTGATACAGGATCTGGACTCTTTTAGGATGAGCCACGGACCGATCGTGGCCATAGTCTAAGGGACTAGGTGAGTATGTATGGATGGCCATCCTAAAGTTTGTGTGATGTAGGAAAAATAATAAAGAAGGTTAATAATGGAAAAATAATTGAAATGGCTTCTATTTTATGGCTTCTTGCATGAATTGAGTTAATTTTTGATTCATGGTAAATTTATATTCGTGACATATGATGACTTACTGAGTTTAAGGGAACTCATTCCTTTCCTTTGCATTTTTTTCAGGACCAGAGGGACATGTGGGCCAGGGATTCAGTCAGTGAGGCTTAGGATCTAGTGGACATTGTGATTTTTATGCTTGATATTTAAATAATGTTAAATTTGTGACCGTTGGTTTTATGAACATTTGAACCTACTTGCATAAATCTAATGGCTTAATTGCCTGCCTAATAAAAATCTTGTGATTACCTGGTTATTCATTTTATTTGAGAATGGTTGGTACAGGCCTTGTATGTCCCTGGGAAGGTTGAATCCAAGAACATACGGCCGTCTGTCGCACATCTGGCCCAGGTCTCTTGGGGCTGGGGCGTGACAAAAGTTCACACGCGCACTACACAGTACTTGAACCTGGCATTACCATATGTAAACCTTGGAAAAGGTCAAATCAAAACATGAGGAAGACGTCCATGCCCAACATGGTAGAAGGCAAGAATAACCATCAAAAGCAATTATAGAGAAAAATTAATGAATCATAGTTCTGGAATTTGCAGCCCGATATACATTTCCACTATGTTACCTGGCCAAACCTGCCACCTCATTTGCCGAAGCCAGATGGTTCCTCTTCCTTCAGTGTATTCTGCAAATTATACATGATGGCCCTACACTAACAGGACACCCTCCTTTTCCTTGAGAATTCCCTACACTAAGAGGCTACCCTCTTTTTCCTTTTGAGAGTTGATTCCTTGCTGACTACAGTTAACGATTTTAGACAAGTATTTTTAAGGGGCTTGAAATGGAAATACTAAAATTAGATAGATGATAGATGATATCATGCCTCTTCTTCCAATTCTTCTTAGTTTCTTTGTGATGTTGCAAACAACTTTGCAAATGATTGCTTGTAAGCATCCTTCATAGAGATGAAAGACAGCGAACAACGACAATGACTTAGAGTCCTGACATGCAGACGCGCATAAAGATCAATTAATTTGGTTCTACAGATAAAAATTTAGATACTAACAGACTTTAATATCCGTAAACAGCAAATCTTTTGCATTTCCTACTCCAAGAAAGGGAAGACACAGATCAAGAAAGACGAAAAGATGTTAACATAGCATCACGCTATTATCTCATCCAATTTCTTTCACCCTGAATTATTTTGGGGTTTCCCAAGAGACCAATCCTCGAAAATTAGCTGAAACCATCACAGGTGAAGTGACCGCGTTATTATTAAGGAACCACATCACGAGGAATTCCGGATAGAAATATATGTACATATTGGCCAAAAAGAAAGGGGAGACAAAACAAGTGAGGGAAGAAGTAGAAGACCTGGTGCTTGGTGAGGCGGCGGCGGATGGCGCGGGTCTTCTTGGGGCGGAGATCGAGGGGGATGTACTTCTTGTTCTTGTAGGCGTCCCTGAGCGCAGCCTTCTGCTTCTGCGAGATGACGGTGAGCACCCGAGCGATGGACAGCCGGACCACCTTGATCTTCGATAGCTTGTTGGGGGCGCCGCCGGTGACCTTCGCCACCCGGAGAAGCGACAGCTCCGCCTTCAGGTCGTTCAGCTGGCTCAGCAGCTCCGCCTTCGACTTCCCCCGTAACTCGTGCACCTTGATCCGAGCTGCCACCACGAATACAATATAATTAATTCAACGAGGCAAACACCCAAGAAGACGACGGAACGGATTAAAAATCCACATCGAGATCGAGATGGCCGGCTTCTTACCCATTCTCTTCTCTCGCTCTCTCCGCCTCCGCAACTTCGTCAAGGGAATTAAAAGAGAAACACACCCAAACCCCTCCTCTTCTTATAGTAGAACCCTAGCGCCCCTTGGAAACCCTAAGCAGCTCTTGTTGTGGCCCCGGGGTTTGAGTTTGGAACGAGGTGCAACGCACGCGTCCCTCCTCCTTCGGGAGAAATTATTGCACGCACCTGATCCAAGTGGACAAGGGCAAATCCCGGAGCGTATGCACGGTGGATGACGCGCAATCGGGAATTGATGAAACACAAGGCGTGGTGTGGCGCGTTATCCACCGTGGGATTTTGGACCGTCCTTTAGAACTTGGTCCAAGTAATAATTAGACCCCCAAACGGAGTGCGGTCGATTTTTTTTTTTTTTTTTTCACTAGAATTGGTGTTACGCATGCTGGACTTTGAGAGCCGTGCATAAGAGACGGTGCCTTACCGTTGAATTTTTTTTAAAATAATATTTTTTAATAAAAAATTATCAAAATAGATGATTCAAAAAATATATTTATCGAAATAGATGATTTCGATCGACGTGACGGTCACGAGGCACCTGAATTTATTTTTTTAAAAGACGAATCCAACTTCTTCTTTTAAAAAGATGAATTTCTTATAACCCACCATTATTTTTTTTAAAATTTAATTTTAAATTTGATGTGATGTGAATTTAATTTGATGTGGTATTGAATTCGTTTTTTTTTACTGAAGAGAATTTATTTTTGAATTCGACTTTCCAAAAGTCTATTCAAAATAAAAAAAAATTTCTTTATAATTTTATAAATATTATTATTTTTTTAAATAAAATTAATAAATTTTAATTTTAAATAAATAAATAAATAATAAAAAATTAGTATTAATTAAAATTTTATATATTATTTTTTGATAATATTAATTATTATTTTATTTTAAAATAATATTAATTAAAAATGATATTAATTAACTATATAAAAATAATATTAATTTAAAATTAATAATAAATTAACTAAAAAATAATATTAATTGAAAATAATATAAATTAAAAGATATTATAATAATATATTATAATATATTATATTGTAATAATTATTTTATATACTAAAATATAATAAATATATTATAGTTTTTATATTATATATTATAATTTTTATAATATAGTATAAAAAAATTTAAAAAAATAAAAAATAATCATCATGTTGATACTATTCTGTTGCTAGCCCGGTACCAGTTCGGTCGACAGTCCGGTGTTAGTTCGATCCCTTGCTCAGAGTAGTGGCAGAACCCCGACGACCGGACCGGCGATCGGATCTGTGGCATGACTGGGGCTAGATCGGTGACAGGATCTTGGCAGTTGGACAAGTAGTCGGACCCGAGTGGCCGAATCGACAACCGGACCGGCGACCGGACTGGGGGCCGGATCGGCTGCCAAACCGGGGGCCGCACCGGGGACCCTGGTCCGGCCCCCGGTTTGGCCGTCGGTCCGGCCCCCGGTTTGGCCGTCGGTCCGGCCCCCGGTCTGGCCCCCTGTCCGTCCGCCGGTCCGGCCCCCAGTGCGGCCCCCGGTCCGGCTGCCGGTCGAGGTGTCGGTTCGGCCACCCATGTCCGACTACCTGTCCGATCGCCAAGATCCTGTCACCGGTCTAGTCCCAATCATGCTACAGATCCGATCGCCTGTCCGGTCGTTGGGATCCTGCCACCGCTCCTGAGCAAGGGATCGGACAGGCACTAAGCTGTCGACCGAACTGGTACCGGACTAGCGACCGAATAGTATCGACATAATGTTTTTTATACTATATTATAAAAATTATGATATATAATATAATAAAGTATAATATATTTATTATATTTTAGAATATAAAATAATTATTACAATATAATATATATTATAATATATTATTATAATATCTTTTAATTAATGTTATTTTTTTATTAATTTATTATTAATTTTAAATTAATATTATTTTATATACTTAATTAATATTATTTTTAATTAATATTATCTTAAAATAATATAATAATTAATATTATCAAAAAATAATATATAAAATTAATTATTAAATAAATAAATTTTTTTATTTATTAATACTAATTTTTATTTTTTTTATTTATTTAAATTAAAATTTTAATTTATAATAAAAAAATAAAAATTATAAAAAAAAAAATTTGTTTTGAATTCATCTGTTGGAAAGACGAATTCAAAATTGAATTCGCCTTTCCAAAAAACGAATTCAATATCATATCAAATTAAATTCACATCATATTAAATTTAAAATTAAATTAAAAAAAATAATGATGGGTTACAAGGAATTCGTCTTTTCAAAAGATGAGGTTGGATTCATTTTTCGAAAAGATGAATTAAAAAATAATAATGATGGGTTACAAAAAATTCATTTTTTAAAAAAAATAAAATTAGGTTCGTCTTTCGAAAAGATGAATTCAAGTATCCCATGATCGTCATGTCGGTCAAAAATATCTATTTCGATTAATATATTTTGAGTCACTTATTTTCATAATATATTCCGAAAGAGATGTGCCATACAGTTGCATCCGGAGAGATCGTGCATTCCCGGAACTCTCGATGAACATAGGTTGCCGACATAGCACGCAAGACACTCCGGATTCCCGCGTCTCCACTGTGGGCCCAAAACACACCCAGCTAGGACCTAAGCAAGTTCATCGCGAGGCAGCTACAGGATCTAAGACTAATCGTATCCGACTCGACTGGTTGTCTTTTTTCTTTTCTTTTCGTTTTTTTTTTTTTTTTTTTTAACAGAAGGGGACGCCTCGATCCGCTGTCACCGTAGACACTTCAAATGCTGAAGGGTTTGTCGGACAAGATTCTCAAAAGCATTGAAGAGTTTCTTCGGATGCATACCGTGCGAGCTAATACCGTGCTTGTCGTTCTCGCACAAGTCGGTGGACTGTGTCTACTTGCAAAATCGCACCACCTTTGCCATCCATCAATGGCAGTCAAAAGGCAAGTATGTACCCGCCAATAAAAAAAAAAAAGATCTTCGATTCAGCTCCGTCTCTGTCATTCCCAACCCAAGAGCCATTCCTTTTATTTTACCGGCCGGGAAGTTGGACGCTATGATTAGCTAAAGTTCTTTTCTTTCAGGTGTTCGGACAGACAGCGTTAATCAGGGATTCACAGATCGAGGATGGTAGTGTCGAGTCGAGGCATTGAAAATTGGCCAATCACTTGACAAATAAAAATAAAATAAATAAATAAATAAATAAGAAAATAACAACGAGAATAGATATTTAATAAATTATTTTTAAAAAATATCTATTCCTATTCTCAAGAATATCTATTTACCAACCAAACACTATCTAAGAGAATAAACCAATCTGGGATATCCAGCGTGCCACGGTCTGTCACGACCATGCCATGCTCGATATCTTTAGAACAGACTAGGATATAACAGCCGCCAAGCGAACAGGATGACATAAAGATATGGATGCTACAAGGTGAAATCCAAAAGTGAAAAAATTAAAAGAAACAGATGCAGGAATTGGAAAGATTACAGATTTAACAAAGGTCAAAGGATTGACTTAGCAAATATCGCAACTAATTTTGGCCAGGGAGGCAGGAGTAATGTTAACATTCAATATTCATAAACACATAAACACGAGCTAAACGGATACCCGCTACAAAACTAAAAGAATCCCATTCGTATATTACAAACACATATGGACTTGCATATCTCTATGATACGTGTTTTAGATGCAGGTACATCACACAGTACTAGTACCCCGTTGGCCTCGGTATGGCCTGCCATCCTGTACACAACTGGAGAACCTCTTTCAGAGCTGGTGATGCAGGTTCCATCGTCCAAGCTGGGTAATGCTCATGGGCCCTGAAAACACATTCCACACCAGCATCTTGTAATAAAGAAGGCTGGGCACCATTCAGAAATAGGTCACCTTCAGACCTTATCCATCCAGATGACACCTCTTCTCTATCTCCTGCCTGCACCAACAACAAACAGAATCAATATTTGGGATCCTAATTTCATGACTTCTATGGTACCAGACTTCTTAGAAACTTTTTTCTTTTTCTTGTGATTTATAAGTAGGCAGCTCCCAACTGGTTCATATGTCTGGCACGGCTAAAATATAACTGGGACAATTTACACATCAGCGCAATATGCAAGCATCTCAAATTACAGTCATCCACACATCATGAAACAGTATCCAACAGGTGTTTTTCAAATGACTTGCTAATGATAGACAGATGAATGCATGCCAAGCTCAATAAATACCATTAAAGAGACACAATCCTGAAGAACAATCAGAGCATATGTTGCAGCTGTTAGGTAAATTTGAATGACACATCCCAGAGTTTAAAAATCTTTTCCTCTTAACCCAGTCATTATAGGAAAAGAACAAAAACACTAACAAAGATTTATATACCAAATCAGATAAGCAACCCAAGATATCCCACCTACTCATTCATCTAAACATATTACCTGTCTGAACATCAGAAACGGATATTGCATAGCACTACTAGTCATTGATCTCATCCTTAAAAAGTTCTATAAGATCTCTGACCCATGGGAGTCATAAGACTAGATGACAAGAGCATGCGACCAAGGAGCTAAAAGATAGATCCTTGGTACCAAGGTTTTAATAAAAATAGGCATACATATTGATTGTAGTGAACCGCTTCTGGCTTCAAGTTGACATCATCCCTCCTGGTCTCATCTAACTCGCCACTTACAGATTTAAATAAAACTTCTTGTAATATTGTTTGGGAAAGACCGTTTGAAATGAAGAAAGATTGTGAAAAACATGTTCTAACTCTATTTTTACAGAAAATATACCTTCTCAGGCATGAATTTAAAAACCACCTTCTTCTCTCCTGCTTCATATATATTGCATTGAGAGAGAATCTGGAACAGAACAGAAATGCAAGCAAAGACAATATATCAGACCTTTCGAAGAAAATCAGAACTTCAGAAATTTGTATAAACAAGAAACTTCAAATTTTAGACTCAGAAGGACCTGTGCTTCGACACTGGCACAAACAGCATATATGCCCCAATTTCGGGTATAGTTGTTGTAAAGGTGAACTTTGCCAAATCTAAGCCGGGGATGCCGCTGTCTTGTCCCATCAAAAAAACAATGATGAATTGTCACCCGTATACATCTGTCAGTTATGTGGCTGCTATCTGCTCCAATAAGCATTGTCTTATCATGCATTGAGAAGTGGCACCTGCTTGAAGAATAATATGCAGATCATGAATGCATGCATTATGTTAGACTGAAGAAACACCTTATGACAAATATTAACTATATCAAACATGATCTTTTCAATGCTCATGCAAAAAATATGAAAGAGTAGCTAGAACAAGAAAAAAAAAAAGGGTAATGGGCAAAAAAAGTTTAATTCAGAGTAACATCTTATTAATAACATGCACAATAATTCCTGTTTCAAAGAAGTTTTGTAATGTTATGCTTCCAATTGATAAGCCTATCCTTTTTGTTCACAGTAACATCTTATTAACAGTAGGTAGCTACATCTCCCTACATCTTCTCAAGACTATTCACGTGAAGTCCCCTTTGTCACCAAATCTACATTATTTTCCATATACACAACATGAACAGTAATTCTTGTTTCTAAGAAGTTTTGCAATGTTATGCTTCCAATTGATGCACCTATCCTTTTTGTTGCAGTTGTCATCCCTTCAACGTCAAATTCTGAATAATTTAGAAGATCAATCATGATAACAATCCAAATATAAAGAATCTTTATCAAGGTTAAGAACAGCTGTGCATGATATTTCTTCTGCATGCCTTGCTTAGGTGACACATACTTTGAGTAATAAACACAAGCAAGGCAGCTGCCTCTCACCCATCTCAGAACCATCATATTTTAGAAAAAGATGGGTACAAGTGGTATCAACTTTAGCCTATTCGTTAAGTGTGAAGATCACTTTATCCAAGCAATGATAACTAAAGTTGATTTGTGATGCCCATGATACTACAGATACAAAAATGGAAAAAATTATACCAAAAGCATTTAAAGAGATGAGATCAAGGTAGAGTTATCATATAAGTAAATAGTGAAATAATCTATGCACGTTGAGCTACAGAGGTACATAACATAATATACAGGCTTGTGCAGATTCCTGCAGTAAGCTCTGATTTGCATCTCCTTACCTTGAAACTGTAATATCAGTACTTTCACGGGTGATATCAATTAGTCCATCATCATAATCACGCAGACTGCAACGGTCTATCCAGATATGTCTTGATTTGGGCTTTATCTGAATACCATCAACGTCATGTCCTCGACCACCTTCAAACTCCAGATTACATATTATCACATGTTCGCACTCTTTCAGCTGCAAGCCTTTGCCTTCTAACTTAACCCTCTGTCCTCGACCATCAATTGTCTTATAGGATGATACCCTCAAGTACGATGAAAGGTGGATGGTTCCTGACACTTCGAAAACAATCCACAGGGGTTCCTTTCTACCGCATGCATCACGAAGCGAACCATATCCATCATCTATACAAATAGAAATAGAGGGCATTTAGCATGTGACGATAAACCATGGACAACCAAAGCAGAAGAAAACAAATAGGTATAAAAGATAAGCAATGGGTGCTGTATCTATTGAAGAAAACAACATTACGATATAACTGATTTGTTATAACCGGAATGCATGTCTGCATGCAGTTTAGCATAATCGAGCAATCCAGAGGTTATAACAGCTATTTTTTTTTAATACAATGTCTATTTACCATGAGATTCCTAGTACTAAGAAGGTACACCGATTGATAAATTTTGAGGCACAAAAACTTTCCAAGCACAGGATCAGAAGAATTTCAGCATTAGCCCCAGTATCAAAAGCACGAGCAAGGTCATAAGATTCCGGAATTTATCAATTAACTACAAGACTAAAGACAGGGTGAGATGGTTCTAGATGTAAGCAATACAGATGACCACTTGTCATGATTTGGTAAATACTAGAGTAGATTTAAGAGGTCAAGTCCCAGCTATAGATCATTAACAAAATTAAGGCAACTGAAAAACTTAACACACCATGTTGTTACAAACAAATCCATGCCACAATCTACATGCTAGTAAATTATAATCTCTAAAGTTGCATTTGGTAGCTGGCAATCTATCCAAATTGCCGGCAATTTAAAGGTGCTTCACCACATTACTAAGCTTGGTAAGATTTTTTTGATGCAATCCATATTATCAAGTAATCTGAATTGTCTTTGAAAATGATGGTAATCCATATTACCACATTTTCGGTATTTTTTTAAACAATATTATCATCCCTTTCTCCCTTTTTCTTTCCTTTTGCGCTGCCCCCCTCTTCCTGGCAACCCCTCTACCACCCATCAACGGTGCCCTGCCGCCCCCCCTCCTCCCCAGCTACCCGCCCCCAGCTACCCGCCCCGGTGATCTTTCCCCCATCGCTACCCTCTCCCGTCCTAGCCCTCCTCTCTTTGCCTCCGAGTCCCTGACCACCTCCATTCCGATTACCAGCAATGAGCCGCCCACCTTCGGGTTGGGCACCTTGTGCTTCCCTTCCCTGCCCCCCCGCTGCTCAGCAGCTGTCTCCGATGGGCGCACTAGCATCAATCAGAGCCTCTCCCCAGGCCCAGATCTTCCAGCCGTTCCATAGAAGCTCTCTATCCATCCCCCCATCGTCCTCTTAATTGTTAATGGGCCTGCTACCATCCTTGCAGCTGTTCACTGTAGCACTACATCCTTTGTTTGCTGGTGCCGGCGAGGGAGGAATCGAAGAAGAAGAGAAGAAAAAGAATATATTTTTAATAAATAAATAAAATATAAAAACTTATATTTTTATCAATATAATATAAATTTAATTTAGAGATAGTTTAGAATTTGATTTTATATTATGTAATATTTGTATCAAATATAATAATCTACGTTGCTGGTAATCCACGTTACTAGCAATCCACATTATTGCCCTACATTGCATCAAACACAGCCTAAGTGAAATTTGCATCTCAAAAGTTCCAAAACATGGAGAGTTATAATCTTCTTCTCCAAAGGACCCCAAAGTCAGGTCATCTACCATGATCAGTAACAAAGACCCATAACAAAATGAGACTACTTTGCGCTACATTCTGGGAAGGCTTGCAAACAAGAAGTCTCTTGTTGGAAAGGCTCTCTGGAGGCTAGATAAAGTTTTAGGAGGGCAAAACAGATATGATACTGAAAAATGAAAAGAGCATGAGGTATTTTTTTGCCGAAGAAAAGAATCACCATAAATTCACAAGCCTCAAGGCTTCTCCCAGAGCTCAAGTTTATGCTCTATTCGATAATTGAAAACGTCGTGATTTCGAATGATGGTGTCTAAATATCGATGTAATATTCTTCTACGATTTTATTTTTCGCAAATCCACTATTTTCTTGTTAAAATGTCACCGAGCTAAGTTAACGAATCAAACCACAATAAAAACTTAATCTAGACCCAAATTGGAATAGAGAATTAAAGAAGACAGAGAAAAGGCTTCATGGATAACATTAGAGATCCCAGAGTCCTAGCCCTAGCCCTAATTATAGAAGAAGCCATACCGTCCAAGGACGTGACGTGAAAGACGGATCCATTGAGGCCTCCGATGGCGTGGCGGCCGAAGCCCTCGGCCTGCCCGGCTAGGGCTCGCAGGCTCCCGTCAACGTGGGCGTACGGCAGAGCCGCCATCGTCTCCCCCTTCGCCGAGATCCCGACGCCGCCACCGTCGTTGGAGGGGACCGCCGCCAGGTCTGGAGCTTGGGGTAGGGAAGGAGGGTAGCGAGGTGGAGGAAAATTTGGCGGCGGTAGATTTGCAACGGGTCCAAATGCCGGGGAAGAAGCAGGAGAGCCGTGACGACGATGTTTGCGACGTGCCGACGAGCACCGGCCTCCCATTGGACGCAAAAACCAAGCGTCGACCACGAGGAATCCGGCCACGGCGGTAGCGGCGGAAACTCGGAGGAGGGATCTTAAGTGGGCTTTTGGGTAGCCCGATCCCGTAGCCCGTCCGAAACTTTGAGATTGGAAAAATGAAAATCCAAGTTGACATGCATCGTTTTTTTTTATTAGTTCATGTAGAGCCGAGTTTTGGAAGTTTTGTTTTGTTTTTATTTTTATTTTTATTTTTTTTATTATTATTATGATGGTAGCTCGATTGGTAAAAATTTAATCTCACTTTTTATTGATCATGGATTCGAGATATAATCCTCACGAGTGACTCGATTAAATCTAAACGTGAGTGACTCGATTAAATCTAAATATTTTCTTGGAATATGTGATCAGTGGGGATAGCTACACCGTGATTTAGATACCCCTCTCCTTTTCTTTATCAAAAAAAAAAACTTTATTTGAAAACTTTAGATGAAACTCGGAGGAGGGATCTTAGCTGGGCTTTTGGGTAGCCCGATCCCGTAGCCCGTCCAAAACTTTGAGATTTGGAAAAATGAAAATCCAAGTTAACATGCATTGTTTTTTTTCATTAATCCATGTAGATCCGAGTTTTGAAAGTTTTTTTTTTGAAAATTTTAGGTGGACCAAAATATTGTTTTTTCAAATATTTTTTTCTCTTGGATAATAGAGGGAGTCAAAAACTGTATGATGGGAAATTCATTTTCGCTTCCTTGAATTGGAAAAAAAAGATGACTTCAAAATTGAAAAAGGTGCTGGGAGTCTGATGCTATGCCTTGCCACTTCATGCAATTCCTCCTGCAATCGCTTGCTATCCTCAACCTTTCTCCCGCTCTCTCTCGCCTCATCATCATTCTTCTCATCTCTCTTCAGTACAAAGGTCGTGTCCCCGTTTTTCTTTATCCCTACCAACTGCATATAAATAAGGTAGAATAAAATGATAAATATATACCAAAACAGGATTATGATATTTAGTTCAAAAATTATGACATCCTAGTTCAAAAATTATGACATCCCAAAAGAAAATATGAAACTAAAAGCATTAACTTTTTTTATCAAGACTACCTATCACCTATGACCTGATTATGACTCTCAGGATGCCATAACATAGCAAGGAATAGCAAGGATGGTAAAAGATGATAAATATATCCAAAACAGAATTATGACATTCTAGTTCAAAAATTATGACATCCTAGCTTAAAAATTATGAATCCTTATAGAAAATATAAAACTAAAGGCATTAACCCCTCCTATTAGGACTACCTATCACTTATAGCCTGAATTATGACTCCTAGAATGTCACAGCATGCCAAGGATAGTAAAAGATGATAAATATATGCCAAAATAGGATTATGATATCCTAATTCAAAAACTATGATATCCTAGCTCAAAAATTATGACATCCCAGCAGAAAATATAAAATTAAAGGCCTTAACCCCTCCTACCAGGATTACCTATTACTTGTGGCTTGAATTATAATTCCCAGAATATCATAATATACTACGGATAACAAAATATGATAAATATATGCCAAAACAGGATTATGACATCTTAGTTCAAAAATTATGACATCCTAGCTCAAAAATTACAACATTTCAGTATAAAATATGAAACTAAAGGCCTTAATCTCTCCTATCAGGACTACCTATTACTTGTAACCTGAATTATGACTTTCAGAATGTCATAGCATGCCATGGATAGTAAAATATGATAAATATATACCAAAATAGCATTATGACACCCTAATTCAGAAATTATACACTCTAGTTCAAATATTATGACACCATGTGCAAATTCAAGCTGGGAAAGTTTACATTTTTTATAATGATTAGATAGAATTTATTTTTCATAAAAAAAAAACATGTGCGCATACCACTTAAATTTGTGCAAAAGCATTAAATATCTAGTTTTATACATTATCAGTCATGCATATAATGCCAAGAGGGGTTTGGAAAGGGTTCAAACATGTTCTTCATGCATGTGCACATATCAGAGCATGTTCTTCATGCATGTGCACATATCAGAGAGATATGGCAGCTCTTTTTTATAGTCAAAAGAGGGTCATGTAGTGCATGACTATTTAGGAATTCAGAATGGTCAGATTTATGCAACCGTACCCTAATGTGTAGAGAGGTTGTTTCCATGTTTCAAACCTATGGTATCCAATTTACAATGGAACAATCTAATTGTTGTGCCAAGATTCACTCTCCCTTTTTCTTCACATGTTTCTAAATGGAAAAAGTTGATATGGTCATTTGAGATGTGTATATCACCAAGAGTCCATATGCTTGACTTCTCTGGTTACACTTATTTTTAAATAACTACAGTAACCTAATTATTTTAAGCATCATGTCATAGTACATCATCAGAGAGAAGTTTGATCATAATCTTATTTCAAGTAAACTTTACAAGATTCTTAATCTATACCATAATCAATGATTTTTGGACATCCTTCCCTTGAAAAAAAATATATAGAAACATCAATCTAAGATTTTTTGACTTACAACACATTTTGATACTTGGATGCAATCACAATATAGCACAAGCACAATGATCCATGGCATATGAAGGAGTGTTTTGCTTATTTTAGCTAGAAGCATCCCCACCTGGCACAAATATTGTGTAAGATACTAAAGGGCATTTCATGCAAGGCAAGACACTTCAGCTCTCATCTAGTAGATGTGTGAAACAATATTAACATCCAGTTCCTAGAATTTTGATAAAACTTTACCATGTTTAATCTGTTATAGAAGTGCATTATGCCATATAGTCGAAATATGACCATGTATTTGTATTGTACAAATGTACTTAAATGTGAGGCTTTTGGTATATTCAAGTGTGATGCACTTTTGGCATTGAAAGAAAGTTGATACCCATGATGTTATTCATATCACACTCTACTTTTTTTAGGGATAATGACATTAGTAAGATGAATATGAAAAGGCCTTAAAGTATATATAAGTATTCTTCGAGTATTCATTTTTTTGGTATTTCGAAGTATGAAAGGAAATTGAATAGTAAAAATTTAACTTTATTAGGCATTGTTCTTAATTCAAATATTTGGTGCATATTTTCCATTAGCTTAAGTTTTCTTTTTTGGTAAATAGCATTTGTTTGTTTAACATTATAGGTGAAAGGTTCTTTGAAATTGTTAGAAGTCCATGCCACCTATTGAAGCTATCTACTAGCTTTCAGTAGAATATCTATAGTTTGGATCACCACCTATTTTTATTTTTTAAACATAACTAGATTTACAATGATATACTCTTTTTTCTTCATTCCAGAGCATCGTTGGCTTAATGCTAAAACGGCTCCAAACATTCCATTTGGAGAGATTGACAGGTCAAGATATAAGTAGTTTTCAATGATGAGTAGTGATGTGGCTGGAAGCTGACGTGCTGATGTATAATTCCTGTCAGATGCCATGTCAGAAAGTCCGCCATGATAGACACTCCATCTCGGACTCCTTTGGTCGGGTCGAGCTCTCCCAGATCAACGAGGCGGCCCGTCAAAGCCGAGCTCCATCCTCCACCAGGTCGGCACCCGGGGTGCCTAGGCCGGAGCCGAGTGACCTTCTTCGCCAGATCGAGCCCTTCCGAGGCTGAGCCCTCTGAGTCGGAGTCGAGCTCAGTCTTCCTCCACCAGGTCGAGCCCCTCCGAGGTCGAGCTCTCTAGGCTGGGGTCGCGTGCCGACTTCCTCCACCGGATCGATCCCCTCCGAGGCTGAGACCCCTGGACCGGAGTCGAGCTCAGCCCTCCTCCGCCAGGTCGAGCCCTCCGAGGTCGAGCCCTTCGGGCAGGAGTCGAGACCTCCCTCGCCGGGTCAAGCCCCTCCGAGATCGAGCTCCCTGAGCCGGAGTCGAGCTCAGCCCTCCTCCACCAGGTCGAGCCCTTCGGAGGTCGAGCCTCTCGGATCAGAGCCGAGTCCCAACTCTCCAATACGACAACCAGCTCGGGCGACATCGCTAGCCAGCAAGGGGCGGAGCCACCTCCCCAAGGCACCGGCGAGCAGCCCGAAGGCCGCGAAGAAGCACCTGTCAAGCCATGATGGCTGTCTGCGGCCGCCGCTTACACCAGAAAGACAGGAAGCCCCCTGACCAAGGTGCCGCGCTCTCCACCAACTACCTGCACCACCCGAAAGAGGAAGTCAACCAGGAAATTCGAATCCCGGGAGCGGCAGCCCCTCAATCGAGGCACTGCAAGGCTCCCGGAATGGGACGATCGGAAGGAATGTCAGAGCACATGATAGTCTCCCTTATCACGAATCGGGAAAGACTTCCCGTCCATGACACAGAACACCGCTGCACGCGCCTGACAACATGGAAAAGATTTCAAGGTAGGCGTTCAACGGTCACCTGGACTTAAAAGAACATTCGACACCCCCAAAAAAAGGGGGGAGGTATGCAAGTGCAAACTCAACCACAGAACATCATCCAAGCGAGTAAGGGAGAAGAAGCCTCACAGGAAGGCCAGCCCACCTCAGCTACCACCTCTCCCGACATACTTGCACCTCATTCTCACACCATTCACTCCTCCTAGCATGGAGTCCATCAAGAGGGGCTCGACCAGGAGGATCTATTCTCCTGGGTCGTTACTAACTCCTGTTTTACAGGTCCTGAAGCACGGGCCAACTCCGAGAGGACGAAAGGGACGATCCGACGTCAATAGCAGCTACGGGCCACGACGATCTTGGCGGCAACAAATAGATTCAAAAGGAGAGCTCCTATATTTGAAGTTTTCAACTTCTGAATTCTATTAGTTTTTTCCTCCCCCATGCCCTTTTTGCTTGTTCTCACACCTGTGGTATAAATATCTAAAATATTTGGTGGCAATGTTTTTTGCTTGATCAAGATGATTGATGTTAGTGATGGCATTGTTTCTTTGTGAAGAACTAAAAATTGGCCTTCTAAAAACTGGCTCCCACCTTGTAGAATCTGAGATGCAGGTGCTTATTGAAGCTGTAAGTTTACTTCAACCATAACATGCATTAATTCAGACTTTAACAGTTTAACCTATATCCTGTATAGGTTGGTTGGATTCTAAACTTGCTAAATAAAATATTAAGGTTAAAAGGAGTGCGATGAACCAGACATCAGCAAACAAGATGTTTGTTAGTAAATTATATATGTCAGGGCAGGACTTTTGATAAATATCTAAAATATGTATGCTTGTAGGTATGTCTCTTTGAAAAAAGCAATTGAAATGACAAATGGACATAGATGTATTCATCACCTTTCACATGCTTTTTTATGTTTTTGACAGGCTTATATATGGGAGGGGGGTTGCATGACAACTTGTAATATTATTTTATTTGGCACTAGAAGAAAATTAAATATCAAGATGGATATGTTGGATTTTTGTGTGTTCAAATATATATATATATTTTTTTTAACTCGAAATGAATACCATCAGAGTAATATAACATTTCTTTTTTCGGCAGCAACATAAACAACTTTTCTTCCCTTTCCTTCTTCTTTCTTTTTTGTTTCTTTTTTTTGTCCGGTAAGAAAGGTTAATACCTTTAGTTTCATATTTTCTATAGGGATATCATAATTTTTGAACTAGGATGTCATAATCCTAATTTGGCATATATTTATCATCTCTTACTATGCATGCCATGTTATGATATTCTAGGAATCATAATTTATTTCATATTAATATCTTTAATTTCATATTTTTTACAGGGATATCGTAATTTTTGAACGAATATATCATAGTTTTCGAACTAGAATGTCATAATCCTCTTTTGGTATATATTTATCAATTTTTACCGTCCATGATATATCATGACATTCTGAAAAACATAATTCATATCACAAGTCATAATTCTAAAAATTATTGACAATCACAGTAACCCTGGCAAAGCCCATTCGAGCCGAAGTCGCCGTCCAGCCATCAACAAACATCATGGTACCCACGATAGAGACCGGCTTTAATATTTTTGCAGGTTTCCATAATCCCTCCCAGGGGGAGATTAGAGAGATGACCCCGTATTCGAGCACACCGGACCGAATCTTTTCCGAGTTCGAAGTTTGGTCGCCATCTCTCTGGTGCCAAGATTTGTCCAGCAAGAGACCAAGGCCTCTTATCAAGAACCCCGTTCTTCACGGTTTCAGAGGGAAACTCAAACAACAACAGCCCATTCGAGTGTGGCAAAGCATGAAAATTGCCTTCCACGCTCCACCCTACTTTCATCTCCTTAGAAATAAAATCTGGTGGAAGGCCTCTGCCCAAGAATTTAGCTATTAGTGCATTCTTCCACTGTTAGGTTGAGTGTCGAAGCTCTTCAGCGAAGAAAACCGCAACCTGATTATATCGAGCCTCTAACATTTCAATCTTTAGCTTCAGTTGCTTTGGATGATTTCCACCGAAACCAACGCGCACCTTGGACGACCCATGACCGGGTGCTTGTAGCTCCAAAACCCTTCGGACCACCGTGTTTCAAAGGACAAAAGAATAGGGAACCAGGCAATTTCACCTTTGACGGAGAACAAAAAGTGCAAGCATTGTCAATTAAAAAAATAAAGAAAGGATAAAATTGACATGAATGCGGGTAATATATGTGAAAATATTCCACGTTCTTCTCGGTCCATTAAAAAAAAAAAAACCTCGATCGATCCTGTAAATTCTGTCCAAGAATCCGGATACATAGACCCAAAAGAAGACCCGACCATTTCTAAACCAATGCCAAACTAGGTTCCATCCATGTTCGATCGAAGTCCAGTGGAGTTGACTCCGAGTAAAACTGGACCCGGACCTGACACGATAAAGCACGGTGCAAGTTGTTTGTCGTCTCGTGCGAATTTTCCACGAGAGATTGGGTTATAGAAACGGAAATTTAAAGCAACAGATTTTATTATTATTATTATTTTGCGCTTTTTTCCACTCCGCACCGCCCTCCAATCGCCGCCTTACTGACTGCGCTTCGGCCATGTCCTCCTTTCTGTCGAAGACCCATAGATTCGAAGCCATAGCGTGGGCGATTTGCTTCTAGGATTTCATCCGGTAGTTGAGGAGGACGGCGATGGAGAAGGGTAGCCCCTCTCCCCACTCTTTCGATGCCTAAATTTCCGATTTTTCGAACCAATTTTGATGGTTGTTTTGCTTTGATTTCGATGGAGGTGGAGAGAGGGATCCGGAGATCGGACCGGCGAACTCCAGCCCCGGCCTGAGCCCCAGATCGCCGCTCGCATCGCCGTCACTCCGGGCGGCGTACTCCCCGGCTTTGGTCTTCTCCAGCTCCGCCAAGCGGATGGAGCCGGGCTCTCCTTCGGCGTCCCCGAGGCTCCGGGAGGCGTCCGCCGGCGGGCGGATACTGGGGCTCTCCAACTCTGGGAAGAGGATGGACCAGGGGTCGCCGCCGTCGCCCTCGGCGTCGCCCGCTGCCCCGGTTCTCGTGCTCTCCAATTCCGGGAAGCGGATGGACCAGGCGTCGCCGTCCCTGGTGCTCTCAAATTCTGGGAAAAAGAAGTATGTGAAGCAGGTGACCGGGCGCCACAACGACACCGAGCTCCATTTGGCAGCACAGCGAGGGGATCTGGCGGCTGTGAGGCAGATCCTCGGCGAGATCGATGCACTGCTGACGGGGACGGCCGTCGGGGCGGAATTTGATGCGGAGGTGGCGGAGATTCGGTCGGCGGTGGTAAATGATATCAACTACGTGGACGAGACGGCTTTGTTTATAGCTGCGGAGAAGGGGTTTCTCGATGTGGTCGTCGAGCTACTTAAGTACACTGATCGGGAGAGTCTTGTGAGGAAGAACAGGTCAGGTTATGATGCTCTTCATATCGCTGCGAGAGAAGGGCACCTAGGTGAGTGGAGCTTAGACTGTCTTTGATTCCATTTCTTATTTGTTATGCTGGTCTGAATCCATGCCTTATAGCTTTCACAAGTCACAATAAATCACGACTATAAGGAGATACTTGAGAATTGCAGTACGAAGATAGAGATTTTTGCTATACAACTTATGTTTCAACCTGGGTACCTGATCTTAGGAGGAAAAGACTGAAATTGAGTGGGGTTTAAGACAACTGATTAGAAACACAGAAAAGATGATAATCTATCTCTTAATCAGTGTGTTAGAGTTTTCTTAAAATCTCGAAATTGAATGTCTACTTGCATCTGTTTGTACTTGTTTATAACATTTTGGGATCTATCCCTCTTTCTCCACTAGATGTGGAGCTTGGATGTAATTGATCTATCATATGAATAACAAACTTAACTTGCTTGCTTTTTACCTTTCCATCGCAAATGAATTTTGCTGTCTCTTGCGTGATCTCAAAACCTAAGAATAGGTTCATGTTGAAATTGAATTTTGAATTTTGGTTTAGAAGTTGAAAGATAGGAGCGTCTTGTGCTTCTGTTAGTGAAAGTTGCAAGCAACCACAAATTACTTTTATCAATAAGTTTTCATTAGGAATTTTTATAACATATTTGATGCATGATGTTGTGACAGTTTATACCTTTTTGCAGTTATCTCTAGTCATGTGTATGTTGATGATATTTGTGAGAATAAAAGGCATCTAGTGGTTTATTATGTAAGTGGCAGGTGGTATGTATGACCATGGTCCCAATTTCTCAACTTCTCAATTTGCCAAAACGTTATCTGCAGCTCCCCATTGTCTACTCTGCAGTTATATAAGTTGATCGTTGGCTTCATTTTATTTTATTTTATTTTATTGAAATTGAAATGTAGGCATTCAAATGACAATAGCTTTCTCTTTGTCATCCTTTTGGCATGCTTTAATAATTGTTTTCTTCTCCACCCAATTTTTTTTTTTTTTTTTTCTTCTCTCCCTCCCTCCCTCCCTCTCTCTCTCTATGGTTTGCTGATGATTCCTTCTGTATGAGGTTTGCAAATTTTTTTGGTGTCAAATTTTTGCTTGTCTTTAGCTGATCTTCTAGGTGAACTTAAGATAAACCTGGTTTAGACCAAGTAACCTTCTTCCTTTTCTCTCCTCCATGAATGATTTCACTCTATTTATTATTGGTCCCAAGGGTTCTGAAATTCTTCATTGCTGCTGTCAGATTGTTAAAGGTTAGGAAGCACCATGCTCTTTTAAAGCATATCAAGAACTCTTATGTTTCTTAGGTTATTTAGTTTAATCCTGTGCTTCCGGTTCTGTGGACCAAATATTATGCAGGATGCATTAGCTGACAAGTCTTCACCTCTAAACCTGGATGTTATCCACTTGAAGATAATAGTTATTTGTTAGTTGTTGCCATTGATGGTGTCGGCATGAATGCAGATATTAAATGCATGCAGCAAATACATGCTTTTGGTGATTCACTAAATTTAGAAAAACATTAAATGCTCTGCTTATTTGTAATTGTTAAATTGTTGTCTAAGCAACCTCCCTTCCCTCTTCTCTCCTCTATTTTTTGTTGTTTAAGGTTGACCCTCCATCCCCATCTCTCTGCACTATTTCTTCTTCTTTTTCACATCTGTTACTAACTAGTTATTTGCAGCTATTGTGGAGGTACTTTTGGACCATGACCCAACACTTTGCAGAACATTTGGCCCTTCAAATGCAACTCCCCTTATATCCGCAGCAATAAGAGGTCATACCGAAATAGTGAATCTGTTGCTAGCACATGATGCTAGCTTAATTGAGCTGTCAAAAAGCAATGGGAAAAATGCTCTGCACTTTGCTGCCCGGCAAGGGCATGTTGAAATTGCAAAAGCATTGCTAGAAAAGGATCCACAGCTTGCCAGAAGGACTGATAAGAAGGGGCAAACTGCTTTGCACATGGCAGTGAAGGGAACAAGTACCGCAGTTGTCAAAGCCCTTTTGGATGCTGATCCAGCTATCGTGATGCTACCAGATAGAGCTGGGAACACGGCATTGCATGTTTCTACAAGAAAGAAGAGGGCAGAGGTACTGCTTTTCTTTTTTGGTCATGTTACTCTAACTTTAAATGCATATTCCAAGATTTGCTGCATTCAAGTTTCCTACGTGTTGATGTTCAGACATTAACACCGTCTCTATATTTCCCTTCTCTACATTTCGCTTTAAGTGTTGACACCTTTAAATTAGGCTGGAACTGTAGACTTGAAAGTCTGTTTCAAACTTTACCTTCTTATCAGTTATTTTGCAAGCTAGTGAAGATTACTTAGTTCGAAGCATTGGATAACACTCTGTTGTCAAATTTGTTGGCAATGATTGGTGAATTGGATGGTGGAGTAGTTTTCTTTTGATGGCATTTCTCCATTCTTTCCCCATTTTTTATAAATTAAAGATCTTTTGATCAACTTAATCATCAGTTTTCCTGTTTTCATATTCATTAATTTCTATAAAGCATTTCAGTTTCTTCCTATATCCACTAGTTGTATAACTAAGAATAAACCAGACTAAGCACGGGCTAATGAATATCTCTTGGCCCTCTCACACCATTTGGTGAGTGTGTATGATCTACTTCCAGACATCATGATTAGAACTATCAAATATATCATCTCATTTTGAGGCTTCAGTCCTTTATAGGTTGAGTTGTTTTAACATGGTGGAAGTAGATTCAGTACAGATCACCCATCTTATAATAATTATGAAAAAGAAATCAAGGGTCAAGAAAATTATTTATTTATTTTTAATCCTCTCCCTTATCTTTAGGAAGGGCTATGAATAATATGATCATTATGGGCAAGGTACTTTGGTTCTCATCTGCTTCGTTCTCTATCACTCTTTGCTTATATTTCTGCAAATTTACTTGGGCATGGGGCAGCAAACACTTACAATCTTGAAATTCTGCTATGAAGTTCGTATGTTGAATTGAAATTTTGTGGTTGGTTACCTTGACTTATGTGAAAGTTAGTCCATAATCCTGAGTTGTTTCCACCCCAGCAGCATAAGATTTGCTGGAAAATGCAATTCTTTAAGAAATTATCTCTAAATATGTTCACTGGGGAAACTTGACCCTCTTGATTATGCATATATTTGGTTTATTAACATTCAGTAGTTTAATTTACTGTAAACTAATGACTTAATCGTGCTGAAGATTATTATATATTATGTCAATACAATTCCTGAGTCCATATAAGTGTGAAACCATGGGATATCGAATATTATTTCCTTTATATATTTTTGTGCTTTGCTATAGCCTAAGGATATAGGTGCACCATTATCTTGCATGAGGAGTTGCATTTCTTGTTCTGCTGCTAAATCTAGATTCATACCTCTATTCTTGCAGATAGTTGATGTTCTGTTACTTCTCCCTGACACCAATGTAAATGCATTGACGAGAGACCACAAAACAGCTTTTGACATAGCGGAAGGCCTACCTCTCTCTGAAGAGTCTACTGAAATCAAGGAATCCTTATCTCGCTATGGTGCTGTCAGGGCCAATGATTTAAATCAGCCTCGAGATGAGCTGCGGAAGACCGTGACGGAGATCAAGAACGATGTTCACACACAGCTAGAGCAGACCAGAAAAACCAACAAGAACGTCCATGGGATTGCCAAGGAGCTCAGGAAACTCCATAGGGCAGGCATTAACAATGCGACCAACTCTGTGACAGTGGTTGCTGTGCTCTTTGCCACGGTGGCATTTTCTGCCATCTTTACAGTGCCTGGTGGAACTGAAAATGGTGGATGGGTTGCGGTAGCTGTCCCCAGACCGTCGTTCAAAATATTTTTCATTTTCAATGCCATCGCCCTTTTTACATCCTTGGCCGTGGTGGTGGTGCAGATAACGCTTGTTAGGGGGGAAACAAAAGCAGAGAGACGGGTTGTGGGGGTGATCAACAAGTTGATGTGGCTGGCCTCTGTGTGCACTACGGTTGCATTCATCGCCGCCTCGTACATTGTGGTGGGCCAGCGTTTCCGGTTGGCGGCTGTCCTGGTTACACTAATTGGTGGGGTGATAATGGCTGGAGTTCTGGGGACCATGACCTACTATGTGGTGAGATCAAAGCTTGCCCGTTCTATCAGGAAGAGAGAGAAATCAGCAAGGAGGAGTGGCTCAAATTCATGGCATCATAATTCTGATATTTCTGAATCCGAGGTTGATCGAATCTATGCTATTTGAAGAGAAGGTTTGTAACTCGATATCCTCGGCTGATTCCTTGATCTGTCCAAGAATGGATACCTGCTGAGGCCTGCTATGTAACAATTTATGGATGCTGTATGTTTTCGAAGCTCCTCCATACGTGTAATTATACAACCGGTGGGTGGCCATCATTTTTGTCAGAAAGGTCATGAAATTTGTCGTATCTAATTACACTAAAATGATGTCCATCATAAACTATAAAGACAGCTATTGTTATCAGGCTTTAGAATTAAGTTGATGGGTGTTTATATGTACCATGTTATCATAAGATGGGATCTAATGATGGTTTTGGTCGAGGTTATGCCGTGGATTGTCATTCTTCTTCCCCCATGCTTTTCATAAGTAATCAGGCGAGTTAATGAAATCAATGATCATAAAGGTATTCCATCAAGAAGTAAACCCAGATTTGGTAACATGCCGAATTGAAGTTCAAATCTAGAAGACGAGACCAACGAGAGCTACAGGTCTTGCTGCTTTTCATACAATTTTTTTTTAATACATTTTAAAGTTTAAGAAAGTAAACGATAGAATAAGAGCCAGTGCTGCATGGACATGTGTCTATGTGACCCATCAAAAAAAGAAAAAAAAGAGAGGTAGGGAAATTTATAGAATAAATAATCTTGATCGGTCTGGTTGTACGTGCTTCAAATATTATATATTTATGCAAGAGTGTTTTGTAAATGCAACTCGAGCCCGAGAAAATGAAGGCCCACGTAGGCAACCCAAGAGGGGGGGTGAATTGGGTTTTATAAAACTTTTGTACTATTTAATTGATGAACTAAAGCAAGTATATGCTAATGCAATTCAAGTGCTTGTGTATTTCAAATAAATGCAGCGGAAATAATGAAATAAAAGCATAAGGAGAACAATCACACAAACACAAAGATTTATAGTGGTTCGGTGCCAACCAAGCACCTACATCCACTCCACAAGAACCCTTTCGGAATTCCACTAAGTTTGGTTTTATAACTTAGGCTCACCAACAACCTTTACAACTTGTTTTGTCTTCGGGCTCACAAGTCAAACCCTAGTTGGTTTCAAGGCTCACCAACAACCATCCTTGGTTTTACGGGATAACCAATAACCTAAACAACTTGTTTTGGTTTCGGGCTCACAAGTAAAACCCTAGTTGGTTTCAAGGCTCACCAACAACCACTTTGGTTTTCAAGGCTTACCAAAAACCTCTTTGGTTTTCCAAGGCTCACCAAAAACCTTAAGTAAAACAATGTAAGAGCAAGTATAAAAGAATACAATAAAAGCTTTCTAAAATAAAGCAAATATCTCTTTGAAGCCCATTGAGAGTTGATGAAGATCTTGTCTTCAAGTTGATGAAGCCTTTGATTGATGCTTGAGGATGTGAACTTTGGATGCTCTCTTTGAAACTTGGAAGCTTGAAGACTTGAACCACTCAACTCTTGAATCCTTGAAGAATATTCAAAAATCTCACCAAATGATTACTTCTCCATTTGATTTTTGATGTTTATATAGCCTCCCAACACTTAAATGACCGTTTATAGCCGTTAGGGAGAAAAATATGACCGTTTGGAACCAAGTCGGAGAAGTTTTGCAGCCCAGAAAACTAGTCGTTACTGTTCAAGTGTCGACACTTCACCTTCAGGTGTCGACACTTCAGTTTCAAGTATCGACACTTCATTCTCTAGGTGTCGATATTTCACTTCCAAGTGTCGACACTTCAGCTCCAGGTGTTGACACTTGACTGAAAGTGCTTTCTGAAGTTTTCTGTTTGTCTCAGGCCTTGAGTCGACACTTCACTCTTCAAGTGTCGACACTTGATCCTCAGGTGTCGACACTTCATTTCCAGGTATTGACACTTGCCTGTGCCATTGCTGAAACATCTTCAATTTGAAACTTTAACCTCTTCAAGTCCTTCCATATTAATTCCAAAGTCCATATACTTGATTTTCCATTAATTTAAGAAATTTTTCAACTGAAATACAAACATTTCTTCATTCAACATGGATGAGTACTAAGATATGAGAAATACACTTAAAACACAATTAGTACTCATATATACTTAAACATTTTGTCAATCATCAAAATCAATACCAGAGTCAACAATCTCTCCCTTTTTGATGATGACAAAACCTTTAAGTATATGAATAGGGTAAGCTTAAAAAAGATTAACAATAAGATAAACATGTAAGCTCAAAACAATAAGCACCAAGCTCCCACTCAATATATGATCCAAAAAATCTAAAAATATTTTTCAAAATATGCAAAAATTTCAAATGTTTAAAATTTCTTCTTCTTACTAATTCTTCCCTTTAGATAAAAGCATTTTACATTCTTCTCCCCCTTTTGGACTTTCTTTCATTTCTTAAATGATTTTTCATGTTTATCCAATCTTCCCCTTTTCATACTTAACAATTTTCTTCCTCTTTTTGACATCATGAAAAAAGGTGAAAGGCAATACAAAGTGGGAATGAAGTTGGAAAGAATAGCAAGTAGGTCATCAAAATCAATGCATGAAATCAAATAATTATGATATCAATTGAATATGATACAAATTGAACATGATACCATAGAATGTAAGCACATGCAAGAAATGATTTGATGTATATTATCCATTCGCCTTACTTGTTCATGGGATAAGATCACAGCGGCACCCCTACACGTCATAAGAGAGCCCATTGAATGGGAAGAGAGGGTCTTTAAGCCCTACTTATCTCCTATGACTGGACGGCCATGGTGACTAACCCAATCCGAAGCGGTTACTAGGAATTCTTTTAAAAATAATTTTAATACCAATAGAATATGATACCATTTGAATGTAACTCCCCTCAAAGAATTAGATTTGAAAATAAGAAGAAGGAATATCAGAGCAATATAAGCAAAGCATGATATCAACAAGATATTCAAAGCATCAAATATGATAACAAATATTTGGATGCTCCCCCTGAATGTTATTCCTCCTTTAAAAATATGCATTTATTTCAGGAATAAAACATGAAAGCTTATATATCAAGATTTGAAATTTTTCAAGATATTCATGATTTTCAAAATACAAAGCATTTATATCACTTAAAAATTTTTAGCATGATTTCAAATTCATTTGAAGATGATTTGATATCCATACAAATACTAGAAGTAATAGATATCAAGTCTAGCTACTAGAGCAAGGATTTGTCAATATGCATACATTCTTCTTAAATGTATCCCTTAACTACCAGTTCTATACTTGATTCAAATTAGTTCTAACTTAAGCATAGATGCCAATAATGAAAGTACATAAATCGTAACATTTCACTTGAAATAATTCAGAAACTATATTAATCAAAATCAAGTGAAAATCTAATAATCACAAGTTTGACCATGAGAGCTTGAAATCCATCAACATCAAAATGGTCATAATCACAACAAATGATTATTAGTCTAAGCTTGATTCTAATTAATCAATTAAAATATTTTTCAAATCAATATGCATATTTAAAAGTATTTTTCATGAAATACATTAATCAAAATCAAGTGAAGGTCTTACAATCATAAATTTAATCATGATAGCATGAAATTCATCAACATCAAAAAGTTCATGATCATAGCTAATGATGATAAGTCCAAACTTGATTCTAATTAACTATTTAAAATAATTTTTCAAAGTAATTGATGCAATAAAAATTAATCTACATTTTTAATTATGGAAGGAGATGTTTAGAATTTATCAATATACAAAGTCCTTCCTTTTACCATTTAGTTTAAAATGTAGCTTGTCCACTTCTTTAAATTGTCTTGTACAACCTCTTTTCAATAACTTCCTTTTTTCATGTTGGGTTGCAAGACATTCCTTTTTCTCATTTGCCATGAAGCAAAGATAGGCAACTTCATCATCCGTACTTGAATCTTCGCTATCGCTCCAAGTTGCCATCATTGCCTTGAATTTCTTTTTGGCTTTAAAAGTTATTATCTTCTTTTCTGTATCAGCTTCCACTATCCTTTGCCATAAGTTCAACTCATAGGTCATGAGTGAACCGATAAGCTCCTCCAAAGGTAAGATTTCTACATCTTTAGCTTCTTGAATCGCCGTCACCTTTGGATCCCATGATTTTGGCAAGGATCTAAGAATTTTGTTCACCAAATCAGCATTAATATAGATTTTGCCAAGACTATTCAATTCATTAATAATAGTCATAAATCTAGTATACATATCAGAAATAGATTCATAATGCATTATTTCAAAAATTTCAAAAGAATGTACAAGCAAATTAATTTTAGTATTCTTCACTTGAAGAGTACCCTCATGAGTAACTTCAAGTGTGTCCCATATTTCCTTCGCCGATGTGCATGTAGAGATTCTATTAAATTCATTCAAGTCCAATGCATAATAAAGCAAGTTTATTACTTTAGCATTGATTTCAATTTGTTTAATGTCATATTCATTCCAATCCTCTTCGAGCTTTGGAATGGAAATGCCATTAACCAACATGGAAGGAATATGAGGACCACTAACAATGATTTTCCAAAGATGATAACTAATAGATTGAATATGGATGCGCATGCGAGTTTTCCAAAATGTGTAATTTATGCCATTGAAAAACGGTGTCTAACACTAATACCTACAAGGGTTGCCATGAACTTTAGCTCAAAATCGTTAGATTTTCAAACAGAGCACCTGCTCTGATACCAATTGAAGGCCCACGTAGGCAACCCAAGAGAGGGGGTGAATTGGGTTTTATAAAATTTTTGTACTATTTAATTGATGAACTAAAGCAAGTATATGCTAATGCAATTCAAGTGCTTGTGTATTTCAAATAAATGCAGCGGAAATAATGAAATAAAAGCATAAGGAGAACAATCACACAAACACAAAGATTTATAGTGGTTCGGTGCCAACCAAGCACCTACATCCACTCCTCAAGAATCCCTTGGGAATTTCACTAAGTTTGGTTTTATAACTTAGGCTCACCAACAACCTTTACAACTTGTTTTGTCTTCGGGCTCACAAGTCAAACCCTAGTTGGTTTCAAGGCTCACCAACAACCACCCTTGGTTTTACGGGATAACCAAGAACCTAAACAACTTGTTTTGGCTTCGGGCTCACAAGTAAAATCCTAGTTGGTTTCAAGGCTCACCAACAACCACTTTGGTTTTCAAGGCTTACCAAAAATCTCTTTGATTTTTCAAGGCTCATCAAAAATCTTAAGTAAAACAATGTAAGAGCAAGTATAAAAGAATACAATAAAAGCTTTCTAAAATAAAGCAAATATCTCTTTGAAACCCGTTGAGAGTTGATGAAGATCTTGTCTTCAAGTTGATGAAGCCTTTGATTGATGCTTGAGGATGTGAACTTTGGATGCTCTTTTTGAAACTTGGAAGCTTGAAGGCTTGAACCACTCAACTCTTGAATCCTTGAAGAATATTCAAAAATCTCATCAAAGGATTACTTCTCCATTTGATTTTTGATGTTTATATAGCCTCCCAACATTTAAATGACCGTTTATAGCCGTTAGGGAGGAAAATATGACCGTTTGGAAGCAAGTCGGAGAAGTTCTGTAGCCCAGAAAACTAGCCGTTACTGTTCAAGTGTCGACACTTCATTCTCCAGGTGTCGACACTTCAGCTCCAGGTGTCGACACTTGACTGAAAGTGCTTTCTGAAGTTTTCTGTTTGTCTCAGGCCTTGAATCGACATTTCACTCTTCAAGTGTCGATACTTGATCCTCAGGTGTCGACACTTCATTTCCATGTATCGACACTTACCTGTGCCATTGCTGAAACATCTTCAAATTGAAACTTTAACCTCTTCAAGTCCTTCCATATTAATTCCAAAGCCCATATACTTGATTTTTCATTAATTTAAGGACTTTTTCAACTGAAATACAAGCATTTCTTCATTCAACATGGATGAGTACTAAGATCTGAGAAATATATTTAAAACATAATTAGTACTCATATATACTTAAACATTTTGTCAATCATCAAAATTAAGATCAGAGTCAACGGAAAACTACCAATGTTATTAACAATAGTGTCATCTTACCAAGCCAAAAAATGCATGGTCTTTCTTCACTCATCTAATTTGCATTCTCTATTTAATATTATGTCAATGGACCACATCCTTGCTTTCGAGGTGCACTTAATCTTGAAATGTGTCGTTACAATCAGATCGAAACTATTGCTGTATCGGAATCTTGCTCCCATCATTCAATATCTCTTCTCAGTTCTTTATATCCTCGCATTTTTGCCTTTTGGTTTCTTCAAAGCAAGCTCGAAGAAAATTTAGCAAAGCATATCTCGTATCGCATCTGTCACAGTTTTAGTTGAACTGCATTTGGTCCTCCCCGGTGTTGAATCCCCAAATGATTGGACTGCTTTTGCATTCTCTCTTTCCCAACAACCATGCCGCAAAAGTCGCGGCATGAAGCACGACCAACGAAAGAAAACTTGCACGGGCAATTCCGCCGTGCGCGAACGCGGTTTCTGGAGCAGGACTCGTAATCGAAAGCGAAAAAAATATTCAGGTAAACTTCTACATCGATGTGACCTGTAAACTTCAACGTCGATGAGACCTGAGATGATACGAAACCACTGGCGATCAGGATGTCCATCCAACTCCCCTTCGTCAACACGATCTCTTTGGCTTTACAGAAGGTTACGCGGTGAGTACCCGTCAACACAATGCACGCAAATTTTTTTGATTTTTTTTTTTTAAAAATAATATTTTTTAAAAATATAATTATGAAAATAGATGTTAAATTTAATATTCATCAAAATAGGTATTCGGAACAGAATACGACATCAATTTCGTTTTTTGATAAGACGATTTCCGCCGAAAACACTTTTTGAAAAGATAATTTCCGATTTAATTCGACTTTTTTTTTAATTTTATTTTTTTAATTATCAAAATGCTTCTCGTAATATTTGATTTAATTTCAAAAATATCCTTCGCAATGTTTGATTACGGTCCTTCATAATTTTTTATTTAATTTCTAACGTACCCTTCATAATTTTTTATTTAATTTCGAAAATATCTTTCATGATGTTTAATTTAATTTCGAAAATGTCATTCGTAATGTTTGATTTAATTTCAAAAATGCAAGTCGAGTTGGTTCCTCTTTGAAGAGGATATTTAGAAAATTAAATAAAATCTCTCATAAATGCACCATTAAATGCCTGCATCCCATAAATACTTTTTTTTAATTAAATCTTAATCTAATAAAATTTTAAAAAATAAATAACAAAATTTAAGATAATATAATAAAATATTTAAAATAATACAATAAAATTAAAAATATTTAAAATAATATAATAAATTTATAATATATAAAATATTTAAAATAATATAATAAAATTAAAATATTAAAAATAATATGATAAAATCTAAAATTTTAAAATAATTTTTTAAAAAAATAAAAAAAGTTAATGGTGAAGCCGCATGCACACATGGGACTTTATCTTATTCGTGCACCTCCATTTTTAAAATAAAAAAAATAAAAAATTAAAATATATATAAATAAAGTCATAATAAGTGGAGAAAAAAAGTTGACAAAAAAAAGTGAAAAAAACCGGCATCTATCCAATCCAGTCCGTCACCGGTCCGACCACCAATCCGATCACCGATCACTGATCTGATTGGGTACTGATACCGATTGAACTGGCAACCAGACTGGTATCGGCCTGGTATCGGATTGGCAGCCATATTAGCACCGGGTTGATGGTCGGATTGGCACCGACTCGACAGGTAAATTAGCGACCGGACTGGCAACTAGATCGGCACCGACTAAATTATAAATTTTATATTATGTCTTAAAATATTTATTATATTTATTATATTTTATAATATAATATAGTATTTAAAATATAATATAGTATTTATAATTTAATATATTATAATATATTTATTATATTTATTATATATTATAATGAGTTTTATTTTATAATATTAATATTTTATATTATTATTAAGATGGTAATTTATGATTTTACATCGGGCACCGGTCCGACCGGTCCGGCCGTCGGTCCTGAGCAAAGGATCGGACTGACACTGGACTATCGACCGAACTGGTACCGGGTTGGCGATCGGATGGTATGACCTGGTACCGGTCCTGTCACTGATCCGGTCGCCAAGGTCCGGCCACCGGTCCGGACCACCCGTCCTGCCACCAGTCCGGCCCTCAGTCCTTTCATCGGTCTGATCGTCGATCCGGACTGGTGGTCGGACCCTGTCGGTCGGATCGACCACCGGATCGACCACCGGTGGCTAGATCGACCTGGTGGCTGGACCGACGGTCGAACCAGAGGCAAGATGGGGGGTCGGACCAGTGGCCAGACCTTGGCGGCCGGATCAGTGGCAGGACCGGTACCAGGTCGATACCATTCGGTCGCCAGCCCGGTACCAGTTCGGTCGATAACCCGGTGTCAGTCTGATCCTTGCTCAGGACTGGCGACCGGTGTAAAATCATAAATTACCATCTTAATAATAATATAAAATATTAATATTATAAAATAAAACTTATTATAATATATAATAAATATTATAATAAATATAATATAATATATTAAATTATAAATACTATATTATATTATAAAATATAATAAATATAATAAATATTTTAAGACATAATATAAAATTTATAATTTAGTCGGTGCCGATCTAGTTGCCAATCCGATTGCTAATTTACCTGTCGAGCCGATGCCAGTCCAACCATCAACCCGTGCTAATCTGGCCGCCGGTCCGGTACCAGGCCGATACCTGTCCGGTTGCCAGTTCAATCGGTATCGGTACCCAATCAAATCAGTGATCGGATCGGTAGCTGAACTGGTGACCGGACTGGATTGGATAGATGCGGGTTTTTTTCACTTTTTTTTGTTAACTTTTTTTCTTCACTTATTTTTTTCTCTACTTATTATGACTTTATTTATATATATTTTAATTTTTAATTTTTTATTTAAAAAATGGAGGGACAGGAATAAGATAAAGTCCCACGTGTGCATGCAGCTTCACTCGTAACTTTTTTTTTTATTTTTTTAAATTATTTTAAAATTTTAGATTTTATTATATTATTTTAAATATTTTAAATTGATTATGTTATTTTAAATATTTTTAATTTTGTTATATTATTTTAGATATTTTATTATATTATTTTAAATTTTGTTATTTATTTTTTAAAATTTTATTAGATTAAGATTTAATTAAAAATAGTATTTATAGGGTGCAGGCATTTAATCGTGCATTTATAAGAGATTTTATTTAATTTCCTAAATATCTTTTTGAAGGAAGAATCAACCCAACTAAGAAAGGCATTTTCGAAATTAAATCAAACATTACAAAGAACATTTTGATAATTAAAAATAATAAAATAATAATAAAAAAATTGGCCGGAAATTATCTTTTCAAAGGACGTTTTCGATCGAGAATCGTTTCTCAAAAGTTGAAGTTGATTTCACATTCTTGAAAGACGAAGTTAATTTCATCATGGCCGCCACATCCATCCTAAATATCTATTTTGATAAATATCAAACCTAACACCTATTTTCAAAATTATATTTTTAAAAAATATTATTTAAAAAAAAATCCCAGATTTCTTGATGAATTAACATATAACGGTGAGTGCTTATTTTGTTAGGTATACCATATTGACCGGCATTGCTTTAGATCCATCGACCAAGACGTGGGTTTGTTAATCTTTGGAGATTTAATGACATTAATGTAATATCCGGTAAAATGTAAATGTTAAAACGTTGGGAGATCTTTACATCAACCTAGTTATTGCCACACACCTTTTCTGGTTTAAGGGTTCGTGGCATGGGTAAGTTTTTCGCTTTGCTTCTTAAAACAAATTAATCAGGTCAATCTAGAATAATTCTAAGTAAATTTGAATATTTTTTTTAATAAAAAAATCGATCTAAAATAAGGGCACTCGTGATAATTTGCAAATAAAATATTAAAAAATTTAGTAAGTTGAGATGGTTATCGGCCTCGGATGATATCCGATAAGATTTTTGTGGAATTTGCTATAAATTTTTATACGGCTCCAGAAACTTGACAAGAGTGTAAGCGTTGTTGGAGAGTTTCAAAAACTTCACCAACTCCCTTGCTTGTGCGTGCACGAACGCGCATGAGAGCTTTGCCTCCGCGTGACCATTCTGAATGGAAGCTGCCATCGTCTTTTTTTTATACGTTCTGAGCATTTGAGAGTTATATTTTTTTTAAAATTTTAAAAAAATTTTGAGCCTATAAATACATCTTCTTCTTCTAGTTTTTAACATATCCAAAATTTTTAATTCTTCCTCTTATATATTCTCTTTCAAAAATTTTTAAAATTCACTCTCTCACCTGTATTTTTTATTTTGATAATTCGAATTGAATATGAACTTATCGACATTCATTCGAGATCGTACCATCAGCGAACGTTGGAGTATTAGCTTCCGAATTATATCTTGGAGGAGAGTATATAGTTCAATCATTCTTCGCACGAGAAGGGGGGGCAAATCCTTTTTAGGACGATGATTTCATCCACCTTGTAAGCCAAGCTTTCAAACTTCATTCTGTTTTGATTTTTTAATTACTTTCCACGGTAAAATATTCTGCCACGCACCACAAAAATTATTTTTTAAATATTTTTAAATTATATAAATACATATTTATTTTCCATACATTACAACTAATAATTTAAAGGAGATTTGAAAATATTTTATAATGCATGCACATAAATATAATTATTTATACTTAATTATATTTTATTTAACTTGCATATTTTATATTCATATATATTATAATAATAATAAAATTATAATTACCTTTTTTGGGTTATTTATAGCACCATATCTATTCCTTTTATATTGTACAAAATTAATTAAAGATTTCTACTAAACTTGTACCACAGCATATAAATAAATTTTTAAAAAACTATACATACAAATTAATCAAAGCCTATAGGATTCAGAAATAAATAAGTTAAACAAAAATCTTAACAAATCATAGGTTCGATCATATTGGTGATTGATGTGGCTGGATCACTGACGTGGGGTGGGCAAATTGACGTGGAGTCCCCATCAGATGCCACGCTGGATTTTCAACATGGGCCCCTTCGCCGGGCTGAGCTCCCCCATAACAACGAGTTCGCCCGTCGAAGTCGAGCTCCGTCCTCCGCCAGGTCGGTCCCCACCAGGTCGGGACGCCTAGGCCGGAGCCGAGTATAAGTCACCACCCAAGGCGGGCCCCTTAGGATCGGGTCCCATGGTCAGGAGTCGAGCTCAAGTCTCCTCCGCCACGAGGAGCCCCTTCGAGGTCAGATCCCTTGGGCTGGGCGGCACCCCGCCCACCTCCATCAGGTCGAGCTCGTCCGAAGCCGAGTTTCGCTGGTCCGGAGTCGAGTTCAGCCCTCCTCTGCCCAGCTGAGCCGCCTCGAGGCGAGCCCCTCGAAGTTGGGCCTAGCTGAGCTCGCTCCGAGAAACTCATTTTTGCACTAATCATGTCTGAGCACCTCAGGCCCTATTTCCAAGCGCATCTCATCGCGGTTGTGACCGATCAGTCGCTGAGGACCATACTAGGCCGCCCCGAAATCTCCGGGAGACTGGCTAAATGGTCCCTGATGCTGAGCAAGTTCGACATCGCGTACCGACCAAGGTCATCATAGAAGGCCCAAGTCCTAGCCGACTTTGTGGTCGAATGTACAGGGCACCCGGAGAAGCCAGAGCGGATGGCCCCGGAGAGCCAAGCTGAGCCCAGACCATGGGAGGACCCTTGGATCCTCCACGTTGATGGTGCCTCCAATTCTGACGGAAGCGGAGCAGGCCTCATCCAAGCCAATTCAAACGGAGCGGTGACGGAATATGCTCTCCGCTTCAAGTTCGCCGCCACGAACAACCAGGCGGAGTATGAAGCACTCCTCGTGGGCCTAAAGGTATCCCGCGAGCCGGGCGTGCAAAGCCTGAAGGTTTTCACTGACTCCCAACTAGATGCCAGACAAGTTTCCAGAGAGTACGAGGCCCAAGATCCCTAGATGGTGAAGTACCTGGAGAGGGTTTGTTCGAGCATGGCAGGCTTCCATTACTTCCGCATTTTCCACATCCCTCACGAAAAAAATGCTTGTACGGATGCACTGTCGAGGCTCGCAATTTTACCGGACTCATCGCTGGGGCGCACCTACATCAAGTATCTTGAGAATCCAAGCTACGAAAGTCCAGAGGAGGTGCAACAAGTAGCTAGCGAGCCGAGCTAAATGGACAGGTACATCAAGTACATCCAGGAGGGCTCCTACCAGAGGACCGCAAAGAAGCCGGCCTCATCAGAAGGAAGGCCACCCATTTTGTTCTAATGGACGGTCAGCTCTACCGCCGATCTTACTCCTACCCACTTATGAAGTGCCTCAGGCCCATGGAGGTGGCCTTCGTGCTCCGAGAGATACACGAGGGCCTCTATGGGAACCATATAGGGGGGAGGACTCTGGCGTACAAGGCTCTTCGCTAGGGATACTTCTGGGAGATGATGAGGGAAGACACTGCCGACTTCATCAAGAAGTGTGATAAATGCCAATGCCATTCCTACATACAGCGCCTGCCGGCGGCACCGATCTCCCAACTATCGTCCCACTGGCCCTTCGCACAGTGGGGGATGGACATCCTGAGACCGTTTCCCACCGTACTAGGGCAACGGAAGTTCCTGCTAGTGGTAATTGACTACTTCACCAAGTGGGTCGAAGTGGAGCCGCTGGCTCGAATCACAGAAGCCAATGTTTGACAATTCTTCTGCAAGTCTGTTATCTGCCGCTTTGGACTCTCCATTTACATCATCATCGACAACGGGTGATAGTTTGACAACCAGGAGTTCGAAGGGTTCTACACCGAGCACGGCATCCAACACCGGTTCACCTAGGTAGCTCACCCCCAGACAAATGGGGAAGCTGAGGTGACTAATCGGACCATCTTTCAAGGACTTCGCACCAGGTTGGATCAAGCCAAGGACAGATGGGTAGAAGAACTTCCAAGCATCCTATGGGCCTACCACACAATGCCCAGGACGGCAATGGGCAAAACATCCTTCAACCTCATCTTCGGCATTGAGGCAGTAATCCCGATCGAGCTCAGCGTGCCCACGCTGCGGTTGAAGCAGTATGATGAGGCGTAGAATTCGGCGCACCTCCTGCTTAATTTAGACCTCCTAGAAGAAATAAGGGACAAAGCCTGGCTTCGAATGATGGCATATCGGCAACGAGTTGCCCGATATTACAATGCACGACCGAAGCTAAAGACTTTCCGACCTGGCAACCTGGTGCTGCGCCGGGCTGAAGCATCTCAATCCCGGGAGTGCGGCAAGCTCTCGCCAAACTGGGAAGGCCCTTATAAAGTGACCGAGGCCCTCTCACACGGGGCCTACTATCTCGATGACCTGGATGGTGCTAGGTTCTCCCGAACATGGAATGCCTGTAATTTGAGGAGATACTATCAGTAGTGTAGGTTTTTCCTCCATTAAAAATAAAGACTTTCCTTTGCACAACGGGTTATTTGCCTTGCAGGAATGTCGCTATTCGGGGCCCAGCTCTCCAAGAGGCCTGCCTCGAGCCTAGCTTCATGGCACCAAGCAGTCCGGGACCCAGCTCTCCGGAAGAAAAAGCCCTGAGCCACTGTTCTCAGGCACTCAAGCCCGGAGCCACTGTTCTTCGGCACCAAAGCCTCGAGCCTAGCTCCAAGGCATACAAGCCCTGATCCACTATTCTCAGGCACTCAAGCCCGGATCCCACGTCCCTCCGGCACCAAAGATCGGGCCATGCTCCGGCACTGGCGAGCCTGGCTCCCTGGCATCAAAGCCCGGAAAGATGTCTTCCGGCACCAGGTCTCAGAGTCCAAAGTCGGGACCTCAGCCTCGAGCCTAGCTCCAAGGCATACAAGCCCTGACCCACTGTTCTCAGGCACTCAAGCTTGGAGCCACCGTTCTCCGGCACCAAAGCCTCGAGCCCAGCTCCAAGGCATTTAAGATCTGGAGCCCAGCTCTCCGGCCAGCACGTCTTCGAGCCCAGCTTTAAGACGACAATACCTGAGCCTTGTCCTCAGGCGACCAAGATCTGGAGCCCAGCTCTCCAGCCAGCACGTCTTCGAGCCCAGCTCCAAGATGATAACTCATGAGTCATGAGCCTTGTCCTCAGGCGACCAAGACCGGGAGCCCCGCTTTCTGGCCAGCACATCTTCGAGCCCAGCTCCTAGACGACAACACCTGAGCCTTGTCCTCAGGCGACCAAGACCTGGAGCCTCGCTCTCTAGCCAGCACGTCTTCGAGCCCAGCTCCTAGACGACAACACCTGAGCCTTGTCCTCAGGCGACTAAGACCCGGAGCCCAGCTCTACGGCCAGCACGTCTTCGAGCCCAGCTCCTAGACGACAACACCTGAGCCTTGTCCTCAAGCGATCAAGACCCTGAGCCCCGCTCTCCGACCAGCACGTCTTCGAGCCCAACTCCTAGACGATAACACCTGAGCCTTGTCCTCAGGCGACCAAGACCCGGAGCCCAGCTCTCCGGCCAACACGTCTTCGAGCCTAGCTCCAAGACGACAACACTTGAGCCTTGTCCTCAGGCGACCAAGACCCGGAGCCCCGCTCTCCGGCCAGCACATCTTCGAGCCCAGCTCCTAGATGACAACACTTGAGCCTTGTCCTCAGGCAACCAAGACCCGGAGCCCAGCTCTCCGGCCAGCACGTCTTTGAGCCCAGCTCCAAAATGATAACTCCTGAGCCTTGTCCTCAGGCGACCAAGACCCAGAGCCCCGCTCTCTGGCCAGCATGTCTTCGAGCCCAGCTCCAAGACGACAACACCTAAGCCTTGTCCTCACGCGAGCAAGAGCCGGAGCCCAGCTCTTCGGCCAGCACGTCTTCAAGCCTAGCTCCAATATGACAACTCCCGAGCCTTGTCCTCAGGCGACCAAGATCCGAAGCCACTATTCTCCGGCATCAAAGCCTTGAGCCTAGCTCCAAGGCATTCAAGACCCGGAGCCCAGCTCTCCGACCAATATGTCCTCGAGCCCAGCTCCAAGACTGTGAGACTCGAGCCCATACAAGATGGTGCTCCCCTCTCCAACCTCCCCGCACTAAAAGAAAAAAGAGTTGAGAAAAGAGAGAAGAGGAGGAGAGGGGAGAAAGCATTCACACAACAAAAAAGGAAAGAGTTGTACTAATTGAAATATTTTTCATTACTTAAAAAAAGAGGTATTACACTATCTCCCGGGCCCTGACAAGCCAGGCAGCCCGATCCAACAAAAAGGAAAAAAATTACAGGGGGTCCTACTTTATTGAGCCGGCTCTTTCCCTGGGCGGTGCACGACTGTGACTTCCCCCTCCTCCACCTCTACTGCGGGGGCACCTTCCTGGGAGGCCTTCGCCGGGGGGACTTGTTCAGTTGCTGGTGCCGCCGGGGCCAACTCAGCTACCTCTGCCCACCGCCCTGGATCAGCTGTCGTCATCGCCGAGGTCGACTCGACACGGCCTGGCATCGATGAGGCCGCCTCCGGGAGGGGCCCAACTAGAGCGACTCCCTACCCCACTGCAGCTGGCACCGGAGTTGGAGCCTTCTTTCCAGGGGTCTGGAGTGCGGCAACCGCTCCTTGGAAAGGATCCCCTGCAACTGGGAGCGGCAATAGGCGAACCCCTTGGCAAAGGAGTCCGTCGCCGCCTCCTTGAAATCCTTTATGTACTCAGGGGAGGCCTTGAAATTGGCCACCGCATTGGCGACCTCCTTCCTTGCGGCCTCCACCCAGTGGCTTGCCTCGGCCAGCTGCTCTCCCGCGCGCTCGGCCTAGCGGATCGCCACCGCCATCCCCTTATCGACGGTCTCAGTAGAATGGGGGGCGGCGGCAACCTTCTCCTCCGCCTCCGCGGCCCTCTTCTCGGCGGCCGCTACCTTCTTCTCGATGGAGACGACCCTTTTCCTTGCCTCCTCCGACTCGACTCGGAGCTCCTTCAACCGGGTCCACTTCGTCTTAAGCTGTCCCTCAAGCTCCTTCCTGATCCTTGTGGTGTCGGCGACCTCGGCCATGAGGCTCTTAACCTTCAAGTTAGCCTCCCAGGTCTCCTCGTCCTTCCGACCCGCCTCGGTCCTCAGGGACTCGAGCTCCGCCTGCCGCTCCCTGTCCCTCTTGGCCCAGTTACGGCAGAAGTCCCGAATGAGGATCAGTTCCCTACCTTGCTGTATCAAAGAAATCACGTCAGCTACGATGCCAAAGAAGGTTAGGAGTAATAGAGATGGGCGAGGAGGAACTTACGGCATAGAGGTTGGTGAAGGACGAGCTGACGACGTCACTAAGGAGTCTCCTGCTTCCTTCCCGTCGGTCGCAGGACTGGACTGAGAAGTCCATCATCCGCTCAGCGAGGCTTGAGTCCTTTATCAGGGAGACATTGGGCCCCAACCTGAAAGGGACTCGGCAGTAGTCCCTATCCTTCTTCTCCATCGACTCGGACCCCTCAGCAGCGGAGGATGCCTTCAATATCAGTTGCGAGCTCGGCGCCACTTCGGACCACACCGTGGGCGCCAGCCTCGCTTCCCTCGGCTCCCTGTCCTCCCCGACTTCGATGACCTTCGGAGGGGGGGCTACCACCCTTGTAGCAGCAGCAGCCGACCTGGCCCGGACGACCACCTCGGGCTCGGGCACCTGGGCTGGGTCGCACTGCCTTGAAGGCTCCAAGACGGGCTCAGTCGCCCTCTTCCACCTCCGTTCAAAAACTGGCGTGTCTGGCCTGGCCTGCACCGGCCTCGCACCGTCATCTGCACGAGCCCTCTTCGGAGCGAGCTCGCCGGCCTCAGCTGCTTGCTCTGTTCCTCGGAGAATGAGAGCAGCTCATCCATGGAGAACTTCATACCTGCACCAAAGAAGACACAGTCAACCCCAAGTTCAAAAAAAAAGGCGGAAGGGGTGGCCAAGTCAAACTCACCCGATTCCTGCGTTGAGTCGACCTCGGCCTCGTGGAGATCCGCTCCGACAGCAGGACCTCGAGCGAAAAGATCTCGACCGATCTGAGCAGCTCGTACAGGTCGAGGTCAGCTGCTTCAACGGAGGAGTTCCGGTTGGGAGACCGATTTGGGTCGCTCCAAACCCAGTTGATCCCTTCGACCGAGGAGAAAAAATACCTACTCTTCCATTCCTTGATAGAAGAGGGGAGCTCAAATCTAATACCTCGAGGATGGGAAGAAAGAGACCACCACCCCTCTTCGGTAGGGTGGCGTTTTAGGATGAAAAAGGCCTTGAACAGAGAAAAACGGGCGACGACCTCGTGGAAGTGACAGAACGATGAAACAAAAGATCGTTCTGATGGCATTCGGAACCATCTGGGCAGGAATAAGACGATAGTTGGCTAGAAAAGAAAGGAAAAAGGGATGAATAGGAAATCGGAGGCCCCCGGTGAAGGTCTCCTCATAGAAGGCGATCCGACGAGGGCCACTAGAAATGACTCGCTCCCCCGGACGAGGAACAGAAAGATGGATGGACTCGGAGATGTCGTAAGGATCCTGGATGGTCGCAAGATTGTTGGCTCCACCCAGTGATTTTGATGAATAACAAAACATTGAGCACATATTGTATTCTAATATGAATTTCAAGTTGTGAGTTTTCAGGAAGAAAGCACCTCAAAATTCCAAAAACTTATGGTGTATGGCATGCAATGGCACGGAGCAATTCTCACATATCCGGACATTCTCTTCATTGAAAAAGGGCTAATATTTGCTTAACTATTATGTGTTTATGCATTTATGAACTTTATTTTTGATTTCGAGGCTTTTACTCTTGATTCTGGATGTTTTCAGTTTCAAGTGTCGACACCTGGACAGACAAGTGTCGACACTTCAGCATTTGGCACGAAGAAAAATCCTTGGCACGCCAAGTGTCGACACCTAGAATTCAAGTGTCGATACCAAGTGTTGACACCTAGGTTTCAAGTGTCGACTCAAGGCCTGAGAATTTTGAAAATACAGAACTTGTTGGTTCGAGGATTTTTTATGTCAAGTATCGACACCTGTGCATCAAGTGTCGACACTTGAATGATCAAGTGTCACTCCCAGAATTCAAGTGTCGACACCTGACAGCCAAGTGTCGACACCTGACAGCCAAGTGTCGACACTTGCAGCCTGACAGCTCTAACGGATCTATTTTTCTGCTTGCAGAAATGGGATTTCAAGCTCCAAACGGCTATTTCCAATGCTCCAACAGTCACAAATCATTTTTAGAAGGTTTTTGGTGTATTTAATCTCCACCAACCTCATTTTAAAGCAAGAGAAGTGAGAAGAAGTCAAAGAAGAAAAAGAGAGAAGTCTATTCAAGAGCATTCAAGTCCACTCTAAAGCCAAAAAAGCCTTTATTCTCTCCAAACTTCAAATCAAAAGCCTCTTCTAGCTTGATTCCACTGAAAAAGCCTACTTGCTCAAATCTACTACATTCCAAAAGGAGGCAACTTGAAGAAGAGTGAAGTCAAAGCAATCCTTGGGCTTCAAAGATTCCAATCCACTCTTGAAAAGAGTTTGTTGTAGCATTTAAATTTTATATCTGATTTGTTGTGCTTTAACATTGCTTTCAAGGGTGTCTTGAAAGAAGGTTATTGTGGTTTGTTGGTGAGCCAAAGTGTTAAAACCAACTAGGGTTGACTTGTGAGCCCGAAGACAAAACAAGTAGTTAGGTTTGTTGGTGAGCCTAAGTGATAAAACCAACTTAGGTTTTTGACTTGTGAGCCTTGTAAAAACAAGTCAACTGTAATCTGGTGTGGATTATAGTGGAATTCCTAAGGGTGGCTTGGGGAGTGGATGTAGGTGCTAGGTTTGCACCGAACCACTATATATCTTGTGTTTGTGTGTGATTGCTCTTTTCTTTTTGCATTCTTTAATTAAGTGCTATTATCTTGCATCTAATTATTTGTTACTCACAAGCACCACTAGACCATTTGTTTTATTGTGTTAAATTTGTAAAAGACCCAATTCATCCCCTCTCTTGGGCTCCATTTCTGGGCAACAAAGATCCTCGACGGTGATCACCAAAGCAATCCCCCAGGGACCTATTGACTGAGGAGATTCGGGAGCAGGAGCAGGAAGAAGAGACAAGCGAGGTGGGGGAGCGGACCCAGGTTCCCTAATGGCTATGAGACTATAGGAAGGCCTCCTACTGAACTCATAGTGCGCTGCCTCCCTTTTCTCGTCGGAGGAAGAAGGAGTTCTCGGTCGGGAAGGTCCAGCCTCGGCTTGGCAAGAAGGATGGAAGTTCGGGCTGAAACGGTCTATGGAAGAAGAAGAAAAGGATGAAGGAAGACCTAAGATGACCCCTAGTCGACAAGATGGGAGAAGAAGAAGGAACTGACCTGCTAAGAGTCCAGGTGGACAAAAACGGCAGGAGAAAAAGGAAAGGGGGAACCTCCATACGACGTCGGGCGCGAAAGATTTGAAAGAAGGTAAGTCCCGGAAAACTTACCTTTCTTTTCGAAGCAACCTACGCCCGGCCGTACCGTTATGGCTCTCCAAAGAGATGCTCGCCACGTGTCGCCGATCGACGGGGCCAGCGCCTCAATCTGACTGCGACCACTCTAACTTCCGTGCTCGCCATAACTACTTCTTAGACGTGGCCGCATAGCACCCCCACACAGGCTCGAAGGACCGCCGCATGAAGCACCGTCGATATCGATCATTATAACACCATATCTCTTCGCCTTTTCACGTCAGCACCGCAATTACTCCCTTCGCCCCGAGCACTGCGCGCCAACGGGCCTTGGGAGTGGGGGGCAAATGATGTGGCTGGACGCTGACGTGGGATGGGCAAACTGACATAGAGTCCCCATCAGATGCCATGCTGGGTTTTCAACATGGGCCCCTTCACCGGGCTGAGCTCCCCCAGAACAACGGGGTTGCCCGTCAAAGTCGAGCTCCGTCATCCGCCAGGTCGGTCCCCGTCGGGTCGGGATGCCTAGGCCGGAGCCCAGTATAAGTCCCCACCCAAGGCGGGCCTCTTAGGATTGGGCCCCATGGCCAGGAGTCGAGCTCAAGTCTCCTCCGCCATGAGGAGCCCCTCCGAGGTCAGATCCCTTGGGCTGGGCAGCGCCCCGCCCACCTCCGTCAAGTCTAGCTCGCCCGAAGCCGAGTTTCGCTGGTCCGGAGTCGAGCTCAGCCCTCCTCCGCCCAGCTGAGCCGCCTCGAGGCGAGCCCCTCGGAGTTGGGCCCCACCTCTCTAGCTCGGTCCCTAGCTCGGGCAGAGGCACCAACCGCCAAGGAAGTGGCCCCTCCCCTCCAAGGATAATGGCGGGCCTCTCGAGGGTCGTATAGCAGCGCCTGCTATGCTGCAATTAATACCCACAGCCGTCACTCACACTAGAAGGGAAGGAAACTCACATCAAGGCACCTACTCTACACCAACCTACGGTACCGTCAGGAAAAGGACCCAGCCAGAAAGCACGAGTCCCGAGGGTGGCGGCCCACCGATCGAGATCTTGTCAGGCTTCCCGGAATGGGGTAAGCAGAGGGAATGTCAGAGCGCATGGAAGCTTCCCCGGCCATCTGACAGGAGAGGCATCCCGTCTATGGCACGATACCTCGTCTCACACGTCTGACGACACGAGAAGATCCCGAGGCAAGCCAAAGTAAAAACCCAGTCAGAGTAAGCCAAAAGTAAGCAAGCAAAGTAAAAAAACCATGGGGATAGGCGAGAGAAAAAAAGGGAGAATGGCCACACAGGAGGACTCTTCCACCTTGGCCATTGCCTCTTCCAGCCCGCTCTCACTTCCATTCACACTACACTCACTCCTAGCATGGAGCTCATCCCGAGGGGCTCGACCAGGAGGATCTGTTCTCTTGGATCGTCACTGACTTGACTGTCAGAGCGCCCCCGTCGGAATCCCCGGCCTGGATCATTGACATTGTTTCTTGCAGGTCCCGAGGCACCGGGGGCATCCCGAGGAGGCGGACGGGCAACCATAGATGCCACCAGCGGCTACGGGCCACGACGGTCCTGGCGGCAACCGTGATCATTTTAATACAACTTCAATTTTCAAAAAAATAGGAAACATCTTTAGAAACATATACAAGAAAATATAATAATAATATATATAATAAAAAATATTAAAAATATTAAAATAAATTTTTAATAAAATTATTTTTATTTTTTAGATCCTTTTCTTTGAACCTGATCTAGATCTAATGGTAACTTTTAAGGATGACATCATTAGCCTAAAACCCAAAAAATTTGATAGGTTCCATTTTAGAAGGTGGTAAAACCAAATAAAGTTTTGGCTAACTATCTTAGACTTTGATCGATGATCGACTAGTCTACCAATTTCTCTAGTTCAATCACACCTACTATTCCAGAAGAGGATTACCTGTATCAAGGTAGAATCCTTAGTGCTCTTTTCGACTCACTTTATGATATTTACTTATTAGCTAGAGTGCGAATAAATTATGGATATCCTAGAGTCTGAGTATGGTTTTGATGATGCTATGATTTAACTATTTAACATTGCATCATTCCTTAAGTATAATATGATAGAAGATAAACTCATCAATGACCAGCTTTACCAATTCCAAGAGTATCTTAGAAAACTCCAAGCCAATAAAGATAAATTTTTTGAAGGATTTAAGATCTCTAGCCTTCTAGATAAAATGCCTCCTTCCTGAAATGGCTTTGTTAAAGGTCAACTTTAAAATCAAAGAAAGCTAATAGTAGTTCAACTTTTGAACTCAATCAAGATAGAAGCCCAACATATGTTCAAAACTTAGTAAACTAGAATTTCAAGTATCCAAGCTAACCTAACCCAACAATATCAGACCAGCACCAATACCAAACCAAAATCAAAGCTTAGATTTCAACCAAATCAATAATACTAGTCAAACCAACCTTACCGTCCTAATCCAAATAAGTTCAAGTCAAAGAATAAAATTTTTAAAGCCAATAATACTAGATCCAGCAAGCATGTCAAAGATTCAAGTGAAAGGTTTTATTTTATGTACATGAGGATAAACTATCTTGCAAGAGACTATTTTTATCGAAAGAATGAGCCTTTTCGTAAATCTTCTGGTTCCTCCAGGATCCAAACTCATGTAGTTGAAGGTCCGGAAAACTCCACCTTTAGGTCAGTAAATTTAAATCCTGAAGTTAATATTACTTCTTCTAACCTTGATTGGTAGTTAGGTTCAGGAGCCAATATTCATATTTATTTTGATCGCTTCTAATTCACTACTTTTCAGGACTCAAGAAGAGGAGGTGTGATCCTAGAGAATAATACAGCTACCGGAATCATGAAACAAGATTAAGTTAACCTGAAGATGATATTAAAAAAGTTTTCATCCTAATGGATGTGCTATATATTCTAAATCTTAGAAAAAATCTTGTTGGTGGATCTCAGCTAGTTCAAAGAAAATATAAAATTATCCTTGATTATAATAAAGTTATAATAACTAAGAATAATGCCTTTATATAAAAAGGATATATAAGTAAAGACTTATTCAAATTTATATAATATATCCTTTCATCAATAAAAGTTGAAAATCAAATTTATTTTGTGAATGAATTTAATCAAAATCTGTAGTATAACAGGTTAGGTTATGTACACTTAGAAAAAGTCAAACATATAATAGAGTTAAAACTAATTTCTAAATCAAACTTAGATATATCTAAGTATAAAATATGTGCTGAATCTAAATAACTAAAAAAATCATTCAAATTAGTTTAAAAAAAATTAATTTTAAAGTTGATACATAGTGATGTATGTAACTCCATCAAGACTGTAACCCATTGTGGCAATAGGTACATAACAACATTTATAGATGATTTTTCAAGATATTGCTATTATTATTTAATTAAATTTAAAAATAAAATCTTCGATAAATTTAAAAATTTATAAGAGTAAAATAGAAAATCAATAAGAAAAAAAATTAAAATTCTTATATCTGATAGAGAAGAGAAGTATACCTCAAATGAATTTTTCTAATTCTATCAAGAACATGGTATAAACATCAAGTGACTGCTCCTTACTCTCTATAGTCTAACGATGTAGCTAAGTATAAAAATCGTATTCCTATAGATATGGTAAAGCTATGATTATGAGTTCTGGTTTACTTGAAAACTTATGGGAGGAAGCTCTTCTATCTTTTTACTTCATCCTAAATAGGATATCTATTAAAGATAGTGGCAAGATTCTTTATGAACTTTGAAAAGGAAAGATTCATAATCTGGATTTTTTCAAATTATAGGGGTGCTTAACTAAGGTTAATATTCTTGAATCCAAAAAGAAAAAACTAGGATCTAAGACTATAAATGCTGTATTTATAGGTTGTCTAAAATAATAATATTTATAGCTAGATTCTTAGTAATAAAAATTAGAGGTTAGTGATATAGCAAATAATTCAATCTTAGGAGCTAGAGATGTCTCTTTCTTTAAGAAAATATATTTTTTTAAAATTAGAATTTCTAGATCTTTAGAATGTGAACCATCTTTCTGTAGAGCTATAGAACTAGAACTAGAACTAGAACTAGAAACTAAATCTGAATTAAGAAGAAGTAAAAGAAAAGGAGTTGAAAAATATTTTGAAAAATATTTTTTCACATTCTTAGTAGAAGATGAACCTTCTATGCATAATGAGATGATATCATTATCAGAATCATCATATTGGAAGGAAACCATAGATAGTGAAATTCAATCAATATCATAAAAAAAACTTTGATTTTAATTAATTTATTTTTAGGAAACAAATTTATAAGAAAAAAAATAGATTTTTAAAAGAAAATTAAGGTCAAATAGAATAATAAAAAGATATAAATCTAGGCTAGTAGTAAAAAGGTTTAACCAAAAGAACGATATATATTACTTCGACACCTATGCTCCTGTAGTCATGACAACTATTCTAAGAACTTTAGTAATTTTAACCTTAATTCATAAATTAACAATCCATCAAATGGATATAAAAACTGCATTCTTAAATAAAGAATTAAAAGAAAAAATCTACATAAACTAATCTTAAGGATTTGAAGTAAAAGGATAAGAACATAAAGTATGTAGACTAATTAAATCACTTTATAATTTAAAATAAGCTCTTAGATGATGGCATATTAAGTTTGATGAAATTATTTTAAAATATAATTTTAAAATAAATAAATATGATAAATATATTTATTATAAAAGACATGATATTGATTTTATAATATTATGCTTGTATGCAGATGATATATTATTATTTGAAACATCAATAAAAATAATTCAAGAAATCAAAGACTATTTATCAAATAATTTTGATATGAAAGATTTAGAAGAAATTGATGTAATTTTAGGAATGAAGCTTAAAAGAATAGACAGTATAATAGTAATAAGCCTTATACACTCAATAGAGAAAATATTTAAAAAGTTTAAATATTTCGATTTAAATCCTATCTCTATCCCTTATGATCATAATTCTTACTTAATTAAAAATTTAGGAGAACCTGTTAATCAGTTAAAATATTTTCAGAGCATAGGATCTCTATTATATATTTCAAATAGAACCCATCCAAATATAGCTTATGCAGTAGGTAGACTGAGTAGGAATGCTAGTAATTCTAGTAAATAATATTAAAAAGTTCTAGAAAGAATCTTAAGGTACCTGAAAAAATATTAGATTCTCTCTAGCATACTCAGGTTATCCAGAAGTATTTAAGGGCTATAGTGATGCTAATTGGATAACAGATAACTTAGATATTAAGTCTACCACCATGTATCTTTTCTTACTAGGAGGAGCTATACTATTTTAGGCTCTTACAAATAAATAATAATTACTATAAGTATATTAAAATCTGATTTAACTATTCTTGACACTGTATGTACTGAAACATAGTGGCTAAAAGATTTAATAAATGGTATAATTTTTTCATTAATTTTTTTAAAAAATTATTATTGTAGAGCTCTAATTAATTTGTTAAATCAACATACAACTAATAAAAAGATGAATAATCATACATGATAAGGTATAAATCTATAAGAAATAAAATAAAAAAGTGATATCATTATAATTTATAAAATCAAAAATAACTTGGTAGATATTTTGATCAACGACCTTACAAAGGCTGTAGTATTTGAGATATCGAATGGGAAGGAACTTAAGCCCAAATATTAGTCACCTGAGTGGACTTTTACCGTCATGGCAATCTCATGGTTAAGGTTCAAAGGAAAAGAATTTCTGAAGTGATGTCTGGGAGCACTGGTTTAGAGTATGTTTTCACTTCATCCTAATGGCATGGTACTCTATTATAACAATTAGGTTTAGCATAGCTCTTAATAGATCTAAGACTGTGAGTTCAGCGAGATATGACTCTGTTGTACATATCCTTGAAGAATCTAGCTTAGTGAGAGTAGTTGTGAGATCGTGATTATGGAACCAGAACGAATTCCTAGTAACTCTCATGAAAATCAAGCAAGCACATAGCCTAGATAGCACTATCCTATATTATGATCGGTTCATCTTTACACTATGTATATTTTATATTAAATAAAAGTTCAAACGTAGAAGGTACTTGCACCAAGCACAGTAAAAATCCTAAAGTGTTATTGTTTAAATTATTTTCTAAATTTAAATATTTTATCATGAATTTTTGAAACTTGTGGGGGATTGTATACGTTGTTGGGGAGTTTCAAAAACTCTACAACTTCCTGGCCTGTGCATGCACGAACGAGCACGAGAGCTTCGCCTCTACATGATCATTATGTACAAAAGCCATCGTCATTTTTTTATACGTTTTGAACATTTAAGCATTATATTTTTTAATTTTGTATTCATTTTATCTTAAATATTGTAAACGGGTATCTAAAGACTTTTTTGATATTTTAGAAAGATTTTGAATCTATAAATAGGTCTCTTTCTCCTGATTTTTAATATATCCAAAATTCTAAGTTCTTCCTCTCATATATTTCTTTCTCAAAATTTTCTAAGTTTTTCTATAATTTTTTTTATTTTGATAATTTGGATTGAAAATGAATTGATTAACGTTCGTTCGAGATCATGCTACCGGCAAACATTGGAGTTATTGGCTTTCGGTTGTACGTTAGAGGAGAGTGTGTTGGTCCGATCATTTTTTACATGAGGAGGCCAAATCTTTTTTAGAACAGTGATTTTATCTACCTCCCATGCAACCTTCCAAACTTCATTCTAATTTAATTTTTTATTATTTGTCATATGAAAATATTCCACTATATATACCATAAAAAATATTTGTTAAATACTTTTAAAATATATAAATATATATTTCATATATTATAACCAATAAAGAGCTCAAATATGCAACTCAAAATTAAGATTACTCTACACTCCAATCATGTCAAGAATTAATTAATCAAGCAAAAGCTTGGTGAAATCTGAAATAGTAGGGAATGTGGATGTAGTTATTACCCATGAAGGGTATGATAATTGACCATTGAACCACCAATTAATTTTTTTATTAATTTATTAATTTTTATATTTTGGACATGCAAAGGCTAGAATCTGTAAAGTAATGTTTATCGGTTCTCCTTTAAAATAAACAAAGAAAAAAAAAAGGGGGGGACCTGGAGGTAAATTCTTTTTGAACTAAGTAAGAAAGAAGCATATTCTTCCATGATTTTCTCTTTCACCTATTCTCTAAATTTCAGTTAACTTAAATTACTTAAATATTGGAAAGTCTCCGCAAGATCTTATCTAACAAGTTGATGCTTTTTTTGCATGTTTGCACGTCTTTTAAGTTTTAATTGGACTAATTTTTTCTCGGCATCCGACCGATAGTAACTCCACCATTTTGTCAGAGATTTTAGTCGCAACAAGTACAATCACAAATTTAATATAATTAACCAACCTTCTGATCTGCATGACTATTTAATTACCTTTTTCACAAACACGCATCAAACATTTCAAATACTTCGCGTTCGACTCCGCACCTACCCCAAAATGAAGGCATCGATTTGCGATGCAAAACCTTGCATCAGCCGCGTGGATCGTGGTCGATGGCATCCGTTAGGATAGCGCCGATACGGGGCATGGCGGGCTCCACTGCCTACACGTTCGGATCATGGGAGGTATTCTATTATTCGGCTTGATCACACGGTCCAATGAATCACTGCCGTTCACTCAATGCGGCGATCCCGCGGCGGCGTGGCCCAGCTTGACCGCGAAAGGTCACCGAAGTCGTCGAGTTGAATAAAAAGATGTGGCATCGAGCTGGGCAATTATTAGTTTCGGCGCATGTAATTCGAGTTTCTTTTTTAAATAATATATATAAAAAAATTATGGAAATAAATATTTTTCTGTATATTTATGAAAATAGGTGTTTCTCTGTCTACGCGACAGAAAAACCTACTTTCCGGTCTGGCTGCCAAGATCCTGCCACAGGTTTAGCTCCAATCATTCCACAGATCCGATCGCCATTCCGATCGTCGGGATCCTGCCACCAATCCTGAGCAAGGGATCGGACTGATACCGGGCTGTCGACCGATCTAGTACCGGGCTGGGGACTTGATAGCATCGACCTGGTGATTATTTTTAATTTTTTTAATTTTTTCAATTTTTTATACTATATTATAATATATAATATATAATATAATAAATTATAATACATTTATTATATTTTAGAATATAAAATATTTATTATAATATAAAATTAAATAAATATTTTATTTATTTAATTTTGATTTGATATTTTCAAAATTAAAAATTCTCGAAGTTATATTTGAAATCAAATTATCTGTTCCACAGACGATTTCAAAACAGTAACGTATGTTACTGCTTTCATGATACATCATAATTTTTTTAAAAAATATGATTAATAAATTTTAAATTTAAATAAATAAATAATAATAAATTAATATTAATTAAAATTTTATATATTATTTTTGATAATATTAATTATGATATTATTTTAAAATAATATTAATTAAAAATAACATTAATTAACCGTATAATAATATTATTAATTTAAAATTAATAATAAATTAATTAAAAATAACATTAATTAAAAATAAAATTAATTATTATAATATATTTTTATATTATAATAAATATTTTATATTCTAAAATATAATAAATGTATTATAATTTATTATATTATATATTATATATTATAATATAGTATAAAAAATTGAAAAAATTAAAAAAATTAAAAATAATCACCAGGTCGATGCTATCAAGTCCCCAGCCCGGTACTAGATCGGTCGACAGCCCGGTATCAGTCCGATCCCTTGCTCAGGATCGGTGGCAGGATCCCGACGATCGGAATGGCGATCGGATCTGTGGAATGATTGGAGCTAAACCTGTGGCAGGATCTTGGCAGCCAGACCGGCTGCCGGTCCGGCCCCGGTCCGGTCGATCGGACCGACGGTCGCCGGTTCTGCCACCGGTCCGGCCCCCGGTCTGGCTGCCAAGATCCTGCCACCGGTTTAACTCCAATCATGCCACAAATCCGATTGCCGATCCGGTCGTCGGGATCCTCCCACCGGTCCTGAGCAAGGGATCGGATTGACACCGGATTGTCGACCGATCTAGTACCAGGCTGGCAACTGGATAGTATCGACCTGATGATTATTTTTAATTTTTTAAATTTTTTCAATTTTTTATACTATATTATAATATATAATATATAATATAATAAATTATAATACATTTATTATATTTTAGAATATAAAATATTTATCATAGTATAAAAATATATTATAATATATTATTATAATATTTTTAATTAATTTTATTTTTAATTAATTTTATTTTTAATTAATTTATTATTAATTTTAAATTAATAATATTATTATATGGTTAATTAATGTTATTTTAAATTAATATTATTTTAAAATAATATCATAATTAATATTATCAAAAAATAATATATAAAATTTTAATTAATATTATTTATTTATTTATTTATTTATTTAAATTTAAATTTTATTAATCAGATTTTAAAAAAAATTATGATGTATTATGAAGACATTAACGGGTGTTACTGTTTTGAAATCGTCTGTCCGATTTTAAATGAAACTTCAAGAATTTTTAATTTTAAAAATATTAAATTAAATATCAAATTAAATTTTATAAATTTTTTTTTAAAAATTCTGTGAACGTTTTTGAAAAGATAATTTTAAAATTTGAAATTATCTTTTCAAAAGATATTTCAGTCTCACTGGCATTTCTTCGATCGGAAAGTAAGTTTTTCTATCACGTAGACATGAAAAATAGGTATTTCCGTTTTTTTTTTTATTATTATTTTAAAAAAAAAATCCATGTAATTCCACAGCAGGCCGGCGCCCTTCCAAACGCGGGATCCCCAAACGCAACGTTCCGGAAACGAAGGATGACGTATTTATAAATTCTATATAAAAAACTCCACCAGCAAAATTACCCGCGGAGCATCCTACCTAATAATCTCTATCTCTCTTCCCGTCTACCTCGATCCACGTCATGTCCTGACCGTCCGATCGGCTTACCGTGTCCCTTGGGTTGTCATCAGCTACCACTGGAACGAGAAGCACGCTCGTTTTATCGGTGAGTGCGTCGAAATATAGAACTGGGCCCCACTACGACAGTGTTTATGGCGGGTCCCATCGGCCTTCCCTCGTCAACGGTCAATTCCCTTGTCCGATTGGGTCGTTGTCGCTCTCGCCAAATCCGGTAAATAATAATAATAATAAAATCGAACAGCTACTTCGTTTTTCGATAATATGCCATGATAAGGCGACGATTTGCTCTTCATTAATGATTTTCCTTCTTCTAATCCAAAACCATAATCACGTGCTTCATGGACTTGATTAGAGAAATTTAGTATCCCTGTTATTTGATGGATAAAATAAGCAGATGTCCGTGTCACCGTTTTTTAAGTATTTAAATGGTTCGTTCCCCTTTCTCGTCATTTGATCAAAAGCCTTCCCCTCGGAGAGGATGGCCGGTTCCCTGCTCTCATGGCTCCGTCAATGAAATGGAGGCGGGGGCCCATTTCCGCGTAGCAGGGGATGGATTTGGGTCCTGGATCATAGATAGCACCGGTGTATGTATCTTCTTCTCTCCTCCCACCATCTGAGCCTGTCTCTTTCTTATTCTTTGTTATCTTATTAATCTTTCCTCCATTTTTGATCTTCCTCTAGATTCTCTCCAAGAAGTTACGCAACCAAACCCATGTGTTGTTACGATCCAAACATGTTTTTTTTTTTTTTTTTGGTAAAAAAAAAAAAAAGAGGTTGGAGCTGGGGGAAGCTCTGGTGTTTGTGTTTAATATTTTTTATTTGTAGATTATGGGGAAAGTGTTGAGGTTATGTGGGTGATCATTTTGTTTTCCTTGGTCCTCTTTATATTATCAATTGAAGGCCACGATAGCCATTTCTTAATTCTGCGCAGAATGGGGCTGATATGTTTAGATTGTGGCGGTGGAGAGGCGATGCAGCAGAATTCCCCCTTTACCATTTTCTTTTCCTCTTTCTTTTCTTTATTGCATTTGTTAATGATGTAGATAATGGTGGATAGATGGGAGGCTGGGATTGGGGAGCAAGAGGGGGTGGATTATGGAATTACAAGGCTTTTGGTAATCGTGCTGCTGCTTTTGGATGCAGGGTTTCATGATGTGGAAAGGGAGGGATTTTACGGTAGATTCATATGATTTTTCTGGTCATCTTGAGTTTTGAGGTTTCCGATCATGGCGACCCGGATGGTGTCTTCCAGAGATCGTCTCTAGATTGGGGTTTTGGATCCAAAAAGGTGATTTTAGATTTAGGAGGTGGTTCCATACATAAAAGCTGAAGGATGGAATCGCCCGGTAAGGGGGAATTGCCGGAAAAGATGGAAATGCCGGTGGGGGGGCAGAGCTTCCGCCGGAAGAAGATGACGAAGCAGCTGACGGGGAAACGGGACGACACTCCACTGCATTCGGCTGCGAGGGCAGGGAATTTGGCTGTGGTGAAGGAGATCATTTCAGGAGCCAATGAGGAGGAATTGGCAGAGTTGCTGATCAGGCAGAATCAGGCAGGGGAAACTTCTCTCTTTGTTGCTGCCGAGTATGGGTATGTTGATGTGGTGAATGAAATGATCAAGTACCATGATGTTCTCACAGCTGGAATAAAGGCTAAGAATGGTTACGATGCTCTGCATGTAGCCGCTAAGCAAGGGGATGTAGGTATTAGCTCTGTCTCAAAAATGTTGCTTTTAAACTTAAATGTCATTGATCAATGTGGCAAAGTTCTACATACTCTATTTCAGTTAATTTTTCAGAAATCTCGGTGCAACACTATTTCCTAATTTTTCTGACAACCTTTAACACAAAACATCATTGACCTCGATACAGGTGATTGCGGTTTATGTCGGATTTTTTCCCCTTATTATCTTGATCGCATTATATATTATCTGAATTGTTCATTTCTTGTCTTTTGGATTTACAGAATGATCATCTTAAATCTGAACAATATTTCTCTGTGGTCTGCTTTTGGTTTACTTGTTGGTTTCTGTTTCTAATTCTTTGCCTTCTATTATTGATCATTCATCTGCACTTTACAGCGACCATCTTATCAAAGTTGTGTGTACATGTCCTGAGATTAAACCACAAATAATGTTTTTTGAGGAAAATAATATGTAATCTTAAGATTAAGAAAGAATGGATGGTTAAAAGAGAAGTTAGCATGAGAAGCCTGTTTCACTGGGAGACATTTAATGCGTTGATATATTGGTGTTACTCTCTTAATTTTGAGCTTTTAAATTACATGTTATGAATGTTGTATGAATTGACTGCATGTTTACATCCGCAAGTTTGGTTGGTAAAGTTGGAAAATCTGGCATCCGTGATATCAATTAAACATTACCATCTATCTCTTCGCTAGAAAGAGCTTTTGTTTTATCACCATTTGACCAAGTAATTATGTTGGCTAGATGTTGTGAAGGAGCTTTTGATGGCTCTTCCGGAACTCTCCATGACTGTGGACTTATCAAACACCACGGCATTACACACTGCTGCAACACAAGGCCATATTGAGGTGGTGAATCTCCTATTGGAAGCTGATGGGAGTCTGGCACTAATTGCAAGGAGCAATGGTAAAACTGCTCTGCATTCTGCTGCAAGGAATGGGCACTTGGAGGTTGTGAAAGCTCTTGTAAACAGGGATTCTGGAATAGCTGCCAGAACTGATAAGAAAGGACAGACTGCACTTCACATGGCGGCCAAGGGAACAAGCTTAGACCTAGTTGAGGAGCTTATCAAGTGCGAACCCCCTCTGGTCAACCTGGTGGATTCAAAGGGCAACACAGCACTTCATATAGCAGCTAGGAAGGGTCGTATTCAGGTGAATTCCTCTTGACACATTTATTGTTTTTGTGAAGTGATATTTTATCTATCTTTTACTTTCTTGTGTGAATTAGCCTTCCTCTCATCTTTATAAGATTAATTCATGTGCTTGAGATTTTTTTGATCAAGGAAGTGGATAAATTCATCGTATGTATGCAGCTTGACTTGAGAAACATGTATGGTGATTTCTTTTTCATTTGTGAGTGCATCGAGTAAGGAGACTACCCAATGTTGATTTTGATTATGATTTTAGGAGTTTTTTTGACAAAGTTGTGTGCTATTTCCTGGTCAAAACATCCTGACTGTCCAACTTTGCCCTTAGTAACTTGATGGATCAAAAACTTTATTGGGTTGACATTTTGGTTCTTGTTTAGTTTCCTTGGGACTTCTTAGCTCATAAGGAAGCATTTCTTAGAGAAGACCATTCTTCATTTCTCTAATCTGGAACAGTGATATTTTGATCAGAATGTTTATCTAGTCTGCAGGATTGCAGTGTGATATGTCCTATTGTTGAACTAGTAGAGCAGGCAAATTTGCCACCATTTTGCCAAACAAATAAAAAGAAAAAAAAGAAATAGTTGATTAGGCAACTTTAAAGTTGATTTCTAGATTCCTACACTTGTGTTATGCAAATAAAATGAAAAGCATACTGCTTAAAATGTGGTTTGCTTTGGCATGTTTTGAACCGTTGTCTGGTCTAAGAATCATTTCTTTCATGGGAGAAGACAGTGATGAGGTGAGAGAGGTGCTGGACACAATAGGTCATTTCAATTCTTTGGGTTAGGAAAATAAAGCTGATTCCTGGGGGACCTCTCTGTACACATAATTAAAGAACTGCGGTCAGCAACTCTACTTTCCAGTGTCTTAAAGTGTCAAAGATGGTCATGCGACTCATGCCATTTTATAATGATCTCTGAATAAGAACATAATCTGCCTGTGGGGAGTATAAGGAAGTAGCAGCTAAGCTGATAATTCTAAGTTTCTTCTTAGAGACAACTTCCATCTCAGAATCACTCGCAGTTTTGGTAATGCGTCATGGAATTTCACTTTCAGGCTTTGCATCATCAGTTTGCAGCACATGAAATTGTTAGCATGTTGGTTGCTGACATATAGTCAATTACATCAAAGGTGAGGATTGAATCTTGGGCTGAATGGTGTTCAGAGTATTTTGGGTTATAAATAGAATTTTCTGATTTCTGGGGTATTATGTGAAATAACTACCACAGTAATGCAGGCTGGCTGGTACTGTGGTGGAAATGCTTTTCCAATACGAAAGTAGAGTTATGGTGATCAAAGACCATGTAAACTCTCTCTCACTCAGGAAAAAAGAAGAAAAGAAAACAGAATCATGTGGTCCAGGGTTTCCATGAAGGATCATTCTTGTAGACCAAATCTTCAATTATCTCATACAAGCTTCTTAGGAAAGTAAGAACTGAGATTAGGAACAACGGGTAGCAGCTGCCTGTCATTACTTTCATTATAAAGTTAAGAAATCCACTTCCTGAATACAGCTACTATAGTGAAGATAATGGATTTGCTAGTATTAGAAACAAAATGACAAAGAACTTCTATTCAGAATCAAAAGATTTTATACATTCTTGCAATAAGCGTTAGAGCCTAGCAGTTGATTAGAGTCATAATGGCTATAACTACATTGCATACAGCACGACCATGTTGTTTCTGGCATGGTGCATCAGCTTATGAGGAAAAAGGTAGTCAGGCTATTCAAAAAAAAAAAAAAAAAAAATTCTTGTTTCGTGTCCTTGTATTTTATTTTTTATGTTCTGAATTGCCCTGACTTGCATGGTTTTGTTGTAATTATTTTTCATCCAGGATAGTATTTGACTCCACCCACTTTATGGGGCACATACTCATTAGAAAATCTATTGTGCAGATTGTAAAGAGGCTTCTTGAGCTCAAGGAAATCGATATTAAAGCTATCAATAAATCAGGAGAGTCAGCACTAGACACTGCTGTGAAAATGGGAAATTCAGATGTTGCCAGCATATTAGTTGTGCATGGTGTCGAAAGTGCGAGGACCATCAGACCTCCAAATCCTGCCCGTGAACTAAAGCAACAAGTAAGTGACATAAAACATGAGGTCCACTCGCAGCTTGAGCACACCCGCCAGACCAGGAGACATGTGCAGGGGATTGCGAAGAGGCTGAACAAGCTACATGCAGAGGGCCTCAACAATGCAATCAATTCCAACACTATTGTCGCTGTCCTCATTGCTACTGTAGCATTTGCAGCCATCTTCACAGTTCCAGGCCAGAATGTAAATTCTCAAACCCTTGCGCCTGGGCTCAGTTTAGGGGAAGCCAGCATCTCACACCAAATACCTTTCTTAATCTTTTTCATCTTCGACTCTGTGGCTCTCTTCATATCTTTAGCTGTGGTGGTAGTACAAACTTCTGTGGTGGTTATAGAGAGCAAGGCAAAGAAACAAATGATGGCAATCATCAACAAGCTAATGTGGCTCGCCTGTGTGCTTATAAGTGTTGCATTCCTTGCACTTTCTTTCATTGTAGTGGGAAGCCGTGAGAGGTGGTTGGCTATCGGAGTGACAATTATTGGGACTACCATATTAGCCACAACATTGGGCATCATGCTCTACTGGGTGATTGCCCATCGCATCGAGGCTAAGAAGCTAAGAAACATCAGACGGTCATCACTTAGTAGGTCGCGTTCATTTTCTGTCTCTGGTATATCAGATGGGGAATTGCTCAACAATGAGTACAAGAAAATGTATGCGATTTGAGAGCAAGAAGGTCAGGTTTTTTGCTGTGCAATGGCTAGATGGTGGATCTCTTATACCACAATGCACATCAACCATGTAATTGTTGTAAGTTCCTCCCCTCGCAGCAGTGCTTGCTTGGTCTACAAGTGCAGGGTAGAATGTTAAATGAGTTTACATATTGTCGAGAGTGCACAGGTGAGGAAGTAACCTATGTATATGGGGGCTGAGTTGGTGGACATGATGAGAATTAATAAGTCTTATATATACCTACAGATTATTACAACTTAGCTCTTTCTATTTGATGCTTGGATCAGGCCAAATTTTTCAGGCATTGCTTGCATGCCACCAGACTGGTTTTGTATCAGCTTATTTACGGATTTTGTCTAACCACATGTTCATGTATTGTGTGTCAAATATTTGTGGCAGTGCACTTTCTGGAGGATGCGGAAATCATGATTAACCATGTAGATCATCAAATGGAGTTGCTCATTGCAGGGGGTGGGGGAATTTTTTCTTTTTTCTTTTTTGTGCATCTGCAGGAACGTGTTAATAGAAAGTAAGAGTATTGCCTGACAAACTTAAACTTCTATTACTAGCTCCGAGTGCTATATAATTTCGTCATAATCAGTATGTGGTCTACTGAAATACCCTCTCTTAGATCATGTCTTTTTGTATAAAACAGTACCAATATGGTGCGATGCATGCAGAGAGCATAATGGATGGCTTGCAACATCAAAATTACAATTTTCCTCGGAATTTGTATTAGATGTAAATGAATTTTGTAGCTGTTCTCTCTCTCTGGAGTTTATTTTATAAAATAGTAAAGATACAAGTATAGATGAAAGTCTCGCATTGCATAGATTACAAATTTTACTTAGAGAATGCATAGTAATTGTCACATCCCGAATCCGGTACCCGTTTCGGCACGCAACCGGCCGTGTGAATTCTATAATACATTCTATAGATCATGCAAGATCTAAAAATTTATTACAATTTCAACTTCCAAAAATATTATTAATCATAATTCATAAGAAAATATCTAACGTAAAAAAAAATAATGCAACTTTTTATAATTGTAGTCCGGTAGTAATGATCCTCTAACTATTCATTATTTCATCATGAATCCAATCTACCATCAAGCTGGGATATCTGCATAACTCTGAAAATATAGGAAAAGTAGGGGAGTGAGCTTTATAGCCCAGTAAGAATTCTGTACAGTTATATCAATAATAATACTGTTTGAAACTGACAGAAAAATAAGAATATATCATGTCATGTAATTAAACAACTCAAATATCATATATAATAAAGCTTTTAAAAAAATCATATTTTTTTTAATATTTCAATTTAGTCATCCTTCTTCTTTAGGATTCTGGACTAATCACGATCATGCTTTAATCTATGACTGGCAATCTCGATGTTATACTTCAGTCTGTGACTGGCAAGCTCGTTGTTATACTCCAGCATATGACTGGCATCTCATTGTCACACTCACAATCTCGGTATTACATTTCAGTCTATGACTGGCAATCTCAGTGCTACACTTCAGCCAGTGATTGGCAATCTTGTTATCACATTCCAGCTTGTGGTCGGCAATCTCAGTAACCACGGTCCTGCCCGTGGCGTGGCTAGTCCAAACACCTCATTCTTTTGATTACCACCTTATCATTTCATGTTGTCAAACATCACGTTGTCCAGTCATGTCATTTCAAAACTTCCAATAGCCGGCATACAAAAAACTCTTGTTTGTTTGAACATAATATACAAAAAATATAAATAATAATACTGGCAATCACAAATATCCATCGTAAGAAATTAAAATGTACAATGCATAAAAATTCATGCATGCTAATGTTCATGTCCAAGGATCAAAATCATGTTATGTAAAATACATTTATAAACGGGTGATCGATATATTTAATATGCCTGATATCAATCTGCACCCGAATCCTCGATTTAGGTGCTACAGAAACTCGTTCAATGCCCTCTTGTTCAGAAAATTATTATCTTATAATAATAATTTTATTATTATTTTTAATATAAATAATTTTATGGCATAATAATTATAAATCCAAAACTTTCATTCAAGGATATCTTTACTTCACAAATATCCAAAAAAAGAGACTTTTCGATCTGTCCCTTCAATATTTATAGATATATTTTTCTCTTGTATTCTCTATTTTTTTTCCCTCTCTTCCTTCCTTTTCTCTGCTTTCTCTCTCATTCTTCTCTTCCTCTCTCCTTCTCTTCCTCTCTCCTCTTTCTCTTTTCTTTATCTTCTCTTGTCTTCTCATCTCTCTCTCTCTTTTTTCTTTTTCTTTTCTTTTTGTTTCTTTTTTTCCCTTTTTCTTCTCTTTTCCTCTTCTCTTTTTCTTCCCCTCTCCACTTCTTCTTCTCCGTCGAATAGGTAAGTCTCCATCTCTCTTTTATTTTCTTCTCTTTTCTTCCTTTTCTCTTCTTCTCCTCTCTTCTTTCTCTTCTCTTCTCTTCTTCTTCTTCTTCTTCTCTATTCTCCTGCACGGCCCAAAATTGGAAAGCCCCCCTCTGTTTCCTCTCTCGATCCCCCATCCCCCCTCCCTTCTTCTCCATGAGATCCCACGTGCCTCCTGCCCCCCTTTGGCGGTCCGAGCATGCGCAGAGGGATCGGGCCATCGCCGCCTCAGAGATGGCGGTGGAGGACCTGGACGTGATCCTCGTGCTGAGCTCTGACTCGATGGATCAGCAGGACAGGGTTTCGCCGTGGCTGCTGGGAGAGAGCTGGAGGAGGACGGCGGTGGGAGCAGCAGTCACGGCCAGGTCGGAGGGTTTGTGTGAGGCCAGTTTTTATTGGACCATTTTTGGGTTGAAGTCGGAGGCCCTTGCTGACTTCAGTTTGATGCTGGAAAAAAAAAGATGAAAACAGGGGATGGAGCCCCTGTTTATCCTACCGTTGTGATCGCCGGAGATCGCGACGGACGGGCATTGGGGAGTTGGGAACGGTCGGCGAAGGAGTCGGAGGGGAAGGATGATGGCGTGGGGAATAGGGATTCTTCCCTATAAGAGACGGTTTCCTTGCGTGCCTCGGCTAATCTGAAGTCGTCTCCCTCCGGTGGCTGCCGAGATTCGACACCGACCTCACTGGTAAGTCCCCTTTTCTCCATCTTCCTCTTGAGCATGGGCATGAGTGAAGACGACCGGCTTTTAGGATTTTAGGTAGGTGGCCAGACGGTCGTAGAGATCGCCGCCGGTCCCTTCCTTTTCCTCTGGCCATCTTTCTTGATAGATGATCATGGAGATCCCCGCCGTTGGTCAGATCCATTAACTGGATGGGCTCTCTCCATTAAGTCGAGGGGAGCAGTAGGAGATGGGTTCGGGAGAAGAAGGAAAAAAAAAAGAAAGAAAAAAAAAGGGCTTCTTCTGTGGGGAAGAAGAGAGAGAGGGAAGAAGAGAGGGGAGGAAGGAGAGGAAGAAGGAAAGAAGGGGGAGAGGAGAAGAGGAAAGGAAGAGAAGAAAGGAAAAAAAATGAAGAGGGGGGGGTGTTGTTCAGTGGAGACGATGGAGAGAAAAGAATGGGGAAAGAAGAAAAAAAGAGAAAATAAAAAGAAAAGAAAAAAAATAATAAAAATAAAAAATAAGAGATAGAGGAGAGAGAAAGAGGAGAGAGAAATAAGAGAGAGAGGAGAGAGAGAAAGAGGAAGGAGAGAGAGGAGAGAGGAAGAGGAAAGAGAGAGAAGAGGAGAGAGAAAAAACGGGAGAAAGGGTTAAATTCCGGACCAGGGTTAGAATTGGTTTGACGAGAGTATCCAATAATAATTTAGTTTTCTTTTTAGTTTGGAAATATATATTAATTATATGTTTAAATTGTTGATCAGAATCGTCGTTGTTCTTGGAAGATCAAGTCTAATGTTTGAATTGTGCATAGTTGGTGGATACTTTTTGATAAGTTATCTTGACCTCTGATATTATATGCCAAATATGTTATGTATTTATGAAATATTAAATGCATATAATATATTTTAATTTGTATTTGATTGCATTGGGTTGGCATTGTGTTGGTGTTGTCGCTTTCTAATCCGACTATGATCACATGAGGACCTAGTTTTCTTTTGGACCTCCAGCGGGGCTATCACTAGCACATGACCATTGAGCGATATGTGACACAGGAGCTAGTTGCCTTATTTTAGTCATGCATGGCAGGCACATGCCGAGGATGCATGTTTCTCGTGTGATACTCAGAGCTAGTTTTCCTTTTGGGCCTCTAGTGGGGCTATCACTGGTGCATGACCGATGAGCGGTATGTGTACATAGGATCTAGTCTCTTTCAAGACGAGCCACGGGTCGATCGTGGCCATAGTTAGAGGGACTAGGAGAGTAAAGTAAATAGTTGGCCATCCATAGTCATGTCGGTGTCGGTTGAAATTAAGTGTACATATTTGCATCATGTTACTGGTTATATTATTATATTGCTGGACATCTTGTTGTATGATATATTTATGCTTGTTGATTTTTATTGGCATATTTATGTTGTATATTAGAAATATTGATAACTTACTGAGCCTGTATAGCTCACCCCCTGTTTTCCTATATTTTTGTTACAGATCCAAAAGATTAATCGGGCTTTGAGACCAGTCAGTGAGGAACTTAAGACATAGCGGACAATATTACTAAGGTGGTAGCCTGGTTGGTAGAGGCCTTATGTGTTCGAAGGAAGGAGAAATAAATCCTAGGGCACACGGCTGTCTGTTGCGCATCCAGCTCGGGTTTGGGGGTGGGGCGTGATAGTTTGCCTTCAATCACGAAGGGGTTGGTAGCGTGACCGGCGGCGAAGAACCGAGATAAGGGCTTTCTCCCCTCTCTCCTTTTTTTTTGATTATTTCGATGATGGGGGTTCATGGAAGGAACGATCCCTTCTTATAGCCAGAACCCTAGGTTCAATTTGCATAGGTTCCAATTCGGAGGAGAAGTCGTCCTCAAACTTTTTTTTTTCAGGGTATTACAGTAATCCTGCAGGATTTGATAGGCATTTGACAAACAGGCCCTTATAATATACAATGAACATTCCATACCTAGGGATATCTTATGATTCATATCACATATTCAATGCCTCCCTTACATGAGCATGCATGCCCTTACAATGTGAAGTAAACCCTGCACACCAAAGCAGAAGTCTTGTGATTGACATCACATGTCTCCTCGTATAATATTTCCCTTACATGAGCTAGCATCTAAGCCAAGCATTGATATGAAGACTCCATTGTTGCCATGATGCATAATTCCGTGAAACCAAAAAATCAAATCTATGTATATGATCTTTTGTGAAGTTATACTTTGATGGATCACATGCCAAACATGCAACAATATCATTAGAAAAAGAGCGAAGTTGTGCGTTTCACAAAAAAAAAAAAAAAAAAAAAAAAAAAAAAAAAAACTCTTTTCCTTGTTGACAAGACTTGGCATGTGCAACACATGTCACAAGAATTAAAGATAAGAGTTCTTATTCTTTCCATTCCAGGGTTGAATCGAAAAGGTCCGTTAGAGTCTAGGATCCAGGATCTAGAACATATATGGATGGTGCATTGGATGATGCAAGGGAGTAGAGGTTCTAGGATCTATCAATGGTCACACTTAGTTCTGGATGGAGCATGTCGAAATATTTTGGCTTGGATAATTACAGTAGAGGCAGGTATCTCTCTCCACTTTAAAAAAAGGGTAGTGGAAAGAATTTTAATGATGTCAGCAACTTCGCATGCCAACTCTTCTTAAGAGCTTTGATGACTATGCTAAAGATTATATCTCTAGAGTATTATGTTTAAATAGCATTCGTTAAATTTGGAGTAAGATCGGTGTAATACCTGATGCAAAAAAAAAAAAAAGAAGCCAACTTTAGTAGTAGAAGTGGTAGAAAAATTAAAGAAAAGAGAATAGGGACTTATCTTTGCAAAGTAGCACTGGAAGGAGGAATAAAAGGTGTAGCAATGGCTTTCCGGGGCTTAAAATGACAGCAAGCAAAGAAGCTTCAACCTTATGTGGCGGCTCGGATTTGCATAGAAGAAAAGAAGGGGAGAAGAAAGTCAATGACAGGATCCAGAGAGATCTAGAGAACTTTCTGGATTAAAACAATCTAAATCTCTTTGGACATACAGGTAACGGGTTAGCCCAGACCCGATCCGCCTTTGAATCTACTAGACACAGTGAGAGTGGCCAAGTCCCAATTCGTCGAGAGGCCATCGACCAGTCCAGGAAGTCTAACTCAACATATCAAGCCCTTCATATAAATTCTCTTGTAATTTTAGTTGAACAGCTGAAGAGTATAAGTAGGAGGAAAGATGCATAACAGAAGGAAAGAAAATGAATAGACATTTCTCCCAGCTCTCTCTCCCACTCTGAGATCTTTTCCTTTGAACTCTTCCTTCCCTTCTCCGATCTCTCCTTTTTCCCTTCTACTATCTCCAATCCTTCCCTTTTTCCTTTATACATACCTGAATTTTCATTAATCTGAATATTATCTACTGCAAGATCCATTTCTAGAGCACAGGGATGTTACAAAATTGGTATCAAAGTAGCTAGAATTCTTAGATCTGAGGGCATGGACACCACTCTCCATAGATCCTTCAAAATTATGTAGATCGGCAACATGTACTAGTTTGAACTTTAAATCTCATCTCCATTAGACAGTACTTGTAGCAGATTTGAAATTGTACCAAGGTCGGAGGGGCAGTGATTTCTGTTCCACTAGTCAGGAACCGCAACTAGGTCTCAATTGATCATCATTTGTCACCTTGGCTACTTTAATTATTGTTGCCAGAGTATACATGAGAAAATCCAACAAGTACTTATAAAAAATACTAAAAATAGTTTCAAAAAAATTACAATAGGAGTGAAAAATAGAAATATATTTAAATATCATAGCCAATCTAATTGGGAAGAAGGAATGGCGGATGGAATCAGATTGAAAGAAATCAGTAAAAACATTAAAATCTTAAAAGAAAAAATGTAGATACTTACCACTAAATGCCATAACTAGATGGAAGAAAGATTACAATAGGAAAATATAATACTAAAATTGGAGTGCTAGCGAGATAGTTGGATGAAATACAACAAGAAGAAAAATAAAGATATGAAGCATTGTAGATTAAAGCAACAAAAAGACATGAAATTTTGTTGCAGGAATAGGTATGAGCAATTGCTGAAGTGGTTCTTTGCCCAGCCATCTGTAACTTCTGCTACTCCATTCACTACATACAGCACTCTTATCATCATAAAAAATGGAAAAACAACTAGATACGAAGATCCTGGTGCTAGTACTTTAGCAATACTAATTGATGACAAGGGATAGGGGTTGTTATCCACTCCATACAAACCATTTGATAGAATGGAGGACATCCAAAGCAAAACCAATTGTCACATACCTTACCCAAAGCTTGACTTTCTAGCCTTTAGTAGAGAAGAACCCCGAGAATGGAGCAACAAATGTCAGCAATAATTCAGAATATATCATATACCTACTACCCATTGGGTGGAGATAGCCATAATGCATTTTATAGGGAAGGTACATTGGTGGAAGGAAGGTTATTTCATTGACAAATCGAATATTAATTATGAGGAGTTAGTAGATGCAGTATGTAGGAGATTTGATAGTCATAATAAGAAATAGTTAGTTAGAGAATTCAACAAGCTGCTGCAAATAAGAACTGTGAAGTATCAGTAAAATTTGAGGACCTGAGGATTAGAATGTTATATTACAATCCAATTCTCATGGAACAATACTTTATAGAAAGCTACATAAGTAGATTAAAGGAGTTAGTCCCATTTATTAATCTATCCAATCCAACAATATTAGAAGTGTATGAACAAGCCAAACTTCATAAACAAGCACTATCAGTTATGTGGAGGACGAGTAAAATGACCACTAGAACAACTTTAACACAGTCAGCAGGTTATCATACTCCTAGATTAGGTGTACAAGGAGAAACTATTGATTAGCTGTACAAGGAGGAACTATTAAGTCCCAAACTCCTAGAAACCCAAACTTTCCTTAGGGAGCTGATAAGTAGCAATGAGAGCAAAGAAGGGTAGCAGGCCTCTAGTTTAGATGTGGAAAGAAGTACCATTTCAGCCACCAGTGTTCACAGATATCAACACATTCCATTAATGTTATAATAGAAGCTGATGAGGTTTTTGATGAGCACTTGTTATATAAGAAAGAAGGAGATAGTGAAGCCTCGATGGCAGAAGAAGAGGAGAATGAGTTGGTGACTACAATTTATGCGTTAGTGGGATAGAATTAGCATGATACTATTAAGATCTAAGAAGAAGCTAGGAACCAAATGGTAATCATTCTAATTGATATAGGTAGTACTCACAATTTCATTGACTTTCAGGTGGCCAAGGAAGTGAAAGCTACTCTTATTCCAACAACTCCACTTATAGTGACTGTGACCAATGGATACAAGGTCGTGAGTAAATTAAAATATGCTAACTTCTAGTAGACTATCCAAGGGGAGCCATATTAGAGGGTGATTAGGCTGGATGGATCAAGTATAATTTTGGGAATAGATTGGTTGAGGACATATGGGAAGATAACATTTGACTATCTTATTAATTCTATGACCTTCACTAAGGATGGAAAATAGATGATGCTTAAAGGAATGACAAAAGGGTCAAAATTGAAATCTACAAAGGCTAAACTATAGTCGATTATAGCTACATAGTGGTATAAGGCTAGATTGAAAGAAAAATATTGTACCATTGGATACCTTAAGAATCTTGAGAAGCACAAGGTTGAAGAGGAAATACCTACCTTGGTGAGAGAGGTGCAGGAGTTGTACTCAGAAGTGTTCTAAGAATCTAATGGTTTGCCACCTAGTAGACCCTAAGATCATATAATACCACTATTATCGAGAACTAGCCCTATTAATATTAGATTTTATAGGTATACCTTTGAGCAAAAATAAGGGATAGAGAGGTAGATCCAGGAAATGCTCAAGTCTTCAGTTATCCAGCCCAGTACCAGTTCTTATGCTTCACCACTGCTTCTAGTGAGGAAGAAGGACAACAGTTAGAGGTTCTGTGTGGATTATAGATAACTCAACAAGGTAACTATGAAGGACAAATATCCTATCCCTTTAATTGATGATCTCTTGGATGAACTTAAGGGTCTTAGTATTTTTGAAGATATACCTGAGATCTGGGTACCACCAAGTAAGGATGAGTCTAGAAGATGTGCATAAGATGACGTTTTGAACTCATATAGGGCATTATAAGTTCTTGGTTATCTCCTTTGGGATAACCAATGCACCCACAACATTCCAAGTCATCAAGAATGAGGTGTTCTCTATCTATCTAAGAAAATTTGTATTAGTTTTCTTTGATGACATTCTTGTGTTCATCTAAACATTGGAGGAGCATGTGGAATGTTTCAAGGAGGTACTGACCATATTGAGGAGGAATCGATTATATACCAAAAGGTCCAAGTGCTTCTTCGAGTAGCAACAGGTGGAATATTTGGGATGCATTATTTCAAGAAAAGGGGTAGCCATTGATCTAGATAAGGTGGCAGCTATGAAAAGGTGGCCTACTCCAGCTATACTCAAAGAATTGAAAGGATTCCTGGAGTTCACTGGATATTATAGGAGGTTCATTAAAGGGTATGGGGCTATTTGCAAATCCCTAATTGAACTCAAGAAAAACAATTTCCATTGGATTGAGAAGGCTCAAGAGGCATTTGAGAGATTGAGGAAGTAATGTCAATAGCCTTAGTCCTAGCAATGCCCAACTATTCGTTACCCTTTACCCTAAAAGTGGATGCTGGTGGATATGGAATTGGAGTGGTGCTTAATCAATAAGAAAGACCAATAGCATTCCTTAGCAAGGGATTAAGTGAAAGGCACAGGGGACTATCAATATACAAAAAAAAAATTTCTTAGTCATACTATTGGTAGTGTCTAAATAGAAGCATTACATCAGTCCCGGATCTTTTATTATCAAGACTGACCACTAGAGTCTAAAACATTTACTAGAGCAGAAGATTACCACAACCATCCAGCAAAAAGGGATGCTGAAGCTCATAGGATTGGATTATGTAATACAATATAAGAAAGGGAAAGAAAATCTTACTATGGATGCCTTATCAAGATGGGATTTTGGCGAAGGAAGCATGCAAGCTATGATAGTAATAGTATCAACTTGGAGTAGTGAGATTGTAGATAGTTATAAAGGAGACCAATAGACCCAATAGATCATAGCAGAGATACTCATTTTGAATCCTAACTGGGTTATTGTTATAAGCAAGGGGTACTTAAATTCAAAGGAAGAATTTATGTTAGAAGTATAGGATTACTGAGGCAAAAACTCTTAGAAGTGATGCATGTCTCGTTTTTGAGGGGACACTCTGGAGTGAACCATACTTACAGAAGGATCAAGCAATTATTTTATTGGCTTGGGATGAAATGAGAGATGGAAAAGAAGATGAAAGAATGTGAGGTTTGTATCAAGAATAAAATCGATGGGACCCCTTATGCAGGGCTACTATAACCATTACAAATTTTGACTTAGGCTTGGCAAGAAACTAGTATGGACTAGAGGCCCTGCCCAAATCTAAAGGAAAGGATATTATACTAGTGGTAGTGGATTGACTCACTAAATATTTACATTTCATTCCCCTAACTCATCCCTACTTAGTACAAGAAGTAGCAAGAGTCTTCCTAGATACTGTATACAAGTTGCATGGGATGCCTTAGGAAATTATATCAGACAAGGACAGAATATTCACCAATCAAGTATGGCAAGATTTGTTTCAATTGATAGGGGTCAAGTTACAACTAAGCACTGGATACGACCCATAAATAGATGGATAGACCAAAAGGGTGAACCATTGCCTAGAGACTTATTTACATTGCCCAGAGCCCTCATAAATGGTACAAATGGATATCCTTGGCAGAGTTATGGTACAACACAACCATCACTCCTCCTTGGGGATAACACCCTATCATGCCTTATATGGCATTTACCTCTTATGTACTTAGTGATTAACTTGGGAATGGGCATACAAACTACAGTAGAGAACTGTGACAAGGAAAAAAGCAAAATGACATAGATGCTAAGGGATAGACTCAAGGAGTTCCAAAATCATATGAAGCAAAATATGGATAAGAGAAGAGTAGACAAAGAGTACAAGGAGGGAGAAATGGTATACCTCAAGCTTTAGCCATACCGGTAAAGTACAATGGCCATCTGCAAAAACTTCAAACGTACCTCACAATATTACAACCCATTCAAGATATTAAAAAGAGTCAGACTTGTGGCTTATATACTTCAACTTTCCAAAAGATCCCAAATACATCTAGTCTTTCATATATCCTTGATGAAATGAGGGATTTGGAACCCATAGCAAGCCTCACCAATAGTGCCTCTCACCGGGGAAGATGGCTAACTTTTAGCTGAACCAAACAAAATCTTAGACTGTAGAATGGTTTGCCAAGGAAACAGAGTAGCTATTCAATTCTCGTTAAATGGAGCAACCTCAACGAGGAACAAGCTATCTAGGAGGATTATGGGGCCCTCAAGGATTAGTTTCCTCATTTCGATCCTTGAGGACAAGGATCCTTTGAAGTAAGGGGAATGTAACACCTGATGAAAAAAAAGAGTCAACTTTAGTAATAAAGTTGTAGAAAAATTTTAAAAAAATAGAATATGGACTTATCTCTATGAAATAGTGTCAGAAGGAGGAAGGGAAAGGAGTAGCAATGGCTTCTGGGGCTTAAGGCGATAGCTAGCAAAGGAGCTTCAACCTTAGGTGGTGGCTAGGGTTTACACAGAGAAGCAGAAGGTGAGAAGAAAGTCAATGATAGGATCTAGAGAAATCTAGAGAACTCTTTGGATTGAAACAACCTAAATCCCTTCGGGCAAGTAAGTAATGGATTAGCCCAGACTCGATCAGCCTTCGAATCTGCTATGATGCAGTGAGACGGGCCTAATCCCAATCCATGGAGAGACCACCGATCGGTCTAGGAAGGCTAATCCAATATATTAAACCTTTCATATAAATTTCCTTATAATTTTAGTTGGATAGCAGAAGAGTATAAGTAGGCGATAAGATGGATAATGGAAGGATAGAAAAATTAGTAGATATTTTCCCCAATTCTCTCTCGCACTCTAAGATCTTCCCCTTTAAACTCTTCCTTCCCTTCTCTGATCTCTCCTTCTATCCCTTTACCCTCTCCAATCCTTTCCTTTTTCCTTCATATATACTTGAGTTTTCATTGATTTGAATATTACCTATTGAAAGATCCATCTCTAGAGCACAAGGATATTACAATCGGCAATGCAGCCACTGATATTAGTTCTATATATTGCAAAGCGATCTTTGATAATGAGGGAGGTCCCTTCATCGGTAGGGGTGGCTTGGATCAGGTCGGATATGAATAGGTCAGGCCAGATTCAGTTCAAGTCAAAATAGTCTGAACTCGAACTTGACATGTTTATTATAGACAAGTCAAATGTTAGAACCTGAACCCCAACATATTTATTAAACAGGTTACTCGACCCGATCTATTTACAACCTATTAACAACTTAGTTAAAAAAATAAAAACCAGATCGGTTTATGACCCATTTAAGACCTGTTTAAAACTCAGTTAAAAAAAAAAGAAAAAAAGGTAGTGAAATCTGTCACCACATTGTCATCTCTTTAGCCTCCACCCTCACCATGTCTCAAGCGGCCCAAGCCCCACTATCTTCGGCTCGGCCCCAGTGCCAGGAGAGAAACCTGCCACTGCTCCCCGGCCCCATCGTCTCCATCTTAAGCGACTGGAGAGAAACCTACCGCTTCTCTGACCCCATTATCTCCATGTCAAATGACCAGAGAGAAACCTACCACTATGCCCCGGCCCCATTGTCTCTGACTCGGTCCCAATGCTACTGCCATAACCAAAAAGAGAGAGACAAGCGAAGGATTTCGACAATAGTGATAGAAGAGGGAAAAAAACTTGGCATGCTTGATTTTTTTGATGCAGAGCCAAAGATTATTTCGATGAGGATCGAGGGGGATTCCAGTGGGAGGTCACCATTAATGGCACCGTCAGTGGTAGAGAGCTTACAGAGGACAGAGATGGAGGATTTGGAGGTTAGTAATAATTGTCGTAGGCGATCAAAAATAATTTTACCAACTCAAACTATAGTTAGGATAAGTCGGGATTGTATCCTTAGGGATCAATTAGGGTTATGTTTATTTTCAGGATTTTTTTGTTAAAATTTTAATTAGGTCAAAAAGATAAAAGAATGAGAATATGTTTATAACTAGGAATAAGAATTAAATTAAACTAATAAGCAAGAGATTAACAAGAATATGAAAGATATCTTGGATTTCGATTCAATATTTAATATTATATTGAGTATTTATTTAATATATAATTATGAAATTATGAATGATTCGTAAGCATATCTCTTGCTGGATACGGACCTTGATCTACTCCTATTTATCCATAGGCTATTATTCACAATCTCCAATCATAAAAATAAAATTTTTTATAATCAGATTTCGAGTATAGCCTATTTTGCTGAGTATGAATTGTATCCTTGGATTACAATTCATCTCTACGTAGTCATAGGCTATTCTAAAATCTAATTATAGTTTAGAGATAAAGAACATAACTTCAAGTAATGAAAAATAATTTTATTCATAAAAGGCAAATATTAAAATCAAGCACTAATTACATAAAGAAAAGTTATAAAATATAAATACCAAAAACTTTATCTACTCTCCAAAGGCAAAAACTCCTTAACCGTGCATGATCTTCCTTTCCTTTCCTTCTATGCAATGCTCTAAAGGGATTTCAGGAGTTGATGCCTCAAGGTGGAGATATAGGAGCCTTTTTATAATGTTAGGAGGGAGGAGGTTTTTATGACTTTCTAATGTGGGATTAAAGGAAAAGAATTATAAGTGGCTAGAATGGATGGACGGTAGTTTGATTAAAATAGGGAATAAAGTGAGAGAAGGATGTCTTTGGCCTGAATCCTGGTCAAAATAACTTTGAAATCTTCAGCCAATTGATGTTTGACTATGTTGTTTTTGTCTGCCACTGAATTTCAATCAAGTGCTCACAAATTCCTATCAAAGCCCAAAACTAGTTGTCAACTATATGGACCATCAGATTGGGCCTTAGATCAGATCTCGTATTTTTGATCGTGCCTTGAAACATTACTAAACTCCTTCAACCTAGCAGCATTCCCAAACCGTTGGATCTGTCCTTAAGGTCACTCCCACCATTGATGGACTCAAATTGGAACCAAGCCAACACTTGCCCCCATCGGCGGCGAAGGGTGGTGGAGATGTTAACGGTGATGGAGAAGGTGGTGACAGGGGCAATTTCACTCGTTCGTGCCCCTTTTTTGATGACTAGTGATGGGGATGGGAAGGACTGCTCCGATGATGGCACGGGGAGGAAGTGATGGCGATGAGCAGAGCAGCGGTGATGCGAATCCAAGCGATCATGTTGGCAATAGGTGGCATTTGGGGAAGATGACCGGCAATGATGGGAGGGATGGTCAGCGATGGGCGGCTTTGCTGAGGAGACAGTGGCATGGTGACTCCCGGCATCTCGGGATGTCTCTCAGGTTGGTGACGAGACGACGTCGATCATGATGGGGAGGTGGCGACCTATGATTTGTGATGGGGAAGAAAACTGACGATGGGCGGTAGTGGCTAATGGCCGCACGGTGGCTCCTGGCATCTCAGATCAGTGGTGATGGTGACAAGCGATGGCGACGGACGGTGGTGACGGCACGGTCGGAGGGAGAAGATGGTGCCGGTCCACAAGATATGGCTTTTGGATCGCTGCCCCAAAATCTATACTCAATTGAGTTTTAATTGATTCTAGATTTATTTAAACTCCAATTTAAGTCTGGTTTGCATCCTTTAAATTCATAAATTGAGCTCTTTAAATTGGCATGTATTTTTTCTACAAAAAATAGATAAAACATCAATTTCTAAAAAATAAAAATAAAATAATTTATAAATTGATGCTTTTATATAATGTAATTATCAATTGGGTTTTCCGGGGAGATGGGTAAGGATTTGAGGTGTGTTGGTATGGAGTCCCTGTACCGGCCGGTCGGAACTGCTGCACTGCAGGACCGCTCCCTGGTTTACCTGCAAAACAGGTTCCTTGCCGGAGCCGTTCCGGCAGGGGACGCTCGGATGCCAAGTCAGAGATGGGTCCCAGCCACAGAATGGAGAAGATTTTTGAGAAGCAGAGGGAAATCCTTTGAATTTAGGATATGGGTGTATGTATGTGTGCGTACCTCCCCTCGCGTTTCTTCTTACCGCCATTTATAAAAGGGCGCCCGGCCTACGGATCCATTCTTCTCTTAGCAATCACGGGAAGTTAATTTCTCCCCATTATTAGCAATCGTGGGTTGTCATTGAGCGGTTTCGATCAAACCGGAGGCGTGGCAGCTGGAGTTGCGTGCTATGATCGTGGCATGGAGATAGTCGATAGTAACCGTTGGTTACTGTTACCTATCTGGGAAGGATCGTGGATCCTTCATTAGATTTTCCCTGTTTAGGGAGATTCTTGTAATTGAACCAAAAATTTTCCCGTCTTCGGATCTTCTCTGTCGGAGATCCTGTCTTCTGCATGAGTCGAAGACTTGGTGTTTACCAAGGGCTGGACATTGTGTCTTCGGCAGGAACCGAAGAGTATATTTTCGGAAGTCGACATGGAGCCTGGTCTTCAAGACGTAATCTTAAAGTTTTGCCTCCGGGTGTCGTAGGCCGGTGGAGCCTTAGGTTGTTCGTGGTTGACCCGATCTTTCTAGGTCCGAAGTCGCTGGCTTCGAAGGTAAGGTCTTCGGTCAGCCAAACCGGTATTCGGTTCGTACTTAGACCGGGATTTTCCAACAAGATGCTTCGCGGGCTAGAAGATTTTGACTAGGATTTTGGAGGAAGATGCCATGGGACATGGGATTTTATAGACAGGAAATGGAATGGACGATAGCCTCTTCAACTCTGCCCTCGATCCTCCATCGTTGTTACCTCTCTAGCTCCATCCTTGACCCTCGACACTTGTTGCCTCTCGCCGACGGCGAGGAAGGAATAAGGGGCAGGAGGAAGAATGACAACCGGTGATGCAAGGGTTGGTTTTAACATCCAATAGGAGTAGATGGTGGCTGTGGATGGGACCATGTCGGGAATTAAAAAAATGACCCGAACGCTAAATTTTTAAGTGGATGTTTGATTTTTAGTTACCCATCTGGCCCAAGTTTCCATGCCCAGCTCATTTAAACAGTTCAGGCCCTTTTAAACAGTACAATCTATTTAAACGGATTAAACGGATTTAATAGGTTAAAGAATTAAAACCTGAACTTGATTTATATATTAAATAGATTAAATGGGTTGGTTCATTATGACTTAAATCCGTTTAAGTTTAATTAACTTATTTAAGATGGACCGAATATGGATTAGATCGATAGATTGGGCCATATTTTGTCACCCTATTCATTGGTTGCTAGCTTTTTATCCAGGTGAAGAACGTAAATGCAAAACCCTTCGGTATTCCAACCTCTCTTTCTTCTCTCTCTCTCGCTAGCCTTCTTGTGGGATCCTATTGACCCGAGATGAATGCGGAGCTATTGGAACTCCAGTGGCAGTTCAAATTCGCGCAACAGGCCAATTCTTGTGACCACCCTCTTGAGCGGAACGTCGTCGAACTGGTCCATAGGCTCATGGAAATCTGCTTCATCTATTTCAACCTCTTCTATACCAACTCCGGCAAGGAGTACATCACCCTTGTAATCCTTTATCTTATCTTCTCTTCTCCTTCTCTAGAGTTTTCCTTTTCTCAGATTTTAAGGGTTTCTATGAAAACATTTTTGCCGGATAACTCAATCTTGATTGATATTAGGCGAAAGAATTATTGTTTTCTTAAAACTTTGTCTTATTTTTGTGTCCGATTAGGAAAAAGAACGAATCTTGACAGCTTGAAAGTGTAAACCCTCATTCTGCGATGCTGCCAGATATCTGCAATTCAAGTCATTATGTGAATGATTTCTTTCTTTCTTGTTTTTTTTGCATAATGTACTTTACTTTTAGAACCCTTTAGGGAAAAGAGCAAAATGTTGATAGGTTTCAACTTTCATGGCTACCCTCCCATTGTGATAATCTGGATATCCCATTCGATTCAAATCATGTGGAAGATTTCTTTTCTCCCATAATCTTCTTCTTCTTCTTTCATCCCCTTTTGAAACTGATTAGGAAAAAGAATGATTTTTTGATAGCTTTCTAGGCCTGATCCTCTCACTATAATTGATAAATTGGTATTTTTGAAACAGAATCAGTTGAGGCTGGAGATGGAGGTGGAGATCAAGAAGTCTGGTTGTCTGTCTCTACTTGATCTCTATGACATTATTGGAGTCAATATGTACCATGTGGAGAGGTAGGCCTAAGAGATAGTATCAGATGATGCGAGAGTAATGTTGCTTAATGAGGAGATAATTTCAAAGTCTTATTGGGATTCTTTGGTGGAGGAAATAAATAAGTAGTTGCAAGAATGTAGTCAGATCTCCTTGGTTGAGATTGTAGCCCAGTTGCATTTTGGTTTGGAGTTGGTGGTGTCTATTCTGGAGTCTCATCTTGGAACGCATGTAAGTAAATTTTATAATTTTGCCTAATATTGTTTTTCTCATTTTTTGTTCAATAGTGATTTTTTTATGCTACTATTTTTTCTATATATATCATATGTAAGCATAAAAAACAATACTGTGATCAACCAGCAATCTCATATTAAATAGGAGGTCTTATCAATCACATGGTTTGAGTTAACAAATATATACCTTCTGCACTTTTCTTTCAAATAAAGATGAGAAAGCCCTAAAAGAAAATGTCAGAATGAATTTTGTTGGAGCTGCAATACAATTTTATTTATTATTTGTTAGATATTATGATAATATTGCTCTATATTTTTGGAAAGTGTAATATAAATTGAAATTGATCTATTCACGATACAATCTTGAAAAGCATGATGATTTGAGACAAAATAGTGGAAGTTGGAAGCTATAATTTAGTCAAGAAGAATGGTTGGGTGTTTTTTGCTATTAATATTGTAAGATGCGTATAAATATGATAAGTTGTCCTTTCTCATCCTTTTTTTTTTGATAAAAGATTGAATTAAGCTTGCAAAAGAAGCAATAAAAGGGCCATGAAAGCTAATTTGTTTAATGTTTAAAACTTACTTAAAAAGAAGAAGAAGAAAAGGAACCTTCTGCTATGTAAAAAACTCTATCTGATTTCCATTTTTTTAGTCAAATTATCTAAGTACAAAAAATTCATTTACATGATGATCTCAAGCTTATACATAAGGAAAGAAACAAATAAACAATGATGGAGTTCTTTGTAGTGCTCTTTATTCTTGAGCATGCCAAACTACCTATGGATTCTCGAAACTCACTCATTCAATTGAATTATTGGAGGAATTCTCAGATACTTAGAGAGATATACATTGAGAGAAGAGAGATTCCACATAAAATATACAATGAAAAATAATGTACACCATGGCTAAGTTTTATACTGGTTTTCTTGACAGGGGCTAGGGTCCTTAACCTGGCCCAGCTCCAATCCCTTAGATCCCTGAGGTTTTGAAGAATATAGGAAGAGAGAAGGAGAAGAAATGGTGGTGATTTACATGAAAGGTGGAGCGACAACAGCATGGATTCCTTTACATGCCCATGCCATTTGACCATTGACAGGATTCTGAATCCATCTTTGACATCACCACTCTCGTCCCACCTAGTGTGACACTGTGCCCTCACAGGCATGATACTTTTAAAGAGGTGCATCCTCCTCCTACTCTTCTCTTCATTTCTTTTCTTGTCTTCAAATTACAGCTGAAGAAGAATTTTCAAGAGTGTGATATAGGTTCTTCCTTTTTCCCCTCTCATCCAATCTACAATTGGTGGTAACTACCTTAAATTTTGAAACTATTGTGGCCCCATGTTTTATTAGCTTAGACTGAATTAAGGTTCCTCACACCTCAATTGCTTCAACCATTGTACTAGTGTCTATGAATAACTGCAAAGGAGTGCTTGTATATGTTTTTTGAGTGAAAATGCTTTAAAGTTTCAAGCCTTTTTACGTTTAGCAGATGACCATATCTTCTATTTCAGAAAGTTATATAGAGGTCGTGCTTTCTCTACAGAGATCCTTATCAGAAGTTGATGCTTATACTATATTGTTCCACTTTAAAACAACTTGTTCTTTTGCTTCTTTCAAGCTTTAGTGTGAGGTATTCATTGTCCATGCATGAATCAGTTTGTATGCAAGTAAAAGGCATGGAAGGGTTGGGATAAACAAAATGTGCAAAGTAGCAGTGAGTTTACACTTCTTGGTTTTGGTGTTTCACAAGCAGTCATGGAAAACTTTTATAACTTATTCTAGGACCAGGCCAAATGGTTCTTGTCAACTCAAGCCCTCAGAGCACATATTAAGAGCATTGAAAAGGTAGTCAAGTTGCCACTGGCGTGTGGCACAGCTGGTTGTGAGACTTTCCTCACAACCAGCTGGCAGGGATTCGAGTCCCATTTTGGACATATTTCGACTAAAAAGCTCGAGGGTAAAATAAGAAAAGAGAAAATTAATAAAATAATCCTGGAGCTCCTATTGGCTGGTGGTATTGAAAAAGTTAGAGATATATATAATAAATCCCGTTCACTCGGCTAACGCCAGTGGTAGTCAGGTTGAAGTACTCACCTTCGGGTGGGGAATGGCTGCGAAAAATTAATATGCGCCGTGTATCGAATATTTCTAGCTGGGGTTGGGGGACCATCTGGGGGTAGCCACACCCGGGGTCTAACTCCTCCCTCCCCCCCCCCCCCCCCCCCCCCCCCGCCCCACATTTTTTACCAAAAAAAAAAAAAAGGTAGTCAAGGGTTCTCAATTGATAAGTTTGCTCGATTTAAATGGCACGGATCTTTTCTGGCACTTCTTCTGTTTATGCTACTTACAATGCTGTCCAAGTGCTAGGCATTATTTTGAGTTATTCATGGACCATCTATAGCAAAAGTATTATTCATTTTCTTATTTTGTGTGTTGGTTAATATGAAATTTTATCGAGGGATTCTTGATTATGTTCAATGGCACTAATCCCTAATTATAAGTGGTCAAGTTTTACCAATTAGGAACTTAGTATATGTTACTTTGATAGTACTCAGGCTGTACCTATTAAGTTTTACTAGTTTTGGTATAAATTTTCAAATTTGTAAAAATTTATAGTAGATGGTAGCAGAAAGATCAAGGAAGATGCCAAAGAGAAAAAGAAGCACACATTTTATCAGGTAGCATTAGCATGAAAGGAAACAATAAGGATCTAATACATTGTTTAAGGTCCTAGAGCATTTGTTACTAGTATGATAACCACTTGTTATGAACTAGTCTGCAAAACATGAATATTTATCTTTGAAAGATGGAAACTTGTCTCCCTATCAAAAAAAAGATGAAAACTTGTCTTGCTACTTGAGATGATCTAGTAAACCTGCTTGACTGTAGGCCTTTCATTGTTATTCCTGTATTCACCTTAGCCTTTGAAACTGATACGGGATGTGAATCAAAAGAAGAATAAAATAAAATTTAAAAAATAAAAAAAGAATAAAAAACTCAATAACACTGGTATTTAATTTCAATCATTCAAGTTTAGCTTTTTTTATACAATTGGAGTTCTTAAATAGAACAACAAATCCAAATTTAATAAGAATCAAATTACTAAATCCTAATCAAAATAAAAGTCCTAATCAAGAAAATAATAACATAAAGAAAATCCCAGATAAAGAAAAATAAAATAAATCCTAATAAATCATCCTTTTAAAATAGAATTAAGATTATGATTCCTTAAAGTACACGAAATGGGTATGAATATTTTTGATTTCCATCAATCCCTCTTGGTTAGAAAGAACTCGACTTTAGCAAAAAGTTAATATAGGCTTCTAACAGATCCAGATCAATATGGTGCAATCCTTCTTCATGAATCTAAGTAACATCTGAATCTGGATGACCATGCCACTTAATCAAAAATTTTTGAAATCCTCCATCAATAAGAGAAATAGTTTTATTAGTGATAATACATTCAATATAGCCCGACGAAGACGTCAAAAGTGAAGAAAGAACTGGAACTAGCATTGAAGAGATTGAATGTATACCATGAGATCACCTGCATGCATGGTAGAAGACTCGAATATATCCCAATGAGGTAACTAATCTTTAACATTAAAAAGTGGATTAAATTTTAAATTAGAGAGTAATTCTATATAATAAGCATTATATTCAAGTTTATGAAAGATGCGAAATAGATCAGTGGCTCGAGTGTGCAAGTTTTTGAATGAATGTTAGGATTAATATTCTAGATGGATACGAACCATCACATAATTACCTTCATTAAGCTCTACATGTCTACGGTGAGCATCAACAGCTAGTTTTTATTTAACAATCTTTTGCTTAATATTAGCATAAGTATCATGAATATGTTTGACAAAAGAAGTGGTAGATTCAGAAGTATGGTTATTCATAAATAGAGAAATAAGATCAATGGATTTGCAAGAGTTAAAGCCATGAACAATATTAAAGGGACTTTTACTAATAGACCAATTCACTAAGTTATTATAAGTAAATTCTATTGTAGACAATGATAAATTCCATAGACTAGGTTTATTACCAACCAGATATCTAAGTAAATCATCAAGATTAAGATTCACAATCTTTATTTGACCATCTATTTGGGAATGAAGGGTTGAAGAAAATTTTAAAGTGATTTCAAAAAATTTTTAAAGGATCTTCCAAAAATGATTTATAAATTTAACATCACGGTTAGACACTATGAAAGAGTTTGTTGTCAGAAGGGTAGACACAGTAATACTAGGACTAAAACTAGATCAAATGTGATCTTTATGCATCAAACTATCTACCTACCTTTTTATTTCTTCAGGCTCTCTAGAGTGCATTCTTTAGAGTAAGATATCGGGTACTTAGGACCTTGAAACTAAATCAATGATATATTGGATATCATGTATAGGAGGTAGGCTATCTGGTATGTTTTCTGAGATAATGTTCTTAAACTCTTCTCATAATAGTTCATTTTCAGGAGATGAGTTATTTTGGATATTTGCAGTTAATTTAATCTCCCTTAGAAATTACTGTTAACATGATTCCAAACTTTGAACTTTCCTTCTCAAATTCTTATAAGTTAGAATATGATAGTTTTTCTAATTTAGGATTTGAGAACTCTTATCTTTTTTAAAAGGTCGGGCCGTGCTAGGTTTAGCAGGGTTTAACCTAATTTTCTTTTCATTATATATAAAAATATAGGTATTCTCCCTATCAAAGTAACGAGCATCTACATCATAAATCCAAGGTCGACCTAATAGGACACTAGCCACCTTTATATATAAGGTCGGCTCTTTGGGAAAGCCCCCAAAGCCTCCGGGTCGGCTCTTTGGGAAAGCCGACCGTGGAGTCGGCTCTTTGGGAAAGCCGACCATGGAGTCGAATTTCGTGCGGGGACCAGCTGACCGGATGCCGGACCAGCCGACCGGATGCCGGGGTCCAGTCCGACCGGAGATTAGCCGAATGGGCGCATGAGGATCAAGTTTGCTTTAGCAATTTTGAGTTGTTGCAGGTGTAATTCTTTTGCGGCTGCAAACGCTCTCTCTGCATCGAGGCTCATGAAAGCTATTTGAGTCGGTCCGAGTGCTGTAGAAATTGTTGCCCGGTCCCGAGGACAGGACAGGGCATGGTCACTCTCTCTAAAATCTACAAAGGTTTAACTAGAAAGTTGCAAATTTGATTCAAGTAGTGAACGGAAGTATTTTCTACCATGGCAATGATTTTTGGACAAATGAAAGAGAGAATGATGTAGCATGATCTGGATGCAATCGGACAGAAACGGTTTGTTATTTGTGCAGCTTATGATTGACCAGATTTCAGGGTAGAAACAAATGTAGTCAAAAGTTCTCAAGCTTGCAAGAAACATGGAACCTTTGATTGCTAAACAAAAGGTGGCAAGTCTCCATACGTGAGTTGTTACGAGAAGTTTGGATTTGAACGAAGCTTTTCATCCTGGCATACCTGATTAGATTAGGCCTAGAATCCTTAGCCATCTCCAGCGGAAGTAAAGCACGACCAAATCCTCAAAAACTAGCAAAATCAAATGCTCATAAACTAGTATAAAAAAAAAAAAAACTACCACTGATCTTAGCCTCATCATCCCCGCAAAGGCCGGGTCTTCACAAGCTGCAGCGATACTAGAAGCAGACAGAATAGTAGCCAACATCACTTACACTCTTTCTTTACACTCTTTCTTGCGCATGCTAGCTTCTGGGACTTCTTGCAGTAGTAGGCTATTGCCCCATGGATCGAGTTCTCCACCTCCAAATTAACACTGCTGCTCCTCTTCAGAATCCGGGGCTGGTAGTATCCGTTAGAACTTGCATTTGAAAAGGAGGAAGAGCATGATTAAGAAGTAGACGCAGATTTGGTTGTCGAAATTCCATTTAATGATACCAGAAAAAGACTTTCTATGACCCAACTCTTCTTCACCATGCATGCTCCTTATGAGAGCAGCAGCAGCAATGCTGTCTGCTACCGGGAATCTTTCTCTCCGAATTTGGCCAAACGGTTTCTTTTTTCCGGCCTTGCCATGGCCATTCGAGCATTCCTTGGCTTCGGGGACCGCACACGACTCATCCGAGCAGCTTGATTTGGTGAAGAAAGACTTGAGGTAAGCTCCCGATGCCTTCAGCTTGAGACCCAGAGATGAGTACCTGATCGGCTTGATCCTCTTGGACCAAGTCTTGTTTGGATTTGATTGAACGAGCCCGATGGAACATTCTAATAAGTAGTCCTCTGCATCGAGCTCTACACTAACATATCCACAAGTGGCAGGAGAGATGGTGGTGGTGGTGCTGGAAGTCGTGGTCATCTTCTTTTCAAAGGTATCTGGAGGCTTTGCACGAGGTGGGGTGGTGGAGGTCTGGAGGAGCTTCTGAACCATTTGAAGGCGAGGAGGGAGGTGGAGAGGGAGGAACTTTCCTTTGTGGAAGAGCTCATCGGCAGGGGAGATATTGCTTCCTCTATTTCTTGGGTTGGCTGGCATTTGGAATTCAAATTCTCTATAATGCGGACGAGAGGATGTGGTGTAGTACAAGAAGGTGGCGGAGCCGATATCCATGTCTGTGTAGTCTTCTTCTACCAAGTGGTCACGGTGGTGAAGGAAGGCTCTTCGCCATACCAGTGTTGTGATGGCTAGCTAACAAATAATTGCAGCTCTGCTCGGAGCTCTCTCCTCTCTTATCTCTCTATGTTATCAGCGCTTGCTTCATGGGGTGGGGCTCTGGAGTGGAGCGGGTGCTGGTGACCTTGGAAAAGAAGTGGGATCAGGAGGGCATCCTTTGGTAGAAATGGAGCCAAATAAGAAAGAATTGTGTAGGAAACCAGATTTCCTTAATCTCTCGGATCCACCGAGAAGATTAGAATCATAAATAAATGATCTAAAAAAAATATTGCATATACGTCATGATTCTAAATTAATTATCTATGCTCGTATGAATATCGCAAGCAGAATCTTTTTCTTCGGATTTTCGGTATCTCTCGTTGAAAAAAAATTATCATACATAAATCACAACTCACATAAAATATATAAATAATGAAAACGAAGAGATGACTTAGTCAATAAAATAAAAATATCCTAACTTACCCTTCCATGATGAGTTAAGTCGGGCTAAGACCTATACTGTGCCACCTCAACCATACCAAATCACATGAGATGCTCCTAGCCCAAACAATGGTTATATAACAATGGGCTCAACCTATGTCTATCAACATGGACCATAAAATCAACCTAGTTCTAATAAAATAAAATCTTAATTAATATTAAGCTAAATTAAGAAAAACTCTTGCATTTTTCCATTTGGACTACAGTAATTATAATTTTGAAAATATTTTATTTTAAAAAACAACTCTCAGGTTGAAAACAAAATGTGGCTACCATATGATCCATAGACAGCACCTACAGATGACTTGGTTCAACAGTATCCATGATGCTGAATCATGGAATCGTTTTACTACTTATTTGATACAAGACTTATTCATGGTTACAAGCATCATAAACACGATCGACATGAGTTTTGGTATGGTAGTGTAGCAAAAAAATAGCATCAAGATGATCAAAATAAAACATGCTATTTTTTATTGTCAGTCCTTCAATTTCTCTTCAACATGCTTAGAAACAAAATAAGCAAGAAAAATTTTAATGGCATCAAACAACAAGCCATTCTGTCTCACATACTCTACAATGATGTCAATGACAAGACAGTACAACATATCTGAGACTCAATACCTAGTCTTAGCCAAGTACATAACCAGAAAAGATATCTCATAATCAAAATATATGTATCCATAATTATAATCTCTTTAACTACGTACTGTATAACAAGCTAGAGAAATCTCATGACTTCAAAAGAAGTCTTTATGTCTCCAAATAATAATATCTCATAATTATCAAACGAGACATACCTATACAACTGTTATTCTCAAGACAGACACAATCTTGAGATACTTAATATACTTTATTTCATATGTACCATATAAAACCATATAACAAAATAATTATCATGATAACAATGCATGCAAAAACTCATGATATATATAAATAAAAAATAAATGCATGATGATAATAAAGTCTAATTACAGAGTCACTCCCACTAAACAAGTACATCAAAAGAGCTTCATATGTTCATATTTTTAACAAGCTTTGCAAAGCATATGGGTCTCAAACCTTTGGTCAGAGGATTAGCTAACATAGATTTTGTATCAATGTAATCAACAATTATATCTCCATTCTTCACAAAATCTCTGACAGCAAAATACTTCAGCTCAATGTGTTTAGACTTGCTAGAAGATTTATTATTTCTTATAAAAAATATCGCTGTCTTGTTATCTCAATATATCAACACAGGTTGGAACTCGAATACAAAATCTGAACTCCAGTCATAAAATTTCTTTACCAAATAGCTTGAGTAATAGCACCATAACAAGATATCAACTCAGCTTATATGGTAGAAGTAGTCAATGTTTGTTTAATACTTTTCCAGGATACTGCACCACCAGCCAACATAAAAACATATCCAAAGGTTGATTTCAGATCATCAGGATACTCGACATAATTTGAATCCGAATATCTAACAAACTCAAGATTATTAATTCTCCTATACACGAGTATATAATCCTTGATTTTCTGTAAATATCTCATCACCTTCTTTACAGCAACCCAATGTTGATAGCTTGGGTTTGATAAATATCTATCAAGAACACCCACTATGAAAGTAATGTCAGGTCTGGTGCAGACTTGAGCATATATCAATCTCCCTACAATACTTACATAAGGCACATCTTTCATTTGATCTTTCTCAAGCTGATTTTTTGGACATTGATCTTTACTGAACTTGTCACCTTTAACAACAGGTGAATCATATGGTCTACAATTTTGCATATTAAATATCTAAAGAATTCTATCAATATATGTCTTTTGTGACAAACCCAATAGACAATGAGATCTATCCCTATTAATTTTAATTTCCAAAATAAAAGATGCCTCATCAAGATTTTTCATATCAAAATTTTTGGACAACATTTGTTTGGTCTCATAAAGCAAACCAAAATCACTGCTGGCAAGTAGGATATCATCAACATACAAAATAAGGAAAATGAAATTTCTTCTACTTATTTTGAGATAGATATATTAATCAACTTTATTTTTCTTAAAATTAAGAGAGGTTACAACCTCATCAAACTTTAGCTACCATTGTCGTGATGCTTGCTTCAGACCATAGATGGATCTCTTTAATTTGCATACCAAATATTCCTTACCACTTTCTTGAAAACCTTCTAGCTACTTCATGTAGACTTATTCACTGAGGTTACCATTCAAGAAAGCAGTTCTAACATCTATCTGATATAGCTCCAGATCATAATGAGCTATCGATGACATAATGATTCTTAAAGAATTTTTTGAAGATACCGAAGAGAAAGTTTCAGTGAAATAAACTCCTTCTCTTTGAGTGAAGCCTTTGACTACCAATATGGCCTTGAAACGCTCAACTCTTTTCTTGGAATTTCTTTTAGTTTTGTATACCCATTTGCATCCAATAGGATTACAACCATCAGGAAGCTCAACCAGCTCCCACACGTCATTATTAGCCATAGACTGTATCTCTTCTTTCATAGCATTTATCCATAAATCAGACCGAGAAGAACTGATAGCATCAATATAAGTAACTGGAACTACCATATGCCCAATATCAAAATCATTCTCCACGAGATAAACATAGAAATCATCTGAAATTGTAGATCTTCTTTGTCTAACAGATCTTCTTACTTGAAGTTCTTCCACTGGTTAAAGATTCTAAATAGGTCCAGGAGGATCAAGGATTTCATTATCCATTCCTTCAATAGGAGTAGGAATCATGATTTCATTTTGACTGGATATGAGAATAGAAACATTTTCGTCTTTATTGGATGGGGCCAGCTCACACCCTCGAGGTGCGGGGGTCTGGGCCCACGAAATGTGGGTGCTACTATTAAGGTGAGTCTGGGGCCCACGTCAAGGTCCTCAGCCCTCAGGGCGGGAGTCGGCTCGGAGGAAGTACGCTGGGTTGGTCTTGCGGGGCTCGACGGGGAGTCGACTCATGCGCCCCGGGGTTGCTGCACTACCGCCTTAAGATTGATTGCTTCTGCCCTTTCAATATATCCGGGCCTTTTGAAAACTTGGTTAGCAGCATCGATCCAACAGATGGTATCAGGGCCAAGGTCACGAGTTTGAATCCCGCAGGCGGAACTCTCGGGCGGTTTCTCTAGGGGGGATTATTGGGTGGGGCCATCTCAAACCCTCGAGGTGCGGGAGTCTGAGCCCACGAAATGTGGATGCCACTATTAAGGTGAGTCTGGGTCCCACGCCAAGGTCCTCAGCCCTCAGGGTGGGAGTCGGCTCGGAGGTAATACACTGGGTTGGTCTTGCGAGGCTCAGCGGGGAGTCGACTTGTGCACCCCAAGGTTGCTTCATTGCCGCCTTAAGATTGATTGTTTCCGCCCTTTCAATGGGTTCGAGCTTTTTGAAAAGTTGGTTAGGGGGGTCGATCCAATAGCCTTGTGCATTGTCATCAACAGTAGTAAGAGAAGATCCTTCATCAACCACATCAAGTTTTTGAAACTTTGTAGTAAGAGATTCCACGATTCTGTTGCCTCTTCCTGGACTATAAAATATGTATCCTTTGGAATGTTCCGGATATCCAATAAAGTAACAATGACTTGTTTTGGGATCAGTCATTCTTTCTGAAGGATTGTATAATTTTACTTCTGCAAGACAACCCTAAATCCGGAAATGACTCAAACTAGGTTTTCTTCCAGTCCAAAGTTCAAAAGGTATCTTCAATACAGATTTACTAGGATCTCTGTTGAGAATATATAAAGCAATCTTAAAAGCTTCACCTTATAAAAAATTCTAGCATATTAGACCTACTCATTATGTTCCTCATCATATCTTTAAGAGTGCGATTCTGCCTTTCGGCCACACCATAATGTTAAGGACTTCCAGGCATGGTATATTGAGGAACAATCCCAGAATCCTGCAAATACTTGGCAAACAGACCTATTTGTTATCCAGCCACATCATGTTTGCCATAGTACTCACCTCCATGATCAGATCTCACAATCTTGATGACTTTTTTCACTTATTTCTCGACTTCAATTTTAAAAATCTTAAATTTCTCATAGGCATTGACTTTTCTTTAATTAAATAAACATAGCCATATCAAGAAAAGTCATCAATAAAAGTGATAAAATATCTATTACTATAAATTATAGAAGAATGAGGTCCACTAATGTCAGTATGAATGATTTTCAAAAGGTTTGAACTCCGAATTGTCCCTTTCTTCTTGGTCTCGGTCAATTTTCTTTTAATACAGTCAACACTAGTCTCCATGTCTCCAAGATCCAAAGTAGGTAGGATGTCATCATTAATTAATATAGTTATTCTTTCCTTTGAAATATATTCCAAGCGTTTATGCCATAATACAAAGGATTTATTATTAGTCCTAGGATGTTTGGCAATAATATTTTTAATACTTAAGGAAGCATTAGAATTACCAGTGGCTAGAGACAATCTATATAAACCATCAACCAAAACACCATAGCTAATAATTTTTGAATTGAACATCAAATCAACTCTTTTATTACTAAACATGAATCCATAACCAAGCCTATCTAAAGATGAAATAGAGATCAAATTTCTTCTAAAAAAAGATATATAAAAGTATTTTCTAAAGTAATTATAAAACCAGACTTTAAGGACAAGTTGATAACTTCTACACACTCTACTTCGACTTCGAAATCATTTTCAACCTTCAACTTGCTTTCATTCAGGCTCGGCTTCTATTTGTTTATTAGCCCTTGTAGAGAAATAACAATATGAGTCGAAGCTCCACTATCTATCCACCAAGAATTAATAAGGACATTGTCCATATTAGACTCACAACAGACTAAACCAAGAGGCTTACCTCTATGTTTTTCTTTTTTTTCTAACCAGGACTTAAACTTAAAGCACTGACTTCTTATATATCCTTTTTTTTTATAGTGAAAGTACTTGATCTTTTTCTTAATGACAACTTTAGGACCTTGTAAAAAATGATTCTGATCGTGACTTCTTCCATCCCTCTTAGAATCCTGAGACTGTTTAGGAGTAGTAGGCTTTCCCTTCTTCTTATGCATAAAGCGCTTGCCAGATTGAGTTTGATGTTAAAGAGTAAGAAGGGCACTATTATTTTTCTCTTTCTTAACCTTTTCTTCTTCAGCATCACACTTGATGATCACGTCATTAACACTCCATATTTCATCAAGAGTATTGTAGGCAGTCTTGATTTGAAAAAAATTCATAGATAAGGAATTCAGGGCATGCGACATCAGAAAGGAATCTGGTAGATCAATATTCAGACCCTTGAGCTTGAATTGGAGATGAACCATCTTTAAAATATACTCTCTAGCACCCCTAACATTGTTGTATGTCATTGTTATCAATTCCTTCATCAAGGATCCGATCTTAGCATTATTAGATACAAGATACCTCTATTCAATAACATCCAGTAGCTCTTTCATTTTGTCAGACTTAGGTAAACCACTTAGGAGATGTTCCAAAATTGACCTTTTAAAAGCAATCAGACTAAGTCTGTTCGACTTCTCCCATTTGGCAAGGTGGTCATTCTATTCAATAGTGCTTTGATCATTCAAATCATTGAGTCTGGTCTCACGCAATGCAAGATCAATGTCAGCAATTCCAAGAGCAAAACTCTAGGTCTTGCCTCCACTTCTTATAGTTTGATCCAATAAGCACCTCAACAACAATATTGTTGTTGTTCATACCAAAAGTAACTGTACAATCAAAAAATAAGGAATGCCAAACATTAATTGACGGATATACTACAAATAATATCATCACAATAACAAATAAGAGTGCAAACACAATATCACATATTTTTCTTTGGACAGAATATGCAATATGTATTAGTTCTCTTTACATGAAGCCACAAGCTAATCAAAATATTTTGGTATTCATGAACCTATCCCCTTTGGACAAACAGCCCCAAGAAAGCTAGAGTACCTTAGCAACGTAATGCTCTATGCTACATTTTCTAGTTAAAACACACACAACCCCCTTTGGGCAGGCGGTTGTATGTCATATTCAGAAAATATCCCTTACATGATGAACAATTTGATGGATTGACACAAACAAACCACTTTGATAAATATTTTGCCAACCCATAAATTATTCAGACAAAAAATAGATATCCAGGCCAAAAATAAAAAAGAATATTTCAAAGCACATGTATGTCTAATACGATCAGTCACAAATAGGATGCTAATTCACATGTACCCACAGCTTTATTTTATAAATACCATTACATTCCAATTAAAATGTACATCATAGATAAAAATAACCATAAGGATCCACCCATGCCCCTCCAACATTTTATTTTGGACCAATATATAATTATAATTTTTAAGGGTCTAAACTGTAAAAGGACTAATTTATAATATTAAAAAATTCAGGGGCCTAAGTGCAAAATGGCCTTTTAGATCAAAATATAATTATAAAATTTGGAGGGATTAAATTATAAAAGGATTAATATATAATATTAAAAAATTCAAGGGCCTAAATGCAAAATAGACCCTTTTTTTGGGTTAAAGGTTATTGGATATTGGGATTGAACCCAAAACCCAAAACCCACTAGAGCCCTTCTTCCCCACTATTCACCTAAGAACAGGGGCTCCCAAAACCTGCCTGCACAGTTGCTGGCGAGATCGCCACCAGGGCCAGTCGAGGTTGGCCAGTTGTCGGCTCTGGTGATGATGCTGGAGATCAAGAATGCTTCCATGGTCGGCTTTCATCTTTCCCATTTTTTTTTTTGTGAGTTCGGCCCGCCGGTGGAGATCACGGCTCACCGATCGCTGCCGCCGGGGTGGAGGGAGGGAATTGATCGGTCACGGAGACCGGCCGGGAAACGCAGCCGCTGAGACCATGCAGGGATGGCCGTTCGTGGCCTCCCACGGTCGCTGATCCTCAAGCCTTATCCCAAAGATTTTTTTTTGTGTTTTGTTTGTGATCTTAGCCCACTGGCCAAGTTCGGAGGTTCCCAATCATCGAGATCGGGTCTTGATGCTCGATCGCCACCGGAGAGTTTTCGTTTGTTTTTTTATTCTTCCAGGGTGTCAAAGAAATAGAGGCCACCGACACCGCCGGCTTCTCCTCACCACCGCCGGTCACCGCGACTTCATTTCGTTGTCGCAGGCCATCCCACGGCACCGACAATGTCCGTCATGCACAGATCCATGACGGTTGGCAGGTGGATTTAGAAGAAGAAGAAAGGTTTTAAGAAAATAAAACCAAGGAGAATTTACATATCTAAAGCATAAAATTAGGATAAAAAACTATATGATTTCAATCTTCTTGGATACTAAGGCTTTGATACCAATTGTAGGAAAACATATTTCCTCAATCCCTTAGATCGATTAAGAAGATTAGGATCCGGAACAATAGATCTGAGAAAAAGGATTGCATACCTGTATTCGCCATGATCCTAAATTGATTATTGATGCTCACACGAACACCGCGGGCAGAGTCCTCTCTAGGCTTCCTCTAATAGGCGGTTCTCGATGAAAAAAATCACCGTGTATAAATCACAACTCACGTGAAATATATAAATAGAGGAAACAAAGAGGGGACCTAGCCAATAAAATGAAAATACCCAACTGACCCTTTCATTACAAGTCAAGTCGGGCTAAAGCCTATACTGTGCCATCTCAATCATACCAAATCACATAAGGCACTCTTAGCCTAAACAATGATCACATAACAATGAGCTCAACTTACGTCTATCAATATAGACCATAAAAATCCGATTTTAATAAAATAAAATTTTAATTAATATTAATTTAAATTTTAAAAAAACTCTTACATTATGGATGGGCCATCATCCAAGATAAACAAGTGCAGGGACTTATGAAGGGTAGCCTCCTTATAGCCCCCACCCAATTCATATGGCACATATTTCGTCCTCTTTTTAAACTTTCTTCCCTTACCCTCCGCTAAATGTTGTTTTTCGAGTTAAATATATTCATTTAGTAATAGTGCTTCTTTAATTGGCATTATTTTATGTTTCATAGTTTTTTTTTTTGATAGAATGGCATATTCATTGAACAAGGCGAAGGTGAACATAGCCAAAAAAGTCAGAGAGTACAATATCCAAAGCTGTACAGGGGAAGACCACCAGTCAAACCATAATACGAAAATAGAATGACGAGTGACATAAGAGGAGACCCAGTCTGCAACTGAGTTAGCCTCCCTAAAGATATGGCGGATGATGACTGAAGCACATCCTTGTAGGAGGAGCCCAATGTCCTAGATGACAAGGTGAGCTGAAGGAAGCAATAATGACTGTCGAATCCACGAGATGACCATCAGAGAATCTCCCTCGATGATAAGATGATCTAAGTGGAGAACCTGATGAGCATATCAGATTCCAGTCCATGCAGCATGCAATTCTATCGCAGGGATGGAAAGGTCAACAAGAGGGACCCTACCAGTAGCACAGAAACTCAAGGCGGAGTCCCTGATGACGAAGGCAGCACCTCCGGATCTGTGATGAAGACTGCCATCAAAGCTAACCGCGAAGGATGGGAGAGGGGGTTCCCAGAGATGAAAACTCGATGGGGTGCTTGAAGAGCGAGGCGGGAACCCCAGAGATCTGTCATACTCCTAATCGAACTGTGGAACTTAATAGCGGCAGCCATGGCATGATGGACCGTGACCAACAGAGACCATCTCACTGAGGTGAAAACAAACTTATTCCTGGTAAGCCAGATATGATAAGCAATATAGGTCATGATAGAAATAGACGGAGCAGCAGTGGCCGATCGCAGGATCCCGATGAATAAGTCATGGGGATTAGCACCCAAGGGAAAGAAATGGGCTAAGTCGGCTAACTGCCATACATGCCTAACTTGGGGACAGAAGAACTATGTATGATCCTGGGTCTCTGGAGCAGCCTCGCAAAGGAGGCATAATGAGGACATTGGAAAGAGGAAGAAATTACAAACTAATAATCTTTGGTTGTAGTCTAATCTTTTCTTTTTTTTCATGTTCCCATAAATGTATAAAGCACCTCTTGAAGACTCCTAATTCCATGAAGCAAGATTGAATTGTTTAAAGCCAAAATCAAGTGAAGATTCCTTTTCCAAGCCCATGGGCCGGCCAAGCTATGAAGAAATTTTCTACCTTCAAGCCTAATTGAAAGACCAAACCTTAAAGAATATGTGGAAGGATTAGATGAAGACAAGTGTTGTAAGGAGATGGAGCCACATGGAGCTTCTAGGACTTTCTCTTGTTAGGATTAGTTAGACTAGGAACTAATCATGTAATTAATTATCTACTAAATCTAAATTAATTGGCTCCTTAACCCACCCATTATGGCTGCCCTTGGCCTATAAATAGGACCAAGGCCTCCTCTTGTAAAGTAATGAATGACTTGAGTTGAATGAAAGCTTACTTGTTTATGTTCTCTTCCACTTTGCCAAGTTCTTTAGTTCTTCTTAGAATTTTGAGTGTTTTCCTTTAAGTTTAAGTTGGAGTGATGAGTTTGATCTTGAATTTGAGTGAGTGCCTTGAGTTTGGAGGGCCAAAGTTCCATTTCCAAGTTTATCTACATAAGATCCAAGTAGTCCAAGAAGAAGAGAAAGTGCTGCCCAAAAACTCCAGCAACTCTCTTCACTTCTCTTGTTGATTCCTTCCTTTTTTTCCTTAATTTCTTTGAATTTTGACTTACCTTGACTCTTTGTAGGTTTTTCTTGGTGATTTGAAGATGAAGATGAAGGCTCCATGCCAAGGATCAAAGCTCCAATGGTGAATCCAAGAAGGGAGTGTAGATATTGTCTCTAGCCTTCAATTTTTGAGTAGTGAGTGCTTTCCTTCCATTGAGCTTTGATTTCTCTTCATTATTAGGAAAAGACCCTCTTGATCCTTAGATCTGAGGTTCTTAAAGGTAGCTTAGCCTAGTTTGAGGGTTTCTATGCCCTTAGATCCTCTCTTTTATTTTTTTGAAAGGAAGCTTGCACAAGGGTGTCAGATTTTCTGCTCACCTAGTTCGTAGCTCAAAATCCTTCATCCCTTCCACCCATGAATCCGACCATATCTGGAGCTCTAATGCTAGTATGTTATTGCTAGGTAAGTAGATCAATCTCCACACATCCATTTCATCAAATCCGTCTCCCATCAGGGTATATATGAGAAATATGCATGCCCTTAGAAGCCAGGAGGGCTCTGGTAGGAAGGCAGTGACGGACCACCTTCCATAAGAATAGAGAGATCCTCGGGTGCATCGGAATAGACCAGATTCAGCCCATCGGGACAGGGGAGGCAGCCTCAGGTGAGAAGATGGCCAGAAGGTCAGACATTGGTACCCTGGGGGTAGCTGAGTGCCTCCACACTCTGATATCTGGGCCCGGGGTGGTGGGCAGGATAATGGAGCAAACCCGGAGGCTGAGAATATTCCCAAAAAAGGATCTGACGATATCCTGGTCCCACAGATACCAGCTCAGAAGGCAGAGGACCATAATGGATATAGAATCTAGAATATGAACAGATATAAAGGTAGGCCATCTGTATAGAGGCATCCCCGAAATCCAAGGATCCTAGAAGAAACGAATAGACCGACCATCACCAATGACCCAGGAGAGGTGAGGAGAGATAAGAGGAGCTCTAATAAGTATATCCCTCCAAATCACAGAGGAATACCTGGCAGGTCAGATAGTACCAACAATAATGGCCTGATAGTCAGCATACCGGGTACGCATCATGGTGGACCAAATACTATCCAGGTAGAGAAAGAATCTGGCAACCAGCCTCCCAAGAAGTGCCTCTCTCCAAGTAATGAGAGAGTGAATCCCCAGTCTGCCCTGCTAAATCGGTTAACAAACAGCTTGCCAATCGGCCAGATGGATCCTCCGCCTAGAAGGAGAGGAGTCCCACAAGAAAGCCCTGATCATCTGCTCCAACCTGAGAATAATAGTCCTGGAAATAATGGCATTCGAGAGCAGATAGACCAGAAGGAAGGTAAGAACCGAGCAGATGAGAGTGATTTTGCCCATAGAAGAGAGAGATCTTCCCTGCCAATTGTCGATCCTCTGACGAAAAGACTGAATCAACGGGGAGCAATCCGCCCTGGACAATCTAGATCCAGATATAGGAACACCCAGGTACATGAGTGGGCCACCGCTCTCTGCTACACCAAGAATATCCAGAATCCTATGCCGTATTCGGGTCAGGGTCTTGGGGCTGAAGTAAACCCTGGATTTATGGAGGTTGATCCTCTATCCTGATGTCAGGCAATAGTCCTCCAGAATCCCCCAAAACCCCTGGGCCGAGGACACGAGGCCCTCCCCAGGAGTAAACAGTCATCAGCAAATAAGAGATGGGAAATGGGTGGGGCACCAGGGGCAGGGGAGAATGGTTGGACAACCGAATCCTGCACAGCAACACAAAGGGCCCTCGAAAGATAGTCAGCATATATAATAAATAATGAAGGGGAGAGGGGACAACCTTGGCGAAGGTCGACAATCGAGGTAAAATAATCAGTGGGAGAACCATTGATGAGGAGAGAGAAAGATGGACTAGACACACAGGCAAAAATCCTAAAGATCCATGTCGGGTGGAAGACGAAATGATGTAGAGCTCTGAGAAGAAACTCCCAACTGACTCTGTCGTAAGCTCTTTCCATGTCAAGTTTGATGGCCATAAGGCTGCGACGTGGAGAAGCACGATGCAGATTAGCCATAAACTCATGAGCAATCAAAACATTATCAGAAATAGAGCACCTGCCAACAAAAGTCCCCTACTCCGGGCTAATAAGTTGAGGAAGAATAGGCTTCATCCTAGTAACCATCAGTTTACCACAAACTTTATAGATAGTATTGCACAAACTGATAGAGCAGAAGTGGGCCAGCTCGGAGGCATCAGGATGCTTGGGAATAAGAGCGATGAAGGTCTGCTTCAATGAGCTAGGCATGGAACCTGAAACAAAGAATAATTGGATAGCCATAGTGAAGTCCATGGATATAATGTTCCAGAATCTCCGGAAGAAGAAGGGGAAATAACCATCAGGACCAACAGCTTTGTCTTCTCCCAAGGACCACAGAGCCAAGCAGACCTCCTCCCCAGAAATGGGAGCCAGGAGAATAGAATTATGCAGGGAGGAGACCGTAGTCATCGGAGGGAAGGAGTAGTGAGAAGCAGTGGGGATGGCCTCCGTCCAGCAGGAGGCAAAGAACATATAGATCTCCAGCCTGATCATCCTCAAGGTAGTGGCCGTCAGAATCCCTCAAAGAACGGATAGAGTTCTTATGCCCGCGAATAATGTTGGCCAGGTGAAAGAAACGAGTATTTTGATCACCAGCCCGCAGCCACTGACTCTGGATTTCTGATGCCAAATGACCTCCTAATTCTGGAGTAGAGAGTGATGCAAGGAGAGCTGAGCACAAAGAGTGTCCATGTCCATCTGCGAAGAGGATCCCATCCTATCTTCCTTCTCCTGCAAATCAGAGATAGTAGCTTCAACAGCGTTGAGCTTGGTAATCACATTCCCAAGCTCAACCCTGTTCCACCTAAGAAGGTGTCTCCAAAGCAACTCCAACTGGCAGGAAAGCCGATAGGAAGCATCACCCCGAACAGGGATCATCCACACCTCTCTGACAAGATCTCTGGCTTTGGGATAAGAGAGCCAGAACTTCTTATATCTGAAAGGAGTGGAACTCCGGGCAAAAACATCCAAAGAGAGGAGGAGAGGGCTTGGTCAGAGGCAATCCTACTGAGGTGGCGCACGCTGTGGACCGGGTAAAGAGAGAGACAAGAAGGGGTAGCATAGCATCTGTCGAGTCTCTCCCAGACTCTCGCTGCACCGGAATGGTTATTGCACCAAGTGAAACGAGGGCCCAGAAACCCTAAGTCAACCAGACTGGTCCCTTGAATGAAATCCGTGAAGTCAGAGGAGGCCGTGTCTTCGATAAAGGGTCTACCCCCCCTTTTGTCCTCAGCCCGGTCAATAACATTAAAATCCCCAACAACCACAGAGGGAACACCCTGACCAATTAGCACTGAAGCCTCCATCCAGATGGTCCTCCTTTCCCTATATGATGTACTGGCGTATACGCTGCATAAGAGCCAAGAGGGACAGTTCGGTTCGGTGATGACAATAGCCACTAGTTGGGAAGAATGGTGGAAAACATCAATTTTTGCCACCTCTTGATCCCACATAACAATGATACCACCTGCCAAGCCCTGAGACTGAATAGAGTAGAAACCCCATTTCCTGGGAAAGAGGCGTAGCACTCGATCCAAACTTGGGCCCGACAGTCTAGTTTCCAAAAGAATACATAACTACAGGTTGTAAAGCTGAAGAAATCTACCATAAATAGATAGGAAGGCGGGTTTCCCCGCCCCCCGCAGATTCCAAACAAGAGTCTTCATAGAAACTAACAAGAGGTGGAAGGTCCAGACCCCAGTCCAGAATCATCCACAGCAGGAGCAAAATTGGAAACAGAGGTCTCTTGAGGTTGCATCACACCCTGGGCATCACCCTGAACAGTATTTACAAGGGACTTAGCCACCGAGCCCAGGACACCTTTCAGTTTCAAAGAGAGAGCCTCATGAGTTTCTCCTTGACCCTCAGCAGGTAAAGAGGAGGCAGCCATTAGCAGGGAAGGGTTAGAGGTCCTCGGAGAGCCTTCAAAAACCATACCCTAAGTTGAAGGATTACCCACCTTGACCACAGAGACCCCAGATGCCGGACTTCCAACAGTCGAGCCCAAAGGAGAGCGGACATCCAATGAAGACCCCGGTATTCCAGAACGAAGCTGAGCCTTGGGACCCCGATTGCCAGTTTTTGAATTCCCCAAACCTCCCAGTAAAACCTTTGGATGAGACGTCCCCAAAGTACCACCACCTAGCAACATCACCGGTCCACCCTCCGGCACCCCAGATACAGCCACCCCACCACACTCAACCCTGTCACCCACGGTGCCCACCCTCACCTTAGGATTGCACTTCTCCCCATCCCCGGAACTTATAAACAAACCACCCGACAGAGCCATCTCAAGAGCTAGGGGGGCCATTGGAAGGAGGCATACAAGGCACAGTGGGACTGACCTGAGTTGGAGAAACAGAGGCAACCTTAGAAGATGAAGCTACCTTTCGAGAGCAAGGGGTAGGGGACTTGGGTGGGCTCCGGCCACGCTTGAGAGAAAGAGCCCGACAGTCAGGCAAGCCATGATCCAATGGGCCAACAGTAGGCAGCACAACCTCCATACAATCCACAAGGGGCCTAGAAGCACCAATAGAACCGTTGCCACCATCAGAGATGTCCGACAGGCCGATCTCCAATGAGCGACGACATGCCATCTTGGATGGCTTCTGCCAACCATTTGAGTCTGGTGGTGAGAGCGGAGAAGAGGACAGGGGCGTAGCAGAAGATTGGGGTGGGGAAGGCGAAGGTAGATCAGAGGAAGATGCCGGGGTCTTACCAGAGTCAGGATCACTGACTGGCGTCTGGGAGGCAGCAGCATGTCTTGGCTGGCGGACTCGAGATGTCACCAACTAGGTGCCAAAGTTCAGACGAGCAGGACTCACAGGCACAGGAGTAGAGGAAGGGGACCTGTTGACCCCAAGAGAGGCCGGGTACTGACCCTCCTCAACAGTCACCTCCACCAGATTACCCAGTCCCAGAGGTTGCTTACTAGAGGCTGTCTGTTCCGGCTGACCCAGATGGCCACAGGCCTCAATGTAATGCCCGATTCTGGCACAGTTGAAACAAACCGGAGGTAAGTTTTCGTACACAAACTGTTGCCGAAACACCTTGCTCTGGCCCCTGATCTGGACACCGGGCGGAAGTGGTTTGTCGGCGTCCAACTCCATTCGATCACGCACATAGCCGGTCTTTTTCAGCTGATCAGTAAAGTTGTCAATGGACAGAGGGTTCCCTGCCTCACTAGCAACAACCGTAATAGCCGAAGGCAACCAATATTCGAGAGGGAGATCAAGGAGTCGCATCCAGACGACGGTCTTGGTAACAGGTTGGCGGGCCGGCAAGAAGTCAGGAATCCACTTATCCAGTGCCAGAAGTTGGCTGCCGACAAACCATGGCCCCTCCCCCTTCATCCTGGCACAGTCCACCACCGAAGAGAACCGGACAACAAAATGATCATCGCCTACAGGGAATACCTCCGACTCATATCTCAGCTTGAGCTTCAGCCGGACCTCCTTGGACAGACCCAACGACGAGATCCGGTGGCCCAAACTCCGGAAGATCACTGCTAGGCCCTCCCACTGTCGACGAGAGTCGGCGAGAAGCTCCCCTGACAGCTCGAGCATCTTTGAGAAGAGTTGCTGCAGGTGGTCGACTTCCTCCTCCGAGATCCGGTACGATGACCATGTCGAGAGGCAAGAAGCCCCCTACATAACATAAGCCCAAGTCCACTCACCATCAGCCTGCATAACGTTAATAGATGCCTCCGGCACTGTTCCGTAGTTTGGGCATCAGATCTTTGAACCAGGCAACACTCAGAGCCAAGCTCGTACTATGAGCATGGTTGGATGTGTTAAAACAAGGATAAAATGAAACATCATCATGTATGTGGAAATGAAAGTGTTTTAACAGTCTAACGACGTAAACGAAAACAGATTGAGATGGTAATATTACCAATGTTTTTTTTTTTTTTTTAAAGAAAAAAGAAAAGGCTAACTCAATGAAGACAAAATGGATTGTTGAAATGGAAAAGAACTCGAAAAAGGCTCGCGGTGACGGTGTGTGCGGCCCCTGATAGAATAAATGGGGACCCACAAAGCAAATGAAAAATAATTGGCCATAGGTTACTCTGATTAGAGCTATATATATATATATATGGGGACAAAAAAAAAAAAAAAGAAAAAAGAAAAAAGCTCCACCCTCCAGTTTACTCGGGGCATGCTTGGTAAGATCTTGCCGGATTCAAAGCGACACAGAGAACATAGTGCGATCCTGGTGAGATGGGACAAAAAAAAAAAAAAAACTTTGGGACCCATCAAAAAAAACTTCCCGAGATGTCTCTTTGTTTCATTTTTTTTACCCCCCAACACACAAATCCAACCCTCTTTCACTCCCTTGCATCCCTCTCTAATCCATCCTGCTGGATCCGACAGGATCTAGAAGAATTCTCCCAAGCGGGCCTTCATATTTGAGAAAACCCACAACCCAGGACCTGAACTTAGGTGCTTCTGATTTTTTTTTTTTTTTTTTTTTAAAGTAAGTAGTGATGAAAATAGACAGAACACTAAATGTACTGACAACCTGGACAGCAACAGCTCTAGCTCCTCTCTAATTGTTTAAGCAAGGTTACAACTCATCCTATTTTAAACAACAACATCAGGGATCACATTCTTGATCCTTCGTGGACCTATCTGGATCTCAAGTAGCAAATCAATGCGGCCGAACTCTACAGCTGCCATCCGATCAAGATCAGACACGAGGCGTGTTCCCTTCAACTTGTCAGCATGATATCTGGTTGGTCTCGTACTCCGGCACAGGGTTTGCCATTATCGAGTAAGCTGAAGGCCGGACTGCTGGGTTGGAAAGACCCCTCCGAACATGCCACGCCCTAAGCCTGTCAAACAGTGAGATATTTGATCACATCCATCCATGCAAGATCATATAGTTAACAGGTGTTGGTTGGATTATTTCAAAGTGCACATGCCGTGACCCTTCACCGATGATGAAGTTACTATATATATATATATATATATATATATATATATATATATATATAAAAGCTCATCATATCACGACTCTTTATCTTCACCGATCCCCAAAGTTTGCAGCCCACGTCCTGAAGAAATTCTAAATCCAAATACATATCCACACACCGGGCCCTGCTGTTATCTTTGAATTCTTTTCACTCGGAAAAAAGTTCCGCTAAAGTAAATTCACATTTTAATCTCCCCTTAAAAGTCTACCAATATAACGTCCGAAGTCCTACGCAAAGACCATCCACCCAACCCCTCTATTATAATGTCTCCTACAGCTGAGAGGAAAGCATGCGGGCTCCCCTCTCCTTCCTAAATCTGGTGGACCGTGCTTGTATTCCACATCGGACACAATTTGGATCGGTAATCCGCACAACCAGAGAGAATTGGATTTGGGCATCAACAGCTGGGAAATCCTTCAATTTGAAACTCAGCAGTAATTTGACACCCATTATTTACACGGATACCTAGATGTATGGTCAACAGAATGCTTACAAAAAATGTTTTAAGTACAGAGTGCAACTGTAGATGGTGAAAAAACACAGTTGCCGTGTCTAAATTATCCAGATAGCTACAACCCAAAGGTAAATATACAATTCATGTTTGAAAGAGCGTGCCGTGCTACATGACAATTCACGGAACGGCTCTTCAACAACTGCTATTTCATAGAACACAATTGAAGTCTATTTTTTTGATTCTGAAATACCTGACCTGAGTTCCTGTTCAAGCTCATCAAACTCCCACCCAGCAATCTCATCTGTTGAATAGTCTTTGCTGACTTTTCCAATTTCTAGCTCCAGTTTTGCCAGTTCTGATTCTGGATCCAGGTTTTCGGTTGTCGCTTGCGATGACTTGGGAGATTCAAGCCCTTCGGATTTAGAATTAGAGGATGACTTGGGAGATTCAATACCTTTGGGTTTTGGTGAATTAGATGTCTGTGTAGTATCAGATGGACCTTTTTGAGATCTCTCTTCAGATGCTGTTGCCTTTTCTTTAGGAGTCTCAATCTCTAGTATTGGTCTCTCAATGGATTCAAATTCTCCTCTCATTTTCTCAACAGAATCGAATAATTCTTTGACCTCAGGGTCATCTTTCCTGCATAAGCAATGACCATGATTCCACAATGTTTAGGGAAAAAAAATGAATTTATGACAACAGGAATGGGCCACGTGTAACGGATAAGAATAATGCCATGATCATAACACAGGAGGCAGAAGCTTAGATGCTGGAAAGCAATACCTTGATGCGTTCCCTTGTTCAGCATAGAACAGCTCCTTCATGCGATCAACCACACTGAAGGCTGTTATAATCTAAGAAAATAAGACATGAAAAACACACCAACAAAAACAACCTAGTTGTCAACAGCTTCATCAATATCCTTAAATAAAATAAACAATGAAATGCAAGAACTGAACAAAAACACCAGGGTACAAACACATCCACATCCAACTTCACCTGCTTAAAAAATCTAGCACTCGCAACTGCACCCATGCTTAAAAACCAGTCTTATGAGAATAGAACCAGTCCAGCCAATTAGATTGGCAAACCCCTCAACCAGACTTCTGGTTGGTCTGATTCCTCTAGAAGAACAGCTATGTAATTGGACCAACTAAACCCAAGTGACTCAGCAGGTTTTTACCTAGTTCTTCAACCACACAAGAAGGACATTTCTGCACTCGATTTCAAGCCTTGTTAAGCTCAAAATTTTTGGACAATTTGGTAAATCGATGGAATAATATTTTTTTAAAAAAAACCTAGAAGTTAATCCAATTACCTTGATCCCTCATCCTCTTCTCTAGCATTCTTTAGTTCCACCCTCTCCTCTCAGGCTTTGACAATGATGACCACCAGTTCCGATAACCACATGATAGGGGTTCCAAGCACCCTTTCTCCACCAGACAAATTTCTGCTCCCCACCCTCTGATAATAGCCCCATACTTTCTCTCCCCCTGCCTGCCCTTTGTAGCCTTAACAGTCATGGCAAGATTCCCGCATAACCACCCTTTCACCCTCCCCCATAAGCCATAGCAAACCCACACACACAAAACAAAAGGATAAAAAAAAGAATGCACACAGAGAGGCAACCTTTCACCGTCCCTACATCTATTATCTATATGGTCTTTGATGATTTCTTTTATTTAATTTGGCTATTTTTTCCATTATTTTGTAAGATTGATGGATGGCCGATTAGACAAATGACTACTCATTGTTTTGTAACTATTTGTGTTGTTAAGTGTGTTGTGTGCCATGCATATATCAATCTCTTTCAGACACACCAACGCCAATCATCCTTATTTGCTAGTTTTCATAATTGGCAATATCTGAAGACATGCATGGCAATTGCACAACTTGAGACAATTTATTAATAATTGTGAGAGAAATTCATTCAAAAATTTAATATCTAAAATTTTAAAATGTTACCAACTAGTTTTGCATATTTTTCTAATACAATATCAAATCTGCATGTAATCATTTTGCCGTTCTAATTAATACACACATAAAGACACTCCAACCGTCCAACTGGTTGACTAGGTGATCAAACCGGTGAACCAGTCCCTTGGCCAGGTGGATGTCCAGTTCTATTAACTGTGATTTAAACTGCCTTCCTCATCTGCACGTGTCTCCAATCAAGCATTTCTAAAGCATTCCATATTCCAATGAGAGAAACCACAGTTTGCATCTGTAACATTTTTTTTGCCAATCTCTTTCTTATGACCATTTGTCTTGTAATTATTTTATTTTCAAAAGATAGAAGAGGACAGAGAGGAGAAATGCTGATGGACATCTCAGACCCATATCCAATTGACAAAATTAACCAAGTTCTCAATAATCAGGTCTAGAAAACTGTAAAAGGCCTAACATGAAGCTACACAGCCCGCTACATAATATTATATTAGTCTGACTGCATTTTGACAACAAAAACAAAGCTTTGGCACTACATTTGCCTGCAGCCAAGCACAAATTTCAGCATGAAATATTTTTGAGTGCAAATTGCCATAAGCATTCAACAGCCATTATTTTTAATTTTCCAACATATGAAAGCAGGTAAAGATGCATACCTTTGTCTGAACTTCCAAGTATTCCTCTTCCAGACTTTTCTGTGGGTTGGATTCTTTAGATATGTCACTATCTTTGCTCTCAGTCATCTCCGGACTTGAAAAAATATATGAAAGAAAGCACTTAAGCAATGGAGAAGTCATTGAATTTACTTCAAAAAGTTCCTAAATGATAAATCAATAATCATACTACCTTCCATTGAATCTTTTCAGGTTATCCACAAATGTCCTAATAAGATTTATAGAAGGCCTCAGTTCTTCCTATGTCAGAAACAGGGTACAGCCAACAAAGATAATAATAACAAAAAGAGCATTAGATAAGTGGTGACATGACCTTCAATGCAAATCTGTATATTTGAAAATTATAAAGTAAATAACTGGAAAGAGAAATACCTTGCATGCAGAAAGGTGATACTTGATCAACTTCACAAAACAGTTTCCATATTTCTCCAAGTCATCACTTTAAGGAAAGAAACATGAAAAGATATAATCAAATTTCAAAGAACCACCAGCAATCAAGCATGAAACTACATAAAAAATATGGATCATGATAATCCAATCTCCTTCCACGATACAAAGCACCTTAACGAGTTTCACCCAAAAATAAAGGGAAAAAAAAACAGAAAGAACTTAAATGTCAAAAGAGGTAAATATTTGCACGCGCCTATAAACAGAACACACATACTTGGTCTGCTTCTCCTTCAGTTCAGCATAAGAGGATTGGAGCTGCCAGGTATCCTCCAAGAAATTGATCCATGTATGGACAATATCAGCTTCTACTTTGCATGAAGCAACAGATCTTGAAAGCTCATCCTCCTGAAATTTATAGAAATATTTAGGGACTGACAAATCTCAGATCTATTTGAACATTCCTCAGATCTTTAAAATGATATGGTTCAACATATTTTCCCAGAAATTTCCATGCTGAGAAAAGAACTGAAATCAGAGAGTAGTCTGAAACCTTGGCTTTCAAATGTACAACAATCTGATTGCTTGCTTCATCAAACTGGTCTCTCTCCTCCCTGGTCTTGTTAAGGCGTGCCACAGCAGCTGACAAAGAAATATTAACCTACAACGCAAAATTCAGTTTAAACCACAAAACTTCTATGCAGATCATAGCACAAACAATAGATGAAATTTCTGAGATACCATTAGTAGAATTATAAAATGGATTCAGATCTAGCTCCATAAAAATTAATTGAGTAATTAGACTTCACTAACAGAGTTACAAGACCATATGTATATAAATATCAAAGTTGCTCCTCATGTTCTTAATATACACATTCATAATTGCACACATCACCCCTCAAGATAAGTATGATGGTGTTACATATTGCTTTTTTGATCCTTCTAAGAAAATAAACAAGATCCAGATGATCCATGTATGACAAACTTATGCTACTCATCAAAAAGAATATCGAAGAAGTAGAAGGTGATCATACACCAGGAAAAAAGTGATCCAATTTTTGACCCATATGAACCATAATAAGCAACATATAAAATTAAAATATGACCTGAAATTGTAGAGAAGATGATTCCACAATATACATCAAAGAATAAGAGGAAATGTTGCATATTATCAGACAATAAGCAAATCTTAAATTATGAAGAAGGAAATTCGTATTGGTGTCACTTTGACTGTATCTATTTAATCTCCTATTTGGTACAGTTTGTATCAGAAAGATGGAAGCATGAGCATTGCCCAATATTTCTCACCTTTTTTTTTTTTTGGTAAAACGGATATTTTATAAAATAGTCCTGGAAAAAGTACAACCCAAACTATCTGCAAACAAAATATTTCTAAACTGTACCGGCATTTTCTCGAGAGAGGTGCAAATGAACCCTCCCGAGTGATGTGCAACAAAAGTAGCCGCCGAGTTAGCAGCGAAGTTGGCTTCCCTGTAAACGTGGCGGATAATAAGCCCAGAACAATGACAGAGCATCAGCGCTATATCCCATAGTAGAGGAAGGGTGGGAGTCTTCTTGATAGCACTCTAGATCCAAGAGATAACTGTAAAGGAATCGCCTTCAATAACGAGACGATCCAAATTAAGGATCCTCATGGCATACTTAATATCCACCCAAGCTCCATAGAGCTCCGCCAGGGGAACAGTCTGTTCCACTAGATGAGAGCCCCCCATCACAATAAAACCAGCAGCCGAGGACCGAATGACAAAGGTAGCTCCAGCCATAGGTCCTCTGACACTCCCATCAAAGCTGATAGTAACATGGTCCTGAGAAGGGGGCTCCCAAGAAACCAAAATCCGGTGAGGCGCTCAAGGAGCAAAACCGAAACCCCAGGTCTCAGACGATGCTACCATCAATCCATGATACTCCATGTCCTGAGCCCTAGCTCTCTTCATAATAAAGGTAGGTGAGCTGGTCTCTAATTCCGGGAGATCCACAAGTGATAAGCCAGATAAGCTATAACGCTCCGAGAAACAGTACCAAGGGGAGAACGCAGGGTGCGAATGAAGGTATCCACCGCATCGTCTCCTGAGTACAAGAGGGATCTATAGCCAGCCAGGGTCCACACCCGCCTTGCCCGTAAACAAAGAAATAAAGTGTGGTCCAAGGACTCCTCTAGATCAGCACAAAATGGATATGAGGGAAAAATAAGTACTCCCCTCAAGCTGAGAAAGGATGTCGTAGGGAGGCGGCGCCTGACCTCCTTCTAGAGAAAGACACCCACGGGTGCACCGGGAGAGCCCAGATCCAACCCGCTTGGACAGTCCCCTTGCTAAGCAGGATGGTAAATAGAGTAGAGCTCTGACAGCGAAGCAGAGGTGGAAGAAGTGGGCCCCCAAACTCTAGTATCCGGGCTAGGTGACTCCGGTAAAGTAATAAAGAGGATACGATCCTTCAGAGCCTCCCCAAAATATCGAGAGAGCAGCATAGAATTCCATGTCTACACCCCAGAGAAAATGAAATCACTGACCATCCAGGAATTCGGCAATTCCGGGAAAACGAATGTTGGCCATTTGTGAAGGGACATTTCAGAAATCCAGACATCAGCCAATACTCTGATAGATTTTCCATCACCAACCATCCATCTCAAATAGTAAAAGACCTCCGGAGTCCTCTTCCGATCTCCTTCCAAATAGGCGACCCCCGAGAGGAGGGCACAAAGTCACCCCCCTCTAGAGATCGGGTATCATATCTGGCTCTCATAAAGGAGACTCACAAACTGTACGGATTAAGGAACAAAGTGGTAGCATGACAAGCCAGCAAAGTCTCCCTTCTGCTAACAAGCAAGTAAATACCAAGGCCACCCTGCCGGACAGGCTGGCACACTGACTGCCAACCCACCAGGTTGATATCCCTGGGCGCCCCATTCGACCTCCACAGGAAAGCCCGAAGAATCTGCTCCACCTTTTCCATCATAGCCTTTAGAATAACAGCATTAGCTAAAAGGTAGATAGGTAGAGAAGTCAATACCGATCTTATCAAGGTCAGTCTGCCCATAGCCGATAAAACCCTACCCTACCATCCACCTGCTCCTGAATAGCCTGCACTAAGATCCGAGACTCATCTCTACGGAAGCGGCCGCCAGAAATGGAAACTCCGAGATAGCGGATAGGCCCATCCCTGTCTCGAATCCCGTGAATCGAGAGAATCAGAGAGCGGGTACGGGCGGCTATCTTTGGAGAGAAATGGACCTCCGACTTCTCTAGGTTAATCGACTGACCAGAAACCAAACAGTATTCCATAATAACTCTCCTGAACCCCCGAGCCGTAGCCTCAGATGCCCTGCCTAGGAGTAAGCAGTCATCAGCAAAAAGAAGATGTGAGATAGGGACTACTGTCAGGGCTGCAAAGAAGGGATGGATAGATGATCCTCTAACCGTATCCCGCAGAGCTCGCGAGAGAACGTCAGCAACAATAATGAAGAGGTAGGGGGACAGCGGACAACCCTGTCGGAGGCCAACTAGTAAAACAATTATGATTGACCTAGCAACATGCATATGCAGTATCGCATCAATTGCAAGCTTGCAACTAAAGCACATCCAAAAGGGAACATAAAAATCTAAGAAAAACCTCGGGAGATAGAAAAATTAAAATCTTTCAAAAAGTGAGAACATGATCTTTTCGCATCTGCCTTTGTGTGTGTGTGTGTGTGTGTGTGGTGGTGGTGGTGGTGGTGGGGGTTTCAATACTTTCTTCAATGCAGCTTCTAGCTCATCCCGTTGCTTCTCCATCCCAGCAATCTCAGCGACCAATTCCTGATTTGAATGACAAAAAGTTATTAATGACACTAGCAGATTCACATGTAACTAAGTCTTAACTATCCTACCAGCAATTTACCTTCTCCATCTCACTAACTTCATTGGCTTTGGCCACACGAAAGTTGAGAGCCTCCTCTTTCTGATGCCTGCTTTAAATATAGATGACAGCATTAGTGAATTGATAATTTGTTTACATAGGAAGGTATGGTAATTAAAGAATAACGAGCAACAATGATTGGTAAAACTCAAGAATCAAGATATTTTGGAAACAAGTAGGTCAGAGAAGGTTAAAATAACATATTTGAAATGCCAATGATACACACACAGCATCTCCTCAATGAACAATTGGAAATTTTTACCCAAAACAGCCATACAAATGCTGGATCACTGACATCTGTTTATCTCCCATGTCAATTACCCCTGCCCCCATATACAAGGTGGTGACTGACATGGCTAAGTGCAGGTAGAATATCATACAATGTCTGCTTGTGAGCATTTCAGGTATGGTAAGAATAAGAAGGATGCTATGCCGACCAGAATGGATTGATAGCCTGTGATATGTAAGGTATCATGGCACACACGCATGCTTAGTGCCAATGCTACCTAGCATGGCAAGACACAGTCAGAACAGACCAGCGCCCCCATCCTTGATAATCATCTTGATTTCTCAGCCCAGACATTTTTTATAGATATTTCTTTTAAGTCCTTGGGCATTTGGTTACAAAAAATTATGGGGTAGCTTACTACATAGAAGGAAAGAAAAATCTTTTCATTTAAAGTATGCAACAAGAGGAAATAACAAAACAAGCATTTTAATCTAATGGCTGGGTGCTAAGATTAATAACTAATTTAATTTTGCACCGGTTCTTCAGTATGCAATATACAATGCAATACATGGTAATTTGACAAAGAATCATTCTGATCGCACGTGTGTAGTATGGTGAATGAAAGATAAATGCTCCCGTCAATATGCTTGGTCTAGCTGCAAGAAGTTCACCAGAAGAGGGAGGAAAATAACTTCAACATTGTTAAATATTTAGGCCACTCCATATTTTCTTTGTTTGTCATTATCTCTGGAAAGTTGTGATTTTGGAATGACTCAGCATTTCTCATTTATGACAGAGGTTATAGGTGTCTTTGAGTGAAGAGACTGCTGGAGAACAGATGATGCTTCACTGCCTAGAGTTCAAGCAGTCACCAGGTTCACCCCTCAACGAAGAATATAATTTTGGCTAGACCACAAGAAAGAGCTCTGTCACTGACAGTATGCTTGGTTTGCATGAATTAAGAAATAGCATATTACCTTCCCCTTCACCAGGATATGACATAGGATTTGAAGAGAGTCTCAGTTTTCAGCATTTTGTGGCTTATTAGTCCCTTCAGACACAATGAACAAGATAAAAAATAATAATTATATTGAATACCTGCAAATTATAGAAGAAAGAAACAGACTATCGTTTAGGAAAAAATGTACCATCTTTAGATTTTGGGAAAATAGTTGCACAACGACAATGATAAGACATAAGAACTTCAAGGTATATACACTTAGGGAAAAAAATGCCAAGGGTGAATTAGCACCAAATTACTTGGTGCTGTTATTATTAACTACATATCTTGGATGGATATGGATCCAATTTTGGATTTAAACTTAGATGACAAAATCATATTGGGTCATGCCCAGATCCTATTAGTTCTTAATACCTCGTAATCATTTAGTGTAATTTGTGATGTATACCTTAATAACAGAAAACTTCTAGTTATACTGCTGAATCCACTTCAAAATCTCTATGATAACTCGGTCCCTGCACCCACTTCCCAAGCATTTACTTATTCTACTTTTTTTTTGAGAGATCTGCTTCCTCATACCCACACCCAAATCTGACCAGTACTTGCTTCCACTTCAGGTAGCTAAGATCTATGCATATGATTTCATTAATACCTCTTTTTTTGGATTCCTTATTTCAAAAAGGAATCCAAAAAAAACAAATAAGAACAATAAGAACAAAGCCAAAAAGGAAAACCAAAGTCTGCTAGGTTATTCCAACAAAAAATAACTGAGGAATAACACGAGTCATCCATGACAATATGATTCTTCTCATCAATTCAGCAATCTCCTTTCTGTAAGCCATCCAAATGAAATGTTATTTTATAACTTCTTTGCTTCTCACCACAACTTCCAGCAGGCTGCAGCTAACAACAGCCATCAATATTACCTATATCATCTTGGTCTTGTTTTCAGATCTCCTGAGAGCAGTCCTTTAGAAGGATTTACTGCCCTCTCTCTCATGCACCAATTCGCTTTTGTTGTTACTCCTTCCTGACGACAGCATCAATCATAGATGGGTTTTATGAAACAACTTTCACTTAAGAACTAGCTTGCATCAAGGGGCCGGTGGAACTGGCACTAGAACCCTACCAGTTGCCTAGCAGTACAGTATGGTACAGCACCGTGCCATGCCGACTTGTGGTACACCAACAAATGGAAGTAAGAGAGGGAAGAGGGGAGAGAGAGAGGGCTTTCAAGCCTCCTCTCCCTTTTTTATTTCTGAAACGAAGCAGGGGCAGAGGCCCTGCTACAAAGAGGCCAGAGGAGGGGGCTCAAAAGCCCTCACTCTCCCCCCTTCCTCTCCCTCTCTCTCTTTTTTCCTTTCTTTCCTTCTTCCCCTCACCCTCCCTCATTACTTTCTAAAACTAAGGGACAGAACCATGCTGGTCTGCCCCTAGTACGGCTCGATACATCTGGAACCACGTGGTTCCAGATGGTACCACCTTCCTTGGTTTGCATCAATGACATGCTACCAAAGATGAGTCTCGCTGCTTATTTGTCATCACCACAAAATGAAGACCAAAATAATAGGTTCCTGAACTCAAATTTGTGTCTTACAAAGCAGCAGACCATTTCCTCTTCTCAATATATTCCTGTGACAGAACGTACTGGATTTGACATGTTAACAGCCTTAGAAGTCCAGGATAAATCTCACATAACCAATATCATGCTACTTAGCAATGGTATTTGCTGATTGCACACACACTCCATCATTCACCATATGTAGTTGCTGATTGGAACATCTCAGTACATCCTTCAGATAATGAAACCATGATACTTGAGAAATCCATTTAGCAAAGCTTTTTTTCCTCAATTATAGTTGCATACTTGACTACACAGAAATTTTAACAAGTTCCAAGCCATGTACTCATCAGTGAAGACAACATGATATGTGAAAATAACTAATATCAAAGTTCATATTTGAACTTTGACATTGACTGAACCCCCAATGTACTCTCCCGTGCATGAGAAAAACAAGTAAATTCATCATATTAATGTTATCCACAAAGCATCCATCAAGAAATAATGGTAGAGATAACATCCAACAGAATGAAAGCTTATATAATTCAATTAATAGATCACAAAAGATAATAAAAAGAATAAAAGAACTATTCAAGACCTTTGATCTAGTATTCGTTTTTCTGCCTTGAAGCAAGAGTTGGCAAGTGATTCTTCTAGAACCTTCAACTTATCAACCTGCCATTTGTTTTCAAGCACAAAATATTACAACTAATTCACATAAATTAACAAAAGAAGATTTATAAAATTGAAAAATTTATAGGAAGAGTTTTCAAGTAAACAAGTTTTTACATGTGAAAGTGAAAGATAAATTGCAAGAGAAAGGAGAATGTGTATCCTACCATCCTCAAACAAAAAGAAAGTTTCCAATGCTTATTGTGCAGCTGAATATGATATGAATCTATCAAAGGAACAGTTACTACAAAATAAATGATCATTTATTATGACAATCACCTTCAGCATCAATGTATCTAATGACAGTTTCAGTATGTAATAGCAATTGCTACTTCAACATTTAATATTTTAAATTTCAAAGCACCAGGGCTTTCAGGCCCCCAGGCATGGTGGGCACACATAAATGAAGATCTTGCTTATATCATCACAAATGTCATCTTGGCTATAGTTCCTTTTGGAAAGTTGTTGAAGTGATGACACTTCAAGTCTTACAATATCTGCTGCTAAATGTTATTAATATCAAGATCCTTAACACAATAACAAAATATGTAGATAATTGGTCTACTTGCCAACTCATAAAAAAATTCATAAAAGTAATATATTTGTTCATTTTATTGCAAGAAAATGTCCCTCTATCATGTTTTTTTGGAGGTTGATGCTCTGACACATGCACTCATTCCAAGTACCAATGTAATGCTGCTTTCAGTACAAGGCACAAATATGAAATATCCAGATGATCAAAGGTTAAATAAGCCCATTGCAAGAATTATTTGCATGTACCTAAAAGAGGCAGAATACATACGTGATGAAATTTTAACTAAAATCCTAGTTTCCAAAGAAACCTATGTGGCCAATGTTTAATTCAAAAGGTGGTGAAAGAAATGGAGAACTAGCCTTCCTGCCCTTGGTATATACAAGTGGAAGGCCCCTGTAGAAAGGATCACAATACATAACTATGCAAGGTAAAGCTAGTGAAATTAGGAGAACAGTGGGACATAACTATCACTGTGATACAAGGTTCTTGAAAAGTGATTTTTTTTTTTTTCTTGTTTGACAGATTCCATTCACCATTATTGCATAAATCTAGGTTGCCAAACTTCAAGGCAAAAGCACATTATACTGCATGGCCTAAATATTGGAAATTAGCATCAACAAAAAAAGTACATAGTTTTCCATAATTCAATTTTCAAAGATCAAACATGGAAACAGAAACCATGAGCATGCCTTTTGAGAATGAATTTCTAGAGAGTCCCCACTGTTTATGGATTTCTTTCTTAGTAAGAGTGCTTCCAGTGTAAAGCATAGGCGAACTTCAGCCAGTGCTGCTTTTAGAGCCTACAAAATCAAATCAGAAACTTGAACATGCATGGCTTATAAAAAAATCCAATCAACTTAATTGCAACAGTCAAGATAAAGTTAGAGGGTAATGGACTAACACAGCAATAAATTTATGACACAAAAAGGCATAGTAAATTTGAATTAATTTGATGATTTAAACAATCAAGAGTGGCATCACACCTCTGGTAGAAACATTATTTACAACTTAACCTCTCAATAGAATTAAGCAAATGTTCTTCACCGCCTATGCCCCAAGTCCAGCAAAGCTCACTTCAAATATCTGAGACTAGCTTTTGCTAATCCTAGTAAGGCATTTCACCCAATAAAAGTAATATCCTAAACCTAATAATTTTCCTTAACTAAGAGCCCATTGCACCAATGTCTGGTCATGTCCTTGCAAACTTGCACCTCAACATCATCAACTTGGAATACTAATTTTATTTGCATCCACTTCCTTTGCAAGTTGAGTAACCCATACCATAAAACATTCTTATCACTTAGTCTGATTATTATTATCAAAGAGAACATTCCTTATTGTTGCGATAGCCTGCCTTACAACTTACATAATTTCTTCAAGAGCAAATATTAACAGTGCAAATTTGTGCTTCATTGATAAACAATTTAATCTAGCAACCAATCCATAAAAGCGTCCAGCAAAATGAACATGTAAACATCATGAAAAAATATATATCTAGAAAAAGAAATCAATACTGCATAATCAGTCATCAAATAATTTCGTGGTAGACAAAGACCACGGTGGATATCACGAAAACATGACATATGATTATTCATTTTCCACTATGAGAAACTTCAAACTTCTGTGGATGCTTCTCATGGAAGTATAAACTACAAATTAAAGAACCAACTACACGTATCTACTATACTCTGGAACATTATGGCAGAGTCACATAAACAAACTAATTAAGACTGACAACAAAAGTAATGACCAGCAGTTTACAAAACATGCATGATTGTAAAGGCTGGGTGCGACCAACAGAAGCAGCAGGGTGGTTGAGAAAAATAAAATTTGGACTCATTGGTGCTCATGAAGTGCAGATGGAATGATGCACGCACGTCACATGATTTTCATCATTTACTAGTCCCTCAAGAAATATGCCATGTGGGGTCATCTTAATATCTTACATTTAAAAGAGATCCATATAGCACGACTTGAGAACATTTAATAAAATTAAAACATGACAGCATGGTGGATGCAAAAGGGAAGAGTGAACATCTATCTAAATAAACTTGATCTATTATATAATTGCATTTCAAATAAATTTATATAAATTCATGCATAAATAAAACATAGTAATGATGCTTTCAATTCTCCCACGTATTTCACAAGCAGGAAGTAGACTAGATACCAGGAAAAAAATCATGCAAAAATATATGATGCTTAATCAGGTTAAAAAATTATAACTGAAAAGCAAATAACCCATATCCTAAAAGGACATGACCATTACAAATATGGTAGTTCAAGAAAAATAAATTCATTTCATATTCAACAATTTTCCCTGCTGATTTGCAAGCATTCCATCTATGTTTTAGATCATTGGAAACAAGGTCGGATGATACTAGGACCCATATTGGCTGCTCGATAGTATGGCATAGTATGGTACCGTGAAATACAAACTCGCAGCGCACCGAGCTGAAGAGGGAGAAGGAAAGAGAGAGAAAGAGGAAGGGAGGCTGAGGGAGGAGGAAGGAATAGACAAAGGGAAAGAGGGAGAGAGGCCATTTTGGGGCTATTTCAAAATAAAATAGGGCCTCTGGCCCTTTTTTTTTTCCATTTTTTTTTTTTAAATGGAGTTGGCAGCGAGTGCCCTTGTTTTGTTTTGAAACAAGAGCTCCGCCCTTGCTATTCAACGGCTGGAGGAGAAGCCCCTCTCTCTCCCTCTTTTCCTCTCTTTTCTTCTCCCTCTCTCCTTCCCTTCTGGTTTCTTGAATTGAGGGATGAAACCATGCCGATCTGCCCCAGCTAGGCTTGGTACACCCCGAGCCGCATGATTTGTGATAGTACCGTCTTCCTTGACCGAAATGCCCTCTCCAACCAAAAAAATAGCATAAAAAGAGAACTTTTCGCATTAGGTACCTCCATAGTAGGGAGAGAAGTCTTTTCAGATGATGCTCTATCATGATCCTCAATCGATGGAGCTTGCAATGCTTCCACTCGGTCTATCCTTTTCCGCAGCTTTGAGACTTCAGCATCTAGTCTATAATCAAAAATAAGTAGTTTAGTCAATCTATCCTAGCAAGACAACAAAGTTTCCAGACTTTCTACTTAGAAAATGATGAAAAGAAATGTACATAATATAGTAATAACACCTAGAATCATGTTATTTGTGCAATGGATCATACATACCCCTACAATCATTTCTTTTCCCCACCCTTGGTTTCTGATATATTCTCATATTATGAGCACCTATTTTGCATCTAGTTTCATATGGTAGCTAGGACATTTGAAGAAAATATAATAGACTAAAACTAGTGAGAAAAGTTATATAATTAATACAATATCTCCGATATAGTATGGATTATCAATACGTTTCCAGCTATACATTATCCATGATTAAACTTGTACTTTGCTAATATCACAAGATCAACTCAAAAGGTATAGCTGTATCAAAATCCTGAAGATCAACACATTCTCCAATAATTTCCACTATGAAGTAATCATGCTTAACCATGAACAGTATCCAAATGTATAATGATGCAACATCACAAACTCAAAGAATAGCATGTAAATAACTATATATATATATATATATATATATATATATATATATATATATATATATAAACATGAACCTCAGTGATTTTCAGCAAATGTACAGAAAATTGAGGAAAAGAAAAAAACAGATGAAACACAATCCCTACAAGTTAAAGAAACAACCAATGACTGCAACACCAGACAGAAGCACAAACTAGAGCATCATCAGACTAAAGCACCAGGCATCTAACCATAGATCCTGACATCCTGTTCTTAAGGATCTTGGATTTTTGTTTCCTTCACACCACAGAAGTGCAAAGGACAGCCACCACCCTTTGCTCAGCGCAAAAAAACACAGAGGAACCATAAAACGAAGTTTATTTGATGACCTTGATTGTTCAGCATTTACTTTAAGTCCTGAAATAGCACCTTGAGCAAACTGAAGCAATTCTTCCCGTTTTACCTGAAACAATAATCACACCAAAAGAAACATACATTTATACCACTATGTAAATGCTTCCAAATTTGTCCACTTTAAAGCAATGTATCATCTTCTACAATATCTCTAGAAGCAAAAACAAAAGAAAAGTGATATTTGTCTAATCATCACTGTGAAGATGAAGACATCATAACTAAAAGTCACTAAAACCAATAGCATTAATTGAAAGGACTAAATGCAAAAACATCACTATAAAACAACTCAAGCAAAGAAGTTCTCATATGAGACTAAGCAGCTATTTGACAATCAAACTTGCTTGTACAGACACTAAAAGACAAGGTAAGGATCATGATTTAGCTGTAACTCATAACAGCATTCTTCAGGTGGCAATAGACATCAGTTATCATGCCACAATAAAGAATAAGTACCGCATCAATTAGCATTTCATCTAAACAAAATTTCTGCATTGTAACCTGCAGGAACAGCAACTACAATATATAGAAAACAGAACATCTAGGTTTGAGATTGTTTGTTTAAAAGAAAAAATATTGTAAAGCCAGGTATGAATGTAAGTAAAATTGTAGAATACATGGATCAAAGCATACTGCCATACTGGTTGGTGCCATACATCATAGAAAATGCTGGCAAGATAGGGTAGAAAGGGTGCATGCCCCTGTATCATGCATGTCCTTCTCATCATGGACAAGCACAGGCTGGTTCATTTGTCAAAGTTTGTCATCTTACACTAGCTAAAAGCCTAAATCAATGCCATAAATTGGTAACTATGGTTTTGTATGATGTTGATGCATTAAGAGGATTTGAAATGATGCAAAACCTCTAGAACAATATTAACTATATTTACTTCAGGATGCCAGCAGAAGGTACGTTTATGTTGGTACAGCAAACAAGCAACTATGGTTTTATATGATAATTGATGCATGAAGAAGATTTTAAATGATGCAAAATATACATGCATGCATATTTATGTACCTAGGAATGTACATACATGTACTTAAGTACCAAGTATGTACATACATATGTACCACCTACATCGGTACATACATGCATAGGTATTATTAGGTACATAGTGCCTACGTACATAGGTGTCAGGTATGTAGTATGCACTTACATGCACAGGTATTAGGTACGTAGTACATACATATGCAGGTACTAGGAACGTAGTATGCACCTATATGGGTATACACAAATACATACCTACCTACATATATATGTAGGTACATGTGTACACACACATACACGGGTACATACATACATACATACATACATACATACATAGGTACATGTGTACACACACACATACACGGGTACATACATACATACATACATATATACCTATACATGTACATGCATACACAGTACCTACATATGTACATAAATACATACCCACATATGTACATAACTACATGCATACATACACTCATACAGACATACATGCATATATACATATATGAAAGATGAAATGGAAATAATTGGGTAAGAGATATACCAATACTTCTTCTTGGTAACTTGAGAATGCTTTTGCTAGGTCCTGTATACTACTCATAATTGGATTATGGACTTCCTTTCCTCCTGTAAAACAAAGCCTGCAAGTAATCAACTGAAAAAGCTTAGATGCAAAATCACCAAACCAACATAACAGACATAAAAGAAAATGCAGTGTCTGCAGTTTTGGACAACTTTTGGCAAACAGGTGAAGTATTTGGGGTTAGTCCAAACCTCAGAATAGGTAAGTCACTGCTAAACCTAAGTGAAGTAATAAACTTCAGATGGTAGTCTGTAAGTTCCTCTTAACTTCTGTAATAAAATGATTAAACAATGACTATGCTGGTGCAATCACATTATTTAAAGAAATAGTGAAGAATAGATATTAGCATCAATCTTCATCTAAAGAGGTAAGGAAAATTCGAAAATAAGAGACACAGATTATGGAATAACCTAATTAAAACAATGTAGATGGAGTACATAACATAAAGAAAATTTTAGTCTAATCATATTCACATATAGAAAATGAGAAGAGGGATACGGCAACAAATGGCAAAGACAAAAATTAAAACTAATAAATAGACACTACTTCCCAAGATCCATAAATATTTAGGATTTGAAGGGCTTGGGTGGACTCGATGTCTATCAAGCCAAGCTGGCTTCGGGTTCGGTTTTGGACCAGAGCCCTAGAGGGTGCAAGTTGAGTTTGGGCTCGGGTTATAGAGCCCTCCTAAAAAAATAGACCTGGCCCAAGCCAGGCCTAAAGCCTAACTTAGGGTCCAATCTAACCTGGACCATTCCTAACCCCAAAAGGCCCCACCTGCTCACCTTCTCTACCTCTTTCCCCCTATCTCCCGCAATTTCTCTCCCCTCATTTTCTCTCTGCCCCTCCTTCCCAACATCATCATCCTCCTAATCTCTTTCACACCCTCAATTTCTCTCTTATCTCTCTCCCTACCTTTCCAATGCTCACGCCTCTCCCTATCCCCCCCCCCCCCCCCAAAAAAAAAAAAACACCCTCAGCTCTCTCCCCCCATCAATCTCTTCCCTTGGCCTCTCTCTCTCTCAATCTCTCTCCCATTTTCCACACTCTCTCTGAATCTCTCACCTCCATCCTCCCTACTCTCTCATTTGCATGAACCTAGTGGGAAGGATGCTGGAGGATAGAAGGTGCAGCAGGAGCAATGGTGGCCACTTCATTTTTCCTTGATAGAAGGCGTTAGGACTTGGGATTTGGGCCAGGCTAAGCTTTTCAACCAATCATTCTCGACCAGTCAGGCCCATGTGCTTTATGCCAGGGCAGGGTAAGCTCAAAGCCTGGAAAACTTTTTCAGAGCTTGACATGGCCATAGCCTGAATTCTCTTTCTGCACAAGCCTAGGCAACATGAGAACTCAACCTAGCCTGACCCAGTTCCAACCATATACATATTGCAAAATCTAGACCATTGGAGACAACAAAACTATGAACTGTTATTTTGTTCATTACCACAGGACATAGCGCATAGACGGATGACAAGTGATGAAGTTCCCTACTACATACATCATAAATCAGTAAAATTAATTCTTATATTGTAAAACAGCCTCATGAAAAATTCATGGGTACAAAACATGGAAATGTCTCTCCACGTATAGGGATAAGGCTGCATACATCTGACACTCCCTAGAACCCATATAAAACAGCTTGTTTTTCTTCTTTCCATATTTTCAGAGGGGCGGGAGAGGGGCAAGGGATAAATAACTATATATATATATATATATATATATATATATAGAGAGAGAGAGAGAGAGAGAGAGAGAGAGAGAGAGTAAGTTATTACAGTTTAAGAGAGGAGAAAGAAAACCTTATTTATAGCCACAAATACTCAAACAAGACTGACAAGGATGTGAAATCGTTTAACAGATGTGAATATAAAATGCTTCTCAAGTTTTAAGAGTAGAAGAAAACAACTATAAAACAAGGTCATTTAAACAAAGAAGACCGGAAAAGAAAGGGTCAAGTTCCATGAGCACTTTATATTACAAATCCAGATCTCAAGAGTGTCTGTGGTGCAGCCAGAGTGACATCAATTGTAAGCATGACCCCACCTAATTCTTGCTATTCAAAGTCATAAATTTGGCTTTGCAAGTTGGAGCTTCAGAGATAGGCTTCTTGAGTTACAGTGTAAGTGATGGATATAAAACATGATAACTTGAAGAGGAACAGAAGTTATTTAAAATTTTAAATTCACAATTCCAAGTGCTCACTTCTCAGGATGCAATCAATACCCTAAACACCAATATGCCAAATATATATAGAGGAATCAATTGTTGTATATTAAGTTTTTTGATCTGCATTTTCTATATCATGTTTGAAATATAAATACTAAACAGATTTCTCTTTCTAACAGGGTCATTTTAACAACATGTGCTCAGCAAATCTACTTGCGCATAAATTGACACACCATTATCTTGACATTGTTAACCAACACGACTTTCAGATTTCGGATCATATAGGTTGCCAAAGAATATTAATCTAACTTATACAGAATAGAAGTATAAGATTTGCAATCTTGATACCTGGTACATTACCAGTTTGGTAAGCTTTAGATTTTCTACGGTGTCGACCATAAGTTTTATTACATCATGTTCAATTTGAGCTGGGTGATGAACAATTTTACTAACAATAGCACGAACTCTCATTCTTTTACCGCATGGTATGACATGCCCCCCAACCGAGATAGCTTTCAAGCCATTGTTCTCACTTTTACTATGGTACTGCTGAGGCCAGGTGGCACAAATCAGAGCACACATCGGTTCAACTTGGTACGGGTCAATATGAGGTCTATACCAACCTGAATAATGCTTGATACCGGTTCCGATCCGGTATGGTACAATATACACAGAACCAGGCAATTTATGGCAGTACGACAAACACTGAGGATAAGCATAATATTAATCATAGCATATTAGGAAAACCAATATGGCAGGTAGACTCACCCAAAAATTTCCAAGAGCAAACAAACTTCTTCCTCATTCGGAGCTTCCAGAATCTGAGTCATAGAAAAGAGTTAACCTGTGGTTAACTTCCATGATCAAAAAGAACAATCCCCAACATAGAATGCAATCAGAAAAATGTGAAACTTAGATCAAAGCAACTAAACGTTGTTGCTTCAAAAAATACTGAAAACCATTATTTCAACAAAGCAGACAATTGATTATGACAATCCACTAGCATGACTCAGCCCATAAGACCAAGGTAGTGGAGCCTTTGAAGTTTGAAAATGCTATTGCCAAAAAGACATACTAGGTTTTAAAGTATATGATGAAAGTAGCTCAATTATGTGAGAAATAGATGATTGATCAAAAAATGAGTGCAATTGATATGACAAAGCTAAAGCAAGACTTATCAGGACTTGTCCATTTTACCATGCTCAACTCGAAAACCATCTACTATTTTAATTACTGCATTGCCAAATAACCCTAAACCTCCAGGTGCAATTGCTACTGCAGGTGTCCTGTCCCCATTAACCAGACTAGAATTTAATGAGGATTCCCTTTTTAAAAAAAAAAAAAAAAAAAAAAAAAGATTATAAGCAAGCCAGAGAGTCCCATAATCTGTAAGTGAGGCACTTCTCGTTATATTTTGTAAATTATCATCTGAAAGTTTCCTAGTGATTTTTTTTTTTTAAAAAAAAAGAAGTGTTCAATACTGGGGTCTCAGGCTACATTATATTTTGTAAATTATCATCTGAAAGTTTCCTAGTGATTTTTTTTTTTTTAAAAAAAAAGAAGTGTTCAATACTGGGGTCTCAGGCTACATTATATTTTGTAAATTATCATCTGAAAGTTTCCTAGTGATTTTTTTTTTTTAAAAAAAAGAAGTGTTCAATACTGGGGTCTCAGGCTACTTCCTTAGAGACAGAAGAATTAGAAGTTCTAATTTAATCAGCTTAGAAGATTACATTGGATCAATCTGTTTTTTTAGTTGGGTAATATGGAAATCAGGAAAATCCTACACTTCACTACAAATGTCAATCTTGCAACCTGTGCCCAACTGCCTTTCCTTCTCTCATCTTTAATCCTGATCGCTAGAGAATCCTTTCTTTTATGTAGGACTACATCATTAAAATGGTTGATGGGAACTAAAACATGCATCTGACCATCCTGAACACAGCATAACACCTTAAGCTATGGCAATATCTCTTTCATCAGACAAAAAAATTATAATGACTTTACGGTAGATTGCAAGTCTCTTGGCTAAGAAAAATCCAGCTATGACAGATTGGTTGACAGGAACCACTTCCTTCTAACTAACTGATTTGGCAATGTTCTGCCACTCATTTTGACAGATGGTCCCCATAATTTTGAATGCCCATGCATTGCCCAGATCAAGCTCCAGTTTTCATGCATCCATTTGTCAGGTAAACTCCTATTCCACCATATGAATACAAATGTCGAAAGTCACCAAGATGGAGCCATTGGACTAAAGACTTTTTCTGGGCAAAATCTTCCTCCTGGGTGAGGACCTCAGAGAATCTCTATTTCAGATTCTAAAGATCGTATCTTTTGTTCCACCCATGAAGCAAGTAATTTAAAAGATCACATATGTTGTCTACTTCAAAAGATAGCATACAGTGGTCATAAGATAAGAAGCAAAATGATACACACAAAATCCATACTACAAAAAACTAACAGATATCCAGCCAATCTATGAGTTTTCTCATAAGAGTACAGAGCTATCTGAATAATCCGTTTAATTGATCTTAGAGACATAGCTATCTGAATAATCCTTTTAATTGATCTTAGAGACATAAAATATGCATGTCTCCCATAAACCTATTTTTACATTCAACTAAGAATTAAACTCAACATAAAATAGAAAATCTGGCAAAACTCACCATGGACAATGTGATGCCTTCAAGAGCTTGACTATGAAGAAATACATCACGGAAGTTCATGGGCTGGCCCTCCATATCAGAATCAAAAAATGAAATCTGTTCATAACAAAACAAAGCAATAGGCAAGCAACCTTGAAACATCAAAATAGTTATCCTAAACCAACAACTGCTAAGAGCAACAGCGTTCATTCAAACATTCAACAAATTTTTCATATCAGATCAAAGCTAATAAAAACTGTTAACCTCATTTATCAATATTAGGAGAGAAGAAACTCAGTTTATTAATGTTGTATTCATGCTTAGCTACATTATTTTTACATATAAACTTACAGTATGTTATTAACATAATGCATAACTCTAGAAAGTTTTTTCAGCAGATATAAATCATCCACATTAAGAAACGAGAACACATTACTGACAAAAGGATCTTACAGTTCACATCACATTTGTGCCTCAAGCCGGACAAGAACACATTACATGCAAAGGGCATGAACTGCAAAATACATGAAGAAAGGGGAGAGGAGGAAATTGCAAAACCCAAAATAATAGAGGAGGAGGAAAATGAAAATAGCAAATTATATTGATAATATTCATTAATAATGAAAAGATGAAAAATACATTCCAGATAAATATTGTCCAGTTAGTGTCTAAAGTCGATATGGTAATTCCACAATCCACACCTTGCCAAACTAGAACATTCAAGGCCATCTCAATGTCGAAAACTTCTGGTGAAAGTATTGAAACTTAAGAGAAGAAAATTAGCTTTGCAGAATTCAAATTTCCAACCAGCAAAGTGTCAAATGCTACGTCTTAAGAACCATTTTTTTCTTTGGATCTAAAAGTGAAACACTAGAAATGTATGCACATGCAGGAAACAATTTTTTGGAAAATTTAACAAAAAATAAAAATGATGTACCTTGACATGAAGTTCAAAGGAGAGCTTTTCTAATTATTCACATATGCACTATATAATTGTCAAACAAGAATAAGATGCAGTGCATAAGAAATATTGTTACTAATTTTATCCAATATCAACTGTGCATGCATGGTTAGCACTTAAGCATGCAGGCACAGAAGTTAACCTTCCCGCACGAGGTCAAAAACATACCGAGATGCAGGAGGAAAAAAGATATCCTTAGCATACAAATCCCTCTTCATTACATTTTTCAGCCAAGTATTTGTCATTTTGTTAGCTTCATGTCAGTATGTCAGTTGAGTCATCCTGCCTAAATGCATTATCTAAATATAATTACAGTGGGTCCATATTATTGCTCTTGTTTGCTCTTTTTGTTTTCAAAAACCAAGAAGAAAAGTGAATTAGATGAAACAAGTATGATAAAGTATTTTTTGTTTTTTTTCAAATTGTTTGTAAAATCTTGAGTGCTTTTGAAATAGCTCCCCACCCCCCCCCCCCCAAAAAAAAAAAGAGCCTAAAAACAAGAATGACATGCCAAACAAGCCCTAAGTGTAGGAACCTTCAATATGCATTACCTCCTAACACCCAAATGAATGATGTTCTTGAAAAAACCCTCAGCAATGAGGTTACAATGAGTACTGAACCATGACTAAAAAGCAATGCCCCTCATTTAAAACATGGGCCTTTGCTTCATATACTTTCCCCCTAGCAGTTGGAAAATACTAGTCAAACATCCTAACTACCAATTGCAACCACCATTCTATGATTGCAAAGGCCCCACGTTTGAACAAAGTCAACATCAAAATTACAAATTACCCCATCATTTCTGGGACAACTATGAGACTCAGCATTCTTGGAGAATTGAAGTAACCAAGAAAATATCACTTTAAGCCTTCTCAACAATCCACTACACTAAAGATATTCGTCCCCCCTACACCATAATATTCTTCCTTCGAAATTTTCAAAAAATGGTGATTTCAACTATCCACGGTTCCACACCATGCAAAGAAGATTTTCCATATTAGTCAACAATCACATTCTTCACCAAGCAAGTTAAGAGATTGAACCCAACTACATCTCACCTCACCTTATCACATTGCATGAGAAAACATTTTCATACTCACCCATTCTACACCTAGCATTCTAATGGCTAAGCAAACAACAATTATATATAACAATATGCTTGGTTGAATTTAACTTCAATCCTTCTCCTAATAAGGTTGACTTATAGATCAACCTATGACCAATCAAAACTAGAAACTTTTTAATAGCCCTCTCACCTTGAAATCAGCATGATATGGGATAGTTTCGATTTCCCACCAAGAAAACTTCTGGAAAGAGAGGGTTGTGCCCTTGTTATTAGAAGCAAGAATCGCTGAACTGGTACCAAGACCCGTACCGATCAGTGACTGGTACGATACGATATGGTACCGTACCATACCGGTAGATATACCGACCTTAGTGAAAGTAAGAAAAAACTTTTCCTCCTCCATGACTACATTATTTGACCCAAACCAGACCAAATCGAGTCCATACTGGACTAAACCGGTGCATACCATACCAAACCATCCCGAACCAATTCGGTTCAGATGTTTTTGGACTATCCAGCATCTCAGACCATTTTTCAAGGCTGAACCATATTGATTCTTGGCCGGTACGGTTCGATATGCCCCGAACCGGACAGTTCGGAATGGTTTTGAAAACCCTAATTAGAAGACTAAACAAAGGTAGAGAAATATTAATTGAATTCAACTGCTTCCCTTATTTTCTTTTAATTTTCTCATGAGCTATCTAGACCAGATTTTTATTTTAATTCTTCACTCTTTCAACAAATTATAACTTACCACTATTTATCAGCTAAATTGCATGGTGTGACATTGCTGTGCATCACTAACAAGAGACATTAGATGTCAGGCTCGGCAAATTCACTTGCCACTACCAACATTTAGGAAGTCATGTTTTCTCTTAAAGAAAGGTCAGTTTATCTTGAATTCTAGACTGTCAATAGCATTGTTGCAATTTCAGGAAATACAAATATAATATCATGTATAATGATCCCATAACAACTGAAAAATATGAAAACACAAAGGAAATCCTTTTTAGTTTTGAAACATATGAAAACACAGAGGAAATCATTTTTAGTTTACCTTGTTTCCAATATTTTTACCATATTTCATTGGTTTTAGTTTTGTTGGTGATCCTCACAAGCTAACTGGTCTAACGAAATTTATACAAATGTTTTCATGAATGCATCCTAGGGAAATTGTATGGTGAACATGCTTGGAATATGTTCTTTGAACATTCATTCTTTGATGTTATAAACATTGTCAACATATTGCATAAATTACATCATAGAGTGACATTTTACAGATATATGATAGACTGCTCATTTTACAGCATAACCATTATTAGTCATTCTAACAACTGAGACAAACAGAATATCTAGTTTGACATTCATTTAGTGCAAATTAAATGCTTTAACTATACAGCTAGCTACAGTCATAAATTTTAACCAGCAGGTTCAGTTTTACCAGAAACATATGGGGAAAAGAAAGCAAAATGTTAAGATACCACTGTACATTGCCATCAGTTGCTTTACTCCAAGAACATAAGACTCTACTAGTGATTCATTCACAGCAAATATCTTGCCTTTTTGACATCAAGAAAGTTAAAAATCAACAGATATAAAGTCTAGCAAACCTTCTTCAAGAGCAGTCAAACCAATAAAACAAGAGGTTACCTTATTTATTCGACATTGTAGAAAATCAGAACATGAAATGCCAACCAAAAGGAAATTGATATACTCACCAAAGGAGCATTTCTAGGAGATAAATTGGGCTCATCAGATGATGTGAGCTGCTCAGGAGTCTTATCATCCACTAAACCTCCAGATAATCTCTCAATTTCTTTGAGTGCGACCAACCATCTTCTTAATAGCTGGACTCTCTCTTCTCCTCTGCAAGTTACAGCAACTTCTTCCAATCTTTTCACGGTATGCTTGAAGCTTTTGAAATTCCGCATTCCCTAAAAAAATATGAAAGTTACATGAGCCAATACACATGGGTTGAAAATCTAAAACATGCTAAGTGTGTAATATGAAATTGACATTTTGATATCTTCACTATATTTGCCTATTCTTGTTACTGGCTCAGTAGAAATGATTGTGCTTTCATATAATTCTACTACAGAACTCCGGCACAGAAGACATGACACTGAACACTTTGTTAACACATTTTAAAGCAAACGCGCATGAAACTTAGGATGTCAATGCAGCATGCTTGCAATTGTATACCAACCTTTTTTTTATATTTGTTTAAAGATGGAGGTCAGTGACAGATCCTGGCATTTGAAAGCTTGACATAGACTTCTGGCAATAAAAGCATAGCCAATACATTTGGAGCCAAGCTTAAACTAATGAAAAGGCTGATCGATTTTCACAGGTTATTTGGTATGTTTATGTAGATTCTGAAATCTAAAACTCCCGCAAAGTGAGGAAAAAAACTTACAAGTGGAAGAAAACTATGGCTCTAAGCAGCAACAAGAAAGTGCACCCAAGAACTCTCTAGAACCAAACTTCCAAAGATTATTGGTATATTTCCAAAGCTTCTTTTTTGGGTAAAGCATGTGAAACCCGCTCAGCAATAATAAAACAAGGTTTTATGAAGCAAAAGCCTTAAATAATTTATCTAGGCCCCACAACTGAACTGGGGTCCAGAATCTAACTCTGGCTCTTAGCCTCTTGGCCTTCCTTTATATCAAGAATATTCCTTCTATCTCTATTACTTACACACGACTTAACTTTTCCAAACCAAAGTGGGAGTCTGTTACAAAAGGACAGAAAAAGTCCGTCCAAGAACGAAGATTAACCTTCAATGCTGGAGTGTGGTTAAGAAAGAAAGAATAAAGAAGATTTATCAGTATCGCTCTTTTTTCCCTTTTGGCACCATCACTGCCTGTCGTTCGGCGTTCACGCACGTCATCATTTCAAGAACCATCAAATTCCCATTTTTTTTTTTTTCCATCATCAGAATCAAGAATTATTAAAGTCTTGGCCGAAGGAAAAAAAGGAGAATAGGGGATCGGAAAGGAAATTACCATCCGGTCTTGGATGATCCTGGCGCCACCGACAACAGCCTGGCCGGCGTGATGGACGACGGTGTCGGCATAGTTCTTGACAGTGCGGGTGAGGTTGTTTTTGCCGCCGACCTCGACGGCTCTGTTGACAGCCGATCTCAGCCACGACATTGACGAGAAGAATCCGTAACCTAGGGTTAGATAAAGAAGAAGAGGAGGAGGAGGAGAGCAAGGAAAGGAGAGAAGAAGAGACGGAAAGAGGGGAAGGGAAGAGAAGGGATTGGGTTGGGGGGGGGGGAGATTGGGGGAGACGAGGGAGATGAGAAGGAGTCAGCGGGTCCGCATGGCGGTGAGGGAGGGAGACTCGCCGTGGAATCCGGGAGTCTAGAGATAACCAGGGGGTGCCGCTGGAGAGATGGACATCGCAACGGTAGTTGTAGACAGGCTCTCGTGGCCCGCTTACGCTGCTCCGCGGGTTAACATGATCGCCCATTCTCGGATCAGCAATGATGTCACGATGGTCCACTCTCGCGCACCCGGCCATATATCTTAGTGGGAAGGAACAAAATGGATCATGGCACCCGCACCATCTATTATAATCAAGACTGTCAGCTGGTCGTATTCTAACGTCAGTTGAAATCACTAGCTCTTTCACATGTCGAAAATAATAGAATGTCTCAAAAACTTTGACGTGATCAATAAAACCATCGATGTCAATGCGAATCCTAGGTTCTTAACCACTGGATTGGTTGTCGAAGACAATGCCACCAATTTTTTTACCTTTGTAGATAATCTATTTGTAATTATATCTCTGCATACTCTATATATCAACATCAACACCTTCACCTCAGGGATCCGCTAGAAAATTAATGAGCACCAAGCTTGCAATTATCAGTAGTCGCCAGGTCATCATACTTCTTCAAGTAGACAGGAACCATAAGTCCTTATTATGTCCTCATGACCATAGCCATGGGGAAAAAATAATAGCATTTAGAACTATATTTTATAGATATATATATATATATATATATATATATATATATATATATATATATATATATATATATATATATATATATATTTGACACGAGCACATTGCAAATATATCTGTTGCTAATTTATACGAATCGATGCAATGCCGATGCATACGAATGCAGTGCAGGTGCAATAATCTTTGACTTCCAAGCATGTAACACCACATCGATCTCTTTTTTAATGTCAATTCCCAAATTATTAAGGAAATGAAAATCTAGAAATTGGTAAAAGAGAAAAATTTTTCGGACAACACAGGCAAGAACCAAGGAGAAAAGATCTTTCGTGAGCCACAGATTAAAACTCCCTGATATATGGGCCCACATGTATCTGATGTTATAATGCCTGCTTCTACCGAGTGTTCACGCATGCTGCTCACGTGTATGTGAATGTATGGGTGAGGTAAACCTTCTCGTTTGTTTGCTTGCTGAAGCTGAAGCAGAAGCGGATGGGCTCCACGTACGATTAACGAATGAATTATTTGGCTTAAAAATCAAACACCAGCAACTGCTCAGTCTATGGACCCTGACCAAACTCTGCCAAAGATTCAACTTGCATGCTATATTAATGACAATTTTAGATTGAAATCTTCTGAGCACTTGCATAGATTTGACCTGCCACCGTTGTCCACTAACTCACCGACTAGCTCCCATAGTTTTGAATTCGCTGGCTACTTGGACTTTGTTGCCACCGATCTCTAGGATCATGTACATCTTAGCTTGTTGGCAAGGTGTACTTGCACAAAAATACTTTCCCGAAAAAGATGGGGTTCTTCGGTGAGGAACCCTTCAATATTTAAATTAACAAAAGACCATAGTAATAGATAGAAAGTAGGTGTAATTTTCCTTTCAAGATCTTTGTTATACGTACCTGGATCCCCTTTGCCAGCTCCATTTAAAAGAGATACTTTGTCGATTATCCCCTGAAACCATACCATTAAAGATATGGAAGATAACTTCTTGCATCATGGTATCAAAGTTGGTTAGTTGCATGCAAATTACGCACAACGTGCTCAACAGTTCATACCCACTGATGCCACCATGAGAGGTGGTGTTGATTTGGGCTCAACTTGGATAGAGCTGGAGTTGATGTGGCTGCTGACGTGGAGCCGGGCCTCACAATGATCTATTGTTGGAAGCTTGTCTTACAAGACAAAAAGAATCAAAAAGTTTACACTTGGGAGGTTTTCTAGTGATGGATACTCCGATGCTTAAGTCAGTCTCTGTGAGGCCCGCTCGTATTTGGGCCCTTGTGGGTTGAAATCGGCAAGGGCTGCCGACTTCACCCGGAACCCAGAAAAAAAAAAGAGAGGGCTGAGCGACGGAAAATAGGGGACTCATCTTCCCCTCTTATCCATCCGAAAACCTCGCCGGAAAGGTCGCTGGATCGTCGTAAAGGGCAGGGGCAAGGTTGGCGATGAGTTGGGAAGGGTTGGAACTCCGATCGATGGAGTCTTTCATCCCCAAACGGCACGAAGAGTTTGACGGAAGTTTTCTTTAAAGCCCTCTCACCGCTGCCCAACCGAGCCGATCGACCTCCTTCCACGCCATCTTCCTCTTCTCCGGTGAGCGGCGGAGAGCCCTTCAATCGCCGGTGAGTCCTTTTTCCTTGTTTAAATTTGTTTAGAGAATGATTTAATCATGTTTTCTCGATTTAGATTGTTTGGACCGTACCTCGCTGGTGGCATGCCGCTGCCGTCCACCTCCAGTCCGGCGAGCCTCTTCTCGGTGACCGTCCCCATGGCCACCGTCGACTGTTGTGGGGAGGGTGGTTCGGTTGAATCAAGGAGCAGGGGAGGAGAGTTCGGGAGAAAAAAAAAAGAGAGAAAGCCTCCTTATGTGAGAAAAAAAAATGAAGAGAGAAAAACCTACCTAAGAGTCCGTCGCCGGGGAGGATTTTCGGTGGCTCACTCACGAGGTCCCCCACCATCATGGGCGAGGAAAGAGAGAGAGAGGAGAGAGAAAGAGGAGAGAGAGGAAAGAGAAAGAGGAGAGAGAGGAAAGGTAAATTTTGGATCGGAATTGGAATTGGATTGAGGAGAGTGCCCATGATAACATAGTTTCTTTTTAGTTTTATCAAATAGAAATTAATTATATGTTTAAATTATTGGTCAGGATCGTCGTTGTTCTTGGAAAATCAAATCTAGGTTTGAATTGTACTTGTTGGTGGATCCTTTTCGGTAAGTTATCTTAACCTCTAATATTGTAGACCAAATATGTTATATATTTATGAAATATTAAATGCGTGTAATATATTTTAATTTGCATTGGATTGCATTGGATGCATGCATTGTATTGGTGTATGTGCATTGTGTCGGTGTGGGTGCATTGTGTCGGTGTGGGTGCTCTCTAGTCCGAGTATGATCATACAAGGATCTAGTCTCCTTGTGGGCCTCCAACGGGACGATTGCTGGCACATGACCGATGAGCGGTACGTGAGTCAGGAGCTAGTTGCCTTATTTTAGCCATGCATGGCAGGCACATGCAGAGGATGCATGTTTCTCGTGTGATACTCAGAGCTAGTTTTCCTTGTGGGCCTCCAGTGGGGTGATTACTGGCGCATGACCAGTTTCGGTATGTCAGTTAGGATCTAATCTCTTGTGGGGCGAGCCACGGGCCGATCGTGGCCATAGTCAAAAGGACTAGGAGAATAAAGTAAATGGTTGGCCATCCATAGTCGTGTCGGTGTCGGTTGTGATTAAGTATACATATTTGTATCATGTTGCTGGATATATATTATTATATTAATGAACATCTTGTTGTATGGTGTGTTTGTGCTTGCTATTTATTGATGGCATATTTGTGTATATATACTGGAGGTGTTGATAACTTACTGAGCCTGTATAGCTTACCCTTATTTTTCTATATTTTTGTTACAGATACCGAAGATCAAATTGGGCTTTGAGACCAGTCAGTGAGGAGCTAGGATATAGGAGTTAATCCCTAAGTACTTGGATGTTGAATTGAAGGTTAGGCCTGGCATGTTCTCTAGGATGATACCTAGGATTGTGCGGCCGGTCGCGTAGCCGATCCAGGTTTTGGATCGGGACGTGACAGAGTGGTATCAAAGCAAAGGTTTAAGATCAAGATGACTTAGTTAGTGAGAGTGGGATAGAATTAGGATTTTGATTGAATATTCCAGAGTAATTATCGATACTGAGAATTTAATTAATTCCCTTTGATAGGTGTATGTTATAATTTCAAGGGTTTTGCTAAGTATAGGAGGCTTGCTTGAATAAAATATTGGATTTAAACTTTCCTAGCTTAATTTTTTGGAAGATTGTCATCGAGACTAGATAATGGATATATGGAAGTATATTTTGGGTTATATCATAGATTTGATTTATTTTGGGAATCTAATTTTGATAAAATTGAAGACTATGATACAAGTAATTAGAAATTAATAAGATGATTATTAAGGCATGATTGATTGATATCGAAGTTTGGGTTATGATCACTTGAGACCAACATAAGTAGTTAGGATATGATTGAGTGATATTAAAATTTAGATTGTGATCACTATGGATTGTGATATTTGAACTTAATATTATGACCAATTGGAATGGATTCGAAGTTGGATTTCTAATCCCTAGGTACTGTGCATAAAATCTGGAATATGATTTTTTTGTAGAGATTGATCTTGGATGAGACTGAATGGTTGATACTATTTGATAAGTAAGCATATTATGGATATTGAAGGGCTAGATAAGATATATATTTATCTCTGATAAATGGATTAGACCGAGCTTCAGAAGTGTTGACCTGGAAGTATAATGTGTTATGTTATACTGAATATGTGTATTCAGTTCTTAATTAAATACTGTTGGGATCCTAAATTTGATATGGATGAAGATTATGATAGCTTGCAAGATTTGTTAATTTCTGGATTATAAATTTGGGGACTGTTGCAATATGTTTATGATGTAGGAGTTTAATGATATTAGAAGGAGAATCTTTCGTTGAACCTGTATGTGGATTATTATTAAAATTATGTAATGAAAAATGTATTTGGGATAAGGCATGGATTTAGTGGATTTAATGTGGACATGGCATGTATATCTTGGTAAAAAAAAAATTGATGACTTATGTTAGTAGTCTTGGATTGGATTCCATATATATATATATATGTTAGAGATTATTAGATATGTTAAACTCCAAGTCAAGTTTAATATTTGTAAGAAAATTTAGATTATCTTGTTATTGATGTTTTATTTAGCAAAGAGATGGATATTGAAAGACTTATATGAGTTTAGTTTATGAGGGATACCCTTGTCTGAAATTTATCAAATAAAGTTAGAGAATTTAAAAATTTATATCATAGTGCACAGCAAAAGTGTGGTGGACTAAAGATATTAGGATTAAAGTGTACTATGAGGTGTGAATAGGAGCTCTTATTGGGATTATTGAATTTGGGCCAAATGGTACATGTAAGTATTGGATCATGTATATTTGAGTTTTGAAAGACCTAAATTTGTTTTTAAATTTCGAGGACGAAATTTTTGTTAGGAGGGGAGAATGTGAGGCCCGCCCGTATTTGGGCCCTTGTGGGTTGAAATCGGCAAGGGCTGCCGACTTCACCCAGAACCCAGAAAAAAAAAAAAGAGAGGGCTGAGCGACGAAAAATAGGGGACTCATCTTCCCCTCTTATCCATCCAAAAACCTCATCAGAAAGGTCACTGGATCGTTGTGAAGGGCAGGGGCAAGGTTGGCGATGAGTTTGGGAAGGGTTGGGACTCCGATCGATGGAGTCTTTCATCCCCAAACAGCATGAAGAGTTTGACGGAAGTTTTCTTTAAAGCCCTCTCATTGCTGCCCAACCGAGCCGATCGACCTCCTTTCACGCCATCTTCCTCTTCTCCGGTGAGCGACGGAGAGCCCTTCAATCGCCGGTGAGTCCTTTTCCCTTATTTAAATTTGTTTAGAGAAGGATTTAATCATGTTTTCTCGATTTGGATTGTTTGGACCGTACCTCGCTGGTGGCGTGCCACCGCCGTCCACCTCCGGTTCGGCGAGCCTCTTCTCGGTGACTGTCCCCATGGCCACCGCCGGCTGTTGTGGGGAGGGTGGTTCAATTGAATCAAGGAGCAGGGGAGGAGAGTTCGAGAGAAAAAAAAAAGAGAAAGCCTCCTTCTGTGAGAAAAAAAAAGAGAAAAAAAAATGAAGAGAGAAAAACCTACCTAAGAGTCTGTCGCCGGGATGGTTTTCGATGGCTCACTCACGAGGTCCCCCACCATCATGGGCAAGGAAAGAGAGAGAGAGGAGAGAGAAAGAGGAGAGAGAGAGGAGAGAGAAAGAGGAGAGAGAGAGGAGAGAGAGGAAAGATAAATTTTGGATCGAAATTGGAATTGGATTGAGGAGAGTGCCCATGATAACATAGTTTCTTTTTAGTTTTATTAAATATAAATTAATTATATGTTTAAATTATTAGTCAGGATCATCATTGTCCTTGGAAAATCAAATCTATGTTTGAATTGTACTTGTTGGTGGATCCTTTTCGGTAAGTTATCTTGACCTCTAATATTATATACCAAATATGTTATATATTTATGAAATATTAAATACGTATAATATATTTTAATTTGTATTGGATTGCATTGGATGCATGCATTGTATTGGTGTGGATGCATTGTGTTGGTGTGGATGCATTGTGTTGGTATGGGTGCATTGTATTGGTGTGGGTGCATTATGTCGGTCTGGGTGCATTGTGTCGATCTGGGTGCTCTCTAGTCCGAGTATGATCATACGAGGACCTAGTCTCCTTGTGGGCATCCAGCGGGGCGACGCTGGCACATGACCGATGAGCGGTACATGAGTCAGGAGCTAGTTGCCTTATTTTAGTCATGCATGGCAGGCACATGTAGAGGATGCATGTTTCTCGTGTGATACTCAGAGCTAGTTTTCCTTGTGGGCCTCCAGTGGGGCGATCACTGGTGCATGACCGGTTTCGGTATGTGAGTTAGGATCTAGTCTCTTGTGGGACGAGCCACGGGCTAATCGTGGCCATAGTCAAAAGGACTAGGAGAATAAAGTAAATGGTTGGCCATCCATAGTCGTGTCGGTGTCGGTTGTGATTAAGTATACATATTTGCATCATGTTGCTAGATATATATTATTATATTAATGGACATCTTGTTGTATGGTGTGTTTGTGCTTGGTATTTATTAATGGCATATTTGTGTATGTATACTGAAGGTGTTGATAACTTACTGAGCCTGTGTAGCTCATCCTTATTTTTCTATGTTTTTGTTACAGATACCGAAGATCAAATTGGGCTTTGGGACCAGTCAGTGAGGAGCTAGGGTATAGGAGTTAATCCCTAAGTACTTGGATGTTGAATTGAAGGTTAGGCCTGGCATGATCTCTAAGATGATACCTAGGGTTGTACGGCCGGTTGCATAGCCGATCCAGGTTTTGGATCGGGATGTGATAGTCTCCCGGAAAGGTAAATAGAGGAGGCTTGAAATCCCCTTTGAAATTTAGAATAAAGCAGAATAAAGAGCCAGAAAAGGAACAAAGGAGACGGAATGAGAGCTATAAAAAAAGGAGCTCTCAATGTATATAAGGCATGCTTTCGAGGGAATGGCACACTGGTAAATAGAGTTGCAAAAACCAGGACATTTTATGGGATATGAAAAGTCTGTAGGGTGGCTTGCAAATATCTTAATGAATACTTAGATGGATGCTCTCAGAGTCAAGGAGCTGAGAGTATGCTTCGAGAGAGGGTTCCTCTATGATGCAAGGAAAGGCTCTCAGGAAGGGAGAGGTCTCTAAGTTTCGCTTTGCCTTGCTTCCTTGTTCTTCTCCTGACTTACTTTACTTGGAGGGTTCTAGGGAACGAGTTTATAGGCATGCACCAAACACCTAATTGTATGATGTGCTTTGTAGGGGAATAGCGTTTGGCATGTCTCAGTTATTGCAAGTATGCCATGGCAGAGGCTGTTGGGAAATGTGTCACAAAGCCAATTTATACTATAGACAGTTGTACATTTGATGTAATTGTATATGAATTATATTATTGAATAAAATGTTTATTCTGGCATTTCATCACTATTTCATCTTTCTGTAATGAGTTCTTGAGTGATGAAGTCCTTAGGACTATTTGTATGTGATATAGAGAGGTTATATCATACAGTCCTAAAATTGTTTGCGACCAAATGATACACTTATTTCAGGATGATAGTATATCAAGTATAGATCGTTGTGTGCCATAGTCGTTGGTTGTCCTCTTAACCAAGGAGTGTGGAGACACTGCTATGGCATGAAGATGTTGTGTTTGACATTTCATCGAACGTGACCCGTCTGTATTTTATTCTGCCTAGAGTTTTGATATGGACGTAGTTATCCCTCAGACATGATATCGTCATGGTAGCTTGCGAGCAACTCACTGTACTTTGGTACTGGACTATCTGGGTTTCTAATCTAGGGACGGAAGGTTTCTGGGTACAGTTAAGTACTCGTGTAGCAGTGATCGGATCAAGATGGGATTGACCCCTTCAAAGTGTTTGGAGCAGATATCTTACTGTGTTTCAATTTAGCAAAACCTTGGCCAGGGTAGTCTCTGTAAAGTGTTACAGGACTTGTGAGATTGAGATACATTGTTGATAGACTTTATGGGTTGGGCAGTTTAATCCTAAGTCTTCCTGAGTATTGAGGTCAAAGGGATTAATTACAAGGTTTCCATATCTCCTGGTTCTTGATTGTTGCTCTGCAACTTCGACCTATCCGAATGTCGGGTGTCATTGCTAGATGGAGACTTTGACTGGTATTGGAAATGTTTCAGTGCTACCGGCTTAGTGTTCGAACCTATGGGGTCACACATCATAGGGGTTTCTACTTGATCTAGTGATTGGAGAACGATTGGGAATCGTTCATGGACTCATAGAGAAAAAGGATTTTTCTTTATCCAAGTGTCGACACTTGATATTCTTGAAAGTGTCGACACTTGTGTAAGTGTCGACACTTGTTGATTTCGCAAGTATAGACACTTGATGTCACAAAAAGTTGTGACATGAAATTTTCACTAATAGTTGGTGATGCATGGAGGTGAATAAAGTAATGTAATTACTTGATAGCCCAATTTGATTGAGCTATAAAAATCTGGAACGAATCAAATAGGATTTGATTCAAAATGAGTTTGGGTCCAATCGGGTTGAACCCAATGTATGCATACTTGACCCAATTGATTTCAGTTATGAACTAAAATCAATCAACATATTTAATCTGAATTTAAATAAGTTTAAATTCATTTTTGGGGAGTTATGTAACTTTCCATGACCATAACTCCCCATAACTACCCATTACCACACCTATAACTCCCCACTTTCCCTCTCCCTCTCCATCTACTTAATGGGCTGAAATGGGAGGACGAAATTAAGGAAAAATTCAGCAAAGAAATGCTGGAAAAATCAAAGGGAAGAAAGGGAAGAAACTAGGAAAAAATTCTAGTTTTATAGGTGTGAGGTTTTTGGAGAAAAGTATACATATTTGTACCTAGAGATCTAGGTCTTAGGATTGAGTGTTTGGGAAAGGTTCCAACCACTCATTCTCCACCTCTTGAGCTTCTTCATTCATTCGAAGAGTCCGGCATCGAAAGAAGAAAAGGAGTCCCGATCAAATCATTCCACAACAAGCTAGCACTTGGAGTGGAAGTAGATTTTGAAAGAGCCCTGGTGTGAACCACCTGTAGAGGCCGGACACGTGTGCGGCTAAGCAGAGTTCTTCCTCCTGCTCCTGGATCTTTCGCAGCGGAGAGCGTCTCTATTTCATACAAGGTATGGTTTTACATATATAGATATGTTGCTCTGAAATGTTCATAGCATAAATTCATGATTTCACTGTCTATATTAATCATTCATGCAAGATCTTGGGACAAGTAGCATAGAAAAGTTTTAAAGCATGCTTAGATTAAATGTTAATCATTTTATCATGCTTCCGCTGCATGTTATTTTGAAAAAGTTTTAAAATACAAAGCATGCTCGCTACTAGTTTTCTTTTCAGAGGCCATATCGTGGTTGGTGGAGTAAGGAACAGTGACCAGCACAGCATGCTCCCATAATGGGCCATCATTTAGGCAGCAAGCATTAATGGTGACTGCTCCTAGAGCACGTGACTGGAACGGACAAGGGTGAACTAGGAGTGGTTAGTGTCCTAGCAACGAGTAAGCATACGATTTGATGTCCAGGTGGCAAGGTGCTAAGAGGTGATCCAATTATCCAAGCTAGCTGATATATATATGGCATTAATTGGAGCTTCGACGCTATGTTGGATCAGCCAAATCCAAATATATCATCCATGATGGCCATGGGATGTAGACTTTTTAGCTGGATAGTTACCAACTTGTCAATTATCGAAGCTCAGTTGAAGGTTGTGTCCAAGAACTTATCCGAATCCTTTCAAAACTTATTAAGATATGACCTTCTGGGAGACCTCTCAAATCCTTCATGGAGCCTCCTTGTGGTCTACTCGACTATGGCCGAACTAGGTTACAAGGTCTAGTCGACCATTAGCCGATTACATGGAAAAGCCACAATGCCTGGTCGGCCATGAGCCAACTAGTTTGGGAGTCCACTAAATCTAGTTAGCTTTAGACCGACTAGATTGTAGAGACTAGTCAGCCATAAGCAAACTAGTGTATCGTGGAAAGATTAGTCGGCTTTCTAGGTACTTCTTTGAGTCTAATTGGCCATGAAAAAACTAGTCGTCCTTCTGGAAACTTCCTTGAACCTAATTGGTCTTGAAAAGACTAGTCTGCCTTCTGGTAGCTTCTATGGACCTAATCAACTATGAAAAGACTAGTCAGCTTTTTGGAAGTTTCTGAGCCTAGTCAGCCATGAAAGCACTAGTCAGCTTTCTAGGAATCTTTTTTGAAATTACCCGATCGAAAGTTAAGTAGATTGAGACCAAGCTTATCAGTATAAAATTATCACACCCCGAATTCAGCACCGGAATCGACTACACGACCAGCCTCACAAATCCTAGAATACATTCTAGAGATCATGCAAGGCCTAGGTACACAATATTTACTTCATTCAAAAATCACCTCAAATAAATCAATATTATTTAAACAATTGAATAATAACTAAACAAACCTTTTACTCAAGTCAAAATTACTAAATAGTCCACCGATTTATTATATAAATATCAGCAACCAAAATAACTAAACAAAATTAATTAAACCATCTAAAAAATTATGTTCAGTCTCATGTCCAGCCCGATCCTTGCTATGCATTTCGAGTCTCTGAAAAAAATCAAAAAGTAGGGAGTAAGCTTTACAGCCTATTAAGGTTTCCATACGATCACACCAGTAATAATATAATTATGGAAATAGCAAGAACATACTAGTATATCATATCATGAAATCAAACAACTTAAATGTCATGTATAACAAAATCTTGAAAACATTATATTTTGTTTTAGGTTTTCCATTAATTAACCTTTATCTTTAGGGTTCTGGATGGTCACACTCCAGCCTGTGACTAGCACACTATTTGTCATAATCCCGCTTGTGACTAGCAACCTGAGTAACCACGGTATAACCTGTGGCATGACTAGTCCAAATAGCATATTCACTTGTTTAATACTTTATTATTTCACATCATGTAGTCAAATCATGTCTTAACAGTTTTTCAATAACCGGCATCATAGTCCAACCCATACAAAAATAACTTTACTTGATAAAATATTATATATAGGAACATAACTAATAACAACAACAATCATACCGTCCAGCATAAAAAGTCAAACTATACCATGCAAAACTAATCATGGATGCCGATGCTCATATGCGCGGATCAAATCATGCCATGTAAAATAATGTATAGAACTGGTGATCATGTCTAGAATCCTTATCTCACTAGAGACAACTAACATGCCTGATACTGGTCCGTACCCGGAACCCGCACAATGTCCTTCTACTCAGAAGGCTGCCCCCTACAATAACATTTTTTTTAAAATAATCTTAGGATAATTGTAAAACTCAACCTTTTTACCAAAATTTTATCAATGGTCCTCCCGTTGAAACCCTCACTCCCCAAATTTCTAGAGAAAGAGACTTTTCAATCTTCCTCTCACTATTTTATTATTATTTTTTTCTCTCTCCTCATATTCTCTCTCCTCTTTCTTTATTCTCTCTCCTTTCTCTTCTTATCACTCTATCTCCTTATCTTCTCTCCTCTTTCTCTCTCTTCTTTCTCCCTCCTTTTTCTTCTTTTTTTTCTTTTTTTTCCTTCTCTTTTTCTTTTTTCCCTTTTTTCCTCTTTTTCTTTTTTTTTTCCTTCCTTCCTCTTCTTCTTTTTTTCTTTCTTTTCTTCCTTTTCTCCCTTTTTTTTCTTCTCTCCCGAAAACCCCCTCTCTACTGCTCCTTCCTTAGCTCGACCGAATCAACCTCCCCACAGCTACCGACGGTGGTCATGAGAGACGGTTATCGGAAAGGACTCAGCAGATCAAGGAAAACACGATGGCGCAACCACCGGCGGTGAATGATTCAAGCAAATCGAACCAAAAAATAAACCAAAAAAATTCTGGATCAACAAAACTTGCCGATCTTGAAGGGCCTCCGGATGCTCGCCGGAGAGGAGGACGACAGCGTGGAAGGCTCGATTCTGTGGTGGTGAGAGAAATTTAAAGAAAATACTAACGGGTTTCCTCATCGTTTGGGAAGCAAAGACCACGTCGATCGGAGTTCTAACCAATCCCAAACTCGTCGCCGACCTCCCCCTCCCCTTCACAGCTCTTCCCTCGACTTCTCCGACGAATTCCTTGGCCGGATAAGGGGAAAGACTTGTCCCCTGTTTCGACTAGCCCCCCGCCTCTCTTTTTTTTTTTTCAACAATCTGGGTCGAAGTCGGCTGGGCCTGTCGATTTCGGCCCCAACAACCCATACCTCACAAAGATTGAGTTGAATAAGTCATCGCTAAGTAGCTTTCTAGTTAACTTGGTTCCATACTGACTTGTTTTTAGTTCATTGAATCAAATTCTTTTCTTTTCCTACTAAGATCATTGTAAGCATGGATTCACATCCCAATGGTAACAGCTGAAGGGTGGCATTAAAAGGAGGAGACGAATTGTTTTGGGATTATAGGCTTAAGGCACAAACCAGAACAACATATGATGCCTGGGGGAAATGACGCGGGACACGGATGCGATGCAGAACTAAAGGTTAATTTAAATTTTATGTTAATCGAGAGCAAATGTTCATTAATCTAACAGCTTATTAAATAATACGTTTAAAGAATCTATAGCAAGCAACTAAATACTGGATTACATCACCCGCATGCATACCTAACAAAATAATTAATTAGATAGATCACGACGATTGAGAAACCATCCTAGATTAGGTTCCTACTTTCTAACATCAGATCTAGAGGAAGGGAAAGGGATCTTGAGTTACCGATATGCTTAGAAGCCTTCTCTAATGAAGATCTGGATCACTGCACTCTAGGATTGAAGAATCGGACTCCAAACTGATCGCTCCTGGCATCCAGATTCTGATCGAACTGATTCCAAAGCATGGACGCTGATATTCAGAATCAGATCTTAAGAGAATCTGCCAAAAAAACATCAAAAAATAGCAATTAAATATTGGAAATCAAAAGCTAGAAGGAAGGCTGGCACCAGGGTTGTTGGTTCTCCCGGGGATCTTCTTCTTTGGTTGGCTTCTAGGATCTCTTCAAAGCATTGGATGAAGGCCTTGAAGAGACTTAGGGATCAGATCTGATGGAGGGATTGGATGGATAAACAGGGCATCGCACCCTGGTAGAACTTGGACGTTGCACCCAAGTGTTCTAGGCGTCGCACCTAGCACCTATCAACCGTCGCAGCTAGAAAGAAATTGGGAGAAGAACTCGGCAGAGTTTCATTTTATTTCATCGAATATTCATTATCTTTACAAGGGGTACAAGGTCCTATTTATAGGATTATTCCTTACAAGAAGTACAATATGACTCAATTACATTTTTGAATTTAAAACCTCCTTGCAATCTTGGACTTCTCCTTGAGCTTGAATTTTGAATGGCTTGATCTGAATTGGGCGACAACTCTCTGGAGCAAGGCGCTAATTTCCTTCTTAAGTTGGCGTGAAATCCTTCTTGACACAAATTCCTTCTTGAATCATCGTGATATATGAAATGGGACTCCCTTGGTTGGCTAAAGGAATTTGAATGGAGTTTGGATGATGGATAAGTCCTTCTCTTGAATTTGAATGAAGATTGGATGAGGGCTTTCATTTGAAGTTTAAATTTCTTGGAACTCTTCAAATGGGACGGCAACTTGGAATTAGCATGAAGAAACAGAAGCAGATGGTGCACTTCTCCCTTGGGCGTGATTTCATCTGTCGTGGAATCCTATTTGAAATTTAAATGAAGAGAGCTCCTTCCCATGGACTCTTTCTTGTTTAAATTTGAACCTCTCTTGTTTCTTGGATGGGGCATCTTAGAAGTAGGCGACAAGAGAGGGAAGAGGGCGCCAAATGAAGCAGACTCTTTCTGCTTTACTCCTCTTAAAATATGAGGCGCCAAATAATTTTTCTATGGGCCGACCATGTGGTGTTGTCTTGACTTGTATAGCATGTCAAAATTCAAGTGATAGGCCATGTGTTATTGTCTCCTTTTTAATACAGGACTCAATAAATAATTAAAGCCCTACTTGATCAATTGAAATCCAATTTGATCAAAAGGCAATCAAAAACAAAACATGTAAATAAGTAATTCAACTTGGTAAAAGGGGTTTAGCCCAAAAGGCTAAATAAATAAAACCCTAATTCCAATTGGTAACAGGGACTAACCCTAACTAACCCAAAATAACAGAAATTAAAATAAATTATTTACATGAATAAAAGGGTTGGGTCCAGGATTTCATTCACAGGTGATCCACATGGATGTGGGTTCAACCTGTCGATATTTTCGGGCCCTGGTATCCTCACCAATTCTCTCCAGGTGGGAGGAACTCAATCCCGTCGAGTAAGGGTTAGACTAGCTCAAGTACTTCTCTAGCAAGTCCGGGGCGATCTTCTACAGATCCTCCCGAGTTATCCAAGTGCCATCAGACTCGGGATGTCCTTACCAATGAACCAAGAATCGCTGGTAGTCCTTATTCCGGGTAACAATCATTTTGTCATCCAGAATTTGTTCAACCCTGTCTCTCCGATTTGTGGATTTGGCTATTGGACGCTCATGGGTTGGTTCGCTCTCAAGAATAGGATCAGGCCCAAAAGGCTCACTAGGTAGCAACATCGGCTCCCTATACTATACAAGATCTGATATGTTGAAAGTTGGACTTATACCCAAATCTAAAGGTAGGTCTATCTCATAGGCATTAGGTCTAAACTTATCAATTATTTTAAAAGGTCCTGCACTTCGGGCATGTAACTTTTTGACAGTTCCAGATGGAAATCGTTCAGGCCTGAGCTTGATCATAACTTGGTCCCCTACTTTAAACTCTTTGAACCTTTTGCTTAAATTAGTCGTTTGTGCATATGAATCATTGCTCTCTTTAATTTTCTTATTTATTTCTTGATGCAAGTTCTTTATATGATGTGCAAAAAACTCAGCTGACTCAAATATACATGCATAAATAGGTAAGGGAATCAAACCCAATGGCTTCCTAGGCTTGTATCCATGAACGATTTCAAATGGGCTCTTCCCTGTAAATTTGTTGACTGAGTTATTATAAGCAAACTCCGCTCTCGGTAACAATAAATCCTAATTAGTAGTATTTTCTCCCACTAGACTCCTCAACAGGTTCCCTAAACTTCGATTTACTACCTCAGTTTGGCCATCTGTTTGGGGGTGGTAGGCAGTAGAATACTTTAATTTGGTTCCTAACATATGCCATATGTTGGCTTTGACTCCTTAGTTTTGATGATTAACAAAAGGTTGAGTATATGTTTGGACTAATGTTTAATCTCAAGATAAAGTTTCAGGACTTAGGTTATTCAAAAAGAGTATCATAAGGACAATGATGAAACTAAGTTTACCTGATTTGGAAATGAGCTCTTCTACCTTGAACAAGATCAAAATTCTAATAATGGACCTTCTTGTTAAGAAATATTTGACAAAAGAAACAAAGGCTTAAAGAAACTCAAGCATGGCACACACATCTCAAAGAGTTTCAGAAAAATTCAGATCAGAGGTCGACCACCAGAGGTCGACACCTTGTCAAAGGTCGACCACCAGAGGTCGACTCATGAAGAAAAGGAAAGTTCAGCATGGCCGGCACGGCAAAGTCTCAGTGGCACGCTTCAGAGGTCGACCACCAGAGGTCAACACCTGTCCAGAGGTCGACACCAGAGGTCGACTCATAGCCTGAGAATTCAAATAGGCAGAACTATGGTATTCTGAACTTTTGCCTAAACTTTACTGGAGGTCGACTCATGAGGTCGACACTTGATCCAGAGGTCGACTCATGAGGTCGACTCATGGCATAACGGCTAGTTTTTCTGAACTTCTGATTTGATTTCTAACGGCCATAAACGGCCATATTTTTGAATCTAACGGTCTTGTGGAGTTGTTTCAGCATGAATGAGGTATTTAACCTCCACCAAACTTCAAAAAAGACAAGGAGACAAAGTGAAAAAGTGTTGATTCAAAGTACAAAGCCTTCAATCACTTCCAAGCAAAAAGAGTGAGAAAACCAAGAGATTCCCTAGCCAAAAAGTCTTCCATCTTTGAGGAATCCAACATTCAAGTGTTTGGCATTTAGTGAGGTCCAAAGATTCCAAGGGAAAAGGCTTGAAGAGTCTCCATCAAGAGCTTCAACGAATTTATTATTGCTCAAAAGGAGTTTGTTTAGTTTTCATAACTTGTATTCATACTCTTTTGTCTTTAGCTAGTTTCAAGGGAATTTGAAACTAGAGTGAGGTTTGTTGGTGAGCCAATTGATAAAACCAACTAGGGTTGCTTGTAAGCCCGAAGCCAAAACAAGTGAGTGAGGTTTGTTGGTGAGCCAATTGATAAAACCAACTAGGGTTGCTTGTTAGCCCGAAGCCAAAACAAGTGTGTAAGGTTTTGACTTGTGAGCCTGGTAAAACAAGTCGGCTGTAATCTAAAGATTATAGTGAAATTCCCAAGTGGAGCTTGGGGAGTGGATGTAGGTGCTGGGTGCACCGAACCACTATATTTCTTGTGTGTTTGCATTGGTTTGCTCTTTAGCTTCTTTAGCTCATTAATTGTCATTTTATTTCGTTGCTTCCGTTGCACAATTATTAAAGCACTATCACTCTTCACTTTTGAACTTGATAGCACATATATTGCCTTTAATTTTTAAATACCCAATTCACCCCCCCTCTTGGGCACCATATCTGGGCAACAAGTGGTATCAGAGCACCGGTACTCTCTTGTAGGTCCAACGATCTTGAGTGAAAGATCATGGCCGCTCCAATTGGAATGGGTATAGTTGAAGGACAAGCATCAAATCGTCCTCCTTTCTTTAATGGCACAAACTACACTTATTGGAAAACTCGTATGCGTATTTATTTACAAGCTGTAGATTATCATATTTGGAGAGTAATCACTAAAGGGCCTCATCAGCCCACTCACTTGGTTAATGGCATTATCACCCCAAAATCTGAAGAAGAATGGGATGACAATGACATCAAACAAGCTGAGTTAAATGCTAAGGCGATGAATTTGTTATTCTGTGCACTTGATCCTAGTGAATTCAACAGAATATCAAATTGTATTTCCGCCAAAGAAATTTGGGATACACTTGAGGTTACCCATGAGGGTACACATCAAGTGAAGACCACTAAGGTGAACATGCTCATTCATACGTATGAGATGTTCAGGATGGAACCAACTGAAAGTATAAGTGAAATGTATACTAGATTTACCAATATAGTAAATGGTATGAGGAGTTTGGGAAAAATTATATCTAATGGTGAACTGGTTAACAAACTTCTCAGGTCTCTTCCGGCTTCATGGGATGCGAAAGTTACAGCCATAGAAGAAGCCAAGGATGTCAACACTCTGCCTCTCGAGCAGCTTCTTGGATCACTGATGACCTACGAGCTTTCACTAAAGCAGAAAATAGTGGACAATGACAAGAAAAAGAAAGCCATAGCATTCAAGTCCACTACAAAAGAAGAGTCAAGTGATGAATCTGAAGAAGAAGCTGATGATGATGAGACAGCCCTAATTACTAGGAAATTTAAAAGATTCATGAGAAAGAAGAAGGACTTCTACAAGAAAAGGCAACAAAAAGGTGATCACAACAAGGAGAAAGAGAAAGAAAGGGATCCACCCATCTGCTTCGAGTGCAAGAAGCCTGGACATTACAAAACGGATTGCCCTTTGCTTAAAAAAGTAGAAGGATGTTGAGAAAGAAGGCCATGATGGCTACCTGGAGTGAGAGTGAGGACTCCAGCAGTGAAGAAGAGCAGCAGGTAGTCGCCAACCTATGTTTCATGGCCAATGAAGATAATGAGGTAAATTCTGAACCTGAAACTGAATTTACTTTCAATGAATTGCATGATGCTTTTGATGACTTAGTAATGGAATATGAAAAATTAAAATTAAAAAATAAGAAATTAAGAAAGCAAAACTTTGAACTTACAAAAGATTCAGAAAAGTTTTCAAGTGAAATTGAAAATTTAACTCAAGAAAACAAGAAATTAAAAGAACATGTAAAGACTTTGACAAATGACAAAGATAATCTTGTTAAAGAAAATAATTCTTTGAAAATAATAGAAGTCTTAAAACTAATGAGAACATTGAAAACAAAACAAAGAACTATTGCTTCAAAATAAGAATTACAAGGAAGAGTTAGAAAGAGTAAAACCTTTTGTAGAAAAGTTTACCTTTAGCTCAGAAAAACTAAATATGCTTTTAAATAGCCAACATGCAGTGTTTAATAAAGCTGGACTTGGATTTAAACCACACAATCAGCAAAAACTTTACAAAAACTTTTTCATACCTGCATCTTCTAATATTACCTGCTATGCATGTGGTAAAGTAGGTCATAAATCATATGTTTGTAACAGAAGAAAATCAAATACCTTTAGAAAGATTTGGGTTCCAAAAGGAACCAACCTGACTAACCCTAAAGGACCCAAGATGACTTGGGTACCTAAAGTTTCAACTTGATCTTTTTTTTGCAGGTGTGCCTTGCAACCAAAAATAAAAGAAGAATGTGGTATCTGGATAGTGGTTGCTCAAGGCACATGACTGGGGATGTGAAGCAATTCTCATCACTAGCTGCAATTGATGGTGGAAATGTCACTTTTGGTGATAATGGAAAAGGCAAAATCGTCGGAATTGGTAAAATCCATATCACCCCTAATGCTTATATAGATAATGTATTATTTGTTGATGGATTGAAGCATAATCTTTTTAGCATTAGTCAGTTTTGTGATAAAGGTTTTAAAGTAATTTTTGAATCATCTTTGTGCATGGTATCTAGTCTAGATGTCGATGGCATCAAGTTCACTGGTCTTAGACATGGAAACATTTACATGGTTGATCTTGATGATCTAGCCATGGAAAGTGGTCAATGCCTAGTGGCTAAGGAAGCCAAGGCAAGTGAAACTAGTTGGCTTTGGCATCGTAGGCTAGGGCATGCTAGTATGCAGTTGATTTCAAAATTAAGCAAAAAGAATCTTGTAAAAGAATTGCCAAAACACACTTATGAAAAAGATAAAATTTGTGCTGCATGTCAATTTGGAAAACAAACTAAATCTACTTTCAAACCTAAAGGAGTAGTATCTACTACTAGACCCCTTGAATTATTGCATATGGACCTCTTTGGACCAACCAGAACAACTAGTTTGGGAGGTAAAAAATATGGGCTAGTAATTGTAGATGATTACTCACGATTTACTTGGGTAATGTTTTTAGCTCATAAAGATGAAACATTTTCAGCTTTTGTTAAATTTCATAAAAAGGTTTCAAACGAAAAAGATCTCACTATTGTTTCTTTGCGTAGTGATCATGGAACTGAATTTGAAAATCATGATTTTGAAACTTTTTGTAATGAAAATGGTATTAGTCATAATTTCTCTGCACCTAGGACACCTCAACAAAATGGGGTGGTAGAAAGAAAAAATAGGACACTTGAAGAAATGGCACGCACAATGCTTTGCGAAAACGATTTACCTAGATATTTTTGGGCAGAAGCCATTAATACTTCCTGTTACATTTTAAATCGTGTTTTAATTCGACCTATTTTGAAGAAAACACCATATGAGCTTTGGAAAAATCGAAAACCTAATCTCAAGTATTTTCGTGTGTTTGGTTGCCGCTGTTTCATATTAAACAATGGCAAAGACAATATCAGTAAATTTGATGCCAAGTCAGATGAAGGTATCTTTTTAGGATACTCTACTTCTAGCAAGGCATACAGGGTCTTCAACAGAAGAACACTTCTGGTTGAAGAATCAATTCATGTAGTGTTTGATGAATCTAACGAAAAATCTTCTAGAAAAGAAGATTCTATTGATGTTGAAACAGGTACAAAGAAACTTGAACAATTGACAATCAATGAAGATGAGCCCAAAGGAGATGATGATCAAGAAAGTCAAGATCAAATTCAAGAAATCAATGCAACTTCACCAAAACCTTTACCTAAAGAATGGAGGTATGCACATGGACACCCTAAAGAGCTAATAATAGGTGATCCATCAAAGGGGGTAAGTACACGCTCTTCTATTAGAAATGTGTGTGATTATTTAGCTTTTGTATCTCAGATAGAGCCTAAGTCAATAGAAGAAGCTGAAAAAGATTGTAATTGGATTAATGCTATGCAAGATGAATTAAATCAATTTAAAAGAAATAATGTTTGGACTTTAACTGAAAGACCCCTTAATGTTTCTGTAATTGGCACAAAATGGGTTTTTAGAAATAAACTTGATGAACATGGTATTGTAATTAGGAACAAAGCTAGACTTGTTGCTAAAGGCTACAACCAGGAAGAAGGAATCGACTTCGATGAAACCTTTGCTCCTGTTGCTAGGCTAGAAGCAATTAGACTTTTACTTGCTTTTGCTTGTTTTATGGATTTCAAGTTGTTTCAAATGGATGTAAAGAGTGCATTTTTAAATGGATTTATTGAAGAGGAAGTTTATGTTGAACAACCTCCTGGTTTTGAAAATCATGAATTTCCTAATCATGTCTTTAAATTGCATAAAGCATTGTATGGTTTAAAGCAAGCTCCTAGAGCTTGGTATGATAGATTAAGTTCATTTTTGATGAAAAATGATTTTTCTAGAGGTAATGTAGATAATACATTGTTTATGAAAAAGAAAAATGATGATCTCTTAGTAGTACAAATATATGTAGATGATATTATTTTTGGTGCTACTAACGAATGTCTTTGTCAAGAATTTGCGAAGTTAATGCAGAGTGAGTTCGAGATGAGCATGATGGGAGAACTCAACTTCTTCCTCGGACTCCAAATTAAGCAAACCAAAGAGGGGATCTCCATCAATCAAGCCAAGTACACAAGGGAAATCTTGAAAAAGTTTGGGATGGAGACCACAAAACCAATAGGTACCCCTATGAGCTCTTCATGTAAATTAGACAAAGATGAATGTGGTAAATCAGTAGACCAAAAATTATATAGAGGCATGATTGGTTCATTGCTATATTTAACTGCCAGTAGACCAGATATAATGTTTAGTGTTTGTATGTGTGCACGTTTTCAGTCTGCTCCTAAAGAATCACATCTCTTAGCTGTAAAACGTATACTTAGATACTTATCTGGGTCTATCGAAATTGGTCTTTGGTACTCTAGGGAGTCATCATATGAATTAATTGCATATTCTGATGCTGATTTTGCTGGGTGTAAACTTGATCGAAAAAGTACTAGTGGAACTTGTCAATTCCTAGGAGTTAATTTGATTTCATGGAGCAGTAAGAAACAGAATTCGGTTGCTCTATCTACGGCAGAAGCCGAATATATAGCAGCTGGAAGCTGCTGTGCTCAGATTTTATGGATCAAACAACAACTCGAGGACTTTGGCATCAAACTAACTAAGACACCCATAAGATGTGATAATACTAGTGCAATCAACTTAACGAAAAATCCTGTACAACATTCAAGAAGCAAGCATATTGAAATAAGACATCACTTCATAAGAGATCACGTTCAAAACTCTAATGTGTTATTAGAATTTATATGTACTGATTATCAATTGGCTGATATATTCACAAAACCATTGAATGAAGATAGATTTTGTATGATTAGAAGAGAACTGGGAGTCATTGATCCTCTTGCTTGAATCTCTTCATTTTTCATCAAAATTCCTCAAAAATGATTTATAAATTCTCAAATATGTTTAAAGGTCATTTTTCTAAATTTTGTCAATTTTTTTTAAATTTTACAGAATCTTATTTTAGGAAGATTTATTGTTGGAGGTCGACACTTGAGATTTTCGGAGGTCGACACTTGAGGTCGACACTTAAGCTTTGGAGGTCGACACTTGAGGTCGACCCCTGAAAATTCTCAGAGGTCGACACTTGAACGAAAATCTGCGTTTTTAAAACCCGTCCGCAAGCCCTTTTCTCCCATTTTTTTTTTCTCCTCTCCTTCGTGTGGTCCCCCTACAACTTCCCTAAACCTCCAAATAGTGGATTTCCACCCCTCTCCTCGATCTTTTTGGGAAATCCTCACCTCCTCTCTTACTTTTCTTGGAATCAACTCTCTTTTTGACCGTTTTCTTGATTTTGGACAACCGAAAGCCCTCGAATCCTTCAACCCTCAAATCTCGGTTGTTTTTCAATTGAAAACACATATTTCTTTCGTCCGTTTCTTACCTTTTCCTCATTTACTCTCGATTTTCACCAATCTCTCAAACCCTATCTCACTATTTCACATTCTCCTTCTTTTTTCCAATTAGTGAATATCTCTCTGCCTTACCTCTTTACATTTCTCCCTAAGTTACCCCTCATCCCTACACATGGGTCCGAGAAAACACCTGGCAGTAAGGAAAAGGAGATTGGAACAGGGGCAGGGTAGTACTGAGCGTCGAAGGAAAGTCAGACATGAGCGTGAGCAGACCCCAGAGGCTCCTGCACCAGTGCCAGCCAGCCTAGTCCGGAAGAACATTGCTTATGGGAGGCGCGTAGATATTCCATTCTGGGATCAGCATCACTTCTTCATTGGAGATGTACTGAGAGATGCAGGTCTGGTTCATTTTTGTACCATGTCCGAGAGATACTACCCAGACCTCATCAGAGAGTTCTATGGATCCATGGCCACTGATGGCATTAGATGGTCTGCCACAGTTCGAGGGATCGAGATTCCAGTGACACCTGAGGTCATCAGTCGCATCTGGAGGATTCCACTTCATGGCACTGCTGCCACTACGATCAGCGACAGAGAGCACGCCTTCAGGTGTATCCTAGAGCGTGAGGATGTTAGCGGCATTTCCACAGTGTCCGCTAACCAGCTTTCACTGGAGATGAGAGTGCTGCATCACATCATCGCCCGTATCTTGATTCCGAAGAGCGGGAGATTTGATTTTATCACTGAGCGTGAGCTGGTGTTGATGGTGTCCCTGAGCCAGCGGACTCCCATCAACCTCCCCAGGATCATGCTTCAGCAGATGGGTGAGGCAGCTTCTCACAGGAGACTCGTTCAGCCGTACGGTATGGGACTGACTCAGATATTCAGAGAGCATGGTGTCTCATTCGACGGCATACCCTTCAGTCAGCTACAGCACACAGATACTTATGGAGAGAAATCCCTACATCGGATGGGATTTCGACTGATCAGTGATCGATGGGTACGACGAGAGTCTGGCCAGGAGCCAGATGAGGAGGATGAGATCCGAGCTGCTGAGGCAGGGCCTTCAGGGCCTACTGATCATGGTACACCTCCTCGCCCAGCACCGGAGACAGAGACTACGGAGCCTGAGCCATTCACGCCACCACCTTCATCAGCTCCGGTACCTACTGCTACACCACGGAGGACTTCAGTGAGGATATCGGACTTCGAGCAGCGAGTGACTGATCAGATTTCAGAGGTCCGGACAGAGATCACTGGTGTACGGCAGGAGATTCATGATCTGCGGATACACACAGACACACGCATTAGTGCTCTCTCAGCTAGTATGGATACAGGATTCAGACAGATCCTCAGCTTATTGAGATTAGCACTGCCATCAGGGACTGCAGATCCGACAGTATCTCCTCCACATGATGATGATGATGATGATGATGGTGATGATGATGCTGATGACTCTAGTGGATACAGTGACAGTGATGGAGATCAGCCTGGAGCAGGTAGATCTGATGTCCCACCTGCAGAGCCGACTCCAGAGATTCCCCCTTCAGCTGATCTTCCTTCCACTGATTTTCAGAGTTCAGATCCTCCAGCCACAGCTGTGCCAGTTGATGTTGAGCCTACAGAGTCACTATTTGAGACTATCACTGGGATTCCGGATGACATAGATGAGCATACAGAGACAGACATCGATGATCCCACAGCTTATGAGCTAGTCAGCAGGCAGACTCCAGCTCAGTCTACTCAGCATGCAGATCCGTCCACTCCTTCAGCTACTGCCTCTGTCTCGACTTCTGTGGAGCCCTTACCTAGGACTTATAGATCTCGTAGGACTACCCCTAGGTCTGGTCCCTCTCTGAGGACTCGGAGTTCCTCTCATAGGACTCCAAAATCCTCATCTAGGATCATGGCTCCTGTATCTTTTGACATACCTTCTGATGAGGAGTAGCCTCATAGTTTGCTTTTGTATGATCTGATGTATCAGTGTTTTGTGCCTTTTTGTAAGCAATTCTGTAACTGAATACATTTGCTTTTATCTATTTTGTGCCATTTTATCTGATACCAGCTCTTAACATTTAACTTCTTAAACCCTCAAGTTAGAATATTTTGTTGTATGCACAAATTGAGGGGGAGCATATATTCAATACTTCATTATAATTGAACATAAGTCTCATTACCATATCCTTCTCTATAACAATAAACTTTTTGATTCTTGACAAAAAGGGGGAGTAGAAAAGTAGAGTAGTATATATGTATTTATAAGACTCCATCTTATGAGTAATAAAGTTTATACGATTCTTATCTTTCTTGACTTATGAGAATGTTTTCACAAAAAGAAAGAAATAAATGAAAAGTAAAATCTTTTTGACTCTTGAGAATATTTTCACAAAATTTTTATGATACACTCTTGCATGAAAGGATACTTTGAAAATTTTTAATTATTGCTATATTTTGCTCTTGGACTTAATTGCATATATACTCAAGGTTTTGTCATCATCAAAAAGGGGGAGATTGTTGGCTTTGACTCCTTAGTTTTGATGATTAACAAAAGGTTGAGTATATGTTTGGACTAATGTTTAATCTCAAGATAAAGTTTCAGGACTTAGGTTATTCAAAAAGAGTATCATAAGGACAATGATGAAACTAAGTTTACCTGATTTGGAAATGAGCTCTTCTACCTTGAACAAGATCAAAATTCTAATAATGGACCTTCTTGTTAAGAAATATTTGACAAAAGAAACAAAGGCTTAAAGAAACTCAAGCATGGCACGCACATCTCAAAGAGTTTCAGAAAAATTCAGATCAGAGGTCGACCACCAGAGGTCGACACCTTGTCAAAGGTCGACCACCAGAGGTCGACTCATGAAGAAAAGGAAAGTTCAGCATGGCCGGCACGGCAAAGTCTCAGTGGCACGCTTCAGAGGTCGACCACCAGAGGTCAACACCTGTCCAGAGGTCGACACCAGAGGTCGACTCATAGCCTGAGAATTCAAATAGGCAGAACTATGGTATTCTGAACTTTTGCCTAAACTTTACTGGAGGTCGACTCATGAGGTCGACACTTGATCCAGAGGTCGACTCATGAGGTCGACTCATGGCATAACGGCTAGTTTTTCTGAACTTCTGATTTGATTTCTAACGGCCATAAACGGCCATATTTTTGAATCTAACGGTCTTGTGGAGTTGTTTCAGCATGAATGAGGTATTTAACCTCCACCAAACTTCAAAAAAGACAAGGAGACAAAGTGAAAAAGTGTTGATTCAAAGTACAAAGCCTTCAATCACTTCCAAGCAAAAAGAGTGAGAAAACCAAGAGATTCCCTAGCCAAAAAGTCTTCCATCTTTGAGGAATCCAACATTCAAGTGTTTGGCATTTAGTGAGGTCCAAAGATTCCAAGGGAAAAGGCTTGAAGAGTCTCCATCAAGAGCTTCAACGAATTTATTATTGCTCAAAAGGAGTTTGTTTAGTTTTCATAACTTGTATTCATACTCTTTTGTCTTTAGCTAGTTTCAAGGGAATTTGAAACTAGAGTGAGGTTTGTTGGTGAGCCAATTGATAAAACCAACTAGGGTTGCTTGTAAGCCCGAAGCCAAAACAAGTGAGTGAGGTTTGTTGGTGAGCCAATTGATAAAACCAACTAGGGTTGCTTGTTAGCCCGAAGCCAAAACAAGTGTGTAAGGTTTTGACTTGTGAGCCTGGTAAAACAAGTCGGCTGTAATCTAAAGATTATAGTGAAATTCCCAAGTGGAGCTTGGGGAGTGGATGTAGGTGCTGGGTGCACCGAACCACTATATTTCTTGTGTGTTTGCATTGGTTTGCTCTTTAGCTTCTTTAGCTCATTAATTGTCATTTTATTTCGTTGCTTCCGTTGCACAATTATTAAAGCACTATCACTCTTCACTTTTGAACTTGATAGCACATATATTGCCTTTAATTTTTAAAATACCCAATTCACCCCCCCTCTTGGGCACCATATCTGGGCAACAAGTGGTATCAGAGCACCGGTACTCTCTTGTAGGTCCAACGATCTTGAGTGAAAGATCATGGCCGCTCCAATTGGAATGGGTATAGTTGAAGGACAAGCATCAAATCGTCCTCCTTTCTTTAATGGCACAAACTACACTTATTGGAAAACTCGTATGCGTATTTATTTACAAGCTGTAGATTATCATATTTGGAGAGTAATCACTAAAGGGCCTCATCAGCCCACTCACTTGGTTAATGGCATTATCACCCCAAAATCTGAAGAAGAATGGGATGACAATGACATCAAACAAGCTGAGTTAAATGCTAAGGCGATGAATTTGTTATTCTGTGCACTTGATCCTAGTGAATTCAACAGAATATCAAATTGTATTTCCGCCAAAGAAATTTGGGATACACTTGAGGTTACCCATGAGGGTACACATCAAGTGAAGACCACTAAGGTGAACATGCTCATTCATACGTATGAGATGTTCAGGATGGAACCAACTGAAAGTATAAGTGAAATGTATACTAGATTTACCAATATAGTAAATGGTATGAGGAGTTTGGGAAAAATTATATCTAATGGTGAACTGGTTAACAAACTTCTCAGGTCTCTTCCGGCTTCATGGGATGCGAAAGTTACAGCCATAGAAGAAGCCAAGGATGTCAACACTCTGCCTCTCGAGCAGCTTCTTGGATCACTGATGACCTACGAGCTTTCACTAAAGCAGAAAATAGTGGACAATGACAAGAAAAAGAAAGCCATAGCATTCAAGTCCACTACAAAAGAAGAGTCAAGTGATGAATCTGAAGAAGAAGCTGATGATGATGAGACAGCCCTAATTACTAGGAAATTTAAAAGATTCATGAGAAAGAAGAAGGACTTCTACAAGAAAAGGCAACAAAAAGGTGATCACAACAAGGAGAAAGAGAAAGAAAGGGATCCACCCATCTGCTTCGAGTGCAAGAAGCCTGGACATTACAAAACGGATTGCCCTTTGCTTAAAAAAAGTAGAAGGATGTTGAGAAAGAAGGCCATGATGGCTACCTGGAGTGAGAGTGAGGACTCCAGCAGTGAAGAAGAGCAGCAGGTAGTCGCCAACCTATGTTTCATGGCCAATGAAGATAATGAGGTAAATTCTGAACCTGAAACTGAATTTACTTTCAATGAATTGCATGATGCTTTTGATGACTTAGTAATGGAATATGAAAAATTAAAATTAAAAAATAAGAAATTAAGAAAGCAAAACTTTGAACTTACAAAAGATTCAGAAAAGTTTTCAAGTGAAATTGAAAATTTAACTCAAGAAAACAAGAAATTAAAAGAACATGTAAAGACTTTGACAAATGACAAAGATAATCTTGTTAAAGAAAATAATTCTTTGAAAAATAATAGAAGTCTTAAAACTAATGAGAACATTGAAAAACAAAACAAAGAACTATTGCTTCAAAATAAGAATTACAAGGAAGAGTTAGAAAGAGTAAAACCTTTTGTAGAAAAGTTTACCTTTAGCTCAGAAAAACTAAATATGCTTTTAAATAGCCAACATGCAGTGTTTAATAAAGCTGGACTTGGATTTAAACCACACAATCAGCAAAAACTTTACAAAAACTTTTTCATACCTGCATCTTCTAATATTACCTGCTATGCATGTGGTAAAGTAGGTCATAAATCATATGTTTGTAACAGAAGAAAATCAAATACCTTTAGAAAGATTTGGGTTCCAAAAGGAACCAACCTGACTAACCCTAAAGGACCCAAGATGACTTGGGTACCTAAAGTTTCAACTTGATCTTTTTTTTGCAGGTGTGCCTTGCAACCAAAAATAAAAGAAGAATGTGGTATCTGGATAGTGGTTGCTCAAGGCACATGACTGGGGATGTGAAGCAATTCTCATCACTAGCTGCAATTGATGGTGGAAATGTCACTTTTGGTGATAATGGAAAAGGCAAAATCGTCGGAATTGGTAAAATCCATATCACCCCTAATGCTTATATAGATAATGTATTATTTGTTGATGGATTGAAGCATAATCTTTTTAGCATTAGTCAGTTTTGTGATAAAGGTTTTAAAGTAATTTTTGAATCATCTTTGTGCATGGTATCTAGTCTAGATGTCGATGGCATCAAGTTCACTGGTCTTAGACATGGAAACATTTACATGGTTGATCTTGATGATCTAGCCATGGAAAGTGGTCAATGCCTAGTGGCTAAGGAAGCCAAGGCAAGTGAAACTAGTTGGCTTTGGCATCGTAGGCTAGGGCATGCTAGTATGCAGTTGATTTCAAAATTAAGCAAAAAGAATCTTGTAAAAGAATTGCCAAAACACACTTATGAAAAAGATAAAATTTGTGCTGCATGTCAATTTGGAAAACAAACTAAATCTACTTTCAAACCTAAAGGAGTAGTATCTACTACTAGACCCCTTGAATTATTGCATATGGACCTCTTTGGACCAACCAGAACAACTAGTTTGGGAGGTAAAAAATATGGGCTAGTAATTGTAGATGATTACTCACGATTTACTTGGGTAATGTTTTTAGCTCATAAAGATGAAACATTTTCAGCTTTTGTTAAATTTCATAAAAAGGTTTCAAACGAAAAAGATCTCACTATTGTTTCTTTGCGTAGTGATCATGGAACTGAATTTGAAAATCATGATTTTGAAACTTTTTGTAATGAAAATGGTATTAGTCATAATTTCTCTGCACCTAGGACACCTCAACAAAATGGGGTGGTAGAAAGAAAAAATAGGACACTTGAAGAAATGGCACGCACAATGCTTTGCGAAAACGATTTACCTAGATATTTTTGGGCAGAAGCCATTAATACTTCCTGTTACATTTTAAATCGTGTTTTAATTCGACCTATTTTGAAGAAAACACCATATGAGCTTTGGAAAAATCGAAAACCTAATCTCAAGTATTTTCGTGTGTTTGGTTGCCGCTGTTTCATATTAAACAATGGCAAAGACAATATCAGTAAATTTGATGCCAAGTCAGATGAAGGTATCTTTTTAGGATACTCTACTTCTAGCAAGGCATACAGGGTCTTCAACAGAAGAACACTTCTGGTTGAAGAATCAATTCATGTAGTGTTTGATGAATCTAACGAAAAATCTTCTAGAAAAGAAGATTCTATTGATGTTGAAACAGGTACAAAGAAACTTGAACAATTGACAATCAATGAAGATGAGCCCAAAGGAGATGATGATCAAGAAAGTCAAGATCAAATTCAAGAAATCAATGCAACTTCACCAAAACCTTTACCTAAAGAATGGAGGTATGCACATGGACACCCTAAAGAGCTAATAATAGGTGATCCATCAAAGGGGGTAAGTACACGCTCTTCTATTAGAAATGTGTGTGATTATTTAGCTTTTGTATCTCAGATAGAGCCTAAGTCAATAGAAGAAGCTGAAAAAGATTGTAATTGGATTAATGCTATGCAAGATGAATTAAATCAATTTAAAAGAAATAATGTTTGGACTTTAACTGAAAGACCCCTTAATGTTTCTGTAATTGGCACAAAATGGGTTTTTAGAAATAAACTTGATGAACATGGTATTGTAATTAGGAACAAAGCTAGACTTGTTGCTAAAGGCTACAACCAGGAAGAAGGAATCGACTTCGATGAAACCTTTGCTCCTGTTGCTAGGCTAGAAGCAATTAGACTTTTACTTGCTTTTGCTTGTTTTATGGATTTCAAGTTGTTTCAAATGGATGTAAAGAGTGCATTTTTAAATGGATTTATTGAAGAGGAAGTTTATGTTGAACAACCTCCTGGTTTTGAAAATCATGAATTTCCTAATCATGTCTTTAAATTGCATAAAGCATTGTATGGTTTAAAGCAAGCTCCTAGAGCTTGGTATGATAGATTAAGTTCATTTTTGATGAAAAATGATTTTTCTAGAGGTAATGTAGATAATACATTGTTTATGAAAAAGAAAAATGATGATCTCTTAGTAGTACAAATATATGTAGATGATATTATTTTTGGTGCTACTAACGAATGTCTTTGTCAAGAATTTGCGAAGTTAATGCAGAGTGAGTTCGAGATGAGCATGATGGGAGAACTCAACTTCTTCCTCGGACTCCAAATTAAGCAAACCAAAGAGGGGATCTCCATCAATCAAGCCAAGTACACAAGGGAAATCTTGAAAAAGTTTGGGATGGAGACCACAAAACCAATAGGTACCCCTATGAGCTCTTCATGTAAATTAGACAAAGATGAATGTGGTAAATCAGTAGACCAAAAATTATATAGAGGCATGATTGGTTCATTGCTATATTTAACTGCCAGTAGACCAGATATAATGTTTAGTGTTTGTATGTGTGCACGTTTTCAGTCTGCTCCTAAAGAATCACATCTCTTAGCTGTAAAACGTATACTTAGATACTTATCTGGGTCTATCGAAATTGGTCTTTGGTACTCTAGGGAGTCATCATATGAATTAATTGCATATTCTGATGCTGATTTTGCTGGGTGTAAACTTGATCGAAAAAGTACTAGTGGAACTTGTCAATTCCTAGGAGTTAATTTGATTTCATGGAGCAGTAAGAAACAGAATTCGGTTGCTCTATCTACGGCAGAAGCCGAATATATAGCAGCTGGAAGCTGCTGTGCTCAGATTTTATGGATCAAACAACAACTCGAGGACTTTGGCATCAAACTAACTAAGACCCATAAGATGTGATAATACTAGTGCAATCAACTTAACGAAAAATCCTGTACAACATTCAAGAAGCAAGCATATTGAAATAAGACATCACTTCATAAGAGATCACGTTCAAAACTCTAATGTGTTATTAGAATTTATATGTACTGATTATCAATTGGCTGATATATTCACAAAACCATTGAATGAAGATAGATTTTGTATGATTAGAAGAGAACTGGGAGTCATTGATCCTCTTGCTTGAATCTCTTCATTTTTTCATCAAAATTCCTCAAAAATGATTTATAAATTCTCAAATATGTTTAAAGGTCATTTTTCTAAATTTTGTCAATTTTTTTTAAATTTTACAGAATCTTATTTTAGGAAGATTTATTGTTGGAGGTCGACACTTGAGATTTTCGGAGGTCGACACTTGAGGTCGACACTTAAGCTTTGGAGGTCGACACTTGAGGTCGACCCCTGAAAATTCTCAGAGGTCGACACTTGAACGAAAATCTGCGTTTTTAAAACCCGTCCGCAAGCCCTTTTCTCCATTTTTTTTTTCTCCTCTCCTTCGTGTGGTCCCCCTACAACTTCCCTAAACCTCCAAATAGTGGATTTCCACCCCTCTCCTCGATCTTTTTGGGAAATCCTCACCTCCTCTCTTACTTTTCTTGGAATCAACTCTCTTTTTGACCGTTTTCTTGATTTTGGACAACCGAAAGCCCTCGAATCCTTCAACCCTCAAATCTCGGTTGTTTTTCAATTGAAAACACATATTTCTTTCGTCCGTTTCTTACCTTTTCCTCATTTACTCTCGATTTTCACCAATCTCTCAAACCCTATCTCACTATTTCACATTCTCCTTCTTTTTTTCCAATTAGTGAATATCTCTCTGCCTTACCTCTTTACATTTCTCCCTAAGTTACCCCTCATCCCTACACATGGGTCCGAGAAAACACCTGGCAGTAAGGAAAAGGAGATTGGAACAGGGGCAGGGTAGTACTGAGCGTCGAAGGAAAGTCAGACATGAGCGTGAGCAGACCCCAGAGGCTCCTGCACCAGTGCCAGCCAGCCTAGTCCGGAAGAACATTGCTTATGGGAGGCGCGTAGATATTCCATTCTGGGATCAGCATCACTTCTTCATTGGAGATGTACTGAGAGATGCAGGTCTGGTTCATTTTTGTACCATGTCCGAGAGATACTACCCAGACCTCATCAGAGAGTTCTATGGATCCATGGCCACTGATGGCATTAGATGGTCTGCCACAGTTCGAGGGATCGAGATTCCAGTGACACCTGAGGTCATCAGTCGCATCTGGAGGATTCCACTTCATGGCACTGCTGCCACTACGATCAGCGACAGAGAGCACGCCTTCAGGTGTATCCTAGAGCGTGAGGATGTTAGCGGCATTTCCACAGTGTCCGCTAACCAGCTTTCACTGGAGATGAGAGTGCTGCATCACATCATCGCCCGTATCTTGATTCCGAAGAGCGGGAGATTTGATTTTATCACTGAGCGTGAGCTGGTGTTGATGGTGTCCCTGAGCCAGCGGACTCCCATCAACCTCCCCAGGATCATGCTTCAGCAGATGGGTGAGGCAGCTTCTCACAGGAGACTCGTTCAGCCGTACGGTATGGGACTGACTCAGATATTCAGAGAGCATGGTGTCTCATTCGACGGCATACCCTTCAGTCAGCTACAGCACACAGATACTTATGGAGAGAAATCCCTACATCGGATGGGATTTCGACTGATCAGTGATCGATGGGTACGACGAGAGTCTGGCCAGGAGCCAGATGAGGAGGATGAGATCCGAGCTGCTGAGGCAGGGCCTTCAGGGCCTACTGATCATGGTACACCTCCTCGCCCAGCACCGGAGACAGAGACTACGGAGCCTGAGCCATTCACGCCACCACCTTCATCAGCTCCGGTACCTACTGCTACACCACGGAGGACTTCAGTGAGGATATCGGACTTCGAGCAGCGAGTGACTGATCAGATTTCAGAGGTCCGGACAGAGATCACTGGTGTACGGCAGGAGATTCATGATCTGCGGATACACACAGACACACGCATTAGTGCTCTCTCAGCTAGTATGGATACAGGATTCAGACAGATCCTCAGCTTATTGAGATTAGCACTGCCATCAGGGACTGCAGATCCGACAGTATCTCCTCCACATGATGATGATGATGATGATGATGGTGATGATGATGCTGATGACTCTAGTGGATACAGTGACAGTGATGGAGATCAGCCTGGAGCAGGTAGATCTGATGTCCCACCTGCAGAGCCGACTCCAGAGATTCCCCCTTCAGCTGATCTTCCTTCCACTGATTTTCAGAGTTCAGATCCTCCAGCCACAGCTGTGCCAGTTGATGTTGAGCCTACAGAGTCACTATTTGAGACTATCACTGGGATTCCGGATGACATAGATGAGCATACAGAGACAGACATCGATGATCCCACAGCTTATGAGCTAGTCAGCAGGCAGACTCCAGCTCAGTCTACTCAGCATGCAGATCCGTCCACTCCTTCAGCTACTGCCTCTGTCTCGACTTCTGTGGAGCCCTTACCTAGGACTTATAGATCTCGTAGGACTACCCCTAGGTCTGGTCCCTCTCTGAGGACTCGGAGTTCCTCTCATAGGACTCCAAAATCCTCATCTAGGATCATGGCTCCTGTATCTTTTGACATACCTTCTGATGAGGAGTAGCCTCATAGTTTGCTTTTGTATGATCTGATGTATCAGTGTTTTGTGCCTTTTTTGTAAGCAATTCTGTAACTGAATACATTTGCTTTTATCTATTTTGTGCCATTTTATCTGATACCAGCTCTTAACATTTAACTTCTTAAACCCTCAAGTTAGAATATTTTGTTGTATGCACAAATTGAGGGGGAGCATATATTCAATACTTCATTATAATTGAACATAAGTCTCATTACCATATCCTTCTCTATAACAATAAACTTTTTGATTCTTGACAAAAAGGGGGAGTAGAAAAGTAGAGTAGTATATATGTATTTATAAGACTCCATCTTATGAGTAATAAAGTTTATACGATTCTTATCTTTCTTGACTTATGAGAATGTTTTCACAAAAAGAAAGAAATAAATGAAAAGTAAAATCTTTTTGACTCTTGAGAATATTTTCACAAAATTTTTATGATACACTCTTGCATGAAAGGATACTTTGAAAATTTTTAATTATTGCTATATTTTGCTCTTGGACTTAATTGCATATATACTCAAGGTTTTGTCATCATCAAAAAGGGGGAGATTGTTGGCTTTGACTCCTTAGTTTTGATGATTAACAAAAGGTTGAGTATATGTTTGGACTAATGTTTAATCTCAAGATAAAGTTTCAGGACTTAGGTTATTCAAAAAGAGTATCATAAGGACAATGATGAAACTAAGTTTACCTGATTTGGAAATGAGCTCTTCTACCTTGAACAAGATCAAAATTCTAATAATGGACCTTCTTGTTAAGAAATATTTGACAAAAGAAACAAAGGCTTAAAGAAACTCAAGCATGGCACGCACATCTCAAAGAGTTTCAGAAAAATTCAGATCAGAGGTCGACCACCAGAGGTCGACACCTTGTCAAAGGTCGACCACCAGAGGTCGACTCATGAAGAAAAGGAAAGTTCAGCATGGCCGGCACGGCAAAGTCTCAGTGGCACGCTTCAGAGGTCGACCACCAGAGGTCAACACCTGTCCAGAGGTCGACACCAGAGGTCGACTCATAGCCTGAGAATTCAAATAGGCAGAACTATGGTATTCTGAACTTTTGCCTAAACTTTACTGGAGGTCGACTCATGAGGTCGACACTTGATCCAGAGGTCGACTCATGAGGTCGACTCATGGCATAACGGCTAGTTTTTCTGAACTTCTGATTTGATTTCTAACGGCCATAAACGGCCATATTTTTGAATCTAACGGTCTTGTGGAGTTGTTTCAGCATGAATGAGGTATTTAACCTCCACCAAACTTCAAAAAAGACAAGGAGACAAAGTGAAAAAGTGTTGATTCAAAGTACAAAGCCTTCAATCACTTCCAAGCAAAAAGAGTGAGAAAACCAAGAGATTCCCTAGCCAAAAAGTCTTCCATCTTTGAGGAATCCAACATTCAAGTGTTTGGCATTTAGTGAGGTCCAAAGATTCCAAGGGAAAAGGCTTGAAGAGTCTCCATCAAGAGCTTCAACGAATTTATTATTGCTCAAAAGGAGTTTGTTTAGTTTTCATAACTTGTATTCATACTCTTTTGTCTTTAGCTAGTTTCAAGGGAATTTGAAACTAGAGTGAGGTTTGTTGGTGAGCCAATTGATAAAACCAACTAGGGTTGCTTGTAAGCCCGAAGCCAAAACAAGTGAGTGAGGTTTGTTGGTGAGCCAATTGATAAAACCAACTAGGGTTGCTTGTTAGCCCGAAGCCAAAACAAGTGTGTAAGGTTTTGACTTGTGAGCCTGGTAAAACAAGTCGGCTGTAATCTAAAGATTATAGTGAAATTCCCAAGTGGAGCTTGGGGAGTGGATGTAGGTGCTGGGTGCACCGAACCACTATATTTCTTGTGTGTTTGCATTGGTTTGCTCTTTAGCTTCTTTAGCTCATTAATTGTCATTTTATTTCGTTGCTTCCGTTGCACAATTATTAAAGCACTATCACTCTTCACTTTTGAACTTGATAGCACATATATTGCCTTTAATTTTTAAAATACCCAATTCACCCCCCCTCTTGGGCACCATATCTGGGCAACACCATAAGGTTTTCCAAAAGTAGCTAGTAAACCTAACGTCTTGGTCCGACACAATGGTCTTAGGCAATCCATGTAACCTAACCACTTCGTTCAAGAGTAATTTGGCCACTCTAGATGCATCATAAGTTTGGGAACATGGGATGAAATGGGCCATCTTAGAAAACCTATCTACTACCACGAAGATAAAATCATGTTTCCTAGCAGTTTTAGGTGATCCTAAGACAAAGTCCATACTCAAGTCTTGCCATGGGCAATCTGGGATAGGGAGTGGGGTATATAGTCCAGTGTTCTGTCTAGGTTGCTTAGCTACAGCACGAGTCCTACACTGGGCTACCACTTGGACAACATTTTTCTTTAGACTTGGCCAATAAAACTGATCATCTACAGCCAAGATAGTTTTATTACGTCCAAAGTGTCCTGCTAAACCTCCTGCGTGTATCTCTCAAATAAGAAAGTCTCTAAGTGATGTCTTGGGAACACACAACCTATTTCCGTTGAATAAATAACCATCCCTTAAGACATACTCACTAAATTCAGTGGATGGCCCTAGCTTCACTGATTCATAAATCTTCCCAAAATCCAGACAAAATTCATATTCTTTCTTTAATCGTTCAAATCCGACTACTTCGGTACTCACACAACTCAGCAACATTGTTCTCCTACTAAGTGCATTAGCTACCCTATTCTCACTTCCAGCATGGTGCTTTAGGATAAAAGTATAGGCTTGTATAAATTCGACCCACTTGCCATGTCTAGGGTTTAACTTTTTTTGAGAATTTAAGAAGCGAAGTGCTTCGTGATCATAGTAGAGAACGAATTCTTACAGTAGCAAGTAATGCCTCCAATACTTAAGAGCTTGTACTACCGCATACAACTCTTTATCATATGTGGAATATTTCAACTTGGCATCACTCAGTTTCTCACTAAAATAGGCAATAGGATGATTTTCCTGACTTAATACCCCTCCTATTCTTATGCCTGATGCATCACAAGCGACCTCAAAGACTTTGGTGAAGTCGGGTAACCTTAGAACTGGTGCCTTATTATTCTATCTTTGATCTCTATGAAAGCTTTATGGGCAGCTCTAGTCCAGTCGAATGCGCCCTTCCTAATGCAGTCGGTGATCGGAGCAACAATCATGCTAAACCCTCTGATAAATCTCCTATAAAAGGTAGCTAACCTGTGGAAACTTCGAATGTCATGAACATTCCTAGGTATAGGCCACTCAACTATAGATTTCACTTTCTTAGGATCGGCGGTTACTCCTTCTGGTGTTACTACAAAACCTAAGAAAATGATTCTGGTTGACATGAAGCTACATTTCTTAAGGTTTGCAAACAAAGCTTCCTTCCTAAGGACCTGGCAAATCTGACGGAGGTGGTCTAAGTGATCTTCCCTGGTCTTACTGTATACGAGGATATCATCAAAATATACGACCACGAACTTTTCAATAAATGATCGTAATACCTGAGTCATAATCCTCATAAACGTACTTGGGGCGTTTGATAATCCAAAGGGCATCACCAACAACTCATATAGGTCATCTTTGGTCTTGAAAGTCATTTTCCACTCATCACCAATTCTAACTCTCACCTGATGGTAGCCACTTTTTAAATCAATTTTTGAAAAGATGGTCGATCCGGCCATCATGTTTAACATGTCATCGAGTTAGGGTATGGGAAACCGATACTTTATCGTAATCTTGTTAATAGCCCGGCTATCTATGCACATCCTCCAACTTTTCCCAATAAATCCCTTTTTCATAAGATCCCCTACTTGTCGTTGTAGCTTCTGATGTTCTGTAGGATTCATCCTATAGTGTGGGAGGTTCGACAATGTGGCTCCTGGTACTAAATCAATTGCATGTTGAATATCTCTTAATGGTGGTAATTAATCCGGTAAATCTTCAGGGTAGACATCTTTGAATTCCTCTAATAAATCTAGGATCTCCTTAGGGTATTCTAGTTTTGGTTGATCCTGAGCTTCCTTGGTAACTAAAATCCAAACTGGTGACCCTCTATCGATTTCTCATTTTAACTCCTTTGCAGAGATCAAATTCATATTAGACTCTTTTTCCTTTAAGTGACTTGACCCTCTCTTAACATTGTCCTTTAGTGGGGTCGCATTAATCACTATCCTCTTTTCTAGATGGTAAAATGCACACGAGTTCGATCGTCCAAACAGGGTGGCATCATGGCCATACAACCAAGGTCTTCCTAAAATGATGCTGCTAACCCCTATCGGAAGAACATCGAACCAGACTCTTTCTTGGTAGGATTGTACCTGAATTGTAACATGGCATCGCAACCGGATGGAAATGTTGGTTACATCAATCCAGGATACCTTATAGGGGATCGGGTGTGGAACAGTTGGTAAGTCTAGGCTCTTAACTACAATAGTAGAAATTGTATTGACACAACTCCCACTATCAATTATGACCTTACATACCTTATCCCCTATTTTAATAAAGGTCTGTAGGATGTTAGTCCTATGCCAATCCTCATTCCTCTTAGTTTGAGTCAGGATGCATCTGACCACTCCTAATCGGTCTGAGTCTAAGATCTCTTCCTCCTCCTCATATTCCTCCACTAACTCAGCTTCAGCCTCACAAACCTCTTCCTCACAAGGGTCACTAATCTCAGGGTCCTCTACTTCAGGTTCCCCTATATGCAAGGCTTGCGATGGACATTGGGCAGCATAATGACCAGTCTGATTACACTTAAAGCATACTGGGTTTTGGTTTCGATCCTTCTGAACCATAGGTGCCTTACCCTTGTCATCTCTATGAATGGGCTGGGGATTGGGTCAGGTCGATTTGCAGGGAATCGATTCTGGTTTGGCCTATTTCTAGGGGCATTAAATCTAGATGAATCAGATTGATAGGTAGGTTTCCTTGGAAATTTCTCAACATCCCTAGCAACCTGATAGGCATGTTCTAAATCATTCACTTCTCTTAGAATCAGTTCCCTCTTAATATCCTCATTCAGGCCTGCTTTAAACCTAGACAAAGTAATCGACTCAGACTCGAACATACCACACCACATAACATACTCATCGAAAATGGCTATGTATTCGGACACAGTCTGATTTCCTTGGATCATCTTCTGCCACTGATCTAAAAGCCTTTGTTCATAGAAGAATGGTAGGTAGTTGGCCCTTAATTTGAGTTTCATGTCCTTCCATGTAGCTATATGTGGGTCTCTTCTCTGTCGGCTTAACCTTTCCACACTACCCCAATACAATCGTGCTTGTCAGATCAATCTAAACTTAGTGAATTTGACCTTACGCTCTTCCGACATGGTATACCATTCGAAGTACTGATCCATATCACTTTCCCAATCAGAGTACATCTTGGAATCTAAAGTACCATCGAATGTGGGGGCTTCTAGTCTGATACTCCTAAGGGCTCGTGCTTCCTGATCATCTATGTCATACTGCTGCCTCCTAGGAATAGGATCAGGTATAACCTCTCTACGTTGGGCTCGATGCCTTGGAATTGGATCAGGTGTGGCCTCTCTACGTTGGGCTTGATGTCTAGGGATTGGATCATGTGTAAGCTTTGGAAGCTAGGGTCCTGGACCATACTGTGGGGTAAATTTCAGTGGTGTAGGGTCAGGTTGAGATACATGGGATCCTTCTAATGAACCTACTCTTTCATTCATTTGATCAAACCTCTTGTCGACTCTAGTACTAAAGTGCCTCTGTTCAGCACTAAGCTGCCTCATTTGCTCAATCAAGATCTCATGAAAGTTTCCATCGTGGGATCCATGGATGTACTAGGTTGGTCCTGGGGGACCTGGTATGGGGTTCCTGACCTAGTAGTCATGCAAGGACACAATGCACTCAAACAAACCTAATCGACTATGGATAGGTAGACCTAGAGTCCAAACTAGATACCTAATCAAGGTGGCAAGCTAGTCTGTAGTAACTCAAGACTTGGACAGGCAGGTGTAAGGTGAGTGTAGGTCCCTGATTGCCAATCCTAGACACCAATCAGAGATTGGCTAGGTAGGCGGACCAGCTCACTTGCCCTTCGGGACGTAATCCCTGAACCACCGTTCTAGATACCAAGAAATGGGCACACACAAATTTAGTTGACACGATTGACTTGACACTAACTCAGACCGACCAATTGGTGTCCCTACGCTCACTAGAGCAATTAGGTTCTAATCAATTTTAATTAGGACTTGGGCTCGAATGCAAAGTGGGTGGTTTTGGACTAGGAAAAGGTTATGAACTCCTCTCCCTATGTTATATTGTATGCCCCTAAAAATCAATTAGAAAATAAATGCAACAAGCAACTAATAAAACTAAACCCTAATGATTTTTTTTTTTTGGCAGAACCTATTCTCAAGCCGAAAACAGATAACTGCAGTTTTCACGGAAAACCATAAATTGCAAAAAAATTACTGAAAATACTTTGAATTTCAAGGAAGCTAATAAAATAAATTTCATATTTTTCTAATTTTTATACATACAGAAACAATTAAAACAATAGAGTATATACTGGAAGGCCGAGATGCGGAATTTAACTAAATGCAATATTAACCTAATCTAAACCTGCTCTGATACCAAATTTGATGCGGGACACGAATGCGATACAGAACTAAAGGTTGATTTAAATTTTATGTTAATCGAGAGCAAATGTTCATTAACCTAACGACCTATTGAACAATACGTTTAAAGAATCTATAGCAAGCAACTAAATACTAGATTACATCACCCGCATGCATACCTAACAAAATAATTAATTAGATAGATCACGGCGATTGAGAAACCATCCTAGATTAGGTTCCTACTTTCTAACATTAGATCTAGAGGAAGGAAAAGGGATCTTGAGTTACCGATACGCTTAGAAGCCTCCTCTGATGAAGATCTGGATCACTGCACTCTAGGATTAAAGAATCGGACTCCAAACTGATCGCTCCTAGCATCCGAATTCCGATCTAACTGATTCCAAAGCATGGACGCCGATCTTCAGAGTCGAATCTCAAGAGAATCTGCCAAAAAAACACCAAAAAATAGCAATTAAACGTTGGAAATCAAAAGCTAGAAGGAAGGCTGGCACCGGGGTTGTTGGTTCTTCCGGGGATCTTCTTCTTTGGTTGGCTTCTAGGATCTCTTCAAAGCATTGGATGAAGGCCTTGAAGAGACTTAGGGATCAGATCTGATGGAGGGATTGGATGGATAAATAGGGCGTCGCATCCCAGTAGAACTTGGACGTCGCACCCAAGTGTTCTAGGAGTCGCACCTAGCACCAATCAGCCGTCACAACTAGAAAGGAATTGGAAGAAGAACTCGGTAGAGTTTCATTTCATTTCACCAAATATTCATTATCTTTACAAGGGATACAGGGTCCTATTTATAGGATTATTCCTTACAAGAAGTACAATAGGACTCAATTACATTTTTGAATTTAAAACCTCCTTGCAATCTTGGACTTCTCCTTGAGCTTGAATTTTGAATAGCTTGATCTGAATTGGACGACAACTCTCTGGAGCAAGGCACTAATTTCCTTCTTAAGTTGGTGTGAAATCCTTCTTGACACAAATTCCTTCTTGAATCACCGTGATATCTGAAATGAGACTCCCTTGGTTGGCTAACGGAATTTGAATGGAGTTTGGATGATGGATAAATCCTTCTCTTGAATCTGAATGAAGATTGGATGAGGACTTTCATTTGAAGTTTAAATTCCTTGGAACTCTTCAAATGGGACGACAACTTGGAATTAGCATGAAGAAACAGAAGCAAATGGCACACTTCTCCCTTGGGCATGATTTCATTTGTCGTGGAATCCTATTTGAAATTTAAATGAGGAGAGCTCCTTCCCATGGACTCTTTCTTGTTTAAATTTGAACCTCCCTTGTTTCTTGGATGGGGCATCTTAGAAGTAGGCGACAAGAGAGGGAAGAGGGTGCCAGGTGAAGCAGACTCCTTCTGCTTTACTCCTCTTAAAATATGAGGCGCCAAATAATTTTCCTATGGGCCGACCATGTGGTGTTGTTTTGACTTATGTAGCATGTCAAAATTCAAGTGACAGGCCATGTGTTATTGTCTCCTTTTTAATACAGGACTCAATAAATAATTAAAGCCCTACTTGATCAATTGAAACCCAATTTGATCAAAAGGCAATCAAAAGACAAGACATGCAAATAAGTAATTCAACTTGGTAAAAGGGGTTTAGCCTAAAAGCCTAAATAAATAAAACCCTAATTCCAGTTGGTAATAGGGGCTAACCCTAACTAACCCAAAATAACAGAAATTAAAATAAATTATTTACATGATAAAAAGGGTTAGGTCCAGGGTTTCATTTGCAGGTGATCCAAAAGGATGTGGGTTCAACCTGTCGATATTTTCGAGCCCTGGTGTCCTCACCAGGAAAGCACTGACTGCTAGCTTGCATTCACCTAAGAGCAAGATCCATGGCACGCAGGAGAAAACTACATTCCACTATCTAGGTTGAAATCCTGCAATAGCATGCACCATGCCTCCGTTCCTCTACCTATCCTAGTTTCTACCAACAAAGCTTCTTATGATTTAAACTGCAAGTAGTTTTTATATGATTTTCGGCACACTAAGATGTCCACTATTGTATCCCTCTCATCCGGTCTTGATAATGTAACAATCAAAAGGCCCAAGGCCCACTAAAGCCCATAAAGGCCCAAGGTTCGCTAAGGCCCACTAAAGCCCATGACCAACCACCTAACCACTATTAGTTATTCGGTTATTCGGTTATAACCACTTTAGTTATTCGGTTAAAACCACTTCGGTTATTATAACCGTATTCGGTTACATCTATACCTATAAATAAGGGTAAGAAGGGACCTCCCAAGGGTAAGCAAGATCTAATGCCAACAGGCCCAAGCTAGGCCACTCTACTCTCTCTTCTCCATCTATGCGATTCTTAAATTCTCCATTCTGTTGCTACCTAGACCATCCACTGACTTGAGCGTCGGAGTGTCCCCCACCGGAAATCTGGTCCGGGGTCTTTTGCAGGTATCCATCCCGCTCGACAGCAGGATCAGAAGAGTAAGCGGGATGCCCGACGCCGATGAAGCTTCAGCCATGAATGATTTAGCATCAACATCCACCAACCTTCTTCTGCATGTTGCTGTAGTGGCCGGGCATGGAGGGCCATGGGCCACCACTAGCAACATCAAAAGATCTACAGGAGTGGCATGGTGTCAGATGGCACGGCAACGAGAAAAGAATAATACTCTGAAATTATCCGCTAGAGCTTTTAAAATGCTTGCCTATATTATATTAAAGATGTTTGGTTCATGATTAGAATTAGAATCTACGTTGGAATGCATATCAGAATGGTCGTATCTGCCCGAGCATTCAATTCACCATCGAAATCAAGATGAAAATAAATGATTACTATTATTAAAAATTATTTACATATAAAAATTAGAATCAACTAAAAATCTCTAAAAATTAATTAGTTTTATTTTAAATTTTTTTAAAGATTTATTTTATTTTATTTATTTAAATAAAATAAATTTATTTTTTTAGATTTATTTATTTAAATAAAATATATTATTAATATTTTTAATCATTATATCTAATAAATATTTTTAATAAATATTTATTTTTATCAATATTTTTTTATTTTTATGTTATTCATCATTTCAGTACCTCCTATGATGGCAATAACTAGTTGATGGTAAAGTCTACCATCCCGTTTCTCCAGTAGAAAGTCATTGCCAATTCCTTTACTATCTTCAATCCCATCAGCTCTGCTACCATCTTCTAAATCTTATCAGCATTATCCCCCAATATCGCTGCTATTCGGTTGATTGCCTTGCACTAGCTACTAGTACATAGCTAGGCACCCAAGCATCACCTTATTTTATTAATTTTTATTTATTTTTTATCTAATTTTATTATTTTTATTATTATCTTATATTTTTATTAATATTTTTATTTATTTAACCCCTTAACATTTTAAATCTACAAAACCATATTATAATATTATAATATTTTAAATTAATTTATTGATTATTTCTATATTTTTTTTAAAAAAAATAATATTAATTATTAGTATTTTTTATTAAACATTTTATATTATATTTTAAGCTTATTTTTATTATTTTCTTTTTTTTCATTACTTTTATCTTATTTAATTTTTTATTATTTTTATTTTTATTAAATTTTAATTCTTAATCTTATTTTATTATTTTAAAAATTTTTATCTTATATTTTCATTAATATTTTTAGTTGATATTTTATTTTATTTTTATATTTTTATTTCATTTGACTATTTTATGTTATTTTAATTTTAAATTTAATTTTAATTAATTTTATTTATATATTTATAAAAATCTAAACCTAAAATCTTTACAAATCCCGAACCCTTACTCGCCCTTCTTTCCCTGCCGCGGCTTCCCTCCCCTCACGTTGCCATCGCCATCCCTCCCCCTCGAGCTACCGCCGCTGCCAGGCTCCCCTCCTCCTCTCACCCCCGTTGCCACTGCAGCATGGCTCTCCTCCCCCTCTCGCCGCCGCCACCACGGCCTCCGCTCCCTTCTCGCCGCCATCGCTACCGCCGTGAGCTCACCTCCCCTCTCGCCACCGTCACCACCGTCGCCCGGCTCCCTTCCCCCTCTCGCCGCCACCGCGGGCTCCCCTCCCTCCTCGCCACTGTGACCACCTGGCTTTCCTCCCCCTATCGCTATCGCCCTCGTCGCCGCCACCCCCATTATCCTCGCCCCCGATGCCCATCTCTTCTCATCATCTTTCACCTCTTCCTCTCCGTCTTCAGCATCGGGTTTTTTTTTTTTCTCAGAAGGAATGGGCTTCCAATCCAGAGAATTGGGTTATTCCTATTCCACATGACAATCGGAATCAGAATAGAACGGCTCTCAACCAAAAGGTTGGAATGGGAGTCATCTATTCCCATTCCAGGCCTTAATTTCTTCAAAGCAAATATGCCCTTAAAATCCAAAAAAAAAAAAAATCTATCATACTAATTACATACATCTTTTTGAAATCCCACAAAATTTCTGCCATTCGATAATATATAGTTCTGGATCTGTAATTCCTCCCGTGAAGGCAACTGAATTTCAAATTATGATTTAGACAATGTAAGAATATGGCAAAAATATGACAAGAAATGAGATTATTTCCTTGTCATATTTTTGCCATATTCTTACATTGTCTAAATCATAATTTGAAATTCAGTTGCCTTAGGCTGCAAAAGTTAGTAGGTGAAAATTCTGGAACATTTACAAGTTTACAAAGTAGCCTGTTGAAGCTAACTCCTTTCTTAATAAAAGAAAGAAATCTCATGTTTTTGTGTAGGTTGTTCACAAGCAAGAGCAAGACTGAGAAACCAGGTCACAGGTTTCTCCGAGCCTAACTTGAACGGGTAAGTTGCAGATCAACGGGCTGGGCAAACAGGCAACTTGACAGAGTGATGCTTCTCATTTTTTCCTGATTACTAAAAGTGAAGCCATAAGCTATAGAATTCTTGTAACGTACTCGGTTCATTCTCATAAGCAATTAAAGGGCTTAGGAGAATTATTGGTTCATAAACTTTTACTATAGAAATTCTCCAAAATTAAGCAAAAAGTAAACAGAAGAAGTATGTATTTAGTCCGTAAGTAGGCTTGAGCACAACTTTCCTGCTATCATGTCATAACTAGCGAGATGAATCCCATCTTTGACATTACTTCACTCCATGGTACATAGTCTAATCATATCATGATAATTAGGCAAGGATCTCATCAAAATCTAATTGATTTTTTAAATTTTTATTTATTTATTTATTTTGTGAGCGAAAGGGATGGGAAATAAATCCTGGTATAACAATTCCCGTAGGCTCCCGTCCTGCCTGTAGGGTTTTGTGTGGTGCTCCTAAGCCTTGGAGAGACTTGGGAGACCATGGCAGGGATGCTGGTGGCGGATCCCTGGTGCTTAGGAGCGTGTCCCAAGCTATCCTGGAGGTATTCCAGGGTTTTCTGGGAATTTTTTCCAGGATCCCTTTTGAGTCATGTTGGGTCAGGGGATTTGATCCAAGAATTATTGATTTTATGTTGGCTTTGAAAGGGTGGAGTTTTTTGAGAGATTGTAATATAACCCAATTGGATTATGGGGTTGGGTCCAGGTTTATTAAACTGGTTAGGAGGTTAGCCAGTTGGTTTGTTAGTTGGTTGGTTGTAACCAATTAGGAAGCCCAACCATGTGAGGTATCCTAATCAGTTTGTTATTGGCCCAAGACAAGTCCTAACTACCCACGTGATATTCGAATCCTAACAAGATTCAAGAGGTAGTTGCAGTCCAACAAGAAGTCCAATATCAGACGCCCAATCCAAGAAGGCTTCAACGCCCCCCATGTGCTATAAACATGAGAGGATGGGGTGTGCGGTTGGAGAGTCTAAGAGGCCAACCCTTTTGGGGTCTCACGGTCACGTGAAGACCGTGGAGAGATCAGCGTGAAGGCCTTGGTCTGTGGGGCTTGGCTCATGGTTCCAAGGTGGAGGCTTCTTGGAGACCACACGTGAGGGAGTCCACGTGGGAGACCATGGTGATGGACTACAGAGTGACCGCACGTGAGGGAGATATCACGTGGAGGGCTTGTGCCGTGATTATGTTTTACGGGGCTTTGGAGAAGGGACGCATGTTAAGGTATTGTCCATGCGTGGCGTACGTGGATTCTTGGGGCATTAGGCCTGCAAGAGAGAAGACGTGCGGGACGGCGAGAAGCTTCTGGGTTTTCAGAAGGGCTGTCGAGTGTTATCTTATTTGTTGTAACAAGATTTTTCTCTAAAGGAATAAAGCAATCTCTCTTTTTTCTCCTATATCTTTCCTGATAATTGTTCCATTTCTGCCATGGCAGCATCAAGTTGGATCCGGGCATTCCGTGGAGCAGGTTTGCTCCCCAACAACTGGTATCAGAGCCTGTAATTTTTTCAACAACCCATTGGGCCAGCTCAGGTGGATCGACGGGTTTAAGTCAATGCTCTGAAAATCGTGCTGATGGTTTTTCGACGATTTCGGGCTCAATTGAACTCCGATTTGAGTCCCGTCTGCATCGTTGGACTCCATTTTTCGAGCTCTTCGTATTGAGCTAGGTTGGATCTGATGATGGAGTCAGATAACAGGGTATGTGGAGATTGCGGTGCAGCGGCCGTGTGTGCGAGCAGCACATGCAGGATGGTTCCATCTTCGGTACTCCTTGATGGACAGAGGTTCGTGGTATCGGGAGCAGTGCGGAGGTCTGCTGGTGGAGCGGATCTCATCGAAGATGATGGGTACAGTGGTGCAAGAGTTCGCGACAGTGGTGCAGACCTGCAGGTTTTGTGCTGAGGAGCTTTGACAGGTCGAGTGATCTGTGGTTCAGCACAGGTGGAGCGATACATACCGGGATCTTTCAGAGCATGAGTGGTAACTCCATCGGTAGTGGACCAGGTCTCGGTCACCGTGGAGGAGAGCGATCGGTAGTACTCCAGCTACCTTGATCGTGATGGAGCTGGACGTGGGTGGTATCCTGCGTAGTTGGTGGTCGGTCTCGGGAGATGGGTATCTCAGGGAGACTGGAGTACATCAGCAGAGGTGGTACCATGGACAGCTCAGGGAGACAGGAGATAGTCTCAGGGAGCGCCGGAGGTATCGGACAGTCGGGAGTGTCCCGGTATGGCAGGATTGGCCTAGGGACGGAGATTGGAGCTGATGGAGATAGCAGCTCAGGAAGATCAGAGATAGGTCTCAGGGAGCGCCAGGGACATCATGCAGTCGAAAGACAGGCTAGGACATGATGGAGCAGTCGCTAGAGATGGTTGCTGGATTCAGTCACTGGGTTAGCAAAAGAGTTGGGATGAGCTCTTGGTTTCGAAGGAGCCTGCGAGATGCAGTGTATTCGAAACGGTCTCGGAGAGGTCCGCGTGATGCGGAGGGTCCGAGAAGGCAGCGACGGTGTTCGAGGTGCAGCGGCAGGCTCAGCAGGGCAGCGTTGAGTGGCTGGCCTCGGAGTTTCTTTCTGTGGCATCAGTGGGACTTCAGTTTCAGGTGGAGCACCCGAGAGAGGTGGCTTCACAGGTGGAGCAGGATTCGACACGAGTTCAGAGCAGGAGATGCAGGGATACTGGCCATATCCTAGCACGAGTGCCAGGGGTGCACTTAGCCAGGTAGAGCAGAGTGTGCAGAGACTGGCGTGGCTCTGGGGAGATGGTGTCAGGTAGAGCTCCAGTTATAGCGAGTGTCGGTTCAGGTTCACTGTGTTCTCTCCAGGGAAGTCCAAGGAAAAGTCCGATGCAGCTGCCAGGCAAAAAGAAGGCTACAATCATGGTGCCAAGGTACAAGCAAGGACTTCAGCTATGGAGGCGGTCATCCCAAAGGTCTCCAAGTGCATGCAGCAGCTGAAGGGTATTGGCAAAGGCAAGGAGATCCGTACAAGGAGCTGTCAGGACAGGCAGTTACAGTCGGGTTGTGCATGGAGGACATTGCCAGGTTTGCCAAGGCTTGGGGCACCAAGATGGAGATTGTAGGGTTTTGTGTGGTGCTCCCAAGCCTTGGAGAGACTTGGGAGACCATGGCAGGGATGCTGGAGGCGATCCCTGGTGCTTGGGGGCGTGTCCCAAGCTATCCTGGAGGTATTCCAGGGTTTGCTGGGGATTTTTTCCAGGATCCCTTTTGAGTCATGTTGGGTCAGGGGGTTTGACCCAAGGATTATTAATTTTATGTTGGCTTTGAAAGGGTGGAGTTTTTTGAGAGATTATAATATAACCCAATTGGGTTATGGGGTTGGGTCCAGGTTTGTTAAATTGGTTAGGAGGTTAGTTGGTTGGTTGTTTAGTTGGTTGGTTGTAACCGATTAGGAAGCCCAATCATGTGAGGTATCCTAATCAGTTTGTTATTGGTCCAAGACAAGTCCTAACTATCCATGTGATTGAGTCCTAACAAGATTCAAGAGGTAGTTGCAGTCCAACAAGAAGTCCAATATCAGATGCCCAATCCAAGAAAGCTTCAACGCCCCCCATGTGCTATAAATATGAGAGGATGGGGTGCGCGGTTGGAGAGTCCAAGAGGCCGACCCCTTTGGGGTCTCACGGTCACGTGAAGACCGTGGAGAGATCAGCGTGAAGGACTTGGTCCGTGGGGCTTGGCTCATGGTTCCAAGGTGGAGGCTTCTTGGAGACCACACGTGAGGGAGTCCACGTGGGAGACCATGGTGATGGACTGCAGAGAGATCGCACGTGAGGAAGATATCACGTGGAGGGCTTGTACCGTGATGGTGTTTCACGGGGCTTTGGAGAAGGGACGCACGTTGAGGTATTGTTCGTGCGTGGCGTACGTGGATTCTTGGGGCATGAGGCCTGCAAGAGAGAAGACGTGCGGGACGGCGAGAAGCTTCTGGGTTTTCAGAAGGGCTGTCGAGTGTTATCTTGTTTGTTATAACAAGGTTTTTCTCTAAATGAATAAAGAAATATCTCTTTTTCTCATATATCTTTCCTGGTAATTGTTCCCTTTCTGCCATGACGGCATCAAGTTGGATCCGGGCATTCCGTGGAACGGGTTTGCTCCCCAACATCGTCATATAATGTTCGATTCAAGGTACTCAGATTTTTGCAGTCTTTTCCCACCTAAAGGTGAGTACGTCAACCTGACACTACCACTAAGGCATCGGCTAGTAGAACTGGGACAAAGAGGGAGACCTGACCTCTAACCCATACCAGCGATCGTGGGCTCCAGAAAAATTTCTGGATTTAACCGAGTTATCCACTGGACCGGTTGATAGTGAGGCAAGGCCTCTACCAACCAGGCTACCACCTTAACGGTAATTGATATTTTTTTTAAAAAAAATAGAGAATCATATGACAGTGACATTAAGGCTGATTTTTCTAGTTATAATTATCCATGAAAACTTAAGGCTGATTTTTCTAAGAAAAAAGGCAGTGGTACTTGGCATTATGACTCTTTGCTGATGTTGAACAAACACCAATGAACAAATTACAATGTCCAGGTCCAGTCGAAGCCAGTTCCATCTCTGGAATCATAGGTTTGAGTCGAGTAGTGGTCGTACTTCTGCATGAATACTGTTTGTTTCGTCCATCAGCTATAGTATTTCATAAAACTAAAATGCATATCCCTATTAGTTTGCTTCTTCACTTCCGAGTGGTTGTGGGAATCCAATTGGCTAATATCTTTCTAAGCCACAAACCCAAATATTACACAGTAAACTCCTTTCAGACTAGATTTTACTGGATCAGACATTTTTTGTCACAGCTACAGTTGTGATCCAGGAGTGAAGCTGGTTGCTATCAGTCTCTGTATGACCAACCAGATAGTTCACAGATCTTATTTCCTACTAGTAACGATGACAGCTAGAAATGTTCTTCTTTCATGATTGCCGCAATACAACTAATACCAACCGTGTCAGCATCCACAATTTTTCTTCAAAACAAAAACCCTAACACAAAGTGTTGGAATGACATTCTTAAAAAGCGAATACCAAATATTTGGGTTGGCACATTGATCGTTATTCACCATTTTGTTTTTAGTTTGTTGCACAACCTTTGTCGAAACCTTCTAATAACCATTTGATTGATTGAAAGTTTGAAGATGGTTATCCCGCTTCATTTCAAACCGAAGCTAGAAGATTACATTATGTCAGACTGATATAATATCATACTACTGAAAGACTAAGCTCAAAGAGTATAGGTACAGGATGCTTAACCTTCATCGAAGTCCTGCTGGTGTACTTGTCTGCATTGAGTTCCATGCTCGATTAGATGATTCTATGATATTTTAAACAATCAGATTTCTGTTCAGAGTGTATATGATGAGATCACTTTCATGGATAAGAGTCCGCATCTGCATGATCTCATTGCTGATTATAAAGAATGCAAATCCAGTAGAATCAAGAAGAAGATTCTGTTGCAATAACACATTACCCTCTAAACAGAAAGGGGGAAAACCATAAGGGGAATTTGCAAAAGGCTAATTTCATATTGTTCTCCAATCAGTGCCATGCAAGTAGTCACAATTACCAGCCCGGATGGGAGGCCATCCAGTACTCTGTGACTACAAGCCAGTTTCTATGCTTCGAGTACTTGTCATGTTCATTCTTGGTGTTTTTACTATACTTTCACAAGAATGTAAAGGCAATTTGAACATATCTAGGATTAAGGAAATCGGATGTTTGAGAGCAGACATTTTCAGCCATGTCTATTTTAGTTCCTTGCATTCCAAGGGAGGGAATTCTCTCATCTATATAACATTGACCATATCTGATCACAACCATGATTTATGCTGATGCTGCTTCATGCCCAAACTTTGAAGGTTGCTGGAGGGGATGTGCTGATGGGTTATACCTGTAAGAAAAGTCATGATCAGAGATTGCTCCGGTAAAAGCCCTCCGATGATTAAGTCAGGTGATAAGCAACAGGAGAAAGAAAGTAGAGCAAGGAGAAGAGAGAGTGTGTCGTGTTTGAGAGATGTTGAATTATTTTGGAAGCTTCCAGGAAGCTTTCTTTTATAGACGAGTGATGGGGGCATTATCAGAATGCAGAAAATTTCAGTGGGTTTAGTGAGAAGTCACAAGACATCATGTCCTATCAGGGAATCTGACAAAGGATCACCCCATTTATCTGGGATGTCTGCCATCCATTAATTGGAACCTTGTTTCTTCTGCATTGCTGATCGCATCTCTAAATGGTGATGGGGATACAGCCTGGTCAAACTCTCCTTAATTGAGGGAATTTGGCAAAGATTACTGGAGATGGACCCTGATCATAGTATTAAATTCATGGAAATGAGCATCAGAAGATTCTTTCTTAAATTGCCTGGAAGTATGCTGCCATGGCATTTTAACTTTTCCTGGATGCAAGGGCCCTGGATCAGACCCAGTCCTTCTATTAAGGCCGAGGATGACTGGGGCCAAAGGTCTTGAAAAATGATCCTGATGTGACAGAGCTTAACTATTGAGAGCATCGTGAACCCTTACTAAGTCTTCAGTTAACTAAGTCGAGGGTTTCAGGATGCTCTCCTGACCCATCCAAAATGAGGGGGTCAAATCTTGGATGTCGGAGGGGTAGCAATCCTTTATCGAGACCGACAATCACTCAGATCGAAGGAATTTAGTGGCATAGCTCTATCCTGCTCGAGAGATAGTTGGCCTTGGATACCAGGGATGAACCTCAAACATGGAACCTTTGGCATGCACCACTTTGACACATGTCTTACTATCTAAAAAACTATTATATACAGAGGCGACATGTAACTAAAGTTGTTCCATTAAGAAACTCAAAAGTAATTATACTAACACTTCTCATGGACCACGTCATAGATATTTAGTTGATATTTTATTTGAGCAAATGTTTTGTACATAAATATACTAAGGATGAAAGGTCTGATATCGAGGATTGGGAAGACCGAAGGAGACTTAATGTGATCTTGCCTCACTCAGAAGAGGGCAAGTGATTACCTGTGTTGACATCCAACTCGAGGATCTTTGGGATACTGAAGATGAGGGATTAATCCCCACATCATTTATCCCCCACTTCTTAACCTAAGTGCAAAACATCTCGGGCTGAGAAGCAGACTCAACTGCATGTCCGAGGGATCCCGAGTTCAAGCCAGAGAGTTATTGCACTAATCCAATAATATGAAAAGGGTTGGCAAACAAAAGGGTGTCGCGTGGCACATTTATAATGCTCCTCGAGATTAAAGAAAAATTTATGGCCACCCCTCTCTTTAAATAGAAGGTTTAAGGCAATCTTTTTTGGCATCACTTTAGTTTTAGTGGGAGAAGCTTCGCACCATTAAGAGGTGATTTCTAGCGACCAAGACAATTTCTAGCAAGCTTTAGGCAGGTTTTTGATGTCAAAATTTGCATTTGGATGGATCCAATCAAGTTCATTGAGGTTCGAAGGGCTGCTACGAAACTTCAAAAATGATGCATTGTGCCTGAGTTAATACTTAACCAACCCGTGAAATTGCCACTAAAGGAGCAAGCACCGAAGGTGTATACTTCGGAGCCACCTACTGTGAATTTTATCTAGGGTCCTAGGTCAGTCAAGAATTTGATATAGTCACTTTGCCTGCTGACACTCTGAAGATATGAGAGGCTGACCCTGAATCTTACAGGCACGGGGCCTTCGAATCGATCATTCCAATATGATAATGTATTTCTTTGTATTTTGCCTCGATGCCCTATTGATGGTGATTTGCCATACTTGGGGTGATCTCTTAACTTTTCTATGGAGTTAGCTGAGGCTGCAGAGAAAAAGATAGTAGTAGTTGAAGAAAAGGCCTCTTCTGCTAAAATACCGATCTATGAAGTTGAAGAACAGGCATCGAAGTTGGATTGGGCTTTTCAATAGGTGAAGAGCCATATCAACACCACAATTAAAGAAGTAACCTCGGACAATAAACTCAAACAGGCCACAGATTGGCTTGCCTCAATATGCATGCAAATGATTGAAGCTTGCCAGCAAAAGGCTCGGGTCACCAAAGAAGTGAGAGTGGAAATTGCCAATCTGAAAGAAAGCTTTCGTGCTAAACTTGCAAACATAAGGAAAAGCTCCCATGTCAGGGTCTATTGGTTCTGAGATGAACTCACGTCAATTAGAGAAGAAAATAGATGGCTATGGGATAAACTTTGGCAAGCACGTAGCCGACTAGGTGATGAGAGATTCTCCAGTCAGGAGCAAGGAAGGATCCAGCAAGCCGAAGAGGCTCAGGAATGAAGCTTTGGTCGAAGCTCAATTTCTTCGCCAAGCATTGGAAGAAGAAAAAAGAAGGAATGCTATAGAAGAGGGAGTGGACCCTTGATCTGTTAGGAAATGTATTCTAAAGCCAATCATCTGGATTGTAGATGACTGAGCTTCTTGTTATTTATACATGAATCATTAATAATAAAAGTTTTTTTGATAGTTTATCACTATTTGTATATCTTCTTTTATAAACTCTTTTGTGATGAAGTCCTTATAATTACTTCTATTCGACGAAAGAGGATTTGTCATGTAATTCTTAAACTTGTTTGCAATCAAATGATACATTGTTATCTAAGACGACAATATTTATCGAGTATAGATCATTGTATGCTATATGGATTGGTTATCCTCTAACCAAAAAGTGTACAAACACTGATATAGCATGTAGGTAAGTGTAGAAGTACACTGCACTCAACGTGACTAACTTTATAGACAGTCTTTACTATCAAGAATATCTCTCATAAGGATATATGTATAAGTATCTCTCCGTTCTGATATCATCACGATGACTTGCAAGCAATTCATTGTACTTAGATGATGGACTACCTGGATTTCTAATTCGGTGATGAAAGGTTACTGGATGCAATCTAGTACTTGTTAAGTTAGTGTGTGAGTCAAGTTAAGATTGACCACTTCAAGATATTTGAGAAATGCTATATAGTATTTCAATTTAGCAAAATCTTGGCCAGGACAATTCTTGTGAGGAGTCACAGGATTTGTTAGGTTAAGACACATTTAGATACACTATTCAGGAGTTGGCAGTTGACTCTAAAGTTATCCTGAGTATTAGATCAAAGAAATAAATTATATGGTAACCATATGCCTAAGTTCTTAAATGTTGCTTTGCAATCATTTGACCTATTCAAATATTGGGTACAATTACTAGATGGTCATATCAATTAGTTTAGAAATTGATTCCTGGACTATCAGCTTAGTATTCAAACCTATGGGATTACATACATTAGAAGTTTTGGACCGATCATGATAGCTGATTAATGATTAAGAATCGTATACTAATAAAATTATAAATATGATTAATAATTAATCATATACAAATATTATAAATTAATAATTAATTAATTATAGAATGATTAATTGGTAATTAGATTGCTGATTAGCTTAATTTGATTGAGCTAAAAGGTTTACATCAAGTCTAATTGAATTTGGTTCAATTAGATTTTACCCGATTAGGTTATACAATAACCAAATCAATCACTAAGAAATTTTAATTCTGATTTGATTTGGTCTTGGGCATCATTAATTATTGATTTAATTAGGATTTAATTAAGCTTATTATGATCTAATTAGATTTGGTTTGGTTATTTAAATTGGGTTAAATCAAATTAGATTTGGTTGGAACCTAATTTGAATCAAATTAGAATAGGATTCTTTCCTAGCACCGCCTAGCAATTTCCCACGCCAATCTTTGATTTTTGTGAGCAAATCCATGCTAAAAATCTATGTTGTCACCCTCCCTTATTCCTTTTTGGATTGGAATAGGTTTGTTTAAAATCTAGATTTATTTGGATGATGTTTAAATTTGTTTTGATGATAAGAGTTTCGGTGTGATTGAAACACCTAGTGTTCATCCTTATCCCAATCTAATTCTATCCTAATCTCCCTACAATCTCCAGGACACTATTTTATTTGAATTTTTAGATGGGTGTGTGACATTATGAGAAGGATTTATGCTGGCTTTGAGATAAAAATTACCAAGAGAAAAATTTAAGAGCGGAGAGTTGGCGTGAAACAACCTAGGGCATGGGTTATTTCTTAGGCACTAGGGTTTTAAGGGAAGAAATGAAAAATAGAGAGAAGGGTTTTTTATTATTCTATTTCTTCTGCCATTAATCCTCCACATCTCCTCCTCGTGTTCTTCTCAAAGGGTCCAAGAAGTTTCAAAGAAGAAGAAAATACATTAGGCATCCGGAGGCCTTTGCACGAAGCTAGTACTTAAGGAAGGCTAAATATGTTGGGGCTTCATGTGGACGATTCTCATAGGTCAGACACCTTGTGTGGTTGTGAAGCAACGTGGAGAGCCCTTACCACGTGCAATCGACAGCGACTATCATTGGCTTGCAATTAGGTATAAGATTCAATATCATAGTATTAGTAGATATGATCTACAACGTGCATCGGTTAGATCGGTGCATGCTGATTTTATTTTCTATGTTACATGTCATATTACATCCTTATAAAATTTTTCAAATTCAATCTATATGCATGATTTTTTATTTAAAATAGTTTTAAAATAGATTTACCTTGGCTATAAATTATAAAAAAATATGCACGAAATCCTAGGTATTTTCTAATAGATGAGATGTCAGAATCACTGCCTCAGAACGTGCACCGGTCCATGATCCATGAGAGTATGGGTTTGGCCATTCTCGACTTGCCATGTATCATGCATTCGATGGTAGATGTCTCACGTCTACTAAATCGATCTGGGCCATTGAAAACTTTTATAAATATCTATGGCCCTAGGTTCGTCTACCATTTTTCTCCCACTAATCTCTTCTTCTCCTTCTTTATATATCCCTTGGAAGTTTATCTCTCCCATCAGCCATTTTTTTGGTGAGTGTCTCCTTCTGTCCTCTAGTTTAGGTTCGATTTCTGCCATTGATTTAAGGATCTTTTCGTGGTTTCCTCCCTCCGTTCACTGTCCCTATTTTCACATTTTTCTTTCTTGTGCTTAGCTTCATCGAGTTCTTCTGTTGATTTTCAAATTGATTTTCTATGATTTTTCCTGATTTTTATTCGATCTTTCAAAGATCAGCAAAACTTCAACTTCGGCCAGTTCTTGGCCATCGGACTAGGATCCAATCGAAGTTTTGGTTCCAATCGAGGCCCTAGTCTCTCCCCTGGAGCTCGAGTCTTTGAACTTAGAAAAATTTTCTCCAAGAGACTTCCAGTCTAAACTTATGAAGGCGGATCTAGATAGGCTTTGGCATCAGTTCTAGACCCCATTTGAGTTTAGGCTAAAAGTCCCGCTTCCAACCATCGAGTCCGTAATCCTCCCTTGGGCTATATTGCTCTTTACGAAGAGTGCTTTCAAGCCGGGGTATGATTTCCTTGCTTCCACTTGTTTACTGAACTTCTTCATTTTTTTTGAAATATCCTTGTGTGCTATTATACCAAATTTTTGGCGATACATATGCAGCTTCGCAACGACTTGCCACTCAGCAGGCATTGAGCCGACTATTAACCTTTTTCGCACCTTCTTCAACTTCGAGAGGCATTTTTGCACATTCGAGTGATGGTACATCTGCCTTCAAAGGAAGCAGGGGGTTAACCCTCTCATCCGAGGCACTCTTTTCCCTATTCAGGCATCCTTTTTTTATTCATCATTGAAAAGAGTGCTTCTTTTTTGTCAAGCACCTATCGAGGAATTGAAAATTTGAATCATGAAGGATCCCTCGGCGTCCAGCAATCCGAGCCCCCGGCCTCAGTGAAGAGGACGGAGCATAGTATGAAGTCCTCCGCTTCGAAGTTCTTGCGTTAAGGATCCTGCTATATGACAAGAAAACCAAGGCAACATTTGGTAACATTGTAATGATGTAGACCCTTTTGTATCCATATGAATAATGAAATCATATCTTCACCCAAGGAAAGAACATTCACCCGCAATTTTATTTTATGTGCATAAGTTTCTCCACCGCCCATGCCACAAATATACATATTTGGAGGGAAATCCCATGCAAGGATGTTAGTTTGTTGTGATGAGACATCAATTTCTAAGGAGGTTCCCGCTACAGCTTTTAAAGCCACAAACCACTAAAAATATTGATGTGAAGGTTTGCGGCACTTTTGCTGAGTTTGAGGATGCACATGATAGTATTCTCAAAAAGAAGAAGATTCATATGATATCTACTGTTGGCAACGCAGAGAGAGCATGGAAGAAAGTTTAACACCTCTGCAAAGAAAATTTGTCTTGGCTGTAATATTATTGGTTCTCTTCACTCACCATGTTTCTTCTCAATGTAAGCATTGCTTTTCTTGGGCATTATTAAGCTTTCACCTGCTCTGTTTATGCTGTGTGATTATCTTCAAAGATTTGGTACCATATGCATGCTAAGAATGTATACCCCCTTTCATTTGAACTGCTTCATGCATGTGTGATCATGTTTTCTTGTGCAATAATAATTTCTTTCCTGCTCTATGCCTGCTCTGCATATGTCATCATTTAATTTCTGTTCAAAGATTGACTGCTACCATGCACACTTCATGCATGTGTAGTAACTAGGATAGGCCCTAAAATCATTGATCTGATGATAGAAAACGTCTAGCTATAGTGTTTTAAAGACCTGTTACATCTAACAGTCTCTGGCGAAGTGCTCAAAGGTATTTCTTTTTATATAATTTTCGGAAGTTATTTAGCTGATGAGGTTCTCTAGCATGTCATTAGCTTGGAAGCTAGGAAAACAAAGCTCCAAATTCTTCTTTCTGTCTGTATGATCAAAAAGAAAAAAAAGAAAAAAGAAATTTCTCAGTGTTGAAAACATTTTAAAACATACAGTCAAACGCTTAACATAGGTTTAGCTTCACCTCGAAAAAAGCATAGCTTTAGCTTCTCTTCTCTATCAGTTACACCTAAAGTTATATATAGAACCACTTGCTTGCTATGCTATCAACTTTAAAATTTCTTCTTCGCAAATGGACAAACGAATAAATAAACATCAAAATGCTTTCCTGCTCCAAACCACCACCACCACCACCACCCCGGGGTTCTGCAGGGGGTTAAGCGACCCTATAATTGTTTAGATCTATTCTGAACATCAGGTATCATTGATTTAAGAGGTATTTATCTCCATCCTTGCACGTCCTCCTCTCCTCTGATCAATTAATTTTGGTCTGGGATCTCCTTCATCCATTCCTTGTTCATCCTTTTTTATTTTCGAAGGCATAAACCTACACAACTAGATGCACCTTATTATAAGTGCAGTACAGCAAAATTTACCTTCTTCTTCTTTTTCCTCTCTCTCTCTCTCTCTCTCCTTTTTTTCTTGGGGGGGAAGGCATATTACACATTCATCTATTCTGATTTACTGTTATATAATGCTTTTAGCCACAGACGGCTGGGTGAACATTGACTGTGGAGCAAACACCAGCTACAAGGATCAGAATGGGATAGAATGGAAAACTGACGGGGATTACATCGGTTCAGGCCAAAACAAACCAGTTCATAATGGGCTTGGAGTATCTGATCAGATGGGCAATCTTCGATCCTTTGGAAACCAGAACAAGAATTGCTACTTTCTTCCCTCACCTAGAAAGGTGAAGTATCTCATCAGGGCTGGCTTTTTTTATGGCAACTATGATGGTTTAGCAAAGCCACCTACTTTCGACTTAGTGATCGATGCAAACAAATGGGTGACCGTAGTTACTTCAATGGAAAATCCTATTCTGGAGGAAGTGATCTATGCAGCCAAGGGTGATGCAATCAGTATCTGCCTTGCTCGAACACAAGCAGATCAGATACCATTCATCTCCTCACTCGAAGCAGTGCCTCTGACAGAAACAATGTATGATAAGATGAACCGAAACTATGCCTGGTTCTTGAACTACCGTGTCCACTTTGGAGGGACTGGTGTCATTGGGTAAGCCTATAAATAACATCAATTTAAGCTTCCTTTTCATTTGCTACTAATGGCTCTCAGATTTTTAATTACAGGTATCCAGATGATCACCACAACCGAATGTGGAATCCATTTCCAACTCCAAGTCTAACATCCGTAACTGCAAATTTCACTGAGCTCACAGGGAACTGCGCAGATGATCCTCCTTTGCGAGCAATTCTTCAAGCAGTGGAGGCAATGGAAGCCAACAGTTCCATCTCACTATCTTTTAATTTCACTGGAACCAGCAGGTCCAACTATCTTGCCCTCTATTTTACTGAAGTAGTCCAACTAGGTGCTGATCAGAGGAGATCATTCGATATAACGATCGATGGTCAGGGTTACGGCCTTACTGTCGTCACCCCTCAGTATCAGATCTGCAATGAAGTCAATGTGACTACGGATCCAGCAATTGGTGTGATGAACATATCAATTTCTCCCCATGGAGATTCAAATTTACCTCCGGTCATTAGTGCAGCTGAAGTTTACACTGCGAGCCCGACGCTTGTGGAAGGGACTGATCAAGCTGATTGTATGCAATCATTTCAGCCCCGTATCTTGTGGATTACATATGACTGACTCATCCTGGGAGTGAAGAAAATTTGTTTGTGTTGCTAAAATCTCCATCGATGTGATCTAATGATGCAGTTTTGATCTTTTTGAGCAGTGGATGGACTCCAAACTCTCCAAAACGCTTTTAACCAGCTGCAAGGGTGGAGGGGCGATCCATGTCTTCCGAACAACACGGTCTGGGAATGGTTGGGCTGCAATGCAGATGACCCTCCCAGGGTGACATCACTGTAAGCTTGTTTTATATCCATACCCTTTCTTAGCTTGATTCAATACGTGCAATTCTATAGTTCTAATCAAACATGGTACATCAGTTTCTTCACCATCCTTTTCCCTTTCTACACCAGCAAAGCTACAACATTTCTCTGTAGTTACCTTACAGGTCATGGACTACAAGGTTCAATACGACTACAAGGTTCAATACCAGAGTTCGATCAAATGCAAGCCCTTGAAGTAATGTGAGGTTCAGTTTCAATGAACAAATAACCATGATTTCCAAACCAAATATCGATACTCAGTTTCGTTCACTCCTCGTCCTCAGATACATGGACAGCAATCATCTTAGTGGTGAAATCCCAGACTTCCTCGGAAGCTTGCCGAATTTAAGGCAACTGTAAGCTGATGAAACTAATATTTGTGTACCGCTTTAGAATATTTCAATATTTAATTTTTTCACAGACTTCCTTTTGTTCCAGCAACCTTGCTTATAACAACTTGGAGGGATATGTTCCACAAACCCTGATAAACAATAAAAATATACAATACAAGTAAGACAACGGATTTCCTTTGAAGTTAACGATATATCCCACTCTGGTCTCCTCTTTCTTATCAGTGGATCCTATGGAACAGCGTGACAGGTAATCCTTCATTGGAACAACAGCCCGAAGCTGAAGGGAAGGGAAAGAAGGTGCTCAACGCCCTATGGACCCTTGCAGTCCTGGCCCTGATTGGCTATGGTATATGGTGGTGTTGGTGCCGACCAGAGCCGGAGGGTCCTCCGCCCCAACAATCTTCGGTGATACAAATGCAGGAACCATCTTCGGTGACAGTGGAGGAGGAGACATACCAATGGAGACGACACATATGGAGACGGTGGCGATAGGTCAAGTATAATTTTGTTGGGAGGTCTTGGTTTTTATTCTCCAGGCTTTAAAGGCTCTGTTTTTCCCTTCTTTGACGGTTGTCCTTTCAATCCGTCTCTTACTCCCTAAATAATTCTAGGCTCGATAAATTCAAGATGGCTGCTTTCCCAGCCTCCGTTCCCCTCACCCAAAAAAAAAGAAAAAAAAGAAAAAAGAAAAAGACAATAACTATTAAGATCTTCGATCTGACTATTTTTTACCATCCAAATATTTTAGAACAAGTAGTCAAAAAGAAGTACACAATCCGATAAGCATCGTTATACTCGACAATTTATAATAAAACTTGATCACACCATCTGCGTAGCTGCAACCACATGTCATGGAGTTTCCAAGGGACAAGAATACTGTCTTTTAGCTGCCTCTTTCATTGCCCGGCCACTTTCTCCAACAATTTCTACGGCACCTGGGGGGTTCTTTCATCTTGCTGTGCTTGTACCAGCTGCTCCATCACAACTGCGAGCTCTGATCCCATTTGCTCCGCAATCTCCAGCCTACTATGTTCATTATTTATGAGGTGAGGATTCGTCCCACTCATGGGTACCGCCTGAGTCGAATCAGTAGGCCTACCAAGCCCGTTCATTTGTCCTAAAAAAAAAAAAAAAGGGAGAAGAAACCTCATAAGCATGAAGACTTATCTCGGGTCCTGCAATGGAACGATTGAAGACTTCAAGTTTAGGTACCCGTGCTGCTTATAGCAGCAGTTGTTGGAGATCTTCTCCGGTTGAAGTGGTGAACGACCACGGTTAAAGCAGCACATAATATGAAGGAAAGAGGCAGGGTAAGCCCAAGTATTATTAGTCCCAAATTTTTGCTCTTTTTTGGGGACACGGATGAGGTGGAAATGGTAGTTGTACTCGAGCCCGAATTCCCGAATGTCTGGCCGGAAGCGCATAGGTTTGGATTGCCAGGAACACTGAAGGACATGGGAGGAAAAATATACATATATATGAAGAAACCAATAGCTACTAGGAGAAACTGCCAAATCTCAAGGTGTGTTTGAAATAAATGTCGAGAGATTTTGATTCACTTCATCCACTACGAGGTGGTTTTGGATCACTTACTCCAACTTAAGCTTGGTATTTTGGGTTAGCGAGGATGGAATGGATCCGCTAAAACTGTTGTCTGCCAAGTTACTTCAACACAATAACCATACAATTATTGTCAGTTGCAATGAAAACACCAAGGGAACCAGCGGTACCAAGTAGCAGGGATTCTTTCCAACTTACAGCTCCTGTAGGGCTGGGAAAGTTGCCTAAGAATTCAGGAATATCTCCACTTAAACTGCTGTTGTGCAAGTCTCTGTCATCCACCAACACGGTAAGCTTAGAAAATTTTAATAGATTTAGAGATTCTTCGCAGTTTCGATCATTGTACTCACATAATTTCTAGAGCATCCAGTGTGCTGAAGTCTGGGAGAATATCAGAGAGGCCAAAGCCAGAAAGATATCTACAGTCCAAACATATCCACTCGATCACAAATCCTATGCACCAACTGGCAATAATATAGGCTGATTTCAAATAATAGATTGGCATAAACTTACAAGGCAGTGATTCGAGGTGTTTCATCAGAGCTACAGTTCAGCCAATCCCGGTTGTAAGAGGCTGGGAGGCACGGATCACCACTCCAGTCCCGGAGTACTACTTCAAATTGTTGCTGTAGCAGCGCAAGCATTTCCGCTGATAAAGTTAAATCAAGGTAACCATGATTAAACTTTTGATGAAGGCAAGCATTTATAATCCTAATGATGGTATAATAAGTTTAATGCAAAGTGAATTGAACCCCCTGGTAATTGTGCTTGACTTGAAGTACTGATGGGTTGTGTAGGAATACACTTATCTTGGTTACCATCAATCACCATGATGATATATGTATATATATATATTCAAAGTAAGATTTTGAGCTGATACTCTTGCACAAATAAGATATTAGCCGGTATCAGCTTCATGCAGTTTGCCTCTTTAATATCATTTGCAATGATCTAGAGTTTTATTTAAAAAGACTAGCTAGTTAGCTGTCAAGTATTATTTAAATTTTTTGATTCTATATAAATATCTAATTTTTTATGGTACATAACTAAATATCATCAAGGAGCTAAAGTACTGGATTTTGATTAACACCTGTTTGATATAGTCCATCTATTATTAAGAACTCAATTTCAACAATTCTATGGATATTGAGAGGACGACCTACCGTCATTGGTGTTTGTCCCATTGCTCAGCACATCACTTACGACAAAAAACTCCATTGCACTGATAATAGGAGGAAGAGTCGAGTCCGTCGTGGGCACCAATATGGACGCCGTGCTGGAGTTCGCCGTCCCATTAATGAAATACTCTGATACCTCCTGATAAGCTGGTACTATGGGTTCGGAGTGCTCGCCATCCATATGGATGTCAAATGATCGTTTCTGAGTGGAGCTCGGTGAAGTACACGTTCACGTAGATGGGGATTTCAATTTTTTTTTTTTTTAATAAAAAAAAAAAGAAAGGGGGATGAATCCCGGTATAGCTTTCCATTTTGGTTCACAGCCTGTCAAGTAATCGTTCGATTCAAGCCAATTTAACCGCACTACGGCATCGAAGTTATAGCCGCTCTGTCTTCTGATCATGTGCGTCCAAAATGTCTAAAATTTAATCGAGTCATCCGAATAATCATATCTCGAATCCGTGATCCATAGATAAGTAGATAATTTATAAGAATGGAATAGTGTTCTATCCAACCGTGCTACCACCACAGTGGTAGCCGGGGACTTCGTTGGCTGGAAGCCTGGTTGAAAACCGTATAGAGCTTGATACATCCACCGGTGCCGCCGCAGTCTTTAGCACGGTCGCCGGAGGGCTGTCACTTATATTAATGTTTATGATGTTGGTGTCGCTAACGAGCGCTCCGAACCCGTTGGGTACGATGCTTGGATCCCATATACGGTCATATGAATCATTTGGATACCTGTAATTAATGAACAGCATAGAGCATTTGAGGGAATGATGGAAAGGGACTACGCGAGTCCATTATATTATTTTTCATATTACAAGCACCAACCCTAGCATGAGTACGTGATTGAAGTTCTACTACTGGACCAATCTAACTATAGGATTAGGTCCACCGCTCAACTAGTGGACCATCTAATCAAGGATGGACAAACTGAAAAAGAGCGCAATATAAATATATATATATATATATATATATATATATTGCTTTGCAGTTAGACTGGTTCATTAGTTGAGATGTGAATCTGGTTAAACCAATAATCATTCTTTGTAGAAAGTTGGAGACAAGCCTAATAGATTAGTTCAATGGTCAACGTTCAACAATTCGAAAAATTTTTCAATCTAGCATGCTAATTACTCCCATAAAGTTATGAAACTGACCATGATCAAAAACAATGGTGCAATGCATGAGGTTTGAGTGCGACCATGTACATAGAAAACAAGTTGCTCCTCCTCCTATCGTATATTCAGTAATTTTTTCTGGTAAAAGTAAATACCTGGCTATATAATGTGAATTTATAATCATAAAACCTATGATCTATATATTATTGGCCGGACCGAATGGAATTATTGAGCTGGGTTGCTGACAAGATTTAATTTATAGGAGGAGTTGACATCCGGTCCATCCTTTGATCGAAATAAAACTTTTAATCCCTGTTGACTCAAAAGATAACTTTCGATCCATATTTAGTTTTAAGTTTTTAGAAGGCTAAAATGTCCCTATTTCAAAACCCTTTTTCCTTTTTAATATTTGAAATCCCGTATCTCCCCTTTTTTCTATTCCCCGTTTCCGACGATACGCTCCGACAAACAAAAAACGTCCCTTCCTGCGGCGACAGCACCGGCAACCCCCTCTCCTTCCTGCGGCGACAGCACCAGCCCCCCTCCCCTCTTCCGACGGCCAGGTAAATTTGTTTTCTATTTCTCGTTTCCGACGAGAAGCTCCGACGAACAAAAACCGTCCCTTCCTACAGCGACAGCACCAACAACTCCCTCTCCTTCCAGCGGCGACAGCACCAGCCCCCCTCCCCCTTCCCACGACCAGGTAATTTCTGCATATAAAAATTAATCAAATACTTTTTAAAGAATTAATCGAGCCATTTTCATACCACAGTGAATTAGTTAAATGTAGTTTAGACTATGATGTTTCGCAGCGGAGAGCGTCTCCAATTCATACAATGTATGATTTTACATATATAGATATGTAGCTTTGAAATGTTCATAGCATGAGTTCATGATTTCATAGTTTATATTAATCATTCATGCAAGATCTTAGGATAAGTAGCATAGAAGAGTTTTAAAAGCATGCTTAGATTAAATGTTAATCTTCTTGACAATGCTTCCGCTGCATGTTATTTTGAAAAAGTTTTAAAATAGAAAGCATGCTAGCTACTAGTTTTCCTTTCAATTAGTTTAAGAGACCGGAGGGAAGGGTATTTTGGTCTGGACGAAAATTTTAAATAAAAGCTGAATGATAATTAATGCTAGTTACGCTCGGCTCCCATCTCGTCATGCTACAGTTGATACATTTGGATCGATAAAAAAATACGGTACGGGCAACGTTGGATTTACTGCACTGCACGTGGTGCACAAAGACTTTTCCAACCCTGGAATCCGTCCCAGCCAGGCCTGAGTTGCTTACCAACCGAGTGGGCCCAAGCCAAAATCCCAAACCCATGACCCATGATCCTCATGGGCTACAATTCATCGAACCCTTTAGCCGTGACAGATCATCATCATTGGAATGGAGCAAGCACTTCATCCATATCACAACCAGTGGGATCCAGAACTTTCTCATGCCCTGACCAAACCCATGTTCTCCTTTAGATTCTCCAACCCCTGATCCTTGAAGGACTTTGCAGAACAACACCGGACACTTGGTGCCCTCCGCCCCCATGCACTTTTTTGGATTCTTTTCTCTATACGCGCGCGGAGAGCTGGTCCATGTTAAACCCTTATACCGATCTCTGTCTCATCTATTTTTAAGGTCTTGTTTTCCCTTCTTTTTCCTCTCTATATCTTCAAAGATTCTCCTTGTCATGTTTCATTAACATGGTGGACATTTGCTCCTTTCTATCTTTTATATAACCAAGAGTTGGGTGACAAGTAGGGTACTCAAGGATACGCAACCGCGTTAGGTTCGGTGTTGCTTTCTTCCCTGCCATTATCATGCATCCATGGCCAACTGTTGAAGACGACACAGCTAGTTGGTCTGGCTGGCCTTTTTCTTATATGTCTGACTTCATGACCAAACCTTTCGCATTCTCCTCTCCATGTCAGGCAGGCAACCTAGTGCCAGTCTAATTAGCTCGGGGCCAGCCCCATCCAAGCTGTGTTTGATTCTGTGGGACGTGAATGAGATCCCTGAAAATGTTCTTGTTATATGGTATATATTATGTCAGAATATATGGTGTTTTTAAACGATGGACACTTTGTATAAGCAATCACCTTTATACGTACTTCCATAATCCAATCATCCATGATGTTGCGTTAAAATATATGGTATATATTGGTGTCGGTGCATTTATAGCTTTCGTATGGTTCCAGGACCGATCAAACTATGACACCTGCTGACGTGATTAATTAGGTATTGTTAATTATTATCTCATGCATCCTGACGTTGCAAGTCTTTTTTTTTACCGATTATTTCCACGCAGAGGGAGGACCAGGTAACCGTGATGCGACATGATCACGAGAGGGTGGTTGGTTATACGTTCCTTCACTTTTTCTCTGGTTTTAGGAATTTTTTTTTTTTTTTTTTTTCGATAAATAGGATGTCCCTTTCAACGTTTTCCACGTAATTTAATTTTCTAATGATATGAGACAGCTGAGCTTTACGACTAAATTTATAATCCAAAACTTGATCGAAGAATCAAAAACTTATCCCTGGTTCGGAGTAATGCCTGTATTCCAAATAAAAAAGATATATAGATACGGTAGTTTGATAAGAGGGCATACCAGAATTAAAGTTGTGCGTTTAGAATTAGAATATTCTCTCTGGACACGAGTTGGGTAAACTCTTCTTATAACAAATCTAATGTAAGGACACATTAATTTTTTTTAAAAAAAAAATCGTACCAATTTTATTGGGTTTTTTTTTTTTTTTTTTTTTTAATGAAGGAAAAAAATCATACCTTCACTCATATTGCCAGGTTATCAAAGAAGACTTTGACCAAGCCAATTCATTGGGTTGGCTCTGGTGGATCCAATGATGAGTAATATAGTAGGTGGTTTCAGAACCTCTACGCTACGGAGTTCATGCATTTACTTATATAATTTATAAAAGTCTAAGCACCACATGGATCCAGACGAAGAAAACGGTGGATGTTTAATACGTGATGCGAATGATATGTAAAACTTCATCGGTTCAAAGAACAAATAAAGAGGATCCGGACATAATACTAATAGCATCCAAGAAATGTTTTAACTATTAAAATAAAAAATTAAAATATTTTATTTTTGATGATATTTGGATGTCCCGATCGTATTATGAGTCGACGTATCAAAATTTTCTAACCATGATAAAAATATAATATTTTTCCAAGACATCCTAGCACTGATCATCCTCGTAAACCTAGCCATGTCAGCTATAAAAGAGATGTAAACCGCTAAGACGATAGTTCGATTGGTAACGGTCGCTGGTTCGAAGAAGGATCCTTACGGCGACTAGATTAAATCCAGGATTTGTTTTAGAATCCGCGATCGTTGATATGAGTGAAAGGTTGGGTCTTCTCTTTTATTCCATTTTATCGATCTTTATTTTAATAAAAAAATAGTTATATCAGAATTTATCTTTCCCTATTCTAATTATTTTATATAAATATATATATATTATTAAGAAGACAAATTTACCTGGACAAGAAATCTTTTCCGAATAGCCCTCCACCTGGTTGCATCAAAAATATCATCACATCATAAAAAATGTGAGGGTGGCAAAGTTGCTCAGCAATAAAACCTTGGCCACCCGAAGATTTATTGCAAACGTAGATGCTTCGCCTTGGATTTGGGCCAAGGAATTTTTTTTTAAATAATATTTTTTTAAAAATAATAATAATAATAAATGATTTCACGTATATTTATCAAAATAGGTGATTCATCCGATATGACAATCTGAATTCGTTTTTTTAAAAGATGACATCAAATTCATTTTTTGAAAAAACGAATTCCGTACAACTATCAATTTTTTTATTTAATTATTTTTTAAAAAATTTAATTATAATCATGATGTTTTAAATGGTGTTGAATTTATCTTTCCAAAAAATGAATTTAAATATTTTTTTAAAAAAAATTTATAAATATTATTTTATTTTTAAATCTGATTAATAAATTTTTAATTTTAAATAAATAAATAATAAATTAAAAATTAGTATTAATTAAAATTTTATATATTATTTTGTAGTAATATTAATTATTATATTATTTTGAAATAATATTAATTAAAAATAGCATTAATTAACTATATAAAAATAATATTAATTTAAAATTAATAATAAATTAACTAAAAAATAACATTAATTAAAAGATATTATAATATATTATGATATATTTTATATTATAATAATTATTTTATATTCTAAATATAATAAATATATTATAATTTATTATATTATATAATATATATTATAATATAGTATAAGATTTTTAAAAAAATCAAAAATAATCACCAGGTCGATACTATTCGATCGCCAGCCCGGTACTAGTTCGGTCGACAGCCCGGTATCAATCCGATCCCTTGTTCAGGACCGGTGGCAGAACCTCGACGATCGAACCGGCGATCGGATCTGTGGCATAACTAGGACCAGACCGGTGGCAAGATCCTAGCGGTCGGATCGATAGTCGGATCCTGATAGCCGGACCGACACCCGGACCGATGGCCGGACCGACACTCGAATCGATGGCCGAACCGACACCCGGACCGATGGCCGGACCGGGGGTCGGACAGGCGACCAGACCGAGTTCTGGCCACCGGTTCGGCAGTCGATCCTAAGCAAGGGATCAGACTGACACCGGGCTGTCGACCGAACTGGTACCGGAATGGGGGCCGCACTGGCGGCAGCATCGGTGGGCGGACCGGGGGCCGGACCGGCAGCCGCACTGGTTGCCGGACCAGGGGCCGCACCGGTGGCCGGACCAGGGACCGCACCGATGGCCGGACTGGATGGTCTGACTACTGGTCCAATCGCTAGGATCCTGCCACCGGTCTAGCCCCGGTCATGCCATAAATTCGATCGTCGATCCGGTCGTCAGGGTCCTGCCACCGGTCCTGAGCAAGGGATCGGACTGATACCGGGCTGTCGACCGAACTGGTACCGGGCTGGCGACCAGATAGTACAACCTGGTGATTATTTTTAATTTTTTTTAAAAAATTTATACTATATTATAGTATATAATATAATAAATTATAATATATTTATTATATTTTAGAATATAAAATAATTATTATAATATAAAATATATTATAATATATTATTATAATATCTTTTAATTAATGTTATTTTCAATTAATGTTATTTTTTAGTTAATTTATTATTAATTTTAAATTAATATTATTTTTATATAAGTAATTAATATTATTTTAAAATAATATAATAATTAATATAAATAAAAATAATATACATATAATTTTAATTAATACTATTTATTTATTTATTTATTTAAATTTAAAATTTATTAATTAGATTTAAAAATAATAATAATATTTCTGAAAATAAATTTATTTAAATTTGATTTTTGAAAAGATGGATTTATAGGCTGAATTCTTCTTTATAAAAGAAGAATTTAATTATCACATCATATTTAATATCAAAATATCATATCAAAATTTAAATTTAAATTTAAAAAAAAAAAATCGTTGATTTGACGAATACGTCGAAAAGATGGAGTTTGATTTATTTTTTGAAAAAAAATGAATTTAGACGGTCATGTCGGTAAAATTATCTATTTTGATAAATAAAAAAAATATCTATTTTAATTTTTTTTATTAAAAAATTATTATTTTAAAAAAAAATCGTGCTACAGGCCACTTGATTGGTACAAAGAGTATATGAATCGGACGGTCAGAGATGGAGCGATGGAAAGCGACAGGGTGATGGTGATGTCTCCTCAGAACGAAGGGAAATATCGTTCTTAATATTTTCTTTTCTATATTCTATCCCCGAAGCTGGGCACCGGCGGCGCTTCCCTCCTTAACTAAGCTGTCCTCTTTCTGTTGTCTTCTTCTTCTTCTTTTTTTTTTTTTATTTTATTTTCCCTTTTAACTGCTCCGGTGCAGCGGTTTCGGTGCATTGACGGCTCTTTCTCTCTATTTTCACTCCGTCATTTTGCTCTTTCTCTCTCCTAATCTCTGGAAGCCATGCTTGAGGCCCCGTCGAATCGATCAAAGCGCGGTGGTTTCTTTCGGAGCTTGGGAAGGACTGCTTTGGATGCGGAGGAGGGGAATCGGTCCTTCGCTGGCCTTTGAACCCTTGTTGCCGGTGTGGTAAAAGCCTTGGAAGCGCAAAGGTGCCATTTTTTCCCCTCTTTCTCTCCGTTCGAATACTTTCCGTGATTTTTTTTTCCCCTTCCTGCTGGGTTAGAGTAGATCCAGTTGATTGTCTCTTTTGGGTTCGTAAAGGAAGGTTGGTTGCTTCATATCTCCACTCGTTTTTTCTGGTTGCGAACTAGAATTTTCCTGTTTGAGTTCTCGATAATTGGTCTGAAAGCATTACAAGATTGGATTTTTTTTAGAGCAGGGTTTTTGTCGTGATGATTTCGGTCTTTTTTCGGGGTGTGGGGAAGAGATGGGGTGGCTTTTTTCTGAATTGGAGTTTATCAGGGAGAATTAGGGTTTCCTGGTTCCAAGTTCGGAAATCGCTGTCTTTTTATCCTTTTTTACAGTTATCACGATTTTGTTATCCGCTTCAAAATCGTAGCTTTATTTTTGTCTCCTGGTTTAGTGCAGTGCTTCAAAAATTCTCCAAGAATCTATGGCTTGTGACATGATGGGCATTGGAAAACTTAGATTGGGCTTCTGTATCCTTGTGGCCATAACTGTTCGATGTGTTTGCGGTTCGTTCACCCCCGAAGACAACTACCTGGTAGACTGTGGATCTCCAAATAGCACGACCAGGGTGGGCAGCAGAACTTTTGTCGCTGATCCGTCCGCTTCTTTCACCCTGGCAGCCCCAAATAGCATCTCAGCCAGCACCTCATCGAGCTCGGTATCGGCTCCCTACCAAACTGCACGGATCTTTATCCAGCCCTCCTCATACTCTTTCCCGATCCAGAAACAGGGCCGGCACTTCATCCGCCTCCATTTCTTCCCATTCTTGTACCAAAGCTACAACCTTATGACTTCAAAGTTCACGGTCTCGACACAGTATGTTGTTCTCCTCCAGAATTTCCAGCCACAGGGTTATTCTTCTCCTGAGATGAAGGAATATTTGGTTAACATGAATGAGGACACCCTCTACCTGTACTTCATACCAGTGGGAAACTTATCCTTTGCTTTCATAAATGCTATAGAAGTTGTTTCAGTTCCAGGTGATCTAGTAAAGGATTCAGCCCCCACGGTTAATCCTTCCGGGGAATATCAAGGTTTGCTGGGGCAGGCATTGGAGACAGTTTATAGAATCAACATGGGTGGCCCAGAGGTTTCTCCAGACGGTGATACTCTGTGGAGAACCTGGGTTAACGATAGCATCTTTATAGTTAACAAAAGTTTTGCTGAACCAGTTTCTTTCTCTGGACCACTTACTTATGAGAAAGGACAAGCCACTCAAGAGACTGCGCCTTATATTGTCTATAGCACAGCAACAAGGTTGGTGGCACCAAATACTTCTGCTGCAAATGTTAATGTGACATGGCAATTCAATGTAGACACAAATTCTAGCTACTTTATCCGGCTTCATTTCTGTGATATAGTTAGCAAGGCACGTGTGGACCTCTACTTTAATGTTTATATCGGTAACTGGCTTGTGCTTCCTAATTTTGATCTCTCTAGTTTTACATTTGCTCTGTCTTCACCTTATTATGTCGATTTTGTATTGGCGGCTAGTGATGTATCCAGTAAGCTTCATGTTAGTATTGGCCGTTCATCAATGCGTGGCGATTCCACTGATGGCATTCTAAATGGGCTCGAGATTATGAAGATGAGGGATGCCAACGGTTCTGCCATTGTTATTGCACCACCTGGTTCAAAGAAAAACCTTGGTGTGATATTGGGTTCGGTCGTTGGAGCAATTGCTGTGGTGATTATTGCTTTTGTTTTTTTCATGGTGCATCGGAGAAGGAAACTGGCAAGGAAGCACCACTCAAAGACTTGGATGCCTTTCTCGGCCGATGGACTGACTTCACAGAGTACGGGGAGTAGAACTTCCAATGGCACTGCTGCTACATCCGCGCAAAATGTGAGCCTTGGTTACCGGTTCTCCTTTATTTCACTGCAAGAGGCAACAAACAACTTTGATGAGAATTTGGTGATTGGAGTAGGAGGTTTCGGCAAGGTTTACAAGGGAGTGCTGAGAGATGAGACTAAGGTCGCCGTCAAGAGGGGCAATCCAAAATCGCAACAAGGCCTCAATGAGTTTCGCACTGAAATCGAGTTGCTATCACGGCTACGCCACCGTCATCTGGTTTCTCTTATTGGGTTCTGTGATGAGCGGAATGAGATGATTCTTGTTTATGAGTACATGGAGCAAGGGACTCTTAAGAGCCATCTCTACAGCTCCGACCTTCCTAGTCTTAGCTGGAAACAGAGGCTGGAAATATGTGTCGGATCAGCCAGAGGACTTCACTACCTTCACACTGCTTTTGCCAAGGCTATCATCCACCGTGATGTTAAATCCGCAAATATTCTGGTTGATGAGAATCTCATGGCTAAGGTTGCAGATTTTGGGCTGTCGAAGACTGGACCAGACTTGGACCAGACCCATGTCAGTACCGCAGTGAAAGGGAGTTTTGGTTATCTTGATCCAGAGTATTTCCGAAGGCAACGGCTGACAGAGAAGTCAGATGTGTATTCATTTGGAGTGGTTCTGCTTGAAGTGCTTTGTGCAAGACCGGTCATCGATCCCACCCTTCCAAGAGAGATGGTGAACTTAGCAGAATGGGGAATGAAGTGGCAGAAGGGAGGGGAGTTGGGTCAGATTGTTGATCCTCGGATTGCAGGAACAATTAGACCTGATTGTCTGAGGAAGTTTGGTGAGACAATCGAGAAATGCCTGGCAGATTATGGCGTGGAGAGGCCCACGATGGGAGATGTGCTGTGGAATTTGGAGTATGCGCTGCAACTCCAAGAGGCAAGGTCAGGGACCTCTGAGGTTAATAGCATCAACCAGATTGCTGAACTTTCTTCGCAGGTTCAAAACATCGGGAACCTCGGGAGTGCTACTGTTGGGGGGATTGGTCCCTCAAGTTCCAATGATCTTTCTCATGAGTCTATGAGTAAAGTTTTTTCGCAGCTGATCGAGGCTGAAGGGAGGTAAGTCGGTTATTATTTGCTGAAATACAGCTTGCTGTAGAGACTTCTAAAAAGTTACTAGTCTGTTTCAAATGTGACCACTTAGTCCTTTATACAGAGTTTTATATTGGACGCTTGGGTTTTTTTAATTTTTGGAAACTTCTATTTTATTCTTTTTTTTGTACGCTTGCTCACATACAGTCTGACCATGTAATTAAGTTGTAGGTTTGTAATACCTTCCATTTGATTGTTCATCGTCCTCATCAGTGGAAATCGTTGTTTATATGTGTGTGTTTATTTTGGAGGACCGATGTGAAGTGTGAACCTTCTCCAACGAGGAAGTAATGGCACGAAGTTCTTAGCACAACTATCTAGTTGGAGGACCTACAATGGATATTTGCTATGACTATCTATTTGGAGGACCTGCAATGGATATTTGCTTCCACTTTGTGTATGTGGTGGTGCTTCTGTGAACATGATGTTGATAGAACCGAACACGGAACTACTTATAGGCCTGCAAGCTGAAGCCGGACAGGATTCCGCATGAGTTCCATGTTCAAATCTCTCAAGTCAGAGTAGTGGGCTAACTACATGATTCTGACTTCCCAGTTCCAACTGCGTTGATTGTCTGGAAGCCGCAACAGTCAACAGGCCAGCAGACCATGACCTGATTTGTTGTATCGGCATTTCATTATTCCCAACTTTAGTTTGCAAAGGCCAACCCTCGCATGGTCAACCAACTTGTTCAAGCGGGCTGCTACAAGATGATGTTCTTATGGCAGCCTTTGCCAGCAAAGTGGAGGGGGGGTAGAAGTGGAACGGTTACAAATCATGGCAAATGATAGTCTGCTGGTGGATTTGTCCTGACCAGCCAGGAGCCAGCCTATGTAGATAGGCAAAGAAGAAGCAAAGCAGGGTGTAAGACAGGACGCAGAAGTCTTAGCATAAATAGTTTACCTACACTTGAAATGTATCGGTAAATAGGCGAATTTGTCATTTTGTTTTTGTTAATAAGCTTTAACTCGTTGAGTTGTTTGTTAACTAACTTTTGCTCATCGTATTATTTACCGAACATGCAAATAACATGGATATGTACTCCACCGGACTCCTGGTTGAAGCAAGAACTCAAAATCTTACCAGTCCTAGAAGTTACACCAGATGTTCCTACCAAAGAGACAAACGAAAAGGGAGCCACCCGCAGATATTGATCTGAGGCTCATTACACCAGACGTATCGGTAATCAATTTTTCTACGGTAAGAACACTCTAGCTTTCCTAGAGGCGGGCAAAACTGAAAGCCACTGCCCGCAGTATTCAGAGACCCAACGATAATGGATGTACGTTTTCTTTAAAAAAAAATTGGAGGACGTGAGGGAACGCGGCAGTTAGAGGGTTGAGATAAACGGCGCGAAATACACAGGTCAAACCACAAATTGGCCAGATTTGAGTTGCCATTTTCCACGGTCGACACGGTCCGGGGTACTACAACGTACACTCCATTGCAGTGAAGATGATCTATAAAATAAGCTGCTGTTAAAATTCAGCATCGTTCCAAAATCTGAAAAGCGTTAAAAAAATTAAGCTAGTCTCTCCAGATTCCATGCTTATCAAATACCCTCTTGATTTGCCCGCATTCTCCTGGTCTTAATCATTTCCAAGCATTACAATCCCCACAAGGAAGAAAAGAATGAGGGTTAACATAGCGTTGCTATGCTAACAATGATGCACAATTGCAAAAAAGTATCTCCCGTCCCATATGAAACTTCAGACTCCCAACTCTGCTCAGCAACTACTCATCTTTGTGCTTCTCGGATCGTCTTTTGGCACCAGAAGAGCTTGTCCACCGGCCAACGAACTTAAGAGCCTCATCAATAAGGATTACTGGGAAAGCAACCGCTAACACCAAAAGCCATTCATTAAAACTGAGAGGCACAATTCCAAACACTTGAGCAAGGAAGGGTACATATAGAATCAGGAAGTGCATCCCAAATGAGACGGACATGGCCAAGAGGAGCCACGGATTGACCCAAGGAGGCATGCTCAGAAGGCTCCCATCCTCGGAGAGAGCATTCAGTGAATTGAACATCTCGATGGCCACCAGCACAGAAAGAGAGAGGGTCATTGCCTTCACTTTACCAGACCGGAAATAGTCACAGGGGTCAGAATCAAAGGTAAAAAGCCGTGCTCCAGCAGTAAATGGGGCGACCCTGAAACCCTCCCACGAGGAGCACTGGCCCCAGTTGGAGAGCTGAGAATACGTGACAAGAGTATGCCCATCACCGCTCAAGTCAATTCCCATGAATGAACCATGTGTATACCATATGATAAAAATGCCAACAGTTGCAATCCCCACAAAAAGTCCGATGACCTGCAATGTGGAGTGAAAAAGAGTCATTGCACAAGTTCAATAAATATTTCTCTCCAGGCAAAAGAACTTCCAGTGAAAGGTTCACTAGCAAAAATGCATGAAATATTCTCTTCAGAAGACCTAAACTCAGTAACTAAATGGTAATTAGCTTACACATTAGAAAATGCAAAATAAAACTATATAGCTATACAGAATACTCTATAGACACATGCATGGAGGTGGCACATACACATGCCATGTACCAACTTGTCACCGACTTGTATGTATCCCGCGATTCCGCCAAAGGATTGATCTGGAACCCACACAGTTGGCACAGGATATAATGTGCACAGCACATGTAGGTGCCCTTCATCCACAAACACATGTACATCCAGCATGCCCCAGGATATATTTTTGCACCAACTATGATGATGTCTAGTTCTGATGGCTGGGTTTTCTTGCAAGAGTTGAAAAACAAGCCACCTTACATTATCACATCCATGGAGCATATGCATGTCTTAAACCACCACGAAAAAAATAAAAAATAAAAATAATCAATCAAGATAGTGTGGGCCATATAAATCTACAAAGTCAGTTACCTAAATATTTAACTCTGACACGAGAAAGTTAAGTCACTTACTAGAATAAGACGAAAACTACAGAAAGTTTCAGAGAGGGATGTACGCATATACAAGGCAAATATGACAGCTAGTTTGAACATTGCCCAAGATGAATATATAATTGTCGCTTATATGCATGAGTCTGTAGAGCAGACATTAATCAGCTTGTGCAGAGAAGCAGAAAGAGAATAATTTACCTTTTCAATATTTTAATTATTACATGGAGTGCATCAAATGGCATATGAGACAGGTGCACGTATGTGTGTGAATAAATTTGGAGGAACGCACAGAACACTCACTGGTCCCAAAGGACAACAGAGAGAAGATGGTTTACCATATATCGGAATAGAATCCATGCAGTGATCAATGAGTCATCGCTCCTTCGAGGGGGTTTCTTCATAATATCTTTATCTGGTGGATTAAATCCCAAAGCTGTTGCAGGAGGGCCATCTGTGACAAGATTGACCCATAAAAGCTGAACTGGAATAAGCCCTTCAGGAATACCTAAAGCTGCTGTTAGAAAAATGGAAGCAACTTCACCAATGTTTGAGGAGATCATGTATCTGCAATACAAGAGACACGAAAATAAAATTAGGCACCAAAACCATCACAAAATCCCCAATTTGCACATTAACTAAAAAAAAGAGCATATCTTTCAAAAACTATGCATTAAAACAGAAAGTGTGGGAAGACCAAGAACAGGAACAAAATGGTAACTAGACAGGCAATACTGCAAACTGGACTACAGCCCGATGGTTGCAAAACCCCCTCCATTCCTGACCCACCAGTGGGTCTGCCAAGGCTGACCAAAACCCCCACATACTCAAGCCAGATATGTCCATCCATTCTCCAAACAAACTAGCAAATGGAAGGACATGGAGAATAGTGAAACAAGAGAAGGAATAGGTGGCAGGATGGCAGTGTTAGACCGCAATACAAACAGTGAAATGATGGTTCCAGCAGCTGCTGGCCATTAAAGAAGAGAGAAGATAGGGGGAGGAGGTTTTTAGATTGTAACAGTGATGGAACAGCTCAATGGCAACAGTATGGCACTGGTGGGCCCGAACTCAAAATATGGGTTCCAATCCTGGCCAAGCCAGTGGAGAGAAGGAAAGGAGAAGAAGACGAGTAAGGATGGTGTAGGGGGCTGAAAAAAGGAGGAGGAAAGGGAAAGAAGAGATGCAAGAAGGGAGAGAGAGGGAGGGAGGGAGGGAAAGATGGCAGAGACACAAAGGAGAGGGGAGAAAACACTCAAGGTGGGGAAGATGGGGGAGGAGGTGAGGCTGGTCACGATGGATTGAAGGATTAGGGCTGGGTCTAGGTTCTTTCTTTCTTTCTTTCTTTCCTTATTTTCATGATGGAATGTTGTCATTTCAAGTAACTGCTCTAAAAAAATGTAACTGATAACAACACTTTCTTTCCTCATTTCATGATAGTATGTTGTCATTTCAAGTAATTGCTCTAAAAAAAATGAAACCGATAACAACACATTTTAGTAAAACAAAACTTAAAAAAGGGTATTTGTAATGAAGAGCGTCGATATCATGACCCAATGGTCAGAAAATGCCCATATGAACCTAACACAACCTGCTAGTGGTCAAGCCTGACTGTTTTGTACCCAAACAGTCGACCCAAAGAGTTGACTTAGATGGGGCAAGTCCTGTTAGGTCAAGTAGGTAGCTTTGGGTTGTGGGGAAAACACATACTATTAGAAGGGCCTAACATAAAATTTAGGAGGCCTATTGTCAAGTAGAGCAACTTGCCTTAGTCATACAGTTTTAAGTTTATGCAACTAGAAAGCAAGCCTCCAAGGCACCCCTAAACATGGAAAGAGTTTATGCAATGGTCCAATTATAGAAGACAGACTACCAGTGATCAGCTATCGAACAATGATTACCAAAATCCAATCAATCCATTAAAAAAAAAAGAACAACAAAAATACAATCAACAATATAAGCAACTTGTAATAGATCATTTCAATATTTCCTAGACATTCTAAACTGCTTTTTGCCCACACTTCCACATAATCATAAATCAACTTAATATTTGTTTACCAGAATGTAAAATATTCAAAATCTTTTTTTGTTTCAAATAGTACACTTTTTCCTATAACGACTGCCTGTCATCTAGATCTCAATCAGTACTCTTAAAGAATAAGGGAAATAGCAAATACAAAAATCTCAAAACAAATTCTATGCAAAAAATAAAGAATTTATATCCTCCAAATTATTTCTTCAAAAAGATAATAAGTTCTTAAAACTTTATCAAATTATGGTATAATGGTTTTACTGCTAGTTACTGAAAAAGCGCTCCTTAATAGTTTTTGTTATCTGTTTTCCAGAAATAGCTCATGAAGTAAGGCATGCATTACAAACTGCTAAGCTTCTCACATTCTCAATATTTGAAAATCCTGGTAGCTTTTATTTTTCAAATTAAGATATTTTCTTCACTTTCTCACTTCTACCTGCTTCTGTTGGACTCTACTAGTATGCAGAAAGTGCAAACTAGAATTGTGCCAATTATGTCTATCACTCAGACCCCTACATTCTGATTCCAACCAGACATGACCACAATATAGGGCAGTAGATCTTGGGTTGGGTATGGGTCCAAAGTTAGACCCCATAGAAAGTTTCAGGTCTGGGTCTGAGTCTAGTAAAAACATAATCAATCCAAACCCAAGCCTGAAGATTTACTTCATATATAGATTCTTAAATCTTTAGCTTTTCATAAAATGTATTAGTAAATTTGGGATAAGGTTAGGTGTAACAAAATTGATGAGAACAAGAACACCTTATAAAAGCCTTCATGTTATTGTAAATTGATCTTCCTTCACCAACTGCAGCAACTATTGTACTGAAATTATCATCTGCTAACACCACGTCTGAAGCTTCCTTAGCAACCTGGAATAAATAGACAACCATTAATAAGGTCAGCTAGAAGAAAACCTTTTCTTGCTTGAGAAAAGGCTCTTTTTATTATTATCGGAAAACAAATGGACCTGGAAAAGGTCTCAAAATGACACGAACAAAGTAGAAATGTAAACCAAAACTATCGTCCAACAAGCAATTCAACTGTCATGTCAAGCTTATACTTCAACAGAAGCTGTATATCTGGTTTGCAAAAATTGCTGCCACAAACACATCTCTAATCTCATAAAGACAGGCAGTCCCTAGTAATCCAACCACTCCTCCCCCCCCCCCACCCCAAAAAAAAAAGAAAAAGAAAAAAAACAGACTTCTACACAACAATGCTACTACTGCCAGCTTCCATAACAATTTATCAATATCATAAAAAAACAGTTTCAGTACCAGAAGATTCCCTCTTGACTTTGTCAACTTTTTATACCAAAAATTCACTACTTCAATATTAAGATGCATCACACATGTAAAACCAATGGAAGGAAAGAATAAAACTTTTAAAAAAATTCTCTTACCCTCTATCTTTACTCTTATTTTTTTTTGTGGGGGGGGGGAGACTGGATTCTCCGACTGAAATTAGGTGGATTCTGGACAAAACAAAAAAGGAACAAGATGGTCTCCCTTATTTCCTAGAATTCAGATTGCTCTATTCCAAGTTTCTATTACACCTTTATTTTTGAATAAAAATTGAACCTCTTTCTCCCCCTACTTTATGTCTCTGTCCAACTAAGTCTACTCCAAAATGCCCCCACATTTTCCCTTCCTCCCTCCCTCCTCCAACTGTTCACTCAAGATGATATTCTTTTACCATCTCAAAGTCCTGCCATTGTTAGCCTTTGATGCAATTCCTTTTATTTTTAATGCTCCAATATACATAGAAGAAAAATCAGAAGGCCTAAAGTAGAATATTTGAATATGGATATTTATCATTGCATTTCTTAAATATAAGATATTGATCTTTTTTTTTATCAACATGCATTGCACATTTCTGGTTGCTAGTCTCATACACGATCTGGATTATTGAGAGTCTAATGCACAACTTCAAAGGAATCTAAACAAAGAAACCATACAACCTGACCTCTATCAGATGACATTGGGTTCCCTATCAAGCTGATATCCGATTATCAAGCTGACATCAGACCTGGCTAAATAGTTAAGATGCCCTGCAATAGGTGACTACAGTCCAAATTTAGGAGTAAAAGCTTTAATTATGGTGCTACGGATGTGCCTCTCACAAATAACAAGCACAATCTTTGGAGAAAATTGTCTCCATCAAGAAATAAACCAAAATTTCTTTCCTTTATGTCCTTCATTTTCTACTTTTACATGATCGTGACCAATCACATGACAATGGTCCAAAACAAACTCATGCACCTTCCTCCCAAATGGCCAGCACCAATGCACCGGATAACTGAAGCAGGTTCCCATGATGCCATCTGGACCCTATGGCAGCTCCAACAATTTTACACAATTGCAAACCCAGAAACCAAGAGACAAGAAGGTGTTTACAAGAAAAAAAAAAGCTTTTACTTTAAAAAAACTCAAAAATAATCGCATTCTCACTCAAGAAAATGCTTAAAGAATTGAAAATTTTTTGCACAAAAGAGATGATAGTGTATGATAAGAGTTATGGGATGCAGTTCTTACATTCAAGTATCCTTTAAGTTTAGACATCAGTTTTTGAGAGTTTTCCTTTTCTAGAATGTCATGGAAATTATACTTAGCATTCTGCTGCATATAGTCAAGAGGACTATGAGGTGTTCCATGAAAAAAGAAAGGAAAGTTGAAGAGAAAGAAAAAAAGATAGCAAATGTTAGATACCTCAGTTCCAGCAATGCCCATTGCAATACCAATGTCAGCCAATTTCAATGCAGGCGCATCATTCACCCCATCCCCCGTCATCGCGACCACCTCACCATCTTCTTTCAGCAATCTGACAATCTCCTGTTTATGCTTTGGTTCAGCCCTAGAGAAGAGAAGACTGCCACTTTGCCTTAGAAGGACTTTTTTATCAGGGAGGGACATAAACTCTTTCCCTGTGAGACTTTTCAAACTTATGTCTTTGGCAGGTCCAAAGACACCTATGTCACGGCAAATTGCTTCTGCTGTTTCTTTGTTATCTCCTGTTATCACCATGACTCGAATGCCAGCTTCTCTACAGTCCTCAATTGCTTTGTGAACCTCTTCTCGTGGAGGATCCTACAATAATGCAAATAAGACGGGGGACATGTTCGCCAATGAAAAACAAATTTCAGAAGAAGATATAAGCAAAAAAGGTGCAGGGTTATCAAGTTATGAAATAAGCATGGGTTGCCCTACCCTCAGCCCAACCATGCCAACAAAAATGAGATCACTTTCAATTGAAGAGTAGTTAGATGGATCAAGTAGAAGCTTGTGAGCTGGATGGTCTTCACCATCATAGGTTGAGAATTCTGATAGATCATCCTTGTATGCAAAACCCAAACAGCGCAAAGCATCAGTAGACATTTCATGAAGGGCTTTCAAAATGAGACCTTTTGAACTTTCATCCAACAGCACAACTGAACCATCAAGCAGCTGAATGTATGAGCTCCTCTCCAGCAGATTTTCCACAGCTCCCTGCAAAATGCAGCTTAAGTCCAGAAGCTCGTTTTCTAGTTACACCAAAATGACTTCTTTAAACTTTGAAAACATGACAAACATTTGATAGTTGTGAAATGCAACAGTAAACAAAACATAAATGAATAAAACTGATTAGTTAAACCCACCACAATTGATAAAAACTACTGCTGAGGAGACAAAGGGCCTGTTTGGATGAATGGGCTGAAAATCCTATTAGATTCATTAATTTGGGCCAGTACAACCAATTAGAAATAAGCTTACAGGCTAAGATAGGCCTATACCCATATATACTCAAGACTGGTTTTGGAGTGGGCCAGCCCAAATCCCACGGGAAGGAAAAAAAAAAGACCTGCTAAGATATTTTGGGATTCCAGCCGGCCCACTCCAAAACTAGTCTTGGGTACTTAAGGGTATAGGCCCAGCTCAACCTGTAAGCCTATTTCTAAATAGTTGTACTAGCTAAATCCAACGAATCCAATAGGATTTCAGCCCATGCATCCAAATAAGCCCTAAAAAAATTAACAAAAAGGCTCTACCAAGGATGCTAGATCACTTTGTCTTAAAAGGAGAGGGGGGATCATTAACAAATTAAATTGTCAGCAGAGGGCACTTTGAGGTAAACATCATTGAATCATTCGTTAAAGAAACATGTTTCTCAATTTGCATCAGCATTTAAATTCTACAAGCTGAAGCAAAATATTCAAAGTAATAACCTATTCATCATTTACACAATATAACATTGTGAGTTCTACATAGACAAGTGTGTCTATAGTACTTAAAATGCTTGATAAATTTTCAAACCATACTGCCTTAAGGTATATTTGACAAACATGAAGGGGTGTATGCACCACCTGAATTTTATAACCATCCTCAAATCGGAAAGATAGATAGTGTCAATCTGCACGGTGATACAACACATGTATACTTGATAAATTTTCAAACCATACTGGTTTATGCAAAATTATTTGAAAATTTGGCAAACATGCGAAAGGGAGCATGCACCACCTAAATGTTATGACAAACCTAACATTGAGAAGATAGATAGTGTCAATCTGCACGGTGATACTGCATACGTATCATCATCCCCACAAGACCTACCTAAGATACAAAAACTTTGTTAGCCTTCTCTTGAAAGTCAAGTAGGCAACAAAAACAGATGAATTCTCTGTTTGAACTTTGAAAGGTAACATTAGAGGATTATTTTTCCTCTGAACAATAAGAACCTTTTCTAACTACATATCCAATTCTTATAACTGGTTGATTGGATCATGAGGCCTCCAACTCAATAAATACAAAATCTATATTGTGTTAAGAATGTTCCTGTTGATGTTTTATCAACATCCTAAAATGAAATAGTTAAATTGTAATGTAAAAATCAATTAACACTTTCTGACCACTTGAAAAGCTTGTGAATATGATTATAGTTAAGCTACCAAATCTATCGATGCCTCGTAAGAAGAATGAATGACAAACAAAGGAAAGTTCTTTCAAAATCATCATATTTTCTTTGGATAATTATATAATACTCACTAAAATCTGAGCAAATATAAATAATCTCATCAATAAAATGGAAATGAACCCGACAAAGTATATGCAGTGAGAAAACTAGCACATACAAGTACATACATATTCTTGTTGCAAGCATCCAACCATAGAATTTAAAAGGCTCTCTCTCTCTCTCTCTCTCTCTCTCTCTCTCTCTCTCTCTCTCTCTCTCTCTCTCTCTCTCTCTCTCTCTCTCTCTCTCTCTCTGACATAATGATAAGGATGTGTTTGAGGATTATCCAGGTGCTTAAGTTAGGTAAGCACCACTCTAACAGAAAAGGTAATCACATCTTTCTCTACTAAGGCTATAGGAGATAGACAAATTAATCTTAAATTTAAAAAATAAAAAACTAAAGTTAGGATTTGACTATTTTCAAACAACAATCCTTCCCTACTTCAATGTCCACATCTTTCCATCATGTCTCAACCCACATCTGGAAACCACCTCTCTCTCTCTCTCTCTCCCTCCCTCGCCCCCCCTCCCCTACCACCCTGCCCCCCCCAACCTCTTTCCATCTCTCCCTCCCTCTCCCCTTAAGAGTTTTTTTTTCTCCACTCATGTACATTGCACATGCCTTTTCCTTGTCCACTGACAAGTAATTTGTAGCGATCAGATACCTCATAGCTCACCTAGGTACTTAGGCAAGGTGAGGAAACACATGATTGCCTCAAAATAGTCTCCAGGTGAGGTGGGTTTACAAAGGCAATGCCTAAATAAGCACCCGGGACAAAGCAATCCCTTTTCTGGTTGGTTTTTCTAGAGTTTTGCTAGCTTTATTTTGAGGGTTATTTGGTCCATGAAGCCCTCATAGACAAAAGGATACTCTAGGATGTTGAAAGATCTACTTTTTTGTCATATTTTTCAAAAACATCAAATATGTTGTGCTTAGCATTATTTTGCTCTCATGTTGGAACTTCGAAGCTAATCAAAATGTCCAATGGTCTTTTCTTGATTTTTGTTTGAAGCATGTTATAGAAATTTGTATCTTCATTTGATGTTTTGGAAGATGCAGAACATTATATCTAATGTTCAAGATAATTATGATTGAGGAATTTGAAACTTGAATAATTAATCATAAAATGTTTGTATTATTTTTGGATACAACGTATTTACTTCTAACACATTTGTTGGACTTTTCATAAATTAGTGCCTTGCTTTCTTTAGGCAATAATGGCATCTACCACATCGGTGATATAGGGAAGGATCTTGTCACCTAAAGGTGCCCTTTTCTTTTGACAACCTTGCAAAAGGATCATGATTTTATAATATATTAGGCATCACATTTCAGCTGTTATTTGAGAATTTATGGGATTTATGAATTAGATCAAAAATTCGGGTCCCGTATTAAGCTGATATCAGATCTGACTTAAACACTCCTTTTTTTTGGTAAACCAAAAGGGATGGGGGGATAAATCCCGGTGTAGCTACCCGCGCAGGCCCCCGCCCTGTCAGGTAACGTTCGATTCAAGACACTCAGATTTTCGCAGTCTTTACCTATCTAAAGGTAAGTACGTCAATCTAACACCATCAAGGCACCGGTTGGTAGAACGGAAACAAAGAGGAAGACACCGACCTCTCACTCACACCAACGGTCGTGGGCCTCAGAAAAATTCCTAGATTTAATCGAGTCACCCACGGGATCATGCCTCGAACACACGACCGGTTGGTAGCGAGGCAAGGCCTCTACCAACCGGGATACCACCTTAGTGATACTTAAACATTCTTTTAAGTTTAAACTCTAAACCATGTTTCATCTAGCCTTAAATTAAAGCAAACCCAGTCATCTAAAACTAAGGCCGGAACTAGGCCAGTCCAAAGCCCATCGGCTGGAACAGGGCCGGGCCAGTCCAATGGGTTTCAGGCAGGCCCGAAATTGAGTCGGACTTCGGGCCAGATTTTAAGAATTTTCAGGCCGAGCCCAGGCACCCCTTTGGTCCGAAAATTGAATGGGCTCTATTTTAAAGCTCGAAGTATAGCCCGATATGCTTAAAATCTAGCCAGAAGCCCGACCCGATTTCAGGCCGGCCCGAAACCCATTGAGCTGGCCCGGCCCAATTCCAGGCGATGGACTTTGGGCCGGCCCAGTTCCAGCCCTATCTAAAACCCAAACTTTGGATTGCTTATATCCCTATAAAATACATTCCTTTCCCTTTTCTAGTTACATGAGCAAACTAGAAAATTTAGTCTTCCAAACCCTATCCCACAAAAAGAAAAAGGTGAAAAAGTAAGCCCTTCTCTCAAGATCATCTAATGATAACTCCATATAACCATTTTACACAACCTGACTAGAACTAATAAGAATCCAGAGCAATAAAAGCTTTAAAAGATTTTCATCATGCTAAGAAAGAGAAAACTTATTATGAAAACATTTTGATAAGTAAATGCAGGAGACAATAGTGTACCTTCACGAGTAAGGAATTGCTTCCTGATTTAGATTTCACAATGACGCCCATTGATTTTCGACTGCGGTCAAACTCAAGAGTTGCAATCCTTTGTGCAACTCCATTCCACCATTGACAGCATCCTAAAATATTAAGCAATAAGCAAAGCATTTCATATTCTCTCGTGCAACTACACCATACTTGACAAAATATATCAGGTATAACTATGAGGACTTCAACGTACTTAATATCTCAGTGGACTCCAGAGATGAAGAGTCACACCCTCCTGGAAGCCCCATTTTCTCAACCAGAACCTGATGGGATATGTAGATGAAGAACACTTATTAGTCAACAAGATCAACTGCATTTTGTAGACTCAATGACAAATCTGCATAGAAACTGTCAAATTATAGTTCCAACAGAAGGTTTAGGACATACAAATGTCAACCATTGGAATTACCTTCCTTCGATATAGACAATGAAAATGGGGCACAGTTTTTTTGGGGAAAAAAAAAACACCCTAAAGTGTGCTATGTCACATGAGTTCATCTATGGAAGCACAGAACATATGATAAGATTGTTTAGTGATCCATTCCACAACCCTTCTCACTTGACATTTTCTTTTATGACAAACTCCTAAAAGAAGCACCGGCTATATTTATATCTAATTAAGGGTCAACCAACAAAATCTCGTGCTGCAGGATCATTCTGCTTTAGATTGTAGACAATGAACTGTCTTATAAGAATCGCTTTGAATGCTCTTAAAAGGAAAAGAATACGGAAAAATAATATACAGTTAGAAAATAATTTTGTGGATTCTTACCTTCAAAGCTGCCTCTGTTGGCATTCCACTGGCAACAAACTGATGCCCCGAGTCTGCAATACTGGCATCATTGCAAACAGCAGCGACTTTCGCAATCATTTGAAGATTTGCATCCATTTTACCAGTACGCCAATCACGGATCTTCCCATCATGAGGATCATACGTGGTACCATCCACTTTAAAGCTCTGGATAGTATCTGTCCACCGCCCCATGGCCACAAGCCTTACCGCTGACATCTGATTGGTCGTCAGTGTACCAGTCTTATCAGAACAGATGACAGTGGTGCATCCCAAAGTCTCGACACTTGGCAGCTTCCGGACCAGTGCATTCTTCTGTGCCATCTTCCGAGTGCCTAGTGCAAGGCAAGTAGTAATCACTGCCGGCAAGCCCTCAGGAATTGCAGCAACAGCCAAAGCCACAGCAATCTCAAAGTAATATGTGCACTTCTCGAACGAGAACTTGAAATTCCTCGGCCAGCCATCAACATATTCCCAAGTAAAGAAGTACTTGACATTGATAAGCCAAACCAAAAGACAAATTACACCAATTATAGCTGTGAGGACCTCACCAAATTCATTCAATTTCTTCTTCAATGGTGTATCATCCTCGCTCTGGGAAGCTTCATGGATCTGTGAATGTATCTTGCCTATTTCTGTGTTCATGCCTGTCTGGGTTACCAAGCATACACAGCTCCCATTCACAACAGTGGTGCCTGCAAAGACCATGCACTCTTTCCCTTGGATATCTGTGTCCTCAGAATCAACACGGTGATTGGTTTTATTCACAGCAGCACTCTCTCCTGTCAGAGATCCTTGCTTTACCCTAAAAGTGGAGCTTATGAGATACAGAATCCTCATATCAGCCGGGACCTTATCCCCAACCCTGAGCTCCACGATATCTCCCGGAACAAGCTCTTTTGCAGGCAAATTAGGGATCAACTCCCCGTTCCTCCTAACCATAGCATGTTCTGACTGTATTTCTTTCAGTGCTTCGAGGGCTTTCTCGGCATTAGTCTCTTGCCAGACCCCAACGATGGCATTCACGATAAGTATAAGAAAGATCACCAACGGTTCCACGAAGGCAGTGATTTCCAACTCACCCCCCTCCTCCCCATCATACCAAGCGAGGACGAACGAGACCACGGCGGCCACGAGGAGGATCCGGACAAGGGTGTCATTGAATTGTTCAAGAACCAGCTGCCAGGTCGAGGGCCCCGAGTGCTTCTCGAGCTCGTTCCAGCCATGGATCTCGCCGCGCTTCAAGACCTCATCAGATCGGAGGCCCTCGCTAGCCGAGACCTCGAATTCGGCCTCGCACTCCTCAATGCTTCTGGCCCAGGCCGGGAAGGCGGAGGTCGAGCGCTCCAATTCGAACTTCTTCTCAAGATCCTGCCCTCCCTTTCCCATCTAGGCGGCAACCGACAAAACTAGACGAGAAAGAATTTTTAAAAAAATCTTTCCTACAAAAAAAAACTCGAATCCATGCCCGATCGTTGTAATGCAAACCCTAGCAACCGATTCCCCCACCGTAAAACGACCGAAACTCTCGTCAATCAGAGCCCCATCACGAAACAAAGATTCGAGAAAACACTGAAATGTCTATGAATAAGGGATGACAAAAATCGTGTTAGGGTTCGGTTACCGGATTTGATTGCGACAAGAATTCTTTTCTTCGCTGCTCTTCTCCTCTGATCGCCACTTCATGGAAAAATAGAAAGAAAGGAGGAGGGGAAACGCGCTCGGCTATCGGGAGTTGAGCGTGCTCGTGCGTCCCTGGAAACTACTTCCGTATATATTCCCAAGCTTGGATGCGCCGCCCCGTCCAAATGCTATGGCAGTTAAATCTCTATCCAACTAATTGAAATCACGTTATCAACTAATTAAATTCTTAAATTAATTTGTAATACAAATATATAAAAATAAAAAATATATTTTATTAAAAATATAAAATATAAAATATTATTTAAGGACTATAAAGACCGTCAAGATGGTACTCCCATTAAATAGGATCTTGTCAAGATGGTAGTCCCATTAAATAGGACCTTATCTCATATCTATTTAGTATTAGTTTAAGGAAGGATGTTGTTAGATTCGATTCAAGATTAATCCTTCAAAAATTTTCCTTATTTCCTATAATAATATTTATGTAAATTCGACATTTAACTTTTTTTTTTTTTTTTTTAAAGATGATAAAAATTTTAAAAAAAACTGCATGATTTACCCCTATCCCATTTTTTATCTTAATATATATATATATTTATTATTTATTCTTCAACATATTCAAGTCCATATTTCAAATATCTATTTGTTGATCACATGATCATCGTATAGTTACCATATTGAAATATATGAAATAAAAATACATAGAGATATATTAGATTCATTTTATGTACTATGATGAGTAATTTTTAATCATGATGACTTGCATCAATCATTAAATTATTTATTTAATTTTATAAATGATAATAAAATTTTATAAAAAATAAAATAATAAAAAAAATAAATAAATATAAAAATTATAAAATAGATATAAATAAATAATTATTCATTTATTGTGCGCATGTAATATGACTATCCGGGCGCAGCACTTGCTTCTATTTAATGGAAATTGACTTAAAAATTGAAACTGTTTAATTTATCTCCATGAACAGGTTAAACTTACTGGCCAAAACATATTTTATTTTTGTATGATTTAGCATTGAAATATCTTAACTTTTACAATTCAAGATGATATTATTAATTGGAGAACTAATCTAACTATTCTTATAAATTTTGCATCAATAACCATGATCCTCAAATAAATCTCTAATACGATCCCCACCTCATTTAGAATATGGAACAAACCAAATAACCAATTTAACATGTAACCGAACCAAAATGAAAACCTCCTGGACCTGGACTCATCTATGCCACCCTTAGTCTCCTGACCTCAGACCACATCCGGTTTTTTTTTTTTTTTTTTTTTTTTTTTTTCTGGGTACTAAGAATATTCCCGTGGTCAACCATTCCTTGCCGCAACCGGAGGCTTTAGGAAATTTCCAGGGTCCATCGTCCTTGACTTGATTAAATGAAATGGGGTTCGGTGTCGTGGCATCCGTGACCAAAAAGCCCAATAGGTCAATGACTTTGTCCAAGCGTTCTTGTTAGTCTAACATGGCTTCTTCGCCAATAAAAGTACAGGATTTGCAGGCCATCCTATTGGAGGTAGTGGTTCGGATAATAGGAGGCGGCTAGGCTGTTGAAAAGATAAAAGGAGCGTGCTGACTAGCTAATAGTTATTCCATCTCCATTACCATCATTCATTGGACTTGCTCTATTTATTTTTATTAAATTTTTATCAATATAATTATTAAGAATTTATTATTTTACAAATTTTAGCATCTACTAATTGGTTTTTTATCTTGGCATCTTTATGCCCGGATGCTTCTTGCTGGCAACTAGTAGAGGCATCTCTCTGAGAGCCTACCTGAGCTGAAATTGGACAGGATATAAGAGCATGCTAAGTTCCTGACCGGTTACAGTTTCAATAAAACAAAGAATTCTAAGATTTAAAATATGTAGATAATGATTTTGTCATGTCCCGAATCTGGCACTGGGATCGGTTACATGACCGGCCGCACAATCCTAGGTATCATCTTAGATATCATGCCAGGCCTATCCTTCAATTCAATATCCAAGCTGTGGTAAAGAACAAATTTCATTAATTATCTATTTATTTCTAGAACTTTTCATAAAGATTAACAGATAGATAAAATTCAACTAAAATTTAAGATAAATCATAAACTAAGGATTTAACACATAAATCCTAGTTCCTCACTGACTGGTCCCAAAGTCCGATTGATCTTCCGGATTTATAACAAAGATATAGAAACAGGGATTGAGTTATACAGGCTCAGTAAATTATCACCTCTAATATATGCATAAATATGACAACAATAAATTGCAAATATGCACAATCATACATCACAGTAAATCAGCTCATAACAAAATAAAATGCAGCATCACATTAATATGTGCATTCAATTATAAACGACACGACTATGGATGGCCAACTATTTGAAAGTTTAAAAGGCATAGCAGGTAGATGGACTATATTTTAAAATTATTTTAAAGTACAGTACAGCGGAAGACTTGGTAGATCAATCAAGTCGATCTACCAATCTACCTGCAACAGGATCCGACATAATAAAAGTGTATGTAGAGATATCAAGAGCAAAGAAAAGGAAATGGTACATTATCTTTGACCTTTGGATGCAGGTGATGAAGAGCCGCTGAGCCACACAAATGTCTGGCTTCTACGGGTAGTTCATACCAGGGCTTGATCCCAATCAACTTCCTTGGAGTGCTAGCTCCTCAGGATCCTTGAGGCCGAACTTTTCCTTCCTTGGACCTGCAAGACTTTCTTGAAGCAGTTGGAAAAATCTGGTTGGAGGACAGTTAGGGAGAAGTAGAAGTGGAACCCTTCCTAACTAACTCTTTCTTCCCAAACCCTAGCTTCATAGCTAGGTAGGCTCATACCCAAAATCCCAATCCTCTCAAACCTCACTCTTAGGATACCTTCCCTTCCTCTTTATAAAAAACCCAGCAAAAGTCAACCTCAACTCAACTTCGCTACCCCTATAAAGACACCTATTTATAGTAGCAGCAAAGAGGAAGAGAGAGATATGGAAGGAGGAGTGATTGGGGGAGAGAGTCAAGGGTTGAACCAAATTAGCTCTAGGTTTATATAGGAGAAAATTTGCATTCCAAATAATGAATTCCATAAAAATCTTGGAGCCAATTTCAGCCAAGATTTGAAATTTGAATTCAAAATTCAAATTTGAATCTTTAAAAGAAAGTGAGCATGACTAATCAAATCTAATTTGATCCTAAGCCGAATCACATTTGGTTTGACCCATCAGGTTGCAATCATATTGCAAATAAGTCCTCCAAAAATTTACTAATTGAATTAGTGAAAAATCCTCGTCATAACCAAGTGTCGACTCATGGAAGTGTCGACATTTGGGTCATGGTCAATCATATTGACCCATAGTGATGCCAAACGATTCTTAATCATCGATCGATTTTTAGATCAAGTAGAAACCCCTATGGTGTATTACCCCATAGGTTCGAACACTAAGCCGATAGCACTGGAACGTTTCTAGTACCAGTCAAAGTCATCATTTAGCAATGATACCCGACATCCGGATAGATCGAAGATGCAAAGTAACTCTCTAGAACCTCTGGCATATGATTACCGCATAATTCATCCCTTTGACCTCATAATGCTCAAGATGACCTAGGTTTTGACTGCCAACCCTAATTTAGTCATCTAGATTGAGTCTCAACCTTACAAGTCTGTGACTCCTCACAATAACTATCCTAGCCAAGGTTTTGCTAAATTGAGACGTGGTGAGTCATTCACTCTAAACCATTTGGAGGGGTCAATCCTATCTTGATCCATCACTGCTCCACAAGTACTTGACTGTACCCAAAAACCTTCCATCATTAAATTAAAAATCCAGGTAATCCGGTATCAAAGTACAGTGAGTTGCTTGCAAGCTACCATGGTGATCTTAGATATAAGGGACACATATACCCATATCCCTTCGTGAGCAACCCTTTGGTAGAAGGGAGCTCTGCAGATGGTCACGTTCAGTAAGACATCATACATTTCACATGTATGTCATATCAGTGTCTCTACACTCCTTGGTTAAGAGGATAACCAATCAATGTGACATACAACAACCTACACTCGATACACCGTCGTCCTATAACAACGTATCCTTTGGTTGTGAACCATTTTAAGAACTACTCGATACATCCTCTCTGTATCAAATATAATGTAATTCTAAGGACTCCATCATACAAGAGTTCTTTTCAGGAAAATGCACATGTGATAAGCAGCCAAAGAAATAACTTTTATTCATTTAAAGAATTCATATATAATTACAAAATAGCACAACCATCTACATCCTAGACGATTGACTTTGGGATACTATTTCCAACACCATTTACTTTACTCTCCTAGTCCCTCTGACTATGACCATGATTGGCCCGTGGATAGCCCCGAAAGAGAATAGAATCCTGACTACACATACCGCACATCAGTCATGTACCAGTGATCGCCTCACTAGAGGCCCGGAAGAAAACTGACTCTGATATCACACGAGAAAATATACATCCTCAGCATGTGCCAGCAGCTGCTAAGCATGACTAAAAATAAAAAGGCAACTAGCTCCTGACTACACATACCGTACATCGGTTATGTGCCAGTGATCGCCTCATTGGAGGCCCTGAAGGAGACTAGGTCCTCATGTGATCATAGTCGGACTAGAGAGCATCCACACCAACACAATGCATGCAACCCAATGTAATATACTACACATATTTAATATTTCAAAATATATAGCATATTTGGCACATAATACCAGAGGTTAATATAACTTACCTAAAACTGATTCTATCGGGAATACATGACTCAACTCTAGATCCTCGATACTTCCATACTGATAAAGGCTCTGATAAAATAAGTTAAATAATTAATCCTAATTCTATATAAGATAAAAGATTTTTCGGTCTAGTCTAAGACTAGGCTCGATCTAAATATCTATTTAGGTCTGGATGATAAAAATCAGATTAATCAATAGAAACAGTCTAAATACCAAAACTAATTTTATAAAATTTATTTATTTATTTTTTCTTCGCTCTCCTTTCCTCTTTCATTTTCTCTCTCCTTTTATCTCTCCTTTTTCTCTCTCTTCTCTCCTTTTTTTTTTCTCTCCTCTTTTTTTTTTTCTTTTCTTTTTTTCCCCTTTTTTTTTTTTTCCTTCCTCTTTTTTTTTTTTCTTTCTCCCTTCTTCTTCCCCCGGCTTCTCCTTGGTTTGACCCAAGCGAGCCTCCCATAGCCATTGGAAGCCATGGGAGATGGTCGACGAGGGAGGGAGCTTGCCGGATGGAGAAGAGGAGAGGGCGACACGATCACTAGCGTTCGTCCTGCTTCCTTCCCCCTTTCTTTTTAATTTTTCCTGCTTTCTCCTTGGCTCAGCCAAACAAGCCTTCCTCGTTACCATGGACCAGGGAAGAGGGAAGGAAACACACCGGCGAGGCATGACGACGGCGGGAATGGGCCGGCGGCACTTGAGTTCCAGTGATGGTAGAGGCCGAAATCCAAAGATAAAAAAAATAGAAAGGAATGAGGAATTGGGAGTCTCCTAAGGCAATCGGCTTCATACCTCGACTCTGCCACTGCTGGAGTTGGGAAAGATAGAGGAGGGAGGCAGAGAGGCTCGTTCCAGCTCAATTAGAGGCGATGGAGAGGGTTTTAAAGAAGAGTTTCAGTACAGATAATGCATAGCTTACCGAGGATATTGCTGTTCGTCCAAGAGTCCCGCCCTTCCCCGGCGGTCCTTCGGTCATTTCCTCCCACCCCACGGCATGTACTATCTCCTCCGGCGATCTCAGCGATAGGATAAATAGGGGCTCCGTCCCCTGTTTCTCATCTCTCTTTTTTTTTCTGAGCTCCGAACTGAAATCGGCAAGGGCCGCCGACTTCAGCCCAAGGTGGCCCAGTTAAGCTGGGCTTCACAGATTTCGTCTCGCTTCTTAAAGTATATGAGCATCTCAGAGAATGATGAAGGTGTGATGGCGGTGCGAGATGTTGACATTCAGCATGGCCAATGTCAAAGATTCAGGTCCCGATGAGACGTCCCGTGGAATACCGGGATGGGATACCATCTCATGTATTAGAATAGGACGTCCCATCAGCATCCCAACATCCTAATTAAAATATCTCAGAATATTTCTATCTTGAATACCGGAATAAGATGGGAAATCGATGCATTCTGTTTCATGAAAAAATTAGAATAATTCCGTTCCACGTAAATTAAAACCTTTGGCCAATGTTTCCTCCATGACCAAGAAGATGTAGCAAGTGGGCCCACCGAAAATGAGGCATTCTTGTACCACCGCTTACAGCTGACTATCATCGGATAAAATTGAGAGAGAGAGAGAGAGAGAGAGAGAGGGAGAGAGGATATTTTAATGAATGATTGGGGCTGTTGGCTGCGAAGGTGGTGGTATAATTTATTGGCAGTCGTGGAGAATAATGAGAAAAAATAAGTCATGGAGGATTTCTTTAAGGTTCGATTCTCATCCAATCAGGAAGCTTTTGTTGAGAGAAGAACCTTCTTTATGACGATATTTGATAAGATTGAGATGGAACTTTTGATGCGTGCTTGCCGGCTTGGTATGTACCATTTACCTGACTTTGACTTGATTTAAACGCTGGATCGATTGGCAATTTTTTCAAGCAATTTATTGCGGAGCAATTATGTCGACATTTGTGTCCTGCAAGTCCTTTATTTTTGTAATTTAATAACCTTCGCTTGCTTGGAGTTTCGATGCTAACCAAAGGATTCCATGGAATAACGATATGAACCAATGGGTTTTATATGGCAAGGATACCTTCAGGGTGTGCACGTTGTAAAAAACAATATGAACCGTTATAGTAAAGATAACTTCAAGGTGCGCACGATTTTTTATAAATATTTATAAATCGAGGCATTCATACCAACCGAGCATGATTTATTCAAAAAATAATTAAAAAAAATAAAATATTTTAAAAATAACATTGGACCTTCCTTATATCAATCTATAAAAGATCATTTAAGTGCTCTACAACATATATGACTACCCAGTCAATAACAGAATTTGTCTATCAGTAAACATACCAAATATTTATATAAGTACAATTCTCTCAAAATAATAGCAATATCATAAATAAGATGGCGTACCGCCTCCCCCCATATACGTTCTTGGATCCAAATAACCACGGTAGTGGAGTCAACCTCAACAATGTGATGGTCTGCTCGCAAGACCCTCTGAGAATAAGAGATTCCTGTCCAGGCATCTTGAAGCTCTGTCACAGGAACCATCGGCTCATATAGATGACTTCTCCCAGCCGCCATCAATCCCAAACCAGTACCACGTATGACAAAACTAGCACCACCTATATTACCTTTGACACCATCATCGAAGTTGATCTTGATGTATCGCGGAGGTAAAAACTTTAAGAATATGAACACCCGTCATATCGCTACTGGAGCAAGGTTAGGGTCCCTGGTCTCTACAGGTCTCGAGGTCATTTCAGCAATCTCCACAGCATGCATGCAAGCATGCTCCAAAATAATTCTCATGGGACATCTCCTGGAATCAAAGACTAGGCTATTTCAAGATAGCCATATATGGTAAGCAATGTATATAGTACAGATTTCTCCTACCCCGGTCCACAATCCAACAGCACTCTACTTTAGAAAATCAAGAAAGACCTGCACTGGATCATCATGCTGACCTGTCAGGCCCTGAAGCCCCCTACAAGGTACCACACTTGTCTGGCCCATTGATACATAAAGAGAACATGCTCCAAGATTTCCTCTTCATATCCACAGGAAGGGCAGATCAACTATAAGTGTATCCTGCTACTACTGAGAAAGGATCTAGTTGGCAACCTTCTCCAAGCAATCTTCTGGAGGAACAGACCCTCAGATGGACTCCGGTCCTCCCAATCCAACCAACATCAAGGCTCCTACGTGGTTTCTTCTAGTATAGTCGGTAAAGGTCTAGCATCATAGCTCTCGGGGTGCAAGAAAATCTCCATATCTTGATATCCTGGCTCCTGTAAAGAGGGAGAGATATAAACTTGACGCACTCACCCAGCACTTCTTCAAAGGCTTGGGTAATCGCCACCAGGTCCCAAATTCTGCTTTGGGATTAGACAGGTCCGAAATTCTCACAGCATCTGGTACCTCAGCACTAATAAAGGTCGGCCACCGGCTGAGGGATAGGTCAGCCAACCATGATACGAGTAAAAGATTGGCTAACCATCCATCTCCTAAGATCCATTTGGTCTGAAAGAGCACCTCTAAGGCTCGAGTACAAATCTCATGCCACATGATCAAGTTGTCTCAACCAATATAAATCTCATCAGCTACAAACCACGATCCATACTTGGCCTTCATCATCAAGCTCCATGGTTGTTCAGACTCAGCAGTAGTCCGGCCGCATGTCGAGCAATCATGGCACCCTTTCTCGTAAGATTGAATGCCGAGGCTCCCATCCCTTAAGGGCTAGCAAACCACATCCCAGGCTAAGAGGTATAGGCCGCCTCCTCTAGGTCGAGAAACCCACAAGAATTTTCAGAAGTGTTATTCATGCCTGATTATCAAAGTTTTAGATAAGATAGCATTTGAAATAAGATAAATAGGCATGGAACTTAGAACTGACCTCACCAAAATAATCCTGTCCATCATGAATAAAGCACGGGCTTGCCATCCCTCCTGGCAATCCTGAGTCACCCTCTTTATATGGCCATAGTCCACCCTTCTAAGTTTGCCACCAGTAATAAAACTCCTAGATATTGCAAAATCCCTATGTGCTCAATGATCGCAAGTCCATTTTTGATCATATATCAAAGGTGTCCCGGCATCCATGGACTGAAGTGCATAGCGGACTTGAGGAGATTCACCTTATGGCCTGAATCTAGGTAATAGTTCTCCAAAATTCTTCTAAAATCATCAGCAATCCATATTGTAGCTCTTTCCACCAACAAGCATGCAAGGCTCGCAACAAGCCATCAGCATAAATGATGAAGAGATAATGGGATAGAGGACAACCTTGTCACAGACCGGCCATAGAGCAAAAGAAGTTTAATGGAGTCCCATTAATGATAATATCAAAGGAAGGAATATCTATACATGCCATGATCCAGCTGACCAATTGAGGGTGAAAGCCAAACTTCGCCAAGACCTTCTCCAAGAAGCTCCAGCTCATATGGTCATTAGTACACTCCATATCCAGCATAATTACTATGAGATGCAATGAACGGACATAAATTACTAAGCAATAAGAACATTATCAGAGATACTGCGCCCACCAACAAATGCTCCTTGCTTATGACAGATAAGCCAAGGAAGGAGAGGCTTCATCTTGATAACCATCAACTTTGTACAAATTTTATACAAGATAATACACAAGCTGATAGGTTTATAATGGCCCAGCTTAGAAGCATCCTACTGCTTTAAAGTCAAAGTGATAAAAGTTTGCTTCTAGGAGTTCGGCATTTGCCATTAGCAAAGAAATCATGTTAGCCGCAATAATGTTGAACTGAATAATAGACCAATACAGTCTAAAGAAGAGAGGAGGGAAACCTCCGGTCCAAAGGCTTTATCCTTAGCTAAAGACCATACAACTCTTTGAATCTTATCCGCAGACATAGGCTGAAAGAGCTCCCATTTTTTATGCTCAGTAACCATGCTACTAGGAGGTGAGGGCATAAATAAATTGAACACCCCTAGAGTCATCGTCCACCTTAATCTGAAGAAGTGCACAATCTCCTATCCAATCCCATCATCCTCAAATACCCATTGTCCCTTGAAGTTTTGCAAGGCTCGGATTTTATTCCTGTGCCTCTGAACAATCATAGCCTAGCAAAATAACCTTGTATTTCTATCCCCCTTCCGGATTCATTGGGCTCTAGACTTCTATCTCTAAAAGGTCTCCTGCTATTTAAAAAGAGAGTGATACTCAGAAATCTGGTGGCGAAGCTCAGATAAATCCTACTTAGAAAGACCATCTCTCTGTTCCTCCCACTCCTGAAGTTTAGAGATAGACCCCTCAATCACCTCAAGTCATTGAAAGAAGATGTCTCCTAGTCATCTCGAGTGGGCAGGTCACCCAATATCTAGAATTTTCTCTCATAGGCAACCTCCACACCTCCCTCACAATCTTTCATGAACAAGGATCAGATAGCCATAATTTCTCAAATAGGAAAGGACTCTGATAAGAGAGAGAAGAATTAGTGGTCAGCAAAAGTGGTCAGTGGTCAAAAGCAATCTTCGGAAGATGATGACAAGATAAACAGGTTGCCATTGGATCTAGCTAGCAGTCACAAACACACAATCTATTCTATCCCACATTCTGGCCCCTCTATGCCGGTTATTACATCATGTGAATCTCATGCCAATAAAAGCAAGGTCCTCCAGGCTATTAGCATGTAGAAACTCTCTAAATTTTCTTTGATCATGTATCCTCCACAAAAGGCCACCCTCCCCTCTTCTCTTCAGGTCCATTTATGCAATTGAAATCACTAGCTATGATAGTGAGATAACCTTGATCAATCAAAGCAGTCATCTCCTGCCACAAAACTCTCCTGTCCTTATAATCAGTACTAGTATACACACCAGACATGAGCCAAAGAAAATCATTAGATTCAGAAATGAGAATAGCAACTTGCTGTAGACATCAGTGGAATACATCTATAGTGGCAACACTAAACTTCCATACAACAATAATCCCTTCAAACAAGCCTTGGGAATCCACTGCATAGAAATCCCAGCTTGGAGGAAATCGATGACGGATGTGATCCAAACTGGAGCCGAAGAGTCTCGTCTCCATCAAGACACACAACTCTGATTGATGCAGCTACACAAATCTCCAAAAAGTTGAGGAAGGAAAGCTTACCAGCCCTCCTAACATTCCAAAACGGTAGCTTCATAGATTCAGCATTAGTGGGGGCTGCCAGTGGGCTCCACAACCACCCCACTAAACTCCTCTTCCAACTTCTCAACCTCCTTTACCTCCCTGGCAACTAGGAGGGCTCATTTCAACTGACCCATCGCCTCCTTCAACACAGCTTCAACTCCTTCGTAACAATGCCTCCACTTCCCAATTGGTCATGGGCATGGCCTTTCTCAAGGGTTTGAGTCAGAGATTCACCTGGCACAAAGAGAAGTCTCATTCCCACTACATTCCCTTCACACCCACATACCATAGGATGATAATGATCAGGTGCCCGCATCCCCACCTCACCTTGCTCTTGCTCACTCAATGAAACCTCGCCGAAGCCAGACCTGCTCCTGACCTTCATCACCCTCCCAACACCTAGGTCACCACTCCTTTGCTCCCGAACCTCCTCAGCATGCCCAACCCCTTCCTGATCAGCATCACCCACCACCTTCTTCCCTTTCTCCCCTAGAACCCCCCTAACCGGAGATAGGTCACCAGAGTTGGCAAGCCGCCTGGCCCTTAGCTTCACCCCATTCCCCAAACCCCCAGTCAAGGATGTACCTATACCGCCAAACTCTGCCAGAATCCCATCGCCAGCTTTGCAAGCAAAGGGAGGCAAAGTTTCGGCATCAGCCCCTCCATAAGTTGGAAGCCCTACTGTTGGAATTCTCGCCCCTGATCGTCTTTCAATGCCGAAGAAGATGACCAAAGCCTTGCCACCACTGTTCCAAGTCCAAAAGAGGCTTTGGGTGTGCTCCTGGCCCATTTTAGGTTGGGCAGGCTCTGGTCTAACATAACTAGCTCTGGCAGGCTAGCCTCCTCACCTAGGCCCACTTCCATGGCCATCTCCCGTAGCCCAACTTCAAATAATGCCTAGAAGGAAGACTCGCCTAAGTTGACTTGCCCAAGTTGACCAGCCCTTGAGCTATATCATCTGGTCGAGACGGTAACGAGCACCGGTGAGCAACCTTGCTGGGCTTCTACCAACCATTAGAATCTGGGGGAGAGCCTGGCGAGCTCGGATGCCACCACGGTGAGTCCAACCGAGAAGAGGAAGAGTTTGGCCCAAATGAGTCCGGGTTGGACTCAGCTTTCCCCACCTTCACCAATGCCCTAAGTGCTCGCAGCTGCCGAATCTAGGAGGTAACAATCCAGGGGCCAAGCCTAGGCCGGCCCCCACCTGCCACACCCAAACCAGGTTCTCCATTGCTCTCCACTGCCATTGGGACTAAGGAGATGGGACCCTGACTACCATTTCCATCAACCACGAAGTTCCCTGGTTGGAGAGCACAGTTACTGCTAAGGAGGGATCAACAAGGGGAAACTGTCATGCATCATCGGAGTGATCCACCCAACCACATTGATAACAAATCGTGGGTAGGTTCTCATAAACAAATGGCTACCAAAAAATACCTTTCTTCCCTTTGCCATAGACACTCGGCTTCATTGGCTTCCCGGCATCGATCTCCACCCAAACCCGAGCATACCCTATCTTCCAGAGTAGATAAGTGAAGTTGTCGGTAGCCACTAGCCTCCCTGCCTCCACCACAATGGCTAGGATCAACGAGCTCATCCAGAACTCCATGGGGAGACCAGGTAGACGCAACCAAACCATCGTCTATGTCACCATCTTCACCACTGGAACGAAACCAACCTAACCCTCCATAGCCATCAACAGGCCCACCATAAACCAGGGGTTGCCCCTCAAGGCCGTCGCACAATCACCCTCTGACTAGAATCAGAGGATTTGGTAGTCCTTGACAAGGGTAAAAGTCTTTGGATCATAATCAAGCTTCCCCTTAACTTTCACCTCTTTCACCACCCATTCGATCAGGACCTTTCAACCCAAGCTCCTCGAGAACACTGCCACTTTCTCCCACTGCCGCTAGGAATCCTCCATCACCATCTCCAGGAACTCGAGCACTTTAATAAAGTATCATTGAAGTTCCTCCACTTTCCCTTCCGACATCTTATGAGAGGTCCACTGAGATTGTCTTGATGACCCCTGACAACCTTCGCCCATGATCGAGTTCCCTCTTTGACCTCCGGTGATCCCTGGCCATTGGCACTCATTGATCCACTAGCTTTCTCCATCTCCGGCACCCACCTCCAGCGCTTTCCACTCGTTTAACAAAAAATCACAGAAGAGCATAGAAATCAAAGCAAGCGCTCAACCGAGTGAAACCCAAAATTTTAATTTTAACATAAGGACCTCAAAGAGCAATTGCTTTTGTTACCCCCCAAAAAAAATTGCTTTCACAATTTTAATGGGCACGAAAAGGTTTGTCGGAAGATAGACTTAAGGGTCACAACAAAATGTAATTCGAGTAGTAGTTTGAATGTGGTCACCAAAATACATTCTAGCGACCAAGTAAATTGGATCTACCCTATCAACATGACTAAGAGATATTTTTGCTATTTTTTAAATATTTTACTTTCTAAGTTTCATGAATATATTTGGTCTCGATTGATTTAATAAAATGGGTTTATCCAAAAAAAAGTTATATGTAAATCTAACAAGGATTGGGTCAGTAGTTGCGAGAGAAGTGAGCAGTCTCGATCAACAAAAATCTAGGATCCCAATGGGTTGAGTCAAGTCCATATTATTGAGTTGTTGAGAACAATGAGTATAACATTGACTCATACCCGGCCCAAGTTGAGCTAACCGAAAGCTAGTTGAAGATAACTCAAACACATACAAACCTTCATGATCCAATATCATAGACAGACATGAAGGCCCACTGCCTACTTCAGCTTCACTCAATCCCGAGCCAACCCAATTTGATGTAGATAGGAACTGGTTTGAAAACTTGACATACTGACAGCCAATCTTAACCAAGTAAACTTGATCATTGTGCTCAATAATTCTAGATTACTATGCCAATAAAAGCAAATTCTTTTTGCATCATATGCTATAATTGGTTAGCAAAGCAACTAAACAGCTATGATTGTTGTTACAAAATGATGACTCCTACTCGATGAGAACTAATTTCTAGAATCAGCCCAATAATTAACCTTTTAATCTCAGATTTGCTCTCTCTCTCTCTCTCTCTTACTAATTGATGATGTAGAGAAATTTATGCTCTTTGGTGTTGCAGAACCAAGATTTTGGTGAGCCGAGTAAATCCTAAGCAATGCCATGCAGGAACCTTTGCACCAAAAAGAAAACCAAATCACTTTACAAAAATAAGTAAAAATAAAATCAAATCCTTCTTCAAATACGAGCTAACAAGCAACAAGTCATCCAATGCACCTTGACGTGCAAAAAACAGCTAGCATTTATAAATTTCTCTTGCTGTTTTTGAACGAGTGGACACTCGTGCTTTAGTCACCTGTGTAGCCATTGCTACGTTAAGATCTAACTAATAACCTCATCACACGCTTAAAAATTAAAATTCTTAAAGATTTCCAACTCAGCCTCGATGCATTTGCCTTTCACCGAACTCTCATGGTTTGGTGTGTATCGAGACATTATCTTCCGATATGTGCGTATCGAGTTCCTTGATATCAGCAACATCAAGTTTTAGATTTTGAGAGTAGAGATCTATATGAACAAAGGCAAGTTTATGGTAAGTATGGTCACATCCATCAAGATATTATCTACCGGCTATATTTGCTAAAACTCCTCTACACCCACGGGATCATTTTGTCTATGCTCCTATGAACAAAAAATGGGAAAATTAAGGTAAAAAATTATATGAAGATGATGTTGAAATTTAGCAAGACAGATGTAAGTTCTGAAGTGGTAATTTCAATGACAACGGGTGCTGCATCGATTACAGGCATCCATCATATTCGTCTAATGTTGAGTATTGGCTCGATCAGGGCACTCTTTTTTGCTTTTCTGATCGTAGATTAGAGTACTCAAATCATGGCAATGCTCTATTTTGTAGCATCATGCGGCATATATGCTCGCACGCGGCACCTTCTAAAAAAATGAGAAATTATTAGTCGGACCCGGTCCGCCAGCTCGGTAGTGAACCAGTCCAACCAGAGTGACACCCACAAACACAGCATGGCTTACTCCTTTTCCTTCCAATGTTCATTAATTTGTGGTTGGATTGGTTCACTGCTAAGCTAGTGAATCCGGTCCAACCAATAACTTCTCCCATAAAATAGCATTTTGCGCCCAATTGTCGAAGCCCTCATCAACTGCATCCTTGCCTTCTTGGGCTCGGGCCCAACTTGAGATGTCATCATTATTAACATTTTCAGCACAAAAACCAGATAAGGTACATATTGACCCGACACAAGTCAAAACTAATTTGCTAATCCAGAATTTACATATATTGCCACCAAGATTTCAGATACATGATCCCACTTCTCATAAGCAAGACATGAGGATCTGTTTGGATGCTGGCATGAATTATCTATCCAATGGAACCTTTCCATATAATAGGGGTTGCTACTGGGAATAGCTTTTAACAGTAGGAGAGAAGAATCCTGACATGGGCCACAAGAGATGATAGGATCACTGAAAAATATGGAAATGGACTATGGTAAGTCACCTCGAGAATGTGATCGGATAATCACGATTTTCTTGGATTATCTGTCAGGTAGAATAGAAGCCCACCATACAAGATGCCTGAATACTGGATCTCATTTCTTTCTATTCCCTTCTACTTTTTTGATATGTGTGTTGTCATTGGCCCAAATTCTAACTAGACTCACGCCCATAATACCAAACAGGCCCATTGCTAGCTCCTTCTCAGGCTATCTAACCTGTGCCCATCCAAGCCAATCCTGATCCGATCAAATTACAGCATGCATAGGAAGGAAGCAAGCAAACCGACTGTTGGAAAACATAACAAATTTCGATTAGAGTTCAATCTCGCTCCTATCAAATTACGGAACGCACTTATTAGTATGTCCAGGCAACAAACTAACACGCTCTTACAACATTAATTTTTAAAGGATATTTATTTTAATGAAGAATTAATTGTCTTTGATCGTCACCGAAGCTTTCTCAAAATCCAGCAATCACCAGTTTTATTCTATGCCTTTCTTTGAGAGCAATCACTCTTTAACCGTAGTAGCGTGTTCGACGCCGAAGCGAGAGCTTCCAAACTACATGCTCTAGAAGCGCTGAGGTCCGTGCCCGTGCTGCGCCGCCGCTACGAAATGGAAAGGGTCGTGGAAGGTGGAAAAACGCCAAATCCGCCAAACCCAACCCCTCGCCCGCAGCACCCCCGCCAAATCCAAACAACGCGATTCTTTAATACGTCTCCGGCTAAAATCTATTACGACGATCATAACAAAACCGGTGCTCCAAATTCCCATTTTTTTCTGCTTCGAGGTCAACAGCAAGCCAGTTTAAAAGAACACGAAACCAGCACACAAGAGCAGTCTGTTGAATTAACACCTTGACATGTAAAATTTAAAATTAAAAAAAAAAAGAAGAAATAAAAAAAGATGGCACCTTCCGGGAATTAGAAATATATATATATATATATAAATATACCCGATCTCTGCCTCAGGTGAAGAATGGAAGTAGGGAGGAAGCTTTAGAGGAGGGAAAGAACAAGGCTACAAACTAAAGAGAGCAAACTGAGGAGGAGGATGCGATATACGACATAGATATAGATAGATACCCTCACGAAGTCGAGGAGCGATCCACCACGTCGACGCTGGAGGTGCAGGAGAGAAGGCGTCGAAAGATGAAATCGAGAAGCTTCTTCGCTGCCACGCACCCCTTCTTCTTCTTCTTCTTCTTCTTCTTCTTCTTCCTCTTCATGTCATCCTTGTGACTGATATTTGAGTGGATGCTACCAAAGCTATCGGACCTCTGGTGGAGGAAAGGGCAGATGGCGGTCCTCTCCTTAACTCTGCCCAGGCACCGCTGTGTCTTCTCCGGGAAGCTCTCCTTCTTCGAGAAGGTGTAGCTCCTCAGATACATCTGCCGGCACGAGTAGCTGTCCACCACCCTCGGGCTCGGCCCCGACTTCCTTCTCCCATCGCCGCTCACGTCGTGGCTGTGCTCGCTTCCTTCTCTTCTTCTTCCGGCCACCCACTTCACAAACTCGGCATCGGATTCCGGCCACTTGTAGAGGTTGACATAGGTCGCCCTCACCGGCACACGCGCGTCAACGCAGCCCACGGAAGACTTGCACACGGAGCTCATCCTTCCCCCCCCCCCCCCTCTCCCCCTCTCCGGATTGAGAATTCCTTTTTTTTTCTTTCTATACCTGTCTTGCAGGGAGCATATGAAAAGAGATTAATTGGGTGATGAAAAGGCTTTGGCTGCCAAGAAAGAAAACTAAGCGGAAGAATCGATGACTTAACGTGAAGGAGAACAACGGAGGGAAGTGGTCTCGGTTGATAGATATGGTAATTGTGGGATTTATGGCTTACAAGCGTCCCCGGGTGTGCCCGAATGATGCAGCATCATTAGCAATGAGTGACGCTGCCTGTTAGCTCTCTCCTAATACTGTCCTACAGCCTATAACTGCTTATTAAATGATGGTGTTTGGCCCTTTGGAAAGGTCATGAAACGTTTTTCAATCACACGCCTATATATTTACCGAAAATAATGATCGCACGCCTATACTCCCCTCCAACAAATGATAGCTTATAGTTTCGAGTTTCCGAACCCGTTCGATAGTCCGAAGGAGTTGGGTGACCTCCCACTGGACTGCCGTTCCATAAGTTTGACAGGACGGCCTCAAGGGAAATTAAAGAGGTTAGCGGCACGTCGTACGGGTGGTTGGGAATTAATGATAATAATATGTTACGTATCTGATAGATGACATGTAGAATCAAGTTCAAAGCATAATACGAGCCACAGGTTGAGTCAAGTTAAGGGCGCTTGACAACGGCCAATCAACACGCATACTCAGCGATCTTAGAATCGTAATGATAGCGACTTTACAATGACAAACCAGTACGTATGCCTCAGGGCCCAAGAGTTCATAACCATAGTAAATCCACGTGGATTATCATTATGGTCACCACCGAGAGCGGTGGCAATCGCCATCAACGCATGCTACCACTGCTTTTGGTCCAGAATGTCTCTAATCGATGAGACTCCTTTTAAATGGAGACCACGCAGTTCACGAATGCTAGCTACCAACGAATATCTTCCCTTCTCTATTAAGAGATAATGAAAGACCGGTGTTCAAAGGCGAAAGAAAGAGGAGTGTATCCACCTGGTCCAAGCACTCACGTAAGTTAGATAGATATCAAGGTCGTGGTCCGCAAGGAAGCAGCCAGCCCGGGCCGTCATAATTATGGGACCGCATCATGGGAAGGTCCCTATTACGACCGCACTCCACGCTACAAGTATAGAACATACATTATGGATCACACTATAAAAACTGAAGGCTTTCAGATTATAAAAGGAATACAATAGTTTGCTGACAGTACCATCATCATCTAAGATCATGAAAAAATCCTGAATGCTGAATAAATGATTACGATAAACATACCTGCAACCAAATGCCAAGAATAGCAGAAGAGAGTCTTGAGATATACCACTATCTAGTAGGCAGGGAGACTCCTGACATTTTCCAACAATTTCTGATAGCGCTTGAAGGGTCGAGATGGTTCAGGACATTTTCAACAACAAACAGATATCATCAGCATGCCAGAGCAGAGAGTGCAAAACAAAAGTAACAAGCCGCCTGGACATCACAAAGTATCATGATGTCCGATTGACAAAGTCAATTCTTAACAATATTCTACATATCATGGCAGATAGCAAACATCTTGAGCGTCCGATCACATTAGCAACAGTGATTTTCTATGGTCCCGCCAAAGAACTCGATTCCTATAAGAACCTAAAAAATGCAAGCAACTTAACCATTCCAAAATATTCTAACTCTTTGGTTGACCGCAAGTTCTTCACAATTACTTCAAAATTTGGTTGTTTTACTGCAGAAAAGAAAGATCATGGCCAACATGGAAAGCAGACGAGCACATCAGAAATTAGAAAATCCAAAACATCCGGATGGAGTCAATTTATTTCAAGGCAAACCAAATCAAGGTGCAGAAGTGCCTAAATTTAGCCCAACCATGAAATTGTAATTGAAAGAAGCTCGAGGTACTTGTACCCAGTGATAACCAATGTCAGCTGTGAAATTCTGATTGAATAAGGTAAGTTAGAAGTAATTGGCGCCAGAGCCAACCGATTCTGAGTATTTTAATCAACTTAGTCAGATGGGGTTAAATGCTTCATGGGCTTCCAATCTAGTGTTAAGCTTGCAAGTGGGAGCAGTAATGTACAAGACAAATATCAGCTCATCCTCCTTGTACATATCCTTCTAAACTTCTTTGGTGCTTATTGTCTGCTAAAAAGAAATGCTTCAACAAAAACAGCTCACAGTTCATTACCTCTACAATATGCTGCTTGCTTTGGACATTTTCATAAAGAAAACATTGCGCTGGCAAATACCAGTTGCGGATGAATTTGCCTTCCAATAAACAAAGCCTACATGTAAAAGGAAAGCCGTGAAAATTAGTGAAGAAATAACTGAAACAAGATGAGATATTGCCCAGCAAAAAAAAAAATTCATAGACCAACCACCTGCTTTGGCCACCCAAACAGCAAATAATTTGGCCAAGCTGGATATTCAAACTAGCACAAGATCAAAGTCAGCATTTACCTTCTAAGAGTCCATTTTTTCTTAATGTGCTTTCATTGCTGATTCTCGTACAACCAGCAAAGGTTATAAGGCTATTCTTGACTTGCAGGCCCATCAACAACTTCAGATGCAAGATTCCTCTTGATCTCCAGTCGGTCCAAGCAGAAGCTTATGAATAGCCAGATATGATTGTGACAACAATATACAATGCAGATGTTGATTGATTGTTCAATATTCATTCAGGTCTCATCCCATATAAGCTCATATGTAGATGTGTCAGTTTGTGAGGAGACTTTGCGGCAACCAATGGAAGTCAACTGAAGGACATTTGTCATCCATTTATCCTATCAAGTGAATTCAGAGTAGTTGCATATACTGCCTGTCTTCATATTCATCTGTAATGAATTTTGACCAAATAAACATCAATTTCCTCACAAAGTAAAAAAATATCATCCTTTGGCCCTCTCTGATCTTTCTTCTGATCAGTGACATTTTCAGATGGACATTCCATAAGTATGCAAGCCCTCAATAAAAATGAAGGAACTTTGGGCGGATCATAAAATGGAGTATTGACAGCAAATTTTCTCACTTCACCCCTGCCAGTAACTTGACACAGGTCCAGAAAGACATACTGGACAGATAGACCAACAGCCATTCGGACCCACAACCTGTCACTGTTAGAAATGTTGTGCACCGTTATCTGGAATGTGATGCCCACAGGCAATCCTGAAACAAAGGGCAGAGGATTCTCAGAATCATTACCAAAAACTTGCAGTTCTGCTTTTATGCATCTAAATCTTCCAGCGAATGCCACCTGTTCAAGGTTGAAGAGCTCAAGTAACTTATAAATAGGAGAAGGCTGAGAAGTTTCACCTGTTCCCCCTTTAGCACATGACCTCAATAGCTCTTTGGCAAACTCAGAAAGTTTAGAAGATCCTTCTACACAAAGAAATTCTGCACGAGAAATTATAGCTTGCAGCTTCTTCAGCATGAAGTTGGAACAGGCTCCAACCTCACAGAGTCTAAATGCAAAACCAAGCAAGGTTAACTCTATAATATGGCATTCCACTTCTCTAGACAACCCTGGGAAGCCATATCTCATTCTTCGGAGTGACATATTTAATTTTTCAAGTAAGAACTCTAAAGTCATCATACCAACGGTATGTGACTTTTTTGGTTGCAGTTTCTCCCACATTTCAGCAATCAGCTGGATTATCTGAACATACTGCAATGCAAATTCCAATAATGCACAAGGAGATCCAGTAACGTTCCAGGCAATCATTTCCAGTTCCTCCTTGCAAGTTCTACATGCAACAAATATTAGAGCACAAATAAGTCTACAAGAAATATGGTTAAGAGATTATTTTTATAAAAAAGACTGATGTTAGATACATGGTAAATAAATATTATGAGACCTTAATGTCCTTCGCACTTCATATGTGCAATGTGACTTTATCAAAGGCCAAGTTTCCACTACTTTTTCCAAAATAGACTGTATGGATTGCAATGATTCTTCATCTGTCTGCTCCACATCTTTTTGAGAATGTTCGAGATCTGTTGCTATCTCATTCACGCTCAGCATATTTTCCTTAAGTTTCACTTCTGATATTACATTGTGCAAGGGCCAAGAGTGGCATATTTCATCAGCCACTTCCAACTTCAGTGTTGTGTCTGAAAAAGGTATTTCACTGTGATGGCACAAATAGGCCATGAGTGAATCTCGGTTTATAGCATTTCCGAGAGAGCAACTGATCCTTTGAGCTAAACAAACTGCATAAGAAAATATTGCCACTGGTATATTACAAGTAAGATGCTCATTCAAGATGGATGATGAGATAAACAACACTACTATTGCTGCCACGCGTGGACTGTCCAAGCTCAGCTCTCCACAGGATGGTACTATCTGCAAAAGGTCAAAGGCACAAAGGTTGCAAATTTCACAAACGACAATGCCAAATTGGGAAGTTCATCGGACAATAATATTCCGAGAAACTGATACGATTGTAATTACACGGCATTATATGAAGATCCCACAAAATCTTTTAAGAGTTTCATTACTTATGATCAACAATCAACAAGCAGAAGCAGAGAGACATTCACCCAAATATGGCATTATGAGTTGAAACCATAATAACCTTACATAACACACACTTAGCCCACACCATATGGCAATGATAGCTATGATCAACAGCATAGGACCCACCATAGAAGATCTGGTTCTTTGAATCCTGACTTATTAAGTGTAACTTTATAAGCTCAATAGTTGATATCTGTTGCTTAGTGGTTCACGTCTACAGTCACAGTCACTCCTTGATAAGTAAATACTAGATCATGACTAGAAATTCCTCATACATCACATCAAATAACAAATTGCACTATAAAATAATGACTAATATTTTATTAACACATAATATTTTACTCTTAAGAAATAATCATTTCGTTATTGAGTAAATCTGCTGAAACCACCATACTGAAAGGGGGGACAGATATGCACCAAACATGAGCTCAATTTATAAATTAACTGCTTAAGTCATGATCTCATAATAGAAGATAGTTGCAATTACCTTGAAAAAATATGCACAAATTTAGCAAAACTGATGCACTTTCCTCTTGACTCACAACTAATGATTATTCCTCTAATTGAAGAAAATAGTAGTCCATGGTGTTCGAACCCTACCACTAACAAAGTCGATGAACTTGCATGTAAAAGGACGAGAGGAGTTAAAATTCGTGTAGGATGTGTTCCACAATTTGGAATTTGAATTCCACCTTCCACCACCAATGGAACTGTCCTGCAACTTTCCAATTTTAATAAAGTTTCTACCTATACCAATCAGAACAAAAGTACCTAAATATATTCCAAGGACCCAATGAGAAGGTTTCATGGTCAGCTACAAAAAGAAAAATATATACAACACCTATCTATTCTAAAATTATACATATTTTCTAATCATATATTCTAAAATTGTATATATTGTTGCTAACTATAAAAATAAAAGAGACAATGTTGTACCTCTTGTGCAAATTCTTTTTCTAACTTGGCGAAGAAATTTCCATGGCTCTTACCAATAAACCACAAGACACAGAAAATATCTTCTTCTTCCTGAAATAGAAGGGAAGGAACACGAATAAGAAATAAAGAAAGAAACATTTGGGGCAATTTTAGAAGTCAAAAGTTCTATGCATTATAAAAAAATATGAAAACCTTTGTAGAATGTGGAGAGAAAGAGAGTTGTAGCAGATAGTTAAGAAATTATTCCTGGGACAACCAAGGAAGCCTTCTTTGGTAATTTCCATTAAAATCCTCTTCATTAGGAATAAGAATAAACTTAACCATTATAAATGTAAGCAACATCACAAAACTATTTTCTGGTTGAGATTAAAGGGAAGTCACAAACAGAATATTAATTTGTAAATCAAAGATATGTATCCGATTATAATTCTCATAAGCTAGCCTCATTATCAAATATCAGAAATTTATAAACAGATAAAAAGTAAATGAAGTAATAAATTCTGACATGTATTCCTAACTGTAACAAGAACATTGATGTTGCACTTTCCTAACAAAAAAAAAAGATGTTGCACAGATGGTAGCACAAATGACAAGATAGCATCAGCTCATAGATGTTATGTCATATCAAAGAAGAAGAAGACGACACCGATGGTTCTCTTTCACAATAGTCCATCTATCTCCATCAAGTAAATGTATCATAAAGAAAGAAATTCCTGAAAGTGACTACCATCGAGAATATTCTGGATGGTGCTTCACATTTTCAATGGTACATCATTACTAAAACACAGGCTTTTTCTGACACGTCATGAGTCATACAATGTGTTTGACAAGAACATCAAACATGAACTAAAGGTTGCATGCCCAAAATAATCGAGAGTCTATCAAAGAGAAAAGCAGAATAGAATTCTGGACATCACGACTTCTTGTTTGACTCTCTTTTCTTTTCTTCCTTTTTTCTTTCACCCAAGAGAGGGGGGGGGGGGGTGTAGAGGCAAATACAAAAATTACAGCAGCAGTTCCTCTCCGTACAATGAAACAAAAATTAAGTCTCACTTTGAACAATTACAGAAAAAGTCATGAAATCTTCATGTAGTTTGATGTCAAATACAAATAACAGGTACTATGGAAAGAACGATAAGAATTTAACCAAAAGCAGAAGCTGCCAAAAATCAAACTACACCACTGTTTAAAGAATAGCATAAAATAGGCTACAAAATAAAGCCAGGTAATCAAACCTCTGGATATGTCTCCAAGTTTGTGATGAGACAATCGATTGTGGACCTAAAAGTCTTGATATCAGGCAGCATCATTAGCTGGAGCACCTTCCTTGCTGCACGTCTTATTAAGGCACTAATATCAGCTAACAAACCAAGAAACTGCAAATACAACAGAGTTTTGCACAGTGAACATTAACCTATATAAGATGAGAACGATAGGGCAGAAAAAATATTTCATGCAAACACGCAATCAAGATTCATCATATTATATTGTTATGATTGCAAATGTGGAGTCCAAACAGTGAAACTAGTTTGAGATAGTCCCAATGTCCAAAACAAATAGAAAAGGACACAAAGAAGATATATTAATGAAAGAAAGCTTGCACCTTAAAGCAGTCATCGAAGCAAGCTATAGTGGTAAAGCACAGACCCAAACTAAAATAGATGCTACCTACCAAGATACACTTCTAAAAGTTAAAACTCCCCTGAAGTAAAATCTCCGGATCAGACCTCCTCTACAAGCAGGGCATCTAACCACTAAGCTAAGCCTGATTTGGTCAAGTTCATCCATCTTCTTCAACAGTCAAACTCTTCGTGAAAAGGAGAGTAGTGGAAATGACGTATAACATGGCTATTATCCTACCATTTTAAATTTTAATTTAATGTGGCTGCTAACAAGGACAAATTAGCCAACCTGTTTTTCATTAATGGCTGGATCAACAATGATTGCATTAGTTAGAAAAATAAGACAACCTATACAGTTTAGCAATTTATCAGAAGCTTGATCCCCTAGCACTGTTTGTTTCCAAAAAACAGCTAATATGTAGGAAATACTCTCATCACATAATATAAAGTACCATTAAAGCAAATAATAGATGCTTGATACATTTCATTTTCTAAAACACACTTTGATGTTCCCAATTAAAGGAAGAGCTTCCTACAATAGCCTGATTCTCCTAGAATCTAGGTTGTATTCTTATATCTCAAATAACCATAAGAAAAGAGTTTGATAACAAGGAATAACTTTAGTTAATCAATATAATAAGGTTTTCCTCAATATCTTTCGTTTCCCAGCAGAATGCTAAAGGTGTTCTGAAATCATCCACAGATAGCAATTTGTAACAAGAACAAACATCATGAAACAATGCAGGGAAGGCTATCAGAAACGTACCACTGCTTAACATTAAAGAACTGTTTCATGGTCTACAAATTCAGAATAATTTTTCAAGATACTGCATGAGTTTTTATAGTTCACAATTAGAAGTAATAGACTAAAGAACATTAAATAATAGTAACGAGACTTAGCAATAAAAGTGACATAACAGAACGAAAAGGTAGCTCAAACTTAACATCCTTAATGCTTAAAGTTGACCTGACAAAGATACTGGCTCTAATATTCACAGATGACTTATGGCAAATGCATACCATGTCCATGTGTTTTTCCTGTACCATCAGACGATCATGTGTTGCCATATGAAATAGTGTCTGCAAAGTCTGCAACCTAACAGCCTCTGCATCATCATTCAACATGTCCATTAATAAGTTCAAAGCATTGTCAGCAAACTGGAAACAAAACGTTGCGAGCAACCCCAAGGATTTACAGGCAATTGTTCGTACCTAGAGTACAAAAAAATAGTTAGCAAGATGCAGCTTTTCATATGAAAACCCCCAAACGAATGGACAATCATAAAAATGTCACTTGTCATGGTTGTCAGGAAAACCAAAAGGATTTTTTTCTTTTTTGGACATCATAGACTCCACCATTACCTCATAGAATTCATCCTCAATCCCATGCATGAATGCACCAGCTGCTGATAATGAAAATTTAGATTCATTTACAGAGCATTTAGTAATAGTTTTGCTTCCACTTCTATTCCCCAAAACTTTCTTAGAAAGGGACTGTAACAGAACATTCTCAGCTACCAATTGTACTTTTCCAAGGGCCAGAAAAGCTTCGATTCTAACTTTCACGCTCATATCTCTTGCCATTGAACAAAGCTGAAAGAAGAAAAGTTATAAACAAACACAAAAAATAACATCTATTAGATGACCACCTTCTAATCTACAAAAATTAAAAATATGATATTTAATGTAGAGTGCAAACTACAAATCAATCTGTAAGCATACAACAGCATAAGGTTGTGTGAGAGGAAATCAGCAGCAGAGTCAACATTTTTCACTCTGATATGAACTCATAAGACAAGATGGAATACATCTTGGTAATGAATGAGAAAAACAAATATAAAGGATAGACAAGTCAGACATCTTTTTTTTCTACATGTTAGGAAAAACAAAAATATCATGTACAAAAAGCCCAATTTTTCAGCACATCATCGTCTGTAAAAATGATCATCATACATCAGACAAGCACAGGAAGCAAAATAAAAAGAAAATTGCCACATTTAAAAAAGTCCTTATAAACTAATGCCCGCCAAACCTTAAGGGCTAATTCAATGAGTCAAATTTTAATGTTCCAACTTGGAAGTAAACATGCTTAGATCGTCTTGACTTAAGGAGCTCTACTTGCTTAGTCACATGATTGATGAGTTCGTATCTTCCTATATGTGCGAGTGCGTGACAACTATCATATTCTCTCGTATAGATAGGACTGGAACTGGGCCGACCTAGGCCATGCCGGTACTCAAGCCCAACATGAAATTATTTTTTAAGCTTTAGGATGGGCTTAAGCCTGAGGTTTTTTTTAAAAAAGCAGGCCCAAACACAAATCTGACTTCGGACTTGCCCTAGGCTTAGGCCTGGGCCAAACCACATACCTACCTGAGTCTAGCTCGAAATGTATATGGGCTCTGATTTTGAACCCAAACACAATCTAGAACTAGTTGGGCCTAGCCTGCAGCCCATCCCAATGGCTTGCAAGCCAGCCCAAGCCCACTTCCAGCCCTACATATAAATAACAAATGTAATTGTCTAGTCTTAGGATATATTTTTGTTGGAACTATATCCGGCCATAACCTACTTCCCTAGGCATCATGACTGCTATCTCATTCTCAAATATGATTTAGACATAATGTGGCAGACTATACCTCTTTTTATGGTACATTGCAGATTGGTTAGAAAAAAATGGCTTCTCTGAGTGGTTCAGATTTTTTTTTTTTCAACTTCATAACCAAGAACAAGAAAACCATCTTTCATCTCAAGATTGTAAAAGAGAAAAATTTTGAAGGGTCAGATCCTTGTCAAATCACTATATTGGCATCCACCAAGTAAGATTATTGACTCCACTAATTGATCTTGATGATAAGCAAAACAGTCAAGTATAATTTGAGGACTAATGATTTGCTTTAAGTGTGTTTTCACTGAAAGGATGCTCACAAAATTTGAAGAAGCCCAATTGTGTTGAAGAACCAAGTTTGAATTGAATGATTGCACAAAACAAGACTTGGACACTCAAAAAAATAGTTGAATGGATGACTAAGTCAAATGGAAACATGTTCCAGCACAAGTTCAGCAATTTCTGCACTTTTTCACTGATGTGTCGACTCAAGGTGTCGACACATGATATGATGTGTCGACACATGAAGAAGATGTGTCGACACATGAAGAAGATGTGTCGACTCAAGGTGTCAACATATGGATCAACACATCGCCTGAGACTTTCAAGCCACAGAACTTGCAGAAGTTGAAGGAACAGTTGATGTGTCGACACATGGATGCAATGTGTCGATTCAATGTATCGACTCAACTGAAAATGTGTCGACTCAGCTGATTTTTCCAGAGAATTCGAATGGAACACTTTGAACTTGTGTCGACTCAAAAAGAACATGTGTCGACCTAATGTGTCGACACATGAAGAGGAAGTGTCGATACATGAAGTTCTGACAACAGTAACGGCTAGTTTTTTCAAGCACGGAACTCGTCCAAATGCCCTCCAACGGCTAGTTTTTCAAGTATAACTGCTAGATTTCGGTTTTGGGGGCTTGGAAAGGTATTTAAAGACTCCAAATCAAATCAAGACAACAACTATTCAACTATTCAAGTATTGAATATTCAAAAAGAATTTAGAGAGAAAAGAAGAGAGAAGAGCCTTAACTACTATTCATTCAAAGCTCAACCACTCTCAAGCAAAAGGAAGCCTTCCAAGCATTCAAAGCCATCAAGAGCATTGAAGATCATTCAATCTTGGACATTCAAAAGGCTTCAACAAGAGCAAAGCAACGCCACCTCGAGCTACATCGACTTATTTGCTTTATTATTGAAAGCTTACATTGGTTCTTTATTTTTCCATCTTATATCTTGTAAAGGTTATTAGTTAGCCTATTGAAAAACCAAGTGAGGTTATTGGTAAGCCTTGAAAACCAATTAGGTTGGTGGTTAGCCCGCAAAACCACTAAGATTCTTGGTTAGCCTGGAAAACCAAGGGAGGTTTGTGGTTAGCCTTGTGAAAACCAATTAGGTTCTTGGTTAGCCCGTAAAACCAAGTGAGGTTGTGACTTGTAAGCCTTGTAAAACAAGTCGGGTTTTGATTAGTGAGCCCGGAAAACTAATCGGCTGTAATCATTGGATTATAGTGATTTTCCAAAGGGATCTTGGAGAGTGGATGTAGATACATTGTTGGCACCGAACCACTATAGATTGTTATATTTGTGATTGCTTGTTCTCTCCCTCCTTGCTCTTTACATTTTGCTTATTGCTTTTAATTTCCGCTGCACTATTACTTTAGAGCATTGCACTTAAATCACAGTACCTTGTTAAATTGAATTGCATATCTTGTCTCGTATAGTTTGTAATTTGTATTATTAAACTTAGCTTTAAATTTTTAGAGATCCAATTCACCCCCCCTCTTGGGTTGCTCTCTGGGCGACAAGTGGTATTAGAGCCTTATTCTCAGTATATAGGCTTTACCGCCTTGAGTAAAGATCTATGGCAACCCCGATTGGTACTAGTGTAGTTGAGGGACAAGCCTCAAATAGACCTCCATTTTTTAATAGAACAAATTATACTTATTGGAAAACTAGGATGAGAATTTATATGCATTCTATAGATTATAATTTGTGGAAAGTTGTTGACAAGGGTCCACATATTCCTTCGATGGTGGTTAATGGTGTTTCCATCCCAAAACTTGAAGAGGATTGGGATGAAAATGACATTAAACAATCCGAGATCAATGCTAAGGCAATGAATCTTTTGTATTGTGCATTAGATCCTAGTGAATTTAATAGGATATCTGTTGTCGCCCGATTCGCCATTGCCCGTAGCTACTGATGGCGTCGGGTGTTCCGCGTCCGCCCGCGGGAGATGCCTCCGGTGCCCCGGGATTTACAAGAAAGCCAACGTCAGTGACCCGGGCCGGGGATTCCGGCGGGGGCACTCCGATCTTGTGAATGGCGGCCGTGGGCATTAATGGCTACGTGGCGGGTGCTGTCGTACGGTCCTCGGGGGGCACGCCATCGTTTTTTGAAGGGAGGTGCTGCTTCCTTGGCGGTTGGTGCTTCGATTCATGCTGGGAGCCGAGTTGGGAAGATGGGGCCTGCTTGTAGCGGACCTGCCTCGCGGCGGCTCGACTGTGCAGAGGAGGGCCAAGCTCGGTACCGGACCGGTGGGGCCCAGCGTTGAACGAGCTCGGGCTGACAAAGGTGCGCCCAGCCCAGGGAACCCGGCCTCGAAGGGGCTCCGCATGGTGGAGGCTTAAGCTCAACTCCAGGCTACGAGGCCCAACCTCAAGCTCGAAAGGTATGGCTCTGATGGGATTTGAGCTCGGCTCCGACCTAGGCGTCCCGACCTGGCGGAGGACGAAGCCCGGCTTCGACGGGCGGCCCCGTTGACATCAGGGAGCTCTGCTTAGCGAAGGGGCCCATGAAGGGAATCCAGCGCGGCGTCCGATAAGGGCTCCACGTCAGGATCCTTGGCCACCTCAGCAATCCGGTCACATCAATATCTACATGCATGTCCGCCAAAGAAATATGGGACATACTTGAAGTTATCCATGAGGGTACCGATCAAGTGAAGAACACTAAGGTCAATATGTTAGTGCACACAAATGAGATATTCCGAATGGAACCAAATGAATCTATCACTGATATATATACACGTTTTACAAATATTGTAAATGCAATTAGAAGTCTTGGTAAAGTCATATCTAATGCTGATCTTGTGAATAAAATTCTTAGATCACTACCGACGTCGTAGGATCCAAAGGTGACCGCAATTCAAGAGACAAAGGATGTAGACAAGCTTCCACTTGAGCAGCTAGTAGGATCGTTCATGACCTATGAGCTCAACTTGAAACAGAAATCAATGGACTTGGATAAAAAGAAGAAGGGGATCGCTTTTAAATCAAATGTTCAAGAAGAATCCTCGATTGATGAGTCCGATGATGATGAAGTAAAAGGCGAAGAAGCCCTCCTTGCCCGAAAATTTAGAAGATTTATGAAGAAAAGGAAGTTTCCTTACAAGAAGAAATTTCAATCCAAGGAAAAGGGAAAGGAAAAAGAAAAAGAGAAAGAAAAGAAAAAGGATAAGGAAGTACCTATATGCTTCGAGTGCAAGAAGCCCGGACACTATAAATTTGATTGTCCTCTCCTAAAGAAATCAAAGAAGAAACTAAGGAAAAAAGCCATGATGGCCACGTGGAGTGATAGCGAAGACTCCAGTTCAGAAAAAGAGCAGACTAAAATTGCAAATTTCAGCTTCATGGCACATCAGGACAATGAAGAAGTATGTTCCGACTCTGAAGTTGATTTTACTTTTGATGAACTTAAAAATACTTTCGAAGAGCTTATGCATGATTATAAGTTAATATTATCTGAAAATAAAAAATTAAAAAAACATGCTAATAGTTTCTCATTATAAAACAATTCTTTACTTAATGATGTTAGTTCTTTGAAAACTAAACTAGATGTTTTGGAAAAGAAAAATAACGCTTTAGCTATGGAAAATAAAATTTTGAAAAGGCCTAAACATGTTGTTTCTAACAATGAGCTTTTAAAGAAAAACAAGGATTTAGAACTTGAAAATGCTAAATACAAAAATGAACTTGAGAATATCAAACCTTTTGTTGATAAGTTCACTTATAGTTCAAAAAAGTTGAATTTACTTTTAAATAATCAAAGAGCAATTTTTAACAAGGCAGGTTCAGGATATAAACCTCAAAAGCAACAAAAGTATTTCAAAAACTTTTTTGTTCCTGCATCATCCAGTATTACATGTTTTACTTGTAGAAAATTAGGTCATAAATCATATCAATGTAATTTCAGAAAAATCATGTCTTTTGGTAAAGTATGGGTTCCAAAAGGAACCATTTCGAATGCTAACCCGAAAGGACCAAAATTAGCTTGGGTACCTAAAAACAAAGCTTGATCTTGTTGCAGATGTGTCTTGCAACCAAGGAAAACAAGCGAATTTGGTATCTTGATAGTGGTTGCTCAAGGCACTTCACCGGAGATGTGAAGCAATTCACTTCTCTTGAAGCTTTGAATGGAGGGAGTGTGACCTTTGATGATAATGGTAAAGGTAAAATCATTGGAATTGGTAAGATTCACATAACTCCTAATAGTATCAATAATGTACTTTTAGTAGATGGTTTAAAGCATAATCTCTTAAGTATTAACCAGTTTTGTGACAAAGATTTTCAAGTAGTTTTCAAATTATCATATTGCATGATTTCTAGTCCAGATTTAAATGGGGTACAATTCATTGAAAAAAGGCATGGAAAAAATTTATCTAGTAGATTTTGATGATCTATCTTTGCCTAATGGAGAATGCCTTGTTGCAATGAATTATACCAAGGAAGAGACTAGTTGGTTATGGCATAGAAGGTTAGGGCATGCTAGTATGTACCTTATTTCAAAACTTTGCAAAAAGAATTTAGTTAGAGATTTACCTGAAATCAGTTTTGAAAAAGATAGAATTTGCCAAGCATGTCAATTTGAAAAACAAGTCAAAACTTCTTTTAAACCAAAAAGATTTGTAACTACTAGTAGACTACTTGAACTACTCCATATGGATCTCTTTGGACCAACTAGAACATCAAGTCTAGGAGGTAAGGGATATAGATTAGTTATTGTGGATGATTTTTCGAGATTTACTTGGATTTTCTTTTTAGCACAAAAAGATGAATCATTTTCTGTATTCATAAAGTTTTATAGAAAAGTTTCAAACGAAAAAGGTGTTTTAGTCGTTTGTATTCGTAGTGATCATGGAACTGAATTTGAAAATCAAGATTTCGAAAATTTTTGTAATGAAAAAGATAGAACACAATTTCTTTGCACCTAGGACACCTCAGCAGAATGGGGTAGTAGAAAGGAAAAATCGCACTTTAGAAGAAATGGCACGCACTATGCTTTGTGAAAACGATTTGCCAAGGTATTTTTGGGCTGAAGCTATAAATACAGCCTGTTATGTTTTGAATCGAGTTTTGATTCGCCCTATTTTAAAGAAAACTCCATATGAGCTTTGGAATCAAAGAAAACCAACTTTGAAATATTTTCGAGTTTTTGGTTGTAAATATTTTATTTTGAACAATGGAAAAGATCATCTAGGGAAGTTTGATGCCAAGTCTAATGAAGATATCTTCTTAGGATACTCTACATCAAGCAGGGCATACAAAGTATTTAACAAACGGACTTTAGTTGTAGAAGAGTCAGTACAAGTTGTATTTGAAGAATCTACTAACAAATCCTCAAGAAAAGAGGATACATCTGATGAATGTGCAGGTGCTGGCAAACTTCAGAAGCTGATAATGGATAATCAAGCTCAACCAAATGAAGAAAATCAAGACAAGGATGAGAAAGAAGATGACACTCCAATGCATCAAGATCTATCTAAGGAGTGGAGGTATGCTCATGGACATCCTAAGGAATTAATCTTGGGTGATCCATCTAAAGGGGTAAGAACTCAAGCTTCTATTAGAAATGAATGTGACTATATTGCTTTTGTATCTCAAGTAGAATCTAAATGTTTTGAAGAAGCTGAAAAAGACTCTAATTGGATCAATGCTATGCAAGAAGAACTAATACAATTTGACAGAAATAATGTTTGGACACTTGTAGAAATGCCATATAATGTTTCAATTATTGGCACTAAATGGATATTTAGGAATAAATTAGATAAAAATGGTATTGTCATTAAAAATAAAGCTAGACTAGTTGCTAAAGGCTACAATTAAGAGGAAGGGATTGATTTTGATGAAACTTTTGCTCCTGTTGCTAGACTTGAAGCAATTAGACTATTGTTAGCATTTGCCTGCTTTATGAATTTCAAATTATTTTAAATGAATGTTAAGAGTGCTTTCTTAAATGATTTTATAAATGAAAAGGTCTTTGTTGAACAACCACCTGATTTTGAAAATCATGCACATCCTGATCATATTTTCAAATTACACAAAGCACTTTATGGTTGGAAGCAAGCACCTAGAGCATGGTATGAAAGGTTAAGCAAATTTCTTATTGAAAATGAATTTTCTAGAGGAAATGTTGACAAAACACTATTTTTGAAAAGGAAAGATAATGATTTATTAGTAATACAAATATATGTTGATGACATCATTTTCGATGCTACTAATGAAATTCTTTGTCAAGAGTTTGCTAAGCTTATGTAGGGTGAGTTCGAGATGAGTATGATGGGTGAACTAAACTTCTTTCTCGGACTCCAGATCAAGCAAACTTCAGATGGTATCTTCATCAACCAAGCTAAGTACACAAGAGAAATTATCAAAAAGTTTAGAAAGGAGACTACTAAGCCAATAAGTACGCCTATGAGCCCCTCATGTAAACTAAATAAAGATAAAAATGGTAAATCTGTAGATCAGAAATTATACAGAGGCATGATAGGCTCTTTACTGTATATGACTGCTAGTAGACCAGATATTATGTTCAGTGTTTGCATGTGTGCTAGATATCAATCTGAACCTAAGGAATCACATCTTATGACTGTTAAGCGCATTATTAGATATCTATCTGATACTATCAGTATTGGTTTGTGGTATGCTAGAAATTCTTCTGCTGAATTGATTGGATATTCTGATGCAGACTTTGCTGGTTGTAGATTAGATAGAAAGAGAACTAGTGGAACTTGCCAATTTCTTGGAATTAACTTAATCACATGGTTTAGCAAGAAACAAACTTCAGTTGCACTATCCACAGCTGAGGCTAAATATATTGCAGCAGGAAGTTGTACTCAAATCTTGTGGATTAAGCAACAACTTAAAGACTTTGGAATCAAGTTGGCTAGAACTCCTATTAAATGTGATAATACCAGTGCTATTTGCTTGACTAAAAATCCTGTTCAACACTCTATGAGCAAGCACAAGCACATTGAAATTAGGCATTACTTTATTAGAGATCATGTAGAAAATAATGATATTTTGCTTGAATTTATATGCACTGAATTTCAATTAGCTGATATTTTAACTAAACCTCTCTTGGAAGATCGTTTCTGTATGATTAGAAGAGAGCTCGGGATCATCAATCCATTTGATTAAATCTTTCCTCCCGATTTGACTCAAACTAGATCAATTTAACCTTATCTATGATATATCATGATTGATCATTACTGATTTGACTCCAAATACATGTTACTTCAATTGATTTTGATCATTTAGTGAAATTCCAATTTTTCAATTTTTAAGTCGATGTGTCGACACATGCATGTGTCGACACCAAAATGTGTCGACATATGCGTGAGTCGACACATGCCCAACGGCAAACTGAGATTTTAAGGGTTTCCGAACTGTTTTTCCCCCAAATTTCATTCTCCTCCGAGCCGACACTTCGATTCCAGGTTTCCATCATGTTCATCCTCTCATTTCCTTGCTTTTACCCACCGTTTTCTCAGATTTGAAGGTTCGGTGGTCATTTTTTTGTTGGATTTCCTCCTAGGTTTTAGCTCCTAAACCCTAGAAACTCCTTATTTCCACCAAAAACCTTGTCAAATCTTTGTTTGTTGACAATGGGTCCTCGCAAACAAGTCGTTCGCCGACCGTGTCAGTCATAGTATGAAAAATAGTGGAGAACGAAGGCCCGACACGAGTCTAGAGCTTCAGATCCGCCTGCACGACCGTTGTTTACTCCTAGCCGGATGAGCTCCAAGACAGTGGTTGGAGGACGCCGAGTGGACTTCTCTTTCTTAGACCAGCAGCATTTCAGGATTGGAGATTGGATTAGACATGCTGGTTTGTCCTCCTTCTGTTCGCTCAGTGAGAGATATTATCCCGGGTTGTTGAGAGAGTTCTACGGATCACTTGCCCGCAGATCAGATGGCTGGATTGCTCGGGTTAGAGGACGGGATATTCCCATTTCAGCAGAGATTCTGAGCAGATTATGGGATATACCCATGACTGGATCAGTTATTGACAGTCTGTTGGACAGAGTTAATGGCCTCCGGTGTATTTTTGAGTCCAATATCTTACCAGAGGGAGCCACTGTTCCTGCATCGAGACTATCTGCAGAGATGAGACTGCTACATCATATTGTCGCCCGGATTCTTTTGCCGAAGACCGGTCATTTCGACTACATTGCCGAGCGAGAGTTGCTGGTGATGGCCACACTGATTCAGCGGATGCCGATTTGTCTTCCTGTTCGTCGTTTCGACTACATTGCCGAGCGAGAGTTGCTGGTGATGGCCACACTGATTCAGCGGACGCCGATTTATCTTCCTGTTCTGATGATTCATCAGATTACTGAGACGGCGTCTAGTCAGCGGCTCTGCTTGCCGTATGGCATGGGATTGACTGTACTGTTTCGGGAGTATAGAGTCAGCTTCCAGGATGAGCCTTATCGTACTTTGATCCATACCGATGTATATGACATCAGGTCGTTGCATCGCATGGGTTATCATTTAGTCCGAGGCCAGTGGATATGGAGGACATCATGACAGGCCGAGGATAAAGCTAACATTGATGAAGATACAGCAGAGGATGAGCGGATTCTTTCAGGTGAGGCTGGACCGAGCGAGACAGCCTGAGACGGCAGCACAGCCAGCTCAGCCTGATCCTTCTACATCTGCCCAGCCACAGCCAGCGCAGACGAAGACTACTGGTGTTTCAGATACTTTAGAGGATAGAGTCAGACGCATAGAGATCGATGTTTTCATCATGAGGCAGCGTCGAGACGTCTTTATTGTTGAGACGAGACGGAGCCACATTAGTCTTAGTGATGGTATTTCGGCTATTCTCTCAGCACTGTCCAGATCTTCGATGAGTGCTCCTGCTGCAGACAGTTCCTGCTTCTGTTGATGTTCCTACTTCAACACCAGCTGATGACATTGCTGATATCGATACTGGTGTTGAGACTACTGTAGGAGATGGAGGTGGAGACACAGCTGTTGGAGATGTTGATGATGAGGAGACTGACTCGGACCATTTCGACATTGCCGATCTTACGTCAGAGCCAGTTGTGGAGGTGACGGATGACGTGCCTGCGAGCCCAGTTGACCCATCCTTCTCACCTGCTCCGATACCTGATCCATCCTCTCCTACCATATCGGTTGATCACACTCCAGTTCCAGTTCCTTTTCCTATTCTTAGTCCTGTTGTTGATTTACCTGTTGTTGACCTACCCAACATTGATATTTCATTCATTGATTCTCCTGACATTCAGACACCTATCATCGAGACCCCCACACTTGATACACATATTGTAGATACATCGATACCTTCCACAGCTGATACTGTTGTTCTTGATACGCCTGTATCATCAACTGTTATCCTACCCTTCATACATCCTCATTGATTCGAGAGCTTGGATTTTATACACCCGGCTTTCAGCATCTCGATTCAGGCCCTACTTTTGATCGTACTCCTGCTCCAGCTGTTGCTGAGATGATTCACCCGATCAGTTCAGTTCCTGTAGAGGACGTAGCTTCTACCTCTACTGCTTCAGCCAGAGGTCGGACTTATATTCGTCGCAGAGGACGTGGACGCCGTACCCCTCCTCAGCCGACCAGGACCAGACTTCGAGATCTACGATCACGATGGCCGCGAGCTCGATCTTTTACTGATACCAGACCGATCGAGATCGATTCATCTTCTGATGACTCGATGGATGAGGATTAGGACATTGATGTATTTCAAGATAGTTTTATATTTCTAGATAGTTTACTTTCATGCTTATATGTACTTTTACCTTTGTTGTGTACTTGATAATACATATATGAAAAACTTTTTGATTACTCATTCCTATATCTTTGATGGACATGAATGCTATATCTTGAATTGCTTTCATGAATGTGCTTCCTAAAGAAAATATTCCGAAAATAAATATATTTCCTTTATCTACCTTTTTAATGACAACAAAAAGGGGAAGTAATTCATGATGTTATTTAAGTATAAATGTGTTTACTTCTCCAAACTAAAAGGGGAGTAACTTTTAATTTTTGAAAACCTGAATTTATGAAAGGGGGAGCTTTACCTTTTGTCAAAGTAAATTTGATTCTCAAAACCCCTCTTTCAATGTTTTTAAAAAGATTCTCACAAATTTTGTTATGAATCATTAATTCAGGAGGAGCTTTGTTAATTGCTGAAATTTTTATTGTAAGAGTATCATGATACATGTTCTTAATACATTTAAATAAATATCAAAGTTCTGACAAAGCTCTGATATTCTCTATCTTTGAAACAAGCTCAAATTCTATTACTTGTCTTCTGAATGATTATATCTTTAAATAATAATTGATATACTTAATGCTTTCAATATTGTGCATCTTGATCAATTCTCTTAAAGCTTTACTTTTAAAGCAATTTATATTTAAGGATTTTGTCATCATCAAAAAAGGGGAGATTGTTGACTCCACTAATTAATTTTAATGATAAGCAAAACAGTTAAGTATAATTTGAGGACTAATGATTTGCTTTAAGTGTGTTTTCACTGAAAGAATGCTCACAAAATTTGAAGAAGCCCAATTGTGTTGAAGAACCAAGTTTGAATGGAATGATTGCACAAAACAAGACTTGGACACTCAAAAAATGGTTGAATGGATAACTAAGTCAAATGAAAACATGTTCCAGTACAAGTTCAGCAATTTCTGTACTTTTTCACTGATGTGTCGACTCAAGATGTCGACACATGATATGATGTGTCGACATATGAAGAAGATGTGTCGACACATGAAGAAGATGTGTCGACTCAGGCCAGTACACAGCAATATTTTAAATGGTACAGATGATGTGTCGACACATGAACCTTATGTGTCGACTCAAAGTGTCAACACATTGATAAACATATCGCTTAAGACTTTCAAGCCACAGAACTTGCAGAAGTTGAAGGAACAGTTGATGTGTCGATACATGGATACAACGTGTCGACTCAACTGAGAATGTGTCGACTCAGCTGATTTTTCCAGAGAATCTGAATGGAACACTTTGAACTTGTGTCGATTCAAGAAGAACATGTGTCAACCTAATATGTCGACACATGAAGAGGAAGTGTCGACACATGGAGTTCTGACAACAGTAACGGCTAGTTTTTTCAAGCACAAAACTCGTCCAAATGCCCTCCAATGGCTAGTTTTTCAAGTATAACGGCTAGATTTCGATTTTGGGAGCTTGGAAAGGTATTTAAAGGCTCCAAATCAAATCAAGACAACTATTCAACTATTCAAGTAAGTATTGAATATTCAAAAAGAGTTTAGAGAGAAAAGAAGAGAGAAGAGCCTTAACTCCTATTCATTCAAAGCTCAACCACTCTCAAGCAAAAGGAAGCCTTCCAAGCATTCAAAGCCATCAAGAGCATTGAAGATCATTCAATCTTAGGCATTCAAAAGGCTTCAACAAGAGCAAAGCAACGCCACTTCGAGCTACATCGACTTATTTACTTTATTATTGAAAGCTTACATTGGTTCTTTATTTTTCCATCTTATATCTTGTAAAGGTTATTGGTTAGCCTATTGGAAAACCAAGTGAGGTTATTGGTAAGCCTTGAAAATCAATTAGGTTGGTGGTTAGCCCGCAAAACCACTAAGGTTCTTGGTTAGCCCAGAAAATCAAGGAAGGTTTTTGGTTAGCCTTGTGAAAACCAATTAGGTTCTTGGTTAGCCCGTAAAACCAAGGTTGTGACTTGTAAGCCTTGTAAAACAAGTCGGGTTTTGATTAGTGAGCCCAGAAAACTAATCGGCTATAATCATTGGATTATAATGATTTTCCAAGGAGATCTTGGGGAGTGGATGTAGGTGCATTGTTGGCACCGAACCACTATAAATTGTTGTGTTTGTGATTGCTTGTTCTCTCCCTCCTTGCTCTTTACATTTTGCTTATTGCTTTTAATTTCCGCTGCACTATTACTTTAGAGCATTGCACTTAAATCACAGTTCCTTGTTAAATTGAATTGCATATCTTGTCTCGTATAGTTTGTAATTTGTATTATCAAGCTTAGCTTTAAATTTTTAGAGACCCAATTCACCCCCCTCTTGGATTGCTCTCTGGGCAACAAAAATCACATTGCAACTAATATGATATTATCATAGGATTGAATGGACAATGGCATATTCAATTTAGCAATAAAAATGTAATTTCAACAGTCACAATAGCTACAAATTTCATTACAAAAGTTCATGTAAAAAGCATCCGACAATGATAATAACTGCAAAAAGTCCTCAATTTCATTGAAATATCATAGTCCTCAAAGTATACATTAAAAAAATGATCAAGTTTAGAAGTACTTCTAATTGCTCATGATATTTAATAAATGACTGCCAGAGAGTACCACTGCATACTAATTTGATTTGTCAATTCAAAGTTAAGCTTATGTTGAATCTGAGGAAAATCATTGGCTGCAGCAACTAATTTGGTACATGATTTAATTTTCATCTGCACTAAGATGGTTAAAATTTGCATCTAATTAGAAGATGTAATCAGTGTGTAAAGCATTCTTTACATAGGAACGGATATTAAAAACAAGAGTTAAATTAACAAACATTTGGCAAGCAATGAACCAAGCAAATTGAAAATTAAAAATTAAAAACAAACAAACAAACAGAAGGGAAAGTAAATTAGTTATGTATCAAACACTGTAATGGCATACAACCACCTGAGGTGAATTTTGTCACAGTATATTAGCTTTTAATGGTCAATTCAGCATTCTAATAAGTTTGCAGTTCACACAAGTACTCCAATAACAACACGCTAAAGGCAACAAATTTCACATCAAACAAATACCTGAACAAAGACGAGGTTCATTCTCTCAGTGTTTGCCATTCTCTCTTTGCTCGCTGCAAACATCTGCCCGCACTTACTGACCTATCCACCAAAAGTCATGCAAGTTATCCCAGCTTTTACCAAGAAATTAAAGCCCAATAAATTTTCAAAAAGAGAGTATAATCCATGGCATGCAAAGAAAATTGTCTAACCAACTACTCACCAACCGAACAGCAGCGGACCTCACGAGCTCATCTTCATCCCTGAAAAGCTCGACCGCACGATCATAGCAGCAGTCGATGATCGAACCGTCGAGATCAGATCCCGAAAACTCGCAGAACACTGTGATACCATCGAGGGCCGCTCTTCTCACCAACGGGAAGAGGTCCACCGCAAGGCAAAGAAGCACCTTAGGCATGAGATGAGGCCGTAGGAGAGAAACAGAACTCTGAGCTCTTCCAATACTCGAGACCAACAAATCAAGAATCCGCGACCGAACCAACGAGATAGGGCTCGACGCAAGCGAGAATACCAGATCCTCGTCCAGTACTGAGGCAAGAAGAGAGACGCCTCCCTCTCCTCCTTCCGGGCTGCTCTCCACTATGGACGCAAGAACGGCGATGGCGTCCGCGGCGAGGCTCTTGCCGCCGTTCAACAAAGGTCGGACGGCGGCGATGACAGAGGGGGCCAGGGGGCGGTGGAGGACGGCCGCCTCGCCGAGGAGCTTGAGAGCGGGGCGGAGGAAGGCGGGGTCTCCGGAATGGGCGTCGAGGGAGCGGATGAGGGCGTCGACAGTGGAGTGGCGGGTGGAGTCGGAGGAGTCGGGTTTGGCGATCAAAACTCTGGCGGAGGCCAGAGCTCGGAGGCGGCGCCGCTCGTCGGAGAGGGGGTCGAGGTGGACCTCGAGCTTCTCGAGAAGAAGCCGTTCCATTATGTCACGGAAGAGAGAGGAGATGGGTTCTAGGGTTTAGTGGAACAAAGAATTAGAGAGCGTGGGCCTAGCATGGGGCCAGGGTTTTTTTTTTTTTTTTTCTTCAATGAATTAGAGAGCATAAGTCCGAGAATAAAGTCCATGATCCGATGATCCGGATGGCTTTTCTTTCAATTTTTTAAAAAAATTTTGGCTTGTGATCCGTGATATAGTTGCTACTATATAAAAGTACTCTAGGTCTGTTTAAATGCCTGATTCTTGAAGAAAGATCGTTATCACCCTAATTTCTAAACGAAGCCATGCATATGAGCTGAGCCATTTTAGATTCATCAATTTATGCAATACACTCTATAAGATTTATGTCGAGTTTATGGTTGATAGGATGATGCCTATTCTCCCATGTACGAAGTAGGGGTATTTGTGACCGGTCGGTATATTTCAGACAATGTTCTTATTATTCAGGAGTTTAACTATGATCTCATGAGAGCCCTAGTTCATCATCGTCTTATGACAATCAAATTAGATATGAAGAGAGTCTATGATCGGATGCACTAAAAATTCTTGAAGAAGGCGCCATTAGATTTTGGCTTTCATCACCGGTGGATTGCCCTTATTCTAGCTTGTGTTTTGAGGCCTTCCTTTGCCATCCTTATCAATGGCACTCCCTCCGAGTCTTTCATATCCAGCATCGGCCTTCATCAAGGATTCCATATTTCTCCTTATCTGTTTATTTTGTGCGCTGATGCTTTGTCGTGTGCATTAAGGGCTGCGACACAGGATTCGGGTTTTCATCCTTATGTTCCTTTTTCTGATGCCCGCTCGATCTTGTACCTTTTATTTGTAGATGATTGCTTGCTTTTGAGGTGTGCCTCTATTACTTGTGTGCAGGGATTCAGGAGGATTCTAGAGGACTATTATTTTTTCTCGAGCCAAAGAGTAAATCTCCATAAATTAGAGGTCCACTTCAGCCCGAAGACCCTAGCTCAGATTAGAAGACGTGTTTGGAAAATCCTTGGGATTATTGAGTCATGGGGGGTTTTGCAGTATCTGGGGGTTTCCATTTCAGGGGATAGGCTCCTACAAGCAGAGTGCGGTCATATGGTGCCGGCAGTTCAGGAGAAGGTGGAGGGGTGGCAAGGTAGAGCATTATCTTTGATGGGCAAGGCAACCCTGATCAAATCAGTTATCACATCTCTACCTGTCTACATGCTCTCCAATGTTGTTATCCCTAAGTCAGCTGTTTGCAAGGTGGAGCAACTCATTCGCTTCTTTTTGTGGGGCTCAACCTCTAATGGGTGGAGAGTTCACTTATGGGTTGGCATGATATTTGCCTGCCTATTCAGGAGGGGGGTTCGACCTGTACCGGGTGGAGAGTCCACCATGTGCCATGCAAAATGGCACAGGAAATGTGCATGGACCGTGCTATGCACTACGAGCGCATAGGCTAAGCCGAGGCTGCGTTTGCAGGCCTACACTCCTGCGGGCCTGGATCGACTACGACTAGATCTCTTATGGATCGAGCTATAGACATTTTTATTGAATAAATGCTTAACCAAATATAAGTTATTATAAACTAAGTTATTTTTTTCGTCAACCAACTATATCAAAATTTTATTTTAATAAAATAAATTCCCAAGAAGTTAACTTTGTTACTTTTCCAAAATAAAAGTTTTTTTCATGAACTAAATGAGTCCCAAAATGTACCAATAGAGATGGGTCTTTAACTATGAAAATTGGCATGCAATTAAAGGTTTTGCAAGCTTGATAGAATTGATGAAGGCTAAGGAGGGAGAAAACGTGATGCATATGGGATGGAATGTGGACCGGCAAACCACAAATTGGCATGGTTGGTACACTACAAATTGATATGGCTCGAGATTTATAACAATCTAGACATTCAAAAGGTTGGCCAAAATATATTATTTAGATTTTTTGATTCTATAAAAATATCCAAAATCTTTCTAGCGAATAATCGATATGAAATTTGATGTGGCGACATCCGCTGATGTGGATCACACAGGCGACTACGACAATAGAAGACTTGCCACCCGGGCATGGTGCCTCAGCTCCCTACCGAGGTTAGCTCCCCGCCGAGGGCGGGCTCATTGGACGAGCCCCCTGTCTGAGACCGATTCCCTGCCGAGATCAGATCCCAGCCGAGGCCGGGATCATTGGGCGAGCCCCCCGTCTAAGGTCGACTCCCTACCGAGGTCAGCTCCTAGCCGAGACCAGGCTCATTGGGTGAGCCCCCCGTCTAAGGCCGACTCCCTGCCGAGGTCAGCTCCCAGTCGAGGCCGGGCTCATTAGGCGAGCCCCTCGTCTGAGGTCAGCTCATTGCCAATGTCAGCTCTCAGCCAAGGCCGGGCTCATTGGACGAGCCCCCCATCTAAGGCTCGCTCCCTGTCGGGGACGTGTCCGTACCCCAGAGTGGAGCCCCCAATATGAAGTTCCTGCCAAAGAAACATGTATTTGAATTATGGTGAAGCAAAGCCTGGCCGCCCGCAGCTTTTTGCAGGTGGCGCCAAAGGTATGATGTGGGCAACCCCATGCCTAGTGACGTACTGCCACGTCCATAGCTACAACACCAATAGCCACCAGCGATCATGTTGCAACACTCAGAGCTTCCCCAAGAGAAGAATCCGACCAAGGCCCCACGACCTGTAGCCCTGGGCGGTCTCTCTCGAATTAGAAGCGCCCCTCCTATAAGGGGCATCAAAGCCAAGAAGGCAAGGAGGACTTTCTCGGCTCGGAGCGCCGCATGAAGGCCCAAGGAAGGGAGGACGCTCTCTCTCTCTCTCAGGCTCCCCCAAAGCCACAGGGGTCTGACCCGACCTCTAGAGGAAGGTAATGAAGGTAAGCACGTGGGAAAAAGTGAGGGAGAGGTAAGTAGGCAGGCGACCAAGCACCGCGAGGCAAACCACTGGCCCGAGAAGCCTCCCCGCTCCCCACTCTCGATCCCTCCTCTTTTTTTGTTCCTTTACATTCCTGTTCTCGAGTCACACCCTCCCGGCGAACAGGTCCCCCAAGCCCTACGCCGTCAAGGTCGTGTCTATTCCCCATGATTGTCCCACTAACTTGATCGTTGGAGTGTCCTCGTCGAAATCCCTGGCCCGGGTCTTCACTGTCTTACAGGAAGGAAGGAAGAGGGCCGGTGCGGCCGGGAGCGGGCAACCATGGAGCGGACAGTTCCCCAGGCCATCACGATGCCCGACGGCGACGGGAGGATCCCCCGGCATGACCGAGCTGCAAGCGGTGACGATCCTGACGGCAACAAAATTAAATATATGCTCGTACATATTCTTACATACTTTTCCTATTTAAGTCATGATATCCTTGCTATGCTAAATCCATGCATTCTTTTATAAATACGACAATCGATCCATGGTTAACTCATGAACCCGTGCTGTGGTATCCCCTAATCTACATAGATTATTGATATGGCAACATTTGCTGACGTGAAGCCTGCGGATTGATATGGCGACATCTGCTGACATGCAGCCTACAGACGGCCACAACGGTGAAAGACCTGCCACCTGGGCAAGGCTACATGACGAAGAACCAAGACGGACCACCCGACCGAAGTCAGCTCCTAGCCGAGGTAGGGCTCATTAAGCAGGCCCCCCGTCTGAGGTCAGCTCCCGGTCGAGGTCGAGTCCATCATCCAAGGCAAGCCCCCCGGTTGAGGATAGCTCCCGGTCGGGGTCAAGCCCATGCTTCCAGGATGGACCACCCTGCCGAGGTCAGCTCCCAGTCGAGGCAGGGTTCATTGGACGGGCCCCCATCTGAGGTCAACTTCCGGTCGAGGTCGAGTCCATCCCTCTGAAGCGAGCCCTCCGACCAGCAGGAGCGTGGATTCCTGCCAAAGGTGTAAAGAGACCGGAATTCAAAATGAAGACGAGGGAGTACCTGATCATGCAGAGCCTCCGAGAGGTGTCGCATGCCCTGCCATGGGTGCAGGCCCCCCGTGGCATGCCGTACGCACGATCTGCACGATCCGGACGATACCAGGCTCCCAGCCTTGTGGTGTGCCGACACGTCGATGATCGCACGACTAGAAGACTACGACTTCCATGACAGAGTGCATGGACCCTAGGGCCTTAGCCCTTGTGGTACCCGGATGGCCTCCTTCAAAATGGCAACATCTATTATGGCCGAAGGGTCAGGTGCTGAACCAGCCCGATAGAGAGGCGACAGCAGGCAACGAAAAGCCTCCTTCGAAGGAGGGAACCTGGAAGCAAACGAATGCCACTCACCTATATAAAACCTGCATAAAAAGATAAGTGTTACAGCCGTGACAGTGACGTGGCCAGGCTCAGGTATCGCTGAATGCGAACGAGCCACGTGTAAGTTTTCCTGCCAGAATCAGCGCCACGTCCTCAAAGCTGGGGTCGGCAGGACCGCGCCGCCCGACGATTATCTGAAGCAAACCGCTCCCGCCGAGGTCGAGCTCGGCACGGAGTTCCTCCACCGACTCATCTGCGCCCGCGCGCAAAGGAGCCGACCCAAGTGAGGTCGGCCGAGGTCGGCTGACCCTTCGCCTTGCGCCAGGTGGCCACCCGGAGACGGGCCCACCTCGGCCGAGGCCAGGCGATCTCTTGCCGCCTCGCCAGGTGTCCGCCCAGGAGGGGCCCGCCTAGGCCGAGGTCGGCTGACCCTTCGCCTTGCGCCAGGTGGCCACCCGGAGACGGGTCCACCTCGGCCGAAGCCAGGCGATCTCCTGCCGCCTCGCCAGGTGTCCACCCAGGAGGGGTCCACCTAAGCCGAGGTCGGCTGACCCTTCGCCTTGCGCCAGGTGGCCACCCGGAGACGGGTCCACCTCGGCCGAAGCCAGGCGACCTCCTGCCGCCTCGCCAGGTGTCCACCCAGGAGGGGTCCACCTAAGCCGAGGTCGGCTGACCCTTCGCCTTGCGCCAGGTGGCCACCCGGAGACGGGTCCACCTCGGTCGAAGCCAGGCGACCTCCTGCCGCCTCGCCAGGTGTCCACCCAGGAGGGATCCACCTAAGCCGAGGACGGCCGATCCCTCGCCTCTCGCCAGTTGGCCCCCGGAGACAGGTCCAACTCAGCCAAGGTCAGACCACTCGTACGGAGAGGCCCCCGGGGAAAGCGACAGGTCCCGAGACCATCCCTCGGGCCGTACCGGCCCTAGACGGCATCCCGTACGGAGGGCGGCGGCACGCGGAACGTCACTTACATTGGCCCGACAGGTCCCGCAGTCGAGAGACCCGATCCTGACGGAACAGGCCCCATAAACGGATGGCGCCCACGCTCGGGGAAAAGAACGCTCTCACGAAGCCCGAGGCCTGACGACTTGCCGCTCTGCCAGCACCGCCCTCCCTCTTTTTCTCTTCTGCCCTTGCCTTTTCCCTGCTGGGCCCGGCGGACGAGGTCGGAAAGCCGCCTGGCCTCCTTCACCAAAAAGGAAAAAGAGAGGAGGACAGGGGGGAGGAGTTTTCGAGGGAGAAAAGGACAAGCGCACGACGGAGGGAGATAAAGAGGGAAGAATCCGAAGACTGCAAGGTAAGCCAACTAGCCTGGGGACAAGAAGGAAGCACCGGCACAAGGTCTCGCTCCGAGGAAGAAACCAGAGATCCCGAGAGGGGAATACTGGACGCGAGCTCGGCGGGCAGGCCCAGCCGAGATTCCAGTCCCCGGCGCTTTCCCTTCACTAGTTAACTCTCCAAATCTGTGACCCTTTAGAGGGCCTGGGAGGGAGAGTCTGTTCCTCCACGTCGTCTACTGACTTGACCGTCGGAGCCCCCTCGCCGGAATCCCCGGCCAGGGTCCTCTAACCCCTTTGTTGCAGGTTTCTCGCAGGAAGGGAGGCTCCCTTGCCAGGCGGTCAGGGAGGATCGGCTGATCCTCGGCACGGGCGCGGCGACGAGGACGGCAACAGATTGGCGCGCCAGGTAGGGGGGCAGGACACTAACCCCCAGTGGGAACTAGCTTTTTGCAGGTGTCACGCTCTCTAGCAATGGTGGTCACTCGTGGTCGCGAGGCGTCCACCAGCCGAGTGGGAGAAGCCCACTCCCCTCCAGGGGGCCACACCCCCGAACGGGAGCTTCCGGCTCCCCCTCCTCTTCTGCAGCAGCCTACCCCGGCGGACAGATCCCTTGCGGCCATCGTCCAGCAGCTGCAGACCTTGACCTCAGCGGTCCGACAGCTTCAGCATCAGCAACGGTCCCTGGCCACTCAGCCACAGCCAGGGACCCCCGCGGCCCGAGTCGCGGGGCAGCGTGGGAGCCTGCGCTCAATCCAGGGCAGGCCGTCCCATCCACAAGCCATCTCCAACCCCCGAGGGAGCCGCCAAGCTCCCCCGAAGAGAAACTATTCCGGCTCGGGGATCACGAGAGTCGATCCCCGGCCGATGGGGCCGAAACGATGCATCGCAGCAAGCGACGCCGGGTCCAGACCTCGCGCCGAGACCGATCGGCGCCCCCCTCACCTGCAGTCTCGGTGGAAGACTCCACCGACGAAGCCATCAGGCGCCAGGCCGAAAGGCGCCTAGAAGAGCACGAGCGCAAGTTGGCGGAGTTCGCCCGACGGTTCGCCGACCTGCAGAACTCGTCAGCCGACCCGGCGGGCTACGACTCCCGCCCCCCTTTCTCCGAAGAGATCCAGGCGGAACCAATCCCGAAACGGTTCCGCATGCCGCAGGTGGACCCCTACGATGGGACCACCGACCCCCTGGACCACCTGGAGGGTTATAAAGCCCTCATGAGGGTCCAGGGCGCCACCGACGCCCTTCTGTGCATCGCCTTCCCTGCAACCCTTCGGAAGGTCGCTCGAGTCTGGTTCGCCCGTCTCGAGCCCGGATCCATTTGCTCCTTCCAGCAGTTGGAAGGAAAGTTTGTGGCACATTTCGATGCTTGTCGAAAGGTGCCAAGGGAGGTGGACAGCCTCTTCTCCATCCGCCAGCAGGACCAGGAGCTGCTCCGAGACTACATCGCCCGGTTTAAGACCGCAGCCCTGGAGATCTACAGCTTGGACGAGCCCGTCGCTATGCTGGCTCTAAAGCGCGGGCTCAAGATGTCCCGCCTGACCTATTCCCTGGACAAGAAGCCGCCCAGGACGTATTCCGAGCTCCTCCTCCGCGCCCACAAGTACATCCGAGCGGAGGAGGCTGACCGCACCCGTCGAGAGCTGGACGGGAAGATTCTGAAGAAGTCAATTCCGAGGGACGCCCCGGGAGCTCGGAGGCCCGGGCCATCAGCCGACCCTCGCCCGAACCCAAGGCCGAGGGCCGAGTCTGCCCCCGAGCGGAGGTACACACCTCTCCTCGCACCTCGAGCCAAAATCCTCATGAAAATCGAGGGCGAGCGCTACCTCCGCCGACCTCCACCTCAGAACCCAAGGGCCGCCCGAGACAAATCAAAGTACTGCCAATTCCACCGCGAGCACGGACATGACACGGAGGAGTGCCGCCATTTGAAGCGGGAGATCGAGGAGCTGATCGGGAGGGGATACCTCCGGAAGTTCGTCAAGAACGAGGCCCCCTCCGAGAAGCAGCCGCTCGCGGCCTTGCCACCTGTCCCTGCAATCGACAACCGGCCAACAGAGAGGCCCGTGGGCATGATCTCGCGCGGATCCGACCGAGCAGAGAAGAGAGCCCGGGAAGTCCCGGAGAATGTAATCCCTCCCAAAGGAAGGGAGTCTAACGGCAATGTAAACGATGATGCCGTGGTGGTCGAGATGACCATCGCGAAACACCCTGTACATCGAATCATGGTGGATAGTGGAAGCTCGGCCGATGTACTTTTTTACGATGCTTTCTCTCGGATGAATTTGCCTCTCGACCAGCTAAAGCCAGTGCACACCCCACTGGTAGGTTTTACAGGAGACTCCGTGGGAGTCGAACGGGAAATCACTCTCCCAGTTACCGCCGGATCCCCACCTCGGCAGGCGACCATCATGGTAACTTTCACTGTCGTCAAGCTCCCTTCGCCTTACAACGCCATTCTTGGGCGTCCCGGGCTCAACCAACTAGACGCCACCATCTCCACAAGGAGACTGCTGGTGCAGTTCCCCACGCCTTTCGGGTTCGGAGAAATGAAGGGGACGATCCAGCCAGTCCCGCTCTGCCTACAGACAATCCCAGGCACCAGGGGCGCAGAGCTCGCCCAAAATGTCGAGGACCTCGACCTGAGAGAAAAAGAACCCAGGGGAGGGCCCGTAGAGCGCCTGCTCTCCTTTCCCCTTGGTTCGGACCCCCTGAAGACGGTGCAAGTCGGGGCCCAGCTCCCCGAAGAGGAGCGAACCCGCCTGCTGGAGTTCCTTCGTGCCAACGCCGATGTGTTCGCTTGGTCGGCGGCCGACATGCCGGGTATTCCGCCCGAGATTATCATGCACAGCCTGAACGTGGACCCAGGCAGCCGCCCGGTCCGCCAGAAGAAGAGAAGCTTTGCCATGGAGAGGCAGAAGGCGATCGACGAGGAGGTAGAGAAACTTCTCGCCGCCGGTTTCATCCGAGAAGTCCAATACCCCAGCTGGTTAGCAAATGTGGTCATGGTAAAGAAGAGCAGCGGTATGTGGAGGATCTGCGTGGACTACACCGACCTCAATCGAGCTTGCCCGAAGGACAGCTTCCCTCTGCCAAAGATTGACCAGCTGGTCGACACCACCTCGGGACACCGTCTCCTGTCATTCATGGACGCTTTCTCCGGATACAACCAGATCCGGATGAATCCGGAGGACGAGGAGCGTACCGCCTTCATAACTGACCGTGGGACTTTCTGTTACAGGATGATGCCCTTCGGCCTCAAGAACGCGGGGGCGACGTACCAACGTCTGGTCAATAAAGTCTTCAAAGACCAGATAGGCCGCAACATGCAGGTGTACGTGGACGACATGCTGGTAATGAGCAAACTTGACTCGGACCACGTAGCCGACCTGGCGGAGACGTTCGGCAACCTCCGGCGCCACCATATGAAGCTGAATCCGGTGAAGTGCGCCTTCGGGGTCTCCGCCGGAAAGTTCCTAGGGTTCATGGTGACCCAGAGAGGAATCGAGGCCAACCCGGAGAAGGTCCAGGCCATCCTGGACATGGAGCAGCCAGCCTCCAAGAAACAAGTGCAGCAGCTGACCGGTAGGGTTGCGGCCCTTAGCCGTTTTATTTCCAGGTCGGCGGACCGCTGCCGTCCCTTCTTCAAGGTGCTGAGGAAGATGAATGGTTTCGCCTGGACCGAGTAATGCCAGCAGGCCTTCGAGGAGTTGAAGAAGACGCTCGCATCACCACCTTTGCTGTCCAGGCCCGAGGAAGGGGAGGAGCTTACCCTCTACTTGGCCGTTACCCCGGAGGCCGTCAGCTCTGTCCTGGTCCGAACCGACGACCACGGGATCCAGCGACCGGTGTACTATACCAGTAAACTCCTCCGGGACGCGGAGCTCAGGTATTCCCGGCCCGAGAAACTCGTTTTTGCGCTAATAGTGTCTGCCCAGCGTCTCAGGCCCTATTTCCAAGCGCATCCCATCGCCGTCTTGACGGATCAACCGCTGAAAGCGGTGCTCAGCCGACCCGACACCTCGGGGCGATTGGTCAAATGGGCACTGAAACTCAGCGAGTTCGATATTACATACCGACCGAGGTCGGCAATGAAGGCACAGGTGCTGGCCGACTTCTTTGTCGAATGCGCAGGTTTGGGCAGGGAGCCCGAGGAGGACTCCTCGGCCCAGCCGATGGAGGTCGGCACCAACGAGCCCGGAGAGGACGCCTGGATCCTCCATGTAGACGGAGCCTCAAACTCCGGCGGGAGCGGAGCTGGGCTCATCCTTGCAAACGGCGACGGAGTCGTCGCCGAGTGCGCGCTCCGTTTCCAGTTCCCCGCGACAAACAACCAAGCGGAGTACGAGGCACTTCTCGCCGGACTCAGGGTCTCCCGTGAGCTGGGCGTGACCAACCTCAGAGCTTTCACTGACTCCCAGCTCGTGGCGGGGCAGGTGTCCGGGGAGTACGTCGCTCACAACCCCCAGATGGCGAAGTATTTGGAGCTCGTCAAGGCGGGCGCGTCCAAGTTCCGGCGCTTCAACATCTTCCATATCCCCCGCAGGGAGAACGCCCGCGCGGATGCCCTCTCTCGGTTGGCGACTCTGCCGGACACAATGCTGGGACGCGCTCATGTGGAGCGACTCGAAGTCCCAAGCCTCGAAGCACCGGCGGGGGTCCATCAGGTCAGCCAGGAGCCCGGCTGGATGGACAAGTACGCCGCGTACATCACCAGCGGCATTCTGCCGGAAGACGAGATGCGGCTCGCCTCATCAGGAAGAAGGCCGTACGGTTTGTCCTGATGGACGGGCAGCTGTATCGAAGGTCCTACTCTTATCCCCTCCTCAAGTGCATTGGACCCACAGAAGCCAAGCTTGTGCTCCAGGAGATTCACGAAGGCATCTGTGGGAACCACGTGGGGGGCAGGGCATTGGCGTACAAGGCCCTTCGTCAAGGCTACTTCTGGGAGACGATGAAGGAGGACGCCGCCGACTTCGTGAAGAAATGCGACCGGTGCCAGCGCCACGCCACGGTACAGCGGCAACCCTCCAACCCGATCTCTCAGCTCTCAGCCCCCTGGCCGTTCGCCCAGTGGGGGATGGACCTCCTGGGCCCATTCCCGCCGGCGTCCGGCCAGCGGAAGTTCCTAATAGTGGCTATCGACTACTTCACAAAGTGGGTCGAAGCCGAACCCTTGGCAAGAATCACCGAAGCAAACGTCGCCAAGTTCTTCTGGAAGTCCATCGTCTGTCGCTTCGGCCTCCCCCACACCGTGGTCACCGACAACGGACGCCAGTTCGACTGTCGAGAGTTCGAAGATTTCTGCAACGACCTCGGCATCAAGCATCGCTTCACTTCGGTGGCGCACCCCCAGACCAACGGGGAGGCTGAGGTCACGAACAGGACCATTCTTCAGGGCCTCCGAACGCGGCTGGACCAAGCCAAGGGCAGGTGGGCCGACGAGCTTCCCAGCATTCTTTGGGCATACCATACCACTCCAAGGACGGCTACTGACGAAACCCCATTCAACCTCATTTTCGGGGCCGAGGCAGTCATCCCGATCGAGCTCAGCATACCCACGCTGCGCGTGGAACAATACGACGAGACAGAAAACCCGGCCAGGATGATGCTCAACCTAGACCTCCTCGAAGAAACAAGGGACAAGGCCCGAATTCGAATGGCGGCGTACCGGCAACGTGTAGCCAGATATTACAACTCCCGAGTACGGCCGAAGGTTTTTCGTCCCGGGGACTTGGTCCTCCGGCGTGCAGAAGCCTCCCAGCCACGAGAGTGCGGCAAGCTTTCACCCAACTGGGAAGGCCCTTATCGGGTAGCAGAAGCCCTCCCTCACGGAGCATGTTACTTGGAAGAATTGGGAGGTGCCAGGTTCCCCCGGACATGGAACCCCTCAAACCTGAGAATGTACTACCAGTAATGTAAGGCTCCCAGTTTCCCTAACAAAGCTTCTTCACTTCAAACATTCTTCTCTAACTTCAACAAGAAGGCCTGCGGCATCGAGCTCAGTCCGGAAGATCCTGGGCTTCGGCCTGGAAGGTGGCGTCGAACCCAGTTCGCCCACGCAAGCCCGGAGCACAGCTCAGCAAGCCGCGCAAGGTTTGAGAAAGCCTGCGGCATCGAGCTCAGTCCGGAAGACCCTGGGCTTCGGCCTGGAAGGTGGCGCCGAACCCAGTTCGCCCACGCAAGCCCGGAGCACAGCTCAGCAAGCCGCGCAAGGTTTGAGAAAGCCTGCGGCATCGAGCTCAGTCCGGAAGATCCTGGGCTTCGGCCTGGAAGGTGGCGTCGAACCCAGTTCGCCCACGCAAGCCCGGAGCACGGCTCAGCAAGCCGCGCAAGGTTTGAGAAAGCCTGCGGCATCGAGCTCAGTCCGGAAGATCCTAGGCTTCGGCCTGGAAGGTGGCGTCGAACCTAGTTCGTCCACGCAAGCCCGAAGCACAGCTCAGCAAGCCGCGCAAGGTTTGAGAAAGCCTGCGGCATCGAGCTCAGTCCAGAAGATCCTGGGCTTCGGCCTGGAAGGTGGCGCCGAATCCGCTTCGCCCACGCAAGCCCGGAGCACAGCTCAGCAAGCCGCGCAAGGTTTGAGAAAGCCTGCGGCATCGAGCTCAGTCCGGAGGATCCCGGTTTCGGCCCGGAAGATGGTGCAGGAACTGTGTTGTCCGCGCAAGCATGAAGGCAGCCCAAAGTCGGACCTGCTCAGGATTCTTGCCTTGCCGCAACACGGTTTTGCAGACCCCGTCCTTCGATTTAGTATGGAAGGACTAGGCCCGCAGTTGTCTCAGGTATCCCAGACCGACATCTCAGAAACAAACAAGCAAAGAAGAAGAAAAGAACCAAAGATGATAGACAAGTTCTTATGGAAAAGAAGTTTCATTACAAGGTGTTCAGTACAAACTGGGAGCCCCGACAGGCCGGAACTCCCCAAAAAAAAAAGAAGGACAAAGAAAGCAAAAGTACAAGGTAACAGTCACTGGGGCGCAGGGTCGGCGCCGTCCGCCGGAGGTGCGGACGCCACCTCTTCAACCTCCACGACAACCGGCTCCTGGGGCTGTGTCTGGGCCGCGGTGTCGTCGGTCGGAGCTGTTGCAGGTGCCGCCTGAAGTGTCGCCTGGGTCATGCCGGAGGCCCTGCCCTCGCTCCCCGGCTTCCTGCCGCCGACGACGACCGCACTCAGGTCCAGTTGGGGGAAGAAGGCCCCCACCTTTTCCTGGCACATCCGGAACCCCTTCAGGAAGGAGTCCACGGCGGCCTCCCGGACTTCCGACGTAAACTCGTCGAAAGCCCGGAACTTGGGGACGGCCTCCAGCGCTTCTCGCTTCGCCGCCTCCAGGAGCCCGTTGATGTAAGAGCTCCGGTCCTTTGCCACGGCTGCCTCTCGCCGGGCCTCGTCCAACTGACGCTCCAGGAACAAAGAGTGGGCCTGCAGGCGGGCCTTCTCCGCCGCGTCCTCCTCAGTACGGCGCTGGTTGGAGGTCCGCTCCTCCGCCAAGGAGGCCTCCAGTTCCTTGTTCCGCTCCTCGGAACCCCAGGTCGGACTGGAGGGCCTGCTTCTCAGCTCGCAGCTCGGCCCCCTTGTCCATCAAGTCCTTCACGTCGGCCGCGAGCTTTCCAAGCTTCTGCTCCCGATCGGAGTCTCGCTTGGCGTTCCCTACGAGGTAGTTCCTCAGTAGGAGGACGTCGTTCCCGATCTGCAAGGGCAAAAATAACATGTCAGTACCGAGGCAGGAGGCCTCGGATTGGAAGAGAAAAGAAGAGTCAAAGTTCGGACTTACCGTGAAGAGTTGGGGCAGGATGCCGAGCAGCGCATCCGCATAATCTCGGCCGCCCCGAGCTCGGCGGTCCCGGGCGGTGGAAGCGTACTCCATCACCCTCTCCGCCAGCCCTCGGTCGAGGATGACCGAGTCCCGGTGCGAGATCACCGGCGCTGGGCCCTTCGGTAAGATCCCCGTGACAGCCGCCCCCTCTGCTGGAGCTGCAGCCGACGGACCAGCGGTCGCCACTGGCGGTGCCGTTGGGCTGCTGACAGGAATGGGCCCGGCGATGGGCAGAGCGGCGGGCGCCGGAGCTCTCTCGGCAGCACCGCCAGGCCGTGGGGCCGAGGTACCAGGGGCGCCGCCCTGAGGAGGTCTGGGCGGAGAAACAGCGGCAGCTAGGCCGGGCACGGTCGCCACTGCGACCTCCCGGCTCGTCTCTGTGCGAGCCCTCTTCGCCTCGGGCTCATCCACGTCGACGACCTCCCTCTGGGCCGCTCCCTCCAGAAGATTCTCTAAGGAAAACTTCATCCCTGCAAAGTGGAGAAATCAGAAGGTTAGACGGTTCAATCTTAAAAAGAGAGGGGGGAAGGGCAGAAGTTAATGCGGGGCCAAATCTCACCGGTCTCCCGGATGGGACTGATGCCGGCCTCAAAAAGATTCTGCTCAGAAAGCAGAACCTCGAGCGGCGGGACCACGTCACTCAGGAGCTGGGTGTAAGACTCCTGGTCCGCGGACTCGACCCGAGAACTCCGGTTCGGCGACCGGTCCGGTTCGCTCCAGGCCCAGTCGACGTCGTCGACCGAGGCAAAGAAAAACCGGCTCTTCCATCCCTTGACCGAAGAAGGGAGGTCGAACCGGAGACACCTAGGCCGGGGCGAAATGTACCACCAGCCATCATCGGTGGAGCACTTCTTCAGGGTGAACAGGGACCTGAAGAGTGAAAAACGGGCAACGAACCCGTGGAAATGGCAGAAGACAATGAAGGAGAAGATGACCCGGATGGCATTAGGAGCCAGCTGGGCCGGGACGAGCCGGAAATGGCTGAGGAAGGAAAGGAAAAAAGGGTGCAGAGGAAAACGAAGACCCCCGAGGAGGAAGTCTTCGTAGAAGGCAATGCGGCCGGGGCCACTCATGGTGACACGCTCCCCGGACCGCGGAGCAAACAGATGGACAGATCCTGGGATGCCATAGGCATCCCGGAGCAGAGAAAGATCACCTTCGGTCATGGTAGAGGCATGACCGGAGGGACCGGCGGGAAGAAGTGGCGGAGCCGGAAGAGAAGCCAAGGCGGGGAGTGAACGGAGGGGCACGGCAGGCGCAACCGGGGGGGATCGGATCCCCCTGGGGATGCCAATGGTGACACCCCGGGTTGCAAACGCCGGCGGACCTCCTCTGGGATTACCTCCTCATCCGAGGAGGAAGAAGATGGAGTCCTCGGCCGGGATGGACCGGCCTCGTCCGGATTAGAAGAAACATGGCGATGGCGCGCCATGGAGAAGGAAGAAGAAAGGGACTGAATAAACGAGAGAGAAGGAGGGGGGCTAGAGAAGAAGAAGACGCTTACCCAAAAATGCACAGACGGGCGCGAGCAGCAGAAGTTGCTAGCCTGCAGCAAACCGCCCACGAAGCAAGGGAAAAGGCCTCGTTCTGGAAAGTCCCCTCCCTTTCAAACTCAGCCGGCAGCAGCCGTACCCATCATTCCGTCTCAGGCCACTGGATGGTCGCCACGTGGGCACACGCCCGACACCGACGCCTCGTTAGCAGAGTAACGGCCTCTGCCCCGAAGCGACGCATTGATTGCGGGCAAGTGGACGACGCGTGGCGACTCCCCATAGGTCTTCAACCGCATCGAGCCACGACGAATGAAGATCGTGCCAATTATGATGCAAGATCTTCGCCTCCCCACGTCATGTCTGCAATTAATCCCGACGTTCCGTTCTACGATGCCCCGACGGAACGGCGGGCTGGGGGGCAACTGTTACAGCCGTGACAGTGACGTGGCCAGGCTCAGGTATCGCCGAATGCGAACGAGCCACGTATAAGTTTTCCTGCCAGAATCAGCGCCACGTCCTCAAAGCTGGGGTCGGCAGGACCGCGCCGCCCGACGATTATCTGAAGCAAACCGCTCCCGCCGAGGTCGAGCTCGGCACGGAGTTCCTCCACCGACTCATCTGCGCCCGCGCGCAAAGGAGCCGACCCAAGTGAGGTCGGCCGAGGTCGGCTGACCCTTCGCCTTGCGCCAGGTGGCCACCCGGAGACGGGCCCACCTCGGTCGAGGCCAGGCGATCTCTTGCCGCCTCGCCAGGTGTCCGCCCAGGAGGGGCCCGCCTAGGCCGAGGTCGGCTGACCCTTCGCCTTGCGCCAGGTGGCCACCCGGAGACGGGTCCACCTCGGCCGAAGCCAGGCGATCTCCTGCCGCCTCGCCAGGTGTCCACCCAGGAGGGGTCCACCTAAGCCGAGGTCGGCTGACCCTTCGCCTTGCGCCAGGTGGCCACCCGGAGACGGGTCCACCTCGGTCGAAGCCAGGCGACCTCCTGCCGCCTCGCCAGGTGTCCACCCAGGAGGGGTCCACCTAAGCCGAGGTCGGCTGACCCTTCGCCTTGCGCCAGGTGGCCACCCGGAGACGGGTCCACCTCGGCCGAAGCCAGGCGACCTCCTGCCGCCTCGCCAGGTGTCCACCCAGGAGGGATCCACCTAAGCCGAGGACGGCCGATCCCTCGCCTCTCGCCAGTTGGCCCCCGGAGACAGGTCCAACTCAGCCAAGGTCAGACCGCTCGTACGGAGAGGCCCCCGGGGAAAGCGACAGGTCCCGAGACCAACCCTCGGGCCGTACCGGCCCCAGACGGTGTCCCGTACGGAGGGCAGTGTCACGCGGAACGTCACTTACATTGGCCCGACAGGTCCCGCAGTCGAGAGACCCGATCCTGACGGAACAGGCCCCATAAACGGATGGCGCCCACACTCGGGGAAAAGAACGCTCTCACGAAGCCCGAGGCCTGACGACTTGCCGCTCTGCCAGCGCCGCCCTCCCTCTTTTTCTCTTCTGCCCTTGCCTTTTCCCTGCTGGGCCCGGCGGACGAGGTCGGAAAGCCGCCTGGCCTCCTTCACCAAAAAGGGAAAAGAGAGGAGGACAGGGGGGAGGAGTTTTCGAGGGAGAAAAGGACAAGCGCACGACGGAGGGAGATAAAGAGGGAAGAATCCAAAGACTGCAAGGTAAGCCAACTAGCCTGGGGACAAGAAGGAAGCACCGGCACAAGGCCTCGCTCCGAGGAAGAAACCAGAGATCCCGAGAGGGGAATACTAGACGCGAGCTCGGCGGGCAGGCCCAGCCGAGATTCCAGTCCCCGGCGCTTTTCCTTCACTAGTTAACTCTCCAAATCTGGGACCCTTTAGAGGGCCTGGGAGGGAGAGTCTGTTCCTCCACGTCGTCTACTGACTTGACCATCGGAGCCCCCTCGCCGGAATCCCCGGCCAGGGTCCTCTAACCCCTTTGTTGCAGGTTTCTCGCAGGAAGGGAGGCTCCCTTGCCAGGCGGTCAGGGAGGATCGGCTGATCCTCGGCACGGGCGCGGCGACGAGGACGGCAACAGTAAGTAAAGGTAATAAAAAAGAAGAAGTAGGAAGCCAAGCTCTCTGTTACAGAGACTCTTTCATTTTCCATATTATCTTCTTTTATCACCCTCTAAATGTGGAGAGTCCACCAAGCTTTTCGTTATAGAGGTTTCTGTTCACCTCGATCGTCCCACTGACTTGATCGTCGGAGTGCCTTTGCCGGAATCCCCGGTCCAAGGTTTCCTCTATCTTGCAGGAACTCCCGAAGCGAGCAAGCTGACCACGAGACGGGGAACCGAGATCCAGCGGGAACCTGACGCATCAGAGCTACGGGCAACGATGATCCAGGCGACAATAGATTGGTATGCCAGGTAGGGGGGATAGTAGCCAGAAGAAAGCATCGTCCCTCCCACAGCAAGAAAGATTGCACGGACACCCACAGTCCGATGGTGACTACGGGAGCCCATGAAGCCTCCGTCGGTCGAGCGAGGGAACCCCCTCACCGTGGCGACCAATGCCCGAAGGGGGAGCATCCTGCCCCATCGCAGCCACCTTCGGCGAACCCCTAGTATATCACACTCGCCCACCAGGTCCAGCTCCTGGCTGCGGCGGTGCATCAACTCCACCAGAAGCATTGCTCTCTGGAAATACAATAGCAGCCAGGGACTCTAGAGGGCTCGCGTAGTCGATCCCCGCACCAGCCTGCGATCCTTCTGGGAGGGGCCACTGCATGCAGCTGCAGCATGATCGATCGGCAGGAGGAGCTGCTCCCTAGCCTCGGTGTTGAGAATTATGTCCCAAAGTTACTCATCTAGGTTGTAGATGGTTATGCTATTTTGTATTTGTATATGAATTATTTTAATAATAAAAGTTATTTATTTTGGCTGTTCATCATATTTACATTTTTCTGAGATGAACTCTTATATGATGGAGTCCTTAGAACTACATTGTTTGATATAGAGAGGATATATCATGTAGTTCTTAAAGTGGTTCACAACCAAAGGATACATTATTATAGGACGACAATATATCAAGTGTAGGTTATTGTATGTCACATTTGTTGGTTGTCCTCTTAACCAAGGAGTATGGAGACACTGATATGACATGCAAGTGAAATATATGACATCTCACTGAAGGTGACCATCTGCGGAGCTCCCTTCTGTCAAAGGATTGCTCGCGAAGGGATATGGGTACATGTGTCCCTCAAACCTGAGGTCACCTTGGCAGCTGCAAGCTACTCACTATACTTTGGTGCCGGACTACCTGAATTTCTAATCCAGTGATAAAAGGTTTCTGGGTACAATCAAGTACTTGTGGAGCGGTGGTGGATCAAGATGGAATTTATCCCTCCAAATAGTTTGGAGTGAATGACTCACTATGTCTCAATTTAGCAAAACCTTGGCCATAATAGTTCTTGTGAGGAGTCACAGAACTTGTAAGGTTGAGATATGATTTGGATAAACCAAATTAGGATTGACAGTCGAACCCTAGGTCATCCTGAGCATTATGAGATCAAAGGAATGAATTATGCGGCAACCATATGCCAGAGGTTCTTGTGAGATGCTCTGCATCTTCGACCTATCCAAACATCGGGTATCATTGCTAGATGAGGACTTTGACTGGCACTGAAAATATTCCAGTGCTACTGGCTTAGTGTTCGAACCTATGGGGTCACACACCATAGAGGATTTCTATCTGATCTTAAAGCTAATCGACGATTGAGAATCGTTTGCCATCACCAGAAGTCAATATGATTGACTTTGTTCCAAGTGTCGATACTTGAAATTTCGCAGGTGTCGACACTTGGTGAGGTGTCGACACTTGGCAATTTTCATGAGTCGACACTTCCTGTGACGAGCAGAATTCTGGAAAGATTTTTTGAGAGTCCGGGGCAAGTTTTGACCTGGTTTGAATTTTGAATTCAAACCAGTTTTGGCTCCAAGGTTTTTTAGTATGATAGTCATACTTACCTTCTTGGGTTGGACCCATTTGGTATGACCTTGATCCTCTCCCCCATTCTCTCCCCTCATCTCTCCTCCTTCCACTCTCTCCCTTTCCCTGCTGCCTCTACAAATGAACGTCATTTCTGTGGCTGTAATAGATTTTTTGAGAAAAGCTTTGAGAGAGGAAGATAGAGAAGGGTTGTGAGAGGTCTAGGGATTGGGTGTGAGAATCCTAGCATTCTAGCTAGGTCTTGGGAAGAGAGTTCCTTTGGGAAGGGGTTCCAACTCTCCTCCTAGTTTTCCCGGAAGAAGAAGATCGGCCCAAGGATCCCGAAGAGCTAGCACTCCGAGGGAGTTGATCAGAGTCGAGCCCAGGTGTGGATTACCTATAGAGGCCAGACACGTGTGTGTAGGGATGGCAACGGGTCGGGTTTGGGTCTGGTCACCCAAAACCCATACCTGCCCTGCTAAAAAATTATCCACCCCATACCCATCCCATACCCATCTCGAGTCGGGTTGGGTCGGGTATAAAAAAATCACGGGTCGAGTCGAGTCGGGTCGGGTATACACAGTCTCAAAAAACTTAGTTTATTTAAAAGCTAAACGGGTCGGGTCGAGTCGGGTCGGGTATATCTATCCCATATCCTATTTACTTAAATATTTTATAAACATATTTTTTTATATATAAACGAGTCGGGTTCGGGTCGGGGCGTACAACTACCCATACCCGACCCGAACCCGAGTCGGGTTTTTTTATATAACCCATACCTGTTTATAAATTAGACGGGTCGGGTTTTACCCATCTCATTAGGGTCGGGTCGGGTCGGATACCCATCAGATCGGGAAAAATTGCCATCCCTGCGTGTGTGGTTCGAGCGCCCTCGTCCTTCCACAGCTTCTCTCAGTATAAAGGTATAGTACTTTTATATTTGTGTTTCTCTCTTGCTTTGATGTTATGTTGCATGCTAGGTCATTATGCTAGATCCTGTTTCGGGCAAATCGGTAGATCTGTTAGATCTATCTACCGATCCTTTCGCTGTGCATGCTTTAAAATTATTTTAAAATGCATTCCTTCTGTCCTGTTTTTCTGCATATTGTATGCTTGATGTAGGTGCTCTTCACCTTCACTCGGACCACTGCGCGCCCTCGCGCCAGCAGCACCGACGTGGCTGGCAACTCAGGTGTGAGTTCCTCCTCTCCGGTCCTCCCTCACCCCCGGCATCCACCGTCGAGGGGTCGACAAACGAGACCATCCATCGCTGAGCAAAAAGGCACCTCGAGGAGCATGAGCCAGGCTAGCAAATCTGGCCCGCCGGTTTGCGAAAGTTCAGGGTTCCCCTAGTGAGCCCCCGGGTTACGACACCCATCCACCCTTCTCGAAGAAAGTCCAAGAGAAGTCGATCCCCAACCGGTTTCGTATGCCATAGGTTGACCCCTACGACGGGACAACCGATCCCTTGGACCACCAGGAAAGTTACAAGGCCCTCATGAGGGTCCAAGGGGCTACCGACGCCCTCCTTTGCATCGCCTTCTCGGCCACTCTATGGAAGGTCACTCGAGTCTGGTTCTCCATACTCGCACTTGAGAGCATAGACTCCTTCCCTCAGTTGGAAAGGAAGTTCGCGGCGTACTTCGATGCTTGCAAGAAGGCACCGTGTGAGGCCGATAGCCTCTTCTCAATTCGACAGCAAGACCGGGAACTCCTCCGGGACTACGTGTCTCGGTTCAAGATAGGCGCCTTAGAGATCTACAACCTCGACGAGTCCATCGCCATGCTGGCCCTGAAGAGGGGGCTGCGAACCTCTCGCTTCACCTACTCCCTTGACAAGAAGCCCTCAAAGATGTACTCGAAGTTTCTCCTCTGGGCGCAAAAGTACATCCGGACCGAGGAGGCGGATCGTGCCAAGAGGGAGATGGACGGGAGGCACCCGAAGAGGCAGGCCATCGGGGAGGCCTCTGGCCACCCGACCTAGAGGATGGTTCGGTTCCCATAATCGGAGCCAAGGCCCAAGGCTGACCCTGCCAATAAAGAGAGTTTCACTCCTCTCCTCGCTCCTAGAGCGAAGATCCTGATGGTGATCAAGGGCAAGCATTTTCTGCGCCGACCTCCACCACTGAAGCCATACGCTGGGCGAGACAAGTCCAGCTACTTCCATTTCCACCGGGACTACGGCCATGACACAGAGGAATGCCGCCACCTGAAAAGAAAAATCGAAGAGCTAATCAAGCGCGGCTACCTTGGTTAGTATGTGGAGAGGGGAGTGCCCCCCTACAGCCCAAACTGAAGAGCCTCGGCCCCTCACCATCAACAAATGTCTCACCGAGAAATCGGTAGGGATGATATCCTGGGGGTCAGGAAAAATCACGAAAAGGGCCAGATAGACATGTCAAAATGGGCCATAGCCCATGGGCCAGCCCATTTGGCCCTATAAATGGGCCGGGCCGGGCTAAAAAAATTTGGCTAATTTATGTAAGTGGGCTTTTTGGCCCGGTCCCTATAGCCCATGGGCGAAACAAGGTTAGGGTCGGGTCAGCCCATGAGCCAAGAATTTTTTTAAAATATATATATTAAAATTAAAAGATTCAAAATGGAAAATGGCAAACAGGTTATGGATTACTATGTCCACTTACCAAAGTAAACCAAGATCCATGTTAAATTAAAAGTTTAAAACTTTAAACTTAAAACAGAAAGATATTTTGAATTTTTTTTCTAATCTTCCGCGCCGTTCCCACTTCCCTTCCCTGTTCGCAGTGTTCGGCTGTTCCCATTCCCATTTCCACTTCGATACGATGATACTCGATAGTTCCAGGCTTCCGGCGATTCAAACTTTTTTCGAATTTTTGATTCATCGGGAGTTCAGGACTGGCCGACCGGGGCTTTGCTGCTACTCTGATCTCCTATTCCGGTAGAGGAAGGAACAGCTGGTGATGCTGGCTCTTTCGCGACATCAATAGCTATTATCGTGCTGCTATTGGTGAACCAAAGCTTCTTCCATGCTGAGGTGAGGGCTATATACTTATATGATTTCAATACCCATGGCTCTAATGCTAGCCCACAGCCCTAGTCCTAGCCCATGGCCCTATCCCACGATCCTAGTCCATGGCCCTATCCCACGGCCCATATAGGGGGCTGGCCCGGCCCTAGCCCACGACCCATATAGGGCCGGGCCGAGTTGGATTTTTTTAGCCCATTTGTACAAGTGGGCCTAGCCCGGCCTGGTTCATAAAATGCAAGCCCATATGAATTAGGGCCGGGCCAGCCCATATTGACAGCTCTAGGGCTAGGGGGAAAGAGGAAAGTGATGATGTACTCCCCTGCATGGGAGAAGGGTTAGCTGGGATAGACAACTCGAATAATGATGCTGTCATCGTTGAAATGACGATAGCCAAACATCATGTAAAAAGAATCATGGTAGACAGTGGGAGCTCCTCGAAGATCCCTTTTTACGATGCTTTCGCAAGGATGAATTTGTCCACTGACCAAATAAGGCCGATGTTCACACCTCTGGTAGGCTTCACTGGAGACTCAGTCAGAGTCGAGGAAGAAATTACGCTCCCGATAACTGCTGGAACACCATCCCAGCAAAGCATCGTGCTGGTGACCTTCACTATTGTAAAGCTCCCTTCACCCTACAATGCCATCCTGGGATGCCCGGGACTCAATCTGCTTGATGCCACCATTTCTACGAAATGCCTCCTTGTCTAGTTCCCAACCCCATGGGGGACCGGAGAGATAAGAGGGTCACGCAATCGGTGCAGCACTGTTGACAGATCGCCCCAGGCCTAAAAGGTGCAGATTCTAGCCCTATCATAGACTAGCTCGATCCGACGGCACCAGAACCAAAGAGCGAGCCGGTCGAGCCTCTAGTATCTTTTCCGTTATGAGAAGATCCCTCGAAGATGATACAGGTCGGGGCCTTGTCGACTCAGGAGGAAAGAACCCGTTTGCTCAGCTTCCTGCGGGCTAATACATATATTTTTACCTAGACAGCTGTCGACATGCCCGGTATCCCACCGGAGGTGATAACTCATAAGCTAAATGTCGACCCAAATCATCGTCCGGTCCGGCAGAAGAAAAGGACCTTCGCCCTAGAATGACAGAAAGCCATCAACGAAGAGGTCGATAAACTCCTCATGGCGGGCTTCATCCGAGAGATATGTTATCCTAACTGGCTTGCTAACATGGTGATGGTCAAGAAAGCCTCTAGGAAGTGAAGGATCTGTGGAGACTACACCGATCTCAACAAGGCATGCCCAAAGGATAGCTTCCCCCTTGTCAAGATTAACCAGCTGGTGGACGCGACTTCAGGCCACAAGTACCTCAGATTCATGGATGCGTTCTCAGATATAATCAGATCTGCATGCATCCCGAGGATGAGGAGTGCATAGCGTTTGTGACCGATCGAGGTACATATTGTTACAAGATGATGCCCTTCGATCTTAAAAATGCTGGGGCCACCTACCAGCACTTAGTTAGCATGGTCTTCAAGGACCAGATCGACCATAACATGCAAGTGTACGTGGATGACATGCTTGTCATGAGCGGCCCAGAGGAGGACCATATCGTTGACTTGGCAGAGGCTTTCGATAACCTTCGTCGTTATCAAATGAAGCTGACCCCACCAAGTGCGCTTTCGGTGTGGAGGCAAAAAAGTTCTTGGGGTTTGTTGTTGCCAAGATCATCGTGGCCCATAGCTGCTGTCGGCGTCGGATCGTCCCTCATCTCCTCGTGGATGGCCTGCTCTCCGGGACCTGGAAAACAAAACAAGGGTGACCCGGGCCGCCGGATTCCGATGGGGGCACTCCGACAGTCAAGTCAGTGACAATCCAGGGGAACATATCCTCCTGGTCGAGCCCCTAAGATGGACTCCATGCTAGGAGGAGTGAATGATGTATGACTGAGGGTGCAAGTAGGCTGGGAAAGGTGGTGGCCGAAGTGAACTGGAGATTGATGGCTATGTTCGGGCGATCCTTTCCATGGATCTCCGAGAGCCTTGAATTCCCAGTCTCCTAGGTGGTTCTCTTGTGTGGGCTCCTTCCCCTATATGCTTGGGTGTTTTTGGTTTAGCTTGCATACCTCCCCGCTGGAGTGTCGAAGGTTCTTTTAAGCCCAGGTGGTTGTTGAATGCCTATCTCGGGATCTCCCCCGCATTGGCAGACGCGTGCGACGGTATTCCATGCCGTGGACGAGACGTATTTCCTGATTCGTGATAAAGAAAACTGCCATGCGCTCTGACACCCCTTCCGATCGCTCTTATCACCCTCTTGGCGCAAAGAGTCCCCCAAGCTTTTCACTAGAGAGGTTTCTATTCTCCTCGATCGTCCCACTGACTTGATCATCGGAGTGCCTTCGTCGGAATCCCCGGTCCAGGATTTTCTCTGTCTTGCAAGACCTCCCGAAGCAAACGAGCCGACTGCGAGACGGGGAGCTAAGCATCTGGCAGGAACCCGACGCATCAAAGCTACGGGCCACGACGATCCAGGCGGCAACAATTATGAGCTGGATCCACTCTGATACCATTTATACCTGTCTAAAATTTCATTAAAAAACTAGTTAAAAAATATTATTTAATCTTTTTGATCTTATTCGATATTTTTTTAATGAATAATCAATATAGGACTAAATATATAGATCTTTACCATATTAAATATACAATCTTATCTAATATGATATATATTTTTAAAAGCATAATTAAAAAAACTCTTCCTCCACCAAAAGGCCGCTTACATACGGCATATTGCAATGAAGGAGGGGAAAAGTATACAATTACATTTAAAAAAATAAAGGAAAAAAAAAAGGTCATGGATGCACCAAGGATTATAACATATATCATGGGTATCATGCGGTATTAGACAACATCAACCATCTTGTTTGTTTGTTTTAGATTGCCATATTCCTCGTCTCATCTCGGATCATTTTTATATATAGTGCATCTCTGATATAGTAGTATAGGATATAATTTTTGCATATAAAATATAGATTTAAGTTAGATAAAAATTATATATATATATATATTTCCTTCAACTTGTACAAAGAGGTATAAGAGGTACGAAAAGCAAAATACTCACCGATACGCGCAACAAGCGTGTGCATAACCATCTGCATCATCTTAATTCAGACCAACGCCCGCACCATCCGCTAATAAATCCACTTCTAAGGTTTGCTCTTGGTTCGGTGCGTTCTGGCTCAGCTGCACGTAACTAACAGCCCTCATCATCTACATCTTCCCCCGTCCAAATTTCCACCCACTACATACTCCTACCGCGACTTTTCTTATAAAAAAACACATGACCTGGGAGCCGCCTACAACACCCAACTCCCCATTAATCCATTCCAACTTCCAACCGACACCCAGAAGCCATCCGCAAGGACTTTTTTTTTTTTTTTTAAGATAAGATCCTCAAAGACTTCAAAAACAGTAGAATGTAGCTAAACTTCCCCACCTAATTGCACCACCCGCCGCATGGCCTAATTTCCTGCACGAACCCTGAGGCGTGCGAAAAAAACGTACGTACGTACGTACGTAGCTTTTTTTTTTATTAAAAAACATTTTGGTATCGTGCCATCTATAAATAAGATTTGTTTGCAGGGAAAGAAACGACCCAGCAAGCTCCGAAGCCAGGCCCCCCCCGCCCCCCACCCCCGGAAGGAGAAAGAAAGAAAGAAAGAAAGAAAAAGGAAAGAAATTAATCTATATCCCTTGTCCCACTCTACCTTCCATCTGATCGAGCTCCGTCGAATCCCAACCGCCGGATCCTTCTGCAAAGCCGACGCTCATTTTGTTGGTAAAAAAGGGGAACGATCGATCGGTAGCCAATGTCACGTTTCGTAGACAAGCTCCCCTTCTTCGACCGTGGACCGACCTCGCCGATGGAAGAAGCCGAGGACATCGGCCGCAGCGGCCTCCTCGTCCGCCACTCCTGCCCCTCCGCCACCCTCGGCCAGCTCCTCAGCCGCGTCGGCGACGTCCGCCGCGGCGACTTCCCAGACAGCTCCCCTCCCCACCACGTCCTCGAGCTCGGTGGCATGGGCAGCCCTCCTGGCGGCGGTAACCTCATCCCTACTCCCCTCCACTTCGTCCTCTCCTTCACCGACCTCACTTATAGCGTCAAGAACCCCAAGAAGCTTTCATTGTTCCCCTCCTTCTTCCGCAAGAACCGGCTCTCCGAGGATCCGGTCTCCACGGGTAAGGGACCCGAGGCCCTCGCCCGGACCAAGACTCTCCTAGACTCGATCTCCGGCGAGGCGAGGGAGGGGGAGATCTTGGCCGTTCTGGGCGCGAGCGGGTCCGGCAAGTCTACCCTCATCGATGCTCTGGCGAATCGGATCGCCAGGGAGAGCTTAAAAGGTTCCATAACTCTCAACGGAGAAAACCTGGAAGGCCGGCTTTTGAAGGTGATCTCGGCCTACGTGATGCAAGACGATCTCTTGTTTCCCATGCTGACGGTGGAGGAGACGCTGATGTTCTCGGCCGAGTTCCGGCTGCCGCGCACGCTCTCCGGGGCCAAGAAGCGGGCCCGGGTGGAGGCGCTCATCGACCAGCTCGGCCTCCGGCGGGCGGCCAACACCATCATCGGCGACGAGGGCCACCGCGGGGTCTCCGGTGGGGAGCGGCGTCGCGTGTCTATCGGCATGGACATCATCCACGACCCCATCGTCCTCTTCCTCGATGAGCCCACCTCCGGCCTCGACTCCACCAGCGCCTTCATGGTGGTCAAAGTCCTCCAACGCATCGCCCACAGTGGCAGCATCGTCATCATGTCGGTCCACCAGCCCAGCTACCGCATCCTCGGCCTTCTCGACCGTCTGATCTTTCTCTCCCGCGGCCAGACCGTCTACAGCGGGCCACCCGACGGGATCCCTTCCTTCTTCTCCGACTTGGGCCATCCGATGCCGGAGAACGAGAACCCGACCGAGTTCGCCCTCGACCTCATCCGCGAGCTTGAGAGCACCCCGGCCGGCTGCAGGTCTCTTGTCGAGCACAATAAATCCCTGCAAGCTGCGAAGCCTTCCCTCACCGAGAAGCCGTCGCTCTCCCTGAAAGATGCCATCAGCGCCAGCATCTCCCGTGGCAAGCTCGTCTCCGGTGCCACCGAAGGCACCGGCCCGGCCTCGACCGTCCCGACGTTCGCCAACCCGTTGTGGATCGAGATGGCGGTGCTGACCAAGCGCTCGATCACCAACACCCGTCGCACGCCGGAATTATTCGGCATCCGTCTCGGCGCCGTGATGCTGACCGGATTCATCTTGGCCACCATCTTCTGGCGTCTCGACAATTCCCCCAAGGGAGTGCAAGAACGTCTCGGCTTCTTCGCCATCGCCATGTCGACCATGTTCTACACCAGCGCCGACGCGCTCCCCGTCTTCCTCCAAGAGCGCTACATCTTCATGCGAGAAACTGCATACAATGCTTACCGCCGCTCCTCCTACGTCCTCTCCAACGCCATCGTCGGCTTCCCGTCGTTGGTCGTCCTCTCCATCGCCTTTGCCCTCACCACATTCTTTGCGGTCGGGCTCGCGGGTGGTGCAACGGGGTTCTTCTTCTTCTTCTTGATAATTCTGGCTTCCTTCTGGGCCGCGAGCGGCTTCGTAACGTTCCTCTCCGGCGTCATATCGCATGTGATGGTGGGCTACACCGTCGTGGTGGCCATACTGGCCTACTTCCTTCTCTTCAGTGGTTTCTTCATAAACCGGGACCGGATTCCAGACTACTGGATTTGGTTCCACTATCTATCCTTGGTGAAGTATCCCTACGAAGCTGTGCTGCAGAATGAGTTCGATGACCAAACAAAGTGCTTCGTTAGAGGGGTTCAGATGTTCGACAACACGCCGTTGGGGAGCTTGCCGACGGCGGTGAAACTGAACGTTCTAAAGGCTATGAGCAACACTCTGGGAGTCAGCTTAACCGGCAACACATGCATCACCACCGGCTCCGATATATTGAAGCAGCAGGGGATCACCGACCTCAGTAAGTGGAATTGTTTGCTGGTGACCGTGGCCTGGGGGTTCTTCTTTAGGGTGCTCTTCTACTTCGCACTGCTTGTTGGGAGCAAAAACAAGAGAAGGTAGAAACCGAAGCTTATAAAAAAAAAAACAAAAAATGGAATAACCATGATTACCTCGAGGTGGATGATGAAGTGTTTTTCCTGTATTTTTTTTTGGTTTTTATTTTAAAGTTGGTAGATGAAGAAAGATGAAAACACAAACATGTAATCTAATGTCACAATTTCCTTTTTTTTTTTTTTTTTTGATCTTTTTACTACTTTGCATTAAGTATGATTACGGTTTGTTAATGTAAAGTGATATTTAGAAACAGCGAAACACTAATAAATTGCCTATTGGCTAAATCTTGAATATTGTCACAGCTATCACTGTTTAGAAGTACAGCTAGGCATTGATAATGGTACCTTTGGCTAGATCTTGCTTGAGGTCGTGATCTTTCTATCACGGTTTGGAGAAGGAGAGGGACGCGTTAAATGGAGTTCAAGAAGGTGGTTGGCTCAACCTAATTGGTCACCTGTTCTCCGTGTATGCGTGTCACATCGATATTTAAGATCAGAGCTGTACAACCAGTGGATTTGGTCGACCGATTGGGGCTGCATCAATCCAACATCGAAATTCGTGCAAGCTACCTTGCCAAGTGGGCTTTATAAAAAATTTAAAAAAAAAAAAAAAAAAAAAAAAAAAAAAAAAGCATCACCTGCGAGTGGTGTAGTTAATTGTGAAACTTTTCTCACGATCAACTGGCAGGAGCTATTGCTCACTCGACTGATATCAATGATAGTCAGGTTGACATACTCATTTTTGGATGGGGAATGATTGATATACGCATCTTCGGATGGGAAATGATTGCAAAAAAATTAATATGCGTCGTGCATCGAATATTTCCTGGCTGAAAAGTGGCCACGCCCGGAATCTAACTCCTTTCCTTTTTATTTTATCAAAAAAAAAAAAAAAAAAAAAGCATCGAAATGAATAAATAGGGTGGGATTGCCGATGATATTAGGTTTGAGCAGTTTCAGCCAAGCTTTCCTCACTTGCATCCATTTAAAACTTATTTTTTTAATAAATAAAAAATTTAATTAAGAACCTATATTTTTTGATAAATATTTTTAAAATAATATTAAAATAAAAATATATATATTATTATTTTATTGAATAAATTTATAGAATTTATTTATATTTTTTTTATTTTTATGGAGACTATGATTTGAAGATGATGAATAACTGAATTATTGAAATATCAAACGGTAAAATATTCAAAACCATAAAAAATATTTCAAAAATAAAATTAAATATTTATTTTATTTAAATATTAAATGAATAAAATTTTATTTTATAAAATAATATTTTTCAAAATATTTTTAATATTTTTAAAAAATATATAAATAAAGATAAGTCGGTCCTGAGCTGGCGTTAGCAGTAATGGCATGCACTATGGGGACAGGCGGCTGTGAGACTGACTCAATGCAGTCTCAAGTCAGAAGTTGATAAGGTTAATTAATTAGTCCAAACAGCGTAAGACTTATTTAGGTACCTCCACGGGATTTAGACTTCTAAGTCGCGTGTATATATATATATATATATATATAATTAGTTGGTGGTAGTTCAGCAGTAAATGGCCACAAAGCAGGAAGATATAAAGCTAGCCGGAGGTTCTCCCTCACATTTTTAAAGGAGTGGTTCACCAACCTGGAGGTCCAAGACCGAAGAGGCTCAATTGATCGACCATTCTCTTCTTCCGATTGTCTTCTACGTCTCCAGAAGCTTAGAAGAATTTACAAAGACAACCATGCCCCGTAGATTTGAGACAATCTTTGTGACGGTCTTTTTTTTTTTAAGTCCTTAATTAATTAATTGCATTCTTGCACCAGGGATTGCTAGCTGTAATAATCCTAGATTCAAATAAAAAATAATAGGTGGGGACCGAACAATTTCATTAAGAATTGATTGATGGGAATGCATGGAGACTGTAGTCCGAGATGAATCCAATCAATGGAGTTGGAGACGAACATTAGATCACATCAACAAGTTTGAATTTATTAGGTGGCTTTAGAAATAAGCGACCCAAATGGGAAGGCAAGCCAAATTAGCCAGCCACGAGACGGCCATGATGTTAAAAGTTCATGGTCCTCACCATCATGTACCGTTCCCATCCTCTGGTCCATAATTGCCTCTCCCTCCCTTACTTAATGTAGAAGAAAAAGGATGGCAAGGCTTTTTGGTTGGGTACAGGAAATTAAGCCCGAATCGATCTTTATGTTGACCGCGCACAAGGCCTGTTCTATTCCAAGCCAAAAGTCAACCTACACAGTCCAAGCGACGGACCAATATAAAATTGCAAATACTATAGCATTAGCATGCGATATAGCTAAATTAATGTTTCCTCCAATTCACGCCAAGGAAGGTAGATGATTCGCACTCTACAAAAAAATACTCCATGCAATCCTGCTATACATAGGTTCTGATTATATTTTTCATACAAAAGAATATATATATTTTTTATTAAGGTATCAATTTGCACTGGTATCATTTACATCGGGGATTACTCGTGTGAAATACGAATTCTCATTTTCAGGATCTTAATCACTGGTATCGATGCTGCAGGAGAAGAAAGAAAGAAAAAATAAAATATAAAATATAATTAATCAGGTATGTAAGATTTTTCTATGAAAAAATAAATTTATAAGATTGAAAACTTCTACTCTAAACCTCGTATAAATCTTTCAACTAGAGATCCCTCACCATTATTTTGATCATCATGCCTAGTCTCTACTCTCTACCTATTTTTATAGCTATTATTACAAAGAGCGTCTCACTAGAAGTCCAACGATTCTAACTACGTCCAAATCGGAGTTCTATAAACTTTCCAATCCATTGATCAGCCTCGATCATCCTGAAAATCATATTTGGATAGGTCCAGATCATGCAAATTATGCACGGAATTGTGCCTATCCATTTGATCCACCCATAGAATGTGTGCTACCATCGAATTGCTGCACGAATCATGCGTGGTCATTGATCATGCAGCAAAACTCATGCAAAATCCACCATTGAAGGAAAGGAGCAGGGGCTCTGTCATGGGCCGGCACCCAAGCGAGCACCAGTGCATGCCATAATCCCATGCACGTGCCATTAAGTCGCACAGTCAGGCCAGCCTGCTATAGTTCCAGGTAATCTGTGGGCCAAGCCCAAAAAATCTTTTTTTCTTCTCTTTCTATGCTTTTTTTTGTATGAGCTTCTCATTTAGTTCTAGACTTTTTTAGGGGCTTATTTCAAGACCAATTTTGAAGCATTTATCCAACAACCTCCATCTCAATTCGATGTTCAACCTTTACCTGACTTTTAAAATTTTTTGAAGAATTTCACATCCCATGCCTACGGCAAATGCCTGATCATGGATGGACAAATATGAAAGTCGAGCTAGGTCGCTTGATCCCATCTCCATTACATAATATGCTCATCTCGATCCAAGACTTCCACGGAAAAGCCTCCTGCAATGATAGAAACTTAACCTTGTGACATCGCCTGTCATCCTCCTAAATCTCACATCCCATGCTAGATTTATCTGCTGCTAAAGCTTTACCTCGCACTGGACTCCTGTCTATACTAGAGACTCCACCTTACATTAGACTTTTTATCAAAAAGTAGTAACATCCATGCTTCTTTTTCTACAAAACTATCCTACTACCATGCAAGGCTTTTAAGATTCCAATACCATCTCTTCATATGTAGCCGTTTGAGTCCAATTTAATTAAAAAAATTAGATTCTTTCGAAAATTGGATATGCATCGGACCTCGTCCAATGTTTTCACTATCCCATCATGTGCCTTCAAGCTGACTGTCCCTATGTCCTCGATGGCACGCTCAATCTATCTGGCAAGTGGACAACACCTTCTTTGCTCTCTAGAGAGTCAAACAGTTTCTCTTTGCAACATATGTAATATGACATGTAGAATCTAAAATCCACTATGAAGATGGGGATATCTGGTCGAATACTATAAGTGCATCACTGATGTATCTGTCACTGTTGCCATTGGCCACTGCCATAACAACCCTCGTCCGATCTTTAAGCTGTGGACAATATCTGACACGATGCCCCAACTCGTCGCACTGAAAGCACTTAATTTTGCTTGCAACTTTTGACATGGACCGCCCTCCTCACGAATCACAATCCTCCATCGCTTCGCCTCCTATCGTCTGCTCTTTCAGAAACTGTCAGCATTGAGTTCACACCTGAACTCAAAGCCTAGTTCTCTCGCTTGAGAATTTCGTTTTGGAATAACACCGAGGTGACTTCCTCCATCATGATTGTGCTCTTCTTCATTAGAAGAGCAGTCACCAAGGATTCAAAGGACTGCGGTATGGATAACAACAAGACCAATGTCTTAGCCTTTTCTTTCACTTTCTCATTTACACTATGACGATTGGTAAGGATCCTCTGGAAGTTACTTAGGTGCTCCTTCATGATCTGTCCATCGATTATCTACAATTGATAGAACTATTTCCAAAAGAATAATGGGTTGATAAGGGACTTGCCATGTATAGCTTCTCGAGCTTTGCCCAAAATGTCGTGAAGAAAATCTTCTATAATACATGGATCACCACCTCGTCCACTAAATACAAACAGATCGTTGCTCACCACCTGAATCTAGGTGCTGCCTCTAAGTCTTCTCTTCCATGATGACTGGTCTCTCTTCATATAAGAGGACATTGATCAACCCCTACTATATAAGCACGTCTTTATCTTTGCTTGCCAGAAAGAGAAATTGTTCTTCCGTTAAATTGGTTGATGTTGACTTTGATTGCACTCGTCATATTCTTCTATCTTGATCAATATGAATAATCTAGGACTCTGATATCAGTTGTTAGGGTATTAACTTGTACTGATACCATTCACGTCGAGGATCACTCATATGAAATACAGATATCCATTTCTAAAATCATGATCTTTGGTATCGATACCATAAAAGAAGGAATAAGAAAGAAATAAAATATAATATATAATTAATTGGGCATGCAAGATTTTATTATGAGAAAATAAACTTACAGGATTAAAAATTTTTACTCTTAATCCAGTACAAATCTCTCAACAAGAAATTCTAAAATCCCTCATACAAGCTTTCAACTAGAAATTCCATATCATTCTTTTAATCCTCACATCCAATCTCTGCTCTCTACCCATATTTTTATAGCTATTGTTGCAAAAAGCATCTTACCAGAAATTCAATAATCCAAACAGCATTCAAATCGGAGTCCTGTAAGTTTTTCAATTTGTATATGACTGTAGGACTATCCGTAATCATCGATCAATCTCAATTGCACTGAAAATCATGCTCGAATCATGCTAGATCATTCAAATCATGCCCCGAATCATCCCTGTCCATCCGATCCTTTTCCTAGAATATGCGGTGTTGTTGGGTTGCCGTGTGGATTGTGCATTGCCATTGATTGCATGTCAAAAGGCATGTAAAAACGATTAAAAAAAAAAAAAAAAAAAAAAAAAAGAGAGCAGAGGCCTGGGTTGGCCGCACAGCCACCTAGGCCTGAGCTGGGCACGCACCCGCCTAGGCCTAGGCTAGCATCCGAGTGCATGCTGGCACGTGCCACACTGGCCAACGTGGTCGATCGGCCGGCCTACTATAAATACGGGCAATCTATGGGCAAGCTAAAAGAATTTTTTTCCTCTCTTTTTGGGCTTCTTCTGCATAAACATGTCACTGGGTTCTTGACTTTTTCGGAAACTGCTCTCTCTCTCTCTCTCTCTCTCTCTCTATATATATATATATACATAAATTGTAAATTGCTGGCTCGATTGTGTTTTGCACGTATTCGAATGCAAATTTTTTTTCCAGTTCTTGTACCGATTTTAAATGGATATTATGCAATCGAATGGTTGATATCACGAAGAGAGAGAGAATGATTCTTTCTGAATATTATATATATATATATATCGTGACGATGCTGAAATGGGTGGCTATTGAGCTGGTTTGGTGGTAGAAGAACCAAATTTTTATCCATGACAGCGGAGGATTGAACAGTGGTTGTAGCTCAGGTGTTCCTGCTGAATAGCATACGTACCCTCGCTTCGCTTTTTACTAGTTTCACAAGCATGACATCCCCTCACTTCCAATGTTCACGGATTCATCACTCTTTTTGGTTCCGAGGACAGCTAACGCCGGAAGAGACGATCGTCATGGAAAGCGACTGCCAACCCTTATTTCAGTAATCACTATTGAAGTCCAACGGTGCGGCTCCTTCTAAATCCAGGATTTTAATTGCAGACTTCGTAGGTCCCGACGGTTTCGGGAGCGTAACAAGTAAACCCATCAATATCGGCCCGTCCCTAACCTACATTGATTGACATTATATGCGCTGGATCGGACCAGGCCTACTTGCACGAGTGGATTATGAAAACCCAGTCCAGCCTGGCCCTATATGGGCCATGGGCTAGGCCATGCCAGTCCCCGTCCCTAACCTACATTGATTGACATTATATGCGCTGGATCGGACCAGGCCTACTTGCACGAGTGGGTTATGAAAACCCAGTCCAGCCTGGCCCTATATGGGCCATGGGCTAGGCCATGCCAGTCTACTTATATTTCCTTCTCCCCAAACCATCCCTCCCTCTAACTAAAAGTCTCTTATCCATTTTCTACCATGAAGATTGACATGCCTGAGCAGGCGATGGGATCCATCACAGAGACGATGGAACCACCAACGATCCAGTAGCTAGACGAGTCAGTGGTGAACCGGATCATAATAGGAAAGATGATATAGCGGCCTACGTCGGCTATGAAGAAGCTAGTGGAGAAGTGAGAACAACCTTGATGATAGGGCCACCTCCATCTCTAGGGATGGCAATGGACCGGGTTTGGGCCAGGTGCATAACTATTCAAACCCAAACCCGAATACTCAATAAACTAACCAAACCCGGTCTAAACATTATCGGGACTGATTTTTTTTATTCAAACCCATCTCTATCAGGTATCGGGTAATTCGGGTTTACCTGGCCCGAATCCAATTGAGTCATATTAAATATATTTTTTATTTTTATCAACTTTAAAATTATCTACCATTTTATAAATCATACATATATTAAACAAATAAAATTTAACTACATTTTTAGTTCAACACCGATCTGAGAGGAAAAAGAGCCGTCGAAGAGGAAAATGGGAGCTGGAGATTAATCGGGGATTACCGATTACAAATTATAAATTACAATTCACTTATTTATGAAAAATAATAATTAGGATAAAGAGTTTAAGTATTTTAAAATTTAATAACTAATAACTAATGATGTGGCGAGATCGCTGATATGGAGTCCCCTTTGGATCCAGGTGGCGGCTGTGTTAGTAGATGTTGCTACATCAGCCTTGCTCTTCGAGCTCCTTCGCCGGACGGCTCCCTCGAGGTCGAGCCCATCTCGGTCGAAGTTGAGCTCTCTCTCTCTTCGAGCTCCTCCACCGGGCAGCTCCCCCGAGGTCGAGCTCGCCTCGGTCGAAGTCGAGCTCCCTCTCCTCGAACTGAGTGCCCTTCGATGGAAAGGTTTACCGGCTCGAGACTGTCCCACTGGCCAAGGCCACCGTATCTCAAAAGCCCCCGAGGCAGAGAGAAGGAAATGCCATTGCACCCATTAGGCGATGGCACACCGTCCAAGGCCTACGAAGGGGAAGTGCGCCGACCTACAGAAAAGCGTCTCCCCAGAGCATCAAGATTTTTTCCACCATTGTTTACACCGGTTAGGAAAAGATGTTCCAATCGAGACACTGCATTTCCCAGCCGACCGTTCGCACCATCCAGAAGAAGAAAGTCGTGCTAGGGAATTCAACCTAGGAGTGGCTACCCTCGGATCGACCCACGAAAGAGATCCTGGCATTTTCAAAATTATTTTTCCAAAATGCCCTTCATAATCTTCGATTTAATTACGAAAATACCATTCATAATATTTTATTTAATTTAAAAAATACTATTAGTAGTTAATTTGATTTCATTTTTCAAAAGGGTATTATGAAAATTAAATAAAATTCCTCCCTAAACATTAAATACATCATTAAATGCCTCTGCACTCGTAAATATTTTTTTAATTAAATTTTAATCTAATAAAATTTTAAAAAATATATAACAAAATCTAAAAGATATTATAACATTAATTAAAAATAAAATTAATTAAAAGATATTATAATAATATATCATAATATATTTTTATATTATAATAAATATTTTATATTCTAAAATATGATAAGTTTATTATAATTTATTATATTATATATTATAATATATTATAAAAGATTAAAAAAATAAAAAATAAAAAATAATCACCATGTCAATACCATCCGATTGCTAGCCCGATACTAGTTCGGTCGATAGCCGATGCCAGTCCGATCCCTTGCTTAGGATCGACGAAGTAAGGGATCGACAACCAGATCGGGGGTCCGGCCCCGGTCTGGTCGCCGGTTCGCCCCCCGGCCCGGGTGTCGATTCGGCCACCAGGGACCGACTACTGGTCTGACCGCCAGGATCTTGTCACCGGTTTAGTCCCAGTTATGTCACAGATCCGATCACCAATCTGATCGTCAAGGTCATACCACCGGTCATGAGCAAGGAATCAGACTGATACCGGGTTGTCGACCAAACTGGTACCGGGCTGGCGACCGAAGAGTATCGACCTAGTGATTATTTTTAATTTTTTTAAAAAAATTATTTTATATTATAAGATATATAATATTATATAATATAATAAATTATAATATATTGATATAAAATAATTATTATAATATAGAATATATTATATTGTATTATTATAATATCTTTTAATTTATATTATTTTTAATTAATATTATTTTTTAGTTAATTTATTATTATATTAAATTAATATTATTTTTATATAGTTAATTAATATTATTTTTAATTAATGTTATTTTAAAATAATTTAATAATTAATATTATCAAAAAATAATATATGAAATTTTAATTAATACTAATTTTTTACTTATTATTTATTTATTTAAAATTTAAATTTATTAATTATATTTAAAAAAATAAATATTTTTATAATCAGAAAAAGAAAATTTTATTTGAATTCGTATTTTGGAAAGATAAATTTAAATATTGAATTTGTTTTTCAAAAAGATAAATTTAATTATTACATCAAAATTAATTCAAAAATATCATGTTAAAATTAAAATTAAATTCAAAAAAATAAAATTATTTAAACAGAAATTATCTTTTGAAAAGATAAAGTTGGTTCTGTCTTTTAAAAAGATGAATCCAGGATGAATAATTTATTTTAATAAATATATTTGAAGTAACATATTTCGATAATTTTTTTTTAAAAAAAATATTATTTTACAAAAAAATTGTATCACTCTATCGGATCCGGAGAAGCTGACACCCTTATCCAAATCCACCGCATATATTTTAACCAGTGGAAGAAGAATTGAAAGAGAAAAAATTGGAGAGGATGGCCGGCGTCGTCCCCAAATCCTTCCAAATTCCCAATCCATCGCTCCCTTCCACACTCAATTCCTCCCTACTTACCACCAGAAGAAGAAAACTCCTCCCCGTCGCCCCTCATGCGCTCGCCGACGATCCCCAGCCCGATCAAGATTCCTCGTCCTCCTCCTCCTCCTCGGCCGCCCCTGCCGAACCTCCGGCGTCCGCCACCGCCGACCCCACCTTCGAGAACCGGCTCTCCCGGGTCCGGCTCAAGTACCGGAGCGGCACGGGGAAGAAGGCGGAGCAGCGGCGGGCCAGGAAATCCGGCGGCGGCGGAGGCGGAGGTAAGAAGAAGGTGATGCTACCGCCGGTGCCGCTGAAGGAGGCGGTGGCGGCGGGGGGTCTCCCTGTGGAGGCGGGTTTCAGCCCCTACAGCGAGCGGCTTAACGGGAGGCTGGCCGGGCTGGGCCTGGCGGCGCTCCTGCTGGTGGAGCTGGGCTCCGGCCAGTCCCTCGTCCGCTACCACTCTCCACCCATCCTCTTCATCCAGCTCTACTCCATCGCCGCCGCCGGCGCCCTCTTCATCAAATTCGAGAAGGAGCGCATCAGCGTCTGGCCCTCGAAGCCGCCGCCGTCACGGTCGTCCTCCACCACCGCCGCCGACTGATCCGCCGAGGTCTCCTCTTTTCTAGATTTATAAGTACTATGTTGAGTAAATTCTTAATCCGGTATTAATTATAATACTTGTTTTAATTTGCCACGAGGGATATTGTTATTGTTGTTATTATACCATTTCGAGGTTTATAGTATAGTTTTCAAACAGACTACCAATTTTTATTTGTTTGTTTTGATTAATAAAGAAAATAGTGTAAGAATTTTTATTTACATGCTAACATTAATTATTATTTTTATAATTTATTAAAATAAATTGATTTTATGATTCATGTTGTAAAATATTATTGAGTCTAATATTATATAATCATTATGTTTGGATTAGGAGTACCGTGTGGTTGAAACAGTACAGTATAGATTTTCGTCTAATTGGCAGGGTTTATTAGAATTTGCTTATAAATAATAAGCTAGGTTCTCTCTTCACTTTTTATTATGATATTACTGTTCTACGTGAGATTGGTTTTTGCGGCTTGTTCCATCGATAAGCCACCTGAGAGAGGATGCTGGAGAGAATGATTTTGCCTCTAATGTTCATGTGAGCATCTCTTATAGGTTTAAAATTATGATGAATAACAGGTATGTATCGCAAACTTCTTTTTAACGTATCTAAACAATGTCATATTCCAATCTCTCGTTTGATTCATGGGATTAAGAAAATTTTTTTCCTATATTTGATATCAGAGCCCTGATATTTTTGGTAAAAGATTGGAATCATTTATTTTTCTATTGATCTTTAGATGATTAGCCTATAAAGCCTGATGATTTAATAATATTGTTTTCCATGCTTCAGATCTGGTAAAATAAAGTTATACATATTATAATATTAAAGAAACATTATTTTCTTTAATATAATTATTTTTAATTTCATAAACCCCTTTTATCCTGCTGACCGATATCACCGATGGTGATATGGATCTGCTCGTGCCCGTCATCCTCGTCGGCTTGGGTGGTGGCCAGTGGTGGCAGGGAGAGGCCATGAAGTCGATGGCGACTTTGGTCTCGATTAAGTTCGCAAACAAAAAAAAAAAATTTTCTCTCTCCCGGCGTCGGCGGTGCCACCATCTACCTCTTTTCTCTCCAATGGTGTCACCATCCTCCTTCCCGTGGCGGCGACGACCTCGATTGACGGTGAGAAGGCGGTGATCGGATGGTCTCGATTGAGACCAGATAAAAAAAAAGATGTGAAAATCGGACAAATCTTGGAAACCCGCCAGTTGGGCGTATTTTCCTTGCTGGTGATACTGCCGGAGGCGGCGACCAGCCATCCCTGGCCGATTCGGGTGGCCATCTCGCCAGTCTTTGCATCGATGGGAGCTTTTTCCAAAGGGGTGGCGGTCAGGTGTTTTTTGAAGCCATGTTGTTTTGGGCTATCTTGGGGAAGATGGATTGAGTGGGTTTTGGATCCAAACCCAAAATCCAATAAACCCCCTCCAAAAAAAAAGGGCCATTTTACATTTAGGTCCTTGACCTTTCGGATATTATAAATTAGTCCTTTTGCATTTATGTTCCTAAAAATTTTATATTTACATATTGGTTCAAAAAAAAAAGAGGAAATGATATTATATGTTGTCTATGGGTTCGGGTGCACAAGGGGCACCAATAAATATTTATACCCGTCACCTAATTAATTATGCCCATTTGGCATAGATGTATTATCCATTCCATTAATAATATTAGCTCAAATACTCGGAAGGATTTGCATGACAAAAAAATATTGATGTTGTGGAACGTCAATGCGCTATGGGGTGCCATCTCTTTCTTACCTGGAAAGATTCTAATACAGACATCCATAATTTTATGGTGGCGTATAAAGATTAATGGACCATTTGTATCTAACCCTCTTGTTGGACCTTTGTTTCTTAAGAGTTTCATAACTTTTTTTAAGTGATGATTTCCATACAGTTCATATGTATTTTTAATAGACACGAGGGCCATAACAAATTAATGGGGGACATTGGTTTATCCATGCTTAAAACATACCATGGTTGCTCTTTATGTCATCCCTAGTGCTATAGTCATGCTCACAACATATTCAATATGTCAGGCATTATCATGTAGTTGATGAATGATATTGAGGTGAAAACATCATATATCTTTGGTATTTTTTTCTTGTTTGCTAATGTATCCAGAGAGATCATGGATGCCGACATTTATCTCATTTTCACCGCTTGATGATGGTTGATCATCATCGAAGAGAAATGGTGGAAGGAGATAAGTTTAGTAGACTTTGGGTTTTGGATTATCAGGTTTTAACTTGTTTAAAACCTAATCCATAAATTAAGTTGAGCCCAAATTAATGAAAGTGGCTAAACCCTAATTACATTGGGTCAGCCTAATTTTAGGTTAAGGAAATTTTTGTATTTAAGTTCCTATAAATTATAAATTATAAATGAGTCCTAAAAATTTTATATTTTGGTCCCTATTATTTTCTGAAAATATATCTTATAGAAAAGTCCTTATATTTCTATAATTTATGGTTTAGTCCTAATTATTGTTTGTTGATAAAAATTGCTGTAACTTGCTCGTTTTATATCCGATTCGAATGATTTTTGGATCGTTAGATTTATAATAATTTGAAGAACATTTTGGTTGAGTTCTTCATACATGATAAAATATTTAAATAATTTATAAATTATTTATGTATAATTCTACTCACTATTATATAATTCGAGTTTGTTTTTGCATAGCCCCAAAGAGTCCGAAACATTCTATAAATTTTGAATAGTTGAGTTATTGAAAACTAATTATTCATCTTTTATTATATTTTGGAATTACATATTGATGTCTATGTTACTTTTGATCCAAAATGATTGTAATTGATTGTTACACTTATTATATACTATAATTCTTGTCCAAATATATTTTATAGTTGTATAGTAAGTGTTATTGATAGAAGTGGCAATTTGAATGCATTATTATATTATAATTTGATCATTGGGGTGCATGTTGTTGAGTATCCCATTTTAGACCGATCTTTTGTGGCATACATGTCGTTAAAGTATGTCATTTTATATTTATTTGGACAATTATTTTTAGTGCATGAATAATTTTATAGGTTGACATAAATATTTATCATCAAAGTGGTTTATTTATGTTGTTTATGAGTTTTTTCATGAAAGAAATATTTTATGGTTATTGCATACAACCACCTGTCCAAAAGAGGTTGTTATATGTTTTAATCTGGAAAGGTTGCATGAGGTATTGTGTTGCAATAATGCTATAGCTTTCATGGATTTATCTATCCAAAGATGAAGAGTACTTATGAATATTACATATTCTGTTCAAAAAAAAATATGTTATATTATATTTGGACTCTTGTATATCATTTATGTATATGTCTATTGATTAATATTTTGCATTCCTGCCATTTTTTATTATATAGTCATTTTTGTTAATAATAATATTATTGTTGAGATTTTGACTTGGTCAAATTATCACATGTAGAGATATATTGGACTTAGAAAATTTGTTTGTCCAAAGACAATAGATTTTCGAATGCCATGTATCCTCATTGTGTTAACCTTTGTTTTCTTTGAAAAGAGATATATATCGTGCCTAAAAAACTTGTTTACCCAAAAGACATATTTTCAAAAAAAATTATATTCTTATTATATTGACTTTATTATTAAAGCTCAAAAGTATATCATATTCTCTGCCTATATAGGAGTTTATGATGATACACATGATACACTTGTTGAAAATGGCTTATTATGTTTAAAGCTTTTATTTATTGTTTATGCCTCAAACAAGTTGTATAATACATGATCTTGATTGATGTTTTGTATATCTTATACCATTTTAGAGGTCATAACTTGATGATCCCTGATTGAAAGGTTTGTGAATTTTGATGAACGGTGACCATCAAAGTGGCATGTTTATTGAAATTTACAAGATTCTTCTGTAAGATATTTAGAAAGAATTGCATATCATTATATGTTGAAGAGAGATTATTTATGTGGGTTATTTTCTTTCTAAAAAAAGTATTGTAACGTTAGACCAAAGACACTCATTAAAATAATGCTTATAAAATAATGCTTCCGTTACGATGACTCTGACTGAAATAATTTATAAAATATGGAAACTGAAATTGTACTAGCACTAAGTTTGATGGATTATATATATTGCATTATATAATGATCTTCCATCTTGGATATCTTATAAGAGTGCTTTAGAATAAAGTTGCCTATAAAAGTGGTAGAGAGTAAATCATTTTATTTATAATATATTTATATAATTAATTTTATTTTTGTTATTGTATTTAAGAATTGTGATATAATATAATTTTTGATCTCATTTGTGAAGGATATTTATAATCTGATAAAAGAAAGTCGGAATAGCTGATGGATAAATAAATTAATGTATGATAGTTGGTATGATGGTGTTAAGGTCTATATTTTGAAACCTGAGAGTATTGCATCTAAAATTAGTATTATGATATTTCTATCTCTAATACATTGGTTACTCATCATCTTTTAGTTTTCCTGTTGTACGGTTTAGTGAACTTAAAATCAGATATATGAAATAATTAATAATTTTATTCCATTTCGATCAGAAGTTTTGATACTTTTGAGAAAAGGCTAAAAGTATTGATATGGTGTATCAGTCACATTTTAAAATCTCATACATAATAAATAAATAATATTATTAAATATTTATATAAGTAAGGGATAGTTGTTTAATACACCATACCTGAAATTTTTAAATAAAATGATATGACTAAGAGGTAAAGTACACTTTGAAAGACATGGTGTGTAGTATGATGAATAGGTGCAATTTATCATGATATCTTAGTATAAGATCCTAAAGAACTGCTATCTATATTTTGAATAAATCCTTGAGAACTGCTATCTATATTTTGAATAAATCCTTGGTAAAATGGTTGTACAAGATACTTTTAAGTTAAAGGTCAGTAAGAAGCCAATATTATTCAATTTATGTTTGGAGCTTTCTTGCAACATTTAATTATTGATAATCTATCAACGAATAAATCTTAATTTTGTAATAGTATGTTATTTATTTTGGTTATCCATATAATTTTAAATAAATACAGATTTTATTATGCTAATAAAGGTATAAAGAATGTTGAGTCAAATCATGCCATGCTTATAGTTTCTGATTTGTATAATGTTAGATGCTCTTATATTAGAAATATAATATTGAAGGAAAAATAAGTAGTTGCTTTTATTTTTTTTATTTATGTAAATGTTATATTTCATCTACTGGAGGATAGTGGGAGAGTAATATCATATATACAAACTAATTCTAGTACCTCCATTACTAGTTGATGTAGCACCAGTAAAGAAATCACATGATAAGAAATAAAAATATCGTTTTTTATGACAATTTGAATGGCTGGAGGGTTTGTTTTATAGATTTGGTAAAGGCATGAAAGTAAAATCTAGTGGCATTTTTGAATATACATGTAAAGTTTGTGGCATGCTGCAAAGTCATAATTTATATTGTTTTTATTATGGAACTTTGTCCTGAATTTTATAATTGTTAATTCTATCTTAAAACCACTTAAAATTTATTATAATCGTAGGCAGCTATGTTTTTTAAAGGAACAATAAAAGTTTTCATGATCTCTATCTATGAGAAATAAAATATTTGACAGTTAGAGATTTTAATTAAAGGGAGATATTTTGTAAAATATATAAAGTCAATATTTGTTGATCCCCTAATCAAATGAATAAGATTCATAGTTTTTATAAAACATGTCAAGAATATAGGCATTTTAGAATCTTTTGATTTTCTGGATTAATGAGATTTGATGTATTTATACATTGACTTGATTGACAAATTTTATTTATCATTGATTGCTTTAATTGATGGATTATAATTCAAGGATATATAAGTGTTGAATGTATATGTATAAAGTCCATGTTTATTGATTCTCTGATCAAGGATTTGAAGTCCATATGCTTTACAAAGTATGTTGAAAATACGAGCATATTGAATTCTTTTGTTATCTTGATTAATGTGAGTGACTTATATTTATGCTTTATTATTATAAAGCTTGGTTTCGTTTAACATGTCTATCATGAGTATTTATATATATTGTTGTCATGATAGTTGATTGATTTTTATTCCTATATGATTTATGTGCACATGTGAAATAATAAAATGCAATATAGTATCTCAAGAATGTGTCTTTGTCTTGAGAATGACAGTTGTATGAGTATGTTTTATTTGATAATTATGAGATCTCATCGTGTTTGGAGACATGCAGACTTTTTTTAAAGTCAAGGAATTTCTCTAGCTTGTAATATAGTTTTCAAACAGACTACCAATTTTTATTTGTTTGTTTTGATTAATAATGGGAATAGGAGTTCTCATAAGAATAAATTACATGGATCGGAGCTTGTGTTCAAGAGAATTATAGATAAAGTATCATTCACAAATTATGTTGTATGGAACAAACACAGAAGGGAGGGATTAGCTTCCAGATAGTTTTCAGGTGGTCTCAAAATTTGCATGTTCCAACTTTTCAAGCGAGCCGAGCTTTAGCAAAGGCCGAAGCTTTTTCATTAGACTTTGTTATCAATTCAATGTATTTAAATGTTTGAATTTGTCCATCATATCAATTTTGTAACATTTAATATTAGGTGTGGAAGCTGAGCAGAGACTTACAAATTAATAACAGGAAATTAGTAATCATAAATGACCAAGGATAATTTTATATATATAAAAAAAGTGGTGATTTTGTATAGTTGACTGATGGTCCATGGAACAAAAACATATTCATAGAAACTTCTTGTTCTACAATGCGAAGAGTAGGAAGAAAAACTTAGAGACCACTGGGGCTATTGCTCTATTCTACATCCCTGAACACTTACACATAAGAGATATATCACATGGATAAGCTGGTTAGCTGTGAATGTTAAACATCCAATTTTCTGGTTGTAAAACAATTGGAGGTGGATTGTGGATACTTCAAAGCCAAAAACCCAACAAAATATCCAGTAGAGGATACGACCTGCCGAAAAATCCTGGACCTTTGGCAACAGAAGTCAACCTACCCCTATACGTGGATCATTTACAAGCATCAAAAGAATCCAATCATCTGCACTAGAAGTCATGGAGGGAACTGCTAGTAACAGCATCCCATACTTGCCACCTCTTGGCCACTAAATCTACTGTAAAGGAAAATGACATAAAATAGCACCAGGACTGCACCTTCCTAAACCAATGCTTGCCACAATGCCACTAGATATGGTCTATAAGACAACAGAACTTTCAGATGATGTCTTCGCAATTTTGCGCAAGTTTCGGCAACTCAATGCAATGAATATAAAAATTTCTGCTCAAAACAGCGTCTCCTTATAGTTGTATCAACAAAATGGCATGCTAAGCAGTACTTCATCTCTTACCTTTGATGAAAGTCCACCTGGCTCCGGTTCGTGACAAACTTTAAAGATGGTCTCCTGGGTTCATCTTGTAGATTAACATATTTGTGCACATTCCATGTCCCACAAATTGTTTAAAAAGAAGAAGCATTAAAAAAAAGTACATTCTGAACCTTTTTCGATTGTATTATATGCGATTAAAGATGTTCACTCCATGCTTACTCATTACCAGATGCATTTCCCACCATATTTTCCGTATCTAACTTCTCTCTCATAGGTAACTCCGTCTTCTATTTCCTCCTCCCCTCCCCGGGGGATTACCATAGGTTTTGGGGGCTGTCAAGAGGGACGTGTATCACTCCTCCTTCTACTCCCTCCCTCTCTCTCTCTCTCTCTCTCTCTCTCTCTCAACAAGAGGAACAGTTAATGGATATGCATCCTCAATTTCTCAGAGCAGTACTAGTTTCATTCTGAGTTTTGCACAAGCACTTGTAAAGCGAACTGTGCAAGGAAATCACCCTAGTCATCAGTCATGATGATGTACAGGTGATCATGTGCATAAAGATCTTAGCATTTGCATGATTGCATCCATCAGCATAAAAATAAATTCGTAGGAGTTGATAAAACTAGAGCCCATGATCCTAATTTTTCACTATACATAGTTTATATTATCATCCTCTAGATGCGTAAAAACTTGAATTTTTAAAATCTACCGTCACCTCTCTATTTTTTTATCATGAATGGAAATGAGAGAATTGGAGAACTATGTGCTGCATGGTATTGCCAGCTGCTATGGTTCCAAAGGCCGTCAGGAAAAGCTTGGAGACGCATTGTTCATACTTAAATGTCGAACAATTCCATCAATTGTATTCTGCAACTGATCTTTGGGTAAAAAGATAAAACTTTTTAAGGATATAGAAATGAACAAATCATTCATCTGAAAAATGCTTATTTATCTCTCCTACAAAGCATTTTATCTTCTTTATCTCTTCTTTACCTGAAGACACCTTGTATTGAACATCAAATAGTCTGCCATGAGTTAAACTTTTGTTGTGATAAAATCAATCAGTTTTTGTTTTTGTTTCCTTGCATTTTATACTCTTAACTAATTCAATAAAAGTGGTGCCACATACCGCGGGCAGTTTTTTCCTCCCAGTTTTAATAGTTAAGAAACATTCAAGTCAACAACGTTTTTGACATCTACCATGCACAAGACTAGCAATGGTTTGTAGATGGACCCAGCGGACCCACCTGAACTCAAAACCCTGATGAGAATTTGGAGAGCAGATATTAAAAAGAAACCACTCGAATCAGCCATTGCACTCACAAGCCACCTGCTCATAAACGTGAAATAAGTCTCGGACAGGGGTAAACAAAGACACAATCCTTATCACCAAGGTGCTTTATGCATCATTTCTAGAGCATGTCACAAAGACCACGCCAACAAACAAATTCTAACGGCAAAGCCAATCCACGACATCACAAACAAGATCCCGACAAGTTAGCCGAAGGAGTTAGCATGACTAGCAAACATATCAATTGCTACGATCTGGACTTCGTGTACATGTTTTCACGAAAATCCAACAAGGGCATAAGATTATAAAAGGGAGGGTCCGCCACACATGGACAAACTTTTCTGAGATTCAAACATGGATTCATATCACGTCAGTTTCCAGGCAGAATTGCCAAATACAGTTGTCAATTGATTAGTCAATCTGAGGTAACCTTCTGACACTATCTACGAAGCTGCAGAGCACACACAAGAATACCACTGCTGAACTCCTCTCCAGGAACAGGAGAGAAGAAATGGTCCAAGCCAGCATCTCAGAGGACAGCAAACGCACACCAATTAGAAGCACGACCAATATTATCATATATATATATATATATATATATATACCAAGTCAAAGCCGACGAAACTTAAAAAGCTCAGTCCACCATAGCAAATCAGCCTTCAATAAATTGAACAAGCGTGGCGGCAACAGGCACTCCCCCCCCCCAACCTTTCCAGAGCATGCATGAACAAACTGGCTGTAGCCATGGATGTCATGTTTATTACGATAACATGCACACGCTGAGCTTTCATAAAATTTCATGTATGACCATAAATAACTAAGACGCACAAACCGAGCGAGCTTTTATGAAATTTCATGTATGAACATATATAACCGGGATGAACACAAACCTGCCAACCATCCAATCCAAAAGTAATAACCAGGAGAAGAAGATGAATCCTTAAAAGGTTCTAATGTTCGGCCGTTTACAAGATTTACCAGCTTTCATATTCTCCAGATCATTTTATTTGGATTTTTGCTTGTATACGCTTGATTACTAATTAACACCTCGTCAGTAAAGCTCCCAGCTCCTCGTACCCTATGGCAAGAGCCAAGCCACAAATCTCTCTCCAAAAGGCATCCAGTATAGGTCAGCAACAGCAACCAAACTTGACAGGTAAACATCTAACCCAATAGGTATTTTGCTTACATAAGCCTCATGTGATTCATCACTTGAATCACTGAAGATAGTAAATATAGAATTAGAGCCTTCTCCTCTTTAACCTGGCATCATTAAAACCACCATCACGCCATCCCGGTGCACCATGGTACCTGTAATCATCACCTCGCTCTGCCATGCCTCTTAGTCTGTTGGGCATGTTCCCAATTCGGTTTCCAAGGTTCCCATCAAAGTCTCGAGGACTGCCTCTATCAGGAAACATTTCTTCAGCTTCAGGGCAAAATCTAATAGGCCTTGGACCATCCTCAACGGGATACGGAAGGCAATTCTCTCCACAATCAGAAACCATGGGTCGCTGTACAAAAGGATGAAGAAAACCACGTCTCTCATCAAACTTCTTTCTTGCAACAAACTCATCATCATCCCCCTCGAGTTCATGAAGTTGATTTACAGGGAAAGGTCTAAAATACTCCTCCTCATCTGCAGACTCTTGAGGGCCAATCAAATCAAACCTCCTGATGTTCCTCTGTAAAACCCTGCCAGGCCTTGGCAAATCATGCTCCTCTAAAGGATGAATCTCTCCAATATCATCAAGTAATCTAGGGAAAGGAGGAGGAGAACCATGTCTTCTGACCATCACGTCTTCAGGAAAACAGGGATGTTGATGAGGCGATCTCAGCCTGTCCATTCTAAAAGCAGGTGGTGATCTACATCTCATCAGTTCTGGATGTACGTCTAAGACATCAGAGGACCTTCTAGAAGGAGACCACTGATGAGGAGACTGTGCTCGATGTAAACGTCCAGGAATCCTTCTGTGAATAGGTGAGTGGCTCCGTCTCTGTCTCCGGATGAGATCATTGTCAACACGCTCATATAGCAGGCGTGGGTGTGGGTGTGGGTGTGGGAATGGTAAAGGGTCCATCATGTCATCTGGCAGAGCCCTCATCATCTTCTCTTCGCGAGACAGTAGAAGAGGATCACCACGGACATCCCTCCCAATATACCTACCGGGGCTGACATCCCTCACGGAAGGGCCAGCAATTTGGACATCCAATGGTACTGGCACTTCTCTGGGTACAGGAGACCGCCTTCTAGGTGGAAAACGAGAAGGGCGCGGTGTTTCAATTTCCGGGAGCCTTCTCCCGATCCTACCCGTATTTCCCATGGAACCATCTGATTCAACAGAGAAGGCAGCTTCGCCTCTACCATAAGGCCTTGAAAATCGGTATATTTTCTGATCATGAAGTTCGGGATCACCTGGAGGGCCAGAATTTCGATTGCAATACAAAGCACCAAACCGGTCATCACCTTTCCTGTTGTTAATAAAATCAGATCCATGTTTATCAACTGGCAGAACTTCATTCTTCCCGCTTTCATATTTCAATGTCCTGTCACCGAACCTGTCATTTCTGATAAAATAAGAGGATAAAACCGAGAGTGAGATGCCAACATAAATTTAATATGAAAGCAAGGAACAAGAAGAAAAGAATATATCACCTTGTCCCCCTAGAGTGTAGCCTCTCCCGCCAATGCGATTTATCAGTTAATCTTTCTCGCTCAGTTTGAGATGAAATTGACCTGGTATAAGGAGATCTAGTCTTTCCAAATGATGATCTATTTGGAGCTGAGTTTAACGTCCTAATTTGGCTGTTCCTATCCCAACCATCAATATGCTTGATTGCAACACCATTTAAAGGTGAATTCTTTTTTGATGAAATCAAATGCTTAGCAGATGGAACAAGACCTCTAGCATCCTCCTGTCCGGGACCTTTATCACCCTCGCTACTTTTTGCAATTTTTTTTGCACTAGGTGATCCAGTTGATTTTGACGTCATTTCTGAGCTTTCCTCCTTCCGAGGATGATTCTCTGTGATCTTATGAACGGTCCTGATAAGCTTTGTTTTACTGGAAGAAGAAGAAGCATTTGGGACTTCCATAACTGATGACTCATGCACGTCTTTTGTTGAACTCAAGTTTATATCATTGTCTTTATTGCACAAGACACTAATTATTTTTTCAGTACTGTAACCAGTCTTCATCTCATCAGGGTCTGTTTCTTTTTCCCCTGCATCCATATTTGACGGCATCACCGTTGGCATATCTGTAGGTCCAATCGTGTCAGTGGTTTCCTTACCAAGTACATCTTTACTTCCTTTCTTGGACAAACTCACATTTGCATCATGTGACATTAACATAGAATTTGTCACCCTACCATCTTCACACTCATAATCACCATCTCCCTTTTCAAGAGTTCTCTCTCTAGCATCATTAGCATTATGAAAACTAATTGATCCATGTTCGTCATAATTGCTTTGTTTTCTTTGAATATCAGCAGATAAATTAATCCTCTCCCGAGCATTTTCACCTACCTTGCCATTTCCATATGAATCCACTCGATGCTCATCCATTGCAACTAAATTTGACGAAGCAATATGAATATCATCATCCGAACAGTCCATTTCTGCACTCCCTTCAGACATGCCTTCAAATACTGCAGGCTCCTTGTCCCCACCAGAAACTACAGGTTCAGTGAGTGAATTAGAAACCTGACCAACAACTCCACATGTTTCACTAACTGAATTCAATCCCTTTCCCTCAGAAATCTGGGATTTTGATGCCAAATCTGAAGTCTTATTATCATTTCCTTCATCTTGGAAAAGGCAGGTGCTATTACACAGTTCTCCATTGTCATTTTTGTTAGAATCAGGAATGACAGCTTGAGAAACCAAACTTGCACCAGCACCTCCGCTTTCACTTGCAGGTATCTCTGCACTTGCAGGCATTCTTGAGCGATCACGAAGTTCATCATCAACAGAAGCAGCTTCAGAATTCAAATCCATTGCCTTGGTTTCACTTGCACCTGGACGCCCCTCTCCATAATATCGCATTAATCTATGATAAACACGCTCCATATCAGGTAACTTACCTGTAAGTCTCTTAAGGGAATCTTGAGAAGGCTCTTCTGGTGGCTCTGACTTCACCATTCCAGCACATGCTGATTTGTTGTCTCGGGAACCCGCTAATTCAGCATCTTTGCCTTGAGAACTTCCATCACATGGCTCAGGTTTTACTTGCCTAAAACCTACCGGCTTCAGACTAACCATTTCAACTTTCGAAGTGCTATTTTGACTAACCTCCTCATAAGGTTCAGGCTTTACAGCTTTACTTGATATATCTATTGTACTGCCTGCCAATGATAAGCTGAGATCAGGAGGAGCCATAGCTCCCCAGTTGATGCATAATTCAGGTCGACTGGGTGGTTTTAGCTGCAAATCTAGGCCAACCTCATCCGTATTAGGATCATCAGAACTCGTAGAAAAGTTGCCAAGCCTGAGGTTGTTGCTTTTCTGAACCATGTTACTGGATTCTCCAGGAGTCACTCGAACAGGGTGTGTCCCAAGCTTTTGCTTGTGGATACCTCCGTAAGTTGAACTGTCATGCCCATCTTGCACCATGACTGAAACGCTTGCTGAGGAATCCCAAGTGTCCATTGGAACGTTCAAGTCCCAATTTGACCTGTTCACACAGTCATGAGAAGGATCAACTCTTGAACTCAAATTGCTATAGGTGTTATGAATAATAGTGTGCCTCACACCCAGAGGCAGATCATATGACAAGTGATCCACTTTGTCCTGCTTCACAGAACTATCTCCAGTATCTTTCCCATCTCTTGAAGATGCTAACTGCCATCCAGACATTGATGCAACTCTTTGAAATGCAGATTTATCACTTGAAGCAAATTTCTCTTTCCCACTCTTCTCACCTAAAGGCAGCTCAGATGGTCTCTTGAGTGTCGATAATGGTTGATTGTTTTGCATACCAGACCACAAAGCAGATTTGTCGTCCATATTTGAATCTTTCACAACACTGGTTCCCTTGATAGCAGAAGTGGCAGTCTTAAGCCCCAATTCCTGAACATTAGACTCTGTATGATTTTCATGTCCACAAGCCACATTTACATTTCTGTTATCCAGAGAATCCCCTTTAGCCTCCAAGAAACCATCAGTGATGAAATCAGTCCCTAAAGCAGGCTGGGCACTACTGTCCGAAGCAGAAGACTCAGCCTCTGAGATACATGACTTTTTCAATGGTCTTTCAGAATCTTCTGGTGGCAAAGATGGTGTTTGAGTTGGAACCAGAAACTGAGATAAAATAAATCGTCTTTTCTTGATGGGAACACCTGCAACAGAGTCACCAGACTGCTGAGCTAGAAGATCTACTCCCAGCTGCCGATAGAAAATTTACAAGGTTAATATCATAGAAACATGGAAACCCAACATTATTTGTTGAATGATATTATTTAATTTTGTCAGTAGGAAAGGGGCACCTCTTCATGATCAGATACCGGCATTGTTTTAAGTTATGATAGAGGAAAATGGAACTCTAACTTCCTATAATCACTTTAATTCGGTGCAACAAAGCAAGAGCCTCATGTGCACAAAGCATCTTATTGATTTCCTTCTCAAATTAGAGCAGAACTAATCCTCGCGTAGCGATTGGATGGGCATGAAAACCAGATCTGTCAAAGCACACATGGAAGTCACAAAACCAAAAACCAATTGAGTACACATCTTGTAAAATGTAAAACAAAAGAAAGAAAGAGAGAGAGAGAGAGAGAGAGAGAGAGAGAGAAAGAGTTTTAAAAATATATAGTTCACTTTTTAGTCAGCTTCGTAGATTGCTTTCATCAAGGATCATGCAGGCAATTTAAGGACAGAAAAGTGAGGTTGACAATTCATCCCATTTAAGCTTGTACAGCTATGAATTCAACATAAACCATTAAAAGTACCTAATGTTTTAAAAAAATAAAACAATAATTATAAGACCAGTTCCATTGAGCAGATAATGATATTAAGCAGAAAAATACACTTTTGAACACAAGATGAATGTAAGAAGCTGTATATCTTGACCAGGACAAGGGGTAAATCAGGAAGCCGAGAATGAGCATTAACAAAAAGCATCCAAATAAACCATGAGTTTTTTAATCATTATCAGGCATGCTTGATTGTCCAAACATGGCATCATTGCTACTATCAGGAAAGTGGCCCATGCAGAGCAGGCCCATGCCTGCATGCATAATAGGAGATAGCGCATCACTGTATGTACACATGCCACACGTTATGTCCAAGTAACCTGCATAAGCCTACACCTCCTCTATACTATTTATTGCTTTTCTGAATTTATCAAGTTATTTCCAAATCTCCAATTCTCTTATCTGTTATAATGAATTCATTTATTTTAATATTTTTAGCACAAAATTCCAACCACGTTCATTAATTAGGCTATTTAAGACTAAGATGTCAAATGTCATTTCAATTAGACTAGTAGCTAGAAGAAATACATTTCAACCCTTTCGTGTGCCTGGCATAATCCACGTCATCAAACGAACTGAAACAGGAAACAACAAAATCATGCAACTAGCTATTGTAACAGACAAAACAGAAGCAGCATCCAGGGTATGCTTAAAGCTAGTCTGAGTATAACTTCTTAAGGCAATGTTACTATAAGGTTACACCAATATATAGCCGCTTATCTATATAATAAAGTCAAGAGTACACAAACACATTCTAGGAGCCAATAAGACTGCTGACCATCAAAACTGCATTTAAAATTTCTATCTGCAAAAAGATCATCATTATATTGCTAAACACTGATAAGAAGGTCCATCTTACCTGACCCATGCATCAGAAAGCACTCTAACCGCCAACCATGAGATAGTACACTCCTACTGGGCACACAATGCACACCACATGTGCAGTAGGCCTTGCAACTATCTCAACCTACCCCAAAGTCTCCCAAAGAATCTAAACTAGGCCAGATAACCAGTCTGTTTATATTTCAAAAACCAGGCCAGTCAACCAATCTTTTTTGCATTTCCATGATATGCAATAAGAAACTCTACTCATTAATGAAATGCTGAGATCACCAACAAAGTTCCCCTGAATCCCAGATAATTCAAGCCACACTTTACATCAAGCTCAGTTGTATGGTACTTGCGATCTTTCCCATTTGTGCAGGAAGAGCACCTGCTACTCATTATCATCCTTATGCACAAGCTGGAAATAAGACAGCAAGATGTAAGTGCTGGAAACTTCTTTCATGCCAATAATTTTCTATTGTCTCGTGAAGCCCAAGGTCAGACAACATTAATCTAGAAGAATTGTTCAGGTACCCATAATAACCGGATAAATAGAGCAAGAGATTCTCTGCTGCTCAAAATCCTACAAGGAACCATTCTTTTTCCTACTCTGATATCAAAACTTATTGCCCGTTCAAGACTCCCTGATACTATTGAAAATTCTTATGCAAAATAAGAATATCCAGATGATGCTAGGATTTGAACTGTAAAATCTATCTGTCACTTCTAGGGCCCTTGGGCACAAACTGAGGTATACAATAAAAACTTCAACAGCGCAATCTTAATCTTATACCTTCAAACCCGATCCTTGTTAAATCACAAAGTCACGAAAACTTGGAGTTCAATTTTTCAGCTTTCTCAATTTACTTTGTACTGTTTTCAACAGTTGGATGAAAGAAATGATTCCAACCCCACGGACGAAACGGTAGACGAAATGAGATGCCAGTGCCCAGATTCAACAAAGGCTCAACTAAATCCACGGCTTGTTAACCACAAACGACCCTGAAAGAGGACCAAGCCCAACAATAACCATTATCCCTCCATAGCATGCTAGCTCAACCAGATGAATCTAAATCAACAGCAGGATAAATAACGAAAAACCATGATGGAGGACCAAATAAGATCCGAACAACCAAATATTCTACAAAGTAGAATCAAACCAGAAAGCCCTAATATTTATAGATATGCCAGATCTACACAATAACCTAACAATATTTCCTATATTTAAGTTCATAAGGAGTTAAAAGGAGGCCAACCTTACATCAACTAGGAGCCTCATCCATCCAGGAAGGCACAAGGCCACAGATAACCGGATACCCAAAGAAATCCCTGATGGACCCGCCCATACCTTACCACCAAAAGTTAAAAAAGCATGCCTTTTTTCCTAAGACATACCTCAATCGTGAAATACCCGATTCCAAGAGAACCAGGCAACCATGTAGCTTAGCAGCATGAGAAACTGTTTTTGTCACCGCTCATGGAACGATCTGAGATCTGGAAATCATCTCAAAACTACAATTCTCTTCTACATCAGCACTTAAAAAGCACAATTTTTCCCCAAATAACAGAGGAACAGGCCCGTTTCTCCAAGGAAAAAATGTCGATTGCCGGCCCTAATCTCCAACCTCATGGGAGGTGGCGCGGCAACGGTTCCGTACGAGATGAATATATTACCACGGGTGGGAATCGTCGAGTCTCCAATCAGTCTTCCAGTTCCACATCAAAAAAAAGCATCGACCTTTCTTCATTCATCTGCTAAGATAGAAACAGATCTAGCTCTCCCCTCGCGTCCGATCCCCAGAAAATTCCCGAACCGTGATCTTCTAAGATGTCAACATAATCGAAGAAAGAAAAACAAAGAAAAGCAAAAACCAAAGACGATTCGGAGCAAATGAAAGCCGTGCGACGGCCATTACCTGAACCCACCCTCTCCGAGAGAGCGAAGAGGAGAAACCGAACGCGAGCGAGAAGTACGGAGAGACGGAGGAAGGGACGGAGGAAGCTGAGGGCAGTTTCCTGGGTGTGAAAGCCCTGGACCTGGGACGTTCAAGAAAAAAAAAAAAAAAAGGGTGGGCAAATTAATTGACTTGCCAACCACCACAAGGCCTTTTCCGCCGCACCGGCTCCTTCCAGGGTGGTTCCTAATCTCCAACCCTTCCTATTTTTATTTAAAAAATATAAAAAATACCGGCAAATAAAAGGAGATACGTGTCACACCGAGTTCTTTCCAGGATGGTTCCCAATATCCGTCCAACTCTTCTTTTTATCATTATTATATAAAAGATCAAGAATACCGGCGGAGGATGGGGACACGTGTCGCATACCGATCCGCAGATCCTTCTGAACCGCCATGCCATCCGCTACCGTCCGGTGACTCCAAACAGAGTGGTCGTCCTCTACCTCAGGATCGTAATAATTAAAGTTCCGATGCTCCGCGGATCACGTTAAAAAGGACCACTAAGATGCGTTGTTGCTTCACCCTGCGTCTTCGAGTAACCGTTGGATGATGGAGTTAGCTGAAAATCCTCGAGATTTGGTAAAGATCGTGGGGTGGTACGCCGAACGAGTCGCTTTCGTCCAGCTTGCGTTTCAAGCTGGCTCCAACTTGGGTTGCAAGTAGACGTTTCTTATTGGATTTGAGGGGGTGGGGCATTTGTCCTTTAAAAAAATAATAAAATGGGCCAGACCGACCGAGGACGCATGGGATTCCCTTTGGCTAAACTTTCGAGGAGTCCACTTTTTGTACTTGGAATTGGGAGGTATTTTTAGCTTGATGGAGGGCTTAGAAGTATTGCTTTTTTGGCCAAAATATCTATAATAAAATTATACCATTACAGCTGCATCCTTTCAAAATGTAGCATATAAAGAATAATAATATTAATAATCATGGGGATGAAAGGAGAAGAACATCCTATAAAGTTTTTGACAATCTAATACACAAACACGATCATGATCAATTAATCCAAGAAAGACTATCACATTTTGATTGCTTGTTCATGTGACACATCAGCTGGTTTGAGCCAAATTACAGGGTTACAGGCTCAACCTTCATTCAAATTGGATGCGGACCATATATTTATTATTGTCCCAGCTCAGTACTTAGCTTATCAAAAATTTGGATTAAATAACTTGTCATTGCAAGCCAGACCTTTTCGTGCTTCGCTCGGTGATTAACCATGGAATGGATTCATTTAAAAACTATACAATCTGAAGAAAATTCATGACCATACTCAGAAAAAAAAGAAAAAAAGAAAAAAAAATGATGAGTATGCATTTGAATATTATAATTCCGGGGGACATCAACATCAGGGCAGGTAATCTTTCATGGTCATATTAACATGGTTTATAGTTAATTTCCATCCTTAAATGGTCACAGATCTAAATTGTCCAGATTTGAACTAGTCCAAAAATAAATTTGTGCCGTTGTCAACATGTTTCTTTGGAAGGAAGTTGCATGTAAATATGCTGGAACATATCGTCAAAATGGTAGTCCAGTTGGTAGAGATCTTGCATCATCATTAACAGATCGTGGATTCGAGGCATGATCTTGCGGGTGACTCGATTAAATCCAAGATTTTTTCTGGAGATATGAGTGAAAGGTCAGGATCTCTCTCTTTGTCCTCGTTCTACTGACCAGCATTTTAATGGTATCAGATTAATGAGAGACTGCAAAAATTTGGTATCCGTTCCCGTTCTACTGGTCGGTGTTTTAGGAAATCTCCCTCTTTGTTCCCATCCTACTAGCCGGTGTCTTGGTGGTATCAGATTGGTATAGCATCTCAAATCGAATATTATCTGACGGGATGGAGACCTACAGGGATAGCTATACCAGGATTTACTCTCCTCTATCCCTTTTTTTAATAAAAAAAAAATGCCAATGATGTTTCAAATCCTATAACTTGTCCAAAATTATTATAGTTACTTTTTACAAGTAACCCCCTTCTGAGCTTAAGATTACAAATTATCGTAGCGGCACGTTACTACAGGTACCAGACGTCCGCGGCACGTCATGTTGGGGCGAGGTCCTCACAAAGGCATAAAGAATTGATGGGAATATTCCTTGTTTGAGCTGAAAACATCATCAGATTTATTATTTTGGATCATTTTCTGTAAGGTAGCGAGCCTCCGTATGTGACCTCACATAGTGCAGAGGTATATTTTATCTACCTTGTACCAACCAACTTGGCAATCTCTTGTTCCCCTGTTTCGCGATGCAAGGAATAATATATTACTTTGGAATGATTCTAGCAGGGTTTTAACTTGCTTGATGAATTGGGTAATGGGATGGACACTTTGTTCACTAGAATGAGTGGTAATTTGACTCAAATGTTCAGTTGAAGGGGGAGGGAAAAAAAATTTGCCTTCTTTAGTGTGATGTATGTGACTGCAGGATCCGTTTTCGTTGCTGAAATAAGAATTGATCAGAATTCTGTTGATCAATAAAATGTAATCCAATTAATCACCACATCTTTCATAAAATATAAGTGTGAGTTGGGATTCAATGAACTAATGCAGATCTAAGACTTTATACATGATATTGTAAGGCAAATATACAATCGGGATTCTAAAATGTTTGTTCTCTTTTCTGCTTTCTAGCTGGAGTGGAGATTGGATGATGGAGGGTTGGTTCAATGACATTTAGAGCCCCTGATAATGTGAAATATCCACCTATGGATCTTTACCATGCAGCTGGGAGGGCAGGGGATACCATAACATTCCTTTTTTTAACTACCTTTATATTTTTTGGTACATTCCTTTTTACTACCTTTATTCTCTCGGTTATTTTTCCCCTAATTAAAACATTTTTGTTATTTTTTTTTTCACAATCAATGATAGCTTTATATATATATATATATATATTGATAAAATAAAAGGAATGGAAGGAGATAAATCTCGGTATAGCTATCCCCGCAAGTCCTCATCCTGTCAGGTAATGTTTGATGTAAAATTTTCAGATTCGTACGGTCTTTTCCTACTTAAAGGTGAGTACATCAACCTAACATCACTAAGGCTCGCTAAAATGGGAACTGTGATGTCCAAACAAAATACAGCAAGCTTGAGTTAAAGAAAAAATGGATCAAGTTGATTTGATCTAGCTTCCTCCCATCTTCTTCTTGGATTGTTTGGTGTTGAAGGAGCTCTCAAGCTTGTTGATGGCTTCTGAACTGGAACAGATGCGATCTGAAGGAAGGCTAGGCAAAGAAGTGTGTGAAAATGAATGAATAGCAGAAGTCCAGTCATCATCGCGCCCATGGATATTTATAGGCTAGGAAATTAACAACTTGCAGCTGGCATCCAGCTATTAAAAGGTTAATCCAAGGTGTAAGCACGTGCAACCAAAGTTGTCCATAATCAATCAGTCATCCTTCTTAGTTGATCAACTCCTTCATAGTTGATCGGCTATTCCATAGTTGATCGGCTCCACCATAGTTGATCGGCTATTTCATAGTTGATCGGCTCCACCATAGTTGATCGACTCCACCATAGTTGATCGGCTATTCCATAGTTGATCGGCTCCTGAACTACATGAATATTAATAAATTATATTCTTAAATAAATCTGTCAATTATCTGGAAGTGAGTTAGTCTTATGTTTGTTGGGCATTGTTCGACTCTACACCTTTTGAATGTTGATCAGTCACATATATCTTAGGCATCGATCATATTTGTGCCTTTTAGGCATTGATCGATCTTATACCTTTTGGAAGAGGTATTGATTATAGTCGTGCTTTTCAGGCATTGATCAATTTCAATTTCAGGCTTTCAACAGATCAGTATAAATAGATCAACTTTGTCATATCCCAACAGAAATAAAGAGGGAGATCCTAACCTCTCACTCATACCAGCGATCATGGATTCCAGAAAAATTATTGTATTTAATCAAGTTACCGTTGGGATCACATCTCAAAATCATAACCGGTTAATAATGAGATAAGATTTCTACCAACTTAGTTACCATCTTAGCAGTAACGATAGCTTTATATTCATAAAAGCAATTGACTTGAGGAGCAGTGTCAAAACTTTGTAACATTTATGACGTACTATCTCACATTGGTTATAAAGAATGGTTACAGAGGAGGAAAGATTTTCATACAGCTGTACATGTTTGTATTTTCTTACAGAAACAAGATAATACAAGTTAGTGATTTTTTTTTTTTTTACCCTTTTTTGCATTTTAACACAAATAAGTGATTTGTTGACCACGATGATAACTATTATGTATGAGCTTTTTTATCTTTTTTTTTTTTGATAAAATGAAAAAAAGAGGGGAATAAATCCTGGTATAGCTATTTTTACTGGACTCCAATTCTGTCAGGTTATATTTGATTTGGACAGTAATTTTTTCGCGTACTCTCCTCATCATTGATGAGTACATCAGCCTGACACAATTAAGATACTGGAGTAGTACGCTCTCTCGTCATCCCGATCATATGTTCCAGAAAAATTCTTGAATTTAATCGAGCCGTTCATGAGAATCATACCTCTAACCTATGATCGGTGAGAGATGAGACTAAGCCTCTATCAATCGAGCTTTTTTATCTCTCGAACATCATGCTGGCCGGGCCTTTTTGTCTTTTTTTTTTTTTTTTTTTTTTTTTGTAAAGATCGTCCAGCTCACTTACTATGCACGTAGCATCACGAAGCACCGTGAGCATGCCCCTGGAGCACTGCTTAAAATTAAGAGCGGGACTTAAAATTACACCGGGTGGCAAATCTTTCTAATAAATTACTATAACATTCATAATCTTTCATGGCGTGGTAAATAAATAATCAAAGAAAAAAAAAAAAAAAAAAAAAAAAACACATGCACATGAATAAATGTACATAGAGACATGCATGCACACAAGCGTGCATGCATCATCCATCCATCCAGAGAGAGAGAGAGAGGGGTCGAAAATATCAAACTGCAAATCAGGTATCAATTTGAAATGAGAATCTACGCATCTTTTGCTTTTTTTAAAGGGTAAACAGTGTGCTTCAACGATGAATTGCACTGTTATTTACTGTTCAAGGAATCTCATTTCACATTGTTACAACCAAGGATTATAAAAACAATAATAACGGGCATAGTTCATAACTACACTATAAATTAAGCAAACTTTTAGCAACCAAACTATTGATAAAAAATTATTGTATAGACCACAGAGCAAAGCATTCAAGAACCATAAACCATGCTTGTTTTCTCTGCCATCACAGAATAGTAGCTGCCATTGACAAGGGTTCCATCCATTTTTAATAGATCAGGCACTAATACCTACGTGACGAAATACTCGGATGATCATTTGTGAACTGATATGAGAGATGCTCCATGTCATTTTAAAAATATTTTTATTTTATTCATTTTTTAAAATATATTTATATTTGTTTTATATAAATATCTTGATTTATAAAAAAATGGCATGTATCCTATAATGCACTTTCTGCGTGATGTCAAGGATTATATTAAGTCATCGCCATACAAAAAATATTCATATAAGAAAAGAGAGAAGGAATAAGACCATCATCCTGGGTAGAACATTTTTTATCCGAATCTCTGAAACTCATGCAGCTCCACCAACCAGACAACAAAATAGCTACATTTGATGGCCCGAAAAGTTTTCTTCCAATGATTTATCTGCTCGATTTAAGCTCGAAAAATCGAAGAAAAAAAATTTCATGTGCAATGACTTTATTATGTCTTGATCTATTATGTGTTAGAATGTTATTTAAAATAAAAATAATTAAATTTTCCTTTTAACTCAAAAGTTTATTAAAATATTATTTTTTAAAAAATATTAATATTTGTTTTCAAATAGATGACTTTTTTTTTTAATTAAAAAAAAAAGGGGAGGGGGGAGGAATTAGAACCCGGGCGTGGCTACCCCCAGGCGGTCCCCCAACCCCAGCCAGCGAATGTTCGATACACGGCGCATATTAATTTTTCTGTAGCCGTTTCCCGCTCGAAGATGAGTACATCAACCTGAGTCCCTAACTTTTTCACTACCAACGAATGTTCGATACACGGCGCATATTAATTTTTCTACAGCCGTTTCCCAACCGAATGCGAGTACGTCAACCTGAGTGAACTGAATTTATTATATATATCCCTAACTTTTTCACTAACTGGATTTATTATATATATCCATAACTTTTTCACTACCACCAGCCAGCAGGGACTCCAGGATTATTTTATTAAATTTATTTTATTTTATTTTTACTTCCGGATTATTTTTTTATTTTTTATTTTACTCCTGAACTTTCCTGTCGAAATTTGTCCAAACCAAGACTCAAACCTCTCTCAACTGATTGTGAGAAAAGTCTCACAACTAACTGCACCACTCACAAGCAGTAAATAAATGTCCCTTTGAAAGTGAATAATGGTTCTAAAAAATATGATGTTTCCAAAATATTGTAGATCACCGAAACTATGTTATTATCTTGATAATCTAGATTGAATATATAAATAAATTCTGGATCTAATTATTTAAAACAAATTAAAATCCTTAAACATCAATGATTTTCTTTTTTTTTTTTCCTTCTTGTGCACTATCTGAAAGTTTTTTTTTTTTTTTATATGTTTCAATTTTTTTTTTTTAGCTGGATATCTAAAAATATCGTGTATATCAATCTTCAGCAATCGTGCTTGTTAGAGAAGAATCAAGATGAGCCAAATTATAATACCTTAAAAACAAAATAGTTGATAAAACCATACGTAAAGGATGAATAATATTTTTTTAATAATATTTTACGCATCTCAATCCAGGCAAGTTCTATTAAATTATTTATAATTTTTATTTTTTTTAACTGTATTTTTTTGATTTAACGGAACAATAAGTAATAATCCTGAAATAAGTACAACCAAGAGAATCAGAGAGCAAAATATTCCTAAAAAGCCTAGATGTGTTCCCAATATGAGACCAAAAGACATCAATAGAGTGAATGGTAACAAATGAGGCCACCCAATTAGTCGCTGAGTTAGTCTCATGAAAAACATGCTTGATTAGAAGCCCTGAGCACCCCTGAAACAAGCTGACAGTATCCCTGATAAGAAGATGGACGGGAGAGGATCGAAATGCTTGGTGGATCCAAGAGATGACCGTATAGGAGACCCTGAATAATAAGCCGGTCAAGGAGAGGATCCTCCTAGCAAACCGGATCTCGGCCCAAGCACCCTGAAGCTTCGCCATCAGAATGGTGGGGTCTATGAGATAAGACCCCCCCCCCCGGCAGCTAGGAAGCCCGCTCCAGAACCTCGAATAATAAAGGCAGCACCCCCATGTCTGCCCCTGATACTCTCATCAAAACGCACAATAGCAAAAGACGGAGAAGAGGGCTCCCAAGAGAAAAGAACCCAACGGAACGCTCAAAAAGCAGTACCAGAATTCCATATCTCCGCATTCTCCACTGACAAGCCCTGACACTCGATGGCATGGACCCTAGCTTTCTTAACTATCAGCATTGTCGAACAAGTAGTGGAGGCAAAGATAGCATCATTATGAGAGAGCCATATAAGATAGTCGAGGTAGGCTAGAAAGGTCAGGGCAGGTAAAGTACAATATGAGCGAATGGAATGAAGGAAAGCATCCACCGCATCCCCCCTCTGAGAACATACTACTAAACCCAGTCATACACTAGACATCAGAAGCTCGCGGGCGTGAAAATAAAACATGGACGAGAGTCTCCTCATCCTCTCCACACAGAGGACAAGAAGGCGATCGATGAAGACCTCTGGAGCATAGAAAAAACCTAGTGGGAAGCTGCCACAATGCATCCTTCTAAATAAATAGTCTCATCCTAGGATGAACCACTAGAGACCAATCCATCCAGCCTGGATAACCCTTTGAGGTTCAGGGTTGTGGATAGAATAGAGGTCAAAGAGGGAGGTTTTTGGGGAAGCCGAAGACCTCCACACTCTAATATCAGCAGAAGGAGACTTCGGAAGAATGATGGATAAGACCCTGAGACCCAACACCTCACCAAAGTACTGGAAGATCTCCACTGGATCCCAACTGGAACCTCCAGGAAATAAAAGATCCTCAATAGATATAGTATCCGGAGTATCCATGGAGATAAAAGTAGGTTACCTATCAAGAGGCATGTTCGAAATCCAAGAGTCAAACATAAAATCCACGAATCGATTACTTCAAAAATCCATCTAATGCGATGCAAGACATCAAGAACCCTCGCCAGTAGCTTCCTCCATGTAGCACAATCCATGGATTCCTTGAATGACTTGCCAGCCAAACAGTTTCTAGATAAAGAGTACATACTATATAGCATAAGGTTTCTTGTATTTCAATTCACCCACAGGCCCCTTGATTAGCTAGAAAGCGGTGCACTATGTTAAACACATTACGTTTTCCATTAAACATAGATCTAAAATCATCTGATAAAAAACAAGCAAATCTACGTAACAAGGCATGCATGTTTGATGAGAGAAAAAAAATGATAGGGAAAAATTATAACACTTAGCTTGTGGGCAATAAGAAAGCACCGAGGAATGAAAAAAAAAATTGCCAAGTCGGTAACTCAGTTGGAATCTTGCCTCATAATTAATAGATCATGAATTCAAAATGTAATTCTATGGAATATTCAATTAAATTCAAGGATTATCTTTTGAACCATGTGACGTCCCATTTTGATCAGCTGGCATCATGGTCCTGTACCTTGAATCAAAGATATTTCGATGGGATAAGAACTTCTAGGATAACTATGCCAGATTTATTCCTTCTTTTTTTTAATAAAAAAAGAAATGTGAAAAAATTGCCAGCATTAAAGTTATATTTGATATATTGCTATATATATATTTTGATAGAAAAAAAGGGAAGTAGTTAGACCCCAGACGTGACCACCCCCAGACGGTCCCCCAACCCCAGCCAGAAAATGTTCGATACATGGTGCATATTAATTTTTATGCAGCTATTTTCCCAGACGGTCTCCAAACCCCAGCCAGAAAATGTTCGATACATGATGCATATTAATTTTTCTGCAGCTGTTCCCCACCCGAAGGTGAGTACGTCAACATGACTACCACAAACTAACTGGGATTTAATTTTATTCTCGGACTATTTTTCTATTTTTTATTTTATCCCCGGACTTTCACGTCGAAATATGTCCAAATCAAGACTCGACCGGACTTTCTTGTCAAAATATGTCCAAATCAAGACTCGACCAGACTTTCTCGTCGAAATATGTCCAAATCAAGACTCGAACCCCTGCCGGCTAGTTATGGAACTTTTCTCACAACCAACTACACCACTCACCAGTGATATTGCTAAATAATTTTTAAAAAATCATATAAATAATTAATAATATAGATTATAGATAATATTAATTATTACTATTTAATTAAATTCAAGAATTATTTATATTAAAATTCGTGACATCTCATTTTGATCGACTGGTATCTTGGTTTTGTATCTTGAATCAAATATTTTTTTGATAAAATAAAAATTTTTAGGATAACTGTACAAGATTTATTCCTGCTATTTTTTTTTTTTTTTAATAAAAAAGAAGGAATGCATAAAAATTGACAGCAAGGTTGCATTTGATATATTACTAAATAATTTTGAAAGGTCATATAAATAGTTGATAATGTGAATTATTGATGATATTAATTATTACGTTGGATGCATGAAAATAATATTATATAATATAAAATTAAAATTTTAAAATATTTTTAAATTAAATATATTTTTAATATATCTTATATATTATTATATTATAATATTATAATATAATATTATATCTTATATTCTATTATATTTTAGGAGGAAGGAAAAAATATATATTTTCTTGCAAAAAATTTATTAAATACAATGATATAATAAAATTTTATTTAATTATCAGTAATTTAAATGATTACCTGCTATCAAATTGAATTTAATGGGTTAAAAATCACAACCTCTACCAGCAAGGCCTCATTTTGCCTCGAGACTAGGGACATAATCGAAACATCACATTAAAGCGTTCATCAGAAAATACAAGAAAGCAATAAGAATTTAGATGATTGAGAGTTAAATGGGCACTGCATTCATGGATGAAAAGATACACTAAGACTTACAACAGGAGTTCCTTCCAGTAATTATGACACAAAAAAAAAAAAAAAGAAACGACATGGACTAAAAACAGGACAGCATTGACAGACGACAGCCACAACAGAAAGCCTACCAAAGTTCTCAACTTTTTTTTTTTTTTTTAATCAACTCGTCTATTTTTGGTCATTTTCTTGACAGCAAGACTTTTTATAGAGTGGGAGTCCTAACCACCGAATCCGTAGAGGGTCCGGCCCTGCCTCTTGAGGGCGTAGACAACGTCCATGGCGGTGACGGTCTTCCGGCGGGCGTGCTCGGTGTAGGTGACGGCGTCCCGGATCACATTCTCCAGGAAGATCTTGAGAACCCCCCTGGTCTCCTCGTAGATCAAGCCACTGATCCGCTTCACCCCACCTCTCCTCGCCAAACGCCGGATCGCCGGCTTTGTGATCCCCTGGATGTTATCCCGGAGGACCTTGCGGTGCCGCTTCGCGCCGCCCTTCCCCAACCCCTTGCCTCCCTTCCCGCGGCCCGACATCGTATCTCGTGCAGATTTCCTGTGGAATTCAAGCAATCGTAAGAAACCCAGAAAAAAACCCGACGGATTTCGAAGATTTGAACCCTAATTTTGAGGGAAATAGACCTTGACGAATGATGATCTCACCTGCGCTACGGACAACTCACGAAATTTTGGAAAACCGGGGATGAAATGGATCAGGTTGTGGGTATTTATGGTGACAATGGGTCGGGGCAGGGGTGATGTGGGATCCGTGATAGTGCTTGGGAACGATATCTGCCGATGATGTCAGTGGGATGGACGGCTGAAATGGCTGCGAGATGGTCCGTGAGGATCGCTGACGTGTCAAAAGGTTATCTGCATTGCAGATTTGGTTTGGGTTGACCAGTTTTCCCTGAAAACCAGGTGGCATCGTAGAACCGGACCTGAATCTCTTTAATTGGATCCGCAATGGTAGGCTGAAACTGAATTGGCCGCACGACATAAATTATAAACTATGTAACGCTATTAACTTTAAACCAAAAAAAAGCTTTATAGAATTTTCTCGGTTCTTTTTATGTTGGGAGAAAAAAAAAAAAAAAAAATCAGTGAGTTTGTCGGTCTTTTCAGCTGACTTGATACTTTGATGATACTAAAATAATATATTTATCCATATAATATGACATCTTAAAGCCATGTCTAATAGAATCGAAAGGGCTGATTACCTCTGTTGTTATCCTATAATGTATATTTTCCGTAGGAATGAATGCTCTTATGCTTATATCCAGAAAGACAGTTATATTTCATACTGCAAATGGATTAGGTTAACTATGATCCTTTTTATTTAGACTCGATCTAATCTATTATTAATGATCCATGGATCCGAGTCAAATTTTCAAACCAGATCTATTATATTTTTGAATCAGGTCTAGGTTTATTAAATTTGGATCGGACCTAACTCGATCCAAACATGCTAATACTGTTAGGATCAAACATATTTAAATCTTTAAATTATAATTTAAAATTTATATAAAACTTATTTTTAACATAAAAATAAAATTATAATTATTTTTATATATTAATTTATTTTGAGAATAATATTGTTTGTTATCTATTTTATAGTTAATAATAATTAGTTATATAATAATTAAAATATAACTATATTTGATCCCGATTATATTTAGATCTAATTTTTTAAAATTAGAAATGGATTATTCATGAATTCAACCCAAATGGACTACCATCACCAGCTCCCAATCAGTCTTCTGTACATCAGCTAAAGAAGGTCGAACTAGAGAAGTCCGATCCAAAGATAGCATCAGCTTCATACAGCTCATTTTGAAGGGAAAAGCACCGATGCAGACGACAGAGGTGTCTTCGGCTTACTTTGCGGGAGATAAGCCGAAGGCAATCAGCCGACTCAACATCGGTCCCTTCTGAAGAAGGAGTCCAAAAGAGAATCTCCGATTGAACTCGAATCTACGAACGTGGATGCGGCAGTTACGATCGACCGCATGGCCACTACCTCTAAATCGCAACTGCATCGATGTGGCCATGTGGCCATCAACTCCAACTCCCACGACTCCAGGATGGCCAGCACCTCTCTGCAACTGCTTATAGTTATGGGTGAGGTAAAGTTAATTAACCTCGTCTAAACCATGAATGAGTAAGCTAAGCGACGCATTGGCACAGCCTCTATAAATAATGATAAGAGGGGATGCTCGAGGTAACTCCACTTAAGCCTGAAAAAATAGAGTTCGCCTTCGCCACCTTTATCCTCTTCAAAATACTTTTCATTATGTGGCTGGAACCCGACTCTGACTTAGGCATCGGAGTGTTTCCCACTTGAGAAAATCTGGTCAGGGATATGTTTTGCAGGTGTCCAGGGGAGTGAACCAGTGATCCAGCAGCTCTGCCCGGTCGAGGAAGGTTCTATGCCAACAGATTGGTGCGCAAAGTAGGGGGAGAAGTACGCACCAGGAGGTCTAAGCATCCATTGCTAACTACCCTCATTGAGAAAGAAGGGTAAAAAGAAGTCCGAATGGCGAGAGAAAAAACTCAAAATGCTTCAACAAGCAGGGGTCGTCCTCCTTCTAAGAGGAACGATCCTCCGGTGGAGAACGATATTCCGCCTCCCATACTTATTTGGGACAACAGCAATTCGAGGCTCTTCTGAACCAAGTTAACACCCTTACTTTGCATAAGATCAAATCGCTGGGGGCCGAGGCCAGGGCACAGACCGAGAGAGATCAGGCAATGGAAGTTAAGAACAAAGCCCTCCAAGCAGAGGTGCTTACAGCGGAGAAGCGGGCCAGGGACTTCGAGGTGTCCCTGGTTGTAGAGGACTAGTTCATTCACCGGTGGAGGAGTCTGCTGCGGAGGTGGCTCGATTGGAGGGGCGGTCTCAAACCCTCCAATCCCACCTGGACACGGTGCTGACTTGGGCATCGACGGTAGAGGAGAAAGTGACTGGGGCGGTGCTGCTGATGGAGGCTGCCAAGAAGGAGGCCGCCGAAGTAGTGCCAAAATTTAGGGCCTCAGCGGAGTTCGTCGATGAGGTCCGGGAGGCATCCATGGACTCCTTTATCAAGGGGTTCGAAGTCTGCAAATCTCAGGTGGCACAGGCTTTTCTAGAGTTGAAGCTGGATGAGATTGTCACCCTTGGAGCTTCAGGCGGAAGTCCAACAAAGGAAAGGGCTCTAGCAGAGGTGACTGAGGTGGAGCTCGTAACTGCCGGGTAGTTAGCTCCACCCACAGAGGTCCAGGAGGATGCCGGCGTGCCTGCTCATCGTCCCAGGAAGGAGCTAGCAGAGTTGTAACTCCGTGAATAAGGACCTTTTCTTAGTACACTTTTTTGGCCCTTTGTACTTGGGAATTTTCCTTTTCTTTTGGCACCACCTGGCCTGTCAGGCGTCTTTCAATAATATAACTACATTTTACTTCAATGAAGTTCCTTTTCTTCCACTGAATTTCTATGTTGCTCGTTCTTCCAGTGTTCTTTCATAGTTGCTCGAGCACCAATCTTTGCCATGGCCATTCGTCCGAGGGTCTCCAAGCTCGAGTGCTTCCCCGGGAGGCCTTCAAAGTAGCAGATAATTTAGAGGGAACTTAGAAGTTTTGCGAGTTACCTTCGTCATGCTGGGATCCTTGCTGGAGGGCCCCAGTCATTCGTCGGGGGCTAGGCGCCCATCTTACGGATTTCCCGGCCATGTCGAAAGTTGGTGGGTGAGTAGAAGGGGCCTAAGAGAGCCGGGAAATTGTCCCTGTCGGTTCGGGACTACATTGAGTTGGGAGATTTGGCTTGAGGAGTCTTAGAATTGCCGTCGCTGGTCCGGAGTCTGGCTGGTGAAGTGCGGTGCTTCTGGAATGTCCTGGCTTGCCATCATCGGATTGGGAGTCCGGCGGATAAAGTACGGGGCTTCTGGAGTTTCTAGGCTTGTCGTTGTCGGACTGGAAATCCGACAGATAGAGTGTGGGGCTTCTGGAGTTTTCTGGCTTGCCATTATCGTACTGGAAGTCCGGCGAATAGAGTGCGGGGCTTCTGGAGTTCTCGGCTTGCCATCACCGAACTGAAAGTCTGGCGGATAGAGTACAGGGCTTCTGAAGTTTTTCGGCTTGCCATCGCCGAACTGGGAGTCCGGTGGATAGAGTGCGGGGCTTCTGGAGTTTTCTGGCTTGTTATCGATGGATTGGGAGTTCGACGAATAGAGTGCAAGACTTCTGGAGTTTCTTAGCTTGCGGTCGCCGAACTAGGAGTCCGACGGATAGAGTATGGGGCTTCTAGAGTTTTTCGGCTTGTGATCGTCGAACTAGGAGTATGGCGGATAGAGTGCGGGGCTTCTGGAGTTTCTCAGCTTACGGTCACCGAACTAGGAGTCCGACGGATACAGTATGGGGCTTCTAGAGTTTTCCGGCTTGTGATCATCGAACTAGGAGTATGGCGGATAGAGTGCGGGGCTTCTGGAGTTTTCTAGCTTGCCAGATTGGAAGTCCGGTGGATAGAGTACGGGCTTCTAGAGTTTTCCGGCTTGCCGTCACCAAACTGGAAGTCCAACGGATAGAGTGCGGGGCTTCTGGAGTTTCTCGACTTGCCGTCGTCGAATTGAGAGTCCGGTGAATAGAGTGCGGGGCTTCTGGAGTTTCCTGGCTTGCCATCGCTGGACTAGAAGTCCGATGAATAGAGTGCGGGGCTTCTGGAGTTTCCCGACTTGCCGCCACCAGACTGGAAGTCCGGTGGATAGAGTGCGAGACTTCTGGAGTTTTCCAACTTGCCATCATTGGACTGGAAATTCGACGGATAGAGTGCGAGGCTTCTAGAGTTTCATGGCTTGCCATCACCGGACTGGGAGTCCGATGAATAGAGTGCGGGGCTTCTGGAGTTTTTCGGCTTGCCATCGCCAAACTGGAAGTCCGGTGGAAAGAGTGCGGGGCTTCTGGAGTTTCCCGATTTTGTGGTACGATACCCAAGGTTGGGCAATAGTATTCCTGCATGGGCAAGGACAACGTTGCACCAAAAAGAATTTTTTATTAATAGGAGAAGAGCTTACATCATTGGTAGTACATCTTTAGATTGTTGGCGTTCCAAGTTTGCAAGATTCGGGCACCACCAAGTTCGGTAAGGTAATAGGCCCCATGGGGAAGGATCTTGATGACCCTGTAAGGGCCCTCCTAGTTGGGGGAAGCTTACTGCATTTTCCAGGCTAGGAGACTTCAGTCCACCACAGTACCAGATCTCCCGGGCAGAAGGTCTTTGGTTTCACTCGAGAATTATAGTACCGGGCCATCCGCTGTTGATAGGCTGCCATATGAAGATGAGCCTTATCCCTTGTTTCTTCATGAAGGTCTAGATTGAGTAGAAGGTGAGCCGGGTTCTTAGCCTCATCATATTGCTCTATCTGCAATGTGGGTAGACCCAGCTTCACCGGAATTATGTCTTCAGTGCTGAAGACAAGGTTGAAGGACGTCTCGTCGATGGCCGTCCGGGGTGTGGTGTGGTATCCCCATAGGATGCTGGGGAGTTCTTCAGCCCACTTATCTTTAGCCTGGTCTAGCCTATCTCGGAATCCTTGAAGGATAGTTCGGTTGGTCACCTCAGCCTTCCCATTGGTCTGGGGGTGAGCTACCGAGGTGAAGCGATGACGAATATTAAGGTCGGCGCAGAACTCTTCAAACATTTGGTTATCGAATTGCCATTCGTTATCAGTGATTATAGTATGAGGGAGCCCGAACAAGCAGATGATTGATTTCCAGAAGAAAGACCTAACCTTGGCTTCGGTAATCCATGCTAGCGGTTCAGCTTTGACCACTTGGTAAAGTAGTCGATGGTCACTATTAAAAATCTGTGCTACTGAACGCGGGGAGGAAGGGACCTAAGATATCCATTCCCCATTGAGCGAACGACCAGGGGGCGGAGAGCTGGGAAAGTGTCACGGTCGGCTGATGTTGGATGCAGGTGTGCCATTGCAGCGATCACATTTCTTTACAAGGCCTGCAACGTCTTCCCTCATAGTCTTCCAATAGTATCCTTGGCAGAGGGTTTTGTATGCTAACGTCCTGCCCCCCACATGATTCCTGCAGAGGCCTTCACGTATCTCCTGGAGCATGAAGGCTACCTTTGAGGACCTTAAATATTTCAGAAGTGGATAGGAATGGGACCTGTGGTAGAGGTGCCCGTCCATTAACACAAAATGCACAGCTTTCTTCTTGATGAGGCCGACTTCTAGGCGATCCTTAGGTAGGGTTCTGTCAGTGATATAACTGATATATCGGTCCATCCAGCTGGGCTCCGGGGTGACTTGCTAGACCTCCCTATGGATCTCATAACTGGGAGCCTGGAGGTACTCGATGTAGGCATGCTCTAACAATGAGTCCGACAGCGTCGCGAGCCTATAGAGGGCATCCGCGCGAGCATTCTCCCCACGGGGGATGTGGGAGATACTGAAGTGCCAGAATCCCGCTGCGCTCGAGTGTACCTACTCCAAATACTTTGATATTTAAGGGTCTCGGGCTTCGAATTCACCTGAGACCTGCCCAACCAGCAACTGAGAGTCGATGAAGACCCTTAAGTTGGGTGCACCCAGCTCGTGGAAGACTTTCAGTCCCGCAAGGAGTGCCTCATCCTCTGCCTGATTGTTGGTGGCTTCGAACTGGAAACGAAGTGCGCACTCGGCTACGACCCCATCGTGATTGGTGAGGATGAGGCCTGCTCCACTCTCTCTTGCATTGGATGCACCGTCCACATGGAGGACCCAGACATCCTCCTCGGTCGGGGGCTTCGGCTGATCCCCCGGCAGGGGTGTCTCCGGTTCTTCATCCATGCCGGTACACTCGACCAGGAAATTGGCCAGCACTTGCACCTTCTGAGATGGCCTTGGCCGATAGGTGATGTCAAACTCACTGAGCTTTAGCATCCACTTGGCCAGATGCCCGGACATGTCCAAATGGCTGAGTATGGCTCTCAGCGATTGGTCCATCAAGATTGTGATCCGGTGAGCTTGGAAGTATGGCCTGAGACGTTGAGCAAACATAATGAGTGCAAAAATTAGTTTTTCGTAGCAGACGTACCTGACCTCAGCATCTCGGAGGAGCTTGCTAGCATAGTATATTGGCCTCTGAACTCCATCTCCATTTATGCAAACAAGGATCGAGCTGACGGGCCTCGGGGTAACTGCCAGGTATAGGAGGAGCTCCTTTTGGTCTTTCGGTCTAGAGAGCAAAGGCAGTGATGCCAGGAACTTTTTTAGTTCCTCGAAGGCTTCCTGGCATTCCTCCATCCAGGCGAAGTGTGCACCTTGCACAATGCCTTGAAGAATGGCAGGCAGCGATCAACGGAGTGCGAGATGAACCGACTCAAAGCTACAATCCGGCCGGTGAGACATTGGACCTACTTCTTCGAGGTGGGATGCTCCATGTCGATAATTGCTTGGACCTTCTCGGGGTTGGCTTCGATTCCTCTTTGAGTGACCATGAAGCCCAGGAACTTCCCAACAGCCACATCGAAGGCACACTTGGCTAGGTTCAGCTTTGTCTATTAAAGGCGGAGGTTATGGAAAGCCTTTGCCAGGTCTGCAACATGGTCCGACTTTGGCTTACTCGTGACGAGCATGTCGTCCACGTACACTTGCATGTTGCGGCTAATTTGATCTTGAAAGACCTTGTTGACCAGCCGTTAATATGTGGCTCCAGCGTTCTTCAGACCAAATGACATCATCCTATAGCAATACATCCCACGGTCTATGATGAAGGTGAAGGTGAAAAGCACCTACACCTAGCATACAATATGCAAGAATAGAGGGCAGAAAGATATGCATTTTAGAATATTTTTAAGGCATGCATAGCGGAAGGCTCGGTAGATAGATCTAAACGATCTACCAATCTACCCGCAAAAGGATCTAGCATAATGATCTAGCATGTATCATAACATCAAAGCATAATATAAGCACAAATATAAAAGTACCATACCTTTATACCTCTGAGAGTGCTGGAGAGAAGCTGCGAGGAAGAGGAGGGTGCTCGAGCCACACACGTGTCTGGCCTCTACAGGATATACATACCTGGGCTCGACTCTGATCAACTCCCTCAGAGTGCTAACTCTTTGGGATCCTTGGCCAATCTACTTCTTCCAGGAAGACAAAAATGAGAGGTGGAACCCTTCCCAAGACTCTCTTCCCAAGACCTAGCTTGAATGCTAGGTTACTCACACCCAATCCCTAGACCTTACAAGCCCTTCTCCTTGTAGTAAACTCTTTTACTTTTCTCTCTAGTGGTAGTGTAGTTCTTGTAACTTCTGCAGCCTATAGAATGACCCTCATTTATAGATGCAGCTATGAGAGGGAGAAGAAGGAAGGAGGAGAGATGAGGGGAGAGAATGGGAGAGAGGATCAAGGCCATCAAAATGGGTCCAACCCAAGAAGGTAAGTATGACTTTCATACCATAAAGCCTTGGAGCCAAAATTGGTTTGAATTCGAAATCCAAACCATGTCAAAACTTGCCCAAAAACCTCCCACAAAATCTTTATAGAATTATGTTCATCACAGGAAGTGTTGACACTCGAAAATTGCCAAGTATCGACACTTCACCAAGTGTCAACACCTGCAAAATTCCAAGTATCGACACTTGAAACCTGGTCAATCAAATTGACCTCCGGTGATGTCAAACGATTCTCAATCGTCGATTAGCCAAAAGATCAGATAGAAATCTTCTATGGTGTGTGACCCTATAGGTTCGAACACTAAGCCGGTAGCACTGGAACATTTCCAGTACCAGTCAAAGTCCTCATCTAGCAATGATACCTGACGTCTGAATAGGTCGAAGATGCAGAGCACCTCACAAGAACCTCTGGCATATGGTTGCTATATAATTTATCCCTTTGACCTCACAATACTCAAGATGACCTAGGGTTTGACTGCCAACCCTAATTTGGTTTATCCAGATCATGTCTCAACTTCACAAGTTCTGTGACTCCTCACAAGAACTACCCTGGTCAAGGTTTTGCTGAATCGAGACATAGTGAGTCATTCACTCCAAACTATTTGGAGAGGTTAATTCCATCTTGATCCATCATCGCTCCACAAGTACTTGACTGCACCCAGAAACCTTCCGTCACTAAATTAGAAATCCAGGTAGTCCGGTACCAAAGTATAGTGAGTTGCTTGCAAGCTGCCATAGTGACCTCAAGTCCGAGGGACACATATACCCATATCCTTTCACAAGCAACCCTTTGGCAGAAGGGAGCTTCGCAAATGGTCACGTTCAATGAAATGTCACACATTTCACTTGCATGTCACACCAGTGTCTCCACACTCCTTGGTTAAGAGAACAACCAACAAATATGACATACACCAACCTATACTTGATACATCATCGTCCTATATCAATGTATCCTTTGGTTGTGAACCAGTTTAAGAACTACCTGATATATCCTCTCTATATCAAACAATGTAGTTTTAAGGACTCCATCACATAAGAGTTATTTACAGGAAAATGTAAATATGATGGACAACCAAAATAAATAACTTTTATTTATTAAAATAATTCATATACAAAATACAAAGATAGCACAACCGTCTACAGCCTAGATGATTGGCTTTGGGATACAATTTCCAACAGAACGCAGTGTGCTCTTCATCCTCTAGGTGCATCCAGATTTGATTATACCCGGAGAATGCATCCATGAAGGAGAGTAAGCGGTGCCCTGAGGTAGCATCCACTAGCTGGTCAATCTTTGAAAGTGGAAAGCTATCCTTTGGACAAGCTTTGTTGAGGTCAGTGTAATCCACACAGATTCTTCACTTCTCGTTAGCTTTCTTGACCATGACTACGTTCGCCAGCCAGCTAGGATACCATACTTTGCGAACGAAACCAGCTACGAGGAGCTTCTCTACTTCCTCATTGACTACCCTCTGTCTCTTTAGAGCAAAACATCTCTTCTTTTGCCAGACTAGGTGGCACTTCGGGTCGATGTTCAACTTATGAGTAATGATGTCAGAGAGGATACCTGGCATATCTGCCACATTCCAGGCGAATACGTCCGCATTCGTTCGGAGGAAATTCAACAGGAGAGCCCGCTCTTCTTCTTGTAGTTGGGCCCTGATATGTACCATCTTCGATGGATCCGTGCCAAGGGGGCACGATAACAGGCGCTCGATTGGACCGCCCTTGGGGTCCTGCATTCTTTGGTTGAGGTTGCTGACGTCGGGGTCCTCCTCGGCACTCCTTGTTCCAGGGATGACTTACAAGTAATGTTGAATTGATTGAGGTGCCCCCTCACCTCTCCTATGCCATAGGGGGTGGGGAATTGTATCAACAACTGCTTTGTAGATGTGACTGCATCGAGCAGGTTGAGCTCGAGATGGCAAAGAATTACGTTGTAGGCCGAAGGCAGTATGACAACTATAAACGTCATCATGATCGTGCTCTGTCGAGGTGGTGATCCGGCCGTGACGGGGAGAGTAATTTCTCCTTCAACCCCTATTGAGTCTCCAATAAAATCAATAAGGGGGGTGTGCACCGGCTTTAGTTGAGCAGAAAACAAACTCATCCTGGATAAGGTATCATAAAAAAGGATATCAGTCGAACTTCCACTATCGACCATAATCTGCTTTACAAGATGCCTTGATATTGTCATTTCGACAACAACGATATCGTTATTTACATTTTCATCCATAGGTCCCTTCTCCCTCATAAAGGGAGTACATTTTTCGACCCCTCCCCCGCTCGGGTTCTCTTGAAGGCGCACTCTATTCTCCATGATATCATACCCATAGGCTTCTCGATGGGTCGGTTGTCAACTAGAGGGATAGGAGGAAGAGCTGCGAGCACCTGAGATTCTGCAGGGACCTTGCCCCCCACAAACTTTTCAAGGTAGCCTCTCTTTATCAGATCTTTAATTTCTTTCTTGAGGTGGCGGCATTCCTCGATGTCGTGACTATGGTCGTGGTGAAACTAACAGTACTTCGACTTGTCGTGATCATTAGATGGCCTCAGCATGGGAGGGCGGTGTAAGTAGAGCTCGCCCTCGATCTCAATGAGGATCTTTGATTTCGGGGCAAGGAGAGGAGTGTATCTTTCCTCCGGAATGGGGCCGCTCTTCAACTTTGGATCTGTTCGGAGGTTTGGGATCAGCCCGGGCCTCTATATCCTGGAAGTCTCTCCCAGAGGCTGCTTCTTTGACGGCTTCCCGTCCAACTCCTTCTTAGTGCGGTCTTCCTCCTTTGCACGAATGTACTTGTGGACCCGGAGGAGGAGGTCAGAGTAAGTCTTCGACGGCTTTTTGTCCAGGGAGTAAGTCAAGTGAGACATTTTGAGCCCCCTCTTCAATGCCAGCATGGCGACGAGCTCGTCTAAATTATAGATTTCTAGGGCGGCAACCTTGAAACAAGCCACGTAGTCTCGCAAGGGCTCATGGTCCTGTTATCGAATGGAGAAAAGGCTATCAGCTTCTCGCGGCACCTTCTGATAGGCGTCAAAGTGTGCTACGAACTTTCTTTCCAGCTATGCAAAGGAGCTGATACTTTCAGGCTCGAGGCGGGTAAACCAGACTCGAGCTACCTTTCGAAGCATGACCAGAAAGGCAATGCAGAGGAGGGCGTCCGTCATCCCCTAGATTCTCATGAGAGCCTTATAGCTCTCCAGATGGTCCAGGAAGTCATTGGTCTTGTCATAGGGATCCACTTGAGGCATACGGAATTGATTAGGTATCGATTCCTCTTGGATCTCTCGGGAGAAGGGAGGTCGGGCGTCATGGCCTACTGGCTCACAGGGGGAGCCCTGCATGTTGGCAAACTGGTGGGACAATTATACCAGTTTACGCTCTTGTTCCTCCAGGCACTTTTTAGCCAAGCGCCTGATAGCCTCGTCGGTGGAACCTTTTACTAAGGCTGTCGGAGGAGATAGGGATGTCAGCTAAGGAGGGTCGCGATGGGAGGCCTTGCCTCGACGGTGCTTGCGATGCTTAGCGACATCATGGTCGAAGACTGGGGATTGGCTCTCCTGGTCAGCTGACTCAGTCCACTGCCTCTTCGCCAGGATCCGGTGGCTTCCCCGGGATTAGGTTATGGCCCACGGGTGCGACGGCCTCCCTTGGAAGGAGCATAGGCTACCACAGGGCCCAGCGGCTGGGACCGCGGGTGTCCCTGGCTGTTATTGGGTGGCCAGGGATTGATGCTGATATTGTAACTGCCGCATTGCCGTGGTTAGAGTCTGGATCTGCTGGGCGAGCATGGCTAGCTGGGAGTCTACCGGAGGCGATTATGGCGAAGCCAGGAGTTCCCTCTCTGGGCTGTGCGGGGTCCTGTGAGAAAGAGGGTCCCCCGCATGGCTGGTGGAGGTTTCCCGTGTGCGTGTCACCATCATGTTGCGGGTGGAGCTGCTTTAAGGGACCAGTCCCCGCTTCCTAGTGTGTCAATCTGTTGCCGCCTGGATCGTCATGGCCCGTAGCTCCTACGTGACGTCGGGTGTACCTTCTTTGCCTGGTGTCTGACACGTATGCTCGGTCCTACAAAAGAAAGGAGACCCGGGCCGGGGATCCCGGCGAGGAGACTCTGACGATCAAGTCAGTGGGATAATCTAGGAAAACAGATCCTCCGAGGTGGATCCTGAGTTGGTCACCACTCTTAGAAGTTTAAAAAGAAAAGAACGGAGTGAGAATTTTGGTGGAGGAAGAGAGCTCGAGCAATGGCGGCTGTATCCGTTGGGACTCTTCTGACGAGTTCTCCGGTAGCTTCAGAGCATTTTTTCTTGCTACTCCTTCCTTTACCTCTTCTTGCTTACCTCCTTCGAATAACCTCTCCCTCTCTTATAGATAGAAGGTTCGGTCTGTTACCAGCCTCGGGCTCGCTCTCCTCATCCTCCCCCCTTTTGGGGATGCCACGAGGTCAACGATGAGCGGTGCTTGGAGATCGCGCCTGAGCCCCCCTCTTCCTTTATGGTCGGAAGTTATATCGTGAGTTCTGACACCCTAGTAGGACATCCTGTTTGGAGAAGAGCCTCGATCCGGGGGTAGACGCTCTAGGACTTGAGCCCTTTGGTGCAACCTTCTTCTTCAAGATGGTGTAGACGGTCAATGGAGGGGCGCGATGTCTCGAGCAGCGCATCCTTTTCCAACTGGTATAAACGGTGGCCTGAAGGGATCCTGGTGCTCCGGCGAGATGGCTCCCCGTAGGTTGGCGTGCTCTTCCTTCATAGGCTTCAAGTGGCATCCCGCTTTTCGCCTGGCGTACCAGCTTCATGGCTGACCTTGACCATGGGTCAACCTCGAGCCTGGCACCCCTTCTCAGCCAAAGGGCGTGCAGCTCGAGGGAGCTCGACTTTGGCCGGGGCCTTGACCCTGAGGGAGCCACCCCAGCGGAAGGGCTCGAGACTCGAGGAGCGGGAGCTCGACTTTGGCCGGGGGCTCAACCTTAAGGGAGCCACTCGACGAAAGGGCTCGAGGAGCGGGAGCTCGACTTCGATCGGGGGCTCGACCCTGAGGGAGCCATCCTGGAGGAAGGGCTTGAGGCTTGAGGAGCGGGAACTTGACTTTGGCCGAGGGCTTGATCCTGAGGGAGCCACCCTGGCGGAAGGGCTCGAGGATTGCTGGAGCTCGACTTCGATCAGGGGCTCGACCCTGAGAGAGCCACCCGGTGGAAGGGCTCGAAGCTCGAGAAGCAGGAGCTCGACTTTGATCAGGGGCTCGACCCTGAGGGAGCCATCCCGATGAAAGGGCTCGAAGCTCAAGGAGCGGGAGCTCGACCCTGAAGGAGCCACCACATCGGAAGGGCTTGCGGCTCGAGGAGCGAAGCTGGCGTGATGATCCTTGCTAGTGCGACTTCCATTTGGATTCAAGTAGGATTCCACGTCAGCAGTCTTACCATATCAGGTCTCATCTTGTTTTTGATATTCATCTTTTTTGGTCATTTTATCCGGGATTTGTTAATTATAAGCATATAACAAATTATTTTTATAGCTTTACGATACTGATGGCTAATGCTATTTTTACTTTTTTGATAAAAAATTATAGCATCTTCAAACAAACCCCTAAGGATTAAAAAATAAACTTTTATAAAATATTTGCATTGTTGTTCAAAAATAAATTTCCCTGAGGATAAATCCTTTCTTATATTGCTAAATCATCATCAGTAACTAAAATATCTGAGCTCCAAATTAGTTTTAGTTATAAATCATTTACATTAAAGAAATGCTAAAATAACATAGAATGACACGTAAAAGGCTATTGCCCCTTGCAACTTCATTCCATGATCAAAGGTAAAGGCCAGAGGGCATTAATTACAATGATTATCGTAAATTAGGAAAGGATAATTATATTATACATATTAACAACGAGAACTTTTTGGTTGTTATGGTTGTTGTATGATAAAAAAATAATATTTTCATTTCATTTGTACTATTAAAGTAAAAATATGATAGTTTTTCTAGAATATAAATTTTTTATTGATTTCAACGCAAAAATTTCCTAGCATTCGAGAGATCATTATTTTTCTTTTTATGAATAATGATTTGAATGAAAATATTATCATTTTCTCTTATTTATGATATCTTGGTATTATGATAGTTAATATTTTCAATATCAATTTTATTCCAAATGTTATTGTTATGATAATCACAGCTCTAAAATGTTCAATATCAACATTCAAAATCATACAAGATGATTCAACAGCTTAGCATTATGATTTTTATATTGATTGTGAAAAAATATATTGGACGCTATCCTTATTATTCGAAAAAAATATTATCTATACTATATACATTATGTGATAATGTACTCAATCAATTATAATTATTTATTTTTAAAATGTATTCATTATCTTAATATATTATTATAGAAATAGGTGGTTAAAGAAGGGGTGTACTAGAAAATTATTTTTTTCCGGATTCATTTAATTGAGATATATTAAATTATAAAATCATTTAATAATTTATAAAAAAAATAATAATTAAAAATGATTGTAAATGAAAATAATTTTTATTCTATTTAATTGATGAGAAGAATTTTTAAAAAACTTGATACCGGAAAAGATTATTATGTTCAATTAATTTTTATATAAGAATTATAATTACATAACTATTTTATAATATTATTTATACTATATTTGTTATACCCAACCGGTTCATTTCCAAATCGGACCGCCACTCTTGCCGAGATTCAACCGGACCGCTCTTATGGACTTCCGAATGCTCTCCTTCGGAGGTCAGATTTGTTCCTTCTTTGAAGATCCGACGGACGTTCTTTTTCGAGGGTCCGACCGACCTACTGAAGTAGAGGTCCGAACGACCCACTTCTGTTGAGGTTCGGCCAACCTTCTCCTGCTGAAGCTCCGACGGACGCTCTCCTTCAGAGATCCGACCGGCCCTCCCTAGTCGAGATCCGTACGACCCACTGTTATAGAAGTCCGAGCCACCTCCTCTGTTGGAGGTCCGACAGAGGCGCTCTTACATAGATCCGGTTGATTCTCTTCATCAGAAGTTTGACCGGCTCTCTATAGTCGAAGTTCGACCAACTCACTCCAACTCCAGAAGTAACTCAAAGGCTCTAGAAGCATTTTCTAGCTGGTACCAGAATTCTGTTATAACGGACGTTATGACGTGGCCACATCCTGGTGCTACATGACCACTATCTTGATTCTCTTAGGGGCAAATTGGATATTTTCTGCCTATTCCCTGACAGAATTTGACAGTATCCCACGCCTATATAAGGTAAATCGGGAGACATAGAGGATAAGCAAGCTAACACAGACACTCTTCCTTCTCCATACGGTGTCACTTTGATTCCTCTATTTTGTTGCCTTCAAGCTCCCGCTAACTTAAGTATCAGAGTGTTCCCGTCGGAACACCACCGGTCCTTGGGGATGTTCCAGGAACTGGGAGAAGAGCGCTCCAGTCCAGCCATCCGAGCCCGGTCCGGAAAAAGTTGCAGCAACAATACTTTTTAAATCTTTTATTAAATAAATTTAAAAAATATCAAATATAATAATATTTATTTTATCATATTTTTTAAATAAATAAAAAATATTTTTTAATTATTTTAATTATTCTTTATTTTTATATTAAATATATTTTTTATTTTTTTATGAAAAATAAAATATTTGATTTAAGATGTTTGATTTTTATATATTTTTTTATTTGAGTTAACCTGACATCGATACTTAACCGTTATGGATTTTAGGAGATATATTTTAAATTTATTTAAAAATTTTATAAAATTATATTTTAGTTCTATAATTAGTTGATGATGAGACAATACTCTAGATATAAAATTTATTTTTCTTAAATGCTAGATTATCCGAACAAGGCAGACTCGCCCGTCCTCTCACCGTTCGCGACGGCTCCGTTCTCACAGACGCGATACCACCTGAAAGGGAATGCGGTTCGGATCTCGCATCGCTCATTTCCACTCCCTCCGGCCCCTCCCTTTCCCATTCTCTCCGCCTTCTTGCCTTCTTCGCTGCAAGCTTTCCCATTCCGCCGCGGCCGCGGCCGCGGCCGCGTCGGAGGTTCGTTTCATCAGTCCTATTTTTCTTCTTCTTCTCGTTCTTGCTTTTGCTACACCTAGATTTCTTTATTTCTTTTTGGGAACTTCATCTTTTTATTAAGAGATAGCAATGACCCAATTTTCTCGGTAATCTTTAATTGGGTATAAAACTGGGAATTTGATCTCACAGCAATCCTGCAACTCGAGTTTTCTAACTAGAAATAGACTGAATTGAGGGTTTTTCTTGATGTTGCAGCACTTTACATTATTCAACCTAAAATTCAGAAGAGGTTGACAAAATCACTGGATTGCGTTTTCTTGTGGTCCTTCAGTTATAGTTCTGTCAATCAAATATCCTGTGATGTATGGCATGCCGTTATTTCGATTAGATAAAGTAAACCCCCAAACATGAGGGTCCACATCCAAGATATCAATATGGTTAACGTTGCGCAGAGACAAAAGTATATGAGTAGCAAACTATGATGTCGTGACTCAATTTATTTATTTTCTGCATAGTCTTTTGCTTTGAGGATGTTGTCGCTTAATCATTTTTAAATGAATGGAAATATCTTGGACAATGCCGTGGATATCTGGTATCAACATCCATATACACTAAACTTACAAATTCATAAAAAAACTCTGGGGACAAATGACGGTTTTGTAAACAAACCATAATTTGTTGTATAAATTTCTTGACTGAATGATTTCTATTCATTTTTTGTGAAAAATTTGTCTCCTTATGTGGTCGTAACTCCCAGAAAGGTTTCAAGTATCTCTTGCGTACAAAATGATGTATTACTGAAAATACCTGTAAAAAGCTGTCTTGCAAACTTGAATTCCTCTTTTTAAAATTTTTAAAAAATGACTTTTAAAATTTTTGTGGTTATATTTTTCTGATCTCTTAATTGTACCCTTTCCAGCTCCTTACATCTCAACCACCATTTTTTACCCCTTTAGGTGTGCTGCAAATGCTCATCTATATTTAATCTCTTATTCTGCAGTATTTTTTCCCCAAATTTGTGTGGTTTGAACAAGTTACTGACTAAAACTTGTGAGTCATTTGTTGATTCTCATGCTTGTGTCTTCAACATATGTTTTGAATCACTTTGTTTTAAAAGAATATGATTCTTTGTGATAAACTATTCAAAATATAAAGATCTCTGTTTGCATTATATGGAAAGTGTTTTCTGATTTTCTTTTTCTCCAATCCTTTTCAGGACCGCCAGTTAAAAGAAAAAAGCAATGAGTTCTTGTCATGGTTGCAGCAAAAGGCGGGTGTTGAGATATCCTCCATGCTATCAATTGGAAATTCTACCTATGGCAGGTCTTTTTCTAAAGAAATAATATTTACTCAGCTTGCCTGTTTCTTTATCTTCCTCACATGCATCTTACTTAAGTTCTATTTTCTTGCTATTTGGAAATACATTCTGTGTTCAAGTTTTATCACTGAATGCCAGTTTCACAAAATGGCTGTTTTCCAATTGCAGATCATTGTTTGCATCAAAATGCATACAAGCTGGGGACTGTATTTTGAAGGTTCCTTACAATGTTGTAAGTTCCTGATTGATTTTTACAAATATTGCGGTTTGTATCTTTCATTGCTTCCAAGCATCAACAAGGACATCCTTGCTTGTAAATTATGCAGCAAATGACTTCAGATAGATTCCCTTCAGAAGTTGAGCCGTTTCTTGTTCATGATGTTGGAAATATATCACGACTTGCTGCAGTTCTTCTAGCGGAGCAGAAATTGGGTCAGGTATCAATCCCTGAAATATATCCTGAGCTTATCAAATCTTGTTAAAGTTAGATCTATTGGTTAAGGAATTTGTGCTCCATGCAGTCATGAAATTAAATTTGCTATACCTGTGAATCACAAACAACAGCAACTTTTATTGTCCTTTTCTTTCTGTGCAGAATTCTGGATGGGCAACATATATTAATAGTCTTCCTCATATGGATGAAATGCATAACACGGTACATATACATATTTAAGTTGAAAGAAAATAACAAGTGCTAAGATTCTCAGAAGGGATGATGTAACTGAAGATTTTATTCTATAACTTTGATATTTACTTAGGTGCTACTTCTGTACTCTAGGAATATGTGGTATTGCAATGAGATCCGAAAGGAGTGTTAGATGTATGTTTTGCAAATCTATTATGCCTTCATGCAGAAGCTGGTCTTCTCCTTAGATATAGTATTCTGTAAAAGGAGATAGCTTTCCCATTTAGATCACTAAATTCCTAGAACTAAAAATATACAATGCATGCATATCATCACTATTATAATGGTTTTCTTCTTTATATTTCACACTTGTGCTATAGGGTGACATAAATGTTTAAAAAGTTACCTCTTATTGATTTGCAATGTACTTTTTTTTTTTTTTTAAACATCTTTTTTACCACTGCTTCTGTTTAAGTTTTTAAAATGAAATGACATTGTTGTGAGTGCTTATGGCAAATTGTATTCAAATCATTTCAGATGTTCTGGAGTAAAGATGAACTGGAGGTGATTCGTCCAAGCCCAGTATATCAAGAAACCTTTGACCAAAAGGCTTACATTGTGAAGGAATTTTCAGCGCTTAGACCAGTTTGTATCATCTTAAGAACCTGTTAATTTAGATTGTTAGCTAATTTGTGATCATTCATTCATTCAATTATAAAGCATAGATGCTGGAACAAAATTCTTCCTTCATACATAAATGTCATTAAAAGAATATTCAGAGCTTGAGTCTTCTATTGCCTACAAAATCTTTTCCTTTCTCATGATTTCTTTACATCGTATCATATTCTAGTTATTTTTAACTCGTGGTCCAAATCTTCTGCAGAACACATTTCTGACACAAATTATCTGCCTCTTCTGTTCTGTAAAACTATGGCTGTTAACTATCAGTTTTTTGCTTGAAGCATTTCTTTGTAAAGTTGCTTCTAGATGCTGTGTGTCTATTTTTTGGGATAAAATTGTATTATTTTAAAACTTTGCATTTCTTTATCTTCCAACCCCTCATTATTTTGTTTCACACTCTATTTTAAAAGCAAAGCTAATATTACTTATTTTCTATGAGTATTTAGTTGTTACCCATACATATCGTGCAGCTCATCTATAACTTTGTAAGTTGTGAAAGATAACTGATTGTTTTAACTTTCACAGGTTTCATACAATGTAGTAAACTCCTAAGGTAGTCTGAATATAATTTTCTAGTCTTGATATCTTCATAAACTTGGAAGATTGATTCATCTGTCTGTTGTAGGCTATCTTAGTTTACTGGCATTTCATTTTTCCACTATGCCTCTTTTGTCAGTAATTAATAATATAGTTGACAAGCATGTGTTATTTATGATATTTTTATCCTAGTTCATATCCTTTCTTTGTTTGGTTAGTCATATTCAATATGTTTGACTCTTTTTGCCAGGCTCTGGAACATTTTCCCCAGGCCTTTGGTGATGTTCGATTGGAGGACTTCATGCATGCATTTGCTTTGGGTATGTTCCAGCTAGACCTTGCAAGTCTTTCTATTATCACTTATAACTAGCAAGCATTCTATATGAGTCTATCTAGCCTTTAAAATCTATATTTTATATATCTATATGGTTATTTTCAAGCTCTTTGTGAATTTACAATTCTACTTCACAATTTTATCCTTTTAATTGGTATTTGTGTAATCTTTTTATTTGTCTTATGCCAACAAATTCAAATTGTAAACTAGTAAGTTTGATGGCACCTCGCAGTTACATCTCGAGCATGGGCAACCTCAAAGGGCATATCTTTGGTATGCTTTTTGTGATAAAACTTATTACCAAAAAGTTACACCTATTGTATACTTTCTTTCACGTTCTTAATGTGATTAGTAGCTTTTAGATTCCATTTGCAGATTTTCTCAATCATGATGGCACTTCTGATGTAATTTACTAAGCGATGAAGATAAAAACATATCTGAGGTACATCTCTCTCACTTTGTATTTGGCTGAACATGTAGACGTGAGGTTCCCTTTTGTTGTATAATGCATGCTTTCCTTCTGTTATACTTGTACAGATGTGCTATTTGAGAAATCTTATGATAAATATGCTTTGCCATGGTGAAAGAAAAAAAAAACATGCTTTGAACATAAAAAGGAGATACTTCAAATTATCTTGATTGCAAAAATTATCTACCTCTTACTTCTTCTTCTTTTTTTTTTTTTTGTTTCTTAGTTCAAAATTACATAGATCTAGGCTTGACTTTTCATGTCCATTCTACATCCACTCAATAACTCATGTAAGTCATTTTTCTTTTTACTTCTTGGAGCACTTAGTTGTTGTGCACTTGGAACTTTATAGACTATAAGCAGACCTTTTGCTTAATACATACATACATACATACATACATACATATATCTATATATATATATATATATATATTCTTTTATCAACGAAATGCTTGTTAAAACTCAAAAAAGAGCACACTGCATTTATTTAATGGAGTTTGTGAAAGGGAGGAGGTGCTCAAGCACATAAGACTATTGAGCCATTGGTCATGTATTCTAATTTTCCTCAATGAGTATGCGAACATGATGCTAAGATGATCGCAATAAGTGGGGTTTTATGGATGAAAGGACTAATCTCTATTGAGCATCATCACCAAATTTTCTAACAACCACTTGAAATGAAATGTTGTGTTGGAAGAATCTGGAATTATCTAGGTTTTATTAGTGTTTGTGTTGACCTCAACACTATTCTAATTTTCTTTTGCACATCTAGTTATGATGTTGTCCATTGTATGGTTCTAGTTTGTGCAAGGAAGGAATTAACAATCTAAGATTTGCTTAACATTGCATAAACATTAGAGGACATTCCTTAAAGGAAACTGTTTACAAAGGAATTCACAATTAGTCCATGTAATAGTTAATGTTAATTAGTTGCATGCTTTTCTGGAAATAGTAAATATTAATCAATTAGAGTATGCAAAGTAAGGACTCAAGGAACCACTTAAAGTGGTAACACAATGAAGCGGAAAATTGATGTCAGTACAATTATTTTCACTGGAAACTTTCTGAGGTGCCAACTAAGGTGGGCCATTTAGTGGTTCAATGGTATCTTAAGCATATGACTTAGAAAAGTCACAAAAGTTCTCTAAAACTTAAGTTCAAACAGTTCAAAAAATTAATATAGAAAAATGGCAAATGCTGTTCCTGAGGATCCTTACTGTATCCTTAATCAAGTAATGGATTCACTAAATGATCATCCCTTGAAAGGAGATGGACTAGATTATTCTCTTTCTTGCTTTGGGTGCCTCAGTCTAGAAAGAGTTAATTCATGATCTGACATCATGTTTACTATAAAACCTGTTGCACTGTTTCACTGTTCACCTGTATGGGCCAACCTCAATTTAATTATGTATTATTTGGATAATTGGTCTCTCTATTTTATGCTTAATTATATGTTATAACTGTCAGTATATTTAAAAATTTGAAATTGAATGTTTCATTTCTGAATGGCGAATTTGTGATACTGTTCTACGCAGGTTATTGCTGACCGAAATTATGATATTGGCGAACAGGTCAGAGCGTATCTAAATGAATCTATTTGAAATTTCTTTGGTTATATGTGCTCTGCTGTTGTGAAATTTCATAGAAGGCTATATAATATTATGGCTTGAGCGAGTGTGAAAAAATACATGTAGTTGTTATTTTTAGCTCCTGCTGTTTGGCCTTATTAGTCCAGTGCCTATTGTTTGAATTGCTTTCTCTTTTGGATTTCATTATTGAAAATACTCTCGCCTGATCCTAGTTATTTTAAGGCATCATCAACTAACAAGGTGATGCTTGGTCTTCAATACATCATATTTACCATTTATGTACAATACCTCATTTGCTTTATATGTATCCTGTGTTGTCTCTAACATTCATGCAGGATCTAGTCCTTTGAAGTGAAAGTTTCCATGCAATATGTTAACTGTTAGCGTTTGAAGAAAAAACAAACATTTATTGGTTGCTTATTTTTTATTTTTTATTTTTCCAATTTTGTTGTGTGCACATGGGTAGGCATATACGAAGTTCCTTTGTTCATGGGGCCAGAATACCCAAGCAAAAAAGTTTACTTCACAGTCTTCACCATAGAAATGACAGAATGCCCCAAAATTTATTTACAGAGAAAATACAAAACATGGTGGCACTACTTCCATTTCAACAAGAATTTACTGACTGTTGTAGGTAGGGCCAAACAAACACAAATTTATATTGTATGCATGTACGAATGTCTTTGTTGGTTATGGTTGTATCAGTGGGACTTAGAAATCTCATCCCTCCAGTGCCACCAAAAATGGAGGAAAAAGAAAAAAACCCAACCCTAAAAAAGGGGTAAAAAAGAGAACACCTTGCAATTGATTTATCCATTCCTTTCACAACTCACCCCTTCTTTTGTTCCCACCCTCCAAATTCACCCAATCTCACAATCTTGTTTAGGTAGTGGCAGTGAAGAATTTAAGTCTCAATGGAACAATGGAACAGGGTACCATTAGAGCTGGCAAAATACAACCCGACCTGTGTTTGAGCCACCTTAAATAGGTTTGGGTTTAATATAAACGGGTTTGGATCGTAAACGGGTCTACTTGGTTAACCCATTTAATTATTTGCGTTGGGTTTTGATTTTTATTTTCTAACTTATTTGGACCGTTTATTAGATAGGTTAGGCTAGAATTTTTATTGGGTATCCATTTAAAACCCACCTAAATTCGTCTCCCATTCTAAAAGCTAATGCATTTGAAATTTAAAATTACACGCATATTAATGTGCCTTCAACCGTGATTGACCACGGCTAGCATGCATGATTTTTTTGGGTTCCGTGTTGCCACCGGTCACTTCTATTTTTGGGTTCCATTCCCACTAGCCACTTTTGTCTCTCTTTCCTTTCCTCTTTTTTTTTTTGCAAACTCTCTTTCCTTGACTCTCTCTCGTTCCCCACTCTGGTTTTCTTTCCTCTCTCTCTCTCTCTCTCTCATTCCCAGTCTCTCTCATTTCTCTGGTCTTTTTTTTTTCCATCTAGGAAGGCTGGGGACCAGGGGAGTGGAGAGGTGATGGTTCCCCACTTCCATCTCTTCTCTCTTGTTTTTTTTTCTGCGGGTGAGGCCAGGGATGAGGGGGAGTGGAGAGGCAATGGTCAAGAACAACATGGGTGGAGATGCGGTGAGAGCAGGGTCGAGATGGCTGGAGAGGTTGACAAGGATACGAGGTCAAGGGCGGAGACACGGAGTTGTAGCTAGAGGTCGGCAAGGGCGGAGAGTGACCGAGAGTGATGGCCGAGCCTGATTGCCTGACAGCGGCATCGATGGTAGAGATGTTGTCGAAAGTGGGGTCGAGGTTGCCAGAGAGGCTCAGCAACGATATGGTGTCACTGGAGTGGAGTAGAAGACCCCTCTCCAGTCTTTATTTATTTATTTATTTAACTAGGTAGACTCGATTGAGTTGGATAAATGTGTCAGGTCGGGTAACCTATTTATTAAACAAGGCATGTTCGGGTTTCAAAATTCAACATGTTTAATAAACATGTCGATTTCAATTTTGAGTTTTTCTATCTCAACACGCATCTGACCGACCCATTTATACCCGACTCGGCTCGATTGCCATCCCTAGGTACCATCTCATGTGTTAGGATAGAATTGTCCTGCCATTATTTTAGCTCTTGATTAGGACATCCTGGAACATTTCCTATCCCAAGTGTTGGGACGGGACGACGGCATGTCCTATCCCAAGTGTTGGGACGGGACGACGGCATGTCCCATTCCATGGAAAGATTGGGACAAATCCATCCCATGAGATTTAAAACCTTGGTGGCAGTGGCTGCAGGGAAGAGGCAAATGAAAAAAGGCAGAAGGGGACAAGGGGGTGTAGACTAGTGTTTGACGGTGGTGGGATGTTGAGACTTGCCTGGGATGAGGGTAGAGAGGGGAAGAGTGTCAAGTTCGGGTAGAGTTGGACTAAGAGGGGGGAAGATATGAAGAAGCCATCTACGGTTCTTTTTCTTTTTTGTCCTGACCAAAAGTCTCATATTGATAAGAAGGTTTACAGTGGAGTTGTAAGTTTGCTATTTTTTCTTTTAGTTTAAGAGGATTGGATCAGATGAATAGTAAAACGAGGTTATAAATCTTTTATAAACAATGGAATGGTCAATATCTCCTAATTTTTGTGAACAGAACAACCTAAAATCAGAAATTATTTTGGCCTTTCATCTAATATTCTAGTGGAGGTGTAAACAATAATTTGCATTTTCATATGTTAATGAATCATAAACTCTCATGGATATAAAGAAAACAAAGGGAAGACTTTTACTAGTTCTGCACAACTTTATTTTACTTTGCTTTGTTTCACATTTAAACTAATTTCATTGCATTGGCATTTGATTACCTATAGTGTGCTTTATGTTTTAATTAAATGATACTTGTGGATTATTATTTGATACTAATTGTTGGTTATTTTATGTTTTTAATCAATGTTGAAAAGTAAACTGGATTTCATGGAATAGAACCTGATTATAGGATTTCAGGCTGTCATGTCATCAAATCTTATGTTTAAAACTATTTTTGAGATCTCAAGTTGCTGCCATGGAAATTTCACTGTACTTGAGGGTATCTAGTTCCATAATAGGACAAGCTGCAACTGATCATGCTTTTATGAATTCATCCTTGTTGCCACTTCTATAAGCATCACTATTGGTATCCTGCAATCAGTCATCTTGTTCATGCTGTGTGCATCATTTTCCCGAACATTGCTCATTCAAGGAAGTTCTGTTATGTTGCCTATATATACTTTAGAAAAATGTGTAGGAATAATCACATGGGATTAAGTTAGTACAAGATTTGGCTGTACTTTTGGTTCTTATGGTACTGGTGAGTCTTTGCAGCTTTGAATGAATATACACCTTTTTACTCAGTTTAATTGAGATATGATGAAATCCTGATTGCATTTTCAGGTAATGATTAGATATGGGAAGTTCTCTAATGCTACGCTCTTGCTGGACTTTGGTTTTACTCTTCCAAATAACACTTATGATCAGGTTGTATCCCAGCTTTACTTGTTTAAACATCTGTTATGCTAAGCAATCTGATAAGATGAGATTCAGATTTACTTCGAACCTACAGCATGTTCCTTTTATGTGTCATGCCTGATTTAATCTGCATTAAGTTTTATTAAGCTTTTGATTGCACTAATGATGATATATACCTTGCTGTTCATTCTGCATTACATGTATGTAATGCCTTTTTAGACGTAATTCAACTTTTCAAGTTCATTTTATATCTTTCCATCAACATTTTCTTTAGAAGAAATTACATGTGTGTAATGCCTGATATAGAGTGACATTTATCAAAATATGAGATGAGATAAACCTAGAACTAGAAGTGAGTACCACTGGAAACTTACCTAACAAAAGCATAGGAAGCTTTATTAAGGTAATAAGTAATATGCTCTGGGTTCAAATGAAGCACATATATTTTTGCAGAAAATTTGTGGAAGAAGCTGAGGTTGTCTTGCTGGAGAAAAAGAGCTTCTATCATTTATATAAACTGAAAATATATCAGCTATCATCCAGTCAAATTCATGCCATTAAGCAGTCAGAAAGGGTCGTGGATAAGATCAGGGATAACTTCTCTTCAATTTTGGAAAGTGTATCATTGGGGTTGTTTAATTACTTGGTCGATTGACCTAAACTTTGCCTAGAAAGTGAAGAGTATGCTTGGCTTTTGTTTTGACTTGGAATGGTTTTTTGAGATAAGGGTCTTAGAGCATTCTAAATGTAGGTACAGGATGAACAATATTTTAGTAATTGAGAAGAGTGGCATTAGCTCTTGTGTCTGTGATTGATATTCTTCAGTATTTTGGGTTTGCATCTCAGGTCAGATAAGTTCTTCTTGCTCACATCATTCTTTTGATTTTTGAAAAGTTCTCAAACTAATCATGATGCCCTTTCTGGAAGCATTGTTCTTTGAAATGTTGAATGGTAGTGATCAAATGTTTTTCAAATATTAAATAATTGATGTTGTTTATTGTTTGTGGTATTGACATCTTTTGTTGATTTATCTCTTGCATGTTGTTTTAGCATGAAATTCATAAGGTAACTATTTTACATCGATACTTATTTATTAATTTTTTTGTCAAATGTTTTTCCCTGAACTTTTATAAAATTGTCCTGACAGAAAATGAAACTTCTAGAAAGATGTGATTCCATTTCTTTTTTCAACATATCAAACAGAAGTGATCCCTTTCCATTGCACAGAAGTGTACCCATTGGAGTCTCATCCTACAGTAGTGCTTCCTTCCTGATCTTCAAAGGTGCCCTGCCACCTCCCTTGCTTGAGGGTTTGAAGGTAGGTTTTCCTGAAGGTAACAAACTCCTGTTTATGACAAGAAGAGACCATCAAGTGCAATGCACTTATATTAAATAGGGAATGGAGATATCTGAGAAGGAGATTCCATGCCAAAGTTGGGGCTATATCAGTAAAAAGATTCCCCAAACAATCCTTTAATTTTCCAATCTTGCCTCTTTCTGGATGACAATTTTTTTTGGTTGATTACCATACAAGAAAACACAGTGGACTTGTGGATTCAATTTAATTTTTGAATCTTTTCATTGTAAATCTCACAAAAAAATGTCGCCATCACTTCCAAATAAGAAATTACAAGTGGCTGAAAATTTATTTGCAACTTGTCTAGTTGCTTCACGTGCTTAATTGTTGGGACAAGTATTTAAAAAACCAGAAAGAACATGACAGTGTTACAAAGGAGACCTTGGAGTAGCAAAACAAAAGCAAGAAATGAACTGTGGATATCAAAAGTTGAAGATGACATCAGTCAAGAAGGGATATGGTTTTTGGTTAAACGATTCGACCTTTGTTAGAATAAGTAGAGCTGGATGGATTCATTGAAAGGAAAGGGATGCAAACCTGCAAAACAACAACAAAAACATTTGTGAATAGAGCCAGTGATGGGTACATGGGATAAGGTTTTCGGTTCTGGTTTTGGTAGAGGAACTCAAAAAGGACATGATGGATATATTTTTAGTGTGCCTTTCTAGGGAAATTTGACATATCTACATGAAGTTTTCTTTGTACGACTTTTGAGGTTTTGCACTTCTCATGCCATATAATTGGAGATCTATTAACCAATTGTACATTAAGAAGTTCCACTAGAAGTCATAGCTCCTGATGGTGAAAAAAAGTGTACCTTCGAGAAAAACTGCTTGGCTTTTAATCCCACATATGAAAAAACTTCCATGCTTAACCATATCTATTCTAACTTAACCATATCTATTCTAACTTATAAGTTGCCTTAAGATTGGTTGAAATTTGATATCAACTGCATCCTCCTTGATATCCGAGATCTAACTCCATCAGTATCTATATTTTTTTGTTTTTGCATTCCTGTACTATCATTATTAGCTTTATATAACCATGATCATCAAAATTGCGCATTTTTCCATTTAGATTATTTGAGCCTTTCAATTTGTGTACCTATGCTCATATTTCACTAGATTTAACAGAAGTTATGTCAATCAATTTCAGGTACAGATTTGGATGGATGCACCATTCCATGACCCTCTGTATCAAATTAAATTGGAACTTCTGCAAAACCATTGCTTGCCAAGGATCGTGGATGCTAGTGGTTTCAAAAGTTCGAAGATTCCCTTTGTCATCAAGTTGGTATTATTTTATGCTTGTCAGATTTTTATTTCTTATCCACTTTAAGATAAAAAATAAAAAAATACAATTATTATAGTTTGCATACGAAGGAAAACTCACTGATACATGGTATCGTATTTTGACATGCTTAAAATGGAATGATGTAGACTTCAAGCCAAATAGATGGTGCTGAAATGTGATTGAGAGTGTTCCATGATTGCTGCAGTCAGAGAGATTACAATCAAGGAGTTTGTTTTATGCTGTAATAAGGCCTTTCATCTAAAATTTATTAAATAGCTGGGCAGAGTTTTTGTAGGTTAATTGGTGTCAGTATGCTTGAAGGATATTGCGGTGCTTGGATGACGTGAGCTAATAGGCAGAGTTAAAATTAGGTAAAATTAGGTACACACGGTGAAATTTGCAAGTTGTAAGAGGATTGATATTGTTTATGCATTCATGATGAGTGCCACTGAGTGTCGTGGTGAGGTGAAGACATTTACCTCATGCCAATAGTTTTATGGGGAATGAAGACCCATACAAACCTGACTTGGTGTTGTCATGTAGAACTCGGAGATAAATGATAAGCATAAAATAGTAATTCACACCAGATGGTTCAAATACAAATCCTACTATGACATTTATTTCTATTCCAAAGTAAAATTCTCATAAATGATGAATTGTTTGTTGTATCATAAGAATAATGGTTAGAGCATTGTGTCTAAAAATGATACCAAAGGGATTTACTAAGGCTTGCTCATCATCTTATTACAATGAAGCCATCAATGCAGTTAACATTTTGAAGAATTATATATCTCAGTAAGGAATAGCTGCCTATCAGAATCATACTGTATGGTAGAAATTGATTTCAAAGAAACTCGAGGAATATAATAGACTGATTCAAGATATGAATTGTCTCATTTGAGTTCTCTGTGGAGCAACTTTAGATGAATGCCGTTGCTCTTGTATCAGAGAAGAACCAACCATCTGCTACTTAAACCAAGTCTTTGTATACCCTACTTAGATGGCTACTAGTTGACAACAGTAAGTTGATCAAGTTATACCAAAATGCATGCTACCATGATTAATTAGTTGATAGTTACAATGAAACTGGATTAACATTTACTTAAAATGTGTCAACGGTTTTACTCTTTGAAAAGTGTATTACTCCAGGTGGGAATTTTTACTGAAAGTGGCAGCTGGTGAAGTTAAAGATGTTTATGTTAATTGCATACTAGAAGTGGCGGTTAGTTCCATGATGGCTCCATAAATGGTGGGCAGGAATGCAAACTTCTATATTCTTCCTTGACAGGTCTTCACTTGATTTTATCAGAATGTATGTAGATTCAGGTCTCCCTAAATTTAGAATATTTCATGTGGACACAGTAACAACTCCTTTTTCCTTGGGCAAGCATGCTCATGTGTGAGGCCCAATCCGAAAACCATGCCCATTTAGACTGAAGCCGGCATTTGGGATGCCGACTTCAGTTCGGATTGACTCTGGCACCAGAACGGCCGATTTGTTCGGCGGAGGAGCGGGAGAGGGAAGGTTGAGGCGTGCGGGAGAGGGGAGGCTGAGGCGTGCGGGAGAGGGGTTTCTCTCTATCAGAGTTCCGTGTGCCTCGATCGATCGGGAAAAGCCGTCTTCCTGAGGTGAATCCCGACGAAGCTCTCTCGCGTGCCGCGGCCCTTTCCGGAACGCGTACCCCTCCGGTGGACGTCGACCTCGCAGGTAAGCTCTCCGGTCTCATTTTCTCTCGGGTTGGTGTGAGCAGAGGAGGATGAAGGGAGCCTTTCTCTCTCTCGAGCGGAGGTTTGAGCGTGATAGACCGACCGGGATGGGAGGAGGGGATGGGTTTCGTTTTGGATTTCCGGCAGTGGTCGGACGGTCGTCGAGCACTGATGGTTTTTTCTCTTCCCTTCCTTTTGTTCTTCCGGTGGCAGTGGAGAGTTGGTTGGGGGGGATGGCAGTGAGACTGAAACGGAGAAAAAAAAAAACAAAACAGGGGATGGTAACAGGAGGGAAGAAGTGGAACGAACCGAGTTGACTCGATTTCTAGGGTGAGTCAACTCGGTTGGTTAATTGGTTGGGTTTACTCGGTCATAAAAATTGAGTTGACTCAATTAGTAGGGAATTTAGTTTTCTTTTTGTAGATTTATATGGGAATTAATTATATGATTAAAAATTATTATGCAAGATCAGGATTATCCTTGTAAGATCCGGTTTAGTGTTGGATTGTACTAGTTGGTGGTTATTCTACTGTAAGTAATCATTCTCTAGTAAAATTTACCATGCAATATTATTGTAATTAATGATATGATGTGGTATGAGGCTAAACACTTATGATTTAAATGTATTATGTCATGGGTTGAGTTGGTTTAGTTACTCTCTAGTCCGACTATGATTACATGAGTTAGGATCTAGTCTCCTTGTGAGCCTCCAGCAGGGCGATCGCTGGCACATGACCGACGAGCGGTATGTGAGTCAGGAGCTAGTTTTCTTTGTGGGCCTGGCCGGCGGGGCGATCGCTGGTACATGCAGAGGATGCATGTTTATCGTGTAATTTCAGAGCTAGTTTTTCTTGTGGGCCTCCAGTGGGGCGATCACAGGTACATGACCGATGAGCGGTATGTGAGTCAGGATTCTAGACTCTTGTGGGGCTAGCCACGGGCCGATCGTGGCTATAGTCAGCAGGGGACTAGGTGAGAGCATGTTAGGATGGCCATCCTAAGGAGTGTGTGTTGTCAGAGTATTAAAAAAGAATAATAATGAAAAAAAAAACTGATTTGGCTTTGTAGTAGTAATATTTTTATTATTTGTGTGCACTGATTTATTTAATTTGCTTTGCTCTTAAATTATGGTAGAATTATACTGGAGATGTATGATATCTTACTGAGTTTTAGGGAAACTCTATTCCCTTATTTTTTTCAGGACTAGAGGAACATGTGGGCTTGGGAACCAGTCAGTGAGGATTAGGGCTTAGTGAACACTGTCATTTATTTTAAATAAATTATAGCGTGTGGCTGTTAGTGGCTCGAACATTTGAATTTTCTTATTTAAATAAATAAAATTGCTTGGTTGATTATTATATTTGAGTTGGTATGGTACAGGCCTTGTATGTTTAAGGAAAAAATAAACCCAAGGGCATACGGCTGTCTGATGCGCTTCCTGCTCTGTTTCTGGGGCGGGGCGTGACAGATTTAGTGGTATCAGAGCCAGGCTGTCTTAATGACAAGATGATATAGATAGTGAGAGTGGGGTAGAGATAATTAGGATAAGTTTAAGACATTTAAAATAATAAGGTTATATTATCAAACTGACTTTCTTTTGTAAAATAGGTGAGAATGGCCCAGACTTGATCTATGAGAACGTCTAATCATAATGATCATGCTTCTCGAGCTCATGGTACCTCACAAGTAGCAGGACCGTCTCGAGCTGCCAGTGCTCCCAGGACTCGTAGTTTATCACCTGATCGAGGCGAAAGTCGAACAGTTAGTCCTCCCCCTCAGCAGCGTGATTTGAGGACGGCTAATTCTGATGGTCAGGCGGTGGGCCTTATTCAAGCGCTAACCGGGTTTGTTCAGGAATTGAGTCAACAAGGAAGTAGAGGTGGTCTATCTTCTAAGACAGAACGGGGAATCGCAGAATTTAAGAAGTTGGCACCTCCTACTTTTGAGGGCTCTACCGAACCTACTGAATCTTTGAAATGGCTAAAGGAAATGGAGAAGGTTTTTGCCGGTATGAATTGTACAGATCAAGAAAAGGTTCGTTTTGCTACTTATCAGTTGCAGGGCGAAGCTTTTGAATGGTGGGAGGCTGTTAAGAGGCAGCATGGTACTGAGGAGCCAATTACTTGGGACAATTTTCGTCAAGAGTTTTTTTGATATGTATTTTCCTAAGAGCCTTAGATTTGAGAAAGAAAGTGAGTTCACAAGACTGATACAAGGAAACATGACGGTGACATAATATGAAGCCAAGTTTATTGAATTGTCCCGTTTTGCTCCGGACTTGGTGGCTACGGATAATATTAAGGCTCAAAGATTTGAAAAAGGGCTTAAACCCAGAATTCGTGCTAGAGTGAGACCGATGCAACTAGTTTCATATCGGGATGTGGTTAGTAAAGCTAAAATTGTGGAACAGGAAGTTGACAACATGCAACAGGAAAAAGAACGACAATTGAAGAAGAGATCTGGACCTGATGGGCAGCAAGGTGGTCGATACTCTGGCAGACCAACTAAACAGAAGGGAAATCAAGAGAGAAATCCAGGACCTCAGCAGGAAAATGGTCCTCGTTGTATAAGATGTCAGGGTTTTCATTTGGTGCAGGATTGCCGTTGGTTTTCTGGGGCTTGTTTTAACTGTGGCCAGCAAGGCCACAGAGCTGTGGATTGCCCTCGTACTCAGATTTCTGGCGCTTGTTTTAACTGTGGCTAGCAAGGCCACAAAGCTGTGAATTGTCCTCGTACTCAGAATTCTGGGGTTTGTTATAACTGTGGTCAGCCGGGCCACAGGGCTGTGCATTGCCCTCGTGCTTAGAATTCTGGATACCAACATTCATTTCCGGATGCACCGCGACCGCCTGCACCTCCTATTTCAAATGCACCAGCTTCTTTTCAGAATCAACCTTCAACTTATGGATAGAGCGCCAGAAGCAAAAGACTCAAGCTCGTGTTTATACTTTGACTTAGCAAGATGCTCAGGCATCGAATGCTGTAGTGACAGGTAATTTCAAAGATCTTTTCTTTTGAAGTTAATTAAATCGAGTTCATATAATTACAAAGTTAGAATTTGATTATTCGATAGGTACCATCAAGGTAGTTACTTCTTATGCTCGTGTTTTATTTGATTCTGGGGCAACACATTCCTTTATCTCAACTGGATTTATTAAGAAGGCTGGTATGAAACCAGTATTTATGAATTATGAAACCTGTGTCTCTACTCCAAATGGGAGCACCATCATAGTTAGCATGATTTGTCCATCTTGCATTCTAAGTATTGGAAGTCATGATTTTTCATCTGATCTAATGGTTATGGAGATGAAGGAGTTTGATATTATTTTGGGAATGGATTGGCTGGCTTCTTATCATGCCACTGTGGATTGTTTTGGGAAGAAAGTAATTTTTCATCCTCCAGGATAGGAACCTTTCAGTTTCTGTGGTAGTAGGGGAAAGATCCCTATTAAAATGATTTCAGCTATGCAAGCTGGCAGGATGTTGAGGCAAGGTTGTACGGGATACTTAGCTAATGTTATAGACCTTCAACAAGAAGAAATGAAGTTGAAAACCATTCCGACTGTGAAAGAATTTCGTGATGTATTCCCGGATGAATTGCCAGAATTGCCTCCTGATAGAGAGATAGAGTTTTCTATTGATCTTGTACTAGGTGCAGAATCTGTTTCTAAGGCTCCCTACAGAATGGCACCAGCTGAATTGAAGGAGCTTAAGGAGCAACTTCAAGAACTACTTGATAAGGATTTTATTAGACCGAGTGTTTTGCCATGGGGTGCTTCGGTACTCTGTTAAAAAGAAGGATGGAAGTTTGAGGCTGTGTATTGATTTTCGGGAATTGAATAAATTGACAATCCGAAATAAGTATCATCTTTCGAGAATAGATGATCTTTCTGACCAATTGCAAGGTGCACAGGTGTTTTCAAAAATTGATCTGCGGTCTGGGTATTATCAGTTGAAGATTAAGAATGAGGACATATCCAAGACAGCCTTTCGGACTAGATACGGACATTATGAATTTCTGGTGATGCCTTTTGGATTAACAAATGCTCCAGCAGCTTTTATGGACATGATGAACAGGATATTCAGATCATATTTGGATCAATGTGTAGTAGTGTTTATTGATGATATTCTGATATATTCTAAGAATGAGATAGATTATGAAGAACATTTGAGAAAAATCTTACAAATACTTAGAGAACAGAGATTGTATGCAAAATTGAAAAAATGTCAATTCTGGCTTGATAGTATTTCGTTTCTTGGCCACATAATCTCTAAAGAAGGTTTAGCTGTTGACCCATTAAAGATCGAGGCAATTGTTGGATGGAGTAGACCAACTAATATAATTGAAGTTCGTAGTTTTCTAGGACTAGCTAGTTACTATCGAAGATTCGTGGAGGGATTTTTTAATTTAGCACTGCCACTAACCCATTTAACCCATAAAGGGGTCAAATTCAACTGGACAGATGACTGCGAGAAAAGTTTCCAAGAGTTAAAGAAATGCTTGGTGTCAGCTCCTATTCTTACCTTACCATCTGGAAGTGAAGGTTTTACTATATACAGTGATGCCTCCAGAAGAGGGTTAGAATGTGTACTTATGCAAAATGGAAAAGTGGTAGCTTATGCCTCCAGGCAATTTAAATCGCATGAACAGAACTACCCTACTCATGATTTGGAGTTGGCTGCAGTCGTTTTTGCTTTGAAGATTTGGAGTTGGCTGCAGTCGTTTTTGCTTTGAAGATTTGGAGACATTACTTATATGGAATATCCTGTGAAATTTTTACTGATTATAAAAGTCTCAAATATTTATTTACACAAAAAGAATTAAATCTGAGACAAAGAAGATGGTTAGAGCTGATCAAGGACTATGATCTGAAAATAAGTTATCATCCGGGAAAAGCAAATGCGGTAGCTGATGCATTGAGCAGGAAAATCGCAGGCAGTGCAGCAACCTTAATTACTTCTCAGAAAGAAATTTTTCAAGATTTTGAAAAGTTAAATATGGAGATACATTTGCACAATTCTGAATTTTTACTTGCTACATTTAAGATACAATCTACCATAATTGATAGAGTTAAGGTATTCCAAGAGAGTGACACAGAATTACAGAAGATTAGGAAAAAGGTACAATCTGGAAAAATTTCAGAATTCAGAATTCATGTGGATGGATCCTTAAGGTCTAGAAACAGATTATGTGTTCCAAGGGATGCAAATTTGAAGAAGGAAATTTTGACTGAAGCTCACAACTCCACTTATACTATTCATCCTGGAAGTACAAAAATGTATAAAGATCTTAAAGAAAACTTTTGGTGGAGTGGTATGAAGAGGGAAATAGCCATGTTTGTGGCCCAATGCTTAACTTGTCAACAAATAAAAGCTGAGCATCAGACACCAGCAGGACTACTGCAACCCTTGGCTATTCCAGTATGGAAATGGGAACATGTCACAATGGATTTTGTTACAGGATTGCCAAGGACTCTCAGAGGATTTGATGCTATTTGGGTTGTTGTAGACCGATTGACAGAGTCAGCTCATTTCCTACCTATCAAAGTTAATTTCTCCATGGAAAGGCTAGCCAAATTATATATTGATTAGATTGCTAGATTACATGGTATTCCTGTATCAATTGTATCTAATAGAGATACGAGATTTGTTTCTCAATTTTGGAAAGGATTGCATTGAGCTATGAAAACAAAGTTGAAATTTAGTATAGCCTTTCATCCTCAAACAGATGGTCAGTCAGAGAGGACAATCCAAACATTGGAAGATATGCTTAGGGCATGTGTCTTAGATTTGAAAGGGTCATGGGATGATCATTTGTCACTGGTGGAGTTTGCGTATAACAACAGTTATCAAGCAACCATAAAGATGGCACCTTTTGAAGCATTGTACGGGAGGAGATGTAGGATCCCGATATGTTGGGATGATGTTGGTGAAAGAAAGCTTTTGGGACCATATATTGTATTGCAGACGATAGATAAAATTCAACTTATTAGGAGACGGCTTCTCGCAGCTCAAAGTTGACAAAAGAGTTATGCAGATACACGGAGAAGAAAGCTAGAATTCCAAGTGGGAGATCATGTGCTTCTCAGAGTGTCACCTACCAAAGGAGTAATGAGGTTCAGGGTATGAGGGAAGCTAAGCCCTCGATATGTTGGTCCTTTTGAGATCTTAGAGAAAATTGGAGTAGTGGCTTATCGACTTGCTTTGCCACCTTCTCTTGCAGGAGTGCATAATGTTTTTCATGTTTCTATGCTAAGGAAATATGTACTTGATCCAAATCATGTAGTCGAATTGGAACCGCTTCAATTCAGGGAAGATTTGTCTTATGAAGAACAACCAGTGAAAGTGGTTGATAGAAAGGAACAAGTCCTGAGACGGCGTATCATTCCTTATGTTAAAGTCCAGTGGAACAATCATTTAGAGTGTGAAGCCACCTGGGAACTAGAAGAAATCATGAGAGACAAGTATCCTCAACTTTTCAGTGAATCGGGTATGTCAATTTCGAGGACGAATTTTTTTTAGGAGGGGAGAATGTGAGGCCCAATCCGAAAACCATGCCCATTTGGACTGAAGCCGGCATTTGGGATGCCGACTTCAGTTCGGATTGGCTCTGGCACCAGAATGGCCGATTTGTTCGGCGGAGGAGCGGGAGAGGGAAGGTTGAGGCGTGCGGGAGAGGGGTTCCTCTCTATAAGAGTTCCGTGTGCCTCGATCGATCGGGAAAAGCCGTCTTCCTGAGGTGAATCCCGACGAAGCTCTCTCGCGTGCCGCGGCCCTTTCCGGAACGCGTACCCCTCCGGTGGACGTCGACCTCGCCGGTAAGCTCTCCGGTCTCGTTTTCTCTCGGGTTGGCATGAGCAGAGGAGGATGAAGGGAGCCTTTCTCTCTCTCGAGCGGAGGTTTGAGCGTGATAGACCGGCCGGGATGGGAGGAGGGGATGGGTTTCGTTTTGGATTTCCGGCAGTGGCCGGACGGCCGTCGAGCACTGATGGTTTCTCTTCCCTTCCTTTTGTTCTTTCGGTGGCAGTGGAGAGTTGGTTGGGGGGGATGGCAGTGAGACTGAAACGGAGAAAAAAAACAAAACAAAACAGGGGATGGCAATGGGAGGGAAGAAGGGGAACGAACCGAGTTGACTCGATTTCTGGGATGAGTCAACTTGGTTGGTTAATTGGTTGGGTTAACTCGGTCATAAAAATTGAGTTGACTCAATTAGTAGGGAATTTAGTTTTCTTTTTGTAGATTTATATGGGAATTAATTATATGATTAAAAATTGTTATGCGGGATCGGGATTATCTTTGGAAGATCCGGTTTAGTGTTGGATTGTACTAGTTGGTGGTTATTCTACTGTAAGTTATCATTCTCAAGTAAAATTTACCATGCAATATTACTGTAATTAATGATATAATGTGGTATGAGGCTAAACACTTATGATTAAAATGTATTGTGTCATGGGTTGAGTTGGTTTAGTTACTCTCTAGTCCGACTATGATTACACGAGTTAGGATCTAGTCTCCTTGTGGGCCTCCAGCGGGGCGATCGCTGGCACATGACCGACGAGCGGTATGTGAGTCAGGAGCTAGTTTTCCTTGTGGGCCTGGCCGGCGGGGCGATCGCTGGTACATGCAGAGGATGCATGTTTCTCGTGTAATTTCAGAGCTAGTTTTTCTTGTGGGCCTCCAGTGGGGCGATCACTGGCACATGACTGATGAGCGGTATGTGAGTCAAGATTCTAGACTCTTGTGGGGCCACGGGCCGATCGTGGCCATAGTCAGCAGGGGACTAGGTGAGAGCGTGTTATGATGGCCATCCTAAGGAGTGTGTGTTGTTAGAGTATTAAAGAAGAATGATAATAAAAAAAAAAAATTGATTTGGCTTTGTAGTAGTAATATTTTTATTATTTATGTGCACTGATTTATTTAATTTGCTTTGCTCTTAAATTATGGTAGAATTATACTTGAGATGTATGATATTTTACTGAGTTTTAGGGAAACTCACTCTATTCCCTTATTTTTTTCAGGACCAGAGGAACATGTGGGCTTGGGAACCAGTCAGTGAGGATTAGGGCTTAGTGAACACTGTCATTTATTTTAAATAAATTATAGCGTGTGGCTGTTAGTGACTCGAACATTTGAATTTTCTTATTTAAATAAATAAAATTGCTTGGTTGATTATTATATTTAAGTTGGTATGGTACTGGCCTTGTATGTTTAAGGAAAAAATAAATCCAAGGGCATACGGCCATCTGATGCACTTCCGGCTCTGTTTCTGGGTCGGGGCATGACATCATGTTATGTGACTGTCCTCGCACTGCTGATTCTTAGGGAAATTGATAAAATTTTGTGTTCTTACTTCACTGCTAGCACCTTATTAGTGTCTATACTTAGTCATTTTGGAGCTTGTACTTTATACACATCAAGATCAACATATAGTTGATAATTTTTTATTAATTTGCTTAGAATTAGCTAACCACATTCCATTTTTAATTCAAATAATGGTATTTGTAATTAGGGAGGTTAAATCTGCAAGTGGAAAGGGAAAGGGCATTCCCCAGGCTCTCCGTGCATATTGTCGGGTTTTATCTGCTACTTCACTTGAAGGTTTCAATCCTCTCTTTATCACCACAAAGTGTTTCACAAGGATTCATGTAACTGCATTTAATGTTATTCTATTTTGGTTGATGGGATTTTCACATACAGAACTGAAATCTTTGACCATTGAGGCTGCTGAAAATGATGGCAGATTGGCACGACGCGCTTTAACCGACAGGGATGGAGAGATTCAGGCTCATCACATGCTGCTTTCACAATTTATCCCCATGGTTCAGGATCACGATGCTGCTCTCAAGGTAGACTCCATAGAAGTTTATATTATGAGATTGAAATTTTATGATTGGCTCTCACATGTGCCTATATAGGACTGTTGCACTTCTCATTAAATATCTTATAATTGAGTTTAACGACTTCTTAGCCATTAATGGGCATTATGATTCGTGTGTAGAAGTTGCTGTGCTTATGAAGTCATTGCATATGTAACACATTTGACTCTAAAAGCTGACATACACACCAATCTTAGTGCACATCCATGGCCAAGAAGTTCACTGCCAAATTTTTAACAAGAAGTTTAGAGTCTACCCCAAGCAGCCCTTTGTTCTTGGAGTCCGAGGATGAAAATTTTGAGTCCTTGCATCTGATGACCACAATTAGCTTATCATGGATGATCTGCATAGAAATGTACTAACTATACTCTGTCCAATTGTAAATTTGGTCACAGGAAGATCAACTTTAAAATTTGAAGATGCCAACTCCATTTTCTGCATGAGAACCCTTTCATTCTCATGCGAAAAATAGCATTACTCTTTTGATATTGAATTTCTTCATGCATATTTTCAGGAATTGTAGTTAGAAAATCGACGCGTTGCTTCTAAACATGGGGTCACCACCATTCATTGCTAAAAATATCAACATAGTTTGTGCACATGTGAGTGGCCTTTAAATGATGGAATTTTTTTGATGATATATTTCAAATGACTAAGTATTCTAAATCAAGAAAAAATCAAAATCTCTATACATTGATATGCGTAAATCTTATTACAGGGTTAGCTTTTGTTCTTTCTCCGTTCATCCATTGCAGTATACCCTGAATAGATTTTTCTCATAGGATACTTTTGTCTCTTATGAGAGATTACCGTCCATATATTTTGATTAAAATCTCTGCTGTATGTTACCAAAATCCAAAATGCCTAGTTTGAAAGAATGTGAGGCCATGGGTCTCACATGTAATGGGTGAAGCCATGCATCCCACTTCCCTTTTTAAAGATGGTTTTCTTTTAGTATACAGATATCTTTATATTGTTGACAGAGAAAAAGACCAATGTACGAAGCAAAACATGTTTATATTTAATTATCTTCTTTAAGTCTCCAAGATTAGTAGGATCATGGCCATCTGTCAAATAATTTCCATCTGAATGAACAAAAAACCCTGTTCAAAGTTGAATACCTTGGTTTCTTTTTTCTCCCGTGTTGATAGCATACCCAGCATCCCTTAGATTCTGTTTTTTATTTTTTTATTTTTTATTTTTTTATTTTTTAAAGATTAATGCTGCATCATGGTGGACTGCCTTCTCATATGGAATGTCATTCCTGGTTTGACTCAGAAGACCACCGTGGTCAGCACTTGCAAACCTTGTTGGGGTGTATATATATATATAACACACACACACACATTAGAAATGAGTGCTGGGCTGCACTTAGTTTTTTTTAAAAAACTTAATATATAATATATATAAATTTTATTTTATTTGTTAAATATATAATTTTTTTTTAAAAAAAATATCTCTGCAATCATTCAGTTTATCAGACTATAAAAAGGTTTGGTTACAGCATTTTTTTTTCCTTTTCTTTTTGGCCCCCTCTCTGCGGCAGTTGCTCGAGTCTTTGAATGGTGCTAGGGTTGGTAACCAACTTCCCGTTAGAAGACAAATGGCAAAGGATCTCCTCAAGGGCGAGCTTCGAGTTCTGCAGTCTGCATGTGTCTGGCTGACAAATTACTGTGCAAATATATCAGCATCCAGTGGAAACACTTACTAGAGCGGGAACTGTTTAACAATTCACTGCTTTAGGATTCACAATCTTTTGTTGTATTCTGTAAAGTATCTCCTGTACAATCAGCAGGCATCAAAAGTTGTTATTTATAACCTACTAACTTATCAATTTTATGATGTTCATTTCTTCTTTGATTACCCATGTACAATGCGAGCAAAAACTCATCCAATCATTCGTAGTAACTGGGAACCGTTTCATGGGGATCACAAGAATCTGAACAAGTAATTTCTCTTTGATGGGTGGTTACATATCTTCAACTTACCATTTTCTTATGTTGCCCAAGAGTAAATTTAAAATGTAAACAGTAAATATTTACCATTTTGATATCAAATCTTATATTAATATCATTTTATTATGGTATCGATATACAATATGATACCATATAGCAATAAATAATAAATTTCAGTATGATATGAAATTGTATTTTTATTTTTATTTTTTGATAGAAAAGAGATCAAAGCTTTATGTATTAAGAAGGGTGGATATAAAACTGTCTACAAAACAGAAGAAGACCAAAAATATTTATTAATATAAAAAGATATAAGATTTTCAAAAAAAATACATAAAAAAAGATTTCCAAACACCTGTCCTATCATCAGGTACAGTAAGGAAAGAACCAACTTTTCATAAACATAATAAAAGATTGTATATCAGTTTGATACTCCTATGGTACCGTATGTTTGGTATAAAATGATATGATATATCCAATAGAAACATACGTTACGGTATTGATAAATTTTGGTAAGATGTGACCTTTTCTTTTTTTTAAAACAAGAGGTTGTAAAAGCACCATGATCCCTTAATCAGGTGCAAAAAGCTTGATTCCCTTGGGTAATGGCTATTGATTTTTTTTTTTTTTTTGGTGAAAAAAAAAGGGTGAGGAAAGGGGGGAAACCCCCGGTGTAGCTCCCCACTCAGATCTCAATCCGTTAGACCTTTGTTCGATCCGGGCTGCAATTTTTGCGTATCTTTTTCATTGATTTAGTGAGTAATTCAGCCTAACTCTATTACGGTGCCGAAGTTCCAGTCGCTCCACCTCCCAGTCATGTGTATCCAGAATTAATCTAGAATTTAATCGAGCCATCCGTAGGATCATTTTTTGAACCCATTATCAATGGATATATACAAAGAAGAGCTGCGCTTTAACTACCGTGCTATCACAGCAGTGGTGCCTATTGATTATTTTAACAAAAAAGGTGATGCACGCCTTTTCCCTCGGTAAAATTGAAGCACTGGATTAGTGGCAAGCCTATGTTAATTTAAACCTATTGAACTTTTGAAATATACAGGATCTATACAAGTACATGAAAACGCATAGCTGAGCATATATATATGCCGTATTCACGTCATAATTCCAAATGCTAGCTTTCAAATTTGGTAGTCAGAAAATAAAAAATTATTGGTCATCCACCATCTCAAGAGACAGATAAGCTTTGATTCACTTAGAAAAATGCTATGGGATCACCTACCATTTTCATTGGAAATTTGGAGAAGTACTGATTTGAATATGGTCCACGAAGTTGGTGGTCTGGAGAATCTCGCTCCTCGTTTCGAAACCTTGGGTCATCATCTGTCTTCCTCCGATTCTGGCTCTAAGTGCTCGTGGAACAAATCACATCCTGACGGAATTCAACGGTGGATGGGCCCGGACGTAGGCGAATGACGATCCATCTGCTGGTCCCCACGTTCATCATTGTGGGTCCGCGCTCTCAAGAAATTATATCCGATACGTCGTACACGGCCACGTAATCCTTGACTGAACAAGGGGAGTCCGCCACGTAATCCCTAACTCCTGGGCATCCGCGTGTCCGATTACACGTGGTGCCCGCGGACTCTCCGGAAATGGAACCGCTTTATACCACTACCGAAGCCATCGTCGCCGATCGACAAGACATTCGGATCTCTCCTCGTTGTTGGTGAGCCCTCTCTTCTTCGTCTGTTCTCGTTCTTGTTTCATTAATTGATTCTCTGATCATCGTTACTCGAGTTTGTTGATCGACTAAATTGTAGATCAAATCTGGATCGGTGTGTTGCTACATTTTTTCCGATTTTTTTGGAAGATTGCTTCAATTGTCGTTTTTATTTTTTCCTAGTAGTTGATGTTTTTCTTGTTGGATAGCTGACACTTTTACGGAAGATCATACTCGAGTCTTTTTCAGAAATTGGAGTCGATTCATCGGTAGGATGTTTTGAACTCGAAATCCTTGAATGGAAAAGAGTTCACCGAGTTGCCCTAATATTCTGATTGGCTTGGTTAACGCAAAAGTTGTTAATAAAATCGACCTGTAGAAATTATGATTGTTTATCACGATGTATTGAATTATTAGATATCAGGGGTATTGTGTCACTTCTTTAAGGGTATGTAATTTTCTTTTCTTCCCCTTGCTTTTATTGGATTTTCTAGAATTATTATATTTTTGGGGATTAGTTGATTCTACTTAAGCATGTTTGGTTGTGGTGTAGGCAAAAATATTGATCACATTTTTGTTATGCTAGTTGAGGAGGCATTGGATGGAGAATACAAGTTGCATCAATCTTTTGATTATTAATCCATGAACTAGCGGTTGAAAGAACGATCTATCTGGGCTTGGAAGAAAGTTTGGTCAGGCGGATGCTAACTACTTGGAATAATGGAAAGGATATGAATGATTGTTATATTAGATCGAGCCATGAAACATATTTTCTATGAGTCAGAAGAACTGGGAAAAGAATTTTGTAGCTGGATGATTGACTTTCTCAGGCTTCAAAGTTTCTAAAAACCTTTTTTTTTTTGAAAAAAAGAAGAAGAATAAATGACATGAAAACATTTGGAATTATGAATCTGAATGTACTTAAAAATCCTGGGAAATTAGTATTTATAGATTTCCTGAGTGAATCTTGGTGGATTTATGTATGTTAAATTGTATTTGTAGGGTTCTTGTTAACAAATTTTACTAACTGCTAAAGTCTATGTAACTTGAAACTGGTGATCCAATATAGATAATGTGTAAAGCAATTGGATGCTTTAGGCTTAAATTATAAAGGGTTTAAAACTTGTATCCTTTCTTGAAAGATTAGCAGGAATGGACTCGGGATAGTTGTTAACAGCGTGTTGGGTGGCTTGGTAGGATTAAGATGCAGATTGCTGAATCTGGATATTAATCATGCTAGAACCGAAGTTTTTATAAAGGAATAAAAGGATTAAGGTTTCGAGAAGGATTTGGGAGCTGTTTCATGAAGCAGTAAGTCTTATGTAGACGTAAAAGTGTGGGGGATGTAAGGTTCAATTTAATGGTATACGGGGAAATAAGCTATAAAGTAAAATTAGGGTGAAGGTGGTCTATTCATATGGTTTGGGAATATATTTTAACAGGGAAACAGTGAAGAAAATGATTCATGCAGATCAGACTTAAGAAAGATTTATGGAGAGAAAATGAGGAGGAAGAAAGTTAGAAGTGGTGAGAGGAGAGGGATTGGGGCCATTCTGTATTATTTTTTCTTGGATCACACAATCAACTTGCCTCCCTTTTATGAGATTAGGATAGGTGGTCAAGTCAATATACAGCTGGAGTCTTTTAGGATTCTTACAAGACAAGTGAAAGATAATCTATACAGAAACTACAACATAACTCCTAAACCAAGATAAAATCGAAACTGACCAAACTAAAGGGGAAAAAAAAAAAAATTTGGAGTGCTGGTACATCCTGATTTTATCCACAAAAATGTGGCAATTGACAGCTCTGCCACAGTAGGCCATCTATTCTGAACTGCAAAAAGCAGGCTTGTATCTTTGAATTAAAAACCTTTTTAGGGCCCATATCAGGCTCAACTCAAGTTTTTCTCATTTCTTCCGGCAGTCAGTTGCATTGATTGGCAACAAACATATAGGCTAACCATCCAAATTGTTATGCTTGATATGTATGGCAAAAAGTGTGCCGAAATCTTATGCAATTCAAAGCTGCCATTGTTAATCTCACTCAACCTGAATTACATACTTAAAATGCTGCACTTAAATTTGTGAATACTTAGATCTGTTATAGTTCTTTTTAATGAATTCTAATGAACGGCCATTTTGCCTTTGTCATAGATATTGAAAGGTTGGCTGTGCAAGGGTTAGGATGTCCGTCGTTAGGAAGAGAGTACCGGTGCACACTTGCTTTACCATATTTTGCTAATAAGATATCAATATCAATATTCTCCTTGCTACAATATTATACACGTAGTATGCATTTTTTTTGCCTAGTGCTGGCACCCATAGGCATGGTGGTATACTATGTGAATATCAAGGTTCATTGTACTGGTTGGTTCCATATTATACGTTAATAGTATCAAACCAATATACAGTCTCATTATGTACCGACACTTGGTATATCTTACCATCTCGTACATTGTACGAGGATGGTACTGGTACGGGATCTGATAACGAGATGGTAAATCTTGGTTTATAAGGTATCATTACTGATGTGGCAAGACTGCTGACGTGGGATAGCTGTCAGACGCCATGTCAGGGAAAGCCGCCGCGCTAGACGCTGTGTAAGCTCTCCTGCTCGAACTCCTTCGCAGGGCTGAGCTCTCCCAGGACAACGGGATCGCCTGTCGAAGCTGAGCTCCGTCCTCCGCCAGGTCGGACCTGCGAGCCCAGGATGCCTAGGCCGGAGCCGAGCGGCGCCCTCCCGAGCGAGCCCCTCGGAGATTGAGCCCCGTTGTTGGAGTCGAGCTCAGCCCTCCTTCGCCGCGTGGAGCCTCTTCGAGGTCGAGCCCTCTAGACCGGGCTCGCACTTCGCCCTCCTAAGCGAGCCCCTCAGAGATCGAGCCTCGTGGTCGGAGTCGAGCTCAGACCTCCTCTGCCACGTGGAGCCTCTTCGAGGTCGAGCCCTCTGGATCGGGCCCGCACTCTGCCCTCCTCCGCCAGGTTAATCCCGCGAGCTCGGGGTACTTAGGTCGGAGTTTAGCCCTGCCTTCTCAGCTCAGCCCCCGGATCAGACGTAAGCACCGGCGAACCAAGGGACAGCACCGCCGTCCGTGGACACCGACGAGTCGCCCGAGGATTGCACTGAGACATCCGCCAGATCGCAGAGACCACCTGCGGCCACCGGTTACACCAGAAAGGGAAGAGGCCCACTGATCGAGGCGCCACGCTCCTCACCAACCACCTGAACCACCTGGAAAAGGAAGTCAACCAGGAGATTCGAATCCCAGGGGCAGCGGCCCACCAATCAAGGTACTGCCAGGTTTCCCGGAATGAGACGACCAGAGGGAATGTCAGAACACATGACAGCTTCCCTCATCACGAATCGGGAAAGGTGCCTTGAGACACCGCCGCACGTGCCTGATAGCCAGACGAAGATTCCAAGACGAGCGCCCAACGATAACCTAGACTACAAAGCTCGATGGAAGCAAGACAAAGGAGGTAACATATGCAATATCACTCAAACACAAGTGCAAGCTCAACCAGAGAGCACAGCACTACAAGTAAATCCAAGCAAGGACGGGCGGAAAGGCCACAGAGAATCCCTCTAGCCAGGCCGCTCTTCCCCCGGCACACTTGCATCCCACTCTCACACTACTCACTCCTAGCATAGAGTCCATCAAGAGGGGCTCGACCGGGAGGCTCTGTTTCCCTGGATCGTCACTGACTTGACCGTCAGAGTGCTCCCGTCGGAAACCCCGGCCCGGGTTACTAATCCTTGTTTTGCAGGTCCAGACGGCCAGACGGCGAAGGGAGCGCACTTCGGCACCGACAGCAGCTACGGGCCACGACGATCTTGACGGAAACACATACCAATCCCATACCATATTGGTACCTAGACTATTAGGGTTACTGATTCCAGTACTTTAACCATTGCTTGTTAAAACTCAAGGATAAGAATATTAGATATCATGCTTCTACTTGTCAAGCGCCAATGTGGTACTTGTGTCACCTATTATCATGCACTGACTGGAAAAGGTTTCTCAGACTGTTGAAAGATATGCAGTTGGAACACTAATATGTGCTAGAATTTTGCCTTTTCCTTTATATTGAATCTATGTTGTTTTTAACATCTGAGAATGGGGAATGGATGTGTCTCAGACATTTTTCAGTCACACTAAATTTGCATGAATCAACATTATATGAAGTTGAATAGATACGAATGATGAAAAGAAGCTTACATAATATTCTGGAGTTTTGTCAGAGCAAAAGAAAGGAAATGAACCTGCCTGAGCAATATTTTCATTTCAGCTTGGTCTGGGCGTCTTGCTGTATCTGTGTAGTTGATACTGTGAGAACTCAGTGTTTCGTTACTGCATCTTACCATATCAAACAAATACGAATCAGTACATATTGATACAAGTCAGTACCAATAAACACCCATTACAAAGTGCTAGTAATTATCTGGCACCATGTGACATGGCAATACTTTGTTGCTGACTGCTAGTGATTCGGTTATGGGATTTTGAGATTTGGATGAAAGTCACTACTGCTGGAAACTTTAAGTGGTTATCAGTTTCTAGTGGGTGTATTAGAAGTTATCATAGTGAAATTTAGAAGACTTATAGATACCAAACAACTTGAGTTTTAGTTTTTTTTTCACAATTTTAAGAATTCATTTTTTAGGTATGCTACTTAGATTTGAGTTTTTCAATTGCCTCCTGGTGTGTGGTGTATTTCAACTGAAAACATCTGCTTAGCTGCCAAGATTTTTGCCTTTTGATTTACTCATATTTGTTGATCACATCACAATGCAGAAAGTCATCTAAGGGTCCGTTTGTTATCATTTTTGTTTTTGTTTTCAAAAATCCAATAAGAAAATTGAAATGGACTGAACAAATATGTGTCATGAAACCCTTTGATTTTTTAAATTGAATGTAGAACGTTAAGAGATTTTGGCATCAAACATTTATTGCTTTTAGAAAAGGTGAAAATAAAAGCAAGGAATGGCAGAAGTTCCGTGTGCATGCTGTGTTCAACATCAATCTCTATATGGTATTTACAAATTTGCTGGAAATAAAAACACAAAAACAACAACAGTACCAAACAGGCCCTAAATTAATTGAGGTCTTGAATAGGACATAAGTTTTAACTATACCCGAGATGTATGCTATCTGTACTTCTCAAGATGAGAATGCTGCTGTATGCATGGTGATATTAAGAATTTATTTAGTGGAGAATGCTTGGGGTTTGCATGAATAGAAAGTAATGTAAGCAAAAACAAATAGAGATGATACGTTCCTTACAATGGAGATGGAAAATATCACAAGAAAGGGGCCAGGATTTATTTAGCTTTAACTGAACTCTAAGGAATTCTGGATGAAGTTGCAAGAAAGTGGTCAAGCAGGAGTTAAAACTTATTTCTTGTTTGTGATTGCAACTTTAGGAAATAACGACAATTAAAGGCAAGTACATATTGATTATAATATTGGCTTTCAATTTTTCACTTTGATTAATATTGATTTTATGCACTTGCTGTGGTTGGTTTGGTAGCTGTATTGTTTACATAGCACGTATTAGTGAATATATTGTCATTAGGAAGAGTTCATTTGATTTTACAAGGTAATTTCCATGATTACAAGGTGAAACTTTCCAAAGAGGCCATTCATATGAAAAAGTTTCGGTGTAGGACCTTCTAAGCTTATCAGTGTTACTGAAAACAGCTAGCATTGCTTGACAAGCTTCATGTGCATTCTGCTTGTTTAACTTATGAATGGATAAAATGATTATTTTTCCTCAAAATTGACACAATATTTTGCAGTGCCTTTGTCAACAAATATAAGTGATAATGAAGTCAACCATGCCTTTCTCCCCTCAGTAGTTGCTTATTAACTAGTTGTTGGACAATGTGGCACTATTTTGGTCAATATTTGTTGATTGAAAGCCTCAAGTAGAAATTTCATACGTGGTTATATTATGAACTAACATGATAGGTTTTATTGATTGTTTTGTGCATCATCTGCCTCATTGAAGAAAATGGGAGGTGGGAAGGACAAGCATGGTGAGCAAGACACCACTGACAAAGGATTTCTTTCAGACTTGGCACATGGACATTATCCACCAGGACACCAGTCGGGATACCCTCCACCACCTGGCGTGTACCCACCTCAGGGTTACCCCCCAGCACCTGGGGGATATCCTCAAGGGTACCCTCCGCAGGGATACCCTCCACATGGACATCCACCTGCTGGATACCCACCAGCAGGTTATCCCGGTCCATCTGTTCCACATCAAGGTATGTATCATTACCAAATATTCTATTGTAGACCTTGCTTATGGTTCATCCTCTATGTTGGTAGATTGTCTTAGCATTTTAAGTCACAGAAATCCATGAAACCATCAGTTTTTCTCTATCAGTATTTTAGATCATCTAATCCTTGGTGATCTGGAAAGGAATTTGATCAAGGCTAATTCCTACAAGGCTGTTACCGTCATGTCATTTTCAAGATCGATGCCGCTTTTTACTTATTAATGGTATCATGATCATTTATCCATTCATTATCTGTATTAACAAGCACAGGTTTATGATTGAAAGCTGTTATTTCATTTTATAAGGTCATTATTCTGTGTTTAATTATATGAATTGTGACCAGGGACGGACCACACCAACTTTTCTAAGAAGAATCAAAAAATATAAAAATAAATAATATTAATAAATAATTAAAATTAATTTAAATATTTTTTTATCAATATTATTTAAATTATACCTATCTTATTTCATAAGATTAAATTCATTAATAATGAAATCTATCATAAAATTTTCAGCTATCTTCTTATCGATATAAGTGATTAAATAATAAATAAAAAAATCGTCTTCCATCTTGTTACATAATCTGGTCTTGGCAATTTTCATTTTTGAAAATATTTTTTCTATAGTAGTAGTTGAAACCGGAAGAGTGATAAACGTTAAGGACTCGTAAAGGATGTGCGCTCACCGGCCATAGTAGTAGCAGCATCATGCCGAGTACCGTTGGCGCTGCACAACGGGATGTGACATCTATCGAGCGACGGTGCCAAAGACGATGGGATGTGAGTGTAGTAGTATTGGTAGAAGCCTGAGGCATGACGGGCGCCTACCCGTCCGTGCCCTCCAAGATCCGATTATGCTATGCGATGGATCCGGTCGCTAAGACGGTGCGCGGCTTCACCGCACTCAGTATTCGTCAGTGCGACGAGGCTGACGAAGGCCACCAAGATGGTAGTCATAGACCAGCGCATCGGTGGTATCCGGCCTTATGTATGCGCAACCGCTTGGTCTCGTCATGGTAGCGTTCTCGTTGACAAGTCCGGCCGCCATTTTATCCATCAGTGTGGTGAATGGGATGGTGCTGACCGCGTACAGTGGCTTCGACCACGGCGAATTCTGAAGACGGGCGTTGGTCGAGTAACAAAAAGAAAATTCTATCTTCTAAAAAATTATGAAAAAAAATTAATGAAAATAAAAAATAAAATTGGTAGTGATCCAACTTTCAAGTAAAGAAAGCGATTTATAGTATTTGTTTCATTTTAAATTTTTTTTTAAGATTCTTCAAGTTATATTTAATATCCTCAAGTTTAGAAGGGCCAAATATATAATATATATATATATATATATATATATATATATATATATATATAAAAATTTACATAAAATCTTAATTTATAAAAAAAATAAAAAAATTGACGGGGGGCAAGGGGCTTCCTTATCCTTCCGGTGGTTCATCCTTGTATATATTTAAAAGTTTACAAAAAAAAATTCAACTTATAAAAAAAAACTTTAAAAAAAAATAGGGGCGGTCCGCCACCGATTGTGACGCAAACATGTAGGATCATATCCATTCATCTAATAAGGATGCAGGCTCCTTCCACTTGCATTCCTTCTTATTTTGTACTCCATAATATTATCCTCGCCGTCCTGGTTAGTTGGAGAGGGTTGGATCCTTGATGTCTTTAATTTCTTTGACAAGAACCGGTTCAACAATCTTTTACAGGACATGGATCTCACATGGGAGCAATGCTAGCTGGGGGTGCAGCTGCTGCAGCTGCCGCTTATGGGGCGCACCATATGTCTCATGGTGGTCATCATGCTCCACATGGGGCCTACCATGGGCACATGCCTGGCCACCACGGCAAGTTCAAGCACGGGAAGCTTGGCCATCACAAGCACGGGAAGCATGGCATGTTCGGAGGGAAGAAGGGTATGTTTGGAGGGAAGTTCAAGAAGTGGAAGTAATTGCTAGTACTGTTTGATTGCTGACTGAGCCAGTGAACCTTCTCGTTGCAGTACCAAAGCGAATTTCTGCTGACGGCATTGCTGCTTTGTTTTCTCGTGGTTGCCTTGAACTTTGTTTTCTACCTATAAGCGCCTTCTATTATTTATGGTTGAATAAAGAAACTTTGCGGAGATAAATGATCTGCCTTTTTTCAACTGTACATATATCTTGCATATTGCTGCTCTATTTTCTGGCAGCTGGAGCAGTGATTGCTTTAAATGTAATCGAGTCCAACATGATGGCACATTCGGACCGATAACTGCAATCTGGTCGTTCATGTATCTAGAGTACCCCCCCCTTTTTTTTTTTTTTTGCACATGGATTGTTTTTGACTTCCAATTGTGATGCTTGGTTTATTTCTATTCACAAGATTTGCTAGCGAGGCCTGGCTCGAGCCAACGGAGAGGGCAAATTTGGGAATGTCGTTATTTGTAAGTGTGAGAGTAGATGCGAGTGGTTTCAAAAATGTTGAGCTTATTTTATTTGCCAGGAGTGTTGATGCCAAGATCACCCGTCTGTAGCCTTGGTGGGTCTCGGTGCCACGTCAAGTCCTCCGAAAAAATCAGGCTCATCTTTGGACACTCTCGATCGAAAGGTTCTGCAAGAAAAAAAATCTGGATCGGGGTTAGCAGCAGGATATTCTGACGGTCAAGTTAGTTTAGCGATCAAAGATAATAAATTTTTTGTCGCGGAGATTCGGATGACTATCGTGGAGAGGGAGAGAGAAATTTCTTTTCTTTTTTGGTCAGTGGGATTTGCTTGTTAACTTGGCTGGTGGTCCTTCTTATCTATATATAGAAGGCGACATCATTAGACGGGATCTGATGCCCTAGCAACGCGCTTTCCTGAGAAGAGCACAGGCTACGCAAAATTTTACGAGACAGAAACTGGAGTCTTGGCAGAGTACTTCTTTGCAAGGAGTGCAAGTTCGGCGAAGTGTTACAAGACCTGTGATCATAGCAGAGCACTCCTCTGTAAGGGGTGCAGGTTCGGCGGAGCACCTCCTCTCCCTCGCGAGGTGTTCCTTCTAAAGTATCGCATAGGTTTGGCGAGGTGCTACAGGACCTGTGGTCCTAGCAGAGCACTTCTCTGCAAGGGGCACAGGTTCGATGAAGCGCCTCCTCTCTCTCATGGAATGTTCTTTCTCGAGCGTCGCAACAGATTTGGCAGAGTACTATAGGACTTGTGGTCCTGGTAGAGCACTCTTTTGTAAGGGGTGCAAGTTCGGTGGAGCGTCTCCTCCCCCTTATGGAGTGTTCCCTCCCAAGTATCATGACAGGTTTGGCGGGGATGGCAACACCACGCCCCCTGGTCACCATCCAGGTACTCTTGTGGCGTTGGAACCAGGCGGGCCGTACAGGCCTGCCGGGGGTTGCAGCATTTTTGTTGCATCCTTGATCCATTTTCCTACCTCGGCCTATGGGGGGGATGATCCTCCCGTGACCAGAGCCCTGCTCGGTTGGCAACTCTACTCGGCCGGGGGGCTTTACTCGGACGGGAGCTTCACTCGACAAGGAGCTCTACTCGGCCAGGAGCCCTACTCAGTCGGGAGCTCTACTTGGTCGGGAGCTCTACTTGATCGGGGGCTCTACTCGGCCAGGAGCCCTACTCGGCCGGGAGCTCTACTCAGACAGGAGCCCTACCTCAGGATTTATTGTGATCGGGGCGTGGCCCGTGGGCACCACGTTAGCAATTAGCTATGTCGAACACGGGCGCCATGTCAGTAGTTAGCCATGCCGAATGTGGGTACCATATCAGCAGTTAGCTACATTAGATGCTCCCCACTCCCGAGCCCAGAATATGCTATCACTTTTCAGGTTTGGGGCAAAGGGAGTAATTTAATGCTACTGACACGAAGGGCCCTCGGGCCCATCATTAATTATCGTGACTTTTGATGATTCACAGATTATCCATCCGTCAACCGGGAGCTGCCATATTAGCAGGAGGCGACAATCTGAAATGATGCTTTCGTGCCCCTCGGCATGGTGGTTCACGACCCGAAGCATCTCAAGCGATGGATGCTGACACATGTCCTGATCCCATCGGCCGGTGAGGAAAGGACCACATCTGACCGTTAGGCATGATTTCAAGAGGGATTTTGTTGTCCCTCTCGGAAAGACATCTTGCTCCATTGCATCCTTTCAGAGCCGCCAAGGCGAGGAGGGAAAAGAAGAGAAAAAAAGGAGGTTCCTTATATTTGGAAACCTCGACCCAGAGCCTTGTGCAGGTTAGTCCCTTCTCTCCGTTCTTCCCATTCCTTCTGGCCCATACTGGGGGAGCGTTCCTTGTCCATAGCCTTAGACCTCTTTTTCTTCTTCTTGTTCTTCAAGTGCCCATGAGTTTTTCCGTAGGCGGACGCCGCTCCCCGGAGCATACCCAGGTCGCCTGAGTGTTGTAGAGTCACCTCGGTCTAGGCCTCCTTCCTCGGATAGCAAGGAGGAAAATGTCCCCTTTTGGATCCCTTGGGGTCCTCGCTAGATGTTAGACCCTAATATCTTTGCCTTGCCTCTTTCTCCGTCATCCTCGAGCCAAGACCTGGCAGGTCTGTCGGGCACCGTCTCGACGATGACTAGGGCAGATGCCCTTCGCTTCTAGGGGGTATATGGGATTCCATAGTCCATCCAGATCATGGCCCTGAGCTCGAACGAGTGGGTTACTTCAGGCGAACTAGGCCAAATTACCTTATATGAGGACTTTTCCTTGCTAGTTTCTGACTTTCTCTCCATTCTTTCATCCTGTCCTTCTTAGATTACTATAAGTTAGTTCCATCCCAGCTTTCCCCAAACTCCTTCAGGGTTATCTACTCCTTCATCATCATGTGCCATTTCCATGGCATGGTCGCATGGTTTTTCTTCTTTAGGGCTCTCTTTATCCTGAAGTGCCATCCGGTAGATAAGGGATGGTGGTTCGTCATGTCCCATCTTAGGGCTCTTCGATTTGACCTACCCACTTCCATCAAGGGATGGAAGAATCGATACTTCTTCACTTCGATCGAGGGAGTCAATTGGGTTTGGAGCGACCCCGATCGATCTCCTAATTATAATGCCACGATGGAGCTTGTCGATCAAGAAATGTACGACCAACTTATCACCTCGAAGGTTTCATGTAGGTGAGACCTCCTCTTCGAGTAGAGTCTCCTAGATGCCAGGATTAGCTCGATCCGGTCTCTAGGTAAGGTCTGAGCCATGTTTTCTTCTATGGCTTCTAGCAATTAACCAGGTTGTCCTGTCAATGCAGATATGAGATTCTCAGTCGATAGGATTTGGTAGATGTCCTATAAGCGGACATCATCGATGAAGCCCTGAGAGGAGAGACCTCTGGGGAATCAATAAAGGGGCCTCGCAAGAGAGGGGCGAGAGAAGCTCTGGTGCCGATTGTAAAGGCGGCCGGGATGCAGTCCTGCAACTCAGCAAGGCCATAAAGCTAAGGGAGAGGCCCCCCAATCCCCATTGATCGTTCTTGAAGTCCTACCGATCCCACCGTCCCCTGAGGTGGGCACCACCACAACGTCGGAGAGGGTCTTGACTTCGCCCACGGCCTTTACAGCGACAGGGGTCCAATCACAGAGCCCAGCATCAGCCAGCCCCTCCTTGTTCATTGCTCCAGCACCCGGAATGCCCAGGGTCACCATGATGGTGCCGCCCCATGTATCGATTACCCTCGATGCTGGGCTGGCTGAGAGGTTGCTGGGCTTCATCTTATAGTCTGGGGACCATAGGGAGAGGAGCGGTCGCATGGTGGATAAGACTATCTCCGAGATCTTTTTCCAGCTACTTATAGTAAGCTCTTCATACTCCCACCGAGCTTAGTGTTTGAGGGATGCAAAGATTGACTAACCACTTACCCTTGATTTTCGACCCCGGGTCATCCAAGATGCCTTCCTCATCAAGAAGGCGTGTTGGCACTGGCCAGGCGAGAGACGGAGTCTCACACCAAGGCTGATGTCGTTGAGGCAAAAGCGAGGGCCCTAGTGGATTAGGTGCCAAGCATGGAGGCCCAAATAAAGGAGCTAGAGGCCGAGCTCGAGAGCTCATGGGACTCCACCAATCTCGAAGAGCGAGTGGAGGACTACGAAGCCAAAATCATGAATAAGGTGAAGTACATTGCTCTTGTGGAGGAATGCTTCACTGAGTCCACTTTCACGTTGCTCTGCCAGGAGGGGCAACTGCATGCCCTTCAGATGCAGCTGGGTCTAGTGAAGGACCGGGCCATGGCGGTCGAAGAGAAGGCCACTGCCACCGAGACGGTGGTCAAGGTGACGAAGGAAGAGGTGGCTCAGGCGATCGTGCGGTATAAGGCCTCGATGGAGTTCGAGGATGAGGTGAGTGAGGCAATTTGCGACACCTTCTACAAGGGCTTTAAAGAATACAAGAAAAAGTTGGTGCAGGTCTTCAACATCTCGGACCTCCATGACATCATCGTCGATGAACTCGAGGGAGCGGGAGGTAGGACAAACCCCTCCATTCGGGTTATTCAGTCGAAGCTGTCGAGTTTGGGGCTAACCCAGCTCCTCCCCAAGAGTCCCAGGCCGTCAAAGATGCTACAAGGCTAGTCTAGCCAAGCTCGTTGTGGGAGACTGTTGCATGAGTGATGGCCGAGATGAGGGCAATGATCAATGCCATCATGGAGGCCTTTAAGTCTGGTGGGGCCCTAGCTCGGAGCTCGGAGCGGTGAGTAGCTATAGAATTTTTTCTTCTTTTTGTCAAGAACATTTTGTTGAGCTTCTCGACCTTTCAGGGACTTTTTTCCTTGTATTTTTTTTTTTTCAGAAATGAATTCGAACATTTTGCTAACGCAGCTCTCCTTCCTTCTCTTTTTTCCTTCTTTTTTCTTTTTTACAATGCCCGTCGTCTGGCTCGCTGATCTGGCAATGGTGTAGTAGAATGGTTCGTTCCAAAGGGACAACACTACGAGGCATCCTATTAGGCTCTATCTACCTCTGAGTTAGTGGGATAGGCCCGGGCACTGTGAAGCAGACTGGCACTGTGAAGCATCCCGTCAAACTTTGCCCAGCCTAGGGTCGGATGGATAGGTGTGGGTGTTATGGAGCAGGCCATCCAGGAGGATGGTATTATGGAGCATCCGTCAAACTTCATCCAACTTGGAGTCGGATGGATGGGCATAAGTATTGTGGAGTAGGCCATCCAAGAGGATAGTGTTGTGGAGCATCCCATCAAACTTTATTTGACCTGAGATCGAACAGATGGGCGCAAGCACCGTGGAGTAAGCCATCTGGGAGGACGGTGCTGTGGAGCATCCCATCAAACTTTGTCCAACCTGGGATCAGATGGATAGGTATGGGTACTGTGGAGCAGGCCATTCGGAAGGATGGTGCTGTGGAGCATCCTATCAGACTTCGCTCGGCCTGGGATCAGGCAGATGGGTATTCTCCAAAAGGGTGAGGTCAAGTAGTTCCATCGAAGAGTATTTTCATTCCATTCCCAGACGAGGGACATACATTATTGATAGTATATCCTCAATTTCTTAGCATTCTATGTTCGCGAGATCTAGATGCCATCAAGCTCGGCAATTCGATAGGCTCCTTGGTACAATGCTTCGACCACCCATAGGGGCCTTCCTAATTTGGCGACAGTTTACCACATTCACCAGGCTAGGACACCTCTGCCCGTCTCAGGATGAGGTTTCCTGATGGAAGGTTTGAGGCTTTACGCACAAGTTGTAATAACGAGCCACTCGTTGCCGGTACGCGACCATACGGAGTCAGGCCTTATCCCTCATCTCATCTAATAGGTTAAGATTAAAAAGGAGGCAAGCTGGGTTGCTCAACTCATCAAACTGCTCCACTCGCAGTGTTGGCAGGCTAATCTCTATTGATATTACCGCTTCGTTGCTGAAGACCAAGTTGAATGGTATCTCGTCCATCGCAATTCGAGGCATGGTATAGTAGGCCCACAGCATACCGGAAAGATTTTCCACCCACCGGCCCTTTGCCTTGTCTAGCTTGGTGCGAAGCCCTTAGAGAATAGTTCGGTTCGTCACCTCGGCCTCCCTGTTAGCTTGTGGATGGCCTACCGACATGAAACGGGACAGATATTCAGGTCGGTGCAGAACTCCCTAAATGCCTGGTTATCGAACTATCGATCATTGTTGGTGATGATAGTATGGGAGAGACCAAAATGGAAAATGACTGTCTTCCGGAGGAAATATCTTGTCTTGCCCTCAGTAATCTGCTCTAGGGATTCTGCTTCTATCTACTTGGTAAAGTAGTCAATGACGATAATCAGATATCTTCACTAGCCGAACGTCGATGAAAATCACCCCAGTATGTCCATCCCCATTGGGCGAATGGCCAGGAGGAGAAAGTTGGGACAACGGAGAAGCCGGCTACCGCTAGTCGTAGGCATGCCGCTAGCAGCGATCATACTTTCATACAAACTCTACTGCATCTTCTTGCATGGTGTCCCAATAGTAACCTTGCCCAGGGCTTTATAGGCGAATATCTTGCCCCCTATATGATTCCTGCAAATGCCTTCTTAGACCTCCTGGAGGATATAGATGACCTCCGAAGGTCTCAGGCACTTTAGCAAGGTGTAAGAATAGGACCTTTGGTAAAGCTGCCAATCCATGAGTACGAATCAGATAACCTTTTGCTTCAGAAAGCTGGTCTCTATGCGATCTTCAGGCAAGATCCCCTCGACTATTTATTTGATATAGAGATCCATCCAACATGGCTCATGTGCGACCTGCTGAACCTCACCTACCATCCTGAAGCTAGGAGCCTCCAGGTCCTCAATGAATGTCTGCCCTAACGAGGAGTCGGGCAAGGTCACAAGCCTAGAGAGGGTGTCGACATGGATGTTTTCCTCCCAGGAAATATGAAAGATGCCGAAGTGTCGAAAGCTCGTTATGTAGGAGCACAATTTGTCCAGGTATTTTGCTATCATGAGATCCCGAGCCTCGAACTCACTAGTGACTTGACCCACCACAAGTTACAAATTGGTGAAGACCCTCAGGCTCGTTATTTCCAGCTCACGAGATACCCTTAGCCTAGCTAAGAGTGCCTCGTATTTGGCTTGGTTATTCATTGTTTTAAAGAGAAAGTGTAATGCATACTTGGCGATCACTCCATCTGAGTTAGTGAAGATGAGGCTAGCTTCACTTCCCCCTGAGTTCGATACACCATCAATGGAGGATCCACGTTGTCTCCTTGTCGGGTGGCCATTGCACTAATTCGAAGGGGGCCTCTACTGGGTCATCGTCTGCCCAGGTATATTTTACCGAAAAGCCATCCAAGACCTGAGCTTTCTGGAATGATCTCGGGCAGTATGAGATATTAAACTCACTAAGCTTCATCGCCCACTTGGCTAGGCACCCTGAAGTGTCTGATTGACTCAGAATTGCCCTTAAAGGTTGGTCAGTAAGGACCACAATCAGATGAGCTTGAAAATATAGCCTAAAATACTGAGCAGACATAATAAGTATAAAAAAAAAAAATTTAGATTGGGTGTACCTGATTTTGCATCACATAGCACTTTGCTGGTATAGTAGATGGGCTTTTGGGCACCGTCCTTATTGCTATGGACTAGCACCGAGTTGACCGCCCTTGGGGATACAGCTAGGTAGAGGAGGAGCTCCTCCACTACCTCCAGTTTGGAGAGCAAGGGAGGCGAGGCGAGGAACTCCTTCAACCCCTCAAAGGCCTCCCTACACTCCTCCGATCAGGTGAAGTCGTGCATTTTGCGCAGCATCTTGAAGAATGGCAAATAGTGCTCGACAGAGAGCGAGATGTACCGATTGAGGGTGGTGACACTGTCGGTCAAGCACTGGACCTCCTTTTTTAAAGTTGGATGCTTCATATCTATGATTGCTTATATTTTTTCCGGGTTTGCCTCGATCGCGCACTGGGTGATAATGAAGCCCAGGAACTTCTCTACCACGATGTTGAATGTATATTTTGCCAAGTTCAGCTTCATTTGGTAAAGGTGAAGGTTGTCAAAGGCTTCTTTTAGGTTGGTAATGTGGTCTGACTCTTGGTTACTCATGCCAAGCATGTTATTAATGTAGACCTGCATGTTGTGGCCTATTTGATTTTTCAAGCCTTGACTAGATGTTGGTAAGTCGCTCCCACATTTTTCAATTCGAACGGTATCATCTTGTAGTAGAATATGCCTCTGTCCATCATGAACGTAGTGTGCTCCTCATCCTTTGGGTCCATAGGATCTGGTTATGCCCTCCAAATGTATCCATAAAGCTGAGTATTTGTGTCTGACTTCGTGTCTACGAGTTGGTCGATTTTGGATAGCGAGAAGCTATCCTTTATATATGTCCGGTTGAGATCGGTGTAGTCTATAAAAATTTTTCATTTTTCATTGGCTTTCTTGATCATGATTACTTTTGCGAGCTAGTGGGGATAATGCACCTCCCGAATGAAGCTCGCGACAAGCAGCTTTTCAACCTTCTCATCTATCGCCCTCTACCTTTCTGGTGCAAAGTTTCTTTTCTTTTATTAGATCGGCCGGCTCTTGGGATTGATGTTTAACTTATATGTGATTATTTCAGGAGGTATCCTCGGCATGTCTAATACGGTCTAAGCGAAGACATTAATATTTGCTCACAAGAAAAGGGCTCCTACCTGCACCATCTTCGAGGGATCTTCATCGAGGGGCGATGATAGTAGGTGCTCGACTAGCCCCCCTTTGCCTCCTGTTCTCTGGTCCAATTGATCTATCGCAGGCCCCTCCTCGGCTCCCCGACTTTAGGGATGGTTTGAAAATAGTGTTGGACCACCTACCATCTTCCTCTCATCTCTCCGATCCCATGCGGGATCGAAAATTGGATGAGGGCTACTTGGTGGAGATAACCGCATCAAGTAGGTTCAGCTCAGGCCATTTGAGGATCACATTGTAAGCCAAGGAGAGTCAGACAATGATGAAAGTCATCAAAACTATGCTCTGTCGAGATGGTGATTCGGCTATAAATGGGAGGGTAATTTCTTTCTCAACCTCGATAGAGTCTCCAGTGAAGCCGACCAAGGATGCAAAGACTGGTTTCAATAGGTTAGGGGATAGATTCATTCTTACAAACGCATCTAAAGAAGGATATCCATGGAACTTTCACTATCAACCATAATCCTTTTTATATGATGTTTTGCTATCATCATATCTATGACGATAGCTTCGTTACTCGGGTTCTCTACCTCTGCCAGATCTCCCTCCATGAAAGAGATTACAGTATTGGCTCTCTCCTTCGCCCTAGCTCTTTTTGGTCCTTGCCCTGTGCCCTAGATGATCATCCCCATTGGCTTCTCCGTGGGCTGGTTGTCAATGATGGCATGGTGGGCCTCGATGCCTTGGGTTCCTGACAAAGTTCTTCCCTCAACAAACTTCCCGAGGTAGTCCCGTCAGATCAACTCTTCGATCTCCTTTAGGTGGCGGCATTTCTCAATGTCATGGCCATGGTCCGAATGGAACTGACAGTATTTGGGCTTGTCACGATCACCGAACAGCTTCGAAGGAGGAGGGCGATGCAGGTAGTGCTCGTCCTCGATCTCCATCAAGATTTTGACTCTCAGGACAAGGAGAGGAGTGTACCTCCCATCCTTGACAGGGATGTCTTTTGGCTTAGGGCCTGCCCAGGGGGTTGAAATGGCCTTCCGCCCCCATGGCTCACCTGGCTCCTCCCATGCCTGTCTCTTTAGGGGTCTCCCATCGAGCTCCCTCCAAGTGCGATTGGCCTCTTTCATGCAGATATACTTTTGTGCACAAAGTAAGAGCTCCGAGTAAGACTTAGGGGCTTTTTATTGAGAGAGTAGGTGAAACGGAAGGTCTTAAGCCCTCTTTTTAAGGCTAGCATGGCAACGGGCTCGTTCAGTTTGTAGATCTCCAGAGTGGCCACCTTGAAGCGGATCACAAAGTCCATGAGAGACTCATGATCCTGCTGGCAGAGTGAAAAGAGACTATTGACTTCCCGTGGTACTTTGCAGCAGGCATCGAAGTGTGTCATGAACTTCCTCTCTAGCTACTTGCTCGAAGGAGTCGATGCTTCTTGGCTTGAGATAGGAATACCAGACTCGAGCCACCTTACATAGCGTGGCTGGAAAGGCAATACAAAGAAGGGAATCCGTTGCCTCTTGGACCGGTAAAAGGGCCTTATAGCTCTCGAGATGGTCAAGGAGATTCGTGGTCCTGTTGTAGGGATCCAACTGGGACATGCAAAATCAGCTGGGGATCAGCTCCTCTTGAATCCGGTGGGAGAGAGGAGGGCGAGCATCATAGCCTGCAGGCTCACGGGAAGAGCTCTGGATGTCGACAAACAGGCAAGCAAGGTCAGCCAGTCTATGCTCATGTTCCTCCAGGTGCTCCTCAGCTCGTCGCCAGATGGCTTCATCAGTCAACTCTTCTGCTGAGGCCATCGGAGGGGAGGAAGGTGGAGATCGGATGAGCTCACGCTTCAACCCCTTGCTGCATCGGCATCGTCGGTGCAAGGGGTCACCACAATTCGAGACCGAAGAGCGGCTCTCCTGGTTGGTCTAACTATTCCAGCACCCCTTTCCCAGTGCGCGCTGGCTTCCCCGTGGGTGACATGGGGAGTGCGGGTATGACATTCCCCATGCACGTGATGGCTCCTTCTGAAAGGATCGAAGACTGGTGTGAGTGGTAGCGGCAGGGATCGCATGGATCCCTGGCTACTACTGCATCGTCATGGATCGATGCTGGTGCTGTAGCCGATGCACTGCCATGGTCAGCATCTGAATTTGTTGCACGAGTGCAATCATTTATACATGTTGGTCCACCAACGATGGATGTGGTGGAACTAGAGGCTCCATCTCTTGACTATGCCGGTCACCATGGTGGGATGGATTCCCAACACGATTGGTAGAAGCTTTGCGCACGTGTTATAATCATGGGATCGTTGTAACAGGATGATGGTTTTGGTGTCGTCTCCCTACCTGGCACGCCAATCTGTTGCTACCAAGATTATCCCTGCTTGTAGTCTTGGTGGGTCCCAGTATTACGTCAGGTGCTCTGAAGAAGGGCTAGTCCCTCACCTCTAGACATTCTCAGTCGAATGGCTCTACAAGGAAGAAATCCTGGGTCGGGGGTACCAATAGGGACACTCCGATGGTCAAGTTAGTTTGGCGATCAAGGGCAACAAATCCTTTGTCACGGAGGTCCGAATGACCATTGTGAAGAGAGAGAGTGAGAAGTCTCTTATCTTTTTTAGGTAGTGAGGGTTGCTTGCTACTTATCTTAGTCGGTGGTCCCTCTTACCTATATATAGAAGGCGACAACATTGGACAGGGTCTAATGCCCTAGCAGCGCGCTCCCCTAAGAGGGGCACATGCTTCGTAGAACTCCATGGGACGAAAACTGAAGTCCTGGCAGAGCACTTCTCTGCAAGGGGTGCAAGTTTGATGGAGCGCCTCCTCCCCCTTCAGGGTGTTCCTTTCCAAGCATTGTGACAGATTTGATGGGGTGCTACAGGACTTGTGGTCCTGGCAGAGCACTCCTTTGCAAGGGCACAGGTTCGGTAGAGTGCCTCCTCCCCCTCACGGAGTGTTTCTTCCTGAGCATCACGACAGGCTTGACGGGGTGCTACATAACCTACGATCTTGGTAGAGCACTCTTCTGCAAGGGGTGCAGGTTCGGTGTAGTGCCTCCTCCCTTTGTGGAGTGTTCTTTTTCAAGCATCATGACAGGTTTGGTGGGGATGGTGACACCACGCCCCCTGGTCGCCATCCGGGCCATACAGGCTTGCCGGGGGTTGCAGCCTTTTTGTTGCATCCTTGATCCATTTTCCCACCTCGGTCTATTAGGGGGATGATCCTCTTATGACTAGGGGTCCAGCTTGGCTGGAAATCTACTCAGTTGGGAGCTCTACTTGTTTAGGAGCCTTACTCAGCCAGGGGTTCTACTCGGCCAGGAGCCCTACTCGACCGGGAGTTCTACTTAGCTTAGGGCTCTACTTGATCAGGGGCCCTACTTAACCGGGAGCTCTACTCGGCCAAGAGCCCTATTCAGCCGAGGGCTTTACTTAGATAGGAGCCCTATCTCAGGATTTACTACAGTCAGGGAGCGACCTGTGGGCACCATGTTAGCAGTTAGCCATGTCAGATGCTAGTGCCACATTAGCAGTTAGCCACATCAAGGATATATATATATAGATGTTAATGGTTTGGAAAATGTTTTGCTGATTAGGAATTTTAGGCCTTTCCATGGACAATTCAACTTCACTTTTTTCATGACACGAGGAAAAAGATTGAAACTAATAAGTTTTAGGACATGTCATCCTTCTTCCTTTTTTTCTTTTTGGGTGGCGGCGGGAAGAATGGTACTTAGTGCTAGAACTGGGCTGGGTCAGACTGATGGGCTTTGGGCCAAGCTTTAAATAATTCGGGCTGGACCTCAGGCCATATAATAGAGCCCATTCAGTTTTCAGGCCGAGCTCAAGCACCCCTTTGACTCGGTCCAGTCCAACCCGAACCCGGTCTAAAAATAGGCCTACCTAAATCCGACCAAAATCCAAAGAAAATCTAAGCTGTCATCCGGTCACCCACTTGCCCCTACCACTCGGCCCACTTCGCTTCTCTTCTTCTCATTTCCAGCCGCCTCCTTGTCCCAGCCCCAATGGTACATCTCGCGCCACCCACCGGCTTCCACCCACCCCCTGGTCCCAATGGCACCCGCGCCCCTCGGCTTTGTGCAACCCCACCGCCACCCCAGGCTTCGATCTCCCTCCCTCGACCCTAGCACATGGGCCCGATGCCTCCTCCCCCCACGCTACCCCGCAGCCCCTCCGGCTTTGATCTTCTTCCTCGACCTTGGTGCATGCACTCAATGCCCCCTCCCCCCTCTCGTGCGACCCCGCAGCCCCCCTTGGCTCCGATCTTCCCGGCCCTAGTGCCTACACTTGATGCCCCTACCCCTCCCCCGCGCGACACCAAGGCCCCCTGGCTCCGATCTCCCTCTCCCAACCCATGCGATCGTACCCGATGTCTAGCATATTTTTTTCTGGTTTCGATTGCTCTGGCTTTAATTAGGCCAGCTTCGATTCGGGCCGGGCTCAGCTTTGGACTCGGGTCGGGCTCAAGCTTGATGTTTTGAAAAAATTTCAAGTCTAAGCCAAGTCCGAAGCCCAAATTTTTTTGGGGGCCAGACTTTGGTAGGGGTATAGCCCAACCCAGCCTAGTTTCAGCCCTAATGGTACCTCAGCCTGTCTTGCAAAATTCAAAATTAGCTATCTAGTGTCAGCAGCCTGAAAACATTTGCTTAATTAATTAACTAGTCCATTTAAGGCTGCGCTAGAAGATGACAGTTGCCTACTGGCCTGCAAGTCTGATACCCATTCCAAGAGGCCTAATCCTAAAAAGTGAGTACTTCCCGATTCTTTACAGGTTGGTTGTCATCCAATCTGTCTTACCGGTCATTTAACAAATAAAAACCCTATCTCTTAATGTTGAATTTTTTTAAAAAATAATGTTAAAAAAAAATTACGAAAATATGTGTCATACAGTATAATTACGAAAATAGGTGTTTTTGGCTGACGTGGACAACAGTTAGCCAAAACACTTGCCACGTGGCACGCGGGGCAGCCACCTCGGCTTGAAATCGTCTTTTGGAAAGACGATTTCACGCTGAGAAATCGTCTTTCCAAAAGACGATTTTGGGCCACATGCTTCCCTCCCCCAGCCGTCCCAGCTGTGACACGTGGCACCAGGAGAAGTCGACTTTTCCAAAGATGATTTCTCCCTCCTGCCCCTGCTCCCTGGCGCGACACGTGGCAACATTCGGGGCAAACTGTTTTAGCGAGCTGATTTCTCATTGAGAGAAATTATCTTTGCCAAAGATGATTTCAAAGTAGCTTGAAATCGTCTTTGGCAAAGACGATTTCAGGAGGGGGTTTTCTTTTTTTTTTTAATTTTTTGTTGAAAATTTTTTTGTAATTGTACCATGACCACTGATAGCGTTTAAACTTTGTAAATTACAAGTGATTTGATTTATTATTATTATTATTATTATCATCATCATCACCATCATTATTATTATTATTAAAAAAAAAGAGTTTACTTATGTTGGACTTATGGAGTGTAATAATTACCAGCAAATATGCTTAAAGTGAATGGAGTGGCACATGAAATATTTATCCACAAAAGAGGGGTTTTTCTTTTTTTTTTGAATTTTTTGTTGAATAATAATTACCAGCCGATTTTTGAAATTTTTTCTCTTTCATTCTCATCTTTTCCTCCCTCATGCCCCACTATGATTTCTTCCTCCTTGACCCACTGCCGCACCTTGCCAGAGATAATTTCAAATTATGCCGATAAACCCTAAACACACGACTGGTGCTGAACTAAAAATCGTATTGATATGGCTACACCGCTGACGTGGAACGTGTCAGATCCAGCTGGATGCCACTGGTGCCACGTGGATTTTTCTTTCAAAATTCCTGCTCCTTCGTCAGGTGGCACCCCGAGACGGGTCCACCTCGGTCGAAGTCGAGCACCTCTCTGCCACTCCGCCAGGTGTCCACCCAGGAGGGGTCCACCTTGGCCGAGGCAGGCGACCCCTTGCTCCCTCGCCAGGTGGCACCCCAAGACGGGTCCACCTTTGCCGAGGTCGAGCCGGGCCCTCTTGCTCCTTCGCCAGGTGGCACCCCGAGATGGGTCTACCTCGGCCAAAGTCGAGCACCTCTCTGCCACTCTGCCAGGTATCCACCCAGGAGGGGTCCACCTCGACCGAAGTTGGCGGTCCCTTGCTCCCCGCCAGGTGGCGCCCCAAGACGGGTCCACCTCCATTGAGGTCGAGCCGGGCCCTCCTGCTCCCTCGCCAGGTGGCACCCCGAGACGGGTCCACCTCGACCGAAGTCGAGCACCTCTCTGCCACTCCGCCAGGTGTCCACCCAGGAGGGGTCCACATCGGTCGAGGCTGGCGATCCCTTGCTCCCTCGCCAGGTGGCACCCCAAGACGGGTCCACCTCTGCCAAGGTTGAGCCGGGCCCTCCTGCTCCTTCACCAGGTGGCACCTCGAGACGGATCCACCCCGGCCGAAATCGAGCACCTCTCTGCCTCTCTGCCAGGTATCCATCCATGAGGGGTCCACCTTGGTCGAAGCTGGCGGCCCCTTGCTCCCTTGCCGGGTGGCGCCCCAAGACGGGTCCACCTCTGTCGAGGTCGAGCCAGTCCCTCCTACTCCTTTGCCAGGTGGCACCCCAAGACGGGTCCACCTCGGTCGAAGTCGAGCACCTCTCTGCCACTCCGCCAGGTATCCATCCAGGAGGGGTCCACCTCGATCGAGGCTGGCGGCCCCTTGCTCCCTCGCAAGGTGGCGCCCCAAGACAGGTCCACCTCGGTCGAAGTCGAGCACCTCTCTGCCACTCCGTCAGGTGGCGCCCCAAGACGGGTCCACCTCGGTCGAAGTCAAGCACCTCTCTGCCACTCCGCCAGGTATCCACCCAGGAGGGGTCCACCTCGACCGAAGCTGGCGGCCCCTTGCTCCCTCGCCAGATGGCACCCCAAGACGAGTCCACCTCTACCAAGGTCGAGCCGGGCCCTCCTGCTCCTTCGCCAGGTGGCACCCCGAGACGGGTCCACCTCGGTCGAAGTCGAGCACCTCTCTGCCACTCCGTCAGGTGTCCACCCAAAAGGGGTCCACCTCGGCCGAAGCTGGCAGCCCCTTGCTCTCTCTCCAGGTGGCGCCCCAAGACAGGTCGACCTCTGCCGAGGTCGAGCCGGGCCCTCCTGCTCCTTCGTCAGGTGGCACCCCGAGACGGGTCCACCTCAGCCGAAGTCGAGCACCTCTTTGCCACTCCGCCAGGTGTCCACCCAGGAGAGGTCCACCTCGGCCGAAGCTGGTGGTCCCTTGCTCCCTCGCTAGGTGGCACCCCAAGACGGGTCCACCTCTGCCGAGGTCGAGCCGGGCCCTCCTGCTCCTTCACCAGGTGGCACCCCGAGACGGGTCCACCTCGGTCGAAGTCGAGCACCTCTCTGCCACTTCGCCAGGTGTCCACCCAGGAGGGGTCCACCTCGGTCGAAGCTAGCGGCCCCTTGCTCCCTCGCTAGGTGGCGCCCCAAGACGGGTCCACCTCTGCCGAGGTCGAGCCGAGCCCTCCTGCTCCTTCGCCAGGTGGCACCTCGAGACGGGTCCACCTCGACTGAAGTCGAGCACCTCTCTGCCACTCCGCCAGGTGTCCACCCAGGAGGGGTCCACCTCGGCTGAGGCTGGCGGTCCCTTTCTCCCTCACCAGGTGGCACCCCAAGACGGGTCCACCTCCGTCGAGGTCGAGCCAGGCCCTCCTCCTCCTTCGCCAGGTGGCACCCCGAGACGGGTCCACCTCGGCCAAAGTCGAGCACCTCTCTGCCACTCCGCCAGGTGTCCATCCAGGAGGGGTCTACCTCGGTCGAGGCTGGCGGCCCCTTGCTCCCTCGCAAGGTGGCACCCCAGGACGGGTCCACCTTTGTCGAGGTCGAGCCGGGCCCTCCTGCTCCTTCGTTAGGTGGAACCCCAAGATGGGTCCACCTCGGCAGAAGTCGAGCACCTCTCTGCCACTCCACCAGGTGTCCACCCAGGAGGGGTCCACCTCGGCCGAAGCTAGCGGCCCCTTGCTCTCTCACTAGGTGGACCCCAAGACGGGTCCACCTCTGCCGAGGTCGAGCTGGGCCCTCTTGCTCCCTCGCCAGGTGGCACCCCGAGACGGGTCCACCTCGACTGAAGTCGAGCACCTCTCTGCCACTCCGCCAGGTGTCCACCCAGGAGGGCTCCACCTAGGCCGATGCTGACAGCCCCTGCTTCTCTGCTAGGTGGCATCCCCTGACGGGTCTACCTCGACCGAAGTTAGCCCTACTCTGTAAAGCCTCAGAGAGGTAGAGACACGGGTCACGAGATTGCCACTAGAGCTGGCGCGCGCCGCGCCCTGTACGGGGCACCAGTCCGGCCTGCAGTGATACGCGAAACCTCATTTACATCAGTTAAATAGGGCCCCGCAACCGAGGAATGAAATCCTTGCAGGCAGGAGCCTGAAACGGCTAGAAGTCCACCGTCAACGCCCCAAAAGGAGAGCTCCCGTGCTCGGCCCAAGGCCTCACCAGTCTTTCCCTTTCGTGACACACGGCGGACGAGACGGGCTGGCTACTTAACTCCCGGACTTGAAGGAGAAGGGGAGGAGAAGATGCAGAGATCTCAGGGAGCCCCCAAGAGGGGACATGGGCTGAAGGTGGTCCGGTGGTATAAAAGGGACGGTAAAAACGGACGGAAAGGTAAGTCGGAAAGAGGAGAGAATGCCGGGAGAACGATCCGGGGACTCCCAAGAAGTCCTCAGGTGTGAGCTCGGTGAACCTAGCGCAAGAAGCCGGGCTCCAATTCCTCTCTTCCCCATGCTTCTTTCATTTACATCTCCTCTAAGCACGGGAATCCTTCGGAAACCCGCCTTAGAAGGCCCGTTCCATCTTGCCGCTCTCTAACTTGACCATCGGAGTGCCCCCGCAGGAATTCCCGGCCCGGGTCTCTGACTTTGTTTTGCAGGACCGGAAGCTTGGAGATCTCGAGGTGAGAGAGTCCGAGAATCGGTGCCAGTTCATGAGCTACAGGCCATCGCGGTAAGATCGGCAACACATACTAACATCGGATTGTTAACCGAAATGGTACCGGGCTGGATATCATTTCAATTATATATCTTCTCTGTCTAAATTATTGTATTACCACATGAGAAATCATAAATTTTATAATTAAATTTTATTTCAAAATATAGTTTTACAAATACAACACAAAAAAATAATATCCTAGGTCCCACATGGTGGCCGCCTCCTCTTACGTTGAGGCTGGACACGATGAAGTGGAGGTACAACTTCAGCTGGTGGCTGATGCTCTGTCATATGCTCCCCGACCTGGAATGCCTGATGTGCCGACACGTGATGCGACGAACCCTCACCATAAGCATGTCCTCGATGTCTGGAATAATCGTGCTGCGACATGTAGTCCAGTGCAGCGGTAGTCTCAAAATGTGCAGCAACAACATTAGTAGATGTGAAGTCCGGCATCGGATATGGAGAGGTACTATAATATCTAGTACCTCGTCCGTGCTGGAATGATGGAGGTGCTCCTGATGAAGATCCATAGTGGTAAGGCGAAGGAGTCTCGTACTTTCTATCGACCCCCTGATAAAACTCCCGTAACGGGACATGTGCATGCTCGCCGACAGTATGAAGGACAGAATGAAGTATCCGCGTGATGGCACTGCTTTGTAAGATCAAAAATAAATAATGAATTTCAAAGAATATATAATCTAATATTAATAAATAGCAAAACTTAAATTTTTTACCATATAATCATCAACCGTGCCAGGACGACTGATGAATCGATACGTGATGCTGCGGTACCACTACATGTATGGATCATGATAATCCATGATACCAGCATCTGGAGCACCATCTACAATATGATCCAGTCGACTCATCTATAAATGAATGAACTCATGATAAGTGGTGGACCAGTCCTGGTCGGGTCGTCCTCTCATATCGATGTGGTGCAGAGCCGGACATGTATCAACCGGCTCAGGGACGACCTGTCGAAACCTGTATTGGCGCATCACTCTATCAGGTAAGTGCCACTCCACTATATGAAAATGGATAAGTGGCACTCGAACACACCAGATATGCTGCCTATCTAGATTGCTGATAAATTTTATCCAGGAACCGAAATTAAAATGTTCTACTGCATGTGACCATTTCGGAAGTAATTCATATGACAAATCCCAATCACTGAATAACATTGCTATCGCCTTCTGCTTGGCTTCCCACAATTTTCTATAACTTAGTGTATAATTATACTTGTTTTTTATCACTGCACCTAGTCCAGCAACAGCAATTATAGGAACTTCTTTCACCAGGTCCAGTATTTCATCAGCAATTAATATGGAGTTCAGCCCAGAATGATCTTGTGACATCATTGTGGACAGGCATGTATGAGGACCAGTATATCATCAGATCTCAAAGTAAGCATGACGCTTAATAGCCCTCAACATCCATTGACATCCCGAATCTCTGTTCTTACATTTTACAAGCCATAGATTTGGATTAGACTCCATAACTTTGAATTCATGATGTCTTTCAACAGAATACTGTTTTACTACAGTCTGTAATTCGGCCTTATCCGTAAAGCAAAGTCCTTTACGCAATTCTTCATTCTTTTGTCATATAACATTTTGTTTCTGAAATGAAGAATACATTGAAACATTCACAGCATCCCAATCAATCTGGATGAATGTTCTGGATGGAGCTTCAAATACAGAATAGTTTGGAATAGGTATTCCCTTTGGACTTCGTACTGTGTGTGAAGTTCCAGCTTCATTACCTTCATCAGGCAAATCATTTTCACATTCATCGTCATTCTCATTAAAAAGTAGATTATCCAGATGCACCGTATCATCAGCAGCTGTATATACCGATGCTTCTCTAATATTAGTTTCAGGTACAGTATTATCCACCGTATGTAACAGCGATACTGGATAAACTGAACCAATATTTTCAACTTTAGCAGATACCATGTTCGGAGTACAGTATGAAACATGTTCGGTTACACGAGTTGTTACTATATTTCAAACAGCTTCTTCATAGTCATCATGAGAATAGACAGGTTCAAGAGCTTCTATAGTTTGGATATCTATGTATAACTCCGCACCCGATATACATTGATATAAATTGATAGTTGAAAACATTATCTCCATGTCTCATCATCGATTAGTGGAACGGGTTCATATTTTACAGATGTCGACTGGACAACTTGTGGATATCTATAGATGATCAATATTTTCTTCCCAGTTCTATCAATATGCAGGACTCTACATATTTTTTTCTCCAATTCATGAAATGTCATACCAGAATTTATTCTAATGACCTTTTTCGGACCCTAGTTGTACTTAATCCTATTTGGTCCATTGATAATACAACCATTAATATAACATGATACGGTGATTGTTTCTCCCATTATGCCCTACATATTTAACCAAGAAAAGATATTTAGAAATATCCAATGCATCCTATCATCAACTAATAGGTCATAGGTCCTATCCCATTCAAGAATTGCATTAATATTACAGATCACTTACAGCATTGAAATGATATGCAATGGAGATCGAATAAAATTTCGGCAGCATTTCTCTTTAGTTCTCCACGTACAAATATTTATGTATGCAGAGAACAAAAGAAAAATGCTGCATGAAATTTCATTCGAACTCCATTGCACATCATTTCATTACCGTAAAGTGATCCGTAAAATTATTTACAATTCTCAAGCTATCCCCTTTGGACAATTAATTGATTAATATGTATAGTTTTAAGATCCATACAAAATTAAAAATAATATATAGATACTATAATTTATGCATATTAATCAATTGACGGGTCTACGGTTCAATGCAATACAAATTTTATTAAACTAATTTCGGAATATCGGATTAGTAAACTACCAAATTATATACAAATTTAATTTTCGATGTTTATATCATTATATAATTTTTTTTTTAATTAATAATGTATAAAATATTTTAAAATATTGATTTAAATTTAATAATCAACTCTAAAATATAAAAAAATATAATCATAATTATTAATTAATTTTTTTATATTTATATTTACAACTTTAATTTTTATATTTAATTATTATTTATTCTAACATTATCAATAATATATTATTATAATTATATCAAATAATAATAACATAATTAAATAACTAATACTAACATTTAAACAACTAACATAATAAATTCTGAAATTATTATATCATTATATATGCTTAAAAGCTGATCCAAAGCACGTACCGATTTCGGGCCGGCCCGAAATCCATTGAACTGGCCCGGCCCAGTTCCTTCCCTAATCAAAACATAAAAAAATATATTCATAATTATTAATTAATTTTTTAATATATATATCTATAACTTTATTTTTTGAATTTAATTATTATTTATTTTAGCATTATATATTATTTCTTAATGTATTATCAATAACAACAACATAATTCAATTACTAATAATAATATTTAAACAATTAACATAAAAATATCTATAATTATTATACTACATTTTTTATAGATTATTTTAATTTAATCATGATTAATCAGTGTATTAACTAAAACAACATTAAACTTAAAAAATTACAATAAATTCATACAACATAATTAAAAAAATTAATCATGCAACATAATTCCGAAACAGCAACATTATATTCAAAAAAACTACAACTAAATCATGCAACATAATTCCGAAACAAAAAAAATAATATTTACATAATAAATATTAGACCATCTAAAAAAAATACCTGTAAACTAATGAGGACGGAATGGATCGAATAGAGCTGGAGAAGAAATCTAGCAATCCCAGTAGACTAGATCTAGCAAAAAAAAAAAAACATAAGGAAACAAATAAATTTAAATTATTTGGGTCAAAAAAAAAAAACCTTGAACTTGAACCAAACCGGACCGGGAACAATGGGTCGAACTGGAATGGAATCACCAATCGGAGAGAAGTGGGCCAAGGGGGAGGGGAAGACAAAAAAAAAAAAAAAGGTTGGGGACGCGCGATGAAGCCGGAGGAGAACGAAGACGAACACAAAAAAAAAAAAAAATCTCTGCGCCTCGGTCGGGTAGTTTAACAGGCGAGAAATCGTCTTTGCGAAAGACGATTTCAACTGCCTGAAATCGTCTTTGGCAAAAACGATTTCAGAAGTCGGCAGGCCAAAATGTTCAGCGAATTTCTGCCACGTGTCGCGCCTTCCACCATGTGTCGCGCCTGGGAGCCAGGGGGCAGGGGAGAAATCGTCTTTGCCAAAGATGACTTCTCCTGGCGCCACGTGTCGCGGCTGAGATGGCTGGGGGAGCACATGGCCTGAAATCGTCTTTTGGAAAGACGATTTCTCAATATGAAATTGTCTTTTGGAAAGACGATTTCAACCCGAGGTGGCTGCCCCGCATGCCACGTAACAGGTGTTTTGGCTGACCGTTGTCCACGTCAGTCAAAAACACCTATTTTCATAATTATATTGTATGACACCTATTTTTGTAATTCTTTTTTTAAACATTATTTTTAAAAAAAATTCTCTTAATGTTAGCCACATTATTTGATGCCATCCAGAAAATTATGTAACTTCTCTGACATAGACAAAATCATGATCAACAAGACTTGCCGTTTGTTCATGATTTGATAGTAGGTAGGGATGGCAATCGGAAAGGTTTTGTTTGAATACTTGATCCTTTCCAAATCTTAATAGAACCTGTTTAACATATCCTAATATTATTAGGGATAGATTAGAATTTAAAACTAAAATCTGAATGAATTTAGGATGGATTTGAAATTTATCCTCCAAATATCCACTCCAAACCTGATTCTAAATATATATTTTTATAAAATAAATTTATAATAGATGAAAAGAAGGATTTTGAACTTTAACATGTCCACTACCTTAGCTACTAAGACTCAATCCATTCAACTTTCTGCCTTGTTTCTTAACAAAAACAAAAATACAACTAATTTGGATCCAATAGAAATTATCTTAAATTAGCTTTTCTAATATCATGAATTTGAGTACCTAAATAACCCACCTCATTATAAAATAGTTTGGCAGGTTCAGGTACCAACCAGGTTCCCAAATATTTTATGTAGTACAGGTTTAGGATTTGGAATTAATTTTGCAATTGGATTCCAATACATGTTTCGAAAAGGTAAATTGTGATCGGGTTCGAATACGGATAGGTAAATTTCCCGGATACCCTATCCATTGCCATCCTTAATAGCGAGGATAAAAAACTATAGTTACTTCTTGGTCATGCCTAGCAAGTCTGACATGTTAACAGATCAAATGTAAGCAGATTTATGATTCCTTTTCATGACTTACTGCAAGTGAAAAATCTCAGATGCAATGTATGTTACAAGACATAAGGTAGCCAAGTCACAGAATAAACAAAAATTTCGAATGCTGGATACTCAGATCACCAAAAATATTTACACAAGCTTTACATTTGAAGTAAATAAAGGTTGAGCTATCCCCACAAAGGGTACTTTTATATCACGGGTCCTAAACCCAATTCATCTTCAATATCATCACCCTCTTCAAAGAGTTTGAGAAATCGTGCCTGATCTTGCTCCCTCTTTCTTTTCTGCCAGAGTTTATATGCAGTCACCATTCCGATAACAGTTATAGCAGAAGCCAAAATGCAGATGATTACCACTAGAGCCATGTTCGGTTTCTTGATCACAGCCTTGCTATCTGAGCTGGCAGTTTGAGTAGAGTCTGTAATCACAACAATTAGCACATAATCAGAGCCACGCTCATGCCATCAACTGACTTATTTATGTGATCTAAGCAATAAGTGTTTTATATTAGCTTTCATTCAGAGGAATCATATTATCTGATAATTAAGTCACTATCATCGTCGACGGATCCAGAAGTACCAGACTAATTTTATAACAAATAAAAAACAGAAAGAAATAAAAGATCGTTTCTGCCAAAAACTATGCAATAAATATTATTATTGTTTCAGCATTGGCAAGCAATTAATAAGAACGGAGAAAATTAGACACAAAAAGTAAACGTAGATATTGCACTCACCAGCAGCAGTGCACTCAAGGCATATAAATGTGGCATTGAATTCCTTGTCCTTGAAATGAGAATATCTTCCATGAACAAAGTTATCAGGACATAGCTCCCACTCATCAAAAACGTCATCAAATTTTACAGGGTCCTCGTCATATAAACCACATCGCTTACATTTCTTAACTGGAAGCTCTGTCAGAGGCTGCAAGAAAGATAATGAATAACCATTAATTGCATCGACATAATGGTTTCAAGTGCTGGTTGGCGCATACCTTTTTGGACCAGCACTGGCACCCAGCATTGGGTTGGTACCAAGCATCAGGCCTACCGGCTTTTATCAACCCATGCCATGTCAGGCATCAGGCCAGCCGGTTCTCATCAGCCCATGCCGAATGTGCTAGTGCCAGCAGCACTTTTATCCTCATTTGAGGCACATTCCAATGTATGCTAAGAAAATGCATTGAAAAATCAAGTTTAATACATGATGGTTAAGAAGTAGACAATTTTTCAAAAAGGTGGAAAACTCTACATAGCAAGATAGCGATCTGAAGCTGAACGATAAATCTCTATGCACGTGATACTAAAAGAACTAGTGAGAGGCGGTGGCTTCATCTAGAGAAAGTGGCTTACCGTTCAAATGGAAACAAATAAAAATTAAATTGGAAATTCTAAATGTAGAGAATCTACGAGTTGAGGAAATTTTTAAAAACCTTAAACCACCACCCCCCCCCCCCCCCCCCCCCCCCCAAACACACACGCGCACGCAGTAGGAGAAAAAAAAAATTTAGAAAAATCAAGAAACTTCTTTCCAGGGGGTAAATATTTACATTTGCTTAATCATGCCCTCAAGTTCACACCTAATAAAGATATTAGACCATACCATGCATACCTATATGTTTACCAAATAGAATTATCCAGATGTACTAAAACCCAAATCATAAGGGTATCAGCATGTGAAATTCTTTAGGCTATCACAATTTAGGGAATGCTAGTCATGTTGATATTTAAGGCATAAAAATATATATCTAAGTATATATTTATGTAATTTTAAAATTATTTAAAAATTTTTTTGTAGAGTGTGTGGCAAAATAAAGTTTATGTAATAAATTAATTGTAAATACAATAAAATAGAGTTGGAAAGTCTGGCTTGGGAGGCGAATAAATCCACTGTCCTAAAGAAGATTTGACCCCCTTCTTGTGCGAAGGCTGATGAGCCATACGCTCCTCCAAGGTACAACGCGGAAGCTAAAACTTTAATGCTCGTCGGTGGCACGATCTTGAATGGACACCGATTAGGTCGTCTTTGGTCCAAAAAAATTTAAAATGAAAAAATACAAGAAATTAAAACAGAGGAATATAGAGAGGGAAAACTTAGAAAATTTTTTTTGGATACTTTGTAAGGCTGGGATAGAGACCTATTTATAGGCTCAAAATCCCAGAAAAAATCTCCAAAATACCCTCAAAGTAGCCATTATGGCTGTTACAAAATTAAATACAAACTTAATTAAATAATTAAAAGAAATAAAATGAAAAAATGATAAAAAATAATGCATGAAACCGTACGAGCACGCGCGGAATGCGCGCCCGTAGCATGCACGTGGGGGAGGGGAGGTTTGCATCGGTTTTGTTTTGTTTTTCAAAACGTAACGACAACAATCCCCCTCAAAAATAAAACAAATTAATTAAAAATGTTCAATATTATTAAACTCGGTAAATAATATGAAACATTTGGACTTGTACTGTGCTTGGTGCAAGTATCTTCTAGATTTGAACTTGCATTTAGTATAAAATACACAGTATGAAGATGAGCTGATCATAATACGAGGTAGCACTATCTAGACCATGCGCTTGCCTTGATTTTCATGAGTTACTAGGGATTCGCCTGAGTCCCATAGTCGCGACCTTACGACTACTCTCACTAAGGTAGATCCTCCAAGGGTACGTGCAACGGAATCGTACCTCGCTAAATTTACAGTCTTGAATCTATTAAGAGCTATGCTCAACCTAACCGTCACAATAGAGCACCACACCATAGAAATGGGATGGAGACAAACTCCTAAAAAAGGTGCTCTTAGACATCACCTCCGAGGTCGTTTTCCTTTGAACATCAACCATGGGGTTGCCATAACAGAAGGGGTCCACTCTGATGACTAATATATGGGCTTAAGCCCCATCCCCCTCGATGTCTCAGATACTATCAGCCTTCAAAAGACCTTTGATCAAAATCTTAGAATGTGATCAGTTCAAAACAAATCAATCTCTCTCTTTCGAAATCTAACTAATTTAGATTTTTATACGCAAGCCCAATTCAATCATGTATCTAAAAAACATACATTTATATGCTCCACTTTATATGTATATCTAAAAGTTTGCAAACAATTACTATATATACAATCAAAATGTCTTAGTGTAAGTAAAGAAATATAACATTAACAAACTGCTGCTAAACAAATCCAAGAAACCTTTTAAATTAGATTAGTCGGGGAGTTTAAAATTTGAACAACCCATATCCTGAACTTAATTTTTCAAGCAACCTTTGATATTTAAGACAAGTGGTAAAATCGCATTATGATGTTGCTTTCCAATAGCTAGAAACTTCCAATTACATAATTGGTTAAATGGGCAATGATTAAAAAAAAAATAGATTATCGAGAAAATTATGATCACAAAGTATATAAGCTTATAAATCAATCTGATAACTTATTGCATAAAACTTCTTCCTTTTCTTTGTTTTGGGTGGGTGTGGCCTTCAGATGCAGTGAGATTAATATGTCTGACCAAATGCTGTGCCTCAAGAAACTAGAAGATGATAACAGAATTGGGTACAACAATAAAACTTACTAACATATTTTCACCAATTCAGACTTCATAATATGTAAGAATTAACAAGAAATCGATAAACCAGAATCATTCAAATAAGAGTCATACATGGGCAGCAAGCATCAAGGGTGGACAAACCATTGTCAATTACATATCTTTATCATGCCTGTCAGTCAGCATGGAAAAAAAAAATGATAGATCTAATTGCAATCTGCTGACTACTTTATATCAGCAACTCATAAAAATAAAATAAATAACTAGCTAAATTGTCATTATAAGTTGTTCACAATCTTCGATTCTTGAAATATATACATAAAGAAATTATATTAAGTTACAAATACCCATCTTCTCCATAACCAGAGTACATTACAGCTTCTATGAATAGCAGAGTTGCATATATAGCTACAATAAGCCTTAGAATTGATATGCCAAAATATCATGGAAATTGAAAGAAGAATTAAGTCAGAGGAAAATTAGAAATTGATCCATAAATATAAATTGGATAGCATGACGTTACAGCGCAAATATCTGTTTAAATCATCCAACAGGTTGATCAAATGAGTATCTTCTGAAAGCATTTTGAGATTTACAGGTTGTTGGGATAATACAAGAAAATCCTTTGATATCTTTATAAAAGTTGAATAGAAATAATTAATTAACATGAAGACCTAACATGGTTTCTCTAACATATAGTATACAGATTATTATGCATGCACATGATTGTATTATGTAGGCACCAATAGGACATATTCTATGCCCTTGCCCAGATGGCACCATAGCAGAAGTGGCACACCTCACTGTCATCACAGATAGATCACTGAATAAATGGCTTGGGAATTTCTGATAACCATTAGGTTACACTATTGCCCACAAGTGTCAACTGAACATTGGACTTGTTCTTAAAAGACCAATTGTATTTTTTTTGAAGATTCTACAGATCAAAGGGACATGACCTAACCTATCCTGCATGTGTAGGTATTGGGCCATGGCTAAAGAAGCAGAGTGTCACAGAAATACTGGGGAACAGATATCCCAAGAAAAAGCGAGAACCCGGTAATGATGAGGTTTCTCATGAAGTTCATATTGGTGAACTGAAGAAATGATATCCCAAGTTCCACAGGCCATTGTCATAAAACCATGTGGTGTACATGAACAAGTTAATAGAAAGGAAAAAAAAAAAGGCAGGAACGGAGTGCTTCAAAGGTCCGACAATTTGACTGTTCCCTATTGAAAAATATGGTTGCAGGTTTCTAAGCCTTCAGTGATGGCAAGCAAGTCCTATAAGTACCAGGCACAAGTACTGGCTAGAAAGTACCTGCTAGCAGATCCAATTGTCCCATGCACCTCTATGCTTGGGGGCATTTTCATGTGCAGGATGGTATACCTCATCTGCCTTACTTAACATGTTCTTCTTATTCATAAAATGAGCACATTGAAAGATATTGATCATCAATGCAGGTACTTGTCCATAAAATGGATATGTATATATTGAGAGATTATAGCTTTCCTTTAAAAAAAATTAACACTATACTGGTTTCACACCATTTTACTTCTTTTAGAAAGAATTATTGGAACCAGTAGACTTAAAAGAGAGTTGCAAGATGGTAAGGTTTAGATTCTCAAGAACCATTGAGAAAGTGACACTGGTATCCACTTGCCTATCTACAAGTACAATATCAAATGTATCTTTTCCTAAAGAATATTTCTATTTTTATATTAATCATGGAAATCTTTTCTCCTTGATCCAGCCGCTTTATATAAAAGATATGGTAATAGAAGTTGCTTAGTATGGAATGCTTTTGTGATTTTCTACCTCTGAATGTCAATAATCTGGTAACTAAAGTCGCTTTATATTACAACTAGTTTTTGACTGAGTCATATCATTTTGACGGCACTGTTCATTACCTTTAATTGTTTCATTCTAAGTTTAGCTATCAACAACTACGAATATAATGGAAAATGCCTTTTAATCGTACTTTATATCCGGTAGTTGATGGAAATAATTTAATTAGGATTATTCGACAGGATGTAACATATTTAATTTAGCAAGTGTGATAATTGTAGACAGCAGCATTGATGTAAATGAATATCAAAAGTACTAGTCAACCAATTTGGTTTGACAATAAAATGTCAACAAATGTTATCAGCTATTTATAATCAAAATTCCAGAGCTATGAAGAAAATGACAAAGTTGGATAGCATGGGCAGGTCCTTTGTGTGGTACGGAGGTTATGCTATCTTGCCATAATTAGGTAGTTATCTTGCCATAATTAGGTAGCTGATGAAAATCTTTGGGCTATAATAAAAGTATTATCTATTTATGTACACACATACACATACAGTAAGCATAATTTCTCATCCCAACTATAGATGTATATATAAATGGTGTTGCGCTACACACTAAATGTTAACTCTTAAGTTAAAAATTTGACGTCAAAAATCAGTGGTGGGCTATTCAAATTAGAGATCCACACTATTGATCATGAACTACATCGCTAAACATGTATGCAAATTAATATCCATTAGATGGTTGATATTTAAGGCATGAAATATATATCTAAGTGTATATTTATGTAATTTAAAATTATTTAAAATTACTTTTGTGAAGTGGGCAAAATAAAGTGGGTAACAAATTAATTGTAAATACAATAAAATAGAGTTGGGAAGTCTGGCTTGGGAGGCAGATAAATCCACTGCCCTAAAGGAGATTTAACCACCTTCTCGTGCGAAGACTGATGGCCACATGCTCTCCTTCAAGGCACAACCGGAATCCAAACTTCGATGCCCGTCGGTGGCACGATTTTGACAGACACCAATCAGCTCGTCTTCAGCCCAAAAAATTTAAATGAAAAAATACAAGAAATTGAAGCAGGGGAATATAAGAGGGAGAACTTATAATTTTTTTTGGATACTTTGTAGGGCTGGGATAGAGGCCTATTTATAATAGAGTTGTCAATGGGTCGGGTTCGGATCGGAACGTAGATATCCAGATCCGGACCTGATCTTAGCTATTAGACCTGGATACGAACCCTACCCGATGGATTTAGCTTTGTAATACTAGACCCAGACCCGAATGGATCCTGGATATCCGGACCCAGACCCGGACCCGAATTGAAGGCCTTTTATTTAATACTATTAATTTTTAACCATTAGATCTTTGATCTAACAGTTCATAATAATATTAATATATATAAATATATAAATATATATATATTATTTTATATAATTGGGTCCCGATCTGTCGGGTCTGGATTTTAATATCCAAACTCGAATCCATTTAATTATAGCTAAACGGGTCCGATCCGGATAAATGGGTCCAAATTTAATACCAGACATGGACTCCTTGGATAAATACCCGCGGTCTCGGTCCGAACCCGATCCATTGATAACTCTAATTTATAGGCTTAAAACCCTAGAAGAAATCCTCAAAATACCCTCAACTAGCCGTTATGGCCGTTACAAAATTAAATACGAAATTAATTAAATAATTAAAAGAAATAAAATGGAAAAACGGTAAAAAATAATGCATGAAACCGTATGAGCGCGTGCGGAACACACGCCCGTAGCATGCACGTGGGGGAGGGAAGGTTTGCATCGATTTTGTTTTGTCTTTCAAAACGTAATGACAACAAGTCATTCCTCCATGCTCCAAGTCAATGAGCTTCTAGAGCTTCTAGTTTACCATGACCAACATTTTTTTGTAAAGTGTAAGCCTGGATCGTTTGGTTGTTAAGAAAATGGTTGGATTTATACATACTTGAGATGGAACATGTTCTGAACACTTAATGATGGCACAAAGGTAAGGTCCTCGCTGGTGACACCTGAACACCATGAATAACTTTGTAATAACTAAGGATGGAAAAATATATTACTTAAAAAGTTTTGGGGCTCTAAAAGGGGCCCAGATACTTACAAACTTGACTAGAGTAAGTTGCATGGTTTCAACATTGTTAGGTGCTACTTACTTTAAAAACCATCACATCATCCAGCCCTCTGTTGAAACAGATCTCTTATAGCATTGGAGTTTCATTGGGAAAAAATTAAAATGGGTAGTCTTGCAAATGGCGACCTTGAAAAAGTTCAAGCCATCTATAAAAGCTATGAGAAGCTAGCTTAAAAGCATGCATAATCACTAGAAACTCAAAATAAATAAAATTAAATAAAACTGAAAGACTAGATGTAGCTTAACAGTGTGGATGAAAGAAGGATTTCAAGGAGTAAACATAGTAGCACACTCCGCATGGGTCCTCACTAAATCATTCAGTGAACATAATGAGGGCATAGCTGAACTTTAATTAAAGTGAGATTAATTCCATGCCAACAACAATCCTTTATATACAAGGAGAAGAGTAGAAGATTCCTGCTTTAAAATATGATTGCAGACTAGCTGAAGGCAGGTTTATTTTAGTTTTGTGCACAATATTAATAGCACATTAGGATTCAGAAAGTTGAACTGAAATGGATAGAGCATGCTATTTATCTTTGTCCTTCCTTCCTGGTATTATCTGATATAACTTTAATCATTCCTTTCTAAAACCAGCATATTACTTAAATGCTAATTTTATGACTCAAATGAAAACTAAATAGAATCAGCAAATTTGAGATATCTGAAATCACAATTGCCACGAACCTGCCATGATTCTTCACCCTTGAAAGTGTACAAAATATTTGTTTTCTGCACATCTGGCAGATATGTCCTGTTTTCTTCTCGACAAGAAAAATATATAGTTGGTTTGGAAGGAAACCAATCATGAGTTTGATATAGTTCAATCGAACCAAGGGTAACGAGCCTTGTTGACATAATTCCTACAAAAGTAAAACCTTCAATCACTAATTTGGACATTGAAATGGATTGAAGAGTTAACAAAAGCCCACAGGCCTCAGAAACTTTAGATGTTCTGATGAAAAGAATCGAGCATATTAATTCATAACGGGCATATTACACAAAGAAACTATAGAAAAAGAGCAAAGGATGACCATGGATGACTTTCTCCTTGAACATTCTTCTTTCAACAATTGCTAAAGTTGGTGCAAAGCATATATATATATATTCATTCTTCTTCAACAATTGGTGCATAGCAATATATTTACATCCATTTCCTAGATTATACTGTCATCTGTTTGTGCAATAAAATTAATGGCATTGCCCAACTTCCCTAAGAAAGATGATAATTGAAGCAACAAAGCAAATCAAGCAAGTCCACCATTCATATAACAACTACATCTCCCAAGGTCCCAAATAATAATTGTTGTACTTTGATAACATCCTCTTTCTTAAAAACTATTGCTTTTCTTGTCCCTTCTGACATGTCTAATCACTCATGCAAACCACGAGTGACAATGAAGAGGCAAAATCAGAGATCAATGAGTAAACATTCTACACCAGGAATGGAGGCAAAAGCATTTTGGAATTGAAATTTTCTTCTGGCAACTTTCCACTACATCAATTCAAGATTCCTCTTTAAGATCCTCCAATATGCTATGAAATCCTCACCTATCAATTTGGCGAATACAATATACCCTCACCTCATCTTGATTGGTATGCTCCCCATCTTTCTCCAGCGTTTTACCACTAGCTTACCTCCCACTAGTTCTACCACTTCCACCAGAAAACCGCCATCTAAGCTCATCCTTTTTAATTTGTTTTTTAACAGAAGTCCATCTTTTATTCAAGGACACCCCGCAGCGAACAGACTCTGCCATGTAGATTGGTCTGATTGATCTTCTTTCAGCAAATCCAGCACTTTAGGTCGCCTTAATGTCTGCAACCTACCTATCTGCCGACCTGCCTCCCCAGTCTCTACTCCAAAGAAAACACAATTAAAGCTTCGTTCTCTGATCCCCCCAATCCTATCATCACCAAAATTATGGATCGTAGGAAACGAGAGTACTACAGTTAACGATAGCAATCAATCGAATTCGCTTAAAATTATATAGAACGATAGGACTCGTGATCTTCCTCGCTGGATACCAATAGAGGAGCATCGAAGAGAATAATAAAGAAAGAAAGGGGCGAAGAAACGGTGGAAGAAAGATAAAATAAGAGGATTCGATTCGCTTACCAGGGAAACCGTAGAAGAAAACATAAAAGATGAGGAGCAGGCGAGGAATAGGTAAAAATCGAGGTCTCTTCATAGCCGATGATGGCGAACCAAAGATGGCGAGACTTGAACAAAATTTGGCGAGGGAGGGACGGAGACGGGGAGAGAGAGGAGGACCCAGAATAAAAAGGATGAAGGAATATGTATGGAGAGAGGAAAACAAAGTTGACGGTATTTTATAATCAATTTTTATTTAGTATGGTTAGATTATTCAATTTTTTAATTGATTTAATTCGGATCTGACTGTAATTTTATTAACTTGTGGTAGTATATAAGAATGAGTCCCAAAAAAAAGAGAGCCATATATATCGGATTCATGATATTTACAATGTAAATTCATCATTGCAAGCCAATGAAAATTATAGTTAAGATTCAATTATACTAATTTAAAAGTTGGATGGCTTGGTTATATTAAATAAAAATTTAGGTAAAATTAAAAATTTAAATTCTTTTGTATAATTAAATTAAACAAAAAACAATCTCCATTAAATATTAATCAAGGCACTTCTTATTTTCACTGAACAAAAAATTAAGGTATAGACCTTCCATAACCAAAATCCTGATGGAATCTTTATATAAAACTTGCTTATACAATCAATTTTTTAATAGCTATAACTTATAACAAATTAAATAATATCTGACAATTAAGAACAGATAAGAAAAATTATATCTTATATCTATGGTCATGTGTCACATCAATGATTTTAGCATGTTTATAGAATCCATTTATTATGTACTTATCTCGATGATTATTTTGCTTAGACGAACTAAAATGATCGGCATGGTACACCGACATGTTGGTGCATGCACCATATAATTTCTTAAGGAAATTGGCTCTACTTTTGCCTGTGGAAAAAGATCTTACAAAAGCCAGGCATTCAGGTTTCACCAACAAAAAAAAGAATAAAAAAGCAGCATTCAGATTTTACCCCAAAAAAAGCCAGGCATTCAGAAAGTTCAAGAACTTCTTGGATTAAATATTGAAAAAATTAAAAAGCCTTTATATAAAAAAAAAATTCTCAAGATGATGCATTGCAAAAGTTGGAGAGATCGACAAGTTTCTCGAGAAATATATAGAATCTTCGGATGATGCATGGCAAAAATTGGAGACGCTGACAAGTTCCCAGGAGCCATTGTGAAGTTCTGCTAAAAAAAATAATAATAATACTGGGAAGAAATAACTCTCATTGAATGGATTTGCTACCTGCACAGCAACGAAATAATAAATATATCCATTTTCTACCGGAGAATTTGCCAAAAAAAAGGATTTACTTCATTTTCTGTCCAGGGAAACTGGTCACCAGCTTTTTTTCCCCTTTTCGAACTGTATTGGACCATCTAATGCCCCTACCTTCAATGCATGCATGAAATTAGCTAGGAACATATTAATAATGCACGCGTAATCCAGGTCCATGCACACGTAAATATTATCATAGTTGTCGCGAGAACTGGATAAAAGGGTCCAGCAAAATCCAAATATTTCTTTTCAGAAAATATAGTGATCTCCTTTCACCCAAAAATGCAAACAAGGAAGATATTTATTGGCAAATTCTCTTCTCCTGCAAATTTGTGTTCTTAGACATAGCATTCACAACAAATGCTCTCTAAAAGCATCGCATTCTGAAACAACACTGGAACATTAACTTCAAGCTTTAGTTTGCCTCCAAAACTCCAGATAAAGAAATGTTCCTATGACAGAAATAAATTACAGCCAGACAAAGCTCAACTTTATCACACCAAGCTCAATTGCTTGCATCACAGATCATAACACAGTTGATGCTCAATAGTGGGGAGGCAAGGGGGGTGCATGGGACTTAATCTACAGTACTTATCTTTTTTTTTTTCTTCAGTGGAACAATTAATCTGCAGTAAAAACTTTGGGTTCTAATTGGTAGGCTTTGGTGAAGAACACAGGCCAGCACAAGTAGGTTGACATGAAGCTGCTAACCGTTGATGCCCCCATAAGCATGTTCATGACAACTATCTGCAACTGGATAGCTTCCAAGGGTGATGCGCCTCCCATTATAAGACCAGTCATGGCACCTGGAAGAGATATAAGACCCACCGTCTTTGCATTGTCCACAACTGGTGACAATGCAATGATCAGCGACCTCTTCACCTGCTGAAGTGTTGCTTGACGTGGTGTTGCACCAAGAGCCAGTGCTGTCTCCACCTATCAAGAAAGAACAAAGAACTCTTAGTTGCAATATGGAAGAAAGCAAAACTAACAATGCATCATGACCAGATGGCCTAAAAGTTAAAGGAGGGGAGCTAATATGAATAATAGGATATTACAAAATTATCAAGTAGATATTTTAGATGCACGATCAGAACACAAGATATCATACTATCAGAATGCCTAATGCTCTTTGATGGGACTCCTCAAATTGTATTCCAGGATATTATTAGAAGTCCAGAACCAGGAGAAAGACTAATGCACCTCATAGTTGGCGTCTTTAGAAGCCATGCACCATGGTTTGACCAACCATAGATCTTTAAATTTTATTTAGACACTAAATATAACACACAGAAAATTTTGATTTATTATAACATTATTGAAATAACATAGGGGACTTTCAATATCCGAAATCATGAAGTTGAGGCTAACCAGATTCTTTGGATTCTGAGATCTTCTCTGAGCTTTTTCATGGTCACTCCAGTCACGGTCATTGCATTACCTACCATCATGCCAGCAACAGGAATAATGTACCGTGGAGTGAAGGGAAAAACATTCAGTACAACGAGCAAGAACATGGTCACTGATGTTCCTGCCAAAATGGACACGCCAGCTATGTACTTTCCACGAGGAACATGCTTTGCACGCTGACCTGCTGTATAGCCTGCAACAGATACCTGCATCGAGATGCGTGGAAATGTATCAGCACATTCATACCAATCAAAATGGTAGTTTTGACCTCAATAGTAAACTGCTATCATCATGTCTCTGCTTATGTTATGACCTCCGCTTAAAAACAGAAAGAAAGCAGATGCAAAAGCAGTAACAGGTATAGGTACTGAATTTTAAGTCCAACATAGAACAAGCGAAGGATCTTCAGGGTTTACAGAATTTGCCATTAGGTAATATAGTTGCATCGATCTTCTTAATATAGTTGCATCAATCTTCTTAAACACTTACCAAATTGGAGATGCTAGAGTTGCCATCTTCCAAAATTATTGTTACAGTGGACTTTGTTTATGGGCCCTAATAAATTTAATCTCTTTGTGCTATAAGCTTGGGTTTTTTAGTTATGCTGAAGGCAAGTCTTGCTACTGCGTTGGCAATAATGATGAATGTGCCGTAAACTAGTTACTAATAAGCAGTTTGCTTTTCTTTGATGATGCACCTACAAAAGGATAGCAATGTCCAAGGAGTTTACAATGACTGACTTTGTTTATTTCGAGATATAATTAAAGCTAGAAGATCTCCTAAAGTCATCTAAGGCCTAGATTGACAATGACACCCCTTGTTCTAAAGATTTTTTTTTGGTCCTAATTTCTCCGAAGGAATACGGTACCAAGTTATCTACTGGCTGCAAGAGTGCATCTACTCTTAGACAAACTTATTCTGCACATATGCATGGCCACTATATGGTATTCCTTTGGAATACCATAAAATGTTCTAGCTTCATTGATATTAAAATTCTAGACTTTATGATCTATGAATGCCCTAGCCATGGTTTAACATCCTGACAGGACCGAGGGTGTCTTGGCTGTTTTGTTTTGTTCCGTTCTTATGAGAAACCATTCTTGTGAGAAAACAAGATCAGGATGAGTTCGGAACTCCAAAACCCATCCACACTAGAAAAGAAGAAGGAAGAGGAAAGAAGGAAAGAATGGAAAGATAAAACAAGGAAAACATGACAGGAAAGAAAAAAAGAAAGGAAGGGAGAAGACAAAAGAAAATTGAAGGAAAGAAAGGAAAGTAGAAGAAAAGAAAGGAATAATAAATAGAAAGAAAGAAAAAAAAAAAAAAGGAAAGAACAAGAAAAGAAAGATTGAGGATATCTATCAAAATGCATGATTAGGATTGTGGCCACGATAGGACAAGATAGTAGGATATTCTATTTCATGGAGAAACCGGGACACCTTCGTCCAACAGAACTTGGCTCTACCATCTATAATAATCTCATCACCATTGATATATCTCAGATTATCTACATATTATTATACAAACCCATAATGTAGTCAAATGTTTAACCAAAGAAGTGAGCATACAATCGATCTGACATGGTCAGAATTTGTAAGGTGCAAGCAAAAGACTGCGAGAAAAGACAGCTCCATCTATTGCATCTAAGCCTATCTCGTGCATCTAGAACAACTAGGGCTAAGCAAAAACAACTCGTCTCAGATATAGAGAAGCCGAGTATAATTAGAATCCTGATAAGTCTGTCAGCATAAATTAATTGTCAAAAGACAATTCTTTTGCATGGTTACTCTCCATCTACCAAGTTGAGCTAAACCAGGAATACTAACAATTCATTGGTAGGTTCGCATGATGTTATATGCAGGTTCTAACCCCACTTGATCCTTTTATGGATCCACCTTGTTTACAGCATAACTTGTCTTGATGGATTGAAGGCATTGTTGGGTTATGGTGGTGGGTGAGGCTATTGTTTCGTTAGTAAACTATTTTCTCTATTCAATATGTTGCATACTTGGCCTTCAAAAGTAGAACAGAGAAATGAATGAAATTTATGTTGGCCATTGCTTCCCTGATCTCAGATTCTACGGAATACCAGAATTCACTTATAATGATGTTTTCAGGCATACAAAAAAATCCTCATAATTTCAATTCCTCATAGATACTCCCTTGCCTTTCATGATGCACCCAGGGTATTTTATATTTTTTTTGACAAACAGTTATTTTATTTTCTTGCCTAACACCTGACAGGCATATCAGGAGCTAGAACATGCCTTTCTCAAGTTACAATAAGATAACCCCGTGGATGGTCATATCATTTTGATCCAGCATCATTCTGGTTGTCTATATCTCCTAGTGTCTTTTCCTATTTTAGAGCATCTATTTTAGACCCTGGATTTTAGTGGACCAAGGTGTGTATTCCTTAAATTTAGTATAAACATGCCATTTGTTGATATTGAGAATTCCTAAGGATAGCGTTTACCCATAAACTAGAGGAAAATATTACCCACCTGAGAGATGACTAAATTATTTATCCACCAGCTAGTGAAGTTAATATTTAATTTCATTTCTAAAATGTCATTTCTTGATTTCTAATACCTCCTCATTCGGTATCCAATAACTCAATTATTTACTATCTTCAAGAAAATAATAATGTAAAAGGGTATTATAGAAAATATGGATAAATTATGTAACTTACCTAGAAAAATAATAATATAAAATAACATGGGTAATAAATTTCAATGCCACTTTTTCATATATAAAAACATAGATAAATTATTTTTCTATCTAAATATTATTTGAAAAATATTTATCTAGAAAAATATAGATACCTAGTTAAATCTTTTACCTGCAAAAAAATGAGCCCTTAACTATAGGCAAGGAAAACCTTTTTTTTTTCTACTTTTGTCACTCAACCATTGAAGATATGGCATTCAAGAGAACAATTATTGTACTTTGAGGATTAAACCATTTCTAAAAGCAAATGATACAAATATTCCATATCCATTAAGTATTCATATAATTATAATTGCACCCCCCACCATCCCCACACACAAAAAAAAAAAGGTAGCTGCCTCAAAATTGAATCTTTTTCATGCCTGGCATTATAATATCTTCTACTAGTTAGCCCTATAGTTAGAGACGGATTCACAGTGGCCCACACACAAAAAAAAAAAAGGTAGCTGCCTCAAAATTGAATCTTTTTCAGCCTGGCATTATAATATCTTTACTAGTTAGCCCTATAGTTAGAGACGGATTCACAGTGGGGGGCATCATCTTTTATCTTATTTTTTTTATATATTATATATTATAAATGTTATAAAATATTTGTATTGCACCCATCAAATTACCAAAAATAACTACTACTATTATATAGATAAAATTAATTTAAAATTATCATATTAATAGCAGCACATCTTTTAAGAATATAAAAAATGATAGAATTTAAAAAAAAATAAATAACAAGACTTTTCATATTCTTGAAAAGCTTGTTAAAAAATTTTAAAGCATATATTTGAAAAGAGAGAAGAAAGATAGTAATAACTCAAAATCATCTTGAAGAGTCATTCATCTTCTCCTCAGCATTCCATCGGGTTCAAGATCATCACTATTCTAGTCCCCCATAATAGGTAAGATTCTTTTTTCAATTTAGATATAAAGCCTTTTATTTCATCGAGAATAGACTTTTTTATTTTTTTGATCTAACATTTATTTTTTATTTATATGTATGGTGATTATTTTTATAAAAAATAATTAAAAAAAAGTATCATAGGCATTTTCAGTATTCGATTAAGTTTCTGTTCAAGAATTCGTGACCCATTCTCTTATTTTTTGATAGATTTTTTTTTGATAAAATATTGATCCATCATTATGAAAAAAAATTGTATATTCTCATAAAAATAATATTCCCGTATACAATTTCTTTAAAAAAATATGCAACAATAAAGATTTTGAATTTGAAACTAAAGATCAAGTTACCATTTATAATGAAAACATCTTACACACTTTCAAAATATGAAAATTCATTGAAATAATTATAATAAAATTTATAATTAATTTTTATTATCATATATATTTTTTATAAAATTTATTTAATATTTTTTATTAATTTGCCTCGGTAAATAAATATCCTAGATCCGTCCCTGCCAAAGCTCCATATTTAAGAAACCAGTGTCCCTACTAATGGAATCCCCGGATTCATGAACTAAACTGATCTATTCCACCTCAAACAAAAAAAAACAAAAAAAAATCATGAGTTAAAAGGGAAGCAAGCATACCATGAACAAGTAGGCGAGCATGATCCACCCGGCATTCTTCTGTGTAAAGATGAATGGAGCACGAACCCGATAACAGAGAGCTGGAGAAAGGCCCTGGCGATGGCATACACATCTCCCCTCAGCCCCCAGCTTCTGAAAGAAGGACAGCGCCACCGCCATCAGAACCACCGCCGTGGCCGCGGCCGGCTTCATCATCCCGACGAGGAACTCCTTCCAGAAGGAAGGATCGGAAGGATCCATTGAAAGCAAAGGAACCGACAACGACATGGACGACAAAGTAGAATGGAATCAGGCTCCTCCTCTCGAGTCTCGAGCTGGTGTTCGTTGCGTTCTTATTTGGGCTCTCAATTAGGGACCTCGTGGCGGTACCCCGTGGCGGTGCTTGCGGGACAGTGGAGACTGGACAGGAGGGCTCATCAGGGGAAGGGGTTATCCAGGGAGGAGGAAGTGCGGGTCGGCGTTGAAACCGAATCCAGTTCCATTATAAAAAGGAGTGGAGACAACGGAGGGTACGGTATCCGGGAATACGGCATCCGAAGTAAGGACGAAGTCCCTTGGCCGTTTACGGACAAAATGGAATCTTCGCGGCAAAGCATTATTTTGTCAATAAGAATTTTTTTAAAATATATTTTGTAGACTCCGCGTTAATCGTTAATCCGTTGAATCGCTCGATAATATAAATTTTTTTTAAAAAAAATCCTCCATTCCAAGCGAGGTCACATCTGGCCGGATTTTTCTTTTGTGAATCGCCTCCGGCTTCTCCGAGGCGTCATTACTTGCCACAACCCTTCCCAACTCGTCGATAGCTAGAGTTGCTTCAGTAGTGACGACCAGGGATGGTATAATTAGTTTTTATTACATGGGTTATGCGTTGCCTGTGTGATGCGTTTTAGCACTTCCTGAGCCAAATCCATGTGTTCTTTGCTAGGGACGTGCCTTATGCCAAAAAAAAAAGAAAAAAAAGAAGAAAAAAGAAAAAAAGAAAAAATACCTGATGCAGCAGTCCAAAGAGTAGTTCTCATATAATGGTAGGATGTGCTTTGCCACACTTTCATCTCTCTTCCCATCTTCAGGCCAAATATCTCCGAGTGTGGCTAATTAGGACATGTTTAATTTTCTGGACAGAAAATTCTATGAAATCATGGATTATCGAACCAGCACAAGCAGCTAAATACGGCTGGAGTAGGCCTATTTTTATAAATATCCAAAGAGCTATTAGAATGACCAGTCCGAATCCCATAAAGAGAGAAAAAAAAAAAGAGACATATAATTCAGATAGGCCTGCTCCAATAGTCTTCTGGATTATAATAATCATAAGAAAGATGAAGTTTACTTATCTGGTTCTCTTTGCCCAATCCACGAATTTTATAGGATTTTGAATTTTATAGAATTTCAAAGGCCGTTCCTAGCAGAATCAGCTTCTATTTCCAGTCTCGGCAAGCAACTTTCCTATATGCCCATCAATTAGCCACACCATTTGGAACGGACAAAATATGTTCCAGAATAACATAGCACAATAATTACCACACAAAGGATATATTAGATAGTGTAGCATCCACCATAAGCGTATCCATAATTTGAGATTAAGCTACTCATAAGCAAAAATAATAACAAATAATAATAAGATAACTATAAGAACATCACTTGCAGTTACAGGCTCGACCACTTTATGTGATTGCTGAAGAAAGCATTTCAGTTTTGCACTACATTATCCATGTGATATTTCCTGGTTACCCATCTCTTCTCTAATATTTGTGATGCCATGAGCATAAAAAGATTATACAACAAGTAAGTACTAGTCTTCACCTTTCTTCTTGGGCTTCCTGTAAGTCTCTTCAACTTGCTTTGCCCTGTCAAGCCATGTATATGCAAGTTTCTTTATGTTAGGGATATTATAATTCTGAGCAATGTATATACCACAACCAGTTCCCAGTAAAAATGAGAAACTGTTCTTGATTATTCCCATCTCCAACTACCCTGGAGTCCATAAGAAAAGAGACAAGTATCATGTTTTGTTTTGTTTTGTTTACGATGATTCACAACCGAGAGAATCTATTACTACAAATGAAGCATAAGATATTCAAAAAATTCACAAGATCATCATCTGGTGTATTGAGCAGAAAGTAACAACAACAGTGAGAGAATATAAGAAGTAAATGGCATCGATGCAGAATTATAGGGGTTTTTACTATTCAGTGCTACTCCGTCTTGTTGTCTGACAATCTATATTAGAGATCATGTAGTACTTCATAAATCCTTAATATTTTATAATGGAAAGGCTAATGAGGCAAAGGAACAGAAAATAGCAGAAATTTTTTGTTTCCATGTCTGATAACAAATTTACATTAGCAGTTTAGCACCATTTGAAATTAAAATCCTCATGGTGGTCCCACGTTATAACTAGTGAAGTTCTTGAGAAAACAAGATGGAGGGAATGGTAACATTATATCACAAGAGTACATATTTTTCAAAATATGTTTTACATTCCAAAAGTTCTAGAGTTTGACTATGCTGTCCTGGCCAATGTTACTAGTTTTTCCCTGTTCAACCAATCATCATAGATCAGCATCTCTCAAATGAGTTTGCTTTTAATGGAAAAGGATAATAGCTAACAAATTGTCCCCTAGCTTTCCATCTTATTATATATGTCCTATTGGTTCATGTGTTCTTGAGCAGTTTGCAAGCCATAAACCACAGTAGAATAATTATAAAAAATACACAACAAAATCTCATGGTCACATTATGAAGGTAGAAATACAAAAGATGGGCGATATCATCTTTCGATGGTAATGCTATGAAGTCTACTAAACACAACATGGTTATTAGAAGGAAAATAAATCTATAATGACAGATGAAATTGCTAAGAATAAATGAGGAGAGCAGATTGTGGAATTCAAACTTCACACTAACAAAGAGAACTAATTTTGAAGGTGCAGGACAGGACTCCCCCTCATTACAAGAAGAATGAAATCAAAATAAGTAACTTAGTTATCACTACCATCCAACAAATGAATTATTAATGATCCAATTGACAAATTCAGATTCACGAAAATATGACTCGGGAAAATTCACCAGCAGCATCATAATTTGTAGAATGTAAAACTCCTAATTTGAGGTATTCACCGGTCTCTGATGAGGCTACAACTCTTTCCAATAATATATGGAAAAACCTTTGAAAAACTCGCATATACTTTTTTTCTGGATGCTGTTTACATATATTGATGCACCATACTACATGCTACCTCTGTTCTCCAATATCAATCTGTGCCATCAGCACAGCTTAAGGACACTATATGATAAAAGAAAGTACAACAGCAGGTTCATCTAAAATACTACCAATAATTCTTTCATGCTGACAAATCTTTTACAGTGATATCTAGAAGTAGTTTCCAAAACACCAAACAGGTGATTCGTGATAACAGTTCTTCTCTCAGGAAACTATATTGAAGGAAGATATTTTTTAAAAAAATTGCTATCAAATTCATCCAATTCTTGATAAAAATAAAGTATGCTGCTTTATATGTGGCATGCGGAGTGAGATACAAAGTTATGTTGTCTGGAAATGGAATGGTCATTTCATGATGATTTTACATGGACACTTGATTTTTGTTCATAACAGTGATTCTGAACATCAAGAAATAATAGAACCATTGATCATACAAACAAATTCGCAATCCCTGAAATATCACCAAAAGCCATGGAATCCACCAATGATGCATTACAAATTGTGGGGGAAAAAATCCAGAAACTTTATTCTCTTCTTCAAATTTAGAAAAATACAGCACAAGGGCTTTATAATCCTTATTGTCAGCAAACCATCTAAATCCTTTCCTTTGTGATCTATCACCTAAATTCAACAGGTCCACTAAAAAGAAAATGTGCTCAGATATCAGCCTGAATGAGCAAATTATACCTTGCAGCAAAAATATGCAAAACCCAGAGGGACCAGAAAGCAAAGATACACACCTATAGAAGCAAACTAAGACACATGACAAAAGGAAAAAAACATGTTAGGGGGAAAACACTTCAAATGAACTTAATCATGAAATCCGCCACTAATAGAAACAAAACAACTGATCTCACCCAAAACTGTCATCCTTTTTATGTATACGATAGAAGAGCATAAAAGAACCTCATATAATGAAAAATGACACTAAAACTTGCATCCAATCAGAAAATGGACCTACAAAACCTACTGAAAGCTTATTAAACTTCCTAAGTTCTTAATCGAAGTTAAATACCTGATCAATGCATCACTCAGAACTGTGAATTTTCAGCTAGATTTCATGATTAGAAAAACCACGGCCCATATTTCTTAATCTAATTATTTATATGTTATATAAACGTTTATTGAGATCATTTCACTGAAGCATCGGTGATAACCATAAAAAAGCCACCGATACTAAAGCAATTGTTCTATAGACATCAAATTAGGGATTCGTTTTTTTGTTGCGCTCCTCCTTACAAAGAATAAATGCCCATCAAAAAGAGATCCTTAAACCCTAAACACGGGTTATCCTACTTTTAGATTAACAATATCACGATGAATTAAATAACCAAAGAATGGGCAAACAAGACACCAGACTGAGATAAAGGATCGGCTCTCCAGCAGGCAAACAATCTGATCAGCAAAAAAAATCACACTTTTCTAAAGAAAAGGCAAAGATCCAAGAAGAAAAGAAGAACTGGGAGGAGAAAAGTATACCAGATGGAATCGAATCGCCTCTTTTGATGCCTGAGGAAGGGAACATAGACACGCACATGCACAGACAGGGAGAGGGACGGGGAGGACGGGAGAGGGGTAATAGGAGGAGGATAGAGGGAGGACTAGCGAGGAGGAGTAGGGGAGAGATGGAGAGGAGGGGCGGGGTAGCGCTATCAGGGTTGGTGGGTGCGCCGCTGCGGTGGAGACCGTGGCGGACTCCTCCTGTTCCTCCTCGTCCTCTTTTTGACCGCCGCTGCCGCAGTTTCGGAGGCGGATTTGGAGGAGCGTAGTGGAGGGTCGGTGCCGATCGACTCCACGAAGGTGGGCAGGCTTCCGGCGTTTCGACACCCTAAAGTCGGCAAACATGTGTTTCTTTCCGAAAGAATGCCGCATCGGTTGCCGGCTTTATCATCTGTGACCAATCGGCGTCCTCCGCCGACTTTATATCAACACCAAAGTCGGCAAACATACAGGGGTCTTATAATTTAAAATATTAAACATAACCTTACTCCCAGGAAAAAAATCCCAAAAGAGGATGGTGGATGATTAATTTCGGTTTTATCCAGCAAACTGTTATTGGTAATTTGTGGAACAGTAAAATGAAGGCATCGTGGAATGTTCTAAAAAATCTCTTTTTTTGTGTGATATGATCTGAATATGATTACCTGGAAACAATTTAAAAATAATGCTAATGCTTAATTTTCAAGAGATGACTGTCTAAATAACTGGCATATGACCATAATATGACTTTATGGTAAACATTATATCAATTCATGGCATCATGATTTGAATCATATTATTTAAATCAATGACATTATTAAATCATTCCTAGAATCATGCTCAACATGAGGACCATAACAAATCAAAACAATTGTTGATGCATGAACCTGTTTGTGCAAGCTCTTTTCATGTAATTTGTAGAAAAATTCACTACAGCCATGCCCGCTGACAATTGTCACGATCTTTTGCAGGATAGTTGCGATTACACGATCTTGATCGAAACTGCATGCACCGAAGGGGCAGGCACGGTAGACCAAGTTAGCCTGAGATTTGGCGACTCAAACTCGACGGAAATCTTGGTACGCCATCTCAGAACCGAGCACTCAAAATGGGTTGATGAGTTAGGTCCAACGGTACTCGATGATGTGCCACGAATTCCATTTCAAGAATGCTCTATTGATGCGTTCAAGGTCACTGGCAAGTGCATCCATTCACAGGTTTGCTATTTCTATCTGAAGCAAAGAGGTGATGATGATTGGAGGCCTGGTCAGGCTCAGGTGCTGGTGAGAGGTGCAGCCAAGCTGTTCTCTAACTCGTTCTACTTTCGAAGGTTCCTTCCTCGTCGAGTCTGGCATGGGATCGACGCTTGCCAATCCGAGGTTACTCCATTTGAGATTCGGCATCCAAGGAGAGTTTTTGGTAGTGAACATGAGTCGAAGCTGCCATAAGTTTGGTCACCTATTGTCCAATGCATGCCTCATGCATTATTAAGTAGAACAAGTTTCATGAATAATAATTGTTGGTTTATCGGGTTATCCAAAGCAAGCAAGAGATTATCCAATGTTAATTTTGCTACATGCCCACGATAAAGATTTAGAGTTTGGATCCAAAATTAAGGGACAACCAAATATAGGACATGGATTAGCTTTTGATGTGGGGGTAAACCCCTCACCCTAAAATTCCAAGAATTTCCGGGAATAATGAAGGCACGGGTAGTCACCGGCCGTCTCCCGGATAAATTAAGATCATGTTCGGATCTCTCTCGGCATCACCAACCCTCAATGTCGGGCTTTTCACGTTCGGATTATTTATATGCAAAGCAATTACTCAGATAAAACATCAACCAATATCTACAAAAAATGAAGGAATGTCATCATAGTTGCTCCTGGAATTTCTTGATGAAATACACCGGTTATATGTTATCTTCATGGGATGCCTCATCCAAAGTTTATTCCTGAAAAACTCTTGAGCCATGGAAAAAATAAAATTCCAAGACAGCATATTATTAGATAACCTAAGAATAAAACTAAGGAGGAACCTCGGCATTCTGCCCGTTCATATTCATTCTGGTAGAACCTCGACTTTCTGTCCAATTCATATTCACTAAGGCAAGGTCTTATCCCTTTGCCTAAATCATAATCACTCTGGCTAAGTATAGAGCATCGATCTAAATATACCATAGCTTGGTAGATCTTAGTTCTACATATTCTAGTTAAGTATGGAGTCTCGGTTTAAATATACTATAGCTTGTAGACTTTAGTTCTACATGTTCTAGCTAAGTATGGAGCCTTGGTCTAAATGTATCATAGCTTGGCAGACCTTCATTCTGCATGTTTTGGTTAAGCATGTATTCTCGGTCTGAAGAACCATCAGTTTGGTTCATCCTTAGAACCCTCAACTTGATCAACTTCAGCCTTTTTAAAAGGCTCACCTTGCCTTTAATAATTGAGCCCTGACGCCCCAACTAGAGCAATCGTTAAAAGATCCTTGGCTCTAGCCAACCCTTGACCCTCAGTATCGATAAGAGGATTAGGTCTAATCTAGGATCCTTGAGCTCAAGAAGAGAGAAATGCCTTGGTAAATACTCCTAAGCACCACAATAAAATAAATAATTGATGTTCATTTTCATGCATGACTAGAAATATATTTCATAGTTTTTCAACGAGCTCTCTTAATTAAAAGGGACGTGACACATTTCGGGCAATGATCCTCGTTACCATTAAGAAGAGCAGTTGGTAGCACGTACGAGACAAAGATTCTAATTAATGAGTGAGATATTTTGGACAAATAGAATGGCTCGTTGTCGGATTCTTCGATAAAAGCACGTAGCTTAATCCACTTCTCATCAAATCCCACCAGGGATTTCTATATTTCCAAAATACCCTCTCTATCTATCCATAAAAGGGGATTCTTTGAAAGCCTCATAGGTATGCTTGTATATATATGCCATCTTTATTACTTTTTTGAACGGAGCTCTCCTATCTTCTTTATTATTTTGCTTAAATTTCTTTTCACCGTTGCATGTTTTCTGACTTGAGTATCGGAATGTTTTCATCGAGACTCCCGGTGGGCTTTTTTGCAGGCACCATCCCAAGAGCTCCTCCTCTTGTAACTTCCAGCGTATAGGCAGGAAGCAGCATCGACAGCTTTCATGCAAAGCTAAAAACTTTCATCTGATGTCAAATTTTAATCATATTTGAAAGCAAGGTTGGTTTATGTTTCTTCCTTCCGGTGGTCTACAAGAATGGCAGTGAGATTTCTTTTTCTATGTTGAAATGGGATAATATAAGATGGCACCAGTTTCAAGACCAAGAACGTCCTGGCCAAGCTGGTTATCTATTGAGAAAAGTCTTGAAAGAGAAGAAATAAAGGGCAACAAAAGAAGAAAAGTTTCTGTGCCAAAGTAGAGACATGTGAATAGAATTCATTCCTAGCTGAAAAGATTCCATTGAAATCCAGATGGCTCCATAATTAATGGTGCATTACTCATGAAATCATCTAGAGTTATTACCCCCTGCACCAGATCTATATTGGATATATGGAGGGTTGATGTAGAGCAGTAAATTTACTATGTTGGATCAGCAGGGTTTCTTTTCTTGTCGCATGCCACCTTTAACGACAACAAAAGGGTCAAAGCCTTGTTGGACAGGCAAGAGACATGCCAAGATTTTTTCTGATTGTTATTATATTTTTTTTAGGAGAATTTAAGTACTTTGACCACTCCAGCTGGTACGAACCATGCTAGTTAAGGAGTCATCAGCTATATATATTATAATAAAGGATTTTAATTATTTATTTTTTCTTTATAAATTTTATCTCTCATAATGTTTATAGTAATTCCCCTCGCACCAAAATAAAGCCCAACAAATGACTACCGTTTATTGAATTGAATAATCGTGCTAATTAAGGGTCAGTTTATCATAAATTCATAATAAAGGAAATTAATATTTCCTGATATGAAGATTTCTTCTCATCAATATAGAGATGCTCCTCGGACCAAAATAAAGCCACAGAGATGCCCATGGATTTTGCTCGCTACACTCGCGCTAGCAGCTCTCATTGCACTTGGTGGCTTTTCCTTCCTTTTGTACCATACTGCTACATGGCCACTGATCAGCAACACAAGAATTTTGATTGTTTAATTGCAGCCACTTGTCCATTGCAAGATATAGGTAATCTACTGGCTATAAAATGGACAAGCACACTGAGATGATCACAACTTTCCTGCTTGGCAGGGGGAGCACATTACCTAATAATTAATCAGGGATAATTTTCCATGATTTATCCATGATCATTAGTTATTACATCCATGACTTGATATATAAAAGACAGGATTTGAATGTATATGTTATTTTAGAGAAAAAGAAATAACATTATACAAAAAATTAATGAAGATGCCCGCTATTTGACTCTTATATGAGTGGCATTTTTTTTATGGTGGATTTTTACCCACATCCTTCATGCCACGCTGGGTGAATATTTTTTCCCCTTTGTCTAATCTAATGGTAGAACATAAATATTTATGTGATGTACAATAAGCTCATGGTGAAAAAATAAGTATTGGCAAATGATGGTGATGGTTTTTATTGATGGCCGGGGAGATAGAAAATGCCGTCATGGACGAGTAAATATTGAAGATGTGGAAAGTATCAACATAGATGATGATGCCATTAAGAAAGAGGATAAAGACAATAAAGAGAGGTTTGGGTGATGATGAAGGTTGGGGAAGCATTTCCTAAAGAAGGTTGCTAAGACGGGGATGGCAGAAGAAGGAAGGAGACCTAAGAATTTTATACACATATATGTTTGTGGACATACGCACGCACATGACATGACATGAGAGCAGCATCTGCATGGACATCTTATAATACAACATCCATGAGATGATATTTTATATATGCATAAAAATAACTCACAAAATATTGATCTGCATCTTTTTAATTACCATATACAGGATTAATCATTATGGGTCTACCTCTAAATCACTGATAATTCTAACTAAATGAATTGCAATGTTTAATCCCTCTTGAAGGGACAAAAAATCATTCACTCTATGGTAGAAATGGTATAGAAGAAAATGCATCGATCCTAAAATATGCCTATCATAAGGGCACGTAGTATCTATGTTGAATTTTTATATATTTTTTATAACAATCTAGGATTGTCCTAAAAAAAATTAGTTAAAAATATTATTTAAATTTTTTGGTTATGTATAAATATCTAAAATTATTCGATGCATGGCTATTGTTGAACTAAATATATGCTTATGTGAATTCTCATTAGCTTTTCTATTTAAATTATAGTGTCTTCGCCAGATCCAAATCTATTTATAAATGCTATAAATCTAATCATGAACATCACTACCAATCATGTCCAATCCAAATGAGTCGTGCTATAATGTCTAGTTGTTCATGTTGGGAATTCCAGGCACCGATCTCACTTGTTGGAAGATTCGGACCAGCGCCTATACGCAACGGAAGCAACGTGGAAGAATACAGTCTAACAACTTATTTTTGGATTCAATATCATGCAACAATGGAGATATAAATGTAGAAAAAAAGAGAGATTGCTTTATTCCTTTGGAGAAAAATCTTGTTACAACCAACAAGACAATACTCGATAGCACCCCTTCTGAAACCCCAGAAACTTCTTGCTATCCCGCACGTCTTCTTTCTTGCATGCCTCATGCCCCAAGAACCCACGTACGCCATGCACGGACAATACCTCACGTGCATCCCTTCTCCAAAGCCCCATGGAATATCCCATGATACCAAGCCCTCCACGTGATATCTCTCTCACGTGCGCCTCTTCGCAGCCCATCACCGTGGCCTCCTTGAAATCCAGGAGGTCTCCCCACGGTCCCCGCCCCAAGGGGCGGCCCTCAAGCTCTCACAATCAAAGACCAGGACCATGAGAAGTCCTCATGGACTCCACACCGTGAGACCCCAAGGGGTCGGCCTCTTGGACACCACACTAAAGTTCATGCACGCCCCTTTTCTTATAGGCACATGGGGTAGCGAACTTCTTCTTGGATTGGGCGTCTAATCTTGGATTTCTTGTTGGACTGAAACTACCTCTTGAATCTTGTTAGGACTCAATTACATGGATGGTTAGGACTTGTCTTAGGCTAATAACAACTAATTAGGACACCTCATATGATTGGGATTCCTAATTGGTTACAACCAACCAATTGGCTAACCTCCTAAACAACTTAACAAACCTGGACCCAACCCCATAACCCAATTGGGTTATGTTACAATCTCTCAAAAAAACTTCCCCCTAAGTCATATGAGATATACTCAAACTTAGAGCATCCCTAAAACATCTCCAAGAATCTACTTGGGACACGCCCCCAAGCTCTAGGGATTGCCTCCAGCATCCCTGCCATGGCCTCCCAAGTTTCTCCAAGGCTTGAAAGCACCATGCAAATCCACAATCTTCACCTTGGTCACCCCAAGCCTTGGCAAACCTGATAATATCCTCCTGCACAATCTCGTTGTAACTGCATGTCCTGATAGCCTCTTGTATGGACCTCTTTGCCTCTGCCAACACCCTTCAGCTGCTGCGTGCCCTTGGAGGCCTTTGGGATAGCCGCCTCCATAGCTGAAGATCCTTGCTTGTATTCTTGCACCACGATTGTAGCATTCATTCTGCTTGGCAGCTACATCAGACTTTTTTTTGGACTTTCCTGGAAAGAACACAGCGAATCTGAACCGGCACTCACTGTAACTGGAGCTCTACCTGACACCATCTCTACAGAGCCACGCCAATCTCTGTACACTCTGCTCCACCTGGCTAAGTGCACCCCTGCACTCGTGCTAGGACCTGGCCAGTATCCTTGCACCTCCTGCTCTGAACTCGTGTCGAATCCTGCTCCACCCGTGAAGCCACCTCTCACTGGTGCTCCACCTGAAACTGAAGTCCCATTGATGCCACAGAAAGAAATCCCAAGGCCAGCCACTCAATGTTGCCCTGCTGAGCCTATCGTTGCACCTCGAACACTGTTGCTGCCTGCTCCTCAGACCCTCCGCATCACATGGACCCCTCCGAGACCGTTTCGGATATATTGCATCCCGCAGGCTTTTCCGAAACCAAGAGCTCATCCCAACTTTTTTACTAACCTAGCGACTGAACCCAGTAACCATCTCCACCTAGCTGCTCCATCATGTCCCAGCCTATCTCCCGGCTGCATGATGTGCCTAGCACTCCCTAAGACCTATCTCTGGTCTCCTTGAGCTGCCATCTCCATCAACTCCAGTCTTCGTCCCTAGGCCAATGCTGCCATACCGGGACACTCCCGACTGCCCGATATCCCTAGCGCTTCCTGAGACTGTCTCCTGTCTTCCTGAGTTGCCCCTGGCATCGTCTCTGCTGATGTACTCCGGTGAACTTTAGAAATCCAGGCTTTTCTTTCTCAATCCACGCGGGATACCATATCCACGTACAACTCCACCTGCCTTTATGCACTCCTTGAATCCTCCTCTTCCACCTTCAAACCAGTGACTCTAAAACCGCTCCCCTTCCGCTCGAACAATGGCTCGAACCAAGCTCCGATACCAGTTGTTGGAAATTCCAAGCACTGATCCCACTTGTTGGGAGATCCGGACCAGTGCCTATATGCAACGGATGCAGCGGAAGCAACGTAGAAAGATACAGTCCAACAACCTGTTCTTGGATTTAATATCATGCAACAATGAAGATATAAATATAGAAAAAAAGAGAGATTGCTTTATTCCTTTGGAGAAGAACCTTGTTATAACAAACAAGACAACACTCAAAGCATCCATTCTGAAATCCCAGAAGCTTCTCGCTATCCCGCACTCTTCTCTCTTGCAGGCCTCACGCCCCAAGAACCCACGTACACCACGCACGGACAATACCTCACGTGCATCCCTTCTCCAAAGCCCCGTGGAACATCCCATGGCACCAAGCCCTCCACGTGATATCTCTCTCATGTGCGCCTTTCTGCAGCCCATCATCGTGGCCTCCTTGAAATCCAAGAGGTCTCCCCACGATCCTCGTTCCAAGGGGCGGCCCTCAAGCTCTCACGATCCAAGACCAGGACCATGAGAAGTCTTCATGGACTCCACACCGTGAGACCCCAAAGGGGTCGGCCTCTTGGACACCACACTAAAGTTCACGCACGCCCTTCTTCTTATAGGCACATGGGGCGGCGAACTTCTTCTTGGATTGGGCGTTTGATCTTGGATTTCTTGTTGGACTGCAACTACCTCTTGAATCTTGTTAGGACTCAATCACATGGACGGTTAGGCTTTCTTAGGCCAATAACAAACTGATTAGAACACCTCACATGGTTGGGATTCCTAATTGGTTACAACCAACCAACTAACCAACTAACTGGCTAACCTCTTAACCAACTTAACAAACCTGGATCCAACCCGATAACCCAATTGGGTTATGTTACAATCTCTCAAAAAATCTCTCCCCTAAGTTACATGAGATAATACTCAAATTTAGAGCATCCTGTAACACCTCCAAGAATCTGCTTAAGACGCCCCCAAATTCCAGGATTGCCTCCAGCATCCCTGCCATGACCTTTCAAGTCTCTTCAAGACTTGAAAGTACCATGCAAAATCTTACAGTTCAAATAAAACATGAACCGGATTTGCTTTGTAATATTCCAGTACATCAACAAAAAAGTTTGCTGAAATGTATTATTTAGATTACTTCTAGATAAAAAATCAATATATATATATATATATATATATATATATGTGATCGTATGGGCCATCATATTTTAAGAATATATATTTAAAAAAATTCATTACTACGATAAATTTAAGTATATACGATTTTAAATGGAAGGAGAAAAAAAAAAAAAAGGAGAAACATGATTTCAAATAAACATACGATTTATGAAATTTAATAGCGAGTAAGCAGCCGAGGATCGATCAAGAGGTAAAAGATAAAACTCATTTTTTTTGTTTTGAGGCTTTTTGCCTTCATAAGCTCGGTGAGAAACGCGCGTAATTTTCTAACGCTATTATCATCGGAGCTTGGCCTGCCGACCGCCTTTTTTCCTCCAACTTTTTCTACATACCTTTTGTTCGCTAGCAGAAAAATTAAAGCTGCCATTACGAAATCCCAAACAGAAAATGGCAGCCCATAACCCCAACTCCCAAGACCCCGTCTTGTCTACTACACAACTTAGCCTCAGATCCTACCTCTCCCTCCCTCTCTCTCTCTCTCTCTCTCTCTCTCTCTCTCCCTTCCTCTCGATGTACTCTCTCTCCTCTCTTCTCCTTGCGTCCAGATAGAGAGAGAAAGAGAGAGTCGGTGTCTGATTGACTGGTCTTTAATCCATTAAAGGCTGATATTAACAAGTCTTCCAAGTACTGATGTAGGGCTTGGCAGCTTTTAGAAACAAGAGACAGAGATGAGAGCAGAAAATCCAAATCAAAAGAAAAGGAGCGGAAAGAAACAACCAATAGTGCCATGGACTCTAATTTGGAAACAAATTAAACGAAAGGAAAACAGTGCATGCAGATTGACGTACTGAGTTACACAAGTAGCTTCTCTACCACTAGACCATACAACAGTCTTAGCATCACCAACAGAAGAGAAGAAGCAATAGGAAAAGATCCAGAGATACATATAATAGATAGGCCGATGTATGTATAGATGGATAGGCATCTAGCCTGTTGGAGAGGCCGGCCAGCCATCAGCTACGGAGACAAGTTGGTGGACGTAGAGCATGAGGAGGACTTGCTGGTGCTGCCCTCATCCTTGAGCCCAGTGCTCTTGGTGGGGAAGAGGTCCAGAGTCTTGAGAGGCCGGCAACACGGTGGAACGGCTGAGTCCCCCTCCATCTTCACCATCCATCCATACCCGTGCTCCATGTTATTTGCCCTCGCTTGTGTTTCTTCTCGTCCACCGGTCTCCAGTTTGCAGAGTAAATTTAGTCCTTTGTTTGCCACTTGAGAGCCTCCTCCCTACACCACAACACCAACATGAATAGTGACTAGCTAATTTATGTTAGAAAAAGATAGCATAGATTCTATCTAGGTTTGCTTCTCTGAAGTGATTTGGGCTGCTCCCACCATTAATAATACTATAATAGTATTGATGTTCTACCTTCATTAACATGCATAGAATGGTCAAGTTAATTATGCTTGTACTCCTGGCATCCATCTTGGTTATCAACTAATATTAGTTGGACATATATAAATGTTGGATAGATGAAGTATCTGATAGTACTGATCGAGCTCCACATTAACTATTGAAGGTCTGTCCATGGGACAGGATCGACATGTTAGATATGAATGATAATTAGCACATATACTTCATCAAAAATAATTAGCACATATATTCTTTACATCATTTTGTCAAAAAGAACTGTAAAAGCCAAGTTCACCATCTCTTCTTGTCAATATGAGAAAGTTTGCTGGGCATGAAGTAGCGCGCTACATTAACTGCAGTGAATAACAAACAGATGGAATGCACATATAGTGAGCGAAACCCACAAAATATATGAAGCCTTCCACCCAAGCAAAGGTGACAAAAGGTCTGCGAGGTAGATAAGGTGACGCTAGACGGCTTTCTCAGAAAGAAAAGGGTAATGCTTGACACGAATCACAATTAGCACAACCATCAGCCTGTCTTGTCAAACGGAACTCCACAAACTAACTTGGCTTCTACTTCTTAGATCTTGCTAAAAGTAGCCAGTCATGAAGTAAGAGTACTATATTCTAGTATCTATATAAAGACAACCCAAGAGTCCAACAGAAATAACCGCATTGAAATGATACAATGGGCCAACTCACAAAAGATATATATAAACCATAACCATATCCAAGAAGTCGTATGTAAACTAACAATAATTAACTACAGAAAGATATATATGAACAAGCCTGCTTATAGTAGCCAGTGGTAGTGTTAGTATTAGAATCATGCAGCTGATTAAGAGTACGAAAGATGTACCTACCGAGAAACAATGACAGAGAGCTGGGGAGGAGGAGGAGGAAGAGGTGACGGGGACCTGGTGGAGGAAGTGAGGTAGGGTCTGGTGGTGGAATGGAAGAGGAAGAGGAAGTGTTGGAGGATGGAAGGTTTCCTCTATGCGGTGGAGAGAATGTGGGTGGGAACAGGGGTAGAGAAGGTGGTGGTGCCTGCTGAGTCTCCTCCGGAGCTTCTGCCGGTCCCTGGCCTTGTGGTTCTGGAACCAGTAGAACACATTCTTTCCCTCAATCCTCCCGTAGAAGGAGAGGTGAGCCGTTATCTGCTGTATCTGAGGAGCACTGGGAGTCCGCACTCCACTCCTATACATCTCTTCCAGTATCATCAGCTGCTCTGGTGTTGGGCACCACCTTGTTGAAGGAGCCTGAGGCATCTTTCGCTCTCTCTATCTCTCTTGCTTTTCTCCTAGCCTTGTCTCTTTCTGGATGTCCCACTAGCTTTTTGGATGCATACGAGGGAGGAAGGGAAATGGAAAGAGGGGGGGGGGGAGAGAGAGAGAGAGAGAGAGAGAGAGAGAGAAGGGGACAAGAGACTAAAGGGATGTGTGGAGACAGGGGGAGGAGCAAAGTGGGTGGTGTTTAAAAAGTTGGGGATGAGAAGGGGTGCAAGTACTGTCATGCTGATGTTTGTTCTGAGAAGAGCATTGAATTGGGGTGTCGATGGTTTTGCGACTTTGTTTTTACTCTTTTTAACTTTTCCTTCTTTTTGCGTTCGCAACTGGTTAGATATATATATATATATATATAGAGAGAGAGAGAGAGAGAGAGAGAGAGAGAGAGGGAGAGGGAGAGAGATAAAGGAGAGAAGAAGGAATTCTGGAGATATCACATCTGTTCTGTGGAGTGTTTGGTTGGTAGGAGTGTCATTGAAGAGGGGGAATGACAGGCAGCTTGTCACACGCCTTCCTGTCTACCATTTCAGTTGGGAAGTAAATTATAAGGTGATGATGCACGCATCATTCAGCCAAAGTCCAACCCAGCCAGCGCCCCCTTAGATTCACTCCCTCTCACAATAAAAATGTTGCTTGAAATTCATATTAATTTAAATTACAATGAGAGTTCGAATTATATGTTCATGGTTAATTTATTTTACAAGATAGATTATTGGATGATATTCCATGTAAGTCTCAAAATATTTTAAATTTTAAATTATTTATTCACATAATTTTTAAAATAATTATTATGTAATTCAATGATAAGTATGCGAAAAAAAAAAATTATTCGTTCGAACAAAATATACAATTTATAACAATGAAGTTTTTTACTTGATTAATATCAAAATATTATCCTTAACTATGATTATGATAGCAATACCAAACTCAACTTGTCAAATAAATTAATCTATATATATAATAAAATCTGTACCATTGAAGAATAATAAAAATGTTTTTGATGTTAGCAGAACTTTTCAATTGCTTGTTCTCATCAAATATCATAAATTTTAATTTTTTTTAATTTATTATTGATAATTATTAATATACTCTTGTTCCGATGATAAATTAGTTTGTTCCTAAAATATACATGCATGGTGTCCCTCGGAAGCAAGCTATTTGTGTCAGCCATTGGCACTCCAGCTAGTGAAAATTTTTAAAAAAATTGTTATAGTAAATTTATTGAAATCAAAGATTCCATTCCAGTGACAGGATATATTGATATTTCTGTTGATGTACCAGAACACTATTAAACTAGTTAAATAATGAGAATTATGATGCAGGTGATTTTTTATTTCATGATTTTTATATACAACTCTAAATCTCCAAATTTGAGGACGTAGGTGTAATTTGACCTACGCCCTCGTCCATTGGGACCCAGGAATGAATGGACTCTCTTCCCGAGAACAAAAGCAATCATAAAGCATAATAATTTTGACATTCACATGGCATGCTCACATTCTCTCTTTTTTTTAAAAAAAAAAAAAAAATCATAAAATTAGATTATTAATTGACTTGAAAATTGAAATCATGCACACAATATCTGTTTGTCAATTATTCGACGAGGACACCAAGTAAATTGCACTACAGTGACCTCTATTAACTAATTATAGCCACAATGACTGTTCTTTTCAAGGCAAAGTTACATTTTGACTAATGCAGCAGAACTACAGCAGCTATATATATGTCAGTCCTCAGGAAGGCAGGAACGTGTTGTAAGATAACAATGCTACTATCTTTACGAGGCTGGTAAAAGTTCAAATTTATCATTCCACACCACCTTGACCGCCAATAATATGCAATTTATGTGGTAAAAAAAAGGATGGGCCATCCAATATTCATCATTCTATATTTTAAAATCTTCTTAACTAGGAGCCAACTCCATTAAAGCCAATGTAAGTAGATTGCTTAGTAGCTTTCCTAGCCCCTAATACCTCCTTGAGAATTATGTTCTACATTGTAAGCACTACTACATGATCGTATTGCGGTCGATCACAATCATTTATTCTTATGATCTAATTTATCAAATACTTATCTCGATGCATTGCTAGAGGAACAAGCAGCTGTGATTAACATGCTATGGTGACATATATAATGTATCCTCCATCCTCTTGATATTGCATTGAGAGCACATGTCATCACTGTTGGACCTCTCTCTGGTCCATGCCTATAGGCCACTAGTTCCTATAACATGGATAGATACATGTCAAATGGCCTAGGACCGTTGACCTCCCTTGTGAGAAGAATTAATGGTGCCAAAGCTTAGGGCTAAGCTACAGTTGGATCCTTGAATGGTTGGAATAAATATAAAAGAGGTCGGGCACCTTTGCCATTTGGATATAGTGCCTTAAGCATAGATATCCGAGAGGTACGTACCATGCATGCATGCGCCAAATCTCCAACATAGACATCCGAGCTTGATGCCTATGGAGCTTTTGTCATGCATCAAATTCGCAAGCAAGGGGAAGAGGAGATATATATATATATATAGATATTCATAGGGTGCAAACTCCCAAAATGAACAGAAGAAGAGTGAAGACTAGCCTAGTGGAATCTAACATAAACTAGGTAAGGGTTAGGGTTTGAAGCCTAGAACTCGAAGGTGGCTGGCCAGTGATGTGTGAATCTAAACGTCTAGTCACGTATCATGCCAGTATAGGCTAGGTGGAAAAAGGACAGGTTTGTCCTCTCCTGGGATGTCACGTTAACTAGGCCTCTTGGATATCTTTCTTTTTGAGAAAGGGTTCGGTTAGTGCATTTTTTTTTTTTTGGGCTAACACTTGGTGCATATTTTTCAGCTGGTCTTTGATAAAAAAGGCAGTTCACAAATCGGTCCCTCTTCCCAATGGACCTTTGCGTCCTTAACAGCTAGCTGCTAGCCATTGCCTTGTCTTCATTGCTTGGTGCACCGAAAGAACAACCCAGATTGGAGACTTCTAAGTGGAGATTTTGGTTCAGAAGGTACTTGTTTTTGTTACAAACTGAGATAAAATGACGTATGCATGTGTGATTTGATAGAGCATTGTAGAAAAGTTGACCAAATGTGTGAAGAGAATCGAAGCATAAAAGTATTTACTATTATTATTATTAAATAATTGGTGGACTAGCAAGGGTATCTGGGAAAGGAAAGAAGCTTGATGTAAGGTACGGATTTGGAGACTGCTGCTGAGAATGTCGTGCATTGTTTTTTTTTTTTTAACTATTAGGCTATTTCTTGTTGACGATTTTGTGAAATGACTCATGGACAGTGAGGTTAGAATCATGTTTTTTTTTTTTTTTTTTAAAATAAAAAAAAAATTAGATTCTGGACGTGGCCATCCCTAAACGGTTTTTTAATTTTAGTCAGAAAATATTCGATACATGGTGCATATTAATTTTTCTGCAGCTATTTTCCATCTGAAGGTGAGCACATCAACCTGACTATCACTGATGTCAGTCGAATAAACAGAATTTATTATATATATCCCTAACTTCCTGAACAACATAAAGAATCATATTTTTTACGTTGTCATTATTGCTTACTAGAAGTTTATTCAGTGGACACTGACACCCAAATATAAGGATGTCTTCAAACACGATCAATCTCCTAGTTTGGCTTACACCAGAAGGAAAGGAATCTGCACGTAGTGTGTATAAACACTACCTGCAATCTTTTCATGCACAAATACCGGCCATATACGGGAGGCAAGCCAGCCCTCTTATTGCCCAACTCTTGAAATTAGCATCCTCTATAAATTGTGCATGACCACCTACGTACGCCCCATGCAAGAAGGAGAATTAATTATTGCATGCATCGGGCCTTATCGGACCGGGACAAATCGCGAAGCATATGTACGGTCGATGATGCACAATGGGATCGAAATCGGTGAAATACAAGGAGCAACATGGCATGTTATATATCCACTATAAGATTTTGCACGGTCTATTTGGACCTGGTACATGCATGTAATTAATAATTAGTCTGTATGAACACCGTGTAATTAAGCATGCATGTATGATTAACTATACAATTACTTTTTTATCTACATGCTTCAAAGAAAGCTTGCGGGTATTCAAAGCATTCTACATCTTCAGATAAGGCAAAAGGAGGGCTGATTTTGTAGCATTAGTGACAATTCAAGCAAATATTTGTTGGAAGTAATGAGATACAATTAGACCTATGCTTAATTATCAATTAGTATAGATGCTTATGTTTGATTTTGTGAGGACTAGCTCCCCACCCCCCACTAAAAAAAAAAAGAAAACAAGTAAACATGCGAATATAGCAATTAGGGAGAAACAAAACAAAAGGGAAAGAGGAAAAGAATTAATGTATCTACAAATATTTTTTGGATTCCAATGGCACTACATTCTCTTCAAGCAACAAATTTTCACCATCCATTATTTATAGGAGTCTACAAACTTGAAGGACCTTACTTAATTTAATTACCTTTCAAACGAAACAATTTTCATAGGATTTTTTTCCCTGGTTTTTACAGATATAATATATTTCAATGGACCAAAAGAGATAAACAGAAGGATGTGAAGTTAGTTAGCAATAATTGCATCTCTTTACCTCTCCTTCAATTTGCCCGTTTATGACTTAATTATGTCATTTATGATGAATTTCCTTTTCAGGCTTGTCACTCTTCGTTGCACCCCTTCTATATATCTTTCTCTGTTCGTGCACATAGTACAGGAGTTATTAGTAATCGGCAGGTATTTATTGTGTGCGAAGCTTTACTTTTTCGTTTTTCTTTCGATCGTTCTCTCTTTCTTTTGATAGTCGAGAAAGCTTTTACTCTGTAAAGGCTTTCCGGGTGACTTCTTTAGATGTAGATTTTTTGAAACATAAATCTTACGACTCATAATAACTAATACTTAATTTTGCTTTGTTCTCCAATGGCGTGGTTACAGCAGTGATCCGACCCACCCACACGAGTTACATTTGTACTGTTGCGCGAGTATAGGTAGATAGGACAAAAATAGAATTAATGTAGCCTACTTGGAATACTATTTCTTTGCTATGTTAAGCTAATAATATTAAGGAAAGGAAAGATTATTGGTTGGATTAGGTGCACCAGCTTAGCCGTGGATCCATCCAATTATGAACCGAAACGCATGGATATGGCCAAAAAAAAAATAGAAGGGAAAATGGATTGATGGATTTTGTATATATTGGTTCCTAGTTAGATTGATCCACCAGTTTGGCAATGGACTTGGTCTAACTAAAAATCTCACGATGAAAAGAGACTATGTTTGACCTAGGTACTGGTCCTATTATCCAGGGTAAGTTGTTGTGTATGCAAATTAATTATGATGACATTTCTCTTGAGCTAGCTAATTAAAACATCGTGTTATGTCTTTGAGATCATTTTTTCAACACCAAGATGCATGCATGCAGTTCACTTTAAACTACGTGCCACTTCCATCAACCAAATTAGCTATTGCCAATGCACATCTTGAGTTGATCGTCAAGCTGAAATCTTAAAGTCCTTGGGTTAGTGGAGTCAACAAGCATCCACCAAACCCTTGGATTAGTGTAGTGGATTGCGACTGATACAAGATATGTCATCCATCTATTTAGTTTTGCAAAACTATCGCACCTCACTTTTTTTGGTTTTTGCATCTAGAGGTCTGGAACATCGTGGAAAAGGGTTGATAATTAAGCCCATGATGACTTGCAACTAGTTAATATACGACCAGCGTTAGTCAAATTTAGTAGCCAGAATGATGGCATATGCTGCTAATGCCCAGGTGAATCATCATTGTCAGCATAATGTGACGTGTCCCCAAATACATGCTTTTCGGTGAAAAAAGTGTACCCTGGACAAAAAAATGGATCCATATCTATCTCACCATCTACAAAACTAGTGGTTTGGTAGTGCTACTACTGTTCGTTGGCTTAACGACAAGTGCGACAAATGTCAAAGTTCGAATCTCACTAAATAAGTCGTACATTCTTTATGGAATCATTCTTCGCTGCCCCTCCAGTATTAGACTAGTTTAACATGATTTTGGTTCCCGGTTACCCAAACCTGATTCCATCTTAATCGAGATCCCTCAAGCAATAATTTTTGGGCTATGAAACTTTACGGCAGTTGCATGTAAATATGTTCAGAGAGAAGAACAGTTAACACGTAAATATAAAAATTTTACTTGCCCAGGGATTTGCATGGGAGATACTTATCTTTCATCATACGCCAGGGAGACAAACACGGCGCTTTGCTCCGCATGCATGAAGCACTACTCCATTACAGAGCAGCTAGAGCTCAGGGAAATATCGTTGAGAGATCCTGCCCTATCTCTCCTGCTTCGAGGAAGCCTATACCATTAGCATCAGGGAAAGCTACAGTACGGATGGATCCCCTGATGTGACCTGTCTCCCATCATCTCTTAAATCATCTCATTCCCCTCTGCCACACGCCACCCTCTTGTTTTTTTTTTTTTTTTTCTCTCTCTCTCAATCCTATCCACCTACCGTCTCCTGGTATATCTCATTCTTGCTCTTGTTGCCACGTCTCTTTTTATGTTGTCTTTACCGATAACATTCCAAGCGATCCTCTTCTCTCTCTCTCTCTCTCTCTCTCTCTCTCTCTCTCTCTCTCTCTCTCTCTCTCTCTTTTGTATTAAAAAAACTCTCCAATATCAAAATTAATAGATGCCCCTAGATACTACTAAAATGAAAAGAAACAAGCGAATAAAAAAGTGAAATATAATGAACCAAAGGAATCAAAGCAGACGACAACAGTGGGAGAACACCACCTCAATCCAAAATCTTCGTAGCTGCATGATTTTGCGAAGAACTGGATTTTCTTTTTTTTTTAAAAAAAAAAAAAAAAATCTCAAACGTGACAGGACGACCATTTTCTGAGTTACTGATATTATAATATGATACAGGGATAAAGAATGGGCTGCCTTACCTTATGATGACGGTTCCACAGTCCTGCGTTGACCTGGTTGCATTGGTGTTGGGTGGCCCTCCGATCGCCGGTCCCATGGAATGCAGCTTTGGCCGAGGACAACCAAGCTGGTCGTCGTCATGAGCCCATGTGTTACAGGAGACGAACTAAATACATGCTTCCACGTAGCGAAGCTTCTCGTTCGCCATAAAACCACGCGTGCATACCAATGAGCATAGCGGGAGGGAAACAAAGCCAACGTTTTCCACTGCCATGCGCATCGCGATATGCTACATTAGCGGGAGGGAAACAAAGCCAACGTTTTCACTGCCATGCGCATCGCGATATCTACATCTTATCCATGGTCAACAGTAACAGTCGCAAGGAATTCCATTGATGGGGAAGCAGCTGGAAATTGTGTATACGGGACTGTTCATCCTGTTGATCTTTTCTGCGGGTTAATGGTGGTATATGTACACTTAACTAGTAGAGAATCCAATAGTCTTTGAGGACAAAGACTTATCGTAGATCTGCATTTATACGTGGGTGTCAGATTTGGCCTCCGTATTGATGCTTTGGCTGCCATTGCTCTGTCGATCAAACCACCACATGATTTTTTTACAAAAAAAATCGCATGAAATTATGGATTGCGAGATTTTAGAAAGATAATATGATTTAGAGATCTCATGATATTTGTTAGAGTGATTCTCTGTATCAGCCTTTTTGTACGAAATCTGTATATTAATATATACAATTCTTAAAAAGTACTGAATATAATAGAATGGACGTACAAGTTCCTCTCTCTCTCTCTCTCTCTATATATATATATATATATATATCTTTTATTTTCTTTCCTTTTGCAAATTTTTTAACATGCTGTCAAAGTCATTGATTCATCTAATATAATTGTACCAGTATGCAAGGTACTCATGAAGCAGTTGACTTGAGAGAAACCTTATTCGTACCTCGTTGTGCATTGTTCACGAGGAGCTGATGATTTGTGACATCACCTGAACAATGAGCAACTAGTTAATTTTATCAAAATTTTGTACTTTATAAGCTGAATTAATCTTTCACTTGCAGCATGATGAGGTTTTTGCTCATATGTATAGCACTTAGTATAATGAGAGATTCATATAGGATAATAAACTCATATTGTGTGGATCTTGTCAAATGTAGAAAAATTTCTTTCCCCTTTCAAATCCCCTGGTATTCTCGGTCGGCGAAGCCTCACATCCCAGTACTGATACTAAACTGCTTGAAAAGTAGCTATGTGATTATTAAATAGGAACGTTTCTCATTTGGGCTATCGTCTCGTCCTCTCTGAAGGAGTACTTTTTTATATTAGTGAGTTAGGGGATCTAATCCTAACACTCTTTAGTTCAAGGTTTTTCCTATTAATCGAAAGTTTGGATTCCGATTTGGTGGGTTATCCACTGGAACTCAAATGCTTTGAAATGCTACTCTCTTCAAGGATATCTGCGAGACAATAGGTGATATATTGTTTTGATATGGGCATGGGCACTGTTATTCAAGCAAATGCATCAAATTTATGCATTAATTTACAAGAAAAACAGGTTCATCAGGCTTCATCCTACCATTTATATGGTAGATAGATTGTACTTGTACCAGCTTTAAATGCATAATTGATTGGCTAGTACAATATATATTGCAATGGGCTTTCCCCATTTCCTTTTTATTGGCTTGGATAGTGGATACATAAGTTGGGTTGGCTTACCCAAAAAAAGTTCATAAGCTGGCTTTTTCTGGTTTGAAGAATGCGACGGTTTTTGTGTTAGTATTTTCTACCAATCAAATGTATAATGTCCAAAAAATCAATAATGTCTAATATTGGATGGGCCATCTAATAATGTCTGATATAGGTGGAAGATATGGTATAGAACTTGTTAAGTTTGCTAAGAAAATAAATAAAAAAAAATAAAAGGTCTTTTTTTTTTTTTTTTTGGTAAACAAAAGAGGGGAGAAGTTAGATCCCGGGCGTGGCCACCTCCAGACGGGTCCCCCAAACCCAGCTAGGGAATGTTCGATACACCGTCAATTTGACTATCACTGGGCATTATTAATTTTTCCAGAGCCGTTCCCTACCCGATGGGAGAACATCAATCTGACTATCACTAGCGCATATTAATTTTTCCACAGCCGTTCCCTATCGAAGGAGTACGTCAATTGATATCACTAGCGCTAGCCGATGTGAACGGTACATATTATTAATATATTCCTAACTTTTTACTACCACTAACAGGGACTCCAGGATATTTTATTAATTTTTTTTTTTTTTACTTCCGGACTATTTTTCTATTTTTATTTTACTCCCGGACTTTTCAGTCAAAATATGTCCAAACCAGAACTGAATCTCTATCATCTAATTATGAGATAAGTCTCACAACCAAACTATGCCACATGTGTGGCATAGAAAAGGCCTTTGATCCTACAATTCTCAAATCATAGGATATTGCAATGGACCTATTTGAATTAATTTAATGAATGTCCTGGTCCTTCCAATCACTTATATTATTCTTCGTTAAACAAAATGTAACATGGAGTTCGAATTTAAGCTCCAAATCTACTTGATGTTGATAATGGAGTTTTTTTTTTTTTTTTGCTATATTTTAATATAAAACAAAAATATCTCTATAAATACAAGTACAACTCGTGATCATAGCCGTCCATAGAACCGCGTGATTTGTGGTATCATAAAGATGCATCTCGTTGTCTCCCTCGAATATGTTAACGGGCACTTATCAAAAAGCAATATGTTACACATCCGAACATTCTATTGGACGGCAAGATTAACCTCCTCTGACCGGCGCCTGCCCCCGCCGGAGCGCAGGTGATCGAAAATCCCCAAGATTTCGGCCCCCTCCGCCGCTTCACCCTTCCCTATTTTCTTCCCTTCGTCTTCCATGGACGCCACCCCGGCCACCAAAAGACAAGATCCTAACCTACCGGCGACTGGACCGTCGTCTCCCGTCGCCGCCGCGGCCAAAAAGCGGCAGAAGGACCCTCTCCGCGACCCCACTCGCCCCAAATCACCTTAGCCTAACTCAAACGGTCCATCGCCATGGACTCCGATCGATTCCATCATCGACCCGCAAGGAATCCAACTCCTCCAAAGGATGCAATCCGCCGTCCGTCGACTCGAGGGCTCCCGATTCTACCAACGATTTTCTCCCGCTTGCGGGACGCCCAGATCCAAAACGGCCTCGCTAGGTTTTTGAGCTCTGGAAGCGAGTTTCGGATGGTGGTGTACGGCATCGGGAGCATCGAGTCCTACGACCCCCGCGCCTCCAGCTGGGTCTTGCTGTCCTACTCCGGCGGGCTCGCGGCCGGCCGTGGCGTCGGTAGAGGTGTTCGATCCGGTCCTGTCGGCTACCGAGTGCGCGGTGGTGAGGGCGCTGGGTTGCGCCGTGGTACCGGTGGACGAGCAGGGGCGAAGGGAGGCCAGGGTGCCGACGCTGTTCTACATGCCCCACTGCGAGGCGGCGCTGTATGATGCTCTGCTGGAGGCGAATTGGAGGCCTTCGATGTTGAACCGGATGGTGGTGCTGGGGAACAGCTTCTCTGCGTATGAAAAGTACATGGAGGAGGTGGCCTGGAGTAATGGCAGCGTGGCGTTGGAGGTGGCGTCAAAGCACATTCTTGGGGTGAGGATGTACGTGAGGGAAGTGGAGATGGAGGAGAAGGGGGAGGTGGAGGTGTCGGGGGAGGTGAAGGAGGAGGAAGAAGATGGGTTTTTAAGGCTTTTCATGATACAAGCTGGCACTTTTTTGAATTGGATGAAGATGTCCCAATGAATCTTTAAAGAAATGAATTCATGGCGAGCTTTTTCTCGTGGATCTTTACAATTTTGCCGGTGGCCTCTCAAGGTAAGAAAATTTGATCTTTACTGAGTTATTTATCTCGTTGTAGCGTAATTTTCCAAATCTTCCATGGGCATCTTTCATATCGTGATGTTTCACAGTTTCACTGAAGATTATTAGTACTATTCCATGCGCGCTGCTTGGTTTTGGTGTGTCCAAAAGTTCACAATTCACATCAGTTTGTTGAATTCTCTGACCAGGATCTTCTTGAGCTAGTCACTGTCTTGTGTACAAGGTCAACTTAATCGCAGTCCAGCCAGGATGCTGTTAACTGAGCTTGTAGAGCGGATTAGATACCTCTATCTCAAATGTTAAAGTAAGACCTATTGATTAGTAAATTTAGTATAACTGGTACAAAACTCCTTTATTTAGTGAGAAATCTAAAGAAAGTCTGCAAATTGTCAAACTCTCATGCTTAAAAGGAATAAATATCAGAGTATCCGGGAAGCAGATCAATGAAATATCAAACTTCAACATTCAGAAGTATTATTGATAGTTTATGGACTGTTGTTGGACGGACTGTTATTATTAGTATAAGTTTTTTAACTGTGATATATTTTTATTAACTCTGGCAGATCAAAATTCAAACACCTTGGGAAGATGAAACTCTGATTATTCATTTCCTCTCAAATTTGGTTCAACAATATACTGTATGTTTACAAAATAGAAAAACATCTCTTTCTTTTTCCAGTGTAACTTAGCCTTGTAATTTTATATGTTGTCTGAATTCATGCAAATTGAACTGAACTTAAACTAAACCATGTACATGCTTAGAGTTGTTTGCTTGTTGTTTAAAGCTTGAACTCGAACAGGCCTAACGTGGAAGCTCAAAAGATTCAACCTTTTGCATTCTAGGGTCAATAACTGACAAAATGATTCAAGTTTGAGGTCAATCTACTTTTGACCTTGAGCTCAATCTGAATGAGAACACATAATCAGTGAATCGAGGCAAGGAAAGGAAAAGCTAGATATCATTGTTAATTTGTCTGGAAAAGTTTGATCAGATCTCTTCTTGGTCGTCTGGGCTGGATATGTCTGGCTTGTCTGATGGTATTTTCAAGTCATGGGAGTGGTCCGTGTAGTGCAAGCACCCATGCTTGATTTACAGAAATTGCAAGACAGAAATATCAAGTATTAAGATCTGATGCAATTCGATGATTGATGTAAATGAGTTGATTAGAAGCAAGCTGCCATGGTTGGAGCAATTTTACTAAGCTAGAGGTACCATCTGTTTACTTTGTACATTCAAATGCTACACTGATACCTTCAAATTTCAATGCTGGTTCAGCGATAATACACTCAGGACTTTCCACATCACTGCTTGATAAGGTACTAACGGGAAAACTATAAATATCATGTTCAGACTGGTAAGGATAATGTAGATATCAAATTCTGTTTCATCTGGAATCTGTCTTCATCTAACATGGGAATGTTAGGTCAATTTTGACTCGAGTCTGCTAAGTGTGACTGCTGGTCGGAGTGCCTCCATTTACTTGGATACATTGGTGGTACCAAATAGAACAATATTCTTTGTTTTGGTGGATGCCTGGATTAAGGAAATTTGTGAACATATGGGGAGGGGAGGGAGAGTCTGGCACAATGCTATACATATATGGTTTTAAGAAGAAATATGTTTTCAACATTTTGTTGCCACATGATGTTTGTGTTAATGTTGGAAGTACATAGGGTTTGCATTCCCATAATTTGTGAAGTGGTAAGGTATGAGGGTGAAAGAAATTGCAGTGGGATGCACACTTAGCTGTTTGAAGAACTTATATTTTTATTGCTACATGTGTCTAATTTGATGTATGCAGTATATAATTTAAATTCATATAAAAAAATGAAGTACATAATTTAAATATAATTTGGCTGGTTGTATAGTCTAAAAAAGAGATATATATGGTATAGTATAAAAAAATGGGGTATATGAACCGTTATACTAGAAAATATAACTGTTAATAACAAATAACTAAAAGTAAAAAACATATTTTAGTTGTAAATTATATCATCTGCACGAAAATGGGAAATACATTTAATAAATACTGAAAATGTCAATTACTAAATTACATTTAATAAATACATTTAATGAATGGCTATATCTTTTATTTTATATATGGTTGCTATAAGGAGATTATAACTAAATTATAATAGTTACTAAAATCAGTTACCAAATTATAACATGTCGAGAGGGCTCCCGAGAAACTATAATTGACTGTTATTTTAAAATACTCTTCCCTCTTTTATATATGGTATATATGTAGATAATCAGTGGCATTAAATAGATGGATATGACTTAATGAAATTCATAATATATATTTTTTAATTTTTCTACTTTTATCTTTCTTGGTTAATAATTAAGACATGAATATGGATTGCATTTTCACTAGTGCACTTACTTTTCACTGATGCCAAACGTTGGCATGTAAGCACACATTCAAACTACTATAAACAGTCCCATGACATAATATTTATTACATTGATAAACATAGATTCAATTGAGAAACCTGCAATTCTATTATTTCTTTGTCTTGAGGAAAAGATTGGTGAATTTTGCATAAACCCACTTACGGATTTTGCGAGAGAAGGGAATTTTTTTTAATACAAAAGGATAGATATATAGAAGTTCGAAACAATTTTGCCCTTGGGTCTAAATACAAGACATGCATACATCTTTTGAATTTTTGGTATGCATTTGTTGAACAACCAATACATGTTTTTAAAAATTCAATACAATTTGGTGAGACTTCCACTCAAATCGTGCTTAGATATGTGGGAAAAATTATCGAAAGACTATTAAAGGTGTATCGTTTTACACAAAAGAGACTTTTTGTTGCAAATTGATAATTACATGGACTTTTTATGTGAAATCTATAAAGAATTGGTGAGTGCGATATACTTGTTTAGGATGGGGAATGACTATAGCAAGAACATATCGATAACATTTCATAAGCTTCATGAGTGTAGTACAACAGTTTGGGTTTAATACAAGAATCCACGAGCATATGTGGAGTGTATTTAGTATTTTTAAATTTAAATTTCGATGTTCATGTTATTTATTTTTACCAAATGTCGGATAACCTACTACAAATATTTTTACATGGGAAATATTAAATCCGAGCATAATTACTATAAGATGATTATTTATATGAAGGTATGTGTTACAAATCTGCACACAAATCCCTGATCGTGCATAAGAATATTTATTGAATTCTTTCATTTGTACCATTTTACATTCACTTGGTTTTTTAAATTATGTAGAAGAATTATTTTTTGATCAGCCCAAGATTCAAAAAAAACTAGTTTGCAAGTTATTGTTTTACAGTTAAGCAGAAGTAAATAATTTGCAAAACAGTAGATTATTGTTCTTCAAACAAATAATTATTTTTTCATGTATCTGTACTATTAACTGTAATGTTTATCTAGTTTGAAAGGCTGCATCGCTCAGGTCCAGCTAATCATTCCCAGTATCTGAACATAAACATCCAGGCCATCTGGGCTGCCTTTGTAAGTTTTTGGATGGAAAGATATGGTAGTTATAATACTTTGCTAGAGAGGTAAAGATTTGATGTTATAATACCTTGTTAGAGCTAACCAAATGATGCCATTGTAGGGGTTGAGATGTCTAATTTTCTTCTTATGTGATACAGTACTCTAAACATCTATTTCATTTTCCAATGTCATAAGTGATTTAGGATTTCTGATGTGCTGTCGTAAAAATCTCACAGGCATCAAATTGGAGGCACCAGTGTCGGGTAAAGCTTAAATTAAATGTGGTTATGGTGGTCTCACTATAGTTGAGCGGAGAATTATGAAGATGACATGGGTAATTGATGCATATGCACAACTATATGAAAATTTCTCTTGCATTCATCCAGAAGGGTTGTTTTGCTGCCTTCCCTCTTCAGGTTGGTTGATTTAATTATGTGTAGTTGTTTAGCTTCTATGTGGATGTGTCAAGTCTTGAGACTCTCTTAAGCCTCAAAATATTGCGATGTTCCAAGGTAGATAAAGGCTACATGACGATGACTGCTAGAATGCTGAGGAGGTGATAGAATGCTTGCAGATTGCTTGTGGTGAAACCGAAAAACAGAGTCTTAACATTTCTCTGACATAATTTGATTGGATTCCACGTGATAAGGCCCAGAAAATCACATGCCCTACCCTCTACTACCTTTGACATGGAAGCATTAGCTTCTATTGCATACATAATATGTCGAAGCATTAGCTATATAGCTGGATCAAGTATGACTTTGATCTGTGAGAGTTTAGTTCAATGTGGTTAGCTCATAATAGTACATGCTACCCAACATTCATATACGATGTCGGAGGAAGCACTTGGATATATTATTTCTGCAAATGATAGCCATTCTCATTTTGTGATATTAATGAAGAGAGGCTTAACAACAAAATTGTTTCAATTATAAGAAGCATCACGTTTATCATTATCAGTGAAGAACTCTTATCGAAGAACTCCCGTGTTTTTTGAGTCATAATCATTCATACATCTAACAAGTTTGTATTTAGCCAGAGCAGAAGGATAAACGGTTGATGGTGATTATTTTTGCAAAGTGGTGGTTGAGTTATCCTTCTTCTCGAGACAAAAGTTGTCATCAATGGAAGGGTCTGATAAAGAGCAAGAGCAATTGTTCTATTGCTGGATCGGTGGTTATATTCTTCCAAAAGAACCCTTCCTAATTTGGGGATCATTTTTTTCTTTTTCTCATAACCTATAACTTTTGATATTTTTCTCCTAGAGGTCCTTCCTAATTTATGTTACCCTGGTGGCTTTCTTCTCCTAACAAAACAGCTACCAGTCTACCCACACATGCCTTGTCTCGATATATAATAATATCGCCATGATCTCTTGAGGTTCTCGATCACTTGTAAAAATGAGCTTGGATTGACATGGGTCGGCTGTGACGGAGAGCTAGCTTGTCATGAGAGCCATGGAGTCGGACCCTGGAGCTACTGCGGGTTCGAAATCTTGATTAATGAATCGTATCGTGTTTAGTACTTCACAGGTCAGGTCGGCCTCTTAGCTTGAGCCAAGCCCTACTCCCTGCTTGTATCGAAATTTTTGAAGTGATGGCTCTTAATCTACATGTCTGGGGCACGGATCAGACCTACTTCGATGTGGTAATCGTGACCTGCTCCCCTGTTTCGCTGAATATCTATTGAGCTGATAAATGCATTCATGTTTCATGATCTTTGGTGCCTGAATATGCTCGTGCAAGCACGCATATGGATACATTATCATTAGAAGAGCCATGCATGTAACCTTAACCAACCAAACGGTTCATGTGCTGCTTTAAAGCATTTGCCTGAATAACTGATAATATATATGGCTGAAGTCGAGGCCATTGCAGGCCTCGCCTGGCAAAGCCTGATCCGATCCATTCGTGAACACTTAAATTTATATTTAACTCCCTAATCACAAGCTCGAGCTCAAGTCTAAATTCCATCCACCTATTTTAGGATTGACAATTTATTCCATGCTATCGTGTACTAGACTCCATTTTACCTTAATAAATTGGGTTTTACTTGACCAGCAAAGAATTTGGGGTGGATATGGGTAATGATAAAATCTGTTATGAACTTGATACAAATATATATAATTGTTTATAAATTTTCTTCTCAAGACAAAAAAAGTTTATATATATATATATATATAAAAGTAGCTTTACCACCAAGGCATGATCCCTATTTGCATCGTTCTATTCTGATGATGCAAGTATAAAACAGCTACGATAAATGACTTTTTTGAACCATATTCAATCTATTGTCATTCTTAATCTACTTGCTCTAGGCTGGTAGCCTTATGAAATTGCTTAAAATATTATGTATATAAAGAAAGGGTCCCTATCTCTACTAAGCAAGCATTCGGTTCAGCGTGCACTCCTCAAAACTTTTTTAGTTTATCCGCATATCTCTTTAACTTCTTTAATAATTAACAAGTACTAACCATGCTCTGTCATTTTATTTTCTTTTGGGGACGATAAGACCCTCCAAATATTCCAAATAATAATAATAATAATAACAATAAGTATGAACATGATAGATCTTGCAACTTTATCCTGAGGGTGCGATGCAATTCTCTAGTTAGACCATTGACCATGCTTGATTTTCTCGTGAAAAAATTACGAAGGAAGAAAGGAAAATAAAAATAATCCCCGAGATGTATATTTAAATAAAAAAATTTCATTGAACAGAATATATCATATCATTACATGTCCTAGATTCGGGAAATAACATTACAGTCGACTAGAATAAATCTAGAATTTTTTATAAAATTTAGATATAGAGAACGTGGGATGGCTATGTTTTTTATTTTTCCAAAATCTATTTTTTCGGTATTTTAGTAGAATTGGGATGATATATCTATCTAATATGGTAGATAAGAATCCGGTTATTTTTATTATTATTTTATATTAAATATTTTTCAGAAAAATAAAAATTTTTGGATTATTCAAGAGGGATAGCTGTTATGCTGAAACCTCCCCTCCCTCTTTTTTCATATAAAAAAACAGAAGGCGTCGTGGCATGCACGTGTTTATATACTATTGACTGCAAACCTATTAGTATTTGTATTTCCTAGCAGATACCCGTTTTCCGCCTAAACTCAAACGCAACGCCGGACGAGGCCCAAGGCTACAATGAGCAACGGTGCAGATCTAAATTACTCCCCTTGTTAAAATCATCCAATCTCCAAATCCAACGGCTAAATTTCCCAATGTTAGCTATGGAGTATAGACCGAACCGACCCCGTTACCGAACCCGAAACGTTATATCGCTAAACCGTCTCGGTTTCGGTGCTGGGTCGCCGTCCCACGTTCCACGCTTCTCCTCTTTCCCTTCCCCTGCGAACACGCCTTCCTCCTATCTCTTTCTCTCTCCTCCCCCTTCACGTCCTCTCCTTCTCAAATTGCCCTTTACCCCTCTCATTTTATTTATTTCCCAACCCTCTCCCCTTCTCTCTCTCTCTCTCCTCCTCACCCTTTTTATCTAACCGGGAACCTTCGCCTACGCTCCATCCGACGACCCACACGCGTCCACGTCCTCGTCGTCTTCTTCGCCCCCCCTCCCCCTCCCCACTTCTCCCCCCATCTATAAATAACCCCCCCCCCCCCTCTCCTTCTCCGCTCTGGCTTTTTAGGGTTTCCACGATTACCGAGAGACCTGGTCGAATCCTTCGATTTGGACGACGGTATCCCTCGCGTTCTTCCCCTACTGGTACGTCTAGTCCATCCCACTTTCTTCTTTTTGCTCTCGATCGAAGCTAGGGTTATTTTGTTTGATTTTTTTTTTTTCTGGGTTATTTTTTCGTCTTTTTAGGTTTATTTTTTTTTGGTGCTGTTGGTGGCAAATATTGAGTCCGTGGTGGGTTTGTGTTTTCCTGGGGCACCATGGCGATTGTGAAGAATAGCTTTAGGGTTTCGATGTTGGACGGCGATTCCTCGCCGGGTAGTGGGGGCAGTGTGTCGAGCGAGGAGGACGACGATGAGGTCCGGACTCGGGGCTCGGCGTCCGACACTGATGTCTCCGATGTCTCGGATGTGGATTCTGGGATGGGATCCGACGAGCTTGATATCTCCGAGCTTGGGGAAGCCGGGACTGAGTTCTGCCAAGTGGGGAACCAGAGCTGTAGCATCCTGATGGAGCTCTACGAACTTCCCGACTTGGGGGCGGTCCTCTCGCTGGAAACCTGGAACGAGTGCCTCTCGGAGGAGGAGCGGTTCGCCTTGGCTGAGTACCTCCCTGATTTGGACCAGGAGACGTTTGGCCGGACTCTCAAGGAGCTGTTCTCGGGGCAAAACTTCTACTTTGGGAGCCCACTGGTTGAGCTCTTCAATCGGCTGAAGGGCGGACTTTGCGACCCAAGAATTGTTCTTTACCGCCGAGGTCTGAACTTCTTACAGAGGCGGGAGCACTACCATCACCTGCGCAAGTATCAGAATGCTATGGTAGGAAGCCTTGTTCGGATAAGGGATGCTTGGCAGAACTGTGGAGGCTATGGTATCGAAGAAAGGCTTCGGCTGTTGAATATCCTGAGGAGCCAGAGGCCTTTCCATTATGAGAGGGATGGAGAAATGGGGTCTGAGACGGATTCAGAAAGTGGGGATTCTGGTGATCATCACTGGACTAAAAGGTTTAAGATGGATCGGCGGACAGTGCTGTCATCGAGGACTTCCTTTGATATATTGTCTCATAGGAGTGGCATGCCAATGGAGCATATGAAGTTTGGGAAAGAGAACTCGAAGGGGGTGTTGAAGGTTGCCGCTTCCAAAGTCTCTGCCCCAAAGGAGCACTTTGGAGCGGCAGGTCAATATCCTTCTGCTGCTAAGCATAGTGCGGAGGCAAAGACTAGACCATCCATGTCGCTTTTAGCTCTTTCACGGCAGGATCAGGTTGCGGTGTATGATTTGGGTAATTCCCAAAGGGCCAGACATCAGATGAGTGGCGATGAAGATGATTTGGAGGAGCAAGGTTATGAGATGGGCTTGCAGGGAGACTGGAATGTGGTTCGTGGAAATGCACCAGCCAGGGCTAATTTGCTGAAACCAGGAAAGCAGGAATTACTAAAAAGATATGGCAGAGATGTTTTTGGTGATGATGGCCCTGATGGTTATGATGGGTTGCCTTATTATCAAGGTAGGAGCAGGAATTCTGATCAGGCGGTCACTATAGCTTCTTACGGTCATCAGTCTCTTGAAACCATGAAGAAAGCTAAGTATACCGAGGAGTGGGCATATCCTGCTAGAGAGCAGCCTCATTATCAAGCTCTGAAAGGAAGTCAGGCTGACCGGTCAGCTGGCAGTCAGCCCTTTCGGCATAAGAAAATGCTTGAAGAAGCCATTTCCATGGATAGAGGCAAGAAATGGAAGGTTGGGGATGAGTATCAAATTGGCAAAAGCAAAGTTGGGTATGATTCAAAAGTCAAGTCTTTTAAAACTATTCCAGCACAGATGGATGATTCATGCTTCCACTCTGATCTTAGAGCCAAAACATTACAAGGGAAGACAAAAAATAAGTCTTCTCGGCATGAGGGAATGAGTATGGGCTATGCAAGGGGCACTGCTATGTATGCTCAAAGCGAGGAGACAGAATCTGATTCATCAGACCAGGTTGAGGAAGATGGAGGTGTTGATCCTCCGGTAAGGAAGGTGGGGCATTTAAGTGGTGACATAGAGGTCCGTCACCCAGGAGTTGTCAAATCATTGTATGATTCAAAAAAGGCCAACAAACTGGCGAAGATGGACCAAAAAGCATATTCCCATTTTCCTGATAGAGCCACAAGCATTTATACACACGAAGAAGGAACCTACTTTGCAAAAGGGAAGCAGAAAGGCAAAACAAATGAGCCCACTTACTCGAATGATGTTAAATTGATGAAGAAGGGCCAAGTGCCACAGTCTAAAGAGAAGTTAAAACTGCCATTGCTGAAGACTCATAATACAGAGAAAAAGCGTATAGGAAAGATTGATGTGGACAATTCTTTGCGGCAGCCAATTTATTTGCGTGATTATGGCAATGACATGTTGGATGAGCAGGAGGAGAATTTGGATGGAGGTTCCAAGTTACTGGGTGGCCAGATGCAAGTTAACAAATCCAGGAACAGAAATCAACCTTCTGATGCCCTTACTATTGAGGCTGATTGTCATGAAAGATCAAACATGTCCTTGTTAGGGTGCAACACTGTGAAAAAGAAGCTGAAAGTGAAGGCTGAACGTATGTCTGTTGACAAGCCAGATGAACCTCTTTACCAACAGTCTAGTCCAAAGCAGCAGATTGACGACCGGAGTGTCATGAAGAAGAAGGGAAAAAGAAAAGCAGATGCTGCATCTGATTCTCTGACCGTGGCAACTCCTGAGTCTATCATTCTGGATAAAGGAACAGCAGATGTAGAGCCAGAGGGAAAGTTGCAAAAGAAACCATTTACCCTGATCACACCTACAATTCACACTGGTTTTTCATTTTCCATCATACATCTTCTTTCAGCTGTCCGGAAAGCAATGATTACTCCTAATACAGAAGATTCTGCAGTGATGGGAAAGCTTCATGAAAAGAATGATGGTAGATCAAAACTAATGAGAGCAGAGCAGAGCAATATGCGTCAAGTGGCCAATGGCACACGGATGCCCCATTCTCATGAGAAAATGGATGGGCATACTTTAGAGAATGCTGGTCGGAATAATTTACCTTCTCTTACAGTTCAAGAGATTGTTAATCGAGTTAGATCGAATCCGGGAGATCCGTGCATTCTTGAAACACAGGAGCCACTTCAGGATTTAGTCCGTGGAGTGCTGAAAATATTTTCATCTAAGACAGCACCTTTAGGAGCAAAGGGTTGGAAGGCACTTGTATTCTATGAGAAATCAAACAAAAGTTGGTTGTGGGTTGGTCCCATTATTACTAGTTCATCTGATAATGATACTGTTGAAGAGGAAACTTCTGCTGAAGCCTGGGGCATTCCCCATAAGATGCTGGTGAAGTTGGTTGATGCATTTGCTAATTGGCTAAAATCTGGTCAGGAGACCCTTCAGCAAATAGGAAGCCTTCCAGCACCTCCAATATCAATAATGTCAAACTTGGATGAGAAGGAACGGTTCAAAGATTTAAGAGCACAGAAGAGTCTAAGTACTATTAGCACAAGCTCTGATGAAATGAGGGCATATTTCCGTAAAGAGGAGCTTTTAAGATATTCTATTCCAGATCGGGCCTTTTCCTACACTGCCTCTGATGGGAAAAAATCTATTGTTGCTCCGCTAAGAAGAGGTGGTGGAAAGCCAACTTCAAAAGCTCGGGATCATTTTATGCTTAAGCCTGATCGCCCACCTCATGTTACTATTCTTTGTCTTGTACGTGATGCAGCTGCCAGATTGCCGGGGAGTATTGGAACTAGAGCAGATGTTTGTACTCTTATTAGGGACTCGCAATATATTGTTGAAGATGTCTCTGATGCACAAGTTAACCAAGTTGTTAGCGGGGCCCTGGACCGGTTGCATTATGAACGCGATCCTTGTGTACAGTTTGATGGTGATAGAAAATTGTGGGTCTATCTGCACAGAGACAGGGAGGAGGAAGATTTTGAGGATGATGGTACCTCTTCCACTAAGAAATGGAAAAGGCAAAGAAAGGATGCTACAGATCAATCAGACATGGGAGCAGTTAATGATGGAAGCTATCATGCAGCTGGAGATCCAACTGTAGGTGGTTCTACTGCTGGATATGATTATGATCCTGATACTAATATTGAGTCATCATCCAATAGAGCAGGGGAGAAATCTGAACTTGTTTATAATGATTCGAGGCCTGATATGGAGAACATTCAGTCTTTTGTTGATTCTAAACCAGGTACCAGGAACCAAGGTGGTTCACTGAGTTGGGAGGCACTTGGGTTGAATCCCCTGCGGGAAGACAAAATGGTATGTCAAGAGAACTCCACGAATGAAGATTTCGATGATGAAGCTTTTAACAGAGAAAAGCCAGTTGGGCTCATGAGTACAGGGTTGTTTTGAAGAATGAATGATCCATAATCAATAACTGTATGTTCATTGCAGAACTGATCTAGGTAAAGTCCGGGAATCTACAAATGCTGGTTAATCAGTACTTCTGCATGCTGCTTGTTAATAATTGCATTACTCTGTTATTTTTCCATAACTTTTTTAAACTAAGCTTTTGTTAAAAAGACCAGTATTAACTGATTTGGATGTCTGTTCTTGTAGTTTTCTTCTTTGTCACTGCATTTGTGGACCTGTCTGTGTTATCTAAAACACTGCACTGAACCCTAATATAGTTAATTTACAGCTTTCAATCTGTCTTTCAAATTCTTTCTTCTGATATTTGGACATAAAAGATTATGATGGCTAAGATTGTGACGTCTGCTATGTTTTATATATTTAAATCAAGTTCAGGAAATAAGAAAGAAAAAGGATGCATTGGACCTTTACTAAAAGATAGAAAGGCAGCAGCAGTTGTCAAGAAAATTAGTGTTAAATAAACATAGTGCTAATTAACATCATTTTCCTGCTTGATACTTTGCATGCTGAAGTTAAACTCCGTCTAATTTGAATATTTTATTTTAATGCTTGCATATGCAACTTGTTATGGACTTATGCAGAGACATTTACAAGTAATACATGAGCATCTGTTTTAGTTCTTCATTGCAAGGAACTAAACATGCATATATAAGAAAAAACTCGAGAGATATATGCCATCATTAAGGGAATGTTTGAATTCTCAATTCCTATCCTTTTTATTCTTATCATATCAGATCTTCTGAGACTGAATATCTTTTGGTTGCCATGACTGGATGGAGATGGGAATGAGGGAATATAAAGATCCGAGATACAGAGAAGATATCCCTGAAGATGTTTGGAAATCCTATGCATTTCACTACTTAGTCCATCATTTTCCCAGTTGAAGATGTAGTAATAAATATCGACTGCTGTACTAGAGCATTTAAATGCCATAACATGATCTCCACCATATAGAGGAAATTGAAAATCAATCAAGGTCAGTTGGCCTACATCTTTTTGCCCTGGTTAACTTGCAGACCCTGGGACCCATGTTCTCGTGTTCTTCTCTGCTAGTACTGTAGACAAAGATAAGATCTGGCTTCCAAGCCCATATGTGAAAGTGATAGATGATTTGGGAGGGTATAAATGGGTACAACAAGCCTCAGGATACCAAGGCAATTAAGTCAGTGGTGCAGTACAGAAGCTGCACAACCATGTCACCTCTTAGGTCCTTCTGTATTGTCTGCTGTCTTGAGCAGCCTTCTAGTATTTTGAGAAGTTTATTGCTGAACTTCTTAGATTTCATTAAAGATAAGCTTAGGTAACTATCAGAGGCACTCGTTTGCGTTGGATTAACTATTGTTGACATCTACACCCTGTGGTCTTAACACTTGGAACTTGATGGTGATTCTGAAGTAGATGAAATCTCTCACATCTTCAACTTGACATGCATAACTATGACTGCAAAACATAAATTGACATTCCAAATGCTAGCTGAAAAATGGAACTGGGCAATACTTTGTGGTATCATCAAAGTTAATGTTCGATGTTCTTTCTAATCAAACAAAATAAAGAGTTGTCGACCACATAAGCAATTTTTACCTACCTGTTAGAATTTCACATTCGTAATGGATCTTCGCTACATGTTATGACTGCATTCTCATTACTGTTGTTTGCTTCCTCCAATGCCAACCTTTTCATATTATCTGAGGATCAAAACCTGGTTCTCCGGCTTTTGTCTTAGGCAACCCATTTCTTCTTTTATTTTACTTATCATTTTGGTCTGTATTTTTTGCAAGGGTTGTAGGATAAGCTATTTTGCTGTGTCAGTGAATGTTATTTTGTTGTTTTTTTCTTTTTTTAAGTTTCTAATAATTATTTATTGGTCTAGAAGCAGGGTTCAATAACTTACCACTGTCATACTCTCTCACAGATGAGAAATTATTTTTTGTTCCGTTCTTTTATAGATGGCTAGAAACCATATACTGTTATTGAAAATTAGTATGCTCATTTATCCTCCAATTGTAGTCACAAACTTTTCTGCGATATCAGGAAAGGGCTTACCTTGCTACAGATAGGTCCTATAAAATAATGAAATATCTTTTATCATGCATTATTAATATCATCATCTTATTTTTCTATGTTGCTGAAAATAATCTGTTTTACATGTTGAAATTCTGGGTTAGTTTCTCCTGATTTGAACTTGGATTTCTTGGGTATGCCATATTAATCCCGAAACATTGCATGAACATGCCTATTTATCAAAGATTTGTTTCATCCAAATTTAGTACATGCTTTCAAGTTCCAATCTACTTAAATATTATGAAAAGCAAGGATTCACTGTTCAAGGCACGGCATTTTTCCTTGCTTTTCTTTTTGACCTTTTTTTCTTATAATCCATAGATTATGACACTTAGCATTTAAGTTCATACTTCTTCAAGATTTTAGTTGTACTTTCAAGTAAGTTCATTATAAAAAGACAATGGGGTGAGGGCATGTGGAATATCATTTGATGAGTTGGGAGACTGTCAAAATGTTCATTTAGAGGCTAATCTAGACCTGTCCAACATGGTCTATGTGACCAAAAATGCTTGCAGTTTGTATATTAGTCTTTCCCTTTCTAGCGGATGTTGCCCTGTGAAATCAAAATTAGATATCAAAATAATAAAATTTATGCCGTCTTTTCTTAGGATGATAACATTATTCAAAATTCGCTGCGATCACCCCTGCAGAAAGTTTTGTGGACTTGTAGGTCTAACAAAGGAGAATTCCCATAAGTTGGACTCCTTGCTTCATTTTCTCTATTTACCTTTTTGTTTAGGAAACAAGGATATGCAACTAACTTGTCTGAACTTCTTATTTTGATCTCCTTGACATATCCATGAACAAAGCAAACTCCCTTCATGAATTCTTTAGCTTGCTGCTTCCTTCAGGGGTTGCAAGAGAGATAATTATTATTATGAGGATTGGCAACATTGATCATGTTTTTTTTTTTAAAATGTCCTGTAATTGCATGTACTAGATAGCTGATTTTGCATTACTACCTTTCATATGCTGATTTTCATCAATAATCTGACATATGCTAAATGAGATAATTACCTCTAAAATGTCCATTATAATAAAGGTAATTCCCTTGTCATTCACCTCATCAACCTTTTGAATCTGTATGGGGGGATTTGGGATTGTTGAAATGGATAAAATCAAGTTTTCCCCCCTCTGCTTCCTTACAGGATTCCCAATCTAGTTTTGTCAGTGGATTATGAGAAATACAATCCCCAATCTTGCATGAGGTAAACAACACTTATGGTGTTAATGTTGACCTAACTCTTCATGCGAGAAGCTTCTTTCATCTTTCTATCTCAATTACATAAAGCACTATTTATTCAAATTTTCCCTTGTTTTTTTGTAGGGAATGTCATCATCTAAGCTTCCAACACTTACATACCTGGCTATTTCATATCATGTCCAGTGACTTTTGAATTTATGCTTGTATGTTTCTTCACTTGCTTCTTCTGCGAGTATTTCTACTCTTTTATCTTCATCTTCTACCTTTTTTCATGATATTCCTTTCAATGTTTTCTTTTCTTCACAGTAATTTATATTTTGCTAATCATGCTGATAATGTTGACTTGGTTAGCTTCAACTTGCCACAAGTATTCTTACATGCTCACATGTGTATATCATTAAGCTAGTAGTCTGTTAACTGGAAATTCCGGCAATAATAGTGTTTTTCTGCAATGTAGTGTGGTAATATTGAATTGCGCATATGAACTTTTTTGATAGAAAATTGACACTGGATTCAGTGAGCAACTTCATGGCTGGTGATGCATTTGTTTCTTATCAGGTTTTTGTGGGAATCTTTGAGACAGTATGCTTAAAAATGTAGAAATGCCATGGACTAGAATATTGCAACACTTTATTGGCTTGGAAAAATAATATCATACATTTTTTTTATGACTATAGTGTAACCAGGTCTTTAGCTGATATGGTCAATCAGAGCCAAAATGTGGTTGGCAAGTACATAATTCCTTGCTTGATGATGAGAAGTGAAAAAATGGGTTATTGTGTGACCATCTATTTGCAGATTATGATTCCCTGAAACAGGAAACCGTCAAGCATATCTTGTTGTTTTGCCGTGTGATTCTAGGAGTGTGGCTTGTGGTTAAAGCAGATTTTGCAGGGACCTCATAGTTGTTACCTGATCAGTAAGGAGAGGTTATCTGGGAGATGACAATCAATCTGTCAGATGTCCTCAATGCAGTCGATTGATTATTTTGCAATCTACAGAAAAAAACAAAGTGAATGGTCTGTGCGTCAAGTGTAATGCCCAGTACTATCTTCCTCTATTTATGCCGTAATTGGGCTTTAGGCAAAATGTGGCTACAAGATATTGTTTTCAAGTTGGTTTCTTTTACAAGCTGATGGAAATTGCCGCAGGGGAGAGTAATTTTGTTTGGCGGATTCTATCATCAGAGACATTGGAGAGCCTTCTAATTATAATTCTTCATTCCCTTTACTTCTGTGTCACCTAGTTTTCAATAAATCTGAGTTGAAGTCTGGAAAGGAGAGCCCATAATTAGGATAGATATTACAAGAATATACAGAAGGGTGCCTGGATGATATCCTTTAAATACCGAATGAACTCTTCATGAAGTACTGTTAGCTATGTCATCCAGTCTGTTGATAGGCTTCTTTTAACTAGCATTAAGTGCCAGGTTGGTGAAAATTTAGTTATAGGCAACATGACTCATTTCTTCCATATATTATCAGCTTTACATATGAATATATGGTCATTGGAAGTTCTAATGCTTTATCATTCATTTCTTTATTTATGCGAACGTATGCTGTTTAATTTTTGGCTGAGAGAACTCTGGAGAGAGAAGGGCCTACTGTGAAACTGAGAAGTGTACTTTCAAGTTTGGGTGACCTACCCTTGCTTACAAAATTTGAGCTCATGCCAGGAGGTGCAGCCCTCAAATTCCTTGGTTGGGTTAGGATCTATGGTTATATTTGGTAGTAGGCAATCCATCCAGATTATTGGCAATTTAATGGAGTCCCACCATATTACTGTGTTCGTTACATTTTTCTAGATGGCAATCTATCCTGTCTGGTAATTTGAATTGCCAGTAATCCAAATCACCACCTTCCAAGTAATATAGATTATCAAATTACCCTCCCCTTCTTCCTTCATCTTCCTTTTCATATAATATAATATAATACAATACAATATATTATATTATATTAATATATTAATATAAATTATAATATAATAGTTTATAATATAAAATATATTATATTATATTAAATAATATAATATATTATTTAATATATTTAAGTAATATATTAAATATATCACCTATTTAATATATAATTTTTTATATTAAATTTATTTAATATAAAAATATTTTTATTTTTATATTATATTTTTTAATATAAAATATAAAAATATATTTTTAATATAAAATATAAAAATATATTTTATATTAAAAATATAAAAATATATTTTATATTAAAAATATAAAAATATATTTTATATTAAAAATATAAAAATATTTTATATTAAAAATATAAAAATATTTTTATTTTAAAAATATAAAAATATTTTTATTTTAAAAATATAAAAATATATTTTATAAATAAAATATAGATTTGATTTAGGGATATTTTGAAAATTTGATTTTACATTATGCAACATTACATAGATGTACGAAACACAATAATCCACATTATCTGCAATCTATATTACTAGCAATCCACGTTACCTTGCAATATTGCCTGGCAATGCACCAAACGCAACCTATGGGTAGAGGGAAAGAGATACAATTTGACACAGAGAACTAAATTCTAAGGAAGAATTAATTAGATAAAGAGCTAATCAGAACATAGTATTTGTGTTTTTATACTACATTAGGAAATTTAGACTTTTGAGTTTTGAAATACTTTATCGAAATTTGTTTTAGGATGATCTTAGGCCAATGTTCCTCAGCTGAGTTGTTTGATGAGTTACATTGTTTTCGTGTATTGTTCAGCACATTTTAGTTCAGGGGATGTAGCTAAGCTAAAATCAGTGATGTATGTCCATATTCATGTGCTACATTATTTTGAATAATATGTGATGATTTTGGTACTCTCCAAGTTACTAAAATTTTACAGCTCAGACCCGAAAAGGGAGAAAAGCTCATTAGCTATGGCTACATTAGTGAAATGCATGTGCTGGTTTTGATAATTTTTGTTAGTTCCCAGGTTGATGCTATTCAGCAAAAAATATGCTCAAAAGAGGAGCTGACAAGAATGCTGTATCCATGAAGAATAAAAATATAGTTATCAAAGTCCAAATGCAAATTGATGCTTCAAAAAATAGTCTACCTTTATTTAGAAAAATGCAATGGGATCCTTAATATAGTGTTGATTTCTTACAGCAAAAGATAAACTTCTTTTTTCTCTTTCTTTTAATTCATTTTTTTATGATGCGCTTGGCTTTTTTTTCTAGCCATCTCTTTTCCCCACTCTTTTCGCAGGTAGGGTTTATTGCTTCTTTACATTTTCCGTGCAACCATTAACAATGTGGATAATGGGCTCATTTTTCACAGGTGAGAAGGCCATGAAGTGTACTTTGCACTACTGGCTTGCTTCATGTTTGAAGTGTGGGGTGATTATGGTCACAAAATATACATTTTCACGATTTGGCCCATTGAGAGAGATGCATATTCAAGGTGGGCCCCCTACATGTATATTACCTTGCAACACTGTAACATATGTAGTGCAATTGTTGAGGCTCGGAGGTTTTCTGCGTCTCAATGAATCCTCAATGCTTCGGAAAAAATATTTATCCTGTCTGCAAACACTTCCATTCGTTCAACTTCGAGTCTCCGATGGTGCAAAAGGTTGGGAACTTTGCAGGGCCCCGAAGAGGGGCCCAAAGGAGTAGAGTGAAAAACGATGGACGTCAACAGATTTTTTTTTTTTTTTTTTGCCCCTTTTAATATTTTTTTTTGATCAAAATTCTCACTTTTCAATGGTATATGAAGAAGCAGCATTATGTTCCATGCTTTATATGTGTGAAATTAATTGATCTTTTACTGCCTCGGGAGCAGCATCAGCACAGATTATGGTTGCCTTGAATGTCAACCGTTTGACAGGTGTTAGCTATTAAAGATTATAAATGCTTGTGAGATATTGTTCCGAGACCATGTCAATATTTTTGGCAAGGCAAAAAGGAAGATGCATTGGCAATTTTTCTTGGTTTTGTCATATTTGTCCAACATAACCCCAGGAAAACCAAAGGTTTGATTCTGTGCAGCGTTATCTGATTTCTTTCGGTATTGTGGGATCAGCGGGTTCTGGGATCTCTGTCATGCACCATATAACCGGGACACCAGTATAGTGAAAGCTGATTTCTAATTCTTTGTTCTATCTGGAGAAAATGTTCCTATGTTGTGAGTGAGGCCTTGGCAATAGCTTTTAATCAGAGAAGGGGCTTTAAGCTGAATCACCATTATTGTTTCCAAAACTTGTATCTCCCTGGGGGAATGCTACACTTTGATATGTCAACACACTGTTTGTTGAACTAATAATAATCCAGGATTCCAGCCTTTTTATGAGTTTCAAGGCTCGTCAGGATGGTATTTAGGGGAGTTTTATGTGCTTCCGTGTGCATGCTCAATATTTGAGCGCTTGAAATGAAAGAGCGGGCAATGGTTTGACAAAATAGCTGGCTCGGGGGGTGTTGCGACGGCCACAGTGCATTTTTTTTTTTTTAAAAAAAAATAGGGGGATAAATTTTGGTGTAGCTATCCCGCATGTTTCCAATCCGTCGGATAATGTTCGATGCAAGCTAAAGATGAGTATATCAACATGATATTATTAAAATACCGGCTAGTAGAACAGGAATAAAGAGGGAGATCCTGATTTCTCACTCATGTCAACCTAACATAATTTTTTTGACTAAAAATTGAAAAGCTATTTTTCACATTGGTTGATTACTCAAAAAAAAAAAGAAAAGAAAAGGAGTTGATATTATTATCTTGGAAATAATTTAGAAAATGATGATATCGGATAAGACTACGGTACAAGATTAGCCATATGGGTAAATACCCAAATGGCTACAGGTGGTAATTAATGTGTTTTTATTTAGTTTATAAATGATTAACCTTAGATTTTTGGATCTTGGAAGTTCGAGGATAATGTATAGAATGGTATGTAAGAATTGGAAATACGGTCTCCTTTTTCTTAAAGAAACATACTGTTGCTGTCTAGGTCATCGTGGTCTGTAGCTTTGGTACGGCCTGGGTGAGCAGTCCTCTCTGGGCTCGTCGGATCCCTTCTCACCTCGCCTTCGTGATCGGTTGCTCCTACAAAAGAAAGGAGAGAACCCAGGCTAGAAATTTTGGCGGGGATACTCCGACGATCAAGTCAGTAGGATGACTAAAAAAATAGATCCTCGATGACGGAGGCTCGTGTTACCCTCACTTTTGAGGAGAAAATAAAACAGAAAGACAAACTGGAAATTAGAACTTGGGGGAGTTCTCGCTATCCGGTTTCCTGCCCTTTGCTCTCTTACTTTTTTCCTTTCTGGAGGTCTCTCTTACGATTATATAGGAGTCATTCCTTCCCCGGTGTCTGCTGCCAGAGAAGCACAAACTTTTTTCCTCTGGTCCCCCTCTCTGCCGGGGGGAGGGAGGTCCTTATGTGCAGGGCATGGTCGGCACGTTGCCAGACCCATCTTCCCGGTGGAGTGACCCCTTACAGGTAGTGTGCTACAAGGGCATGTACTACGATTGGGCACTTCCACTTTCGGGGAGAACAAATGGTGTGCTACAGGGTCTGGGACCTTAACAGAGTACTCTTCTTGTGGGAGATGCAGGTAGCGTGCTACTGGGTTTGGAGCCCCGACGGAGCATGCACCTGCTAGAGGGTGCAGGTGGCGTGCTCCAGGACCTGGAGGTTCGACGGATCATATGCTATGCAAGGGGCACGAGCGGCATATGCTAGAGAGCTTGTGCTCCCAGTGGAGCGTGCACCCCCGGCGGCCTACTCGGTGATGACGCCATGCCTTCATGTTGCAATCCAAGGCTTTCTTGTTCTCTCGAGTCTGTATCTCATTTCCTGCTACCGTTTCACCTGCAGGAACGGGGCTCGGGCAACAGCTCGACCTCGGATGAGAACTCGATCTCAGCTGGGAGCTTGACCTCGGATGGGGGCTCGATCTCAGCTGGGAGTTCGACCTTAGCTGAGAGCTCGACCTCAGCCAGTCCAGGAGGCATGCTTCGCTGCCTCATCACCTAGCTGGATCACATGTGGGCATCTCGTCAGCGGCTTGCCACATCAGATGTCCCCCACTCACGAGTCCCAGAGTGCATGATGGCCCCTTGGGTGCAGGGCGAATGGAGTAATGATGCCGTTGACGTAGAGAGTCGCCACTCCCCGGTCATTAAAGACCACATCTCCTGATGATTCGTGGATTGCATTTGCACCAACCAGGGGGTGCCATGAAGTTTCGCTAGCCGAGAGGGCGGAGTACGCGGCCAACCTAGAAGAGCAACTTGCCAGGGCCACCATCAACGCTCTCCGCCTGGATGGGCTACTGCAGAGCTCACAAGTACAGCAGAGGGCACCAAGGAGCGAGTCGCGATGGCGGAAGAGAGTTTCCACTGCCATCGTGGTCATGGAGGCTGCAATAAAGGAGGTGGCTGACTCTATCCGGCGGTACAAGGCTTCGGCGGAGTTTGAAGATGAAGTCCAGGAGGCAGTCTGCAATGCCTTCGTCAAGGGCTTCGAGGAGTGCAAGAAGAAGATGGCACAACTCTTCCACCTATCGAACCTCCAAGGCATTGTCCTCGTTAAGCCCGAGGAGTCAGGCGATGCAGGGCAGCTAGCTAGAGTTGCCCCAACCGAGCTCCCAGGAGCAAGCAGGAGCCACTATTGCCACCTTGCCTGCTCCACCTTCGGCATCTCAGTTGGCCGCATTTGACTCGGCACCAGCCCGATGGAGCTCCGTGAGGGAGGCCGTAGAGCAGACCATGGCGAAGACCGGGGCACTGATAGAGGCCACCGTGAAAGCCATGGGATCAAGCAGTACACCGCCCTTACAGTAGCCTCAGAGTCCCTTCGCTTTATGCGTGTGCTTGTCTTCCGCTCAGTCGGTTGAGCACCGTGGGAGTTGGGCAGGTCGTTAGAGGCGTCGGAGTCTAGTAGAATCTGGTTACACTCTTCCTGGGGCTTGGTAGATGATAGTAGGGCCCTTGGCTCCCCTCGCTAGCGGGAAGGTGCTGCAAACTGGTGCTTCCTGCCATGCCCACTTGGCTCGAGGGCTGGCAGGTGAATGTAAGGTGCGGAGACTCCTGGCCCTCTTTACCGGACCTGGGGTCGACGAGTGAGTGCGAGGCGCTGAGGCTCTCAGCTTGCTTCACCGAACCCGGGGTCGGTGGATGAGTGCACGTCACTGAGACTCCCGGCTTGCTTCGCCGGACCTAGGACCGGTGGATGAGTGTGGGGTGCTGAGGCTCTTGGCTTGCTTTGCTAGACCTAGGGTCGGCTGATGAGTTTGTTTAGGAAAGATGGAGTTGAACCGAGCTACAGAAGAAGCATTTCATTCCATATAGGGTGTACATCACTGATAGTATATCCTCAAGTTTGAGGTGTTCCACGTTCGAGGGAATGCAGCTCCGTTTAGGTTGGTGATTCGGTATGCTTCTTGGGATAGGGCTTCGACCACCCTGTAGGGGCCCTCCCAATTCAAGGATAACTTGCCACATTGGCTAAGCTGGGAAGCCTCTACGTGCCTGTGCATGAGATCACTTAGGTGGAAGGCCTTGGGCCTCACATGGGAGTTGTACTAGCATGCCACCCACTGCCGGTATGCCGCTATACGGAGCCGCGCCTTGTCTCTCGTTTCATCCAACATGTCAAGGTTGAGGAGGAGACGTTCAAAATTGGTGGCCTTGTCATACTGTTGGACCCATTGCGTAGGTAGGCCTACCTCGACCGGGATCACGGCTTCCAAGCCAAAAACCAGACTAAAGGGCATCTCGCCCATTGCCATACGGGGTGTGGTGTGGTTGGCCCACAATATGTTGGGGAGATCATCCACCCATCGGCCCTTCACCTCATCCAGGAGGGTGCGCAGTCCTTGAAGGATGGTCCAGTTCGTCACCTCGGCCTCTCCGTTGGTCTGGAGGTGAGCTACCGACGTGAAGCGAAGCTGGATGTTCAGGTCGGTGTAGAACTCTCTGAACGCTTGGTTGTTGAACTGTCGTCCGTTATGTATGATGATGGTACAGGGAAGTTCAAAATGGCAGACGATCGACTTCCAGAGAAAGGATCTCGCCTTGCCTCCGATGATACGGGCTAGGGGCTCCAATTCCATCCATTTGGTGAAGTAGTCGATGGCGACAATCAAATACTTCTGCTAACCAGACACTGGGGGAAAGGTCCCAAGATTTCAATCCACTACTAGGCAAATGGCCATGGAGAAGAGAGCTGGGATAGTGGGGAGGATGGATGTCGTTGGATGTGGACATGCCTCTGGCAACGATCACACTTCTGCACAAACTCGGCAGCGTCTTCCCGCATGGTCTCCTAGTAGTAACCTTGCCGGAGGGCCTTGTAGGCCAATGCCCTGCCCCCCACATGATTCCCACAGACATCCTCATGATCTCCTAAAGGACGTAGGCAGCCTCCGCGGGCCTTAGGTACTTCAGCAGGGGGTAGGAGTAAGATCTCCGGTAGAGCTGCCCGTTCATCAACACAAAATGGGTGGCCTTCCATTTAAGGAGGCCTGCTTCCGTGCATCCTCTGGTAGGATGCCATCGACTATGTACTTGACATAAAGGTCCATCTAGCTTGCCTCAGGGGTAACCTGTTGGACCACACCCATGATCTTATAACTGGGGACTCCAGGTATTCGATGAAGGTACACCCCAGCAACGAATCCGATAAAGTCATGAGCTTGGAGAGCATATCAGCACGGGCATTCTCCCTGCAGGGGATGTAAAAAATTTTGAAGTACTAGAGGTTCGTAGTGTATGAGCGTACTCGGTCCAGGTATTTTGCCATCATGAGATCCCTGACCTCGTATTCACTTGAGACTTGGCCTACCACTAGCTAGGAGTCTGTAAAGACCCTCAGGCTCGTCATGCCCAGCTCGCGGGACACTTTTAGCCCTACAAGGAGCACCTCATATTTTGCTTGATTGTTGGCTACTTTGAAGAGGAAACACAGTGCGCACTCGACGACTACCCTATTAGCATTGGCGAGAATGAGTTCGGCTCCACTCCCTCTGGCATTGGACATACCGTCAACGTGGAGAATCCATGCCATTTCCCTTGGGGCCAGGTCCTACTCGGCCTTGGCCGGTTTGCTGACCTCCTCCTGGTCCTCGCTCGTCTAGGCACATTTCACCAAGAAGTCAGCCAGAACCTAGGCTTTTTAGGATGGCCTCAGGTGGTAGGAGATATCGAACTCACTGAACTTCATCGCCTACATAGTCAGGCCCCCCGAGGCATCTGGACAACTTAGAATAGACCTCAGGGGTTGGTCAGAGAGGACCGCAATCGGGTGAGCTTGGAAATAAGGCCTAAGATGTTGTGCAAACACGATAAGTGCAAAGATAATTTTTTCAGATCAAGTATACATGGTTTTTGCATCACTGAGTAGCTTGCTGGTATAATAGATCGGCTGCTGGAGACCGTCCTTGCTGGTACGGACTAGCCAAGCTGATAGCTTTTGGGGAGACTACCAGATATAAAAGGAGCTCCTTTCCAGACTCTAGCATGGACAGTAATGGGGGAGAGGCGATGAGCTTTTTTAGCCCCTCGAATGCCTCTTAACACTCCTCCGTCCAGGCAAAGTCATGCATCCTGCGTAGAGCCTTGAAGAACGGCTGGTAGCACTCAACGAAGCGCGAGATGAACCGACCTAGGACGACGGCGTGTCCGATCAAGCGTTGCACCTCCTTCTTAGACGTGGGGTGCTTCATGTCTGTGATCACCCGGATCCTTTTCGGGTTAGCCTCGATCCCTCGTTGGACGACCATGAAATCCAGGAACTTTCCCGCCGCAATGCCAAATGCATACCTGGCCATATTCAACTTCATTCAGTGTAGATGGAGGTTATCGAAGGCCTCCGCCAGGTCGACAATATGGTTCGACTCCCGGCCACTCATAATGAGCATGTCATCCATGTAGACCTGTATGTCTCGACCTATCTGGTCCTTGAATACCTTATTGACCAAGCACTGGTATGCCATCCCGGTATTCTTGAGACTGAAGGGTATCACCTTGTAACAATACGTGCCCTTGTCGATCATGAATGCCATGTGTTCTTCATCCTTCAGGTGCATGCGAATCTAATTGTACCCGGAGAACGCATCCATGAAACTGAGTAGCTTGTGCCCTAAGGTTGCATCCACGAGCTATCGATTTGGGATAGCAGGAAGCTATCATTCGGGAATGCCCGATTGAGATCGATGTAGTCCACACAGATCCTTCACTTTCTGCTGGCCTTCTTGGCCATTACCACGTTTGATAGCAGCTAGGGTACCGCACCTCATGGATGAAGCCTGCGGCGAGAAGTTTCCTAACCTCCTCATTAATCGCCTTCTGCTTCTCCAGGGCAAAGCTCCTCTTTTTCTGATGGACCGGGCAATTGTTAGGGTCGATGTTCAGCTTACAGGTAATCACTTCTAGGAAAATCCCGGGCATGTCAGCTGTGGTCCAGGCGAAGACATCCGTGTTGGCTTGCATGAAGCCTAGCAGCCGAGTTCTCTCTTCCTCGGGCAATAGGGCTCCTATTTGCACTATCTTTAAGGGGTCCTCGCCTAGGAGGAATGATAGCAGTGGCTCGACCGGTCCACCCTTTGACTCCAACTCTGTTTGGCTCGTCTGGTCAATGGTTGAGCCCTACTCGACCTCCCAGACTCCTAGGATGTTCTGCAGGCAGTGTTGGGTCGGTTGTTGAGATCCCCTCATTTCTCCGATCCCCCGCAGGGTCTAGAACTGGAAAGGAGCCGCTTAGTCGAGATGGTGGCGTCGAGTATGTTGAGTCCGGGTCATCCCAGGATCACGTTATAAGGCAAGGAGAGCCTCACAACAATCAAGGTCATCATTACGGTGCACTATTGGGGTGGTGTTCCAATAGTGACCGGGAGGGTAACCTCTTCTTCCACATCGACAGAATCTTTAGTGAAGCCCACAAGAGGTGTGAACACCGATTTTATTAGATCAGGAGATATGTTCATCCTTGCAAAAGCATCATAAAAGAGGATGTCGGCTAAACTGTCACTATCAACCATGATTCTTTTTACAGAATGCTTGATTATCGTCATTTCTATGATGATAACGTCATTGTTTGGGTTTTCCTTCCCAGCTCCCCCCTCTCCCATAAAGGGGAGTACAATATCAGATCCCTCCCTTGCCCTGGCTCTCTTCAGCTTTTGCCTTGCCCCGTAGAGATCATTCCCACTGGCTTCTCTATGGGCTAATTGTCGATGGGAGGAGGAAGGGCCTCTGCGCCCTAGGGCATGGACGAAGCTCTTCCACCCATGAACTTCCAAGGTAGCCTCTCCTGATCAGGTCTTCAATCTTCCTCTTCAGATGGTGGCACTCCTCGGTATTGTGGCCATGGTCCCGGTGGAACTGGCAGTATCGAGATTTGTCACGGCCACCGGATGGCTTCAGTGGAGGAGGGCAATGTAAATAATGTTTGCCCTCAATCTCCATGAGGATTATGGATCTAGAGGCAAGGAGAGGGGTATACTTCTTATCTCTAACGGGGTGCTCCCTAGCTTGGGACCCAATCAAGAATTTGGAGTAGCCTTGGGTCCATGGGTCCTGCCCAGCTCTCCCTGGGCTTGCTTCTTTAGCGACCTCCCGTCAAACTCCCTTTTGGTGCGGTTGGCCTCCTCCGCGCGAATGTACTTATGGATATGGAGGAGGAACTCATAGTAGGTCTTCGGGGGCTTTTATCAAGGGAGTAGGTGAATCAAGATGTCCTAAGCCCTCTCTTCAATGCTAACATGGCCATAGGCTCGTCTAGATTGTAGATTTTCAGGGTGGTAACTTTAAAACGGGACACAGTCCTGGAGGGGCTCATGATCCTGCTGTCGGATTGAAAAGAAGCTATTGACCTCGTGTGGCACTTTCCGGCATGCATCGAAGTGTACCACGAACTTCTTCTCTAGTTGCTCAATGGAGTCAATGCTCTTTGGCTCGAGGTGGAAATACCAAACTCGAGTGGCTTTTCGGAGCGTAGCTAAGAAGGCAATGCAAAGGAGGGCATCGATAGCTCCTTGAACTTGCATGAGAGCCTTGTAACTCTCAAGGTGGTCCAGGGGATCGGTAATCTCATCGTAAGGGTTCACCTGTGGCATGCGAAACCGACTGGGAATCGGTTCCTCTTGGCTTTATGGAAGAAAAGAGGGCGGGTGTCATAGCCCGTGGGCTCGCTCGGGGAACCTTGCATGTCGGCAAATCAGCAGGCGAGCTCGACCAGCTTGCGCTCTTGTTCCTCCAGACGTTCTCGGCCCGCCGCCGGATGGCCTCATCAATCGACCCCTCCACCGAGACTGTTAGGGGAGAGGGAGGCAAGGATCGGAAGAGCTTGTTCTTCGGCCCTTTGCCATGCTAGTGCCTGCAGTGAAATACGATGCTGTAGTCCAAGGCCGGGGAATGGCTTTCCCGGTCAGCCGATCCATCCCAGTGTCATTTCTCGAGCATCCTTTGGCTCCCTCACGGGTAGGATGCCACTCATGGGTGTGATGGCCATGCCCGGAAGGATCTCAAGCTGGCACGGGGTTTGGTGGCCTATGCCACCGGGGTCCCGGGTTGCTGTTGGGTCGCCAAGGACCGGTGCTAATGGTACAACTGGCGCACCGCTACAGCCAGGGTCTGGACCTTCTGGGCGAGTACGGCAATCTATGGATCTATTGAGGTGGCAGTAGCAAAGCAGGAGGCTCCGCCTCCGGACTACGTCGGTTGCCGTGATGGGACGGTTCCCCCATGTGGCTGATCAAGGCCTCTCGTGCTCCAGTCACCACCATAGGACCACCGGACTTCAAAGGTGCCTCCTTGGTGGAATGGCCCGTATCATGAATCGATCACCATGCAGTTTCATCGGACCGTCCCCCTACCTGGCGCGCTAATCTATTGCCACCTAGGTCGCCATGGCCTGTAGTTCTAGCACGGCCCAGGTGAGCCATCCTTTCCGGGCTCGTAGAATCTCTTCCTACCTCACCTTCATGGTTGGTTGCTCCTACAAAAGAAATGAGAGAACCCGGGTAGGGGATTCCGGCGGGGACACTTCGACGATCAAGTCAGTTGGACGATCAAGGAGAATAGATCCTTAGTGACGGGGGCTTGTGTTACCCCCGCATTTTAGGAGAAACTGAAATAGAAAGATAAAAACCGGAAATTAGAGCTTGGGAAAATTCTCACTATCCGGTTTCTTGCCCTTTGCTCTCTTACCTCTTCCCTTTTTGGAGGTCCCTCTTACGATTATATAGGAGTCGTTCCTTCTCCGATGTCTCCTGCAGGAGGAGCACAAACTTTTTCCTTCGGTCCCTCCTCCCCACCGTGGGGAGGGAGGTCCTTACGCGCAAGGCGCGATTGGCGTGCTGCCAGACCTGTCTCCCCGATGGAGTGATCCCTTGCAAGTAGTGTGCTATAGGGGCATGTACTACGATTGGACACTTCTACTTTCGGAGAGAACAGATGGCGTGCTACAAGGTCTAGAGCCTTGACAGAGCACTCTTCTTGTTGGAGATGCAGGTAGCGTGCTACTGGATCTGGAGCCCTGGCAAAGCACGTGCCTGACAGAGGGTGCGGGCGACATGCTCCGGGACCTGGAGCTTCAGTGGATCATACACTATGCAGGGGGCGTGCGCGATGCAAGCCAAAGCTTATGCCCCTAGTGGAGCGCGCACCCTCGATGGCCTGCCTGGTGATGACACCATGCCTTCGTGTCGCAATCCAAGGCTTTCCTGTTCTCTCAAATCTGTATCTCATTTCTTGCTGCCGTTTCACTTGCAGGAACAAGGCTCGGGCAGCAGCTCGATCTCGGACAGGAACTCGATCTCGGACAAAGGTTCGACCTCAATTGGGAGCTCAATCTCGGACAGGAGCTCAACCTCAGCCAAGCTAGGGGGCACGCTTCGCCGCCTCATTGCCTAGCTGGATCCCACGTGGGCAACCCGTCAACGACTTGCCACATCACATACACCATTAAATATGACCAAACATTGATTAATAAGGAAAACATAGGCAGCCTGCATGATTGCGAACATTGATCAATAATTTTCACTCACATTTTTCTAAGCAGCGTGGAGATGATATCCCAGAATACCACAAACTCAAGCTGGGCATATAATTTTGAATAATTGCGAGTTATTCGGGTAGATAATGGTATCCAAGTTAGTTTTATGCCAGCGAGATAGAGGATGGCTCCTGTAAAGACAAACCACAATGATACTAATCGATTACTTTTAAGCCCATTTCACGTGGACATTTGAATATCAGAGAATGCGAGTCTGTAATCGTGTGACAACGCAACATAGCTGCTTCTGTAAGGACGAACCACAATGATACTAATCGATTCAGCAGTCTCATTATCAAAATGCAGATACCACTCCAATTCTTATTTACAGTTCCCAGACATTTATGAATCTCAAATGAATAAAAAAAATTAAAAAGAAAAACTCAAACTGGATCTGTGGGGGATAGATCCATTACATGTATAGAATCATGCAACAGATCTTCTTTCCTGACCTTTACAAGCAATTCAGTCTGGGAGGACAAATCCCTCAACAAATAGGATAATGAATGAAATAAAAATGCTTACATACCTAAAGATTAGAAAGTTTTAACTTCTGTACATGGCTTTAACGTCTGGCACTAGTAGCACATCAAGTGGAACTAGTGTTCTCTTAATTTATTGCAGTGAGAGGAACTCTTGCATCTCTCAAGGGCTGTGCTTGAGACTGATATGCCCCAGAATAATGTTTTACCTCCCCATTTGCCTGCTTGGAAGCAGACCTTGCCTCCCAGAATGACTTCAGAAGCTCTTCAAAATCTGGAGTTCTCAGCTCCTCAATGGATGCTGCACTAGGCAGATTAATTGATCGTCTTTTTGGTGTTGAACAAGATGGTTCATCCACCTAGTCAAATATGATGGATTGTGACCGATCAACATTCAGTGGAATTAAATATCTCAATTAACAAAGGCAAATGGATTATATTGCTGTAACTTACCGCATATTCTTCTTCCAGACACTTCCCTGCATTCTCTGTGATCTCTACAATCCTGTGATAGTGTCCACTTCTCAAATCCCTGAGCTCACCACGGCAAGGAATGAGCATAGAATCAATGTTTGCACATGCATCATGGTCGAGTTTTAATGAACCTGAAATTTGAATATTCTTGTGAATTATTCACCCAAAATATGGTATTAAGTCTTTCATCAAATAAAAAGATAACATGCATGTAAATTTAAACAATAAAAACTTACAATCAATGGAGGACAGTAGACCCTTATTTGCAATATCGACATCTTCAAGAGTAGTTGAGGCAGCAGAGGACAACTTGGCACGTAAGAGCTGATTGGCTTCCATTCCGCTCCTATATGTGCAGATCAATGAATGCACTTAGATATTGATGGTTAACATTCAATTACCTGAATCCATAAGCTAGTTTTCTATGTCCTGACAAGTTCCAATAACAAGGAACTTGGATTACCTGACAATTGAATCTACTGATGCTACATTTCCTTTTCCAAGGCTTAGCAGCGAATTTTTAGCATTTTTCCACTGTTGTGAACCCATTTTCGCTTTCTCCATGCTGCACATTTAATAGGTATATTGTCAGAAATAAAAATATGATCATGCTTACCAGAGTTGCACAGAAGTATCAGTTGATGGTTTAGGTTTAACAAAGATGTGCAGTCACCCTTACCATTGCTGAAAACCTTCTTGCAAGCAACATCTACCACTTTCAACTGAAGCAGTATCCTCAGCAAAGTGGTTTTCAGTTTCTTCCATGTAAACTTTCCATTGTTCTTTAACTGACGAGGTGAAATCATGAGCAGTTGACATTTCCTTCTGCAGATTACTCGTTCTATCGGCAGCACTTGCCCGGAGATTATTGACTGCTGTTTGAACCTAAACAATAAGGACATTTGTCAAAATTTAGATGATACATCTCCAACATTAGATGATGCATCTTTCGGGGAGTTTTAGTGAAAAAGTTGCTGCTATGAAAATTAAATTTTGGCAGTCCAGGTTCTAGAAACTATTGAGTGATCTGAAAGGAAAAATCAAGAGAAATTAGAGATAACACCTAAAGTGATGTAAGAAATGCAATTGTTTTCAAACAAACGAGGAAAAACCTCTGTGCCGACATAGTCGAGGAGTTGCCAAAATCAAAAAGTCAAAATTCTACTCTAGAAAGAAGATGCATCCAACAAATTCTGGGAATTGAGTCTTTACCCAACTCAAGAATGACTTCAAGATACTGTATTTCATTATCTCAAACAAGAACTGCACGGTACTAATTTTCAAAGATATGTAGACTCATCTTTACGTTTTCTATGTTTGTGTAAAGCATTCACTTTTCAACTGTGCACATATGTTATGCCATAATGTTTTGTCGATTAAACTTCTATCAAACACATCTATCAATGCATCATAAACTGTAGGCCGATGGACCAGTTTAAAGACCAGTTTAAAGTGGGTTCTGAACTTTGGAACATTCAGTGAAAAATAAGTATAAAATGTATTTGATATTCAGAAGAAAGGAGTGTGTACCAGCTTTTTCTTCCTGGCACTTGAACTTGCTAGCATTTCTGCCACCTTTTCTAATAGTTGCTTCTCTTCATTAGCAGCACATTCCTGGAGGTGCAACAGGAATTAGATAGAAAAGATGACATAAAGACACTTTGGTTATTGTAGCCGACATAAGAATTGATCCTGAAGCCAAATCATTACCTCAAACCTTTTCTCAAGCTCATGAAGCTGCTGGTCTTGTACAGTTTGTGTTTCTTCCAGAATCCTACTCAACTTTGATGAATGAACATCCAGAGTGTGGAAGAAATTAGAAGTGATAACTGAAATAGAACGTGTAGATTTCACAGCTCTGAGATGTCCCTGTTGTAGGTCAAAAATAAAATATGTGATTATAGAAGGATACTTCAAGGACAGAGCACAACATGTAGAATGATATTACAGGCCTCATAGATATTAACCTCACGCTGCTGCTGTGCAAATGCAGCTAATTTATCCTGTTGTATAGAAAGACTGCTCTGAAGTTCATTAAGCAATTGATCAGCCTCCAATGCAATTCCCCTGAAACACTGAATAAAAAAAAAATACCAAAATTTACAGGAGCTAATATTTGGATAAAAAGGCTAACTTAGAAAGTAAAAATATACTTACATCTTCAATAGCAGAAGAGTGAATCAGTACTTGTGAGTTCAGTTTTCCAAACGTTGACTGAGAATTCTTGTCTAGTTCTCCTGCTAGATCATTTAATGCTCTAATTCCAGATCCATACATAAATTTTAATTTTTCAACCTGAGTTCTAAGTTCTTCAGTGGCCTATGGATTAAAAAAAAAAAAAAGAGAGGCACATCTGAGTGTTGCTTGCATTCATATGATTGCATCAGTTAGTTTCGAGCATAGGCATCAACAAATGCGAAAGTTATAGAACTGATAAACTGTAATATTTTGTATCATGTAGCTACCTCGGTTTTTGTGGAGACAAATGATTGCATATCTTCTTCCATTTCTTTTAGTTGGTTCTCCTGCTGCATCACAGAAGCTGATACAGTTTTATGCAAGATATCTAGCTGCTGAGTTATTTGAGATAGGAAATTCTGCACAAGAATTCTGTTTCCATCCTCTATCTCATCTTTACGTTCTGTAAGCCAATTGTGGAGATGGTCAACTTAGTAATTAAAAGTCTCATCTTTCATTCATTATCATGCAGTTAAAGCAATCAGGACAAATAGAACTCCTGAAACTTTTTTAAGAAAAAGAGAAGAAAGGCACCAACCAATTTTAGAAAACAAGCCAGAAACATCTGCAGCGGCATTCTCTAGTTCTGATCGAAGTTCGTATGCACGCTCTACAAGTGCTTTCTCTGGAAGAAAATTCAAATGCATCACCTATTAAGTGCTTCCATTGGAAAAGAAAGAGATGCTTTTCATGCAATATGGTTTCCGGCCAGGTAAGATATGCATGGACTTGTCTGAAATATGGCTAAATCCAGAAGAATGCAATACATTGTTGATGTTGCATGGGCCTCATCATATAAGGACCTACAACTACATGGTTCATCAGAAAAAGAAATATGCCTACAAGTTGCAGGTATGATGAGCCTATGGAGAAAACCATAGGAGAATGCGGAACAGAAAGCTCAGAGTGTGTATGAATTGTTATAAGCAATACGTCAGAGAGCAACAGCACCAACTATTTCAGCTCTTTGCTGGCATTGAAGATGCATAAACACGCTTACACTTTTTGCCCAAAAAAATTGCAGAATCCTCCTTTAAGTAAAAGATGCAGAGTACATCTGTGGCATAGGCTGCAGGAGAGAATTTCGTGGAACATTTCCTCACCCGATTTGAGAAGATTAGATATCAAATATTCCTTTTCTTTTATTGTGGTGTTTGCCTGCTTATATCTTTCTTCCAGGTCCAGTAATGCATCTTCAGTGTCCTCCAGCTTTTTCTGTTGTGAAAACAAATATATACAGTCAATTTATCTCCAGGAGTGGCAGGTGGCTGTCACAAAAGTTGGATGGTTTCTTGGTTTACCTGTGTCCTCTCAAGTTTGTCACTTAATTCTGCACTCAATAGTTGTTGAGAATTGTAAAGCTCTTGGAGACCAATTAATTGCTGCATACAGAGCATATATCAATAGGGTCGGTCAAACAACCATCAACATTTCGTTATAGGACAATACAAGGTGAAGTTAGAGAACATGCCTTATCCTTCGAGTCCAACTCAAGTTCCAGATGCTCCATTTTCTCTGTCATTGCCTGAATAAAGACATGAGAATAATTTGGGCATTTTATCAAAATAATCAAACAGTAGGATTCAAAAGAGAGATTTCATAGCTAAAATACGATGCCTAGAATTATAAGAGAGAGATTCATTTAAACAATCAAACAAACCTTCTTCTCAGCTTCTTCATGAAGGTAGCGATCCCGTGGAATGTATATCCCATTCTTCTCTCTTGCAGCATATACCTCTGGCCGGAGACAAGAAATCAAGAATTTCATCCATCAGTAAGACTGGTACACTAAACTGATGAAAAATATATTTGTAAAAGCAACATGTTGGAAGCATATTTGGTTTGGAACTTGAGAGTCCAAAGTGGATGACTCGAGAGCCAGGTGCATTCCCATCATCATTGTTCTGAAAAAAGTCACTACATCATTTGTGTGGCTGCAGTGCCATAGGCAATCTTTTAACTGCTTTACTTAGGGCCTAACCACCTAGGCTGACTAAGTAAGCAGATCGATGAAGTACATAAGCAGCTTACCTGGGCCTAGGCACTCCAAATCAGCTATGTTTAGCCTATAATTTTGGATGTCTCAGGGTTCCATGCATGTTAGACAGTAAGAATATTATCTCCTATTGTCTTCGTTGATGCTCAAATGCCTCAGTTAATATTTATAAGCTTTCTTGATTCTTGATTTTTGTTCACTTTTAATTTTGTAATGGTGATGCATCACTGCCTTTTGTGTTAACTCACTTGAATTATTCATTTTTTTTTATGTTCACATAATTTATTGCATATTTTGCAGGGAAAAAATTGTTGATTTACCAGAGAACATGTGGAATTAAAATATGTCCCAAAATTAATGTGAAAAGTTTTCCTTAATTTATCTCCCTGCCGATATCTTCCAGATTTTTTTCTATTTTTCTAGTTATCTTTGTACATTTATGGATATCTAATTAATTATTTTGCATCTTCCAGTGCTTTTACCAAAGAAGCTATCCTCAGGCTAAGTGCCAGGGTATCTGCAGACTGCTTCGCTTAAAACAACCGCCTTTCAAACTATCAAATCAGCAGTGCATTCAACCAGTTGCTCTGTAACACATGGCATCAGGAGTGATCTCCATTAACAGCCCCCAACTGAACAGCCCAACTACCACACTAGTTCATTTCCCAAGCTTTTCATAATGAAAACCAATACAAGAATAGCATAGTTTACAAATTACTGAGGAACGCATTGTTTTGGCCAAGCTGGCTAAATAATATTCAGAATTTGGAGTCAAATCTTTAGCTTAAATAAGACATTGATAAGTAACAAGCAGTTGTTCACAAATCTAAGGACATAAGACTTTGACATGTAGAGAATTAACAAACAGTTATTCACAAAACCAAAATCTAGTATCAGACCTTGTTTAAGGCGGTCAATTTCAGAGTATAAATCCTTGATCATTGCAGACTTCAACATCTTCTGATTGACCTGGAAAACAGTGAAAGCATGTTGGAGATACTCATTGTTCTCTGAGGAGATAATTTCATATAGCACACAAAAAGTGACTATTAAAATGACCTCAGGCTTGTTCTTGATATTTTTTGCTCGGTGTGCATAGTCTAAGGTGCTCAGTGTCTCTTCCAAACAGTGGATGGAAGGTGTTATGGTGGCAATAATGCAAGTCTTTGTTTTCCCTCCCAAGGAATCTCTAAGCAATCTTGTCAACTTGCTATCCCTGAATGATTTTTTTAAAAAAAAGAAGCTCAGCCAACATTTCATTAGCATATTTCAGAAAGGAAAAGGAAGCCAGAGTACTTATTTGGTATTACCTGTATGGAACATGGCCAGAGTGCTCAACAAGAGAATTAATAACACGACCGAGAGTAAGCAAACTTTTATTGATCTCTCCAGCTTCCCTTGCTCTTCCCTGTAATAGCAAATATCTTTATTGTCATTCCTCATAATATATCATTCAGGTCAAATTTCATGAAAGGAATTACTCTATCAAACCTGAGCTCTTCATTTCTACTTTCTAGGATATGCAAGAAACGAGTTAAAAGATGATGCTTTTCTACAATGAAATTCCTGCTTGCAGAAGATGATGAACTTACACACCTCTCTAGCACCTGATCGTGAAATGTTTTCTGACCCAGCAAGATCCACAAGATTAAGCTTTCCACATTTGATCATCTCTTCTCCCTCAGGAGTACACTCCTTGATGTGAATTGTGATAGAAAATATGGAATGAGATCGGCTGCTCTGTTTGTTAAGTAAAGTCTCAGCAGTACGCCTTTTTGCAGACCCTTTATCCAAGATTTTGTAAATTTCACCAGCAGTATAGACTATCTCCTCTTCCAGTCCTCGCACAAAAACACCCCCCTTCCCATCTTCCATGAGAGCTATAGGCTTTTTGGACTTTTCATCTGAAAATTTTGACTCATCTAGAGCCAAAAGATCTGTTATTTCCTCATTGTACAATTCAAGAAAAGTGACTTTCATACTGTACTCGGCACATTGCGCCTCGAGTATGCCAAAGATTTTTCGGACAGCTCTTGGAATAACTCCAGCATCACTTGGAAATTCTTCATTCTACAAAGCAAATTCTACTTAATTTAGAAGCTAAAAGAAAATTCATTGGCTTCGACTAATATATATTTATCCTCATTAATTACCTTAGTCTTTCTTCCTCCTCCTTCCATTGTGTAAGTTTTTCCAGTGCCTGTCTGACCATACGCAAAAATGGTGCAGTTATAACCCTCAAGAACCTCATTTACTATGGGAGAGATAGCTTGATCAAATAAATCCTTTTGCTTGGATGTTGGGCCAAAGACCTGCAAAGAATTAAAAGTTACTTAACACCTTGACCTAATTTCCATTTCAAACCAAGAAGGAAAAAAAAGGTGCATTGAAGAAATAAATGAAAAGCAATAATCTCAGACCTTGTCAAAGACGAAGGTTCTGTCAATCTGCTTGTTGGCGATATTCTGAACGGCAGTCACTTCTCGTCGATGTTCATTGCAAGATATCACCACCGGCGTGTTCAACCTCATCTCGTCATCGCTCAAAGGTCTGGAACAACCAAAATCGCACATGAATAAAGAGAGAAAAATTAAGAGATCGTGTTTTTCTTTTCTTTTCTATTGTTTTTTTTTGTTGCCATTATCGTACCTGCAGCGGAGAATGACTTGAACATTGACCCCCTTGTCCTTATCATACTTGCTGTTGGAATTCCCATTTCCATCGATGGATCGGAGATCCCTTCCCAACTTTTCACTTGACCTCGGCGTCTGAGAAGGGGACATCGGGATCATTCCCCTTTCCTCTGCGAGCTATCCATTCCCACAGAACTCACACAGTAGCCAAACAAGCACAAGAAAGCCCAAAACTACCTGCAATACCCAGCATACAAAACACTCAAAAAAGTCACAGTAAGATTTCAACCCAATCTCCAAACTAGTACCCCACAGTTCTTGACCCTAACTTCAAACCACCCAACCAAAAACCCCGACTCCGATCTAGCAATCGACATGCATTTCAAACACCAAGATCCCCAATCACCAGCTCAAATTCAAAAAAAATAAATAATAATAATAAAGAAAGAAAAGAAAAGAAAACCCAAAATGCGAGGCATTTAAACAAAAAGACAGATCCGTCTTCAAGAAACAGTGATTTCAAACACACACATTAAAAAATAAAATCAAATCAAGAAATCAAGAAACCATAAGAGAGACAGAAGAAGGCCAAGAGTAGCCAAAACGAAGTGAGAAAATAATGTGGAAGATACGAAGACCGGGAGGCAAGGAAGGTGAAAGTACCAAGCGAATCGTCTGCCGGCGGTCGGCGATCGGCCCAGCGCCACGGATCCAGAAGAAATATCCAAATCCCGTCCTTCCTGCTGGGAGCCGGTGGTGACTTGTGGTAGAAGAGGCGCGTTTCTTGGTTGCTTTATAGACTCATCTTAATGGCGCTTCCGATCATTATAAAGATTATTAATTAAAAACAAAATATGTTTAGGATGGAGAAAACAAGAGAAGAAGAAGGTGGGGAAGAGATATACTGGAGATATATAATCGAGAAAAGGGAAGGGAGCTACCGCTTCTAGCAGTACCGTGCCGTTAAAATTCAAGGACGTGGGGTTCAAAAATTTGACGGCGTTAGCGGTATCTGACCGTTGGAACTTTTGTGGAAAATCCGACCATAACCGTAGTAGAAGAAGAGCGGTGGGGCCGAAATCCAAATCCTTTTTCTTTTCTTTTTTTTCTTTTTAGGTATTAATTAAAGATTAATTTAAGCAAAGAAGTTGAAAGGAGAGAAAGTATAGAAGAGGGGGTGGGTAATGATTTGAAATGTTCATCGGTATTGTTTAATGTTACAAAAGTGCCACCGTATCATTTTGTTTAAAATTTCCAATGAACATTTTGATTCAGAGGAGCGTGGCACGCCAACACCACGTGCTCGATCCCCGTGTTGTGTTAAATTAACAAAAGAGATTCTAGAGATTTTAATCTTGCAAGTGGACGAACAATTTTATACGGATCATTAAGAATCCACAAAAGCAGCATTTATGGAATGATTAACATTTTTTTTCCCACCTTTTTTTTTTTTTTTTTTAAGTCTTTCATTTTTCTATTTTGTTTTTGGAAACCAGTTTACCTAACAATGCCTCCCTGGTGTTTTTGAGGCGCCCATTTCTTACACCAAAAAATGTTAGCCTGGCAACGACACAATCAACCAACCTGGTAAATCACAATAATTCTCATGAAAAGCGCCAGTCTTTCGTTGCCACGTGACTGGATGAACTGGCAAGTATATTTTTTCTCCTTCTGTGCACGATCTCAAGTACCGCTAGTTTTCATCAAAAATATGCTCTTATGGTTATGTTTAATTCGCATGCTATTTGTAGATCCTAATTAAAATTTTTGAAAGTGAGCATTCCTAAACATATGAAACAAGCCCATGGCCAAACACTATTTAATGAGACAAAATAATGGGATTGCTCAAGAGATCTTCTCACCAAGGAAGGCTGCTCTCCAATGGATTAACTTTTTTCACCTATAAGGAATGAAATAACTAAACATAAATGGGTATCGTTCAATGATATTGAATTCAAAAATCACACTCTCCGAATGCTAGGATTTGTCCCATACTTCTTCTGCAAGTCTAAATTTCCATAATTCCATCCTAATTATTTTGTTCTCATTCTACCCTTCCATGCTAACTATATATCAAAATGTTCTTTTTAATAGTAAAATAGATTATTACATGTATTCCATCCTTGCGCATCTCAAGTCCTACAATTTTACAGTATTTTTATAGTAATTTTTAAAATATATTTCCACTGTACAAACCGTGTGTGTGTATACATATAATATGGATGAAGATTGAAGGCCATTTCATCAATGGCAGCTACAATCTTTCATTCAAGATGTATTTGAATATGCCTTGACCACATATAGTCGATATTTTTTCCACTCATTAGCATGCAAACCCCATACACTTAGTATCATGTTTGTGAAAAGATGATAATATTGGATCCGAGCCCCACTTCCTCAATCTAATTAACCAACCATCAAATTGGTTAGATAGGAAGGGAGCTAGCATGGAAGACAGCTAGTTCCCTTGAGAATTACCCTAAGCTATAAGCATACCCACTTCTGTTTGGGAGACAAACACCAGAGTTTTTTTAAGTCCCTTGGCTTCATGTCCCCACTTACGTAATGCCATGTACAGTTTGTGGCCAGCTTTATGAGCAGGCCATACGTCCCCTCCACAGGCACCAAACGTTCCCCCTTCGGTGGTTATGCTAGCATTTGTCACCACATGGGCGAAGGTAGAAGCTTATGAAGGACCAAAGGTTGCAAAGCTTCGGAAAAGCCTAACAATTAAGAGAAAGAGACGGTAGCCGGTGCTCGTTCGCTTGAGTTGGAAGACAAGAACTCGCTATCGTTGTTGTACGTGGTAAAGAGACTTCACCTACTTCGTAGCAAGCTATTAGTAATTGCACTGTTATAACTGAACATTTGACATGGCTAAACTCTAGTGTAGTCCAGCATGGATAAATATGAAAAAAAAAAATAAAACTCTTATGATGTCATTATTAATTATTATCATAAAGATATTTTTCACTATTCATGATACAAAAAAAAATATATGATATGACTAGACTCAAGCTTTGCATGGTCGCTCATAGCGGTATGCAAGAAGTGGGATTTATCTTATCACTTGCAGACTCCATTTCAAATATGATCTCTCCGGTAAAGATCACAGCCATCCATATATAGTTTCATCTGTATCAAACATTAGTAATTATTGATAGAAAAAACAAACTATCTTTTTTTTTTTTTCCTTGTATTTAACTATTGGCTAGATAAAATTGCACAAGAATGACGTATTATTAAAATCTTGGTTCTTATAGTTGTTTTTATGGTTAGAAGTTAAGGCGAGCTTGTGGCCATGTACATCCCAAAAGTATCTTAGAGGGAATGCGATACACCGGTCCCTACACAAGATATTGTACGTCTTTAGCTATAAGTGATTTTGTCCCCACCTAATGGGAGCACCTCATTGGGGAAGAGGCAATGATCCCCTTACATAAGTCAGAATTTTTCTTGACTCATAATTAATGTGGGATTAAAGAAGTCATCAACCTTATATCCATAATCTAATGTTCTGGTCAAGATTAGCTAGTGGCCATGTGCACCCCAAAAGGTACCTTGGAGGGGATGCGATGTGCTGGTCTCATAGCTATGTGGTTTTGTCCCCACCTGATGGGGGTACCTTGTTAGGGAAGAAACAAAAGTCCCCTTACATAAATCAGAGTTTTTTTTGACTCGCAATCGATGTGGAATTAAAAAAAGCCCTTGACCTTATACCCACAACGTAGCTCTCAAAAGTTCAGCATGATTATTGGAAAGAAAGACTTGGACCATTGATTTGCACCGCTCGAAGCCTGCAAAGAAACTCTTTTTACAAGCCTATGACACGGTCTTGGTTCCTATCTTCTTTAATTTTTTCACTTTCTTATTGGCAAAATTAGCCAAGTGTTCCTAGTCTGTGAATTGGTGATAGAGGAATATTCTATGATCTTTTTTCTTCAACAGCTCCTATATACACTTAATCATCGGTATAGTAGAATGGAGCTTATCTTGAAGCTTAGATAGCTCCGTGGTCACTTGAATCTCCCGTGCGGTCGAGTCGAAGCTCTTGGATGAGGCCTCTGCCTTTCAAAATAGGAAGTTTCTCGATGAATGAGCCTTGACAGGAATAGTAACCAGGCTCTTTCTCCCTTTTTTCTCCTCTCAAGCATCTTATTTCATCTTGAGCGCATGAATATTCTTTCTTAGCCTCGGCAAACTATTGCTCAAGGTTCTTTATTTGGGCTTCTGCCCTGGTTACTGCATCATCTCAGTGGTCAATTTTCTCTTGAGCTTCCAGAGGGCTTCTTTGTAGTAGTCAATTTCCTTTAATAGCTCGGCATTAAGACCTTCTCTTGTCCCAGTATATACTCAAGTTGGTACGCTCTTTCCCTCGTCATTATGAGCTCTTGCACCGAGGAAGTTAAATCTATAAAGGAGGTCAAGTAATGCCTCAGCTGGGCAAATCCTAGATGAAGTAATAGTCATCATATTGATTAAATAAAGTATAACAAAATATAAAAATAGGATGTGAAAATTACTCACTTAGACAAATAATCTTAAGGAATCACAAATTTAGAAGGTCTGCTCCAATAGCTACTATTTTGTTGGCAGAAGGAGGCCCCTAAGCAGTTCGACAACCCTACTGAGACCTTCTCGTGCTACTTTTGGACACGGAGATTCACCACCTTTACCTTGATCTCTGCAAGTGGGCTTGCGTACCAATCATTTTAGTTGGTGGGTTGGTAATTTGTAGGCTTGTTGTACCAATCATCCTAAGAGATGGATCAATATTTAGTGGATTGGTGATACCAATCATCTTCTTCGAGGATCAGTAATTTTTGTAGTTTTTACTAAAACCCTTTTGGATAGTATGTTTATTTTTACTACTAAAGTCTCGTTTGATAGAATAGTGATATTCTCAACCTCCATCGGAATCTCTTTGGGTGCATTGTTACTTTCATTCAACGAAAACATAGCTTAAGTGACCAATGGTGCAACCTCTTTCTCTATTGAAGCCAGTGCCGGAGGCGGTGTAATAAGAAGATCGACTGGTGCAGGGGGTGGCACAGCTGGGGGGTTGACGATGCTAGTTGTTGGAGCCAGGGAGCAACCGCCAGCACAGTTTTTTTGATCCATTTCCTTTGAAATGCCCTCTCAAGCGCCTCGCGTTTTTCTGAAGTCATTTCGTCTCGGGGGAATTGAAAGGAGCATCACAAAAGGCTTGACTAGAAAAACTTCTGGGCGAGTCTCGAAGACAGGAGGACCAGTTTAAATAGAGAAGGAAAAGAAAAAAGAAGATAAAAAGGCCAATTATTAATTCAAAATCTTCAAAATATCCGATAATAGTAAAAGGGGCTGATTAGTTATACACAGTTGCTTCAATTTTCTCAACAACCAACGACTGATGGCATCCAGGCATCGCCTGCATTAAATGATGACTCATCGAGAGTTGCAGACAAACCTTCCAGGATTCAAGGCATGACATCAACATTACTCCCTTAATTTAACCTACTTCTGGTTTAGACATGGGAGTAGGGGCAAGTGTTATAGGGATACTTCAGATGCCTCAGATATACCTTCAGGACTTGGCTTCAGAGATGGATGCTTAACTCGCCATCCAACTGCTAACCCATCTATCGATCAAAGCTTGTTGCCAAGGTGTCTTCATAGTTTAATAACCAGTTGCTGTGGTCCTATCAGCCAATAAATTTGTTGGTCTATTAGTAGCGCTAAACTTGATGCCAAAGTAATTTTTACCTGGTCGTTATCAGGTGCAATCTGACACACTCCTTTTCGCATAGCCTGTCTTCGAGATTTTAAATAGCTAATCGTCCAAATTATGAAAACAGCTATCTCATACCGGTGATATCATCCATGAAGCAAATGAGGGTTATAATATCGCAACGGTGCAATCAGTGGCCTGAAACTCTCGAAGTTGTCCATTTTCTCAATCCTCTTCTACAAATAACCAAGGTCCTGAGGATTTTCGAATAAACAACTCTTTTCCATGCTCAATGCTTCTCATCTATTCCAAATCTTTGATTTAAGTATTGAAGGATCCTTGTCGAAGCCAACTCCGATCATGAAACTTCATTTTGCATGTCGCTCTAGCGATGACTCCTGCTAGTTAGCGCTAGCTTCAATCTCTAGTAAGAATCTACCGTAATAGTTATGGGGGACATTCAAAATGGACAGGGGATGCAACTTTCGTGTAAAAGAAGGATTCATCTTTTCTGGGCAAAACCATCGTCGAACCTATGACGGCCACTTCAAAATCTATATAGACAAATGAATGAATAAGTTTGAATTATTTTGAGATATATACAGACATAATCCAATGATCGACATTGTGACGGAAGACTGGCCATTTTTTTGATGCGGAAGATACAACTAAAACCCGTTCAAAACCCCTTGAACCGTGTTGGAGAGAGATTGGATATTTTGGTAGCGGTGAACGGGTGGGTATGGACGGGGAGTAGGAGGGGATAGCTTTTGTGTGGCCTCGAAGTGATTTCACGTGAAGGCAGGATGAGGAGAAGGGCTGGGCCCCAAGCACATGCTCCTGGGGGACCACAGCTCAAAGCTTCTCCGAATGGGTCCCGCAGCCATCCTACGATCACGAGTCCATTGCCCGCCGCTTTATCCACTTTTTACTTCTTTTCCCCCCTCGATTTACGTTTCTTGTTGATAGCCAACTCAATCACGAGTTAAAAGCAATGCATGTTTGGGGAATTCATGACATGAAAGGTTTAGAACAAAGACCTGGTTATCGATGTCTAATTAACAGCAAGTAAGTTTAAGGGAAAGTTTTTTTTTAAAAAAAAATACCGTGGTATGTGTGGTTTAAGTCTTGAGGGCTTTTAGATTACCGCAGAACATAATAACTTATGTGTTGTTTTGTTAACGCGTTGCAAGCCCAGGACCAAACTTGTTTCCAAGCTTCCCATGGTAAATTGATCCGTTGGACCACTATTTAACTCTAACAATGTTCACATACCCTGGTTGCATGCAATGATTTTAGTTGTGTTCTTGCCATTGAAGTTGTTCTGATGAAGGCTAATTTATGATCATGTGTATTCCTAAAGGAGCCTTATAGTTCGGTGAGATGGAAACTCGATATAAGTCAAAATTTTTCTTGACTCACAATTGATATGAGATCAAAGAAAGATAGATGGTCCACTAATTTTATCCCTCCTGATGAGGAATATCCCTGGAGAATATAATGGTTCTCCAATATAAACTAGAGTTCCTCTGGATCACAACCGATGTACAATCAAAGAAATCTCCATCCTCGTATCCATAACAAGTCATAATTCTAACTCTAAATTTCAAAATGATAGTGATTATATTGACTTTAAGAGTGTACCACAGCTATAAATTATAGATGCAACAAGTCTCATGGTATGACTATAAAGTGTAGATGCAACAACCTACAACTTACTCGCATGATCAATATAAGATTAAAACTATTCTCCTATTGTTCTTACATACTTTCTATTCAAGTCTCGATGTCCTTGTCATGCCAAGGACAAATGGTCTCCACTCACAAATATCACAGCTGGCTCATAGCCCATGGTTAACCCCAAAAGGAGCCATGCTGCACCACCTTTTAATCACGTGGGCTATATTTGAATTCACTTTAATATTATTTATAATGATGCGTATCATATTAAAAAAAAAAAAAAAAAAAAAAAAAAAAAAAAAAAAAAAATTATTGCTTAAATTTTTTAAGTATCCAATACCTTGTAAGTACACTAACAATATGGGAGTAAAAACCTCACTGCACGGCTCCTCGTAGATAATAATATTATTTTTGTTCAATCATGACATTTAATGAATTTGGATGAGCACGCCCAAAGAGACACCCAAGCATGAGTCCAATTATTGTGCGATGGGTGCCGTACCATGAAAGGAACGGGTCAACATCAGCCATCATCGTGATATATTTCTGCGCGCCAAACTACAACGGCACCCCATCAGCAAGTCAAATCGTCCATGGAGCCACGTGTAACGAAACTATCATTTTATGCCTCGTGGCAGACCCTTAGCGATGTCACATGCGACGCCCAAATGCATGGCAAGGACGATAAAAATGGTATGGGACTAAAGGAGGAGTACCACGGTGGAATGTGAGCGAAGCTAGTGGAGGTCTGTTTGGAGGGGAAGGTGGGGTGGGGAGTTTGGCGATGCTGCTTCTGATTCAACTCCACTGCTTCCCAAAGCGGTCTTGTCCTTGGACTCACCGTGGATAAGGGAGGAGAGGATTATACTGCTCCAATCCTGTCTTCCTTTTATGCCACCTGGACTAATGTGATAGTGGGTTGGTTTTGGGTAGCTAATGCATGCTTGGTGGGATTAGAAATATTCCCATCATCAAAAATATCAATGCTACATAATGGGAGATTATTCCAGCTAATGATAATTATTAGCTGGGAGAACATCAAGAATGTCAATGAGGAAGCTCTAGCCGATGCCATACGAAGGCCCTTGGCATATCATATATATATTGTTACATATTTATGGACGGTATTAGATTTAAAAGATGGAGCAGGGCTATAGCACCTTATGCTTTGGAAGTATATCATTGCTTTTAGACAATCAAGTAGGACACTCGATAGGCAACCAGTCTAGCTGGTTAGGATACCAAGGTTGTAATTCTTTTTTATAATTAGATAACATGTCAAGGTTATTGGGAGGTCATCCAATCAATATAACCCATAGATCATGGAGGTTGTCGGTAGCTTTAGTGCATCACGTAGTACCACTTACGAAATAGGAATCCAGACAAATTGAGCTAAGTCTAACCTATAACAAGAATGGTCCGAGCCATCCAAGTTTCCTGTTAACTAGAAGGTCGTGCTTGGCTCGACCAACTAACAAATATTCAGATATTGGCTCATCAGGCTGAGTAAATCAAGAGTATTTTTAGCATTTTATTTGTATATATCGATGTAACATGTTCTTATGATAATTGTTATATATCGTGCAATTTTCTTAGGCCTTATTTGGATAAATAGGTTATAAATCTCATTGAATTCATTGAATTGGACCATTACCGCCAGTTAAAAATAGACTTATAGGCTAGGCTGGGTCATATCCATAAAAATTTAGGATTGGTTTTGTTAGTGGCATAACTCGAATCCATATATATAAAATCTACCGTAGGATTCAGGCTGGGTCACTAACAAAACCAGTTCTGGGCATCCATGGATATGGTCCAGTTTGTGAGTCTATTTTTAATTAATTATAACGGCCCATTCAATGAATTCGATGATATTTTAATTCACTTATCAAAATTGGATTTTATTGTATTTAACTGTCCAAGGTTCGATTATTTCCGTGGTTCACCAGGTGGCTCCCATATTAGCTTCGTTTCTCTTTTTCCAAAGAAAAAAAATTCCTCCATGATTCTTAGAAACCGAGAGAAAGAAAAATTATATATGTAATTTATCGTATCCTCTGCTCATCCGGACGATCAAAGTCAAGCCCATAATATCATAGTATAAAATATCTCATAAACTCTGCAAGCATAGATCACCTAGTTTTCAAGATCAATTGCCTAACTAAATCAAAACAAAGATATATTATGAGATGACAGTCAATCTATTATGAAAGATATTAAGGATGCCTTTTATTTTATAGAAAGAGACCGGGCAACCTGCCCTTTTCTTTCCATCTATTATGAGATGGCACTCGATAAAAGATGAGTCATATTTCTAACAAAACATCTAAAGTGCCATATACATAACCTAGTTTGTTCAAAACTGACTTCAAAGAATCCTCACAACTTTGGATCAAAAGACCTTGATGCAATCATCTGTTGAGCTTGAAAAAGTGATCAACCCATAGTAATTTTCTTAATCAGACTACCAAGTTGATGGGCTAATCTATGCTGGTTTCATTTCTAAAAAGGCCAGGAGAATTGCATCAGGAGTTACATTGGAAACAACACACTTGCTCATCAGCAACATGGCTGCACCAATTCAACATCATGACTTCCATGGAGCATTATATGAATTACTGGGTTTTAGACCCTTAAAAAGGGTCATGAACAACTAGAGTGAACTCTATTGGAAAGGACGAAGAAACACGCTCACTGTCTCTATCCTAGATCAAGTTATATTTCCACCATAAAACATCGAGTTTATTGTTTGTTTTCTTATTAAAAAAATAAAATAAAATACAAAACATGATAAAATTATGCTGGTCGCCAGAAGCAACATTGAGGAGCTCCACAATCTAAAAAGAAGAAATCGGTTCAAGTAGTGAATGGCTGCATGCTAAGACGTAGATAGGCATTATATGGTAAGCCCTCCGTCGGAAATCTTCATAACGGACGGTCACTTCACGAAAAAAAATTAAAACAATCTCATAACGGACGGTAAAAAAATTAAAACAATCTCTCAAGTAACTGCACTTAATTATTATACAAACTCCAATTTCGATCTCTTAGATGCTACCCATCACAAGATCTTCTCCTGTACACCAAAACAAGACAACAAAATACTCTTCGGAACCCGGGGAAGATACATACCACAACCCTATCCATCATTGAAGCTGAAGTATTCGAATTTAATAAACTATTGGCCGTGGATTTGAAGAATCTCGTTGCCCACTTGCTGGGCTGAAAGGATTTGAAGAATTTTATGTGCTGGTTTTTTTTTGGATATATTTATATTAGATGAGTGTGAGCCGTCCGTCCAAGCCCGAGTTGGAAGGTCTCCATTGGAGGTCAAGATTGCATAAAATGTCGATGATAAGCTTTGTGTTGTGACAGGATAAGATTTGCTACATTCCAACGTGACGTTTAGAAAATTTTGCTACTTTCCGCTCCCTTGCCATAAAACAAAAGTAACGTCCAAGTAAACCTCCACCTTTTGAAAAGGTTTTATATATGTTTTTGATTTTTTCCGTCGGTTTAAACTTTAATCACCGCCATTTGTTCGGATAGGTCCAACTAGCCAACAATTTCTCTCTTCTGACCGGTGGGATCCGCGGGCAGCTACATTAAAATTTATCCTTTCTATCTTTTTTTTAGTTATCGAAAATAAATAAATAAATAAATAATTCCATCCTTTGATCTAGAAGATTTATTTTTAAAATAATTAAAAAATAAGTTAAGATGGAAAATAGGGAATATAGAAGAGTAATTTAATTTATGTTTTTTTTTTTTTTTGGAATTTTGTGAGATATAGAGTCCTAAAAGGTCATGTTATGGTAATCCGGTTTAATATAAAATATTGACCGATCCATCTGCCGAGCCAATTTTAAATTTTTGGTCTATTAGCTAAATCAATGCACTAAAAGAAATCCGTTTGGTATGGTCCGAAGAAGGCGTCATATTTATTAATATTGTATTTCCTTCAGCTTCACATCTTCAGCCTGGTCTGGGTTAAAGCACGATCATAAATAATTATACACAGGATAAATTTTAACTCCCATGTGCTAATTAAAATAGTAATAACTCAACAATATCAATCCAGCAAAAGCAAAACAAACCAAGCACAAGAAAACCGGATTTACGTGGAAAACCCTTCAATATGAAGGTAAAAATCACGGGACCTAGAACCAGATCAAACTTCCAATATAATTAAATAATGGGTATAACAAGGTTTTTCTCTCTAACAAACTAGAGGCTCTCCAAACAGCATATGATGATCATCTCAGTATAAAATATAAATATTATCGAGGAATACTAGAAGAAAACAGGGAAGATCTCACTAGAGTCAAATATTTGCCGATTATACGAGAGGAATCACAGCGATCCGAACCGTTCACTTTATAGAGCTCGCTGCCGTGAATAATATACTAAAATTTTATCTTGATCGGATTTTGAATTGCCGTCGAATCAAAACCTGGAAGAACCAAAACATAAAATCCCTCTTTTTCTCTTTCGGCGCCGCTCTATTCTTTCCGCTGTCGCTCGATCGCTCCCACCAAAACCGGTCTCAGCCCTCGGCCCTATTAATAGGGTCGGGCCCCACGTCGGGCCCCACGTCATGAGCAGGACCCATAATAGAAGAGTATGCTTATGAGATGTTATTTTTTCATTCAGCTTCGTATCTTCAGCCTAATCTGAAGAATATGCCTATGAGATATTATTCTTTCCTTTGACTTCGCGTCTTCAGCCTAGTCCGAAGAATATGCCTATGAGATATTATTCTTTCCTTTGACTTCGTATCTTCAGCCTAGTCTGAAGAATATGCCTATGAAATATTATTCTTTCTTTCGGTTTCGTATCTTCAGTCTGGTCCGAAGACTATACCTTGAAATATTTTCGTCTTTTCAATACTACAGTAAGTAGTTATTTTCCTTGTTCACTCCAAAGGGATGCTTTTCAAAGAGGTTGTTAAATTTACTTCGGTCTCTCCCTAAAAAGGAGTACATCTCAAACCTTTGAGCGCTCTTTTCATCTAAAATGGTTAAGGGTTGTTCTGGTTGTTATAATCGCCCATATGATCGATAGCTCTAGTTTGGATAACCATGGAATAACTAATTTTCCGACAGCCACTACTTACTGTTATGAGGAGGTTATCCTAACTAACTCCTATAACCGTAAGTAGTTATTTTTATGTCTATAAATACTGGTAAGAGGGGACACTCGAGGTAAGCAAACTTTAAGCAAATTTGAAACATTTTCTTCTTTCTTCTCACCACTCTCTGCTCTTGAGTTCTCCTGCCTGAATTCTTGCTAACTTTGGCATCGAAGTATCCCCACCAAAAAAATATTTGGTCAAAAAAATTATTTTGCAGGTTTTCATTAATAGCGAATTGATAAATGATCTACTCCATTTCGTTGGCGAGGATTCAACATTAACGTGTCCAAAAATTTAAGTAGTCCTTTTCCATTAACCTCCTTCAATCAAAGAGAAAATATTTTGATATTTGAGAAACCAACGGTCCATCAATTTCCACTAGGTTTCTGGGATGTCGCAGTCGAGTATTAATGCCAAACGTGATAAGATCTGTAGCATTAATTAGATGAGTGATATATATAGCTTCTTTTATTCTCAACGAAATAAAGCAAAAAAAATCCATTTCATCGTGCCGTTCATCCAGTGTACTTCCAACTCTAATCACCAAGTAATAGCATGTCCAGCACTGCATTAGAAAAACAAGTCTATCAATCCAACGGTCGTGATTGGATGAAGGGCTTGAATCAGTGCAATTTAGTTTTTTCTTTTTTATTTTAGTTGCAACTCATCTTCTTTTCATTATAACGAAATATTTTTCTTATCAGCTTAGTTTTTTTTTTTTTTTTTTAAAAAAAAGAAAAAGAATGAAGAGGAGTTAGATCTCGGACATGACCATCCCCAGACGGTCCTCCATCCCAGTCGGAAAATATTCGATACACGACGCATTTCGGATAGGGAACGCCAACCTGGTTATCACTGGTATCAGCCGAGTGAACGAAATTTATTATATATATCCCTAACTTTTTCACTATCATCAATCAACAAGAACTCCAGAATTATTTTTTTAATTTTTTTTAATTTTATTTTTAAATTATTTTTTTATTTTATTTTTAAATTTTTTTGTTAAAATATATCTAAATCAGGACACGAACCCCTCCGGTTGGTTGCGAGAAACGTGCACCACTTATCAGCTTAGTTTGAACCCACTTTGGACTCCACCGTTTTAATATTTTCCACAGATCGAATGCTTTCCGATTCAGAAAAATACCCTTTCCGGATTCCATCTTAATTTTAATTTTACTATTTTAATATTTTTCCTCCACCATGTTTTATTTTTAATTTTAATATCTTGGATTCTTCTACGTCACGTGCATTGAACGTGCACGATACCCGCAAGCGATAGGTGGGATGAAGTCAACGGCGGAGGGAATCCAGATCTGGTGTGGGCGAGGATTGCTTGGTGGCCCTTTCCAGCGATCCCTACCGGCCACCAGCCCGGCCTCGAACTTAACATACCCATCAATTTGGCTTTATCTACGAAGCTATCCCGCACCGTCTCGTCTCCAGGGATATGAGAGTGTCCAAAGCGTCTTCGTCACCTCAATCCTTCGCTGCTCCCATTTACTCCAATTCTCGGGTGAAGGGTCCGAGAGGTAAGGGGCTTAGGAATTTCCACCTATTTTTTTCTCGTCATCTATTTCTAGGATTTGGCTCGTACTCGTGGTAGTAATACGCCCTTTTCTTTCGATTGGAGGAATTCGGGGTTTCTCTGTTTTCAGGATTGATCGCTTTTTTGGTTTCTTTATCATTTATTTTCCTGGAATTCATGGTTTTCTGCTGAAGATCGTTTCCTTTTTCTTTTTTTTTTTTCTTGGTTTAGATCAAGAAATTGACTTCATAGAGTTTTGGGCAGGTTTCGTAATTCTTCTATTGTATTATATCGCAATTTCTTTGAATCAACTTCGATACTTGTGCTCCCTTGATTGATCGGTCAAGCTTTTTCTTTTTCCATATTGTATTGAAAAAACACTCTCATAGGTCATGACTTCAGCTAAAGTTGGAAAGAAAAAAAAAAGGTTCTTTTTGCCTTTTTTTTTGGCCCCCCAGGGGGGCAAAAGATTAAACTTTTCTATTGGATTGTATGAGGTTATGACAGAATCCAGCTGTGACCGGAGAAAATTGTTGGACTTTAACATTTTATGTTCTCCTGCCGTTGTGATTACCGTTTGGAACAAACTCTACATTTATCGTGACTTATTCAAACAAACACTGCACCCATTTAAAAATTCACAATGACAAAACCATTGGAAAGAAATGCTTATAATCACCGGATGTCCTCATATGTTGGAAAAGATTGCTACTGTATGATTTTGTAAGTGTGATGATGGATAACTAATTTGTGTTGTTGGCTGCATTTTTTCAGAAAAAAATTATTGGTAATTTTGTTTGATAATATGATTTCACTGTTTTTCTTCCCTATTGATTGAACTACCATCCATATAATATTCTATTCTTGATAACTCTGTAATTTCCTTTGTTTCAGGGGTCTATTTGAGTAATTGTTCTGTTATCCTGCTGGAGCAATGGCTTTAAGCCAAACCCTGAAACTTGCTCTTACTGTGTCCTCCTTAGGGGTCCTCTCCTTCATATTTGGTGTAGTTGCAGAAAATAAAAAGGTTTATCATTCTTCTACCTTATTTGGCCAATTTCAGTGAATTTGTCAAGGGTGAAAAATGACTGCTTGTAGACATTGACATGAATTATGCTTTGTTATGGAGAAACTCCAGGATGTACAAAAATCTAAAATTTCTTTATGTTCTCATACATATGAATAGTCACACTTGAAGTGGTGGAACTTTAATTTTAGATATATAAGTTCTGTTGCTGAGTCACACAATTGCACAGTGTGATGAATTAATGTTTCTTGCTGTAACTGTTGTCTCTCTGGTTAATAGAATCCTAGGAAACAATGTAATTTATTAAGCTTGCTTGATGACTTCGATTGTATGGTATGATGTGCTCGGTCTATTCTGAGCTTTTGGCTGCTTTGGGGAATGAAAATCTTGATCTGACACTTTAGGGACTGACTGCGGGCATCTCATGGTTGATATTCCGGGTTGATAAATATGCATCTGCATGAAACTCTTTATTTCCACTCAGTTTGGAGCTTCTAATATCTTTCATCTGTTCATTTTTCCTTTTGTTTTAAACTAGTTTCTTTCTATTCTCTCCTTTTATGCTCCGCTAACTATCCTGTTGAGCTTTTCCTGTGTTATAGATAATTACTGTAGAAAAAAGATTCTTTCAAAAATTGTTGGTTCCATGTTTTGTAGCATGTCTCTATGGATTGATTTTTTTCTTTTATCAATTTTTAATGGATTGTTATACTGTTGTTTCCTTGTTGATACAGCCTTCATATGGAACCGCAATTATTGGAAAGGGTGTAGTCATCTGCAGGTTCCCTAGTGATCCAACAATCACATTGGGAAGTTTTTCTGTTGCCATGCTCTTTTTAGCAGTTATCGTGGGTCATGTAGCTATCTATTTTCCATACAAGGGGAAGTCTGTTCCACAGCATGCTTTGTTCCGCAGCACTCCATTGGTTGCTTTCTTTATTATTGCAGAGTAAGTCTTCTTCATCAGCCTTTGGTGCAACTACTGGTCTATTCTTACACAAAATGCAAGAAACATAAAAACTGAATATCCATTCAAATTTAAACACAATACCTTATCCGACCATACAGATATTAATGGTACCACTGATGGAAGCGTAAAGTTCTAACTTTTTTATTGTTGTAACCAATTAATCCTTGTGTCAGTTTTCATATTAATTGTCTGCACGAGAAGCTACCAACTTAATGCATTCCATTCTGAGTTCTAACAATGTCATAAATTTACCTCCTACATTTTATATGCCAATTACATGTACCAAATGCTAATACCTCTTCTTTTTTTTTTTTTTTGTCTTGTTGGACAATTTTAGCTCCTAGGTATGAGACATTTTTAGACTGTAATGGTATTTGTCTATTTTATTTTCTTAGTTATTGTGTTGTTGTTTTCTTATTAGACTGCTTAACTAGCATCCTGAAGTTGTTGTGCTGAATCTGGCGGCCTCTAAGCTAAGCATCAATGATTTATGAGAAGATTTTTTTCAAGGTTATCTCCTCATTGTCATGAGTGTACGTTTAGGCCTTTGGTGTTTTCATTTCACCTTCTTTCCTAGAAGTGCTTTTGTTATCATGATATTCTATTATTGGTCTTTTAACTTTATTTTTACCTGTTAGATATGGTAGCTATAGTTATGATTCTTTCTGATCTGGAGGTATTGTGCAATCAGAATATTCTCTGCTCTAGCAATGGGGATGATGATGTGGGCAACCATCACTGAAGGCCTTAACCGTGTACACAACATTCACCATGATCTTACAACACAGTGCCCCACTGCCAAGACTGGCACCTTTGGTGGTGCTGCCTTCCTTTCCCTTGATGCAACCCTCTTTTGGCTTGTCTGTCAGATGCTGACCCTCAATGCCAGAGCTGATTACCTGGATGAGAATGATCCTAAAGGGGAATATGGACAAGTTTATGCCACCGATTACGATGCTAAACGGGCTGACCCTAAGCTTTCCATGGCGTGAGAACTTAAAGTATTGCATAGGAGAACAAGCACACGTACTGAGTAGCAACTCCTTTACAGTGTACATCAGGACAGATTCGATAGTTCACGCATGTAACTATGTTATTAATCCTGTATCAGTGTCACAACTATTTGTAAGGTGGTTTCTTGCTCCTAAGATCATGGTTTGCAATCTGATTGTGCTGGTTTTGTATGTTTGCTGTACCAGTAGGTTTTAACAAGTTTGGAAGATGATGAATTTTTCTTTTTTAAGTGAGAAGTTTAGGTCAGTCTGAACATAATTCTCCATCTTGAAGATGTTCAGGTGCTTTTATTACTTTATCCATGAGTACCTTGTTTCATTGATATATCCTACACGTTGATGGGAACCATGACAAATTCTTCCATTCAGCTACATGGGGAAGAAGCTTTTGTCAAAAGGGGAGAGCCTGTAGATTTGCAGTCTCAATATATCTGGGTTATATCCTGCAAGTGTGCATGTAGTAAGTATTTCTGAACGGCCTATTGTTTGTTTTGCAAAATGTAACATCAAGCTTTTCATTCCCTTGAGGGGAAGAGAGAGGACTTCTCACCTTTTTACGTTGCTTGAATTGAATTCCCCTAAAATGGTTGCATCAGGGGAAGTGGCAGCATCTTCCATTGCAATAGAGTGTAGGTATGAAACATGACTATTCCTTTGTAGAGAAATATGATATCTGGTCATGGATATTGCCTGACAATCTGATGGGTACTGGTTATAAAGCTCCAAATTTCATATTGTGAACACAGGCAGTAATTTTCAAATCATGAACACTGGCAGAAATTTTGATGAACACATGCAGTAGCAATTCAAACAGCTCAAATAATTATTATTTATTTAATTTTGGACACAAGGCTGCAAGCAGTAATTCTCATGATAAAACTGCATGCTTCATCATGCCAGAATATTTTCTTCAGGGTCTTTGTACTCAAAAACCATTCATTAGTCTGGTAAAAACAGAACTTCTAGCTGTGCTACAATCCAATAATTCAATCAGATACTGTGCCAGAAAATAGTGTGCAATTCTCTTACTATTATTCTACAGTTCGGGATACTCATCAAGTTGGCATTTGCTGACTAATATGTGCATGGTAGATCTCTTTCCAGAAGTCAACACTTTGCAACAATCTCTTCTTGGCGACTGCAGTAATAGACAATTAGCATCATGTTATCTATATATCAATCTCAATTTCTATAATCCTGAAATTATGTTATTCAATACTAAAAGAAGACCGAGAAGCAGGGATGTAATGGCTATATCACTTGCCTGTTTCCACCGAAGGGGATCAGGCTTCTTAAAAACTACAATGTTGTTGATAGTTTCAGGTGAAGCCATCTTCCATCGACAAGAGTGCGTCAGTCTTCGCCGGGAGTAGTTGCTTATGATCTGCTTCCTAGAACTGTCATAGCGAATGCTGCTAATGTAGTAAGTGAAGGGGTGCTGACAGGGGTGCCTTGCAACTGGTCTAGTGTTAAAAGAGTAGGCAAAGTAATCAGCTCTCTTGTACCAATTCAAGAATGTCCTTGCAGGGGTTATGAGCTCTCGGGGTGACACGAGGCCCCTTGAGACCTGGATGACATAGCCCCACGACACCGAGATCGACCACGAGCGCTTCTTGTCATAGCAGATGGACTGCTGCATGATGCTGGCCGAGTCGAGATTAGCAGACTGGAGGAGATGCTGGATAGCCTTGGCTCGCTTCATACCGGGGAATATTGGTTCTACTACATCGAGGTGATGGAGTGATACAAGTGGTGCCACTGGGTGAGCAGCTAGCAGTCCCAGGAGGTTCCCATACACATCATACTGCACAGAGGAGGCAGATGTTACCAATCCCGGAGACTACAATGAACTTCCAATGTAAATATATGCAGTTGGATAATAAAGTTTGAATTACTGTCGTATGCATTGATATTAATTCCTAATTCAAATGAAACTACTGTGCCGGTCTTTGATTTCTTTTTCTTATGAGTTCATTCTGACAAACAGAAATACAGATGTTTAGTTTGTCAATGTGCTTGTGGTTATGCTTGCATTTTCTGCTGCCTGTTGCTGTTCAGTCTAGTCTTGGTACAGAATGCCAATTTAATACTTTGTTTATGTGTAGAAATGATGCATAATAACTCATCAAGCAACTTTGAGAAACCCTAGGATGAAAAGGAGGAGATAGACCAAAGCAAGAACATGGATGGCTTTTAGAGTTCTTGGTAATTGAATGCGAAACAGGCTGATATCTTCTATTTCTGTTTAGTTTACGGCAAGCTTTATCAACGCCTGACCAACAAATTCGGCTGCACTTTATGTAGGATCATAATTTTATGACAAGGTGCATGGCAGGTTGCTAAGCTATGACCTTCTTTCCTCTGATCTAGAATAACGACGACGCGTTGAATGATCTCTGTTGCTTTCCAAGCGTGTTAATTTTCAGTCTTTTCAACTGGGAGAAAAAGGTGAAGCTTTATGTAGGATCATCTATGTGGTGTAGGCTCGTAATAACTACAAAGAAATGGTTTCAGTCATGCAAGGTTGATCCCCAAGACAATGTTCGGTTTCTTTCCCTGCTATATATTCAGATGATAGGTTATAGTTTTGACATCATGAGGCTTAGAATTAAATCAATCATCTACCATAAATGCCATTCTACTTCAGAGATTTTTCTCAACTTTCTAACTTGGATTCCAGGAGATTCATGTAAATTTGATTGGAAGATTCTTTGATAAGGAGTAAAACCATCTTCATGCTTTCAGGTGTACTTCCAGCGTACCTGATGAAATCCTGCTTCCCTGGTGAGCGGCACTCCGAGCTCCGCCATGCAGGCGTGAATTCGGTCATCACTGCCATACAAGCCGGCGTACCTCCGCATGCAGCGGTCCTGCATCTTCTCCAATTCGACTGCCAATGGATAGCTGATTGCGAATCCCCCGCCACCGTATGCCATTCCATACGAGAACAATATGTTCTGCAAATGGCTCTCCGACGAGCTGCCGATGTAATAGAACTGCTTATGATCATACTTCCTCAGCACCCTTACCGCATTTTCTACGATGAACACCGTGTCATCGTCGCCCATCACAAACCACCGTACATTGTCCATCTTCAGCCTCGAAGTCTCCGAGACGATCCTCGATAGCCTCAAAGCTGATCGACTTCCATGCGCATGTTTGTAGGGGAATTTGGACGTGTCGCTCGAGATCTTTATCTGTGGGAGATCCTTGTCGCTCCAAGTTTTCACCTGCTTGTCGAGCCATACCACTCCCCTGGTCACTCCAGGCCTCCACCACTGCTTGATGTATTCCTTCCTTTGATCCCATAGGCCAGAAGATGCGGCAATGCAAAAGACAATGTGCTTGATATCAGTCTCTTCTTCTTCTTCTTCTTCTTCTTCTTCTGCCTCCACTTGTTCTTCCGGTTGGATTTGGGATTGTTCTTTTGGAATGTCGATACTTGTCGTGGCGTTCTCGACGGATAGAGTTATGGCAGTGGAGAAGTTGGTAGAGCACTCTGTTGTTTTGTTTGTCAGGAGGTAATTAGAGTGGAGAATGTAACAGAGGGAGAGAAGGACGAAGATGCATGCAATGTGGTTTCGGAAGCCTCGGCAATTGCTGGTAGATTGATCATGGGCTGATGATGACTTCTTCTCGGAGTCATAGGCCATCCTGCTGCCGTGGCCACCACCCGTTCAAGCGGTTGCTAACATTGGAAGAATGGAGATCATTGCAGGATTTGGGGTGGAAGGAAAGGAGGTGAGTTTCTTCTCCTTTTCTTTCTTGATTTTTTTTTTTTTTTCTTTTTTCCTTTTTTTTTTATTCATCCATTGACGAAGTTAGTTGGGCAGTTAACGAGGCGGGTGGCGATTAAGACTGCAATTTCTATGCGGTGTTAGCTTAGTTGGGCTTCCGACCATTGCGCCATGGATGCGAGTCAAAATCTCATCTCATAATGTAGGAATTTTCTATGAAACGGGAACTTGGTGGGTTTAGCACGTCAGAACTAGAACAGGCCAATTATAAGATCAGCTACAAGTCGACTAACATTTCTACTTCGACATTTGATTTGCATGATTTTATTTTAAAAAAAAAAGCTTGGAAATACCTTCGAGAATACTTAACGATTCTACAAATCTACAATACGTAAAGTGATAGAAAAGTGCATCACAAATTTATAGAATGGAACCATATGGAAATAATGGGGGCGAGTAACATATATATATATATATACCCTTCCATGACGATCAAAAAATCAGTGGAGTACTAGCATCAAATTTGGGCAATGAAGTGCTACTAAATCCTAGGTTGCCACCGTCATCTAAACTTCTAAACTAGAGAAATATGGTAGACCTAAAGATGGATTTTGGTATATAGTTGCTCCAAAATCCAAATTGGTAGGATCTCTTACTGGAAGTGAAGGCAGAAATATCTGATGATGTCCAATGTAGTGGATGGGTAGCGAGCTAGGCCGAATACTCGCAGTCAACATCTAAACATATCACAATGGCACCAAAAGCCACCTCTAATATGCTTTTATATTCTGTGATCTATTTTCAATCCAGGCCACTGATATAGGCTTGAGAGCTTAACTAAATCAATATGTAGACAAAATGTCAGTATTATTGTTTTGGTGATTTTTTATCAAAACTTGATAAACAGATATACCGGTGAAAAGAATAAATACTGTTTCACGGTTAGATGCTTCTTCCCATTAATGTACAAGGAAGTGTAGCATGCCTAATGTATTTATTTTAATAGAAATCCTCTATCATACATTGTGGAAATTAACTTCATTTTTTGGCTAACTGGCAGATGAGGGAAAGAACTCAGCCCAGCAGAAAATGTAGAGACATGAAACAAAATCTATAATAGTAGAAAGCACAATCTTTTTCACAGTAAAAATACACATCTGTTCCACTGATTAATGGTTTGCATCATAGGCAACAAACTTTTCACACAAACCAAAGTCTAATCCATATCAAGCAATACTTAGGGCTGCACTTTATAGCAAGCATGGGCTGATATATAAGAAAACGCTGGTGCTTTTGCAATCAGCTCCCACAAACCATATACATAAAGTTACATACGTGCTACCTGCAAGCATCAAGGTCTCTATCAAGGTCAAGCAAGGATTGTAAAGTCAATCAGGAGAAAAAGTATGTGACATTTTGAATGTTAAAGACTGGCATTATAGTTACAGAAATAAGGTGCTGGTTATTACAATTAACAGAAAGTAGTCAAGATAAAATTAAACAGAGCTCCTATTTGTACATCTGTATCATGTTTCCATATTTTGGCTTCCACATGAAGATGCTCGGAGATGTTTTTTCTACTCTTTTTTTTTTTTTTTTTGGCACTAAAGAAAGTTACATTTTCTTGGAAAATTGAAACATATCCCAGTCAATGTTGTCTGCATATATGCAGTCATACATACGAAAGAGTCTTAACATAACATAAACAAATTCCATGTGGATAGAATAGAAGCTGAAGTTTAGCTCATTACCTGCAAAAGAGGAATTCTTCATGCAATCTGCTAGAGGAAACAAAAAAATTATCCAACTTTGAAACAACAAGCCTAATTTCTTGAATACATGAAGTTAAACTAAAAATGAGACTGTAGAGCGGTTTTACCCCCAGCCGCTTCTTAATGCCAGCAAGTATCTCCTGAGGATCACGCCGGGTTTGTACATATGCATCAATCTTGTTCAACTCCTAAAATAATTCTTAGTTGAAGTTAACATGACAATAAATGTCAACTGTAACAACGATTAAGCAACATAATCAGTAAAAAACCATAATCATAACCATCCAGCTCATTCCAACAATTCGGGTTCAGCTTTATGAATATTCATTCACCAAATAACATACTCAGAAATTGTTTAAAAGGTAAGGTTGATTAAAATAAAATAAGAAGAAAATTGAAACATAAAACAAATATTTCCAAATAACATGTCTAGGATAGTAAAAGTTCTTGATATCAAAAACATTCCACCAACCTAAAATAAGAATAAAGTTATAGAAGTGCCATGCCCCGAACCCAGCACCGGGATCGGCTACACGACCAGCCACACAACCTTAAGTATCACCTTAGAGATCATGCCAGGCCTAAGTACACAAGATTCTTTTCATTTCTAAAAATCATATTAAGTAACCAAACATCATTAAACAATTTGATAATAACTTAATAATTCACTCGTTCAAGTCAAGACCACTAAATGGTCAGCTTATTTATTACATGGGTATCAAAAACATGACTAACTAAACAATCTAAAGTTCAAGTACTCGATCTCATGCCCGGCTCGATCCTTGCTATGCATCCTGTATCTCTGGAAGAAAAATAGAGAAGTGGGAAGTGAGCTTCACAGCCCGGTGGTGCGGGCACCAGACTCAGAAGAAGACTTCAGAGCTCCATTTGGATCTCTGATTGACATTGCCCGAGAAATTAGGGTTTGTAATAAAGGTTGACCTGGTCAACCAGTTTATTTATTTTTATTTATTTCTTGAGTCACCATTTAAATTTTGTTGAGTCATGTTGACTCGATGCAAGTCCCGATGTGGTTTCAATTTGGTCCAAAATGGTGCCACATTTGTCTTCCAATCAAATCAAGGTTCAAGCAAGTGGAGGCCACACTCCAAGCCACACGCCCAGCCACACTCCGAGCACACGCCAGAGTCCAGGAGGCGCCACAGAGGCATCCCAGTGTCATGGTCCCCACATCCAAAGAAGAAAAAAATCAAATTGGAAGCTAATTTAAAGGAGGCGCCCATACCTGCCAAGTTTGTCCAAGCAAAGAAGGAAAGGGACTTCTCTTGGAGAAGAAATCAAAGAAGGACATCCAACCTACTCCTAATTGAAGTTCAAATCAAAATCAAAGAGCTTAACTTGGAGTGGAAGAAAAGAAGAAATGCCATAAGAAGAAGAGGACTCCAAATCCAAATCCAACTCCAAAGGAGGCGCCATAAAAATTCCAAAAAAAATTCCTTTATGGCCGTCCCAATTTTTTTTGAACTCTTGGTCGGCCAAGAGAGAAGATTTTCTACCTAATCTAGAGGTTGGAGGAGTTTAGTCCCACATGGGAATTTGTACAAGCTTGGAGAAAATTTTAGGTCTATATAATAGACCTCTCTTTGTAACTTTGAAAAATCAATGAAGAAAAATTATTTTTGCTATTCTCTTGTGTTGAGTGACCTAGGTTTCTCTTCTTCCGCACTATTCTAAGTGTTGAGCTCCGTGAGGGGGTAATCCGGGTTCCATTGGAGCCTTGAGGAGGTGAGAGATCTCCATCTTTATCCAAAACCCTAGGTTAGCTACTTGAAATTCCAAAACCCTAGCCGCCCTTCATTATTTTCAATCCATCAAACCCTAGCTCCATCCATCTCCCACGGCCTCTCTCTCTCTACAAGTCCAGGCCGTCCACCTTCATCCAGATCCAGTTCGGCTACTTCAGATCCAGAGCAAGTTCCAAGGAAAATCACATCAACATCCAGGAGAATCCAGTTTTCAGCAATTTCAATCTTCAAGTTCATCAACCTGGTAAATCTTTCCCTTGACTCTCTGATTCCATCAATTGTTTTTCTTCTCTTCCAGATCTTGAGTTCAGGAGAAGCCAACCCGCCAAAGGACCAGTATTGGAGGATCCATTACGAAGATATCTGAATCCGAGGATCCAACAATCTGCTCGGGAGAGTTCTTCCACCAAAATCTGTGAAGATCATTGTCTGGTTAGATAAACCATCTCTTCTCTTTATTTCTGTTCTGTTGAAAGTTCGGAGCGAAACCCTAGGTCCGGGAGTTTCTCAACCCCCAGCGATCCGTTGCTTCTGAACTACTCTGATAATTTAGTTTCCTTAAAATTGTGCTTTCAATTATCATATTAGTATCTTTCAATGTTAGGTTAACTTTTCTTTGATTTGAAGCCAACTTCTACAAACATATAAAAACAACAAAAAAATTAGTTAATCTTAATTTACTTCCGCATCGCATCCCTTTATTTGTTCTGCATCATTTTTGGTATCAGAGCTTTCGTGCTGCATCATTTTTGGTATCAGAGCCCAGTCTAGGGTTTCTGATTTGCTTGCTTGCTTTGATTGTTCTCTTTTTATTTTGTCTGCTCGAAGTAGACTCCCCAGGACGTCCGGTCCTAGGAACTAAGTGAGGCGCAAGCCTCCTCCTCCCATTCCACGGGGTGTTCCTAGGGCGTGTAGGGGATCCATTGGGTTATAACTTCGTAGCAGGGATTATAAACGGGGAAGACAATCTAGTTGCAGCCCGTAATTGCCCTGTTGTCTGAATTATTTCTCCCTGCATAAAACTCCGAATTGCATGATTTTTGCTTCGTTGAAACCAGTATAATTGAACCTATTTTTCATAATTTTTCTGTGATTTATTGGTTTCGGTAAAAATTCTGAGCATTAAAATACAGCAACTCTGTTTTTTTGTGTTCTGCAATTCAATTCTTTTTGGAGTGATCATCTCATAATTTACTTAAGGGCAATTGAGCATCTAAGATAAGGGGAGGAGTTGATTACCTCTCCTTAGACCAAAATCACCATCCAATCATTCGAACCTAGACCTAATTTAAAATCAGTTAAACCTAATTTGCCCTAGTGGGCTAGGGACACCAATTGGTCGGGTCTAGGCTAGTGTTGAGTCAGTTTGCCGAGTTATTCTGTGTGTGCTTAGCACTCAGTGTCTAGAACGGTGGTTCAGGGATCCATTCCCGAAGGGCTTGTGTGCTGGTCCGCCTACCTGGCCAATCACTGATTGGTATCTAGGATTGGCAATCAGGGACCTAACACTCCCCTTACACCTGCCTGGCTGAGTCCTGAGTTACTACAGGCTAGCTTGCCACTCTGATTGGGCATCTAGTTTGGACTCTAGGTCTAGTGATCCAGTAGTCGATTTAGTCTAGTCTCATTTTGTGTGCTTGCTTGAATCATCATGTCTACCAGAAACGGAGTGCCATATCAACCTGGTCAAACCCAACCTGATTTAGAGGCCATGATCAGAACTCTTACTGAAAGTATGGCTAAAATGAATCAGGATATGACAAACACTGTGGCCCAGTTTAGCGCACAAATTCATGAGGATCTTACCCAACTTAGGGACCGAGTCCAAGTACTTGAAGAACCTAGACATCGGAATTGGACTCCTGACCCCGATTTTAATGTGCCTCAACCTCACCCACATCAGGAGCCTAGAAGGCCTTTATATAAAGATCCTGAACCTAATCATAGGAGGCCTGATCCAGAGCCTGAAGATAGAGATGATAGGTTCATCAGGAACATCAAATTAGATGCACCCACTTTTGATGGTAGTCTGAACCCTAAGGTATATTCTGATTGGGAGGGTGAGATGGATCAATACTTTGAGTGGTATGCTATGTCTGAGGAGAGGAAATACAAGTTTTCCAAGATGAAATTAGTGCGTCAAGCTAGGTTATACTGGGGGAACATTGAGCTAACCACTAGGAGACGGAATGTTGAGCCTATAACCACTTGGCAGGGTATGAAAGAAAAACTGAGAGATAAATACCTACCCATTTCATACCAGCAAAACCTGTTAGACCAATGGCAAAACCTGAAACAAGGAAACCGATCTGTCTCAGACTACATAGCTACTTTTGATGAATACCTAATGAGATGTGATGTGAGTGAAGCCCACGAAGTCACTTTGTCTAGATTTAGGGCTGGACTGAGGGAAGATATCAAGAGAGAACTATTTCTGAGAGAGGTTACTGATCTAGACCAAGCCTACCAGATTGCACTGAACACTGAGAAATTTCAGAGAGGACCTATACCTTCTAGGGTTAGTGCCCCAATCCCAAGGAATGGACCTAGCCAAGTTATCCCTAGTAAACCTTTTCAGGGTACTTCTACCCCTAGGCCCATGGACAAAGGTAAGGCACCTGACACCCAGAGAACCCCTAGTTCAAATATCACCTGTTTTAAGTGTCAGAAACCAGGTCACATTTCCAGTCAGTGTACTGCCATAGCCTGTTTCAAGTGTCATAAGGTAGGTCATGTTGCTAGCCAGTGCCCACGTAGATCCCTTTACATAGAAGAGGGAGAGAATGATAATTCCGAGCCCAGTGAGGAATTTGAAGAAGAAGTTTATGAGGCCGGAATGAATTTGGTTGAGGAGTATGAAGGAGAGGAGGAACCCAATGAATCTGACCAATTAGGAGTTGTAAGATGCATCCTATCCCAGAATCTAGTTCAAGAGGATTGGCGTAGGACTAACATCCTACAGACTTTTCTTAAATTAGGGGATAAGGTATGTAAGATCATCATAGATAGTGGGAGCTGTGTAAATGCCATCTCTACTAGCACTGTCAAGATGTTAGGCTTAATCCCAGTTCCCCATCCCAACCCCTATAAGGTTTCTTGGGTAGATTCTACCTCCATACCCATCCAGTCTAGATGTCAAGTCCAAATCCAAATGCAATCTTATCACGAAAAGATTTGGTGCGATGTCTTACCCATGGGGGTGAGCAGTATAATTCTCGGAAGACCTTGGTTGTATGATCATGATGCCACCCTCTTAGGAAAATCCAATACCTGTCTTTAGTTTCAATGGGAAGAAGATTACGATCCATTCAGTTCCCCCTAAGGACCAGGTAACTAAAGGAGCCGGTAAGGTTAAGGAGATGAAAACTGGAGTGAACCTAATCAGTGCTAAGGATCTAGAACAAGAAATTCATAGTGGTTCACCCATCTGGATGTTGACTGCTAAGGAACTTAGAACTTCGGAACCCTCAGAGCCTCCTCAAGAAGTTAAACCTGTGTTAAAAGAATTTGAGGATGTCTTTCCCGAGGATTTGCCAGACCACCTTCCACCTCTTAGGGATATCCAGCATGCCATAGATCTAATCCCAGGAGCGACTTTGCCCAACTTGCCCCATTACAGGATGAATCCATCTGAGCATGAAGAACTGCAAAAGCAGGTTGGAGAATTATTGAGGAAGGGGTTTATTAGAGAAAGTCTTAGCCCTTGTGCAGTCCTAGCCTTACTAACCCCAAAGAAAGATGGCACGTGGAGGATGTGTGTTGACAGTCGTGCCATCAATAAAATTACAATCAAATATAGGTTTCCCATCCCTAGACTAGATGACATGCTTGATATGATGGCTGGTGCAATGGTTTTTTCTAAGATTGATCTCAAAAGCGGCTATCATCAGGTTAGGATTAGACCCGGGGATGAATGGAAAACTGCTTTCAAAACTAAGGATGGTCTTTATGAATGGGTTGTTATGCCTTTTGGGTTGTCCAATGCCCCTAGTACCTTCATGAGAATTATGACCCAGGTACTTAGAGCTTTCATAGGAAAATTTGTGGTGGTCTATTTTGATGACATCCTGATCTATAATAAGACCCCAGCAGATCACCTAGGCCACCTTAGAGCAGTCTGCCAAGTTTTGAGGAATGAGAGACTCTACGGTAATCTTAAGAAGTGTGAATTCATGACTAGTAGAGTTATCTTTCTTGGTTTTGTAGTAACCCCTGACGGCGTGGCGGCCGATCCTGAGAAAATTAGGTCCATAGTAGACTGGCCAGAGCCAACCAATGTGCATGAAGTTAGAAGTTTCCACGGCTTGGCTACCTTCTATAGGCGATTCATCAAGGGGTTTAGTACTTTAGCTGCTCCTATCACTGATTGTATTAGGAAGGGAGAATTTTATTGGACTAAGTCAGCCCATAAAGCCTTCCTAGATCTTAAGGATAAAATGACCCAGGCACCCATTCTGAGATTACCCGATTTTTCTAAAGTATTTGAGGTTGCCTGTGATGCTTCAGGTGTAGGAATAGGTGGAGTCCTAAGCCAAGAGAATCATCCCATAGCATTCTTTAGTGAAAAACTTAATGATGCTAAGCTTAGGTATTCTACCTATGATAAGGAATTTTATGCGGTGGTGCAAGCTTTGCGTTACTGGAGACATTATTTGCTACCGCAGGAATTTGTACTATTTTCGGACCATGAGGCTCTTAGATTTCTGAACTCCCAAAAGAAGCTTAACCCTAGGCATGCTAAGTGGGTAGAATATATTCAGTCCTATACTTTTGTCCTGAAACATAAGGCTGGAGTTGAGAATAAGGTAGCTGATGCCCTTAGTCGCCGATCTCTGTTATTAAATTCTGTTAGAACTGAGGTCATATGGTTTGAGCAAATCAAAGAGGAATATGAGTCTTGTCCAGATTTCACAACTGTGTATCAGGATCTAGTTCAAGGACCATCTAGTAATCACCAGGATTATATCCTTGTAGATGGTTTTTTGTTCTTCAAAAATAGGCTTTGCATCCCTAGAACTTCTCTTAGGGAATTTTTGATTTGGGAAATCCATGCTGGAGGTTTAGCCGGCCATTTTGGAAAAGACAAGACCATTCTAGCTATTGAAGACCACTTTTTCTGGCCTAGCTTGAAAAGGGATGTAGCTAATATTGTAGCTAGATGTCGAACCTGCGCTGTTGCCAAACAGCGAAAACAAAACACTGGCCTTTATACCCCACTCCCTGTCCCAGATCGTCCTTGGCAAGATGTGAGTATGGATTTTGTGTTAGGTTTACCTAAGACCCAGAGGAGACATGATTCTATCTGTGTCGTAGTCGACCGATTCTCTAAAATGGCCCACTTCTTGCCTTGTTCCCAAACCTTTGATGCGTCTAAGGTAGCCACACTTTTCTTCAATGAGATAGTTAGACTCCATAGCCTACCTAAGACAATCGTTTCAGATAGGGATGTCCGGTTCACCAGTTACTTTTGGAAGACCCTTTGGCATAAGTTAGGGACAAAACTTAAGTTTTCAACTGCCTATCATCCCCAAACTGATGGCCAAACTGAAGCAGTGAACCGTAGCCTAGGAAATCTGCTGAGATGTCTTGTTGGTGAAAACACCAGAAATTGGGATTTATACCTACCAAGGGCAGAATTTGCGTACAATGACTCGGTTAATAGGTCTACGGGTAAGAGTCCATTTGAAATTGTACATGGGTACAAACCTCACACACCTCTTGACCTAGTCCCTTTACCTGTCCACACTCGAGTCTCCGAATCTGCTGAGAATTTTGCACAGCATGTAAAAGACTTGCATAAAGAAATTCATGCCAAAATAAATTTAAGTAATGAAACTTATAAGAAGTTGGCTGATACTCAAAGGCGAGTCAAATCTTTTGTTGAGGGAGACTATGTGATGATTAGGTTAAGGCCTGAACGGTTTCCTCCTGGAACCGTTAGAAAGTTACATGCTAGGGGAGCTGGACCATTTAGAGTGGTAAAGAGAGTAGGATCCAATGCCTATGTGCTCGAGTTGCCTCCAGAACTAGGCATTAGCTCTACTTTCAACATTACAGACTTAGTAGAGTACAGGGAGCCAGCTGTGATTCCTAGTGAGCCTTTTGAGCCTAACCCTATCATTGAAAGTGATCCCGACCCTGTGTGTCCACCAACAAACTGGCCTGTGAGGAAAGAGCAGATTGAAAAGATCCTGGATGATCAGGTTATCTCTACTCGTAATCGAGGATACCAAAGGTACCTGGTCTGCTGGCAAGGAAGGCCAGATTCTGATGACTCTTGGATCTCCCGAGAAGAATTACAAGAATTGGACCCAGACCTCTTGGAGAGATACCAGAGCCAACTTGAGCCTTACTCGACAGGGTCGAGTTCCTCCCACCCTGGGAGAATTGGTGCGGGCACCAGACTCAGAAGAAGACTTCAGAGCTCCATTTGGATCTCTGATTGACATTGCCCGAGAAATTAGGGTTTGTAATAAAGGTTGACCTGGTCAACCAGTTTATTTATTTTTATTTATTTCTTGAGTCACCATTTAAATTTTGTTGAGTCATGTTGACTCGATGCAAGTCCCGATGTGGTTTCAATTTGGTCCAAAATGGTGCCACATTTGTCTTCCAATCAAATCAAGGTTCAAGCAAGTGGAGGCCACACTCCAAGCCACACGCCCAGCCACACTCCGAGCACACGCCAGAGTCCAGGAGGCGCCACAGAGGCATCCCAGTGTCATGGTCCCCACATCCAAAAAAGAAAAAAATCAAATTGGAAGCTAATTTAAAGGAGGCGCCCATACCTGCCAAGTTTGTCCAAGCAAAGAAGGAAAGGGACTTCTCTTGGAGAAGAAATCAAAGAAGGACATCCAACCTACTCCTAATTGAAGTTCAAATCAAAATCAAAGAGCTTAACTTGGAGTGGAAGAAAAGAAGAAATGCCATAAGAAGAAGAGGACTCCAAATCCAAATCCAACTCCAAAGGAGGCGCCATAAAAATTCCAAAAAAAATTCCTTTATGGCCGTCCCAATTTTTTTTGAACTCTTGGTCGGCCAAGAGAGAAGATTTTCTACCTAATCTAGAGGTTGGAGGAGTTTAGTCCCACATGGGAATTTGTACAAGCTTGGAGAAAATTTTAGGTCTATATAATAGACCTCTCTTTGTAACTTTGAAAAATCAATGAAGAAAAATTATTTTTGCTATTCTCTTGTGTTGAGTGACCTAGGTTTCTCTTCTTCCGCACTATTCTAAGTGTTGAGCTCCGTGAGGGGGTAATCCGGGTTCCATTGGAGCCTTGAGGAGGTGAGAGATCTCCATCTTTATCCAAAACCCTAGGTTAGCCACTTGAAATTCCAAAACCCTAGCCGCCCTTCATTATTTTCAATCCATCAAACCCTAGCTCCATCCATCTCCCACGGCCTCTCTCTCTCTACAAGTCCAGGCCGTCCACCTTCATCCAGATCCAGTTCGGCTACTTCAGATCCAGAGCAAGTTCCAAGGAAAATCACATCAACATCCAGGAGAATCCAGTTTTCAGCAATTTCAATCTTCAAGTTCATCAACCTGGTAAATCTTTCCCTTGACTCTCTGATTCCATCAATTGTTTTTCTTCTCTTCCAGATCTTGAGTTCAGGAGAAGCCAACCCGCCAAAGGACCAGTATTGGAGGATCCATTACGAAGATATCTGAATCCGAGGATCCAATAATCTGCTCGGGAGAGTTCTTCCACCAAAATCTGTGAAGATCATTGTCTGGTTAGATAAACCATCTCTTCTCTTTATTTCTGTTCTGTTGAAAGTTCGGAGCGAAACCCTAGGTCTGGGAGTTTCTCAACCCCCAGCGATCCGTTGCTTCTGAACTACTCTGATAATTTAGTTTCCTTAAAATTGTGCTTTCAATTATCATATTAGTATCTTTCAATGTTAGGTTAACTTTTCTTTGATTTGAAGCCAACTTCTACAAACATATAAAAACAACAAAAAAATTAGTTAATCTTAATTTACTTCCGCATCGCATCCCTTTATTTGTTCTGCATCACCCGGTAAGGATTTCATATAGTCCACCAATAATAATATAATTTGAAAATAACACGAGAATAATAAAATATCATGTTATGCAACCAAAATAATTCAGTATCATATATAACAAAACTTTTAGTGAAATAATGTTTTCTTTTTATGTTTATATTTTGTTATCCTTTCTCTTTAAGGTTCTGGACTAACCACGATCATGCTTCAGTCCATAACCGGCAATCTCAATATTATATTTTAGCTTGTGACTGGCAAACTCATCGTCACACTTCAGCCCGTGACTGGCAATCTCATCGTCACACTTCAGCCCGTGACCGGCAATCTCATTATCACACTTCAGCCCGTGACCGGCAATCTCAGTAACCACGGTCTTGCCCGTGGTGTGGCTAGCCCAAATATCTCATTCTCTTGGTTATCACTTTATCAAATCATATCATGCTATCAAATTATGTCATCTCAAATTTTTCAATGATCGGCATCATGGTCCAAATCATCAACAATAGTTTTATTTGATAGAAGATAGTATACAGGAATATAAGTAATAATGATAGCAATCACACTATCCGTTATAACAAGTCAAAATATACCATGCGTAACCATCATGCAGGCCAAAGCTCATATGCAGGGATCAAAATCATGCCATATAAAATATAATTCTAAAAGTGGTGATTGTGTCCATAAATCTTTATCTCCCTAGAGCTAATTCAAATGTACTCAAATTAGTTTATACCCGGAGCTCGCTCAATATATCCTTCTGCCCAGAAGGTTATTTCCCTACAATAATAATTTTTAATATAAATAAATAATCCTAGGATAATTATAAATCCAAAATCTTTTATCCGAATTTGTATCAATGGTCCACCCGTTGATACCCTTCACAAATTCCAAGAAAGGACTTCTTGATCTCCACCTTCAATATTTTTTTCTTGAGTTTTGCGACCGGCAACGGTGCTGGCGGCAGGGAGCCCACTCCGACGACCATGCCCCCGTCGATGATCGGCAGATCAAAAGGAGGAAAGCGAGCCGGATCCAAAGAAGCTCTTGTTCAGAACCCAGCCGGTGCTTCGCCGGCCAAAAACCCCACGGCAACCCCCCCCCCGAAGATGGCAAACTCACCTCGATCTCGATGAAGTCCCCTCGACCGATCGTCGGAGACTCCCACAGAGTTGTAGCCGAATCACCTACAAACCGAGGCCCTATCCTCACCGACGGTAAGGGTTTGGGGGTGTGATAAATAGAGGGGGGAAGAGGGTCTTTTACAAGGTCAGGGGCTAGAGTTTAGGCCATCCTTCCCCTTTCTCCCCGACGGAATCGGGAGTCTTCCTCCCCCCTCTTTCCTTTGTTTTTTTTTTTTTTTTTTTCTTTCCGGATATTACAAGAAGTCCATAAGATAGTCTGTATGCTCACTCATCAAATAGCTTAAATTATACCATATTTCTTTCTACATGCCTTATGTTCCCCTACATAGAATGGATGGCTGACAACATCAGTATTCTCTACTAAATCAGCTAGACAGAGATAGACTATGCTAATTGTTGGAAGGACACATTGCTCAAAAAAATGTTGGAAGAATTCTACTTAATCTTCCTGTTGATTTCATGCACCATTCAATTTCTCTAACAAGGAGGCATAATCATAGGCACAACTCCATGACCATCATTTAAATAAGCATTGGTTTTCAAAACCTTACATTTATATAAAAGGACTACCATAATTAAAGCCTCTGGATTAGTAGAAATTAGTTTGGGATAAGTTGGGTAGATTGACATAAGTCTTTAAACATGGAAAACATCCCAATATGTTAAATGGGAAAGCATAGAAAGTGAATGGGAGGGTATACAAGTGAAAGGACACTCAGTGCTTTAATTTTCACTAACCCTGTTAGATACTGCTTTCATATTTTCATGTTGAACTCCACTAAAGGCAACTGACTACCACATAGAGACTCATGGCTTGTTGCATGTCGCAGTTGGTTATATTGTAATATCATACCATCATCACAAATTTTAACATGACAAGAGAGACCTGAAAATAGCACCATAACATTAGCATTATACTTGGCATGAATTTTCAATACCTCAAACCATAATGCCAGCTTGGGCCGCCCTTTGGTGATGTCATAGTTTTTAACACCCGAAAAGACAATTTGATACCTTTCCATAAAAGGAGCATATGCAATATCGACCTAAAAATTACATTTTAGCCAAAAATCAAATTTTAGAATACAGCTACAGGAAAAAGGTAGAAATGTGAATATAAACTTGTACGTGCATGTCCAAATGTTACAATATGATCACTGGATTATAAAATGAAAAAAATGACAAATAAACAAAGAATTACCAGACTTGAAGTCAGGTGACATATCTTAGTTGCAGTAACAGCTGATCAATCAGAAGTGGTTAATAAATCACTAATTATGATATTATAGCATGGAAAAGATTCTCTAGTCAACAATATACAAACCTGAAATTCGATGGACTTTTCTAGACCTTCCTGATCGTCTCTAATGGAGAATGATACCACACCACCTTTTCTTTTATTTGTAGACTACTTGTAATGCAATTGCAGACTCAAGGCTCTATATTTACAATGATTTAATTAAAATTTAAATCACAACAATATCTGAAAATAATTAATTCATACTTAATTTTTTCTCCTTCCAATGTATTATATCTCACCTTCATCTATTGGTTCATGTTTTCTCTCACCCATTGGTTTAGAAGTCAGCATGAATGATTTTTTCTTGCATAATGTCTCTAGTTTTCCTTTTCTTATTCTCAAAAGTGAAGCAAAGTCAGAATCCCTTTGTTTTAGAAGTCTAACATGTTTTAAGCCTTTTAAGAAAGAAATCTCATTGGTAATATTATCATTCTCAAAGTTTAATAATATTAGAATCCATTCTTTTTCAAGAGTCTAGTATATTTCGAATCTTTGAAGGAAGATATCTAATTATAGTTATTTGATTAGGGTTATTTCTGGAATTGAAAAATTGGGAAATTGAGCCACTTGTATATAGTTTTTTTAGAATGACATACTGCCTGGAGTAGATTGACCACACGACCCAAGATCTAGAATAAACACCAAAGGAAAAATGACAGGGAGGAGAAACTAGAATAAAAATTTAAGAGGAAAGAAAATATTTTATTAAAAAGATTGAACCATATAAGAAAGCTCTCTCATGCCTCACCGAAGAGGACATATCTCACTCTCTCCCTCTCTTCCCACACCCCAAGATCTCTCTTTTTATGCACACCAAATTCTCTCTCTTTTCACACGCTTTTTACACCTCAAAGGAGCCAAAGGTCCCTTTAAATAGAGCATCATGGGTGGGATGTTTGACTCTAACTCAAAAACCAAAACCCAATAAAAGACAAACTCTAAAAAACTTCTAGAAGAAATAATTAAGTAGAATAACACTAGAAATAGAACCCTAAAGTTATTAAAATCAATGACCAACTAAATAGCAAACCTAATAGGATTAAGACTTGCAATGAATTCCAACACCCCCTTCATTGCAAAATCCATACCAACAATACTAAATTTGCTGATATCGTAAATTGAACAATAGCCTTTACCATTATTGCCACACTAACCATAACATATAACAACTTATTGAACTGACAATTGAATAGCAAGACTCATTTATTGGCTCAAATAATAATTCCTTCACAAGCCCATTGTTTTTGATGCATATGTCGAAATCAATAATGTCCTCCAACAATTTTTTTTAGCATTAACTCTACAATCACAATGCCAAGATTCCATCGATCATCCAACTTATCCCAACAAACAACAAACTGCTGGACGTAATCATGCTCACTACAGAATTATACATTACCTGTAAAATCAGCAATAAAATTTTGACTATGTTCACGTATCTCCACTCAAGCAATTTCAAGTATTTGCATACAAATGCCTTCTTCTAAACATGAAACCAAATACTCATGCATTGAGCTTTCTAACAGCTCAAACTTTAGAGTAACTTCAAAATCAATTGGAATACTAAAAATCTTGTCGAGTACCAAGACACAACACAAATCATCTCCATCAAACACATCTTCTTGCTACTTAATCTTCAAAGCTACTGCAAACTTAGTGAGTTCTTCATCCTCATGACTGATTAAATCTTTACAAAAAATATTTGTATCTTTGATAGCTTCAATACAAAACTCTTCTACATGATTTGATTCCTTGATATGAATTTGTATGATTGGATCAATTATAACATCCTTTGACTCTTCCTTAGCTCTATTACTATGTAGAGTCACAAACACAAACTATCAATTTTCAAGCTAATAGCTCTGATACTATGTAAAGCTACAAATAAATGGACTATAAATCTCAAAATCTACAGCTCTGATACCATATAGAACTACAAATACACGGGCTAATAATATTAAAACCTATAGCTTCGATACCATATAGAATGATATGCTACCTGGAGTAGATCGACCGCACTGACCCAAGATTCAAAACAAACACCAAAGAAAAAATAATAAGGAAGAGATGTTGGAAGAAAAAATTGAGCAAGAAAAAATATTTTATTAAAATCATATTGAACCACACAAGAAGGCTCCCTCATTCCTTACTAAAGAGGCACATCTCCCTCTCTCCCTCTCTTCCCACACCCCCAGCTCTCTCTCTCTCTCTCTTTTCCTACACATCAAGCTCTCTCTCTTTTTACACAGTTTTCATATCTCAAAAGAGACACCAAAGGTCCCTTTAAATAGAGCATCATAGGTAGGGTGTTTGCCTCCTATCTAAACTCAAAAACCAAAGCCCACTAGAAGACAAACTCTAAAAAACTTCTAGAAGAAATAATTAAATAGAATAATACTAGACATTGAATTCTAAAGTCATTAAAACTAATGACCAACCTAACAAGAATCCTAATAGGATTAGGACTTGGCAATAAATCTCAACAAGTTTAAGGACACTTATCAGAAAACATTCTTTTTGTGACGTCATAGCAGCATTTTATGCTTTTTTTTGGGGAAAATATGAAGAGAATGCCGAAAAAAATCCAATGAAAGATTTGCTACCGACCAGACTAAATTGGCCAAGGAAGAAAAGACCATCATCAAATTTGGAAAGGGCATCTTCTATTTTATCGAGGGCAGCACCTGATAACACAAGGTTAATCAAATCAACATGTAGTAATAAGCGTTTGAATTCTCATTCCAGGAATACATGGATAAAGGTTTACAAGAGTTCTATCTCACCAACTTCACTATCCACATCTTCTTTCAAGGGTAATGTAGTGTACATAGCTTTGTTAAGAAAATCAGTGTAAGAGAACAGCTCCTCAGCAAACTGCTGCTTTGCAGGATCCTACAAATTTCAGATCACATGTCAGCAAACTTATCACTAAAGTGGCTGCTGCCAAGATCAGTATTGGTTATCACTTACATCAGGAAGCAATGCAGGGCCATCAAAATGAGCATCAATATATTTTATCAAATCCAAACTCTCTCCTTTGACTTCATTATTATGCTCCAAAGAGGGTACCTGTGTAACAATGTTTACATAATAGTTAGTATACATAAGCATATTTCCAGGTTGACTTTGATGTAACCCAGTTAACCTTTACAGAACTTGGAAATTGCATCCTGTTGAGTTATTAATCTTGAAAAGGAAACAATTATCGATGAAATTAGTCACATCATTATACCAATGATGAATGAAATTTTATTTATATAGATGGGAAATTGAAAAAAGCTATGTTCAAGAATTTCAACACAATTTATGTTTTATATCAGAGGCATAAAGCATTTACCAGAGATAAGTGTCATAAAGCTCTATAGTATAAAAGCACATGATATTGAAGCATCAAAAATCGAACCTTATTTGGGGTGTAAACCTTCTCCTTGTACCATGCTGGCCTATTTTGCAGATCAATTGGAACCAACTTGATCTTTTCCTGAAGTCCCTGCTTCCATAACAGCAGTTTTTCTTTTTAAAAAGCATAAAAGAAACGACACTTATAAAAAATTCCAGACATCCGATTCAAAAACAATCTTGGAAAGCCTATCTCCAGTGATGATGATGAAGAACCCGGTTCAACTCTACCAGCAGGGAATTGTATTACTTTCAGACCATAAATCAAGGAAATACCTTACAGTTTCTAGCAATCCAGGTGCGTTGCGCATATGGGCATGTGTAAGATATATAGAGCCTTCCACGAGGGAGAAAGAAATGGGAAAAAAAAAAAAAACACAAAAAAAATGAGAGAGTCATAAAGTGAAACGACAAATAGTACTAAATCCAAATCAAAATGCTTACAATTCCTCATAAACTTGATAAGGATTAACAACATGGCGGACAAGAATATGTTACCTGGTGGTGCCATCAAAGAGAGTTGGTGGTTGGGAAGTAGAATCCAGAACAGAAGGAAGCACCTCCTTCATGAAACTGGGACATATAGCACGATCGAAATATTTTAGGAGAAGCACAAAAGACTCAACAGAGAAGGAAGGGCCAGAGGTAACTGAAATCAATCAGAACTGAGAGACCCGGCAAACAAAAGAGAGACTTCCAAGAAATAAACTTTTCCGAATACAAAATCGTTGGAGAGTTCGGGAAGTTACTTACCTCGCCGGCGCTGCCATGACCTTTGGCAAACAAAAGCTCAACCACAAGAGAACGAAGGACCGCCAAGCCTGGATGTACACATCACTGTCAGAGATGAGCGGTAGCGTTGAGGCAACGATATAGGTAGGACCGCGGGAGATAACACTGCTCGACAACACTCGGACCCCTCCCAAAAAGAAAAAAAAAAATTGAGAGAGAGAGAGAGAGAGAGAGAGAGAGAGAAAGAGAAAAGGAAAGGAGGAGGGGAAAGAAAACCGGACTGGATTTTTGGGGTGGGGTGGGTGGGGGGATCCCATTCATCAATCTGATCCGTAGGCACATCATAAATAGAATTGCATTAGGGATAAATAAATTCAGATCAATTTATTTAATAAATAGATCGAATTTAAATTTTTAGACCCAACTAATTTAATCAATTTAATTCATTTAATATACGAATTGGATTGGATCGGATTTGGTTGGATAAACAAGTTATTTAATTATTAAACGGGTTAAACAGGTCGGATCATGTTAGCAAGTTACCTGTTTAATGAACAGGTTAAATTGGTTGGATCGAGTTACCGTTTATTAAATGGATCATGTTCAGGTTTTAAATTATAATTCATTTAATAAATAGGTTAGATTCAGATTGAGATATTTTTTTGACCCGATTCGTATATGACTTGATTCGTATATGTCCGACCCGATCCGATTGCCATCCCTACTTTCTTTACGAGAGAAAAAGATAGAAAGGATGGAAGGGGCATGGGTAGCCGAGAACAATCCACAACATTGGTTCAACGTCAAGGAGCATAACGAGTTTGTACCCTTATCTTGCGATATCGAGTTATGTATCATCATGAATAATTATCATATCATTTATCTTATTAGCGGGTGGCTCTAATTTATTTCAAAAAAATTGTATATATTTTTTTTTGGTAAGAAATTTTATACACTTTTCGGGATGATATACGCTATATTGAAAAGTTAAAAAAAAATCATACATCTTAAAATGAATGATACGTGATCATCCAAAATAACAGCATATTGTATAACACAAAAATTATACATTAAAAAATTATATATATAATTTAATATTAATTATCCATTTGAAAGATCTGTAATATTTATATGAATTCAAGGAATATAAATAATATATTTCAACTTTTTTTTTTTTTTTTGGAATGAAACTGTACTTATAATTGAAATACCTATAAAAGTTTAACGTATCAAAGCATGTAAACAATAACTATGAAAATAAATTTTGTTAAGATCATTTTTTTTTTATTATTGCCCATGTGGTTGAATTAATTTTGATATAGTAATGGAGTGTTTGGTATGCAGTCACGATTCAAAGATCATCACTGATTCACATAAAGATGATAAAACTATGTTTCTTGGTTGCATTCCAGTAATCTTAGGTTACAGTGATCTCTATGTTTTAAATCACTGTCTAGCACAGTGATTGCCCGCAACTGCAAACTTGAAATTTTTTTTTTATTCGATCAGGATAATATAGTTATTCTAGATCACCAGAAATCAAATCATTCCAGAATTTGAATCATCAGCGATCCTCAATCAACAAGATGGTCTCGATCTTGAGTCACCAACCAGGAGTGGGATAAATCTAGAATTTAGATTACCAGTGACCTTCAATTATCATGATAATCTTCGATCATCGTGATGATCCATCGAGAACACCAAATGCCCTCTGATGGTTTCATCCCGACCGACGCTGCGTCGATTCTTCTCTCTCATCCGACCGGCATCTAAGGATGAAAATAAAAGCTTTTCGTTTTTCATAACCTTGGGCCGATAGCGGGGCAGAGGAAGGGGTCAGGCGTGGCTCGCAGCCAATTACGATATTTCAAAATCTTGAAATGATCCCGGAAAAGATTGCGGATAATCTCCCCTCCCTCGCGAGTGTCAGCTAAATTATGAGCCCTGATGCTTTTCGATAGACTTCGTCAAAACAGTAGAAGATTATAAGTGCAAATATTTCAGAAACTACTTTACAAACCTCATGCTTCCCCTCAAAACAAAAGAAGATTAGAAATGTGCGTTCTATTGGTCGAATAAGTGCTGCGTGTACTTGCTTGCATGCAGTTTTATTAAACCTATTGGTTAGGTGTTGCATCTATTTATTCACTTATCAAGCAACCTGTCAAAGATTTATAAGACAACAAACAATGAAGAGGGACATCCACATGCAGACAATATCCATCGAAACAATTATTAGTGCATTAGCATATAATACGACTCCCAGAAAGTACTCATATTACATCAGCAATAATCATTCAACACATAAAAGATACATGATATGGTGTACACAAGCTCCAGCCGCAGAGGCTGCAAACAGGTGCTCCAACTAAAATGCTAATGCCTACACTACAAACACAGACATTCTTTATTGAGATCTTTTCTATGTCTGAAGTAGCTCCCACAGACTATGCTATATTACCTTCGATTCGACTCAAATTCTGCTGCGACCTGCATTGTCAACATCCTCGCATCACCATCAGGCACGAATCATTTTAACCAGTACCGAGAACAGAAATGACATGGCTGAAGGAAACGCAATTCCATTTGACAATTAAGTAAGATGAGCAAAACTGCTTGTTATGGCTATTTGTTTTGCAAGATACAGGATTGAAGGATTGTGATTTCTATATTTGGCATCCACATGGATATTTTGCCACCCATTCTTCTCCACTCCATCTTTTCTTTCACCAACAACAATAGTTCGATTGTTATTGGACAGTTTAGACAAATCCAAACCAGCAGTTTTAATTTATTTGCATTTGTGCTCGGATTTATAATACAACCAGTGACACGGTAAAAGTAGTTCAGAACCTTACCCGCAGAAGACGAGAAGAATCCTTCATGCAATCTGGGAGGAGGAAAAGAAAAGGAGTCAGCTAGCTCGCAGACAATGACTCATTTCCTAATTTTCCCCGTTATCAATATAAAATTAAGGGTGAGATATTCTTGAACGAATGTTTACCCCAAGACGACTTTTTAGGGCAGACAGTAGCCACTGAGGATCAGCCCGGGTCTGTGAGTAGGCATCTATCTTATTCAGCTCCTACAAAAATGTTTTAAGCCATACCACACTTTTCAATAACAAGAGTCGAACATCAGACATACTTGGCAAGAGGAAATTATTTAGGAAAAATTGCCCAATAGTTAGGTTGCTTGCAAACAGAATCAAACAAAACATGTACCATTCTTATTCATCTCCTATAAAACTGTTTTAACCAAAGACATACCATACTTATCGATAACAAGAGTTGAGCAGCACCCTACTTAACAAAAGAAAATTACTTGGAAAAAACACCCGATATTGAGGTTGTTTGCAAAAAGAATCAGACATAAACATATACATTCATGCATATCACGAGCATATCTTGGCATAATTAGGAAATTTAGTTACCATTCTAATACTCCATCAGGTCATTTGCACCGAAGCATATCACTGCTAATCCACAAAATTAGGCAAAAAATTTGTGAAAACCCGTGTAAGCATGTATTTAGTTTCACATTGATTATTAGCTATAAAGATCTTAGGTATTTCTATTGGACCAAAGAATACTAATAATACCTTCCAGCTAGCCTTTTGGATGAAATCCTAGATCCTTACAAATTGTATCAAAACCAATCCAACCTATAGCCTATGTGAACAATCAGATACTGCAGCATGGGTTTACCAGGGCTAACCACAGGCCTATCACGATGCTTATGAATGGATGCATGGATTCAACCCTTAGCCTCGTGAAAATGTCAGAACTTAAATAGAGAAAATATGTGAAAAACCGCACAAGCATGTATTTAGTCCCACATTAGTTATTCATTGAAAATATCTTGCATGCTTATACATGAACAAGGAATATAAATAATACCTTCCAGCTAATATTTTTGAGTGGTTCCTAGATTCCAGAATAGATGAACACAAGCAGGTTGACTTGGTGCTTCACAAAGAACCAACCCTCTTAAAAGAGTATCAGGATGGCGGTATTATTTGGATTAAAAATAAAACATAATTAGGAAAATTTTCAAGGTCATGTGGCCAACCAAAAGCCAACATGCTTATGAAGGGACTTCTCGATGGGGATCCATGGGAAGGTTAGATGGGTTTAGGGCCAGAGGGAGAAAAAGAATGTTAAGGGCAAACAATATAACTTGTAGTCAGAAATCCATCCAACTCTCAAAAGCACCTCTGACCTTAACAAAATTCAGCCAACAATAAATGATCCTTCACTTTAGTACCCTACTTTTCATTATGTTGCTTTATTTGTGGTACGTGCAGGTGTATATGATGACCCAGCAATACAATGAACTTGACATGAGTGAAAGTTCATTACAGTTACTCAAACCATGATCATCCACCCATCTAAAGAAACCCTAATTATCCTCAATTTGCAACAAAGCAGCACTATGTTGAGTTAGCAGGTTGGATGATATTTCCCACCACATACATATAAAATATCAGTAACCTAAAATATGTAGCCACATTATACCCTTTTTTTTAGATTTATTTCCCTCTCCTGAGAGATGGCTGCACTATAATACCTGTACCACTACTCAAATAGCGATCCTTTCATTAACTCTGCTAAGACTGACAATAAGCTAACCTAGAGAGTGCACCGAATAAAATAATCATTACTTATCAAATATAAAGGCATATTTATAGGTACATTTACATGGTCATGAATGTATGCCCATACTGCAACTCAACTAGTGATCCATTCATTAACTTTGTTAAGACCAACAATAAACTATCCTAGCAAGCATGATGAATAAAATAATAATTACCCATCAAATAAATAGGTATATTTGTAGGTATATGGTTATATGTATATGCAACTGCACACAAATATGCACTTAGATATTATCTGTAAGACAGAAGACCTACTTCACGATACACTGGATTTTGTATACTATTGTCAAATGTCAAATCACTAGTACAGCATAACCAATTTCAAATACTATATTTTGAGTTAAATCATGTCAGGCCAAGGTTCACCATGCCACTGTACCAAGTATAACATACCATAACCGAAATAGAAGCATACTAAGTATCACTATACTGAACAAACCTATACCACACACTATACCAACATGGCACTGGTAAGGGTACTGAAACTGGTATTGCAAACCCTACATCGAGCTTTCAATAGTCAACTTTGGTTGGTGTTCGTTATAAAAGCATATTTTGAAGCAGGTATTGTTTTCTTCTTGTTGCTTATCTCAAGCTTGGGCTTAGACAAAGCTCAAAGCTTTCTAGGGCAAAGAGAGAGAGAATCTACATAGGCAAGGCAGCCAAACCACGACACAGCATAGATAATATGGTTCTCACTCTCATCACCTGAGTTAACACTACATGCGAGAGTTGTTTCCCGCAAACATTTGCCACATAAGAGCAATTCCAGGGAGAGTAAGGCAGGAGGAAACTGGTATACAATGCTAAATCTACAAACAAAGAGATTCAAATCCAAAAAGAAGAAGTTTTTCACAACACAATCTTTCACAAATTGTGTTTGATGTTAGAAGCATTCTAAGTTGCAAAATAACCCATCAGCAGTAACTAATGCTTCAAATGAATGCATGATTCATTACAAAAATAGCTGCATGCAACCATCAGATGGTCAAATCTAATAGAATATTGTCATCCAATACAGGCATAATATTTTTTAAATATGAATTTGAAAATACCTCAATCCATTGCGCCAGCTTGGGCCTGCCTTTGGTGATGTCATATTTTTTAATATCCAAAAATGCAGTCTGAAACCTTTCAATAAATGGGATGTATGCAATATCCACCTAGGAATTGCATTTTAACCAAAGTATTAGACAAGGTTAAAAAGGGAAAAACATAGTTCCGCACAAATTCGAAAATAACAAATCTTATAAATGAATCATGAAAGGAACAAACAACTAAATATCCATGAGTATATTGCTTGCCAGGTAAACATAACATAGTTTTGGTAAACATATCATGGTTTTAGTAACAAACAAATTATGACATTATCATACTGAAAAATGTTCCATAGCCAACACAGACACCCCCAAAAATTTGAAACAAAAAAAAGAAAGAAAGAAAGAAAGAAAAACAACACTTTTTAAAGTGGTAGACCTGTTCTATGATATTAGTTGTAGAATAATAAGATCTGCCTTATGAAGCAAAGTATGACAAGCATTCTTTGTGCAACTACATTCATCTAAACATTATTCTTACACTACCATGGGCAAAAGAAGTGGGGCAGATATAACAAGAGGATGCGGTATATGGCTAAGCAGAATATTCACAATGGCTCTCAAGTGCCATCAAGCAGAAATTGTTTACGTGGAAATTCTTAATGTCGGAAAATGGTCTGGCTACATACCTGCGTCCAAGAACAATGATGGAAGCTAATTGGTGAGATATCAGTCTCAGTTATGTTTAACAGCAGCATATGTGCAATTATTATCTGGAGTAATACGTATCAATACAGCAAGAAGCATCAACCGTTCACAGCGACACTCATGATGGAACAAACAAATGAACCAAAAAAAAAAGGTACAATACTACTTCCCAATTGAAATATGCCTCATATATTGTCCTCAAAGGCAATCATACTTCCTCATTTACAGAGATTGATGCGGAAATGAAAAAGTTAAAGTTAATGCAGCAATAGAGGTTTACAAGGTAGCCAGGATGTATTGAGAAAGCAAACTAAAATAAACTAAATATTAAGGAGCCCTTTTGCATGCTAGTAACCAGAAAATTTTATTGCCAATACATAATCAGGTATTAACAAAGATGGATGGTTAGAAACATGCAGAGCAAATGCATTCATTACTTTTATTTTTTGCTAAGGTGAGTAATAACTACGATATTATGTCCCATGCAATGGGGTTGTCATGGTTTCTCCATGGAATGGAATGCCCCACTGTCTTTCAAAGTCCATCCCCAACTCCCTATCCCATTTTCTCATGGAAAGCGGATGGGACAGTTAGGATGCCTCGTCTTGTCAGGACTTAAAACCTTGCGAGTGACTGACACCACTCAACTTTTGACACAAACCAATCACAGATAATCTGTAGGCCAGTACCGATAATGCACAAAGCAATTCAATAATATAATCTAAAGGATGCTATGCAGCACAGTGTCCAACGGAATATGAAATTATAGATGGCTAGGCTTCTATCAAGTCACAATAACACATTATATTATGTACAAAATCAAAAGTGGATCTTCATGGGGACACAAGAAAAAGAACTTGCAGATAACAACAATCAAAGATCTAGAAAGAAAACAGTGTATGCTTACCAGACTAAATTGGCCAAGGAAAAATGGTCCATCATCAAATTTTGAAAGGGCACCTTCTATCTTGTCAAAAGCAGCAACTGATGCAGAACACTTAAGCAAATTAGCATATACTAATGCTAGTTTTCGATTCCTTATTTGAGGAGTACATGTACAAAAGTTGATAAAAGTAAACTTTCACCAGCTTCATCACCCACGCCTCCCTTGGAAGGTAACGCTGTGTACATAATTTTGTTGAATTCATCACTGTAAACGAGCAGCTCCTCTGAAAATTGCTGCTTCACAGGATCCTACAAATTTCCACAACAAAAATCAAAATAAGTTTAGACCAAACCTTGAATTTTGTCAAGGTAAAGGCATGCTTATTTCTTACACTTGGAAGCAATGAAGGGCCTTCAAAGTGGCTATCAATATATTTAAGCAAATCCAGACTCTCTCCTTTGACCTCATTATTATGCTCCAATGCAGGCACCTTCACACAATTTTACAAGATAAGTATTGGCAGAAACATATTCACATACTGCATTTTTGCTTTTTTTTTTAAAAAAAAGAAGACCTATTTTGAAGAATAATATTTGGTGGAAATAACCAACAGATGAAACGTGGGAAAGGAACAAGATGAATAAATCACTTCAAACTAAATGTTCAGCATATACTACCACATGAAACATAAATAAATAAATCCAACAAAAAGGATTTAGCATTTAAATTTTTCAGGCATAAGCCCAACAACTTAAGCAATCAAAACTAGAGCGCACTTTTTATGAAGATTATAAGTACAGAAAATGGTTTCCCTCCTCGCAACAAAGGCAACCAAAGGAAATACACCTAGAACCACCATGCACTATAAGGATAAAGAACACAATATTAAAAACTTATCACGTACCTTATTCACTGGATAAACCTTTTCTTTGTACCAAGCTGGCCTATTATTCAGATCAATAGGAACCAATTTGATCTTATCCTGCAACCCCTGCTTTCCCAAAAACATATAAAAATATTTGTAAAAAAAAAAGAATCTTGCCAAAAGACATAGCTAACGAAATTCTAAACATCCAATTGAAAATAAGTCATCTAAGGCCCATCTTCAGTGATTTTTCAGAGATCAATAAATTTTACAGGCAAAAAATTCAACCAGTATACATATCAACCAAGTGAATCTTGTTCTTATGGATCAGTAAAACGAAGGTGCGGTAAATCTCGAAACAATTCAGTGAATTCACTGCATATTTCATCCAAATAAATAAATAAATAAAGTGCTGACCGGCGGGGGGGGGGGGGGGAATACCTTATAATTTCGAGCAATCCAGGTGCGTTGCGCAAATGGGCAAACATAAGATATATACAGCCTTCAAACCCAACATAAATTAAAGATGATTAGATATATAGATACCAGAAGAACTTTTGCCGTTGGAAATAAAAAATAAACCAAAATCTACGGTCATTACTTTACCTTAATGAGAACTCGCAAAATCTAAAATTAATAAAATTCCAAATAGAAATACAAAAAAGAAGGAATTGAAGAACGAAGTTACCTGATGGTCCCATCAAAGAGGGCAGGCGGTTCGGAAGTAGAATCAAGAGTCGGTGGGAGGACCTCAGTCACGTAACTACATGAACAAAAGATTAAAAATCAGCAAAAACTACAATGAATTTAATATATATATATATAGCCAATATTAAAAAGAATAAACGGCTCAGGTATCAATGCCATGCATCAGAAAATTTATTGAGATAAAATCAAAGAATGCTTTAATATATATATATAGCCAATATTAAAAAGAATAAACGGCTCAGGTATCAATGCCATGCATCAGAAAATTTATTGAGATAAAATCAAAGAATGCTTTAAAATTGGTCAACAAAAACCAGAAAAAAAAAAAAAAAAAAAAAAAAAAAAAAAAAAAAAAAAAAAAAAAAAAAAAAACTAGGGAAAAATCACACGGGATCCGAACAAGAAAGGAGATTTCGTAAGAGGGGTTTGGGGAGTTACGATGCCATGGGGAATCTCTCGGAGTCCTTGTAGGCTGGCTAGTTTGCCGGGTGTCGCTGCCCTTTTATGGAGAGTGAAGCGGAACCACGCACCGCAATGGCTAGACGGACAAGTAACGGAGGCGTCATCACTGACGACAGAAGAGCGTCAACAACCGGCGGCGTCGGATGGACGAGTAACGGACGCGTCATCACTGACGATAGAAGTGCGCCGATTTCTATTAAATTTAGAAAATCAATAAAAGGTTACCGCCTATCGGTTCTCGAAGGTTCGCTCAAATGCCGATTTCGCGTCTAGGTTCGAAAACCGGACATTTAGAAAATTACGAAAAGGTCAGCGCCCTATCAGGTCAAGAAGGTTCGCTCAAATGCCGATTTCGCGTCTAGGTTCGAAAACCAGACATTTAGAAAATTACGAAAAGGTCAGCGCCCTATCAGGTCAAGAAGGTTCGCTCAAATGCCGATTTCGCGTCTAGGTTCGAAAACCAGACATTATTAGATACCACCAAAAAAATAAAAATAATAATAATAATAATAAAACAGACATTATTGGGTTTTTAACCAAAATAATATAAAAACTAAATTTATTTTCTAAAATACGGCAATTTCATTTTTATTTAGATGATTTTAGCCACGTGTCTGAACACGTGGCAGGATGCCCATGAGGTGGCTTAGGGGATGAAATACGGGTTGAACCTGCGAGTTCTGTACAAAATCACATGATAGAAAGCGGGGCCCCCAAAAAAAAAAAAATTTCAAAACAACCTCTTCTCTCACTAAATGAAAAAAAAAAAAAAAAACCCGGTGGCAGAAGAAGCGGCGCACAAAAAAAAAAAAAAATCAAACAGTGTTTAAATTTAATTTCAAAATATTAATTAAATTTTAATCTAATAAAATTTTAAAAAATAAATAACAAAATTTAAAATAATATAATAAAATTAAAAATATTTAAAATAACATAATAAATTTATAATATTTAAAATATTTAAAATAATATAACAAAATTAAAAATATTTAAATATTTAAAATAATATAATAAAATCTAATTTTTTTTAAAAAAAATTACTGGGCACCCCAACGAATATCGATCACTGATCTAAATTTTAAAAAAAAAAAGTTACGGGGCACCGGTTCGACTAGACTGGTGGCCGGATCGGTGGCCGGACTGATCCTGATCGGCGATCGGACTGGCACCAATCAGCTGCCAATTCGGCTACTGATCTGATAATCGATCACCGGTTTGACGGTCGATCCAGTCGCCAGAATCCGACCATCAGGGTCCGGTCACCAATCTGACAGCTTGTCCTGCCACTCATACGGTCACCGGTCTAGTCGCCATCAGTCCGGCCACCGGTCTAGTCAAACCTGTATCCCGTAACTTTTTTTAAAAAATTTAGATCAGTGACCGGTACCCTTCCAGGTATCCCGTAACTTTTTTTTATTTTTTTAAAATTTTAGATTTTATAATATTATTTTAAATATTTTAGTATTTTTTAATTTTATTATATTATTTTAAATATTATATATTTATTATGTTATTTTAAATATTTTTAATTTTATTTTATTATTTTAAATATTATATTATATTATTTTAAATTTTGTTGTTTATTTTTAAAAATTTTATTATATTAAAATTTAATTAATATTTTGAAATTAAATCTAAATGCTGTTTGATTTTTTTTTTTTTTTTTTTTTTTTTTTTTTTTGAGGCGCCGTTTCTTATGCCACGAGGGGGAGGTTTTTTTTTTTTTTTTTTTCATTCAGTGGGAGGAGGGTGTTTCAGAATTTTTTTTTTTTTTTTGGGCGCCGCGCCTTCTCTCATGAGGGGAGGTTTTGTTTTTTTAGGAAGAAGATGCGGGTTCGATCGGCACCTTCTTTTTTTTTTTTGTCGTCCACTGGAAGAAGATGTAGGTTCGACCTGCATCTTTTTTATTTAATTCGATGAAAAAAATGTGTATTTTTTTTAACTTTTTAGGCTAAAATCACGGGTTGAATCCGTGATTTCGTACAGAACTCACGGGTCCAACCCGCAATTTCACCTCCCAAGCCATCTCACGAGTGCCCCTGCCACATATCCAGATACATGATCAAAATTACCTATATTCATAAATAAAAATGAAACGGTCCAATAATTTTTTTTATATTATTTGGTTAAAAACCCGACATTATTAGTTAACAAAAAAAAAAAACGAGATAGCTTGCTTGCCAGTATTGGAAAGGAAAGAAACGGAAATGAGACTTGACGGCGACGGAAAATGGGTAGGTGCAGCGGTGTTCCCACGTTCATGCAAAGAAAAAAAAAAACAAGAAGTTAGCATATAAGTCACGTGCAGCACATGACAGTGACAAAGAAGTTTAAGTAGAGCTAGGCTCAGCTAAGTTTATTATTTCGTAATTATTATTTTTTAAACAAATTTTTAGTCATTTTTTTAATCAAAGTTATGTATATAAATAAGGAGAACAAAGTAGGCAAAATCATATTTGAAAGTGTGTTTGCTTGCCAAATTTGGAGGCCGTGGTTTCTTTTTAAATATATACCAGCTGTTACTTAAGCTTGTGATACGGTGGTAGAACCATGGTAGATCGTATATCAAAATGATCTAACATATCCTATCAATGTCCAAAGTGTTTGGCTTGAAGATGACGTGTAAAATATTGTCAATTGGATTATGGTGAGTGTTGGCGTGGAATACCTGTATCGGTTGGTCGGAGCTGCTACGTCGTAGAACTGCTCCCTGGTTCACCTGCAAGACAGGTCCCTTGCCGCAGTTGTTCCGGCGGGGGACACTCCGATACCTAAGTCAGTGGCGGATCCCAGCCACAGAATAGGGAAGAGTGTCGAGAGTATGAGAGAAAAGCTCTTAGAGTATAGGTAAATCTGTGAGTGTTTGCGTACCTCCCTCGAGCCATTTTTCTTACCATTATTTAAGGGGAGGCTTCCGGCCTGTGGTCCGCTCTTTTACCGGTGATTGTGGGGAGTCAATTTCTTCCATGATTGGCAATCATGGGTTGTCATTGAGTGGTTCCGACCAGATCGAAGGCGTGGCAGCTGGAGTTGCACGCCATGATCGTGGCATGGAGAGTGTTGATTGTAACCGTTGGTTATAGTTGCCTATTTGGCCCAGATAGTGGTCCCATCTTCGGGTTTTCCCTTTGCATGGGCCGAAGACTTGGCGTTTGCCCCGGGGCTGGAGATTGTGTCTACGGCTGGGACCGAAGAGCGTGTCTTCGAAAGTCGATGAGAAATTTGGTCTTCGGTCAGGGCCGAGATGTCCGAAGTTCTGTCCTTCGGATGTCGTAGTCCGGTGAGAAGCCTTGGATTGCCTGTAGTTGGCCTGGCCTTTCCCCGGTCCGAAGTCCGTGGTCCGGAGAAAAAGGGCTTCGGCCAGTCGAACCGGAGTTCGGTTCGTATCTGAACCGGGATATCCCGACAGTTGCCCCGTACTCTCAGTTTTCGAAGCGGAGGTTTGCCTTGAGAAGTGAGAGTATTAATGCTTTATCGTTTTCCTCCTAGGAGATAGTATAGTGGATGATTACGAGATCTCTGATTGGACTGTTCATCATGACTGCTGGTTGATCTGGGAATCAGGCGGTGGACAGCTATCACTCCCAAGTTGGGGAAGAAGGAAAAAGCGGGCGGCCCTGAGACCGTCTCTCTTTTTCTCTGTTGCACGATGGTTAAGCCAATCTGTTGGTTGATATTTGGATGGTTGTGGTGGCCTCCCTTCGTCCGTTGGATGATGGATGCGCCTCATCCCGGTGGTTAGTTGAAGGCGGGTTACCTCCCTGGATAACCTGAGGTCAAATCAGCCTGGTAGGGTTTCAGATACCCCTGCTTTTCTTTTGGGAAAGGGTGAAGGTCCGACTAAGGAAGCTTCTTCAACCTGTCTCATCCTTCGTTAAACTTTCCTTGTTCTGGACTACCAGTCTATTCCGCAGGTAGAATCTTCCTTCTGCTCCCTTGCTTCATTCTTTTGTCATGGAAGAAACAATAGAAAGTCAAGGGGAACAGGTTGGGCCCTCGGGGGCAGGTGACGTAGTAGGTCCGGAGTCGATATCCAGTTCAGTTTCTCAGGGTAAGGCAGCTCTTCTTTGAGAACACTATCGCATTCCCGAGGAGTTCCCCTTCGTCCTCCTCGCACTCGAAGAACGAGTGAACAAACCTCCCCTTGGGTGTCTAGCCGTGTATGAAGATCATCTGAAAGCTGGTCTTCGGTTTCCCCTGCACCCTTTCTTCATCAAGATCTTTCGCTTGTACCAAGTGGTGCTGGCGCAGTTGACCCTGAACAGCATCTGGAACATCTGCGGATTCCTGGTCATGTGCAGCATTGCAAACGTATAACCTAGGACCAATTTATTCATGGCCCTTTCGTTCTCAAGAGGGATTTCCACAGCAACGGATAGTGGGTGATTGGCCCTAGATTAGGCCACAAGGTCATCAAGGACATGCCCAGCGCCATCCACGGGCGGAAACCCGTTTTTGTATTTGTATTGTCTTTTGATCCATGGGGCTTGACACTGTGTGGAAGAAGCCTCGTCTAACCGCCAATAACGGGAAGAAGGTCTTGGCAGCTGATCAATCGGATTACGATCTCTTGGTCAATTTTGAAGTTGCCCCCATCTGGAAATTATTGGACAAGAGAAATCTCCATCGGGCGGGAATTAGCAAATTCCCCTTATTAGGTATAGTGACGGGAATTTCTGCTTCCCTTCCCCGATTTTGTTGTAGCTCGGTCAATTGACATGAACTCTTTTGCTTGTAGGTGGCGGGATAAAGCCCGGTGTGAGCTGGCTCCGTCATATTTCGGAGAAGAGGGTAGCACAGGCCCCTCTCACCAGGTCAGCGGTTCGGAAGAAGGCTCGAAGGGACAGCCCTGAGGGGGACCGAAGCACTTCATCTTCCCGGGGAACTTCAAGGGAAGATGCAGCAGCCACGGAAGGGGCCCCGTCGAGATCTTGTCCAATCGAAACTCCATTGGCGGCTACCTCCCCGATTCGCACAACGGGGAGTCCGCCTCAGGGAGTGGATGTGCCACCGTTTTGCCCCCCTGCAGTTGATAGAGGCAAAGCACGGCAAGTAGAGGGAGAGTTTGCTCGTGGGGTTTCCCCAATTGGAGGCCGTTCGATGAACTCTTCGGAGCTTTCACCTACGGGGGGACTGCTGGTCCCTGTCGTAGCCAGGCAGGCGTTGAAGGGTACGCTGCTGCCTCATGACTTGGCGGTTCTTCGAAATCGGAACCTTCCCAGGGTGTCCGATTCTACCTTCTCCATCCTGCAACAGGTATGATCCTTGGCGTCCCCTTTGTCTTGAGAATTGTTCGATCCATAACCCCGCATTCTTAATGCAGCTGGTCTACGATCTTACTTTTATGGAGGAGAGCCTGGGGAACATTGACAGTCTCATCCATGGCCTCAAGGAGGAGCTTCATACTGCCAGAGCCGCCAAGGAAGTAGCTGAAGAGTTTAGGCAGTCTATGGAGGACCGCCTCATCCGGGTGAACGATGAAGTTCGCGAACTGAAGGGCGAACTGAAAAGTGCCCATCTGACAATGGCGGAGCAAGGGGCGGGATGGAGAAAGAGCAGGAAACAAGTCGACTCCTTGGAGCAAGCTGCCAGGGAGAATCATGAAAAGATAGAAAGCTTGACCAAGACGATGGAGGAGGCTTCTAGGAGGGCCAAAGAGGCGATTCTAGAGTCCGAAGCAGCCAAGAGAGAGTCCGTGTCTTTGAGGGAACGGGTAGACGATGCTATGACAAACTTCAGAATGTCTTCACAATTCCAAGTAGAAATAGATGAAGCATCTTTGTACGGCTACCAGCACGGCTTTAACGATGGACTTTCCAAGGTAAAGGAAGCCTTCCCTCACCTTGATCTTTCCAGCATCCCTCCCTTCAACATAACCGAAGAAGAAGATGAAGTGGAGGAGGCCGAAGCCGTAATAGAGGCCGAGGAGGCACCATGCCCGGGTGAGGAGGCCACTGCCTTAGTCGAAAATTCGAGGGTGACCCCAACTCCGATCCTGGTTCAGGAGCAAGTTCAGGCTGGGGGAGTCCAAACCGAAGGTTCTCCGGTCCCGGCCCAGATTGATGAGATCCTCTTAGCACAAGTTGACAAGTTGTTTCAATCCTGTGGTGTGGGGTCTTCTCCTGTCGATGTTGAGTGATTCGAGTTGTTTTGGATGTATTTTTTCTCTTTCTCCTTTGTATTGTCAGTGGATTTTGTATGATAATTTTTCCAGATTTTGAAATGACTTCTTCCTTCTTTGCATATGCAATGTGGTGTTTCATATGTAGCTCGAACTGGTTTTATCGTTCTTTCTTCTGCTCGATCGAACAGTCGTGGCCGAAGGCCGTTTAGTTGATAGTTGATGAAGACGAACTCTGGAACGGATTAGAACTCCGTTGCCGAAGACCGTCTACGATCGGTCAGGCCGGTGTTACCTTCCTTTTGATATTAAATCAATCCGTTGGGGCGGACAGGCATCAACTCCCCGTCAATCAATGATTAGGGAAGTTTGATTATGATTTTTGTTGTCCACGTGGCACGTCGATATTCGTATAGTCGCGATTTCTTGCACCTTGTGTGCCGCCATGTCTCCTTTTTCCAAAATGAAACCATTAATGTTGCCGTCGCACGATGAGAATTTCTCCGGATTTGAAGCGATGGCAGTTATTATCCTGGGAATGACCCCCGAGCGACCTTCTAGTTCTCAAAGCGTCGCCCGGACACGTGGCGCTTTCTGATGTAGCTGGGAAAGGACGTGGAGAACGCTTTCCCATAGTCGGTCGTAGGTGCAGGGTCTCTATAAATAGGACCCTGCCTTCTGCTATCAAGGGCCATCATTCTTGTAGACTCCTTTCCATTGAAAATGAGGTTCAGCACTTCTGAGCTCCGCCGAGCCGCAAAGAGAAGGGTCGTTGATCCAAAGAGGAAGAGGAGTCCGGAGTTCTTTGGGCCGGGGGATGACGACGAGGAGCCTCTCATGGACCGTCTTGAAAAGAAGGTCCGCTTGTTGGAGGCCCAACTGAGGGAGGCTCGGGCCCAGGTCATGGTGGCAGCCATGGAGGTAGAGGAGGCCAGGAGGGAGGCGACAAATACCGTCTCGGACTTCAAGGCGTTTGCTGCCTTCAAGGAGGAAGTCACCGTGGTGGCTTTGGACTCCTTCCATCATGGATTCCGGGAGTGTAGGAGGAAGGCCTTCAAGTTTTACAACTTGAAGGGCCTAGACAACATCAAGACCTCTATTCCCTTTCCCGGACATGAATTTGATTCCGACTCCAATGAGGGATCGGATTTTGGTTCGGATGGGAACCCCGGGGGCCCTTCGTCATCCCTCCAGATCTCCCCCCGCCAGTACGGGAAAAGCCCGGCGGGAGGTTATTGAAAATTTCCCACATCTTATCAATGTTAATCCTTTTTTTTTCTTTTTTGTCTCTCTTTTTGAGAGTCTTTCTTTTTCTTTTTGTTCTCTCTTTGTGAGAGTTTTTTCTTTCTTTTTTCTTCCCTTTTTTTGTAAAAAATCAAAAAAAAGAAATGAAGTATCTTTTCTTTACCTCTTCCCATGCGTTTCTTGCAACATGTTGTATCATGTTTTGTCTGAAATGTAGACTCCGCAGACCATTTTCGGTCTATAGGGAAGAAGTGAGATCAGTTGGACCGTTCTTGGAACGTCTGTTGTCGACAGAAAGGACGATAGTGGTCCTTTTATGCACATTTTTGAAGTTACCGTAGGGTACGGTGTTTACACCGTCCCTGTGTACTTCTGTCGTGGTTAAGATAGGCTGTTCAGGCCCGCTCCGGTGCATCTTCGGGTTTACCATAGGGTAGGTTACGAAAATCATCCCTGCGCCTTTGATCTTCTTGGTGGCCTTGTTAGGCCATCCGTTGCACTCGTCGAGCATACCGATAAGGTGAGTGGATCAGACTCTCCTTTGCGCAGTTGACCGATTTTTCAGATCATGTCACTTAGGCTGTTGTCGTTTAGTCGATACAACTAGCCATTCTGAGTTGAGCAGGGTTGAATAACTTTGTGCAGGAATTTTAGGAGCTCATTTATTGATAGTATTTGCGAAGGTTTTGTATATTCCATGACCGGGATAGAGTCTTCTCCTCTAGGGTCTTGAGTTGATATGCTCTGGTCGAATGACTTCTTCGACTTGATATGGGCCTTCCCAGTTGGGGAAGAGTTTTTCCTGTTCCGTTGCCTGGATATCTCTGCCCTTCGCAATACCATGTCCCCTGTACAGAAAGTTTGCTCCTTCACCCCTGAGTTGTAGTATTTGGCGACCTTTTGCTGATACGCCACCATCCTTATCTGGTCCTGAAGCCTGGTGCTTGGCAGCAAATCTAGGTCGATCCTTCTACGATCAGAGTTCCTAGGCTCTTCATAGTTGTCAATTCTCAGGGACTGCAGGGAGACTTCAATAGGTAGTACAGCTTCGGTACCGTATGCCAGGTTGAACGAAAACTCACCGATGGCCGTTCTCGGGGTAGTTCGGTATGCCCAGAGAATGGAGGTCAGTTCTTCGGCCCAAAGCCCTTTGGCAACGTTCAACCTTGTCTTCAAACCATGGAGGATGGTCCGATTAGTGACTTCGGCTTCTCCGTTGGACTGTGGATGAGCAACGGATGTCAATCGATGTTGGATATGGTACCGAGCGCAAAAGTCCTTGAACTTTGGATTGTTGAATTGTCTCTCGTTGTCCGTGATGATGACATGTGGGGTGCCGAACCTGAATATGATGGAATTTTTTACAAAATTTTCTACCTTGCCTTCTGTGATCTGGGCCAGTGGTTCGGCTTCTGCCCACTTCATAAAGTAGTCGATGGCCACAAGGAGAAACTTCCTTTGCCCTGATGCCGGTGGAAATGGGCCAAGAATGTCCATTCCCCACTGGGCAAAAGGCCATGGGGCTGCCAGTTGGGTTAGGTGACTCACAGGCTGTCTCTGTACATTGGCGTACCTCTGGCACTGGTTGCACTTAGCACGAAATCAGCCGAGTCTTTCTAGATGGAGGGTCAGTAATATCCCTGTCGAATGATCTTGTATGCCAGAGACCTGCCTCCCAAATGATCACCGCATATGCCCTCGTGGACCTCTCTCAGGGCATAATCCGCATCCATGGGTCCTAAGCATTTTAGAGTGGCTGAGAGAACGATCTCTTATAGAGGGTTCCATCTAAGATGACGTATTGAGACGCCATCCAGCGAATCTTCTTGGCCTCTGCCTTGTCTTCTGGTAGCTCTCCCTCATTCAGGAACTTCATTATGGGATCCATCCAGCTTGGTTCAGCATCGATCTAGCGCACCTCCTCAGCCTCTTCAGCTATGCTTGGAGTTTCAAGATGCTCAACAAAAATGCGCTCGAGAGATTCCGGTGCTGTAGTTGCCAGTCGAGATAATGCATCCGCCCAGGAATTCTCTGATCATGGGACATGGATGATCTCAAAATTTTTCAGTTGAAAGGATAGAGCCCGTACCTTCTCTAGGTACTACACCATGGTTGGATCCTTAGCCGCATACTCTCCGTTAACTTGATTTACAACCAACTGGGAGTCCAAAAAGATTCGGAGTTACTGAACTCCAAAATTCTTGGCAATCCGAAGTCCGGCGAGCAAGGCTTCGTATTTGGCCTGATTGTTAGAAGCATGGAAGGAGAACCGGAGTGCATACTCTATGGTGTGACCGTCAGGTTCGGCCAGCATGAGTCTAGCCCCGCACCCAGTAGCATTGGAAGCTCCATCCATATGAAGCACCCAGATGGACTTCGTCTCCTTCGGGACTTCGTCTTCTACTGAAGATGCTTCGTCTTCGGACTTCCAGGTGCACTCAGCCAAAAAGTAGGAGAGCACCTAGGCCTTCATAGCCGCTCGAGGCTGGAAACTGATATCAAATTCACTTAACTTCACAGCCCACTTGACTATTCTTCCAGAGGTGTCCGGAGATCGAAGAACGGCCTTAAGAGGTTGATCGGTTAGCACCACAATAGCGTGGGCATAGAAATATGGCCGTAGTCGCTTTGCCGCAATCACCAGAGAGTAGACCAGCTTCTACATTCTTGTATATCGCATTTCGGCATCATGCAGGATCTTCCTGATATAGTAGATCGGCTTGTGGGATTCGTCTTCATCTCTCCGGACAAGAACCGAACTAACTGCTTCATCTGAAGCAGAGAGATATGGTAGAGGACCTCGCCCTCTAGCAGCTTGGAGAGCAATGGAGGGGTCTCCAGGTATCTCTTCAACTCCTCAAAGGCAGTGAGACAGTCTTCGGACCATTCAAAGCCCTTTGACTGTCGGAGTACCTTAAAGAATGGAAGGTATTTCTCGGCTGATCGGGAAATGAATCTGCTTAGGGAGGCAATTCTCCCTGTCAACTGCTGGACTTCCTTTTTGCAGGAGGGATGTCTCATATCCTTCAGGGATTTAATCTTTTCAGGGTTGGCCTCAATCCCTTGTTTGGTGACAAGGAAGCCCAAGAACTTACCCGAAGTGACCTCGAAGGCGCACTTTGCCGGGTTCAGCTTCATGCGATAGCACCGTAGGGCACTGAATGACTCTTTCAAGTCATGGATGTGATCTTTCCGGAGAAGGCTCTTGACGATCATGTCGTCAACATAGGCCTCCATGTTTCTCCCCAGTTGCTTTTCGAATACATTGTTGATCAGCCTTTGAAACGTTGCTCTGGCGTTCTTGAGGCCGAACGACATCATCTTATAGCAGTAGAGACCTTTATCAGTGATGAAAGCCATCTTCTCCTCGTCTTGTGGATCCATTCTAATTTGGTTATAGCCGGAGAAAGCGTCCATGAAGCTCAGCAACTGGTGGCCGGCAGTGGCGTCGACCAGCTGATCAATCTTTGGAAGAGGGAAGCTATCTTATGGGCAAGCCTTGTTGAGGTCTGTGTAATCGATACAGATCCTCCACTTGTCACTGGCTTTCTTCACCATTACCATATTGGCCAACCACTCGGGATAGCGGGCCTCTTGGATGAATCATGTTTTAAGGAGCTTGCCGACTTCTTCGTCCGCGGCTTGCTGTCTTTCAGGAACGAAGCTTCTCTTCTTCTGCCGCACTGGCTTGTACCTAGGGATAACTTCCAGCCGATGAGTGATTACTTTGGTGGGAATCCCCGGCATATCCGAAGCTGACCAGGCGAAGACGTCGGCGTTGTCTCTAAGGAAATGGATCAACTCCGTTCTGGTTTCCTCATCGAGTGCACTCCCAATCTGTACAACTCTGGAGGGGTCTTCTTTTGTCAAAGGTACCAGGACAGTCCTCTCCATGGGTTCACCAAGGCTTGCGATTGCATCCCTCGGATCCAGCTGATCCGGAGTTGTTGAATCATGGGAATGCCTGTCTTTAATCATCAGGCACTGCCGTGCCGTCCTCTGGTCTCTTCTAACTTCTCCGACACCATTCCTGGTGGGGAAGCATACCAAAAGGTAGTGAGAGGAGATCACGGTTTGGAACCTGTTCAAGACAGGCCATCCCAGAATAATGTTGTATGCTGAGGGGATGCGGACCACCGTGAAGTTGATCGGCAGTGTCTTTTGTCGGGGTTCAGTGCCAAGGGTTACAGGCAACACTATCTCTCCCTCGGCTTGAACTTGATTGCCCCCAAAACCAGTGAGTGGTATGGGGGATCTTTGTAGTTGATATCTAGGCAAACATTTTAAAGAATGCATCGTAAATCAAGACATTAGTCGAACTTCCATTATTAACAAGGATTTGCTGTACATCATAATTGGCCACTACGGCCGAGATTACAAGGGGATCATCATGTGGGAGCCGAACTCCTACAAGGTCGTCGTCGGAGAAGAGGATAGCGTTGTTGTCCTTGAGTTGCTTTGAGGCTTCGTCCTCATCCCTTCTCCAGTTGGTGGGTTGGTGTATCATCCCTACACCTCCGTTGGTGGGCCTTTGATTTGGCAGTTCGGCCTCTTCAGGAGGTGGTTGGGGAACAGTAGCTTCCGACCGAGGTCCTTGGCGACCGATGTACCACCCCAAATACCCTCTTTTGATAAGATCCTCAATTGCATCCTTCAACTGGATGCACTCTTCAGTGTTATGGTCGTGGTCCCGGTGGAATCGGCAGTATTTATTCCTATTCCTTACGGAAGATGAGGCCTTCATGGGATTGGGCCGTTGGAGATAATTTTCTTTCTCTATCTCCATGAGGATCTTCTCTCGAGGGAGGTTGAGGGGGGTATAGGAGTCGAACCTTCCTCCCGATGCTCTAGGCCTGGGAGGACTTCTTCGATGATCTGTATATTTGCCGCTATTGTTATTAGAAGTTGGGGGACCTTGTCCCCTGTTATTCTTCTTTTTTGAAGGGGGTTTCCCTTCAATCAGTCGTCGATTAGCCGCCTGCTCTTCAGTATCGGCATATTTATGAGCCCTTGACAGGAGCTCAGCGTAGCTTTTAGGAAACTTCTTGTCCAGGAAAAAGGTAAGCCTGGAGGTACGAAGCCCCTTCTTCAGTGCAGACATAGCCACGTGCTCGTTGAGATCGGGGATCTCAAGTGTGGCCGCATTAAACTTGGAGATATAGTCTCGCAGGCTTTCTCCTTCGTTCTGGTGAAGGAGGAACAGTGTGTCAGTATTCCGTGGAGTCTTGCGGCAGGACCTTAAATGTAAGACAAACAGTTTTTCTAACTTGGAAAAAGAGTCAATGGTACCTGGGTGCAGGCTCGAGTACCACATCCGAGCAGCTTTTTTCAAGGTAGCCGGGAACGCGAGGCAGTACATCGCGTCCAAAGCTCCTTGGATCATCATATGAGCCTTGAAACTGTCCAAGTGGTCGAAGGGATCGGAGGTGCCGTCGTAGGATTCCATATGGAGAACCCTGAAGTGACGAGGAATAACCTCGGCAATGATACGGTCGGTGTAGGGTGGGCGTAGATCACCCACAATCAAATCGTCGGGATCCTTCAGATCCTGCATTCGCTGTTCTTGCGCCTTCGCTATCTCTAACTCGATGGCTTTGAATCTCCCGTCATAATCGAGAGTCTACTTCGGCGCTCTCTCCACGGAGGTGGAGTCTTCGAAGGAGGGTGAGGGAATTTGCCTAAGCCTTTTCCCTTTCTATGGGAAATCGGCAGACCTAGGCAATCTCGAAGTTTGGCCTTCGGGGAAGGGCCGAGAACGGGAGGAGAGATGTGTAGGATCCTCCCGTGGGGCTCTCTCCCTTCAGGACCGAGAGCTATGTCTGGAGGCGACCGATGGATTTCCCACCAGAAAAGCTCTATTCTGGAAGTCCTGAACCATGGCCGTGAGGTTGGTGACCTGGTTCACGAGGGCTTCAAATTGCTGTAGTCCCACAACAACTATGGAAAGTGGGACATCGTTCTCCCCCGGGGGTGCTCCCCCTGGGACGGAGCATGACTTCGGCTTGTAGAAGCTATCCGAGTCTTTCCCCTCGCCATCAAGAACTTCTTACTTCCCCTTGTCTAGGAGGAAGCTTAAAGAGTGTTAATGTCCCCTTCCTGGCACGCCAATCTGTTGGCATGGAGTTCCTATATCGACCGGTCGGAGCTGCTGCGTCGCAAAACTGTTCCCTGGTTCACCTGCAAGACAGGTCCCTTGCCGGAGTTGTTCCGGCGGTGGACACTCCGATGCCTAAATCAGTGGCGGATCCCAACCACAGAATGGGGAAGAGTGTCGAGAGTATGAGAGAAAAGCTCTTAGAGTATGGGTAAATCTATGAGTGTTTGCGTACCTCCCTCGAGCCATTCTTCTTACCATTATTTAAGGGGAGGCCTCTGGCCTGCGGTCCGCTCTTTTTTCAATGATTGTGAGGAGTTAATTTCTCCCATGATTAGCGATCGTGGGTTGTCATTGAGCGGTTCCGGCCAGATCGGAGGCGTGGCAGCTGGAGTTGCACGCCATGATCATGGCATGGAGAGTGTTGATTGTAACCGTTGGTTACAGTTGCCTATTTGGACTAGATCGTGGTCCCATCTTCGGGTTTCCCCTTTGCATGGGCCGAAGACTTGGCGTTTGTCCCGGGACCGGAGATTGTGTCTACGTCTAGGACCGAAAAACGTGTCTTCGAAAGTCGATGAGAAACTTGGTCTTCGATCAGGGCCGAAGACATCGTCCGAAGTTCTGTCCTTCGGATGTCGTAGTCCAGTAAGAAGCTTTGGGTTGCCTGCAGTTGGCCTGGTCTTTTTCTGGTCCGAAGTCCGTGATCCGGAGAAAAAGGACTTCGGCTAGTCGAACCGGAGTTCAGTTCGTAGCTGGCCGATAATCTTACACATCTTTGATATAGCTTTTATCATCAATGATTTTATGCATCCATAGCTTTTAGCTTGAGGTCATTTCTATACGCATCATCCATCCAATAGAAAAGTTAATGCTAACTAATGTCTAATAATACAAGATATGAGCTTGATATCTTATTTTTAATCCATATGACTTCATAAGTTGTCAGAACCTACGTGGAATGCTAGATGGGGCTTGATGTACCGTCTAAATGTTTCTCATTTCGTGCAAACACCTAGGAGAATTTATCTGCATGATTTAATAAGAAAAGTATTGGAAGGTCAATCAACAATCACTTCAGGCATGCATGCAGCAAATTAAACATCGGTTAGTGATCGATTATGAAGTCAAACGGTAGCCGATACCTACCTCTAAAGTCTACCGAACCCATCCAAGGATGGGAAGTCGAGCTAAAAGATCACCCAATTACTATCATACTTGAGAGGTTGCAACATCGAAAGACATGGAGTATTGATCATTTGATCGGTTTGCAACTAATGTATACTCTGAACTCCCATTGAACCCACAAGGATATCATCAAGCACCTCCATGGTAGCTCGTTGATTTTGATTCCATACTAACCTAAGATCGAGAAAATCTACGGCCCCTATAGCATCGCCTTCAACATAAAAACAGCATTTTAGTCCACCGTAGCCAATATCCTATGTACCAAACAACTCTATCATGGTAAACTAGGATCTTCTACTCACTTTGACAAGAAATCTCTTGTAACCGCTACCTAACAACCTGTAACGATACTTTGACACCCCAAAAAATAATAGGCTATGCGATTTCGAATTGTCTAACCCCTCGTTCCTACTATAAGGGTAAAAGAGAAACTTAGAAAGGGAATATATCTAGAAAGGAGACCCATCTCTAGCCTCATTCTCTCTCTCTTTCCCTACTTATCCATTCCTTCCATTTCCAAATTTCCAGCCGATTTAATCATCAAAAGGTTCCTTTCCTAGCCAATCCTGACAAGAATGGACTTCTCTTTCGTAGGTACGCAGAACCGATGGCGGTGCGTGCTAACCATTTGATTGATCGAAGGCAATCCATGCCACCCCCAAGCTTGCCCGGAGGGTTGCAGCAATATATGTAATTAAGAAAAAAAAATCAATTTTAGGGATGGTTTATGTTCTAAATAACATTAAAAAAAAAAAAACACTGCACGATGCGCGGGCAATGTGCAGGTTAGATAATTCGGTGAAGTTAATTAGGTATATTCCCTTATAACAACCCGCGAAGGGTATGTTTATTTTTCTAGATTTTATGTGCTCAGAAAGAGTTAATCATGCCCACAAATTGCTGAATTTGATAATTTCATGATCAACCAATCTCTCAAGTTGCACCTTTTGAGAGTTGTTTATCTGCGCATAATGGATGCCCCATGGCACCATTCTTACAAAGAATGCAGTATGTCCACCATAAGTAGAATGATGCTCATAGCAACAGTTCCTCCCTACATTACATCATTGGAATTATTGTTTAGGACTTGTTTTTGAGCAATACAGGATTTTCAACCATAGAAACTCTTCCAAGGGCAGGTCCTTCATGAAGAGATGCTAATCAACACATCTAATTATTGTTTGGAATTTATTCAAAATTTGATATTTTTATTTTTCTTAGATTTTTCAATCCCTTTATCATGATAGATTCCTATTATCGAAAATAGTACGCAGGTAATTTTGATATTTGAAGACCATGTGGAGACCGATATTCCTTCTCCAGCCACAGATCAATGCTGGCATGAACTGGTAAGGACCTTGCCAACAATAGTGTTACTAGCTCATCACTTTCCCAGAAAAAAGAATTTTTATTTTTTTTTCCATTTAAATTGTTAGAACAAGCAATACATGATTGATTTGGAGACTCATTTACAACAATTGTTCTATAAATCACCTGTGATATTGCATGATTAAACCTGTGACAATTTAACAGGCCCAATCCTCCCTTCCAGGAGAGGAACACATGACTTCCAGGATAAATTTACAACACTAATGTCTAAATGACATACCTGGATACCTCTAATTAATGAATAATTTACCCTAGTTACCATAGCATGTCTTACTGATGAGGTGGAATTATATACTTCTCTGCTCTGCCGAGCACAGGTAGGGATGCATTATAGAAATAGGATCTGACATAGCTACATGATAATCTAACAAGTATGTTTGATCCCAGTGAGACAATAAGTGGAAGAAGAGATCTCTTTCAAGCCTTCAGAAACGTCATAAAAAGTTAAATTGCAGAGGCAGTGAGCCTCTTCATTCATTTTTTTTTTAAAAAAAAATATGACAAATATATATATATATATATATCATGCCTATTAACTCTTGATATTATACCACTTTTATCACAGAACTCAGTTTGCTGGTTAATGGAATTGTGCTTGCTAGTTTGTAAATTAGCGCTTTGTCCAATATATGAATAACGGTACACAAGATATAATGCAAGAAGTTAAAAAATGAACAGAACTAGATCAGCCATTGTCGACCGAAGCAGGCATAATACTGAATGCCTAAGGGCAGATTCATAAGCTACATGAGTTCCCCAACTGTACTACTACAATGTTTGCTCATTCAGATCCTTTCTTTGTTAAATTTTCCTTTCCTTCCTTTAGATAAATCAATCAGATTTTTTTATTGCGCTCAACAGCACTCCGGCACTGAGACTAGTGGCAACAAACCCCAGGGAAACCTCAACAGGTACATGGTAACCTGGTGTAAGTGAATCCAAGTTTGTCATAATACAAGGGAAAGCAGTGAAACATGCACAACAAAAATGACATCTGAAGAAAAGAAAATTCAAATGTTTGTGGGAAAAACAGAAAGAGAGTGAGAAATGGGGTATGTCCAAGTTCCAACTCACCAAAGAAATCAAATATCATCTTTGTCCCTAGGAAGCCTAAAACAATACCTATGGCAGGCTGCAAAAGGAGAGTTTTTACAACAATCAGCATTTAGTTATTGTAAACCAAGACCACTGAGTCATATAATTTTAACCATCATAGCAGCAGAACCACATCTAACAATCCTCAAACAAGTGCTGTATATGTGCTTATTCAATAAAAGGATTCCAAATAAAGATGCACCACAGCTCATAGAAATATCCTAATAACTTGGTTACTCTAGAATTAGGAGCATTCAAAATCCACCACATAGTTAAAAATGAATTTTAAAATTAAATTTATTTTTTAAAAAAACTGACTATATGAATAACATTACAAAGCACTTCATTCATTAAAGAAGGAAATAGTTATACTTACCAAAAAAAGAAGGGAGAAAGTAATCAAAATAGTTAAGGATGCAGTGAAGTTTTCACAAGGATCAAATGAAAATTAGAAAGAATTAATACTTGGTATCAAGCTCCTCTCAACTTAGATTATTGCTAAATAAGTATACCGCCCTGCTTACAGACTTCGATTTGAAATATAAAAAAAAAAAAAGGTTGCAATGCATTTCTAAGCTGTGAATAAAGACAACTGTGAGACTGACCTCCAGGATCAATAAACAAGTGAAATATGTGCCCATCACCTACCGAATTTATGTTGTGCAAAGATTCCCTGATAAAGCTAGCTCACTCTTCTCTAGGTAAGTATTCCCCAAACTTGAAATTGTATGAATGACAAAATAAATTCTCAGGCACCCTTTCAACTTATGTTCTCTAGCATTCAACGTGTGACATGAACAACTACAATAGAGTATTTGATTGATGATTGTGAACCATGATCCCATAAGTCTGGTATACAGACTTAGATTTTTAACAAAAGATTCTTTTTTATCAAGGTATTGATTAAAAAACCCACTTTCAGGTGATGTAAATCTCTTGTTTCATTTTGTAAAAACAATATACGAGAGAGAGAGAGAGTGAGAGAGAGAGAATAAGAGGGGGTAACAGCTAAAGAAAGAGAATTTGTAAATGCAAGCTCCATGACTGACACAAACATCTTGATTTGAATATTAGAGCAAAGCTAAAATTTTGGTATTAAATTGCTGTTTCTCGCAGGTGCAGTAAGATTTTATTTTTTGGGTGGGAAGCTGATATATGAAATTCATTATTCAAAAGATGCAGTCCAACAGGCCTTCCTCCTTCGAAAACATGGTAAAAATGTCCTCCCAATTATCAAAAAGTGCACAAATCATTCAGGATTTTATTCACCTCATGGTTCTTGGAATTATTCATGATTAGTCAGAATGGTTAAAATTTGTACAATTCATCACAAATTATTCAAGAATGGTGTGAGACAAATTAATGATACCGTCTAGTCTTGCTGTTGGTCATGGAGTCATTGCTTGTTATTCTAGCCTCTCCCATGCTTGATTTCACATAAACAAAATTGTAATATATATCAATATTTTTCCAATTTCTTTCTTTCTTTATTCTTTCTTCCCTCGACACAAATTCTCTCCATTTCTGAAATCTGAATGGTGCAGGCACTAGGATCCAAAAGAAGTTTCAATCAAACCCAACCAATCCAAGTTCCTTGTGGATCACCGGTGAATAAGTTATATTAGTTTCAATTTCAGCTGAGTCCTGTTAATTTCAGTCCTGTAATTAAAGTCTTAGTCAAGTTGTCCTGTTAATTTTGATTTAGTCTTAGTCAAGTTGGATTCAAATTAGCCATGAGAAGAAGTTGGAACCTAAATGAAGGAGCATCAAAACCACCTTTAGGAGCTAACTACTTCAAGCTTTGTTGGGGCGCCACCTCATCATGCCAAGTTGGAGCACCACCTCACCATGCCAAGTCAAGTTGGAGCGCCACCCCAAGAGAAATGCCACCTCACACGCCACATCACCACCATTGGACGCCCAAGGGATTCAAATTTAAATGAAAGTTGTAACCCCCCCCACTTACCACTCCCCATTTCAAGCATGAAATCCCACTCTTCACTCCACTCTTAAAGCTTGTAATTTAAATTTGAAAGGGCTAAGAGAAGCATATAAATACCCCTAACCCTCTTGTAATCGAGCTATTATGATTGATTGAATGAAATTTGAGAGCTTCTTTCTTCCATTGCAATCTCTTTGCATTGCCACTTCATGAGGGAGAAGGGCGAGAGGCCCAGCCATTAGTCTAACTTCAAGAAAGTCTCTATCAACCAGGCTCTTCCTACTTCCAAGAATCTCCACCAAACTTTCCCTTCCCTTCTTTCACTCCACTGTGTTTCTTTGTTTTGTTTCAATCTCTTCCACGCCTCTAATGATTCTTCTGGCAGGATTCCAAGGTGTATCCAGTCTAGGGTGACGCCTTCCTTGCCTTCAAATCAGTAGTAAGAAGCTTCTACTTTCAGGGGTGGAATAGTTTGCTCATCCAATCGCCGATCTTGAGAGTTGAAGAGTGATCCCATTACAAGGTTTAGTAGAAACTCATTATTTGTACAAAATCCATTCCTTCCCTCTAAGGTCTGAAATTTTGAATATAGTTTGTCCTAATCAGATGATTTTTTAATCATGAAAATCCTTTCTTTCTTTATTTAAATCAGAGTTACACTGTGGGATACCAAATACTTCTACATTAGTCTTCTTTAGTGCATTCATTACTCCATCATGGCTGAATCTTGATCATACGTTGAGAAGCATTACTTAGTTCAATTGCTAATTCTCTTTATGTTAAATTCCCATACTCATTCCCCATCAATCTTGGTATCAGAGCATGGTAGATTAGGACATGTTAGAGCATAGTGCTGAAATTTCTGCATATGCTGAAATTTCTGCACATAGGGCTGAAATCATTGCATGTAGGTTTGATCTGAAAGTTCTTCCATAACTTTCTAGATCTTAGTTTAATTTAGCATCCAACTACAATAATTGCCAGATTAACCCAGGTTTGAAATCTTTTTATAGATTTTCATATCTGAATTTTAAAAATTTAGTTGTCATTTAATACCCCGAAGTCTAAGATTTCACGCCTCCTGAGCGGATATACGAAAGTATACTATCACGATCCATGGAAGTAATGAGCTACGGCCGGACGTGAAAATTCCTGCGATGAAAAGATCGTTGTACTAATTGCATGCTTGCATGTTTGATTTTAATTTTGCAAATGCTTCATTGTGAATCTTTCATTAGTACAACGTAGCCTTCTTTTCCTTTTTTGGCACATTTTTAAATTTGAATTCTTCCACCAAGAATTTCGAATTTGAAATTCAAAATTTTAAATTTTGGAATATGAAATTGAAAATTCAGATTTGAAATTTGAATTTGAAATTTCAAATGAAAAATTTAAATTTTGAAATGCATGATTATCTTAGTTAGCTAGAAGTTAACTCCTTGATTGTTGGTTAGTTAAGATCATTGTCTGTGCATTCATATTAAAGTTCCTTAAGGGCAATGCTATCATAAGATAAGGGAAGGATTTCATCACCTTTCTTTTGTCCAAAAATAACCCACCTCATCTTGCATCGAACCCAAGCCTTAAATAAAATTGAGTAGAAACCTAATTAGAACAAGCGACACCAACAGGTCAAGCTCAAGTTGTGTGTTGAGGCTAGTGTGAATCAATTCTTCACTTACTTCTGGAGATTGGTGTCTAAAGCTAGGGATCAAACAGCAAACGCCTTAAGCGAGCTTGTGGTTTTTAATTAGGACCCTGTGAGAGCAGGGGGAGCCTCCCACAATCCCACCTCTTACCTGGCCAGTTGAAAAAGTAATTGTAGTCTTGATCCATACTTAGTTAATTCATACTACACTAAACTTCTAGGTCTAGCAAACCTTGGAACGAGTCTATTGTTTTGCATGACTACTAGTTCAGGGACTCCATACCAACACTTCCAAACCCAATCCAATGTCACCATGGACACAAATCTGGAAATCCTATTGAAAAATATGACTGAGCTGTTCAAGCAATTAAACAATAGGTTTGATCAAATGGAGGAAAGGATAGGGACCCTCGAAGAAACCCGCATGACCCTTACCGAACCACCATCACCTAGACCAACACCCATTAGTACTGGAACCCATCGCCATGAACCCACCCCTGAACCTGATCATAGACGGCCACACAATGACTTTGCTGAGTCAGAAGAAAGAGCCCTTAGGAACATTCGACTCGATGCACCCACCTTTGATGTAAACCTAGATCCTAAGATGTACATAGATTGAGAGAGTGACATGGATCAGTATTTTGAGTGGTACGAGATGTCGGGAGAGAGGAAATTCAAGTTTGCTAAGTTGAAGTTAGTCCGACAAGCTAGGTTGTATCAGGATAATGTTAAGTGATTATGTCGTCAACGAGGAAACATACCCATAGCCACATGGAGAGTCATGAAGATTAAGCTCAAAGAAAAGTACCTACCCATGTCCTATGAGCAAAAACTGTTAGATCAATGGCAAGGGTTGAACCAAGAAAATTGAACTGTGTCCGAGCACATCGCCAAATTTGATGAATTCGTCATGCGATGTAGTATAGTAGAGTCTGAGGCCATGACCCTGTCTAGATTTTGAACTGGCATATGAGAAGAGATTCAAAGGGAACTATTTCCAAGAGAAGTCCATAACCTAGAACAGGCCTACCAAATTGCTAGGAATTTTGAGAAATTTCATAGGGGACCCATAATTCGTCGACCTGAACCTATCATAATTAGTACCCCTGGACCTAGGCCAAGTTCTAGTCAAATCCTTTCAAACCGACCCACCCCTTCTAACCCTTTAGCTTGCAAGGATAATAGAGGTAAGGGCCATGAAGTTCAAAGGAGCCATAAAAATGACATTCATTGCTTTAGGTGTCATAAGGTTGGCCACTATGCTAGCCAGTGCCCTACTAGAGCCCTACACAGTAAAAGTTAAGAAGAAGACCCTGAATCTATAGAAGCTTGTGAAGAAGTATATGAAGCTGGGACAAACTTAGTTGATGAGTATGAAGGAGATGAAGAAATCATGGACTCATCTAAATTTTTGGAAGTTGTCCACACCAAAGAGCAAGAGGATTGGCGTAGGACTAACATCCTACAAACTTTTGTTAAGATAGGGAAAAAAGTCTGCAAGATTATCATAGATAGTGGGAGCTGCGTCAATGTCATTTCAACTAGTGCTACCAAAAACTTAGGTTTACCCACTGCTCCCCGTCCCAATCCATAAAAGGTATCTTAGATAGATTCGACCTTAATTCTCATCAAGTTTAGATGCCAAGTTACAATCCAGATCTAGTCGTACTAGGAGAAGGTTTGGTGTGATGTTCTTCCTATGGGGGTTAGCAGTATCATCTTTAGGCCGATCATAGTTGTATGATCATGATGCTACATTATATGATCGTTCTAATTCTTGTTCCTTCACCCATAATGAAAAGAAAATTGTGATCAACTCTTCACCACCTAATGACAACATTAAGAGAGGGTCTAGTAGTCTGAAGGACAAGAAGCAAGGGATGAATTTGATTAGTGCTAAGGAATTAGAACATGAATTTAACGAAGGTTCACCTATTTGGATTTTGACTACTAAGAAAGCCCAAGATCCATCCCAGAAGGAACACCCTCAGAAAGTAGTAGAGTTTTTGAAGAGATTTCAAGATGTGTTTCCCAAGGACCTTCTTGATCACCTTTTATCTTTAAGGAACATCTAACATGCCATAGATTTAGTCCCACGAGCCACCTTACCCAACCTCCCACATTATAGGTTGAATCCCACTAAGCATGTGGAGTTGCAAAGACAAGTCGGAGAACTCCTTAAAAAGGAATTCATTAAGGAAAGCTTGAGCCCTTGTGCAATACTTGCCTTTTTGATCCTAAAAAAGATGGCACATGAAAAATGTGTGTAGATAGTCGAGCCATTAATAAGATAACAGTCAAGTATCGTTTTCCTATTTCCCGTTTGGATGACATGTTAGACATGATGGCCGGAGCCACTATTTTCTCAAAGATTGACCTGCGGCTATCACCAAGTTAGAATTAGACCTGGAGACGAATGGAAAACAGCTTTCAAAACTAAGGATGGCATGTATGAATGGTTAGTGATGACTTTTGGTCTTTCCAATGCTCCTAGCACCTTCATGAGGATCATGACCCAAGTCTTATGATAATTCATTGGAAAGTTTGTTGTAGTGTACTTTGATGATATCCTGATATACAGTAGGACTAAGAAAGATCATTTAAACCATCTCCACCAAATATGCCAAGCCCTTAGGAAAGATAGCCTTTATGCCAACATGAAGAAATATAGCTTCTTAACCAATCGAGTCATTTTCCTAGGTTTTGTCGTTACCCCAAAAGGAGTATCTGCCGACCCCGAAAAGATTAAATCCATAGTTGAGTGGCCCATACCCAAAAGCATACACGATGTTCGTAGTTTCCATGGCCTTGCCACCTTCTATAGGACATTCATTCGAGGATTTTGTACGATTGTCGCACCCATTACCAATTGCATTAGGAAGGGAACCTTTGAATGGACCAAAGCCACCGATAGAGCCTTCCTAGAAATCAAAGAAAAAATGATCCAAGCACTCATTTTGAGATTACCTGACTTTTCAAAGATATTTGAGGTTGCTTGTGATGCCTCTGGAGTAGGAATTGGAGGAGTCTTAAGTCAGGAAAATCACCCGGTGGCATTTTTCAGTGAAAAGTTAAATGAGACAAAACTTAGGTATTCAACTTATGATAAGGAATTATAAACGGTAGTTCAAGCTTTAAAATATTGGAGACATTACCTATTACCGCAAGAGTTCATCTTATATTCAGATCACGAAGTATTCCGATTCCTTAACTCTCAAAAGAAATTGAACCCTAGATGTGGAAGTGGGTAGAATATATCCAAGCTTATACATTTGTCTTGAAACATCATGCTTGTACTGAAAACCGGGTCGCTGATGCCCTTAATCGATGATCCATGCTTTTGACCTCGGATAGCATTGAAATTATAGAGTTTGACAGGCTGAAAGAAGAATATCCTAAGTATCTCGACTTTAGTGACATTTATCACTCTTCACCAAGGACCATCTTGCTTGTACAGTGACTATACCCTTCATGATGGATTCCTTTTAAAAGAAAATAAGCTATATATCCCTCGAACATCCCTTAAAGAATTCTTAATTTGGAAAATCCATGCTGGAGGCTTAGCTAGCCATTTTGGTAGAAACAAGACCATTTTAGCTGTAAAAGACCAATTCTTTTGGCCTTGCCTCAAAAGGAATGTAGCCCAAGTTGTGGCCCGATATCGAACATGTATTGTTGCCAAAAAGCAAAAGCAGAACACTGGCCTATACACCCCTCTACCAGTACCTGATTGTCCATAGCAGGATCTTAGTATGGACTTTGTATCAGGGTTACCAAAGACCATAAGAAAACATGATTCTATCTATATTGTGGTTGATCGATTTTCTAAGATGGCATATTTCATACCTTGTTCCCAGACTTACGATGCTTCGAGAGTGGCTAAGCTTTTTCTAGATTAAGTGGTTAGGCTACATGGATTACCCAAAATCATTGTGTTGGATAGAGATGTTAGGTTCACTAGCTATTTCTGGAAGACCCTTTGGCATATGCTAGGAACCAAACTCAAATTCTCTACTGCCTACCATCCTCAAACTGATGGCCAAACTGAAGTTGTCAAGGTTTAGGAAACTTGTTAAGATGCATAGTCGGCGATAGTATGGAAAATTGGGATATATTATTACCTCGTGCCGAATTTGCTTATAACAGCTCAGTCAATAGGTTCACTGGAAAAAGTCCATTTGAGATTGTCCATGGTTCAAGCCCAACAAGCCCATAAACCTCATTCCTTTATCCATGCATGCACGAATTTCTGAGTCTGCAGAATCATATGCTCAGCATATTAGAAATTTACATAAGGAAATCAGTAAGAAAATTCAATTGAGCAATGAAACTTATAGGCATATGGCAAATTCACATAAGTCAAAGAGTTCACTGAAGGAGACTATGTCATGATAAGGCTTAGACCTGAACGGTTCCCACCAGGAACCATGAAAAAGTTGCATGCCCGCGGTGCAGGTCCGTTTGATAATAAAAAAAATTGGACCTAATGCGTATGTGCTTGAGTTACCATCTGATTTAGGTATCAGCTCGACTTTCAATGTTTCAGACCCAGTAGAGTATAAGGAGCCAATAATGATACCTAGTGAGCCTTTTGGACCTGAACCTATTTTTGAGAGTGAGCCTATCCCTGAGTGTCCACCAGCAACTTTACCAGAACAGCGAGATAGGATTGAGCGTATTCTGGATGACCAGACTATCACTATCCAAAATAAAGGTAATCAACGCTACTTGGTTCGTTGGCAAAGTCGACCAGAATCCGAAGACTCGTGGATCACTCGAAAGGATCTGCAAAGGATCAATCCAGACTTACTAGAATACTACCAGAGTCAAGTTGACCCATACTCGACAGGGTCGAGTCCTTCCCATCCCAGGAGAATTGGTGCAGGCACCAGGATTCAAAAGAAGCTTCAATCAAACCCAACCAATCCAAGTTTCTTGTGGATCACCAATGAATAAGTCATATCGGTTTCAATTTCAGCTGAGTCCTGTTAATTTCAGTCCTGAAATTAGAGTCTTAGTCAAGTTGTCCTGTTAATTTTGATTGTCTTAGTCAAGTTGGGTACAAATTAGCCATGAGAGGTTGGAACCTAAATGGAGCATCAAAACCACCTTTAGGAGCTAACCACTTCAAGCTTTGTTGGGGCGCCACCTCATCATGCCAAGTTGGAGCACCACCTCACCATGGCAAGTCAAGTTGGAGCGCCACCTCACCACCCCAAGAGGAATGCCACCTCACACGCCACATCACCACCATTGGGCGCCCAAAAGATTCAAATTTAAATGAAAGTTGTAACCCCCCACTTACCACTCCCATTTTAAGCATGAAATCCCACTCTTCACTCCACTCTTTAAGCTTGTAATTTAAATTTGAAAGGGCTAATGGAAGTCTCTAAATACCTCTAACCCTCTTGTAATCGAGCTATTATGATTTATTGAATGAAATTTGAGTGCTTCTTTCTTCCATTGCAATCTCTTTGCTTTGCCACTCCGTGAGGGAGAAGGCCGAGAGGCCCAACCATTAGTCTAACTTCAAGAAAGCCTCCATCAACCAGGCTCTTCCTACTTCCAAGAATCTCCACCAAACTTTCCCTTCCCTTCTTTAACTCCATTGTGTTTCTTTGTTTTGTTTCAATCTCTTCCACACCTCTAATGACTCTTCTGTAGGATCCCAAGGTGTATCCAGTCTAGGGTGAATCTTCAAACCAGTAGTAAGAAGCTTCTACTTTCAGGGGTGGAATAGTTTGCTCATCCAATCGCCGATCTTGAGAGTTGAAGAGTGATCCCATTACCCGATCTTGAGAGTTGAAGAGTGATCCCATTACAAGGTTTAGTGGAAACTCATTATTTGTACAAAATCCATTCCTTCCTCTAAGGTCTGAAATTTTGAATATAGTTTGTCCTAATCAGATGATTTTTTAATTATGAAAATCCTTTCTTTCTTTACTTAAATCAGAGTTACACTGTGGGATACCAAATACTTCTACATTAGTCTTCTTTAGTACATTTCATTACTCCATCATGGATGAATCTTGATCATATATTTAGAAGTATTACTTAGTTCAATTGCTTATTCTCTTTATGTTAAATTTCCATACTCATCCCCCATCACTGAACCTATATCCAAGTTGTTCCAACATACTGAATTTCTAATTGTTCCTAGAATTAAAGGAAACACACATGGAAGCAAAGTGGATATATCGATAATAACCAACCAGTCAGCTAACACCTTGATAGAATTGTGTTACAAATACTAAAGATCAAGGTTCACCAAACTGACACTAGGACCCGTAATGGTTGGTGAGCAGAACAGTAGGGTATGGTCCATACCATACCATTTTGGACGAACCATAATCTTTGAATTTTTTGACCTGAAGTCAGCAAATGGTTTGCCAACTTTATTATAGCAAACCGGCAAACCGTTTGCTTTTAGTTAAAAAATGGCAAAAAAAATAAATTCCTTCCCAATTCAAAACAAAATGAGGGGGGAGGGGGGAATTCTGAACCCACTCTCTTTTCAAGCAACCTCTATCCCTCTCTCAGAGCCTCTCTCTATATTCCCCTCTATTCCTTCCTCCCTCCCTCTCTTTCTCTATCCCCTTCTCCCTCCATTCCTCCCTCCCTCTCCCTTTCTCTCTCACCCCCCTCCTCCCTCATCCAATTTCTCAAACCAACTCTCTCCCTTGTCTGATTTCTCGAACTAATGGGCGAAATCATGCTGGTTCACCCACGATGCAGTTTAGTACACCCCAAAATGGGTGGTATGGTGAATGCTAGTAAAGATGATACATATCATTGCTATCTTTAAAATTATTTTTGAAAAATAGCAATAGGTAGCAAAAAGAAAAACTTCTATTTCAAATGCTTAGTTCCTTGCTTCTTATATATATGGGATAAGACCTTACGGCCTATGATATCTTAGATTTAGTAACTTTCCCTCTTCTTTGTATATGGAGGACATCATTTTTTGAAGAAAAGATTTTCTATTTAAAACAGTCAAATTTATGGTAGAAGATTCTCATCATAACATCTAATAACTGCCTTCCAGTCAATGCACCATGATCCATTGATGAGGTTTACTAAAAAAGAACTGCAGCGTAAGTGATTTGGTTAAAAGATAATCCACTATGAAGGTTCCATCACATTAAGCTACAATCTTATCATCCACATTCATGATACAAAAAGTGAAGGTCAATTTTCTCAAAAACTTAAATGAGGGTCAATTGATGCATGTCATATTTTACTGAACCTAGAAATTACTGTTGAATAAAAAAAAGTAATTCTAGAAATAAATGAACAGGAAAATGATGAAAGCAAGTCAACACCTTACCTGTAAATACTCCAACTCCGACATGCTTTCAGAAATGAGTATATACAGTGATCTTAAACCTACATAAACAATTATTATGTAAATCATGATCAACCAAAGCTTGAGCAAAAGGCAAGAACAGTCTTACCAAGTAATATTGCAATCTATATCATTCTTCTGAAGATAAAAATTATGAACCCCATGCATAAACCCCTCCATATGGCTTTTAGAAATTAGATATTTTACTCCAAACATGATTTTTGTTGGGATGGCATCTCGATGCAAGTGACCATTCTTCTTATGTGCATGCAAGGGCGTGTGGGCAGGCCCAGGTGTATCGCAGCCCATTTTTTCTTTTCCCAGTGCACGGTGTTTGATGGACGACGGTTGTGGGCAGTTCCCCCTTTTTTTCTTGTTTCTTCTATCATGACTCACCATGGACATCGAATGGAGCAGTCCTCGATACGGTGACATGGTGTAGTTTTGTCATAGAGTTCGATAGGTGCATAGTAGATCATTGAATGCAGTCAGTGGGTCACTGAACATGGTCAATGGTCATTTAATGGCATTTATTGTCCAGACACGTATCCTTTACATGATCAATGGCCGCTCGCGATTACCGGTTGTTACACCCGACCGGCTTACCACCAAACCGGACCGACCTCTTGCCGTGGTTCGACCGAGCCTCCTCCTACGAAGTCCGACAGATGCTCTCTTTCGAAAGTCCGACCCACTGAAACAGAGGTCCGACGGATGCTCTCCTTCGAAAGTCCGACCCACTGAAGCAGAGATCCGAATGACCCACTTCTGCTGGATCCGGCCACGGCTCTCCTTCGGAAGTCCAATTGGCCCTCCCATGTTGAGGTCCAATCAACCTGCTTCAAGGAGACTGCATAATCCTCTTCCAGCTGGTACCAGAATTCTGTTACAACAGAATTCTGCCACGTCAGCACCACCGCTCCACTATTCCCACGATGTTGCCCCGTCCGAGTGTCACGTGGCCACTCTCCAGATCCTCCTAGGGGCAGATCAGTCTTTTTCGGCTTCTCCCCTAACGAATTTTGGACTATTTCGCGCCTATATAAGGTAACCGAGAGACCTCGTTTTGAGCTAAGTACACTTTTCCCTCTCCATATGCTGTCTCTCTGATTCCTCCATTCTGTTGCCCTCGATCTCCTGCTAACTTAAGCATCGGAGTGTCCCCCGCCGGAACACCACCGGCCCTTAGGGACTTTGTTGCAGGTCGACCAGGAGAAGAGCACTCCAACCCAGCCGTCCGACCCTGGTTCAGGAGAAGTTGCAGCAACACCAGTTAAATCCAATAGTTGTACATGCTCAGGCAATGTACATGCACGATCGCGCAATCTGACAGGCACGCACCAATCACACATGGATCGAATGGCTGAGAGCATCCAATGACATGATTCATGCGATTTGGCCCAATCCGAGCATGATTTTCAATGCAGTCGAAGCTGATCGATAACCAGGAAAGGCTATGTAGTCGAACGATGTTGGAAGAGCTACAGGACTACAATTTGGATGCGGTTTAGACTGTTAGACTCCTGGTGAGACGCTCTTCGCAGCAAAAGCTATAAAAACGTGGATAGAGAAGTAGGCTGGATATAAGGATTAAAAGACTGGTGAAGGATCTCCAGAAAGCATGCAGGAGCTGTGTTGAGAGCTTGTGCGAGAAATTTTGGAATTTCTTATTGAAAGACTTGTATAAAGTTAAGAGTAGAAGTTTCCAATCTTGTAAATTATTTTTTCTTATAATAAAACCTTGCATGCCTGTCTAATTGTATCTTATATTTTATTTTATTTTTTATTTTTTTTATTGCATCGATATCGATAACCATGATCCTGAAAATGGGGATTCGTATTCTATATAAACGATCCCCTGACGAGTGGTATTAGTATAGTTAGTATCACAATAACTGGTATCAGAGTAAGTTGATACTATAATAACTGGTATCAGAGCCCCGTTTGTCCATGATTGATCGAGATTGAAAAAGCTGGAGAGGATCGGCACAATCAAGTTTGAGATCGACCGGCTCGACAAGAAGAGTAATTTCTCACTCTGGCAAGCGAAAGTGAATGATATACTTATCCAACAAGGACTGATCGATACTTTCATGTACAAGAAGAGGCCAACCACATGGAAGAAAAAATTTAAAGACGGCTCCAGATGCACGTGGTCAGTACAATCTGCTTATACTTGATGGACGAGATGATAATCCATGTACTGCAGGAGACTTCCCCGATAGCACTATGGGTGAAGCTCAAGGAGCTGGACATGGCAAAGTCCCTCACCAACATGTTCCTTTGGAAGCAGTTCTATTAACTATGGATGACCAAGGGACAGAGCATACAAGATCACCTAAGTAACTTCTAGAGGTTCCTCGCCAATCTTCTCGGTGTTAATAAAAAAATTGAGAAGACCAGGGCACTGATCTTGCTTTCATCCCTACCATAGTCATTTGCATCCTTGGTGACTGCTCTTCTAGTAGAAAAGAGCACCATCAAAATAGAAAAAGTCACCTCGGCATTACTCCAAAACGAGATTCTCAAATGGAAGAATCAAGCTTCGAGTTTAGATGGAAACTCAGCATTGAATATTTTTGGAGAAGCAGGCAGCAGAAGAGAATCACAAGATGAGCGATCCAGGTCAAAAGATACAAGCAAATCAAATACTTTCGGTGCAATGAGTTGGAACATCGTGTCAAAGATTGTTTGCAACTCAAAGATCGGACGAAGACTACTACGGCGATGGCCAATGGTAGAGATGACGGATACATCAGTGATACACTTATGGTATCCCCTTCTTTCTAATAAATTTTAAATTCTGCATGTCTATATCACATATATTGTAAAAAGGAACGTTCGACTCTCTGGAGAGCAGAGATTGTGATGTTCACTTGTCAAACGGATCAAGCTATAAAATCACGAGCATCGAGACAGTCAACTTAAAGGCGCATGAAGGGATAATGAAGAAATTGGACAAAATCCAATGCATACATAGTTTTTGTAGAAATCTAATTTTTCTCAATAAACTGGACTCAAATGGCTACATGTGGAGAGCTAGTGATGGAGTCTTGAAGGCCTTACACGGTAGTAGGATCGTTTTGCAAGAAAAGAAACAAGAAGGGCACTACCTCTTGATAGGGAGTCCAATGCGAGGTGGAGTCCGTATTGCAGATAGGAGTCCAGTGTGAGATAAAGCTTCGAGAGTAAATAGAATAGGCATGAGACGAGTCCTGGAAGAACAACAAGCGATATCGTAAGATAAAGTTTCTATTGTCACAGAAGACTTTTTCGAGCAAGTCTAAGATCGAGATGAGCACAGCATGTGATGGATATGGAATCGAGCAACCTAGCTCAACTTCCATATTTGCTGATCCATAATCAGCAGGTATCTGTCCCAGGCATAAAGATACGATCCTTCAAGAAGCTCTCAAAGTTAGATGGAGATCAAGCATCGAGTCAAGGTGATCATTGGGATAGCATCTCAATGCACATGCCCATGCTTCTTATGCGCATGCATGGGCGTGCGGGTGGGCCCATAGTGTATGGCAGCACATTTTTTTTCCAGTGTTTGATGGAAGATGGTCATAAACAATTTTCCCTTTTTTCTTGTTTCCTCTATCATGGTTCACCACAGACATGGGATGGAGCAGTCCTCGATGCAGTGACGTGGTATAGCTTGGTCACAGAGTTCGATAGGTGCACGATAGGTCATTGAATGCGGTGAGTGGGTCATTGAACATGGTCATTGGCCATTTAATAGCATTTACTGTTCAGATGCATATCCTTTGCATAATCAATGGCCGCGTGCGATTACCAGTTAAATCCAATAGTTGTGCATGTTCTCAGGCGGTGTATACGCACGATCGCACAATCCGACGGATGCGCGCCAATCACACATGGATCGGATGGTTGGGAGTGTCACATGATCCATGAAATTTAGCCCGATCCAAGCACGATTTTCAGTGCAATCAAGGCAGATCGACAATCAAAAAGGGCTCTGCAGTTAGATGATGATTGGAAGAGCTACAAGATTTTGATTTGGATCATTGGATTCCTAGTGAGATGCTCTTCGTAGCGAAAGCTATAAAAACATGGCCATGGGAGCAGACTTAATGTGAAGATCAAAAGAGTGGTGAAGAATCTCCAAAAAACCTCTATGAGCTGTGTATTAAGAGCTTATGCGAGAGATTTTGAAATTTCTTATTGAGGCTTGTACGGGATTAAGAGTAAAAGTTTCTAATCTTGTAAATTACTTTTTTCTCATAAAGAAACCCTACATGCCCATCTAATTGTCTTGTATTTTATTTTATTTATTCTTCTTTCTTCTATGGCATCAATATCAAAAACCATGATCTTCGGAATGAAGATCCGTATTTCATACGAGCGATATCCCGACGAGTGATATCAATATAGTTGGTACCGCAACAACTAGTATCACAGCAAGTTAATATTATGACAATTTTATGACTAAATCTTCAGCATCTCCCCCTCCACCCTCCATAACCCACTTCCCCTATTTGTCTCATCATAGAAAATGAACAGATAATGCTAGGTAAAGTTTAACACATGAAAGGTTGCAACGTATGTCATCATATTTATTAGATATATTAATTTAAAGAGAGGAGTCAGTAGATAAATATAAGCCCTTTTGAGAGCAGCCTAAAGCAAATTATTAGAAAAATTCAATGGGCAACTTATTTGGTAATGCAAGTCCTGTGGTTGAAAGGCTGTATCATAATTTTGCTAAAGATAGAAAAGATTTTACCAATTTGATCATGATTGTGGACTGAAAAGAGGCTTATCCAGGGGCACTCAGTCAAGGTTCTCATCCACCTGTTTGAATGTTAAGGGTGGCTCCAGCAATGTTAAATGATGGACATTCGATAAGGTAAAATATACTAGAGAGACAGTCAATGGGTTGAACGTATCCAGCACGGTACTGGATGCCATATCACCTTTCATCATATTTTGGAAAGGTGGGGCAAGGTAACTTTGCGGCCAAACTGAAGAAAATGGAGCTCCATATATGGAGCTCATCATGAGGAACACCTTGCCAGTTTAAATTCCACCTCCACAAGATCCTAGAAATGCTCATTATGATGTCAAAGTTTAAAAGAAAAAGTGAGTAATATTATTAAGGATAAGTTCTATTAAAGACATGCTAAACTCAATCCATTCTTGGATGATCACTTGGTTTCTTTTTTTTCCTTTCTGGTATTTATAAAGCCAACACAAATAGTTGGGAAAAAACTAGATGGTTATGCGTATGGTTTTCTGGCAAATTAACGTCAGTTAATTTTCACCATGAAATACTCCTTAGAAGGCAATAAAGAATAAACTGATACGAGCACCATATCATAAGGGTGTATTATAAAAGAAAGAACCTATAATGCCTAGATAAGCATTAAGATCAGTGATTGTATATGAAACCAGCAAAGCAAATACAAAACTACCTGAAATAGCAAAAAGATTTGAAGAGAAAACTATGAAAGGATCCCGTGTGACACCAAAAACTGCTGGTATTGAATCAACCTGTAAACATGAAAGAAAATGTATCAGTTCTCACATAACGCAAGAAACGCTGGGATATATGGGAAGGCAAACTGGAAAACCTACAGCAAATGCAATATCACTGAGTTCGATGACTGCAACTGTGAGAAGTAAAGGAGTAGCCTGAGTACATATTTTGAATCACCAATCAAGCTAACAGAATATCTGAAGCAAAATGATATCTCACAATTTGTGACATTTAGTAGAAACAAATTCCCATATCAATCTAGTCCATGAATAACAGCAAGGCACCATATATTGCCCACAAAATCAAAATGCCAAAACATAAGATACACTGCAGCAAGATTCTTGGCATGACCCTGACAAATACTTGCCTTCCATACACCAGCTTGCAGCGTTAAAAATCGATCACCATCATAATAAGCTGTAACATGAAAGGATACTGATATTTATATTTGAATAAATGCATCACAAGGTAAGAATCAGAAAATACAGAAAAAGTGTATTCGACCTCTTTAGATTTACTCAATAAAGAAAATGTATTGCACTTTAATATACTCATAGAAAATGATTTCGTAGCAGATTATATTGTTATTGAAAATGTTTCTTGGTCTGAATATTTTGGCCAAGGTTAAAATCCAGATTCTTGACTAGTGAACTTCTTGTTATTAGATAATGGACAAGTTACTTCAGTTGTGATGCGTGCTTCTCAACTAGTTGAGAAGTTGAAATGCAAGTTGGTAAACATCTATCTACATCATTTTGGTTTTTCCATGGGCAAATAGTCTGAAAATCTTTTTATAATGTTCAACTACTACTCAAACTAGTTAACAATTTATCACACCAATTTTACACTAGAACAAATAAAATCCTTGTATGCCAGAAGACTTGTGTAGAAATGGTAATTAAGACTGTAATCAACAAATCAGGCTGAAGGAACATACAGAAGACACACATCTGGGCTAACAACTCGAGTTGAAAGTATATAACAAAAGCTCAACCAGAATCTAGCATGGCCAACGGCTGGATTTACATAGAGACACTAACCAAGATTTTAGGTAAGCATCAGAAATGTTAAACTGGAAGTTCCTCTAACCAAATGCTCAACCATGTGATTAGTGATTAAAATTTATGAAAGGACAGGAGAATCATCACAAACATGGACCATAAAAATAAAATTTTAAAAAAAAATCAAGCCCCTAAGTAACAAATTTGAAGGTACAAGCTAGCATTTATATATAAAATAATATGTAAAACTTTTGAAATTATCAAAAATGTAATCAAGGAACTTTCCCAGCAACCTGTTCAATTTTAAGCAAATATGAGAAAGTTCAAACATTTATGTTGAAAGGAGATTTGTCAATAAAATATTGGGATCAGTAAGTCACCGGTAACAGGGATAAACTTCTGGCATGTTTTCACAATAAAATTATCAGCCAGGTCAGTCTCTTCCTCTTCAGCAGAAAACAGCTGTTACAAATAAAAAAAATGGAGATGATTGTGTGCTTTGAGATATCAAGTTTTATTCTATGTATTTTCACAAGCATCAATTGATAAACCAAATTAGAGTATTTCACAGCAGAATGAACGAAGATCTTTTAATATTAGAAGAAAAGAGCATTGCATGCATTTACCCAGAACCTTGGAGCTTAAGAAAATAATTGATTAGAACAGGTCATAAAAGTTTTCAAAACCTATGTGAGAAGAGATTGAAGCAGTTTCAGTGACACTTGCAAAATATGAATAATATGAAGATTTTGAAGTAATAACACAACTCTAGCAGCATAACCAAAATGTCATGGTCTAACATGAAGTCTCACATGAGCCTCGTGTGATATGGCACAAGTAGCTTATCCTGTAGATATTGACAGATCATTCTCAGGACAGCTTCATTTGTCTCCCTTCTATGAGAAAAAAAATACCAGAATGCATTCATTTGGCCTTCCCGTCCCTAATTTTATCCAGCAATTCTTTGGCTCATTTTTCTTTTAAAACCCCTCAACTTGTATGCAAACCCGCCCTCAAAAGTCATATATGGATTATGATGCCCATTACTGAAATAACAGCTATATGGTTTCTTCTATTTTATCCTTTACAGGTGCTAGCTGCCCCTGATATGTTCATTTCTTACTCTATGTCACTAGCTTAGGATCTAATTCAACTATCAACATCCTCTGCAGTAAAAAAAAAAAAGAGAAAATGAGCATATCAGTATGTTAGTGGAATGATCACGAGTCTTCTTTAATACCTAATATCTTCATTGAATTTGTACTAGTCATTTACATATTTTTGTCCAAATGATATTTGAGGATCATAGAGCATTTTACAAGTGCATTGCCACTTCAACCATTCAGCTTTAAATTTGCACAGGTTGTTGTCATCTTTCTACCATTTTGTAATATAACTACTGATTCATTTAGTTGCATCATTAGACTCACATTCCATACGTGGACTAATTTCAAACCTTTATGTGTCATTCCATCTAATAGCAAGCCTTGGCACAGTGGTAAGGTTTCTCCATTATGACATGGGGATATCACAGATTCAAAACATGGAGACAGCCTCTCTGCACACCAGGGTAAGGTTGCAAACATCTAACCCTCCCTAGACCCCGTTATGGTAGAAGTCTCATGCATTTGGCTGCCCTTCTATCTGCCATAATTTCCTGCTGCAATTCCATAGACATCCACTCCATCTGCATTTTACTAACCAGATCTTTATCATCTCTACATAGCATGCATTAAGGCAACCTCTTACTAACACAGTATAATCCTGAAACAGCATATGCCAAGGCACCACTTAATGCCAGCATCCAATGCTTCAGTAAGTAGCATAGAAAGTTAAAGGCCCTGAATCCTGCACACCCCCCACGTTATGCCTGTTGTCCTTAAAAAGCCCAGCACTCCATCTGTGATCTATATGGTAGCACTTGCTCCTTCTATGTGTTTTCATGCGCAGTTATGTATCTGCCCGAAGTATATAGAGTCTTGTTTGTGTAAAGTTATAAAATAGTAAGAAATTAAAAACTCCAAGTAAACTGAGAGCAGGGCGAAAAAACTCCACAGGGAAGGACCTAAAATATAGTGAAACAATGATAACAAGCAGATATAAGAAATTAAAAATTCAAAGTCTTATAGTTCGTGCTAAATCCTAATACAAAAATTAACTGACAAATTAGAGGCTCAAAGATTGTCTTGACACATTCCTTTCATCTAAAAACTAAAAACACTCCTTGGTACAAAAATTAACTGACAATTAGAGTGGACTAGAAAATTCACCTTGTATGATGAGAAAAGAAGAATCAAGGCCAGCAACAAGTTCACCGCCTCAAACCTCTACAAATGCATAGCATCAGCATGACATATAATGGCATAAAAGATAAGAGTGAAAACTACAGTAAAATGAAAGGTGGGTCTGTATATTAACCTGCAGCGTTGCAGCCCCAAGCAGGATCATTGTAGCACGAAATATAATTGCACCAGCAATGCCATATGTAAGCACCCGCCTCTAGATTCCAGTGTAATAAAGATTCCATTAATACGAAGAGGTTAGCAGAAGAACAATTCATAAGGAAAAACAAATAGTTGAGTTGAGCAATCATACCTGATACATCTTTGGTACTTTAAAATATCTGAAAATCAAAACAAAAACAAAAAGATTGTCCACTGATAAACTCTGTTCCAATAGATAGCTGCAAGACAGTACATCCTCATTAAAATCACCAGGATTATCTGTTATAGCTAGTACCAGTAATGCTTCGTGATAAGGGGCACAGAAGAATATCTCCTCAGTTAACGGTTTATGATGCTTAGTCTAACATCACAGACCTAAATGATAATAGTAGGAGGGAAATAGTTCCAATTGGTTAATTAACATATGATAATCCAGCACCTAATGCAAATAAGCCTATTCAGAACAAGATTTTCTCCAAATTAAGATAAAGTTGGATAACAGGCATACTATCTAAGCATGACTCTTGCTACATACCCTGCAAAATATTCCGATGCCTTTTCAATGCCGTCCTTTATACCCAAAGCAATTCCAAAAATCACAGCAGCAAAAACCTAAAATGGGAGAAAGTGTAGTCTCAGCAATAATGCCTGGTTATTGATCAAGTGAATAGAAGGGGATCAGGAAACCATTAGCATCATGCTTCAGCAAAACATCAATTTGGGAATCAATAATACAAGGTCCTCACCCACAATGCAACAGTTCTAGCTGAAGATGTCACCGAATCTTGTTTGCCACCTGAAGAGGGATCTGAAGCAGCCTTTGCATCAATATTTAATTCATCATGTGACTGAGAACTAGTCTTGATCATTTCTTCTGCATATCCATTTCACCATCTTATTATTTTCAAACAGACTAAGGCAGCAGAATTCTGATGATTGCTCTGACAAATATGAGGTAGCTAACATCAGAATAAATAAATCTTTAGAAAAAGCAGAATGCTTAAATTTTGGTCATTACAGTGAGAGACAGCTTTGCAAATTCAATTTGAATTGCAGAAAAACAATCATTCCATAGGAGATAAAAACAGGCTGGGAATTAAAACATGGGTCATCTGATAATAGCAGTTGACATTTTACTTTAATAGCAGCAATCAAATCTTTAAGCACGGTCAAATTTATGAATTAGCATTATATTCTCTGCCTTTTGTCATTGCCAGATTGCTCATGGGTCTGGATTGGACGATAAAGGCTTTTGCAGTTTGTGCCTCTTCATTATACATATAACTTTTCTATTTCAAATACAAAAGCAAATTGATGCCACATAATATACAGGTCAACATGTAATTAGTGCATTTTTGTTTCAAATACAGGACTTTTCTTGTTCAACCTCAAGTGAACATATCAGAATGCACTTCGGAAAGGCCACAAAACAGTGTTTCTTTTTTTTCTTTTCTTTTCTTTCCCCCTTTTTGCTCTTTTCTTTTTTTCCTTTTTTTTTTTTTTTTTTGTGGGGTGGGGGGATACATCTTACAAGCAAAATGACAATGCTATGACTACAGAAACTAAATTTTCTTGGAAGCCTGTAATCCATGGTGTGCCTCAATCTGAGTGTCTTCCCAGCATCATTGCAGAAATTTATAATATTGTTACCTATAAATTTTGCTAAATCAGGCAACACCGGTGGTCTCTGGTCAGTGGGGGCTGACCTGGCACGCCATACGCAAGGTGGCAAAAGCAGCATGTCCTCGATGAGATTAGATACTATCAACATTTTATTGCATGTTATGGACAAACAATCAACAGTGATTCAGAAATTGTCCATAAAACAACGAAAACGAACATAAATCCTCGTTAATGTCATGCACTCCTATCCTACTATGTCATCTGATCATGAGACGCTACCAATTGAAAGGGTTTTAAAAAGAAAACCAATAAAATGTAAAAAGGTTTCTTTTTTTTGTAAGCAAAGCCAACAAAAAGACACTCGCTGTCCTCCAGGTTCTATGCAGCTTCTTCTCTCAACATATGATGCATTGAACGGGTTAAACATAACGGGAAAAAAATTCCAGAAATCCTAAAAAGGATATTTTTTCCGAATGGAAACGAAAATAAAGAATGGTCTCAATTTAATTTACCACTTATTGAGAGGCCGTCTTGCTCGGTCCCTTTTGCGTGCCGCTTCCGAGGCGTACGCGCGCCACAGCGACGGCTTCCGACTGAAATCCCAATCGCGCATAGAGTGAGAGACTAACGGATTTGGAGAGACGCCATATGGGACGAAGCAACCTTTATGAGAAACATAGGCGATATACCTACCAGAAGAGATAGAACAGGAGGAGGCGGAGGCATGGCGAAATGAGGAAGCGAAGGAGAGCGATGGGGTAGAGAGATGCCAAGCCCTGAAGAGCCTGGGACCGAAGCGGGGAGCTATTTGAAGGCAGGAATGGGGGATAGTCGGAGCAAACCCCATCTCAACCAGAGAGAAAGGAAAGAGGGGAGAGGGAACCGTGCTCGCGCTTATCCGTCGCCTCTCCCTTCGCTCGATTTTGTTCGAGAAGAGAGCGATCTAATGTAACACTTGCAGCATTGAAAATATCGGACCGAATCTAATGTAGCTCGATCGAATCTAACGGGCCGTTTTGGTGGACTTCCTGGGTAGTCTCAAGGCTCGCGCTCATGAGAGTGGGTAACCAAGTAGCGCCTGGGCTTCAACGAGAGTTTGGGTAAATTTTTGACATCGAGAATGGGATAATACTATAAAGAGCAGTCATTAAAAATATATCTTTAATATTATATTTGGTAGACAATAATTTATTCAGATTATTAATAATTTTAAACTGGATGCACGAATAATTTTATTTGATAATTTTTAAAATTGATAATCTATGTTGTAGTGATAATCTGGATTCCTTCTTCCACTCATCTAGGTTCTCTAGATGTTGATTGGGATCTCTTCTTAAATATATATTTTATTTATAAAAATATTTTTTTATACTTTAGCTATTTATTAAAAATATAATTTTTAAATATTTTATATTATTAAATATAAAATATTTAATATTTTTATATTAAAATTGAAAATTATTTTTATACTAAATAAATGTAAAAAAATTATATATAATTTTTTAAATATATTAAGTAATATATTAAATTTATATATATTATATTATAAAATTTAAAATAATATATTTATATTCTACATAAATACATAATTTAAATATATATTATATTATATATAAATATATAAATATATTTCAAATAAATATACTATGTTATATAAATATATTATATTATTTTAAATATGATATAATCTAATATATTTTTTATAATAAAATATACAATCTAATATGTTATATTATATTAATATTGTAATATTATATAATATACTATATAATATTATATTTTGTAGTATAATATAATATAATAATTAATGTTTTATATTATAAAATATAAAACAAAATGTACTACAATATTATAGTATATATAATGATATTATTCTAAATTACATTAATATATTTTTATTTTATTTTATTTGTAATATTAGAAAATAGATAATTTTAAAAATATATATTATATAATAATAGAGTGTAATATAATATAATTTAAATTATATATTACATTTTATAACATAACATATATTATATTATATTATATATAGTATAATATTATATATGATAATATTATATAATATATTATTAACTATATGATTTTATAAATAGTTACATTATAAAATATCAAATAATATAATACTATATTACATTACTATATTATATTACAATATATTTTTAATAAATTTGACTTAGGAATATTTTGGAAATTTGAGCTTAGATTACTAGTAATTTATTTATCATACCAAACACAGTAATCAATCTTACTGATAAATTACCTGTGTATACCAAACACAGTAATCAGCATTACTGCAATCTATCTAGTGATAATCTATCTTGCAAGTAATCCAGATTACCATTCAGGATTTCCTGACGATCCATCAAACGTAACCTAAGATTACGTTTGGTAGACGGTAGTCTATCCAGATTATCGGTAATTTTAAACTGGGCCCACCAAATAATCTTGTTTGGTATTTTTTTAAACGGGTAATCTATGTTGTAGTGGTAATCTGGATTACCTCTCATGTGGCAATCCAGATTACCTCAGGAAGAGGTGGCTATCCAGATTACTGGAGACGTGGTAATCTAGTATTTTTTATTTTTACAAAATTGCTATGTTCCTTTCATTTCGGTGATAACGAAGCATTCCCCTCCTCCTAAGGATGGTAACAAAATCCAAACCCATGGGTACCCAACCCGACCCGACTCGATTGGACCGGGTAGTCAATGCTTTGACTGGGTTTAGGCCGAGTTTGGGTAAAATCCAAATGCTTAATTTTGGGTTTGGACTGGGACTGGGTAGATATACACCCGACCCAAACCCGGCCCGAATTATTTTAATATTTAAATATATATATATAATTAATATATATTTTATTAATTATAATTATTAGTTATTAAATTTTAAAATACTTGGACCCTATACCTTAATCATTATATATATATATATTGGAAATTTTTTTTCATCCTATTCTATTCAGGGTGAATTCAAAATAAGATCATAATTAATAGTTTACCAACTTCATAATATGAATTTTGATTGAATATGAAATTAAATGCTGTTGAACTAAAAATGTGGTTAAATTTTATTTGTTTAATGTATGTATAATTTATAAAATTGTAAATGATTTTAAAGTTGATACAAATGAAAAAATATTTAATATGACTCAGTTGGATTCTGACCGGGTAAACCCGATTACCCGATATCCAATTGAGATGGGTTTGGATAAAAAAACCTGGTCCCGATAGCCAAGTAGATGCTACAGTTCCTTCACCAAGGAACTTCTTTTCCAAAAGATAGCCCTAAGACTAACAAATAATTTTTGTTCCTCGGCCAAGTAAATGTAATACTCCTTATACTCTTTTGGATACCCGACAAATAGGCACCGGTCATACATAGGTTCAAGTTTGTCCATTTCTAAATGTTTTACATAAGCCGGGCAACCCTAGACCCGAAAATGTGAGAGTGTCAGCTTACGTCTCGTCCATATCTCATATGGGGTTTTGCTAACGAACTTGCTCGGAGTCCTATTCAAAAGGTAACAAGCTGATTCCATAGCATATCTCCAAAAGGATAGCGGCAGAGAAGTAAAGCCCATCATGGATCGAACCATGTCTATCAGGGTTTGATTTCTTCTTTCAGACACTCCATTTAAGTGAGATATCCCTGAAGGTGTCCACTGAGAGAGAATCTCATTCTCCTCGAGATATATCAGAACTCATCGGAAAGGTATTCACCATCTCGATCTGATCGAAGGGTTTTGATACACCTTCCAATTTGTTTTTCTACTTCACTACGATATCGTTTGAAAATTTCAAACGATTTAGATTTATGTCTCATAAAGAAGACATAACCATACCTCGAAATGTTTTCTATAAATGTAATGAAATAACTATACCCACCTCTGGCACAAACATTCATGAGTCCGCATATATCAGTATGTACCAGACTTAGAATCTCTTTGGCTCGTTCACCTTTTCTAGCAAAAGGTGACTTTGTCATCTTTCCAAGAAGATAGAACTCACAGGTTGGCAGTGAACCATTTTTACTAAAATCGAGAAGACCCTCGCTTTTCAATCTGTTTATCCTATTCTTGTTGATATGACCTAGCCTACAATGCCATAGGTACACATTGTTGACATTATCTATCATAGGACGTTTGCTAGACGTGTACATTATACTAACAGGTCATGATAGTACATAAATATCATTGTTCATATGTCCATTCATTACTACAGAACCATTCCAAATGATTTTGCAAATATCATTCTTTATTGATAGTTCATAACCATACATAGCCAATTGGCCTACAGAAATGACATTCAAGATAAAAGATGGATAATAATGACACTCATTCAAAATAATTGTACAGGACTTGAAAACTAGTTTGAGGACTCCTAACGCCAGGACTGGAACTTGGCTTCCATTTCTCACGTTCAAGAATCCCTCGCCATCCTCGAATATTCTACTAAGTTGAAATCCTTGCAAAGAATTGCAAATATAAATTAGATTTCCGGTATCCAATACCCAGTTAGTAGTATCACATATAGAGAAACTACAAGGTGTTATCCTATAAATACATTGTCCAGCACCGTCCTACTGCTTTCTCTTCTTGGACCTGCTCGGATCAAGGGATGAAATATAAATAGAACAGTTCCTCTTCCAATGACCCTGCTTTTTGTAGAAGAAGCACTCCGCATTGCTCTTATCAGCCTTCATCCTTTTGGCCTGACTGGGTCCAGAAGCATTCTGCACCTTTTTTCCTTTATTTTTCTTTTTTCCTTTATTAAAGGGACGACACCCTGCCGAAGATCCTCCCACTAAATCTAGCATCCCTTTGTGCAGTTGGTGGTCTTTCTCGTAAGTCTGCAATAATCCCAACAGACCGTGATAGTTAACTGCAGGCATATTCATTTTATAATGATCAAGAAAATCTAGATAAAAAGAGGACAGAAAATTCAGAATCGCATCCTTCTTAAGCTGTCCATGCAAGGAACATCCGAGCTTGTCCAAGCGCTCAATCATCTCGATCATATACAGTACATGATCAGTGACTGATGCCCCATCACGCATCCACACATTATAGATGGCATATGAAACCCTGTACCTTTCAACGTTATCTGGTGTGCCAAAAGACTCCTTCAGCCTTTGAAGGATTTCCTTCGGTTATGCTTCTTCAAACTTGCGACTAAACTCGTCATTCATCGCTGCTAACATAATACATCGGATAGTGATCCTGTCAGAGAGCCACTTCTGATAAGTGTATTTGATCGAATCCTGAGCATTAGGAGCAGGGGTTTCAGGTGCCGAATCCGATATCACATACAGGATCCGTTCATGCTCTAGGACAATCCTAAGCCTTTGATACCAGCTATCAAAGTTGAGACCCTTGAGCTTCTCATTATCGAGAAGAGACTGGAGTGACAGGTTGGAAGACATCTGAAAGGAAAACCAAAAACTAATTAGTGTATATAAATTATTAATCTAAAGACATAGACTTTAGTCTAAAGGCCCCTCCCACTAATTATTCGGACTGGTAGCCTCTACCTCCAATACGATGAATTACTTTAATTCATTAGTAGGTACTAGAGTCCAATAGATGACACATAAGCCCGACTTTGGCCGGCCCACCCATGCACATCTAAAGGTAGGTTCTTCAACCGATTACTTCTCCAAGTAATTTCTAGTATTTAGGTTTTGCCCCAATGTGCACTTTAATCGGCCTTTGGGCCTCCTATTGAAGGTCACGGTTAGGTCCAACCATTAACGTGACAAAATTTAATGCTTCTAGCTAACAAATAGTCAAGCTCAATTTTGACCGGCCCACCTGACCACCGTTAAGAGAGTCGCACTGAGCTATCATATTAGGAACAGCAATTCCAATAGCTCGATGAATACCCGATCTTTGGATCTATCGATGAACACCCAACTATTGGACTCATTATCATCCCACTTAATGGGAGGCTAGGACTTGGTTATCCCCATAACTTCATCCTTTTATGGACCTAATAATTTAAAGGATTTAAATTTAATGTGATAGAAGAAGAGATGAGAAGACATGGATCAACCTCTCACTGACCACATCAGCAATCAAGGAGGGTTACACATAACTAATGATCCATAGGCACCTAAAATCAGTCAAGACTAATTAACCTTGGGTAACATGGGTTAACATGAGTTAATAAGCTATCCAATCAATTATGATTGACCACATTGGCCAGGTAAGTGAGATCATGGGTTGGGTTCCGTCATTAACCGTCTTGCCTTAAACACCAACCAAGTTGGCTAGGTAAAAGGTAACCCCAAAGAACCATGATCAAACTGCCAAACTTACCTAGATACCAATTAGTTCATCAAAGTCGATCAGACTAGCCTAAAAACTTGGGCTGACCACTGAGCCACAAATTAGGTTCATTTATATCTATGGACTAATCAATCTAACTATTAGAAAGATCTATGGAGAAGAAACCCCAACTCAACATTTGATTATATTAGTTCTCTATTTAGTCCAATGCATCTAAACTTAAGTCTAACTTAATTAAGGACCCAAAAGAAGCTAACCCATAACCCTTAAGGCTTATTAAAATGACTCAAAATCTTTGAATCATATTCCTAGAGTTTTTATCATTTAATATAACTTAAGTCTCCATTAAGTCCAATAACCTTAATTAATCGAAACAATTTCAATTAAGAATGTAAAACAATTTTACAAGCAAATTTGAATTCACTGTTTCAGGGCTTTTTGGTCGAGTCGACTCATGTAGAATATGAGTCAGCTCGTCTAAATCCAAAAACTAACATATTCATCTATTAGCAGAGATGAGTCGGCTCGAGCAGGGGTCAAGTCAGCTTGTCCAGAACCAGAACATACAGACTATTCTTCCTGCATAAATAAGTCGGCTCGAGCAAGAGTCGAGTCAGTTCATCTGCAAGGGCAAAAAACAATGACTTCAATTTTATGCATCTTACTTGAACTATTCAAAGTTAGAGATTAAACACGATAAAAACAAAACTCTTAGATCTTATCTAAATTTGTTTTATGATCATAATATTAGATTAAAATATTTTTTTAATCTACATTTTCTCTTTTTTCTTTTTCATGAGTCAATCATAAGCGGCATCCCTACATGCCATAGGAGACCCCATTGAATAGAAAGAGAGGGTCTTGCAGCCCTACTTCTCTTCTATGACCGGACGACCATGGTGAAGCACTCAATCCAAGTACTCAAGAGAAAACAATGATGTTAAAGCATGCTAGCATTATAATATTATGAAGAAAACCTGTGCTCTGATACCATATGAAGGAAAAACATGTTAGGCATAAAGAAAGTATTTTAAAATAATTTTAAAATGAACGGTGGAAGGCTTGGTAGATCGATCAAAACGATCTATCAATCTGCCAGCAACAGGATCTAGTAAAATAATGCAGCATGCAATATACATCAAAAGCAAGAAAAATAATCAAAGATATAAAAGTACCTTACCGTTATACCTTTAAAAATACTGTGAAAAAAGGGTAAAGCACTCGAGCCACACACGTGTTTGGCCTCTACAAGTAATCCACATCGAGGCTCGACACTGATCAACTCCATCGGAGTGCTAGCTCTTTGGGATCCTTTAGGCCGATCTTCTTCTAGAGACCCCATAACTCCCCAATAATCTATCAATAATCCTTCTTAATTGTTTTGAGGGTTGTTGCTATTATTTAATGGCTGGGCTGCTGAAAGTGAATGGTTCACTTCTTATATCCCATTCCCAAATATCTTGATCAAGTTTTTACACTACTAAAATTATAGGTTAGTGTTCTTCCTTGATCATTGAGAGATTTGATCTCAGGGATTATTGAGTTTGGGTGGGATATCTGACTGCATACCTTTTATTGAAGGTTTGGGATAGAGTGTTGGGAAAGGTTCTCAGAAGTCTTTGTTCCAGCACTGCTATAGCAACTTGCACTTCAAGGAGTTGAAGGTGTCCCACTCATCTTCAACGAGTTGAAGAAGAAGGAGTTCAACCGACAAAGATTCCATAGAGGCTAGCACCTCAAAGGAAGAAGAAGAAATCATGCTACACGGTGTGAACCACCCGTAGAGACGGTACCCGAGTGCTGCTTGCAGATTCAGATTTTTTCTACAAGTTTGTGCCATCCCTGGGATCGTGACTGAGAGTCGGACTTTCGGTTCTTCCCGGTGAACGTTACCAAGGTATGTACTTATTTTATGTATGACATAATTGTCCATGCCGCATCATTGTATGGTTATATGAATAGTTCCATATTTCATGCTTTGAATGCATGATTTCATATTTATATTACTCTATATGCATCTAGATCCTGCTATAGGGATTATATTAATTAGATTAACATCTTGATAAAATAGTTTTATCACTTTCCGCTGCTGCATGCTCTTAGAAAAGTTTTAAAATACATGCATCGTCCCTAGGAACGGTTCCTTACTCAAGTCAGACAGGACAATCAAGGAAAACAGAATCTCTGTGGAGGAGAGCTTGGGGGGCTCTCCGCATAGAGGGTGAAAGGTAGAATTGGGATGGAAAAGAGCAAGCGGAGATGGGAGTGGAGAGCTTGGAAGGGCCTGTTGGGGGTCCCTCGCTTGCTCACTCGCTCCCTCTCTCTTTCTCGCATGCTTGTTTTTTCTTACCTTCTGGTTTTCCTCTCTCTGACTTTATGTATATGGAATGGCCCAAAGCAGATATGGGACTTTGTCCAGGTGCCCCATTTTGCATGCCCTCTTTGGGAGGGGCTTACCGTTGCCTGTGATCTTCCTCTTGTCAGACCGGTCCTTAGAAGGAGATCCTTCCATTAGAGGAGTATGTCGGCGTGGTTCAGGTCTTGTCCCTCTAGTGGTATGGTTCCCCGTGGAAGGGGCAAGTATTGTGTGTCTGAGCCCCCTGCAATGGTGAGGCATTTCCATTCCTGGAGGGATCGTGAGAGCGTCGCAGGGCCTTGGGGTCTTAATAGAGTACTCCTCTCAGGAGAGGCTCGGGTATCGTGTCGCAGGATTTGAAGCTTCTGGTTGCATGGTCGTCGATGTGGTGACACGTTATAGGGCCCGAAACCTGGTGGGCCGCATGTCGCTCAGGGCATGGGAATAGTATGTTACAAAGTTTGAATTTATGGCAGGACGTGCGCCACCCTCCGGAGATTGCAGGCGACCGATAACATCTTTGCTGTGGTTTGAATTCTCGTTGACCCTTCTTTTACCGCCTGCGGGAACCTTTTGGGCCCCCGTAAGGCAAACAGAAGGGGAAGAGTCTCGCCTTGGCAGCATTAGCATGACCCCGGCTGGGAGCTGGCCTCAAGCGGGGGGCTCGCCTCATGAGCACGACCCTGGCTGAGAGCTAGCCTCGGCAGGAGGGCTTACATTGGCAGCATAAGCACGACCCCGGTCGGGAGCTGGTCTCAGACGGGGGGCTCGTCTCATGAGCACGACCCCGACCGGGAGCTAACCTCGGCAGGAGAACTTGCCTCGGTAGCATGAGTATGACCCCAGCGGGGAGCTGGCCTCGGGCAGGGGGCTCGCCTCATGAGCACGATCCCGACTGGGAGCTGACATCGGCAAGAGGGCTCGCCTCGGTAGCATGAGCATGACCCTAGCGGGGAGCTGGCCTTAGGCGGGGGGCTCACCTCATGAGCACGATCCCGGCTGGGAGCTGACCTCAGTAGGAGGGCTCATCTTGGCAGCATGAGCATGATTCCAACCGGGAGCAGCCTTAGGCAGGGGGCTCGTCTCATGAGCACGACCTCGACTGGGAGCTGACTTTGACAGGAAGGCTCGTCTTGGCAGCATGAGCACGATCCCGACCGGGAGCTGGCCTCAGACGGGGGGCTTGCCTTATGAGCACGACCCTGACTGGGAGTTGATCTCGGCAAGAGGACTTGTCTTGGCTCTTTATTAAGCCGCCGTCTTCAGACGGTGGGTCTCTTGCTATTATGGCCGTCAGCAGGAACTCCATGTCAGCGAAAGTGCCAATCAGATATTTTGCTATTATTATTATTTTATCATTGGAATAATGATTCTTGTGCCTGATTTCATTTTCCTAAAAGCAAAATGATTCTTTGTTAATTTTATTTCACCGTTCCTATGAAATAAAAAAGTTAAACCTGGTCAAGATACCTTTCAAGACGCAAGTTAAAAAAAATACACACCATTTAAAGCATGTTAGGCCCATTTTAAAATTTTATTTGACTAATGAAATTGATAATCACATCTTAATCGGCAAGATAATCAGTATCCGATCACAACCTCTCCGAGGGTCGACCTTAGTTTAACATACATACAGTACTATGTTGGCCTCATTTTCTCGATCCAAGGGCCAGGACTCTGGACTCGTGGTGGCGCATGAGATATTTTGGGGTCAGAAAAGCTGGGAGCTGGAAACCAGGGCTGGTCCTCCAAAATCAGCCTGCCGCCTACTCCTCGCCGAACTGTTTTCTCTTCATCTCCCTTCCATGGAGCCTCAGATTCCGATGGGCAAGGAATCCCAGGGAGATCCCCGCAAGAAAACCCCAGATATGCCTCCGCCTGCTCTGGCGACGGCTGCGGAGGCGGCATCGTCATCCAACATGCTCCCTCTTCCTCCTCCCACGGCGCGCGTTCAAAACCCTACTCCTTCCCCCACCTCGAGCTCCGTCGCGGAGCAGACTGCCGACCAGGGGAACGCCGGGGAGCCGCGCAAGGAAGGAGGGGAAGGGGCAGAGCAAAAGGGACCCAAGCACCCGGCCACCGGGACGACCGCCGTCGGACCCTCCTCGGCGACGGCACTTGCTGCCGCTGCCGGCGCTGCCACGGATCTCCAGAAGAAGCTTCGCCGAGCGGAACGCTTCGGGATGCCCGTGCTGCTTACCGAGGAGGAGAAGCGAAACTCTCGGGCCGAGCGGTAGGTTCTCGATGCTGTAGAATCGAAGTCAAAACGTAAAACTTTCTTTTCCCCTGTCTTTTTTTATGGTTTTCGTCGATAATGCGAGGATTCTAGGGTTTGCGCTGTTCTTTAATCTGTTCCTCCACCTTTGATGGAACGGGAATCGAAGCGTTCTAATGGTTCCCGTATTCCGTGTCGTTATCTGATCCCTCGAGTCTGTGCATATCGAGAACTTTAGGAAAAATCAAGTGCTGTTTGGATGTTAGGTGATGTATGTGAAAGGAAGGAGCATTGATGCTGTATTTTTTGCTGTATGATGAGGAAACTTTGGGTTTGATAGCATAATGGTGTCTAAGATGAACGGATTGTCCATCAAATTTATAGGTATGGCCGTATGGGTGGTTTTGGGGACACTGGCAATTGAAATATGGACCATGTCAAGAGAACCTTAATGAGGGATTTGAGATTGATATGGTCCATCTTAGTTTGCAGCCTTGATCATATTAGGATTTAGAAGCATCAGGCAATATTTTGGTGGTTTGGGTTAAAGACTGGATAGGAGATACAAACACATCAAGGAAAATCTCGGAGGTGATATGGGCTTTTTTCCCCTTCCCCTTCCCAGAGGGGTCTTGTCTGGGAAATTCAACCTGCAGACCATAAAATTTGTCAAATGTCAAGTTGCAGCAATCAGTAATGATGTTTTGCATAAGTTTTTGTAAACCTTCTACCTAAGAGAATGCTATCAGTGTTGTTTAGTAGGCTAGGTGAAGATTTACATGCATGCCAGAAAAAATATTAATTTCTCATCTGAAAGATACATATCAAGGAAACAAGAGGTTTCTTATTACTAGCAGATGAAAGGTCCTGGCAATCATGTTTGACAGGCAGAAACTTGGAAATTGCTTGAATAAGAAGGTGATTGTACCTGGTGCTTTGGCTTTTTGGATGTCATTGACATGTTGATATCCTTGTGTATCATTTTGCATGCTGTTGAGTACTTGAAATTAATAGATTGAGGGGAAACATGCAATGTAGGGATTGGTTATTTATGAGGGAATTATAAATGACCATATGAGGCGTAAATGAATGAGTGGTCTGAATTTTGAATGTCAAATGTGTTCCCTACTCTAAATGTTTGTTGTGGCTTTTTAGTTGTACTGTCAAATGTGATGGTTGAATTCTCCATGTAAAGGCTTCTTATTTTATTTGAATTTAAGCAAAATTTCCATCACTGCCCATGACATAAAGGTCTAGACCCTAAAATCAGTTACATTGAAATTATTTGATGCTACATCATAGGGATTTGGTTTTCAGTGTCAATATTTGTAGCTGGACAATTTTATTTCATCAGCAATAAGGCAACAATAATTAGAGGAAGAAAAAGATGTTGTGCCCAGAAGAACTTGCATATAATGTTTAGGATCCATGTATTTGGTTGTTGAGTTTCCTTCCTAATAAGTGAATTTGTTTGTATGGCTGGAAAGAATAATCTCATGGTAATTGAACTACCTTGGCCATGTTATCTTCTTGCGGTGGTTAGCTATTACCCAATGACTTTGCTGTAGTTGGCATAAGCGGTCTCGATCTTTGTATGCTCCAGCATTTGCTTTTGTTGAGTGATATTTAGCTGAAATCAAATTTTTGATGGTTATGGACAAAATCTAAATTCGACGGTTAGTTACCTAAAATAGGAGTGGGTGTGCAAGTGGGTTTGGGGAAGTTTTTTTGTGAGATTCAGCAGTGGATGCAGCATCTAGCTACTAAGGTTCAATATAGGTTCAAATTGTCATTGTCATAACAATGCATCAAATCATTTATAAAGCTCTTTTAGAGGATGGATGTAGATCACACATCAATATTGTTGACTGTATTAGCTGGAAAGAAATAATGAACAATAGGAGAAAATGAATGGATGGTGAAAAATTAATGGATGAAAAATATCACCTGCATACAGCTACAGTTTGGTCAGCTAGGCTTCAAGAACAATTCTGGTAATCAACTATAGGCTGAAATAAGGAGAGGCGAATGGAAAAATGGAGAAAAGTATTTCTTCACTGGATATCTAAGTTTTGATTTGTGTTACTGGATTTTTGCTTCAGTTCTATATATCCACCAGGAAAGGTTTTGAATGGAAAAATGGTAATCTGGATAAATATTTATTCACTAGGAAAGGTCAAAGCACTGCCTAGGAAAAAACTGAGAGAAGAAACACGAGTGCAGCCCTGTGGTTCTATCCAAAGGAAGAAAAGGCAATGATTAGGATTAATCAGGTTTCTTGTGTCTGTGTTAATGTAAAAAAATATTTATTTCACATCCTAGCTAGTTTAACCAACATCTTGGTCAGGAAATTTGTAGATTGCGGTGACACAACTCGACAACAAGTATCTAGGAATTTTTAACTTTTGGGGTTGTGGGGTGTTATATGCAAATTCTCTTATTCTCCTTCACAAACATAATTTTGGTGTTATATGCAAAGTCAAAAGCTGCATGGACAATTTTCACATGGAAATGCTTCACCTTTTAAATGGTGCAGCATATGGAAGCTGAGGGGAGTGCATGTTAATGGTTTCAGTAGCAACTTGTAGACAAAAATGGTGATATATGGGGGAGCATCTTGAAGGGAAAGGGGGGATTCTGATGATGGAACGGTGACTTTGCTTTAAGCTATTTGGAAAGGGGTATTATTCGATTGGGGTCAGCATGTCATCAAAATCTATTTCTTGGGGCTCTCATGTGAATGTTTGGAATGGTACATGGTGTGGAAAAAGGTGACCGCTGAATTTTTTGATGCTTGATTCTCCATCAGAGCAGTTTGGGTCATCTGCTGGAGGGCATACAAGGAAGTGCTTGTGTATAGATTCATGCTAGCTCTGAAATGTTTCACCTTGAGATTTCAATGCAGATTATGGGGGTTTGAGGAGATGTTGGTTCATCAATTGGCTTCCCCAGTTGATCCCTGCACCTTGTGACTGAAGCTGCAGCCAAACTTCCACTAGGTTTAGCTGAAGTGGTGCTCCGGTGTTCTTGTTTCAGAGAACTGTCATCAGTGCTAAGATTGGTATTTCTGGCGGTTTCTTTTAGATTTTAAGCAGTGTTTCAAGAATAGGATGCTATTTGCATAATGATGTCAGTTCTTCAGTTCAGCATCCACTGGTCTCTTCATCTTGTGATTGAAGATGCAACCACTCAGATTTATTTCCTGAAGGATCTCCTTCAGTTTAAAACAACCAATCTCTGTTTGCTTCTTGTTTTCTGAATGTTGGCTTTGGCAGTGAAACTAGTGATTTGCTTTGTTTCATGTAAGTCTGATTGCTTGTACTTCATTTGACAGCCACATGTATTTGAGATAGTGATCAGCAAAATCTTAATGTTGAAGGTGCCTTTCTCTCTCTCTCTCTCTCCTTTTTCTTTTTTTTTTTTTTTTTTTTTTTTTTTTTGGGGGGGGGGGGGGGGGGAAGCAGGGGTGGTACTTTATGTCAACTATATCATCAACTCATTGGTAGCCTCATCAAATCTATTCATCTAGGCCAAGCATTGCCTACATTCAATTCGGTTGTGGTTATGATGGAAGGCCTTGATATTGTCTGTGATGTAGGCCTACACCTCTGTTTGACAGCTAGGTTTCAATTCAAGCTGTCCCCACATGGTGTATCATATTGGAACAAAAGCATTTTGTCAGCTCCCCTGCCCAGTGATTCAGAAACCAAATGTCTTTCGTGCTTTGGTAATTGATTCACTATGAGTTTGGAAGAGGGGGAAGGATGCCACTGTCTGTTGAAACATTTCTGGGTAACTCTTGTCTATTGCAACATTTCTAGGTAAATCTTGGTTTTTAACTATTATATTATTATTTTGTAGTTTTTGATGTTTCACCTGGTGGATGACACTTAATTATTTCTTGTACATTTTATATGTTTTAGACCTTGCTGCAAAAAATTGGTGTCTTGTACTGTTTAGTATCGAGGGTAGGTGCAGTCCTTTAGATATTTTCTTTTGGTGCTCATGGTGCTTTTTATTTGTTCATTAAGCTCAAAATAACTTTTTGTTCAATGTCAAAGCCTAGATTCCTTTTTTAAGCTTGTATTTTAATTGTTTAGAGTGAACGTACGTTATTGGCAGGTTTGGGACTGGGTCTACCGTGCATGGAACAAGGAATGCAGGACAACTGGAAGAGCAGAAAAGAAAGGCCCGGGCGGAGAGGTATCAACTTGCACTTTCTGTGTTTCTTACTGCCGCATGTATGTTTAACTGCATCCTTCTGCATCTTCTCAGATCATTGATAACATTCTAGATTTGCTCCGCAACCTCCATTTGATGTTATTTTCTCAGGTTTGGGCTTAAAGCACACTCCCGGGTTGATGAGGAGGCAAAGAAGAAGGCTCGGTTAGAGAGATTTGCTCAAAACTCCACAACCGGGGCTACAGAAGAAGAAAAAAGGAAGGCAAGGGCAATTAGGTGAGTGACCGTTTGTCTTTCTGTAGCCATCTTCTAGTGGTGCGGTGCAATAGAAAATTGAGCTGCCAATTTTGCACTAGCAATTCAGGTGATTCTTTCTCATTTCATTATTTTCAGGTTTTCGCAAACATCTGGCACCTCATCTCAAGCCAATCGTGAGGCCAACTCTGAACTGGTAGGTTTTTATCATTCAGGATTATGGAGAAAATGTGGCAATGCTCTTCTTCAGGTTTCGACCCTTTTTTTTCACATTCTTTTACTATTGTGACTTCAACCAGAAAACAGCCTCTGTAGCTAACACCTGTTGAGGGGGCCAGCGGATTGAGGCCTCTCTGTGGTAAGACAACGTGGCACCCCCACCACACCTGCTCCTAGGATCACACTTGCTATTCCTCGAGAGATAATTCTATCACCTTGCTTTTCTTACCGATCCTTTTTAAACATATAAATCTCTTCTTTGGCAGGACTCTTTATGTGCTTTGTTTGCTGGTGCCTTCCTAAGCTCATGGTTGCTGTTTTCACCCATCAAGTACATCATATGGAGGTACCATCGTAGAAAGTGGAAAACATGACTTGTGGCATTGGAGATAACTTTCTTTCTTTTTCTTTTTTTCTTTTTATTTTTGTGTGTGTGCCATTGCGACTGTATTAATGTGGAAATGATGACTGTAGGATTAAAAAGGTCCATTGGCTGAGATGGCTGCAAAATAGTTCTTAAACTAACTCTAATTTCTGAGAAGGCCTTTCTAACATAGCTTTTATTACAATGAAGTATTAAATTAACCATATAGATCTGGCGGACAATGTTAAGCTTATTTTTGCTTGTGGTGGGTGGTTATCTGCTAATAGATTTCTGGACATGTTTTACATGGTTTCTCTTCTAAACCAATGGGCACATAACAATTGATGCTACTGTGCCCTTGTGCATCATCATGAAATAGATAATTGTTTCCTGACTTCCTGTGCAGAGCCTGCTTTGAGAGTGGGATTGTTGATTTGGTTACTATCGGTTGTTTGCTTTGGGAGTTCATGCCATCCATCTCATTATAAGAAGGGGGTCTACAGAGGATCCTTAAAGAATGGAGCTCGTGATAAGACCTGTGTTTCTGTAGGGCTGTAGAGCCACCATGGGGAAGTTTTATTCTTTAAGTATCTTTCTGGTCAGATGTTTCAGGTAGCCTAAAATCTTTAGTTGAAACTGACCTGACAAGGAGCCAATCTGCAAATTTGGAATGCCAGGAACTGGCGACCGAGCGGGTAGGGTTGGACACCAAGTCCGGACCCAACTTATCATGATGGATGATGGCCAGCCCGACCCCCAAGGCTGAAAAAAATGGTCTGCTCACCTGATTGTTACCAAACAAGGCCCAACTGGTAGGCGTGCCAAGTAGACCGGGATCTATCAGGAAAGGAAAGCTACAGGCGACGTCGGGCAGGCAGCAAGGAGGTACGCAAGATCATAAATTTAGCCTTAAACTGCTAAAGTAGAACTCCCGAATTTTCAATCATTCCTTCTGCTAGTGTCAAACAACCCTTTGATAATAATTGATACTCTAGCTCCATGTATTTATTGAAATTGTATTTGATTGGGCTGCCAATTTAGATGATACAAGACCAATCATCACAAACTTAACTCTCCTCTCCCTTCTTTCCAAACTTAACTTCTGTATGGTTTCTTTTTTAGTAAAATTGGGGGACGCTGGAAAGGGGGTGGGGGGCGCGGCGGTGATATCCACCCGATTTAATAAAAGAAGAATATTAGATCAGTTACAAATAAGGATAAAACGTAAAGATTGGATCAAGGAAAGGAAGAAAACCAAAGAACTACCCGCACGCTCGTGACCCAACAATGATGATGGATATTAAACAGGAATTGAAACCCCTCCCCTCAGGCCTCAGCTCGTGCCAGGGAGCGTTGGGCCGAATTTTGACCATATGTCCGGAGAGAGAGAGAGAGAAGGGGGATGCAGGCGAGGAAGAGAAGGAACCAAACGAGATTGAACTGTGAACGGCTAAATTTATGAATAGGCAAACAAACTTCTGGGAAGATAATGTGAGAAGAATGTGTTACTTTGGTTTATCTCAAAATCGAGAATTTCTTTACAAGGTGCTTGCTGCAATTACATGGCATCAGAGAAGAGGAGGCAAAAAAAATCTGTCAATGATACCATTGTAGTCTCTTTTACCCTCAGAATGCTAAGTCACGCGATGTAAACAGAAACTCATCATAACAACTGCATCCAGAATCTTGGTGTCGCTTCCAACCTAACATTCACCACATGAATATAGAGAAGCTGAATAGAACAAAGCCACAAATCAAAAGGCACCATAAGACTCATCAATCTTCCTGCAGCTGCACTCTTAAAGTACAAGGATAATTGCTAATAAGATGAAACGCATTCATCGACTTCTCGGAATCCTCGATACCTGCATCAAGAGGTCGCTACTTTCAGTGTAAGAATCGAACCCAGGCCCCCATTACATGGTCAAGCAAATTTGTGACTGCTAAGTGTATCTATTTCCAGTTCAAAAATGTGAATCTTGGGCAACTTTAGTAAATTTTGTTCCCATAATGCTTAACTTCTTCATCTTAATCACCAGCTGTCTGGTGAAAGCATGAAGAAAAAAAGTCTACTTCCATGCTAGTATATATCAGAAAATATGCAGCTTCATGTATGGACATAGATTTCAGAAGCAGCACCTAGAACCTTGTGTTTGGAGGATCTGCTTAGACTGGATTCCCACCTCCTCTCAGGGAAAGTACAGGGCCATGATAGAAGTTCTTACTTATCAGAGTAGGGTCTAGAAACAGAACTATAACAGTGATATCATCGTGAAAATGTCTTCTGACCCCACGTTCAATTTTCTTCAGGTCTGAGTACCTCATTTCTCTTTTTTTCGCTGCACCTTGCATAGCGGCTTTTATAAGTTTCCTCGCAATTCCCTGCATGGTAATGGAAATTTCAGTGATATCCTGTCAGACACTAATTTAATGGGCATGGCAGAATGTCAAGCATGAAATTATGTTAACCTTGGAATAATAAATGCTGAATGTCATGTGAGCAATTGTCGAGAATTAATGATTTAAATTCTGTAATAGTAATGAATTAAAAATTTTACTAATAACAAGGACTATTACTCGAATAGATAGCATTGATATGAAAAACAAACACAATAGATTACAACCAGAATTCAACAATCAAGCATCCTAAATGGAATGAAAAGTAGTAGTAACCATAACCACAATCATTGACCCTTGCATCTATGCAGGTGATGTCCAAGCATACAGCTGGCGGCCAAGAATTCAAAATCAAGCATGCAGGACCTTATGCTCTGTGACAAGAGTTGAAAACATCATTTGTTTTGAGTAAATTTTATAACAAGCAGTTTTTCTAATACAGAAACATCATCTACTTACACAAACCCTTGCTACAAACTAGTGTAAACTTCACAAGGAAATTACACCTCGCATCTATGCTGTCTTATGACAAACCATCATAGGAGCTTTGAAGTCTCCCCTATAAATCTACCCAATTAATTAATAAATTTCATGTCAACAAGAAGAAAGAAAACAAAAGCCGATAATGCCTTCTCATTATCATTAGAGTTTTATGATCTGGCAGGGGTGCACATTTGTTAGGGTTTTTTTGTAAATGAGTGCTCATCCTATATCAGTAGTTCAAGCAATGATCTGATAAATGGAAATGCTTTACATACAGAAGCATAAAGGTATAATACAAAAGAGCAAATCAAGAACACAGAAATATAGCTTACATTACGGGGGCAGTTGTGAACCAATTCAACAGCTTCTCGATTGCTCAAGTGTTCCCATAAACCATCTGATGCAAATATTAAAAATTGATCTTCTGGACTGAGTTTATGTGTTATTATTGTTGGCTCAGCACTGAGGATTGATTTGCGGAAGGGGACAGGCAACCGGAACCTTGATAGTAAAGGCTCGCGGTTGAACTCTGCATCCTTCAAATAAGCATCCCCAATAGATCTTGAAACCTGCAGAAAATGATGGACAAAGGAAACAGATAATTACTACGCATTTGCAGTGCAATATTTTCTACAACCTTTTTTCGTTGAATAAAGTAATCGATGGAAAATGCTGTAAATGACATGAATGACTATATGAAGAGTATTTTTAGTAGCCCATGCTGCACACCAGGCACAGAATACATTCAAGATGCAGGTGCCAGAGTCTGCAGTACAAAACTGCTAATAAGTGCCAGGATCTCCACTTTCAACACAACTGCTAAAAACTTTTGATGAAGGTACAGGAAATAACTAAACCTATGATGTTCAGCATTCATCATGTGTCATGGTGAGTCAAGACAGTGAAATATGCATGGAACAGGAAGGTTAGTTGGTACAAACTATAACGTATAAGAAAAGCTAGATCTACATGTTCATGAAAATGAGAATACAGTTACAGGTTTCAAGCAGCATGTACGTTCTGTGAATTGCTAACTTAACAAGCTTTCAACTAGCCACTACTGGGTGCTTGACTTTTCTCTGAAACAGGTATGGCTCATCCATCCTGCAAGCATTTGTTCAGGTATTGACACAACATGATAAGAAGCAAGTGCATTTTAGTGCAAGCTACTTAGATCATCCTTATACACAAAACTATATGGTACACTGAAAGCATGATAGAAGAGAAAGATTAACACACAAGACACAATTCCCATGCTTGACTCGCCTCCATAACTCCCTTATATTAAGGATTCTCAGCATACAGTATGTCAAGATGATAGGGGAAGGATTGGCATCCCTTTGTACATTATTAGGGATTATCTCTCTTGGAAAATGGTGTCACAACATATATTTGTAGGATTCCACCAATCTAAAGAAACAAAGATATAATATTGTAATCAGCAGCCCAATTTATGGCGATATTGTGTGGAGTATGAACGTTATGTAGATGCACATGCTTTCAGTGAAATCTATCCTTCGTAAAGGAGGAGTTTATCAGACTAGCACAAAGCCTAATTAGTTGATCGACCCAACTGATGATAATTCTTGTTAAATTATGCCAATAAGTTGTCTTCTGTATGTTCCATCTTTCAAACAAAGGATTTAAACTCAATATAAGCATCACCGTTGATTTGGATAGTTGTGCCTGCAATATCAGAGTTTATGTTGTAGACCTAATAAGACAACGATGATAAGAGCATGGCCAATGGAAAATTTTCAAAAACTATAGCATTTCAATTCAAAATATATAGGGTTGGAAATAGTCAGAGGATCCAGGGATATCATATAAAATTTGTAGGTAAATCAAATATAAAAAAGGGGGGTATCATTCTAGTGAAAACTATTTTGTCCTACAACATGAAGATCCACCATGGTTGGAACCATCATCTCCATTGAGCAGTTGATGGAATGATGTAGATACAAATCTATAGACAAGTTTTATCTACTAGGAGAAATCAAATGGTAAAGTACTGGAGAGGTAATTTACTAGGCAGTTAGGAAGAAATGCGTTTATAAATGTTAAGCTGAAATTGTTAAAGGCATACATGATGCGGCAGAAGCAATTCCTAGGAATTTCTCTTGCAAAGAGAAATATTTTCCAAACAGAGTGGGTTTAAACCAAACGCCATATAATATTTCTGTTTCAACGCATTCTAAATATTTTATATCATCACCAACATGGATCTTCAATTTAGATGCCCCTTATTTTATTTTGCACAGATAATATTCAAGCTAGAACCTTCACACAATGGTAACACCCGTGGTGGTATCAGAGTAATGTTTGGATATATCACAGCTATCATGGCATAGATTCAAACAAAAAAAAAATGGAGCAAGGCCGACTAGCACTCCAACAAATCCTAAAACTAGATAGGCAAAGAACTAATGGACAACCAAGGTTATTCTTACCAATATATTAAGGAGAAAATTACTATTATGATTTAATTTCAGTCAGAGTATTCCAGCAATATGGACATCTGATTTCTGCATATATGTCTCCATATGAGTAGTCCCATCATTCATTCCTTTGCATATTCGCATTTTCTATTATATTTTTCATGGATGATAACATGATAGTCCCATAAGACCTGATCCACTGGATGTTATATTAAATTAAAGTACATCCCTAGTCATTGTGGAAATAATTCTACTTTCTTAAATAGATAAGTTTACCTTGTGTTCACTTGTTTATCAGAAAAAAATGCTTACATCAGAGAAACAATAATAGTCTAGCAGATTTGGATAGACATGAGGCTCAAAGAAAAAGGTCAAATGTACCTTTGTTTCTGATTTATTTATTTTTTAAAAAACAGACATTAAAGTAAGAGGCTTAGTTCTTCTCTTTTCCATGCTGTGGACTTCTCTTTCTTTTTTCAAAGTGCCAGCCACGGATATCATTTATTGTTAAAATAATAACGAATATGATAAGCATGTTTAACTGACAACGTAGTATACCAGATACAGTCCTACGAGATACTTACCATGTAATACCTTTCATTGTGGGTAAAGAAACAAGAATACCAACAATAGAGTAATAGGAAGGTATGATTTATTCCAGTCTTTTGTTGTTCCAGACTGGAAATAGAACTCAGAAAGATTCACCTTGACGAGTCCGATAAGCTGCACAATGATGAAAAGAATTACCTGGATAAGACCCTTCACACGCCAGACATTGTGCTTTAAAACCACAACATGTGAATCATCTGGATGCATTGAACGCAATTCCTCTCTGATAGATTCATGGCTTGCGTTGTGCTCTGTTGACAGCTGCACAGCTTTCACCTCTCTAATACCACTCTCCAATCTCCCTAAAACTGCTCGAGAATCTCCAAGATTCGCCACATAAAGCATCCCACCACATATAACACCAACAAGACAACAAGAACCAACTGATGCAAGCTGGGGCATGGTGAGCCATTGCTTTCTTACAAGAGAGATAAAGCCTTCTTCTGTAGTGGAAAATGCTTTTCGTATTACATCTGCCGACATGCCTTGCTGCTCCGAAGCATACTCTGCACAACATATGCTCTATAGTTATGAAAAGTACTTGCTACACAGAAAATACAACAATTCAGAACACGGTATACAAATAATCAAAAGAACCTGAAAGGGAAAGTAAAGTTGAATACATCATGTGACCAAATATGTGCAATTATCCACATCTAGAATATTAAGAGAATCGATGCCCGCACAAGAATGTGATGATACTTAAAAGAAGAGACACTTCCATAAAAGATAAAGGTTTAGCCATCACGAATAAATGCAAAGAGAACAATTTCAAATAAAAATCACATTTTGCAGAGAATTCTTCAAATTTGTGATGGGTGCCTAAACTCTAACCAATCCGACAAGCCAAAGCATGAATAAAACTGAAACAGAAGAGACCCATCGAATTACAGCTAAAATCAAAAAAAAAAAGAAAGAAAGACATACTCTTTAGGTTCCAAAATAGATTGTTAGCGATGTATTTCGAGGTTTCCGGGCCGCCGTGCCCGTCATATACCCCGACGAACGTCCCGTGAGGCGGGCTCGATTCGTACAAGCTCAGCGGCCCAGACTCAATCTGGCTGCCATCCTCCAGCAAGTTATTGGCCTGCACCACCGCCATGGAGAACTCCCCGCCGGCATGGCGGCCGAGGTCCTTGTACCAGAGGAGCCCATCGGCGCGGCCGCCGCCGAAGCGGCCGGAGCTGTCGTCGCCTCGGCTCTCCTGCGACGGCTTCCAACAAGGGCTAACGATCTTCATCAGCGTAAAGGATCCGACCATCCCCTCATCCGAACCACCCGGCGATCGTAGCGGCCGCCACCAGGCCGGATCTCGGTTCCAGCTTTCTCCTGATGCCCGACGGATCGACGAAATCTATCGGATCTGGGAGGCCGACGAGGGGCTCAAATGGCATAAAATATGGGTTTTCTCCTGGCTTCAGCGAAGGGTCGAGGGGGCTTCCGCGAGCGCTCGTTGGATGCGGCCGTGGGATTTCGGCAAGCCCATGTGGAGAGAACAAAGAGGGAGAGAGAAGGACAAAAATAAAACGGGAGGGCTTTTCTTATTTTTGCCCCCCTCTCTTTTCTTTTTTTTTTATTATTTTAACCAACTCTTGTCGCTACTTCCCTTCCGGTTTCCTTTTCCTTTACTTTTTTAAAAAAAAAAAAAAAAAAGAGATGGGGTCGTGGGTTTGGTCCGCATGGAAGGCTGAAGGTTTGACCGGGGATGGCGGAAAGAGCAACCAACAGCCCACTTTTTCGCCTACTTTCGCTCTCATCTCCTTGTTCCCCTCCATATGGTAACGCATGGTGGTGATAAGGGGACTCGGTTATAGATAGGACAAGAGGTCCCAGGATCTGTTGCGTTACATGGCCCGGTCAAATTTGAACTTGTATCATCAGGATGTGGCCGCACTAAATCTAAGCACAGCCACATAAAAGTATTAGGACAAGAAGAAGGGAAGAAGTTTGATAAGGATATGATTGGAATTGTTTTTGGCATAACAATTATGACATAAGATTTGCTCCAATAACTCAATTTCAAAGGATTTGATTAATTGCTGTACGTTTGAAAGATATATCCTTGAATTTTTTGTCACGTTATCTTTTATGATCAAGTCAAAATTTATTGGTTATTATATATTCATTAGAATTTATGTTGATGATAGAGAAAAGAAAAAAAATTGTCCCTTCTGTTAGGATAGATCGATTGGATTGATTTATAAAAAGCCATAATAGATCAAAAGGTTAACAAAAAGCCATGTTAGGCCCGCAGGTTAACAAGCTAACGAGACGACGATCGGCTAACTCTCTTTTTAAATTCCGTTAGTCCGGCCCATTTGACGGAGTCATAAAGTTCGATTAACTTAAGTAAGCCAACCGGTTATGAAAGAATCAGAATGATAAAAAAAAGATGTGGTTATTTCAACAGAATAACGAATAGCCGTTATAATGGATCCAAGTCATTATTAACGAAATAATGTTGAAACCAACTCTTTACAACCGACTTCCATTAATACGAATGCCTATAAATACCAGCAAAAGGGAACCTCCAGGGATAAGTAAGAAGAGCTAGATGAAGTATTCTCATTCCTATATATTTCTCTGAGATTCTATATCTATTATTTGAACCCTTGCCGACTTAAGCATCGGAGTGTCCCTTACTGAAAATCCTTCGATGAATGGATCTGTTTTGCAGGATTTCGAAGGAAGCGCATCTAGCAAGTCTTGACAGTGCGAAAGAGTCGCTCGGGTTCGATGACAACAGATTGGTGTGCCATAAAGGGGTTGATTGCCTAAAATCTTGAAAAAGAATCTTGAATGAGAAGATGATGAAAGGAAGAATACGAAACACTTTGACTGGAAGAGGTTGTCCACCATTCAAGAAGAATGATCCATCCTTGGAAGATAATGACGCCGCCCCCACAATGAGTATAGGATGATAATAGATTGACATTCTCTTGGACAAAATAAAAGTTATGACTATTGATGTTCAGAATCTTCAAGAAGTCACGATCAATGGGCCACAGCGACCAATGGCCTCAAGATGTAATCGATGGTCTCCTTTAAAAGAGGCTCGACAACAGGAGCCGAGTCAATACTCTCGGTGTCATCATTCTTTGAATCAACATTCTCCTGTGTGGCAAGGCTCCCAACTTCATGAATATGGAGAGAGCCGGCTCAGAGGGAAATGCTTAAGGTCCTTTTTAGTATCCTCCAATGACTCTACCCTAAGAAGTTCTCACTGAAGCAAGGGATCCCGACGACATGATGACTTAGAAAGGAAATTTCAAAAGTTGGAACTACAAATCGCTAAGCTCGACGATCAACGGAGGAGTGACGAATAACTTATAGTTTATGATTCATGGCCTCCATTTTCCAGGAAAATTATGAAAGAAATGATCCTATCTCATTTCAAAATCCCACAATTGGAACCTTATGATGGAACCACTGATCCTCTCGATCATTGGAGCAACTTCAAAGCCCATATGATGATCCAAGGAGCAACTGATGCCCTCCACTGTCTTGCTTTCCCAGCAACTCTCAAGAAGGCTACATATATATGGCATTCAAGCTTCCGGCCAGGTACCATTCATTCCTTTAATCAATTAGAAAGACTATTTGTGATTCATTTCAGGACCAGCAGAAGAATGCCATATAATTTAGATAGCATCTTCTTCATCCAACAATAGGAAGGCGAAACTCTGAGAGAGTATGTAGCCCGCTTTAATTCTACCATACTTGAAATCCCTAATCTTAATGAACATGTAGCCATGTCTGCTATGAAAAAAGGTCTCCGGTCATCTAGACTCACTTTCTCTCTAGATAAGAAGCTTCCCGCCATCTACTCTAAATTGTTGGTACACGTACAAAAATATGCGCTAGCTGAGAAGCAAGCAACGAGCCAATGCCAGGTGGAAGGAAGGACGGTCTCGAAGAAAAAGAACCAGAAGAACAACGAGCCATAACCTCCGAATCATGATAACACTACGACCCGATGTTGAAGCCATAAGCCAAAAACCTTGGTCGGCAAATTCGATATCTATACTTCTCTATCTTTTCCAAAAGAGAAAATATTAATGGAACTAGAGAAGGAAAGCTTTCTACAGAGATCTTGACTAATGCGAGGGTCTCCGGCATCGTGCAATAAGGTCAAATACTATCGATTCCATTATGACCATGAACATACTACCGAAGAGTGCATCCAGCTAAAAGATGAGATAGAAGGCCTGATTAAACATTGATACTTAGGAAAGTATATCCATGGCCAAGAACGTCAAGTCCAGGTTACTGCCCAAAGATAGACTGCAGATAGTGCGGAGCTTTCTAATCAGCGACCCATAGATGGAATGGTCGTTATGTTGCATCACCGATCAAGCTTCGAGGAAGAAGGTGCTTTGAAGAGACCTCAAAATAATAATATTATTAGCTTTTCTAATGACAACCTATAGGGAGTCCAAGTATTTCATGATGATCCTGTAGTTATTTTTGCTATCATTGCAAACTATGATGTAAGAAAAAATTTAATATATAATGAAAGTTCAACCGAGGTCATGTTCTATGATACTTTTGTCAAGATGAATCTATCAAGAGATAAATTGCAAAAAACCTCAATACCCCTAACCGAGTTTGGAGAGAATCCAATAGGAGTAGAAGGGGAGATAACAGTTCCAATAACCATTAAAATGGAGCCCCGATAAAAAATACTTCTAATCAATTTCATGGTCGTCCGAACATCCTTTGCATATAATGCCATATTAGGATGACTAGCCTTAAATATGTTCTAGGTAATTGTATCGACTTATCACCTGTTGGTACAATTCTCGACCAAGAATGGGATCGGAAAAATGAAAGGAGATCAAAGAGTGGCTTGACAATATTTGATGATTCAAGATAGACAGTCAGTCGGCAAAATGATCCTTAAATAACTAGATCAGAGGGATTAGATAGAGGAATGTGATGAGCCAGTGGAAAGGACTATATCTATACCACCAGAAAAGGAAGATACGACAAAGGTTGTACAGGTCGGGAGTCTACGAATGAAAGTTTAAAAACGAAGCTGACTGACTTCCTATAAAGGAATGCTGACATTTTTTCTTGGTCGGTAAATGATATGCTTGGAATTCTATCGGAGGTCATTACCTACCAGTTGAAAGTTAACCTCGGTATAGGCTATTTCAGTAGAAGAAAAGAAATTTTGCTCTCGAGAGACAGAGAGTTATTGATAAAGAAATAAGTAAGCTCCTTGATGCTAGATTCATGAGAGAAGTTTATTATCTGGATTGGCTTGCCAATATAGTAATGGTAAAAAAGACAAATGGCAAATGGAGATCTGTATTAATTATACCGATCTTAATAAGGCATGTCTGAAAGATAGTTTTTCTTTATCAAATATAGATCAATTGGTTGACGTCATTGTTGGACACATGCTCTTAAGCTTCATGGATGCATTTTCAGGCTATAATCAAATTCGAATGAATCCCGAGGATGAAGAGAAGACAACCTTCATAACCGAGAAAGGGTTGTATTGTTATAAAGTAATACCGTTCGGATTGAAGAATGCGGGAGTGACATACTAGCGGTTAGTCAACAAGATTTTTGAAAAGTTGTTTGGAAAAAATATGGAGGTGTATGTCGATGATATGATAGTAAAAAACCTCCAACTAACTGATCATATTAGAGATCTAGAGGAAGCATTCAGTATATTACGGAGCCATCAGATAAAATTGAATCCAACTAAGTATGTCTTCAGAGTGACTCAGGGAAGTTCCTCGGTTTCCTTGTCACCAATAGGGAAATAGAAGTCAATCCTAAGAATATCCAAGTTATTCTTGACATGAGGCACCCCTCTAATAAGAAGGAGGTATAACAGTTAACTGGCTGCATCGCCTCCTTAGACCAATTCATCTTTCGATCGATAGAAAGATGCTTATTTTTCTTCAAGGCCTTACGCTAAGCAAAGAATTTTGAGTGGTCGAAAAACTGCCAATGAGCTTTCGAGGAATTGAAAAAATATCTAATCAATCCTTCATTGCTCTTAAAGCCCCAAGAAGGAGAAGACTTGTATCTCTATCTCTCTACTTCAAACGAAGCTATCAGCTTGGTACTTGTCAAGAAGGAACCTGAGGCATTTATAACCCAGTCCAGTATACTAGCAAGGTACTATATGACACTGAGATAAGATATCCGAAGGCACAAAAACTAATATATACTTTGGTGATAGCGGCGAATCGTCTGAGACCATATTTCTAGACTCATCCTATCATTATGTTGATGGATCAGCCATTGAGGGCTATCTTGCAATACCCCGACATCTCAGGTACGGTAGCTAAATGGGCTGTCAAGTTGGATGAGTTTGATATTATATATCAATCTCGACTGGCGATGAAGGTCCAAGTACTGGCTGATTTCATTACCGAATACACTTGGAGTGATGAAGAAGAGGAAGGCCACATGAACATCGAAAAAGCCAAAGATAACTCCGATCCCACATGGATACTTCATGTGAAGTGTCTAACCCTTTTGGTTGCGGAGCGGGACTGATTATAGCTAACCCCGATGGAGACATCGTGGAGTACGCTCTTCACTTCTCTTTTCGAGCATCAAATAACCAGGTAAAGTACAAGGCCTTGTTGGCAAGACTTAGAATTGCCAAAGAATTAGATGTTCGGAAGATCAGGATCTTTTCAAACTCCCAATTGGTTATAAATCAAGTTAAAGGAGATTTCAAAGCCCAGGATGTTGTTATGGTGAAGTATTTAGAAAAGGTACGAGATCTTGTTACCAAATTTAAATTCTTTGATATTTCTCATGTTCCATGAACCGAGAATTCTCGGACCGATGTACTATCCCGATTAGCTACTATATCTCCCGACTCCCTAGGTCAGGTTTTTATTGAATACCTAAAAGTTCTTAGTATAATGGAAAAGAGTATGGAAATACACCAAGTGGAGCAAGAGCCAAGCTGGGTGGATCTGATTATTAGGTATCTGAATGAAGGAATATTACTAGAGGATGTTGCTGAGGTCAAACGGATTCCGTGGATGGTTTCACAATACATTATCTTAGAGGGTATTCTTTATAAGAGGTCCTTCACATAACCTCTGTTAAAGTACTTAGGGCCCTCGGATGCTGATTATGCCCTGAGAGAAGTTCACGAAGGTATATACGGTGATTATCTAGGAGGCAGATCTCTGGCTTATAAAATTATACGCCAGGGATACTATTAGCCGACCATCCAGAAAGACATTATCGATTTTGTGAGAAGGTGTGACCAGTATTAGAGGTATTCTAATATCCAAAGACGTCCAGCGAATCAACTGACCCAATTAATCATCCCTTGGCCATTTGCTCAATGGAGAATGGACATCCTTGGTCCTTTTTCTTCAGCCTCTCGTCAAAGAAAATTTGTAATCGTAGCTATTGATTACTTTACTAAATGGGTTGAAGCTGAACCTTTAACCCATATCATTAAAAGAAAATTTGAGAGCTTCGTCAGAAACTCTATAATCTACTGGTTCAAAATTCCTTATGCCATCATCACCGATAATGGGACGTAGTTTGACAATCAGAAGTTCAAAGACTTTTGTGCCCAATACTACATTCTTCATAAGCTGACCTCCGTCGGACATCCTCAGTTGAATGGCAAAGCTGAGGTGACGAATGGAAGATCTACATGACCTTAAAACTAGGCTAAATGAAGCAAAAGGATTCTGAGCTAAATAACTAAATTCAGTTCTCTAGACATAGCGGACAACTTCCCAATCTACTACTGGAGAGTCACCATTCAACCTGACATTCGGAAGCAAAGCAATGATACCAGTGGAAATCACTCTCTGATCCAGGAGGATGGACCACTTCAAGGAGCCAGACAATTCGAAGCAGAGAAGGGCCAACTTGGACCTGCTTGAGGGCACAAGAGTCCAGGCACAACTGAGAATGGCCATGTACCGACAAAAGGTTACTTGGTACTATAACTCACGGGTGAAAGCCAGAACCTTTCGACCTGGAGATTTGGTGCTATGAAGAGCCAAAATATTTTGACCTATAGAGCAGGAAAAGCTTGTCCCAAATTGGGAATGCCCTTATCGGATTACTGAAATGATACAATTCAAAACCTATCAGATCGAAAGCCTAGATGGTTATCGGATGGCTCGACTATGGAATGTAGAAATTTTATGCAAGTATTATCAATAAAGAGCCCTTTTTATCTTTCCCCCTAAAAGAAATACTTTGTCACGAGCAGTCGGATTAAATCACCGACTCACATCCAATAAAGTTCATATCTGATAAAATAAAGGGTTGACTAAGCAATTGACCCAATCGGTGTAATTCATGGGATTGGTCTAATACACTAACTCGAACTCGACAAAATAAGGGTTGGCCTAAGCAACTGACCTGATCAATGTAACTCATAGAGTCGGTCTGACCTACTGATTCGATCGGTATCTCCGACAGATAAGGAGTTGGTCTAGCTCACTGACTCATACTCGACAAAATATAAATTGGCCCGATCAACCTACCAATCGGTATCATATATGTATATTTCCCAAGATGCTGATTTCATCAAGATATCATTGCTAATCTGCCGAAGAGCTGACACTTAGCAAAAAAATAATATCATGGAAAAAATGTTTGAAGTATAGTGCTGAAGAGTTGATACTTAGAAATTTTTCTTTCACACACACATGTAAGATAAAAAAAAGGAATCCAAGAAGTTCGAAGCCATAAAGAATATATTTGGAAAAAAGGCCTTTCATTCATACTCCAAAAAGTTGGTACATTTATAAAAAGATAACAAAAGTTACAACTATTCTTGACCCTCGATAATATTTCTTTCTGAATGATCTTCAGCTTGATTGATTGTTGCGGGGGGGACTGATGGGGGACTAATATGTATGCAATTTTTTTTGTATGTTTTACATGTTGAGTTAGGTGATTAATTCCCGAATTTCAGATCAAAATTATTTATAGAAAATTTTGTATGAATTTTTGAAGATCAGCATGCAGATTAGGATCTAGAAAAGTAGCAAAGAAGGACCGCCGGGGCTGAGAAGCCTCGGTTAGGGCAAGTTCTCCTACAATAAAATTACTGGAGGTAGAGGGGTGTACCTGACAACGTCTGTGAAGATCGCAGTGAAGGGGTCTCTCGTTCCTCGATGGATGCGGCTTGGAAAACCAAGCCAAAGACCCGCAGATACCCAGCTTTCTGCTCGGTGATCCGATTGAGGCTTGGCTGGAGTCGTTGGATTCGTAGGAACTCGGGGACCTGCAAACGACCTGTCAGGGGTTAGAAAACTCACAAAGGAACAAGAAAACAAAGGGAAAACAGCAAGGGAAGGCTTCTTTTGGAGTGGGCGTCCAGGGATCTGAGAGGCTTGTTGGCAGCAGGAAGATGATTGCAGCACTGGGAAGAAAAACTCTCACAAATCCCTTTATGCACACAGCAGGGTATCACACAACTCAATAGAAGAACTCAAGGTTTTAATTCATATCAAAAAGTCCCTTCATAGAAGAGGCTAGGGTCCTTTAAATAGACCCTTAACCTTGGGCTCCAAGTAAGGGCACATTAGTCTTTACATGAGAATCCTTTTCCCTCTCAAACCCTAGCTAGAAAATAAGGAAACATTAGGTAAAAAAAATCTCTAAAAATTCTCTTGACTTGGCCAACACTCCAAGGATGCCTAGGGGGGCGTGTTGGGCTTCTAGGAAGCAAGGGGCCGGCCCAAAGGGACTCGGGTGCATGGGTTTGGGCCTCTGAAAGCTGGGATGGCCTGGTAGCCAGGTAGCAGAAATATTCCCTGGTATCTTGCTTCTTAGGGGCTTGGGCTTGGCACCTGGGCTTGATTTCTTTGGGCTAGGATGCAGATGGACCTCTGGAATCATGGATGCCCTTATCTATGAATATACTTTGGCATCTGGAAGGGAATCTGGGCATCTGGAGGGCATCTGCAAGAAATCAGGATTTTCTGAATTTTCCTCCTGGGGTCTTCAAATCTTCAAGCTGGGTTGGACTTGGGCTATACTTCCATGTCTTCAATCTAGTTGGACTTGGTCTTTACTTGTATGATCTAGTCTTGAGTCTTCAGTATGCTTGGACAGGACTCAAAAAAATAAAATTAGCTCAACATGAGCTGACTAGCATTGGACTGAACTAGCTCAACATAAGCTGACTAGTACAGAACTGAAATAACAACTCAAAAGACTCAAACAACAACTAAAAAAGGACTCAGATGGGCTAAGCCCTTATTACAGATGGACTCATAAATTATTGATCAATTCACAGAGGGTTGAAAAGCCTCTGTCTTATTCTGGTACCTCCGGTGTCCCCACCAGGGACGATGGCTTCTGGTCTTATAGCTGTTTGCTGGTTGTCGTCATCTTCTTCTTTCTCTTTGGCTATGATGTCGCCTGATAGATCTAGGTTAGGATAAAGTTTATATACTTTATCCTGACAATCTTTGAAGCCCATTTGATAACTTACCACCTCGGTCTTAGTCATCTCGTCATCAAAGTCCTTAGATTTTTTGTAATCTTCAATGGCCTAGTGAGCAACTTGAAGGAGCTTCTCTTCTACCAGTGTCGCTCTCTTCTCAACTATCGATTTTTGGGCCAAGGCTTCGTTAGATTTTTGAAGGCTCTCTTTTATTAGAACTTTCACCGAGCGAAGCTTTTTCTTCTTCTTCTTCTTGAGTTTGGCTTCTAGCTTGGCCACCATTGCTTAGGCTACCTTCAACTCTTTCTCTAGTGAAAGGTTAGTGGTGACACAGCTCTCTAGTTTGCTTTCCAGAGCTTGTTTGAGCTCCTCGGCAACTTCTTTCTTGACTTTCGCTAACTCCAACTGATCGTGAAGACTTCGGCTTAGGTCGGTGAACCTAGAAATGCTCTCTTTAATCAGAGAGATATCGTGAATAAATTGCAACACGAAGATAACAAGTCACTAATGTTCAATGCGCTATTGTGAAAGAATAAGAGATGTATTACCTTAAGAAAGCTCGGGTATATAGAAGGAACATCTTCCGATCGTCGAGTCTTGGTCACCTCCTAGTCTTTCGGGAGGATTATGGCCTTCGGTAGCCATCGAGCTAATTCAAGGTTATCTAGCCCTGTTTCATCGGTGTAGACATTGAAGTCTACGAATTGATTTTCTTCGGATGGCTAGCCCCTTCCTGACTCTGCCTCCACCTAGGGAGCATTGTCTGTCTGATCGGGAAGGCTGGGATGTAGAAGTGCTAACGTCCAAAGGTGCGATCGACTGCTTCAATGATTTTACGATTGGAACTACTCTCGGACAGAGTTCCGTGAGTGAGACATTGTCATCGTCAGAAGTTGACCGTACATCAATAGGGGTACCTCCCCTAGTTGAAGCCTCTGGGGGAGCAGCTATCCTTTTAGCTCTATTTGTACCCTCTACTTCGGTAGGAGGAGGTGCAGCCTATCTCTTCCTGATCGCTTGTTTAATATTCCAAGAGTTGAGCTTCATTTTTGTATCTATAAGAAGATCAGGCATCAGTTAATTGAAAGAAAACAAAGAAATAAGAGAAAATACAGTAAGACAATGGTCCAATGACATATACCTAAGAAAGGAGACATGCTAACTCGAGTGTAGTAGAGACTCTACTCACTTAGCAGCTCTTTCATCGAAGGAACTTCGACTCCTAAAAGCTTTTCATAATTCTCCTTATCAGCTATTAAGACCTTCTTCCCATCGTTCGAAGTCGGACGTGACTCTCTCCACTCGGTATTGAAGCTCCATGGGTGGACAAAAGTGAGGAAAAAGAAACAAGACTTCCATCCATGAATGGCTAATAGAAATCCAGAGATAAACCTTCGACCAGGACGGGAGCCAATGACCCACCACCCTCAGCCATGGAAGTCCTTCAAGACAAAGAAAGAGCAAAATAAGGAAGTTCTAGGCTCTATATGAAGATCGTGATAGAGAACCAGGAAAGCACATATGATTCGAATACTATTCAAAGTCAACTGTACAGGAACTACATGGTATAGATTGAAAATCTGAACAAAAAAGGATGAAAATCTGGAAAAAAAAGGGATGAAATGAAAAACAATGATCTGCCTTCAGGTGATATTCGTAAATAGCTATACTTTCGGTAGTAGACTTATCTAATCTCTTGCTGGAATGAGGGACTATTGCAATAAAATCCTGCGAAATTTTGTAATAACTCTACAGGATAGTAACCCTCGACTTATTAAGGCTATTCCTAATGGTCTCAAGCCCAGGTTCTTCCCTGTAGAGATCCCTTCTCTTCGGAGGACTGGGACTACCAGAGGATTCATCCCTTCCCCTACCGATTGAGGACCTACCAATGACGGGAACTCCTAATGACCTAACCACGATAAGTAGGAGAAGAGAATCTGACCTGAGAAGAGAAGGGACTCGAAAGAGAAGAAGGATGGATGGAGATAAAAGGCTTTCTAAGATTGCTGGAACCTGAGAATGGCATAAAGATCTGATCCTAAAGGAGAACACTTTATATAGGTGATCACAGTGGCCTAATTTTTTTCTCGAACAGCATGAGTGCCTCTGATCGTGCCACGTATAAAGATCTCAACCAAAGATACGATACTGATGGGAAAGAAGTCGATACGACGGAAGGAAAATCAATATAGGAAAACCAATATACAAGTTTTAATCCATGGAAATTTGGTTGGTGAAAATAAAAAATGACGATGGTTGTGATCATGTCTTCGAGCAACTTCAACGACTCTAATCAGAATCCTAACCAAGTGCTAATGGAAAGAAAATCGATACGATCCCTCAATTCGAGGGAACAAGTTTGCTACCTATAAAAGTTTGATCGTGGCAAAGGCGTGACGTCCAAAAAGAAGCGTATCACTGCTGGTAACTGATTTCGAGATTTGCTATCATTGAATGATATCTTCTTCCTTTCTAGCGAGGAACATAGATAAAAAAAGAGAGAAAAATGTATATATAAAATAAGAATAAAATGTATACACGTAACTCCCATTTTTCAAGGCGATTAATATTCCTTGAAACTGGGAATGGGGGGCAAGTATTGTGATGGACCGGTCGGATTGATTTATAAAAGGCCATAATATGTCCAAAGGTTAACAAAAGGCCGTGTTAGACCCACTGGTTAACAAGCTAACGAGACAACGATCGATCGACTCCCTTTTTAAATTTCATTACTTCGACCCACTCAATGGAGTCATAAAATCCGACTAACCTAAGTAAGCCAATCGGTTATGAAAGAATCAGAATGATAAGAAAAAGAGGTGATTATTTCAACAGAATAATGATTGGCCATCATAACGGGTGTCTCCCATCAGAAATCCTCTAGTGAGTAAGTCTGTTTTGCAAGACTTCGAAGGAAGTGCATCTGGCAAGTCTTGACGGTGTAAAAGAGTTGCTCGAGTTCGGTGACAACACCTTCCATTCGCAAATAACTATTTAGACTATCTAGAGAGAAAGCTGCCGATATTGTCTACCAGGTCATTTATGGATGATACTTGAATTTATTTAGAGAATGCTTTAAGATAGTGTCTGCTAAGACAATTTATGAGATTTTGATGATGTTATTTGCATGTGCATATATATATATATGATAAAAATCCTGATAATAAATATTATATTATTTTGTTACATGTTATAATAGTTGTATTTTGTGATTTTCAGTAGCTATTTTTGTGCAGCTCCTTTCGATCATGTATATGCGCAATATATGAAACTTCACATAGGGTAAATGGTACTATTGTTGCCAGATCACCCGTGGCTGAAGCTTCGGCAGCGTCGGGCATCCCGCTCGCGCTCCTGATCCTGCTCCCGGGTACCTGCAAAAGATCCCAGACCGGATTTCCGGCAGGGGACACTCCGACGCTCAAGTCAGTAGGCAGTCGAGGCATTAACAGAATGGAGAATTCAAAAATAGCATAGATGGAAAAGGAAATGAGCAGAGTGGAGTGGCCTCAGACCTTCCTTACCCTTGGAGTGTCCCCTCTTATCCTATTTATAGAGGTTGAGATAACCGAATGTGGTTGAGGTAGTTGTAACTGAATAACCGAATAACCGAATGTGGTTATAACTGGATAACCGAATAACCGAATATGGTTGTAACTGAATAACATAATAACCGAAGTAGTTGAAACCGAATAACAGAATAACCTAAGTAGTTGTAACCGAATAACCAAAGTGGTTGGCCTTTAGTGGGCCCTAGTGGGCTTTGGGCCTTTATGGGCCTTAATGGGCCTTGGGCCTTTAATGGGCCTGGATGAGAGGGATATAACACAGCCTCCCACTCCCGAGCTGAAAAATGTTGTTGGTAAACTACTCCAACTTTGACTTCATTTTCAGTGAAGGGAGTAATAAATAATAGCCTTTGTACTTTGTCAGTTGGCTAATTAGATCTGCCTTTGATAGAGAATAAGATAGACAAGTCAGATCATCAATAAGCTGCTGATTGATAGTAATAGAGAATAAGATAAATGAGTCATATCATCAATAAGCTGCTGAGTAATATATATTGATTAGATGTACTTTGGTGTGTCGCTGGATTTGCTGCAAGATAGACCTTGCAGGTCATCCCTGAATAAAGATTGGGCCATTTTGGCACTTCACCAAATAATAGTGTAAACCACATGGATTATTTTTTGAATTTTTGATAGAGAATAAGACAGACTTATCAGGCCCACCTCGGCATTTCATAAGGTAGATCACGTAGATCATCCTTATACCATTTAATTTAAAGATTAAGATAGGCTGATCGGGCCCACCTCGGTATTTCGTAGAGTAGATCACGGAGATCATTCTCATGCCTTTTAGAAATGGTATTAAGATAGGCTGATCATGCCCACCTCGGCACTTCGTGAGGTAGATCCGGAGATCATCCTTATGCCTTTTTGATTAAGATAAATTGTTTTAAGCCCAACTTGGCACTTCGTGAGGTAGATCCGGAGATCATCCTCATGCCTTTTTGATTAAGATGGACTGTTTTAAGCACAACTCGGCACTTCGTGAGGTAGATCCGGAGATCATCCTCATGCCTTTGATAATAAGATAGGCTTCAGTGAGCCTTCCCTTGGACTTCAGTGGACCTTGATAAGATAGGTTTTGATGAACATTTCAATGGGCTTCAGTGGGCCCTAATAAGATAGGCATTGGTGAGCCTTTCCATGGGCTTCGGTGGGCCCTGAGCATAGATCGACCCCGGACCTCTTGGGCGTTGATCGGCCTTTAAGAAGATACTGGCCATTTTAGAAGAGAGTGGCCATTTAAAAGGAGACTGGCCATTTTAAGAAGAAGAGACTAGCCATAGGCTGGCCATTTTAAAAAGATATTAATATTAACCTTAAACAAAATATTGACTTTTTAGAGGTTCCTGCAAAATAAATTTCTGATCGGGATTCCTTCGATAGGAGGCTCCACAATTTAAGTTAGTAGAGTTCGAAAAATGGAGAACTCATTGATAAATGAAAGAGGTCCGAGCAATATGATGGTTTACCTCGGAGGCTCCCCACACCTTTTCTCAAGGCTGTCAAGTTATCAGATTTTTTGATTCCAATAGACTTGGCCCATACTTCATCTTCCTTGGATGCCTCTACGGGCCTTCATGGCCTTGGATTCTTGTGGGCTTTTATGGGAGCGCTTTACCTGGGCTGCTTCTTGACTCGTTCTCCCGAACTCTACTTCCATGGCGTCCGAGGCATGTAGTGCTGTATGAAGGAGACGAGAGCTTCCTCTCTCTCTCTCTCTTTCCAAAGAGGGGTGCTTCAGGATTGCAGAAAATGATGCCAGCTAGGATTCTTCCTTGGCTGGAGGGCGAGAAAAGGGACAAAAAGAGACACCATTGCCTCTCTTTCGTCTCCTACAATGCTGATGCTTCCATCCCTTCCCTCCTTTTCCTTGACGACCACCAGATCGTGGCCAAAGGTGTGGTGGGGGGCCAGCTCCATGCTCCCAGCTTTGAATCGAACGTAGGCCAAGATGGGGCTCTCCCTCACGATCCTCATCTCTTTGTCTCATGCCTTCCGATCTCTCATTCTCTCCTTCTCCTCGTTCGCCCGATCCTCCCAGATCGGAGACCCAATGGCTCCCCATCACCGGATACGAGAGACGAGGGCAGGAAGATAGCCGCCAGCTCTCCCGCGGCACCGGCGAGTGAGAAGCGCATGAAGGACTGACACCGGAAGCTCGAAGAACTTGACGGTGAGCTAGGCATAGTGCTGGCGAGGGAGGCGAGGGTGGAGAACCTGTGTGACTTGGAGAAGTTGTCCATGGTGGCGTACTTGGAGGCGGCGACGGTGGCGTGGACATTGCTGACATGGATTTTTCGGCCGGCGGTGTCGATAGCGTCACCAGCAACGGAGACGGGTCCGATGGAGGCGAGCTGGCAGGAGGTGACCCGATTCTTGATCTTCTTCTGGGGCTGCTTGAGGGCGCGTGCAGCACCGGTGCGGGAGCGAAAGAGGACGAAACTGTAGCTTTTGGCACGGCCCGTCACCTCCCAGCGAGATGGGCGTACCGGTGGATTCTAGCCATAGGGACCTCTCCGGCGACGAGGGGATGGGCACCACCATCTTCTCCAGTCTACGACAAGCAGAACGGGGAAATCAAGTCACCCACGATGCCATTCCTTCTCTTCCAAATCTTTCTTTCTCTGACATACGGCGAACGACTCCTCTGGGAAATTTTTTTTTTTTTTTGGAAGCCCGTTCGATCTCTCTTTCTTCTTTGATCTTTTCTCTGGTGGGATTATTATTTTTCTCTCACTGGTTCTCCGTTCCCTGCCCCCCTCTCTCTCTCCCCTCTCCCCTCTCTTGCTTGGTGGCGAAGGAAAACTCCATCCTGACAAGGCCTTGCGACTCTATATATGTCTCTTTCCAGATAACTCCAAAATCCAGCACAAATCGTGATAACATGGCTCTGACCATGAAGAAGAAAAAAATGCTGGCTATTTTCCGGCCAACCGGGACTTCTCTGGCCGGCAGAGAGGTCTCCGGTGGATTAGACTCAGCCCGCCGAAACACCGTCCGCTCCGAGTCTGCTAGCTCGCCGCCATACATCATCGCGCCGCCAGGCTCTTCTGTCCGACGAATGGGTTGGTTTGAAGCTCTGAGGCAGCAGCCCGGTGACGAGGGAGGAGCACGATGGAGGACCGTCGACTCGGGCACTTCTGGAGCTTGATCTGGTCTCGTTCTTGGAGGATTTGATCTCTGGAGGATTTGATCTCGTGGAGGCGTCGACGAACTCTTGGAATCTTTGATCCCGCCCGAGCACCTCCTTGATTCGCCAAAGCTCTGCTCCAAGGGCCAAAGCTCTGCTCCAAGGCGGTCTTCCTCATCTCCTCCTTCTTCGCTTCCCAATGCTTGGTCCTCTTCTTGAGCCGGCCGAGCTTATTGTTCTTGGAGGAGACCTCCATCTCGAGGAAGGGGACAACGATGACGGTTTCTTTGAGGCTCTTCTGCTCGAAGAGCTGGGTGCAGAGGCGGGACTCCTCCTGGAGCTCTGCCTCGAAGCGGAGAAGCTCGGCGATGTCCGGCAGCCATGGCTGGACCTGCGCGGAGGAGCGGTGGAAGTGGACACCCGAGGAATGGGCGAAGAAGGCGGGGCCACCCTTGTGGCTGAAGGGTGGAGCCTACGAGGAACTCGGAGAGAACGAGAACATTAGGGGCCTCTTCGACTTGGGGGTCACCGGGCTCTTCTGGAACCCCCCATCCCTGCTTCGAATACGGTAAGGAGAAAAGTTCCTTCCACAAGATCCATCGGGCCTCCTTTCTTGAATGGGCTTCCCATCTAATATTTTTTGAAATTCTCCTTTTCAACGGGAACAACGGTTCCCTACCTGGCGTGCCAATCTGTTGCCGCCAGATCACCCGTGGCTGAAGCTTCGGCAGCGTCGGGCATCCCGCTCACGCTCCTGATCCTGCTCCCGGGTACCTACAAAAGACCCCGGACCAGATTTCCGGCGGGGGACACTCCGATGCTCAAGTCAGTGGGCGGTCTAGGTATTAACAGAATGAAAAATTCAAAAATAGCATAGTTGGAAAAGGAAATAAGCAGAGTTGAGTGGCCTCAGACCTTCCTTACCTTTGGAGTACCCCTCTTACCCTATTTAGGTTGAGATAACCGAATGTAATTGAGGTAGTTGTAATTGAATAACCGAATAATCGAATGTGGTTGTAACTGAATAACCGAATAACCGAATGTGGTTGTAACTGAATAACAGAATAACTGAAATGGTTGTAACCGAATAACAGAATAACCGAAGTAGTTGTAACCGAATAATCGAAGTGATTGATCTTTAGTGGGTCCTAGTGGGCTTTGGACCTTTATGGGCCTTAATGAGTCTTGGGCTTTTAATGGGCCTTGGGCTTTTAATGGGCCTGGATGAGAGGGATATAACAGGTACTAAGATTGTTATATTGGTCTTGCAACTTAGATGCATGTCACTAAAAGTATGGGCAGAATGACTTCTTTAAAAAAGGGTTTTTAAACGTTAAAAGGATTTGATAACTTTGGTGCTCCGTTGGATAACAGAAGCACAACTATGATCCACCGTAGGAGAAGAAAAGAAAGACATTTGCTCAGCTTTGCAAGAAGCAAAACACATCCGCATTCACTTGCATTGTTTTTTAATAAAAACACACGCGCACACACGCACGCACACGAACGCGCGCACACCAAAAAAAAAAAAAAAAATCGTATCCAAAACCTAGACGCATCATAAATAGTTCAATTTAGTAACTAATGTTATTTAAAATATTACATGATAAAATCAAATACTGAAACATCACAGGTACCTAACATCCGATGTCTTGTAGCAAAGAAAAAGAATGTATGTACAAAGAAAAAACAGGACTGGTCCAACCGGAAAGCATTGTCCGTTCAAAAAATGTGCATTGAACATGCCTTCTTTGACCCCTGGACACATTTTGTTCGGAATCATAGAAGAAGATCTCATGATTAGCGAAACCTGTTTAGACTTCTGTTTCAAAAAAAAGTCAGGATCAAAAAGATGGACTCGAGAATATTGAGCAAAAGGTGGTAACCAAGTGCTAAAGCCTGAAGGTGACCTGGTGGTGGAATAGAAGAGATGGTGAGAGGAGGAGAGTCGATTTCAATTTCCGAAAGCACATCGTTCACTTTCTTCGTAACCAGTTAACAGGAATTCGAGTCCTGTTTTAAACATATTTCGATTAAAAAATTTAAAAATAAAAAAAAAAAATAAAAATTAATAAAATAATTTGGATGATGATAGTAAAAAAATTAGAGATATATATAATAAATCCCGTACTAACGTCAGTGGTAGCCAGGTTGACGTACTCATCTTTGAATGGAAAACGGTTGCAGAAAATTAATATATGCCAATATGTGTCATATATCGAATATTTTTGATTGGGATTGGGAGACCGTCTGGAAGTAGATATGCCTGGGTTTAACTCCTCTACTTTTTTCTTATTTTATCAAAAAAAAAAAAAAAGAAAAAAAAGACAAAAAAAGCGCACCGTGCACCGATAGCTATTTCCGCTCAATCATAGGATACTTGTGTTCGGCGCACCGTTTGCCGGGTGTAGTTGAGCCGCACTTTCACATATTCTCCGTTTCTCGCTGTGTAATGTAATGTCGGTCGCAATTTGCCGACTTTAGTTTCGTCTTGCGAACGCATCGGTTCTCGTTAAGGAGGGGAGCACCACCGGAGCACGAGAACCGAGACCCGACCGATTGGCCAAACCCTATGTTGCATTCCTACTCTGCACTCGGACTGGCCATGCCGCTCTGCCTCGGCCCAAGGTATCTCGGCGGAGTTCCTGTCCTCCGCTACGCCTCGCGCCATCGCGCCATCGCGCCGCCTTCTCCTGCTCCATGGCCACCGCCACATCGAGAGTCGGCGTCGTTCAGATGACGTCCACCAATGACCTCGACGCCAACTATACCACCTGCTCTCGTCTCGTCAAGGCAGGCCCACCTCCTCTCTCTTGAACTCATTCTTTTCCTCGATTTCTTTGTTCTATTATGATCTCTCGAATTCCAGCGATCTCGAGTTATTTGATGTTAGATGTCAGTGGAGTGACGTTTTCTATAAAATCTTTTAAAGTTTTCTTGGAATAAATTTTGGCAAGAACCAATCACTGATCATGGAACTGTTAGTCATCGCTAGAAATCCGGAACAGTAGTTTAATTTTACGTTACAAACGTGTAATATATGAAGAGTGTTTGAGTTGTAGTTCCGAGAAAGGTGTTTGTTGGTTGATACAGGGAATTCTTCCTGACTGAATTTGGGTGAGCCGTTTGCTGTCCATGGAATAGTCATCCATTTCTTGATCCGAAGAACCCTAGTTTAGTTTCATATCCAAGTGGTAGCGTATGAAGAATGTTTAAATTTTATTTCCAAGAAACTTGTTTGTTTAGTTGATCTTGTATATCTTCTCTTGTTTTTTAATGAGCTTGCACAACAGGATTTTGATAACGATTTGGTTTTTCTCCTATCTTGTTCATAGCTGGAATGATCAACAGAATTCATTTTTTTTAATAGCTCAATGAAGGAATTCAGGTTAGAAGTCTGTAAAAGATAGAGTCGGCTTCTCCTCTTTTGTTGTTGTTTCACATGCTAACGGATGGAGAGGATACTATCTGGAATAAGTTTTTAATGTTTATGAGGAGTAAATTCTTGTACATGGTTTACATGCATTTTAGCACTAGTTGCTTTACCTTTTATAGCATTACATTGTAGGCAATCAGATAAGCTGTAATTGTTGTGGTGTCCTCTTGGATTCTGGATATAATTTAACATAAGCTTGGTAAAAGAAATGAAGTCAATCAATTGACACAGCTGTCTTCGTTTTTTATGTGTTATTAATTAATTTTGTTTGTTTTTCTGATCTCATATGAAGCCTGGCAATCTCTTGTGCAAGTCTACCCATTTTATTTATTCCCTTTTATTTTTTATGTTTGGACATAAAGCTACATTAGAATAATCTGCTTTATTTTCTTTTTTCCTTTATTGACATAAGGCAGCATAAGCATAATCTATTTGAATGAAGTGTTGTTATCTTAGGAATTGATTATTCTGTGATTGAACCTTGCTCTTAGGCATCAATGGGTTGTGGATTGTGCTGATCCGTTTTTGCATTCTGACTGGGTTTGAGCCATAGGAAGCTAATAAACTGCATGTTTGAGTCTTGCTGCCACATAATATCTTTTAAACTTGCTTTCTTCAAAATAATTTATAAAATACAACAAGTTCAATATATTTCATTTCCAGGTTTCTATCAGTTTGTTGCTATGCTTAAATCGCTTCGTGTATCTCGAAGTTAATACTTTCTTCCATTTTATCATGGTTCATTTGGAAAGATTATTTGCATGATCCCTTTTAATGCTAACCCTTGAATTTTTCACAATATGGATATGTAGGAGGCAGCTGCTGCTGGTGCGAAATTACTTTGTTTTCCGGAGAACTTCTCCTTTGTAAGTGCCAAAGATGGAGAATCTCTTAAGATAGCTGAACCTCTGGATGGGCCAATAATGCAAAGATATTGTTCACTTGCAAGGTAAAGAAAATGCCAGTGCTCTGTGGTATTTGTTTTTTTACTCTAATTTACTGCCTTATGAGGGCTTCCCGTTTCTTATAAATATAATGATCAGAGCAGACAGCAACACTACAGTTTCTACCGAACTATCTTTCCTACTACATTTTGTTTCTCCTTCAATGTTGTTTCTGGTGTTTGTCAACTCTCTCTCTCGTCGATAATTATATATCTTAGCGCATATTTTGTTAATCATCTTTTTTTCAACTGGATACAGCTCCTTTCTGGATCATGCTATATTTTCCAGTTTTCTTGAATTTTAGTGCCTGACAATAGCTTGTGCTAGTCCCACTGAATTTTCTTCTGTTATAAATGACAGAGAGTCAAATATGTGGTTGTCACTTGGAGGGTTTCAAGAGAAAGGACCTGATGATGTGCACTTGTGTAATACCCATGTTTTGGTTGATGATTCTGGCAAGATCAGAAACAAATACCAAAAGATACATTTGTAAGACATCCAGATTCTACATTTTACTTTGGGCAGTTTTAATCCATGTTGAAACCAGCATCAAAACTCAACTCTGTTTTCAATTAATAGTACAAAATTGTGAGCATGTTTTCAATATCTGAAAGTTTTTATCTATACACGTTGCAGTGCATTTCATCAAAAAATCTACAGTTTGTTATTATTATTATTTGGATGCGAGATGGTTCACCTAGCAGAATAGAATCTTTTCTGGAAATATCATCACACCTTTTTGAGATTGGCCATCAAAATATGATTCATCAATGCTTGAGAATAATCTTGATTACATTTATGAACTTGGTATTGAGTATCAACCTTTTGGAGAGCAGTTTATTGTGAACTTGGTGGATACATGTAAAAGTGTGCCTGCCATTGGTTATAGGGCCTTGCTTGGTACAAAACTCTTGGAAGTTTGAAAATATGCAGAATAAATTTTGGGCAATGTCTGATTGCCTGAGTAACTTTCTGTTCTTATATAGTCTGTACTACGTAATTTTCTTATTTGGCAAGCACCTTTTTTATGTTAGATATGCTTGGATCAGTGTCGATCAAATGAAATCAACATAGAGTAATCAATAAGCTGTTGCTATAAGAATATACTTTCTTATGGAATATTGGATTTTCTGTAATTTTTATAGCATGTCTAAAATTTTGAAAGATATGCAATCAGCAAAGATGACCTGCTCATCTCTGTATTATGGGGTATTTCACCTTTGATGAAGAGTGATTATTTTATTGCTTCCTTTTAAGAAAGAAAGGATGTCCTAGTAACTTAAAGAAATCAAGTCTTCCATATCTCAATCAGAGTGCTCTCTGAAACAATATTGAGAGTGACAGAACTGGAGGCTTGTTGACAACTACATTTAATCTTTCTCGATCGATAGAGATAAATGGTGTCTATAAATTCATTTAAAGAACTGAATTTCATTGCATCATGCAAGATCCACAATAGGTGCTGCTTTGGCTTGTTAAACTATACTGTTTTGGTAGCAGGCCTTCGGATTTCAGGGAAAAATTGTACTCTCATTGCTCCTCCTGTTTTTAATTTAGTGTATGCCAAGGGTTGAAGGGAATTATTACAATCTGGTGATATGCAACCACTATTTCTTTTGAAGGAGAATAAGCATCTATTGGATGTCACGCACCAGTAGTCCTATATCCTGCAGAAGCTTCAACTGTTGCTCTAGAAGAGAACATTATACATTCATTTCTGATGCAAAAGTATCAAAAATTCTAGATTTTTTAGTATTCCTACATGCATGATGTGCATGTGCTTTATGAGTGATGCTTTCTAATATAAAGTCAGTCTGGCAATTCGATGACCAGCTGCACCTGCACTTTCCATATACATATATAAAACATGAAACTTGAGTTCTGTGGGATCTTCCATACATGGATCTAAGGAATGACTTTTAGAGGCCCAAGTTATTCACAGATTACTAGATTAATCCATGGCATTCTGGAAATCTAGGGTTCTTGATCTGACATTTGAAAAAATATAATTGGTGTGAGGACTTGGAGAATGTGGAATATCTCAAAAGAGTTGTGACTATAGGTGCCAGTAAGTGTATGCTAAGGCAGCTACACAACAAATCTTGTCTATTCATGTAATTACGAAGTTTATAAATGGGAAAGAACTTCCAATTTGCAATAGATTTATGGTCTAATCCTTTCTCTTTTATATCCCTAAAATATTCAATGAGGCTTGTGTGACTGTTAGCACAAAATATACATGCAGGGCACCAATGGAGGTCACTTTGAATAAATCCATTTAATGTTGTTTAGCATGAATATCTTTATGTCCAATTATTACATCTAGTCACCATGGTGAGTTCTTTTGTTTTCATATTTCAGATATTTAGAGTCTAAATAGTGCCTTACTTTCTACTGCCTGAAGGTTTGATGTAGACGTTCCTGGGAATATGGCATACAAGGAAAGCAATTTTACAGCCGCAGGTATGGACACCTCATGTGTCTCTTATTATATTTATACAACTTTAGTGGACTTTGAACTATGAAGTTGTAGTTTAATTGCTTTTCTTAGCCTTGGTTCAGATGACATTGGTTTATGCATGTAATTTTTCAGTCATTTGAATTTTTTTGGTGTGTGTATGTGTGTGGTGGTGGGTGGGTGGGTGGGTGTGTGCACATTCAGATTGTGCTATCTCTTTGCATGACATGTAACTTAATACATTTACTAGAACCAAAAAAATCCCAAGAAACTGCACAGCTCTCTCTTTCTTTTTTTGCATTTATTGTTTAAGTTGTTTGCTCATGGGACTTTCCTTTCCATTATATTTTTTTCCTTCAGGATTCATTTTGTTCCAGAATTTATTGGATGAGGATTCTTACTAAAATAATGTCTGATTTGTAATTACAAAAGATTTATTTTGCATTTTTCTTGTTTGAGCTTCGGTTAGGCATTGACAGTGCTAAATGTGTTCCACTTTGTGTCATAAAATATGCTTGTTCTTTTGAGTAAAGCTATCGTAGGAAAGTCATGAAAGGGGATGCATTCTTGAAAGTCATGGGAGTGTTTGGGTCTTCCATGACTTTGCTATCAATTTTCTTTTGCAATGATTCAGAATTTCAGTGTATTTAAACATCAGTGTATTTAAACATCTGTTGAAATACTGAAATGAATAGGTGATATTAGATGCAATGCAATTCACTTATATTAAGCTAACATTTTTCTATCTGAGTAAACAAGTATTTTTTTAACATTTTTTGTTTTTCCTACACTTGTCTTTATTTTTTGTCTCTCGCTAACCTGTGTGATTTAATCCTGAAACCTCTTGAAAAATTTGGTGCTAGGCCCAGGATGCTTGTTTGCAGAACTCTGTTTTTGACTTAGGGCAAGCACATCATGAGATAAGATTCAGATGAAAAATATATTGCCTAGTATTTGATGCAACTTGCGGTTATCATGTGAGAATTAGACAATGAAAACGCGCAGGATATTGGTTTAAACTCATTAGTTGCATTAGATAGAACAGTTTGAATCAGCAAATCGTTTGAGTTTTTTTTCTGTGAATCTTTTCTTATTGAAGTGCCTCAGCGCAAAATAGGCAACTGTAAGCTTGATCTATCTGAGGGTGGTGTAATTTCAATTCTAGTGACGATGATAGAACATTTTGTGATTATCAGGTGATAGAATTGTTGTGGAGGATAGCCCTGCTGGAAGATTGGGTCTTACAGTCTGTTATGATTTGAGATTTCCAGAGCTTTATCAGCTGTTGCGGTTTCAACACCAAGCACAGGTCTTTATAATGATTCTATACTTGGATATAGATCTTGTTTTCTCTTTGTTCACAGATTTCATTTATTTCCATCTACCTGAAAGTACGTATAATATTTTTCACTCTTATTTTTGGAAATATGTAAGTGCAGGTCTTGCTGGTGCCTTCAGCTTTTACAAAAGTTACAGGGGAAGCACATTGGGAAATTCTTCTCCGTGCTCGTGCAATTGAGACTCAATGCTATGTATATGAATTTCACCCCTCTATTTCCTGATGCAATTTTATTTAATTTGTCTGATGGAGTCGACTTTTAAATGGAGGCCCTTCACACTCGGTCTCACAACAATTTGAAGGTAGAAACATATTCACAATAATTGGCTAGAACAAAGAACGGGGAGATAGTGATCCTTTTTCATTTACTTACTACTATTTCAATAAAAAAATCATACAGATTCTTGGGTTGTATATTTGTTGTTATATTTTTGGCTTACTCAAATCGAACCTGACTTCTTGTCATTATTTGGGCTTTAGTTTAAACAATGAGCAATCATTCCCTTGTCCAATCTGATTTAAGATTGGTGTCTCAGCTGTTTTAGATTTGACTCAAAATCTTCAGTAAGTTAACAACCTAGAATCGACTAAAGACTGCATTAAATTCATTGCATGAATATGTATAAATAGTATTGGACAAAGAATCATGATTGTTTTTAGCTTAGTTGATGCTATAGATAGTTCTGGTTAACATTTTCTGATGCTTTGTGGTGTGCTTGGTCGTGCTTCTGCTTTTTTAAAAAAGGTCATTCTCAAGAATCATATTCTTGTAAGTTCTTGAGTGTATTTTTTGTTGGATTTGGTGTTTGGTAATAACATATGTACAACTACTTTTTGTGGATGAGCTTACATATTTGAAAGACAACGAGCAATCTAACAAAAGATGCTAGAGGCTAATTTTTCTTGCTGCTCCTAAAAGCCCTTCTTTGCCTTCCTCTTGTAGAAGCACTTTACAAATGATATTACCAAACACTTGATTTTCTTAGTAACTACTTTGTTTACTTTAAAAGTTAGAAAAGGACATTTTCTAAGCAACACCAGACTAGCCTTTTTGTCTGTTAAACATTTTGATCTGTAAATTTTCCTGTTCCTTGTAAGAAGTTATTCACCACCCTTTCAATTCTCTTTAATTCTCACTTATTATCTTATGTTACTAATTATAGTGTAGCACATTTTTTTTTCTAGAAACAAATTAACAATTATCCAGCGCGAGGGACCAGCGGATTATGCATCAAAAATGACTTTTCCCACTGCTGGATGGCTCAGGACTTAGACATCGAGATATGCTTACGTGATCATGCTTGCTGAATATGTGACTAAATAGATATTTTTTTATGAAATGTTGAAGTTGTGGTAGTAGTGTATTAGAAGGTGAGAATTCTAGTAGATGGTGGGGCAGAATTAACAAGGCATGAAATTTATACATGTAAGAAAACTTTATTGATGTGTTGAAGCTGTTGCAAATTGTATGAGTGTGTAAATTGATAGGAAGATGATTTTAGTTAGGAGATAGTAAAGATGACTTTTGTAAGGAAACCATTATGAATTGAGTGTCTGAAAAGAAGAAGGTCAGATAAGAAGCATTTTATAGCTTGTAAGATGATTGAATCAGATCATCTGTGAAAATGGATGGTAAATTGTAAAATTTATTGAAATTTCTGCAAAGATAATAAGATGAATCAGTTAAACTGAACAGAGTTTTCACTAATTTCAAACAACTTTAGATAAATTTTTAGTTGAGCTGTAACATTGATATCCATGTTTATATTATTGTAGAAATCATATACTGATATTGATGTGACAATCATAGGTAACTCAAACTTTATGAGCTATATCCAACAACCTCTTTTTCCTTTGCATAGAACTCATATTGCTTACAATGAACATGGTAACCTTGGATGGCACATGCCATGCTGTGCCCTAAACTAAAAAAGACCCTAGAACCCTTTCTTAATTAATAAACTTAGAAAAGATTTAAAAAGTTGCATCCAACCCAATGCCGGGTACCAAGTATGTCCTGGCATAATACAGCACATGCATGAGACCATTGTATGGATCAAGTTTAAGGTTTATTTTTTTTTTATATCTCTGTTAGACTTTTTGTTGTTTCTATAAAAAGCTGCTGTTTAGTTATGGATCTCTATGACTTTCGAGGAAAGCATTCCATCTCTTAGTCACTATAGTCATTTCTGTTTGGGACACCACGCTAGCACAGCATCGCTATTCATGACACTCTATTGCTGGGTTACTACGTACCTTCTTTTGGGACTACTCTACTTACCAGCCCTTTTGTGCTAGCTTCCAAGACATGACAATTGGTAAATTGATATCATAACATTTTTTGACATAGAATGTCAATGTAGCCAAAATTTACCGATTTTCAAAGATTTTGCCTGCTATCAGTGCCATGATTAATCAAAATTCACAATCATGCAAACTTACAGAAATCAACATTTACATCTTCATCATCTTATTATTAAGTACATAGTGGAGGTCAACAATAATCTATGTTGCATGTGTTGCAATAACCCAAGGTTCCAAGCACTAGTATATTCTTATGACATACCTCCATCATTGTAATGGGATAACGAGGTCAATTAATAGTCCACCAGAAGTACAACATGATCTAAGCCACGTCATCAGTTATGTAAAGCATGCCTATGCATGGGAACAGTGTCAACACCACAAAATTCAACTTGAATAGACCATGAGATTATATCCTAGATGGCTATGATTGTATTGTTTACCTGATAGAGCATGGTCTTGATGCAACCCGGGGTTGATATTGTTTTTTTTTATGGCATTCAATTTTGGAGAGCACACAAGGAACAGAGAGGGGCAATGCAACAAAGTTTAGTCAAATAAATAAAAAGGTAACCAGAAAACTGACTTGATTATGAAGTAATGCACTAGCAACAATTTTGGCATTCAAAAAATTCATCCCGAGGAACAAAGAAAAAGAAAAAGACAACAAAATAAAACATCCATGAAATCTAATCTTGGAGGGCTGAATTGATAGTACGGAAGGAGGCATGCTCTTATATGGGCATGAGGTATCAGAGGCTGCTGGATGGAATCAAAGGATTAAAAGTTTGTTAGGGAAAGAAAATTGGTCAAGGTTTGGGCCAACAATAGGACTGCGAAGAAAAGATTTAAAGTAAACAAGGGGATGAATGTGGGAAAGAAAGAGATTCAAAAGTAAACGTGGAAATGAGAAAAATGAGAACAATAGGAAAATCACTTGCAATATGGAGAATGGAAGAGAGCTGTCACACTTTCTACCAATCCTTTCTTATACACCACTCAGATGGTAACATAGGGAGGGGGGATTGAAATAAAATCATAGGCAAGAAAAAGAAAAAAAGAGAAAATGGAAAAATGAGAAGCAGCTAGCTCTGATGGGTGCTTCACAATGTAATTAGTAATCTTTAAGTCGAGTTGGAGTGGTGGGAGCTGGTAAGAAAGACACAATTATGTGGACCCTTGTTGATAAATTGATGTAACAGTCATGCAAGCATCAAGCACATTCTCCTTTCCAAAATGCCAATTAATTCTTGAGATGGAGGCAAATGAAATTTGGCTACTAGATGCTGACAACACATTTTGTTTTTTTATTTTTCTTATCTTTAATTTAGTCTGATGATTTAAATACATCACATGTAAATTACTAGTATCTAAATCATTTTATAGTTTTAAAGTTAGTGTGGATGTTAACATAAGTGTTTCAATGTCTTTCATATCTTTTTTATAGGTTATAGCTGCATCTCAAGCTGGAAGGCACAATGAGAAAAGAGAGAGCTATGGCGATTCTCTAATTATTGATCCATGGGGAACAATAATAGCTCGACTTCCAGGTAAATGCATCTCTCTCATTGTACAGATTTCATAGATCAAAGCTTTTTGGGATGTTAATGAAGAAGATCATTGTGAAAATGGCTATTGCCAAGAACCTTGTAGAATAGAATATTTCTGGTCACTTTGTGCCTGCCTCCTCATAATCGTTTCACTAAAAAATGCTCGAATGAATTATTGCTCAAGAGTGGTATTTTTTTTAAGGTAAAATGTATTATGAAAAGAATCTGGGCTCTTGTTATAGAAATATCAAGACTGTATTATATTAGTTTGCCATTTCTGTAGTACAAGAAACCTTTACTCTGATGTGGAGTCTGTCCCCAACACCACACACATGCACGGAGATAATGACCTGTATGCCAATTCTTTAGCATGTTGTTAAACCTACATGTCAAACATTGTGTAGTTCATGACACTAATTTGATTCCATGTTACAGATCGTTTATCAACTGGAATTGCTGTAGCTGACATTGATCTCTCAAGGATTGATTCTGTGAGAGCTAGAATGCCGATCTCTGAGGTAACCTACTCTTGAGGCTGTAAAATTTGTTTGGATTTTTTTCAAAGAATTCAAATGACACAAATCAAACCATCTTTCTTAGTCCTGAAGATGTGTATATTATTTTCTTTTTTCAGCACCGGAGGTTCAGCAGTTGCTGGAAATCCTCGTGTATTTGAAATTATCGAGACCATTACCTCTTTGGATGCCGGTTCATTTTGAGATTCTGTGGAATATGTGGCAAATATTGTTTGTATGTGTTAATTGGTGAAGTAAAATAAAGATGCTTATTTCGAGGTACAAATGCTACTCACAAGATGAAACAGGTGATCCATCATCACATAGCTTGTTATTACTCTTACAAGAGGTCGTACATTATGGCACATCATGAATATGATAAAATAAAGAAAAAGAGTGATTCTGCTGGTTTGCAATTCTCGTGCTTTGACTAAAACGCTGTAGCAAATTGCTTAGGAAATGACGATTTTCTTACGGCAGCTTGTTTATGTTTGGTGGAGCCAACAACACATGGTTTGTTTCCGCAGTGCTCATACTCCTATTAGTATTAACTAAATTTATGAGGTTTTAGAAAATAGAAAGGCCGAACAAAATGCAAAGATTTCTTTAAAAATGTAATGTGCTGAATTAATCTTGACCATGTACCCACCCAAACCCAACGTGTTTGATTCTAGAGCTTTTGAGATGGTTTGTTGTTTTGAAGTCCACGGATGCTTCTGAGTGTGATTTATTGTCTACATGGACGCAAGTTGGTATTGGGTAATAATTTAGTTGGATATAATGGCTCGAAATTAGAAAAAATCTGTTCGGTTTTTGATAACAAGAAATTAAGACAATAATAAAATTAAAAAATGTTGGTTTTCTAAAATATTTAAAAACTTATTTATTCAAGATTAAGTATAGGAGATAACAATGACAAATGAGAGCCAAAAAACGTCATTGCTAGCAGAGATATGTGGCATCGCTAAGTGTAACATATTAAAATATTTAGCCAGGAAGAATTTGTGAATAAATTATAAAATTGATATATAACTCGATAATAATTGAATATTTCCAGATCAATTCAGTGTTAGCAAATAATTCAGAGAATCATGTGGTCAAGTGAGATAATTTAAAAGCTTTTTCCAATAATTTAGAGAATTCTTTTCCAAAAATTCAGAGAACATTGCAACAACGAAATTAATCAATTGGCAATTCTGATAATTACACTTTGTATAGCTTGGTTACCGGCCGGGGGCTTCGTTCCATTCCTTGCTCTACAACAATGACATTAATCTCGAAATTCTTCATAGACGACCATAATTTTCTTGTTGGTTTATATGTAAATCCTAATCTAATTTGAACTCCCTTTTCTGGAAGTTCCCGTTTAGAACACTTGGCTTCTGACAGGAATCAATGGCATGGAGATATTCATGGCGGAAATCCAAGATGGATGAACAAAGGGGGCATCCAACCTTTGAAGACCGGTTTGAAGGCTCGTTTAACTTGAATTCACTTAATGAACTGGGGCTGGTAAATATTGGGAGGTAGATAGGTATAGGGCAGTAGGTCTCTTCATAGAAACTCGAATTCACATAAGAATTCGAGGATGGAATTGCAAATATACGAACCATCCCGTTATGCTACTTAAGGGCACATTGAGAACTACCAAGAGAGCAGCAAGATTTTTTTTTTTTTTTTTTTTTTTTTAACTAAATGTCTTGACTCATTTTCCTTGGAAGGAAAGAATTGGCAGCAATAAAGGGAAATGACAGGGGTACCATCTAACTTCTGATTGATGGAAGACCAGATCACTTATAAAGCATGACAATTTCACAATTGGCCTTCCTACTGGTTCAGAAACCCTTTGTCCTTGTCTCTCCAAATCCCACAAAGCACAAAAAAAAAAAAAAAAAATATCAGCTGAGCAATTGCAGATTATAATACTTATGATAAAACCTCCCGTCTTTTTTACGCATTGGAAAAACCACCAGCTGCACTTTACAAGAAAGGTAAGTCTTGAACTTGATGCATTATTAATAATATATGATATGATCTAGCCAAAACAAAAACCCTATCAGAAGCTATTTCAGCTGACCTTCCATCTACTTTACCACAATATCAACTGGAAATATAATAGATCTGTGAGATGGAAAAGGCCCTCAAGACAATCGCCCTCAGCGGCCATACAGCTCTTTGGGAGAGCAAACACCAGTTCTTCTCCCCATGGAATATTGCAACTGCGCTTTCACATGTCTTAGGGCAATAAGAACACTTTGCACGTTGTTGTTGACCTCTCGCTGGCAGCCCTTCAAATTGGGATGCAAGATTACTGGAACTAGAGCCAATGCATTGTCTACCTCTTCAGTTTGATTCTCAACATCATCCATCTTGTCATCACTGACAGAAGATTTTCTGGTCCAGGATGTAAAAATGTAAGCTTATTGAATTTATGATAATAAGCATTAGAGAGAGAGAGAGAGAGAGAGAGAGTTTAACATTAACTTGGGAGAAAAAGGCACAATAAATCCTATATTTCTAGTTTGTCGCTTCAACATCTTGGTCATGTTCATAATTCATTCTCAACTCTTGTAAATCTATATAGATAAACTGTTATATTTTTTTATTAAAAAAAAGGCTTCCTGCACTCATTCTGACGTGCTTGGACAAGCTTCATTTATTTCAGTTTGCTATTCTGCAAAGAGTGGATTTACATTGCTTAACAGTTTGACCCATGGCGCTGCTATATATATTCACTGAAAATTGGCTTCGTCAATTAGCTAATATATCAGGATTTTTTAGTTGTCATGGAATATAGATCTAGACATGGACAAGAAAGGTACACCTGACCATGAAATCAGTTTGGGTTGGTTATTTCACAGCAAACACTTTATTCTTAAAAAGCAAGTTCAGTGCCTCTGTCCATACAAGACAAACACAAATATTTATGACGCACACGTGCATGTGTTTTAGATATGTTTACGATTGAATGGACTTGGTTTATGGGAAGACACTGTATATATGAGGGGTAAGTTCTTCACCATGTTATGCGCAAGACATAGATGTCATGTATGGTAAGAAATCCTATGGTAGCAATTTTCAGTTGATTCATAACCATTGCCATTGAAATCTGATTTCTTTTGGGCATTGTTTATTGTGATAGTTAGGGTCTTCAGCTATATCTGCTTTTTCTCAATATATCAGTCATAGATATGTATTAACATGTCATCTGGATCACATTAATGAGAGCAAAGGATGATAAACTGTATGAGGGTTTGACAAGATGCAACCAGGAAAGCCAGTTAACTTGCAGGCAAACATATTTTGAAGACAAAGTAGTCATAAATTTTTCTAGGTTCTTTTCCATATGCAGAATGGTGTCGCTGAGAAGAGGAAAAGAAAGGGACCATGTACAGAACAAGCAAAATGTGCAAGAGGAATAAAAGTAGACTTCTCTGGATGTTGTTCTTGGACTAATGAGTAGCATGAGAAATCCTAATACAGTTGGGACTAAGGCTGTATTTACCGCTTTTATTTTATAAAATGTCATTGCACATTAGTTTCGGTCTTATTTTGTAAACTGCCATTGCTCCATTCCTAAGAAGTGATGAGGTTCTGTCTGATTTGTTCAAATTCTGGAACCAACAGGTTAATATTAGATTTCTTAGTTATGAAATGTGCTTTTCTTAGACACTCCTGATCAAAGAGATACAAGATTTTAATTCAATGCTTGTAAATAGCTATTGTCCATGGATGCTAAATATTTTCAATCAGTTCTTTCTTTCAATATTGTTGGTCATATCTCTTTCGATGATCCAATTCTTGGAAAATGATCAAGAACATGGATGCATATTCTTTTTCTCTTGGTTGGTCCCTTTTCCCTACAGCTAATCATACATTTCTTAGGAAGATTCATGAAGAAGAAGTTATAGTGTCTCTCTCCTCTTATATGCATGAGATTAATGATACTGTGCAGGATTTTGAAGGTTATGAAGGAGAAAACATGGAATTCAACTTTACATAATAAAGCAAAATACTATCAACTAAATGCATATGATACAATGATATGTTAGCATATTTAGATTCATTTACCTATTATTTACATAGCAATGCATGGCATTGAACTTTACATAACATGGAATTCAACTTTACGTAATAAAGCATAATACTATCAACTAAATGCATATGATACATGATATGTTAACATATTTAGAATCATTTACCTATTATTAACATAGCAATGCATGACAAAACTATAAATCATCGCTATAAAGTTGTGAGTGGAAAAGGACACTCATCTATATAGCCAGGAGATTTCTTGACAGCTGCATAGTTAGCAGATAAATGCAGAAGCAAATGGGGTGGGTGACCCCACTGAAGGATGGCCTATTCAAGGTTTATATATAGATGAGTTGGTAATTACAGAAGGATTCCTCATTCATCATTTCTGGGAATTGGACGGAGAGAAATGACTAAATGATGACTAGAACAAACAAACCAAGGATATTTCTGAATATCAGGAGCAAGTTGTCGAAGAAGATTACGGCTTGGCACAACTGAAGGAAGATTCTTAGTACAAATGAGGTTATTGTCAGTTCTCCTGCACTCTGAAAAAGTGCAGAGTTTTTATGTGGAAAGCAGGACAAATTCTTTGTTGGTGAAATAAAGACTGTATTTGATGGTAGCTGCCAATTTAGTCTTGCAGTTTTCTTGATTTTTTTCCCCTCGTTCTAACTGCTTGATATCTGCAGTTAATTGAATTGACTTCCTCTTTACTACCAATGCTCTGTTTTGATTTTTTATCCTTTTAGGAAACAAAGCTTCACTTGTAACGCAGGCAGCCACAAAAGTGCCAAGGTAGTCCCACCTGCATACCTGGCAACCATTGCATTGCATCCACCACATACTTGGGTACCAGAAATGTAACGGTTTGCATGTACAGGCACCTAAACGCCTAATGATTATGTAGTGCTCTGGCTAGCGGTTTAACATAGATACCCATATCCAGTACCTTGATTAGTAAGTAGTAGTATAGCTATTACTTAAATCTAAGTCACGTCATTATATGCTATAATATTATTATATTCTTTTAATAAATCAAAAGAAACTATAAAAACTCTTCTACTCCAATGGATGGGCTCCCTATAACTCTATTGCTTAAATATTCCATAACTATGGTATCCACAAATAGTTAAAGAATTCATAGTTTTTACCTTGATGTTTCTATCACAAGTTCTCTACAAACTACATCAGTGTTAGTGTATTTGAGATATAAGTTACAATATCTAAATAGAAAGGTAATGAAATAGTGAGTCATCTCTACTCTAGATGCTGGCTAACACCTGGGTGTCTCACTGAAGCTTTTACAAGTATCACAGCCTAAGAATGTCCAAGGCAGTTTGCCAAAGTACCGTACCATTACCGGACAAACATTTTAATTTGACCATGCATATATAAGCTTTTACCAAAAAGACAAAACACTCCTAAACAATCGTATGCAACTTTAAAAACATTAATTACTATATCCATGAGTTTGGTTTATTACAATTCTGGCATCACAAATCACCAACCACAGACCACAATCCTGGATGAACATCTAATTGTTCAAGGCATTTCCTTTCTTAGGTTTATAATATATCATTGCAATGTGAAATATATATATTTGCGTGCATGCATATATTAACTTGCCCTTTTCAGATTTTGAAATGATGCACTTATATTAATAAAGCAATTTGACATTTTGCTATTGCAAGAGAGAGGTGACTTGACATAAACAACTTTGTGAAAAGGGAAGAGAGACCATGACCTTATATGATAAAATCAAAGTTATCAAATGCAATCAAGTGAATAAAGGTGGAGGTTAACCCTGTTAACTCAAAATTAAATGTAGGAAAAAATACGGCAAGTTGTAATACGAGACATAAAATTGTAGATTTGGCAATAGTATCACTAAGTTTTCAGAATCACATGGGAGCACTAGGGCATTTTTTTTTTTTTTTTTTCAACTCAAAAATAGAAGTAGACAAAGTGACTTTCAGCCTTTTGTTACCTTTTCTCATGCTTTATATGGTACACTTCAGGAACTCATAGACCTATGCTGGATACTCTTGCTTTTTTCCTCCCTGAATACTCCTCCTTGCAGTTCTATACCTAAAACTCCCCTGTTCCCCATTTCTAATGTAAATCACACACTACAGGGTTCTCAAAGTTCTATAATTTTGGCAAAGGCAATCTGACTCGACTCTTTAGCCGAGCATCATGCCATTATTTTTTAACATGTTCTTTAACCTCCCCAAGTATGTCCAATTTTAGAATCATGTCATCATTGATAAAAAAACACCTGTAAAGAATTAATAAAGATTGGAGTACTTTAGGTTCTATCCAAAATCACAAAGATCATCAGCATCTAGTGTTGCTGGTTATGGTGAAGTAATGTACCAATTAAAAAAAAAAATTATGATAGAAATTGTCGGACGATTCGGTGCAATGCCAACTGCGCATTAACATACCTTTCAGCATCAGCAATGGACACTTGGGGGCTGCCACCTCCGTTGCTCTCATCCCAATGAGACTCGCCTTTGTTAAGAGATGGTGCCGTCCCAGCCGAACTCCAGCTCCCCTCTTGATCATGAGGCCAATCGACCAGTGAGCTACCCGAGACCTCATCACCAAGAGCACTTGGAGCCTCCTCCTGCGAACCACATTGTCCCGAATCCACGGTGGGTGAACCAGGTACCCAGCATTCCAGCTTCTGATGGCCCGAGAAGCAATAATGCGAGGACGAAGAACTCGCTGAGCTTCGGGGGACATCCAAAATCTTCAAAGATTCCAGCTTCTTCAAAGCATGCTCGAGCCTCTTCTCAGCCCTGTTCCTGCACTCGATCTCTTCCGCCAGCTTCCTTTCCAGCCCTTCCAACTATTCAAAAATAAACATTAAAAATAATTAAAAGAAAAGAAAAGAAAGAAAGAAAGAAAAGGAACCTAGACTAAAGAGAAAGAGGAATATGAATAAAATTCCTGCTAAAGAACTATGATGGGTACCCTTTTGGCCATGCTGTCTGCTAGCTCCTTGGCAGCCTTGGAGGCCATTCTCTCTGCCTGCAGCCTTCCCCTCAAGCGCTCCACGGTCCTTAGCCCATCATTCCCTCCTTTTCCCATCATACCTCTTCCTCCTCCTCCTCCACCTCTAATACGAACACGCCACCCTCATTTCAATCTTCATTCGAATCACTACAGTGACCGATAATAAAACACCGAAACTTTGAAGAAGGACCTCAATTCCAGACGCCGTCCTCTACCCTTCTTTTCCTTTTAGCTTGCATCTCGGTTCCAGACATTTGAACTCGCTGCTACCTCTGGGAATCTCGCTATATGCTTCCGTTTCGAACCATGCGAAGAGGGAGGCTACATTCCGATAGCAAACTCGACTCAGGACTAAACTTGGATTCAGAATAACCGGCGGCCCTTCCTCTTCCCTCTCGACCCTTCGTCTAGATCGGACCCGGCTCGTGGGCTCGAAAGGACGGGAAAGGGATATTATTGGCCGCTCCGGGGAAGCGACGGAACTTGATGGGGCCAAGTGGCCGGATCTCGGGATTCGGGCATTTAAACGATATATTCCAAGGGTTTATTGGTGGAGCTCGGTCATGGCCTGAATAAGGTGCAATTTTTTTTTTATTTATTTTTATTATTTTTTTAAGCAGTTAGTTTTTGGTGTACAATCGTTTAATGCAATAATAATACGCATTCGTGTCCTGTGTAATGTCGTAATATGCATTTTAGTAGCTGGCAGTTTTTTTTTTTTTTTTTTTTTTTTTTGAGCAGTTAGTTTTTGGTGTACGATAATTTAATTCAATAATAATTCGCATTTGTGTCCTGTGTAATGTCGTAATATGCATTTTAGTAGCTGGTATTAATGAATGGTTGGGACGAAAATCACGTGCGGGGTCGTTTCCTGGAAGCGTGCAGTTAGTTTAAGCAACGCTTTTTGCGGAGCACGAATAACTTATCCTCTTTTAGCCTTAAATTTAGTAAACTAGGTTTCCGTTGGCATTCTTTTAAACTTCTATTTGAACTTTGAATCGGAGAGATCTACCTGCAATTCACCAGCCATCCTTGTGTTTTATGAAGGTTAATAATAAATGAGCGAGGATATGAACCTGCTAATCACCAACCCACTCACATACTTAAAAGGGTTATATGAACGTTGGACTGTATTGGAATTGCTGTAAATCCTGATGCAATCTAACAATAAAAATATTATATTAGCACGTTAACGTTTTCATCATAACATAATTTTATTTAACAAATATTTTTTTTGCAAATCACGTCCAGTAGTATTTCATCAATATTATATAAAAGATTATTTTTGGTATCACCATTAATAAGTTGATTGGCAAACACACTGAATCAGGTTTGGTCTAGGGGATTAATGGGCAACCATGTTTTAAGCTTTCAATGAAATATTAAAGTCGACGAGCGTTGATTCGTTCCATTCCATCGTATCTATCTTATTCACATGGAGAGGCCGCGGGAATCAAAAAGACCCTTGTCGTTGCTTGCCCCCTCCCATGCCCAGCCCCCAATCCCTCATCACCCTCTATTATCCTTTGTGACATCATTGGTAATTGGTTTTGAATTCGGTAATGATATTCCCGTGTTGAAGTGGGCCGCGCTGCACGAATACAGAACTCACGGGGTGGGAAACGTGAAGTATGTACACGAATTTCTAGATGATGATTAGATTTTTTTATTTTATTTTACCCATGTTACGCTCATTGGTCGTCGGCAAGATTGGCTTAAAGGTAGTTGTCTTTTCTCAAAATATTTAAAAAGAAAAAAGAAAAAAAAAGCTATTGTAATAGTACCCACTTTAATGATGTTATTTTCTTGAAAAATCTTTCGTGCCACATGAATTTTTATTTTTATTATAATATTATTATTGATATAAAAATATATATAATTAATTAAATATATAAGATTTTATTATAAAAAATATATATAATATTAAAATTTATGCTTCCAATCATGTCTAATTTTTTTTTTTAATAAGGAATTCAAAATCTCCCGTACAAGTTCTTGACTCTCGGTCCTGTTTTCTAAAAATCCTTCATTATTCTCTGGATTTTTTCACATGGTCTCTGGCCCTTTGCTCCTTTTTTTATAACCTCCGAGTATTGTACTAAAAGTCCAACAGTTTAATCACATCTAAAATGAACTTCTATATCTCTTTCAACTCGTATTTGTCCTTCAAAAAATTCTTTGCCATCGAATCATCTTGTTCATACCATAAATCGTGTAGACCAATCCAAAATGAAGTCGAGACTTCTCCAGGCTATTGGATCTGACCATAGAGCATGAGGAAGCATCGGATAGTGCAATTGATGCGCCTGGACAGTACTAAATCATGATGGACCACAATATTCCATTGATGGACCATGAAAACAAGGCTATGGACTACCTAATCCACCATACATCGCATGGGGGGAAGGTTGAAACGCATGCTGGGCCAGCACGCACACTTGCACGGTGCACGTGCTAGGCCCTGCTCACCTGCCTGGCCTAAGAGCCGGGTAGGTCTAGCCTACAGCGGGTCTTCCAGGCAGGGCTTGCTTCCTTGGTTGCATCTATGGATTGTTATAGATTTTTTTTTCAAATCTAATTAAGACATTTTCTTTCCAACAACTACCGCCGTTCTCACTCTATGCTTAACCCCCTCAAGTCCCCCTACCATAAAGTATAAAGATGGTATTGGGATATCTCGGTTCAGCTACAAACCGAACTCCGATTCGACCGGTCGAAGTCCTCTTTTTCCGGATCACGAACTTCGGACCAAGCAAGGGACAAGCCAACTGCAGGCAATCCAAGGCTACACACCGGACTACAACATCCGAAGGCCAGTCCTTCGGGTAACGTCTTCGGCCTTGACCGAAGACCGAACTTCTCATCGACTTCCGAAGACAAGTACTTTGGTCCCCGCCGTAGACACGATCTTCGGCCCACGCAAGGGGAAACCCGAAGCTTGGACCGCAATCTGGTTCAGAAAGGCAACTGTAACCAATTGTTACAATCGATACTCATCATGCCATAATCATGGCGTGCAACTCCTGCTGCCACGCCTCCGATATGGCCGGAACCGCTCAATGACAACCCACGATTGCCAATCATGGGAGAGATTGGCTCCCCATGATCACCGAAAAAAGAGTGGACTGCAGGCTGGAGGCCTTCTTTTAAATAAGAATAAGAAGGATGGTTCGAGAGGTACGCTAATACTCACGCTCACATACACTCGCAATCTCTAAGAGCCTTTTCTCTCCTACTCTCGACCCTTCCCCATTTTGTGGCTTGGATCCGCCACTAACTTAGGCATCGGAGTGTCCCCCGTCGGAACAACTCCGGCAAGGAACCTGTTTTGCAGGTGAATCAGGGAGCGGTCCTGCAACGTAGCGGCTCCGACCAGCCGATCCAGGGACTCCACGCCAACAGATTGGCGCGCCAGGAAGGGGGGCTCGTTAACACTCTTTAAGCTCCCTCCCAGACAAGGGGAAGTAAAAAGTTTTCGATGGCGAGAGAAAAAGCTCCAATCGCTTCTATTAGCCGGAGTCGTGCTCCGTCTCAGGGGGGTGCACCCCTGCAGGAGAACAATATTCCACCTCCCACAGTTGTTGTGGGATTACAGCAGTTTGAAGCTCTTGTGAACCAGGTCACCAACCTTATTGTCATGGTTCAGGAATTCCAAGACAGAGCCTTTTCGGTGGGAAACCCACCGGCTGCCTCTAGACATAGCTCTCGATCCCGAAGAAAGATAGCTCCACGGGAGGATTCTACGCATCCCTCCCCCCGTTCTCGATCCTCTCCTGAAGGCCGAACTTCAAGATTGCCTAGGTCTGCCAATTCCCCGCAGAAAGGGAAAAGGCCTAAGCAAACTCTCTCACCCTCCTCCGGAGACTCCACTTCTGTGGAAAGAGCGCCAAAGCAGACTCTCGATTATGACAGGAGGTTCAGAGCCATCGAATAGGAGATAGCAAAGGCACGGGAACAGAGAATGCGGGATCTTAAGGATCCTGACGACTTGATTGTGGGTGACCTACGCCCATCCTACACCGACCGCATCATGGCCGAGGTTATTCCTCGACACTTCAGGGTTCCCCAGATGGAACCTTACGACGGCACCTCCGACCCCCTCGATCATTTGGGCAGCTTCAAGGCCCATATGATGATCCAAGGAGCTTCGGACGCGATGTAATGCTTAGCGTTCCCGGCTACCTTGAAGAAGTCTGCTCGGATGTGGTACTCGAGCCTGCGCCCAGGTACCATCGATTCCTTTTTAAAGTTAGAAATATTGTTTGTCTTGAATTTCAGGACCTGCCGCAAGACTCCTCGAAATACGGACATACTGTTCTTCCTTCACCAGAACGAAGGAGAAAACCTGCAAGATTATATCTACAGCTTTAATGCGGCCATGCTTGAGATCCCAAATCTCAATGAGCACGTGGTCATGTCAGCATTAAAGAAAGGGCTTCGTACATCCATGCTTACTTTCTCCCTGGATAAGAAGTTCCTTAAAAGCTACGCTGAGCTCCTGTCAAGGGCTCAGGAATATGTCGATGCTGAAGAGCAGGCAGCGAATCGATGATTGATTGAAGGGAAACCCCCTTCAAAAAAGAAGAATAACATAGGACAAGGTCCCCAAACTTCTAATAATAACGGCGGCAAATATACAGACCGCCGAAGAAGTCCTCCCAGGCCTAGAGCGTTGGGAGGAAGATTCGACTCTTACACCCCCTCAACCTCCCTCGAGAGAAGATCCTCATGGAGATAGAAAAAGAAAACTATCTCCAACGGCCCCGTCCCATGAAGGCCTCCTCTTCCATTAGGAACAGGAACAAATATTGCCAATTCCACCGGGACCACGGCCACAACACAGAAGAGTGCATCCAACCGAAGGATGCAATTGAGGATCTTATCAAGAGGGGGTACTTGGGGCGGTACATTGGTCGCCAAGGACCCCGGTCGAAAGCAACTGTTCCCCAGCCACCTCCCGAAGAGGCCGAATTGCCAAATCAAAGGCCCACCAACGGAGGTGTAGGGATGATACATCGACCCACCAACTGGAGAAGGGATGAGGACGAAGCCCCAAAGCAACTTAAAGACAACAACTCTATCATCTTCTTCGACGATGACCTTGCAGGAGTTCGGCTCCCACATGATGATCCTTTTGTAATTTCGACCGTAGTGGCCAATTATTATGTACAGCGGATCTTTGTTGATAATGGAAGTTCGACTGATATCTTGATGTACGATGCATTCTCTAAAATATGTTTGCCTAGACATCAACTGCAAAGATCCCCCATACCGCTCTCTGGTTTTGGGGGCAACCAAGTTTTTGCCGAGGGAAAAATAGTGTTGCCTGTAACCCTTGGCACCGAACCTCGATAAAAGACACTGCCGATCAATTTCACGGTAGTCCGGATCCCCTCAGCATACAATATTATTCTGGGATGGCTTGTCTTGAACAAGTTCCAGACTGTGATCTCCTCTCACTACCTCTTGGTACGCTTCCCCACCAAGAACGGTATTGGAGAAGTTAGAGGAAACTAGAGGACGGCATGACATTGTCTGATGATTGAAGACAGGCATTTCAAGGATTCGACGACTCCGGATCAGCTGGATCCGAGGGATGCAACTACAAATCTTGGTGAGCCCATGGAGAGGACCGTTCCAGTACCTTTGACAGAGGAAGATCCCTCCAGAGTTGTGCAGATCGGGAGCACACTAGATGAGGAAACTAGAACGGAGTTGATCCGTTTCCTCAGGGGCAATGCCGATATCTTCGCCTGGTCGGCTTCGGATATGCCGAGAATTCCTGCTGAAGTAATTACTCATCGGCTGGAAGGAACCCCTGGGTACAGCCGGTGCAGCAGAAGAAGAGGAGCTTCGCCCCCGAAAGACAAGCTGTGGATGAAGAGGTTGGCAAGCTCCTCAAAGCAGGGTTCATCCGAGAGGCCCACTATCCCGAGTGGTTGGCCAATGTGGTGATGGTGAAGAAAGCTAGTTGCAAGTGGAGGATCTGCATCGACTATATAGACCTCAACAAGGCTTGCCCAAAAGATAGCTTTCCTCTCCCAAAGATTGATCAGCTGGTCGACGCTATCGCCGGCCACCAGTTGCTGAGTTTCATGGACGCCTTCTCCGGCTACAATCAAATTAGAATGGATCCACAAGATGAGGAGAAGATGGCTTTCATCACTGATAAAGGTCTCTACTGCTACAAGATGATGTTGTTCGGCCTCAAGAACGCCGGTGCGACATTTCAGAGGCTGATCAACAAGATGTTCAAAAAGTAACTGGGAAGAAACATGGAGGCCTATATTGATGACATGATCGTCAAAAGCCTCCTCCGGAGAGATCACATCCGCGACTTGGAGGAATCATTCAACGCTCTCTGGCGCTACCATATGAAGCTAAACTCGGCAAAGTGTGCCTTTGGGGTCACTTCGGGCAAATTCCTGGGCTTCCTTGTTACTAAACGAGGGATTGAGGCGAACCCTGAGAAGATTCAAGCCTTGAAAGATATGAAACATCCCTCCTGAAAAAAGGAAGTCCAGCATTTGACAGGGAGGATTGCCTCCCTAAGCAGATTTATCTCTCGGTCAGCCGAGAAATGCCTTCCGTTCTTCAAGGTACTCCGGCAATCAAAAGGTTTTGAATGGTTCGATGACTGTCGTGCTACCTTTGAGGAACTGAAGAAGTATCTGGAGACCCTGCCATTGCTCTCTAAGCTACAAGAAGGCGAGGTTCTCTACCTGTACCTCTCTGCTTCAGATGAAGCAATAAGTTCGGTTCTTGTCCGGAAAGAGGAAGACGGGTTTCACAAGCCCATCTACTATATCAGCAAGGTCCTGCATGACGCAGAAATGCGATATGCAAGGATGCAGAAGCTGATCTACTCTTTAGTAATTGCGGCGAAGCAACTACAGCCATACTTTCAGGCCCACGATATCGTGGTGATAACTGATCAACCTCTTAAGGCCGTTCTCCGATCTCCGGACACCTCCGGAAGGATAGCCAAGTAGGCTGTGAAGCTAAGTGAATATGATATCAGCTTCCAACCTCGAGCGGCTATTAAGGCCCAGGTGCTCTCTGATTTTTTGGCTGAGTGCACCTGGAAGTCCGAAGACGAAGCATCTTTGGTAGAAGAAAAAACCTCGAAGGAGACGAAGTCTGTTTTGGTGCTTCATGTAGACAGAGCTTCCAATGCTATCGGATGCAGGGCTGGACTCATGTTGGCCGAACCTGACGGCTATACCATTGAGTACGCACTCCGCTTCTCCTTCCATGCCTCTAATAATCAGACCGAATATGAAGCCCTGCTCGCTGGACTTCGGATCGCCAAAGATCTAGGAGTCCAGCAACTTCGAGCTTTCTCAGATTCCCAACTGGTTGTGAATCAAGTCAACGGAGAATATATAGCTAAAGATCCAACTATGATACAATACCTGGAGAAGGTATGGGCCTTATCTTCCCAACTGGAATATTTTGATATCATCCATGTTCCACGATCAGAGAACTCCTGGGCGGATGCACTGTCTCGACTGGCAACCACGGCACCGGAGTCCCTCGGGCACACATTTGTTGAGCAACTTGAAACTCCAAGCATAGCCGAAGAGGCTGCAGAGGTGCGCCAGATCAACACTGAGCCAAGCTGGATGGATCCCATCATCAGGTTCCTGAATAAGGGAGAACTATCGGAAGATAAGGCAGAGGCCAAGAAGATCCGCTGGATGGCATCTCAGTACGTCATCTTAGACCGGACCCTCTACAAGATATCTTTCTCCTAGCCACTGCTAAAATGCTTAGGACCCACCGATGCAAATTATGCTTTGAGAAAGGTCCATGAGGGCATATGCGGTGATCACTTGGGAGGCAGATCTCTGGCGTACAAGATCATTCGACAGGGATATTATTGGCCCTCCATCCAGAAGGACTCAGCTGATTTCGTGCGAAAGTGCGACCAATGCCAAAGGTATGCCAATGTACAGAGACAGCCTGCAAGCCACCTGACTCAACTGGCAGCCCCATGGCCTTTTGTCCAGTGGAAGATGGACATTCTTGGCCTATTCCCACTAGCATACAGGCAAAGGAAGTTTTTCCTAGTGGCCATCGACTATTTCATGAAGTGGGTAGAAGCTGAACCATTGGCCCAGATCATAGGAGGCAAGGTGAAAAATTTTGTAAAAAATTCCATCATATTCAGGTTCGGCATCCCACATGTCATCATCACGGACAACGGGAGATAGTTTGACAATCCAAAGTTCAAGGACTTATATGCTCTGTACCATATCTAGCATCGGCTGACATCCGTTGCTCATCCATAGTCCAACGGAGAAGTCGGAGTCACTAACCGGACCATCCTCCATAGTCTGAAGACAAGGTTGAACGCCGCCAAAGGACTTTGGGCCAAAGAACTGACCTCCATTCTCTAGGCATACCGAACTATCCCAAGAACGGCTACCGATGAATCTTCGTTCAACCTGGCATACGGTACCGAAGCCGTACTTCCTATTGAAGTCTCCCTACAGTCCCTGAGAATTGACAATTATGAAGAGCTTGAGAATTCTGATCGCAGAAGGATCGATCTGGACTTGCTATCAAGCACCAGGTTACAGGCCCAGATAAGGATGGCGGCATACCAGCAGAAGGTCGCCAAGTACTACAACTCAAGGATAAAAGAGCAAACTTTCCGCACGGGAGATATGGTATTGCGAAGAGCAGAAGTATCCAGGCCAACGGAACAGGATAAACTCTCCCCCAATTGGGAAGGCCCATATCAAGTCAAGGAAATCATTCGACCGGGAACATATCGACTCAAGACCCTGGAGGGGAAGACCCTATCCTGGTCATGGAATGTACAGAACCTTCGCAAATACTATCAATGAATGAGTTTCTAAAATCCCTGTGCAAAGCTACTCAACCCTACTCAACTCAGAACGGCTAGTTGCATCGACTGAACGACAACAACTTGAGTGACCTGATCTGAAAAATCGGTCAACTGTGCAAAGGAGAGTTTGATCCACTCACCTTATCGGTATGCCCGACGAGCGTAATAGATGGTCTAACCAGGCCACCAAAAGATCAAAGGCACATGGATGGTTTTCGTAACCTACCCTACGGTGAATCTGAATACGCGCCGAGACAGGCCTGAACAGCCTATCTTAATCATGGCAGAAAGTGCACAGGGACGGTGTAAACACCCTATCCTACGATAAATCCAAACACATACCTAAAAGGATCACTGTAGTCCTTTCTGCCGATAACAGACATTCTCAGAACGGTCCAACTGACATCACTTCTTTCCTATAGACCGAAGATGGTCCGCAGAGTCTACATTACAGACAAAGCATCATATACACATCACAAAGAATACATGGAAAGAGGTAACAAAAATATTTTTCATTCCTTTCAATTTTTTACAAAAAAATAAAGAAAAAAAGGAAGAAGAAAGGAAAAGAAAAAAAAACTCTCAAAAAGAGAGAAAAAAGGATAACATCAGAAGGATGTGGAAAATTTTTAATAACCCCCCGCCAGGTTTTTTCCGTACCGGCAGGGAGAGATCTGGACGGACGACGAAGGGCCCCCGGGGTTCATGTCCGAACCAGAATCCGACCCCTCATCGGAGTCGGAATCAAATTCATGCCCGAAAAAGGGAACAGAGAGCTTAATGTTGTCCAAGCCCTTCAAGTTATAAAACTTAGAGGCCTTCCTCCGACATTCCCGGAATCCCTGGTGGAAGGAATCCAGAGCCACCCTGGTGAGTTCGTCCTTGAAGGCGGTAGAAGCCTTGAAGTTCGAGACGGCCTCCGCCGCCTCCCTCCTTGCTTCCTCCGCCGCCGTGGTCGCCACTGTGACCTGGGCCCAAGCTTCCCTCAAACGGGCCTCCAACAGATGGACCTTCTTCTCAAGGCGGTTCACGAGAGGATCCTCTTCATCGTCCCCCGGCCCGAGAGACTCCGGACTTCGCTTCCCTTTCGAATCGATGGCCCTTCTCTTTGCCGCACGGCGGAGCTTAGAAGTGCTGAACATCATTGTTATTAATGGAGGGAAGGAGTCTACAAAAATGATGGTCCTTGGCAGCAGAGGGCAGGGTCCCATTTATAGAGACCCTGCACCCATGACCGACTGCGGGGAGGCGTGCTCCACGTCCTTCCCGGCCAAACCAGAAAGCGCCACGTGTCCGAGCGATGCTTCGAGAACCAGAAAGTCGCTCGGGAGCCATCCCCAGGACAACAACTGCCATCGCTTCGAATCCAGAGAAATCCTCATCGTGCGACGGCATCATTAATGGCTCCTTTTTGAAAAAAGGAGACCCGGCAGCTCACAAGGCATAAAAAATCACGACCGTACATATATCGACGTGCCACGTAGGTAACAAGGATCACAATTAAATCTCCCCAATCACTGATTGGTGGGGAGATGACTCCCGTCCGCCCCAACGGACAAACTCAACATTCGAAGGAAGGCGACGGTCTTCGGCAACGGAGTTCCGGTCTGTTCCAAAATTTGTCCTCATCGACCGAACGGCCTTCGGCCATGACTGCTCAACCAAAAAAGAAAAAGAACGGTAAAACCAGTTCTTATCGACTGAACGGCCTTCATACAAGGTTCATTGATGGTATAAAGAAGGAAAATACATCTAGAGCGACTCAGGTCACTCAACATCAGCAGGAGAAGACTCCATACCGTAGGACTGGAGCAACTTATCAATTTGCTCAGAGAGAACTTCATCGATCGGTGCCGGGACCGAAGAACCTTCGGCATGAACTCCTCCGGCCTGAGCCTCCTCTTGAGCCGGGATCGGAGTTGGGGTCACCTCCGAATTTTTGACTGGGGTAGCAGCCTCCTCCTCCGGACATGGTGCCTCCTCGGCCTCTACTACAGCTTCGGCCCCCTCCACTTCCTCTTCTTCTTCTCCAGCTATGTCGAAGGGAGGAATGCCGGAGAGGTCGAGATGGGGGAAGGCCTCCTTCACCCTGGAGAGTCCGTCGTTGAAGCCGTGCTGATAGCCATACAAAATTGCTTCATTGATCTCCACCTGGAATTGGGAGACATTTTAAAATCAGCCACAACGTTGTCCACCCGCTTCTTCAAAGACACGGACTCCCTCTTAGCAGCTTTCGAATCCAGGATCGCCTCTTCGGCCCTCCTGGAAGCCTCCTCCACCACCTTGGCCAGGCTATCTATATTCTCCTGATCCTTCCTGGCAGCCCGTTCCAGGGATTCGACTTGTTTCCTGCTCCTCCTCCACCCTGCCTCTTGCCCCGTCATTGTCAGATGAGCACTTTTCAGTTCACCTTTCAGTTCGCGAACTTCATCATTCATCCGGGCAAGACGGTCCTCCATAGACTGCTTCAGCTCCTTAGCTACTTCTTTGGCAGCCCTGGCAGTCTGAAGCTCCTCTTTAAGGTCATGGATGAGGCTGTCTACATTTCCCAGGCCCTCCTCCATGAAGGTGAGGTCGTAGACCAACTGCATCAAAAGAGAGGGGTCATGAATCGAACAACTCTCAAGACAAAGAGAATGGCAAGGATCATACCTGTTGCAGGGCGGAGAAGGCAGAATCGGACACCCTGGAAAGATTCTGATTCCGAAGAACCGCCAAGTCATGAGGCAGTAGCGTACCCTTCAATGCTTGCCTGGCTATGGCCAGGACCAACAGTCCCCCCGTAGGTGAAAGCTTCGAAGAGTTTGTCAAACGGACTCCGGCTAAGGAAGCCCCGCAGACGAACTCTCCTTCGACTTGTCGTGCTTTGCCCCTATCAGCAGCAGGGGCAAAATGGCGGCACATCCACTCCTTGGGGCGGGCTCCCTGTTGTGCGAACTAGGGAGATGGCCGTCGATGGAGTTTCGACTGGATAGGGTCTCGACGGAGCCCCTTCCGTGGCTGCTACGTCTTCTCCTAAGGTCCCCCGGGAAGACAAAGTGCTTTGATCCCCCTCGAGACCGTCCCTCCGAGCCCTCTTCCGAACCGCAGACCTAGAGAGAGGGGCCTGCGCTACCCTCTTCTCCGAAGTCTGATGGAGCCAGCTCAAACCGGGCTTCATCCCGCCACCTACAAGCAAAAGAGTTTGCTTCAATTGACTGTGCTACAATAAGACCAAGAAAGAAGAGCATAAATTCCTATTGCTATACCTAATGAGGGGAATCTGCTAATTCCTGCCCGATGGAGATTTCTCTCCTCCAACAGTTTTCGGATGGGGGCAACTTCGGAGTTGACCAGGAGGTCGTAGTCCGACTGATCGACTGCCAAGACCTTCTTCCTGTCATTGGCGATCAGGCGAGGCTTCTTCCACACCATATCAAAGCCCCATGAATCAAGAGATAAAACAAACACAAAAATGGGTTTCCACACGTGGATGGCGCTGGGCATATCATTGATGACCCTACGGCCCGATCTAGGGCCAATCACCCACCATCTGTTGCTGTGGAAATCCCTTTTGAGAACAAAAAGGGCTGTAAATAAATTGGTTCTAGGCTCTATGTTGGCGATGCTGTACATAACTAGGAACCCGCAGATGTTCCTGATGCTGTTCGGGATCAACTGCGCTGGTACCACTTGGTACAAGCGGAAGATCTTGACGAAGAAGGGGTGCAAGGGAAACCGAAGACCAGCTTTCAGATGATCTTCGTATATGGCTAGGAACCCAGGGGGAGGTTCGTTCACCCGCTCCTCAGGCACGGGTAGGACGAAGGAAAACTCCTCAGGAATGCGATAGCGTTTCCAAAGAAGGGCTGCCTTACCCTGAGAAACCGAGCTGGGAATTGACTCCGGACCTACTATATCTCCGACCCTCGAGGGCCCAACCTTTTTCTCCTGACTCTCTACGATCCCTTCCATGACAAAGGAATGAAGCGAGGGAGCAGAAAGAAGATTCTACCTGTAGAATAGACTGGTAGTCCAGAACAGTTTTAGCGGAGGATGAGACGAGATTGAAGAAGCTTTCTTGGCCGGACCTTCGCCCTTTCCCAAAAGAAAAGTAGGGGTCTCTGGAGCCCCGCTGGGGTTGAATTGACTCAAGGTTACCCTGGGAGGTAACCCACCTGCAACTAACCACCAGGATGAGGTACACCCTTCATCCAACGGATGGGGGAGAGCCACCACAACCATTCAAATCTCAACTAAAAGATTGCCTCAACTATCGTGCAACGGGAAAAGGAAAGGTGGCTCCAGGGCCACCCACTTTTTCCTTCTTCCCCAACCCGGGAGTGACAGCTGTCTACCATCTGATTCCCAGATTGTGATGGACAGTCCAAACAGAGATCCCGTAATCATCCACTACACTGTCTCACAGGAGGAAAACGACAAAGCCTTAATACTCTCACTTCTCAAATCTCCGCTTCGAAAAATGAGAGTAGGGGGGCAACTATTGGGATATCCCGGTTCAGCTACAAATCGAACTCCGGTTCGACTGGTCGAAGTCCTCTCTCTCCGGACCATAAACTTTGGACCAAGCAAGGGACAAGCCAACTGCAGGCAACTCAAGGCTACACACCGGCCTACAACATCTGAAGGCCAGTCCTTCGGGTAACGTCTTCGGCCTTGACCGAAGATCGAACTTCTCATCGACCGCCGAAGACACGTACTTCGATCCCCGCCGTAGACACGATCTTCGGCCCATGCAAGGGGAAACCCGAAGCTTGGACCACAATCTGGTCCAGAAAGGCAACTGTAACCAACGGTTATAATCGACACTCATCATGCCATAATCATGGCGTGCAACTCCTGCTGCCACGCCTCCGATCTGGCCGGAACCGCTCAATGACAACCCACGATCGCCAATCATGGGAGATATTGGCTTTCCATGATCACCGGAAAAAGAGCAGGCCGCAGGCCGGGGGCCTTCTTTTAAATAAGGGTAAGAAGGATGGTTCGAGAGGTACGCTAACACTCACGCTCACATACACTCACAATCTCTAAGAGCATTTTCTCTTATACTCTCGACCCTTCCCCATTCTGTGGCTGGGATCTGCCACTGACTTAGGCATCGGAGTGTCCCCCGCCGGAAGAACTTCGGCGAGGGACCTGTTTTGCAGGTGAACCGGGGAGCAATCCTGCGATGCAGTGGCTCCGACCGGCCGATCCAGGGACTCCACGCCAGCAGATGGTAATTTTTACCGATCCGATATGGTATCCGACCCGACCCGACCCGAATGGAATGGATAAAACCCGACCCGTCTAATTTATAAACGGATATGGGTTATATAAAAAGAAACCCGACTCGGGTTCGAGTCGGGTACGGATAGTAGTACATCCCGACCCGTTTTATATATATATAATTATGTTTATAAAATATTTAAGTAAATTATATATGGGACAGATATACCCGACTCGATCCGACCCGTTTAGCTTTTAAATAAACTAAGTTTTATGAGACCGGGTATACCCGACCCGACCCGATCCGATCCATACATGATTTTTTTATACCCAACCCGACCCGACCCGAGACAGGTATGGGACGAATAATTTTTTAGTGGGACGGGTATGGATTTTGGATAACCCAACCCAAACCCGACCCGTTGCCATCCCTAATAAAATAGATGTTCAAAAATGATGAACAAAAATTATATACGCACGGCATTACCATATTTCCATGATACCAATTTTCAAGAAAAAAATATAAAAATCAAAATTTTCACCTACAATCATTAGTTTTATAATTAAAAATAAAAAAATTAATATTCACTTTTTAATTTTCACAATATATTTTTATTAATATATACTATTTAGCTAAATGATATATATTAAATAAATTAATCATCGATCAAGTCAATGCACACTTTCAGATAAATTAATATACAATTTTCAAAATATGGAGTTAACAAATATATAATACAAGACCTGATGATATACCTAGCAAATTAGTTATCTAACAATCCAATACATATCTTTAAGCAAATTGATGTATAATTTTTAGACCATTATATTCTCCAATACACGCTGTATGGTATGATAATGCATACTCATCAACTTCCTAATACATTTTATAAGCTTTTTTATATATAATTGGCAGTGGTTTAATACATATCTTAAAATAAATTAATACATAGTTTTTAGAACTAGAGTTCACAAAAATATAGTATGGATCAAGTGATATATACTTAGCAAATTAATTATTTAATCCAATATACATCTTCAAATAAATTGATACACGATTTCTAGAACTTTATGTTTATCAGTACACATTACATGGTATAATGATATATACTCATTAACTTTTTGATATATACTGCAAGTTTTTTATACATACTTAGCAATAATGTAATATATATCTCCAAGTAAATCAATACAAGATTTTTAGGATATATTTTTTACTTGAAGATATATATTGAATTATGATTGAGTGTGCATCATTGGATCATGTAGTATGTGTTGGTAATCATAATATTTTAAAAATTATATAGTAATTTATTTGAAGGTATGTACTTGGTTGCTAAATAACTAATTTGCTAGAAATGCATTACCTGATTGTATATTATGTATCGATGAACTCTGCATTTTTGAAACTATGCATCATTTTATTTATAGATATGTATTAATCTATTTGATGATTAATTTATTTCATATATATCATATGATCATGCAATATATATTGATAAAAAAAAAATATATTAAAAATAAAAAAAGTCAATTATATATTTTAAATTATAAAATTAATAATTTTATAAGTAAAAAAATAATTTTTAAATTTATTTTATAAAATTAATATATGGAAAAATATAAAAAACCATAAAATCCGTTTCATATAATATTCTATGGTATCCATCCGATGCAATTTTTGCTCAAGGTGGTGGCCTCACCAACTTCAGCAAGGTTGTCCTATCCTTTGGAGTCTTAGCAATATTAAAAGGTTTTTAATTCTTGTTACTCTTCTTATAAATTAATTGTATCAACTTCCAGTCTTGTATTCAATTAGTTTTTGCATGATCATCCGGGGTTTTTTTTTTTATGAGCAGGCTTCCAAAAGGGATATAATTCTGACAAAATTTTAGACGTGCTTTTTTTTTTAAAAAAAAAGCCCTCCAGGCTAAGCACAATCATGATGAATGGATGTAAATACTAATGAAGATTTTTAGCAACTATTTTTTATTTTATTTATTTATTTATTCATTTTGGGAAATCACCTTTCGATATCCAGGTAACGAGGCAAATAATACTCACTCGTTATACCCTCGATAAGAGCTTTTAAGTCTGATGGTGGTCGTCACAGAACTATAACATCGGTCGAGCCAAGCGTTCATGTGACCTGAAACTGCGAGACAACGAGGACAGATTGGTGGACAAAGGTGGTTGGAATGACTGCCATTTAAGGCGTGGGTTTTTCCCCTTGTTCACGGGCTAAGGGACGGTGCAGGAGGAGCATGTGAACCTAGCTAAATATATACTGCACATTCATCAAAACTGTGGCGGGGAACGGTGGGGTACCCAAGCCATACAAAACGAGTCAACCCGTGACCGTGAGTGCTGCTTAGTTCTTCCAAATCCTACAACGTCTCCTTGTGCTTCCCACCTGGCTGTCCAGTGCACTTTTGTAAAGGCTTTTGGCTTTATTTCGGATCACATGCACGAGGAGTGCTTTCCCTCCTTATTCTCCTTCGTGATGCCATTGTAATCATGATTAGTGTCAGGACAGGCCAAGCGAATCCACTCATAGAAGACCGGATAGATCAAAAAAATAAAATAAAATAAAATAAAATAAAAAATAAAAAAAATAAATACAAGATTATATCGTGTCCGAAAGCCGACGAAACGGTAAATGGCCGACCACTTAGCATATTACTCACGGATTCATTAATCCCACCGGTATATACAAACCAACCGGTTCATAAAGATTGACTAGCACAAAAAGATCGACTAGTTTAGCATACTACTCACAGATTCATTAATCCGACCAGTATATAAAAATCAACCGGTTCATAAAGATTGACCAGCATAAAAAGGCCGACCAGTTTCAAAAAAAATGAAGATGATAAAAAAAGAAATAGTTGTTCTACCAGAATAACTGCCAATCAAGCTCGGATTAGTTCTCAATGAAATAATGTCGAAACTAACCGCAAGAAGTCCTTTCGACCGAATTCTGTCAGGACCGATACCTACAAATATCGATAAGAGAGAACTTCCGGGTACTAAGAATGGCTAATTAAATATTTTTTCATTTCTGTCCATTTTTTCTGAGATTCTGTGTCTATTTATTCGAACCCTTGCCGACTTAAACATCGGAGTGTCCCTCACCGGAAACTTTTTAGTGAGTGAGCTTGTTTTACAGGATTCCGTCCGGATGAATCTTGACGGTACAGAAAGGTCTCTTTGATCCGGCAACGATAATTAATAGAAAATATTTTGTTTGTGCCGGAACTCATGAATGACCAAGCAAGCTCGGGCACATAAGACTTTATATTAAACGGAGATCTCTATCTTTAGTCCCACCAGAAAATCAATCCCAGATTGCAAGAATCATGCCTGCCATACTTCAGTTCTGTAGGAAGTATGTAGCATTTAGATTATGCTCGGTACTTTGCCTATTTGGAGGAAGAAACAAAAACATACAAGGAAATAACAACCAAACTCGACAATACTAGCAGATAAAGATATCAACATGGAACGATGCACTTCAATTATAATGGTATGGTATAAACCTTTTCTATGAAAAATGTTGCGTCGATCGGTGCCCACTGACCTGTTTGATTCATGTAAGAAACATCCCATCATCAAAATCTTTTGTTTTACAGCACAACCACACGAAATGTTGCTATATATTCTAATGAAATTTGCCCGATGGAATTTGACAAAACGGCTGCCCATGTCGCTCATTCTGATGAAGAAATTGCTAATGAAACCAATGGCATGCAGTATGTAATGAATGATATGTTTCAATTTCTAATCCGCATATCGTAGAAATGATCGTATCGCATCCCCGAACCACTTACCTTGCTTGGATCGATCAAAAACGGTGCTCGTTTTGTCTATGTTTAATGGAGGGAAGCTCAAAATTCTCCTTTGCTTGTTTAGTCCCATATATTGGATAGGAGGAAAATAGAAAGATCATTTATATTAAAATCTATAGCTCATTTTGTCTATGTTTAATGGAGGGAAACTTAAAATTCCTCCTTTGCTTGTTTAGTCCCATATATTGGATAGGAGAAAAATAGAAAGATCATTTATATTAAAATCTATTCCTATGATGAGCCTTCACTTATTGTTCTTCGCATGCGTGCAAATGGCTTTTTTTTATCTGTTATAATTTTTTTTCTCCCAATTAATGCCTGGTTATCGTGTCCATCATGATTTTTTCCCACTATATTATTAATTATATTTATCCATTGGATTTTTAATTGCATGATTTAATATTTTACCCATTAGCTAGCCGATTAACTCTTAATATCATAGTTAATATTCTAGCCATTGGACTAGCCTAAACGGCTAGTCTTTGGGTCTATAAAAGGATCTTAGTAGAAGTTGAGAAGGGACAATGAAAAAAAAAAATCAATTCTCTTTTACTAGCTTATTTTTCTAAGCTCTTCTTTTCGAATATCACATTTTCTTTGCTAAATTTTTTTTAATCCTTTCATCTCTTTTTTTTATTGTATCCGTTATGATTTTTTTTTTCTATTGTATTATTAATTACATTTATCCATTAAATTCTTAATTGCATGATTTAATTTTTTGCCCATTAGTTAACCAATTAACTTTTAATACCATAGTTAATATTCTAGCCATTGGCTAGTCCAAACGGCTGGTCTTTAGGTCTATAAAAAGATCTTAGTAGAGATTGAGAAGGCATGATGAAAAAAAATTAATTCTCTTTTACTGGTCTACTTTTTTAAACTCCTCTTTTCAAATCTCTCATTTTCTTTGATAAATCTTTTTAATCCTTTTATCTTATTTTTTTAATCTTTTAATCTCTTTTTTTTTTACCGTGTCCATTATGATTTTTTTCTGTTGTATTTTAATTACATTTATTCATTGAATTTTTTGTTGCATGTTTAATTTTTTGTCCATTAGCCAGCCAATTAACTCTTAATACCATAGTTAATATTCTAGCCATTGGGCTAGTCCAAACGACTAGTCTTTAGGTCTATAAAAGGATCTTAGTAGAAGTTGAGAAGGGACAATGAAAAAAAAAAATCAATTCTCTTTTACTAGCTTATTTTTCTAAGCTCTTCTTTTCGAATATCTCATTTTCTTTGCTAATTTTTTTTAACCCTTTCATCTCTTTTTTTTATTGTATCCGTTATGATTTTTTTTTTCTATTGTATTATTAATTACATTTATCCATTAAATTTTTAATTGCATGATTTAATTTTTTGCCCATTAGTTAACCAATTAACTTTTAATACCATAGTTAATATTCTAGCCATTGGCTAGTCCAAACGGCTGGTCTTTAGGTCTATAAAAAGATCTTAGTAGAGATTGAGAAGGCATGATGAAAAAAAATTAATTCTCTTTTACTGGTCTACTTTTCTAAACTCCTCTTTTCAAATCTCTCATTTTCTTTGATAAATCTTTTTAATCCTTTTATCTTATTTTTTTAATCTTTTAATCTCTTTTTTTTTTTACCGTGTCCATTATGATTTTTTTCTGTTGTATTTTAATTACATTTATTCATTGAATTTTTTGTTGCATGTTTAATTTTTTGTCCATTAGCCAGCCAATTAACTCTTAATACCATAGTTAATATTCTAGCCATTGGGCTAGTCCAAACGACTAGTCTTTAGGTCTATAAAAGGATCTTAGTAGAAGTTGAGAAGGGACAATGAAAAAAAAATTAATTCTCTTCTACTGGTCTATTTTTCTAAGCTCTTCTTTTCAAATCTCTCATTTTCTTTGCTAAATTTTTTTAATCTTTTTATCTCATTTTTTTATTATGTTCGTTATGATTTTTTTTCTGTTGTATTATTAATTACATTTATCCATTAAATTTTTAATTGCATGATTTAATTTTTTATCCATTAGTTAACCAATTAACTCTTAATACCATAGTTAATATTCTAGCCATTAGGCTAGCCCAAACGGCTAGTCTTTAGGTCTATAAAAAGATATTAGTAGAGGTTGAGAAGGGACAATGAAATTTTTTTTATTTTTTTCTTTTACTAGCTAGTCTATTTTTCTAAGCTCTTCTTTTCAAAATCTCTCATTTTCTTTGCTAAGATTTTTTTAATTCTTTTATCTTATTTTTATTTCTACTATTGGATTGAAACTTTATCATTTTTTTTTTTTTGTAAGGACGAGGAGAGGGGGGAATAAATTCTCGGCGTAGCTATCCCTACACAAGCCCCAACCTCGCCATACCAAGTTCGATATGGACAGCATTTTTCCCTTGCCCTCTCCATCACTAGTGAGTACGTCAGCTTGACACCGCTAAGACGCCGGAGTAGTGCCCACAGAAGACCCACCAATAGAGCCCAACGCTTTTTTCAATTTGGCAGATATGACCTCGTGACCCTGCAAATCTCCAAGAGAGGATGAAACACCCATCACGGTCACAGGGACATCCACCTTCCGACTGAGAACACCTATGGACTGAGGAACTCGATCCGACTTCACCTTACCACTCGTAGGTCCTCCAAAACCTATCAGCTCCACCCCATGGACTTTGGAAGTAGTAGAATCCAATTTCAGTTGATTAACACCCTTCCCTGCAATTACCTCAGAAAGCAAATCCACAGCAACAGCATGCACACCAGTAGATGACTTAGCAGTCCCGGTAACAGGAGCAGCACCCTCAGTTGGCACCTTCTCCTTCACCAATTCAGGATTGACATCACCTGGCCGATTGGCAGCAATGTCCTTTCCTTTTTCCCCCTTAGGAGATTCCATACAAGGTTTAGGGGAACATACCTTTACTGGAGTGGAGTCCCCTGCTTCAGATGCCATAGAGGGGGAGCGATCCGAGAGCCTGGGATTGGGTACAGGTGAGTCCTGTGGGCTACGGACATGTTTGAGAGAAAGGGTGCCATAGTCTACCATCTGCCTATCACATGGGCCGGCCTGAACCGCAGGGCCCAAATCCATACGATCCCCCAATAAGCCCAACGGGCCAAAGCCCGTAAGAGAAGCCTCTCCCTCCCCAGGACAGTAGCCTGAACTCACTCCCAGAGATCGACGGTAGGCCAGCTTGGTTGGCTTTTGCCAGCCGTCGAAGTCCAGCAGTGAGCTCGGAGAGGAAGGGATCACAGTAGGTGACGAAAGAGGCAGGGAAGAAGAAGTGCAGTCGGAGGTGGGTACCTTATCCTTGCCGAGGTCCCTCCTTACCAATGGTGGAGCCTTAACCGACCGACGTTGACGAACCCGGTTGGTGACCAACCAGGGACCAAACACCGGCCGTTGCACAGCATCCAGTTCTAGCCCCTCCAATGGCGACACCGCAGCCGGACCATCGCCAGTCTTCCCGAGATCAGCCTTCAGTTGCTGATAAGAAGCAGCAACTGCAGCAACAGCAGTCGACATCATCTGTTGTTCGAAGTTACATCCCTCCACCTCATGACCCATTCGCCCATAGTTGAAGCAAATCATGGCAAGTTTTCAAAGACAAATTGTAGCCAAAAGTCCCCCGCCAAACAATGAATCAGAACGCCCGGCTTGAGGGGTTTACTGGCAACCAGTTCCACCCTGACACGGGCATAACCCATTTTCTTAAGATTACCTGTGAAACCGTCAATGGAAAGAGGCTTGCCCGCCGTCACTGCCACCGCTAAGATCACCTCCGCCTCCCAGTATTTCAGTGGTAGGCCTGGAAGACGGAGCCATACCACTGTTTTCTAGACAACATTCCTTCCCGGCACAAAGTTGGGAACCCATTCCTCCGTGGCCAGAAGTTATCCGCCAACAAACCATGGCCCGCCTGACTTCACCCTCCTGCACTCCATCTCCGTCTTAAGCCGAACAACCAGGTGATCTTTGGCCAAAGGAAAGATCTCAGGGTCAAAATCAAGGCAAAGCTTGGACCGTACCTCCTTGGATATCCCATCGATCGAGACACACCGGCCTAAGCTCCTGACAATCACTGCCAATCCCTCCCATTGATGACGGGAGACTTCCAGGACAGTCGCCGGCAGCTCCAGCACCGTGGAGAAGAGCGCTTGGAGTTGTTCGATCTCTTTCGGTGAGATTTGGTGCAACGTCCACGTGGAGCTCTGAGGAACTCCCTACACAACCTTAGACCACGATCGTTCATCCACCCCCTCCCTCCGATCCCCCGAACCGTCCGCCGATTGCTTCTCACCGCTGCTTGCCATCATCTCCAATGATCAATGCACTGTACACAGAAACCCCTAGAAGATCGGCCAGGCATGAAAACCAAGTCAGAGCAAAACACATGGCGACCGCACCAGCGAACTCTCAATAGTTTATTCTTTACTATGCACTTTCGCAAGCATGTTTATGTTTTTGTAATCCTATATTTTTTTTATTTTATCATAATTTGTATAATTTATGATTTTTTGATTAATGGCCATGATCTTCTAACTGTGGTGATTCTGTTGCCTACTGTAGCCTTTCTTTGATTAATAATATTTTCATATGCAATGAAAATAAAATATCTATTTTTTTTGATAAAACGGTGTATTCGATTAGAGGAGCGAGAGTGAATACAACCTAGAAAGTCAGAAAGAACAAGATTCCTAAGCTGTACAGGAGCGAAGTGCCAGTCTGGCCACAAAACAGAACCCGTATGATAGGCTACAAAGGAGGCAACCCAGTCGGTCGCCGAGTTACCTCCCTAAAGATGTGGTGAACAGTAGTGAAAGTACATCCCTGGAGAAGAAACCCAATATCCCGGATGATAGGATGCGTGGACATAGAACTCTGCGCTCTCTTGATCCAGGAAATGACAGTCGCTGAGTCTCCCTAAATAATCAAAGAGTCCAGATAGAGGATCTGTCAGGCATAATGAATCCCTACCCAGGCCACCAACAACTCCACTCCAGGGACTGAGGAATCAAAAATCGGCAGCCCCCCAACAGAAATAAAACCAAGCCTATGATCGCAGATAACAAAGGCAGCACCCCCTGTCTATCCCGAAGGCTCCCGTCAAAGCTAACAGTGAAGGTGCGTGGAGGAGGGGGTTCCCAGGAAACAAATACTCTCCGAGATGCTTGCAGAGCCGAAGAGAAACCCCAGATCTTCGAAGACCTCACGGTAGAACCCTGAAACTCCATAGTAAAAGCCCTAGCTTTCTCAACAATCATCCCAGGGGAGTACCTGACAAAGTTAAATAGAAACTCATTTCTAGAGATCCAGATATGATAAGCAAGATACGCCATAAAAGAAGCGGAGAAGTAGGTCCGGTCGGAGCTCAAAGATGTGAGAAAAGAATCCACCAAATCATTGTCCTATTGGAAAACAGACCCAAATCCCGTCAGTCTCCAAACCGACTCCTCCCGGGTGCACAGAAACAGAACATGGGCCTGCGACTCCCGCTCGGACCCACAAGCCGGACAAATAGCAAGCATGGAGAGGCCTCTTCGAACAAGAAGATCCCGGGTGGAGAGGCGGTCCCAAGCGAGTTTCCAAGAGAATAAGGAAACTCTAGGATGAACTGGTGGTGCGGTCGGGCCGACAAATTCTAGACCTAAAATAAATTGATTCGGGACCTTTGATCGTTAAGGAACGATCACTAGGTTAGGGCTGTCCAATTTAAATAAATTAAATCTAATTAAATAAAAATAAACCAGCAATTGATTAGATCAGGTTATCAAAGTGTATCTCATTCGAAAATATGGAATATCATGAATCCTGAAAGAGTGAGATCGTCTAGAGGTCGTCCAAAATCCAGACCAGTAGTTCGCGAGCGAGATAGATCTGAAGCCGTCAGACCTGAATCACCAAAAAAGAAATGATTCTATTAATCCCAAATCAATTAAGATGATAAGATAAATAAACCAAGTTAATCCAATACATGATCTGCTCTAAAAATTCATTTTTATAGATTTTTAGACTGCTTTGAGAACCATGCAGTCTTAGATCCATGTGCTCCGAGATCCGTGCAATGCTTGAAGTTGGCAGCAGGGACCGTGATCGCTTTCACGATCGTGCGCTTGTGCTTTTCTTCTCCACGGACCGAAGGTGGGAACGCAGCAGGGGATCTTCCGGCCGGATCTCACCGGCGATGGCACCGGAGAGCAGGCAGCGACGTAGGGAGGCTTCGTCGGCAACAGTGCTGAGATCGCCGGTAGCAGCTCCTTCACGGACCGCTGCAAGCAGGGGAGGAAGTCCATGGGGCTCGGGCCGGTGTTGGCGCCGGGCGGAGGACGATGCTGGCATGGGAGGAAGAGGGCTGGACGGTCGGGGTTCTGGCGGCTAGCGACGTCGGGCGAATCTGTGACACTAGCGTGTGGCGACGTCTTGCGATGACCGTGGGCTATGATCAGGCTTCACGGTGGAGGCATCGGCTGCTGGCGATGAAGACGAACTGGGGCATGGCTTCGACGGACGAGGGCATCCAGATCTGCGGCACAGGGGAAGAGGGTTCCGACGATTGGATGATTCCGGTGAATTGCTTCGATTGAGCGGCTCAGAGAAGAAGACGAAGTAGCAGGGATGATAAGGAAGGGAGGAATAAAGAGAGAATAAGAAGAATAGAGAAAGAGAATAAGAGGGAGAGAGGAATCCGAGAAGAGATGGAGAGGGGGGAAAGAATTGGGACACACCCTGATTTTTTCTCAAAATAATCTTCGATAACTTTTATTCAATGATAAATCATTCTTAAATAAAGCAATCAAACATTCGATAAAGATAAATCCTAAAATAGACTCAAAATAATCGGAACTACTAAGGTATTCCGATAACTCTAAAAGAAATAAAAAACTGATCTCCGATTCGGAAATATCCTAAATCCCACGTACACCCAATCTTATCATGATCTCCAACGGGTCTTGCCTCACAACTAACGGGTTACGAGTTTGAGATGTGACTCTGCGGAAGACTCGATTAAATTCAGATGTTATCCTCCGAGGCCCATGATGGTTGGGTTAGTGAAAGATCAGGATCCATTTTCTTTTTCGTTATTACCAGCTGGCACGTTAGTGGTGTTGGGTTGGGTGAGTGAGAAACCAGGATCTTCGGATTGGATGAGTGAGAGACCAGGATCCTTTTTCTTTTTCGTTTTTCTTTTTCGTTGTGATCAGCTGGCACGTTGGTGGTAGTACTAATTCTTGGATGAAGAAAGGCTGTGAAAATTTAATATATTGAATATTTTTTGGTGAGGTGGGAGCCCATGGGATAACTAATAATAATAATAATAATTTACTTCACCAATGTCATGCTGCCTTCAATTTTTTTTGGTAAGTTTTTTTTTTTTTTTTTTGCCTGATAAGCCAGGCTGCCTTAATTCAAAGAAAAAATTATTGCGAACATCATGTGCATATGTTTCCCCGCGGATTTGCGTAAGCTCTATTCATCCGAGCGCGCATCTTGTGCGCTTTCAATTGGCTGCATGCACCGCCACGCGGTGTAGGCGATAAGTTCATGTTTAGTGATGGTGGCAGCGACCCCATCGCCGTCACCAGTATTCCGCATTCGTCTTCACCCAGAAGACGATGAACCGTTTAAGAATCTCCAACAGCATCAAACATGCACCGAGCCCGCCGTCTCTGAAAGGAGTTGCCTCCCCCCGCTCGAAAAAAAAAAAAAAAAAAAAAAAACCTTGAAACCCGGCATTGCTCCAAAAGCCACAAACCATTCGCACACAATTTACCAAACAAAGAACCACCACCGTTACTCCAGCATTCCCAAAAATCCAGGAACCCCTCCTCTAAAGACTATCCATCCCGAGAATCCTCCCTCATCTCCTCTCCAAATCACTATCACGTTGAAGCTGACGGTTCTCGAATCAGAGTAATATAACAAATCTAGAAACGAGACACGGCCGCGGCCAGCGGCAGGAGCGGCGCCATCTCAAGATTATCACGGCTCCGCCGGCAATATCGCGATCGCGCGATGAGGGGGAAGAGACTCCCCGTTATCTCTCTAGAGAAGAAGCGGTGAGTGATCGGCCCCTTCTCTCCACGTGTCGTCTCTTCTCCCGCCCAGATGTCAGCGGATTTCTTTTCTCATACCTTATTATCTCTTTCCTAGTTCTTCCCTTCTCGTTACCTTATTATCTCTTTCCTTGTTCTTCCCTTCTCGTTTTTTTTCCCATTTTTCCTTGCATTGCGTGATCCTAATTCGGGCAAATGCGGTTTGTGATCTTGGATTTCTTTCTTATATATTGTCTCGATAACCCCGCGATTTAGTATTGTACGCGTTCGAGGAGATAGGTTTCAGTTCTACTGTCGCGGCAGGAGGTTAAATTAGGGATCTTTACGGATTCTAGGGTGGTTTTACCTGCGATGGCAAATGTGTCCTTCGAGAGCTAGTGCGATGGACGATCTAATCGGAGTTCTGCTATGGTGTTTTGATTGATTTGTCTTTCTATGGACGTTGAGTCTAGGTAAAGATTAGGTTTTTTTTTTTTTTTATTGATGTGTCCATCTTTTTTCTTTTAGGATTCTTGAATCTCGATTCTTAAAGTTACACCGATAGCTTCGGACCGATTTCTATATAATTTTCCCAATTCGGCATGATATCTGAGCAGGGACGCCTATGGGTTTGCCGTGCGTCCTCAACACTTGCAGAGATACCGGGAATATGCAAAAATCTACAAGGCAAGCCATCTAATATCCTTTCTTTTTTATTCCGTAAAAAATATATTTCAAGGTATTGCTTAGATTCTTGAGCTTGTATTGGTTCCAGGAGGAAGAAGAAGAGCGATCGGAACAATGGAAGAACTTCCTCCAGAGGCTGGCCGAGTCTGCGCAGGTGTCGCCCGACGACTCATTGGCAGAAGATGTTGGTGCGGACATGCCAAACGACGCAGGAAAAGACTGTGATCAGAGTGGACTTGACAAATGTGATGGATCCGAGGAAGTTGGTGCACAGAAGGAGCCGGCTGAGAAAGAAAAAGCGAAAATCCGTAGAACCCATACATGGAGTCAGATAAGACCATCTCTCGCTGCCATCGGGCAGTTGATGAGTCATCGGTTGAAAGAGAGGAAGAGCCCATCCTGCAACGAACAGGAACCTTGGAAGACTGGGAATCGCCTCGCACCAATTGAAGAGGTGGCAAGACAATCTAAAGAAGAAGAGTCTGATGAAGAGTTCTATGATGTGGACAGATCTGATGTGGTCCAGGAGGAGGCAGCTTCAGGGGACGGTGGGAATGCTGATTCAGCAGCAAAGCAGGAGCCTTTTTGTCCTTGGAAAGAAGAGCTGGAGTGCCTTGTTCGCGGAGGAGTGCCAATGGCTCTCAGAGGAGAGGTGCAGTCATTACCGTACTATTGCACTCATAATTGGTACTCAGTATTCTGCCGCTTGTCTTAGCTGAATCTATCTTCCACTCTAATCGCAGCTATGGCAAGCTTTTGTGGGTGTGATGGCACGGAGGGTGGAGGGATACTATCATGACTTGCTAGCTGCAGACACTGACACTGATGAATCTGATGCCTCACTTCCAAGTGACACTGTTGGCATGCCAAAAAGACCTCGGGGAGGATGTGTGCCCGAGAAATGGAAGACACAGATTGAGAAGGTTATTAATTAAAGGATTATGAAGTCCAAAGTCCATTCTTTGTCATCTCATAGAAGCCTGGGTTGTTGAAATTACTATGAAATGAATGATTCTCATCTGCATAACTTATGTGCTCTCTTTACAGGATTTGCCTCGAACATTTCCAGGGCATCCTGCTTTAGACGACGATGGGAGAAATGCACTGAGGCGCTTGCTTACAGCATATGCTCGCCATAATCCATCAGTTGGGTACTGCCAGGTACTCAAGACTGGACTCTATAGTTTTGTCTTCTCTAGGTATCGTAGTGACCTTTTATGTCTGGTGAAGTTATGAAAAGATTTCATTTGATGGAGTCTGATACTCCATATTCGTGCATTCTATTATGATGTTAACTACCATCTATCGAAGAAGATCATGAATGACCTGCCTGAAAAAGGGCATATATCTCCTCAAAATTTTATCCAGCAGCTGGACATGTTAAATTTGAGGAAGCGATTCTCACACTTCTTGATGTACATTTGTCAGTAATTTTCATTGCTGGGGTGTACTCTCATGAACAATCCATTTTTGTACAGTGAGATGCTGTCAAAAAGCTTTGCAGCATTCAAGAATGATATGATGTGTTATTCTGAAAAATAGTTATTCTACAAGTTTGCACATGAAGATGCCAGGCTTTTATTAATTATAAGAGCAAAAGAAGAACTAGCCTTTGTAACGCATCTAGACTGTTTTATATTCATGAATGTCAGCTATAGTTCTTTTCAAATCAATTCATTGATTAATGCATAGAAATTGCTTGGTATAGAAAGTGGAACTCTAAATCCACTGCTTTAACAGAAAAAATAAGAATGGAAATGGATTTAAGGTATACACCAGAGGAAAATAAAAAGAAGCTGGCATCTGTATGCTGCCCTTCTTTTTATGGTGAAACAAATCCATGGACTTTATAACCCAAACGAGGATTGGCACAAGATCTTTGGAAGCTACAAATCCCAAAACAAAACCCCTTATTTATAGGTTGACCACTTTACCAGTTTGAAGAAAGAGAAGTAGTTCAGGCTCATGGTTAGGTTTAGGTTGGCCTTAGGTGGAGGAGATTTTCTTTTTTAAAAAAGAAGAAGATAGAAGAGGATGCAGATGGCAAAAGAAAGAGAAATGAGAGCACTAGAAGGATGATGATGAGCTCACCTGCATGCGAGTGTGGAGTACTGGACATCTCATAATGTGTGGTCTAGTGTTGCTTGAGCCCCCGTATGTCATGGAATATTTGGACATCTAGCAATAACGTGGAAATTTGCATGAGTCACATTTAATCAAACACCCATTTCTGACTACACTATAATTCTGCTTCTAATGGTATAACCATACATAAGCATAAAACTTCTAAATGTATCTTCAGGTGTGATGCCTCTGCAAAAGTTTTGCATTTAAGCAGCCTACTTGAACTTTTACTAAATTTGAGGTCATAACCTTGTACCCATGAAGCATCAATTTGGCAGTTATGATGTCCATCTTGATGGTACCCTCCCTCGCATTCAACCTTATTTGTGCACTCACTCTTGCTTCTGCTCATGGTTTCGAATGCCATGGCTAGCTGTAAAAGCTGAATGATTAATCAAAAAAGAATAAATGTTGGTTACTTTGTTTCGATGATAAAACTCAGGCCAGATTCCCTTGTTCTGAATCCACTCTTAGACAGCTCACTTCTAGTTAGGGTTTTTGGCCACCTTTTTTATTAGCTTTTCCTATAACTTTTTTTATTTACTTTGTAACCAGGCCTTGCCTGCAATAGTTTTAATAATATGGGTGGTTATACCTCCCTCTTTCTCTAAAAAAAAAGAAAAAAGGAATAAATATTGAAATGGCTGGCTCACAGGACATAGGTGTGTTAGAAATGTGAGGAGGCCAGCATGGTTCGGTTAGTTCATACCTTGATTACATTATGTGTGATAGTGTCTGTGGATTGTGAACTGCGTCATTCATTATTAGATGCAAAACAATTATCATGTGGTATTTTCTTTTTTGCTGTGAAATGAACCTAGTAGACTTGATAGGGCTAAGATTGAATGAGATGATTATATTATTCCAGGCACATAATTTTCCTTCACCTTGTATGCTTCCTATGTGATAGTGCGTCAAAAGGAGTCCTCTTCTTTGCTCATCTCTTTCTCCTTTTCCAATTATCTGCCTTTAATAAAGCACAATAAGAATGGGGATTAGATCTCTCAATTGATCAGAAAAGATAATTGCCCTATTATTTTGAAAACTCGAGGAAGTTCCTTTAGGATTTGTTTTCTTTCCTCCAATTGTCCTGTTACTAAACACAAGCTAGCTTCCTTATTTTTCTTCTCTTATGATCAAGATGGGAAGTAAATTCCTTTTTCTTCTGTTTAATCACTACAAGATGCTGCTTGTGATTGATACATATGGAATTTTAAATTTTTGACTTGTGACTTTGTGCATCTGAGAAATTGATTACAAAAGCTTAGCAGAAGCTCCAAGGTGAGCTATGCGAAGGGGAAGTATCTAATTATAGAGCAGAGCTTGGGGTGACGCATGTGGCACAATAGGTAGTGAGCCCTGGCTACTTAGATGAGGTCCAGCTTTGTTAATTGCTTTAGGCTTTACATTGCTTGGCTGTTCTGTAATGAGCCTTTATATATAGTCTGGTCTAAAGCTTATAAGCAAAGCCATCCAGTAAAGTTGTATTTGAAGTATCTATATTATTAGACAATGCATATTAACATGCCCTTTTTTTTACTATTTATTTTGGGAGGAGATTTTCCGAATTTAATTATTTCACTAATATTTATCTTACTGTATTTTCACATATTTTATGGACTCAGCAAGGATTCAAGTCTTTGTGGGATGTTGGGACAGGGCACTGTCTCAAGCATTGGGATGGGACCGTCCTTTTTTTTTTTTTGAGAGAGAAGGATGGGACCATCCCATTGTCATCTCAGCATCCTGTTCAGCATGTCCCATGTCTCAGATTTTTGGGGAGCACCGGACAGTAGCATGGCCTGTTCCATGAAAAAACCAGGATATCCCTAACCCACAGGATTTGAATCATTACTCAGATCTTCATGTGAATTGGTATATGGAGTATGGACTGCTTCAATGATTTAGCCAGAGAAAGGGCTTATCATGTTTTAAGTTTTAACCACTACCTAAAAATTTGAAGCTTTGGCTAATTTTAGCATAGCATTTTTTATGTGGTTGTGGTCAACTGGTCAAAATCCTTCTGAGTTTTCATAAAATTCAATGAACATGTATTTCCCCCCTTTTTTCTTTTCTCCACAATATGCTGACGGTCCCACTTTGATTGCTAGATTTCTGATAAATTATGTGTAATTGTGGCACTTTACATTATGCTGGGAAGTATAAAGAGACTATTTTTACCAAAGAAAATTTATGATTTATTTTTACCTATAATTTATTATATGTTTCTCCTCAGTGCTAAAGCTTTATTTTTTTTATTCTCTGTGAATCAACATACTGATTTTCCAGTTAGTATTCAATAATTTTTATTTGCTTTGAGTTAAAAGTTTTTAGTCTTTGTTATTAGTTCCTAGATTGAATTTCTGGTTATATGCCCAGTTCTCCATATGATGAAATTGTGCTAAATATTGTCCGTGCAGGCTATGAATTTCTTTGGGGGCTTGTTACTATTGTTGATGCCGGAGGAAAATGCATTTTGGTGGGTTTGCATAATTAATTCCATGTCTGAGTTGGCAAAAGAAAAAGTTTTATGATTGCTGATCATGAAACTTGACTTTTTTGGTCAAGCAAATATATTTATTCTACTATATATTGCCAATTGCATTGCTTTTCTAAGTCATTGCAAAATTCAACAGGACTTTATTGGGTATCATCGATGACTACTTTGATGGCTACTATTCTGAGGAAATGATTGAATCTCAGGTAGTCATTTTAATTTTAGGATCTTTCTAGCAATCACTTTTACTCTTTCTTGTGCATATCTATGTGAAATTAAGGAAGCCTTGTAATAGAAGCAATCAGTGGATAAATACTGCTGATGACTAATGTTGCACTTGCACATCTTAATTTCTATTTAATTTCTTTTTTGCATCAGGTGGACCAGCTTGTTCTTGAGGAGCTAGTGCGTGAGAAATTCCCAAAACTGGGTTTGTATTTCATTATGTGCATACATTTATAGTTGTATTTATATATTCATTCACCCACTCTCTTTGGAAAACCTATTTAATTCCACATTTTGTGTTTGCTTCTGTTTTGCAGTTCATCATTTGGATTATTTGGGCGTCCAGGTGGCGTGGGTCACCGGTCCTTGGTTCCTTTCCATTTTCATGAATATGCTTCCATGGGAAAGTGGTCAGGTTTTATTTGTGTCTTATTACCATATCTTTAAGACATTCATTACATATTACTTAATTAAATGGTAGCATATGTTCTTTTTCTTTTGGGAACTCATCAATTGATATTTGCGCCTTGACACAGCCCAGAACTTAATGCTATAGTATCCATAGATAAAGATCTCTTAAATGTGATGGTGTTTATAATTTCAGTTCTTCGTATGTGGGATGTGCTTCTCTTTGATGGAAATCGTGTAATGTTATTCCGAGCTGCACTTGCTTTGATGGAATTATATGGTACTGGGTAAACCAATTTGAGTTTATGATCTCATTTAATAAAATTCCTTTTAATTTCTATATTTTGTTCATCCTTTAGTACTGTAGCATAATAATTTTCTTTAAAAAGTTACATGTCAATGTGTAGGTCCTGCAATCGTGACTACAAAAGATGCTGGAGATGCAGTTACATTACTGCAGTCCCTTGCTGGCTCTACCTTTGACGGTAGCCAGCTTGTCTTGACAGCTTGCATGGGTTATCAAGCTGTAGATGAAACAATATTGAAAGAGTTGAGAAAAAAACATAGGCCTGCAGTTATAGCTTCCATGGAGGAAAGATCCAGAGGACTTAATTCATGGAAGGACTCTAAGGGCCTAGCATCTAAGTTATATAGTTTCAAGCATGACCCAGGATCAATACTTACAGAAACCAACTCGGCAGAGGTGTCAGGTGACATCCAAACCAATGGGGATTTGCATACCTTGAAGTCTGGATCAACAGATATAGAAGGATTTTTGAATAGTCTAACAGTTGATACAGAGACAGATTCCTTACCTGATCTTAAAGAACAGGTAACTTTTTATTTCTTAATTCAAAGTTATTTGTATAGTTGCTTTCAGAAAAGAATATAAGATGACTGGTGTGCTATAAATATATCACTTATGACACTGCCCAGCATGCTTCCTACAATTGTCTGGTGCATCACTGGTGGGATGTAACTTAATTAGGTAAAATGCATTAAAACATAAAAAACGAGAACTTTTCAATGCTAAAATTGATATTGTGGTATAATTTTTCTAAACTACAATTGGTATGATATGATTGAGGAGCAATTCTATACTTACAGTATACTGAAGTCTTAATTATTCAGTATACTGAAGTGCCTTGATGCTGAATAACATATGGAAAGAGCTGATCCTCATTCCTAGTTCTTGCCATGATTGCTTGTTGGTTTGAATATATCAGCAAAACAACTGAATAAATAACCTCTAATAGAAAACAAGCTATGAGAGTTATAGCTGGAAAATCTTAGGGCACAAATTGTCGTACTGCTCTATCACTATTGAGTTGCATTCAACCTACTTGGATGCAGAAATATTGTACTCTTTATGCCTCTCTTCTTTTCATCAATATCCAGAATTTGTACTCTGAGTTTGGTATGAATCACTCATTGCTTTTGATTAGCAACTATTCTCTCAAAATTTATTTAAGGAACCACCTAAAGGCTAAAGGTGGCATGCACATGCCCCATTGTTTCAAATATGACAAATGCTTCTACCATTTGACAGAATATTGCTCATCTGATACTCAAGTACTCTTCTTCAACAGCAAAATGGATGAAAATACTTAGAAATAGATTGCGATGTGTCCGGTTTTCAAATTACGGTGGTAGTGGCCAAAAACAAGTGAAGAAGCAGAAAGGTATTGCTGGGTAGGGAGTGGTGTTGGGGATAATAAGTCTGCTGGCACTAGGATATAGTAGTTGAAAATACAGCCTTGGATTTCAAAAAAGGAAAGAGCTATGCTTGTCTTTTGGAACATTGGTGGCTGCAGGGTTACAATTGTTTAATTTTGGGGTGCTGGGTTTGCAATTTGAAACTTTTCTATGTCCTTTGTGGCTGTGGGTGGAACTCATCTTTATGATATCAGTGTCCCTTTGGCCAAGCTGAGAGGGACATGGGAAGGTCTAATCCATGCCACTTCTATGCTGAAGGTGACTAACATAGTTTTTGAAGGGGGTTTCTTAAGCATTGATTACTTGGATAACAAATAAGGTAAATCAGATTGTGCTCATTCATTACTTTTGGACATCTGGAGGCTTACTTCTTCCTCTACTTCTTGTGAAGCCAATCATGTCTACGGAGAGGCAAATAGTGCTGTGGACTGGGTAGCTTCTCACGTTACCAATCATATGGGGCCTGTGCTCTAGAACTCCATTTCCTCTGCTCCCTGGCAATTTCATAACATTTTTGGTTTCAGATTCAAGTGGTTGTATTCACACTAGGGCTGTTTAAATATCCATCTTACCAAAAAAAATCTTTTGCATCTGTGATATATTTGAGGAGGAGAAGATGGTGAAAGCCTCTAGCATGCCAATTACTATTGCATGAGTAGATAACCAATGCCAAATATTATTAGTGCAAGCAAGAGCAGATAGTCAATGTTGTAGATAAGAATTCCTGCTTCCATGTCCTTACAAACAGCTCAACAGCTGAATCTATACACAGTCAACATTAATCAGCACGCCTTCTCCTAGTTATTTGACATTGACAATATGGACCATGAATTTTCAGATGGTCATGTAGATATCATTCTTGATAGATACTAGGCAGTAATGAACTTGTTTACAGTTGGTTCAATGTTCTGTAAATCTAAAGAATGAGGGCACGTCTTTCCAATTGAAAAGGTGATCTAGCATCAATGTGAATCACTGATCAACTGCTTTATTTAATGCTGAGATTAATATGGGTATATCTGTTTTCTTCGAATACCATGAAAACATAGTTTTCTGATGAGGAAATATGAAGCACATCTATTGGTTAATCATTGAAAAGTTCTAAATGCTTGAACAGTTCTCCCTCTCACTGTTTTCATTATACTTCCGTTGAAACTTGAATGATATGCAATTTTTATCTAGGTGATATGGTTGAAGGTCGAGCTGTGTAAATTGCTGGAGGAGAAAAGATCAGCTGTTCTCAGGTTGGTGTCCTTGTAATAACCAGGTTGGCCATGTGAGTATTATGTTGTGAATTGTCTCAGTAAAAGAAAAGTGAGTCTTAGATCTTTTCTTACTTTTACTCCAAATTAGTTCATTTACTTTTTAGGTTCAGAACATAATTATTCTTTTGAATCCTCTTGTCCATGTCAAGAATAATTTGTTTATTATGCCTCATATGGTATCTTCATGTAAGATGTTGAAGAGGGGGCATCGGAGTTGCCTTTAGGCAGGGCCTGCCAGCCTGCTGCATGGTTTAGCTGCCATCGTGTAAAGCTTGTCTCTGAATTTTGGCATCTGCATATTTTATATTTTTGGATAGGTGAAAAATGGTTTTTTGGGGAAAAAGGATATTATATTAGATGATTTGCTAAATAGCAGTGTAGTATTGGCACTTGCCACCACGAATTTGATGAAAAGAAAACAAGAAATTTACATGACCTTGCTGTAGTGCAACCAACTAATTTAACATTACTGAATCTTGTGTGGTGTCAGCAGATATTTTTTCATGTAGTCCTTATATCACTGTGATATATATTTTTTGGTAAATACTATGATATATTTTTCATTCAGCTACTTTATATGCCATTCCTTGCATTTGCATCTACTTCTTCATGGTAGGAGACTAGGAGATCTTTTCTTGGTGTAACTTTGTGGTTCAACAAAATCTCTACTAAAATTCTGCACTTACTGAGCTTGGTGGACTTAGCAAGCCAATCTGTAAACTAGCAGCCCTCTTTTTAAGTATGTTAGATGTACTTGTCACTACTTTGGCCCAAATAACTCCTTGTTCCTATTGGTAACCACTAGGTTCTTATATTGTTCTTGACAATTTCCTTTAATCTAAGAAATGATTACTAGAGGCCACCTCCATGCAAATGTTTGACTGGGACCTTCTCATAAGGCTCTTAACCCAGCCATCTGCTTGAATTTGTTTTGGGGTATAACATTCCTGGCACCTTCATTGCTGAAGAAATTTTTTGGTTTTCCTTGACTATACATCGCTATGCGCGGAAAAATAAATTAAAAGGTAATGATAAATCACTTTGAGATCCAATCTCTAGAGTTCATGATTCAAGAAAAACATGAGCAAGATAACGCTCGCAATGAAATATGAACGAAACCTGATTTTGTGATGAAAATAAAAGTAAAAGAAGATCCTATATTCTTGCATACCTTTCACCAATCGATGATTTACAATTTTTAGTTCTTCTTGAAGCCATGAATGTACTCAGCCTTTACATGTACGGGTGTGTAAATCGTTCGGTTAATCGAAAACCGAACCGAACCATTAATTATTTTGGTGTTTGTTTCGGTTTTTCTTCTAAGAATTTCGGTTTTGGTTTAACACCGAACCAAAGTTTTTTAATTGGTTCGATTTTCAGTATTCGATTTGATAACTTCGGTTAACCGAAAATCGAAATTATAAAATGAAATAAAAACTTCTCTTTGCCCTTTCTAGATCTATGATAAATATTACATTGGTAAATTACAAATAGCTTGAGATAAATTTATTAACTTAAACTTTTTTTGAGCGGTTTATTATTGATTTGAATTTGAATAATAATACAAAGTTCAAGTGTAATTCTACATTCCAAATAATGAAATTTTTAAAGAATTTCATAAGCCCAAACCAAAGCCAAAAGCCCAGCACAAAGAAGTCCAAAACCAAATTACTGAACCGAACTAAACTAAAATTATTTCGATTTGGTTTATTCAGTTTTAGACTATTTCGGTTCAGTTTTTTGTTCTGCTAAATGCAAATTTAAAAGTTCAGTTTTTTAAAATTTTAGTTTGGTTTTGAACCGAAAAAACTGAATGCACACCCCTATCTACAGGCATCCACGCAGAGTTGTGGACTGATCTTGAGATCTTGTCTTCATTGGGATGCTAGCTCCCTTGCAAAGGCCCTCTCTTAATTGCTGAATTTTTCAAGGGCTGCGCATTCAACTTCCTTTGAAGGTGCAGGAGAGAATAGATATAGCCCAACACTTGGGCATGGAGAAGAGAAAGAGAGGTGGGAGAGGTTCTGCCCAAGAGCAAAGGAACTTTCAAAGTTTGCTGAAAAAAATTCTGTTGAAAATTCTATGTCAAAGGGCTTGGGGCAGCACTTACTTATAGGCAAGTGTAAACCCTAGATTCCTTTTCCAAAATCCAATAGGAGTCAAACTCCTTTTCATGCCACACTTGGGATGCCCCCTCTTCCTTTTTTGTACATAGGAAAGGTTTCTCACGCTGAAATATAGCGCACAATTCCAATTTAGGGCATGGGGAGTCCTTCCTATTCAAGCCTTTAGGAGTCCAACTCCAAGTAGGAATAGATTTTCTCTTTGACTTAGTCAAAATCCTTAAGATTAGGGATTTAAATTCTTTGACCAGTCAAAGCTTTAGATAAGGACTTTCCTTCCCATATGGTGCCATATTTCTCCCTAGGTGTGAACTCCTTCACGCAAATTTGGGATATGGGGCGGCCTCCTTTCTTTCTTGCGCACAACATCCAATGCCCCAACTCTTGGGGCGTCCTACCCTTTGACTCGGTCAAAGACCAAGTAAAGAGGGATTCCATCTTCCTTTTAAATTTAGATCTCATCCAAAAATTAGATTAAATCAAACTCGATCTTGAGTTTGATCAAATTAAATCCAATTTAATTTGACTCAAACCTAGCCCAATTAATTAATTCAATCAAATTAAACCAAATAACTTAATTAGCAACAATTGCATGCTGAATTCAACTATATGATCAGTCACAACTCCTTATGTGTATGATCCCATAAATTCTATTTAGTCTGGTAGTGAGATATGTTGTGATTTTCATCACAACATCATTGAAACTCCTTTCAATGGATTGGAATAGTTTCCAAATCTTCTCAATAAGGATCATTGATCATCAAGATGATCAATGTGAGTCGCATAATCCGCCAGTGATGCTTAGTAGCATGTCATGGCAACCAGATGAGCTGAAGATGAACCTCTAACTACAGTTACTACGTGATACAGTCCATTTATCAGAGTCTCGACAAGATGAAGGTTATGGATTACTCATCAAATCCTGTTATTTGTCATATGTTAAATTTATTTGACTTTGAGTTCTTAGAAATTGTGGAAACCCCTTTTCACTATTCAAACTGCCTCTGTTGAGATTTTTTGAACTCAATCTCATAGATCACATGAGACTTAGTTTCTTGTCTACCAAAAATAACAGATTTTTATGTAAGTGCACACTTAATTCCTACAATGAATTTACTATAGCCAACATGCACTATGAGGACCCATATGGCTAGGGACTATGCTTATGTACAGTCAAACCATAGCAGCCTCATTATGAACAGCTGAGGCACCATAGGTCTAAGGACCAATCACACTACTATAGCATCGAATAAGACAAGTGGGTAGCCATTCAAGTAACTTCTTATATTGGTCATGCTCGGTATCCTTGTTCTTAACAAGCACCTGCACTATCGCTCAGTGTCACTTCACTGTAGACTCGAGACTTGTCTATTCAGATGGAAGCAATCCGTGCATCAATCTAAATGAATTAATTACCATTTTCATGATGATCCATCGATCTAGAGCAATTTAGAAATTAATCACCAATAATCCATGTCTCAAATTTTTAACTCTTGAGAATACGTGTCATCATCTTATTGATTCCTTGGACGATTCATGGATACAAAAACACAATATAAATGGAAAAATAACCCAACTTTATTTATTTATAAGTTAAGATTATAAATTATGTCCTTAGAATGTATTACATATGTCAGCCTAATTGGCTTCTAGGACCCACATCTAACAACTGCCCTTATATGATTTTTGACAATGCTCCCTTTGCCATTTATAAGCAATGTTCTAGCTATTGCATCATTGATTCTTAATTGTCCCTTAGGTCTGTTCACATAAATAAACTCAAATCTTCTGGGTCCTGGATTCAAGACTCAAGATGATCACTTTCCAAACTTGATTTCCCCCATATGATTTCCTTTAATTTGGAATACTCGACTGCAAATGCAACCACAAGCTTAGTGGATCTTAGTGGATTGTTTTGGAGTATTTTTCTGCTTGTTGAACATCTGCTATCCCTGTTCTTCCAATTGACTCAGGTGACCCAAGTTGAAGTTGTAAAGCCAACCACATAACAGTGGAATATAAAATGATTCTTATTTACATTCTTATATATTAGATAATACCAAAATCTCATTAGGACTTATACTAAAAAAAAAAAAAAATCTCATTAGGACTTTGTTGATATTTATTCTCTCATTGAATGCAAAGTTCACTCAATTTTATGAGCTAGCGTAAATATCTTCTTTAAAATGTGAGGATGACACTGAAAATTGTGGGTGACATCATGTTTTGGTGAATGTTCTCCGTTCTGCTGAGAGGGAAAAGGAGAGGTTCTTTATTGCTACTTGTTTTGCTTGCATGGATCATGTAATTTGTGGAATTTTACCTTGATTTTTTTTTTAACTGATATGCATTGCCAATGATTTTTTTTATAAAAAACTTATATGCATTGCCAAATGCATGGATGCTTACTCTTTTTTTGGCCATTCTGAGTTGCTGTTTGTTCTGATATCCAATTGTGCCCTCATTTATCTCTTGTTTCTGCGATTCTAAAACATACACTTTTGCAACTATAATGGTTTATCTTCCCACAAGCGAATTTCAAATAATCGCATAGTAAAATTTAAATTTTATTTGCTGTTCCTATTATATGCTAGAGCTGAGGAGTTGGAGACAGCATTCATGGAGATGGTCAAGCAGGATAATAGACGCCTTTTAAGTGCCAAGGTAGATTATTTGATGCTTATAGGACAGATTCTGTTGGTAATTTGCAATATTGCTCAAGTTCTTAGCCATCTATAACTGCATGACTCTCACTATTATCTACTTCTAATCTATAATAGATTGCATTTTTTTCCTCCAGTGGAAATGTTACTTGCTCGGTTCAGAAGTGTTCTCTGTGTTTATGTATGTCATCTATGCTGGGTTCATGGGCTGTGTTGGAGTTCATGTCTACAATTAAGCATGCTGAATGAAACTCTTAGTAGTTTGGTAGAAGAAAATAGTGTTAGAAACAGCAGAGTTCTAATTATAATCTACAAAGGATTCAAAGTGTTTTAGCTATGACACTAATGTTCTGCTTGGTTGCTGAGACAGTGAGTGGGAGAAATTGTTTTTTTTTCCTTCTTTTTTTTTTTGTTGGGGGTTGGGGATATTCTTTTCTGATGTTGGTAACGAAAAATATATTTAGGGAGAGAAATGTATGGAGAAAATTAAATTTAGGAAGAGCTGCAAGCAGAAAATTAAGAAACGAGGTTTTCTCTAAGATACTTCAAAATTTTTCTTCAATTTGTATAGTGGTATTAAAAGAAGATAACAAAAAGCACAAGTAGACCAGGATAACACCATATACTAACCACATTCTTGACAGCTTTCTTTTCTTTCCTTTTAATTTCTTTTCATGAACTATTCTTCCTTCAGTTCATTTTCTCATCAAAACACAAAAGCCTGCAGGCCTCTGTAATTGACAATCTAATTTAATAATGCATGCAATGATTTTATTCCATCTAAAATTCATGTGGCAGTTGTTTTGTTCTTTTTCTGAATTCATCTATTCATGTCCTTTGCTTACTTTATTTGGATGTCTTATTAGTTGCTTCCACTAAACTTATAACTGACCAGCAGTTCTTAAATTCTTGGCTCAAACCCTTTCAGAAATCTCTCTCTCTCTCTCTCTGTGCGCGTGCGCGTGCGCTTAAGGGCTATTAACTTGACCTTATGGATAATTATGTGGCCAGAGAAAGAATACATGATATACGAGCTTCTGTATTTTTTCTTAACTTGCATGTGCAATTGTCCATGCAAAAGAGCATCCAAGAGGATGGGGGATAGTAGGAGAGGGGGAATGGATGGTACATAGAAAGAATGGATATGAGATTGTAGGAGAAGGTACAAGAGGGGGAAAAAAACAGAGTTAACATAGAAGAACCGTGGGCCGGAAGAGATCACAAGCTTTTTCCTATGCTGATTGCATTGTTGAACTTTGTTTTCTATAAGATGATCATCCAGTCATATCTATATTAAGAGAGAGGATGTTACACAGAGAAGAGGGAGCTTGAACTCTATCTTATGTTGAGGGATGGAAACCCCCCCAAAAATAAATAAATAAATAAACAAAAATAAAAATCCAAAAAGGGAAAAAAAAAACACTGCCACTAAAATGGGTTGTTTGGCATTTTTCTTAATGCCGTTTGCATCATTTCCCTCTGCTTTTGATCATGGGCTCATAGTTTGACTCTGCATCCATCCCAGCCTATGGTAATCCCATCCACTGATGACATATTAGTGTGGTTGTTTTTCATTGCACATGCATCTTCTTAGCCTCATTATTGCAGAGGTTTTATTTTAGCTTATTTAGTTTATTTTCATCTATTTTATCGCATCTTGATACTGCTTTACACAACGTCTCCTCTACATTGCATTTCTTCAGCCAAGACATTCTCGCTGCTGCTTTGGTTATAACGTTCATCCTTTTCTGGGTAGCATCGTATGTTTTGTTATTGACAAAAGTAAAAACTGGGATATAAAATACAGGTCATCTATCATCAATTTCTTTTTTGTGTCTATCATCCTAACATCAAAGATTATTGATGAATCTCTTCTGTTTGACAACCAGCAGCACATATCATAAAGGTTCACCTTTCGCCATACTCACTTTAAAAAAAAAAAAAAAGTTTCAGATCTGTCTATGGTTTTCCATTTGATTTGCATTTATCAACTTGATAATGGGTATACTTACTCCCAATGGAAAAAGCTCTCTAAAACTGATTGCCCCTTCCCCCATCCTCGAAAACGAGATCCATTGCAGAGATGCAGCTGGGAACATATTCTAGTAGACACCAGGGAGTGGATTGAGTGTGAAATGTAACTTTAGCATACTCCTTGATTTTCCTTTCCGTGTAATTACCTCAGAACCTATCCTAGAAGTGCCTCAAAGCTGCAAAGCAGAAGACAAGGGCCTCATGTTGCAAGCATTTCAGAAACAAGGGAGAAATGAGTGCACCATGCAAGCTTCTTCAACTATTGCCAATTGTTGAACCATAACTTGGGAGAATAATGTCGTAATTTTGTTTCGCATTGAAAAGCTTCAAATATTTGTAGTTTTTCCTCCTTTTCATGTGCTAGTGGTGAATTTACCAAAAAACCTGGGGAATGGTGTTGCTGATACTTAGATTGTATCTGAACTTCTATTTAATCTATAAATATCATTTTGCATGTTTTCTCTGTCATGCTTTATATTCCTACTTTGACAAAAAGGATTCATCTGACAGGTTGAGCACTTGGAGAAAGAGGTATCTGAACTTCGGCAGGTTCTTGCAGATAAGCAAGAACAAGAACACGCCATTCTTCAGGTATTACTTTCTTCTTATATCTTTTCCATTTCTCTGGTCTGGTCACTTGCCCTCATATGCAGTACTATTGTCTTAATACTTTAATTGAAGCTCTTTCATATATAGTATAGGTCTTGATGAGGATGGAACAAGAACAGAAGGTAACAGAAGATGCTCGCATATCTGCCGAGCAAGATGCTGCTGCCCAGAAATACACAGCTCATGTGCTCCAGGTGCTTTCCACTTGAATTTGTGGTGCATTTTAGTGATTTTGGGTTTTCTCTGTTTTTCTTAAGAAATAAGTATTCCCCCACTGAAATTGGAGTCCTGGATGGAGATGGTCCATTCTAGTTAAATCATGTGATGAAATGTACTTATGCTTCAGCTTAGGGTTTGAAGTGTTACAATCACTACAAGGTTCTTCAAAATCTTATTTGCTGTACACAGTTATAATGGTTTTGAGATTGTTTCATAAAGTAGGGGTTGCTTTGGATGAATGTTATACAAGCATGCCGTTCATTTTTTATTTTTTCTTTTGATCTTTAGTGAAGCCACAGCAAGAAAGATATTTGTTCCCATTTTCTGTTAAACTGTTAACCAGTGACATTACCGATTTACTTCTGGTTGTAAGAGATGGATCTAGGAATCATGGATCGGCCAGTGTCTTGTATGTCCTTCAGATTTCCTGCTTTCATGGAAACAGATGTGCATTAGGCCTGCAAGTGAATTGAGAATGTGTAAACTTAAAATCTGTACCATCTCGTTAACTTTTCTTTTAAATTTTGGTGTGTTGTTATTTGGTTAAGTTGTCTGTTAGCACAGAATTACAGTAAAGGTTGTTCGTCTTGATGGTTCAATCTCAGGAGTTTTCTCCTCTAGTTGATTTTTGTTCTTTTTTGAAGAGTAAATTTGTTGGGATCCATTCTTCTGTTAAACTAAAGATCAGAGACTGAACATCATTTACCATGTTTGAGCACAGTGTGTTTTATTTGTGTCTGTGGGGAAGGTACTGAAAATTTCTATTTGTTATCTTTACTTATATTGCAAGTTCTTTTCAAATGCAAATGAATCACACTCAGCAATTTCTTGCTATGCTGAAAAGTTGCAGTTTGTAGTGTTGATTGCAGAAGAGTTGTGCATCTTTTGCTTTCAATTAAGAATGTGCTTTAAGTGATATCAGGTCCCAAATTGTGAAATCATGATGTTCCTTTCTTGGCTTATATTTCCTCTACTTCATAAGAGGCTAATGAGACTTGCTGCACCCTCTATATTTTTAACTTAGGCATTTTCTGGATCAAAATATATGTATGCACTCCTTTTATGTTATTCTTCACGATCTGTATGTCTTTACCTGCTCTTACCTGACACATGCAGGAAAAATATGAAGAAGCTATGTCTGCACTTGCACAAATGGAGAAAAGGGCTGTGATGGCAGAAACGATGCTGGAGGCTACATTGCACTACCAGTCTGGCCAAGTTAAAGCCCAACAACCTCATTCTCCAAGGTATCTCCATCTTTTTCTTATTAAATACTATTAGACCTAATCTTGCAGTTGGTTATTGTCAACTAACTGCTATAAAATGAACTGCACTCTTGAATTGAATCATTGTTAGCAGGCAATCTTCTTCTCCTTGCTATTTCAATGTCCACTTTGAAATGTTTCATTAAATTGCATAGTTCTTTATCCCAGTAACTTTCTAAAATTTTGATAAATAGAAACTCATATTGGAACACAGTCCATGATAGTATGTGCTGGTTTGCTTTCTCACTGCAAATCCTCATTTTCAGTATATGGATATAGGCAGAGCATGCATTCTCTTTGCTCAAATTGAATATTAGAACTTGTGTTGAGTGACTTATTTGCAGAACTCCACGGGCCATTCAAGAGTTGTCTCAGCATGCACCCACCAGGAAAATAAGCCTGCTCTCCAGACCTTTTGGCTGGCTTGACAAAAACAAGGTAGTTATTTCAAAGTCAGCACTAAATTGCAATTTTGCAATCCTGAATTGCCTCCTATGCTTATCCACATCAGTCCTATGTTTGTGCAGCAAATGGTGTTTTTCTTGTCAAACAGGTTTTCCACATTTTAATTAGTGCTGAGTTGTTTGTTCTGAAGGATCCCACATACACTGTGTATCTCAGTGGAATAGGCACAATCTGTTCTGGTCCAACAAAAGCATTCCAGATACTAAGAATGCAAAACAACCCATTACAGCCTCGTTTTAACCATGAATCTTCCAACTTTTAACATAGTGTTTTAGTTATATAGGATATTTTATTGCTTTAGAATGTATATGATTGAAAAAAGTAGAAGTTTTGGTGCACATGCACATAGGCACATGAACATGTATATATATAAAATCTGATTATCCTTAGATCTCATTTTTAGCTCTTCCGATTCTTTATGACTATATTACTTGTGATGACATCTTGATCGTTGCCGACATGTTGACCAAACCAAGCTCTGTATAATTTGGTTCACACTGGAAAAGTCTTAAGGCAGCTGTAATAATGTTGAATGTGACAACCAATATGTAGTTTTGAGGTCTTAAAATGATGTATTTGGAAATATTTTTTGATAAACAATAGTTTCATGGTTTGATTCCTGAGGGTTCTTGATTTTCTTTTTGTTTGTTATGAAAGATAAATGATGTGTGACCGAGGAAGTAGAGCAGTGTGCTTCTTGGGTCATATTTGCCAAGAGATTGTTGAGTAAAATAATGCATGCCATATAACACAAGGCATTATTTCGCTTGTCATTTCTATGATTGGAAATTCATTCTTTATGATCTTTCGCTTTTACTTTACATTAAATAATGTAAATGATGCCTTCTCTAACAGAAAAGGTAATATTCAGGTCAGAAAGAACTCATTAATCCCATTCTTGAACTTGCGTTATATTGCTGCTTTATAAGATGTGTTACTACGTATTAATTCTACTGATTCTTATTTTGATTCATTAAATCAGGGTAAGCCAAGCAATACCGAAGAGTCATTTGAAGGCAAAACTTCTAGCATGGGACAGAGCCCCAAAACACCGAACAAAGATTTGAATGGACACCAAGATTTGGATAAGTAGAATGTCTGATGGAAGGGACTAGCACAGCATGCCTCCATATTCAAGGTTGTGCTGTCATGCCCTGTGATCGTATTTCTGCTAGAGAAGATTAATAAAATTATAAGAATAGCATTCGATATGATCAGTTCCCTTCCCCATTGTATAAAATACCCGATTCAGTGTCAGTAAATTTGGCAATTTTCCCTGTAATCTTCTAGATGCCGGCTTCAAGTTGGTCGGCCATTGTTTGTTTAGTGTAATTAGTTGTCATGGGCAGGAGACAGACAGAATAAATTATTGTTTATTATAGGAGCAGGTGCATTTTTTCATAACCAGCACGGTTTGATCTTAGAATGTTTTACATTTAATGAGATCATGGATGCTACCAGGTCAGATGTTGTAAGATCTTTGTATGATATTTATTTTAAATGGCATAACGGGAAAAGAAAAAAAAAAAAAAGACAGCGAGGAAACGGATCTGACGTTAATTTCTTCATTTATTCTATAGCCGGGTGCGGTACTATGATGTTAAAGATGGTTCACCTATTGGGGAATTGTGAAGGTGGTTTTGGCGAGATTATAACATATCTACCGGAAGGTTGGCTTTGGTTGTGCCTGCAGTACGCATGTCAACCCTAACGACGCATGGTACGTGGTTTTTCTGAGACTCACCAGGGCATGTAGCAATTGGGCGACCCAGAGCACTCGCTGAAATAAACTTCTGGCAAGGAAAGCTTCGTGCCAACTTGCAGTGAAAGATGTTGACATGGCACCTTGTGAGAGTAACAGAGAGAGAGAGCGACGTACGTGCGGTGGTGAGGACCTGGCCAGCAGCAGTGCGGAGTCCAGTAAACCAGGGATCGCGGCGAGAGGGGATGCACCGCATTTGCCGGCGTAGGCCGACATGGTCGTTTACCGAAGTCTAGGCTGAAGATAAAATTCTGGTTATATTTTTTATGCGAAAGAATGGTTGATAATCCTTTGTTGAATTGCATGTTATACAATTTTTTCATATAGATGCATGGCTTTCAAAACATCCGCAATGTCATCCTTTTTCCTCGTTTACATAGCTTTCGAAATAATTTTGGCACTATCTGATAATTATTGCTCGTTAAAAAACAACAATCATTTATCCATACCAAAGGCACAATCCAAAGCTGATAGGATTGATGCAACCAACCCATCACACACCTTTCCTCGCTGCTGTGCTGCTAGAGGATTCTTCTCAGCCACCGCGCCAAATGACTTTTTCACAGGACACCTCGGACAGACCCACCACTTCCACCAACGCAATGGACAAATAAATCACCGCTTCATCATTAATCGAATCATTGTTTACTCTCTTTTTCCAGCGCTAGGCTGTATCAGGGTGCCGGATGCGGACACGAATACCATATACTTTTCCCAAAATCATGATATCATCGTATTTCGACCGAGTCTCTCTCTCTCTCTCTCTCTCACTCTCTCTCTCACCTTTGATGAAATCAAAGTTCTGTCTTCCACTCATGGAGTGTCCCCGATTTTATCGGTCTCTGATCCCTAGACGCCTTGAGGTCAGAGACAAGGACTGCTTCCGTACTCTCTCCATGGTCTCTTGCCGTGTCCGTAGCTTTACCAAATTGCCACGGCCCGCGGGTCGTGCGGCCACGCAACCGTAAGGCTACGCGATTCCAGAAGGGCTATTATCCAGCCAGGTAAAGGTTGGAGGTAGGCTTTGGCCAGCCGACAATCTTTTCTGGCGGGTGTCGTTGGATCTGACCTTCTCGGCCTAAAGAAACAATTATTAAACGTCTGTAGAAGCCCAGCTACAAGCCTATATGCCTACCCAAAGTTTAGGCGACCAGCACTCTACGCCGCGAATGCCATGCCTCCACAACCTACCACACCTACTGCTTTCTTGGAGATGAATTCCGTACTTCCATTATGACCATAAAAACAGGCAGGAGCCATCACCAACTCCAAAACTTGGAACATGTCCTTCCACACACGACGGTGGGTGCTATGTTTTCGGGCCACAGCCTTATCCATAAGTGCGAGGGATTACTAGTGTGGTATCCAACGCTTGTTGGCCGTAACAGCTACAAGATACTCGTAAACAGTATGGGTGAATGATTGATGTTCATTTACCATAGCAATCTTCAATAATAATAATAATTATTATTATTATGGTAATTCGGTTCAATATAAAATAATTTTTGATTTAATGATTAAATTAATTTTAAAATTTTGGTCTATTGGCCGACTCAATATACTTAAAAAAATTTATTTGGTATAGTCCGAAGAGTATACCTATTATTTCTTTTCTTCGGTTTCGTATCTTCAGTCCGATCTGAAGACTATGTCTTAGAATATTTTCGTCTCTTCGACACTACAATAAGTAGTTATTTTCTTTATTTACTCCAAAGGGATGTATCCGAAGCATAAAACCAATATTTCCTCGAGCCATCTCAAGGAAGGCCCTCCGAAATAATAGTTATATCTATTTCAGACACTCTCTAAAAAGAGTATATCTAAAACTTTTGGACAGTCTTTCAACTTAAAATGGTTAAAGGCTGTTTCAGTTGTAACCACCCATATGATCGAATAACTGATTTTCTGACCGCCACTACTTACTGTTATGAGGAGGTTTTCCTAACTAACTCCCATAACCATAAGTAGTTATATTTATGTCTATAAATACTAGTAAGAGGGGACATTCAGGTAAGCTAAACTAAGCTAACTCTGAGCAAACTTGAGCCATATTCTTCCTTCTTCTCACCATTCTCTGCTCTCGAGCTCTCCATTCTACTGTCCGAGTTCTTGCTAACTTTGGCATCGGAGTGTCCCCCATCGAAAAAATTTTGGTCAGGGAAGTTGTTTTGCAGGTTCCGGTTGACGGTGATCCGGCGGGCGAATCACTTCATCCGGTCGGCGGGGATTTAACGTCAATAGATTGGCGTGCCAGGAAGGGGAGGATATGTTTCCTCTAGTTAAAGGAGGAATTTGTCAAAGCATAAATGGTGAAGAGAAATATTTGTTTCCTCTAGTTGAAAGAGAATTTTTGCAAAGCAAAAATGATGAAGAGGAAGATTTATTTTCTTTAGTTGAAAGAGAATTTTTACAAAACAAAAATGGTGAAAAGGAAGATCTGTTTTCTTTAGTTGAAAGAGAATTTCTGTAAAGCAAAAATGGTGAAGAGGAATATCTGTTTCCTCTAGTTGAAAGAGAATTTCTGCAAAGCAAAAAAGGTGTAAGGGAAGATCCAGAATGCTTCTACAAGCAAATATCAATCTGTTTCTCAGCCAAATAACCCACCGGTGGATGATAGCATGCACCTCCAATGTTGATGGAGACTGCTGTTCAAAGGCAGTGCCCTCCATCCATCTCAACCCAGCCATCAAACTGAAGGGAGGGAGGATCGACGTCAGGAACTCGCTCCAAGTTCTTCACGGATACAATCATCTCAAAGTCAAAATGCTTCACTACCAGAATAACACATGGATGATCACAACATGAAGAAGAGAACCAAGCGTTCTCCCTCTGTTTCTTCCAGAGATTCTGCACCTGAAATGAGTAAATTGATCCAAGGACTATCAGACTTGCCATTTAGCTAGAATTTCGGTTTGCTTCATCCAACAAATCTGTAAGTATTTACTGGTATCAAGAAATCCGATGACTGGACAACCTTAAGAAAAGGTAAGAGGAGACCTCCGAGATAAGCCATCATGTCACTCTGACCTCTTTCATTGAGTTCTCTATTTTATTGTCAGAACTCTACTGACTTAGGCGTGGGATTGTCTCCCACTGGAGGATTTCCGGTCAGGATTTTTGTTTTAAAGGAACTCTAATGGCCGATGACTTCTTACAGGCCGATATACTCTTGAAGGCCGATGACTTCTTAAAGTCCGATGTACTCTCAAAGACCGATGACTTCTTAAAGGCCGATATACTCTTGAAGGCCGATGACTTCTTAAAGTCCGATGTACTCTCAAAGGCCAGTGACTTCTTAAAGGTCGATGTATTCTTGAAGGCCGATGACTTCTTAAAGGCCGAAGTATTCTTGAAGATCGATATTTTCTTCAAAGCTGATAACTTTTTAAAAGTCGATCAAACATCCAAGAGGCCCAAAGCCAATCTTATTAAGACCCACTGAAGCCCAAGGGAAGGCTCACTGAAGCCTATCTTATTCTAAAAAGGTGTAAGGGTGATCTACGTGATCTACCTTACGAAGTGCTGAGGTAGCAGGCTTGACCAGCCTGTCTTAATCTTTTTTCTTTTAAGATATAATGATGATCTCCGTGATCTACCTTACAAAGTACCGAGTTGGGCTTAACCAGTCCATCTTAATCAAAAAGACATAAGGATGATCTCCGTGATCTACCTTACAAAATATCGAGGTGGGCATGATCAACGTGTCTTAATTTTATTTCTGAAAGATATGAGAATGATCTCCGTGATCTACTCTACGAAATGCCGAGGTAGGCCCGATCAGCCTATCTTAATCCTTAACTAAAAGGCAAAAGGATGATCCAAATGATCTATTCTGTAAAAATGCCAAGGTTTAATTAGCCTCTTATTTTTTATAAAGATATGGATGACCCATACGATCAATTTTATCCTAAGTCCGAAGATTCAGTATATTTTCAAGTCCGAAAACTTGGTATTCTTATTTGGAGACTTGGTATTATTTCTCGTCTTAACTATTCAGAATTATCTTAAGTTCGAAGACTTAGTATATTTTCAAGTCCGAAGATTTGGTATTCTTATTTGGAGACTTGGTATTATTTATCGTCGCAACTATTCAGAATTATCCTAAGTCCGAAGACTTAGTGTATTTTCAAGTCCGAAGACTTGGTATTCTTATTTGGAGACTTGGTATTATTTCTCATCTCAACTATTCAGAATTATCCTAAGTCCGAAGACTTAGTGTATTTTCAAGTCCGAAGATTTGGTATTCTTATTTGGAGACTTGGTATTATTTTTCATCTCAACTATTCAGAATTATCCTAAATTCGAAGACTTAGTATATTTTCAAGTCCGATGATTTGGTATTCTTATTTGGAGACTTGGTATTATTTCTTATCTCAACTATTCAGAATTATCCTAAGTCTGAAGACTTAGTATATTTTCAATTCCGAAGACTTGGTATTCTTATATGGAGACTTGGTATTATTTCTCGTCTCAACTATTCAGAATTATCCTAAGTCCAAAGACTTAGTTTATTTTCAAGTCCGAAGACTTGGTATTCTTATCCGGAGATTTGATATTACTATTTGGAAATATAATTTCTTAAGATCAGGATCTCATTTATCCTAAATCTGAAGACTTAGTATTATTTCCAAGTTCAAAGACTTGGCATTATTATTTGGAAACTTGATTTCTCAAGATCAAGATTATTCATTTATCCTAAGTTCGAAGATTTAGTATTATTTTCAAGTTCGAAGACTTGGAATTATATGGAAACTTGATTTCTCAAGATCAAGATTATTTATTTATCCTAAGTCCGAAGACTTAGTGTATTTTCAAGTCCCAAGACTTGATATTATTATATGAAGACTTGGTATTTCTTCAGTCTTGATTATTCTCAGCTATCCTAAGTTCGAAGACTTAGTATATTTCCAAGTTCGAAGACTTGGTATTATTATTTGGAAACCTGATTTCTCAAGATCAGAATTTTATTTATCCTAAGTCTGAATACTTAGTATTATTTTCAAGTTCAAAGACTTGGTATTATTATTTGGAAACCTGATTTCTCAAAATCAGGATTACTCATTTATCCTAAGTCTAAAGACTTAGTATTATTTTTAAGTCCGAAGACTTGGTGTTATTATCTGGAAACTCGATTTCTCAAAATTAAGATCTCAGAATCATTCAAAATTATTCAAAGTCCGAAGACTTAGTGTTATTTAAAATCTGAAGACTTGATATATTCTTCTCAAGATCTCAGAATTGATCGGAATTATCCTAAGTCTGAAGACTTGGTGATATTTTAAATCCGAAGTCTCAAGATCTCAGAATCATTCAGAATTATTCTAAGTCCGATGACTTAGTATTACTTTAAGTCTGGAGTATATTATTCTCAAGATCTCAGAATTGTTTGGAATTATTTAAAATTTGAAGACTTGATATATTCTTCTCAAGATCTCAGAATTGTTCGGAATTATCCTAAGTCCGAAGACTTAGTTGATGTGGGACTGAACGTTCTCATACCAAGACTGGTGCGGGACAGGCTAACAAATTCTAGACCTAAAAAATTGATTCAGACCGTTGATCATTAAGAAACGATCTCTAGATTAGGTTGTCCAATTTAATTAAATTAAATCTAATTAAATAGAAATGACCAGCAATTGATTGGGTCAGGTTATCGAAATGGATCTCACCCGAAAACACGGAACCTCATAAAATTTGGAAGAGGGAGATCGTCCAAAATCCGGACCAGTAGTTCATGGACGAGATTGATCTGAAGCCGTTGGACCTGAATCACCAAAAATAAGCAATGTATCAATTCCAAATCAAAATAAATAAACAAATTAATCATAATAAATCCAGCACTCTGATATCTGTGCAGCTTTAAAATCCAGGTAGCTTTAGGATCCGTGCGGCTCTGAAAATCATGTGGCTTTGAAAATCGTGCAGCTCTGGACCGGAGGGAGGTTTTCCGGTTGGCAGTGGGCGCTCGGTCTGTCGGACGGGTGTTGGTCGTGGAGGGTACGTCTGCAACGGCGGCTAGCACGGGAGGGGCCTCGTGGAAGGGCTCAGATGGCGTTGGTGGCAGGCGGAAGGGTCGGCTTGGCTTGGTTGGAGACTTCCGGTCGGCCGGTGGTGGTGAGGCGTCGCAGGAGGCTAGGGGATCCGGCGACTTGGGGCTTCGGTCGGGCAGATCTCGGGGGAGGATGGTGGTCGGACGGTGTTGGTGGGTGTTAGTCTTGCTTCGATTGATTGGTTCGGGAGAAGTCACTTGGAGGAGAAATAGAGGAGGGAAAACATAGAGAAGAGAAAGAGGAATGAGAATGAGGGAGAACCGGGAAGAGGAGATAGAACCGGGAAGAAGAGGGATCTGAGAAGAGACGGAGAGGGGGAAGAAGAATTGAGAAGAAGAGAGGGGGGAAGGAATCGGGACGCACCTTGAATTCTTTTCTCAAATAATATTCTTTGCTATTTTTTTTATTCATGACAAACATACCTTAAATAAAGCAACAACGATAAAGATAAATCCTAAACAATCACAAAATAATCGGAACAACTAAGTATTCTGATAACTCTAAAAAAATAAAAAATCTGATCTCCGATTCGGAGATATTCCAAATCTCACGTACACCCATAAAAAAATAAAATGATACATCAAGAATCGTGATAGGCTGGCACCGAAATCTGGACTGGTTGGGTCTGGACTGGCTGGATCTGAACTGGCTCAATGTCCCCATCATTAATGATATTTTAAATTTGAAGTCTCAAGATCTCAGAATCATTCAGAATTATTCTGGGTCCGATAACTTAGTATTACTTTAAGTCTGAAATATATTATTCTTTCATTCAGCTTCACATCTTCGGCCTAAAGGTTTGAAATATACCTTTGAAAAATTTGAAATATGCCTTTGGAGTATAAAATTCTGGTACTTTCATTTTCGAAATAAAATTATTTCGAACTTGGAAGTGGGGGACATCTGTTATGATAATCCGACTCAATATAAAATGATTACTGGTCCATCAGTCGAGCCAATTTTAAATTTTTCGATCTATAGGCTGAACCAATGCACTAAAAAAAATCTCTTTAAGCATGGTCCGAAGAGTACACCTAGGCCTGGTCCAAAGAATACATCTGATATGTTACTCTATCCTTCGGCTTCGTATATTCAGCCTGGTCCGAAGAAGCAAGCCTATTGACTATTTTTCTTTGGCTTCATATCTTCAGCTTGGTCCGAAGAACTTGGTCCGAAGAAGTAAGCTTATTAATTATTCTTTCGGCTTCATATCTTCAGCCTGGTTCGGAAAACTTGGTCCGAAGAACCTGGTCTGAAGAAGTAAACCTATTGATTATATTCTTTCGGCTTCATATCTTCTTCAGCTACGGCATGTACTTTGGAGGTATCTTTCGAAGGTTCAGGCTCCGTTTCTCATAAACGACAAATTTTGATACTCCCATTTTCGAAATAAAATTATTTCGAACTTGGAAGTGCGGGGCATCTATTATGATAATCCAGTTCAATATAAAATGATTTTCGGTCCAACGATTAAACCAATTTCAACATTTTGGTCTATTGACCGAATCAATACACTAAAAGAAATCTATTTGGTATGGTCTGAAGAGTATGCCTAGAATATGTTTTCTTTCCTTCGGCTTCGTATCTTCAGCCTGGTCCAAAGACTATGCCTATATGATGTTATTATTTTGTTCGGCTTCGTATCTTCAGCCTGGTCCGAAGACTATGCCTTAGAATATTTTTGTCTCTTCGACACTACAGTAAGTAGTTTTTTCTTGTTCACTCCAAAGGAATATGTCCGAAGCATAAAACTAATATTTCCTAAAGCCATCTCAAGGAAGGCCCTCCGAAATACTAGTTATATCAACTTCGGACACTCTCTAAAAGGACTATATTTGAAACTTTTGGACAATCTTTCAACTTAAAATGGTTAAAGGCTGTTTCAGTTGTAACCACCCACATGGTCGAATAACTGATTTTCTGGCCGCCACTACTTACTGTTATGAGGAGGTTTTAATAACTAACTCCCATAACCGTAAGTAGTTACACTTATGCCTATAAATACTGATAAGAGGGAACACTCAGGTAAGCTAAGCTAAGCGAGGCTAAGCCAAGCTAACTATGAGCAAACTTGAGCCATTTTCTTTCTTCTTCTCACCATTCTCTGCTCTCAAGCTCTCCATTTTGCTGCCTGAGTTCTTGCTGACTTTGGTATTGGAGTGTCCCCTACCAAAAAAATTCCGGTCATGGAAGTTGTTTTGCAGGTTCCGGTTGACGGCGATTCGGCGGACGAATTACTCCATTCGATCGGCGGGGATTCAGCATCAATAATAATAATAATTTCAAATCTAAGAGACAGATGCCCCGATGGCGATCCCTTCACGGATGGAGGATTTTTTTTTGAGGTTCAAAGATTAGTCAAGGAACCTGCACATAAGCTATATCAAGTTCTAAAATATCTAGGGATCGAATGCTTCTGAAGTCCAAGAGATCAATTATTTTTTTTAAGTCCCATTGGTTGACTTTGGGTCAACTAAGACTGTCTAGCTAGGTTTGGGTTAGATACTTTCTCAAGTGGCACCTATATCCTATTTCCTGCTTTCAGGCAAATATTTAAATAAAGAAGAATCCATGGGGTGCTTGTTTCTGGACATAAGTTTATTTTGTCCTTTCTATTGTATTATCCACAACATGATTTGTAATTACACAAATAGTTCACTATAAGTAAAATTCCGAAGAAAGTGAAGATTTTCTACCCAAAAAAAAAAGAAAGTGAACATTAAAGATCTAATCATTTAATGCTCATCATGTAATTAGCTAATCTCTTAGGCAAATCACCATATGATCTCCATGGATGTCTGCTATTACGATTTTTATGTAGAAAGTCTTCTCATGACTTAGCTTGTGCTTGGCATAATTATTCTACAAGTTTTGCCTTTTCCTTTCATGCTACAAAACAAATTCTTATACTTGCTAACCTGGTGTAAGTTATGCTTGATGTGATGTTTGGCTGTAAGTTCTGGGATAAGATTGCTTTCGCATAAAATGGATGAATAACATGTTTACCACTATCATTAATCACCAGCCTATTTATTTTTGTAGGCATTTTGTTGAAAGAAATGATGAACTCCTTACTATATTCCACATAAAATTAGTAATTTGTCCCTCAAATAAGATGGGTAACTTTGTTATAAAGAGAAGTACCACTGCTTATAGTCCCAACTAGGAATCACAACTATCTTCTATAACTAACAGTGGGCCAACTAGAAGCCGAAGCATCAATGCAACAACTAGAAACTAAACAAGATGATGACGTTACAACTATAATAGACCACCTATCTTGCCAGAAATAGGTAATTCTATGTATAACCAAAAAAAAAAAAAAAAGGCTGGCATGAATTGGAGCATTTATAATAGGAAGGTCTAGATGGGATCTCTTGGAATGGTTATGCCTGTCATAAGAACCTTTGAATGGAACAACCACTCCTTTATGTCATTTTTTTTTTTATGATTGTTTGGTAGGCTGCTTTATGCATGCCCAGTTTTTGGTTTTTTTTTGTATGGCTTAAAATTCTAAATAGTTTGCATCACTGCATCACCTATCATGACTGCCATCAGAAGATGGATAACTGTCAATAGTAACATATCTTGTATGACACATAAAAGTTATCTTACTTGTTAGCCATTCAATCTTTGTCATTGACATCCATATAGTATTATTTCAATACAAACATGGCAACGCAAGATTTATGCTTCTTTTTTTTTAATTTTTTTTACTGCTACCAGCCTTTTTACAATTTGCCAGTCTCAAAGAATAATAGAGGCTTATAATTGATTCGAATGATGATGAATGCGTATCCACAAGGCATGCGACATAGATGGATTCATCAGATCAACTGGCCAGGAATCCAGTACAGAATCCACATGGCACCAGCGAAGAAATATCATGGTGTGGGCTGGCTATTCATGTTCAACATCATTCTTCCAAAGGAATGCCAAATGATGGTAAACCTACCGCCACTTGTTTTTACCCAAAGAAAAAAGAAAAAAAGAAAAAAACCACCACCATTTATCATGCGCACTGCTTGCTAGCCTGGATAGACCTGGCTAGTTATCATGGGCAAGTTCGCTGTGAGTCACGTTTCCTATGGCATTATCATTTCGATATAACTCTACAACCGAAACTTTGTCCGCTTCCCGCTGTCATGACATGCGCAACAATGGAATGTACGATTCAACAGGCGTGTTGGTTTGAACTTTAAAGCACCAATACCATCACGTCACGTAATGCCAGCAATGCGGAGGAAAAAAATGGCCAATAGAATTGGCCCTCTCAGCATTCTACTTCCAATACTGTGAGGATCTCTAATCATGATCTAAAAAAGTACAGCACCAGACTCAGACTCCTTGCTTGCTAACTAAAGAATGACATTCCACCTGTATCACATTTTGAATCCTGGAAATTGAAGGAAAGGCAGAGTGTGCCAGCTGGGATAGAATGGAAAAAATTCAAGGCTCCACAAAATGGAAATTTTATAAAAACTTATCAGTCAGAGCAATAATAAATGATATATCAAAGCATATATCGGTTGTCACAATTTGAATCAGATATGCCAAGAACCCACCCCTTTTTCCAATTAATAGCTGAAATTTGAGCAGGTTCACTGATAGCAACGCTGATGAAAAGCTAGTGGGCAATCAAGTGCAGCAGATAGTAAAAATGGCAATGCGTATATACATCAATCAAACCACATATTAGAAAAATACCAGATATTAAAAAAAATAATGACTTCAATAAAAGTGCATGGCGTCTGACAGATGCGTTTAAATACAGGACCCAGGACCAGAAATCACATGTACAGCAACAAAGAGAAAGGCGGAAAGGGAAAGCTACTTGCTAGAAGAATTTAGGCATGAATCAAACAGGGTGCACCTATTTTCTAAAAATGATAACAAAATTTGATTACCAGACACCTAATAGCCAGCCAAAAGAGTAAAGATTAGATCAGCACCAGAAACTGCAAGGCAAAATTTTTCATTGTTCTGGCACCAGGGATGGTAGCAAGGCAGGTGGAATCGAAGCATTTATGAAGAATTCATTATTTTCTCTACCAAAAGCAATGGAGGATTTCATTTTAGTCCCCTCAACTGGTCTCTTTCAGGTCCGCCACTTGGTCTTTTTTCACTGTCCCTTCTCGTTCGAGGTGGAGTACCTGGTGCTGTCAAACGAGAAGCATTTTGATTTGATTGGGCTTCAGGGATGTAAGTTTGGGAAGCAAGGTAAGTAAGAGCAGTAACCACATCAGCTATTAAAGGCCTCATGGTAGGCTGCTCCTGAACGCACATAGCAGCAACAGCAAGTGCCTGGTATAAGCCTCTCACAGGGTACTGGCCCTGAAGCATCGGGTCTGCCATCTGCGAGAATTTCCTTCTGTCCTTGAAAAGGGGTCGGGCCTGCAAATAAGCATACATCACATTCACAAGGATGCATATGCATGAACATCTTAGCAAAGAACAAAGCCTTCACCGTAGGAAATATTATTTGAAGTGCAAAGAATGAAAAATTCTTTTTCAGAAAGAACCATGAAAGCATCGAGCCATAAAGTCCTTTCCTTCACTACTAAGAAGGTCTACAGAAGTGATTCTCCACAATAAAGAATGACTTCCCAAGGGAAGAACTAACTTCCAAACAGAAATGCAGCTTGCACCCATGACTCTCCTGTCTGGAACTTAGCCAGAGGCAATGCCCTCACAAGATTCCAAATGATTCTGGCAGAGCCAGTCCAAGCTCAAGCTGTAAACCCAAACTTAATGTCAACAAGTACATCGGGTTTCATAGCTTAGAATCCAATTGTAACCAAAAGTAGGAAAGTTCAGTTTATTTGGATGACACCAAAGTTACTGCATGGAAGTTTATGGTAAATTAAAAAAATAATAAAAAACAAAAGGAACCAAAAATGACCTCACAATTTTTTTTTTTCGTTCATGGACACAGCAAGATTCATGCACATATACATTGCTCGTTAAACTTCAGAGCTAGAACTCTGAGGTCAGGTTATGTTCTAGAACACAAGTTAATACTTAATATTCATGCTAACTAGGCTGAGATAATAAAGTGTTTCTTGGAAAGAAATATTTGAATGCCTTAGAAATATGAGATAGGAAATGCGTGTGCATGCTTGCATGCACATAGAAACAAGGATGAATGGGAAAAAAGGCAGAGTCCCGTACCCATGCAACGAGATTGTGCTCCCCTGCAGCTCTAGAATTGTCAATAGCCCTTCTTCCAGTGATAAGCTCCAGAAGAACAACCCCAAAGCTATAAACATCTGATTTTAGTGTCAGTTGTCCAGTCATTGCATATTCAGGTGCACAATATCCATAAGTACCCATTACCCTAGTGGAAACATGAGTTTTATCACCAACAGGACCAAGCTTTGCCAAGCCAAAATCAGATAACTTGGGATGATATCCCTCTCCAAGCAAAATGTTTGAGCACTTCAGATCACGGTATATAACAGGAGGATTGGCCCTGTCATGCAAATACTCTAATCCTTTAGCTGCACCAGCAGCTATTTTCATTCTTGTGTTCCAGTCAAGCCTCTTCTTGTCTGGAGAAGGGTCTGTTGCAAGCAAGGAAATTAAATAAACAGGAGTACTTCAGTGCTGAAAAGATAGCATATTAAGTATATGAGAAATGCAATCCACTCAACAAAACATATACACGGGATGATACAATAGCTTACCATGAAGATGATCCTCCAAGGATCCTAAAGGCATGTACTCATAAACTAAAAGCCTTTGATCTCCATCAGCACAATAGCCGATCAGGTTAACAAGGTTAGGGTGGTGAAGTAGACTCAACATCAGAACTTCAACAAGGAATTCTCTGTTTCCTTGCAAGCCATTACGGTCAAGCTGCTTTATAGCCACAATCTATGCAGAACACAAGAAAATTCCATATTATCAATTTAATAATACTTTCTTTAATCAAAGAAACTTTTATTTTTTTTGCACTCCTCTTAGTCAAAGCAGAGCAGCAATGTCAAACCACTCCATCATTTTTTAGATTGAGAATGCAAGTGGCAAAAGAAAAGCAGGGATGCAAGATTAAAATTTTTTGAGCAAAGATTACCAAATATTTCAGCTAAGTGAAGTTATTGAAGGAAAACAAAAATATTATCTGACAAATTTCACTTTTGGAAGCTTTGGAACTATGTAAAAGTTAACTTCCACTTTCCAAACTGACATGCACGCGTGCGAACGTGCATACAAAGAGAGAGACTAAATTGCAAGCACGGTGAAATACAGTGAAAAAAAAAAAATCAAAGATTAACAGAGCAAGGATAACAAAGGCTGACCTGGTTGATACCGTCCAACTTGCCCTTATAAACTCGGCCAAACCCTCCTTCTCCTAAAAGGCAATCAGCTCTGAAATTCTTGGTTGCTGCAGCCAGTTCACGAAATGTAAATGTCTGAGCAGCAATATGTTCAGCCTCTTTTGCATCCTGTGAGCTCTGTTTCTTTATATCTGACAAGGAATTGGATTTTGACTTCTCTGCTGAAGAAAAAACAGAAATGAATTACTAAAAGATAGATTTGAGAACATGAGAACAAAATGAATGGTCAAATAACAGGGAAAAATTGGAACTTCGTATCATTGATTTAAAAAGCAAATATCACAGTCCCATCTGTTTATTGTTATTAGTCCACGAGGAAGACTCTTACGTTCCACTGCCTAATTCAAAGTCAAAGATAGCTAAATGCATATCGGTAGCCAGCAAAGACTAAATATTAAAATTTTCCACTTTAGAAGCCTCAGTTATTTCTAGCCACAGGATAACCAGACTGAAATGAGCATTGTGTGCTCAATTCACCACGACAGCATAGCGATTTTAGTTGGAAACCCTAAGGCAATATGCCACTCAATATTTTTAAATATGAATTTAAATGCAGATTAATAGGAAATCGAACTATAATTGAATCAAAAGTTACAATTTTTATTTATTCAAACTATATACACGCTACACGCGGAAAAAGCATTAATTAATGCATCGAGCATGACATGTGTGCAGATATGGAAACACCGAGCACACCACAGCTAATTAAACGATCTAATCATCGCCCAACAGAAAAAAAAAAGCTCATCCTATAGAAGCAACAGGAAATTTATTTCCAAGGGAATGGTGATAAGAAACACCAAACATTTATATAGACCATTGGCGCAATCGTCTCCGCCCAAGCCCCATCAAAGTCATCACCTTTACGCTAATCGTGTAGATCAAAACCATCACGGAGTAGAAAGAGTTCCTTTGAAAGGCCAAAAACCAACCCAATATCCAATCTTCAGAGAAATACAACCTGAAGTCCTAAAAAGAGAACACCTACAGATCGAGTGATTCCCCTCGGCAAACCCTAACTTTTAACTGGAATCTGGAACAATCCGACCCAAAATCCATATCCGAAAAGACAAAAATTGGAAGAAGCTCCCATGCCAGGCCGACTCGACAGATTTAAAAACCAACAAATGAAGCAAAGGAAACCAAGGAAAAAAACACAAATTCGTTACGGATTCCAAGCACCTGAGGCCGGTGGGATCTGATCCTTCTCCTTGCCCTTCTTGCTCGGCTCTCCGGCGCACAGAAAGCACCCCATCTCCCCTTCCCACCGATCGTTCTCGAGCTCTCCTTCCCCTCCCCTCTTCCAGCTCCCCCAGGAACAAGTGAGAAAAAGCGAGTGACGGAGGAGGAAATAAAGAGGAAGGACTCCGATCGGTTAAAAAACTTAAAATTAGTTGAAGAAAAACTTTACTTATAATTTTAATTCCCGATCACATCGCGTACTCGAGAGCAGCCGTTGCTTGGAAAACCCTCAAAATGGAAAGACGGAGCGATCTGGACCGTTGGATCGAAGATCCACATGACCGTGGGCCCCGATCTTGACCGAAAACACGCGGTTCCGGTATTCTTTTTATTTAAATTATTTTGGTATACCGATGTTGGTTTTACCTGGAAATATCAAATATAGTTATTTTTTTAACTTTTAAATTACATTGAATACGCTGGGCCCTCTTTAAAATATTTCTTATTTGATTTTTGTAGCCCGATTCGTAAACCGGACGGCGAACCGGCGACGCTGGACTCTTTCTTTATGCTTTTGTTCTAGAAAAGTTGTGCAACGCCAAGAGATGGCGTGGTTCTGGCGAGGGCGAAGCGCAGGTTAACTGGACCAGCGTGACTCGGTAGCCAGTATTTGGACCCGGTCGCAGTCCAATATGAAATAAGTCTTGATCCTTGACTTAAATCTGAAAATATTCGATAACAGAGCAGCTGTAGACCCCTAACTTATGTTTCGGATTAGAATGATGGTTGAAATTAGAAGTTTAGAATGATAAGCATGGTCAACGATGCTGATGTTGAGGAAAATCTTTGCATCATTGGAAGAAAGGTGAATATGTTGAATTCTGAAAAAAATAAGAATCAACGTGGGGCAAAGAAAGCACTTCAGTTGCTCAGACGCAAGCAATGTAGTCCATCGTGGTTTGGCGAGGGATCTCAAGCAATGTAGTCCATTGTGGTTTGGGGATGTTTTGGATCACAATAGAGATTGGGAAAAAAATATATTTCCAGAGATCTATGATTGGAGGTCCAGTAGTTGGGTGGAAGTGGTGGCAAAATATGATTCTTTCAACAAATCTTAGGTTTATTAAATATATTTATAATCATCTATTACTTGCAATATCTAGCTTTTTTTTTTTTTTTTTTGAATCAGCACAAATATTTTTGTAGGTACTGATTTTTGACTCATATCTTGTTGATGGTTGTAAGGTAGCGGCAGCAAAACCTGTAAAACAAGTTTCTAATTCGAGTTGGCTTCAGCCGAAATCCTTCAATGCTCAAATCAAAAATAAAAAAATAAATGAGCGTGAGGAAGATGATATCATATCTTAAGGATTTCCTTTAATCTTTATTTACGGGCATGGGTTAAAACATCACTCGACTCATCAATGGATGAGGCAGTTGGCTATTGCTAAGATCTTTGTAAGGCTAATCCCTTTATTATTGCGAGCTTTTGCTCAACTCATCTATAGATAAGGAGCGCTAGTTAGCCATCACTGGAGTCCTCATAAGATTATTCCCTTTATTATCATACAATAGGTTCTCGAATGGTTAGCTCCTTCGCATTCGTGGATAGAAATGAAAATATGTCGGATCGAATTGGATCATAAATGACTCTGACCGAACCCGGTTCTTTGATCAAGTCTTATTATTGGACCTAAACCCAATATGATAGAAGATCGAGTCAATTCGAATCTACCTATAGTCAAAATTTTCAATCCAATGGATCATTTGGATTGAATCCGGTCCGCATATAATTTAGTCATAATCTAAAAAATTCGAGTCTGGATCAAGTTAAATAAAATTTAGACAAATATGTTTTAATTATCACATAGCCAACTACTATTAATCACATAAAATAAATAAGAAAAAAATACTTTTAAAATATATTAGGATTTAAAATAATTATAAATCTATATTTATGTCAAAAATATAATCCATAAAAATCTTAAATCATAATTTAGATATCTAAATAAGTTTGAATCATAATAGTATCATCAAGTTCTGGTCAGGTCAGGTCAGGTCAGATTGGATTCTGATGTAGTGGGATCGCTGACATGGAGGAACCGGCAGGCGCCACGTCAAGAAAGGACGCCGCGTCAACTCTCCAGCCCGGACTTCACTACTGAGCTGAGCTCCCTCAAGACAACGAGCCGAGCTCTGTCCTCCGCCAGGTCGGACTGCGAGCTCGGGATGCCTAGGTCGGAGCCGCATCTTGCCCTCCAGAGCGAGACCCTCGAAGGTTAGTGCCCTGTGGTCGAGGTCGAGCTCAGCGCTCACCCGTCAATGTGGAGCCTCTCCGAGCGCGCGCCCTCTGGACTGGGTTCGCCTCCTGCCCTCCAGAGAGATACCCTTAGAGGTTAGTGCCCTGTGGTCGAGGTCGAGCTCAGCGCTCACCCGCCAATGTGGAGTCTCTCCGAGCGCGCGCCCTCTAGACCGAGTCCGCCTCCTGCCCTCCAGAGCGAGACCCTCGGAGGTTAGTGCCCTGTGGTCGAGGTCGAGCTCAGCGCTCACCCGCCAATGTGGAGCCTCTTCGAGCGCGCGCTCTCTAGACCGGGTCCGCCTCATGCCCTCCGGAGCGAGACCCTCGAAGGTTAGAACCCTGTGGTCGAGGTTGAGCTCAGCGCTCACCCGCCAACGTGGAGCCTCTCCGAGCGTGCGCCCTCCGGACCGGACCCGCACTCTGCCCTCCTCCACTAAGACGCCCTCGCAAGCTCGGAGCGTCTAAACCGGAGCGAGCCCTGCCATTCCAGCTCAGCCCCAGCTCAGACGAGGTCCTTACCAGCCAGAACATCGGCGAGCCACCTGAGGACTGTACTGGAGCATATTCCAGGCTGTACTGACCACCTACAATCACCAGTTACACTAGAAAGGAAAGAAGCATGCTGATCGAGGCGCCACACTCCTCACCAACCACACGGATCACCCAAGAGAGGAAGCCAACCGGGAGATTCGAATCCCGTAGGCGGCGGCCCACCATTCAAGGCACTGCCAGGTTTCCCGAAATGAGGCGACCAAGAGGAGTGTCGGAGCGCCTGACAACTCCCCTTATCATGAATCAGGAAAGACTCCTCGGGACACCGCCGCATGCACGTGACAGCCCGGCGGGGATCCCGAGACAAGCACCCAACAGTAACCTAGTTGCAACAAACTCGGAGGTAACACAACAACAACCCCGACACAGGAAAAAACACAAGCCAAAATAAAAAAAAAGAGGGAGAAAGGTGCAACCCCTACCAGAAAGAGGGGCATGGCACCACCAACACAAGCACAAGCTCAACCAAGAGGGCAAAGCGCCACCACCACCACCACAGTTGACAGGAAACGAGGGAAACAAGGAGAGACGGAGGAACAAGGAACCCCTCTGTCCCCGCTATCATTCTCCCCCTGCAACGTTTCTATCTTCACACACATTCTTTACTCCTAGTGCGGAGTCCATCAAGAGGGGCCCGACCAGGAGGATCTGTTCCCTTGAATCGTTACTGACATGACCTTCGGAGTGCCCCCGCCGGAAATCCCGGCCCGGGTCACTAACCCCTGTTTTGCAGGTCCAGACTAGAGGACCACCAGGCAACAAGGAGAGCGCACTCCGGCGCCGGCAGCAGCTGCAGGCCACGGCGATTCTGGCGGCAACAGATTGGCGCGCCAGGTAGGGGACAGAAAAGGTGACGACACAAGCTCGAAAGGCCTCTATCAGCCATGCAAGGGGCTCCCCCTTTCCAAGGGCACCTATATCACCTTCTCTGTCTCCTTCGACAGAAGGATCCACTGATGGAGCCATCAGGCGCGTGGCGGAAAGGCGCCTGGAGGAACATGAGCGTGGGCTAGCAGAGTTCTCCCACCGGTTCACCAGTATGCAAGGCTCAACCAGCGAGCCAGTGGATGACAACACCCGTCGCCATTGAGGCCCTTCGCTGGTCGCAGCGAGACAAAGTATTGTCGTCGTCACCACAATCACGGCCATGACGTCGAAGAATGTCGCAATCTCAAGCAGGAGATTGAGAAGCTCATCAAGAAAGGCTACCTCCAAAGGTTTGCAGGGGGGGCAGACCTCAAGCGGGGTCCCAGGCGCTTGCCGCTCTCCCGCCGGCTCCAACCATCAACAGCTGCCCCACCGTGAAACCGGTGGGCATGGTCACCAAGGGAGTTGTGCACGCGTCCAAGAAGACCTGGGGGGCACGGGACCCTGGGAATGTACTCCCCATTGTGCTGGAAGGAGAAAGGTAAATAAAGATGCCGCGGTCGTCAGGATGACGATCGCGAACCACCATGGGCAGGCCCCTGCATGGTGGCCGAAGCTCCATCACGAGGGGCCTGTTACCTCGAAGATCCCGACGGTGTCAGGCTCCCCCGAAAGAGGAGGGTTCGCAGCAAGCGAAGACGCCACCAACAAGGTAAGGTTTATTATCGATAATAATGATAACGATTTTTCCGTGCAAGAGTATCCATGTGTTTGGCAGGGAAGAATCAACGACGTCCCTGAGCCTAGCTCCAGGATGTCAAGGAATCTTCGAGCCATGCAGCCCTCAATCTCAAGCATCCCCGAGCCCAGCTCCAGGATGTCAAGGAATCTCCGAGCCATGCAGCTCTCAATCTCAAGCATCCCCGAGCCTAGCTCCAGGACATCAAAAGATCTTTGAACCATGCAGCTCTTAATCTCAAGCATCCTCGAGCCTAGCTCCAGGACGTCAAAGGATCTTCGAGCCATGCAGCTCTCAATCTCAAGCATCCCCGAGCCCAACTCCATGATGTCAAGGAATCTCCGAGCCATGCAGCTCCCAATCTCAAGCATCCCCGAGCCTAGCTCCAGGGCGTCAAAGGATCTTCGAGCCATGCAACTCTCAACCTGAAAGGTCCTCGAGCCCAGCTTCAGGATGCCTACTCAAGACCGGAGCTCAGATCTCTGGCCAAGAAAACTTCGAGCAATGTAGCTTCCAATCTCAAGCATCCCCGAGCCTAGTTCCAAGGCATCAAAGGATCTTCGAGCCATGCAACTCTCAACCTGAAATGTCCTCGAGCCCAGCTCCAGGATGCCTACTCAAGACCGGAGCTCAGATCTCCGGCCAAGGAAACTTAGAGCCAAGCCGCTCTCAATCTCAAACGTCTCCGAGCCCAGCTCCGAGATGCCAAGGGATCATGGGGCCAAGTAGCTCCCATTAACGCCTCGAGCCTAACTCCAAGGTGCCAAAGACCTGAGCCAAGCCCTCAGGCAACCCCTGGGCCCAAGCCTAGCTCCACGTCCAGGAAGGCCTCGAGCCTAGCTCCAAGGCAATCAAGTCCGGTAACCCTCTTCTATGATCTCCCCACTCGAAAAGAAGACAAAAAGGGAAGGAAAGAAAGAGAACGAGAGAGGAACACGGCAAACACCCTCTTCTCTGATCTCCCCACTCGAAAAGAAGACGAGAGGGAAGGAAAGAAAGAGAACTAGAGGGGAACACGGCAAGAACCCTCTTCTATGATCTCCCCACTTCAAAAAAAAAAAAAGAGAGAAGAAAAAGGAAAAAAGGAGGGGGGAAGGAAAGAAAGAGAACGAGAGGGGAACAAGCCGCCACTTCTCAGTCAACAACGTCCCCGAGCCCAGCTCCAGGACACCTACTCAAGACTGGAGCTCAGATCTCCGGCCAAGAGAACTTCGAGCCAAGCAGCTCTTAGTCAACAACGTCCCCGAGCCCAGCTCCAGGACACCTACTCAAGATCGGAGCTCAGATCTCCGGCTAAGAGAACTTCGAGCCAAGCAGCTCTCAGTCAACAACGTCCCCGAGCCCAGCTCCAGGATACCTAATCAAGACCGGAGCTCAGATCTCTAGCCAAGAGAACTTCGAGCCAAGCAGCTCTCAGTCAACAATATCCCCGAGCCTAGCTCTAGGACACCTACTCAAGACTGGAGCTCAGATCTCCGACCAAGAGAACTTCTAGCCAAACAACTCTCAGTCAACAACGTCCCCGAGCCCAGCTCCAGGACACCTACTCAAGACCGGAGCTCAGATCTCCGGCCAAGAGAACTTCGAGCCAAGCAGCTCTTAGTCAACAACGTCCCCGAGCCCAGCTCCAGGACACCTACTCAAGACCGGAGCTCAGATCTCTGGCCAAGAGAACTTCGAGCCAAGCAGCTCTCAGTCATTAATATTCCCGAGCCTAGCTCCAGGAGCCAACCCAGGACCGAAGCTCAGATCTCTGGCCAAGGGACCTGCGAGCACAGCAGCACTCAAGTGTCATGAACCTGCGCCCAGCTTACCGACGTTAAAGTCTAATAACTCAACCCCATGCAAGGTGAGGCCCTTCTCTCTGATCTCCCCACTCATACACAAAAAAAAGGAGAAAGGAGGGAAGAAAAGAAAGGGGAAGAACCAGGCAAAGAAAACAGATGATAAAGAAACCCAAGTTTCATTGATTGAACACAAGTTACAAGTATCTTGCGGGCACCCGACATGCCGGGTGACCCTGACTAAGTACAAGAAACAAAAATACAAAATGGGGCAAAAAGAAAAGGGGCTACTCCATGTCGGCCGGCCTCCTTGCTGAGCTCTGAGGCTAAGAGTCCCCGCCTTCAGGAACCTCCAGCTGAGCAACTCTAATCTCGGATGGTTTAGCCTCGGCTGGCGTCGAAGACTCTGAGGCCACGGCTTCCTCCACAGCCTCCTCGTCGGGCTCCGCATCTGAGATCGAAGGATATCTGAGGCGGTCACGGCTCTTCTCGGGGACAAGCGCCTCGACTCGGCCGTGCAAAAACATGAAACCCTTGTAGGAGTCCGATGCCATCTGTTGAATTTCGGCGACGAACTCCTCCGAGGCCTTGAATTTTGTGACAGCATCCTTGGCGCCCTTCTTGGCCTCAGCAGCCACCTTCCTTGACTCGACGGCCTCCAGCCTAGCGGCCTCCACCGACCTGGCTGCCTCCTCTGTCGCCTTCTCAGCTACGGCAAGTTTCTCCCTCCCAGCTACCAGCTCCGCCTGGGCAGCTCGGGAGGCCTCCTAGTGCCGATCCGCTTTGGCACTGTACCAGTTCAATTTCTTCTCCACGGAGGAAAGATCTTCAACGGCCTTCTTCGCATGGCTCCGCTCCAGGTCACGGGCCTCCAAAAGTCTCTTCACTCGCCCCTCGGCATCGACGAGCTATGCCTCAAGGACCTTGACCTTCAGTTCAAGGGCCCCGTTTGCCCCAACCTTCTCCTTCAGGCCGGCTTTAAGAAACTCAATCTCGGTAGCCTGTTGCCGCTTGAGACGCTCCTAGCTATGGTGGCAGCCCTTGATGTAGAGGGCCTCGGCACCAATCTGTACCAAGAAAAGAGGTCAACCCCCCCCCCCCCCCCCCAAAAAAAAAAAAGGAAGAAAAGAAAATAGAGGAAGGAACAGCTCACCGAATAAAGCTGGGGGAAGATGGCGCTGATGACATCGGTCAGCCACATCTCGGCCATGTCCTGCCAGTCGCATGTCTGGATCAAGAAGTCCATCATGCGCTCGGCCATCTCGGGGCTCCGAAGGAACGAGCTTTCTGGCCCCATCTTGAAGGGGAGATGGCATCGCACCTCCTCCCTTTGACCTTCTGCCGGAGTGGGCAGCCTCGTCCCGGTAACTGCAGGGCTGCGGGGGGCAGGCTGAGAAGCGGATGCTAGCGCATGCGGCGCCTCGGTCATGGTCCTGGTGACGGCCCGGACCTCCTCATCCCTGACCTCGATAATTGGTGGACTCGGAGGACGGTGGGGTGCAGCAGCCGCAGCTGCGGCCCTCGCCCAGACCACAACTTTGGGCTCCGCAGCAGGGGCCTGCTGGGTTGGCCTCGGCACCACAGAAGCCACCCTCTCCACCAGCACAGGAGTAGCGCGAGCCGCCTCCGAATTTGGACCAGCTGGAGCAGCTGAGCTCAGACCAAGCACCACAGTGGGGGCAGCCACAGGAGCGCTCTCGCCCCGGGCTCGTCTCAACAGAGGCTCCCCGATCGGTGGCCTCTTCCGGGTGATTGCCAGCAGATCATTCTCGGAGAAAATTATCCCTACATGCAAGTCACACAACAGTTAGAGTCCGTGGGAAACAATGCAAGAAATGCAAATAAAAAGAAAGAGGAAAGTTCATATTGAACTCACCCAACCCATTTGTTGGGTCGACCCCGGAGTCGATGAGGTTCTGCTCAGATAATAGGACCTCGAGGGAATGGATATGGGCTGTGCGGAGCTGCTCATAATCATCCCGGTCAGCCGCATCGACCATGAAATTTTGATTGGGGGACTTGTCCGGATCACTCTAGACCCAGTCGACCCCCTCAACCTCAACAAAGAAAAACTTACTCTTCCATCTCCTGATGGAAGAGGGGAGCTCAAACTTTATGCCCTTCGGGCAGGAGAACAAGGACCACCACCCATCCTCAGTTGGGTGGCGCTTCAGGGCAAAGAAGGCCCTGAACAAGGAAAACAGGTCAACAAACCCATGGAGGTGGCAGAGCACAATAAAAGAAAAAATGACTCAAATGGCGTTTGGCACTAACTAAGCAGGGACCAAATGATAATTATCCAAGACGGACAGAAAGAAAGGGTGGAAAGGAAACCAGAGACCCCCAGAGAAGGTCCCCTCATAAAAAGCAAGACGGCCTGGGCCACTGGAAGTGACCTGTTCCCCTGGACGAGGGATCATGAGCCGGACAGAAGACGGGATGCCATAGATATCCTGAACAGTTCTTAGTTCCCCGAGGGTGATCGTCGAGGCAACCCCACCAGGACCTATGGACCGAACGGACTCAGAAGCGAGAACAGAAGAAGGATGAGGGAGAGAAGAACCGGATCCCGGTTTCCTGATGAGTATCGGACCGGAAGGATGCCTCCTACTGAGCTCGAAGCGAGTTGCATCTTCCTTCCCGTCAGAAGAAGAAGAAGACGCCGGCCTTTGCTTGGAAGGACCGGCCTCGCCCTGATCAGTGGAGGGGCGGAAGCCTGGACCAAAATGGGACATCCTCAAGAACAAGGAGAATGAAGGACTCGAAGTGGGGAACGGAAGAGGAAACTCAACCTGAAGAAGACCCCATACCCGGAGAAAAAACCCTATTCTAGCAGGGGGAGAAGGAAGAAGAAATTGACCTGGTTCTTTAGAAAACTCGGGGCAACTGGGAGAAAGAAGGAAGCTTGGGCGCAGCAGCAGCAGGCATGGAGAATTCAAAAAGAATAGATGTTTCGGGTAAGGCCCTCTTTTCACTTCGAAATGACCCGACGGATTCATACCGATTCAACCCCTTCGCCAACGGATCAATGCCACGTGCTGCCCATCGACGAAAATGGCATCCCGGCCACTCTGAATTCTAGCCAACATTAACTGCTCCTCAGACGTGGCCATATGGCACCCCCGGATTGGTCCGTAGAGCCATTCCCCGAAGTGCCTACAATCATGGCCATCATCGTGCCAGATTTCCGCTCTTCCACGTCAACACCGCAATTACTCCCTTCGACCCGAGCGCCGTACACTAACGAGCCTCGGGAGTGGGGGGCAAATGATATGGTGGGATCGCTGACGTGGAAAAACCGGCAGGCGCCACGTCAAGAAAGGACATCGCGTCGGACGCCGTGTCAACTCTCCAGCCCGGACTCCACTACCGAGCTGAGCTGAGCTCCCTCAAGACAGCGAGCCGAGCTCTGTCCTCCGTCAGGTAGGGCCCGCGAGCTCAGGACACCTAGGTCGGAGCCGCACCGCATCCTGCCCTCCAGAGTGAGACCCTCGGAGGTTAGTACCCTGTGGTCGAGGTCGAGCTCAGCGCTCACCTGCCAATATGGAGCCACTCCGAGAGCGCGCCCTCTGGACCGGGTCTGCCTCCTACCCTCCAGAGCGAGACCCTCGGAGGTTAGTGCCCTGTGGTCGAGGTCGAGCTCAGCGCTCACCCGCCAATGTGGAGCCTCTCCGAGCGCATGCCCTCTGGACCAGGTCTGCCTCCTGCCATCCAGAGCGAGACCCTCGGAGGTTAGTGCCCTGTGGTCGAGGTCGAGCTCAGCGCTCACCCGCCAATGTGGAGCCTCTCCGAGCGCGTGTCCTCTGGACCGGGTCTGCCCCCTGCCCTCCGAAGCGAGACCATCGAAGGTTAGAGCCCTGTGGCCGAGGTCGAGCTCAGCGCTCACTCGCCAACATGGAGCCTCTCCGAGCGCGCGCCCTCTGGACCCGGCCCGTACTCTGCCCTCCTCCACCAAGATGCCCCTGCAAGCTCGGAACGAGGTCCTCACCGACCAGAACGCCGGCGAGCCACCCGAGGACTGCACTGGAGCGCCTTCCAGGCCGTACTGACCACCTACAATCGCCAGTTACACTAGAAAGGAAAGAAGCACGCTGATCGAGGTGCCACACTCCTCACCAACCACCCAGATCACCCAAGAGAGGAAGCCAACTGGAAGATTCGAACCCCGTGGGCGGCGGCCCACCATTCAAGGCACTGTCAGGTTTTCTGGAATGAGGCGACCAAGAGGAGTGTCGGAGCACCCGACAACTCCCCTTATCATGAATCAGGAAAGACTCCTCGGGATACCGCCGCATGCGCCTGACAGCCCGGCGGGGACCCGAGACAAGCGCCCAACAGTAACCTAGTTGCAATAAACTCGGAGGTAACACAACAACCTCAACACACAGGAAAAAATACAAGCCAGAACAAAAAAAAAAAGAGGGAGAAAGGTGCAACCCCCACCAGGAAGAGGGGCATGGCACCACCAACACAAGCACAAGCTCGATCAAGAGGGCAAAGCGCCACCACCACCACCATAGTCGACATGAAACGAGAAAAACAAGGAGAGACGGAGGAATAGGGAACCCCTCTGTCCCTGCTATCATTCTCCCCCTGCAACATTTCCGTCTTCACACATATTCTTTACTCCTCCTAGTACGGAGTCTATTAAGAGGGGCCCGACCAGGAGGATTTGTTCCCTTGGATCGTCACTGACTTGACCGTCGGAGTGCCCTCGCCGGAAACCCCGGCCCGGGTCACTAACCCCTATTTTGCAGGTCCAGACCAGTGGACCACCAGGCAACAAGGAGAGCACACTCTGGCGCCGGCAGCAGCTACAGGCCACGGCAATCCTGGCGGCAACATATTCGAATTCAATAAATCCAAGCTCGACCAAAAAAAGAAATGGGTCTAATTTTATGACCCAACCCAGATCCACGGGTTCTTAAAAATAGATCGGATCAGGTCTAAGCGGGTTAGATCGAGTCAGGTCACAGATCAACCCAATCAATTTGCAGCCTTATTCATGGATCTCTACTCGACTTATGCATGAATAAGGAGCATTGGTTGGCCATTGTTAGAATCCTCGTATGGTTAACCCCTTTATTGTCATACAAGAGGTCCTCAAAAGGTTAGCCCCTTCATCTTCATGGATTTCTGCTCGACTCATCTATAGATAAGGAGTGTTGGTTAATTATTGCTAAGATCCTCATATGATTAACCTCTTTGTTGTAATATGATAGATCCTGTTATCGCCCGAATCGTCGTGGCCCGTAGCTCTGACGCGTCGGGTTCCCACCAGGTGCCTGGCTCCCCGTCTCGCGATAGGCTTGCTCGCTTACTCTGGGGATCTTGCAAGGCAGAGGAAAGCCTTGGGCCAGGGATTCCGGTGAAGATACTTCAACGATCAAGTTAGTGGGATGATCAAGGAGAACAGAAATCTCTATGACGAAGAACTTGGGAACTCTTCGCATCGAGAGGGTGATAAAAGAGAGAAGATAATGTGGAAAACGAAAGAATTCCTATCCTCTTGTTTTCCTATCTTTACTTACCTTTTCGTGCGGGTCTTATATAGTCGAGTGGCCTTTGTTAGCTTCTAGGTTTCCTCCTTCGAAGGAGGCTTTCCATTGCCTGCTGTCGTCTTTCTATCGGGCGATCTGCGCCAGAGCCTCGAGCCATAACGAGATGTTGCCATTTCGAAGGAGGCCGCCTGGGTACCGTAGAGCCTAGGGTCTAGGGCGTAGGGTCCAAGCATCTTGTTATGGAAGTCACAGTTTTCCAATCATGCGGTCGCTAACATGTTAGCATGCCATAAGGCTAGAGGCCTGGGGTCATCCGGATCATGCAGATCATGTGCACGGCGTGCCGCAGGGGGCCTGCACCCATGGCAGGGCATGCACTACCTTTCGGAGGCTCTGCATGATTAGGTACTTCCTCATCTTCATTTGAATTCCAGCCTCTTCATGCCTTTGGCGACAACCCATGCTCTTGCTGGTAGGAGGGTTCATTTTGGAGGGGTGGACTCGACCTCGACCAGGAGCTGACCTCAGACGGGGGCTCGCCCGATGAGCCCTGCCTCAATTGGGAGCTGATCTCGGTAGGGCGATCCGTTCTGGGAGCATGAGCTCGACCCCGACCGAGAGTCGTCTCCAACTGGTGGGGCTCGCCTTGGAGGGCCTAGACTCGACCTCGACCGGGAGCTGACCTCAGATAGGAGGCCCGCCCAATGAGCCCTACCTCGATTGGGAGTTGACCTCGGCCGGGTGGTCCACTTCGGTTCTTCGTCAGGTAATCTTGCCCAGGTGGCAGGCCTCTTGCCATCGTGGCTGTCCGCAGGCTCCATGTCAGTGGATGTCACCACATCAGCCTGTAGGCTCCACATCAGCGAATGTTGCCATATCAACTCGCAGGCTCAACGTCAACGAATGTCGCCATATTAGTTTCCCCCACTCCCGAGCTCAGAAAATGAAGCGTCCGCTCAGGATGAAGGGGGTAATAGTTGTACTGGCGTGGAGGGGGCACGCCCCTTCCATTTTCGATGCCGGGTGTGCCGGCGTTCAAGCGATCGTACTTCTATGCCATCCGGAGGTCGCCACGTCTTTTCTTCCCAAAGATGGTTATTAATGTTGCATCGGCTTTAAGGGAACTACTCCGAGTTCGAAGCGTCACTCCGATAGGTGGCATCTCTTGGTTGGTTTGGCGTGAGACATGGCACACGTCTTCTACGGGCACGAAGCGACAGGGCTCCAGGCCGTTAAATAGGATCCATCTTCTCGATCTCCGGAGATTCTTCAGGCGGTGAAAAAACGAGTCTTTCGCTCCAGAGCTACTCTCCTCCCTTCCTCTTGGGCGAAGTCCTGAAAAGCTAGGCTCCCTTCCTTCTTTCTTCTTCATATTGTAGTGATGAAGTTCAGCCTCAAAGACCTTTAGAAGTGTCCCGAAAGAGGGCTGCTGTCAAGGTGCCTGAGGGAGAGCCCAGTGCAAAGGTCCGGGAGGGCAACGCTGACTCCTTTTGGACCAAGGAGGTGACCCATCTGGAAAGGAGGGTGCAGACCCTTTAGGCTCAACTGGAGGAAAAGGCTCGGGCCACGATGGTGGTTGAGAGGGCAGCGACGGCTACTGTGCGGGTAGAGAAGGCCAAGAAGGAGGCGGGGAGGCCATCCCCAAGTTCATGGCATCCCAAGCTTTTAAGGACGAGGTCGCTGAGGCTGTCTTGGACTCCTTCCACCAGCTTTTGGGACCTCAAGAGCAAGGACTTTCGCTTCTATGAGCTGAAGAGTCTTAACAACATCAGGCCCTCCATTCCATTCCCTGGGCAGGAGAATGAGCCCGGCTTCAAGGAGGAGTCAGAGTCAGAGGAGGCTAAGGCTGAGGCGGAACCCAAGGCCTCCCCGAGCACCTCACGGGAGGCAAGGGCTACCCGTCAGTTTGGAAAGGAGCCGACGGTTGGCTGATATTTAAATCTTCCTTTCCTTTTTATATTTGTAAGTCAAGGAGGGCCCTTGATTTGTTGGGGGCATCTCATAAGGGATGTATAGGAAGTTTTCATATTAATGAAATCCCTTGGCTATCATTCCGCTTTTATCTCATTTTTTCTTCTTCCTCTTCCTTTTTTTTTTGTGTTACTCGGCTACAGGCCCATCAGGACATGGTGGGGCTCACCTGGAGTTTCCATCTGACATCCCCAGACTGTGAGCTGGGTGATGAAATTGCTTGTCTTTGGGTCCCGGACTTCATAAGCTTCCAGGCTTGGAGTGCTGGGCTCCAGGAATCTCCAGGCTTTGGTACTGTGGCTCTGGGCTTGAGTGCCGGGCTCCAGGAGTCTCCAAGCTTTGGCACTGTGGCTCCGGGCTTGAGTGTCGGGCTCCAAGAGTCTCTAGGCTTTGGTGATGCGGCTCCGGGCTTGAGTGCCAGGCTCTAGGAGTCTCCAGGCTTTGGTGCTGCGGCTCCGAGCTTGAGTGCCGGGCTCTAGGAGTTTCTGGCTTTGGTGTTGTGGCTCTGGGCTCGAGTGCGGGGCACGGTGGCTCCCGGCTTTGGTACGGGATGCTATGGCTCTGGCTTTGATCCGGGCTTTAGGAGTTTCCCTGCTTTAATGCGGAGCATCGGAGGTTCCTGGCTTTAGTGTGGGGCTTTAGGAGTTTCTGGCTTTAATGCGGGGCACTGTAGCTCCCGGCTTTGGTGCGGGGCTTCGAGAGTTTCCTGACTTTAGTACGGGGCGTCAGAGGTTCCCAGCTTTGGTGCGGGGCTTCGGGAGGTTCCCGACTTTAGTGCAGGGCACTGTGGCTCCCGGCTTTGGTGCGGGGCACTATGGTTCCTGGCTTTAGTACGGGGCACTGTGGCTCTCGACTTTGGTGCGGGGCTTCGGAAGTCTTCTGTCTTGAAGTAGAGTAAATGAGTTCCTGCATAGGTGAAAAATAATATTGCACCAAAAGGAACTTGAATTTATTGTGGAAGAGCCTTACGTATTAGTGGTACATCCTTAAGTTGCTGGCGTTCCAGGTTCGCATGAAGCATATGCCATCGAGCCCGGCGAGGTAGTAGGCCCCGCCCGACAATGCTTCGATCACCTGATAAGGACCCTTCCAATTCGGGAAGAGTTTCCCGCATTCCCCCGGTTGGGATGCTTCCGCTCGCTTGAGCACGAGGTTGCCCGGGCAGAACACCTTGGGCTGCATGCGAGAGTTGTAATAGTGCGCGACTCGCTGCCGGTATGCCGCCATTCGGAGTGTGGTTTTGTCTCTTATCTCATCCAACAAATCTAGGTTGAGGAGGAGACGCGCCGGATTTTCGACTTCGTCGTACTGCTCTATCCAGAGCGTGGGCAGGCTGAGCTCCATCGGGATTACCGTTTGAATCCCGAAGATAAGGTTGAAGGGCATCTCTCCAGTAGCCGTACGGGGAGTGGTGTGGTATGCCCACAGCACGCTGGGCAGCTCATCCACCCATCGACCCTTGACTTCATCCAGCCTCGTAAGGAGCCCTTGCAGGATGGTGCGGTTAGTCGCTTCAGCCTTCCCATTCGTTTGAGGATGAGCCACCGAGGTAAAGCGATGGCTGATGCCAAGATCGAAGCAAAATTTTTTGAAGATCCAGTTATTGAACTGCTTCCCGTTGTTAGTGATGACTGTGTGCGGAAGGCCGTATCTACAGATTATGGATTTTCAGAAGAAAGACTGGACCTTCGTCTCTGTTATCCATGCCAGAGGCTCGACCTCGATCCACTTGGTAAAGTAGTCGATGGCCACAATTAGAAACCTTCGCTAGCTGGACGCTGCAGGGAAGGGGCCTAGGATGTCCATTCCCCACTGGGCAAACGGTCACAGGGTTAATAGCTAGGAGATGGGGGCTGCTGGCTACAACTGGATGCATGCGTGGCGCTGGCACTTGTTGCATTTCTTTACAAAATCGGTTGCATCTTCCTGCATGGTTTTCTAGAAGTATCCCTGTCGAATCGCCTTATGGACTAAGGCCCTGCCCCCTACATGGTTACCACTGGATGCATGCGTGTCGCTGGCACTTGTTGCATTTCTTCACAAAATCGGTTGCATCTTCCTGCCTTCGTGTATTTTTTGGAGCACGTAAGCAGCTTCTGTGGGCTTTAGGCACTTCAACAGGGGGTAGGAGTAGGACCTCCGGTAGAGTTGCCCATCCAGAATCACATAACGTGTGGCCTTCTTCTTAAGAAGGCCGGCCTCCTTTTGGTCCTCTGGTAGGGTGCTAGCAGTGATGTACTTGATGTAGGGATCCATCCAGCTGGCCTCATTGGAAACTTGCTAGACCTCGGCTACAGTTTTGTAATTGGGGCCTCGAGGCATTCAACGAAAGCGCGTCCCAGCGAGGTCTCTGGTAGTGTGGCCAACCTGGAAAGGATGTTGGCCAGAGTATTCTCTGCCTGTGGGATATGGGAGATGTCGAAGTGCTGGAGGGTCGATGCATGAGAGCACACCCGGTCCAGATACTTCACCATCATAAGGTCCCGCACTTTGTACTTATCGGAGACTTGGCCTGCCACTAGCTGTGAGTATGTGAAGACCTTTAGCCTCTTGACGCCCAGCTCGTGGGATACTTTTAGCCCCGCAAAGAGCTCTTCATACTCCACCTAGTTGTTGGTCGCCTTGAAGAGGAAATGCAGTGTGCATTCCGTGATGACCCCATCAGGGCTGGCAAGGATGAGGATAGCTTTGCTTCCTCCTGCATTGGAGGCACCATCCACATGGAGTATCCACGTCTCCTCCATCAAGGTTGGGTCCTGCCCGAGCTCGGATTGTTGGTCCGCCTCCTCTGAACTTTCCTCGGTCCAGGTGCATTCCACCACAAAATCGACTCGAACCTGGGCCTTCTGCACCTGCCGTGGGCGATAGCTGATGTTGAATTCGCTGAACTTCAGCACCCACCTGGCCAAGTGCCCAGAAGTATCGGGGCAGCTCAGGATAGCCCTAGGGGCTGATCAGTGAGGATGGCAATGGGGTGTGCTTGAAAGTAAGGCTTAAGGTGCTGCACAGATATTATTAGTGCAAAAATAATTATTTCGGATCGAGCGTACCTAGTTTTAGTATCATGGAATAGCTGCTGGTATAGTAGACTGGCCGCTGAGAGCTGTCTTTGTCAGCACAAACCAGCACGGAGCTGACCACCTCTGGTGAGATAGCCAGGTATAGAAGGAGCTCTTCTTCGAGCTCCGACCTAGATAGTAGTAGCGGTGAGGCGAGGAGCTTCTTCAGTCCCTCAAACATTTCTTGGCATTCTTCTGTCCAAGTGAAGTCATTCATCTTCTGGAGGACCTTGAAGAATGGTTGGCAATGCTCGGCAGAGCATGAGATGAAGCGGCTCGGAGCCACGATGCACCCCAGTCAGACACTGGACTTCCTTCTTGGAGGCGGGATGCCTTATATCTGTGATCACCTGGATCTTCTCGAGGTTGGCCTCTATCCCTCTTTGGGTCACCATGAATCCCAAGAACTTTCCCGCCGCCACACCGAAGGCACACTTGATGGGGTTCAGCTTCATTTGGTAGCGATGGAGGTTATCGAAAGCCTTTACCAGGTCGGCAATATGGTCCTCCTCCGGGCTGTTCATGACAAGCATGTCATCTACGTACACTTGCATGTTGCGACAGATCTGTTCCTTGAAGACCATGCTGACCAAGCGCTGGTAGGTGGCCCTGTATTTTTAAGATCGAAGGGTATCTTCTTGTAACAATACGTACCTCGATCGGTCACAAACATTGTGTATACCTTATCTTCGGGATGCATACAGATTTGATTATATCCGAAGAACGCATCCATGAAGCTGAGGTACTTGTGGCTTGAAGTCGCATCCACCAGCTGGTCGATCTTGGAAAAGGGGAAGCTGTCATTTGGGCATGCCTTGTTGAGGTCAGTGTAGTTTATATAGATTTTTCACTTTTCAGAAGCTTTCCTGACCATCACCATGTTAGCAAGCCAGTCAGGATAACGTACCTCTCGGATGAAGCCCACCGTGAGGAGTTTATCAACCTCCTCGTTGATAGCTTTCTGTCGTTTCAGGGTAAAGCTCCTTTTCTTATGCTAGACCGGGCAATGATTGGGGTCAACATTCAGCTTTTGAGTTATCACCTCCGATGGGATACTAGGCATGTCGGCGGTGGTCCAGGCAAAAACATCTGCATTAGCCTGCGGAAAGCTGAGCAGGCGGGTTCTTTCTTCCTGAGTCAACAAGGCTCTGACCTGTATCGTCTTTAAGGAATCTTTCCCAAACGAAAAAGATAATAGGAGCTCGACCGGCTCGCTTTTTGGTTTTGGTGCCACCGGATCGGGCTGGTATATGGCAGGGCTGGAGTCTGCTCCTCTTAGGCCTGGGTCGGTTTGCCAATAGCACTGCACCGGCTGTCGGGACCCTCTCATCTCTTCGATCTCTCATGGGGTCGGGAACTGGACAAGGAGGTGCTTCGTGGAAATGGTGGCGTCAAGTAAATTGAATCCCGGGCATCCCAAGATGGCATTGTAGGGTGAGGGGAGCTTTACAACAGTAAAGGTCACCAGCACGATACTTTGCAGGGTTGGTATCCCAGCAGTTATTGGGAGCGTGATTTCTCCCTCGACTCTAACTGAGTATCCGATGAAGCCAACCAGGGACATGAACACCTGTCTTATTTGGTCAGTAGACAAATTCATCCTTGCGAAAGTATCGTAAAAAAAGTTGTCCAAGAAGCTCATACTGTCTATCATGATTCTTTTTACAAGATGTTTGGCTATCGTCATTTCAACGATGACAACATCATTATTTGGATTGTCTACCCCAGCTGACCCTTCTTCCACGGAGGGGAGTACATCATCGCTCTCCCTCTAGCCCTCTTCGGGGTCTTTCCTGCCCCCAGGATATCATCCCTACCAGTTTCTCGATGGGATGGTTGTCGATGGTGAGGGGCTAAGGCCCTTCAGTCTGGGCTGCAGGGGGCTCTCCCCTCTCCATATATTGGCCGAGGTAGCCACGCTTGATCAGCTCTTCGATCTCCTTCTTCATGTGGCGGTATTTCTCTATGTCATGGCCATAGTCCTAGTAGAAATGGCAGTAGCGAGATTTGGCCTGCCCAGCGTATGGCTTTAGTGGTGAGGGTCAGTGCAGGAAATGCTCGTCCTCGATCTCCATCAGGATCTTCGCTCTAGGGGCAAGGAGTGAAACTTTCTTCATCAGCAGGGTCAGCCTTGGGCCTCGGCCCGGTCATGGGGCCCACATCATCCTCCGGGTTGGGTGGTCAGAGGTCTTCCCGATGGCCTGCCTCTTCGAGGGCCTCCCGTCCAACTCCCTCCTGTCACGATCTGCCTCCTCGATGCAAATGTATTGGGAGGAACGTCGAGTACATCTTTGGAGGCTTCTTATCGAGAGAGTAGGTGAAGCGGGAGGTTCGCAACCCCTTCTTCAGGGCTAGCATGGCGACGGACTCGTCGAGGTTGTAAATCGCCAGGATGGCGATCTTGAACCGGGACACATAGTCACGGAGGAGTTTTTGATCCTACTATCGGATCGAGAAGAGGCTATCAGTCTCATACGGTGCCTTCCTGTAAGCATCGAAGTGCGCCGTGAACTTCCTCTCCAGCTAGGGGAAGGAGTCGATGCTCTTAGGTTCAAGTCTGGAAAACCAGACCCGAGCGACCTTTCGTAAGGTGGCCGAGAAGGTGATGCAAAGGAGGGCGTTGGTGGCCCCCTGGACCCTCATGAGAGCCTTGTAACTTTCTAGGTGGTCCAGAGGGTCGGTTGTCCCATTATAGGGGTCAAATTATGACATATGGAATCGACTGAGGATCAGCTCCTCTTAGACTTTCTTCGAGAAGGGTGGATGGGTGTCGTAACTCATGGGCTCACTGGAGGAGCCTTGAACTTCCATAAACCGGTGGGCTAGGTCTGCCAGCTTGCGCTCATGCTCTTCGAGGCATTTTTTCACTCGACGATGGATGGCCTTATCAATCGACCCCTCGGTAAAGGATGCCGGGGGTGAGGGAGGACCGGAGTGGACAAACTCGTGCCTGAGTTCCCAGCCATGCTAGTGCTGCTGGTACAAGGGCGCGCAGTGGTTTGATGCCGGGGAGCGGCTCCCCCAGCCAGTCGGGTCACGCTGGATACCACGTGTAGTGGTCCCACCTGGAAGGACCGCAAGCTGGTGCGGGGGTCGACTATGCCAGCTGCTAGAGTCCCTAGTTGCTGTTGTGTTTCCAGGGAGCGATGCTTCTGGTGGAGCTAATGCACCGCCGTAGCCAGAAGCTAGACCTGGTGGAGCTAATGCACCGCCGTAACCAGGAGTTGGACCTGGTGGGTGAGTGCGGTGTACTGGGGGTCCGCTGGAGGCGACTGCGATGGAGTAGGATGCTCCCCCTCCGGGCATTGGTCGCTGCGGCTAGGGGGGTCCCCCGCTCGACTAGCGGAGGCTTCACGGGCTCACGTAGTCACCATCGGACTGTGGGTTTCCGCGAGGTCTTTGAGTCTATGGGAGGGACGATGCTTTCTTCCAGCTCTCCCCCCCACCTGGCACACCAATCTGTTGCCGCCCGGATTGTCGTGGCCCGTAGCTCTGATGCATCAGGTTCTCGTCGGGTGCCTGGCTCCCTGTCTTGCGGTAGGCTCGCTCGCTCACTCCGGGGATCCTGCAAGATAGAGGAAAGCCTTGTATCGGGGATTCCAACGAAGACACTCCGACGATCAAGTTAGTGGGATGATCGAGGAGAACAGAAATCTCTATGACGAAGAGCTTGGGGGACTCTCCGCGTTGAGAGGGTGATAAAAAAGAGAAGATAATGTGGAAAATGAAAGAATCCCTATCCTTTTGTTTTCTTACCTTTACTTACCTTTTCGTATGGGTCTTATATAGGTGAGTGACCTTTGTTAGCTTCTAGGTTTCCTCCTTCGAAAGAAGGCTTTCCGTTGCCTGTTGTCATCTCTCTGTCGGGCCAGATTTGCACCTGAGCCTCGAGCCATAACGGGATGTTGCCATTTTGAAGGAGGCCACCTGGGTACCACAGCGCCTAGGGTCTAGGGCATAGGGTCTAGGCACCCTATTATGGAAGTCGTAGTTTCCCAATCGTGTAGTCGCCGACATGTTGGCACATCATAAGGCTGGGGGCCTGGGATCGTCCAGATTGTGCAGATCGTGCGCATGGTGTGCCGCAGGGGGCCTGCACCCATGGCAGGGCATGCACTACCTCTCGGAGGCTCTACATGATCAGGTACTCCCTCGTCTTCATTTTGAATTTTGACCTCTTCACGCCTTTGGCGGGAACCCATGCTCCTGTTGGTAGGAGGGTTTACTTCGGAGGGGTGGACTCGACCTTGATCGAGAGCTGACCTCAGATGGGAGGCCCGCCCGATGAGCCTTGCCTCGATTGGGAGCTGACCTCGGCAGGGCGGTCCGTTCTGAGAGCATAAGCTCGATCTCGATCAGGAGTTGTCTAAAGCTGGGGGGGCTTACCTTGGAGGGATGGACTCGACCTCGACTGAGAGCTGACCTCATACGGGGGGCCTACCCAATGAGCCCTACCTCGGCTAAGAGCTGACCTCGACAGGGTGGTCCGTTTCGGTTCTTCATTTATAGTCTTGCCCAGGTGGCAGGCCTCTTGTCGTCGTGGCTGTCCACAGGCTCCATGTTACAGGATGTTGCCACATCAACCCGCAAGCTCCATATCAATGGATGTCGCCATATCCGCCTGCAGGCTCCACGTCAATGGATGTTGCCATATCAGATCCTTGAAATATTAGCCTCTTCGCCTTTATGGGTCTTTGCTTGACTCATCCATGAATGATGAGTGCTAGTTAGTCATTGCCAGAGTTCTCGTAAGGTTAGTCCCTTTGTTGTCATACAAGGGATCCTCGAAATATTAGTCCCTTCACCTTCATAGTCCTTTGCTTGACTCATCCATGGATGAAGAGTGCCAGTTAGCCATTGCTAGGATCCTTATAAGGTTAACCTCTTTATCATTGCGAGCCTCCACTTGACTCATCCTTAGATAAGGAGTACCAGTTGGCTATTACTAGGATCCTTGTAAAGCTAACCCGTTCATTGTAATAGTCCATTGCTCGACTTATTCATAGATGAGGAATGTTGGTTGGCCATCACTAGGATCCTCGTAAGGTTATCCCCTTTGTTGTCTTATGAGGGATTCTTCAGGTTCACCCTTCTATTTTTGTGGGCCTTTCCATAGATGAGGAGCGCTAGTTGAACATTATGGGATCATTGTAAGGTTAGCCCCTTTGTTGTCATACGAGAAGTCATCAACAAATTAGCCCTTTTGTGGGCCTCTACTCAACTCATCCATAGATGAAGAATACTAGTTGGCCATTATTGGGATCCTTATAAAGTTAGCCTCTTTGTTGTTGCTAGACTCCACTCAACTCATCTGTAGATGAGGCTTAGTCCATTAACTTATCTTGCAAAGCTTGTTAATAGAAGAAACATATTTTTTTATTTGAAAAAAATTGCTATTACATTACCTTCAAGAGCTCGATTTCTTAGTAACTGAGCTTCGAGAGGTTAGCTTTCGGAGCTTGATCTTTGTGAAGTTAGCTTGGGAAACTCGATCATGTGAGACTGGCTTTTGGAGCTTGGCCTTTAGAAGATCGGTCATAAGAGGTCGTTCTTTGGAGCTTAGCTTTTGAGAGGTTAGCCTTCATAGCTCATCCTTTAGGAGATTGGCTTGAAAAGGTTGGCCTTTGGAGGTCGGCCTTCACAAGATCAACCTTAGGCTTTACAGAGTAGATAGAGAATCAATTCGATAAAGGTTGATGTTAGACTCATTAGTGACATCTTGAAGCGATAAGGAGAGTTCTCGATTCAATTACCAATAAGGAGCTCGCCAAGGTTCTTGGTGGTATCCTTGATACCTTCTTGTGCTTGCACTTGAGTTCAGCGATGAAGTAGTTGACAATAACTAGTTGATTACTCCTTCCTATAAATAGGCCTAGCCATTCTTTTAGCATTAATCCGTTACTATTGATTTTTTATTCAGGTTAGATCGGTCAAAAGGTGATGGTGGCTATTAGGTAGTGATGGCAAAACCTGCAAAACAAGTCTTTGATTGGAGTTGGCTCCGACAAGAACCCTCCAATACTCAAGTCAGAAATCAAAGAATAGATAGGGAGGAATGAACGTGAGGGAGATAAAAGCATATCTTGGGGATTTCTTTTGGCCTTCTTTATAGGTGTGAGTTGAAACATCATGAGAGGAAGGGAAAATTAAGTGGATACACCTACCTTCCTAACATGATTTACCGTTATTCTCTTGCCCGATCATGTAAGATATGCCCATTATTTTCTATTTTATCCAGTGAGATATGCTAGTTACCTTTATCTTATCTACATTGACCAAGATATCGCAGGGAGAAGGAAGGAATGGATGGTTAAACATGCTTTATTAGACAATATATACTATTTTATGTCTTATTAGGAGTTCTTGAACTATTTTCAGTAGTTAAGTAGGTTGGATAAAATCTTTCATGTGATTCTTGCCATCTCCTTATCTCATCAAGTTTTTGCGAGCTATCGCCGAGAATCCTAGCACTTATTAATGTTTGTCAAGAAGTAGTTGGCTGAGTTTTCTTCTCTATTTTTCATTTTTTAAAAAATCAATGTATCTTATGTCATAAAAAGATATGATATCATGTGTATATCTAAGAACCATTGTTCAAAAATGTATTTCGAAGATCTTGATCTCGCCTTAATGGCATTGGACCGATGCAAAATTATCTTTTTTTTTAATTTTATATATTTTGCTATAAACATATTTCTATTTCTTGTTTCACCTTTTCTAAAAGGAATTGAGCTTTTTTGATGGGTTACATAGCAATTACTGTCGGACATATCTATCGAAAGATAAATTTAGTAGTTGATTGGATCACCATCTATGTTGTAGCATATTTGAGAAACTTTTTATGGACTAGTACAGGGAGGCCCCAAGCTAGCTTAAAGATATTCTACTTTTTTTTTTTTTTTTTAATGTATTCATGGTAGACTTGAATAGTATAAATGCACCATCTTACCGCAAAAAAAAAAAAAAAAAAAAGAATTAAGGGAAAGAAGTATATTTTTTTAAAAAAAAAATTATGCAGAGTTTGAATACATAATAAACAATGTTGATGAGACAAGATCATTTGTGGTGCATAATTTGTATAGTAGAATGTAATATAATTTTGAATCGTTGCCGCATCAAACATCTCATGGATGGACATCGCTCCATCTCATGGCGTGTTGTGCATTACACTGAACTTTGGTTGTTTATATTTTTAAGATGAAAGAGAGCTATCCATCTCAGATGGATGGCATCGTAGTTATCTAAAACTATACATTCCTTTGTGATGCAAAATATAAATAGTAAAGGATCTAAACTTCCAATACATGACATGCCAGACAACATGCAGACGCTTTATGTTTGATAATTAAAGTAGTACTTAGGATTTTTTAAGGGGCAAATAAAAGATTGTATTGGTGAAATTAGTAATTCCAATGCCAACTCCCAGGGTAGTGGAAGAAATAGAATGGTCTTCCATTGAGTACCATGGATGGTAAATCTGAAGTTTCTCCAAGACAGAGCATATTGAATTATTTTGTCCATACAACTTGCATATAACAAATCTTTTTTATTTGAGGGTTCGATAACTTGTAACCAAAAAATAGTTTCCGATAAAAACTTTGTTGATTAAATTTATTTTGAATAAATCAGTTTTTTTGTTTGACCATCAATATCTTAAAGATATGCTGAGTTATAGAAATAGTTTATTGTACATTTAATTGACAAATCCAAAAATTATTTTTTAATCATAGAATAATTAAAAAATCTAATATAATTTAAAAATAAAATTTTATATTATATTTTTATATTTTTAATTTTTTTTTGGTAGAATGGAGTACTCATTTAGAGCGAAGATGAATACAACCAAGAAAATCCGACAACAAAATATCTCGCAACTAGGGAGGAGCAGAATGCTAATCGGTCCACAAAACGGGACCAGAATGATTGGCGACATACGAGACAACCCAGTCAGCCGCTGAGTTTGCCTCCCTATAAACATGTCTGATCGAAGACAAACACAACCCTGCCTTAAGAGATGGATATCTCGAATTATAGAGTGATAAGCAGGCGCATCGTTCCTCCGATCAATCCAAGATATAACCGTGGTGCAGTCACCCTCAATAAGGAGGCAGTCAATCTGGAGGATGAGACGGGCGTATCTGATCCCAGCCCAAGCTGCCAGAAGCTCCGTTTGAGGGACAGAAGCATCCCATACTGGGATACCTCCAGCCGCAATAAACCCAAGAGAGGAGTCTCGGATAACAAAGGCCGCCGCTTCCCTGTCGTGGTGAACAGTGCCATCGAAACTGATCGTACAGAAGGTCGGAGGAGGGGGTTCCCATGTGACAAAAACCAGAAAGGTCGCTCGACGAGCAGAAGAGGAACCCCAGGTCTCTAACTTCGAATCAGACAAACCCCAGTACTTGATAGCATCCGCCCTAGCTCTCTCAACCACAAATCTGGGGGAAGACACAATAGAAGAAAATATCCGGTTGTTCCTAGACAACCATATATGATAAGCCAAATAGACCGTAAAGGAGAGCTGGAACAAAGTAGAATGCTGCAAAGAAGAGAGGAAGATCTCGCCGGCCTCTTGGCCTAGGGCCCCAGAAAAGGAAAAACCTGCCATCCTCCAAATAGATGTTGCCCTCGGACAAGTAAAGATGGCATTCGTCTGGATCTCAGGCTCCTGAGAGCAGAAGGGGCGGTCCGGAGGAATAGATAGCCCCCTCAACGAGAGCATATAGCAAGTAGGAAAGCGACCCCAAGCAAGCTTCTAGATAAACAGAGCGACTCTAAGATTAATGGGTAAAGACCAGATCCAACCAAAAGAGTGGGGCGCCAGTGACTGCGGAGCCCGAATCCTCATCAGATCAGTAATCGAAGCCCTATCGGTGGAAGAGTGCCTCCATACCCTAATATCTGGGTTTGCAAAAATCGGAATAGCAATAGAAAGAACACGGAGGGCAAGAATGTCACCGAAAATAGAGAACACAGCTTGCTAGTCCCAAGAAGTACGATCAGGAGATATAAGGTCAGGAATCGAAATAGATAAAGGCGTATGCACCGACATAAAGGTGGGCCACTTGCTGAGCGGAATGTCAGAGATCCACGGGTCTTCCTTAAATCTAATGGAAGAGCAGTCTCCAATAACCCAAGATAAATGAGGAATCATAGATGGTGCCCTTGTAATCAACTCCCTCCAAATAATAGACCAATTACTGGGAGGATAAGTGATAGCATTAAAATCAGTGGTAATATCACCATACCTAGCTCTCATAAAGGTGGACCAAAGACTATCCGGGCGAAGAAAGAATCTGACTGCATGCCTGGTGAGGAAAGCCTCTCGGCGAGCCATAAGCATGGAAATACCCAAACCCCCATTAGATCTAGGCAGGCACACCCTTTCCCAGCTCAATAGGTAAACCCGACAGCGACCGGGTGCGGAATCCCAAAAGAAGGATCTCATCATCTGCTCAATATCGAGAATAACCCGCTTCGGGACGATGGCATTAGATAATAAATAAATGGGAAGGGATGCCAGAACCGCATGAATAAGGGTGATCCTGCCCATGGCGGAGAGAGCCCTATCCTGCCAACCATCGATCCTGTGACGGACACCAGCTATCAGCGGAGCACAGTCAGCCCTAGTCAGCTTGCCACCAGATATAGGGATACCCAAGTAATGCAATGGACCTTGAATGTCAGAAATCCTCAAAATATCTCGAACCCTATGTTGAGTCCTGATAGAGGTCTTAGGGCTGAAATAGATACCAGACTTGTGCAGATTAATACACTGGCATGAAGCATGGCAATACCCCTGCATGACTCTCCGAAAGGCCCGTGCATTGGTGATGGAAGCCCGACCAAGAAGTAAACAATCATCATTAAATAATAAATGAGAAATCGACTAGGCTCCTGGGGTCGGGATATATGGTCGAACAACCGTATTCGTCATAGCTACAGATAAGGATATTAAAAGATAATCAGCAGAAATAATAAACAGGGAGGGAGAGAAAGGGCAACCTTGCCAAAGATCCATAGACGACCGAAAGAATTTCATTGGCGAACCATTAACCAGAATAGAAAATGATGGAGCAGAGATACACGACATCAGCCTAGATATCCAGACAGGATGAAATCCGAGATCCAACCAAGCCTGATGCAGGAAGGTCCAGCTTACCCTATCATAAACACGCTCCATATCAACTTTAATAGCCATTAAACTCCGGCTTTTAGGTGCTCGACGGAGGTCATGCATAAATTCCTGGGCAATAAGAATATTATCAAAAATACTCCGGCCCGTCACAAAAGCCCCTTGCTCAGGGCTAATCAGCTTCGGAAGAATAGCCCTCATCCTATTCGCCAGAAGTTTTGCACAAATTTTATAAAGGGTAGTGTACAAATTAATCGGACGAAAATGAGACGGCTCGGACGCATCATGGCGCTTGGGGATTAAAATAATAAAAGTCTTCTTCCATTCTTGAGGCATCCTTCCGGAGTGGAAGAAAGATTGGATGGCATTGACCAAATCCGAGTACAGAATATCCTAACAGGAATGGAAGAAGAAAATGGGAAAACCATCCGGCCCCGGAGCTTTATCTTCCCCCAGGGACCAAAGAGCATATTTGATTCCCTCCTCGATGACCTGAGTAAGGAGCACAGGGTTTTGGAAAGCAGTAACTAGATTCCGAGGGGGCAAGGAATCATAAGAAGTAGGAGTAGGGGTGGGAGAATTCCACCTGGAAAAGAAGAAATTAAACAGTTCAGTTCTAATAGCCGCATCCTCCTTGACCACCCGTCCTGAGGAATGAATCCAAAAATAAAAGTCACTGTCTTTATCATGAGAATAGACATAAGTGAATATTAATTTAAGGAAAAAAGCCTCTAATACCAAAGAAAGTCAAAAAAAAAAAAAAAGGACAGGGATAGAGAAGATTAATTTTTTTTAAAAAAAAGAGTATATGGATAGAGATCAGCAAATTGAAAAAAAAATAGGACATGGATGGAAATGCAAAGAGATAAATCAGAAAATAGATGAAGATAAAAAAATTAATTTAAAGAAAAAATTAAAAAAATAAAAGAAATATTAAGAGATAGTATATTATTTTTTAAAGAAAAAAAATTATAAATGTTATATAGTTTGCAGTCCAATTTTTGTTAGAAGCAGGAGGACGAGGATAGCTTTACATAAACAATATTTTTAAATTTTTTATTACAATTCAAAATTATATTTGTATTGTAATTAAACATTCAAAACCACTTTTCTCGAAGTGTCAAACATGCACCAAGTTAACATAGGCAAATTATTCCAACACACCTTAAATTCCATCCACGGAAATCGATGCACCAAGGAGGTATCCTGATTCACATCGGAAGAGTTATAACAATGATCAGCTACAGGCTAATCCATTGCTAGAGTTTGGCAAGCCACGTTGTGGCAAAATTTCAGAATGACATTGGAATAAGTTGACATGATCTGCTCGTTCACCCACTTATGCACCCACCATTCTCATCCACTTTAGATGAGATAATCTAATTCTAAGGGTATAAATGGGGCGGATATGACTGGGTCACGAGCGTTCCTGGTTAGATTGGATTTCTTGATGAGGTTTTAATATTGGATTCAGACATAGTCCAATAAAAAATTAGATCATATCAAGTTGGGTTCATGACCAAGATTCTTAATCCATCGAATTATTTGGATCGGGCCAAGTCTATATATAACTAGGCCTGATGCTGGATGGATGCAAAGACTAATCTAATAATTAAGAGTTTAATTTTGATTAGCAATGGCAGCAAACTGAGATAAGCTATCAAATTAATTTAATAAAGATAGACCAAGTCTTTACTAGCTACTCGCAATATAATTAGCATGCAATCACATAAAGAACCCCGGATCCGATGATTGAGAAACCACCGACATTAGGACGTCCTGACTTCAAACAACCAGATCTAATGAGATTATGATGGTTACTTACCAATAACGCTTTTTCCTCCTCCGTTTCAATAGATCTGGATTCAACACTCAAGATCTTGCGATAGGATTGCAAACTTCAGTTCCAACGGAGCAGACCTTTCCATCGATGGTTGGATGGCAAGGAAAACCTCATCTTCTGATCGAGAGCTCCAGGCATCCGGCAAAGAACTGTGATTAGTAGTGTAGAAAAGATGTGGAAATGTGAAAAAAAGAGGAAATGAGGGATTGTTGGCTTGGATCTGGATCTAGGCTGGATGTCGGAGATGGCGATATCTGGCTACTTGGATCTTGGACTCTTGGAATATAACTGGGCTTCGGCACTCTACACATACTAATGCAATGCTTAACCAGCAGAGCACATTACAATGCTTAACCAGCAATTGTAAGACACATTACAATGTTTAACCAGCAATTGTAAAAAAATAAACTGATAGAGTTTCATTAATAATTCAAAAGATGGTTTACAAGAGGGAAATGGTGTGGTATTTATAGATCCCTTACATAGTAGCTTGATAAGAACAAACTCATAGTAGCAAGATAAGAAAGAATTCTTTTGAATACAAGATAGGAGATAAGGATAAGACTTATCCATGGTTTAACTACAAAATGAGTATAGATAAAATGACCTTCTATCTTCTTCTTGAATTCAAACTAGGAATGGATGACAACCCATTTGAAAGGCGCCCTTCCTTCATAATATGTCCGGCCGACAAAATGAGATGTTGGCGACAAGTTCCTTCCTTCTTGGTTTTCTTACATTTCAATTTTGAATGGTAGATAACAAAAAAGCCCTCCATTTGAATTGGACTTTTTGAATTTAAAAGTAGACAGATGATGACTCCTTTGAATTTGAAAGTAGATAGATGATAACTCCTTGCATTTGAATTCTTTTAGGTGACCAAGAGAAGCTTCATAAAGGGCGACAAGAATGAAGAGCCCTTTCTTATTACTCTTCTTAAAGTGGGCGACAATTTGAATAGCATTTAAATGGGCAACAATTCATGAGGAGGCATCCCATTTGAATTCAAATGATGTCTTCAATTTGTATTTGGCCCGACCAAGGATCTTGGTGATGTGGCATGGACCCCTCTTGGTGACATGGTTTATCTTGATCCCTTTGAACTCCCTTCAATATGGTTAGGGTCTTGGCACTTTAGCTTGATCCTTCAATTGGATTTGATTACATACTAATCCATGAACCCCTTGTCTAATTACAAGACTCAAATGATAAATTAATTGACTAACTAGCAAGCCTAACTTGATCAAATAACATATAACTTGACCACGTTACAAATTAAGTAGACCGACCTTGATCACATAACTCGATTACTTACAAGACTCAAGCTGAAATTAAAATAGAATAACCAATGATCCACAATGAGCTTGGAGAGTTTCGACGTCTCTTCCTAGTTCTAGTGTCCTCACCGAGGCCCCAATTCATGAAATACAAGTTTGGTTTCGGATCGGATTGAGTCCAGGACTTGTAGCCAGGAAAGGAGAGGTGGAGGACGAGGAGGCATGAGTGAGCAAGAAGGGTATCGACTTTGTTGGCGACAATGCTACTAGCAGCAGCCTTAACAACAACCTAGGTAAGGTATTGATCAACGACATAGTAGGCGATGATGGCATGTTGGGTAGCATTAAGGAAGCAAAGTTCGTAGAAGAGATCGGCATGAAAAGACAAGGAGGTCGGGATCGAAGGAGGATGGGAGGAGGGAGTTGTAGACCTGGGTACAATGTAGTGGGTGGCAGCGATGGCACACTAAGTGGTGTCGAGGAAGCGAAGTTCGTACAAGATATCAGTGTCGCCACTAGCATCAAAGAAGACCAGGAGGTTGGGATCGAAGGAGGGTGAGAGAAGGAAGTCGCAAATTAGAGCGGTGATGATAAGATCATTCTATTCGACACCGGATATACTAGTGACCTCCTTAATGGAGGGCAAAGTGAAACCATCGTGGATGAGCATAGAGGCGAGGGGGGGTGTACTCATGCTAGAGGCTTAGACAATTGTAGAGAATGTTGATATGCTGGATCAGGCTCAGGGAGCAGTACTTCTTGAGGAGTGGGGAGGTGGTGGCTGAAAGGGTTGGCAGAGCTTGCTGAGAGGCAATGGAGGGGGCGAGGAGGAGGGGATCTTGGTGGTAGAGATGGATTGAATAATATTCATCTTTTGTTGATGATGATGACAGTAGGGTTAAAACAGGTAGAGATGGAATTGAAAGAAGGGGTTTGTAAGTTTGGCAGAGGTGAGTGAGAGCATGGCCATGATACATGTGAGAGAGAGGAATAGAGGAAGACGGAAGTAAAGATTGAATGATCTTTGCTCGTTTCTCTATTTTATGATGACGAGGTAATAGATGGTATAGTCACATGGAGGAGCTAGAAAGGGGGCAGGGCTTATTAAGGATTTGGGTTCAAGTCATAAAATAGGTTCGGATTAGGTTGGATCATCATGTCAGAATTTAGTAAATTTAAATTTAACGTTATAAATTTTTTAAAATAATTTGGATCAAGTCTTCATAAATCAAGTTAGGTTGGTTAGGGATAAAGCCGATCCATTTACAACCTTGTTCATTTCAGGCACCCACGATCGTTGGCGGTGGGTCCGCCTAATTCAACTTTCCAAGCGCGGTCGAGGATCCAGCTCAGCGCCTATAAAGGTCGCCGCTTACGGCCTCCCCTCGTGCTCCTGGTACTGTGGGGTTTCCTTGACGAGAGAGAGAGAGAGAGAGAGAGAGGAGGAGCGATGAACCGTCCTACCAATCTTCTTGACGAGGCCCTGGGCCTCGGCCACGGAGGATCCATCTCTCCGCTCCCTGTGGGACGGGTCGTCCTCGTCGAGGACTGCGTCGAGACGAGCGGCGCGTTCGTTCTCCACCACCTCCTGAAGCGCGCCCTCTCCGCTGGCGAGGGCGACGAGGCCGTGCTCTTTCTCGCCCTCGCCCAGCCCTTCTCCCACTACGACCGCGTTCTGAGGAAGCTAGTAAGCAATGATCCCAAATCCTAACCCTCATCTTTTTTACAGTTCTCCTCGTCGTTTTCACAAACACCTGATGCTCTTTTTGCCTTTTCCTACCTTTTTCTTTTCTTCTCTACATTATCGTTCTTGGTTTCACTCGGCACGCGAATGATAGTAGAATGGAAGTCATCGGGATCGGGATGGTAGGCCTTTTCCACGTCTTGGATGGAAAAGTCCGTTCAGGATTCCACCTTGTTCTTGGGACAAAACTATATGATAACTTCTAAGAGCGATTGCTATCAATATCCGCAGTTATATTCAGAGAAGGTAATCAACGGAGATATGGTTAGATCAGGCACGGATTTGTATCAAGATTAATCTTTAGATCACGTAATGAAGTTGTTAGGATCCACGGGACGAGCGATTTTTTTTTTTTTTCCTTCTTCCTTTACCCGATAGAAAGAGCGCTCAAGATTCGGTTCTTCTACTGGTCAAAGCCATAGGGATATGCATTTTGTAGAAAGCATTTCTCGGACTGTACTGGGGCGATGTGAAATCTTTGTTGAAATATGGAAGTGTGTCTGAGGCAGCATGCTACTCGTTGAAGGTGACTGGGCGTGACTGATAGTTGTAGTGATGAATTTAGGGCTGGATTAATCAAGAAGGTCCATATTGGATTAATCAAGAAGACAATATGGACGTACCTAGTTGTCTATTCTTCTTTCTGTGTTTGTCTGGCTTGGATATTTGATCCTTGTAAGATTTTTAACTGGCGTTCTTTTACATGTTCAGAAAGCTCACATTGCAATCAAACAAGGCTCACTTAGAAACTGTAAAGTTGTGGTGCCTTGGTATCATTCGAGAGCTAAATAAAAAACTTGATTAAATTACCTAATTATTCTGGACTCTGATTTTCTTTCAAAATGGTTTCTCTTTCATTATTAATCGATAGTTAAAAATATATTTCACTTTTGTTGAAGATTTTATGCTTATTGATGTTGAGAACTAGCAACATGATGGAAATTTTGAAATTTGCATGATAAACAAGTCATTTCAATCTGTTCGAAATCCTTATGATGTTATTGTCATGTTTTCTATGCTTAAGCACATTCCACCCTACAGACATGTTTTAACATTATAGATGATTTACATTTTGATAAGCATCATTAGCTTTCCATTTTCTCTTTCACGCAGCAGATGGTGCCCATGCCAATTGAATTATACATGTGTTTACATGCATAATAATTTGCTGATATTAAACAGTTTGGTACTTAACTTTACTTTTTAAGTTGATTTTTTTTTTTAAAAAAGGTATTTGTTTCGTGTCTGCTTGTGTGGTGGTTCTTCCACTTCAGAGATTGTTTCAGAACATGATGACAGTAGTAGTAAATCTAGTACATTTTATTTGATTCAGGGTTGCAATCTATCAGTACAAAGGAACAACAATAAACTGCACTTTTTTGACATGCTTAAGCTAGAATTTCCAGGTGAGTTTGAAGCTAAACAGAATTGCTTCCAGTCATCAACTACTTGTTCTTTTCTATTGGGCCCTTTATCTGTACTGCCGATTTTTGTACTTTATGGACAAAATGGTGATAACATTTTAGACTGTGATCTGATTTAGTTAATTCATCTGCGGATAAGCTAATGATTCTTGAATTACAGGTCTGACAGGAGGAAATGACATTGAAGGTGGATTTGTTGAATTGTATAGGAAGATTCAAAGGGCTATAGAAGCTAGGAGGTCAAAGGAATACAGCAGAAGTTGTATTACCATCATGATAGATGACATCTCCCTTTTAGAGATAGCTGCTTCTGGTTCTATAGATTGTGTCTTGGACTTTCTGTACTATTGTGTTAGCCTCACCTCTGAACTGGTTAGAAAGATGACTTCAAGCCTGTCTCTCCTTTTGCCAATTCTTACTCCTTTGATTGAGTTCCTTTTCATTTTTTCAACAGGATTGCTCTCTAGTGATTCTGAACCATGAAGATATCTATTCAAATGAGGAGGCCCCGAGGCTTCTTTTACATCTGGAGTATCTTGCAGATATTGTGATAAAGACAGAACCATTAAGTACTGGTTTAGCGGTTGATGTGCACGGACAAGTATGTTTATTATTACTTAATAACATGAATTAGTATTTTCTTCAATTTGTGACATCATTGAAAGTCAAGCTATTGAAAAGCTTTCCACCATTTTTCACCTTGTGATAACTTTATTTTTGTCTACGATAAGAGTCTGCAGAATTCTTAGCGCTCTTTGGACCAGAACTGTAAAAACCATTGGAATTCCAAATGATCCAACAAGGACATCCACATTGTTTTTTTTTGAGACAATCAAGATTGCCAACAAGCTTGAGAAATAAGGTCAAGTGCTAGGTATTGCACAATGAAGAGTGATTATTCACTGATTACCATCTTTGCAACATGATGCAGATAGCGTCAAGGAGCTCATGCTGCATCGTTGATGATAGTCACATACCAAGTTTCTATGCTTTGCTTACCCCCAAACTAATTCCACTCTTTCTAGAGCTGGCAGCAAGAAGCACATACTATAGCACTCCATGGTCTTGATCAACACTAAACTTTCTTAAAAAGGGTGTGAACTTTAAGGTGATGGATTGAACATATCTTCAAACATGCATATTTTCTTAGGAATGTGGGCATCTATAAGTTTGATATGAACATCGGTATAATTGCCTTCTTTTCATCTCTGTAAAAAAAATCTTGGAAAGCTTTGTATCCACATAATGTTCTTGCTAGGGCTTACAATGGGTTGGGTTGGTTAGATTCAGGTCAGGTCAAATTAAGGTTGGTAAAAACCCTTTGACCCCTCACCTGACTGATTAATAGTGATTTCCAAAGGAACCATGTCAAATCCATTTATTTTGCCATTTATTTTGTAGAGACTCATACCCCACTTGCTAACCCAATTATGGCTCTAGTTATTGGTTATGTACCATAAACAAATGAAAGCAAAATAGAGCCAAGAAGGAAGGAATTGGGTGTCAGGATAAAGTGAGAAGAAATTAAAGTGGGTAAGAAAAGCATTGTAAATCTTAAACATGCTGCTTTCTCCACTTTTATATTAGTATATTTATGTTCTTTTAACTAGTATATCCTAAACTATTCAATGATCCATCACACTATGTCCATTGTCCTTTGGACATAGGGGCTAAGGTTTAAGGGTTTGTCCAATGCATTATGATCCATCAAGTGTTTTTTTTTTACTTTTTTTTTTTTTTTTTTTTTTTTTTTTGCCGGGAGGTTGGGGTGGGGGGGGGGGGGGGGGGGTGCAAGGGGTCAAACCCAAAACCAACCATTTATTATTGGGTTAGTCTTGAGCAACCCAAGCCTGATCCATTTAGTTGGGGGGGGGTTGCATGGGGTCAAACCCAAAACCAACCATTTATTATTGGGTTAGTCTTGAGCGACCCAAGCCTGATCCATTTAGTTGGGGGGGGGGGGGGGTTGCATGGGGTCAAACCCAAAACCAACCATTTATTATTGGGTTAGTCTTGAGCGACCCAAGCCTGATCCATTTATTAAAACTCCTCAACTGATATCCATTTATCTTGGTTTGGTTGGTGAGTCAAGGCAAGAACTTGCCACTCCTACTTTCCAAAACATTTTTATGAGAATCCTTGAGAGGTACCTCTTTCCGGGCAGCCAAACTCAAAATATGTGGTGATAGGGTTTTATGGGCTTGTCCCCTAGCTGAAGGTCATTATCAGGGTTCCTGGTATCGGTACCATACCGTACCGACACGCGGTATGGTGAGGCGTGTTGGCTTTTTTTTTTTTATTTTGGTTGATGGATTTTGGATTTTTAAGGTTTTTATTTTATTTTTTAAGGGTTTAGGGTTTAGGATTTAGTATTTAAGACCTTTAATGTCTGGAATTTAGAGTTTAGGATATGTCCGACTTCAAAATTTAGGATTTAGGGTTTAAAAAATGCTAATACATTAATTCTAATTGAAATAAGCTATAAAATTATAATTAAACTAAGATTATCAGTAATTAATGAAAGTGAAATGTAACATATACATATAATTACATATCAATGTCTAGGATCCAATAAACTGTCGATGTCCATAAATATAGGGATCATTTATATACTTTGTAGGAAAATCGGTATATCCCTTCAGCCAGGCATCATGATACTCCTCTAAGGTCATCCCAGGAGGTATGCATGATGGATCATAACTCATTGCAGATCCTTCGCTGATGTTCCAACTATGAGAGCTATCCAGAGATTGATGATATGACAATGTAGGGGCCTATCCAAATATATCCGCAGTAAAATCAGATCCATAAGATGCTTCGGGCTGCATGGGATAATAACCACTGGAAGATGACGTTTTAGATGCACCATATGGACCATATGGATCGGAAGCTGTCGATAATTGCAGGTTAGAGGATCCTGAATATGAGGATGACCCTGATACATCCATGGATTCTACTATACGTGCAAGAGTTGCAGCTGCATTGTATCCCGAATGATCTCGTGGAGCCCATCGTTTATATGGAATCGTATCATCATGGGGTCTACCAAATGGTACTCCATGGTTTGTATTCTGTGTGGCATGGCTAAACTATGACTTCCTAGTAAATCGAATATGAATAGGTGGCTGCGATTCCTGTCCTCCGGTTCCTTTCTGATCACTAGATCCTCCACTATTTGAAGAAGCATTATCATCACTCTCTCTGATACTGAATCTAAATGGACTGAGTGCTTCGATGGAGGTGCAACTGCCTTTTCTTTCTCTCTATCTCCGGATCGAATAGATGGCGGGGAGGGACGATGTGCTGTATCTGCTGGAGCCCTATGAGGAATATGGCTTGTTGCCCATTGTCCAGCATCCACTCCAGCCTTCTTAGTTACAAAACTGGCTAGTCGAGGAGGCGATCCTGGCTCATCAAGCTCTGGCTGCTGCTGCTGACTCATGACCCACCCAATTATTGGATCTTCATCCTCATCAACATATAAACTTGTAGTGGGATCGGGATATTTCAATTTTATTTTCTTCTGAATGTACTTTAGCCTCAACCTTAAATTATAGTATACATATACAAGATCGTTGAGGCGTTTCTGTTTCCGACGGTTTCTTTGCTTGGAATGGATAAGGCCAAATGTAGACCAGCTGCACTCATCCACTGGATGATACCGTCTGGAAGAGGATCTTGATTGCAAGAATCTTCAGATTTTTAACAGATTCACCAAAATGCACCTACCATTCAGCTGCAAAAGACATTACATCATTTAGAATTTTAGGTTCGGCAAAATAAAAAATTCAATCCTAATATAATATTACACTTCTTGGTAGTACCTACCAGGATTCATCTTTGATTTACTTCTGATTGCTACAATTGATCCAAATGAATCTGTGCAATTCCTAAAAAATTTATTCTAGAAAAAAAATTTGTTATTATGTGCTACTTGTAGAAATTAATGTTAATAAAAATTATTCAACAATTCTAATCTCACTTCTTCTAGTTACATAGCAGTGACATTTGGATCATGCTACATCTTATATATAACATAGCTTAGGGCAGATATAAGCTTTTCATCCATAGCAATGTCCGGTATGAAGTACTGAAATCTCGGATTCAGATAGTAAGCTGCACATATTTTTAGAATTAGTCAAGCATATTTGTACCAAGGATTTAGATCCCGACGGGACATCCCACGGGACACCGGGACGAGGTATTATCTCATGTGTAGGGACAGGACATCTCGCCAGCATCCCAGTGTCCCAATCGGGACACCTTGGAACATTTCCTGTCCCGAGTGTCGGGACGGTACGAGACACTGACGCATCCCTTTCTAGAAAAAAACCGGGACATCCCTGCCCCACGGGATTTAAAACCTTGACTTATACAAATCTAATTGAATTTAAATATTTAGGAACTTCATAAATTACTGCGTATCTGCTAGATATAAATCCGAACTCATTTGATAACTCCATCGTCCATCAATGATCCGGATATACTCAAATGCATATGATGGATCTGCTTCCTGGATCTTTTCCTTTACCATTTGCATCATAAAATACAAGAAGTCCATCTGAGCATATCTTTCGGAGTCCACGGTGCGAAGTACCTTATATAGAGGCTTGATAGCCCCCACTATCCTCTAAGCTCGCTGCCAGAATGTTTGTCTCGTCACTAAATTTTTTACATTGCTTTTCTCAGTATTTGCCGTGGCATATCTGTTCTGCTGCCATTCCTGACTGACAAACATCTGACGTAGTTCTGCTTTTTTGCGAAGAAGACTATCAAGTACAATGTAATTGGTAGCAAACTGTGTGATCCCTTGTCTCAATATTTTTTCCTGTAAAGTTTCTCATCAATGATAAGATCCATGTATGGTTATATATAAATCTGGTGATAGACTGTGCTAGCTCAATAATCTTCTGCACAATGCGGATTTTTTCAATATTCATCAACATGAAATCTATACAATGTGCAGCACATGAGGTCAAGAAAATATGCAGTCGCTGCTGCATCAAGATCTATCCTGTGGTCCTGTATTGTGGTCCATTATTTGTGATGACCTGCATGATATTATGCTCTCCCACCTGATCAATCACCTCCATCAATCTGAGGATATAACTGGCATTCCATCACCATAAGTCAAGAAATTGACGATGCTCTAGTAGGACCAGTCCAATCATCATACATCACTGTCAACCCATACACGGGCCACTTGATCTGATAGGAGGATATCTATCTTTCTAGCTCTTCCTTATTGCTGTCCAGAAGCTGACCATAGATATCCCTCGATCCTGGAGGATCTATACCTGAACCAGCAGCCTGTATAGATAAAATAGTAGAGCGATAATATGGATTGTCTACTGCATACGCTGTGATATATGACTGAAATGAAATCAGGAGGAGATGGTCTGCCACATATCCTTATCATTTTTCAGCATTGTGTTAATCCTCTGTTGCTTGGAATCTCTGCTGGGAAAGGCAAGTGGATTAACATCATGGATAGTGGCTCCCTCTGGAATGTCCTTGGAAGACTTTTTTCTATTGCCAAATGTTCCCAACATGGATGCAATATGGCTAGTGCCTTTCCTGACGGGCTCTCTGTTTTTCTATTGCCAAATGTTCCCAACATGGATGCAATATGGCTAGTGCCTTTCCTGACGGGCTCTCTGACTAAGGAGGTCCTCCTAAACTGTCTCAGATTCTCCTGCAATACTAGCAGAACCGGATCTCGATCCCTATTCAAAAGTTGATGGCTCAAATCGCTGTCTATGCTTGGCCGTCTCCTTAAGCTGTCTCTGCTCATACAAGCTCGCCTGAATAGCACTCTCCATCTGTGCCTCCTCATCAGAAAGAATAGATGCTCCCCTTGATTTCCTGGAATAATAAGGTAGTTCTGCGGCTCTGTGCTTCACCTCTGCCTTCTTCTTTGCTATTCTTTCCTTCTCAGCTTTGAAATCAGCAAAGTATTTCTTTATCAACAGACGGACCTCTCGTGGACACTATCGACATGCAGATACATTAGAATAGCCGCCAGCCAAGTTCTACTTCAACATTATTTTCCCCTATCTCTGAATTCAGTATTGTACTATTTACACCTCCAGTGATATCGACCCGAGAGCATCTCTCCATACAACCATCCAATGTCGCGTTTCGGATTCTCCTTTCTCGATGGATCCATATTTGAATATTTAAATTATATATAAGGTCAATAATAATGTTTATTAATTAATATTTTATTAACCTAAATTTTTAAATTTATTTTTTTTTTGATTTTTTTAATTTAAAAAATTCAAAAAATAAAATTTCTTTTTAAAAAATTTGATCTTAGAATCATACATATTACATATATTTTTTTTAAGATCCTAGAAATGCATTAAAAATCAATTTTTCTTTAATTTAAGACCTAGAACACTATTCATAAGACACATCAAAACTTGGATAAATTGACATGAAATTTATAGTGAGAGTAGCTTACGAGTCCTAGATTAATAATTTATAATTACAGTTTTTTTTACTAATTATTATTTTTTAATTAATTTTTTAATCTGAAATTAATTTTTAATTTAAAAAATTATATACTTAACAAAAAATCAAAATCTTAGTATCATTGTGTAGATCTATCCTAGGTTTATCACGTATTCTAAAATCATAGCCAACAAAACCAATTTGACAGCATTTTCTCTTTTTTTTTTTTGCACGGATTTTAACCAAAAAAAAGAGATGGAAAAGGAAATAGGGGAAAGGGAAGCTATACGTACCTTGATTCTACCTTCCTTTTCAATTTTTGGACATTTAATTGCATTGAAATGGAGGGATTAGAGTTGTTCGGGCCGTCGTCGTTTGAAGAAGAACAAACAGAGAGCTCTCAAGAGCTCTATGTCGTTTAAAACCCAAAGCCAACATTGTTGGCTTAAGAGATTCCCCTTCCCCACCCCACCTCGTATGGCTATAGTAGCCATGTGAGGAAAACCAAAAAAAAGAAAAAAATTGATTCGAATCGAGCTGAACCAATCTCAAACTGACCGAACTGAGCAGTTCGGCCTTGTTTCGCCCGGTTCAGGACTGGTTCAGCTCGGTTCTACACCAGTTCGGGCCGGTATAAGTATTTTTTTTATTTTAAAATGCCGGGAATCGTTTTATATAGTCAAACTGTGTCGACCGGCAATCGGTCTGGTTTGGTTTGCCACGGTTCGGCGATCCTTAGTCATTATACTGCCCATTTCATGGTTTAGTCATAAAGGGGTCCATCTTACAAATCTGCCTAGAAAATTGTGTAAAATACAAGTTCAGTCAAAACTGGCCCTTCCTCCAGATCCTAAAATTTGTCATGTAGTAATTCAGTTAGCTTTCCTGGGGGATATATTGAAATGCATCGGTATTTTAGAAAATTAATTTATTAGCTTAGCATGCAAGATCACCCTTTTAGTCATACTAAATGATGTGTTGCTCTTTTCTGTACAATTTGTATGAAATCATTTTTCTTGATTTGTTTAAATTATGCTAATGCATGGCCGAACAGGCATATACCCTTACAGTTTCCTATAATAGTTTGGCATGTTGAAACTAAGATGTTTCAGGATATATAGGTCTTTGAAGTAGTTTCCGGCTTACCGAGTTATAGTTAACATTTTGATCCCTCCCAAATAAATCTCTTTCTGGATTTTCTCAGCTTTGTCAATACTTGCTCAAGGCATTGTGAACAGAGACATACTATGATTGGGAAGTAGGGAAGTGTGCATTTGTATGACATTATTTTTGTTCAAATAGGATTTTTTCCCCCTGTTTCATCTCATTCATGGAATCCATAATGGAAAATGAGAATAGCAAGGTCCTGAGCAAGAGACTATGGTATGAAATTGGGTATGTGTGCAGCTCACTAATCTTGCAAGCTTTCGAGTATTTCAATTCCTAACCCCTTTTTCTTGACCTCTACTATAGCAAGGTTCAAATTAAGCCTTGAAGTGACTTTGAAGCAACAAGAAAAAAAGTAGGTGCACATTCTGAAGAAAAATTTTCTTGTAATGGCTACAAGATTAGGATGTAATATGTGAACTAATAATGAGGGTTGTTATATGACCAACTTTTAATCAAGACCTCTTCAATTTAACATGGGACTTTTGCCCTCATCATGAGTCTACTATTTTCCACCCTACATAATTAAAGGATAGAGTGAGAGCAGGTAACCTACTTAAATTTTCTAGAAATTGTTGATTAAGTTTTGGAGTCTTGGACACACAATCATTAAGTATGTAAAACTGAAAATTACCAATGCAAGAAAGAATCCGACTCCACAACCTTCGCAATGATACTTGTTTCGGGTAGCATGCATTCATTAAAAAGGACCAATATGTGCCATGAATATCTTGTCTCAATTTTGCTGATTAAAATTTTGGTTGCTTATTTTATTGATGATCTGCAGCCATGACAGTTTTCTTTTACTCATGAAGTCTCTTGTATAAGGTTAGATTATGAAATGGAGCAAGTAATATGATCAAAATATACATTCTAGTTGCATCATGAAAGTCTCCATTTGTATTTGTTTATACCAAGGATCGCTGAACCGATACCGGGACCCAAACCGGTTAGTGACTGGTACGGTATGGGACCCGTACTGTACCATACCAGTATATGTACCGGTCTTGGTGAATTGAGAAAAAACTATCTTCCTCCCCCCTCTTAAGCAAGGATCGCTGAACCGGACTTGAACCGGACCCAAATCGGATCGAATCGAGCCCGAATTGGACTAAATCGGATCATACCGATTCGAACCGACCCGTACCGTATCGAATCAACCCGTACTGGTCCAATTTAGATCATTTTTTATGATTCGGATCCTGAGCTATTTATTAGTATTGAACTGTATCGGTTTTTGCCTTGGTATAGTACGGTACATCCCGAATCAGGCAGTTCGGGACAGTTTCAAAAATCCTGATTTTTATGGCTTTAGAAAAAAGCAATGATGAATCCATGGATCTTGATGCTATTCACTTTTATTGAAAGATCATTACTTTTACACAATTTAAGATTGAACTAGAAAAGACCAAAGCAACCCTCAGGTCACCACCGAACATGACTTGCCATAAAGAAAGGCCTTGTCATCCTTTGTAAGACGCATGCCGCAATGGAAACAACTTCTTTCTGGTCTCGTCTTTTGCTGCCATCATATTCTGCCTACCTTTAATTATTAAAGAAATATACTTCTACCTTGTACATGTGTTATTTTTTTATTTAGTTAACATTTATTTGTTGCGAGTGTATCTCTTCATTCGCTCAATTTTTGGAACATCCCAGTATAATGCGCTCTATTTGTCTCCTGCAGTCTATCTAATATATAGTGTCCCATCCCTTCAAAATGTTTCATTCCTTGAGTGGCTTAATTTCTAAAATTGAGTATATTTCTGAGCTTTTATCTTCTTCACCTTTATTTCCTTTAACCTTCTCATGGACTCTGTTTGACCTCCATCTTGTCCTGTTTGAGGACCTCTGTAAGGGACAGGAGCCTTATACTCTTTGGGAGATAACCATATATGCACAAATCTAATAGGTATACAACCCCATTTTCAATTCAAAAACTCTGATATTGGATTTATCATCTGAAGCAAGTGTAAGATCATTTACTCCAATCTCATGATTTCACAAACTTCCCTGAACTCTTGTCATTACGAAGATTAAGTATCCATGCATATTGTGTGTATCAACATTAGGTACCATGCCAATGTTATCAATATGGTAAAATTGTATACGTTTGTACCATTTGTGCTGGGCTATATCACCACGCAGCAGCCTGTGTTGAGGTATTGATGCTATGTGCTAGTAAGTAGATATTGATACGTAGCAATTTAGGCATCCATCCTACTTTTTTTTGTTGTAATTCCACGCCGTCACACCAAACAATAATTTTTTTTTTGTTGAACTGTCCAGAAGTTCCTGTTCTTTTTTCTTTTTTTTTTATAATGAAATTTGAGGGTCCAGTCTTTACTTTGGGCGTGCCCGTAAGAAAATCATAATTTTGCATTGGACTAAAAGTTAAAAATCAAGGTAACTTGTAAGCTTTATTTGAGCTTCCTTGGATGCTGGTAACATATGTACCAACACCTACAGTATGTTGTTGATGTTTAAACATAGTTGTACATCCCCTTGTGATTTTTATCATAATTCTGAATCTTATTGTGTGGTATATGTGCATGCAAAGTTGTCTTGCGTTTGTTCGTGTAAATTACTTAAAAAGTTAAAACTATGCAATGTGCTTGTTAAATGCAGTCAACACCCTATTTAGGATATTGTGTGATTCTATATATCCAAAGATTAGTGAAAGATTATGTTTCTTTTCTTGGTTTAGAACATATTTTTAATGATAAAAAGAAAATAAAATTAATCTTTGCTTGGAACATATTGTAGCTATCCTTGCGTGCATCTTGCAAACTCTTTGGAGACGAGCACTTTTTCTTTTTCATGCCTATACATGCTATGTGTCAACATGATGTGACATCATAAGTGCTGTGTGCCAGTCCCTAACTGTCACATACACGGTACACAAAGTTTTTCTTCTTAAATCTCAAAATTTTGGGTTGATACTTGATGGGACCATCACGCTAGGTCACCATCCTCCTTCATCGTCCACCTCTTAAGTAGATGGTAGCTACAAGATTATTTTCCCTATACAAAGCATGGGGTGTTGAGTGTATTCTAATCATGAAGTGCATGTGGCCTACCTAAAAGTCTCAGCATGTCTTCAACAAGTGACATCCATCCTTAAATACAGTATTCCAATTTTATCTCATTGTTGAAGTGATCAATCCTTTTCTTTATTAGTCTTTACTAGCCCATTGATATTTGATCTTCTAGCTTCCTTTCATGTGTTATCACACTAGCTGTTTGTTTTGCTTGGACTTGGTCTCAGTTATTTTGATTTTTTTTTTCTTTCTGGTTGATGCATCTCATCATTAACCTCCAACTGCAATGAAATATTCTGAGTGTTAATTTTCCCATCTTTGGTATTTATTTCAAATGACTGCATTATCAGACTATGTTTCTGAACCAACCCAACATATCAGATTGAGGACAAATACTGGCTTTGTACTGATTCCAGATGTCTGTACAAGCACCTAGGGCTATGTTTACTTAAGTATTTACTCAAGTGACTGCATTAGTAGACAATGTTTCTGAACCAACAGAACATATCAGATTGAGAACAAACATTAGTCTTGCTACTGATTCCAGATATCTGACATGGACAAAAATGCCACAATATTTTATTGCATTTGAAATGAGTTTAACCCTGATAGAAAGAAGCTCTAGATTCCTTTTGTCTCCTCAGTGTACTATGTAAGCAATAATTGAAAATTCTTCAATGTTAATCTTTTGCTATTGAAGGCTTTAGCAACTTCACTCCAAGCTTTTCGGAATCCTTTATCTTCCATCCATGTTAGCTTTAGGTTTACCCTCCTTATTTCTGGCTGAGACACATATCCAAGCATCTTGCCTTGCCATGACCTTGTCTTGATTGAACATCCTTATACCCTCTCAATCAAATAATATATCTCATGCAATTTATTTGAAGTTTTTGTTTTCTATACTAGTTTCTTCCATGATAATGTGGACCAGTAACTTTATGTTACTATATGTAAAAGCTTACAAATGGTCAGAATGTGAAGCAGGAAGGTGGGTTTGAAAAGAGCTGTACTCCATTTTAGAGGAAGACAGAATTGTAGTTGTGGTTTACCCTATAGTTACTTGTTTAAGCTTTGGCAGAACCTTGCTAAAATCTGCATGATCTGGTTAAGCTTTGTGAAACAGTGAGTTGTCTCCTTGTGCCTGACAGGCAAATACATAAGCATATGAATTTCAAATTATAATGAGTCTCTACATAGCTAGACTAAGCAAGGGGCATTATCTATACCCTACATAAAAAGCAAGAGGCCAAAAGGTGTTGGTTCTCGTCTTGCTGGCCAGTGGTGGGGCTTCTGTCTGCATTTTATGACGTCTTTGGAGCATGGAGTGGGGCCAGTAAACTTGATCCTGCATCAGGGACCAATTGTTGAAACATGATCAAAGCTGCTGCTACTTTCAATGGTGGTGTCCCACTAGGTTGAAACATGATCAAAGCTGCTGCTACTTTCAATGGTGTCCCACCTAGGACTGCTAGTGGGCAATATGATACATTTTTGGGTGAATACCAGAACTCTCTGGATTAATCCTTCTCCTTTCTCCTGTACTCCTTCCTTGCAGTGACTGCACTGCTGTTGCGCCACCGAAATGCTGTTTCTCTGACTTTCCTCCATCTCAACTGATGACCACCATTACCCACCTGGTTGGTCTGTTGATCTGCCAGCATAGCATGACTATTACCTCATTGATTCGCATTGCCGCTTTGTCAATCACTTCACGATCAATTTTGATTGGCTTTGCATCAGTCACTGAATTTGACTATAAAAATTTGAAGAGTTCCTGACCTACTAATTTTTCCGACATAGGAACATGTTAAGATATGGTTTGTGTCAAATTCAAGAATCTCGAAGATTTTACCTGTACTACCATATAACCTGTACTCGAAGTGTAGTTGCAATGCTTACTTTAGAGAGACTCTAAATAGCACTGTTGAGGTCAGTATATGATCCATGCCTTCCACATGGTTGTGTAAATGCCATTTGTGTAGTTGCTTTTATCACTAATTATATATGTGGAATGTATAAAAACCAAATCGTGACAAAAGAAAAGTAGTTTGGTCTACAGCATTTTATATGTTTGTTTAACTTTTTGGGCATTAATATTGCTATAAGACTTTGTTAATTTTTAATATATTCTCCATATAGTTTAATTGACTAATTGAAATTGGTTATCTGCATCTTTTCCATTGTTGATGATCCATGAAACATTTTTTATATACATAACTTGAATGAACCCTCGGACTTGCTTTATGGATCCTATTATTATCAACGGTTGAGAACATTTTACAGCAACTTTCAATTTGAAATCAATCGTCTAAATAGTGTCATGTGAATCCATATGTCCTACAAACAACCTTTTTACTACATTTATAATCCTATATAGAGATAATACATATTATGGCATTATTTCTAAGTTATGTAGACTTCAATCATCTGCTTCCAGGGTAAGCCTTAGGTAATTATGTTAAAGAAGTTTATCACACCCCTGTTCTCTGTGGAATTGCATTTTTGAATGCCTTTCGAGACAGGAGCTTCATATGTATCCGCCGCAGTGAATCTTGCTGATCATAGGATTGCCAATGGCAGATGCTAGGCCCATTGGTGATGTCACTTGTATAATGCCTTTTGTTACTTTTCATCCTTATGTAGGAGCTGCTTTATTCTGCTGTATCAGGCGTCCAATTTATTATAACTTGTTAACAGAGTAGTTTGAATGAGTGATAAATTGAAGTACTGTAAAATGTTACCTATGTAAATAGAATTAGCTAATAGTGGTTCATTATCAGTTTTAAATTCAGTTATGTTACATTTTAACTGAGCTTTCAGGAATCTTTACATCTTTATTCTCTTGAAACTGATGCACGTGCTCATCAACTAGCATCTTGAAGTTTTTACAATGTCTTAAATTAAGAGGAGGTTTTTTATTTAGTTTACTGAAGTTCACAGGCAATGTTATTATTTTAGTTTCTTACTCATTTTTCATGTTAAGTTATTCATAGAAATTGTTCATTCTTACTCATTTTTCATGTTAAGTTATTCATAGAAATTGTTCATTCTGAGAATTCCTGAATATGAACATAAGTGCTGGAGAATTTGAACCTGTGTACTTTATGCACAATTTATCCTTCAGTTCATAATTAATGAAATACTTGTAAATTAAAATGAACTTTTTTGAAAGGTTTCTTATGGAAAATTGCTCATTGCCGGAGCAGAAATGACCTCTCCTCTTTTAGCATTACAAGAAACCCCGAACTTTAGATTTTAACGAAACTTTCTTGATTTTAACTGAACATTTAACCCAACAAAACATTCCCTCAAGTAACAGAACTCTACAAGCTCTTACAGATGCATCTGGGATTTAGTGTAGCTTTGATATTTTGCCCGTAAATTTTACCTAGAAAGTCTAAAGGGGCTGTTTGGTTAGTTTTACGAAAACAGACTTGGAAAAAAAAAATCAAAATCAATGACTTTTATGGAAAAGTAGTTCTTTGTTTTTTCCCCAAAAAACCTCTTTTGCTAGACATGTCATTAAAGCAGGAAAATGAGTTTTATGAGACATAGGCCTCCCCGTCTTTTATGAAACTGTTTTGCAGAATCATGTTTTATGATTATCTATTTAAGAAAATCCAAACAGCCTTCAGTAAGTACTGGACCCATGTCATGCGCTGCAGTAAGTTGCAATACCTGATAAAGACTACAATTATGATGTGCAAATAATTCACGAATATCTGAATGTGGGTCTACAAGATGTTGCTACTTTTAACAAGGAAAATGTATAACTTGAGGTGGCTCATAGGTACATTGCAAATTTTTGACAGTTGACCATTTTCAACAAAGGGACTTGCAACAGACATGGGCATGCAACGAACAAAATTCATAACTTCCACTTCAAGGTGAAGGAAAATGGTGTTGAATATTTTTACCCAGGAAGTCAATATTGAGGTGGCTGATACTTAATAATCCACACGGAATTGGTAAGTGCATGTATTTTTGATGATATGTGCAATACCGTATTATTTCACGTTCATTGTTTTATCTTTTTAATAATGAAAGTCACTGGCTGACCTTTGCATATGTTCTTGTGTAATCTTCTATATTGGTACTGAACAATCAAGTAAACAATTTATTCCAGGTGTTACTGATGATCCTTTGTTCTTTACTGATTGAAAAGAAGCGGCTATGAAGCTAATCTATACCAAAACATATCGGTACCATTTGGATTTCCTCGACAGGCAGGTGTTCTTGGCACCACCATCAGTGTTTTATACTTGTTCGTCTGCTATGAAGCTAATCTATACCAAAACATATCGGTACCATTTGGATTTCCTCGACAGGCCGGTGTTCTTAGTACCACCATCGTCTTATGTCTCTGATAAAAAGATGTAATTAGAAATTTTGCTGATCATGTAGTGCATGGTTGATGTATAATTTTGATAGACCTCTGGTTTTGTGTTGGGCTCTTTTATCTCCCAGATAGAGGATAAAGCTTGCTGGTCATGATCGCTAGCTGAAAAGGAAACATATGGATGCACCTATAATTGATTTTTTTTTTTTATGTCGAGATGTATGGCTAGTGAAATTAATCCCAAGAATCTAGGATAGCTCGATCGAGCGGAAATAACAAACCGGGAGAAGACCTGTGTTACCCATCAAAGAAAGCGGAATAATGGTACTTTAAATTCTTATTTAAGCTTGGGCCAAAAATAAAATCTTATTCAAGAAAAAATTATGAAGTCCAAAGAAAAAAGAAAAAAGAAAAATTCATAATGTTATTTGTCTTAGAAGTGTCTATCCATCCATTCTAAAGTGATTGTTGGAGCATGCCATCTGCTTATCCCTATCATGATCAAGCAGGCAGACAATTTTTTTTGACAAGTTCTTTGCTCGAAAGATTAGTCCCTCGAAAGATTAGTCCAACAAATCCCAGGACTGCTTGTTGAAAAACTTTAAACAAAATTTCCTCCAAAGCATGCATCGAAACTAAATAAAAACTGTCAAGGAGTACAATAAAAAGTGTCAAGGCAGTAGTAGTCCATCAAGCAGACAATAGTTTTGACAAGTTCTTTGCTCGAAAGATTAGTCCCTCGAAAGATTAGTCCAACAAATCCCAGGACTGCTTGTTGAAAAACTTTAAACAAAATTTGCTCCAAAGCATGCACCTATTAATATTTGTGTTCGAAACTAAATAAAAACTGTCAAGGACTACAATAAAAAGTGCCAAGGCAGTAGTAGTCCTGTTGAAGCCTCATCTTATAACCTGGTCATGGGTTTGAGACAATCCTCATCTTATAACCTGGTCATGGGTTTGAGAAAAAGTTATGAGAATTTAATATCGGACATTTTCAAATAAAAAATACCTAGTTATGAGAATTTAATATCTTGAATCGGACATTTTCAAATAAGAAATACCTAAAGATGTTGAAACAATTGTTAGTGATGGCTAATATCTAGAGAAATCATGGCTAATATCTAGAGAAATCATATGAATTTTGTCCTTGCATTGTAAGATGGCCTGCCTACCTGAAAAGGAGGCATGCTGTTGACACAAGGATGTTCATATGACACTCTCAAATCATAGATTTAGACATCAGCATTTCTAACAATCATTTGTCAAGCTCATGCTAGCCTTGTTATACAAGGTTTGTGTTTTATAGGCTTGTGAGTCTTTTCTCCCTCTTTTGTTTGAGAAGCAGACGGGTTTGGAGTCTCAAATAGACAAAAATTATGAAACCAAGCACATTCAGCTTTGAGTTTGCCCTGCATGACAACTGAGAACTTTCTTGGATGATATCACCTATTATCACTTGGGCAAGGGGCAAGGTTTGGATTCATGCTGGAGATAGCACCTGAGGATCAAATGGGTATAAGATAGAAAAAGGTAGGGGTCAGCCTCTAACTAATCTCAAAAGAAAAAAAGAAAAGAAAAGAGAAAAAAAAGATAAAAAAATATTAGCCTGCATGCTGGGCAGAAACAGTATAACATGCAGACTTGAACAGCACAAACCATAAAAACAGTACTGCCAACATGCCTGTACGAGTACAGCAGATAGCTACCCCGTTTTTTCCAGTACAACGGTAGCCATCCTTTCAAGGGTGACCAACATACATGGAGCAGTCATCGAAGTTATGCCGCACATCGAAACCATTTATTATGTTCGCATAACCTGGATCTTATGTGCTACCCATCCATGAGCTGCTCTAAACCAAGAAATTTCAATTGCCTGCTTGCCAACATTATGTTCCAAAATGACTGCGACGATGTCATCTGTTTGCTTCCTGGTCTCTCTGTTCTTGAACAGACTGTCGCACAAATTGTCCATGCACGCGTGGCCGCTGCTCTGCAAGTCTCTTCCTGCTTTGATAACGGACCTGAAAAGAATGAAAATAATATGACCGAACACCAGAACATCAAACAAACATAAATATCAAGATTCATAATCTTACTAGATCCTGTATCAGTGCCATATTGGTACGGTATTGGTTTGCCCGGTACAAGGCTAATTTGGCATGCCAATACTCAATACATCCTCATATTGAGTATTAGTTCAATACTAGTACGGTATGGCATGCTTGATACAAGATGATATCCTTGAAAATCTTAATAAGCAGAAGGTTATATCCCTAAATCTTACAGAATTATTTTAGCCATGAAGGGTGGCATGTACTGTGTGCAAACTAGAACTGGTCGAGGACAGTGTTTGTATCACAATTCTATTAAATTTTGGGAGATCTTGATATTTTGCAGATGGGATCTGTATGGTAAATGGCCCGAAGGCCATGTTATTTAATGTTACGACCAACCATGATCAACCGTGGGGAAATTAAGTTAGCTATTTGGTGAGTATGCTTGAACAATGCAATGGGCATGCCTCTCGAATGAAATGTTGAATATAGATGTGCAACCAAAAGTTGTCTACCTTCTTTCCAAAGTTCCTTTCTTTCCTTTTCTGCCTGAATTTCTTCAGGGCAGCTTCTCTCCATGCAAAACGGCTCTGATCTACCCCACCACCGCTACCTCCAGCCACAGTCTTGTCTGCAATACCATTAGCAGTCACTGTATTCATTCCTACAGCATTGACAGCTGTGCTACTTCCATTCTGCACATTGCTCCCATGATTACTTCCTGAATCGCTCCCGTTTATGCTATAATTTGCAGCATTCCCTTCTACTGGCCCAATGAACATAGTAGATGACCCACATTGTGGAGACATGTCATCATGGTCTGGTGGCTGCTGCAGCTGCAGTTGCATGCTGTGGATAAGATGATGGTGATGATAGTGGTGATGGTGATGCACTTGGACTTGACGTTGGATCTCTCTTGGCTGTCCAATTGATGCAGCTGCTAAATCATCAACTTTCTGTTGCATAACTTGCTGAGTAGATGCTTGAAACTGCACAGGATGGAAGGCTGAAGAGGGTTGGATACATTTGACCGCTGATGTGGATGCTGCTTTTTCCTTGCATGCAACTGGTTTAGTGAAGACATTATTAGTGGTGGAACCCATGTCATTGTTTTTACTACAGCCATCAGATCCCCGTTTTAGAGGAGCAGCATTTGAATTAGATATCATATTGTTTGTAGACTCTGTCTTCACTGCCTCTGAGTGGTTGTCAAGCGGACAACAGCTACCACCTCCATATCCCGTAGGAGCTTGATTAGAAGTAACAGAAGTATGGTACCTTGCACGAAAACAAAAACAGTTAGAACACTATTCTTGCTGAAATAGTGGTACCAAAAATAATGTTCTCATATATTTTATTTTTTGCACCTTGAGAATGCTGACACATCCGAACGTCTTAAAACATTGCGGTCATCATGAGTGGCAATTCCATCCTGCCCTGTTGATCTCAGCCTCTTCAAACTCAACTCAAGGGATGGTAACTCCATGGAGCCATCAGAAGTTTTATCTTTGCCTTCTGTGATCTTGGAGAAGCCATTAGGTGCCTCCATAACTCTGGTTACCAGTTGAGCATCAATGCTATTGGTGATTGCACCAATCGGATCAGCAGCTTGGATGCTTGGTTCATCAGACATATTGTTGTTATCAAGTCCCAATGTACCCACATTTTTTGGGTTACTTTCAGGCAATTTGTCCATACTTGTGCCAGTTAACTTGGTAGAAACCTGCTCATTTGGATATGATTCATATTGTGTATCTGGATTCCTGGATACTCCAATCTCCAAGTCTTTGCCCATGAAATCATCTGCTATACAGAGTATAAATTAATCATAATGCCAGAATATTGAATGCTTAGTTGAGACAAATATTAAGATAAAGTTTGTTATACCAGCAAGTTCCTCTTGTCCTTTGCACTCTCTATTGGCAGTCATGGGCACCCAATCATTGCAGAATGTTTCAGGCTTTGGGTGAATGACCAGAGCACAGGTACTATCAGGTGGATCAGCTAACTGATCTGATGGAGACATATGTTGGGGGCTGTCCACATCCACTGCATGTTTTGTCCAGGAACTCTGCAAGTAACCAGAATTTTTTTAGGCATGCAGGAGCAGTTTTTGGGAAAACTTATTATGAAACAGATGTTCCAAAATAAATATTTTTTTCTATCACTTTGAATCATCAATATGGTGATGAATTGGGTCTTAGATGCATAGTGACAAAAAACTGGTTTTCACCAGCAATGATAATCTTCAGGAGATTTCTGTAAGTATTAAAACTTACTAGTTTATAGTTGAAATATCAATAAAAATTTCCATGCCTATATTTGGACAAAGTATTACATAACTTGGACCAAAGTATATTGACACTATAATGGTCACATAATAACCTTAACTAATAATGACCATGTAAGCATCATTTCAGTCTACTTAGCTCCTTGTTCAATATCAAATTCTCACTCAATCTCCTTGCACAGATTTTACTGCCTGATTGGAACTGCATTTCCAAACAACCTGACTTTCTAACAGCCATCATTTCTGTTTTGATACAATCGTCTTATGGTTTTGGACGGCATGCAAGATGCAGTTATTGTAAGTACCCACATGAAAATAAGGTTGTGGTGAAAAGTAACATTATCTTTGAAATATTATATATGAAAATGAAGAGAGAGATGAGTATGACATACTAGAGACAAGAAAGCAAAGTAGAGTAGTGTAGATTATCTGCATGTCATAAGCCAGTTAGTATTAAGGGGAACTTTGAGAGGCTACATGGTAGTTGGTAATTTTATTACAAATGATATTCGTAAAACCTGATATTATCTAAAACATGTGCAGAAAACAGGGAAGACACTCATTTTGAGGTCTCATGACTTGTCAATCTTTCCAAATCTGGTTTGATGGAACAAAATCAAACAAGCATCTTCACAAAAAAATTATTTTAGGTTTTGCATGTAATGGCTTTATAAAATCTAATGACCAAACAGCCCTAAAGGGTAATGATAAAATAGATAATCTTGTAAAAGTCCCAAGGATGCATCACGTAATGAAGATGATGTGTTTTAAATGTATGAGCATACTTAGATGATTAATACAACTATGAAGGATGAAACTACAGATGATAATAAAGGAGGCCTAGAAGTTCATTGGATGGGATGGTATGAGCACTGGCAAAAAACTAGAAAAACCCTGGTATTAAAGGGGCTTGATTATGTTTGGGAAAACATGACTTGTCTATTGGATTGGTAGATGTAGTGTGCTTATCCTGCATCTTGCTGTTGGTCCTTGCCTTACTATGTAATGTAACAATCTACAATTATCTAGTCCTAGGCTATAGGACAGGGATCCAATGGTCGGCTTCCCTTTCTAAGGGCTTGCTCTTGAGAGAGGTTTAGCGTTTAAATCCTGGTGGTGACATATTAACATTGTATTTCCAAAAAAAATGTCCGCCCTTAAGTACAAGGGCAAAGTTGTTATTGAGTGATAAGTGACCAGGGCTGGCAAATAATGACCCAAGTTGTCAACCCAATCTGTATTTGGCATGCAATAAATGGGTTTGGATTTGGGCTAAACAAGTTCAAAACGTAAACATGTCAACCCATCTTGACTTGTTTATTAAATAGGGGGTTTAGGTTTCAGGGGCATTACCCATTTAACATGTTTAATAATCAAAATAGGATTAGGTTAAACCTATTTAACCAAGCCCATTTACCCTTTTTAATAACCCTTTCTTTATCCAAACCACTTACCATACTAGTCCCATTTGTTTTAGAGAGTTATTGAGACTGAAGATTGGAATTAGGATATAGGGTTTCACTAATTTGGGAAGAAGTGAAGAGGAAGAGCATGGTCACCGATAGATGTAACCTTGATTCCCTCTTCCTTTTCTCTTGTGACACCTTCACTCTCCTCAATCTCCAATCTCTTCTCTTCACTTCAAATATCTATTGAGAAATAGTTAAGTAGGCAGGTTGCCAAAGTGGTGGCCAGATTCCTCGCCAGTGGTGGCCACAAAAGATGGTCTTACTTCATATCCATCTTCCCTCTTTCCTTCTTCTCTTTAGGCTTCTTCTCTATTTGAAGTCCTTCATTAATACTTAGGCTTCTATCTCGGAAGATCTATTGTTCCTAATCTCATCCAGGTTTGATTTCTTGGTATCTCCTTTTAATGTTTTCTTTGTTTTTGTAAATTATAAGATGAGATTTCCATGGAAAGTGTTAAAATAGAAGACATCTCTATGTTGATTTTATTTTTAACATTGAGCATTTTTTTATGTTCTTGGGAGTTGATCTTACTTGCTATTTGATTCATCAAGTCATCTTCTTTATTCTTGCATTAATTTTTTTTCTGTTTTTTGCTTGAAATGATTTATTTCATGCTTTAGGAAGGGGCATTATTTTTAGTTATACTAAATAATTGCTTGTGGGATTTTTTTTAAAGAAAGAACTATTAAGGAATTTGTTATGATCTAATTGAAGGTTCCATCTCCATGAAGTGGAAAGCTCTGATCATGGACAAGAAGAGACTTGGTAGAGGGTTATGGTAATCAGCACACAAAAGATTTGTCTTGCATTATAACAAATGTTGATGGATTGCTTTGATCCCTTTCAGAATGTATTGATTTGGCATGATGGTGCTCCCAAAATATACATCTATTGATTTACAAAGAGAAATGACCGATTGTCACTATCACGAACAATGGGAATTTTTTTGGGGTTGAACTACAAAAAATTGAAGGCAGATCCAGTAATTGGGTCAGCAACTTGCTTGATCATATGTCTGTGATAGACAGGTTAACTGTTAACCATGTTTTAGTTGGGTAAATAGCTTAACAGTTAATCCAACATGATATGACCTATTTATTAAACATGTTGAGTAGGTGAGGTTGGATTGCCTTTTATTAAAAATGATAGGTTCAGGTTCAGGTTTCAAATCCTGACCTATTTACTAAATTGTTCGGGCTCAAGTTTGGGATTTTTGACTCAACCCATATCTGGCTGGACCCACAAATGACCCGATCCAACTCGTTGCCACCTTTAGGCAAGGCTAGTTGAATAAATTGTACCCCTGGTCATTCCCTTTACTTTTTCTCAACTTCTTTACTCATTCATAGCCTTCCTCTCACTCAATCTTTTCATTAATTTCTTTATACCTTCATCCTAATCATGAACATGACCTATTCACCTCCATTTTCATATTTTAAGTGTTTATTCTGCTTTAATGTGACTTCATCATACTTTGTCTGATAGCAAGCAATTTTGGATAGTTTCCCATTAATGTACCATATAACTGATGTCTCATGGTTTTATGATGATCAAAATTTCTTCCTTTACAATTCTTGTTGTTATTAACAAACTAGTAAGACAAGAGAACAATGCAGGAGCTAAGGGATTGTGAAGGCATTCGTATGAAAAAATGTGGGAGCTAAGAGTTTGGGAGGTATTTAAATCAAATGTCTAATTTTTGCAGTTCATTTTGATTGGAAAATTCCATAACCCTTACTGGTGCATAATCTCTTCAAGTTTGAGGATAACATCTTTCAACAGGGAAGGCCGAATCATCCCAAACTGCTTGGTCCATGCCATATTGACCCCTACCAGTCGATTACAGGGTTGGTTTGGGTGGTTGGCCAAGTACAGGCCTCAAATAAAGCCAAGGTGAGCATAACCTATAGATCAGTCTACTAAGAGGCTTGTCTGCCTTTATTATATGCTTGCTTAGTGTTACATTTAGCACACTTAGAAAGCGATCTTACTAGCTGACCAATCGAAAAGGGGAACTGACTTATTGGGCCCCACCTCTTGAACCACCGTTCCTTCCCTATAAGTAGGGGCAAGCAAGGGCAACCTAGGGGAGAAAAGGAAGGGGTACGTGACCTCTAAGAGGAGGAGAAGAAGAAGATGATGATGATGATGATGAAGCTTGAATAGGACTTATGTTTCATTTTGTACATTAACTAAGTAACTTTCTCCACGTCTTTGGAAGTTAAGTTTTTACTAGATTGGTGTTTCTTTTGAATCTCTTAGTCACTTTTCAGCTCATGCATGGTCATGAAATTCTAGGCGACATGGCCCTTTCCAAAATACATGAATTTCCTCATAACTTTCTTCATGCTTTCATTTAAGTTTCAATTGGATTAGTGTTTTTTGAATCCCATTATTAGTTTTAAGTTTATAACTGGTTTTGCAATTCTTTAGAAAACCTAAATCAGTTGATCAAATCTTTTCAGACTTTATGATTGATTTGGCTCCTAAAGTTGTTTCATACTTTTATGATTTTGACTTGTTTTGCAGTCCTATGCTTCCATGAAAATCATGTTTCAGTTTTTATCTAAAATTGCACAAATCCTCTAACTGATATGGTAAACTCGTGTTTGATTTCAGATTCTCTTCTCACTAGAACTTATTTACATGCATTTATTTTTGAAACTTTCTAATAAATGTTTCATCTAATATTTGTTAGTACATTTTCAAATTAGTGGACCCTGGCCTGTTGTTATACGTGTGGTCTCGCTTGAAATTCAATAAGGAACCTCTATCCAGACGAATCAGTAGCCTTACTTGGATTATCAATGAAGATATAAGTGGACCCCCTACGAGGTGGTACATGAGTGGCTTCACTTGAATTTTGAGAGAAAATGTTTGGCTAGGGGGTACATGTAGACTCTTGGCCAAGTGGTATGAAAAAACCCTGAATATATGAGTGGCCTCACTTGCATTTGCAACAGGGATATATGTGGCCCCAAGGATATAAGTAAAACCTTATAAGATAATTTAAAATTATGTGAAATATCAGAACTTAATGCAAAATATGTTTGGACCCAAGGTTTGCCATACTATACAGAATTGGGAGGTACGGGGCATTCTGAACCGTACAGGCTCGGTACCGATACACAGTTCCTAGGGCATACCAACTTTCAGTATGCCAAACCAATCCCATATTGATACAATAATAGTGTAGCACCCCAAGCCGACACAATAATGTGTGGCACCAGCATAGAGCTCTGTACTAAGATGGCATACCTTGTTTGGACCACTTTCTTCCCTATTGAAGGATTTTAATTTCTGAAATTTTCATTATCAAAGTGATTCAATGAACCTTCACTTGAACTTTTGAAGAATAGTAACTTGTGATTTAGAGTTATCTAAACTCTTTTTGATAATCACGTGTTTTGACTCTTCCACTGCAGTTGTTGTTTATTTTGAAACTTCTGATTTTGCTTTATTTCAATGAACTGGCACTAGGATTTTCAGTGACAAGTTAAATTGTCTTATGATTTAGATTCACTTGTTTTTTTGGTGAAAACTTAAATTCTTGACCATGGTAGAAGTTTATTTTCCAAGTTTCATAGCTTACCTCTTATTTTAAATAAAATTTTTAGAGTTATTAGTTACAGCCTTAGTAGACCTATTTGAGGAGATGGACTTGATATTCTGATGGTATCGATCAATTAATTTGCAAACGATATATCAAGAGCCAAATTTTTTTAACCTATCTTAGTTTGCATTACAGTTGTAATACTAAAAGTTAGGATACAACCTAGTGTATTAAGTCATTTAATGCAAGGTCTTAAATCCCGTGGGGCAGGGTTGTCCCAGCTTTTCTATGGAATGGGACGTGCCGCTGTCCCGTCCTATCCTGACGCTTAGGACATGAAACATCCCAAGATATCCCGATCGGGATGTTAAGATGCTGGTGGGACATCCTATTTTGACACATGAAATGGTGCCTCGTCTCAAGACGTCCCGCCGGGATCTAAATCCTTGATTTAATGTATGACAAATGTAAAAAGAGCATTGAAGGAAGCAAAGTGTTTGAAAATGTAGACTTTTAGAGAAACTTCAGATATCATATAAAAACAAATGGAGTAGTAGTTTCGAAGATGATGTGGCATCAAAGCAATAAGAAAATAATGAGATTGGATTTAAAACTATAACCTTATGTTTGGTTGGGGTCATTAAAGGGAATGTGGATGAGGTTGGAAGAATGGATTATCCCCATCTACTGTTTGCTTCAAAAAGTTTTAGGAAGGATAAATGAAAAGAAGCGATTGCCCATCCACCCTAGCCCACCTATTTACATCCTCCCAATTTGGGAGGGATGCAAGAATGGATAAGCTTGTGAGGGGTGAGTTTTTATATTGACAAAATTATCCTTCATTAATTTTTTTTTGACAAAAGCCTAACACTTCTTCACTTTTCATTCATTATATATATATATATATATATATATATATAATTAGAATTGTCTTCTATTTTTCTATTTATATTCATTATTTTTTAGTTAACTATTTGTATAAAATTAATTAACTATTTAAACTAAATTATAAATTCATTAGTTTTTATATAAATAATATATATAAATTAATTAATTCATACATAATTAATTTATAAATTTTTTATTTAATTTAATTAAACTAAATATTTATATTTTTCTATATAATTACAAATTATAAAGATTAAAAGTTTATATATTGCCATGCTTCTTTAGAATAAATAAGTATTATAAATTGATAATAATAATACTTTTTTATCAAAGGATAGTTTAGTAAAAATGTCATATAAATATTATACATCCTTCCTTTTATTCCTCCTATACCAAAGAGAGGGGGAATCATTTCCCTCTATCCTTTTATATTTCACCGAACATAGAGGATGGATGGTAACATCCATCCCTTCCCATATCCATCCTCCTTCCAATTCATCCTTTTTACCAAAGAGGGTAAGTGGATTTGAAAAATGCATAGAAATTAGAAGGCAATGAAATTAAAAAATTAGTAAATAAATCACCTTGATATATTGAAGCTACAGGTAAGGGGGCAAGTCCAACAATGCTGAACTTGATTAGATTGGAGATTATAAATAATAGTTATCCTTACAGAAACTTAAAATGGGAAACATTACCAATAAATAAAGGGAAAGAAAAATGGTAAGTGGTTTACCTGAGTTCCGCTACCATTATCACTTCCGTCTCTAATATTCAAGCCAATGCTCCCATTGTCATCATCATCGTTGCTGCCACTATTATTGTCAGAGTCATCAGCACTCTTTGACTTAGCAGATTTTTGGGTTTGGATGCCACTTTCACTGCCACTGCTACTAGACTGAGATATAGCAATAAAGCCATGCAATTAGAGGAAAATAAATTTAGCCTCTATTTGGAAAACAAATAATCAAAAACAAAAAGATAAGACAATTAAAAAAAAAAAAAGAAACCAACAGCAGAGAGATTTGATGGATGAAAATTTTGACCATATCATGATTTAATCAATAGCATTTCCTGAAGACACTGCTAAGAAACATGAGTTGGCTTAGCCTATGCAATGGCATAGAAGACACCAAAAAAATCTGCAAGGTATATGATAAAAACTTACGCTTTGACATCTCCTCCAGACATGCTGCCAAAGGTTTTTTAGCTCATTCTTGCGAATAGGCTTCACTAAAAAGTCAACTGCACCTTTTGACAAACATTTAAAGACTGTACCCATGGAATCATTTGATGACATCACTGCACGCAAAGCTCATTAGGAGTAGCAGTTAAAAGAATCAAAGTTAAATAATTTGAAAGAACCATAATTTAAACTATCATATTCTCATTTCAAAGAAGCATATTTAAAATCTGATGTAGACAAGTGATGTTGAAAGAATACTTACTAATAACGGGAATATTCTTGCAAGTTTTGTGGCTCATGATTTTGCTTAGAAGACCAATGCCAGATAAGTAAGGCATGACTACCTCAGTCAAGACAAGGTCAACATGATTTGTAAGATCTTCCAAGATTTTCCATGCTTGAAGGCCATTTGCCACAGCAGTAACTGCCAAGGGATGGAGGACAGTCAGAAGTAAATGCAGTTGCATAGAAGACATGATGCAAGAAATCTACATAAGACAGTTTTTTTTTAATTGTCAATATTATTATAGTCCAAATTTTCTACAAGTCAAAGCCCTTGAAAGTTATATTATTGAAGATCATGTATCAATTGAACTGATACAACATATGATAATGATTTAGTTGTTTGAATGTGTTTCGTGAAATATGCATGTAGTGATTATATCTTAAGACACCCCCACTTTTGTTTTCTGAGAATACAAAGGAGCCCCACCACCCATTATATAATTGCTAGGGGTGTAACCCCTGCACTATATATTTTTTGATGCAAGATCATCAGGAAACACTTCTCAAGACTCAAGCCCTTGAAAGTTATATTATTGAAGATCATGTATCAATTGAACTGATACAACATATGATAATGATTTAGTTGTTTGAATGTGTTTCGTGAAATATGCATGTAGTGATTATATCTTAAGACACCCCCACTTTTGTTTTCTGAGAATACAAAGGAGCCCCACCACCCATTATATAATTGCTAGGGGTGTAACCCCTGCACTATATATTTTTTGATGCAAGATCATCAGGAAACACTTCTCAAGACTCAAACCTACAACCTTCCTTTAATAAGCAGAATGGTACGACCACAGAGCTAATGCTTGGAAATTCATTCATGCAATCATCATCAATAATGACAGTCAATCATCATACCAGGCATTAAATTGAATTGATCACACTATTATATATGGTGCTATTTTATTTGCTAGCATAAGAGAGAGGATCATCTCATGTGTTCATAGTACTGATTACTGAAACTATACCAATAACTACATCAGAAATATATCAGACTGTCTTTGAGGGACCATCTCCATCTTCAATATCATACATGTGGCTCTTTCTACTTGTACAATGACTATTATGTTTATTTGATGTGAAGCATATAGAAACAATAATTCAATCAAATCACCTCAGATTATGCCATGACACTTTTTCCAATTTTACTCATATATAAATGAACAACAGTAGTCCTAACATGTATAACACAAGGAATAATAGTCCTAAACAAACATTGAATCATGGAACAAAAAAAAAATATTTTTTTCAAGAAATCCTTGGCAGGCACCTTTATGTTGATTAGGCATGTTTTGCACTGTTTATATCAGATAGAACGGTATTCAAGCAATTAAAGACAGAGTTTATATATGATGAATTCTGACGTTGGGAAGGTAACATCTTCAATGAGACATAAGATACTCAAATATGTATCCATAAACATGCAGCATGACCTTGAGATTCTGCTATATGATGGATAAATCTTAATTATACCATCCTCAGAAACAATGGCAACTGAGAGAAGAAATCACTCCTATATAGCTGAGATGCTACCCATCAGATTCGGCATTCAAAAATACGTCATCGTGAATTTTGTCAGTTAATTTGTTTATACCCCAAGGAGCTTGTTAGTGATGATGATGACAGGAGTTGAAACAAGACATTTCCGTCAAGGCAGTTGTCTAGGCAATGATCTGCATATTAAAAAGGAAAAAGGCACCGGAGTTCCAAAACAAAACTGGAAACTTGAGGAGCAATAATAATGAGCTATGGCCCTGCCTTATAACAGATAAGACAGCATGAAAATAATAAAGCCATCTTAAACTTGTGAAATATCTGTCAACAAGACTTTGCTTAGTACATGCTAATTTCCTTGATGGCATGAACCTTGTATATGAAATGCTTGGCAGGTTGGATGCAAGAAATTGTTAGCATAGTACTTGTGACATGCATGACTGAGAGAAGGCAATGTAGCCAATTGAATATGGCAATAACAAAAACTATCATTCCATAATTGACCTTAAAGCTTGAGTAGATTATTTTTCTTTTTGTTTTTATTTTTATTTTTTGAGGTGGGGTGAAAATTTTGAAGGAATCCACTAGGGAAAGCATCAGTGGAGGAAAGTGACCGAAGACTTAGGTTGATGCCTGGAATCCTACATCCATTCTTGTGTGAGTAGAATCTATTCAGAGAGCAAATGAATAGCCTTAATAAGTTGAATTTTACTGCACAATTGGCAAAAACCTCCCTCAATTTGCTTCTCATGTTTGTTCGAGAGTGTAAAACCAACACGTGCTTGCACAAATATAGTATAGACAGAATGTCCATATTAACACGAATTACAGGCAAGATTTTTAGAATGTTAATCACCGAATTCTGTAATTTGGAAATAGTCCTTGCCCACCTTTTGTTCTTTTACATCACCCTGATGTATTGCTCTAAAGATCTTCTTATCACATTTTTTTCAAAAACAAACAAATGTACAAAACCTTGACAAGGATTCCCAATTGATGGTAGAACTATCAACTCTAGATGAACCAGGATTTTCCCAGCACTTCTTTTCAGAAGAGAACATAAAATTCTATTTGAAATTTTAAATAAAGTTAGCAATTGGTATTTTATTAGGTTTGATCAAGGTGATGATAGCATAGCATCTTGCCATCAACCAGAGGTTTGAGTAGTTCACCAAAAGATAAAGGTAAGACAAAAATCTCACCAACATAATATTCTTCTTCAACATGAGAAAAGGCCAGCAATTGCCATTAGATTCAGGAAAAAAAGGTTATAAGAAAAAAAGGACATGTTTTTATTAACTCAAAAACATATTAAAAGAATAACCATTAAACTTAGTCTGTTATTTACTAGAACAATAAAAAATCCAAATAATTGTGTAACTCACCAAACAATCTTATTTTGAGTAAGAATCTTAAGTAGGAAATTACCACAAGAAAAATAAAAGGCAGAACTAGTCTACCCATGGACTTAAAACAACTTAACCTATGTTGGAAACATCTAGCAACTCCAAATACTGCTTCATGTCATTTACTTCCCCTGCACATGAGATTGACAAGTGTTCATCCAGGCCAAACCTTGAATCTCATGGTAAAATATTTCTTGATGGGAATTTGATGATGAACATCCAACAGTCAATTGGAAGACAAAATCAAGTATTCTGTGAATTCTATTGCTTCAAACTCATTCGAGACATAATAGTCATAAAAGAAAATTTCGTTTAATGACTGGAAAATAGTTGTAAAATTGATGTTATAATCAATTTAAAGGCTACATAACATTGATGAACTTCTAGTCAATGTAATGCCTCGCTCTTCACATTAGATTGATACAGTCCATGTTGTTGGAAGCAGATAACCGTCAAGTCCCAACCCTTCTTTTATGCAACTTCACAGAAGTTTGAGACTTTTGGGAGTGCAGAAAGTAGTGGCAATAGTGAACAACAACCACAGGTCAACATGAGTAGGGTAATTGACTCTTGCCTCAAACATGGGATTTCTATAGATGAAACAGAAGAAACAGAAGTTCACCAGCATGCTATGAAGCAAAAAACTCAAGCTCCAATCAAAGACCTAGAGTCCAATGATTATACCTCTTTGGTTCCACCACTAAGATACAGTTTTAACAATGGTGGGTATGATTGGCACCATGATTGGTTAGTGCACTTCGAAGTAGCGGACTTATGCAGGAAGTTGGGTCAACATCATTCCAATTCAAGTCCACCCTATTAATGACCATTTTAGTTGGGAAAATAGTACAAGTCATAAATGCCAAGCTTAGGTCTAAGCAAGGTTTTAGTGGTCTATTGTAGAAGAGAACTATGCTTGATGGGTAGAAAGGATTATCTCCTCCTAAGCTCGAGTGAGATGAAGTTGGAGGTTCCTTGCATCCCCTCCAATAAATCTTAAAGCATTCACATCTACATTCTCTAGTTGAAACAAGGAAGCCAATTCATCAAAGAGTTTTGAGAAGTGTTTGATGAGCATATACTCTGAAATCCAAACTCAATTTCATGAAACTCTGATTCAACAAGTAAAGAGATCCTGATGTAGACGCTACTAGCAGATTCAGTTTGAAATGATAGTTGCCTAATCAGAGTTCCTTAAGGTCTATTAACTATTAAAAGGGTTGAGGAATGGATGGAGAATATAGTTCATAGGTCAATCTCCAACACTAGTAGTTTACCACTAAGCTGCTGGTTAGACTCTCAACAGGTGAGGATGCTAAAGGTCTAATTTTAGAGAGAGAATGTCCCGCACCAAGAACTGCACCAAAATATGCTCTTCAATGCTAAAATTGCAAATGATATGGATGCATAACACACTAATGCCCAGGCAGATTTAAAGCTATTGACAACAAGATTTGGGACAACAGACAAAGATGCCAAACAATAGAATGCATTAAAAAATATTAAAACAGGAAATGAGGATGAGACACTTGCAAATGGCAAGGGCTTGACCATCGCTCTCATGTCATCAATAATCCTTCATGTCATCAAAATCCTTGTCGCTTTGGAGGAAAACATGGACCGGAAGGTAAATAATATTTTTACATTACGATTTATCACATTGTTTGAAAAGATTGTTACACATGGTTTCCCGAACATGACTGTACCGTCCAATTCGGGACATACCAAATTGTACTGGCTAAGAACTAGCATGGTTCGGCCATGAAAAATAGTTTAGATCTTGGACTGTACGAAAAAAATCCTGAATCGGACCGAAACGGTACAGTTTGGGCCAGTTCAGTCTAGTTCGGCCCGGTTCGAGTTAAATACTGTAGCCAAGAATTTTAATATGACTAAAAGCTTGAAAAGCTCTCAATTTCATTAAAACTGGTACAGTACCAATATGGTATGGCATAGTACTGTACCGTACCAGCCAGTGATCAATACAAGTCTCGATACCGGTTCAGTGATCCTTATTATTACATCATGATTATTATTGATAATGACAACTGTAAGAGCATCACCCTTAGAGAGCTTATAGATAAACTTGGCTCAAGACACTACATCTTGAAAAGCCTAATAATTACTTCGGTTGATCACCAAACTATCCTTGTCTAATAATTACTTCAGTTAATTACCAAACTATCCTTGTCAACCACAAATTCTAGGTATCTTCTAGATGGAACAAGGGTCAAGATCAAGGTTTGCGGTACTGTCCTGTGCCGCCCGGTACAGGGCATACCGTACTGTATCGGCCAAGGGCCGGTACAGTTCACATATAAAAAACGGTCCGGTACCCCGAACCGTTAAAAGAAAATTAAAAAAATAAATTTCTTAGGGTACGGTACTGTAGCGTAGCATACCGTACCGCCCGGTTCGAGCTCGGTTTGGCTCGGTTCGGGTCTGGTTTAATAATCTTTGCTTGAGAAAGAGGAAGAAATTTTTTTATCATTTTTTTAGCCTCGGTACATATACCGGTACGGTACGGACCGTATCGTACCGTACTGGTAACTGACCGGTACGGGTCCCGGTACCGGTTCAGCAATCCTTGGTCAAGATGGTGCAATATGATTCCTATGAAAGGTGGCCAAACCCTGATATCGCCAAGACTTTAAGATTTAGATGTTGCATGTTGCAGTTGAGATAATACTTATGACCACGCTCGTAGTTGCACAAGATTATATTTAATGCCTAAGCCACATGAAGAGTTAAAGAAACCTATAGATCCCTTAGACTTCAATGTATAAGAATCTGAAAGAGAAAGAAATCAGATTTGATATGCCTATGTTTTGGTCAGCAAAAAAATAAGAACCGAAGCAAAGAGAGAAAGCCCACTAGAAATCCAAAGCTCTTGACCGCTTTTGAGAATGTTGTTATTGACTTCATGAAGAGCTTTATCCTATAAGAATATGCAGTGTGACAATAATTTAGTTTTTTTAAACCCAATACTTAATTTAGACTTCATGAAGAGAGTACCCAAGATCTACCCAACTTATAGCTGATATGAAACCTCATGCATGAGGCATGGGTCCTCACAACCACACTCGTCCACACTTTGGCACTCCCTGAAAACCCAAACTCCTCTCTCCTTTCTTACTCTAGCACTCCTTAGTACCCCTTCTCCCTTCCATCCCAATATCCTTTTCCTCTTCTTTTTCCTATTCCCACTCTCCCTCCTAGAGCCTCCTTTTCCTTTCTCAATCTATTCTCTCTTTGACCTCTCTACCTTTTTTCTCACTCCTCTCTATCAATCTCTCTCTCCTCTCTTGCTCTTTGCTCTATCTGGGGCAGCCAAAATTATGCTTCAAGCCCAATGCAAGTTTGAGCTCTAAGTCAGTTTCAGCCCCCTAGTCTAGGAAAAGATTTTCAGAATTAAGCATAGCTGGAAGCCCAAAAAATTGAGCCTAGTTCAAAGCCCAAATTTTTTTTCCAAGCCATAAGGAAGCCTAACCCAAACTAGTTTCAACACTTTTTGGGATATCTATCAAGATCAGAGCTTACCTGCCTACTTTACCAATTGGTACGGATTAAAGATGCTTGTGTATTTTTGCAGCACATCAAAGATATTGATGCAAAAGTACTACGTAAAGAAATTAAGAAAATTAGAATATATCAATAGTAAGATAACCCAACTTGTTAAGAGTTCCAATTTATAGTTAGGATAATGTTATGGTTAACATCTAGCAAAAATTATTTGCCCATAATACCACCCATAAGTTTTTTTTTTTTTGGGTGAAAAAAAAGGGAGCAATCAAGATTCTAACATGGCTCAAACATATTGCTTATATGGTTAAGCTACCTTGGCATGGAAAGATCAATCCTATTTTAACATCTTTATGTTCGCTTCTTCCTTTGGGCACCAAAAGACCACCAATGAATACCAAGACCTTCCACTTCTACCACTTGATAAACAAAATCAACAACCGTTGAAGAATTGGCCAATGATCGAATAATTGTTAAAAATTCTTTTTTGTTACCAAAAGTTTCTATTTGGATACCATTGAATAATGTTATCAATGATGGCTTAAATAACCGACAAAGAATTGCAATAACTACATTAAGGGTTATTCAAGAAATACCAAGCCAAACACTCACTAATCCTAAATTCTTCTAAATCACAAGGAACTAAAGTATAATGGAGGTGCATTAAGTCTAGAACCAATAAAGCTGATGCAAGAAAGAGACCTTTAGATGGAAATAGATACAAGAATCAGATTCAGATATACATCTGTGTGTAATTTGGCAAAAAGAAAAAAATGAGATACAAGGACACATGATAGAAATCTAACATAAATAACATCTACCTTCAAATATTGATTGCTTAAACATTAAAAAGGTATTGGATGTTTTTCTCATCCAACTTCTAGTTATCATTAAGTTTAGGAATAGAAAACAATAGGGAAGAAAGAAACCTGCAACTACTTAATCTCAAATGAATTCCACATTCTACTTTTCATCAGTGCAGATGACCCCTTTAATAGCCTCAGCCAGCCAACTATCCTAACCCTATTTAAACTCTTTTAGGGCCTGTCTGGGAATATTCCGCTGGATCCAGCAGGATGGGCAAGAGGAGGGTGGTCACAAGACCCAAAGTCCATAAAATGAAAAGAAAAGACCTCATGAGATATTTTTTTAATATCCCACTGGGATCAGGCTGTGAAACCCCGCCCTGCGCTCCGCACATGCACGCACACACTCTGCCTGTCCCTTCTCCCCCTGCCCCCCGCACTATCCATCTCTACCTATTCCATAATATTCAAAGGACAGTGTCAAAGTAGATAGTGTAAAGATCTGTCAAAGGCTTGAAACATATTGAGGTAAGTTGTTAACAAGTTAGTAATTATTCTCTATATGAAGTTGTACAATTTCTACCATAAATGATTGCTATCTCTATACACCAGCAATTTTGTTGAAAATCTATACTTCACAATATTATCTTAAAAAGAATCATGAAGCTTGTTTAGTCAAGTTCACAGATTGAAGAAAGTATATTAGCCTGATATCTGATTGCAGTATTTTATGATAATGAAACTAGAAACATAAGGTGCTAAAGAGTAAGGACTAGTGTTGGGGAAACATAGAAACATGAATATAATAAAACAGGCTGCATAAAAGGAATAGCAGTCATCTTTGAAGTCAAAATTTACAATAGACATATTGGTTCCTATTCAATAAGAAAGAAAGGAAATCACTTAGTGCTGGGTAAAAATAAAGACAAGGTTATAATAACAAAGGACCCCCCAAAAAGAAAGAGACATCTGCAAAACCAAAGTTTGCTAATAAACACAATAACTCTTAAAAGATAAGAGAGAAGACAAACAATTTCATGAATGCTCATATAAGATTGGGAGAAAAAAAATGTGACAAACTGAAAACCTAGAAATGTTAGACTGAACACTTTAAACAAACAAGGATGAAGGCATATGGACTCTATAATTATGCAGATGGAGCAAGTTTTACAACAAGTTTACAACAATTCAAACAAGCTTAAGATTGATGTTCCCTGGTACATTCGGAAGCCAGCTTTTATGCATCTCATTCCATATACTTATTGCCAGCTCTTGTTTTGTCCAATACTGCACAAGCATTTCATTAATGAATTATTCATTCACAAGAAGAGTGATATTTGCTCGCTGGCAGTGTAATATTTAATCAAGTATCATTTGATTCCTCTTTTTACCCACTAATTACAGGATTTGGTGAACTTTTCTCTGAAATACCCTATATACACGGTAAAATAGATGAAGATAATAAAAGGAAAATGATGTTAAAAAATACACATGAATGCGATATAGTAATTACTAAATAAAAAGATGATGTTAAAAACCAGGAGTTCCCTTTTTCCAGATATAGCGTATTTGAATAACAATAATACATTTTATCATCAATAGTACATGGCAAGAAATAAAACAACCAAATACCTCAGTTGCTATCTGCAACTCTAACTAAGCTTCCTTCACTAAGTCTACTTTAAACGCCATTTCAGGTCTTCAAACCAAGGATTTCTACTAACAGTTTGTAAGTATATGCAAAAATACCACAAATTAACAACAAAATATAAAGAAACAGCACAGACGGCATATGAGCAGCAGCTACACAATGAAAGAAAAGATATAGAGCACCCAACAACAGTTATTCCTTTTAAAATAGAGCACATAACATCTAGCATAAACAGAACAACAGTTAATGCTTCCGAAGGAGGTCGACGGTCTAGCATAAACAGAACAACAGTTAATGCTTCCGAAGGAGGTCGACGGTCTAGCATTTAACCACATGAATCCTTTAAAAGGAAAATAGAATACTACACAGATCTATATAGACACAATAAAAGGTACCTTCATAATTACAGTTACGGAGCAAGGCACTGACAACTTGGCGGGTGGAATCATCATTCTCCACAAGCAGGACCTTCAGTGATCTGACGGGGAGAAACCTCTCCCACCGAAAGATTGGCCCTGGCATCTGCAGCTGTTTCTGTGGACCAGATTGATGTGCTGCTGGGACTGCCCCATGACCTTCTTGGTCATTGTTCAAAGCTTCTGCTGCCTCGTTAATCCTCGACTCATTTCCTCCTAAGAGCCCCTGGTCCACCCTCATGGTGCCATCACTAACTTCCTTTTGTTCATCCAGGATGTGATAGTTTAGTTCCACCATCCCTTTGTTCCCAGCCCCAACAGGGCTTGCTTGATCGACACTTCCCATCAACCAGACTCAAAATGACCGATAATGGTGCCAGAACAGAGCAGCAGGAAACGCTTCCTTGTCCAAGAAGAAAAGGCACACATTCCGTTGCCTTCAAGAACACCACACCTCTTGTGTAACCACTCGCACCTATGAACCAGATCACACAAGAGAAGAACCGAGCCTAATGTCAAGACGAGATTGGAGAAAGAACATAATCTGATGAACCCAAGCCCTAGATCTCCTAGACACGGAATCCATTAAACAGATAAATCTTCGAGTCACCAACCAAACCTAGAGATTCTACCAACGGAGGCAAGGTGTTCCGAAGAAATAACCGCCTCAGACCGCACATAATGCCCAGGAAACTACTCTTTCCCACTGTCCAAAAAAACAGGGCACTGATGTAAGATTAGAACCCTAGTTCAACTTCCAAGCATATGCATCCACCGATCAAGAAGGAAAAATTAAAAAGAAAGCGCAGACTAATCAGAAACCCAAAATCACAGAAACGAGAGAACGAAATAAGACAAGGGTTTCAAGAAAGAAAAAACAAAAAAACAAAAGGAAGAAACGAGAACCCACAAGAAATGGGTTCAAGAACGAAACAATCTCCAGTTCTCGAAACAAATCAAGAGAAGGAAAACGACATTTGAAACACCTTCCTCCTCGGTCTAAGTGCAGGCTCCTGCGGGGGGAGGAGAGCAAGAAGGTGGCAAGAACCCGCAGGAGATCCGAGGAAGAAGAGAGGAGAGGAGAAAAAAAAGATCGAGAGAAGAGCCGTGGTGGAAAGGAGTTCTAAGGTCTACGGCCGCGGGGTGGGGTGGGGAGGGGAAGGGGGGATCGCGCTGATTGGGGTGCCATGGCTCAGGAAATTTGGAAATATACCCGGGGAGAGATATTAGGGTCGGTCCGCGCCGGGGGTGGTGACTTGGAGCTAATGGCGGTGGGCAGCGCCCGGTGGGGTGCCAACTGGGATGGGATCGTCCGATGTGGCCGTCCCCCCCGGACGAAATCAAAAGCCGGAAGCTAATGAGCCCGTTCGGCATCGCGGAAGATCCTCCAGATGTCACACAGGTAATTTCAGCATAGAAAATTTTTGGTGTGATGGCACTAAAATTGTCTTTCCTAATAAGCCACTCCAATCCTCGCACCAGCATCTAGATGGAAGGGTCTCTTTGGAACACACAACAGCTCCAAAATAAGTACCGCACCTTACTGTTATATGCAGCCTGCTACCTGATGTCCTGAGTTCTAGCGATGGTTGTCTCGAGTCCCTTCACAGAATCTCCTTACTGTTCCCGAATCCCAGCACACAACCAACTTAAGAGAAAGACTCGGATCTTACAAAAAAGACCCCCAACCAGATTGCATTATCCTCTCAGCCTGGATACAAGGCTCTTTGTCTTGTTCCCTAGCAGAACCTCTAACATAGCTCTCAGGTTTTCCCAGAAACCTCACTTGCTGGAACAGCAATGGCCTCCCTCTCTGCCTTGCTGCAGGCTCACGGACCCTCTTCTACTACTGACTGGAACTGCAGCCACCTCCCAGCAACCGCTGGCAACCACCCAGCCACCTTGGCTGGTATTTTGCCCATCTGCCACTTGCCCATGGTGAGGAGTTGCTGGAAACTGCCCAGCAACCGTTGGTAACCTCCCAGCCACCTGCTGGCTTGGTCCATGCACGCCTGTGCCCGCATCCGTGCCAGTGCCAACGCGCGTCCCGGGTTGTGCTTGCGCGCGTCCTGGCCTGCGCGCATCCCGGCCTGTGCACGTCCACGTCCGCGCGCGTCCTGACCCGCGCCTGCGCGCCCCTGCGCACGCCCGTGCTGGCATCCGCCCGCATCCTGACCCGCGTCTGCACGCACCCATGTACGCCCGCGCCCGTGTCCGCCCCCACGCGCCTGGCCCGACCGCTGTGCTGAGGTCTTCGCTGCACCACGCACATCTTCACCGTGCGCGCTCGCACCCAATCTCGTGCACGTATCTTGGACATGCTCCAGCATGCCCAGCCTTGGCTCGACAGCGCACTGCCCAGCCTGCACACCTGGCCCGCCTAGGCCAAATGTTGGGGATGTGACAGGTGTGTACATGTTATCCATCGCCACGGACGCATGGCATGCGGGTGAATTCAACCCAATGCATTGCGGTCAAAAACAAAATACCTCCAGCTGGAGGGACCACTTGGACAATCCGGTCTATTTTTGTAATGCCTATTTTCAAGGGATATATGTGTAAATCCGGAATTTTGGACAAAATTCAAGTTTCAAACCGAGCCCCATCTTCGTGGTATCACAGGTTGTGAATACATTTTTTATGAGAATTTCAGTATTTTTATCAAAAACAGTTAAAACAAGTTTTTTAACATAATCATGTATTTTAAAATGTATGAAATATCTAGATTTTTTTAAAAAAAACAGCATCCTGTTTTCATAAAAAGATTTAATAAATTAAAAATTTCTTGCATCGATGATGTTGGTGGATTTTTTTTTTTTTTTTTTTTTTTAAAAAAAAAAGAAGCTAACAGCATCTACATCATCATAAACCCTTTTATAGTTGTACCATAAATCTCTATTTAAATTTATATGAAGGATGGCATTAAAATTTAATAGTACAATCATTCTAAATATAAGCAAGCATTAATAGATAACAATTAATAAACTATTAGTTCTATTTACTTTACACATACTGCTGATGTTACAAACTAAGTTGAAGAAATTAAATATAGAATCATTATTCTCATAGATCTTTGCAGATAACATAGCGGCTCACTTGAAATTCCCAAATAACACCAACCCGTACCTCTAGCAGCATGGCTACAACAATCAAGTTTCATGCTTCAAATGCTTCGAATTTATACTTATAACACCTCAACCATATTTCCTCTATAAAAATAAATGAATAATTAAAGATAAAGTAGAAAAACTATTCAGCTTAGGTTATTGATTTATTTGCAATGGAAGCAAGAATTTTTTTAGCCTCCTACTTGCTTCTATCATTGTGATATCAACTAGAATATCAAATGCAGGAAAAAATAGGGCCGAGGTTTTTTTTTTTTATAAATGTTGTAGATTTTTTATGGAATGCGACATATGTTTTATATTTTCATATTTTTGCATGTCAACTTTCCATGCATTTTTTGCATGTAAGAAAATAATATTTAGTAAAAAGTATGATATTAATGATACTTTTGTGAAAGAAAAATAATTTTTATAAAAAAAATAATTTTTTAAGAAGAGTCCAGTTAATTTAAAATTTATGATATGGTATGTTTGATTTTTAATGAACACTAAATGGCTTCCACAAAATACTTTCTCTAAAATGAAGTTAATTTTTCTATGATATATCCTACGATTTTCCTTCCCATATTTTTTTCAACATGGTGATAGTTATTGAGGATTTAAAATTTTTTTTCCATATGGTTTTTATGGAATGTAACAGATTTATTTTTTATGAAATGTAATCTTTTTTTTTGCTTTTTCTTTAAAAATTTTTTTGCATGTCAAGTTTAAGTAAGGTTGTGCATAGTTTTCCCGAAACTTAATTTTTTTTGTTCGCATAAATGAAAATAATTTTTAATAAGATAATATTATGTTAATAATGTTTTTCCTTAAAAAATAATTTTTAATAAGAAATGGTATGTTAAAAAGAGTCTAGATAAATTTAAATTTATGGTAGGGCATATCCGATTCTTACGGAGTTGGAACGGATTTCCTAAATAATTTTTTTTAAAAGTACATGATTTTTTCTATGGTCAATGATTTTTCCTTTTCGTGTATTTTTCCTGCATGATGGTATTGAGATTTTTCTAAAAATATTTTTTAATAAAATCTTCAAAAGACTTTTTTGGTAGTTACTTTTTTCTTTCTTCTTTTTTCTACATAGATTTTCATTTTTTCATAATTATTTAGTTACAACAGATTTCGTTGATTAAGAGGCTTTTCTCTCTCTATATATATCTATACTTATTTTTTATGAATAAAGAAATTAGTTGTATGTCTATATTTTTCTGAATAAATATTTTTCAAGCAACATTTAGATAAAAAAATATTTTATCTATATTCTTTTATATATAAAAAATAATTTTAAAATTTATTATCCATATTATTTTATATTATTATTATTTTGAATAAATTATAAAATTTATTCATATTTTTTATAATACCCTATACGATGACCATAATTAAGAAATAATAAACAACTGAGTTATTAGATATTGATTGAAAAGGTATTATAAATAAGAAGAATGACATTTTAAAATTAAAATTGAATGTTTACGGCCCGATAAAAAAATAATTTAGTTATCTTCTAAATAAATGATATTTATTCACTAATTCATAAATAAATACTATCAATAAAATAACTTATTTATCTTAAAAAAATATTAAAATATAAATATATTATATTAATAAAAAAAATAATATTTATCTATAAAATAACGAGCTTCAAATAATTTTATCTAAAATTATCATCAGTATCCCCTCAGCTAAAGCAAAGCCCAACTTTCTACGCGCTCCTGTTGGTGGGTCGCACTCCGATAAATCTAAGTTGGTCGAGATGGGATGTACTCCGGCTGATTGAGGCTGCAAATTGTTGGGAAATAAATTGGTACTTGGAAACATTATCCAAAAGTTCCGTTGGCTGGCACATCACCGTTTTAAGGCGAGACGGTCCCATCCTTTCTCATATCGTTTTCCATCTAATAGTGTTACACCTTGCACCATATGTCTAGAAAAGTAGAGACGATAACAGTTGGGTATGCATTCGTCTATATGCATATCCCCTACCCATATCCATCAAATAATTAAAAAATCAAATTGAATCGAATAAATAAGACAAGTTAGGTCTGAATCACTTCCCGAGGAACCAAGGAAACCACACTATATCCCTAGCTGAGTAACGTGCTCTTTTGAACTAAGATGCAAATAGCAATCAAGAAAGAAGCAGAAAAAACACAGTCCCGAAGAGTGATGGGTGATATGCTCACCTTCACCGTTACTAAAAAAAAAATGTCAAGAGAGCAAGAGTACTGAATAAGCTGTTATAAATGGTACAAAAACTAGAACTAAAATAAATTAATATAGATCGAATATCAATATATCCATATTTATTTTTATTTTTTATAAATATAAATATAAATATTAGTTAAATTCTTTTAAATAAATATAAATATTATAAATATAGATATAAATTAGATAATTAAATTATATGACCATAAAATAAAAAATATTACTAAGTAAATAATAAATCAAATTAATAACATATTAATATAATTATATATATATATATATTAAAATTAATGAATGTTATATAAATTAAATAAAATTATGAATAGAATCAAACATTCAGACATAAATCAAATAGTTATCTATCCAATTTCATATTCATTTTTCTTTAATTGATATGGACATAGTTGAATGCTCAAAATTTTATCTATACCTAAATAGATTTGAATATACAAATAGATTCGTACGGAAATTATCAAGTCCACTTTCAAACAGTATATTGAAGGCAGATATTAGTGGTTTCCAAGTACTGGGAACTTCAAATTTCGAAACAAACCCTAATAATCATGGCTTACCTTATGCCAAGCCTTACCATATCAATAAAAAAAATAGAGCAAACAAGTTGCAGCGGAGATATCCAGTTATGCAAAGAGGGCAATGGATTAAAGATTCATCCAAAAGAATCCCCAAAAGTTGCCATCATAATAGTAGAGAAATTATAAAAAACACTTCCACTCGCATATTCTAGTGCATCGTCGCTCTCAAGGAGCCAAACCGGTCACCAAAATCTCAGCCCTACCAGAACTTTCTAGCTTACACCCAAACCAGAAATGAACCTCATACCCTGTGCGCCCACAAAGATGCACGCTTATTCATTCCTTTTTTATATTTTTATTTTTCTTATTTAACTGATATTTGATTTCTTAAAAATTAATAATTCTTCTTGTTATTTGTCTTCAAAATATTATTTACCATTTTTTAACTTATGGTGGCTGGTATCCTTAATTCTATAGTTTATCATTTCCTCCTGTCATCCAAACTGATTGCATTTGGAGGGTTTGTGCATTCTCTACATAGAATTCAACTTTCATGGGTGGTGATCACCCATTTTTGGGGGGTGGAGAAATTTGGTTGTGGGTTGAGCCAGAGCTCCGAAGATGCAGGGTGAAAATTCATGTTTGTGTATACAAGGCAAATTAAAAAAAAAAACAAGGAATAAATGTTATAATACTTTTGGATATCATATCTCCAGGATCTACAGCAACATTGGTGTTGCAAGATCTCAGCGAATACAAAAATGACAAATACTCATTTACTTGAACTTCTGTACTTAGAATAATTTGAAATCTCTTTAGAGAGGAAGTTACAAGGATGAATTACTTATAGTTATTTTAAGAAAAGGGTTTGCCCATCTTCTCCACTAAAAAAAAGAAAGTGACATTAAATAAAAAATAGTACAATAAAATATGAATGCTGTCAGAAATATTGGCACACCTGCGCTCATGAATGTGTTAAAATACTTAACCGAGCAAAGGCAATATAAATATGAACTACGATGATTAACATTATGCCATTAAACTTAGAGACTGGATTTCAGATGAATGCTACAGATACCATTGGATTTCATCTACTGAATCTTTCCAGAGTATTTAAATGAACATTGGAGAGATCACGCAACTATGCAAGCAAGATGCCTCCATCATCGAGAACATTTGGTCATTGCTGTCATTTGATGATACCTATCCATTTGAAACCTTCTTGAAACTTTGCCAAGCCTAGAAAAGTATTAGGACTGATTACGAAACAAACTGATATTTTTGGAGAAAAAAGTCAACTACAGGAACTACTCCAGAATCAGTGATATGACATGCTGCATCTGTGTATTCAAACTACTTCACAATCAGCAATTTAACATTCAACATCTCTGAGCATGCAAATTCTGAATATGGCCACAACCAGAAATAGTAACAATTGAACAAGCCAACACATCCCTTCCACATGGGCATTTTCCTCAAGTTCTTGAACCGCAAATTAATCTCAATGCTGAAGCATATCTACAAGAGCAAAAGGAGCATTTATTTCTTCTAGATTGCAGGATCTTAAGGGACACTTGGTAGCCAATAATATAGTTGACATTTTTTTCCATTTTTAGGTTAGTAGGCAAACCCTAGTCAAAATCAAAGAAATGATGCTATCAAACAAAATATAAATAAAATCTTTGATGTAATAACAAAAGGCAAAACACCTAAGAATATACCAGACTCTGTTTTAGATATAATAGATTAGCACTCGAGCCACATGCAGAAAAATAAAGCTCATTCTTGTTTTACACGGTAAGCCATGTCTACTAAAACCCATATTTAGAAAACATCACCAGGCGAATAGAAATTTTCTGGATATGATCACTCAGGACAGAACTTTTAAGAGAGATATAGGAAAGCTAACTGGTAGCAAAGATTTGGCAAATCTTAGCATAGAGATCATGTGCTTATCACTAAAATTTAATGGGGAATATACACACATACAAAGGGATCACAAAGAAACTATATAAACCCAATCTGAATTGGGGACCAAGAATTGCATTTAGAAGCCACATAGAAGGCAATTATAAATCAAGAAAATGAGAAAGGAGAGAGCATGAATTCAAGACCCTTGGTTAAGGTGACAAGAAGATTATTTTCTTGAGCTCAAAGGTATCCTACTCAAACTCTCAACCATCAAACGAAGATGCAGAGGTCATAACCACAAACATTAGATGGAAGGATTGACAATGGGACCATGATAGGTATAACAAAAACCAAAAAAGGAAATACATGTAAAAGTGAAGACAAAAGCAAAGAGAGTTAGGTATAATAAAAAGTAAAAAGGAAATACATTTAAATTTGAAGATAGAAGAAAAGACACCCTCAAAGTATCAAGAAAACATGTCCAAGCAATTCATATGGTTTAAAGCAAGGTTCCCGGTACTGGTACTGGGAGCCGTACCGGTGGCCAGCCGGTCCCAGTACGGTACCGTACCGTACCGTGCCGACACATGGTATGGCATGGCGTACCGGTTACCGCTATGCCCTTTTTTTTTTTTTTTTTTGATGAACTTTGTGATTTTAAGATTTTTATTTTATTTTTTAAGGGTTTAGGATTTAGGGTTTAGAATTTAGTATTTACGAATCCTAAACACTTAAAATTTAGAATTTAAGATATGCCCGATTTCAAGATTTAGGACTAAATACTAAGATTTAGGACTATTTTCAATTGAAATAAGATATAAAATGATAATTAAACTAAGATTATCAGCAATTAATGAAAGTGAAATATAGCATGAGCATATAATTACATACCAATGTCTAGAATCAGGTAGAGTGACGATGTCCATAAATATAGGGATCATTTATACACTCCGTAGGCAGATCGATATATATTTCCAGCCATGCAGCATGATACTCCTCTAAGCTCCTCTAAAATCATAGCCAACAAATAAATTTTGACAGCATTTCTTCTTAATTTTCTATTTTGCATGGATTTTAATAAAAAAAACGAGACGAAAGAGGGAAATACGGAAAAAGAAAGATATACGCATTTTGATTCTACCTTCCTCTTCGATTTCTACATGTTTGATTGGGTTGAAATGGATTAAGTTTTTTTTTTTTAAGCAATTGTCGTTAAAACAACAAGAGCTCTCTGTTGTTATATCTTAAAAGATCAAACCAGCCCCCCCCCCCCCCCAAGCAACATGTCACATGACTACAGTAGTCGTGACAAAAATTAAAAAAAGCCCCACCCACCGAACCGACCTGAACCGGGCTCGAACCGTCCGAACCAACTAGTTCAGCACCGGTTCGGTCCGATATAAGAGTTTTTTTTTTTAATTTTTTGGGGGGCCGTATCGTTTTATGTGAACGAACTGTGCTAACTAGCCACCGGTCTGGTTCGGTATACCCGGTTCGGCACAGTTCGGAGAACCTTGGTTTAAAGATTAATCCCTTATTCTATTAACTATACTTTTTCTTATTTGAGAGGACATTACTCTGAATTTCAAAACCCCTAAACAAGGACTTCAATTTCTCAAAGGATGACCCTTTGCGCAAGACTCCTACCATTGCAAGATCTAAGGAGGGTTAGATGTTTGTAGTTTTAATCCTACATGCAGAGAAACTGTTTCTTTATTTCGAGCTTATGACCTCTAAGTCACAATGAAGCAACCTTGCCATTATGCCAATGTTCACCCTCAAGGACTTGAATTTCTCAAACAATTCTTCCATTGTAGAAGAATAGCAAATGAAGTCTGCAAAGGTACTATATTTATGATTTTTACCAAGTGAACTTCAGGATGTGCAGGACAGTCATCTTATTACTAGTGTGTCTAGAATTGGATGTTGCATTGGAAAAAATCTAGACTTATCTAGGTCTTTTTAGGGTCATTGAATCCTTTAGAATGTTTCTAATCTCTCTTGTAAATTCATCTAGACTGAACAGTATAATTTTATGTGAAGACTCTTAAATCCAGCATTGTTATAATTGAACTGTCAAGATAACATAAATGATGACTACCTTACCGAAGGTACTTATCCATGCAACTTGTCCACAGAAAAAGCTAAGTGAAGACAGAAAAACAAAAACAACATAATATCAATCTAAGAATAACTATAAAGCTTGATCTTTCCCTCTCGGATCCTTAGAGCTGAATCTATCATGGTATCAATGAACCAAGCAAATAAACAGGTTTACTGGCATCTCTGCTCACCCATACAAGAAGCTCATTTTCTCAAGTTCCTATACTTCTTTACAAAATTTACCGTGTTTAAGAACCCATATGCACAACAAAGGGCTTGAAAAATCATTTCAGGCTTCTTATGGCATCCATATCTTCCTGTATTTATTTGTTTTTCTTACCTTGGAGTCATAAGGAAGAATAATAGGGTTAAGAATCCAAGTAAGCTACTGCATTCAAGGATACATAATTTTTAAGCAGCTATAAATGCCAATCTCATTAAAAGCATAGTTAATCATAAAACGAGAAATTTAAGGTACAAGAGCGAGACATTGCACCCTAGCTACACAATGCTACCAGCAAAAGTGCTGGTAAATAAACTTAATTATAACTTTATTCTTGTTAGAAGTCTGAGAGTCTTAGTTGGTAGTCTAAAGATTAAGGAAGCTTAAGAGTCACATAGAAATTCCCATTATATAGAAACAAATGCATGAGTAATTGTATTTTGATTTCTTATTTAGTGATATATTGTGTCCTTTAAACTTCTCTAGAGATTATAAATACCCATGGGATCAATTTGCAATGAAACCATGACTATTTTGAGTCTTTGAGTACCTCCAAAAATATATTATGATTTTATTCCGAACCTATCATGCTTCCTTGCCAATATCAAAGTGGTATCAGAGCCAATGATATCCACCAATAGTCTCCTACAACCCTTCTTTTCTCGTCTCACCAAAACAAACTATGAAAATTGGTGCTTGCAAATGAAGGTTCTACTTGGATCCCAAGATCTTTGGGATTTAGTAAGAGAAGGTTATCAAGAACCAAGGGAAGGAGAGGCTCTTACTAATTAACAAAGAGAGTCTCGGAGAAAGGATAAGAAAGCTATATATTTCATCTATCAATCTATAGATGATTCAGCCTTTGAAAAGATCACGGCGGCAACCACCTCAAATGAAGCATGGGAAATTCTCAAAAATTCTTATAGAGGAATTGAGAAAGTTCGTCTCCAAACTCTTCGAGGTGAATTTGAAGCTCTACAAATGAAGGAATCTGAATGTGTTTCGGATTATTTTACAAGAGTCTTAGCCGTCGTCAATCATTTGAGGAGGAATGGTGAAACTATGATTGCCACCAGAATAGTAGAAAAAATCCTACGCTCATTGAATGTTGTTGCCGCTAGATCACCTGGGCTGAAGCTTCGGCAGCGTCGGGCATCCCGCTCGCACTTCTGATTTTGCTTCCGGACGCGGATTGGACACCTGCAAAGACCCCGGACCGGATTTCCGGTGGGGGACACTCTGATGCTCAAGTCAATGGGTAGTCTATGCATCAACAGAATGGAGAATTCAAGAATAGCATAGATGAAAAAAGGGAGTGAGTTGTATGGAGTGGCCTCAGACCTTGCTTATCCCTGGAGTGTCCCCTCTTATCCTATTTATAGAGATTGTAATAACTAAATATGGTTGAAGTGGTTGTAACCGAATAATCAAATATGGTTGTAACCGAATAACAAAATAACCGAATGTGGTTGTAACTAAATAACAGAATAACTGAAGTGGTTGTAACAGAACAACCGAAGCGGTTGGCCTTAGTAGGCCTTAGTGGGCTTTGGGCCTTTATGGGCCTTAATGGATCTTGGGCCTTTAATGGACCTTGGGCCTTTATTAAGACTGGATGAGAGGGATATAACACAGCCCCCCACTCCCAAGCTGAAAAATGATACTAGTGAACTGCTCTGACTTTGATTTCATTTTCAATGAAGGGATTAATAGCCTTTGCACGTTGTCAGTTAGCTAATTGAATCTGCCTTTGATTGATAGTGATAGAGAATAAGATAGGCAGGTCAGATCATCAATAAGCTGCTGAGTAATATATGTTGATTTAGATGCACTTTGATGCGTCACCAGATTTGTTGCAAGATAGACCATGTAGGTCATCCCTGAATAAAGATTGGGCCATTTTGACACTTCATCAAATTTATAGTTGTGTAAACCATATGGATCATTTCTGAATTTTTGATAGAGAATAACACAGGCTTATCAAGCCCACTTCGGCATTTCGTAAGGTAGATCACGTAGATCATCCTTATGCCCTTTAATTAAAGGTTAAGATAGGCTGATCGAGCCCACCTTAGTATTTCATAGAGTAGATCACGAAGATCATTCTCATGCCTTTCAAAAATGGGATTAAAACAGGCTGATCATGCCCACCTCGGCACTTTGTAAGGTATATCACAGAGATCATCCTTATGCCTTTTTGGTTAAGATAGGCTGGTTAAGCCCAACTCGACATTTCGTAAGGATGATCTACGAGATCTACCTTACGAAGTGCCAAGGTGGGCTTGACCAGCCTGTCTTAATCTTTTTTCTTTTAAGGCATCCTTATCCCATTAAGGCCCATAAAGACCCAAAGCCCACTAAGACCTATTAAGGCCAACCGTTTCGGTTATTCTGTTATAACCACTTCGGTTATTCTGTTATTCGGTTACAACCATTTCGGTTATTCTGTATTTTGGTTACAACCACATTCGGTTATTTTGTTATTCGGTTACAACCATATTTGGTTATTCAGTTACAATTACTTCAACCATATTTGGTTATTACAATCTCTATAAATAGGGTAAGAGGGGATACTCCAGGGATAAGCAAGATCTGAGGCCACTCTACACTACTCACTTTCTTTTCCATCTATGCTATTCTTGAATTCTCCATTCTGTTGATGCCTCGACCATCCATTGACTTGAGCGTCGGAGTGTCCCCCAATAGAAATCCGGTCCGGGGTCTTTTGCAGGTATCTAATCCGCGCCCGGAAGCAAGATCAGAAGCGCGAGCGGGATGCCCGACGTTGCCAAAGCTTAAGTCCAGGTGATCTAGCGGCAACATATGTCAAATTTGACTATATTGTGGTTGCCATTGAGGAGTCAAAGGCTTTGGAGGAGATGACAATAGATGAACTTTTGGGTTCCTTACAAGCTCACGAAGAAAAACTCAATAAGATGAGACAAGAGCCTTTGGAGCAAGTTCTTCGATCGAAGTTTTTTTTGAAGGAGAACAAAGAAGACTCAAGGAATGAGTCAAGACAAAGCCAAAGAGGACGAGGCCGTGGCTCTTGGAGAGGCTGTGGGTCATGGAGAGGCCACGGTCGTGGGCGAGGAAGAATAAATAGAAATGAAGAAAAAAATCAAAGCCCAAAAGGAGAAGGACAAAGTGACTCATCAAGAAGCCAAAGGTATAGCAAATATAAAGTTCGGTGCTATATTTGTAAGAAGATTGGACATTATACTTCAGAATGTTGGTATAATGATTCTAATCAAGTGCAAGAAAAGACCTATGTTGCAAAGAAACAAGAGGAGGAAGGAGATTCGATTCTTCTATTGGCACACAAGGGAGATGACATCAACAATCAAAGCTTATGGTATTTGGATACTGGAGCAAGTAATTATATGTGTGGATACAAAGATATGTTTATGGAGCTAGATGAATCAGTGGATGGTCATATCTCTTTTGGAGATTCTACTAAAGTATCAGTGAAAGGAAAAGGTAAAATTCTTATTGAATTGAAAAATGAAAGTCATCAATTCATTTCTGAAGTTTATTATGTGCCAAGTATGACAAGCAATATTTTAAGTATGAGACAACTTCGGGAAAAAGGCTATACCATACATATGAATGATAGAAGTCTTTTCTTGAGAAATCAAAATAATAAGTTACCTGCTCATATTCAAATGACCAACAATAAAATATTTTTATTGAATATCAAGCATGTTTCTTCCACATGTTTAAATGCTTGAATGAAAGATATTTCATGGCTATGGCATTTGAGATATGGACATTTTCATTTTGATGGTCTTAAACAACTCTCTACAAAGAAGATGGTGAACGGATTGCCCCATATTAATTATCCCAACCAATTTTGTGAAGGATGTGTTCTTAGCAAACAATCAAGAACAAGTTTTCCAAAAAATGCATCATATTATGCAAAGATACCTTTTGAGCTCATCCACACCGACATTTGTGGGCCAATCACTCCAACATCATTTAGAGGTAATCGATATTTTCTAACATTTATTTATGATTATAGCAAAAAGACATGGATCTATTTCTTGAAGGAGAAGTCTGATGCATTTGAAGTCTTCAAGAAGTTCAAAATTATGGTGAAAAATCAAAGTGGCTATCACATCAAGGCACTTCGATCAGATCGTGGTGGAGAGTACACATCTAAAGCCTTTGAAGATTATTGTGGAGAGCATGGCATTCGGTGGCTATTGACAACACCATATTCACCTCAACAAAATGACATGGTGGAGAGAAAAAATCGAACCATCCTTGATATGATCCATAGCATGTTGAAAAGTAAAAATCTACCTAAGGAGTTTTGGACGGAAGCCGCAGATTGTGCTATCTATTTACTTAATAGATGTCCAACGAAAATTTTAGAAGACATGACTCCACAAGAAGTATGGAATGATAGAAGGCCAAATGTTTTACATTTGAGAGTCTTCGGTTGTCTTGCTTATGCGCATGTACCAGATCAAAAGAGGATAAAGCATAAGAGTGCCAAATGTATCTTTATTGGCTATGATGCAAGAACAAAAGCTTACAAGTTTCTAAATCCAACAACCAAGAAGCTAATTATAAGACGTGATGTGGAGTTCCATGAAGGAGGTTGGAATTGGGAAGAACATAAAGAAATGTATATTCAGGAAGAAGAAAAAGAGGAGCAAGAGAAGATCATCTCGTCACCATTATCTTCTACAACATCAACAATATCACCATCCAAGGAAGACTTTCCAAGAACACCAAAGAAAAGATCCATTAAAGAGCTCTATGAGAGATGAGCTTAATCTTATATGTTTGCTTACTAATCAAGAAGCTATTTCTTATGAAGAAACAAAAAAATATGAAAGATGGAGGAGAGCCATGAATGAGGAGATCAAAGCCATAAAAAAGAATGACACATGGGAGTATGTCTATCTTCCTAAAGGACATGAACCCATTGGTGTGAAGTGGGTTTACAAAATTAAGAAGAATGTCCAAGGAGAACTTAAAAAATACAAAGCAAGATTGGTAACAAAAGGATACAAGCAACAAGCCGGCATCGACTATGATGAGATATTTGTACCAGTTGCTCGTATAGAGACTATTAGATTATTATTCTCTTTTGCTGCTCAAAATCAATGGCAAATTTTACAAATGGATGTCAAATTAGCATTTTTAAATGGATTTCTTGATGAGGAGGTTTATATGGAGCAACCTATAGATTTTGTGAAGAAGGGATACGAAGGACAAGTCTTGAAGTTAGAGAAGGCATTGTATGGTTTGAAACAAGCTCCGAGAGCTTGGAATGGTCGTATTGATACTTACTTTAAGACTAATAATTTTGTATAATGTCCTTATGAGCATGCTTTATATGTGAAAAAACAAAATAGAGATATTTTGTTTGTTGCTTTGTATGTGGATGATCTTATTTTCACATGAAATAATCCATAAGTATTCAAAGAATTCAAACAAATCATGATTTGGGAGTTTGAGATGACGGACATGGGATTCATGACCTACTTTCTTGACTTGGAAGTAAAGCAAATAAAAGAAGGCATCTTTGTATTACAAGAAGCTTATGCAAAGGAGATTTTAAAAAAAAATTCAAATTGAAGACTGTAAGTCAACAAGTACTCCTGTTAATTATGGAATGAAGCTATCTAAATTTGATGAAGGCAAAATGGTAGACCCTACTCTCTACAAAAGTCTAGTTGGAAGTTTAAGATACTTAACTTGCACAAGACCAAATATACTTTATGGAGTTGGATTGGTTAGTAAATATATGGAAAATCCAAAGTCTATACGTTGGAAGGCCACAAAGAGAATTTTTCACTACATTCGAGGTACCATCTCTCATGGTCTATTATATTCATCATTTAATAATTTTCAACTTTATGATTTTTCTGATAGCGATTGGGAAGGAAACTTTGATGATAGAAAAAGCACTACTGAATTTATTTTTTATATGGGTAATACAACATTCACTTGGATTTCCAAAAAGCAGCCAATTGTTACCCTCTCCATATGTGAAGCTGAGTATGTGGCAGTATCATCTTGTGTATGTCATGAAATTTGGCTAAGAAGTAGTTTAAGGAGATATATTTTTCATAAGTTGAAGCTACACAAATTGGTGATGATTGCAAATCTGCAATTAATTTGGCTAAAAATCCAGTGCATCATGAAAGAAGCAAATATATTGACATCCGGTACCACTTTGTTCGAAATCATGTGAAAGAGAAGGATGTGGAGCTAATTTATGTCAAGTCTCAAAATCAAGTGATGGATATCTTCACCAAACCACTTGCAGCAGATCCATTTTACAAGCTCAAAAATTTACTTGGGATGAAAGATAGAACACAATTAAGTTTAAAAGGGGTGTTGGTAAATAAACTTAATTGTAACTTTATTCTTGTGAGAAATCTAAGAGTCTTTGTTGATAGTCTAAAGGTTGAGAAAGCCTAAAAATCATATAAAAACTCCCATTATATAGAAAAAAATACACGAGTAATTATGTTTTGATTACTTATTTAGTGATATATTATATCCTTCAAGCTTCCCTGGAGGTTATAATTATTCATGAAATAATTTGCAATGAAATCATTACTATCTTGAATCTTTAATACCTCCAAAAATATATTATTATTTTATTCCAAGCTTACCGTTCTTTCTTGTCCGTATCAAATAGACACTGCCGAATAATCCCTTATAAGCACAGCAACAACTATGCACTCAATAACCCTGAATGGTGAATAGCACAAGCACTACTGCCTAAATGCTAGGATTCCTATAATAGCAGAAGCAAAATCATAATAAAAAAGGAAGGGGGTAGAAACAAGCTCTTAAAATCAATACAGGAAACATGAAAGAAGCAATTTTTTAAAAGAAAAGAGATCAAGCGACAAAAATCCTATGATGCAGCACTCAGGAACCGCTAGAGAGAGAGAAAGAAAGAAAGAAAAGAAGACCACCAAAATCACAGCTGCTATTAATCCGCACTGGAGCAGGCGGCGGTGGCTGGAGCAGCCTCGGCCTCTCCCTCGGGCTTCTCGACATCCCTCTCGGGCGATTGCAACGTGCTGACCAGCGAGATCGCCGGGGTCTGGAGGCAGCCCAGGAAGTAGGCGTACGACTCCATCCGGGTGGGCATCGTCTCGAGGGCCTGGAAGTCGTCGGGCCCGTAGAGCCGGCCCTCGAATACGGCGCCGGTGAAGTCGTTGAGGACGAGCTTCCACTCCTTCTGGAAGTCGCGGTAGGGTTTGAGGGCGGGGGGGATCTCATCGGAGTGGACGAATAGCCAGGCATTCATGCCCTTGATGCAGGGCTTGAGGGGCTCCCACTTGGTGCCTTCGATGGCCTTCTCGACGATGGTGTTCTTCGCCACCACCAGCTTGGTGGTCTCCGGGAGGGCGCCGCGGATGGACTGGAGCTGCTTCACCGTGAGGCCGTGGCACCAAATCCCGGCAACCAGGTGGCAGTTCTCCAGCTCCCGCCGAACCACTTCCCGCTTCGATCGGCTGACAGCCGCGCGGATCGACGGGAGGGAGGAGGTTATGGCGGAGCGCAGGGAAGTCATTGTCGGGTGTTGGAGCCGGCGGCGGGGCCGGTGAGCTTTAGACGGCGAACGAGAGAATGGGAGGTTTACCGGTTTAGGGGGTTCAATTGGATCGGACCATAATTCGAGGGAAATAAAACCTCAGTCCCGGTGGATGGTTGGATCCATGGGATCCATGAATTGGACCAAGGAAACCAATTAAGTAAAACTTGGATAGGCTTATATTCATAAAAAATTAAAAAATTATGAGAATGGACAGGCCTGAATTTTATAGAAAAATAAAAAAAATATAGTATATATACTTTTCTCTGAAGGAGATTCGGGCTGGCCTACTCTAATAATTTTTTTAAGATATTTATAAAGATAAACTCAGTATAGTCTAATTTAACTAGTTATCTTGATCTAATCCATAAAATTCATGAATTTTAGACCAAGATGTCCAAATAGATCCTAATAGGTTTGGAAACTTGGCGCAACCATCCATAGAATTTTAGTTGGATGGATAAAGATATATTTGCTTTTCTGAATGGGCTATTAAATTCTAATTGCCTGAGCTACTATATAATCCGATCTGCCAAATAATAACTATTTTTTTATCATTTTTATTTAGTTTTCATAGCAACGCTTTTGCTATTAACGAACAACAACGGCTAATCCTATCATGAGCTCATTTTTTCATATATAACACTGGTTTTTTGAACTCAAACCATATATCTTGCATATATTTTATTCTATTTTTATACTTCAAATATTATTCTCCACGAATTTTGATATCATCAAGATCACAAGCTTATGTTTACATTTTGGGATCCCATGTACTGCTTTGCTTCACGTGCCCATGATCTATAACTTAATTGTACCATCTCCTTGTAGAAGGATGCATTTGGTTCACGACGAGAATCATAATGGCCATATATGCTTGATTCAAAACTAGAATCAAAATGGATCTAGAACATTGGAGGATCGCAGGAATAGGATTTTAGAGGATTGAAGTATCTCCGATTCTTTTCTGAAATCATAATGAAACTTTTTCAAATCAAATAGCTAGAATGAGAGTCACTCATTTTCATTTCCATTTCAAAGCCAACTCTTCCCAACCAAACATGCACTTAGTATTTTCTTTGTTCTCATTTTCCACAAATGTTAGGATTATACTAGCTATCCCGATCAATCTAGCTCCACCCCTAAATTTCTATTGGGTCCAACCAATTTAAAGGCTACTAGCATTTTTGGTTCTTGCAGTAGAAAAGGATTCATTTCATAACATTCATTTTGCTTGGTTTATCTAGTGGTATTTAGACTCGAGTGGTATATCTACCAAAATTTACCTATTTCAAAAGAGAATGTTAGAAAATTATTCGTAAGCATGTCATTTTTCCTCCTAGGAATTCTAGGAGGATAGAAATCAAAAGTTTTTATTGCTATTCAGGCCAATGTTCACAATCTTGATTTTGGATATTGTGATGATATCTTATTGGTTTAGCACAATATAAATCAGTATAATACGATATACATCTCCTATCAAAATAATCTTTTTTTAAAAAAAAAAAAAAAAAAAATTATCTTGGTGCATCTTGATAATATGTACCGATATGCATCTCGTACCACTTGGCATGTTTCAATACAGAACCAAAGAGTTTCATACTAATTCCCATTCAATATGAAACGATATGTTCGGTACCAAACATGGACAGGGTAGTACAACAACTTATAGTTTGAAAATGTTTTTAAGAAAAAGGTTTTTAAGACAGAGAAATATAGGAGGAGAAAAGAGGGAGTATGAAATATTTTCACTTACCATGCTATTCTTGTGTACAGGTCCCCTTCATGCAGGTTAGGTTGAGCAAATTTCTACTATCAGGTGTCCTGCTTATAGTTCATATTGTCTCAACAAGCTATAAAAATTTATGTTCTAATACTCTTGCTCCATTACAAAATGCAATAACAGGGAAAGGTAGCGATCGATGTTTTAGCAGTGACCCAGATCACCTTTTATCAGTACCCATCTTCTGCAATTCAAGATATTTATATACTACTATCAATCATAGAGCTTACTTCTTTATAAATAACATAGCAAGGAGGAAGTCAAATGTATATATGCATCTCATTTATATAAATCCTGGCCATCATCAAAGGTTCATCGGTGGATAGCTACAAGGAAATTGGATATTGTTTTATATCTGAGAGGGCTGGTGGAAATGGATCTTTCACTCGTGGAGGGAGTTAACGGGGATTTGTTCGTCTCTAAAGATGGTTTTCTACCGTCAAGCACATATTCTAAGGATTTTTATCTTCTCCGTTATCGGATTAGTTGCAGTAGTTCCAATATGGATCCTATCACACGGTAGTGGATGAGGTCATAACCATGCCGGTCATGCTTGGTGCCTGCACTATCATATTCCTCGTGCTTCTGGACCTGGGCGATAATTGGCACGATGTTCAGCTATGTTGGTTTTTAGGGAGTACGAAGAGTGGTGTTCTACGTGTAACCATGTTTCATCCTCTAGGCTTGATATCAAAGCTGATTCTCCTCCGGCTTCGATTATATGGTATCATCAGGATTGAATCTAGATGGCGATTGTCCTGTTACCCGATGCCGTATAGTTCAGGGATCCCCGGGACCAAATTATGACTCTGGTTCATGATCCCATGTTCATTAGTTAGCATGGAAGAAGAGCACTTATCCCTACCTGCCATGCAGAATGAAAGCACGGCAACTCCCTTTTAAGTTCCTCGGAGATTATTGATAATGAGAATATCACTTGGTGATGTAGAAAAAATATCTTTTACATTCCCCCCTTTTATCCAGATTGTGTATGGATACCCTCCATGGGGTTCCGTGGCCTTACAATACAGTAATAAACCCTAACAGCTGCGAGGACCTTTCGGTTTGTGTTTGGCTTGAGATTAAGGTATGATAAGGATGGTTATCCCTCCTGCTATTCATAAGCAAGTTCTTTTCTGTTTTGTTACAATTTCTGAATCACTCCGGTTAAAGGGTGTTTTTACCCATTAACGAAAAAAGGAAGGCATGGATTAGGGTTAATGCTAGGAATAACTTATGACACCTCGAAAGATCGAATTCAGACCAAGCCAAAAACAAGTGCCATACACACCCACCAAACAAAAAATATCTTTAAAAAAAAAAATTATTTTTTTAAACTGGGATATCATAATACTGTTTCGGTCTATTTGATTAATCTTATAGCATCCGTGATAATTTTTGGCATTCAAGGAATCATAAACCAAGCCACGGATGACATGTATTCCAGGTAGAAGATGTTAGAAAGTTTTATTTAACCAATCCACGAATGACAAGTGTTACAGGTAAAAGAGATTATAAAATTTTATTTTTCATTTTGTACATGGATATTATAAGTTTTTAACTAGGATATCGTAATACTATTTCGAACTATTTGATTAATCTTATAGCATCCGTGATATTTTTTTATACTCTGGAAGTTATAAACCAAGCCACGAATGACATGTATTATAGGTAGAAGGGATTAAAAAGTTTTATTTTATATTTTGTACATGGATGTCGTAATTTTTTACCTATGATGTCATAGTTTTTAAACTGGTATATCGTAAATTCCGAACTACGGTGTCATAAAATTATACATTGTGTCATAATTTTATATTACGAAGACTTGATATTTTTGACAAATATATCATGACATTCCTCTATAAACATAAATTTCAAATATTTTTATTAAAATATATAATTTTTTTACATATTTTTGATTTTGTAACTTCTTTTGAAAGGGAACTTAAAGAGATATCATCATCTCCTGAAAAAATAACAAATACAATACTTCCTTCCTCCATCTATATTTCCTTCTTGCGGTGTTTTCATATTCGCCATCTGTGTATCTTTCGTGATATACTCGACAACTTCCACCTCACCAGCGACTACTCGACCACCAGAAAGAAGAGAGAAGAGAGAAAATACAAAAAATTAAGAATACTCTGGAGGTGTTGCTAACATTTTTTTTTCCGTTTGCAGAAAAAGAAAAAACACTTCCAGTTCACCGGCGACTAATCGACCACCAAAAAGAAAAAAAAAATAAAATAATAAAGAAAAAACTAGGATTTTCACTTTGATATTGGTCGATAGGTAAAAATAATAGAAGAAACTCTGGGATGTCGCGTTGGTTCAATTTTTTTTTTCTGTTTGCAGAAAAAAGAAACGATTTTAGTCCGAAATTTTTTTTTCCATTTGCAGAAGAAGAAAAAATGGTTCCACTAAGAAGCACGTATTATCTTCCAGAAAAAAAGAGAACAAAAAAGTTATTTTTTATGTTTGAAATGGTTGTAGACATGACGATACTCAGATTACATAATTTTAGTGATACGAACTCCTACCCCATCCCGTCAAGCCATGTAGGATCGACATGGACCGATGATAAAAAATAGTGCAGGCTAGACTGGATTTTCTGCATCGCATGCGGTATACAAAGATTTACTCGGGATGATATACCGGGCTGCCTGTCACTGCATGAGCCCATGTAGCGCACCAATCGACGACGGATATGGCTCAGCAGTGAATAGAGTGGTGCTGGAAGCAGCACCCATAAAAGAAAGATAAATTCATGTGAAGAAAAGAGAAAAAGAAAATATTATTTTCCATTTTTCATTGATATGCAAGAAGGTTGTAGAGAGTGGATAAAAGTCATCTCGACACCCTTGCCTTTTTGTTGTTTTCTCTCAGAAACAGTCTTAAACGGCTGCACAGCAAAAGTAGATATATGATATCATTGCACTTATCATATTTTAAAAGTTATTGTTCAAAACATTCTCAAGGTGAAGCAGTAAATCTCCTCTCTAATATCATATAAGTAAAGGAATTGTTTTCCCATTGCACTGCATGATAGACAGTCGAATATCACATCACTTCTACACATAAGACGTATCATCTTGTCCCTTGAATTGTCAAGGAATAAGTTCACAACTGCCATCCATAAAAAAAAAAAAGTTTCTCCTTGGCGCACTTCAAACATTTAAACCAACAAAGTCAACAATATTATTCTTAATTATAATGATAAGAGAGCATAGAGCAGTATAAAAGAATTGAATAAAATTTCCAGTAGAAATCTGATTATCATGCTCAATACACAGGAGAAAATTAAGAGTGGTGAATTATCATACCAGCTTGACTTATACTGATTCAATGCGAATCCTGTCTTGGAATTGCCTTCAAAAGCTCATTTGTTTCTCCTACGATAAGGCACTAAAACATGGTAAAGAATACTTGCAAGAAATCTTCTGCCTGCCTTCCTCTCATGGACAACGACAACAAGGATGAGGAAAAGAGCTAGGACTGCTAGAGGCGAGGATTCTTTTAGTGTTCCCTCGAACAAATTTTGCCACAGACCATGGGTCAAAAATGTTCTTGGAAACTTCCGTTGCATGAAAAATTAAAAAAAACCAATCAATCTTAATACTCTTAAACCAAGTCATCTCCGGACAGCATCTACTCATCACCAATCACTCGCATGGACTCATCAGTAGATCCAAGTTGTCATCATTCAAAACTCACGTCTTTTTGCTGATGACTGAATTTTGACCAAAACATTATATTTTGTGATTGCAATACCTTTTGTTCCCGGTCGAATCAATGGACTTCATAATCCTGAGCTACAACATCAGTTCCATAATTCATACAGGTTATTAGCACTTTTCTCTATTTTCCTCCACAGAATCCCCCATGTCTGCCTCTTTGGCTGCATCTATTTTTAGCTCTCACACAGCATTTAGACACATCCGCTTCCTAAATCACATAGCTTTACATCTATCCCACAGAAAACCAAAATTCAGGATTATGTTCTTCATATATTTTTGCTTGTGAAAATAAGGAAAGGGCTAGACAACAAAAAATCCACTTTGTGAGCCATCATGCCCTAAAATTTCACTGCTACTCAACTGTGTTCCCAAAAGCTACCGAACCACCCTCTTCCTCCTTGCATTAATCTACTACTGTTACTATCAAACAAAAAAAAATGTAGCCACAGCTGAATGTATAATTCAGTGCATTAGTGTTTTACATGTTATGAATTCCATGATATCTCATGCAATGACCATGAAAATTTAACAATTTCATTCAAGATATCTAGACGTCCCTGACCTCTACGAATATACATTTATCCAAATACGAACCCCTTTTTCAGAGTGGTAGGTTGTTGTTGTCTTGCTGCATATGGCTAACCCATTTGACTCTCTTGTCCATCATCTAGTTTCTAATAAAAATATCAAAAGAAAATGATATACTATTTTAACCAGTGTTCTCTATAGCTTTATTCACAATCTCAAGAAGGTACCAATATATTGTGCAAAGAAGCTTCTAATTATTTACCCTCGGCTTCCTATCAAATATTGAATCAGGATGCATCTAAGGTAATATATATTCAAATTCGAAGAACAGAAGCAACCTATACCAAAGGGGCATCCAATTGCACTTGTAAAAAAAATAAATAAATAAATGTTTTTTCCAAGTCCAAAGCAATCAAAAGCCAAAAAGAGGACTTGACATTAATATAATCGACAACAGAGTAAGGGGAAAGGAGTGCAAACAAGTCATCGCCGGGAAAACCACGCAGACGGCTATTGTGCTGCGGTGCCACTCTCTTCCTCCAGCTTCTTGACATAAGCCCTGAGGACGAGCACGACGTCCCTCGCTGGGGCTTGCAGAGTGCTGATGAGAGAGATCGCCGGGCTCTGCAGCGAACCCAGAAGCTTCGCATAGATCTCGGCTCGGCTAGGCATTGTCTCGAGCGCCTTGAAATCGTCGGGTCCGTAGAACTTCCCCTCGAACACCGCGCCCGCGAAGTCGTTGTCGTCGAGCTTGCGCTCCTTCTGAAAGCTGCGGTAGGGATTCAGGGCCTGAGGGATCTCCTCGGTGTGGACGAAGAGCCAGGCGTTCATTCCCTTCATGCAGGGCTTGAGCGCCTCCCACGGCGTGCCCTCGACGGCCTTGCCGACCAGCGTGTTCTTGGCAACCAGTAGCGTGACGGAGTCCGGCAGGGCGTCGCGGAGGTCCTGGAACTGCCTCACCGTGAAGCCCTTGTAGCGAATCCCGGCGATGAGATAGCAGTTCTCGAGCTGTTTCTTGACCGTCGCCACCGTTTCCTCCTTCTTGGTGCGGCTGATGGCGGCGCGGATCGTTGCAATGCGCGGCGGGCGGCGGGAGGAGCGGTTGGGGACGTTAAAGGAGAGGCCTGGAGACTTGGTTAGGGTTAGGGAGTGGAGGGGCGGTGGCTTGGAGGAGGGAAAGGAGCAGAGGGAGGCCTCCATGGGCAGAGATGTTGGAGTGGGATTGGGACCGAGGGGAGGGGAGGGGAGTGGACGGGATGGGACGGGCGATGCCTTATCTTCGACACTTTTTTAATCTGTTTTTAGCTTTTTTTAATCTGTTTTTAGCTTTACCGGCGCGCGCAAAATAAACTTCGGTGCTTGACAAAGAGCCGGTGGATATAAAAAATAAGGGATGATAATGAATCATGTCATTCAAAATTTATATCCATTCTGTTGAAAAATTATTTATTTTATATTTATTTTATATTTATTTTGGATTGAATCGGATCGGATCAGATATAAAAGATTACGGGTCGAATCGGATCCGGTCAGATATACCCGGTCTCATAAAACTTAGTTTATTAAAAAGTTAAATGAGTCGGGTCGAGTCGGATCGGATCGGATATATCCGTCTCATATCCTATTTACTTAAATATTTTATAAATATATATATTTTTTTATATAAATGGATCGGGTTTAGATCGGGGTGTACTACTACTCGTACCCGATCCGAACCCGAGTCGGATTTTTTTTATATAATCCATATCTGTTTATAAATTAGACGGATCGGATTTTGCCCGTTCTATTAGGATCGGGTCGGATACCCATCGGATCGGGAAAAATTGACATTCCTAGTAAAAATGTGAAACGCAACCTAACACCCTTTTCGTTTGGAGAGAGAGAGGGGAGAGGAATAGGAGAGAAATAATAATAATAATAATAATAATAATAATTTTATTTATTTATTAAAAAAATAAAAATATTTTTTTTAAAATTATATAAAATTAGAAAAAAAGAAAAATTTTTTTATGATCCTCATCTTATTTAAAAATAAATAAATAAAAGTTATATTTTTTTCTTTTTTTTACTTTAAATAATTTTTCTAAAAAAATCAAACAAGAAAAGTGAAAAAAAATCCTTTTTTTTTTTTTTTTTTTGTCTCCCCGGTAATTCTTCATTTTCTTCCCTAAACTACTAAACAGTTGTAAGAGTATGATCCAAGAAAAATCAAACAGTTGGATAAGTCATAACATCCCATCATCAATACAACTATATAATATTAAATCGACATTGACCCAAATAGGATACTGGATCATTGGATCACCGATTTAACCATTAGGTCAATGCACAGAACAAAAACTTAAGATTTATTAACTTATTTATATTCAGTAATACAATAATGACCTTGATAATATATATTTCAATATTATAAATATCAAAATACTAATAAAACACAACTATAATCCCATAAATATAAATAATTAGATTAAAATAATCATGAATATAAATATTTAATGGTATAAAGTCATAAACTAATAATAATAAGTAATTTAAACTTTAAAATATAACATTCCATATTTGCTAGCAAAATAAAAAAGTTTTAATAAATAAATTACTATTTTATGTCCAAGTCCAACAACCAAAATCAATGTCTATTAAAAAAATTTGAAGTGATAAATAAGTACTAACATAAAGACTCAAGCTCATGGATCAAAATTTATGTCAATATTTAAAAAAATATCTTCTTGAGTTACAATATTTCCATCTCTCCATCTTCTCTTGCATTGAAATCATTTCCATCACTTTTACCATCATCACCCTCTAAATCTTCCAAGTTCAATATATCTACAAAATTAAAATGATAAATCAGATCTCTTGAAATTGTAATAACATTTTATTCATAAACTATATAATAAAAAAATTGTCTCACTACTATTATTATTTTCTTGAAAAGAACATGGTGCCAATTCATTATGAAAAGTTTTCAATTCCTCACTAGTTAACTTTGATGGCTTATCAACTAACATTCATGCATCATTGTCACCAAACAATTCAAAGTCAATAGGATCATAATTCCAACTCTTGAAATAAAACCTATGTTTAATATTTATTAGTTTAAAAACTATAAAATAACAAGTAAATGAAAATAATTATATATTATTTATAATAAAATTATATTTATTATAGTCTTAAATTGTAGTGCACAAATACTAGATTATTAAACCTTTGGTGCTCTAACATATTTCTTTTTTTATAATGAATATGTTCAAAGATGCTCCAATTTCTTTCACATCCAGATGTACTACAAGTTTGACTTAAGACACGAATAGCTAATTTTTATAAATTAGGTGCACAACTTCCATAGATGACCCACCATTTATCTGAATATAAAATATTATATTTGTTAAAATAGAATGTAATTGAATAAACTTTATATAAATGAAAGCATAAAAATAAAACTAATGAAAAAGCTTACATGAAGCTAAGCGATTTCCATCATTTATAGCCAATAAGCATCCAAAGTCATTTTCTGCATTTCTAAATAACCTCATCTTATCCATTAATTTTTCTTGCAAAGTTGGATCACCAAATAAATACCTCTCTATAACATTTAAAAGTCCAGAAATACTGCGAGGGTATTTATCCATAAGCTCTGAATTATATTGGAAACATGGATTCAACCAAAATTCAGCTATATAAAGATTTTGGTATAATTGCAAATCTCACCGAAAATCAATTATTCTTAAATAAGATTTCACTATAGCCTTTCTCCTTCTAAATCTCTTGATAATTTCATTTTGCATAGTATAATATAAGTAACCCATTAAAAATTTATCATCATTATCAATAATACTCAAAACTTGAATTAAAGATTCTGTTAGTTTAACAACGATTGCACATTTATTCCAAAAAATGGAATTAAGTACATCATCAATGAATATTTTTCCTTTACTATCCTTAGCATAAGCTGAATTTACCCACTCTCTAGAAATCACCATTGCTCTTAATGCATCTTTGTAGCCTAATATGTTTTGTAAAGTAATAAAATTTGTAGCAAAATATGTGGATGCTGGGTGAAATATCCTTTCCACAAGTAAATTTTTTTATCAAATACAAAGTATAACAATAATTATAAATATATTTTATAATACCTGCAGCATGGGCTATTATATCCTTAACTGAAATTAATTTTTCAATATCTTGCATAATGAGATTAAGGTAATGAGCAGCACAAAGTGATCAAAAGAATGTAGGAAAGTCTTGCTCTAACTTTTTACTAGCAGTAACATAGTTTATAGCATTATCAGTCACTATATGAACCATATTTTCATAATCAACAGATATGACATTTTCTTTGAATAACTTATACAACATATCAGCTATCTTCGAGGTATCTGAAGCATCCATACTCTTCAAAAATACGATTCCTCGAGGATAATAAACTAAAAAATTAATCAAAGTTCTCTTACACTAATATGTCGACCCATCAATTATAATTGTGCATCTGGTTCTCTTTCATATGGCATGAAAACTTTCAACATGCTTTCTCATCTCATCAACATTCTTGGTTAACAAATAACTACGAATAAAGTGAAAATTTGGAGCCTTGTAACCAGAGCCCATACTAGCTATGGAATTTATCATGGATTGATAATACTTGAAGTTGACAGCATTACATGGCACACATGCATCTATCATCCATTTTGCCACTGCAAGATCACATATTTCAATTACTTCTTTATTTTGCAACAAGCCTTTTATAGTTAGTTGAGCACCAGGTATTGTTCTGAGCATGAAATAATTCCCAATTGTCATTAGTTATTTTCCTTTTCTGTTTACTGTATTTGTCACTTGATCTCGGCTACCTCCACCAACCGTACTTTTTGCATTACTTGTACGCTTGTTTGATGAGGTTGGACATGGAATTTCTTGTATATCATTGTCATCATCTTCCCCTATTTGCCTATATACTTGCTCCTCATATTTTCTATGTCTTGTACTAAAAGGATTGTAATATTTGCCCATTTTCTTTGCTCTTTTTTCTTTTCATCAACAGTTTGAATATTTTGTATCATTTGATGGCGAATATCCACTGGTACCTTACGGCATGGCTTTACATCTCTTTTATTCCTACAAGATGTTGTTTGAAATGATTGATCCTACCTGATGTGGCGAGACCGCTGACGTGGGTAGCTGGCAGGCGCCACATTAAAGGAGACCGCCATGACGGATGCCAAGGCAATACCTTAGCCCGGACCACTCTGCTGAGCTGAGCTGAGCTCCTTCAAGGCAACGAGCCGAGCTCCGTCCTCCACCAGCTCGTGCCCGCGAGCTCGGGACGCCAAGGCCGGAGCCGTCCTCCGCCCTCCAGAGCGAGACCCTCGGAGGTTAGAGCCCTGTGGTCGAGGTCGAGCTCAGCGCTTACCCGCCAATGTGGAGCCTCTCCGAGCGCGCGCCTTCTGGACCGGGTCTGTCCTCCACCCTCTAGAGCGAGACCCTCGGAGGTTAGAATCCTGTGGTCGAGATCGAGCTCAATGCTCACCCGCCAATGTGGAGCCTCTCTGAGCGCGCGCCCTCTGGACCGGGTCCGTCCTCCACCCTCCAGAGCGAGACCCTCGAAGGTTAGAGCCCTGTGGTCGAGGTCGAGCTCAGCGCTCACCCGCCAATATGGAGCCTCTCCGAGCGCGCGCCCTCTGGACCGGGTCCGTCCTCCGCCCTTCAGAGGAGACCCTCGGAGGTTAGTGCCCTGTGGTCGAGGTCGAGCTCAGCTCTCACCCACCAATGTGGAGCCTCTCCGAGCACGCGCCCTCTGGGCCGGGTCCGTCCTCCGCCCTCCAGAGCGAGACCCTCGGAGGCTAGAGCCCTGTGGTCAAGGTCGAGCTCAGCGCTCACCCGTCAATGTGAAGCCTCTCCGAGCGTGCGCCCTTTGGACCGGGCCCACCCTCTCCATCAAGGTGACCGCACGAGCTCGGAGCATCCAGACCGAAGCAAGCCCTGCCATCCCGGGACATCGACGAGCCGCCCGAGAACCACGAAACGGTGCCCCCCATGCCGCTATAACTACCTACCCAGCCGTACTTCCAGGGGGATGGGCCAGCCAGAATGCACGAACCCCTAAGACTGCGACTCCCGGATCAAGGCTCTGTCAAGCTTCCCGGAATGGGACGACCGGAGAGGATGTCAGAATGAATGGAAGCTTCCCCTGCCACCTGTCAGGAAAGGAGTCTCGTCCACGGCACGGAACCCTGCCGCACGCGCCTGCCAACCCAGCGAGGATCCCGAGGCAAGCGCCAAACGGCTAATCTTCAACTACAAAGAACAGTCGACACCCCCGAAAGGGAGAGAGGTAACAGCAAAAAATAACAGTAACCAAAAACAACCACAATCGGCCACCAACACGAGCACAAGCTCGACCAAGAGGGCGAAGCACCACCACCAACACCACAGCTGAAGGAAAATAAGGGAAACAAGGAGAAGCGGAGTGACAGAGAACCCCTCTGTCCCCGCTATCATTCTCCCCCTGCTATGTTTTCGCCTTCACTTACATCTTTTACTCCTCCTAGTACGGAGTCCATCAAGAGGGGCCCGACCAGGAGGATATATTTTCCTGGATCGTCACTGACTTGACCATCGGAGTGCCCCTGTCGGAAACCCCGGCCACGATCACTGATCCCTGTTTCGCAGGTCCAGGAGCAGAGGACCGACATGCAGCAAAGGGAGCGCACTCCGGCACCGGCAGCAGCTACGGGCCACGACGATCTTGGCAGCAACAGATTGGCATGCCAGGAAGGGGGGACAAACCCTCCACCTCTTCACAGACAAGCCAGGCGGAAGGATGGTGACGACAAGGGCAAAGGAGGCTTCCACCAACCGTGCGGGGGACTCCCCCTCTCGAGGGAACCCGCACTGCCAAGAAGCGGAGCCACCCGTTCTGATCCAGCCACCTACACTGGAAGTCCAGATAGCTGCACTTGCCTAGCAAATGCATGTCCTTACCACGGCAGTGCGCCATCTTCAACACCAGCACCGGTCCGTGGCTACCCATCAGCAGCCAGGGACCCCGGCAGCCCATGCCGCAGCTCCCCACGATAGCCTGCGCTCCTTCCAAGGAAGGCCATCGTTGCCACGGGCCACCACCGACAACCGGGGCAGCCATCAAGCTCCAGTGAAAAGACAACGAGCCAGCTCTGCCGATGGAGAGAGCCGCTCGCCGAACCTCGGGCGGGAGGTGCCCAGACCCCACCGAGGCAAGAAAAGCAAGACCCCTCGCCACGGGTGCCATGCATCCATGTCACCTTCTCCGTCTCCTTCAGCGGAGGGGTCCACTGATGAAGCCGTCAGGCGCGCGGCGGAGAGGCGCCTGGAGGAACATGAACGCAAGCTGGCGGAGTTCGCCCGCCGGTTTGCCAGCATGCAGGGCTCCGCTAGTGAGCCAGCGGGCTACGCCCATCCCCCATTCTCCCAAGAAATCCAAGCGGAGCCGATCCCGCACCGATTTTGGATGCCGTAAGTGGATCCTTATGATGGGACCACCGACCCCCTAGACCACCTGGAAAGCTACCGGACCCTCATGAGGGTCCAGGGGGCCACCGACGCTCTCCTCTGCATCGCTTTTCCTGTTACTCTCCAAAGGCGGCCCGGGTGTGGTTCACCCGTCTGGAGCCGGAGAGCATCAGCTTCTTCGCCCAGCTGGGATAAAAGTTCGTGGCTCACTTTGATGCTTGCAGGAAGTTGCCACGAGAGGCAGACAGCCTCTTCTCCATCCGGCAGCAGGACCGCGAGCCCCTACGGGACTACATGGCCCATTTCAAGGCCACCGCGTTGGAGATCTACAATCTTGAAGAGCCAGTCACCATGCTGACACTGAAGTAAGGACTTAGGACCTCCCGCTTGACCTACTCGCTGGACAAGAAGCCCCCCAAGACCTACTCCGTGCTCCTTCTCCGAGCACAAAAGTACATCCGTGCCAAGGAGGCGGACCGTACGAGGCAGGAGCTCGACGAAGGACCCCTGAAGAAGTCGGCCCCCGCTGAAGCGTTCGGGACCCGAAAACCAGCACCCCGGGCTCCGAGCTCCCGGAGGGACCGGTCAAGATTGAGAGGGACCCCTGTCCCTGAGGAGAGCTACACCCCTCTCCTCGCCCTGAGGACAAAAATCCTTATGGAGATTGAGGGCGAGGACTATTTGAGGCGCCCGCCTCCGTTGAGGACCTCCACTGGCCGTGATAAGATGAAGTACTGTCGCTTTCACCGCGACCACGGCCACGACACCGAGGAATGCCGCAACCTCAAGTGGGAGATTGAGGAGCTCATCAAGAGAGGCTACCTCAAAAGATTTGTGGGGGGCAGACCTCAAGTGGAGTCCCAGGCACTCGTCGCTCTTCCGCCAGCTCCAACCATCGACAACCGCCCCATCGAGAAGCCAGTGGACATGATCTCTTGGAGAGCTGCCCGTGCATCCAAGAGGACCCGGGGGGCAGGGGACTCTGAGAATGTACTCCCCTTTATGAGGGAGGGGAAAGACGGGGGGAAAAATGTAAACAATGATGCCGTGGTCATCGAAATGACGATCGCGAAGCACCCTGTAAAGCGCATCATGGTTGATAGTGGAAGTTCCACAGACATGCTTTTTTATGATACCTTCTCCAGGATGAATCTCTCTCCCGATCAGCTTAGGCCCATGCACACACCCCTTGTTGGTTTCATGGGTGATTCCATAAGGGTAGAAGAAGAAATCACTCTCCCGGTCACTACCGGAACCCCACCTCGGCAGAGCACCGTCGTGATGACCTTCATGGTTGTAAGACTTCCTTCCGACTACAACGTGATATTGGGTCGAAATGGGATCAACTTGCTTGACGCCATTGTCTTCACCAAGAGGCTACTTGTACAGTTCCCAACTCCCTATGGTGTCGGGGAGATGAGAAGAACGCTCCAGCTGGTGCAGCACTGTTTCCAAACCCTTCCTAGGGACAAGGTCCCTCGGGACGACCCCAGTGCGGACGACCTCGACCAAAGGGCCCAAGACCCCAGGGGAGGCCCGGTCGAGCATCTACTTCCCTATCCGCTCGGAGACGACCCCACAAAGATGGTGCAGATCGGAGCCCAGCTACCCGAGGAGGAGAGGGCCCAGCTGCTGGGATTCCTGCGGGCGAATGTGGAGGTGTTCACCTAGACGGCGGCGGACATGCCAGGTATCACCCCTGACATCATTACTCATAAATTAAGTGTCGATCCAAAGCATAAGCCAGTTCGGTAGAAGAAGAGAAGTTTTGCCCCGGAGACACAGGCAGCTATCAAAGAAGAAGTTGACAAACTCCTGGCTGCCGGTTTCGTCCGAGAGGTCCAATACTCGAGCTGGCTGGCGAATGTAGTGATGGTCAAGAAGAATAATGGCAAATGGAGGATCTATGTGGACTACACCGACCTCAATAAAGCTTGCCCGAAGGATAGCTTTCCTCTCCCGAAGATTGACCAGCTGGTAGATGCCACCTCGAGCCACCGGTTGCTCTCCTTCATGGATACATTTTTCGGGTACAATCAAATCCGCATGCATCTGAAAGACGAGGAGCACACCGCCTTCGTCACCGACCAAGAGACGTACTGCTACAGGATGATGCCTTTTGGCCTGAAGAATACAGGGGCTACTTATCAGTGCCTGGTTAGTAGGGTCTTCAAAGACAAGATTGGCCACAACATGCAAGTGTATGTGGACGACATGCTCGTCATGAGCAGGTCGGGCTCGAGCAATGTAGCTGACCTCGCCGAGTCCTTCCATAACCTGCGGCAACATCAGATGAAGCTGAACCCGGCGAAGTGCGCCTTTGGGGTGGCGTCCGGAAAATTCCTCGGCTTCATGGTCACCCAGAGAGGTATCGAAGCGAACCAGGAGAAGGTGCAGGCCATCATCGACATGGAACACCTGACCTCCAAGAAGCAGGTCCAGCGCCTGACGGGACGTGTCACTGCCCTCAGTAGATTCATCTCGAGGTCGGCTGATCGTTGCCTGCCATTTTTCAAGGCGCTACGCAAGATGCATGACTTCACCTGGATCGAGGAGTGCAGGACAGCCTTCGAGGAGCTGAAGAACTTCCTCGCCTCCCCTCCATTGCTCTCCAGGTCGGAGGAGGGAGAGGAACTCCTGCTGTACCTGGCGGTGACACCGGGAGCTGTCAGCTCAGTTCTCGTCCGCACAGACGAGGACAAATTTCAGAAGCTGGTATACTACACCAGCAAAATTCTCCGCGATGTGGAGATCAGGTATACTCGCTCCGAAAAACTCATTTTTGTACTAATAATGTCTACTAAGCACCTCAAGCCTAATTTCCAAGCACACCCAATAGCGGTCGTGATGGACCAGCCACTAAGGACTATCCTCACCCGATCCGAGACATCCAGGAGGTTGGCCAAGTGGTCCCTGCTGCTCAGCGAATTCGACATAGCGTACCGATCGAGGTCGTCATAAAAGGCCCAAGTCCTAGCCGACTTCGTGGTCGAGTGCACCGGGTTCGCCGAGGAGCCAGAGCAAACAACAATGGAGCCCAGGCCAGGAGAAGAGCCCTGGATCCTCCACATAGATGGAGTATCCAATTCTGGCAGGAGCGGAGCAGGCCTCATCCTAACCAACTGTGATGGGGTCGTGGCGGAATGCGCCCTCCGCTTCAAGTTCGCCGCAACCAACAACCAGGCGGAGTACGAGGCACTCATCGCGGGCCTCAGGGTTTCCCACGAGCTGGGTGTGCAAGACTTGAAAGTCTTCACCGACTCCCAACTGGTCGCCGGACAAGTTTTCGGAGAATATGAAGCGAGGGATGCCCAGATGATGAAGTACCTGGAGCAGGTCCACGCAAGCACGGCAGGCCTCCGATGCTTCAGCATCTTCCACATCCCCCGAGGAGAGAATGCACGCGCGGATGCGCTATCTAGGCTCGCGACTCTGCCGGACTCGTCACTGGGACGCGCCTACATTGAGCACCTTGAAAGTCCTAGCTACGAGAGCCCGACGGAGGTGCATCAATCACCCCCAAGCCGAGATGGATGGACAAGTATGTCCGGTACATCACTAACGGCATCCTGCTAGAAGACCGCATGGAAGCCACCCTCATCAGGAAGAAAGCCCCCCGGTTCGTCCTGATGGAGGGCCAACTCTACCGCCGATCTTACTCCTACCCGCTCCTGAGATGCCTCAGGCCCGCCAAACCTTTGTGCTCCAAGAGATACACGAAGGCCTCTACGGGAACCACGTGGGAGGGAGAACACTGGCTTACAAAGCCCTCCGCCAGGGATACTTTTGGGAGACCATGAAGGAGGACACCGCTGACTTCGTCAAAAGGTGCGACAAATGCTAGCGCCACGCCAACATACTGAAAGGAAACGATGCAGGTGGTTTGACATGATCCTACACTAGGCATGCAAACAGCAACGAGAGCAGAATGGATTTTAAAAATATTTTTAAAAATCCATGCAGCGAAAATCTGCTCCGCCCAGAAACTAATCTAATTCTAGTTGCAAATAGGCATGTATGATGATATAAAATATTTGCAAAATATTTGAATTAAAAATTCTATTCATGCATGATTAAAAAATAATTTTTCATACCTTATTCCGGCTGGAATAACTCTGGGATAAAGCTGGAATAGGCTGGAATAGCTGGAATAAAACTATTCCAGCCTTCTTCTTCGTTGGGCTGATTGAAAAATCTGTTTTGAGCTTGGAAAAAAAAATGTCGCCGGAACACCACCTTCCGGACCTCCGTTTGCTCCCAAACTTCAGCAGCGGCAAGGTGGACGAATCTAGTTCAATTTGCCACCGATATCTGCAATCGAAATAATCTAAAACAGGTGTATAGAATCCCCAAAAGTCTGCTGCTAGAAAACTGCAGCAGAACAGGACAGCATGTTGATCTTCACGTTTGGAGCTGTAGCGGTGATCCCGGCTCGCGTGGCTTGCTCCTAGGAGTAGAAGAGTACTCCCTCTAGAGGGGAGACATGCCCGGGGCTCTCGGATCCCTCTCCACACGCGGTGCTAGCCACTGGAATATGATACACGGTCACAGGTAAGTTGCAGTAAGAAGAAGAACAGAGCAATTCTCTTCTTCATGGTGAGCACTAGAATCAACAAGAGATTAGCCCTTCTTCCTCTCCCTAGAACTCTTCAAATCCCGGACCCAACAACACCCAATAGAATGAAGAAAAGATCTCTCAAAATGGATGATCTCTCTGCCTCTCAAAAACAACGCCCAGTAGAATGCTTGCTGTTGCTCGGTGGTAAAAAAAAAACTCAGGCTGAAACAGGGGACCAAAGAATTTATAGGCTGCAATGGAGAGGGAGACGGAGAGACTGGGAAAGCCAAGAGACACCGGTTGCTGTTTAACCAAATTAATCAGCCATTAACAAAGGTTTTAAAACAAACCGGTGGGAGGAGAAAAGACGCCCAGTATGAGGACGTTCGGCCTTCTCAGCGCATGGGTTGTTTGGTCTCCTCCGAACGCTTGGAATTTATTTCAGCGTAAGGAAAAAATCCAACGTCAAAACCGTGTAAACCGGTCCAAGTGAGAGGAACTCCGGTTCAATTAATCAGTCCAAGCCAATTTTGGTTCAAACCCATTTAAACCAATTGGTCCAACCCAATTGAATTTGGTTCAATTGGTTCACAACCAATTGGAGGCCGAAACGAACTCCGAATCAGTTCAAAACTGATTCAGAAAATTCCTGGCACAGTCCTGGTCAGCCCGGAACAATTTCTGGTTGACACAGACAAGGGCAAGACGGGGAAAAGAGTGCTAAAAAAATACTGTGACCATAAAACCGAGATGATTTCCAATCGTAATCGGTATCAGGATCAGAGAGTAATCCTCTGTAGCGTGTGTCCTCATAAGTTCAAACCTAAACGGTAGCACTAGAATAATTCTAGTACCAGCACAGGAAACCATCTAGCAATGGGTCCCGGCGTTCGGATAGGTCAAAGATGCGGGAGCAAACTATCGAACCTCTGGCATATGGTTACCGTATAATTCATCCCTTTGACCTCTAATGCTCAGGACGACTGAGATTGGGCTGCCAACCCAGACTGAGTCAGTCGACTACGTGTCTCAACCTTGCAAGCCCAGTGACTCTTCACTAGGACTACCCCGGTCGAGGATTTGCTAAATTGAGATACTGCGAGACATTCAATCCAAACTGTTTGGACAGGTCAATTCCATCTTGATCCATCACTGCTCCATAAGTACTTGCTTGTATCCAGAAACCTTCCGTCACCGGATTAAAAATCCGGGTAGTCCGGCACCAAAGCATAGGGAGTTGCTTGCAAGCTACCGTGATGACCTCAGGTCGGAGGGACACATATACCCATATCCAATCGTGAGTATCCCTTTGACAGAAAGGGGCTGCACGGAGTCACGTTCAATGAGATATCACATATCCCACTTGTAGATCACATCAGTGTCACCACACTCATTTGGTCAAGAGGACAACCAAACGATGTGAACTACAACAACCTATACTTGATATATTGCCGTCTAGTACAATATATCCTTTGGTTGTGAACAAGATTTAAGGACCACTCGATACATCCTCTCTATATCGAAGTCAGTGTAGTCCTAAGGACTTCATCACATGGAAAGAGTTCATTTCAGGGAAATACAATATGTGATGAGCTGCCAAAAATAATATTTTATTAATTCAAAAAAAGAGTACAATACTTAGCTCAACCGCCTACAATCCAGGAAATTGGCTTTGGGACACAATTCCCAATACATACAGCGTTAGCCGGCGGTGCCAATCTCCCAGCTCTCAGCCCCTTGGCCCTTTGCCCAGTGGGGAATGGACATCTTGGGACCGTTCCCCCCAGCATTAGGGCAGCGAAAGTTCCTGCTGGTAGCGATCGACTACTTCACCAAGTGGGTCGAGGCAGGGCCACTAGCTCGGATCACGGAAGCCAATGTTCGCCAGTTCTTCTAGAAGTCAATCATTTACCGTTTCGGGCTCCCCTGTTGTATCATCGCCGACAACGGGTGGCAGTTCGACAACCATGAGTTCGAAGGATTCTGCGCAGCGCACGGCATCCAACACCGGTTCACCTCGATGGCCCACCCCTAAACGAACAGGGAAGCCAAGGTGACCAATCGGACCATCCTTCAAGGACTCCGGACCCGGCTAGACCAAGTTAAGGGCATATGGGCAGAAGAACTCCCGAGCATCTTTTGGGCCTACCACACAACGCCCAAGACGGCAACCAACGAAACCCCCTTCAGCCTCATCTTTGGCGCCGAAGCGGTCGTCCCCATTGAGCTCAGCGTGCCCACATTGTGGGTGCAGCAGTACGATGAAGCACAGAATTCGATGCACCTCCTGCTCAACCTGGACCTTCTTGAAGAGGCAAGGGACAAAGCCTGCCTACGGATGGTGGCCTACCGGCAAAGAGTGGCCCGGTACTTTAATGCCCGTGTTAGGATAAAAGCTTTCAAGCCCAGAGACCTGGTGCTACGACGGGCGAAGGCATCCCAGCCTAGGGAGTGCGGCAAGTTCTCCCCGAACTGGGAGGGCCCCTACAAAGTAGCTGAAGCTCTCTCATAAGGGGCCTACTACCTCGAAGATCTCAGCGACGTCAGGTTCCTCAGAACATGGAATGCCTGCAACTTGCGAAAATACTATCAATAATGCAAGGTTTCCCAGCAATGATAATAATAATAGTTTTTTCCTTGCGCAAGTGTCTATCTGTCTTGCAGGAAAATTCCAACAACGTCCCCGAGCCCAGCTCCAGGATGCTGATCCAAGACCGAAGATCAGACCTCCGGCCAAGGAATCATGGAGCCACGCCGCTCTCAATCAACGATGTCCTCGAGCCCAGCTCCAGGACGCTGATCCAGGACCGGAGCTCAGACCTCCGGCCAAGGAATCATGGAGCCACGCCGCTCTCAATCAACGACGTCCCTGAGCCCAGCTCCAAGATGCTAACCCAAGATCGGAGCTCAGATCTCCGGCCAAGAAGTCATTGAGCCAAGCCGCTCTCAATCTCCAACGTCTCTGAGCCCAGCTCCAAGATGCCAAGAGATCATGGAGCCACGATGCTCTCAATCAACGATGTCCCCGAGCCCAGCTCCAAGATGCTGACCCAAGATCGAAGCTCAGATCTCCGGCCAAGAAGTCATTGAGCCAAGCCGCTCTCAATCTTAAACGTCTCCGAGCCCAGCTCTGAGATGCCAAGAGATCATGGAGCCACAACGCTCTCAATCAACGACGTCCCCGAGCCTAGCTCCAGGATGCTGATCCAAGATCGGAGCTCAGATATCCGGCCAAGAAGTCATTGAGCCAAGCCGCTCTCAATCTCAAACATCTCCGAGCCCAGCTCCGGGATGCCAAGAGATCATGGGGCCACGTAGCTCCCATCAACACCTCGAGCCTAGCTCCAAGGTGCCAAAGACCTGAGCCAAGACCTCAGGCAACCCCTGGGCCCGAGCCTAGCTCCACGTCAAGGAAGGCCTCGAGCCTAGCTCCAAGGCAATCAAGTCCTGTAACCCTCTTCTCTGATCTTCCCGCTCGAAAAGAAGATGAGAGGGAAGGAAAGAAAGAGAACAAGAGGGGAGCACGGCAAACATCCTCTTCTCTTATCTCCCCACTCTAAAAAAAAAAGAAAGAAAAAAGGAGAAGAAAAAGAAAAGAAGAGAGGGGAAGGAAAGAAAGAGAACAAAAGAGGAACACGGCAAGCACCCTCATCTCTGATCTCCCCGCTCATCAAAAGGGTGAGAGGGGAAGGAAAGAAAGAGAACGAGAAGGAAACACAGCATCGAAGCTACAACTCTCCATACTCAAGTCCGGAGCTCAGATCTCCGGCCAAGAGACCTTCAAGCCACGCAGCTCTCAATCATCCACGTCCCCGAGCCCAGCTCCAGGATGCCAACTCAAGACCGGAGCTCAGATCTCCGGCCAAGAGACCATCGAGCCGTGCAGCTCTCAATCATCCACGTCCCCGAGCCCAGCTCCAGGACGCCAACTCAAGACCAGAGCTCAGACCTCCGGCCAAGAGAACTTCGAGCCTCGCAGCTCTCAATCATCCACGTCCCCGAGCTCAACTTCAGGACGCCAGCTCGAGACCGGAGCTCAAATCTCCGGCCAAGAGACCTCCGAGCCCAGCAGCTCTTAAGTGCCATCAACTTGCGCCTAGCTTGCTGGTGTCGAAGTCTAACAACTCAACTCCATGCAAGGTGAGGCCTCCTCTCCGATCTCCCCGTACATCAAAAAGAGAGAAAGAAAAGAAGGGGAGTGAAAGAAAGGAAGAGCCAGACAAGAAAAATGGCTGCAAGAAAATTTGCACTTTATTGATTAAGTGTCAATTATAAGCATCCTGCGGGCCCCCGACATGCCGGGAGGCCCTGCTGAGTATAGAAAAAGAACAAGGCATAAAGAAAGCGAGAAATGACTACTTGCTAGTTGGATCGCCGGGCTGGGAGTCTCCATCGGCAGGGGCTTCTGGCCGCACGGCTTCGGGCTCAGGTAGCACGGCCTCCTCAACTCCCGCCTCCTGGTCTGAAGTGCCGGGATAGTCAAGGTGGCTGCGGCCCTCGGTCGAGACGAACTCCTCGACCAAGCGATGCAGGTACATGAAGCCCTTGAAGGAGTCCGACGCCGTCTATTGGATCTCGACGAGGAACTCCTCCGAGGCCCTGTACCTTTCAACCGCCTCCCCAGCTTCCTTCTTCGCTGTGGCCACCTCGCGCCTGGCATCCACAACCGACCTGGCGACCTCCTCGGCTGCCATCTGGGCCGCGGCCGACTTCTCCTCCTCCGTTGCCAGCTGGGCCTGGAGGGACTGGGCGATCCCCTTCTGCCGGGCCGTCTCAGCGTCAGACACGCCCAACCGCCACTCAGCGTCAGCGAGGTCCTCGGACTTCATCCTCGATTGCCCTTGCTCGCGGTCGAGGCTCTCCTGGAGCTCCTTCGCTCGTCCCTCAGAATCGGCGAGCTGCCTCTCGAGGTCCTTGACCCGCCGGTCAAGTGCCCCCTCGGAGTCGGCCTTCTCTTTCAGATCGACCTTCAACGACACGATCTCGGCCGCCTGCTGCTGCTCAGCTCGCTCCCAGTTTCGGTAGCAGCTCCTGATGAAGAGGATCTCGACACCCATTTGCATCACATGGGAAGTTAAAAAAAAAAAGAGGTAGAGAGAAAGAGGATGAGATTGCTTACCATGTAGAGATAGGGGAAGATACTGACGATCACAGCTCCAACCGGCAGCCCGTCCATCTCCTCCCGGTCGCAAGGCTGGATGGAGAAGTCCATCATGCGAGCAGCCAGGGCGCGGTTGTCGGCCAAGGAGCTCTCCGGCCCCAACTTGAACGGAAGGCGGCGCCTCGCCTCGTCTCTCCTGCTCTCCCGAGGAGCAGGTGCGCCCATCCCTCCGGTAGTGGGACCCCCAGGAACCAGTCGAGGATCTGGCATAGCCACGGTCGGAACCCCCATCGCAGGAGGAGCCCTAACCCGGGTCTCTCCTTCTTCAGCCCCAGTTATCTCCAGACCCGGAGGGCGGGGCGGTGCGGCGGCAGTAGCAGTATCAACCTGGACGGTCGCCTCAGGCTCCAGAACAGGAACTCTAGCCTGCGGCCTCACCCATCCTTCGGCCTCCCTCCTCGGGGCGGCCGGCATCGCAGGGGCAGACATCGATGCGCCCTCAACCCAGACCCGCCTTGAAGGAGGCTCGGCAACCGTCCCGGTGGGCGGCCTCTTCTTGGAGATCGGCAACGGCTCACCCTCTGGGAGGATCATCCCTGCACGCGGGAGCTAAGAAGGTCGGCCTCAGATGAAGAAAAGAAAAAATGTAGATGGGGAAAGAGCTGAACTCACCCGGCCCCGTCAATGAGTCAACCTTGGTGTCGAGAAGGTTCTGCTCCGACAGCAGGACCTCCAGAGAGGGGATCTGGGCGGTACGAAACTGCTCATAATCATCCTGATCAGCTGCATCAACCACGGAGATCCGATTGGGGGGCCGATCCGGCTCGCTCTAGGCCCAGTCGACCCCCTCGATGTCTGCAAAGAAAAATTTGCTCTTCCATCCCTTGATGGAAGAGGGGAGCTCGAATTTGATGCCCTTCGAGCGAGAAGACAGAGACCACCACCCGTCTTTCGTCGGGTGACGTTTTAGGGTGAAGAATGCCCTGAATAAGGAAAACTGGGCAACGAACCCGTGGACATGGTAGAGTACGATGAAGGAGAAGATGACTCTGATGGCATTCGACACCAACTGGGCGGGGACCAGGCGATAGTTATTCAGGACAGATAAGAATAAGGGATGAAAGGAGAATCGGAGACCCCTGGAGAAGGTCCCCTCATAGAAGGCGAGACACCTCGGGCCACTGGAAGTGACTCGCTCCCTGGGACGGGGGATCATGAGTCGAACAGAAGACGGGATGCCATAGGCATCCCGGATGGCCCCCAGCTCCGCGACGGAAATCGTCGAAACGATCCCGTCCGGACCTGTTGACCGGACAGACTCAGGAGCTGATTCGAGTAGAAGGGGAGGACAAGTAGGATGAGAAGGAATAGCCTCCGGCTCCCTAATGGATACAGGGGGCAGGAAGGGCCGGTTTCCTGCTAACCCTTAACTGTGTCCCCTCCGACTCCTCGTCTGAGGAGGAGAGCACTACCCTTTGGGTGGAAGGATCAGGACAAGACATGCTGCAAAGATGACCTAAGAAGGAAGAAGCCTACCCCAGAAGGAAAGAAGGGAGAAGAACAAAGCCGGTCTGGTCCCCTAGAGAAGAGAAGAACGGGTGCAGATCGCGGAGAAGGAAGGGTCTGGGCACTGCGACAAGCACGAAGGATTTGAAAGAAAGGAAATTTTGAGTAAGAAATTTTTTCTTTTCACTTCGAAAGGGCCCATCGAATCCGCGCTGTTATGACCCCCTCGCTAATGGATCTACGCCACGTGTTGCCCATCGGCGAAAAAGGAGTCCTAGACGCTCAGAATTCTATGCCAGCATTAACTACTCCTCGGACGTGTCCACGTGGCACCCCCGCATTGGCCGGCGAGACCACCCCTTGAGCGCCGGCAATCGCGCCATCATTGCACCGAATTTTTGCCTTTCCATGTCAGCACCGCAGTTACTCCCTTTGCCTCGAGCGCCGTGCACTAACGAGCCTCGGAAGTGGGTGGCAAATGATATGGCGAGACCACTGACGTGAGTAGCTGGCATGCGCCATATTAAAGGAGACCACCATGATGGGCGCCAAGGCAATACCTCAGCCCGGACCACTCTACCGAGCTGAGCTGAGCTCCTTCAAGGCTACGAGCCGAGTTTCGTCCTCTGCCAGGTTGTGCCCGCAAGCTCGAGACGCCTAGGCCGGAGCCGTCCTCCGCCCTCCAGAGCGAGACCCTCAGAGGTTAGAGCCCTGTGGTCGAGATCGAGCTCAGCGCTCACCCACGAATGTGGAGCCTCTCCGAGCACGCGCCCTCTAGACCGGGTCCGTCCTCCGCCCTCTAGAGCGAGACCCTCGGAGGTTAGAGCCATGTGGTCGAGGTCGAGCTCAACGCTCACCCACCAATGTGGAGCCTCTCTGAGTGCGCGCCCTCTGGACCGGGTCTGTCCTCCGCCCTCCAGAGCGAGACCCTCGGAGGTTAGAGCCCTGTGGTCGAGGTCGAGCTCAGCACTCACCCACCAATGTGGAGCCTCTCCGAGCGCGCCTCTCTGGACCGGGTCCGTCCTCCGCCCTCCAGAGCGAGACCCTTGGAGGTTAGAGCCCTGTGGTCGAGGTCAAGCTCAGCACTCACCCGCCAATATGGAGCCTCTCCGAGCGCGCGCCCTCTGGATCGGGTCCGTCCTCCGCCCTCCAGAGCGAGACCCTCGGAGGCTAGAGCCCTGTGGTCGAGGTCGAGCTCAGCGCTCACCCGCCAATGTGGAGCCTCTCCGAGCGCGCGCCCTCTGGACCGGGCCCGCCCTCTCCATCAAGGTGATCGCACGAGCTCCGAGCATCCAAACCGGAGCAATCCCTGCCATCCTGGGACACCGGCGAGCCACCCGAGAATCACAAAACGGCGCCCCCATGCCGCCATAACTACCTACCCGACCGTACTTCCAGGGGGATGGGCTAGCCAGAATGCATGAACCCCTAAGACGGTGACTCCCGGATCAAGGCTCTGTCAAGCTTCCCGGAATGGGACGACCGGAGAGGATGTCAGAATGAATGGAAGCTTTCCCTACCACCTGTCAGGAAAGGCATCTCGTCCATGGCACGGAACCCTGCCGCACGTGCCTGCCAACCCAGCGAGGATCCCGAGACAAGCGCCAAACGGCTAATCTTCAACTACAAAGAACAGTCGACACCCTTGAAAGGGGGAGAGGTAACAGCAAAAAACAACAGTAACCAAAAACAACCACAATCGGCCACCAACACAAGCGCAAGCTCGACCAAGAGGGTGAAGCGCCACCACCAACACCATAGCTGAAGGGAAACAAGGGAAACAAGGGAAACAAGGAGAAGCGGAGTGACAGGGAACCCCTTTGTCCTCGCTATCATTCTCCCCCTGCTACGTTTTCACCTTCACTCACATCTTTTACTCCTCCTAGTACGGAGTCTATCAAGAAGGGCCCGACCAGGAGGATATGTTCCCCTGGATCGTCACTGACTTGACCGTCGGAATGCCTCCACCGGAAACCCTGGCCCGGGTCACTAACTCCTGTTTCGCAGGTCCAGGAGTAGAGGACCGACAGGCAGCGAAGGGAGCGCACTCCGGCACTGGCAGCAGCTACGGACCACGACGATCTTGGTGGCAACACTACCATCAGCAAATACCTTTCCACAATACAAGCATGTTAACTTCTTCCTTTTACTATTACCATTAGTTCATGAGCTTCTCTACGATGATTCAATGCAGGATCACATTTTTTCTCTAACCCTAGTTATTTGAGTAGATGAAATATTATTTGAATTACCCACGGATGGTATATTTTCTTGAAAGGCCATTTTGATAATCTTTAAAAGGACAAAATATAAAGTACAAGGAACAAATAATTAAATAAAAAAATCTAGTACGATATAAATTATAAATATAGGCCAATACTTCAATTACTTAATATAAATTAATTTTTTCATTCCTTTCCCATTTAATAAAATTTTAAAGTTTAAACAATTAAATTCTTTTTTTATGGAAAGAGAAGCAAAAAGCTATCATGAATTATTAGAAAAAGAAAGGGAGAGAGATAGAAGGATGACAAAGAACAGTTCAAATTTCATCATGAAACTCGGAAGGTTGCATCCTAATTTCTCCAATCAGGCATAGTATAGAAATACTCGGACATTCCGGTAGAAGAGCAAAATAATAATATTCTATAATTTTTTCATATAAAAATTATAATAATCATAATACATTCCGCAAATCCATGCAGTTACAAGGTTGCAAAAAGTTGCAAAGTAAACCAGCTTTATTTCATAACTGTAAATACCAAAGGATGTACATATTATGGCAACATAGAGAGGTCATCTGTTTTTCAATGATGTGCTCTTCTGGATCGAAATCCTGTGTATTCAAGAGTCATCATTGAAGGCTTGGTAAACATCACAAAAATAGCTTGAATGGATTGCTGGTCATCCACATGTTAGAATGCCAAAATTTTTGGCCTCGAGGAAAAAAAGAATTAGACACTCAAATAACTTGCAAATTTATAGAGTAACTGAAAATTGCAAAAAACATAGATATAAGTATGGCTAATACGAGTATATATCCGATGCATATAATTTGAATAACTAATACGATTATATCTGGTCATCCATCGCCCATCTTTCATCATTTTCTTTAAATCACACTGTTTATAGCCATGCACTACTGCACTAAAGCCCCAAATCTCTGCCATTCGCTCTCTCCAATACCCACCTTCTTGCTGCCGATCTATCCCTTCCCTGCACTATACATCACCAACTCCCTCCTCAGCTCCTCTACCCCATCCCCTCCCCCACTCCCTCCCTCTCGCCTCCCTTGCCCCATGTTCGAGATGGCGGGGCTATGGTGACGATGGTGTGCGATCTAGAGGCTGACGGAAACATAAAAAAAAATTATTCAATGGCTCACCTGAACGATAAATCGAGGAAAAAGAAAGGTGGAGCTCCTTTGTCCTTGCCATTGCTTGTCACCTTGCCATTGCTTGTCACCGTCGCTCTTACTGCTGCCATTGCTTGATCACCGTTCCGAGCAGAAGAGCGGAAGAGGGGATTAGGGGAAGCTGGAAGGATGGAAAAGGAAAGTTTGGGTTATGACCCTTTCGAGTTTCGACTTTTGATTTTCTGGTTTTTCCATTAATCCTTTCAATCCGAGTTTCCTCCGGGTTTGAACCAGGTGTGATGGTCCATGGTTGAACCGGTCGGGTCACTGATTTTCTACCAGTTTTTTAGCAAAGACGAGTTAATTTTAAACCCAAACCGGCTTTATGCATGGATCATCGAGATTCCGATCTGACCGATCAGGCCGGGCCGGGTTTAATGACAATGCTACAGATAGTTTAAAATTACCAACGGAAATAAGGTTTCATATAATATTGTCCAAGTAATTACTAGCAACCCAATGGAATGCACCGTTAGCTTTCTTATAAATATGAATTGCTTCAAAGGTTGATAGCATCATAATTATCTTGCATGAATCTGCCAGCAAAGGGCAAATCCTGTCCATATAACTAGCCATATTACTATCCATACTGTTTATCCAACTGATGACCATTCTGGAGCTGCTTTCTAGTTTGCCTCCAAAACGATGGTGGCATATATGATCCCAACCCATGCATATCTCATGCTAGAGGAATTATGATTTCATATATTCAAACACTACTGGCCATCACCACATCAGAATTCTAGCTACAAACAAGAAATATCACTTCGCCATTAGTACCACCATTTATCACACTATCATCATCAAAGTTGTCCGAGAAAAAGCTCAAAGATAAGGTTCCCATATGAAATAGATCATATCATGAGAGATCATGATCCTGCTAAAGTTGAAACCCAACTTTCCACAATTGAACTCAATTTGCTAATTGTCTCAATAAGGATGTCTTCCTCAGCTTGTGAGAGGGATTTCATACATGTTACATAACGTTTTGGTCTACCCTCTTAAATAGCCTCCCGTTCCTGACTAGCCAGATATGCTATACGGTGCAGACACAAATAATAATGTTATTGCCTTGCCTCCTATCGTGCAAAGACTCCTTCATGACTTCCACAACCTTCCCTTCTTCTCTCTTCCCTCTCCCATCCCCCACCTCCCCTTCATCTTCTATCCAAAATGGATTCCCCATCGCTCAAATACTTGATCATGCTAAGATAATGCAACTTTGATCATGCTAACATACCTGATTAGAGACAAGCCATCCAGGTCGGCCTCAGACTTTAGAAGGCACAGACCCTCTATTTGGTATAAAAAATGGATGGAAGAAATAATGAATAAAAATAGATAAAAAAATCTATCAATCCTCTCATATTTTAGTAAAATATAGGATGATAGATGAAAATGATTGCCTTCTCTATTTCATATAGGACTAGAACTAGACTCAGACTGGTCCAATAAACTTCAAACCAAACCCGAAGTAGATTAGGCCGGGCTTTGACCAAAAAATAGAACCCATTTAATTTTCGAGCTCGAGCCCGAACCCATTTAATTTTCGAGCCCGAGCCGGGCTCAGGCTCTCCCTTAGCCCAGCCCGAACTTAGCTTGAAAAAAAAGCTCGGCCCAAATCCAACCTGCCATCCTAATAGATTTTAGAATTTTAACATTTTAGATTCCTTTTGGAATATGCATCTTCAATTTAACAAGCTCAATCAAGCTTTAATTCAGGTTGACCCGAATTAAAACCTGGTTCAAGCTAGCTCAATCGGACTCGGACTAGATTTTTTCAAAATAAATCGAGCCTAAACCTGGCCCGAAGTCCAAAATTTTACTCATGCTGGGCTTGAATATAAATATGACCCGACCTGACTCGATCCACTTCCGACCCTATTTTAATATAAAAAATAATAAAATAATAAATAATATACATATGATATTTTTAGTAAATTATCCTTTGATAAAAAATATTATTATCAATTTCTAATACCTATTTATGCTAAAAACAATATATAAATATATAATCTTTATAATTTATAATTATAAAAATATTTTATTTTATTTTTAGAAATAATTTTATAAATTAATTATTAATGAATCAATTTATTTATATATTAATTATATAAATAAATAAATAATGTATTTTAATTTAAATATTTAATTAATTTTATATAAGTAGTTAATTAAAAATAGAAAATATAAATATAAATAGAAAAATAAAAGATAATACTACTTATTTAATTATAATTATAAAAATTATGCATAAAAATTAAAATAATTAATAATAAAATTTAATAATATATAATAATATATATATAATATGAATGAAAAAGTAAAAAAGTATTATAATTTTATGACAAAAATTAATGAAAACTAATTTTGTCAATGTGAAAATTCATTAATTATATACTTCATTTATCCTCACTAGATGAGTAGGTCAATCTAATACCATTAAGACGCTGACTAATAGAACGGAAACAAACAAAAAAACCCCGACCTCTTACTCAAACCAACCATCACAAGTTTCAAAAATTTTTTTGAATTTAATCGAGTCATCCACAAAATTCTATCTCCAACCCGCGATCGATTGATAGCAAGACGAAGCCTCTACCAATTGAGCTACTGCCTTTACAACCAAAGGCTATATAAGAAAATAAAGGTCTTTCCCTTTTATATCTAAAATTTTGTACCAAATAAAATAGCATAAAGAATAAATTGAAACTACCATCTTTTCTTTCACAAATTCAAAAATGATTTATTGGTTTAAATATTTTAGCATCCAGATTGGCCTGCCAAGAGGGCTTATGTGATTGTGGGGGAAGAATTTCCAAACACCTCCGGACTTGGACTTCATACTGGAAGGCCCTAGCGAGGAGGGTAGGAAGCTTTACATTCTAAGTAGAGGACCTCCAAACGTCTGCAAGGAGGATAGAGAATCTAACGTTTGAAGTTGTCTGCTTGGTACGACCTTATGAGTTTGTGTCTCCATTTAAACTTACACTTTCAGAACTTATCTCATCTGCTAAACTAATCAACACCCGATCTCTTGAACGTTATTCATAACTTGATAATCAAAAATGGCAAACCTAAAAATGGTACAAATCATGCATGCGCCTTTTTCAATATATAGTCGACAGCTTCTTCAACAGTATCAACTACCTGCAACAACAGCAAAAATACAAACCAGTTCAACCTAATGATCTCTATGAATCAACTCCGTATTCTGAAGAAAATGAAAAACTGGCACCGGAAAGATTAAAACATTTTTCGAAATATAATCAAATAGTCAAATATCATTGACAACCAAATAGTATTCAAATATTGCAGCATTATTAAGTCCGGAGGTCATCATCAGATAATAAAGCAGTGAACTAGATTGAGACTGCAAATAAGGTAAGGGATAAACAATAAACCATGAATTCAATATTCCATTATTAATGTAAGAATATGCTAATACACTAAAAAAAAGGGACACTCTTATTCCATGAATTGGCTTAAAGGATTGACATGATTCCAATGTTGAGATAGTTTCATGCCTGGTTCTCAACCTGACAGCCACCCTCTGGATTGGGGCCCATTTCTCAGCCAAGGCATCTTTGGACAAGAGAAGTCATGCCTTGAATATGAAGACATGCAATAAGGAAAAACTCTTAAAAGTGAAGATAGAACTATAGCAAAACAGTATGAATAATGTCCCACAGCACAATTTCTATAGCATAACTTTCAGTAACCTTCAGTAAATCTTGAACTTATAACAATTTCTACACATCAATATAGGTTCTTAAAATATGCGAAGAGGGGAACAGATATTCATGATAATTAAATGGGGCCCTACCAGGTCTGCTGGAAACTGGGTGTCATTATCTTTTCCCCTGAAAACTCCAGTCCTTGTAAGAATAGAGAACCAAGGGCATCCTGCCTGTGAACAAACAGTGGAAGTAGGTTACACTGACTAGCCCATCATATGTGACCAAATAGTGGAAAGGAGCATTTGATGGATGCTTATAATCTTCTTTATCAGTGAAACAGATATTTTTAAGAATTTTGTGTAGTCATATAACTCTCTATTCTTTCCTGTTCACTCGTGTCTGTCTCTAAATTTGACTGGATTTATGCAAAGTGCCACTAAAAGTGAATGAAATTGCGATTGTTTTAAATGTCAAAACAATGGTTAACAATTGGTAATCAAATGCATTGGAAGTTGCCTCAAGAAATGCATTATAACTAGCAGATATTAAATCTTAAAATATTGATTTCATTATTCCATTTTCTGTAGTCTTTTCTAGGTCACTAACTTAATCCAAATCATGCCTATTGATTTTTACATGAGAAATAATGGATACATAGCAATCAGATCTAACTGCATAGTTTAGCTATGATCGCAAAGGAGTTCCTGGTTCCAGCAAGGTTTTTGGTTTTTGAATAGGTAGAAGCATATGCAGAAGCTGCATCTGGAGGTCATTGCAGATTACATGGGTTGAAAAGCAGTGGCAGTCATCTGATCAGGTTGGTGACTGTGGATGGCATAATTTCTAAAGGCAGTGGGGATAATGGCACATAAGCTGTGCTGGCAAGGATGGCCACTTGCCATGTGAGTCATGGCAGTAGACTGGTAAATATGATGGTAGTGGGTGGAATCCCTTGAAAGCCAATAAATTTGTTACTAGCAAACTGCTGTGGAGACCTGATGATAGTTGAAGTTTTCAAGTTCACACAATGTCCAAAGTTCATACTCAAACATAAACTACACAATGTTCAGCATATGTCCATCGAGTCCTTAAGATGAAGCCTGTGTAAAGATAGACTGAAGCTTTACAGAGACAAACCTTCATGGCACCATTAATGTCAACTTGTGGATTATCACCAATCAAATAAAGGGTACTGAAGTCATGTCTGGTTGCTCCATCCATGTTGTGCTGACTATGGTATATATCTGATACAAGTTGTGTCAGAATAACTTCAGCATTCTTGAATACAAATGGATTTGGTTTCCCAAAAGATGAGTACTCCAGAGGACTACCGCTGACACTGCATATTTATATCAATATAAGGGTCCTACACGATTTCACAATAAGTAACATGAATGATTTTTTTTGAGTTACCTGTTGAAGATCGCTTCCAAAGCTATCCTGAAAGCACCCATTCCAAGACGCTCAGCAGGAAATACAGCCTGCCCTAAAATCATTATAAAAATTGGCAGTTCTAAAATCTTCGCAAAAACTTAGCAATAAATTATGCATAGAACCTATCAATCTAAGTGTGTTGGATGCCTGTGCTAATATTAACACCAATGACCATGATTAGTTTAAGAGACATAGGATAAACTGAACCTTGACTTACCTGGTATTCAAGGTCATCTGATGCAAAATATATTGGAGGTTGATGCCCCTTATCTCTTCCAGGAAGACCGCCATATCTTAAAATGTCACAAAGAACCTATTCCATACAGTTAACATCTCAAGCCATTTCAGAAGAAATCATACAGTGTACTATTAGCGAAAATAAGCACTCAACTAAAACATCATGCACCATAATTAGAAGATTAAGATAATGCCGGATGAATAAATTGTACCCTTGGTAGCCCCAATCCATGGGAAGTTCCATAAAAGTCAGGCATTCCTTTTTAGTTCCAAACCCTAATTTAGCAGCTAATTTAACGGTATATAAAAATCAAATAATTGAAGGCATTCAATTGTCTAACATTACAATGCAGGCATGACTTAAAATGCAAGCAACACTAATTTAGCTATCATAAACATGATTAGTATCCATTGGCAAAGAAATTTAAATCCAAATTCTATATTAGTGAAGCCTTAATTTCAAGTTCCTAACTACTACCTATCCTAGATATTATCTTACAAAAACATGTTAATGACAAACAGAGAAGCAGCATAGATTGTGCCAAGCTTTTCAACATGTCGAAGGGATGAAAAGGCAACTACCTAATGGGTAAGGAGAGTATGATGCATTAAGCGCTGACACTGAACAGAGTAGTCAGGCACCTAGTCAAAAACTAGTTACAATAATATTCACAATATGGCCTGATTGCCATTTTTAATGTCGCATTCAGCATTCTTGTGAAACCACGATAAAAATCCTGGAACTGGGAAATTGAAAGCTGAATAAAAATGGTAATGGCTAGAACTATTTCTGGAGTCCTTCAAAAATGTCAACAGATCTGTTTGTATTCTAGTTCTACTCATCCAATACTAATATGACAAAATAAATGTGCAAAGAAAAATGAAGGTTTTATATATCACCCAAATACCTGAAGAAGAAGAATACCTGAATGTCCCTTCCCCAGTCAATAGGATCACTAACAACAAATGCTGCTTTGACTCTATTGGAGTAAACATCGTATCTTGGATGCAATTCCTTGGAGTTGTTCTCATCATATGTTTGCTTTATTCTCCAAGTTTTGTACTGAGATAGGGGATCAATGTCTTTGAAGTAAGATGCATATTCATCTATAGAAAGAACTTTTCTGTGTGCAAAAACAAATATAGTGAGAAAGAGTACACACCATACACACTAGTACCAAGTAATGTCAATACAATCATTGGGCATATTAAGTCCTCGTAGATCAGTATATAACCAATTAAACCCACACATGCTTCAGACTCACTTGAAACCATACTCTGTCATCACCGCAGCAGGTTCCCCTTTCCCAACAGCAACAATAAGCTCATTCTTGTAACTGTAGATAACAAAAATAAAAAACAAAAGCTTAAGATGACAATGAAAATGTTCCATCCTAATCGATGAATAAAAAAAAAAAAAATCAAGTGTGACAACAAAAAGGAATAAGGCATCATAATCCATAAAAGGATAATACATATTGCTGCCAAAATTCTCACGTGAAAAAGATGAAAAAAAGTTAACATAAGGTCTTGCATGTTGCTCTTGATGATAAAATTTCAGCAAATGGAAAACAAAACTCAGATATTTAGTAAATTATGTAAATGGATGTACGTACCGGTTCACCATTTCCTTGAAAGGTGAGTGCCCCTGCACAACCTGCATTACAATGCCACCATGAGAAAAAGACTTTCAACAGATGTAAGCTAAATGATAATACAGAATGATAAAAAGCAGTTGAAGTCTGGGAGTCACAGTTCTATGTTGATTCAAGTTAAACAATTTACAGGCTTAATCAATATATTTTTAACTGGAGAAAACAGCATTGTGGCTTAACTGATCAAAAATAATGCTTCTATACAAACATTTGTCTTCTGAAAATTATTTTTGTATCATGTCTATATTACCATAATGGGATGTAATAATTTTCTTTCATCCTTCAAATATGCTCTGTAAACTTTGTTGTTGGCTAATATGATGGTAACCATGAAGCTCATATAAATAATTTTGAGCCAATCTGATGTAGGATGTTCATTTTCCAGCCCCTTCTCAGATTAATAATGCCAAGATCCCTTTATAATGGACCCTCTCCAAAACTGTTATTTACTCTTATAACAAGAATGGAGGCCAGCATTGGCTGTCGTAATGGCTATAATATATAAATATGGTAAAATAATAGTGCTCCTTGATTATTTCAAGATTTGCATAATGAAATGTTTAAAAAATGGCACAGCAAATTGAAGTTAAAAGAGTATAAATTTAATAGGATAAACAGAGAAGAATGTAAAAAAAGTTCTGTTACTCCCATCACACAGAGGTTGTTATCATAGGACAACAGTTAAATAACAACTATTACTAAATACCGTCATGGATGGTATAACATAATTAGAGGCCTCTGAGTGCATTGTAATAATGAATGTTATTCCAACACATCCTCTACTCCCCATGTTCCGAATGTTCCATGGCCGTGAGTTGGGTTTTTTACATACAATACTATACAGTGTATAAGCATTTACTGTATTAAGGTTGCCGCAGTATCATGTTCCATTCATTTTGTGAAAGATAATGAAGTTCATGTGCAGTAATATGCTACAACTATCTTAATCTGGATTTTTTAGGCTTGGTTAGGAGAAATGCATCTTTGACTTTGCAAATAAAAAATCAGTGAAGAATAAATGCCAGAAAATTGAGTTGTACCTGAAAAATGTTAGAGTGACATTGAGGTTGGGCATCCAATAGATAAGTTTTAACTGAATCTAATTTTTTTGAAAAAAGGGTAGGCATGCAAGGTTGCGTGTCCATGAATAATATTTACATGTTCATCATGGAACAATGACCAACCGTGCACAAAATAGCCCATGAATGTTCAAGCATCAACTTCTACTGTCATTATGCAGAATTTCAAAGACTTTTTGTGTTGGTTTGCAAATAATTTAATAATCCAAATAGTATCAGCATATCAGCAATGGAAAATGACTGCACAAAAAAGAAAACAAGGAATCTTCTAATATTATGCATATTTGGGGAAGACACAAGCTAGCTAATTTTCTATATTATACCATAGATACAACCTAGCAGTAGAGTTGTTAGGAAAACACTATTGAGTGGTTGAGAACCTGATCCCAACTACTTTTGTACAGGAAATTTACTAATATCTCTTTTCAATGGTATCTGTTCAATCACAGAGAGGACAAAACACATTTAAATTTAATATCCACCAAGCACTACTCAAGCACCTTTGCACATAATGTATACCATATATCACCAGATATGCAGTCAATCATGGATCATGTACATTAAAAATGCCATATAACATAATGTATATAACATAATGTACATATAACACGTTGGACTGATATAGCTATATGCAAAATACCTAGGGATTCAGTCATGCACCAGTTTCAGTCATTTCATACAGACAAATGCATACCTGTCGAGGTGAGATCTGAATTCCCAAAAGTTCACTTAACTCAGAAGCCCGTTTGGATTCAGGGACACCGCCTCCTGTTTATGTGACAAAAATATAAGAGTCAAGTTTTGTGCAGAATCTTGTTAAACTAAGGATCGGGTTTGAATGTTGCGAAATTGAAAATACTTTTTAAGAAGTTAGAAAAGCACAGGGATCATGCAGCAACTTGAAGTTTCTATAGATTCATTTGAGTAAAGGATGGTCAAAAAATTTGGTACCAATTCTTTAAGGACCAACTTACTTTAGGGTGATATCAGTTTAAAAAATACTACTAGATCTTTCCATGGAGCCATCGCAACTTGAAGATGTGATCCAAAGAAGACACCATTTGATGAGAAGCAACTTGAATGATAATGATGGCATTGAGACATATAGATATACTTTGAACAGCAAACATGCATGGCTTGCATGTAATAAACTACCCTACCATTCTAGTTGAAAAATAAAGGGAAATTCTCCAAATTTGGCACACCTTATATAATTAAGTGGACATGATTGATCTATAGATGTTAATAACAAAGTCTTCTTGCTCGATAGCATTTGATCCTCAGCAATTCAAATGCCCATTACCAAGGTACACATAATGACTCTTTGCATGAGTCACATAAATTTACAAAAATAATAATTCACCCATGGAGTACTAACATATTATCCAATGAAGGTCCTATGAAGATTTTGCGGAGCCATGAGATTCATGTCGCTCCAGGTAGAGCTTAGCATGTATACCAACAACTGCTAACAAAAACCCATGATTAAAACTTGGAACCAATTAAAAATAAGAAAAAAAAAAACCCAGCTCACCATTGGTTAAGAACAAGAATGGAATCTTCAAGGTGCCTGCAGAGCAAAACATATAGTCTGTAAGATGCTAATGCATCCATTAAACATATAATGAGGTTAATACACTTCACAATGTATCAGATTGTCATCGAATGAAGAAAATAGAAGAAGATAGCAAGCAAATGAAAGGTCAAATGCTTCCATCAAGAATATTGTTATGTAAACTAGAGTTAGAGTTAGAGTAAGTATCTATTCCACTACTTTGGTCGAAAACTCATGATTGATAAAAGGCATGACAGGTAGAACTATTACTACTCATTTATCTCCTTGTTGCTACATAATTCAAAAGAAAAGGAGAAAGGGAAGAAGAAAGGTTTCCAAGAAGCCCGATGGTAGTAACTACACAAGCCATCTATCCATAATCCAGCTCTTGCTCTTGATATGATTGATGATCCTATGAGAGTTTGTAATGAACAAATTAAAAACATTCAAATTATTTGGCTGCCATTTTCCATCATGATATTTAAGCCAGGACATCACGAAGGCCATTGTTTGCATCTAAAATTGCCAAACGAACTAGATCATACAAGCAATGGAAGCTTGGAAACCTTCTTTTATGTTGTATTTGATGCTTCTTCCACAAAACTATCATATGGCCAAGATGTTTGGAGCAAATGTTGACAAAAATATTAGAATACTATCTTGAACTCCATTATATTCCCCCTTCCATTCTCATAACTTTGATCAATTCCACTCAATAAAGAAACCATAAACTATTTGTCGGATATAAAATTTCTAAAATCTTGAATAACCAAAAAAAGAAAAAAAAAACGACCCAGTGGCCCACAATATCTACATGTCATACTCTTGCAGGGTCTACTCATTAGTAGATGAGAGAACGTACGGAACAACTACCCACACGGTTCTTGACAGCGAAAAATTGTAACCGTATCTTATAAAATATCATGACGATTAAAACAGAAGACAAAAGTACCGAATTCTTTGGGTTCTTGAAGGAAAAACAAAAAAAAAAGTCGACGTAGGTTACAGCCCTGATCTAATAAATAACACGGAAAGATTTGGAAAGAATAGCGATAAGGAGAGCCAGTTTCTTTACCATCGTCGCGATAGAGCCTCCTGAGGGCCCGAGGAGAGCCGCCGATGGGAGTGCGGCCACGAAGAATAACGCCGTCGATGTCGAACGCGATGCCGAATGACGGTCTGCGAAAGGACTCCAAAAGAAAGATTTAAGCAATCCAGATGGATAATGGAGAAAAGACAAACAGCGGAGAAATTCCCGGGTATGCGGGAAAATACCTATCGGACTGGGGTTGGATCTGGGAGTGGGAGCGCCGGAAGCAACGCGACCGGGTGGTCTTGGTATCGGCCAAAGAGGCCCTGAAGAAGACGGAGCGGAATCTCATTTTCCTTCTCTCCTTTTCTGAGACCGGCTCTGCTACCTCCTTTCAACTGACTAGGGTTTTCAAACTCCCATGAAGCAACGGTTGGACATAATATTTAAATACGATAGGGGTTTATGTGTGAAAATCTTTATGTTAACTAAATTACAGGTATAATAATGTACGATGATTTAGAAAGACATGAGTGCGTCCATATACTGGAATAATAACTTAGAATTCATGTATATTTTGGACGCAAGAGAGACATCATACTACTAGCAAGGAGCATTCTAGATTATGAAAAGCATGTATTTGATTTCTTCTTTTTTCTTGGCCTTCTTGTCTAATATTTGTGGTGTGCATGTGTGCTCCATGCATAATTGTAAAATGCTATTGAAGAATTATTCAACTTAATATGTGCTTGAGTAATGAAAGATTATTAGAAAAAGTTTAAAAGAAAATCTGAAAAATTAAAGGGGCAAATGCTAGTTTGCAGCACGAGATAATAGCTTGTGAAAGATGATTCAAATAAGAGCAACATTATTGACTTGTTGGAACTTGGATTGCAATGCTAATGGCTTGTAACACGTTCAAACAAGCAAAAAAAAAAAAAAAAAGAAAAGAAAAGTCAACTCATGAAAGGCGGATATGAAGAGGTAGATTTCTTTCTTCGTGTAGCTAGCAATGTTATTTTTGATGGAAGTAGGCTTTCAAGGAGATATGCCTTTTTTTTTTTTTTTTTTTTTGGGTGGTGCCTCCTGCCATGTCAGGTAATGTGGTTGTCACGCCCCGAATCCAGCACCGGAATCGGCACGCGACCGGCCGCACAAACCCTAGGTTTTACCCTAGAGATCATGCAAGGCCTGGGTACACAAGAGTCACTTACTTCAAGGAAATCTCACTCATCACCAAGCCAAGTATCTGCACGACTCTGTAAAAGAAGAAAGTAGGTTGTGAGCTCTACAGCCCAGTAAGGTTTTCATATGATCACACCAGTAATAATATACATTTCTAAAATAGCAAAATACCAGTATATAATTAAATGATCTAAGCCTCATGTATTATAAAACTTTGATAACTTTGCATTTTTTCTTTAATATTCTCATTATTGCACCTTTATCTTTAGGGTTCTGGTCTAACCACGGTCATGTACCAGCCCATGACTGGCAACCTCAAAGCGACCATGCATACTATGGTCGGTCCTGCTCACGTACTAAGCCCGTGGCTCGGCTGTCCCACGTACTATCCGCCCGTGGCCGGCTCCCACGTACAAAGCCCGTGGCTCAGGCTGTATAACCACGGTGCAACCGTAGCATGGCTAGACCAAATACCGTATTTACTTCATTAACACTTGTCAAAACATATTTTTTGTGATCTCTCGATATCGGTAGCTCTGCTACTCGGACAACTTAATAAGTGCTTTAATTTGGAAGTCCAATAATTTGTAAAACTCCAACTATGCGTGGAGTTCATAACCTGGCTTTCATCTAGGCCAGTATGTCCATGTTTTAGCGCTTTTGTATCATTTTTTTATTGCACGTCAAGAACCCGATCTTTATTGCACAGTGCATATCTGGACTGCTGTTATTATTTCTCCTGAAGCTTGGGTGATTGTATAAAGTGGATGCAACATACTGGGTTACCATTTTCTTTACCCTAGATAGGTGTCTCGTTGCCAGCAGAAACCGGTGCAAGATATGGATCATCTTTTAAGTTTGGGAGGTTGATATCATGGTACTGTTGGGGAGCAAACCCGCTCCACGAAATACCTGGATTCAACTTGATACTGTCATGATGGAAAGAGAACAATTACCAGGAAAGAGATGTAGGAGAAAAAGAGAGATTGCTTTATTCCTTCGGACAAAAACCATGTTACAACAAACAAGATAACACTCGACAGTCCTTCTGAAAATCCAGAAGCTTCTCGCCGTCCCGCACGTCTTCTCTCTTGCATGCCTCATGCCCCAAGAATCCACGTACGCCACGTACGGACAATACCTCAACGTGCGTCCTTCTCCAAAGCCCCACGAACACCATCACGGCACAAGTCCTCCACGTGATATCTCCCTCACGTGCGCCTCTCTGCAATCCATCACCATGGTCTCTCACGCGGACTCCCTCACGTGTGGTCTCCAAGAAGCCTCCACCTTGGAACCATGAGCCAAGCCTCATGGACCAAGGCCTTCACGTTGATCTCTCCACGGTCTTCACATGACCGTGAGACCCCAAAGGGATCGGCCTCCTGGACCTTCCTCCAACCGCACACCCCATCTTCTCATATTTATAGCACATGGAGGACGTTGAAGCCTTCTTGAATTTGGCGTCTGATATTGGACTTCTTGTTGGACTGCAACTACCTCTTGAATCTTGTTAGGATTCAATCACATGTACGGTTAGGACTTGTCTAGGGCCAATAACAAACTGATTAGGATACTTCACATGGTTGGGCTTCCTAATTGATTACAACCAACCAACTAACCAACCAATTGGCTAACCTCCTAACCAATTTAACAAACCTGGACCCAACCCCATAACCCAATTGGGTTATGTTACAATCTCTCAAAAAACTCCCCCCTTTCAAAGCCAACATAAAATTAATAATCCTTGGATCAAACCCCCTGACCCAACATGACTCAAAAGGGATCCTGGGGAAAAATCCCAGAAAACCCTGTAATACCTCCAGGATAGCTTGGGATATGCTCCCAAGCTCCAGGGATCGCCTCTAGCATCCTTGCCATGGTCTCCCAAGTCTCTCCAAGGCTTGGGAACACCATACAAAACCCTACAATCTCCACCTTGATGCCCCAAGCCTTGGCAAACCTGGCAATGTCCTCCATGCACAACCCGACTGTAACTGCGTGTCCTGACAGCTCCTTGTGCGGATCTCCTTGCCTTTGCCAACACCCTTCAGCTGCTGCATGCACTTGAAGATCTTTGGAATGACCACCTCCATAGCTGAAGTCCCTGCTTGTACCTTGGCACCACGATTGTAGCCTTCCTTCTGCCTGGCAGCTGCATCAGACTTTTTCTTGGACTTCCCTGGAGAGAACACAGCGAACCTGAACCAGCACTCGCTATAACTGGAGCTTTACCTGACACCATCTTCTCAGAGCCATGCCAATCTCTGCATATTCTACTTCACCTGGCTAAGTGCAACCCTGATGCTCATGCTAGGATATGGCCAGTATCCCTACATCTCCTGCTCTAAACTCGTGTCGAATCTTGCTCCACCCGTGAAGCCACCTCTCTCGGGTGCTTCACCTGAAACTAAAGTCCCACTGATGCCACAGAAAGAAACCCCGAGGCCAGCCACTCAACGCAGTCTTACTGAGCCTGTCGCTGCACCTCGAACACCGTCGCTGCCTCCTTGGACCCTCCGCATCAGGCAGACCTCTCTGAGACCATTTCGGATACACTGCATCCCACAGGCTTCTCCGAAACCAAGAGTTCATCCCAACTCTTCTGCTAATCCAGCAACTGAACCTAGCAACCATCTCCAGTGGCTGCTCCATCATGTCCCAGCCTGTCTCCCGGCTGCATGATGTCCCTGGCGCTCCCTGAGACCTATCTCTAGTCTTCCTGAGCTGCCATCTCCATCAGCTCCAGTCTCCGTCCCTAGGCCAATCCCGCCATACCGGGACACTCCCGACTGTCCGATACCTCCAGCGCTCTCTAAGACTATCTCCTGTCTCCCTGAGCTACCCCTGGCACCGCCTCTACTGATGTACTCAGTCTCCCTGAGATATCCATCTCCCGAGACTCCTCTCCAACCACGCAGGATACCACCCATGTCCAGCTCCATCACGATCAAGGTAGCTGGAGTACTACCGATCGCTCTCCTCTACAGTAACCAAAAGCCTGGTCCACTACTGATGGAGCTACCACTCATGCTGCTCCGAAGATCTTTGGTATGTGTCGCTCCACCTGTGTTGAACCACAGATCACCCGACCTGTCAATGCTCCACAGCACAGAACCTGCAACTCTACACCACCGTCGCGAACTCCTATACCACAGGATCCATCATCCTCAGTGAGATCCACACAACCAGTAGACCTCCACACTGCTCCCAACACCATGAACCTCTGTCCTCCTGGGAGAGCCGAAGATGGAACCAACCTGCTCAAGCTGCCCGCACACACGACCGCTACACCACGATCTTCACATACCTTGCGATCTAACTTTATCATCAGATCCAACCTAGCTCAACATGAAGAGCTCAAAAAATGGAGTCCAACGGCGCAAATGGGGCTCAAATCGGAGTTCAATTGAGCCCGGAATCACCGAAAATCCAGTTAGCATGAATTTCAGAGCAGAGATTGACTTGAAAACCTGATTGGCCAGTTCACCGTGAACCAGCACGCCGGTCCACGCATGCCAATCCCGGTCCATGGGCTGCCATGGCTGCTGGTCCACGGCCAAACTCGTGGACCACAGACCTCCTTGGCCACCGCCGTCGCCACCGTGCGCCACCTCCGGCGACTGTCCCGCCGCCGTGCCGAGCCATCGGCGACCGCCCGCGCAGCCATCTGCGCACCCACGCGGGCCCCGCGCTGCCCCGCGGCCCTGCGCCACCCGCGTCGCACCCCACACGATGCCCCGCGGCCCTGCGCCGCCCGCTGCGACGCTGTGGCCGTCCCGCGATGCCCTGCACCTCGCCCGCGGCTGCATCGTGCTTGCGCCCTGCGCCACGGCCGAGCCTTGCTCTACGCCCGCGCCCGCGCGCTGCTCCCGCAACCGAGCCTGCGCCCCTGCACCGTCGATCTCGCTGCGACGCCTCCGCTCCGCCCGCACCGCGCCTGCGCGTTGCATCGCGCGCCATATTCGCACCCAAGGCCCTGCTTCAATCCTGCAACCGTGCACCGCGCCTTGCGCCTTCTCACCCGAGTCGCCGTGCGTCGTCCTTGCGCCGCTGTCCTGCGACCGATGCCCTGTGTCGCGTCCGTACTTGCGGCCATGCCCTGTGATGCGTTGCTCCGTGCATCGCCCCATGATGCCCCGCGCCGCTCCGCTGCGGCCGACGCCCTGAGCCACATCCGCGCACGATTCCGTGCATCGCCCAGATCTGGATCTGCACCTCCAGATCCGGTTCTTCTCTGTATCTCCAGGGAGGGAAACGAGCTCTCACCTCCAGATCCCAGAACCAAAGATCTGTACCACCACTGCGAGTCCTCTTTCCTGCATCCTTCACGTCACCGCATCAAGATCGGCTCTGATACCAGTTGTTGGGGAGCAAACCCGTTCCACGGAATACCTGGATCCAACTTGATACTGTCATAGTGGAAAGGGAACAATTACCAGGGAAGAGATGTAGGAGAAAAAGAGAGATTGCTTTATTCCTTTGGAGAAAAACCTTGTTACAACAAACAAGATAACACTCGACAACCCTTCTGAAAACCCAGAAGCTTCTCGCCGTCCCGCATGTCTTCTCTCTTGCAGGCCTCATGCCCCAAGAATCGACGTGCGTCCTTCTCCAAAGCCCCGTGAACACCATCACGGCACAAGTTCTTCACATGATATCTCCCTCACGTGTGCCTCTCTGCAATCCATCACCATGGTCTCCCACGCGGACTACCTCACGTGTGGTCTCCAAGAAGCCTCCACCTTAAAACCATGAGCTAAGCCCCACGGATCAAGGCCTTCACGCTGATCTCTCCACTGTCTTCACATGACCGTGAGACCCCAAAGGGGTCGGCCTCCTGGACCTTCCTCCAACCGCACACCCCATCTTCTCATATTTATAGCACATGGGGGACGTTGAAGCCTTTTTGAATTAGGCGTCTGATATTGGACTTCTTGTTGAACTGCAACTATCTCTTGAATCTTATTAGGATTCAATCACATGGGCGGTTAGGACTTGTCTTGGGCCAATAACAAACTGATTAGGATACCTCACATGATTGGGCTTCCTAATTTGTTACAACCAACCAACTAACCAACCAATTGGCTAACCTCATAACCAATTTAACAAACCTAGACCCAACCCCATAACCCAATTGGGTTATGTTACAATCTCTCAAAAAACTCCTCCCTTTCAAAGTCAACATAAAATTAATAATCCTTGGATCAAACTTCCTGACCCAACATGACTCAAAAGAGATCCTGGAAAAAAATCCCAGAAAACCCTGGAATACCTCCAGGATAGCTTGGGACATATCCCCAAGCTCCAGGGATCATCTCTAGCATCTCTGTCATGATCTTTCAGGTCTCTCCAAGACTTGGAAGCACTGCACAAAATTCTACAGGTGCATAATGGGCCGTTTCCAAGCTATATAATCCATAAGCCTCTCATGATTTTATCGCTTTTCTTTTCTGTAGTTGAACCTGGCAAAATTAGAGCTTCTGAAGCTCATAAATTGCATGATGAGTCAACCTTTCAATAAATTCGCATTCAGGGTTGCTATTATCTGATGGCTTTTCAACCCTTCAAAGCATATTACATTTGAGAACGTGTGCTTGCGGCATCCATGTTCTGCAAGATTTGATAAATCTGGATGTCGGGCTTTGCTTTTCTAATCTGTAGGGTGCTGGCTAAAACGGTGCACCTTTAATGTTTATAAAAGAGTACAACAAGCCAAAAGCTGAAAAAGAACTGCAAAAATGGTAACCGTGGGTTCGAGGCATGATCCCAGCGATGATTCTATTAAATTCAAGAATTTTTCTGGGATCCACGATCGTTCAGCATCTTAATGATGTCAGGTTGACCTACTTACCTTTAAATAAAAAAATATTATATAAATCTGAACATCTTACATTGAACATTATCGGGTGAGATGGGAACCTATGGGAGTAGCTACATCTTAGATGAGAAAAGACTGTTTGCAAATCCAAGCATCTTGTAATGTTCTGGCAGGATAGCTATACCAGGATTTATCCTTCTATCCTTTTTGCTTTATTAAAAAAAAAAAAAAAAAAAAAAACTGAAAGGGAAACGAGGTTTGGAATGTTTCTATCATTAGCATCCACTAGACCGTTGCTTAAACCTGTTTGTTGGAGATTTTCTATCATTAGCATCCACTAGACCGTTGCTTAAACCTGTTTGTTGGAGATTGAATGATAGGCAATGGACGACCAAGACCAAAAGACGACGGTCATAATGGTGATGAAGTAGCTGATTGCTATGGCTTTGGTATTCTTGATGGAGCCGGACCTTCATCCTAGTTTCGAGGGAATTTAACCTTGAAGCAATTTGCTTCTGCATATAAAACGGTGACTTGCCAGACCTCACTCTAATGAGAACTGCTGCCTATCATCCATTTTAATCACCACTCGGTTCACCAGTCACGATGGGCGCGGTACAAGAGCGGAGGTGCTGGCAAGTCAGGACATTGTGTGCCTCTCGGCCAGTCACCCGCTTGACCAACTTTCATTTAGGACCGGTCAATGTAGCCATCGTAGCGGCCCAGAATATTTTTTCTGCTTTTGAAGGACTTGAACCTAGGGCAACTGGCATGCGGATGACGGCCCTTATTATATAATTGCTAAATAATTTATTTTCGGTTCCAGGAAATCTGATGGAAGGGTTGCAAAATTTAAAGTGGGTGGTTAGTCGGTGAATATTCACATTTCTTCCTTGCCATGACCGCAGGCTTTACATTACCCGGACGGCAACACAGAATGAGTTGCTCAGAAGAGACTCTCGGTGAAAGTCGCAAAATAATTCAACCGTGGTATCGAAAGACTGGTTGTTTCTGTAGATGCTTACACCGCCGCACATCAGAACCATTCACCTATGACTTGATGGGTGCTGATACACCTGTCAGTTGGTTGCAAATAATTGTGGTCAAAAAAAAAATTTTTTTTTTTTCCCGAGATCATGATAAAATTACATAGATCAAGGGAGAGGGAAATAAAAAACAGGGTACAAGAAGAGAGAAAAGAAACTGAGCTCAAAAGACAGGTCCAAGTGCACCAGACATCGCAGATGCATAACGCGATGACATTTGATCATAAAATCAAGCATGCTATTCAGCTGGAAGGATCAAATTCTTACAAATATTTACTCGACGATTCTAAATGGTACGAAGCTTTAATGTACTCAATAGTGAAAACGGAAAGGAAGTTGGGAGCATCGTAATAACTCGGTGCTGATAAAATTAATAAAACCTTATATCGACCAAAGTACAAATTGCAAAGCAGTCCTGTTACTCTGCTTTAAAGAGCACCATGGGCCTTCAAGACTTCTTGTTAAGATTCTACAAGCATTTTGTCGATATTTAATGGATTTAAATAAACTGAGGAAAAACTAAGCTGCTCTTTACAGAAACGTACAACAGCCCAAAACATAAAAAATAAAATCAGTGAACTGCTTCTCAGGGACCTCCCTTTTTCTGCAACCAACTATGAAGTGTTCGCTTTGTGACCTTTAGTACTCCCAAATCTTGTGGTCTCCTGGCCAGATATTTGTGATATTTAGGCTCCTCAATTGTTTGGAAAACATGGGAATTGCTTAAATCAGAAGGGCAAGGAGAATGATTCATATATACAGCCCCATGTCCAGTCTCAACAACAAAGCCCAATTCATCCTGTAGAACATTAATAACCGCTTGCCGCACCTCAGAGTCCCCACTGGCAGGGCCAGTTCCATATTTCCCAACCCCAGATATAATGATCATATCATCTTGAATAATTTTCCCTGTAACAGTAGGATGCGTATTATTTTCCAAGAAACGAGTTCTTTGGATGTAATTACAACTTAGATCTTTCAAACAAATATCCAACTCAATAATTGGGAAGCACAAAGATTCATTATACATGCAACCTACAATATCAGCATACTCAGCCGAAGCAGTAGGAAAGTCAAGTGATGCTCCAGCACCTGACAGCTTAGCAAGCTAAACTAGACTATCATACTATCAAATTACAATCAAATTCTTTAAAATGCCCAGAATCATTTTGCACAAAATAATATCAAATACAATAAGCGCTACCATACAAAGTTTCCATTAAGTAATTTAAGCAAAGCCGGGACTGCCCACAACTTGCAGATATTGACCCCACTAGAAAAAGATTTAATGGGAAAAACTGGTTTTGAAAGTTCTTTAGATTTTTTAATCAAAACTGAAGTTCCACTATTTTGTCTTATTAAATTATGGAGTTTATATTATAATTGTGGTGAAAAGGTTACAAGATACAAAAAGATTTAGGGAGGCAATAAGAAATTGTATTAAGACATTCTAATAGATTACTAAAGCAGGGACCTGCTATATCATTCTTACCTAGCCAATAGCTCTCCTTGATCATCCGCAGAACAGAAAGAACAACAATCCGAGCTTCAACCTATCAATATGTGATGGAAGAATCTTAGAGGAGATTGCCTAAATATATGGTTATAATAATGTAATCAATTAATGAGGGTACAACAAAAACATGTGTAGATGAAACTATAATATATATATTATTTAAGGAGGATGCAAGAAAACCTGCAAGTCAAAGAACTAAAAAAACAGAACCACGGCACAAAAATAATTGCCTGTTCACACATCTCCGTGCATGATCAATGGTGCACTGCATTTGCACCATGGAGCATCAGACCTACTCTGCCCCAGTGAGATAAGGTTCTATGTACCCTTCCTGAATGCAATGTTTGCTTCTAAAGGGGGGAAAATGAAGGGTGAATATCTCCACCATCACCTTCCTCATGAAAAATGAACGAGAAGATAAAACTGAACAATAGACACCAATCCACATATGGTTTCAACTCTTACATAGACTTAAATTGATGATTAAATTATTGCAGGCATTGCATCCATGCAAGACCTTCTAGTATTGTATCACAAATGGTAAATGGTGTCTCCTTTTCCAATCCAAACCTTGAAAGCAACCATTCAGTTGTTTCTAATTTCTGTTCAGAGGGCACCAAGATGATTCATTTTTGCAAAGCATTAATGAAACTCAAACTCTAGTAAATGTGATGCTTCGATGATGTAGTTCAATAAGAATCTGGTAGATCATCCTAATAATTTACATACAATAATTAGAGGTACCTTTGTAAGCCCCCGAATATCAATAGCTTGGTTGTCACCAACATCCCTTTGCAAATGTGTTGCTACTTTTTCAAGAAGTAGACTGTAAGGTTTGCTTCCATCAGTTTTGTCATGAGAATTGAGATTGAGCGGACCCTCATTTTGATTGTTATTGCTCAATACTCCTTCACACCACTCCTCAATTAACTCCTTAAGATAATAATCATTAGAACTGTACCTGCAATAGATAGGATTATCATATGAACACCGGGAAAATTTTTCCCTCATGTTCACAACACGAATTTTGAATAGAATTCAACATGTGCCCCTTAAGCAGCCTATATTAATTTAAAAAAAGAATTAGAACTGTTCAGAAACAATGAGCTTTGCCTTATGGAAATAGTACATCATGACCAATCAAAGCAATGAGATATGCTGGAATGTCTTTTTTTCATTGGCTTATTTTCAACTCATGCCTATACTGATTGTTTGAATTGCAAAGTAGTTTTGACAATTTGCCAGTAATGAATTTTTTTGTGTCATTGTTTTGGGACTGATAGTAAGCCTCAGTGCAATGGTAATGTTGCTCTACTGTGACTCGGAGTTCACAGGTTCAAAACACAAAAATAACTTCTTCGCACATAGGATAAAGCTATGTACATCTGAACCATCCCAGATCCAATAATAGTGGGAGCCTCATGCATTAGGTTGCCTTTGAGTAAAATTATGTGCGGGTATAGATTTAGTAAGACAAGTCTAAGGCCCAATTTGGCATTGCTTTAGGAGTATAGGAGTATAGGCAGCAGAGCTTTAGTTTGTAGAGCTTTGGGCAACATAGCTTTTGATAAAAAATTGTTTGTTATTTGATAACTACATTTCTAAAATGTTGTCAAACTTTAATACTTTTTTGGTAAACAAACTGAGAAACTATTTTAGCATCAGGAAATGATAATAAAAGACATTATATAGTACTTTTAATTGTCCAACTATTTGTACTATCAAAAACTGATATCATAACACTTCTTACTCTACAATTATTTATCTCGATATTTAACCTAAAAAATATAAATACAAATTGTAAACTTATTATAAAATATAACAATATGTTTATAATATTATTAGATATGGTAATTACCATAATATAATAAAATGGTATAACAATATTAAATAATTATAATATGATTATTTAATATAATATAATATAATATAATTATTTAGTAATATATTATAATATATTTTAAATAATATTATGTTATTGTAATGTATTATCTTGTCAGTATATTTTATATTATAAAGTACTGATGATAAACTACTTTAAATTAATTTTAAAAAATCATTCTATGGACTCGAACCCAGATCTCTCGTCTAAAAAAACAACTTTCAAAAGCATCTCAAGTAAAGAGCTTTTGCTCAGAAAACTCCAAATTGGAGATTTTCCTAAAAAACCTTTTTCAGCTTTTGGAGGAGCTAAAGTTGCTCCAAAATATTCAGTAAACACCTTAAAATCACTCAAAAGAGCTTTTGGTCCTCTATGAAGTGCTTGTTGACCTTCCAAAAGCAAATGGTCCCTAAATGTCACCGGGGTTGAGTTTTGGAGATGTTCAAGTGTCCTCATAGACCGGATTCTAGCAGTATCTGAACTTTGTCAGCTTCATTTTTCCCTTTTTGTATCAGAGTTCTTTAAAGGAAGGGATAATCAACTTAATCTAAGTCATCACAGGGTCCTTACATGTCACCTTAAAAGGTTTTTTCTTTAATATGTAGTGCTCACTGCTGCTGGTCTCTACAAGAGAAGGGGGAGCTTTCTTTCTATGTTGTACTCCTAAACTCGCAAGGAAAACATAGGGAACCATGTAAGTGATAAACTCCAAAGAAATGCACTTACTTGTTTTAATGATAAGGTAATGTTTTTATCTTCATAGTGCGATTCCATGCTTAGCATGTCTAACTTTTTCAACCAAGTAAAAATGCCTAGGTAATTTGATGGTATGATGCCTGCTAGCCTAAATCTGTAAATTTTATTGTTGTTTTCTTAAACTTAGTTCCTTTTCTTTTACTCTCATAAATCATGACTCCTTGAAACCCCTTAATTTTTTAATATTAACCTTTCTCATACCTCCCTACATTGTTCTTTCATCTTTTTTGAACTTCCTTAGTTTATCCAGCGCGAAGTTTCAAATCCTCCATAAATTCACTATGTCTTGGTACTCCGTGTCATAATTCTTTCAAACGTACCAAAGTGCCATCCTCTCTGACTCAATTTCACATATATTTTACTCACTTGATCATTCAAGAAATCACTTGTTGTTCCATCACTAGTTGTTGTGTCTATTATTGAGATTCCCTTGTCTCCAAAAAGACTAAGAAGCAGGACATCACTAGAACATCACTTAAAAGTTGACAGATGCATCATGCAACAGTTCTTCTAAGGAGATGGCTTGGTTTTGACACATTCTACCAACATGGACTTTCTCATCCCATGCTTAACCCTTACATTGGGACAACAATAATTTTAGCTGGCCACAATCAATTTATCATCCATGAGAATACCTAGGATACACTACATGCATACATACATACATCTGCCACAATCAATTTGTCATCCATGAGAATACCTAGGATATCTACATAAATACAAACATATCATCCAAGAGAATACCTAGGATACCCTACACACATACGATGTATGTACGTAAACTATAGTCTGGTCAACTAGATATCCAGTCAAATTCAATCAGTCTTGACCAAACAATGGAGGCCTAACTTTGATAATCTGAGCCACTGGATGTGATATGCTTACCCCTAGACTACTTACGAAAAATCAAGTGATTTGGAGACTCTTAGCCTATGCATTGAGTGCTCAAAAATGGGAAGTTTAAATAACATGAAACGATACATGTTTTTGACCACTCAATGCATAGGCTAGGAGTCTTCAAATCATATGATTTATGATGTAAATAGTTTAGAGATAATAGATCATTAGTGTTGAGGGAAGCATATACATGCATGCATGCATACGTGTGTATATATATATATATGAATATATGCATAAGTTTGTTAGACTGTGATGCTTCTAAGAGCATTTGGCTCCAAATGCTTCCCAATCAAAATAATTGAAGGTGCCACAAAAATTAACTTTCTAAATATTTTTATGTTTAATGATCCCATTGGCCATCACAATCTAAGATATACAAAATATTTAGAAACTAAAAAACATTATATATTTTAGCTCTCTTGCCAGCAAAAAATGAACAAAAACAATACAGCAACTGAGCAAAACCATTGCATAGAATATATATATATATATATATATATATATAAAGAAAGGAAATAATACTTTCATAAAACTTATGATATTTTATGTTTTGCACAATTCTTCTTTCATATAGCTAACTAACAAAAGTTTCAACATAATCTTGCACCATATGATGCTCCTTTCTCAACAATGTTTCTACGTAACATGGCTTTGGGTAATGTGTGTATATACTTGCATTGTTATATGGTTGAGACATTCTATAAGTATGCATCAGTGGTGTTATGAACCTAATGATGCAATGACCAAATTATCTTTGCACCATGTACCTCTATCAGATGAAATGCATTATCGTTCCTTCATAACCCTAGTTCTCCAACCAAAAAACTCTCTTGCAATAAAGAAAAGTATGCTTATAATCCATCCCATGATAAGAATAGGTAATAAGATAAATGGATTTCTAATGTCATTCAACCTTGTTTGACAAATTGTTTTGCTATCCTGCACAAAAAGGCTCCATCATAATTATGTTATTGTTCTTAAAATTTTGCTCCTGCAGCTAGATTGCTGTGTCATGCAACATGTAGGTATGAAGGAAAAATTCTGTAAGACATGTATTAAGATTGCTAATGCCATAGAGTCAAAATGTTAAGAAGTCAGGCAGCCCCTAGAAGATGTAATGCATGTTTCAGAGAGTTCAAAATGCTGTAGTGAAAAAAGAAAACAAAAGATATGGAAAATCAGTAAATGGATAAAATTACCAAGAGACTCAATTGGAATATTACATCAATATTTACTAAAGGAAGCTCCAATAAAGCAAGGGCATACGAGGTCACAAAGAGGAAGTCAAATGGAACTGAAATAGAAGTGTTGGTAAGTGTCTAAATACCTCTATGTAAAGATATAGCCAAGGATTTAAGTCCTACTTGGATGGCGAGACATCCCACCATCCCGAGTGTCGAGATGCGGCACCAGCCCAAGTGTTGGAACTGGATGGGAGACATCAACCATCCCAAGTATTAGGAAGCAACACATCATGTTCCATGAAAAACCTGGGATAGCCCCATCCCACAGAATATGCATCCTTGAATATATCCCTTGATAGAAGTGAATGTTGAAGAAAGATCATACACAATAGATGGGATAAGATTTGTTGGTTAAGTATATGGCAATGTCATGCATTTAAATGAGGTACACCTTCAGAAGATGCGGGACAATTGCTGAAATTCAGTATATACTACCCAAACACAGCCGTAAATCCATAATTTTCTAATCTCCATGAAAGAAAATATGCAACCATTTGTTGCTCTTTTCTTTTCTTTTTGGGGGCAAAAGTTAGCTTCTTGTAATTTTCTAAAAAAGTATGACAAATTAATTTTCTGATCATAATAGCATTCAGGTAAGGTCAATGTTGTCTTCCTCATTGGTTGAGGTTGAGGATGTAAGAAATAGATCCACTTTCACCATGATGAGATAAGTGTTAGAGGTTTGGAGGGAAAACCCAAAATTCCCTCCAAGCTATTCCTTTAGTCCCACATGGGAAAAGGAGAACACCCCAAAGATGTTTATTTATGATCCCTCTTCTGTTTGGCCTTGTACCGTCTTGGGCCACTCATACGCGTGCGCGGCCCGGCCCGGCCCGGTTCGGTTCGGTTCGCGCGCAGTCCGGTCCGGTTCGCACGCGCGGTGTGGTGTGTTATTTTTGCCCGTTTTTTTTTCCTTCTTTTCCGTTTTCTACATCAGACTGAAACTGCATCGCGTCTTCTCCGAACGTCGCGACCGGACTGTATCGCGTCTTCTCCGAGCGTCGCGTCCTCTGCTGTACCGCATCGCATCTTCACCGAGCGGTATTTCTTCTCCACGGCACTTCTCCATCTATAAAAGGATGGAGTCGGATAACAGATCTGTAATCATGTATACTTCTCTCTTCCGATCTCTCTCAATCTGTTTTCCCGATCTAGAACTCTCTTTCGTTCTGGATTTTCTTTTCCAATTTTAATATATATTTCACTGCTGGGCGAAGCCATTGTCATTCCCTTCACAGTCGTGCCTGCAGAAGGGTTACCTGGTTGTATCTTGGGACAGAGTTCTCGGATTGAATCCTGCACGAGGGCCGAGAATCGTCTTAGGACAGTGCCTCTGCACGCCTCCGGTCAGAATTCCTAAAACTCAACTTTTACGATTCATAGTATATATTTATATTACTGTTTTACATAGCACCGTTTAGTGCCTTAGGACAGAACATATACAGATACTTTATATTCATTGTTTCTAGGTTTTATTTCATAACGAATGTTTATAACAATAAGAACTATGACAAATTGATATAAACCAAACCCTAATACTTGGGGAAGCTAAAGAGACAAGAATGACAAGCAGGCCCTGCCTGCCAGCATACTTCATGTCTAAATAGGAAAACTTTAATACTGTCTAAGAAGTCAATTTGTTTTACTAATTTCATTGCATTTCATTGAATAGGTACATACTTTATTACAACAACATTGAAAAGGCACATTTTTTTAAAAACTGAATAGAAATCTGATCCAGTTTTTTTGTTGTGATCTTTTTGCATCAGTAACAACAGGTGAATATCAAGGAAGAATAGAGAGATTACGGAGGATCAACCTCATGTAACCCTTAAAGACTGCAAGCTCCACTCTCCACTTGGGCAAGAGGGGCGAGGATTTGATTCCAGTCAGGGTCAGCCCTCAACGGGTGGGTATAGGGTAAAAGGTGGGAATTAGCCCCTCCTTTATTAAAAATAAATAAAAAAAAATGCAAGCACCACCTGATACGAGACTAGGGGCTTCACCTTAGTTCCATGCAAAATAAAGCAAAGGTATCTATTAAACTATCGCAACTCATGAGCCTGATCACCTTTATCCATTCCAGGAAAATGCTTCTACTTGTCTTCCCAATTTACCAATAAAGGAGATTAAGGAAAACATTGCAAAGCAACGTTTCCTGAAGATATTCTTGAAATTCTGCAAGCAAGGATCGTCAATGGACTTGGCATTGCAGATAATACCAGAACTTGACAAGGCCATACACAAATTTGCACCATAAACTCACAGTGAAAATGCATGCAGTTGACCAAATCCATATTCTTGCTACAGATGATAATATCAGCCAATAAAATATCTATGGCTTACAATTTGTCTGCAGAGCATTTAAGGGTTTTCTTCACCGTCAGACCACAGTGCACAAAAGATAATGTAAAAATTAGTAACTTGATTTTCAGCATTTTGATTAATATAGTAGATGAATTATTGCATTCTAATAAGTAGAAATGGTATAGAACACAGGGTTGAATGCCCCGACCAAATTATGTTCTACTAGCTTCAATTTGCATGATGCCTTGGGTGCAGAAGAATTGACATTTAAATACAGGGTGAAGGATATTGGCAGGCAGGTGAACATAAACATCCTAAGCACCATGCTCATGCAAGCATACAGAAACACATGCACATAAAGGACTTCCAAGCTCAGAGCAACAGAATATACAGACCAAGTATGACATCTTATGATATACAATAGAATTCTTTTCTCAGCATGAAAGTTCTAAATATATGCAGAAGAAATAGAAGAAACATTTCATTCTCCATACCCTGCTTTCCGCATGTCTTTATATATTGCCAAGCATTGCTGGACTTCATGTAAGGATCCATACCTGCTACGAGCACTTAGCAGAGTATTATATGTCACCTGAAACATCAATATATAGACTCAATAATTTCTCCCAACTTGAGGTGAATTAAATGCCATATCACAACAAAAAAAGAAGAAGAAAAGAAAGGAAGGTTATCACAGTTTAGTAAAATGTAGTAGTTGGTAAACATATATTTATGTAACTGCGACAGTTGAAATTTATTTGAGCAAATCAGTTAGTAGGATATAGCTGAGGATCTCAGCCATTATCAGATGGGAAGGGGAAAAGACAGGTATCATGGTGAAAAATTTATTGTAAGATGTAGATTACTCTCTACTAAAAGAAGAAGAATGAAAAAAGAAAAGAAAAGGAAAACAAGTGATGAATATAGCACCAACATTATGAGAGACAATACAAAGCCTAAAGAGCTCGGATACAAACAAGTACAATCAATCAGGAAACACTGAAAATATCAACATTAACATGTAGACAAGCACCGTAATGTTTAGGGGATGGCAAGTTGACAATCCTCTTTTGTTGGATGCAAGTCTCAATTCAATCCTCTCAGTAAGGCAAATAAAGGTTTGCATAGTTCTTTAGTGTGCACTTGGAGGAAATTATTTGATCTGTCTCCAAACTGACTAGAGGTTATAGAACCCATTGAATTAATTTTATTTAAAGATGTCAAGTACTAAAAAATTATTTAAAAAGAGCCTGAGTACAAAACCAAGGGATAGAAGACATAGGTTGAGGAAATCAGTAAATAGAAAAATTTGTTGTACTCCAAAGTAAAATTCCATTTCCACAGTACCAAATAAGAAAGACCTTTACAACATGATAAGAGAATTAATCACCAGTAAGGATATCATACAGAAAGAAACCCTTTTAGTAATGTACTTATATTTATAGGGATTTTTAAAAAATCTAACAAAAGCCACATCAATACTAGCAGAAACAAAATACAAACCTTTTTAGTAAAGTTAAATTAGTATTTCAGAGTTTTGAAGGCTAGGAGGCTAGGTTACAACCATGTTAACTAGTGTCTTGGATTTTGGTTCGGAATTGGATATGATTAGGTTAAAGGGAAAACAGAATTTCATGGCATGCACAAAAATAGTTCTCTTAATGAACTTATAATTACCTGGCCTTTAGCAGAGTACAAAATGCTTTACCCAAAAAGAGAGAGAGAGAGAGAGAGAGAGAGAGAGAGAGAGAGAGAGAGAGAGTATGAATTCGGAAGTTAAATTTAACAAAGCACTAACCACCCTTTATTTCCATAAGACTTACATAGCATCTTTTAATACTTGAATCAGTTAAATATTATTAGTATGCATAGGGTGTGAAGAGAGCAACATATTATTTATAGCAAAACTCAATGCTGGAGATCAAAATGCAAATGTAGATCATTGGATGTGATCCACAAAGCTTGTAATGTTAATGTACAAAATATCACATGTTTTGGATGCCACTTGCCTGGGCATCAAGACCTCTTATATATATAGTTTTAGTGGCACAATACCGAATACAGATTTTGGGGTGACTTGATGCTAGAACTTGAATAACACTTTCTGAATTCAGTAAAAAAAAAAAATTAAAATTTAAATACAACAAAAAGACCAGTGTTTAGATTTGTTTTATTCAGCATCTTATTTGCTTAGAACACGCAACCACAACATAATATCTGAGTAACCATCAAAATATTGATTTTCATTTGCTCTTGCTATGCTACACAATCTTGAAAAACCGAATAATGAGCAATAAGAATTAAAAGCTTAATGTAGAAATTCAAAAGAAGCTTACCCAATTGGGTTTCAGTTGATATCTTTTCATCTCTTCAAATAATGAAAATGCCATCTTTAAATCTTTATTATCGACACATGCCTGAAGGTAAAAAGGCTGCAGCATTAGATCATTCCAGTTTCCCAAAATGTATGATCAGAATAACTAACATAAACTTGAATGCCACCAAAAGGACTCAAGAAGTTTTTAAAAAATGCATATCATTAGTCACAAAATCAGATCATTTCCCCATAATACGTAATAATGTTTGCATGGACACCAATTTCTTGGTAGGTCAGTTTCATTAAGATCATCAAACAAATTTTGGAATTTCTGTTACTCTGCTGCAAGGGCTCCTCCATCAATCTTATGTTCTAGTATACACATCCACCATGAGTTTTTAAATAAAGGCAATGCACCACTTCAATGAGCTGACTACAAAAACTTTATGTCCATTTTAATACAAAACCAAGGAAAAAAGTGAATGAAAATTTAAATTTTGTTAAATTAGTAAGAATTTAGTGCAGTGATGTCATGAGAGCCATTATTGTCATAATGAATCATAAAATGTTTGAGTCACACCAACTCTTCTCATGATCAAACAATTTGCAATGAAAAGTGGACAGCTATCAGCTATTGGTAGGATTAAGATCTTGAATCAGACCACATCTACACAGTGTTATGGTAGTCCACAAAATTGTAATCATGAAGCTTGCTAGTTGCGAGCAACAATATGAAGAACAAACTCAGTCAATCACTCCATTAATGGAAGTGATTGATGCAGTCACTACTGCTATCATCCTATGAGAGTATATTATATATAATTAAAATAATTTACATCTGTAATTACCAAATATTTATGCTACAAACCACAGATAACAAGTAACATATTCCAGCATTTAAGGAATTATGGAAGGTTGATAAACTTTGATTGATATATATGACATACCATCTTGATCATGACTAGCTTAAGTTGACAGCAAGTGGATATCAGGTACCATGTTTTATGCACTAATAGTAAATGCTCATAGTTGGAGAAAATTATTTAGTTACAATTTGAACAATATTTGCATGAAGATGATTAGGTTAGAATAATTTCACTGTCACTCATTAGACATGTGGATGATTAATTAAAATAAGAGTCCTGATTGGTTGCTAGAGTCCTCAAAAAAATAGGTGGTTGTCAGAGTTGATATATGGATCCTTTTAGGAATGAAAGAAGTCAAATGATAGTTAAAAAGCTACAGAAGGATAAATTTCAAGAAAAATCTTTAAAGCATGATAGCATATTATGGTCATGGAATAAACCAAGTCCACAATCATATTATCCTCCATTTGAAGTCTGTGACACAGATGCAAGGTGTAGTTGCAGTCCTAGCAAGGCTACTTCATCAATTAATAAAGAAAGTCACTTGTGCCTGCGACCCGCCGGATATCTTTTAGGGGACTCATCTGTCAAAAACATTGACAATGTGATGGAGCCTCACAAGTATTTACTTAGATCAAGAAAAAAATGTTGGCACTGTCAATTCAAGATCCTAATGGATTATTGTAATATGAAAGCAATTTATTGCAGTTTTGAACATCGTGAACCTTAGCTCCCTAGCAAATCATCCAATTGTTCATCTGACAACAGAATGATTGGAAAGGGAGCATATGTTCTACAAAATACACAAGGATATCACTAACCAGGCTAAGAAAAGTGATAAAGATGCCAAAACAACTCCTTGTAAGCATGCAATGACAAACACCTGATTGCATGTCTACTGAGGTTTGAGTTAATAACCACACAGTGAAATGATCCCCTTTGTCACCTCAAACATATACATTTCTCCCACATGGCTTGTGAATAACTCATAAGCTGAAGGTGGATGAATTTGTAAAAATTCAGGCAAATGTATGCAACATTAGGGACAAGTTATATAAATGGTTTATGAAAGAGTCTTGGAACTTTCAAAAGCATAAGTTCAAGCACTATTTTTTCCTGAACAGAAAGGGTTCTTTGGCTGTTCATCCACACAAAGTCAAGAAAAATGCAAAATGTAGTTGCAATCCAAACCTAGAAGTGAATGGTTTTATTTACTTTGGCAGTTGCAATATTTTCAGCTCTAAGATTGGTAGTTTCAGCAAAGGTTATAAAAATATTCTTAAAAAATAGAAAATTTAAAGAATGAAAATAACAAATTATAAATAAAATAGGATTGTGCTAGAGTATAATATATATGGCTTCAGATATTCAAGTCTGAAACTTTTAAGAAGATATTATAAACTGTAGAATACAGAGAAGAGTATAGATAAAATTCCAGAAACTAAAAAAAAAAAATCAATTGTAAAACCTAACAAAAAGAATGCATTAGACAAAATAATAAAGCAAAATATAATATTTGATGAGAATCTTATACGCCACAAATATGGATCCATGTTGACAAAATTCACCAAGTAGATGTGGTAAGAACTTTCATCAAATGTATGAGGATGCGATGAAATTCAAGAAATCATTACATACTTTTTAAACCACAAATAACATTTTGAATTAATATTTCTTGTTCTTTAAAAAAATTATTCTTTTTTGAGCCAAGAGGGACTCTAACAGCACTTGCTACCTGAATCACCTGACCCTAGTCAGGCCAGAGCCCAAGCCCTAAGCAAGATCGAGCTAGAGCTCATGGAACCAGGGCTTTGTTAATCAGGTTCGAAGCTCGGGCTGATGCCATTCGAAATCGAACCCCCAATCCTCTTGCCCAAGGGGCAGAAGGTAATACCATTCAAGCAAGTGCTTAGTAGTTTAAATAATTATCTTCAAAATCAAGCAATTTATTATAGGTAACTTGCTTGTATGCATACTGAATATAATCAACGTGGAAAAGAAAAGAAAGGCACTAAAATTCCATACATACTTAAGCATCAAACTTAACCACATTAATTAGTTTTGACCAAAATCAGCCCCTAGCAAATCAAACTAGCTAAAATACTGAAACTAAGATGATGATGAATCAGTTTCAGCAGATGATCCATCCATGCTCTTGAGATTTCAATAATAAAATCATGTTTTTTTTATTTCAATTGTTTCTTTGATCTTCTATTTTTCAGGTTTCTCTATGAGATTTTCAGCTGTCTGTACAAGGGTTTTTTGAGCCAAGTATACATGTTTGTTGTCTGTGAAATTAGTAACACTTTCATCCTAGGAAAAGGTAAGAAAACAAGAAAGAATAACATTTCAAAAAGCCTATACATTAAGGTGCAGACAACTTATGAGATTATCAGCTTTAATCAATTTAGCAACCTGACCTTGATGGCTGTTGTGTATGCAACTACATCAAGCTTAATTCCAACATCTCGCATGGTTTTAAATGCCTGCATTTAGAAAAATTCTCATAAATCTCATGACACAAGAACTTTAGCAAACAAATCACCGAGGACATAGTTGCAGCCCGAATTTACTAAGTGCGCTACAAAAAAACAGCACTAAAGAAAAATAATCTATAAAATCAACATTCTGATGATCCATTATGAGCTTACAATCATCTAAGCTGTGACTCCAACCAAGGCAAGCGGTATAGTAGAAAGGCTACCCATAGGAAAGCATCAGTATCATGGTTTGTATCATTGCAATAAGTGCAAAGATGTTAATGCAATGTGAAATTTTAAAATGGCTAGATTCATTTAAAAAAAAAAAATCAGAAGTCTATCTATCTATTCCAAATAACATTGCAAGCTCCTTGAGGACCATATTCATAACTTTCAAGAAGTCCGCCTATCATAGCTGCCAGTTAATATGAAGATATAGGAAATTCCTTATTTTATGCCTAAAGCTAAAATGCTTAAATTCATGCATAGCTTTAACAAATCAAGCTGATAGATTATTGCTTGCTATGATAACCGATATGCTTGCAACCCTAAAAATTTAAACTTCGATATAACTCAAAACACTTGTAGACAAGAGAGCAAAACAAAGTTACATGAAACAGAATCAGCAAAATCTGGCTGATTAGAAGTAATAACTCTGCCAATAAAAAGTTAAAAGCTAAATGAGTAATTGAGAGTGAGGTACACAGAGTCAAAAGAACATGTAAATGCTGAGAGAAGTAAATGCCAAGAATTCCACATTGAGCACCAATCTTCCTATCAGAATGACAAACATTTTGCAAAAAGCAAAAGAAAAACGACAGATCATGTCAAAAGCGATTAAATTTGCAAAACTGTCATAACATGACTAAGGGATTTTATAAATGCCCGAAGTCCTTATCCATAGACACATTGCACTGGATGAGAATTGCAGTTGAGAAAGAAAAAGGTGAGGATAAGTCAGAGGTATTAGGGGATCTTGTTGATCCATCTGATCACAATTTTTTGAAGATAGTCTACTCTGCTTGAAGGGGGTTATCTTATCCCACAGTTAAAGATATTGGAATCAAAGGCTCCCTCAGTCCCTTCAAACCCCTCTATCTCACCTCTTTTGAAACAGAAATTCTTGTAATGGGTAGGATATTGGATAAGGAGGTGCAGCATCCAATCAGCTTCTAAATGTCAATCTCCAATTTGGCATAGAAATTCTGCTAAAAGTAATTTTAAATTAATATTCCATCTTTAGAAAGAATATCGTTTGAGTGATATATCTCCCAATCTTAAGTTGTCATGATCTTTTTTGGAACATGTTTCAATCAATAAACATTCTGAAAATGTTTTCACTAAATTTTTAATTCTATAGAAAAAGGGGGAAAATGTGTATATAAGTAGACCCGGTAAACCTTTGGCTTCATATGCACTAAAAGAATATTCTTACTTCCTCCCAAATGGAAATTTGAATTTGTTAAGATTTTTCAAAAACTCAAGAGACTTTTTCTTCATTTTCCCGCAACAAATTTAAAAAAGAAAAAAAAAAAAACCCTCTATCTTTCCTGTTTGGAACTAAGCTCTCATCGGGTTCTTTTTGGCCATATTCTGAAATATCATACCTCACAATGAAACACATAACGGATGCCCGCTTCCATTAAATGATTGCTTCATCAACATCAACATGGGAACTCCACATAATACAAGCCATAATGTGCAGAAGTAGAAATGCCACGTACAAAAGTACATCTACAACCTTTCATAATCCAAGTTATAGGCACTTTATATACATTGTTTTTGTTGATTTAAAACTAATTTTCAAAATTTCCATTTAGAATCAAAAAGCCAGAATTATATTTGTTTTTAGATCCTGATGACCAAGATTGAACACAAAACTTTGGCTTGATCCTAAGCATTCCTGTATTCTACTAACCAAGGTTCGCAATCTCGATACTAGATCCCATACTTGTACCTTGGTGTAGTATTGGTACACTCAGTAAGGGTATTGGTTTGGCACATCGACACTTCATATACCCCCCTGTACTGCATACCAGTATGATACGGTATGCTTGGTACATACCAGTATGCAATATTATGTTGCTAAACTTAAGTGCTTACAAAAGCAAGAAGTTATACCTTGGTTTGTCGAAAGAAATCCAAAAAGAGCACCTGCATCATTTTTCAGTCAAATAAAACAAAAATACAACAATACTACAACATTGTCTGATTAGGGCTATTAGTACTACAAAAGGGCAAAAAGTTTCAAAACCTCAATAATGACTAGATGTTGTATTACCAAAAGAGAGGAACGTTTAAAGATATAAAAGCATCTACATTCAGTCAACTACAATGAAAGTTGAAAGAAAATCATCATGGAATAACTAAAGTTCTTGCCCAAGGCTTTTTTTGCAAGGTAAAATTGTAAGCAAACTTATATGAAGAATAAAAAAAAGTCCTAAACTAGATAACAAATTTGCAACCATGCTGCATAGCATGACACTTTCAGCATTAGCACACCATGGGAAGATGAGTAATGCATTCACACCAAGTTGCTTATGTGTTCCCAGATTCCAACTAATGGTTGACATCAACCGTATAAAAGGAGACAAGCATGATTACCTGGCACTTTTAATGGAAAATTGATGATTCTAAAAGAGCATCGTGTGAAAACATCACAATATATGTTGATTTTGATGATCTTTTCTAATTAGAATTTAGAAGTGTTTGGCTGGGGGGAGTTGGGGGCCTGGAATGGATGACTCCCATTCCAACTGTTTCATTGGGGGGAGTCCCATTCCGATTCCAATTCCGTGGTAGAATGGAAATGGCCCAATCTTCTCCAAACTCAATTTGGATACCCTCCCATGGATTGAAAATCCATTTCTCGTGATTCATGTTGCCAAAAAAAACCTAATAATGGATCCCTTTTCTCATCCCCCTCTTTTGCCAAGTTATCTTTTTTCTCACCTCTGGTGGAGGAAGGGCCGACACCAAAGTCCTTGGGGTCGACAGGTGCTTCACCAGTGCGGGTGGAGTCCATGAGATAATAGTAGAGGGCGGTGACAGGGATGACAACATGGACTGGATTGACGACGCCGCCACCCTTGCCAATGGTAAGGTGATTGGTGGGAAAGCCAATGCCATGAATCCAAGTGGTAGATGGGGCTACCCCCAATGTTGTGGATCCAGGTGGCTCCCATCTCGACGCAATCACTTGCGAACTTGGTTACGAGGATATGACTGACGATCCGGTCACTGGCCTCGACAACACAGACGTCGAAGAGGTTGCCGGGAGGTGCAGAGGTGGGTGTTGGCAAGGTAGAAGAGCTGGGCATCAAACTCATACCTGCCAGAGCCACCCTTACCGACAGTAAGGCGATTGTGGCAACAAGGTTGCCAGAGCCCGAGGTTTGCTCGACCTTTGTTCGTGCACTTCAATGGGGATTTGGAAGGGGGGAGGGCATGGCTTGGGATTTGGTGAGAGGCAAGAGAGAACCAAATACGAGGGTTTAGGGTTCTTAAGAAAATTTTAAATAAATGAAAAAATATTAATCAAAACATAAGATAAACATAAAAATAATAAAATAAGATAAAAATAAGTGAAATTTAAATAAAAAACACAATAACATAAAAATATTTAAAATATTAAATAAGATACAAAATAATAAAAAAGGTGGTAAAATATAAGATTAAAATATTAAATTCTAAAAATATTAATAATTAATATTAATATTTTAAAAAATATTAAACTATTAAAATAATTAATAAATAATTTAAAAATATTAAAATATTAGATATTAAAATATTAACATATGGCTTTGTGGGTTTAAGGTTTATAAGTGGGAAGGTTGCTAAACATGGAGTTTCCATAAAATGTAATGAATCTGAAAAAATATTAAATAAGATAAAAAGATAGTGAGAATAAATGAAATAATTAAATTTTGAAAATTTTAATTTAAGATAAAAGTGGAAATTGAGTTGATTCTAATTCTTATCTTTAAATGAGTCAAACAACAACAATAAGAATCATTCATTTCGATTCCAATTCCAATCACAAACCAAACGCTTTGGAGGATATAGCCATTCTGATTCTGGTTGCAAACCAAACACCCCTTTTGAAGGAGGGAGAGGTAAGTAAAGATCACTCAAAAACCTCTCTTTTTTTTAGTCATCATGTACACCAAAAAAATAGTTAATATTCATATTGTTTAGCAAGAATGACATATTAAAAAAGATTGCCTTCTGTCTTATTTAAACCAAGAACTATTCCAAAAATAAAAGAATCCTGCCATAGTTATCCATTATTCTGCATCTCCTGACACATGAAAAGGAACAATCTTGACATGGCCACTCCAAAAAATATAAAGAAGATTGAGCAAAGAAAAGGATTTAAATGATCACAAAACATTAGGTAACTTGAAAGGTCAAAGAAACAGCAGGAATGTGCTTATTTCTTGTAACTTTTGTTTGATCTTACAGAATTTTAGCTTTATAAACATCATAGCATGAACATTTTCAGGTAAAAGATAATGTAGCATCACCAAGTTAGCCATAGCTACAAAGTCAACAACATAAGTGCATTGGCATCCATATGCAAACAATGCAGTTTATACCAAGTACTGACCATAACAAAAAGCTAAAAAGACAAATGACACCATGGATGAGTAAAAAACAATTAGGCTTGCAACCTAAATGCATGATTTATTGCACAAGATTTCATTATTTCAAGATATTATGACAAATAATTCATATGACCTAAAGACTGACCTGTATGGCACCTCTCACATTCCGAGAAGCTCCATAAATATCAATTAGAACAGACCAACTAATGTGGTTAGGATTAAGGCCCATTGTTCTCATCTCATCCATCAGAGCTTTTGCACGGAGGTAATCAGTACCACAAGCTTTCATCAAAATATTAAAAGTAGCAACAGTCGGTCTGAATGGAACCACTGCAATGATGGTCAAATGTTGGGCCTCATATGAATCATTTTCAGCTGGATGATTTACATTTGAGCTGCCACCTGCACCACCATATCTTCTGCCCTTGGCAGTATGCAAGATCTTGAATCCAGTTTCTTTCCATGTACAGAATAATCGGAAAGCTCTGTCATATTGACATGATTCGACGCAAGCATAAAGAAGAATATTGCAACATTGAGTATTGGGTTCACAACCAGCCATAAGCATCTCTTCAAACACCTGCATGGCATGATCCACTAAACCAGCATTGGCACAAGCACTGAGTAAGGATGACCAAGTAACTATATTGGGCCTGATATCAGATAAAAGCATGTGTTCTTTTACATTCAAAGCCATTTGCCACATTTTTGCATCAGCAAATACCTGGAGACCCAGCGAAAAACAAGATAAGTTCATCAAATGTTACTGAATATAAAATATAGAGTGATATGATTTTAAATCAACTGGCAAGGACAAGATCAGGTGAGAAACCAGAACAACTCAGAATGGAGGTTGGGTGAAGAGTATAAGTCCTACTTGAAATTTTAATATTGAAGCAAACCTTTATCATTGTACTATATGTGAAAACATCCAATTTGAGGACTCCTCTGGATGCCATGTACTTTATTTCCTCAAAAATTTCTTGGGCCAGATTTACCCTTTTGGCAATACAACATGCCTTTAAGAATATGTTGTAAGATATCAGATCTGCAGTAACGCCCAGATTCTGGATAGACAGGTAAAACAAGTTAGCAAAAGCCAGTCAACATAACTAAATATTATTAAAAAATAATTTTGAGCTATTTTACCATTTACATCATGGAACAACATTCTTATTTGGAATGCAAAATATAATGAATGACCTTAACTGAAAATCCATCTACAGCCCAAAATCCCAAGGTGAAATTAACTTGCATCACTTAAAAAAGTTTTTTTTTAAAAAAATGGAAAAAAAAAAAAAAAATCAAAAGCAAGATGACTGCTGGACTATATTTCTGGCATGGCCTTATCAGAAATCAAGTTATAGAATGTTTATTTACTTAAGTGTAGTTTGCTGCTTTTCATTGAAAGATTTTAAGAGCTAACAAACTTCCCAGATTATGAGAAAAATGAATTAATAGGAAAAGGATGAGGGAAACGTTGAAGGACTTATATTCAGGATTGATATTATGTCAGGAGCATGAACAAACCAGAGTCGATAACATAACCTACCTATAAATGGCAACAGTAAAAAAGGAGATAGCATTACTTGCATATGCTTGTAAACATGCAAGATGTAGCTCAAATCATGGGCATTCGCATTCATAAGGCTGTTAAAAACATATACATTTGGAGTGATCTTCTGAGAAAGCAAATCCTGCATTGACAATACCAGTCATCAATAGAAGAACTAGCAGCAGCTTGATAAATAAAAAGAAAATACACAAATTATCTGATGAATCGATATAAAAGATCTTATAAAAGATAATATGAACATGGGCTCATAAAAAGAAAAGGAAAAAAAAATATGAACATATGCCTCAAATCTGCAATCCCATATTTAACATAAATTTTAAAGCAACAATTTTAACACGTCTAAAAGAAGACGCGTAGTGAACACATATGCTTGGCAATTAATTTTTTTTTAAAAAAAAAAAACAAAAGTGATCATATTTCTTTGACAAAGGGTACCTGATATAATCCTTTTATGATATAAAGAGTGTCATATTTAAAGTTATCAAATAAATGTGATATTGGAGCAGATGCGAGAAATCTCTCTTAATGTTTATCTCCATCTGTGCCCAAGTACTGTGAGAAGGGACCAACTGTTTCTTTCTCTCTTCATGAAAAGATATCAGTTGCAATAATGATTTTTCCATTCTAGTCCAAGATCCAGAACATTTATGAGTTTTCCGGGAATTGGAACAGGAGATGGTTGATAAAGTTTGGAGGCTGTAGAGCCAAGCTACATAATGTAACACAAACTTCCACTAGTTTCTACAGTAGTGAGCATTAAAAATTACATCAGTTAACATCATGCTTGTCATAGAAGACATATCAGATCTTACATGTTTCATTGTCTGTTTTATAACCATTTGACAGTTTAATTTATATTTGAAAATGTTGGTTTCCCAAAGATGTGTTGGTCTCCCAAGAATGGAAGATCTTTTGCCAGTACAATCAGTCCTTAAAATGTTTATGTTACCATATATTCCCTGCAGAAATATAACAGGAAGGTTTGAAATCAGATAGGTTGGAAAGGACATTAATTAGTACATTTTTAGGCCAGTCTTCTGGCCTAAACATGGAAATAAAGCCATTTCTTTTTTTATATTCAGTACCGCTATTCATGGATAAATAAATAAAGTTAGGAGTCCTGAACTCAAAAATAATAGCAACACAAAAACATCTCTAGAGGAATGCTGCAAGCATTTTAGATCAAGGTTCCAAAAACTCAATTTGCTTTTACTTGAAGGCCAATACAAAATATTTCATCAGTTTTAAATCCTTTAATAACTGAGGTTGGATTTCAGTTGATTTCAATTTTGAACTTCATAAGTAATTTTCAAAATAACAAAATAATAAAAAATATGCAAAAAAAATTTAAAAAATGAAAAATAAAACAAACTAGAAAAAATACTCCATTTCACAAATATAATATAGTCATTTAGTGATATTACCACGTAAAAATGCCATATGTTATTGCAATAAAATTGAAAGTGGTGAACAAGACATACGACAAATACCAATGAATAACAATGAGTGCTAATATATGAACAAACATTATCACATTCAAGTACAAACTCATGTGAACAATCAACCAAGATGACTATTAAATTTGATCTTTCCTCAAAAAAACACAGTTACCTCAAAAATACTCCTAGATTTTAAGAAGTCACCACAAATACCACATATGTCAATGATACTTCGACATGCAAACATGTTGATGCCACCTGACTTTTGCTTCAAAGCTTCGAAAACTCTTATAGCAGATGTAACATCATATTTCTTTCCAAATTCCTCTATGGTAGAGCACAATAGGAGTTGGGAGTGTGGGAAAACACTTGCATACCTGCAAATTCATAAAGTAGTCTACTATATAGCATCCATAAGTTGGCATACAGAACTCAGATGGATATGTTTGCCACTAACAGCCTCACTGCATAATACACCAACAAAGGAACAGAGCTACAATTGAAAAAGCAGGCAAGAACACATACATACATACAGACATATGTATGTATGTATGGCCATGGTTGCAAATTTCAGGTGCCATCAAAACTCAAGTTATTGTAGTTTTAGTTTGCAGAAGTAATTCAAGTCAACCATAACTTAGCAATGTCTAAACTTTGATGCATACATATCATTACAAATTTGCCACGCATATATGCACTGACATGTATATAACCATGGGTGCAAAATTTAGTTGAAATTAAAACTTCATGGTTATTCAAACCTACATTAACCAGCCAAAGTGAAGTGTCAAGCAGCATTTATAATATCATAGTCCAATCAGCATGATACATACTTCTGTAATTTTGAAGGTTACATATCAGATGGCACCAAACAATAATAAACATTATCATAGCATAGCATGAGAAATAATGCTCCCAAACCACACTTCAAAACCTTAAACATGTTAAACCAAGCCTATTCAAGCTCTTGCATATCATTCATAAGGATGATGAACAACCTCAAATAGCCCAAAAGCACACCCACCCCCCTTCTTTCAAAACAGAAGGTCAAATACACTAAGAATCAAGGTTTGCTAAACCAACACCATTGGCCGTACCAGCCAACTATCAATTCAGCATGACAACAGTACATACCATACCAACCCAAAGGATATTGAAACCAAGGAGAACAAGGAGAGGGGGGGGAGAGAGAGGGAGGAACAGAAGGACATGCCTACCCCCAACATCCAATCTGTGATCTCCAGGTCTCGATACTTATCATCATCATCTACAGTGGCAGTGGCATGTTGGCAAGAAAGAGAGAGAGGTAATGTATGGTGAGAGAGAAGAGAGAGAGGCAATGGTATGTTGGCGAGAAAGTGAGGTGGTCGTCGTCATCATCATTGTTGTCGTCAATGGAACCCTACCCCTAGTGAGAGTGGAGAAGAGTTGCAAGATAAGAAGGATCGGGAGTTCAAGACTAAGGGGAATGGAGGGTTTATATCATATGAATCCAATTCAGTTTTGGAATGCCTGAATTGCTTGAACTTGGGTAGATTCAAACAGTTCAGCCTGATTCTGACCTAGGACCAAGTTGAGTGGCTAAATCATCCCAGCTCCTGGCCAGTCTAGTTCGATACATCCCGAAGTGCTTGATTCAAGATAGTTTGACAAAACCCTACTAAGCATGAATTAGTCATTCCAGGATGAACTCAAGGATTCAAATCAACAAGGTTCTCTTTTGGAGTGGGGATTATGGTGGTGATCTCCCATTAAAATAGAGTTAAAAAGAATTAATCCATGGATTTTAAAAACAAAATGCAGATATGTCTTCATTTCAAATCACTGAATTCTCTTTTAAACAAATACCAAATTAATTTACCGTCTTACAATGTTTTTTCATTTCCCATAAATATTTTCTTGGTCCTTTTTTCAAGTATATAATAGAAACAGACATAGAAACCATGTTTTGTGCACCTAATCCTTCCACCAAACATTTTGAAGGTGGGGAAACCATTTTTAGGATGTCATGGTTTAAAACCTAAGGATGAAATATTTATATAATCAGCAGGTCTTTAGAGTTTGTTTGCACATGCAACAAAATAATATATGTCAAGATCATAATAATAATAAGCACAGAGAACTTGTGAAATCATTGTTGGCAAATGTAATGTGTTCATTTCTGTGGAAAATTCTGAGTGCATATTGACAGTTACTGTGGGGAAATTCATTAAAACGCATCAAATAACTTAACAGCATCACTGAGGTGTTAAGCATATCTACAAATAAAGGTGTATAAAGATAATATATTTCATGCAGCATAGCTTGCTTATCTTGTATACAAAAGAAAGCTGTGTCTCCTAAACTTCAGATAGCTAATGCCTTTACCAAAATAACTGGGATAAAAATATGTTAGCTTTCTATGCATCTACAGTACTGTAAGTGGTTGAAAATTTCACATTCTTATTGCCTGTCATTCAGAAGTGACAAGATGAACTCTGCTAGAAATAATAAATGACTAGTTGACTGCTAAAAGATCAAATACCACAGATGCAACATATATTGCATAAATATCAACCCAAAAATGCCAATTATATGAGAAAGAAAAAACAAGGAAGGTTGGGGTCAATGTTTTTCAAGGCGTTATAAATTGCACCTTACAGCCATATCTGGATCGACAATTTTTTTCAGTATGTTAACTGGATCTGCAATATCCTTGATATAGAACCGATATCCTATATATAAAAATACAATGTTATAACACACCTTCTTCTTTCGTACTGCTAAAATAAAATAGCAATTTATCACAAAAGACAAATTCAAACGTATGCATATGTCTCGATACCCAAAAAGAGAACACACGATGTAACTGACTATACAGAAAGAAAAAGCTTTTACAATTCAATTGAAGTGAAAATATCATACAGAGAATGAACTGATGAAATATCAATTGGCTCTAGAGGGTGAATGTTAAAAGATCTGGCTTAGGCAGTTTTGACTGGAAACGAATTCGAGTCAAGAGACATCTCAACACAACTACAGCTGCCTCGTATTTTTCGAACAAATAGCATAGAAATAATAAATATCATAATGGAGCAATCAAACGAAACCGAAGCATGAGTATGAACGAGAAATGTACTAGGTTATCGTTGGCCCGATCTAGGGAAACCTAAAACGAAAAAGGGAATTAGCAGATAAAGGATACTTTTGACTTACCTGCAAGGGTTTCCATCAACCCCACGAACTCTTCCAATCTTTCTTGGTTCACGAGACGGCGGCACTCCACTGCTAGAGTGTCCATTGCTGACTCATCGAACAGAGACGCGGCCGAGATCCCCAACCTCTCCACCTCTCTCACGAAATCAAGAACCTCCTCAAGATTCCCACCTCCAAGAACCGACGCGATCCCTTCCGAGACCATCCTGGAGCTGATGCGGGCCACGAACTGGGGGGCATCGGCGGCGACGGCGTCGGAGGTGAGGACGCTCTCGGCGACCATCAAAAAGTCCCGGAGCCGGCCACTCTGGGCGAGCTTGGAGGCGAGGCGGGCGTAGTACTTGAGGAGGCGGCGGGTGGCGGCGGCGGAGGTGGAGGCGGAGCCGCGGTTGGAGGGGGCGGTGAGGTCGCGGCGGACGTCGGAGAGGAGGGGACGGCGGGCGAGGAGGGGTCTGCGGGGATGGCGAGGCTGGCGGAGATTGGAGCGGCCGGGTGGGGAGGAAAGATTTTGGGCATGGAGGAGGAGGGAGGAGGCGACGAGAAAGGCCGCGTCGCCCATGGTTGGCTCTCGTCGTCCGCCCCACGCTACGGCATCCTCTTTACCACAGAATTTGGAAGGCGAGGGAAAGGAGGGAGTTTTAAGCTGCGCTTCCGTTGAGCGCTCGGATACTTATAATTGTAGGTCGGCGAAAGGGTCCATCCGCGGCGGGCTAATTGCTGCCCTATCAAGCTGTTGCGATACATGGCCGTCTCTGTATCACGCCAGCCGTTAGTTTATGTCCCAGAAAGTGATGCATGAGGTAGCATTTTATTTGCGTTTAATCATGCATGGATTCCACACTATCGGCCATTTATTATAGACTATAGATGGATGATCGTAATTAATGACTTGGCCCTCTCTAGTTCAATATCAATCTGGAAAAGAAAGCACTATTAATTGTAGCCGTCACCTTAAATTTAGAAGAAACGAAGATAAAATCTCAAGCAACGAACATTATAAAATTTTAGCATGAAGCGGATTTATTTCACAGGTTTGGAAAAGAACCGACAACCCAAAATTAAGAGCCGTTGATAAATGATGTGCAATTTTCTTTGTAAAAAATAATGGACACTAGATAGTTGCATGTAAGTTCGATCCCGCATAAATTGCATAGCTTTTTCCTTATGATCTCTTCCACGTGGTGATGGATCTCATCCATGTTCTGGATCAGGATTTGTGCTGGAGCTTCTTCAATCGAGGTTGTAAATCGCACTTGTTATGACGAATCTGGATTGCAATGGTTGCCAATGGTTGCCTTGTAGAGAGAGGTTCACTTCCAGCTAAATGTTATAGGTGTTTTTGGAGGTTTAAGGTTGATATTAACATGCCTAGATGCCTTGGAATCATCTAGCTAAATGATGATGGATCGTATACATCGATTGATGTGATATACACCATCTTGCTTGCTACATGATTGAGAGGTTAGATGGATTTCATTGATAAAAAAGCGAGTGTCATTCTATGATGGACTATATATATGTATGTATATATATATATGTATGTATATATATATATATGTATATGTATGTATATATGTATGTATATATATATGTATGTATATATATATATATATATATATATATATATATATATATATATGTATGTATATATATATATGCATGTATATATATATATGCATGCATATATATCTATATGTATACATATATGCATGCATATATGTATACATATAGATATATATGCATGCATATATGTATACATATAGATATATATGCATGCATATATGTATATATATATACATGCATGCATACATATATATACATCCATGCATACATGTACATACATACATATACATAAAATATATATACATATATATACATATATATATATACATATATATACATACATATATATATATATATGTATTGCTGCAACTTCTCCTTGGCCGAGCTCGGACAGTAGTGCTGGAGCGCTCTTCTCCCGGTCGACCTACAACAAAGTCTCCAAGGACCAGTGGTATTCCGGTGAGGGACACTCCGGTGCTTAAGTTAGCAGGAGCTTGAGGGCAACAGAATGGAGGAATCAGAGAGGCAGCGTATGGAAAGGGAAAAGTATACTTAGCTCAAAGCGGGGTCCCTCGGTTACCTTTTATAGGCGCGGAACAGTCCAAAATTTGTTAGGGGAGAGGCTGAGAAAGACCGATCTGCCCCTAGGAGAATCTGGAGAGTGGCCACGTGGTACCAAGATAGGGCAGCATTATAGGAATGGTGGAGCAGTGGTGCTGATATGGCAGGATTCTATTATAACAGAATTCTGGTACCAGCTGGAAGAGACTTCTGGAGTCTCCTGGATCTTCAAAGTGAATTGGTCGGACATCGACTGGGAAGGGCCAGTCGAACCTCCGAAGGAGAGCGCTCATCGGAGCTTCAACAGGGGCAGGCGGGCTGGACCTCAGCGGAAGTGGGCCATTCGGACCTCTGCTTCATTGGGTCGGACTTCCGATGGAAACCAGTGGACCGGATCTCAACATAAGTGGGTCATCCGGATCTCTACTTCGGTGGGTCGGACTTCCGATGGAGACCAGTGGATCGGACCTTAGCAAAAGTGGGTCATTCGGACCTCTACTTCGGTAGGTTGGACTTTTGAAGGAGATCATCCATTGGAGCTTCAGAGGGGTGGTCCGATCGGACCACAGTAAAAGGCAGGTCTGGTTTGGTGGTAAGCCTGTCGGGTGTAGCAGTTGCTCCCCTTACTCTTAGCCTTCGAGCGGTTTCGAAAGACGAGAGCATTACTTGGCAATTAATGCACCAATCCTCGATATGATTACGAATTTGATCCGGCGTGCCACGATCGACCGTCTTCTGCTCCAAATTTCCATCCCTGGACAAGTGTCAGTGCCGCATTGACGGCGACAGGAGAAGCAGTTAATGCTGGTACGGTGCAATGATGGGCTGCCAGCTCGGAACCCCCGCCAATCGAGCCCCTGATGCGACGTGGTCGATGTAGCAGGATCCGGGTGGTAAGCGCAACATCCGGAGCAACCCATCTGCCGTTGATTGGACGGTTACGCGAATCATGATTTGATATGATTAGGCACGTCCCCTCGGCTTCCCCGTTGAATCGGGAAGACACGTCATTTGCCGTTGGATCGCGGTGCTCGAGGGGCATGGGGAAGCAGCCCATCAGCGCCTATAAAAGGAGGGTGATGAGGCATGAAGGAAATCTTCTGCTGCCTTTGTGCTCGAGGAGAAAGATTCTCTCTCTCGATGCTCCCGCTCCATTAGGAAATCAGTCACCAGGTTAGTCCCACAACCATCCTCTTTCTCTCCTTATAATGGCCTCTGGCAGTAGGAGCTTGGCCCGCGGGAATAGGGAACTAGGTCCCCACGACATCCCTACGACCATGACCCGAGATAGGGTAGAGAGTCTTAGGGTCATTTATGGCATACCGTCCACGCTGCACCTGACCATCCCCGTAAAGAGGGAAGGATGAACATCCCGTTGAGTTTAGGGGCCCTTCCCATATATGAAGACCACCTCAAGGACGGCCTTCTGTTCCTGCTACACGATTTCTTCATCCAAATCTTCAACTCGTATAGGATAACTCCTTCACAGTTGACCCCGAACAGTATTCGGGTTATCTGTGGCTTCTTGGTCCTCTGTCGGGAAGCCAAAATCGAGTCGAGGCTGTCCTTGATTTCCAACTTTCTTCTTTTAAAGCAAGACTTCCGAAACCATGAGTGGTGAATATTTAGTCTTCGTCCTGGTCGGAAGATACTAGGAGGGCTCCCATCGGCCATCCACGGATGGAAGTCCCGGTACTTCTTCATAGATAGCTTAGAGCCTTGGAGGTTTGAGCCCACGTGGAGGGAACTAAGGCCGAAGGTCGTTGACGAGAGGAAGATATTGAGGGCCGACGAGGCCAACTTCCACAAATTGAGTGATGATGACCCGGTGTTTGTGCGCCACTTGCTCCACGAGGAGAGTCTGCACCGGGCTGGAATCAGTCAACATCAATACCTGGGTAGGATAGGTACCTACATTGTTTACCTTCTTCTGCCAGCTTTATCATTATTGTTGACTTTGCTTTTGCTCTTTGGCAGGCGACAAAATGAAGCCGGACCGAACTCTTATTTCGGCGTTGGCGACCCAGAGGAGGGGTGTCTGGATTACCGAGCCGGCGACCCAGAAATCGAAGAGGCCACGAATGGAGGAGCTGAAGTCTGAAAGGCCGACAAAGCAGCGAGCGAAGGAGCAAACCACCGCCGTAGTTTCCATCGAATCCGAGGATGATGACGTGCCATTGTCGGATCGCCTAGTGGCGAAGACAGTAGAGCGATCATCATCGATCGGGCAGTTGGATGCCCGGGCACGAAGGGACCAACCACTATCGTCTTACGAGGAGACAACCCTGATTTCTCCACTCGTCGGGCTGACGGAGGAGTCTCCCCCGGCGGCCGAAGGGGAGATTGGAGGCAAAGAGAAGACGGCCGACAAGAGGGAAGCCATCGATGTCAGTGATGAAGTGCGTCAAACAGAGCGCACCATACATGAGGCCGAGCAGGTCAGGAACCTGCTCCTAAGGGCTGTCGAGGGCGTTGATTGGAATAGATCCGGTCGACGGTCGGTGAATGAGGCCACGAGGAGTTCCTTTCACCATATGATGGGGGTAAGTCATCTGCATTCGAACTCTTAGTCTTGGCTTAAGAGACACTAACTTTGTTTTGTTATTTGCAGCTCTTTCAAGATATGCTGCTGATGGACGATAGCTTGGGTGCTCTACTGGACCTGAAGGATCACTCAGCCCAGAGAGTCGAGGCAAGCCGAGGCGGCGAAGGATGTCACAAAAGTGGCACTGACGGCATCCAAGGTGGAGTTGTCCATCCTACATGCGATCGAGGAAGAGCACTCTGCCTTGCGAGCCGAGGCAGAGGCCCAGAAAACTCAAATCATAGAACTGTTGGCCCAGTGGGACGACCGGGATGCTAAGCTAAAGAGCAAGAGGAAGAAGATAAAGTTCCTGGCCCGCTGGGTAGCCGAGGAGAAGGCTCGCTTGTTCAAGTCGGAGAGGCACTTGAGGGGGCACCAGGACGAAGCCGAGAGATATAAAGGGTTGCTGAAGAAGACCCAAGAAGTAATGAAATCGACGGCCGAAGTAGCGGTAAGGAAATATAAGGCCTCAGAGGAGTTCAAGGCAGAAATGAACGAGACCAGTTCCTATAGCTTCGACTTCGGATATGAAGAATGCCTGGAGAAGGTTGGCGCCGCCTTCCCAGAGCTTGACCTTTCTTCTCTACGGCTGCCGGAGCGGGCGGAAGAGGAAGGTGCCGAAGGAGAGGCTGGCCCATCCGATGGAGGGGCCGAACCCTAGATTGAAGCCATCGCGGAGGGGGCCGGACTAGATGTCCAGACTGGGGCAAACGTGGATGCATCGGACATTCTAGTGGGTGCTTCGACCTTACCAGCATAGACTAAACTCGAAGCCGAAGCACCAGCGGCTTTTGAAGGAGCCGAAGCAGGAGTGGTTGATGTACTCCCGATAGTTCAGACCTAGATAATTTGTAAAGGTCCGAACCCACTTTTTGTAAAAGAATTTCAATAAAACATATTCCTTTGCCATATCTTCTTTTGTGTTTGTTTGTGCGGGTCCGTCGGCTCGTTTGACATGCACTCGGACCTTCTGAAATGGCCGTCGGTCAGTAGCTCAAACCAAGACCAAGTCACTTAGGAATTCTTCTAAGTGTTGGCCCGTCGGCTCATCCGAACCCGAGGGACTTAGGTGTAGAGGTCGAGTAGTAGCTCAGTCCGGACCAGAGCACTTAGGAATTTCTTCCAAGTGTCGGTCTGTCGGCTCGTCCGACCCCGAGGATAGCTGAGGTAGGCTCCGAATAGTAGCTCAGGCCGAACCAAGATACCCAGGAGTTTATCCCCAAGTGCTGGTTCGTTGGCTCGTCCGAACCCGAAGATAGTTGAGGTAGGCTCCGGACAAGTAGCTCAGGCCGACCAAGATACCCGGGAGTTTCTCTCCAAGTGCTGGTTCGTCGGCTCGTCCGAACCCGAAGATAGCTGAGATAGGCTTCGGACAGTAGCTCAGGTCGAACCAAGATACCCGGGAGTTTCTCCCCAAGTGCCGGTTTGTCAGCTCATCCGAACTCGAAGATAGAGGTAGGCTCTGGATAGTAGCTCAGGCCGAACCAAGATACCCGGGAGTTTCTCCCCAAGTGCTGGCTCGTTTGAACCCGAAGATTTTGTCGATCGGAGTCAGACTTTTGGAGGTGAACAGCCCTAGAGCCTTTGCTGACCAGAGTCAGACTTTCGGAGGTGGGCTGTCCTAGAGCCTCTGCCGACCGGAGTCGGACTTTCAGAAGTGGGCTGCCCTAGAGCCTTTGCCGACCGGAGTCGGACTTTCGGAGGTGGGCTGCCCTAGAGCCTCTGCCAATCGGAGTTGGACTTTCAGAAGTGGGCTGCCCTAGAGCCTCTACCGACCGGAGTCAGATTTTCGGATGTGGGCTACCCTAAAGCCTCTGCCGACCAGAGTCGAACTTTTAGAAGTGGGCTGCCCTAGAGCCTTTGCCGATCGGAATCGGACTTTCAGAGATGGGCTGTCCTAGAGCCTCTACCGACCGGAGTCAGACTTTCGGAAGTGGGCTGCCCTAGAGCCTCTACCGACCGGGGTCAGACTTTTCGAGGTGGGCTACTCTAAAGCCTCTGCCGATCGGAGTCAGACTTTCAGAGGTGGGCTGCCCTAGAGCCTCTGCCAATCGGAGTCGGACTTTCAGAGGTGGGCTACCCTAGAGCCTCTACCGACCGGAGTCGGACTTTCGAAAGTGTGCTGCCCTGGAGCCTTTGCCGACTGGAGTCGGACTTTTGGAAATGGTTTATGGAAGAAGAAGTAGCTTTCATTGATAATACTTGCAAAGATTGTTTACATTCCATGGACGCACCACTTTCCGTCTGTCTATGTTCGAATGTTGACTCAATAAGAGCCTTCAATAAGAGCCTTCCCAATTGGGGGAGAGTTTTTCCTGCTCGATCAGTCTAGAAATTTCCGTCCTCCACAAAACCAGGTCACCGACTCGAAAAGTTCGAGTCTTGACCCGTGAGTTGTAGTATCTGGCCATCTTCTGATGGTAGGTCGCCATCTTCAAGCTTTTCCGGAGCCTAGTTTCTTCAAGTAAATCTAGGTCAACCCTCCTTTGTTCTGAGTTGATCGGCTCGGTGAAGTGATCAACTCGTAGGGATTGCAAAGACACTTCTACAGAGATGACCGCTTCGCTTTCGTAGGTCAGGTTGAATGGAGTCTCCCCGATCGCCACTCGGGTGGTTATCTGATAAGCCCATAGTACTGAATATAGTTCTTCTGTCCACTGTCCTTTGGCTTCATTCAATCGGATCTTCAGTCCATGCAGAATCATTTGATTGGTGACTTCGGCCTCTCCATTGGACTGAGGATGGCCTACTGACGTGAGCCGATGGGAGATGTGATATTGCTGGCAGAAGTCCCATAATTTAAGGTTGTCGAACTACATTTTGTTGTCAATAACGATTATCTGTGAAATGCCGAATTGGAAGATAATGCAGTTCCGGACAAAGTTCTCTACCTTGGCTTCTATAATTTGTGCCAGCGGTTCGACCTCCACCCATTTGGTGAAGTAATCAATAGCTACAATGAGGAATTTTCGCTGGCCGGATACTGGAGGGAAGGGTCCCAGGATGTCCATCCCCCATTGCACGAATGGCCAAGGTGCAGGGAGCGGAGTCAGTTGGCTGGCAGGTCTTCTTTGAATACTGGAGTACCTTTGACATGCTTCACACCTTCGAACGAAGTCCGACGCGTCTTTCTGAATTGTAGGCCAATAATATTCCTTTGGATGATTTTGTAAGCCAGGGATCTACTCCCAAGGTGGTCGCTGCAGATGCCTTAATGTACTTCTCTAAGTGCGTAGTCCGCATCAGTCAGCCCTAAGCACTTTAGCAGCGGTTGTGAGAATGATCGCTTGTAGAGGATGCCGTCGAGGACGATGTACTTAGAGGCTGCCCAATGCACACGCTTAGCTTCAGTTGGATCTTCAGGGAGAGTGCCTTCGACAAGAAAAGTGAGGATTGGATCCATCCAAGAAGCTTCTCGTTCAACTTGGTGGACCTCAGTCAGCTCTTCATTAATGCTTGGGTGCTGTAGGTGCTCCATAAAGGTTCGGTCGGAGGTGTTGGTGACGACCGTAGCCAATTGTGATAGAGCATCCGCTCGGGAGTTTTGCAATCGAGGTATATGAAGAATTTCAAAGAATTTAAGCCGAGAGACGAGGTTTTGTACCTTGTTTAAGTACTTGGCCAGGATCAGATCTCTTGCTTCAAATTCGTCCTTCACTTGATTGACTACCAGTTGGGAGTCGGAGAAGGCCCTGATTCGGTAGATGCCTAGTTTATTGGCAATTTGCAATCCTGTGAGAAGGGCTTCATACTCTACCTGATTATTTGATACCTGAAATGAAAAGTGCAGAGCATATTCTAAACTTTCTCCATCGGGGTTGGCTATGATCAGGCCGGCCTCGCAGCCAGCTAGGTTGGACGCTCCGTCCACATGAAGGGTCCAAGCGGGCTGAGCTTCGTAGATGGCGTCGGCTTCAGGTGCTTTGGCCATTTGAGAAGGTGCTCCTTGCTTCCAGGTACATTCTGCGATGAAGTCAACAATTATCTAGGACTTCAAAGCCGATCGGGATTGGAAAGAAATGTTGAACTTGCCAAGTTTGACGGCCCACTTTGCAAGCTAACCGGAGGTGTCCGAGCTTTGAAAGATTGCCTTGAGAGGTTGATCGGTTAACATGACGATCAGATGTGCCTGGAAGTAAGGTCGGAGTCTCTTGGCTACTATGACCAGAGAATAAACTAGCTTCTGCATTTTAAGGTACCTTGTTTTGGCATCATGGAGAACTTTACTAATATAATAGATGAGTTTCTACTGACCGTCTTCTCTCACTTGCACGAGTACGGAGCTAATCGCCTCGTCCAACGCCGACAGGTAGAAATACAAAGGCTCCCCCTCCATGGGCTTGGCCACCAATGGATGGCTCTTCAAATAATCTTTCAGGGCTTCAAAGGCCGACTGACACTCGCCGATCCAATTGAAACGATCCAAACGGTGCAATGTCTTGAAAAATGGTAGGGACTTCTCCGCCGACCTGTAGATGAAACGGCTGAGAGAAGCTATCCGGCCAGTTAGCTACTGCACTTGTTTCTTATTGATCGGGTGTCCCATCTCAATAACAGCTCTGATCTTGTCGGGGTTAACTTTGATTCCTCTCTGTGTGACCAGGAAGCTGAGGAACTTTGTGGAAGTCACCCCGAAAGTATACTTGGCAGGATTCAGCTTCATCCGATGGCACCTCAATGCATCAAAGGATTCCTGCAAGTCCTTGATGTGGTCGGCTCCGTGGAGGCTTTTAACTATTATATCATCTACATAGGCCTCCATGTTTCTCCCGAGCTGCCCTTCGAAGACCTGGTTAATCAATCTTTGGAAAGTGGCACCGACGTTCTTTAGGTCGAAGGGCATTATCTTGTAACAGTACAAGCCCTTATCGGTGACGAAGGCAGTCTTCTCCTCGTCCTCCAGGTGCATCCTGATTTTGTTGTAACTGAAGAAAGCATCCATGAAGCTGAGAAGCTAATGGCCAGTCATGGCATCCACCAGCTGATCAATTTTTGACAGGAAAAAGCTATCCTTCGGACAAGCCTTGTTGAGGTCGATGTAGTCCACACAGATCCTCCACTTTCCAATAGCCTTTTTCATCATGACAACATTTGCTAGCCACTCAAGGTTGTGGGCTTCCCTGATGAAGCTGGCATCTGAGAGCTTCTTTACCTTTTCATCAATAGCCCTCTGTCTTTCGACAGCGAAGCTCCTCTTTTTCTGTCGTACAGGCCTGTAGGTCGGATCCACCTTAAACTGGTGAGTGATGACATCCGACAGAATGCCCGGCATGTCCGATGCCGACCCAGCAAAGACATCGACATTTTTCCTCAGGAAGTCGATTAGCTCCATCTTAACATCTTCGCTGAGGGTACTTTCAATTTGGAGAACTTTGGTTGGGTTGTCCTTCGAAGAGGGACAAATAGGATTCTTTCATCTGGCTGACCATGGTCATCGGCTTCGGCCCTTGGATCAAGTTGCTCTAGAGTAGGACGGCCATCCGCTTATCGGTCTAGGAAGAATGTGAGCCTGGATGAGCGGAGCCCTCTCTTGAAGGCCGACATAGCTACGTCTTCGTTCAAATCCAGGATCTCCATTGCCGCTGAGTTGAAATGGGCCATGTAATCCCGGAGCATCTCTCCCTTCTTTTGCAGTATGAGGAAAAGGCAGTCGGTATTTCTCGAAGTCCGACTGCAGGTCCTTAAATGGGAGAGAAAATGTTTTTAAGTTAGGAGAAAGAGTGGATCGTACCTGGCCGTATAGCAGAGACATACATCCGGACAGCCTTCTTGAGGGTGGCAGGGAAGGCGATGCAGTGAAGGACGTCGGACGCACCCTATACCATCATGTGGGCCTTGTAGGTGCCCAGATGGTCCAGCGGGTCGATGGTGCCATCATAGGGGTCTACCTGGGGGATTTTGAAGTGACGGGGGATCGTTTCCCCCAAAATCTCATCGGAGAATGGTGGGCGGGAGTTGTATACCTACCCCCCTTCGGCTTTCTGCCGATCCACGATTTCAACAATGCGCTCCTCCATGTGCAGAATCTTGCTGGTGTAGTTCCTCAGGAGTTCGGCAGGGTGCCGAGCTCCAGCAGGGACGAAGTCGGTGAAGGAGGGTGAGGCGGACCTCACCCTCTTGCCATCGCCGCGAGCTCCCAAGGACCTTCGGGGCTCCGGAACAACGTGAGAGAAAGGCTGAGGGACTTCTGGCCGTCGGCATCCCTCAGTAGCGGGTTGATAGTTGGTGCCGGATGTAGCGGGCGGCTGCTGCCGGTTGTTAGCCGCCTCCTAAAGATGATGAACCGCAGTGGTGAGTGTATCTATGCAGTTCAGCAATATCTAGAACTATTGAAGCCCCATAACGATGGTGGGTTCGGTGACCATGGGCATGGTGGCATCATTCTCCCTGGGGGGTCCTTTGGACCTAGACAGGGAGTGACCTCTCATAGTGGAGGTGTTCTGGGCTCTTCCATTAGCCATTGCATGACTAAGTGAGTGGATTCCTCCTTTTAGAGAAGGATAGGGCCCTCTTTCTAGCGCTAATCTGTTGCTGCAACTTCTCCTAGGCCGAGCTCAGATGGCAGTGCTGGAGTGCTCTTCTCCCAGTCGACTTGCAACAAAACTCTCAAAGACCGGTGGTGTTCCGGTGGGGGACGCTCCGATGCTTAAGTTAGCAAGAGCTTGAGGGCAACAGAATGAAGGAATCAGAAAGGCAGCGTATGGAGAGGGAATAGTGTACTTAGCTCAAAGCGGGGTCTCCCGGTTACCTTTTATAGGCGTGGAACGGTCCAAAATTCGTTAGGGGAGAGGCCGAGAAAGATCGATCTACCTCTAGGAGAATTTGGAGAGTGGCCACGTGGCACCGAGATAGGGCAGCATTGTGGGAATGGTGGAGCAGTGGTGCCGATGTGGCAGGATTCTGTTATAACAAATTCTGGTACCAGCTAGAAGAGGCTTCTAGAGTCTCTTGGATCTTCAAAGTGAATTGGTCGGACATTGACTGGGGACGGTCAATCGGACCTTCGAAGGAGAGCGCTCGTCGGAGCTTTAGCAAGGGCAGGCGGGCCAGACCTCAGCGGAAGTGGGCCATTCGGATCTCTGCTTAAGTGGGTCGAACTTTCGATGGAGACCAGTGGACCGGATATCAGCATAAGTTGGTCATCCGGACCTCTACTTCGGTGGGTCGGACTTCCGAAGGAGACCAGTGGGCCGGACCTCGGTAGAAGTGGGTCATCCGGACCTCTACTTCAGTGGGTCGGACTTTCGATGGATACCAATAGACCGGACCTCAGCAGAAATGGATCATTCGGACCTCTACTTAGATGGATTGGATTTCCGAAGGAGATCGTCCGTCGGAGCTTCAGAGGGACGGTTCGGCCGGACCACAGCAAAAGACAAGTCCGGTTTGACGGTAAGCCGGTTGGGTGTAACAATATATATATGTATATGTATATATATATGTGTTAATTTATATTAACATCATAGTGATTGTGATGAATGAGAAAGGAAAATAAAATTATTTGATTATGTCTATGCAACAATGCATTTAGTCTCATATTAGCTATATATTTAAAAAATTAATACTTACCGGTAGTCGAGAATTTAAATAACAGTTTTTCATTAATTTTTTAAAATGAAAATATGGATTATTATAAATGATATTAAAGCAAATCTAGTCCATGGACCAAGGAATACTATAACTCATACTTATTCAAGTTGACAAGGGATTTATTATGCTATTTATGATTCAATATATTATATTTATAACTGGATTTGAATGGATTTATACTTTGATGCAATGAAAACAATAAGATTCAAATAGAAAATATATGCGAGAATCCATATAGCCATATATTTAGTTAGTTTTTACATTGATTATGCATTCGTTAAATTTTGATTATTTATGCATGTTTAAAAAATTATATAATATATTTTTAATTTTTATTTAATTATTTTTTGGTGGATGAATTTCTAGATTGTCGGTAGATGGTAGAACTTGAATGTAAGATGTCAATATCCAAGTCCAATGATTGTACCAACATGGCTTGTTGGCACCCTCAAATCGGTCGTGTGTCTCAGTTAAACGTTAAGATAGATATGTTTTGACCATGGATAAAGAATATATACAAATTATATGTAAAACGATACGGCCCCGGTACAACTTCAATGCCAGGACGCGAGGCAGACAGGTGTGGATGGAATGTCTCGGCTGAGGATCAAAGAGTCCAGTGCTTGTTGGCACGTCCAACCTTGCTTAGGACTAGGGTCGAAAATAGGTTGATCCAAAAATTTATTGTTAGGTATTGGATTGGATCAGCTCAATAAATTACGAGCCGATCTGAAATTGATTCAGACTGTGGATAAAATTTTAAATATATTCGACTAGTCTTAGGACTGTAAAATATAGCCTATTTAATTTTTGGATCAAAGAAATGCCTGAATTCAGTCCAAAAATATTTAAAATATAATTTTTGGACCGGTCCAATAAATTTTGGACCGGTCCATTTTTAGTCCTATTTAGAGCCAATGTCACGGTTTTTGATGTGGTGATAAGATATTCAAATGAACTAGACTCGGCATGATGATTAGATATGTTTATTATAAATTTTATAGCAGGCTAGGTTATCTCTTACGTTACCGATCACTTTGACAATGTTCTCTAGTTCGCTCTTCGCGATGCCACTTGTTTCATTTCAGGATGATTTAAATAAATACCGCGCCTTACCCAAAAATTAAAAAAAAAATAGACTCGACTGCCTGCCCAATAATAATTGTATTAGCTCCTCTCGCTGTTGTCAAAATTCTCTTTTAAACCGAGAAATAATTCTGCCTTCAGGCTTTCGACTGCATCACGGGCATCGATCTCGATCGGGTCGGGGCATCTCAGCATCTCATCATGCTCACACCACCAGATAAAAATAAAACCCCGGTTGTTTTGTGGTATGCAGGGAGAAAGAACGTGTCACGGTCTTTTTAACGAGTCCCATGGTTTTTTCTTCAACAAAAAATTACTAGCTATAAGCTTATATTTTGACCTCCTCTGAACTTTCAAAAGATTTCCCATCTCTCTCCTTGACTGAATTGAAATCCTTGTAGTCGAACAAACCTTATCAACATATTTTTTAAAAGCTAGCGGCAGCTGTCTCTGTAAGAATTTTTTAATTTGAACTAATATTAATTAGAATTTTATTTAATTAAAATTGGGTTAATTTTATGATCCATGTTGATAGACATAGGTTGAGCCCATTATTACATGATTATTGATTGGGCTAGGAACACCTCATGTGATTTGGTATGGTTGAGACGATAAAATGTAGGCCTTAGCTCGACTTGACTTGTGATGGAAGGGTCACTTAGGGTACTTTTATTTTATTGGCTAGGTCCCCTCTTCGCTTCCTCTATTTATATATCACGTATTCGGTAATTTTATGATACGGTGATTTCCTCCATCGAGAGCTGCCTTTCTGAGGAAGAACGAAGAGAAGGACTTTACCTACGGTGTTCGTGTGAGCATGGAGATCAAGGATTATGGCGAATCCAGGTAAGTGTTTATTTTCAGATCTAATATATGATTCTTATTTTGATTGATCCTAGATATTTAGGGATTATTTTTCCCATATTTGGTATCAAAGCCTCGGATTAGAATTATGTTTCAATATTTTAGATTTGATAAAACCTTCCCCATCGATCGTCACGGATCTTAGCATGGCGTGTCCGTACTGTGGGACGACCGGCGGCATCGAGATGATGCTGCCATGACCGTGGTGATAGGAGAAACCGACAGTTTGTCGGTCTCTGTTTTTTTTTGACAGAGACTGTGGAGGCCGCGGTCGGGCCATCGCCGGCGGTCGTGGTTCCCGGTCGGTCCCGTGACCGGAACCCCCCCTCCTCTTCCTTCTCGGCGGCGGCGATGGGTGAGCCGTTGTCTCATAGGTGGCCGATCGTACAAAAAAACAAAAAAGAAGAAGAAGAACTGGGAAGAACTTACCTTGTCTCGCAGGCCGTCGGAGGCGTTTTGACCTCCGACGTGCTCACCGGAGCTGGCAACCTGGCCTTCTTGGCCGGTCCCGGTAGTGGTTTCGCCAGCGTCGGGGCTGCTGGCGGTCTTGGAACCAAGGGCGGCGGAGATTGGGTTTCGTGGGAAGGGGGATCTCAACAGGGAAGAAGATTAGCTTACGGGTTTTGGGTTCAAACACAAAATCCAATAACCTATTAACCAATAACCCTTTAAAAAAAAGGGCATTTTGCACTAAGGCCCCTGGGATTTCTGGAATTAAATATAAGCCCTTTTGCAGTTAAGTCCCTCCAACATTTATAATTACTTGTTGCTCCAAAAGATCATTTTGCATTTAGGCCCTTGAATTTTCTGGAATTATAAATTAGTCCTTTTATAATCAAGACCTTGAAAAATTTATAATTATATTTTGGTCCAAAATAAAATGATAGAGGGGCATGGACGAATTCTTATGGTCATTTTTATTGATGATGTATGTTGCCGCCAAGATCGCTGTGGCCCGTAGCTGAGGTCGAGGTTGGGATGCCCTTCCGATGCTCTAGATCACATGGACCTGCAAAACAGGGTTAGCAACCCGGACCGGGGATTCCGATGGGGGCACTCCCACGGTCAAGTCAATAATGATCCAGGAAAATAGATCCTCCTGGTCGAGCCCCGAAGATGGACTCCACGTTAGGAGGAGAGAGTAATGAATTGGGAGAGTGTAGAGGAGTTGAGCGTCGAGCAGGGGGAGTGCCAGCTAAGGAGAGTTGGAGCTAGAACGACTGTATCCGTCAAGACCTTCCCGTAGGCCTCGAGTAGCCTGGAGTTCTCAGGCAAGTTTCTCCGTGGGGCCTAGCCTCCTTCCCCTCTGCTCTATCATCTCTCTTTGTCACTTACCTTCGTTCTGTGACCATGGAAAGTTCTTTTAAGCCATTGGGACTGCCAGGCACTTGCCTTGGGATCTCCGTACTATTTACCGGCGTGCACGGCGATGCCTGGTGGCGTGTGTGACATGTCTTTCCTCATCTGTGAAAGGAGACGGCACCGCGTGCATTGACATTCCTTCTAGTTGCTCTATTTTCGGGAACATGGCAGGGCCTCGATCAGCAGGCCGCTGCCTTCTGGATCTAGATTTGCTGGTTGACTTCCTCTTTCGGGGGGTGCAGATGGTTGGTAAAGAGTGCAGGGCCTCGATCGGGGTTCTCCTCCCATTTTGGCATAAGTAACGACTGGAACCATCATCGCGACCTGGAAGGCATCTTCCCGCGGTCCTTGGGCATCATATCGCCATCCCTGGAGGGTGGCGACTTCCTTTAGCAGCAGATCTCTCTGTCCGAGATGGGGCCTCTTGGAGAGGCGAAGCTCGACTTCGACCTCGATGTCTCGACCCGAAGGGAGCGTGGCCAGGTGAAGAAGGGCAAAGCTCGACTTCCGCCTTGGCGTCTCGACCTGGAGGGAGCACGGCCGGACGAAGGAGGGCGGAGCTTGACTTCGGCCTTGGCATCTCGACCCGGAGGGAGCGCGGCCGGGCGAAGGAGTCCGGGCAGTGGCGTCCCACGTGACAGCCTTGTCCACCGTGTCGCATAATGGAATTTGACATGTGCCCCACGTCAGCAATCCTGCCACATCATTTGCCCCCCACTCTCGAGTACCGTTAGTACGCAGCCCCCAGGACGAAGGGAGTTAATGCGGCGCTGACATGGAAAGGCAAGGATCTGGTACAATAATGGCCACGATCAGCGATGCTTCGTGAGGCGTTTCTACGGACCGACGCAGGGGAGCCACGTGGCCACGTCCGAGGAATACTTACTGCTGGTGCGGGATTCAGAATGGTCACGACTGAAACGAGGAGCCTCCCCTGCCGATTGCTGACACGTGGCGCGGATCCGCTGGTGGGGGTGCTGCAACGGTATGGTTAGGCATCTGGTCGTGTTGAAAAAAAGGCAATCTTTTCCCAAAATACTTCTCCTTTCAAACTTCGCATGCCCGCCATCGCTCCAACGCCCTTCTTCTCCGGTTGTTCCTGTCTCCATAGTCAGCCAGGTTCGTCCCCCTCATCCTTCTTCCGGCTAGGCAGGGCTTCTCCTTGAGACTTGACCTCCCGGACCTCGTCCGCTCTTGCTTCCTGCTCCTTCTTCATTCTTCTCCTTTGGAATGTCCCGCTTCGGTTTAGGATTTCGTCCTGTGACCAACCAGGACGAGGCTGGGCCTTCCTGGACGAGGTCGCCTTCTTCCTCCGATGAGGAGGAAGAAGTGACATGCTTTGAGTTTAGTAGGAGGCCCACACCTCGAGGCATGGTGATCAGGGAACCTTCATCCAATCTTCCACCTCCTCCCCCACCTGAACCAGCCCCCGACCTGCTCGGTCCATAGGTCCTGGTGGGGTCGTTTTGATGATCTCCACCGAGGAACTGGCAACTATCCGGGAGACCTATGGTGTCCTGGACTCCATCCATCTTTCGGTCTCTTGACCCTGGGATCGGGTCATTTCCAGTGGCCCACGTCGGATCGTCCTCTACAAGGAGACATTTGCAGGGGGCCTTCGATTTCCTTTCCATCCCTTCTTTCTTTCTGTTTTGAGTCACTACCACCTTGTCCCTGCTCAACTTGTCCCCAACGCCATAAAAACAATCTTCTGTTTTGTAGTTATCTGTCATTTTCACGGGATCGTTGCCCGTTTTTCCTTATTCAGGGCTTTTTTATCCTGAAATGCCACCCTTCCGAGAAGGGGTGGTGGTCTATCTCTTCTCGGCTGAAAGGCTTAAAGTTTGAGCTCCCCTCTTCCATCAAGGGATGGAAGAGCAAGTACTTTTTTGCTTCGATAGAGGGGGTCGATTGGACTTGGAGCGACCCAGATCGGATCCCAAATCAGAACTCCACGGTCGATTAAGCTGATCGAAAAATCTATGACCAGCTTCGTGCTGACCAAGTCCCCTCCCTCGAGGTTCTAATATCAGAGCAGAATCTGTTCGAAGCCGGGGCCAGCCTAATCCAGTAGTTGGGTGAGTTCGGCTAGAGCACTATCTCCTTATGTCTTCCTTTTGACTTTTCTGAGCTCGGAACTAATATCTTTGTTTGTGCAGGCATGAAGTACTCCCTCGATGACCTCCTTTCCTTTACCTAGAAGAGGGGCGTAGCGGAAGAGGCCGGGGAGTCTCCTTCGAAGAGGGCCCGCGTGGAGGGTGACGCGAGGGCTGCCCCTGCCACACCGAAAGAGCCGAGCAGGAGGGCAATTATGTCCGCGCCTGAGCCGGACAGGAGGGTGGCAGAGCTCGCTCCCGAGCCGAGAAGGACTGCCGTGCTTAGCCTCGAGGTGCCGAGGTGAATCGATCTGCCCACAGTCCAGGAGCTCGAGGTGGTAGCCCGGGCTAGGTCCGCCGTAGTCGCTGCCGCGGTAGCATCCCCTCCTCCGGAGATTGTCGAGGTCGAGTAAGAGGAACAGCGGGGGGCCAAGCCAGCAGCAGCGGCACAGCCCGAGGTGGTGCCGAGCCCGTAGGGTGCCCAAGACATTCCCTCCGATGGAGGGGTAGATGACCCCGTGTCGGTGGCAGGGAGGAGAGATCGGGACTACAACTGGTTACCCTTCAAGCTGGGGTCGAATATTTCACTGGCCAAGGACCAGAAGCTTGCCGAGCACATGATGGATTTTGCCATCCAATAATGCGACCGGTGAGAGAAGGCAAGGAGGCTCCTAGGTGACGCCATCGGCAGTACCTTCCCCCAGCTCTTCTCGGTGAGTGCCACTCCTTTTATTTTTGCTTTGCTTCTTCCCCTTAGTTTTGAAGCTGACATAATCTCTTGTGCAGCTCGGCGCCGAACTCATCCTCATCAGGGACTACTGCCGATCCTGGGCAGAGAGGGACAAGCTGCAAGCGATAGAGATCGAGTCCCTGAAGGAGGACGTGAAGCGGAGGAGCAATGAAGACTAGGATGCCACCGCGAAGATAAAGGAGCTCTGCGGTGAGGTGGCAAGGGCTGAAAGGTAGATCTAGGAGCTCGAGGATTCTCTTGGCCGGGAGAGAACTCGATCCCAGTGCAAGTCAAGGAGCTCAAGGCCAAGGAGGCCAGGCTCAAGGAGCTTGACACCGAGGTCGCTAGCGAGAAGGGACGGGGCCAGTCCCTTCGGGTAGAGCTGGAGGCGGTGAGAGTTCGGGCCACCACCGCTGAGGCCAAGGTTGCCAATGCTAAGAAGAGGGCTGTAAGGGCAGAAGAGAAGGCCACCACGATGGCCAAATTAGTAGAGGTCGCAGACAAAAAGGCAGTCGAGGCAACTTACCAGGCCGACTTGTTAGGAAGAAGGCTGCCACTACAAGGCCTCAAGTGAGTTCGAGGCCGAGTTCCAAGAAGCTGCGACAGACTCCTTCACCAAGGGATTCATGTACTGCCGATCCCAGGTGGGGGAGTTCACCCCGACTGAGCAGATGAGCAGACTGAGGCTCCCGGGTGCAAGGGAAGAGCCAACTGCCACCGAGCCAGCTCCACCATTGGATGCCGCCGAAGAGATGGCCCCACCACCGGAGGTCCCAGAAGACGCCGTCTCAACCGTACACCCTCACAGGAAGGGAACGGCTGAGTAGGGTAGAGAATCTTGTAGTTTCATCCTTTCTTTTTCTGCTCTAGGGTACCCGACCCGTCGGGGCCCGAAGATACTTGTAAGAAATTTCATCAAACATCAATGAAGTTACTCCTTGATCTTTCAGATCCATGTTTTTCTTTTCTCCTCTCTTTCTTCTTCTCTCTTTCTTTTCTTTTTTTTTGAACTTTGTCAAGCTTGAACAAGTGATGAAGTCAGAGAGAAGTCCTTCAACTTGGTGGGTCGTTTCTAGTTCATTCATGAAGTGGACAGATGTTTTTGAATGCTTTGCCTGACAAGACCCTTCCGGGCCCACCGGGATTCGTTCCAGGCATGCTGGAGAGTTGGACCTCAAACTTGAGCACCGGAGAGCTGGGCTCCGTGCTTGAGCACCGGAGAGTTGGGATTCGGGCTTGAATGCCAGATAGCTGGGATCCAGGCTTGAGTGCCGAGAGCTGGGCTCCGGGCTTAAGTGCCGGAGAGTGTGGGATCCGGGCTTGAGTGCCGGGAAGCTAGGCTCCGGGCTTGAGTGCCGGAGAGAATGGGATCCGGGCTTGAGTGCCGGGGAGATTGGCTTCGGGCTTAAGTACCGAAGAGCTGGTCTCCAGGTTTGAGTAACAGAGAGTTGGGCTCCGGGCTTTGGTGCTGAAGGGCTGGACTCCGGGCTTTGGTGCTGAAGGGCTGGACTCCGGGCTTTGGTGCCGAAGAGCTGGGCTCCGGACTTGAGTGCCGGAGAGCTGGGCTCTGGGCTTTGGTACTGAAGGGCAGGACTTCGGGCTTTGGTGCCGAAAGACTGGACTCCGGGCTTGAATGCCAGAGAGCTGGGCTCCGGGCTTGAGTACTGGAGAGCTGGGCTCCGGGCTTGAGTACCGGAGAGCTGGGCTCCGAGCTTGAGTACCGGAGAGCTGGGCTCCGAGCTTGAGTACCGGAGAGCTGGGCTCCAAGTTTGAGTACTTGAGAGCTGGACTCCGGGCTTTGGTGCTGGAGAGCTGGACTCCGGGCTTTAGTACCGGAGAGCTGGGCACCGGGCTTTGGTGCCGAAGGACTGGACTCTGGGCTTGAGTGCCGGAAAGTGTGGGATCCGGGCTTAAGGCATCCCTGCAAGGCAAAAATGGTTTGCACAACAAGGAGATCTTTTATTATCATTAGAAAAGGGCCTTAAGTTACTGATAGTATATTCTCAGGTTGCAGGCATTCCATGTCCGTGGAAATCTGGCATCATCCAGACTCGCGATATAGTAAGCTCCATGCTGAAGAGTTTCGACCACCTTGTAGGGGCCTTCCCAGTTCGGCGAGAGCTTGCCGCACTCTCGAGATTGGGATGCCTCAGCTCGGTGCAGCACCAAGTTACCAGGGTGAAAGAACTTCGACTTTACCCGTGTATTGTAGTATCGGGCCACACACTGCCGGTAAGCCACCATTCGGAGTTGGGCCATGTCCCTGGTTTCCTTAAGGAGGTCCAAGTTGAGAAGAAGGCGCGAAGGATTTTCTGCTTCATTGTATTGCTGTATCCGCAGCGTAGGCACGCCAAGTTCGGCGGGGACGATAGCCTCTACGCCAAAAGTGAGGTTGAAAGGCGTTTTGTTCGTTGCCGTCTTGGACATTGTGTAGTAGGCCCAAAGGATGCTGGGGAGCTCCTCTACCCACCTACCCTTGGCTCAGTCTAGCCTGGTTCTGAGCCCGTGGAGAATGGTTCAATTGGTTACTTCGACTTTCCCGTTGGTCTGAGGATGGGCCACCGAGGTGAACCGGTGCTGGATGCCAAGCTCGATGCAAAATTCTTCGAACTCCCGGTTGTCAAACTGTCGCTCGTTGTCGATGATGATGCTGTGGGGCAGTCCAAAGTGATAGATGATCGACTTCCAGAAGAACTGGCGGACCTTGGCTTCCGTGATCCGCACCAGTGGCTCTGCTTCTACCCACTTGGTGAAGTAGTCAATGGCCACTATTATGAATTTTCGTTGCCCTGGAGCGGAGGGATATGGACCTAGGATATCCATTCCCTACTGGACGAACGGTCATGGGGCGGAGAGTTGGGAGAGTGGTGCCGATGGCTGGCGTTGTATATGGGCGTGGTGCTGGCACCGATCACACTTTTTCACAAAGTTGGCGATGTCCTCCCTCATGGTCTCCTAGTAATATCCTTGTCGGAGGGCCTTGTACGCGAGAGTCCTTCCCCCGACATGGTTTCTACAGAAGCCTTCGTGTATCTCTTGCAACACGAAGGTGGCCTCTGAAGGTCTCAGGCATCTTAGGAGCGGATAGGAGTGAGATCGGCGGTAGAGTTATCCTTCCATGAGGATGAACCGCGAAGCTTTCTTCTTAATAAGGCTGGCCTCTGCTCGGTCTTCTGGCAGGATACCATCGGTGATGTATCTGATGTACCTGTCCATCTAGCTCGGCTCCCGGGGTGACCTACTGCACCTTTGTAAGAGCTTCGTTGCTTGGATTTTTGAGGTACTCTACGTGGGCGCGCCCCAGGGACGAGTCCGACAAGGTCGCAAGCCTTGACAATATATTGGCACGAGCATTCTCACCTCGAGGGATGTGAGAGATGCTGAAGCGTTGGAAACCTATCATGCTTGAGCAGACCCGGTCTAAGTACTTCATCATCTAGGGGTCTTTGGCCTCATATTCTCCGGAGACCTGCCCAGCCACTAGTTGGGAGTCAATGAAGACCTTCAAGCTTCGTACACCCAACTCACGGGATATCCTGAGGCCCGCGAGGAGTGCCTCGTACTCCGCTTGGTTATTAGTTGCGACGAACTTGAAGCGGAGTGCACATTCAGCTACAACCCCATCGCTGTTTGCAATGATGAGGCCTTCTCCGCTTCCACCCGCATTGGATGCGCTGTCAACATGGAGGATCCATGACTCCTCCTTGGCTCCAGGCTCCTCTTGGTACTCCGAGATCGTCTGCTCTGGCTCTTCGAAGAGCCCCATGCACTCGACCAGGAAGTCGGCCAGCACCTGGGCCTTCTGAGATGGTCTCGGTCAGTATGCAATGTCGAACTCGCAGAGCTTCAGTGCCCACTTGGCCAAGCATTCGGATGTGTCGAGGCGACTGAGCACGGCCCTCAGGGGTTGGTCCGTCAAGACCGCAATCGGATGTGCTTGGAAGTATGGCCTGAGGTACTGAGCAGACATGATAAGAGCAAAAATGAGTTTTTCGGATCGGGTGTACCTAATCTCGATATCCCGGAGGATCTTGCTGGCATAATACACCGGCTTCTGGGATCCATCCTGATCCATACGGACAAGGACCGAACTGACGGCCGCAGGGGTTATCGCCAGGTATAGTAGGAGCTTCTCTCCCATTTTTGGCCTGGAAAGCAGTGGTGGTGATGCCAGGAAGTCTTTAAGCTCCTCGAAGGTTGCCTTGCACTCCTCAATCCAGATGAAGTCGTTCATCCTACGCAGCACTTTGAAGAAAGGAAGGCAGCAGTCTACCGACCTCGAGATGAACCGGCTCAATGCGGCTATCCAGCCCATCGGGCACTAAACTTGCTTCTTTGAGGTCGGATGCTCTATGTTAATGATGGCTTGGACCTTCTCCGAGTTCGCCTCGATACCTCTTTGGGTCACCATGAAGCCAAGAAACTTTCCTGCTATGACACCGAAAGCACACTTTGCCGGGTTCAGCTTCATGTTATGCTCTCAGAGGTTATGGAAGGCTTCCACGAGGTCGGCAATGTAGTCCGAGCTTGGCTTGCTCATGACGAGCATGTCATCCACGTAGACTTGCATGTTTCTGCCAATCTGGTCCTTGAAGACCCGATTGACCAGCCACTGGTATGTGGCGCTAGCATTCTTCAAGCCGAACGGCATCATCTGGTTGCAGTATATCCCTCGGTCAGTGATGAAGGCAGTGTGCTCCTCGTCCTTTGGATGCATCCGGATTTGGTTGTACCCGGAAAATGCATCCATGAAAGAGAGCAAGCGGTGCCCCGAGGTGGCGTCCACTAGCTGATCGATCTTCAATAGAGGGAAGCTATCCTTTGGACAGGCTCAATTGAGGTCGGTGTAGTCCACACAGATCCTCCACTTTTTATTATTCTTCTTTACCATAACTACATTTGCCATCCAGCTTGGATAGTGCACCTCTTGAACGAAGCCGACTGCGAGAAGTTTGTCTACCTCCTCATCGATCGCCCTCTGTCTATCTGGCGCAAAGCTCCTCTTCTTCTGCCGCACAGGGCGATACTTCGGGTCAATGCTCAGCTTGTGGATTATGATCTCCGGTGGGATCCAGGGCATATCGGCAGCCATCCAGGCGAACACGTTGGCGTTCGCCCTGAGAAACTCCAACAGATGGGCTCGCTCGTCATCTTGCAGCTGCGCCCCGATTTGCACCATCTTCGTCGGGTCGGCTCCGAGGGGATATGACAGCAGGTGCTCGACCGAGCCATCCCTGAGGTCCTGCGCCCTTTGGTCGAGGTCGTCTGCGCTGGGGTCATCCTCGGCAACCTTGGCCCCAGGGATGGTTTGGAGGTAGTGTTGGATTGGCTGAGGTGCCCCCCTCATCTCCCCGACACCATAAGGAGTTGGGAACTGCACCAATAGCTACTTTATAGAAATGACCGCATCGAGCAGGTTGAGCCCGGGTTGGTCGAGGATCACATTATAGGCTGAGGGAAGCCTTACCACCATGAAGGTCATCATCACGGTACTCTGTCGAGGTGGCGTCTCGGCTGTGACGGGGAAAGTGATCTCCCCCTCGACTCCTACGGAGTCACCCGTGAAACCGATAAGGGGCGTGTACACAGGTCCGAGCTGAGCAGATGAAAGGTTCATCCTGAAGAAAGCATTGTAAAAAAGCACATCCATGGAGCTTCTACTATCAACCATGATGCGTTTTACAGGATGCTTTGCGATCATCATCTCGATGACCACAGCATCATTGTTTACATTTTTATTTTCATCCCCCTCGTCCCTCGCAAAGGGAAGTATATTCTCAAAATTTCTCCCACTCCGGGCCTTCTTAGAAGCATGATCGACTCCCCAGCATATCATCCCCACCGGCTTCTCGATGGGGTGATTGTCGATGGTAGGGACCAGAGAGAATGCGGCGAGCACATGAGGTTCCGTTGGGGGTCTGCCCCCTACGAACCTTCCGAGGTAGCCCATCTTTATGAGTTCTTCGATTTCTCTCTTGAGGTTACGGCATTCCTCGGTGTCGTGGCCGTGATCGCGATGGAACTGGCAGTATTTCATCTTGTCGCGACTGTGGGACGGCCTTAGTGAGGGTGGGCACCTCAGATAGCATTCACCCTCGATCTTCATGAGGATTTTCGTCCTCGGGGCGAGGAGAGGAGTGAAGCTCCCTTCCGGGATGGGGTCTCTCCTCGGCTTCGACCTTTGGCGGGAGTCTGGTGTAGTCGGCTCGGGCTTCCAAGTCTCGGAGGCCTCCCCGGGGGGGCTGGCTTCTTCAGAGGTCTTCCGTCTAGCTCCCTCCTCGTGCGGTCTGCCTCTTCGACGCGGATGTACTTCTGGACTCGAAGGAGGAGCTCGGAGTAGGTCTTAGAGGACTTTTTGTTAAGAGAATAGGTCAGGTGGGAAGTCCCGAGCCCTCTCTCTAATGCCAGCATGGTGACTGGCTCATCAAGGTTGTAGATATCCAGTATGGCAACCTTGAAATGGGCTACGTAGTCCTGTAGGAGCTCATGATCCTGTGCCTGATGGAGAAGAGGCTGTCCGCCTCTCGTGGCACCTTCCGGCTGGCATCAAAGTGAGCCACAAACTTTCACTCCAGCTGAGCAAAGCAACCAATGCTCTCCAGCTCGAGGCGAGTGAACCACACCCAAGCTGCTTTCCAGAATGTAGCAGGAAAGGCGATGTAGAGGAGAGCGTCGTTCATCCCCCGGACTCTCATGAGGGCCTTGTAGCTCTCAAGATGATCCAGGGGGTCGGTGGTCCCGTTGTAGGGGTCCACCTGCGGCATGCGAAACCGACATGAAATCGGCTCCTCTTGGACTTCTTGGGAGAAAGGAGGACGGGCGTCATAGCCCATTGGCTCGCTAGTGGAGCCCTGTATATTTGCAAACCGGTGGGTCAGCTCCGCCAACTTGCGCTCCTGCTCTTCCAGGCACTTCTCTGCCATGCACCTAATGGCCTCGTTGGTGGAATGCCCCGCGGAGGCTGAAGGAGACAGAGAAGGTAACATGAGGTGGTGTCCATGACGGGAGGTTTTGCCTTTTCGACCTTGGTGGGCTCTAACCGTTACCCGCTCGAGGGTCGGGGACTGGCTTTCTTGAGCGACAAATCTGCTCTGTTATCTTTTCACCGGAGTCCGGTGACTACCCTGGTGATTGGTGGTGGCCCGCGGTTGCGAAGGCCTTCCTTGGAAGGAACGCAGGCTATCGCGAGGTGCTGCGGCATGGGTCGTGAGTGTCCCTGGCTGCTGATGGGTAGCCAAGGACCGGTGCTAGTGCTGGAGCTGGCGCACTACTACTGTAAGAATCTGCATCTGCTGGATGAGTGCAGCTAGCTGGATGTCCATCGGAGGTGGTTGAGCTAGAGCGGGGAGCTCCCCTTCTGGGCTGTGCGATTCCCCATGGGAAGGGGGATCTTCTGCATGGCTGGTAGGGACTTCCCTCGCTCATGTTGTCACCTTCCTCCCGGTGAGCTACTTGCAAGGGGTTTGGATGCCCCTACCTGGCACGCAAATCTGTTGCCGCCAAGATCATCTTGGCCCGTAGCTGAGGTCAAGGTCAAGATGCCCTTCTGATGCTCTAGATCACCTGGACCTGCAAAATAGGGTTAGCTACCCGGGCCGGGGATTCTGGCCGGGGCACTTTGATGGTCAAGTCAGTAATGATCTAGGGGAACGGATTCTCCTAGTCGAGCCCCGAAAATGGACTCCATGCTAGGAGGAGAGAGTAATGAACTGGGAGAGTGTAGAGGAGTTGAGCATAGAGGAGGGGGAGTGCCGGCTAAGGAGAGTTGGAGCTAGAATGGCTGGTTGGTGAGGAGCGCAGGGCCTCGATCGGGGGTCTCCTCCCGTTTTGGCGTAAGTAATGGCTGGAACCATCATCGCGGCCTGGCAGGCATCTTCCTGCGGTCCTTGGGCATCGTGCCACCATCCCGGAAGGGTGGTGACTTCCTTCAGTAGCAGATCTCTCTGTTCGAGGTGGGGTCGATCTAGAGAGGCGAAGCTCGACTTCAACCTCGGCATCTCAACCCGGAGGAAGCGCGGCCGGGCGAAGGAGGGCAGAGCTCGAATTCAGCCTTGGTGCCTTGACCCGAAGGGAGCACGGAGGGCAGAGCTCGACTTCGGCCTCGATGTCTTGACCCGGAGAGAGCACGACCGGACGAAGGAGTCCGGGCAGTGGCGTCCCACGTGGAAGCCTCATCCACCTTGTCGCATAATGGAATCTGACATATGTCCCACGTCAGTGATCCTGCCATATCAATGTAAATTTTGGAATGCAATGAAATTTTTGAAATGGATCAGGGGATATGATGGGGACACTGAGTAGATCCTAGTCAGTCCAGTCCAGATCTCGATGCCAGCCAACACGAATCTTGATGTATTTTATAGGTGTACGAGGGATTTGGGATATCTCCGAATCGGAGATCAGTTTTTATTTTTGTTTAGAGTTATCAGAATTCCTTAATAGTTCCGATTATTTTGAATCTGTTTTAGGATTTATTTTTATCTTTATCGGTTGTTTGATTACTTTATTTAAGATGTTTTTGTGATCAAATAAAAAGATAGCGAAGAATTTATTGAGAACAAATCGGGGTGTGTCCCGACTCCTCCCCCCTCCTCTCGCTCGTCTCTCTTCCTGGTTCTACTTCCCCTCTTCCCGGTTCTTCCTCTCTTTCCTCCGTGTTCCCCCCTTCATCTCGGCTGTCTACCCTTCCCATCTGTGAGCAAAACCACCAACCGGAACCCTCTGCAGCTGCCATCTTCCTCTGACCACCCATCAGCTCCATCTAGTCACCATCCATGGAGATCTCACCGTCAGTAGTCGGAACTCCTCTCGTGCCGGCCTACCTCCCGTCCGTGTCGATGCCTTAGCCCAGTGCCGTCGCCGGTGAAGTCCCTCTGCAGGCCTTCCTCTATCACCAGTTGCCGGAACGGCTCCATGCCAACCTCTCCTCGAGCCGCCGACAATCTCAGCCCGTCACCGGAGAGCCTACCTGCAAAGTCCACCGGACTTCCTTGCCCAAAGCCGGCCCCCTGTTCCTCCCTGCACCGGACCAAGAGGAGAAGGCGAGCACGATCGTGAAAGCAATTCATGACCTTGCTGCCGACTTCTAAACTGCATAGATCTTAAAGCAGTTTCGAGGATCTGTGAAGCACAATTTCCAGAGCAGATTAAAACTACCACACAGATCTCAGAGCATTACGTTTATTGGTTTCTATTTATGTATTTGATTTGGATTGACAATATTATTTTTTCTGGTGATTCAGGTCCGACGGTTTCAGATCTATCTCGTTCGCAAACCACTGATTTGGATTTTGATTACCTCTGGATGATCTCACTCTTCCAGAATTCATGATATTCCATGTTTCAGGTGAGACCACTTCAATAACTTGAGTTAATCAATTGCTGGATTTCTTTTATTTAATTAGATCTAATTTTATTGAAATTGGACAGCCCTGACCTAGTGGTTGTTCCCTAACGATCAACGGTCCAATTTTTCGAATATTTTGACTATGCATGCCGATTGGGTCAATTCCTAGATTGGATCTTGATTTGACTAGGGAATTCTTAATTGCATTAATTATCTGCTAGTCTTTATCTTTAATTACTTCATTAATTGTTTCACTGATCTCATTAAGGTCCTTAGGTCTATGATTTATTGGTCTGCCCGCACTAGGATACATGTTGATTAGTATCTTATTGCAACTAATCGTATTGGACATACATATATTTTGACATATCCTTTATTTTGGCTTGGATATTTATTTTCTATATGCATAATTTTGTGGGTTGGCCCAAATATTTATCACAAAAGTGGTTTGTTTGTATCAGTCCACCGAATTGTTCATCATATGAGGGATATTTTCTGGTTATGACATACAACCGCCTGTCCAAAGGGGGTTGTTGTGTGTTTTAACTAGAAAATGTGTCATGGAGCATTATGTTGCTAAGGTACTCTAGCTTTCTTGGGCCTGTCTGCCGAAAGGGGATAGGTTCAGGAATGCCAGAATATCTGATTAGCTTGTGGTTTCATGTGAAGAGCTCTAATACATATTGTATGTTCTATCCAAAGGGGAATATATGATATTATGTTTGTGCTCTTATTTATTATTGTGATATGTTATGTTCGTAGTATGCCCATTAATTGATGTTGCATTCCTTATTTTGATTGTGCAGTTACTTTTGGTGTGAACAACAATAATGCTGTTGTTGAGGTGCTTACTGGGTCGAACTATAAGAAATGGAGGTAAGACCTAGAGTTTGCTCTTGGAATTGCTGACATTGATCTTGCATTGCATGAGGCTAGACCCGATGATTTGAATGATCAAAGCACCATTTGTGCCTAAATCACTAGATGGACTCTTTCTTTTTTAAGGCTTCTATATTTATTTTTAAGTAATGATTTCCCTTATGCTCACATACATTTCTAATAGATATGAGGGCTATAATCAATTTATAAAGGCATTGATTTGCCATGTTTGGTCCTTTGTCATTCCTGGTGTCATAGTCATGCTCACAGGATCTTTAATATGTTGAGAATGACATTGAGATGAAACATCCTATATCTCTGGCATATCTTCTTTTTTGTTAATGTTTCCAAAGATCATGAAGGTCGATATTTGTCTCATTTTCACCGCTTGATGATGGTTGATCCATCATCGAATAGAAAGGGTTGTAAGAGATAAGTTTTGAGTGAACTTTGGATATGGATTATCAATTTTTGGCCCATTTAAAAACCAAACCATTAATTGTGTTGAGCCCAAATTGATGAGTTGGTTGGATCCAATTTCATTGGGTGTATTTTAGCTTTGGGATTAAGAAGATTTTTAAGCTTAAGCCCCTATAAATTAAATATGAGTTCAAATAAAATTTTGAAATTTACGGTTTGGTCCTCTACTATTGCTTTTGAAAAAAATTACTATAACTTGCTCATTTTATATTCGATTTGAGCAGTTTTTTGGACCGTTAGATTCTTAATAATTTGAAGAACATTTTGATAGAGTTCTTCATGTTTGATAAATTATTTAATAATTTAAAATTATTTATGTGCAATTCTACCAACTATCATATAGTTCGAGTGTATTTTTCAGTAACCTCAAAGGATTTGGAATACTCTATGAATTTTGAATAGCTGAGTTAATAAAGACTAATAACTTATTTTTATTTGGAATTGCATATTGATGTCTATATAACAATTGATCCAAAATTGACTGTAATTGATTGTGACACTTATTATATACTATAATTCTTGTCCAAAAATATTTTATAGTTATGTAGTAAGTGTATTAATAGATGTATCAGTTGGAATACATTATTATATAATAATAGGATCAGTGGGGTGCATGTTGTAAAGTATCCCATTTTAGACTGATCTTTTGGTGGCATACATGTCATTAAAGTATATTATTTTGTATTGTTTGGGTATTTATCTTTCCTGTATCAATAATTTATGGGTTGGCATAAATATTTATCATCAAAGTGATTTATTTATGTCAGTCCATTAAATCTTTTCATTATGAGAAGGTTTATGGTTATTGCATATAACCGCCTGTCCAAAGGGGATTGTTATATGTTTTAATCGGGAAGGTTGCCTGGGACATTATGTTACATTGGTGCTCTAGCTTTCATAGATTTGTCTGTCCAAAGGGGATAAGTTCGTGACTGTTATGGTATTTCATTTGCTCGCGGCTTCATGTGAAGAATACTTATGTATATTACATGTTCTGTCCAAAAAAATATATGTGATATTACATTTGGACTCTTGTATATCATTTATAGTATATGTCCATTGACTAGTATTTAGCATTCATGCCATCTTTGATTATACAGTCATGTTGTTATTGAGTTTTTGACCGGGTCAAAATATCAAAGGTAGAGGTATATTAAGCTTAGAAAATTTGTCTATCCAAATGGGACAAATTCTCGAATGCTTTGTATCCTCATTATGTTAACTTTTATTTTCTTTAAAAAAGAAATATATTGGATATAATAAATTATTTACCCAAATAGAGATATTTTCCAAAAAAAAATGTATTGACCTCATTTTGGAGCTCTAATTCTCTACCTATATGAGAGTTTTATGATGATGCACATGGTACATTTATCGAAAATGGCTTATTATATTCAAAGCCTTTATTGATTTATTATTTGTACCTTAAATATGTTACATCATACATGAGCTTGATCGATGTTTTATGCCAACTTAGAGGTCATGACTTGATGATCCCTCTTTGGAAGATTAATAATTTTTGATAGATGGTGACCATCAAAGTGGCCCGTTTATTAAGATTTACTAGGTTCTTCTATGAGCTTTTTAGAAGGGATTATGTAGCACTATATGTTGAAAAGAGATTCCTTATGTGAGTCTTTTTCTTTCTAAAGAAAGTTTTGTTGTATTGGACCAAGGGCTCTCATTAACATAATGCTTGTAAAGATTTTTTGAAATATATTGTATATGTTTTTCTATTGATTAACTGCATAAAGATTATTTAGCAGTTAGTATATTTGTATTCAATAAAGTTAATGCTCCCATTATGCTGACTTTGATTGAAATATAGATATGAAAACTGAAATTGTGCTATCACTAAGTATCATGGAATATAGATATTACATTATGTAATGATCTTCCATCTTGGTTATCTTATTAGAGTACTCTAAAATAAAGCTGCCTATAAAGTCGGTAAAGAATAAATCATTTTGAAATATATTTATATAATTGATTATTTTCTGATTTTTTGTATTTAAGAATGGTGATTTATTTTGACTTCATTTATGATAGATATGTAGAATCTGATAAAAGAAAGTTTGGATAGCTGATGGATAGATAAATTAATACGTGACTTGAATCGTATGATGGTGTTTGGATTTATATCTTGAAACTAGAGAGAATTGCACATAAAATTAGTATTATGAGATTTCTATCTCTAATACATAAGTTGCTCATCATTATTAGTTTTCCTGCTGTGCTGTTTAATGATCTTAAAATCATATGCTATTATGTTTCAGAAATTCTTTTTAATATTTTTTTTTTAAAAATAAAAATATTGATAACATATATCAGTCACATTTTAAGATCCTACATATATAATAAATAAATAATATTATTAAGAATAGTTCTCTAGATTTATGCGAGAAAAATCGCTCATTACGTTCCAATGTCACGTTCATGGTGTAACCCTTCAACCCTTCCGTCACATCAAAAAATGGGAGACCCACTTGCACGTCGAAGAAATTGAAACGAGCCAGATTTTCCAATCAATTGACGTGACTTTAGAGTTATCCAATCTTGATATTAATTAGCTAGCATGGATTTTTTTTTTTTTAGCCATTTCTTTTCTCTTCATGTGTTACTCTTCTTCAAAAAAGTTATTAATTAAAATTATTCTATCGAATAAATTTTGGATTATATAAAAACAGGTCATCACATTATTTATTATTAAAAAAATAATCATAATTATTTAAACTTGATTAAAAATTTGAATGAAAAAAAAATATTAATTTCATATTAATTACGAGTCAATTTTTTTTTAAATTTATATATAGAAGAATCATTCTTTTTTATTTGATATGTTTTTTGAATTAAATACCAGAAAGGCAAAGACGTGAAATTCATAAATTAAAGTAGACAATACTTTATATATTAAACTATAAATTCTTGGCTGTAATATTGATGATCTATGCAAATATAACTATGATAAATTTGTAATTATATCATTTAGATTGAAATTCAGAAATAAGAACCTGAAGTTCAGGGATCAAAACGAACGATATGTCTGGTACCAAACCGCAATAATAATTAATCATAATTGGCTAACATATAATTTTACTATTTAAAATTAAAAAAAAATATTTATCTATTTTCGATAATGATGATAATTTTTTATGAAATGGTCTAAATTTTTTTTTTGCCAACAATTCCTTGTCTTCTGCACCGCTATTTATTTGCTTTGCCATGAGCCCAGCAGCTAGATTTCGTGGTTGCCTTTTGATTTTCTCTTTCTTGGAGGGGGGGGGGAAATGCTGGTAGATCTACGGTGGCATTTAATTTACTATCATGCCGTGCGCATCATGCGAATGGTTGCTGACGTAACCATAGTTTCGAGTGATGAGGTCATCTTGAGCAAGTAAGTGGCCGTCCTGCTTTTTCAAAGTTAAATAATATTGGATTTGGCCACTTTCGGCGGCTTTGCCCAGTCCTTTAAAAACGAACAAGCTTGTCACGGGACAGGCAGAACCCAAGTCCAACCATGAGGACCCGCTTGTTTTTACTCGCGGCTTGTGCCTTTTCCGGTCCGCTCCTTTATTTCGGTCGGTCATCTGAGTGACGGATAAATAGTTAAATACCGAAGCCGCAATCTACGGGCAGCAATGTGCCTTCACTAAATATCCATGGTGCCCTTGAATGGATCATTATTAGAAGTTTATAGAACTGGAGCTCGAATCAGCCGTTGCAAACTTACTAACTACACTTGTCCAGACGTGGTTGGAGCCCTTGAATGAGACTCACATGCTTCCTATCTGCTGCACCATCTTCACCGTCCGTAATGGAATCACAATATCTCTGAAATTCATGTACAAAAATTAATCCTTTAGTTTGAACTTTGGAAGGATGATCTGTATGTTTAAATGCCTGGAGTAAGTCGTGCGATTTTGGTTAATCCAAGCTCCCCTCTGAAACCAGGCTTGTGTCACCTCTCGTTGCCAATGACCTGAAATATTCTTCGATGACAATATTAAAAAATCTGGTAGCTTTGACATGGAGATGCCGAAACAGTCGTACCAAGCATGATAATTAATTTCGTTTAAGGGTGTTTGGTGCCTTGTCCGAGCTCCATCTGGATTACTGCCGGTGAGCGGTGCTTTTCTCACAACCAGCTGGCAGGAATTTGAATCTCGATTTAGACATATTTCGATAAAAAAATTTAAAAATAAAATAAAAAATAAAAAAATAATTCAAAAATAAAATCAAAAAAGAAAAAAAAATTAATAAAATAATCTTGAAGCTCATGTTGGTTGATGATAATGAAAAAGTTAGAAATATATATAATAAATCCCGTTCACTTGACTGACGCTGACGTATTCACTTTTGAATGAGAAACGGCTACGAAAAAATTAATATGCACCGTGTATCGAACATTTCTTGATCGGGATTGGGAGACCGTCTGGAAGTGGCCATCGGGGTCTAACTCCTCAACCATCCTTTTTGTTCCATCAAAAAAAAAAAAAAAAAATTCATGTGAATTATTAAGAAGAGCGAGGTCATTTTGGTCCATGTTCATATATTTTTCTCAAAAAAATCGTTTTTTCTTTGGGCAAATCCATGAGGTAATTCTTGACGGATAAACATCGAGAGTTCAGCCAGCGGACCGGGAGGGGCCCTCTCTTCACCTTTGGACTATAAGATGCCCTATTCTCATCTCCTTGCAGACCTCATCATCTCTCTCTGTGACGCTGGAACGCACTCATCCGCTTCTCTCTCTGTCTCCCTTCTCTCGGTTCTCCAAAAGGAAAATCAGATCGCCCTCACCTAGCTCCATCGCATTTTCCTCTAGAAATGCCGAACCAAGGCGAGAAGAAAGCAAAGGGAAATCCTTACCAAAAGAGGGGCCAGATCAAGGAGAAGGTATATAGCGACGTCCGCAAAACCGTGTCCGACATCGTAACTGCCATGGTGGGAGGCAAAGATAAGAGGGGAGAAGGGGAAGGTGGCGCTGGATGTTCAACCTCCACGTCGCCTCTGGACTGAAGCCTCCGACACGTATATTGATCATGGCGCTGCGGAATCTAGCTCCCATGTTCCTTCGACCACAATACTGCCATTGCTTCTTCCACTATTACCATCGCTAGATACTGTTGCTACCATGTAATGTAACAAAGGCCACAGACTCTATGTCCTTCCTGTTTCATCTACTCCTGTAGGAGATTGAAATGTCTTAGTCTCGCATGGTTTGAAGACAGAAATGAGAAGTCTGCTTTTCTATGCTGTTGTTGTGTTTGTAAGCATGCATCAAAGTAAATCCAATTATTGGGTTTTCAATAGCCTCTTCTTCTTTTTACTTTTGCGGTTTGTGCATGTTTGAGTGATTGGGGTTGGCCGGAAGGAGGTTATGGGAAAGTCTCTAGCCTTGCATGCATGCTCTCCCTCGCTCCTTTAGTCGCAATAGTGAGTTCTCCTTCCATTGTCTTCTTTTGTAGCAATGGAAAGCCTTTTTTTTTTTTTTTTTTGGCGGTGGGGGAGGGCGGGCAGGTGGGGAGGGGGAGGGAGGGGAGAGAGAGACAATGATGCCACCGCAGTACAACCACATGACCCAAACATTTGGCAGGAAGGATGCAACCGTTGAGGTGTGTGTGTGTGGGAAAACATGGTGCTTAGAATGTTCTCCGATCTGACCACTTTCCTCCCTTTCTTTCTCTCTTTCTTTCTTTTTTTTTTTTTTTTCTTTTTTTTTTTTTTTTTTTTTTTTTTGTTTTTGAAGGGCCGTATCTTATTCTTACCGCTCTCCCCATCTTCTTCTTGTTGGTACGCTGAACGGCCACAACTTATTTTCATCCTTTTTCGTCCAAATTCAAACCCATGTATTTGCTTAAGGTCCGGTCACCGAATTAAGATCCTATTTATTACAGGAAAGAACACGGCCCCGGTCACCCCATCCAGCCGATCGATCGCTTTTTTTAAGAAACTAGGCCTTGCCGAGATAATTTTGGAGTCTCAGTTCATACCTGCTACGCACCTGACTTGGATCCAGTCTCGGTAGTTCAAATTAAATAAGGCAGGAATGACAGTCGGACATGGCCGATCTCAGATACGAAATCCGTTCCGCATCGCGTACGCGTGATATGATTTTCGTTAACATAATTCTTGTACGTTTTTCAAAATTTATCAACAATCTCAGCATATCTAACTATGATTGACTCCTCTATAAATATCGAGAGAGGGAAACCACAAGTAAGCCATTAAAATCCATAAATACTCTTGTTTTTCTTTCAGCTCCCTATCCTATTTCTAAAATCGAGCTAACTTGAGCATAGAAATAATCTCATCCGTAACCGGTCCAGAACTTTTTGGAGATCCCAGCTTCAGTATATGGAAGACTTCCACGGATGACATATTTCTGATTCGAGATCTCTCCATCGTCTTGGATTTGATTCGACCTTTTTAACTTGCCCGGAATCTATAGCAATACTATTTATCATTTATTTTGTATGAATCGAGTGAATCTGCGAGTGGTTTGTTATTGCTCAATCCGATATCTCTACCGGTAGCGTAGTATATGCAGAGGTGGTTCAAATAAATTAATGTAGCCTGAATCAACTTTAGTACTTATTCTGGCTTCTTTATTTTAAAAAAATTATATATGGCAGAGCGATGGGACTGAAGAGCTAGAAAACGTTTCTTCTCTTCTCTTTCTTTCTTTTTTAATTTTCTCCTGTTTGACAAGGCCAACAAAAGCCAAGATACCCAAGGATGATAGCTTCAATTTGTTTGCTTCATCAAGTCCATGCCATATTTTAAACCTGTCTCTCTTGTAAAATTCGGAACGCTTTCACGCTAAATTCGGAAGTCTGGCATGTACAGCTCATATTCTAGTCTTTCATATATTTGTGAGGTGATTGGTGCTCGTGTTGTGCAGGAACAATTGATTGAAGTTCAGCTTAAGATATGATAGTCTTCTTTCGTGCAAATTTATCATTAGATTGTGCAATTGTCACTTTAAGATATGTGCAAGTGAATAGATGGAGTTCAGAGTGCTTCGATGTCTGCATAGGGTATGATCAAATGTTATCATTACGTACCAAAGAAGAATAAAAGGTACAATCAGAAATTTATGATAGCTATATGATGCATATATATATATATATATATATATATATATATATACAATCAGAAATTTGTTACCTTGATTCAGCCCGAAAGAAAATTCAGATCATGCTCACAACAAATCTTTGCCTAGCCTACGAGAAGTTCAGCCATAGTAGATCAAAATGCAGTCCTAAGGCACATGCAGGCTTGCACGAAGGAAGGCCCACAGGCTTGCCTGCAGACATGCACGGCCCAAGCCAGCGTGACCCATGCACGTAGACGAGTGGGAGCAGTCCAGTGCTTGCATGCTGTGCACCATAGACCACCATGCGATCCACAGGGAGGGAGGTAGGCACGGCCTATGGCCATTTAATGCCCTGGTCCACATCATAGCTCACAGAGGGAGATGGCCTCGTTTGCATGATTGGACGGTGGCTAAGCATCTCCCGGCATGGTCCAATAGCGGGGAAGAAATGCTGGCCTAATGAAGTTTATACATGCTCAATTTTATGCAATTCAATGCCTAGCACAGAGGCCGGACATGATCATATAGCCAACGGGTGATGCCAAGTCTGATTGGAACCTAATCAACATGATTTGTAGCATGTTTGATGAAGATCGGATGGCCGGAAAACTTCCAGGGATCAAATGGGAGTTGTATAAGATTTTGGAGTCTATTTTTTATGCAGTTTGGATCAGGATTCTCAGGATTTCGAGCTCTATTTAATGAGAGGCCATAGGTAGCAACTATATGAGAATTCAGAGAATTTTTAGGATGTGTGGTAATGATAGAGAAAGCCTGTATAGGTTAAAGAATCTCCTTGAAAGTTAGCAGCTTTGTGAGAGATTTGGAACTTCTTGTTGAAAGAAATTATATAAATTAAGAGTGACAGTTCTTATCTTATAAATAATAATTTTTCTTATAGTAAACTATTACATGCCTTATTAAATTATATTTTATATTTTATTTTCTATTCTTCTCTTGTAGCATCAATAACAATATTGTGATCTTGTATACAAGGATCTATATTCTGTATGAGAGATTTTTCAATAAGTAGTATCGGTATAGGTGGTACCACAATAATTGGTATCAGATTCCCTGACTGTTTGGGTTATCTATGTTGATCCAGATTGAAGAAGATGGAGAAGACAAGCACAATCAAAGTCAACATCAACCAGGTTGATAGGAAAAGTAATCTATCTCTAACAAAGAAAGGTGAAAGACATGTTCATCCAGTAGGGATTGATCGATACTCTCATATGTAAGGAGAGGCCGACCATCATAGAAGATAAGATTTGGAAGCAACTCCATATACAAGTGGTGAGTGCGATATGTTTGTATTTAGCCAATGATATGGTGATCCATATATTGAGCGAGATTTCTACGATGATGATATAGGTGAAACTCAAGAAATTATATATGGCAAAGTCTCTCACCAGCGTACTCTTTTTTGGAAGTAGTTTTATTAACTATGTATGAGCAAAGAACATGGCATGCAGGAGCATCTGAATAATTTTTAAAAGATCTTCATCGATCTTCTTAGTGTAGGCGAGAAAGTTGAAGAGAAGACCAGGTCGTTGATTTTGTTATCATCATTTCTGTACTCTTTTGAATCCTTAGTGTTTTCTCTTTTAGTGGGGAAGAGCATCATAAAGATGGAGAAAGTCACTTCAATACTTCTTCAGAACGAGATTCTTAAACGAGAGAACCGAGCTTCGAGTTCACGTAAGAACTCAGCATTAGCAGTTACTAAAAAAATTTGCAGCAAATGATGGAGTGACAAAGGATTTCATGGCGAGCAATCCAGGTCCAAGTTGAAGGACACCAGCAAGATCAAGTGCTATCGATGTAACGTGCTGGAGTATCATGTCAAAGATTGTCTGTAACTCAAGAATCGGATGAAGACTACTATGATAGTGATTAATGGTAGCGATAGTGACGGATACAATGAGACACTCATGGCATCTGAAGTGATAACCTTTCTTCGCAATAGTAAATTTTAGATTGTGCATGTCCTCATTATGTATGTTGCAGAGATGAGTTGTTTGATTCTTTAAAGAGTTAGAGAGGGTGTTATTCACTACCAGATGAATCGAGCTATGTGATCAAGGATGAAGGGATAGTCAGCTTAAAGCTTCATGATAGAACATCAAGAAAACTGGACGAGATCCAATACATATCCAACTTTAGCAAGAATCTAATTTTATCGAGCAAAATGGATTCAAATAGCTACATGTAAAGAGTTGGTGATGGAATCCTAAATTTTATGCATGTCAATAGGGTTGTCTTAAGCAAAAGAAATGCGAAATATATACTTCTTGATAGGGAGTCATGTACAAGATCTTTGATGTAGATGGAAGCCCAGTAAAAGGTTGAGCTTTCGAAGAACGTAGATTGAGATGAGACAAGAGACTCGAAAGGATAACAGGTGATATCGCACAATAAAGTTCCTATTATCGTAAAAGGCTCCCCTAAACAGGTCTTAAATTAAGGTGAATACAATATACGATGAAGATGGAATTGAGTAGCCTGGCTCGACTCCCATGTTTACTCATCTATAGTTGTTAGGTATTTATCCCAGGGCATCGAAGTAATAGTTACAAACTCTCAAAGTCAGATAGGGGCCAAACATTGAGTCAAGGTTAAGGTTACTGGGTTTGGCATCTCGATTTAATTTGAAAGAAGATCCAGACTTGCATGCCTGCAGCAGCCTAGGCTCGGCTTGTAAGAACCTAGCTACAGCAAACCAAGATGCAGTCCAAAGGTGCATGCAAGCCCGCATGGTTGCAGCCCCGTGCATGGCCCAAGCGAGCACGAGCACATGGCCCATGCCAATGCGACCCACGCACAAGGATGCACAGGCATGGCCTAGTGGTACGCTCGCAGCCCAATGCAATGCTCGTTGCTCGGTGCATACATGCAGTGCATCGTGGACCATTGTGCGATCCATAGGAAGGTTAGCATGGTCTAGGGTTATTTTATGCCCCGGTGCACTGTCATGGCTCGTAGAAGGGGATAGGCTCGTTTGCACGATCAGATGGCAACTATGCATCTCTTGGCATGATCCAACGGTGGAGAAGAAATGCCAACTTGATGAAGTTGATCCAAGCTCGGTTTTGCACGATTCAATGGCCCAGCATAGAGGCCGGGCACAATCAGATGGTTGGAAGATTTCCAGGGGTCAAATAGTTGTACAAGATTTTGGAATCCATTTTTTATACGGTTTGGACCAAGATTCTCAGGATTCCAAGCTTTATTTAACAGGAAGCCACAGGAAGCAACTGTATGAGAATCCAGATGGCTTCCAGGAGGTGTAGCAGCGGTATAGAAAGTCTGTAGGGACTAGAGGGTTTTCTTGAGAATTGAGAGTTTTGTGAGGAATTTGAAGCTTCTTGTTGAAATAAATTGTACGGGATTAAGACTGCGAGTTCTTATATCATAAATAATTATTTTTCTTATAATAAAGTCTTATATGTCATATTAAGTTATTTTTTATTATATTTTTTTCTTTCTTTTCTTGTAGTATTAATAACGACACCATGATCCATGTCTGAAATCCATATTCTACATGAAGGATTTCTCGATAAAATGTATCAGAGCATGCGGTACCGTAACATCTTTCACCAAAGAAACGTTTATTTTTTCTTTTCCAGCTTCTCATGAGGGACAAAAAGGAGAAAAATGTTAGGGGGGGTTCTATTTTCTGCAATGTCTTCTCCCTTCCCCCTTTACCTAGTTTTCCTTTCATTCTTTGTAGATGGACCGCATCATCTCTGCTATCATTTGGGGAAATGGCTGCATGCATGTAATGGGGGATTTAGCATCATTTTATGACCCTAACCTCACATGCAACGCTGTCTCCAAACTACATTTTTTTTCTTTTTTGTTGTTTTCAGAGTCGATGAGAATTGAAATGACCACCAACGAATCTTTTAGACTGCAAATAATGGAAAGCATCGGGTCCACTTTGGGATCAGCAAAGATCTATCATTTTGTTTCCTAATGATCTCAGTTTCCAAACCATTGCTGACGTTGTCCATGGTTTGGGATGGTGGCACCGTTGTGCTCCCTTCTCCGAAAAAAGCAACAAACCGACGGCACGGATTGTGCTGCATGGCCAAAGAGGTGTGCAGGGCTAGGTTAAACTATGTGCGCAGATCATCGCACAGCGACGCACGAATGCAGGATTTACGATGCGTGCTATGATCCATCGTGCAATGAACGATGCACATGCGACGCATTGTATCATACGGCGAGTCACGGGCACCGCACATGCTTTTAAACTATGATATCTTGAGACTAGGTACATGCTTTCTTCCTCTGCATTCTTTGACTCAATTCCAAGAACCCTTATTGGATTCTCCAGCCCTTTCTCATCATGTTTCTCTCTTGTTTTATTTTTATGAGGAACTGTTTACATATTCCTGTTGCCATATGTTCTGTGAGAGTTTCTAGGTTTTGTTTGGTTTGAAGCTAAGGTGGAAGAAATCTTTCTCATTCCTCCCTGATTCATTTATTCAGCTAGAAAAATAAATAGTTCTTAAAATCTGACCATTTTTTAAAGTTTGCTTAGTATACTCAATTTAGACTTATTGCTATTGGATTAGAAAAATGTTCTATCAATTCAAGCATTCGGAGCGACATACTTTGTAGTTGTCAGATGAGACATCGCTTTTATCGATGTTGATGCTTAATAAGTGTTTTCCGCAATTGTTGACGAAAATTTGTTGTTTACTTTTCCAGAGCCAATCGCAATCTAATGTCCTCTCCCACTCCAAAACGAATGATGGTACCTTTTTGTCAATTGTAATAATTCAGCAACATCATCTGATAAACTCTATTTTTGGCACCATAGCAACATCCAATCTCGTCCATCAAACTATCTTGGATTGTATTAGCACCAGCTGGCAGCTTCTTAAAATACTTTGCTTATAAGCCAATATGTGCATCATCTAATTGATAAGATTACTTAAACTTTTCAAAAAATTATTAGTTAGAACGATCCTACCACATATATCTGAAACTATCTAATAAGAAATTATTATATTATCCAAGAAAGTAAAATTTTTCATTCAAAATAAAAAAAAGTTATCAGCCAGCTAATTATAATTTACAGTAATTTTTTTTTCCATTCAAGATTTTTAATGATAATAATGCATTGTTTTGGTGGATTCTTAATTAATGATCCAAGATATATGTGGTAGAACAACCATAACCAATAATTTCTAAAACCTTTAGGGGGAAGAAAAAGAAATCTCGATAGGCACTTAAGCTCGTATAGGGTCCAAGACGGAAAAAGTATACTTTAGTGTGAATGCCCACACACCAACCCTCCGTGGGTCAGCATTCATCACCTAACACGATAGGATATCATATGATCTACTTCAGTCCCTGTATTCCAGTTGCGTGCTCAACTTTGAGATGACCGAAGCCCTCCCCTTTCTACATTTCAAGAACTGCTTAATTTATTCAATAAACTAAAGGAACGGATATCAGAGGAAAAGTAGTTGTTCATGCTTGTTTCTTGGCGCAAGGTATCCGACAAACGGTATTTTGTTTTGAAGAGATCTAAGAAATGGTTGACTTTGAACCGAGGCGTGACCGCGTGCGAACACCATCGCTGATGGGATCAGATCTTGTCGGATTTTTGGCCAAAATAATGTTAAAAAAAAATTATTTACGGAAATACAATGATCCGGGCTTTATTCATGGATCTAGATGATTTTTGGTCATGTGTCACCTAGACTTGGACATGTGACCAAATCGGAACACGTGGCAGGGCATTTCGGGCGCGTGGCAGGGCGTGGTGAAAATGCGGGTTGGACCCATGAATTTTGTATGAAATCGTGGGTTCAACCCATGATTTTAGTCCGGATCCTCCACGTGGCATCTGAAAACGCAGGGTTCAACCAACGAATTCAAAATGAAAACGCGGGTCCAACTCGCGATTTCTGTTTATCGGGTTCGGACGGGTTTAACACTGAAAACGCGGGTTCAACCCGTGATTTCATGAAAATGCAGGTTCAACCCGTGATTTATGTTTATCGGGTCGGGTTTAAAACGCGGGTTCGAAGTTAATTGGGTTTGACATTGAAAACGCGGGTTGAACCTGCAATTTCATGAAAACGCGGGTTCAACCCACGATTTTAGTTGAAATTATTTTTTTTTAAAAATATATGAAATCCCAATTTTATTTTTTATTGAATAAAGAGTTATGCAAACTTTGTTAATTTCAAATAAAAGAAAATAGGATTTAGGGTTTAGGTTTTAGGTTTAAGAAATTAGGATTTACGTATTAGGATTTAGGGTTTAGGGTTATAGTGCTAGAATTGGTCCGGGCCACCTCGAAATCAGGTCGGGTTTTGGGCCGGTTTTTAAAAAAATCGGGCCAGGCTTCGGGCCTTAAAATAAAATCCATTTAGTTTTCGGACTGGCACCGGGCACCCCTTTGGCTCGGCTCAGACCGGCCCGATTTCGGTTCGCAAATAAGTCCAGGAAAGACCCGATCCTGGTCCCCAATTAAGTCCGATCCAACTGTCCCGGACCAGCCCGAACCCAATCCTTTTTCTTCGCGGTCTTTAGTCTCTCTCTCTCTCTCGGTCTGTCTCCGTTCTCTTTATTAGTCTCTTCTCTCTCTATCTCTCTCTCTCTCTCGTTTCCATCTCCCTCCCCCAGTCAGGCCCCGACGGCCGAGGTCCCTCCCTCGCTGACTCCGACCGACTTTTAGCCATAGAATATAATTCATTAAAATAATATCATAATATTATTTTTATTAATTTTAATATTTTTGTACTATTTAATGAGTTTTTTTTATTTTTTAAAAGAACTATTATTTTTTTCCAATTATTTTTTTCAACCGTATATTTCTATGTAACCCAAAACATCTAAATTTGTAAATATAATTGGATTGACGCAAACTTCGTAAATATCAATTGAAAAATATTATTTTTTAAAAAAATTGATGATAATAATTATAAAATGTGAGAATACAGTGTAATAAGTTCAAATAATGAAAAAGTAAAATACAAAAATCCTAAGTCTCACATGGTGGCCGTCTCCTCCTACATACAGGCTGCCATTGATGAGGTACTGGCTCCGCCTCACTCAGTCCCTGATGCTCTGTCCGATCCTGTACATCAGGAAATGCATGCAATATAGATACATGATGCGACGACCCCTCGCCTATATACTGTCCTCCTCCATGTCCCAAGTAATCAAGATGTATCGGATAGTTCGATCCAACAGCGTACTCAAAATTCATCCTCCGTAGATGTGAACTGTCTCACATCCTCATGGAAGAACCTACCTGTGGACATATATGGATCGTACTTCGGCATCAGAAAGGAAGAGGTACTGAATCGTCGAGTACCTCGTCTATGCTGAGGAAGAGGTGCTATCGGTGTAGATGCATGTGGATAAGGCTTCGGAGTCTCATCGTCTCTCTCATCCTCCTGAGCAAATCCTCGTAACTGGACACGTGCATGCTCACCAACAACAGTAAGAGTTGACTGACATATGTCCTGTATATTCTGTGAGAACGTCGCTATGGAATCTGCCTGAGCAAGCGATATATCGTCGCAATGTCACTGCTCTGAAAATTATAAACAATTAACGAGTTATACAAAATATGAAATATATGATAATAATGTGTAATAGCATAAATAAAATTTCATACCACATAATCATGCATTGCACCATCATGACTGAGAAATCATCGAGTGATGCCGTGTAGGCCAGGGATGATGCAACCCAAGAGGGGGGGTGAATTGGACTTTAAAACTTTTTCGTAATACTTCAAATAATATGCCAATTCAAAGCATGTGTTTGTGAGCATGATAATAAAGTACATCGAAAATAAAGAAATAAATACAAGAATAAAAATAATCACAAACATATCAAGTTTATAGTGGTTCGGTGCACTCCAAGGCACCTACATCCACTCTCCAAGTTTTTCTCGGGAATTCACTATAATCACACTAGATTACAGTCGATTAATTTTTCGGGCTCACTAATCAAACCCAACTTATTTTCCCGGGCTCACAAGTCAAAACCCCTTAGTTTTCACTAGCTAACCAAAAACCCCTTGGTTTTCACAGGCTAACCAAAAATCCCCTTGATTTTGTGGACTAACCAAGAACCTAGTTGATTTTACGGGCTCACCAACAACCTTGATGATTTTCCGGGCTAACCAACAACTCAACTTATTTTCACGGGCTCACAAGTCAAAATCCTTGTTGGTTTTTATCACATAGGCTCACTAACAACTTAAATGGTTTTCTCAAGACTCTCCATCAACCTAGATACTAGTTTCAATTCTATTGAAACTAGTAAGCAATACAAGTACAAGAATAACAATGAAAATATAAAAGCTTTCTTACAAAAAGTGGATTTATTTTTGAGGCACTTGATTGTTGTGTTGAACTTGTCTCCATGTTGTAGAAGCTTCAATGGATCTTGAAGATGCCACTCTTGGAAGCTCCCTCTTCACTTTAAATCCTTGGAAGGCTCAATACTCTCAATATTTAATCCTTAATAATATTTACATATATTTTCTTGTAAACCAAAGGATTTATCATTCAAACCATGGATTCTTTTCTTCTCCAAGAGCTTAGTAGTGTATAAATAGCCCTCCATACCTTTTTGACTGTTTGTGATCGTTGGAGGAGAAATTATAACTGTTGGAGCCAAGTTGGAGAAGTTTTGCACTTCAAAAAAACTAGCCGTTACAGTCCAAGTGTCAACACTTGATCTTCATGAGTCGACACCTTAAGTCGACACTAGGTTTCTATAAGTCGACACTTGACCAAAAATATCTTCTGAAATCTTCTGCTCTGCATTGGTGAGTCGATACCTTGAGTCGACACTTCAGTTTCGTGAGTCGATACTTGACCAAACTCCTGAGATCACCATGTTATGATCCTGTTTGGTCTCAGACCTTGAGTCAGCACTTCACTGTTCATGAGTCGACACTTTACTGCACCAGTGCTGAAACTTCTCTAAATTCAAATCTTAAGTACCTATAACTGATTAATACACTTAATATACAATTGTACTCAAATATACTTAAGTATTTTGTCATAATCAAAATCAGAGTCAACATGCCACGATACCATTGCATGTATTGATCATGATAATGCATAGCACCATCAGCAGGAGCACCATCTATAACATAATTATGTTGGCTCTTCCATAACTGAATATAAGATTGATGACTGCTGCTCCAATCCTGCTCAGGTCGTTTCCTAAGATCGATACGATGCAGTGCATGATCTGTAACACATCGATCAGGTGCGACCTGTCGAAAACTGAACTATCGCATCACTCTATCAGGAAAATGCCACTCTACGATATAAAAATATATGAGTGGCACTCGACTACACCAGATAGCCTGACCGTGAAGGCAGTACTCTGGTAGCTGTGCAAGTATGTCATCCGTATATCACTGCCATATCACCTATTAATGAACAATACCAAGCATTTGTGTTAAATAAGTAATATAAAAACCTTTAACCGTTAACAAAGATAAGCACAAGTCGTCACCTGATCTGGACTCAAGTGATCTATCAAATGTTGATACGAAGAGAGAACATGTGTAGGTACTTCCGTAACAGCAAAATTATCTCTCCATCTATACATTAAATAAACTAATTTATATATATCAATAAATATGATTAATCATTAATTTATAACTTACCGCATCCCTAGCGGACCCTGTGGTAAACCAGCTCCACCATCATCTAAATCGATCATAGGATCCAGAGCCGGGTGAAGTAATTTGCATGGCGCCATGATAAGAAATCTATCCCATGCCCATAACTGTAGAAGCAACAACGGACCAGCTATCTCAGTGTCATCTCTCCTGATCGCCCTATACAACTCTCTATACAACCGACGAGCACTGCACTACCCCAACTATAATGTCCAGCACTCTCGAAATCGGCAAGTAGGGGTAGGGACATGAGATGCATCTTATCACCAGATTTATCCATAAATAAACACCCACCAACCAGTTATAGAATATATGCTCGAGCATAGTGCTGTATCTGTATCTCGTCTACATCAAAGGCTAGCTCATGAAACTGATCCGCTAGCCACACCATACTCAATCGGCATCCCTTAAGTCTATCCTGTGGTGGGATAACCCCAAACAAATCTTGACAAACCTGTCTCCAGTCTATTCATGTAGTACCTATCACCAATAGACCATCAACAAGCAAACCTAGCTGGATAGCAATATTCTGTAAGGTGATGGTACACTCTCAATGGGATAAATGAAATGTATGCATCTCGGGATGTCAGCGCCCCACAAAGGCTATAATCAAGTGCCAGTCCAACCGTATATATCCTACTCATGCAAGACCGTAAAAGCCAGACTGTATCAATAAAGGTAATATGCGCCTATCGAGAGGTATCGATCTGCGCATAACTAACTCTCTACGTCTACAATATAGTACAGCAGCCTCCTGCCCCTCCCATGCTAAACAGGATCGATGGATATCCTGATCGTACAATATAGAACGGTCTATTAGACCAGGATCCATGATTGTAATATGCAATAAGTTAAAGTAAAACTAATAAGTAAATTATAATATATGCAATGTAAATGTAAATAATAAATAACTAAAGAAGCCTATAAAATACATGTAGATAGCATATTACATGACAAGTCAGTAACAAAAAAAAAAAACTATCCGGATAATAGGTCAATAATCGATCAAACATAATTAAATAGTCGTGAGACAACCAAATAGTACAAGGAAGCTTATTCCGAGCTCCAACTATTACCTATCCGGACATATCAATAAGATACAAAGAAATATATATCATTACCGTACATGTCACAATCAATAAAAAATGCAATGTATAAAAGAGAATATGCTGACGTACATAAAAATACCTTTGCAATGTCATTTATCAAAACTATCCTAATCCCCTTAAAATGTTATTGGGCAAGACTGTCTATCATGTCCTTCCACCTTACAGATGGCACACCTTTGTTTGTTTCCTGATTCTCGGATATCCATATCGTTCATAATTCTGGTAGAACGAGGCCTACCCTTCTATCTCAACTTACTCATATCGGGCATAATAAGAGTTTCATCATCTTGCTCAGACCAATATTCTACATATGAAATTGGTTGGAATTGTGGTGCATATGATTAATAATAGTCATGTAATGTATAGCATCGATCAACATATTTATAAAAATCAATTACAACATGTGCACATGCAGCCATTACATGAGAGCAGGGTAAATGATAACACTGCCATTTCTGGCATGTACATATCCGCTGCTGTAGTCGCACTACCTGTATTTTAACATAACATAAGTCAATATGTAAACAACATACAATAATATCTTATAAAAAATTTAAGAATGTATAGTCACCTGTGTATTATTGCCTTGGTTCATGTTAGCTCCATGCCTTGCCATCTTTACTTGAAACAAGCCACTTTCTCTATCGAATCTTGTAACTATATGTGATGTAGCTTTAGCTTGCTGGGAGATTACGTGTCTCGTAACAAAAGAAAGTAAATCTTTCGTTCCTGTCAAGTGAATCATTTGCCTAGGCACGTCGACCATCAAAATAAGATAGATACAAGTTGAAAGAAAGTCAACTGCACCAATGCAGTTGTTGGCAGGAATCGAGCATTTTTTAAAACTTCATTGAAACACTTAGATAAATTTGTTGTCATCATTCCATAACATCGACCGTCATCATATGCAAGTATCCATTTATCTAAAGGGATATCATTCATCCATTCAACAGCTTTTGGATTTAATTTTTCAATGATCCTCATAAATTTTTGAAATTTTCTAGGCTGTGTTTGCATTCCCGCTTTTTTGACCATATCCCTTAATTTTGGATCATGAAATCTTGAGTTGAAATTGCTAGCCACGTGACGAAGGCAATAAACATGATAAGCATTCGGTGGCTGCCAACCCAGATACTCATTTTGCACTGCAGATAATATACCAGCATGTCGATAAGAAATTAGACAGATATCCTGACATGATGTAACAAAATTTCTGATACAAGCTAAGAACCAACCCCATGTATCAGCCAATTCTTCATCAACAATAGCAATTTCAAGTGGAAATATCTGGTTATTCCCATCAATGACAGTTGCAATCATCAATTTCTCTTTATACTTTGCATATAAGAATGTAGCATCAATACTTATTACTGGTCGACAATACTTAAACTCTTCAATGGATGGTGCAAAGGCCTAGAAAACACGATCAAATTAAGCACAAGATGTAATATAAGTGGGAATGCCGATGAATTTCATCCTAGACCCTGGATTAAATTCTTTAACATCATGCAACCATCTTGGCATCATATAATATAAAACATCCCAATCACCGAAAAGCATGGCTATTGCCTTTTGCTTCGCTTCCCATAACTTTCTATAACTGCATGTATAATTATATTTATTTTTAATCACTACACCAAGTCCAGAAATAGCAATTGAAGGAATCTGTTTGACCCAAGAGCGACTGCATCCAGATCGAGGTTCCGCCTAATTTTTCCCTTCGTGACAACATACCAGGCAAGGCAAGTTCATAACTTAACTCCCAACTACAAGAGAAAATGACCTCGAAGGAGCAGCCAACGGACACCGTTGACCCTTAAGCCCCCCAGAGAGGGCAAATCGAGGCACTGAACAATCGATGATCTACAAAGGCACCAACGGGCGAGAAACTAGGTAAGCAACCAAGAGAGAGAGTAAGCACATGAGATAGTAGAAAACAAGTAACTTGAAGGCAGGAAGCTCTGAGAGGATTCCCAGAGAGAGTCCAGCAAGCACAGTTGCCGCAACTCAAGCACCGTTCCTCTCTCATCTTCTCCTATTCAGTTCTTTGTAACAAACTCCTCTAAGCACAGTGATCGAAGTGGGATCTACCTTAGGAGATATGTTCCACTTTGCCATCCGCTAACTTGATCGTCGGAGTGTCCCCGCCGGGATCCCCGGCCCGGGTCTCTAATACTGTTTTGCAGGTCTGGGAATGCAAGGATTCCGGAGTAAAGGGGCAGAGGCCCGGCATCGCTTCCAGCTACAGGCCACGACGGTAAGATCGATAATAGATTGGCATCGCTTCCAGCTACAGGCCACGACGGTAAGATCGATAATAGATTGGTGCGCCCCTTGTACAAGCAAGCCCTCCATGAGCTTGAGAACAGCTCTACTTGAAGCATGGTGGTGACTCGTGGATGAGAGGCTTCCACCAGTTGAGAGGGAGATGCCCCCTCTCCCCCGGGCCCACATAGCCCAGAGAGGGAGCTTCCCGCTCCTCCTCAACCATCCATGGCAGATGTCCAGTACACCGCACTTGTCCAACAGATGCAAGCGCTAACCACAGCCGTGTGGCAATTACAGTATCAGCAGTGTTCCCTGGTCACTCAACCTCAACCAAGGACCCCCGCGGTCCAAGTCGTGGGCCCCATGAAAGCCTGCGCTCCATCCAAGGTAGGCCATGCCATCTACGGGCCACAACCGATCCTCCCGGGAGTCACCAGACCCCCGTAAAGAGAAACCGCTCTGGGTTGGCAGATTACGAGAGCCGATCCCCGGCGGACGACAATGTTGTTGTCGGGGCAAGGCCCCCCATCGCGACCACCCCCAGCTATCAACTCCTTCTTCTCCAGCGGCCTTAGTGGAAGGCTCCACTAAGAAGACCATCCGGCGCCTAGCAGAGAGGCGCCTAGAAGAGCAAGAGCGTAAGCTGGCGGAGCTCTCATGCCAGTTTGCCAACATACAAGGCTCCTCCAAAGAGCCAGCGGGTTATGATGCTCGACCTCCCTTCTCCCGGGAAATCCAAGAGAAATCGATTCCGAGTCGGTTCCGCATGCCTCAAGTAGATCCCTACGATGGGACCACTGATCCCCTGGACCACCTGAAGAGCTACAACGCTCTCATGAGAGTCCAAGGGATGACGGACGCCCTCTGTGCATCGCCTTTCCGGCCACCCTCTGGAAGGTCGCTCGAGTCTGGTTCACCTGCCTCGAGCCTGAAAGCATCGACTCCTTCCAGCAGCTGGAGAGGAGGTTCATGGCCAACTTTGATGCTTGTCGAAAGGTACCGTGTGAGGTGGATAGCCTCTTTTCTATCCGGCAGCAAGACCATGAGCTCCTGAGGGACTATGTAACCCACTTCAAAGCTGCTGCCCTAGAGATCTACAGCCTAGATGAGCCCGTCGCCATGCTGGCATTGAAGCGAGGGCTCAAGACCTCTCGCCTCACTTAGTCTTTGGACAAAAAGCCATCAAAGACATATTTTGAACTCCTCCTCTATGTCCACAAGTACATCCATGCTGAGGACACCGACCGCACCAGGAGAGAACTAGACGAGAAGCCTCCAAAGAAGCCTACCCCGAGAGACGTGCCTAAAACATGAAGACCTGGGTCACCTGTAGACTTCCGAGCAAGACCAAAGCTGAGGGATGGCCCCGCTCCCGAGAAGACTTTCACTCTCCTCCTAGCTCCAAGATCAAAGATTCTGATGGAGATCGAAGGCGAGCACTACCTGCGCCGACCTCCCCCATAGAAGCCATCGAGCAGTCGTGACAAGACGAAGTATTGCTAGTTTCACCGTGACCATGGCCACGACACTGAGGACTGCCGCAACCTGAGAAGTGAAATCGAGGACCTGATCATGAGAGAATACCTCAAAAAGTTCATGAGGAGTGACATCCCGGTGGAGGATCAACCACTTACGGTTCTCCCCCTGTTCCTGTAGTTGATAATCAGCCCACTGAGAAGCCCGTGGGCATGATTTCTTGGGGAATAGAGCACACATCGAAGAGAGCCCGGGAGGAAGTATGGAAAATGTACTCCCTTTTATGAAGGGGAAGGGAGGTGAGGAAAAAAATGTAAACAATGATGCTGTCATGGTCGAGATGACCATCGCCAAGCATCCTGTAAGACGCATCATGGTTGATAGTGGGAGTTCCACAGATGTACTTTTTTGTGATGCTTTCTCTCAGATGAAGTTGTCTCCTGATCGGCTAAGGCTAGTGCACACCCCACTTGTAGGTTTTACCAGAGACTCGATGGGAGTCGAGGAAGAAATTACCCTCCCTATCACCGCCATGACAAAGCACAGTTATGATGACATTTACCATCGTTAGACTCCCATCACCGTACAATGCTATCCTGGGTCACCCCGGGCTCAACATGCTCGATACGGTCATATTTACTAAGAAATTGTTGGTGCAATTTCTGATCCCTTACGGTGTGGAAGAAATGAGGGGGGCAGCTCAACCCATCCCGCATTGCTTGCAGGCTATCCCAGGGGCTAGAAGTATCGAGCTCGACCCCGACGTCAACGACCTCGACCAAAGGGTGCAGGACCCTAAGGGCGGCCCTGACGAGCGGCTCCTGACATATCCCCTTGGCTCGGACCCACTGAAGACGGTGCAGATAGGAGCCCATCTGCCAGAAGATGAGCGGAGTCGCTTGCTTAGCTTCCTCTGAGCGAACACGGATGTGTTCGCCTGGACTACGGCAGACATGCCAGGTATTCCCTCGGATGTCATTACCTACCAATTGAAGATCGATCCGAACTGCCACCCAGTTCGGCAAAAGAAAAGGAGCTTCACTTTGGAAAGGCAGAAGGCTGTCAACGATGAAGTGGAGAAGCTCCTCATCGCCGGCTTCATTCGTGAAATGTAGTACCCTAACTGGCTGGCGAACGTAGTCATGGTCAAGAAGAACAACGGGAAGTGGAGGATTTGTGTAGAATACACGGATCTCAATCATGCTTGCCCAAAAGACAGCTTTCCCCTTTCAAAGATTGACCAGCTTGTGGATGCCACCTCGGGGCACCACCTTCTCTCCTTCATGGATGTATTTTTCGGGTACAACCAGATCCAGATGCATCCGAAGGACGAGGAGCATACTACCTTCATCATGGATCGTGGGATATACTGCTATAGGATGATGCCCTTCGGCCTGAAGAATGCTGGCGTTACGTACCAGCGACTGATCAACAAGGTCTTCAAAGATCAAATTGGTCGCAACATGCAGGTATACATGGATGACATGCTCGTCATGAGCAAGCCAACCTCGGACCATGTTGACGACCTGACAGAGACCTTTCGCAACCTTTGCCTCCATTAAATGAAGTTGAACCAGGTGAAGTGCGCGTTTGGTGTAGCAGCAGGTAAATTCTTGGCTTCATGGTCACCCAGAGGGGGATCGAGGCCAACCCAGAGAAGGTCCGAGAAATTCTTGACATGGAGCAGCCCACCTCCAAGAAGCAAGTTCAACGACTCACCGGCCGGATAGCAACCCTGAGCCAATTCATCTCATGATCTGTCGATCGTTGCCAACCCTTCTTCAAGGCGCTATGGAAGATGCATGACTTTACTTGGATGAAGGAGTGCCAGGAGGCCTTTGAAGAGCTGAAGAAGACCCTGGCATCACCACCACTGCTCTCTTGACCCGAGGTGGGAGAGGAGCTCCTCTTGTACTTGGCGGTCACCCAGGAGGCCGTCAGCTCGGTCCTGGTCCTTATGGATGAAGGAGGAATCCAGAGGCCCATGTACTACACGAGCAAACTTCTCCGCGATGCTGAGGTCAGGTACTCTCAATCCGAGAAGTTAATTTTTGCGTTCATTGTGTCTGCCCAGCACCTCAGGCCCTACTTCCAAGCACACCTGATCACAGTTTTGACAGACCAACTGCTGAAGGTCGTACTAAGCTGCCCAGACACATTCGGACACCTGGCGAAGTGGGCACTGAAGCTCAGCGAGTTTGACGTCGCCTACCGCCCGAGGTCATTGATGCGGGACAGTGGGGGGTAGGATCGTTGGTGAGCCTAGAAGTCACCTAGATTAGGGTATTCTATTTTTTTTTGAATTTTCTAATTTGATGGTGAAGGAATAATGGGGATGGAAGACTGGGATCTGGATCTCATGGACTTTGGGACTCACCCTAACGAAGAGACCTCTCACCTCTAAAGCATTACACCCTCCTCGATAATTGGAGGTGCTAGGAAGGATCTCAAAGGTCACGAGGGGATAAAGAAAATGGAATGGAAGGGAAATAACTGGGCATAACCTCACATCATGTCCTGGGGTTGGGCCTCACATCCTCTCCTCACGGAGCGGAAGAAGAATCACTCTTCTCGAAAACAAAAATTTCATTCATCAATTATTTTTTTACAAGAAGGATTGGATCTTATTTTATAGACACCAAGCCATTTTGAAATTCAAATTCGAAATTCAAAAATAACAAAATAAGGGGAGAGAATGGTAGAGAAAATAGTGGGCATTTCCATGACTAATTCGAATTCAAATTCCTCATGTGCTCTAATATCCGCACAAAAAATTCCCTGCTCTGAAATTTGTACAGGTTGCTTCTGCTTTGAGACCCGTGCAGAAGAAAACTCTTCACTGTCATCGTGGAACAGGGGTGGATGGATGGAGAAGAGAGGCTGGGGCAGATCCGGCGAGGAGGGATGGGAGAGTCCTGGCCGTGGGTGCTGGTGGTAGCTGGGTCAGAGATGGCAGAGGAGATGGCGACGCCGTTGAGGAGATGGCCGTTGGGCGGCACCGTTGAGGCAGATCTGGATGATCTGCACCGATCGAGTGGCACGGTTGGCTCGGTCGTGAGTCTTCCGGATGGGGGGGTGCGGCGGTGGGGCAGGGGGCGGCAGCGGCGGGGATGACCGGGCGTCGGCGGGCTGGGAGGTGGTCGTGGGAGAGAGGGGCGTGGCACGGAGGTGTGGAGACGGCTTCACAGGCGGAGGTCCGATGGGGACGGCTCGGGCAGCAGCGGACGGTGGCTCTGGCAGTGGCGGACGGCGGTGCGGGGGAGAGGGGCGCGTGGCCAGAGCCGCAAGGGCGGACGACCATGGAAGGAGCCGCATGGGGGGAAACAGCCATAGGCGGTTTGTGGGATTTGCCGGCATTCCCACGAGAAGATCGACGCCGTGGGAAGGTGGATGGCCGTCAGGGGTGGCGCAGGAGGTCGAGTGTGGCGGATCCAGGACAAACATGAAGAAAAAAGATGAAAAAATGGAGGTTCTGTGAGTTTCTGTGAGGTTGAAGATGATTGGAATAATAGAGGGATAAAACCGGGATAAGTCTGGAATAAAGATAGAATAACAGGAATAGGTGGAATAGCTAGAATAAGAAAATATGAAATAAAAATATAAAAATCTAGAAAAGAAAAAAGAAAACCCAGATGGGTTTTGATGTCCCCATCATTCCCCTAAGATGGGAAAAACTCGATTTCGTCGAGTCAAGCTTGCTATAATTTTTTTTTCTCTTTTTTTTTTCTTTTTTTTCTCTCTTTTTTTTCAACCCTAATCCTAACTCACTCTGATACCAAAATTGATGCGGGACAGTGGGGGTAGGATCGTTGGTGAGCCTAGAAGTCACCTAGATTAGGGTATTCTAATTTTTTTTTCAATTTTCTAATTTGATGGTGAAGGAATAATGAGGATGAAAAATTGGGATCTGGATCTCATGGACTTTGGGACTCATCCTAACGAAGAGACCTCTCACCTCTAGGATATTACACCCTCCTCGATACTTGGAAGCACTAGGATGGATCTCAAAGGTCACGAGGGGATAAAGAAAATGGAATGGAAGGGGAATAACTGGGCATGACCTCACATCATGTCCTGGGGTTGGGCTTCACACCCTCTGCTCACGGAGTGGAAGAAGAATCACTTTTCTCGAAAACAAAAATTTCATTCATCAATTCATTTTCTACAAGAAGGATTGGAACCTGTTTTATAGACACCAAGCCATTTTGAAATTCAAATTCAAAATTCAAAAATAACAAAATAAGGGAGAGAATGGTGGAGAAAATAGTGGGCATTTCCATGAATAATTCAAATTCAAATTCCCCCTGTGCTCTGAGATCCGCACAGAAAATTCCCTGCTCTGAAATTTGTACAGGTTGCTTCTGTTCTGAGATCCGTGCAGAAGAAAATTCTTCACTGTCATCGTGGACTAGGGGTGGATGGACGGAGAAGAACGGCTGGGGCAGATCCGGCGAGGATGGACGGGAGAGTCGTGGCCGCGGGTGCCGGTGGCAGCTGGGCCAGAGATGGCAAAGGAGATGGCGGCGCCATTGAGGAGATGGCCGTTGGGCAGTGCCGTTGAGGCGGATCTAGATGATCTGCAGTGGCAGAGCGGCACGGTTGACTCGGTCGTGAGTCTTCCAGATGGGGGGGCACGGCGGTGGGGCAGGGGGCGGCAACGGTGGGGATGACCAGGCATTGGCGGGCTGGGTGGTGGTCGCGGGAGAGAGGGTTGTGGCACGGAGGTGTGGAGGCGTCTTCACAGGCGGAGGTCCGGTGGGGATGGCTCAGGCAGTGATGGATGGCAGCTCGGGCAACGGCGGACGATGGCACGGGGGAGAGGGGCGTGTGGCCGGAGCCGTAGGGGCGAATGGCCATGCGTAATTCGTGGGATTAGCCGGCATTCCCACGAGAAGATCGACGCTGGGGAAGGTGGACGGCCGTCAGGGGTGGCGCCGGAGGTCGGGCATGGCGGATCCAGGACAAACGGGAAGAAAAAAAATGAAAAAAATGGAGGTTCTGTGAGTTTCTGGGAGGTTCAAGATGATTGGAATAACATAGGGATAAAATGGAGATAAGTCTGGAATAAAGATAGAATAACAGGAATAGGTGGAATAGCTAGAATAAGAAAATATGAAATAAAATATAAAAATCTAGAAAAGAAAAAAGAAAACCCGAATGAGTTTTTATGTCCCCATCAGTCATCCATGAAGGTGCAGGTACTGGCTGACTTCTTGTTGAGTGTGCAGGCCTAGACGAGGGGCTGAAAGAAAGCCCCCAGGCACAACAGCCAGGACCCGAACCAGAGGAGGACATATGGGTCCTACATATGGACGGAGCATCCAACTCTGATGGAAGTGGAGCTGTACTTATCCTCTTGAACAGTGAAGGAGTCGTTGCTGAATGCACACTTCGCTTCCAGTTCACTGCCACCAATAACCAGGCAAAATATGAAGCGCTTCTCGTGGGACCGAGAGTCTCCCATGAACTGGGCATTCCCAGCTTGAAAGTCTTCACCTACTCATAATTGGTGGCCGGACAGGTCTCGGGTAAATTTGAGACCCGGGACCCTCAAATGTTGAAGTACTTGGAGCTGGTACGTACAAGTGTGGCAGGTATCAAGAGCTTCATCATCTCCCATATTCCACATGGAGAGAACGCGCGCACCAACGCCCTTTCCCGACTGGCAACCTTATCGGACTCCTCCCTGGGCCGCGCCTATATCGAGCATCTTCAGATCCCGAGCTACGAGGCACCCAGGGAAGTCCAACAAGTCAACCCAAAGCCCAGTTGGATGGACAAGTATGTCAAGTATATCACCGACGGTACCTTGCCCGAAGATCGAATAGAGGCTGGCCTCATCAAAAGGAAGGCCGCCCTCTTTGTGCTGATGGATGGGCTACTCTACCGAAGGTCTTACTCCTACCCACTTCTCAAATGCTTGAGACCTTCAGAGGCAGCAATCGTACTCCAGGAGATACATGAAGGCCTCTACGGAAATCACGTGGGGGGCAGAACTTTGGAATACAAGGCCCTCCGCCAGGGATACTACTGGAAAACAATGAGGGAAGATGCAACCAACTTCGTCAAGAGGTGTGACCGCTGCCGGCGTCATGCTATCGTCAACGCCAGCTGGCTGCGCCGCTATCCCAGCTCTTCGCCTCCTTGCCGTTCACCCAGTGGAGCATGGACATCCTTGGCCCCTTTCCTCCCGCATCCGGGCAGCAGAAGTTTCTGATAGTTGTAATCGACTACTTTACAAAGTGGGTCGAAGCTAAGCTGTTAGCCTGGATCATGGAGGCGAATGTTAGCAAGTTCTTCTGGAAGTCGATCATATGCCGCTTCGGGCTCCCCCACACAATCATCACTGATAACGGAAAGCAGTTCGACATCCGAGAGTTCAAGGAGTTCTGCGGCGACCTCAGCATCCACCATCGCTTCACCTCGATAGCACATCCTCAGACCAACGAAGAAGCTGAGGTGACCAACTGGACTATCCTCCTGGGACTCCGAACCAGACTGGACCAAGCCAATGGTAGGTGGGTCGAAGAGCTCCCCAGTGTCCTATGGGCATACCACACAATGTCAAGGATGACCACAGATGAAACCCCATTCAACCTTGTCTTCGGCGTAGAAGCGATGATCCTAGTGGAACTAAGCCTACCAATGACACGGGTGGAGTAGTATGACAAGGTCGAGAACCCAGCACACCTCCTGCTTATTCTGGATCTACTTGAAGAGACCAGGGACAAAACTCGAGTCCGCATGGTAGCCTACCGGCAACGGGTGGCCATATACTATAACTCCAGGGTAAGGCCAAAGTCCTTCCGCCCAGGAGATATTGTGCTACGACGGACGGAAGCCTCCCAACCTCGAGAGTGTGGCAAGCTCTCTCCGAACTGGGAAGGCCTTAATAGGGTGGTTGAAGCCCTTCCTGACGGGGCCTATTACCTCGTCGAGCTTGATGGGGCACGGTTTTCGCAGACTTGGAACGCTGCCAACTTAAGGATGTATTACCAATAATATAATACTCCCTAATACTAATAATGAAATTCTTTTTAGTGCAATGCTTGTCCCCGTTTTGTAGGACCATCGTCGTTAGTTTTCGTGACCAAAGAGGGGCAGAAATCCTGCAAGCAATTCGCAGGAAATGCCAAAAGCCCGGAATCCAGTCCAGCATGAAAGTCCGGAGTCCAGCCTTCTAGCATGAAAGCCCGGAGCCCAGCCCTCCGGCATGAAAGCCCGGAGTCCAGCCCTTCGGTAAGAACGCCCGAAGTCTAGCCCTCCGGCACAAAAGCCCGGAATCCAGTCCGGCACAAAAGCTTGGAGTCTAGCCCTCTGAAACGAAAGCCCGGAGTCCAGCCCCCGGTATATAATATCGGAATCTCTTCAAGCCCGACACTTAAAGGCCAAAAGCCCCAGCAACGGAAACTCCAGGAGTCCTGCACCAAGCCTGGACACCCCCGGAATATTCTAAGTCATGACAATAGCTACGGCGCTCCGGGAAGGATCAAGAGGTTGAAGTTAGGAAGGATCGGAGCAAATGGAATTACAAGAAGTCACACGACAAGACAAAACAGAAGATAGAGAACTGCAAAGGTATAAAAGAAAAAGAGCTTCATTTTTGTAATAAGGTCTTTTACAATTGGAAGAGACCCCGACAGGCCAGGCGACCCTAAAAAGGACAAAATGAGGAAAACCCTATGCTAAGTACAGAAATGAAGGACCCTGAAGTCACTGGATTGCCGGCTTCATCCTAGGTTGGTCGGCCTCCGCATCGACAGCTGCTGGCTTGGCTGGCTACTTGGTGGCCACCTCGTCAGCCACCCCCGAAGATGGCTCCGGTGCCTCAGGCCACCCCTCGGCGCTGCCAATGGTGATGCCTCCCAGGTCGAGCTCCGAGAAGAGTGAGGCCACCCTTTGTCGGCAGACCTCAAACCCCTTTAGGAATGAGTCCACAGTAGCCTTGTGGACCTTATCTTGGAACTCCTGGGATGCTCGAAACTTCAGCATGGCAACGAGCGCGTCCCTCTGCACAGCTTCCAGCAGCCCCGTGATATACGTTGTCTTCTCCTTGGCCGCTGCCAGCTCCGCCAGGACCTCTTCTACCCGGGTCTCCAAAGCCCAGGATTGCCCCTCCAGGCGCCTGACCTCCATCGCAATCTCCTCGATGCGGTGCTGGGTTAGGATCCTCTCCTCGGAGAGGGAAGTCTCGACGTCCCTGGTGCGCTCCTCAGCGTGAGCTAGGTCTCCTCGCAAGACCCTGTTGCTGTCCTTCAGCTCTTGGCCCTTCTCCATCAACTCCTCCACATCGACCATGAGCTTGGCCAGGTTCTTCTCCTTTTCGGCCTCCTTCTTCGTCGAGCTGATGAGGAAGTCCCGTAGCAGGAGCAGGTTCGTCCCAATCTGCATCAAAAGAGAGGTTAGACCCTCTCGAATCCACCTAGAACATTAAAGTCCAAAGGGAGTGCTAAGTTCTTACCAAGAAGAGCTAAGGGAGAATCCTTAGCGAGGCTGCTGCATAATCCCTGCCTCCCATCAACCGGAGGTCCCGGGTCTGGACCGTGTACTCCATCATCTTCTCCGCCAAACCCTGATCGTGGATGACGGAGGCATTCCCAGGGATCCCTGTCGATGCGTAGCAGGGCTCAGAGGAGGGTTGAGCAGGATTGCCTTCGGCTCGTGAAGGCATAGGCCGTGCGGCCACCGCAACCGCCGGAGCAGTCGCCGGGATGCTGGCCACTGTGACTGCCGGAGGAGTTGGACGCGCCGGTTGCTCCTCCTCCCTTCCCCCGTCGACGTCAACAACCACCGGGGGTGGAGCCTACTGCTGAGGCAGCCGGGGAGCCAGGTCCGCCCCCTCTGCTCCGAGGTCAAAGTGGGCCTGGGCCTATGTTCCACTTCCACTCAGGCCCTCTTCGGTGTGGAGTCCCGGGCCCCAGCTGAAGCGCTCCTCTTCCGGGCCACCTCCATCAAGTTGTCTATGGAGAACTTCATCCCTGGAAAAGAAAAAACGTTGAAGGAGGTCAGCAAAAAAAAAAGAAGAGAAAAGAAAGAAGAAGAAAGAAGCCTGAAGTCTCACTGATCACCCGAATTGGGCTAATCCTGACCTCGAATAAGTTCTGCTCCGAGATCAAAACCTCGAGGCAGGGAAGCTCATCATCGAGCAGCTGGGAGAAGGCCTCTCAGTCAGACGGTATCACCTGGGCATTCCGATTCGGGGACCGGTATGGCTCACTCCAGACCCAGTCAACGTCCCCGACTGAGGCAAAGAAGAATCGATTCTTCCACCCCTTGATGGACATGGGGAGGTCGAATCGGAGGCTCTTAGGCTGAGGGGAGAGGTACCACCATCCATCATCGATGGAGAGGTGCTTCAGGGTAAACAAGGCGAAGATGAATGGCAAAAAATGGGCAACGAACCCGTGGAAATGACAAAAGATGATGAAGGTGAAGAAGACCCTGATGGCATTAGGAGCCAACTGGGCCGGAACAAGGCAGAAGTGGCTAAGGAAGGAAAGGAAAAAAGGGTGAAGTGTAAAATGAAGACCGCTGGTAAGGAAGTCTTTGTAAAAAATTAACCCGGCCAGGGTCGCTCGAGGTAACCCGCTCCCCTAGTTCCGGGAGCGAGAGTTGGATGGAATCCAGGATCCCGAACAGATCCCGAATCGTGGAAAGATCTTCTCCGATCATCATCAAGGCGAAGCCGGAGGGACCGGAGGAAGCCTCTGTCGCTGGAGGGGCAACGACAGAGGTAGAAGGAAGAACAAGAACGGGAGAAGGAACCCTAGGGCTTCCGATAACTATTCCACTGGGACACAGGCACCTCCGGACCTCGAGAGGGACTTCGTCCTCTGATGAGGAAGATGATGGGGTTCTTGGCTGGGAGGGACCTGCCTCGTTCGGGTTGGTGGAAAAGCGGGGGCATCGGCCCGAAGGTGCCATTGGAGGAAGAAATGTTTGAGAAAAAGAGAAGTCGAGCAGAAAACCTAAGGGCTCGGTTCACCTAAAACGGAGGAGGGATCGGAGTCTGAGAAGAAGCAGAGGAAGAAGAGAAGATTTTAGGGCACTCACCTGACTGTTTTGGTGAAGAAAGGCCACCCAAGAGAAGAAGAGGGACTGCTGCAACCGCCGGCGAGGTACGAGAAAATCAAAAGACCTCGTTTCCGGAAAGTCCCATCTCTTTTCAAAGCCGATAGACAGCGGCCAAACGATCCTTTTTCGCCCCCGCCATCGGATGAGTGCCATGTGTGAAGGCACCCGACGACGAAGCTTCGGTCCGCTAAAAACCGCTTCGAGTCTGGCATGGTGCAATTTTGGTCCATCGAAATCGCAGACGTGAAGCTTGCACATTGGACCTCGAGCATGACATGCGGAGCAGCGGCAATCGTGACAATAATTATAGAAGTTTTTTTGTCCTTCCACGTCATCTCCGTATTAACTCCCTACGTCCCAACCCCGGTGCTTCGATGGGACTTAGGAGTAGGGGGCAAATGATATGGCCAGACCGCTGATGTGGAGTACACCACGGATCCAGCTGGCAGCCAGGCAGGCAAATAGTGTCGCGTCAAGTTTCCCTTCGAGCTCTCCTGCCAGGTGGCCTCACCAACGGTCGAGCCCACTTCGGCTCGAGCTCGGCACCCCAGCTTCTTTGCCAGATGGCTCCCCCAGTTCAAGCCCAGCTCGGCCGAAGTCAAGTTCACCTCGGCCCGAGCTCGGCATCTCTGCTCCTTCGCCAGGTGGCGCCCTAAGAGTCGAGCCCACCTCAGCCAGAGTCGAGCTCTGCTCTGCTCCTCCACCAGGTGGCTCCCCAAGGGTCGAGCCCACCTTGGCCGGAGTCGAGCCCTCCTCCGCTCCTTCGCCAGGTGGCTCTCCAAGGGTTGAGTCCACCTTGGCCGGAGTCGAGCCCTCCTCCGCTCCTTTGCCAAGTGGCTCCCCAAGGGTCGAGCCCACCTCGGCCGGAGTCGAGCCCTCTCCTTGAAAGTATCGGGAAGGATGAAGGCGCCAGTCCCAAGATCGCTGCCGAGGCAGACGCGTGCAGCACGGCGCGCCCAGTACGGCGCCCCAAATCTGCAATGGCATGCATAACCTCATTTGCACCAGTTTTGGAGGAGCGCCTTGATCGAGATGTCAGAACCTGCGGCCGACCACCTGAAACCCCCCAAAGGAGAAGGCCGCGCTCAGGGACTCAGACCGAGAGCGACTGCACCCAGATCGAGGTTCCGCCTAATTCCCCCTTCATGACAACACACCAGGCAAGGCAAGTTCACAACTTAACTCCCAACTACAAGAGGAAATAACCTCGGGGGAGCGGCCAACAGACACCGTTGACCCTTAAGCCCCCCGGAGAGGGCAAATCGAGGCACTGAACAATCGACGATCTACAAAGGCACCAACGAGCGAGAAACTAGGTAAGCAACCAAGAGAGAGAACGCACACGAGATAGCAGAAAATGAGTGACTTGAAGGTAGGAAGCTCCGAGAGGACTCCCAGAGAAAGTCCAGCAAGCACAGTCACCGCAACTCAAGTACCGTTCCTCTCTCATCTTCTCCTACTCAGTTCTTTATTACAAACTCCTCTAAGCATGGTGACCGAAGTGGGATCCGCCTTAGGAGATATGTTCCACTTTGTCGTCCACTAACTTGATCATCGGAGTGCTCTCGTCTCTATTCCCAGCCCAGGTCTCTGATACTGTTTTGCAAGTCCGGAAATGCAAGGATTCCGGAGTAAAGGAGCAGAGGTCCGGCATCGCTTCTAGCTGCAGGCCATGATGGTAAGGTCGGCAACAAAATAAATGTATGAATACTATAAAATATGCATATTAATCAATTGACGGGTCTACGGTTCAATGCAATACAAATTTTATATTAGTATATACGAAAAATCGAATGTTTAACTTAACAAATAATTTTGACACATAATTTATTCAATACTAACAATTTTTGCATACTACATAATGTAGATATTCATGCTGCACATCTAAAAAATATATAAATAAATAAAATTACAAATATGAAATCTATAGATATCAAAACTTTAACGCTCAACTAATTTTTTTTTGTACGCTATGATTACATTTCTCAATTAATAAATTTATAATATTATTAATGTAGCGTATAAATTAACAACTTTATTCATAACTTAACAATTTATTTATATATTTTAAATATTTATAAATTTGTACTACATAATTTTTAATTTTATTTTAATATAGCATGTATATTACTAACCTTATTTATATTTTGATATACTAATTTTGTACCATAATATACTTAATTTAATTAAAAATTTATTTATAAGCTATAAAAATTCATATATTTTAACCATTTAACAGACATTCAATAAATTTATGTAGCAAGATAAACTTTTTAAATTACATTATTTCTGTACATATTTTAAAAAATAATATATTTCAATCATTTATTATTTACGTCATAATTTTTTGATAATAAACATATCAATTATTTATATTCCTATGTTAAATAATTTAATCAATATTAATATATTACTCTTACATAATTATTTATTCATGAATAACTAATTATTTAAATTATACAATAATAAAATAATTTAATATATTATTTTTTAATAACATAATTTTAAGAATTCCACATATATTTATATTTATTAGCTGATTTTATGCAGTACTATAATTTTATCTATATTTCAAAATTAAAAATAATTATTTTTTAAAATAAATATTATAAAATATTTTTTTAAAATCGGATTAAAAGAATTACAAATACAGGTTTATCCTAGGAATTTATCCCAATAATTATTTTTTTAATAATGAAGATTATTAATTTTTTTAATATCAAAAAGAGAATAAATACTTGATAAAAATCTAAATTTATTTATAAAATAATTAATTTCATGTAATATTACAACATAAGATATATACTATAAATCATTAATTTATCTAAATATCAAACAAGAATATATAATTACATTAACAAAAATTAAACTAACATGGCATCGCAAAATAAAAATAATCATAAAATAAAATATAATAATAAATTAATTATAAAAAATCTTATAAATTATACCTGCAAGATTTGAACACTGGATCGGGCTAGATGTGAAATGTGCTCGGAGTGATTCTAAAAACAAACAAACAAAAATTAGATCAAATGGTTCGAACCGGGAGACCAAATCCCGGTTTAATCTCTAAATAACTAACAATAAAAAAAATTACCTAGATAATCGCGGGACCACCTAGGATTCGAACAACCGGAGACCGAGTAAGCCAACAAGGGACCGAGATGGGATCGAAATGGGACCGAGATAGGACTGAAGGTGGGGCAAAAAATAAACCAGCTTGCCGGGGCCGAAGGTGAACAGCAAGAGCAAGAAAAAAAACACTGGAGAGGGACTTAAAGGGTTCGGCTGGAAAATCGCGGGTTCAACTCGTGTTTTCTCGGTGAAATCACGGGTTGAGCTCGTGTTTTCACTCTGAATTCGTGGATTGAACCCGTATTTTTAGATGCCACGTGGAAGATTCGGATTAAAATTACAGGTTGAACTCGAATTTCGTACCAAATTCATGAGTCCAACTCGTGTTTTCATCATGCCCTGCCACACGTTCAAAGAGCCCTGTCATGTATTCTGATTTAGCCACGTGTCCAAGCCCGGATGATATATGGCCAAAAAAAATTAGCTAGATTCATAAATAAAGTCTGGATCACGGTATTTTTATAAATAATTTTTTTAACATAATTTTGGTCAAAAATCCCGATCCCGTCATCTTGACAGCAAAACCGTTGGGCACGCTTACCAACGCAAAATGGTAAGAAAATCCTAAACACGCGCGGATATATTTGATCCTCCAGCCTAGCAAAAGGCAAGGGGGTTGAACCATGGCGCATTAATTGTCCTGCACTCCAGGATACAAATACAGAATTTTATTTTAAAATAATATAAAAAAAATTTAATTATAAAAATAGGTAATCCATAAAATATTTACGGATCTAGGTGGCACGTGGTAAAAAATATGGAAAAAAAAAAAAAGAACACATGGCATTTTGGAGGCCAGCATGACCGAATTCGTCTTTTGAAAAGATGAATTCTAAAGTGAATTCGTCTTTTCCAAAGACGAATTCATCTCCGTCCGGAAAGCCTTCTGAATTTGGCTTTTGAAAAGATGAATTTGAATTCGTCTTTTCAAAAATCGAATTCAAACTCGGTAACCGTCCCCCTGCATTGACACGTGTCGATCGGGAGGTCCTTACGTCGACACGTGGCATTCGGGTTCGGGCTTTGGAAAGACGAATCTGAATTCGTCTTTTCAAACGACGAATTCGCATGAGAATTCGTCGTTTGAAAAGACGAACTCAGGCAGAGAACTTATAAACCCCTCCGCTGTTTTTTTCCGCTGTTCTTCGTTAGCTTTTTTTTCTTTTTTTCTTTCCGTTGGTCCCTCGCCGGTCCGTCCGGTCCCATTTTTTTTTATCTTCGCGTGGGGTCCTACAGTTGAAGATCATTCTCGCTCGTCCGTTCCGGTAAGTTTTTTTTTATTTTTATTTATTTTTTTAGTATTTAAATTTTATTTTGATTAATATATATATATATTTTGTGTAGATCTGATTATTGGCTTTTCATTGGATGATCTAGATCTTGTTCTTCCATATTTCATTATCCGGATTCAAGGTAATTTTTTTTTGAATTTATAAGTATTTGATTGTTTAAATTAAATTTTGTATATATTAATTTAAATTTGAATTAAATTTTTTATTACATATTTGAGTAATTAAATGTTGTGTTTTGAATTTTTATGATAAGTTTATTTCGGCTTTATTATTTAATAATTTATATTATTATTTTTATATTAAAAACTAATATTAAAAAATTGATTTTATGGGAAGTTAAATTAGTATGTTAATTATTAAAATTGATAAAATATTATTTATTTTTGAGTTACGATTAGAATAAATAATTTATACAATATTTTTAGAAAATATTAAGATGTATATATAAAAATTTTAAGATATTTAAAATTTATTAAATAATAAGAATTTTTGATTATATATTTTTTTTTTAATATTTATTATCTCATGAATTAAAAAAATGATATATATTTATAATGATTAATTAAATAATATGTAGTTCCAATTATTAAAATTTAAAAATTTAGTATTATCTTTCAATAATTAATTAATGGTTTAATTAATGTAAAAAAATAATGATATACTAAAAAAAATTTATTAAAAAATATTATAAATATGAATTTATTTATGTTAGTAAATGGATTAATCATTAAGATTATTTTGTCGTTAATTATATCTATCTTGTAAATAATTATTTAATTAAATAATTATTTAGTAATACTTAGTTATGAATAAAATTTGAAATTTACGTATTTGTAGTTTTTTTTTATTATATAAATGTGTAGCATGAATTTTTATAGCATGTATTGTGTACATATTGATATCAGTGACATAATTATGTTTCGAAATAATTTTTTAGGTTAATCATTTAAATTTTTATTTATATTTTTATAAAATTTGCATTTCATTGATCCGTAGATCCGTCAATTGCTTGATATGCATATTCTATAGTATCTGTACATTTTTCTATACTTGTATGGATATGAGAATTATGCATATTAATCAATTGATTGTCCAATTTGGACAGTTCGGGAATTGCAACTAATTTACAGGTTAGTTTATAGTAATCAAATGATATGCAGTCAAGGCCGAATGAAATTTCGATCAACATTTTTCTTTTGTTCTTCGCATACATAAATATTTGTATGTGGAGAACTAAGGGGAAATGCTGCCGAAATTTCATTCGGCCTTCATTGCATACCGTTTGATTTCTATAAGTTGACCCGTAAAATTATTGCAATTCTTGAATGGAATAGGGTCTTTATCTAGTAGTTGATGATATGATGCATTCATCGTAATAGTAAAATAATTATATTTTTAATTTTATTGTCATATTAATTATGTAATTTAGTTAATTTATTAATGATATCAATATATGAGAAAGTTATTTCTAAATATATTTTGTTAATTAAACATGTAGGATATAATGGGAGAAACAATCACAGCATTATGTTATATGGGTGGTTCTATGATTAATGGATCAAATGGAATTGAGTACAATCAGGGACCAAAAAAGGCAATTAGAATCAGTTCTGATATGACATTCCAAGAGTTGGAGAACAAAATATGTAGAGTTCTTCGTATTGATAGAACTGGGAAAATTTTTTTGATTATCTATAGATATCCACAAGTTGTCCAGCCGACATTTGTAAAGTACGAACCTGTTCCATTAACCGATGATGAAGACATGGAGATAATGTTTTCAACTATCAGTTCACATCCATGTATATCGGGTACAGAGTTATATATAGATATCCAAACCATTGAAGCTCCTGAACCTGATTGCGAACATGATGATTATGAAGAAGCTATTCGAAATATAGCTACAACTCGTGTCACTGAACAGGTTCTATCATCTAGTACTCCGAATATTGCAGATAATGAAGTGGAAAATATTGGCTCGATTTTTACTGTAGATCCGTTACGTACGGTGGACAGTAGTGTACCAGAAAGTAATATTAGAGAAGCATCAATATATACAGCTGTTGATGACAGGGTGAATGTCGATAATCAACTTTTTAGTGAGAATGATGATGAAAGTGCACATGATTTGGCTGACGAAGGTGACGAGGCCGATGAAAGGAAACTGATGCAGGTGGTTTGACAAGATCCTATACTAGGCATGCAAACATCTACGGGAGCAGATTGGATTTTAAAATAATTTTTAAAATTCGCGCAGCGGGTATCTGCTCCGCCAGGAACTAATCTAAATCTAGTTGCATTTAGGCATGCATAAACATATAAAATATTTATAAATATTAAACAATTTAATCTATCCATGCATGATTAAAAAATAAATTTTCCATACCTTTATTCCACCTGGAATAACTCTAGAATAAACCTGGAATAGACTGGAATAAAGTTATTCCATTCGTCTTCCTCCTTGGGACCCGATTTTTGGCTTGCAAAACGTTATCGGAACACCACCTTCCGGACCTCTGTTTGCTCCCAAATTTGAGCAGCGGCTTCTTGGACAAGTCTTCTTCGATTTGCCACCAGTTACTGCAATCAAATCTAAGCCAAAAAAATTAAATAAATCACCAAAGTCTGCTGCCAGATTTCTGCAGCAGAATTGGGAAGCAGACTTTGGCCTTCGTTTCAGAGCAGCTGGGGTGATTCCGGCTCGCGTGGTTTGCTCCTAGGAGTAGAGTGGTGCTCCCTCTAGAGGGGAGACACGCCCGGGGCTCTCGGATCCACCTCCACGCACGGTGCTAGCCGCTGGAAGAGGGCTTCACGGTCACAGAATTCTGCAGCTGGGCAGAACTTAAGCACTTCAAAACAATGGATTAATCCCTTGTTTCTCTCCCTCTATAGCTCCTAAACCCAGCCCCATATGTTCTCTCCTTAAGCCTCTCAAAGAATTCCCAAAGTTCTCTCTTTTTAAGCCTCTCTCACGGTGAAACCTCTCCCGTTGAAACTCAATTCCCAATACCAAAACAGGGGATGGCAGTTGATTTTATAAGCTGCTGGGAGGGAGAGGGAGGTGGAGCGACGGAAGGCCAAGAGAAGCAGCAGCTAGCTAACCCATTTAATAGCCTTAATGCGGGATAAAAGTCATTAACAAAACGGTGGAGGGAGAAGAAAACGCCCAGCGATTTGGCTTCCTCGGAGTCGTTTGGCCTATTGGAATTCCTCCCAGCGCTTGGCCATCCAGTAAAACTAATGACCGTATAAAACGGTCCAAGGAAAAAAAATAAACACCGGTCCAACCACTTAAACCGGTCCACGCCAAAAAATTGGTTCAAACCCAATTTAGGTTCAATCTTATTAAACCAAACGGTTCAACCCAATTGAACCTGGGACAAAGAATAAAATTGGTTCATAACCAATTGGAGGCCGTAACGAACTCCGAATCAGTTCAAAACTGATTCAGAAAAATCCTGGCGCAGTGCTGGTCAACCCGGAACATTTTTCGGTCGACACAGACAAGGGCAAGATGGGGAAAAGAGTGCTCAAAAATACTGTGACCATAAAATCTAGACGATTCCCAATCGTAATCGGTATTCGGATCAGAGAGTTATCCTCTGTGGCTTGTGACCTCATAGGTTCGAACCTAAACGGTAGCACTAGAATAATTTCTAGTACCAGCACAGGAAACCATCTAGCAATGGGTCCCGGCGTCCGGATAGGTCGAAGATGCGGGAGCAAACTATCGAACCTCTGGCATATGGTTACCGTATAATTCATCCCTTTGACCTCTAATGCTCATGATGACTGAGATTGGGCTGCCAACCCAGACTGAGTCAGTCGACTACGTGTCTCAACCTTGCAAGCCCAGTGGCTCTTCACTAGGACTACCCCGGTCGAGGATTTGCTAAATTGAGATACTGCGAGACATTCAATCCAAACTGTTTGGACAGGTCAATTCCATCTTGGTCCATCACTGCTCCACAAGTACTTGCCTGTACCCAGAAACCTTCCATCACCAGATTAAAAATTCGGGTAGTCCGGCACCAAAGCACAGGGAGTTGCTTGCAAGCTACTGTGATGACCTCAGGTCAGAGGGACACATATACCCATATCCAATCGTGAGTATCCCTTTGGCAGAAAGGGACTGCACGGAGTCACGTTCAATGAGATATCACATATCTCACTTGCAGATCACATTAGTGTCACCACACTCATTTGGTCAAGAGGACAACCAAACGATGTGAACTACAACAACCTATACTTGATATATTGCCGTCCAGTACATTATATCCTTTAGTTGTGAACAGGGTTTAAGGACAACTCGATACATCCTCTCTGTATCGAAGTCAGTGTAGTCCTAAGGACTTCATCACATGTAAAGAGTTCATTTCAGAAAAATTAAGTATGTGATGAGCTGCCAAAAAAATAATATTTTATTAATTCATAAAATAAGTACAATACTGAGCACAACTGCCTACAGCCCAGGCGATTGGCTTTGGGACACAATTTCCAACAACTCCCACTTGTACTAAAGCCAATCAGAAGAGTATCTAATACCCATTTCCCATTTACAATAGTCGAACTCTTTTATTCCGAGGGCTTTAGTGAAGGGGTCGGCCAAATTTTCTTTTTCATTGATCTTCAGAAGATTGATGTCACCTCGTTCCACGATCTCTCGTACGAGGTGGTAGCGTCGCAAAATGTGTTTGGTGCGGTGATGAGCTTTAGGCTCCTGAGCTTGAGCAATGGCTCCAGTGCTGTCACAATACACCGGAACAGGACCATCTAGGGAAGGTGCCACCCCTAGCTTTCCAAGGAACTTCCACAACCAGACAGCTTCCTTTGCCGCATCTGATGCTGCAATATATTCTGCTTCGCATACCGAGTCTGCAATAGTTGCCTGCTTAGAACTTTTCTAGCAGATCGCTCCTCCATTTAGGGTAAATACAAACCCTGACACACTCTTGCTATCATCTCTATCTGACTGAAAACTGGAGTCAGAGTACCCCACAAGTTTCAAGCCAGGTTCTCCATAAATTAGCCATTGATCTTTAATATTTCTTAAATACTTAAGGATGGACTTAACCACCTTCCAATGCGCCTCACTTGGGTCAGATTGGTATCTGCTCACTACTCCTAGTGAGTATGCCACGTCTGGTCTAGTACAAGTCATAGCATACATGATAGAGCCAACTGCAGAAGCAAAGGTATTCTACTCATGCACTCTCTTTCCTCAGGAGTTGTCGCACAATTCTTCTTGAAAAGAGTAATTCCAGAACCTATCGGAAGATAACCTTTCTTGGAATTTTCCATGCTGAACCATTTCAACATAGTGTCAATGTACATAGACTGGGACAGTCCCAAAAGCTTCTTAGATCTATCTCTATAGATCTTCATACCTAGTATGTAAGAAGCTTCACCCAAGTCCTTCATGGAGAAGTGAGATGATAACCAGACCTTTATTCCTTGTAATGCTGCGACGTCATTCCTGATTAAGAGAATGCCGTCAACATACAGTACTAGGAATACGATCACAGAACCATCAACCCATTTATAGATGTACGGTTCTTCTCCGTTCCTAACGAAGCCATATAATTTAATACACCTATCAAACCGTCAGTTCCAACTTCGAGACGCTTGCTTGAGTCCATAGATGGACCTCTGCAACTTGCATACTTTTGATTCATCTGTGGATGTGAACCCTTTAGGCTGTATCATATACACATCTTCTTCCAGCTCCCCATTTAGGAAAGCGGTTCGGACATCCATCTGCCAGATCTCGTAATCAAAATATGATGCCAAAGCAAGCATGATCCGAATGGACTTGAGCATTGCCACAGGGGAGATAGTCTCGTCATAATCGATACCATATCGCTGACGATACCCCTTGGCAACCAGACGGGCTTTATAGGTCTCTACCTTCCCATCTGCGTCTCTTTTCCTCTTGAAGATCCATTTATACCCGATGGATTTTATTCCTTCAGGCGGATCAACCAATGTCCAAACATTGTTGATTTCCATGGACTCCATTTCGGATCGCATGGCTCCAAGCCATGCCTTAGAGTCAGATCTCTGAAGTGCATCCATATAGGTGATCGGATTCTCATTGTTCTCATCGAGCTCAATGGAATCGCCGTCCCGGACCAAGAAACTGTAGTATCTGTCCGGGTGACGCGGTATTCTACCGGATCTCCTAATGGGTTCTGAGTGTGATTCAATCACAGCCGGTTCTATGATGTCCTTAGAGTGTGTAGGTTCTTCTATTGGCTGAACTTCATCAAGTTCAATCTTAGAAGCTATAGTTCCTTCTCCAAGGAACTCCTTTTCCAAAAAGATAGCTCTAAGAGCAACGAACACCTTTTGTTCATTCTCCAAGTAGAAGAAGTACCATTTGGTTTCCTTAGGATAACCAATGAATAAACACCTGTCAGACTTAGGACCAAGTTTGTTTGAGTCTAAACGCTTTACGTAAGCCGGATAACCCCAGACCCGAAGGTGTGAGATTGAGGGTTTACGCCCATTCCACATCTCATACGGAGTGGAGACAACTGACTTACTTGGAACATTATTTAATAAGTAACACAGGCTGTCTGAAGCGCATATCCCCAAAAGGATAGCGGCAGAGTTGCAAAGCCCATCATGGATCGAACTATGTCCAACAAGGGTCGATTCCTCCTTTCGGACACACCATTCAACTGTGGTGTTCCTGGAGGAGTCCACTGAGAGAGAATTCCATTCTTCTCAAGATATGTCAAAAAAGCATCAGATAAGTATTCCCCACCTTGATCAGATCGAAGGGTTTTAATACTTTTTCCAGTTTGCTTTTCTACTTCATTACGGTATCGTTTGAACATTTCAAATGATTCAGACTTATGTCTCATTAAAAAGACATAACCGAATCTTGAAAAGTCATCTGTAAAAGTAATGAAATATTTGTATCCTTCTCTGGCACTAACTGTCATCGGTCCACATACATCAGTATGTATTAGACTTAGATGTTCTGTAGCTCGTTCACCCTTTCCAGTAAAAGGTGACTTGGTCATTTTACCAAGTAAACAAGATTCACAAGTGGGCAATGATTCAGAATCACTGACCTCGAGAAGTCTATCTCCTCGCATCTTGTTTATCCTATTTTGGTTAATATGACCTAGTCTACAGTGCCAAAGATACAAATCATTGACATTATCTAACCTTGGGCGTTTGCTAGAAGTGTACATTACACTAACAGGCCTTGATAGTACATATTTGCCATTATTTAATCTAGCTTTCATTATAACAGAGTTATTCAAAATAACATTGCAAAAATCTCCTTTTATTGAAAGTTCAAAACCACAATTGGCCAAAAGGCCTACAGAGATTATGCTCATAATGAAACTAGGACAATAGTGACAGTCGACTAGTTCGACAGTACAAGACTCAAAGACAAGACGCAGGACTCCGATCGTCAGTACTGGAACATGATTTCCATTCCCGACGCTCAGAAACTGTTCTCCATCTTCAAATCTTCTGTTAACTTGAAGTCCCTATAACGAATTACAAACATGAATTGGATTACCAGTATCCAATACCCAGTTAGCAGTATCAACAATTGAGTAATTACAAGGTTTTATCATATAAATACCTTGTTCAGCAGACTTCTGCTTCCTCGGCCTGTTCGGATCAAGGGACGCAATATAAAGAGGACAATTCCTCTTCCAGTGTCCCTTCTTCTTGCAGTAGAAACACTCTGCAGAAGACTGATCAGCCTTATACTTCCTGGTCTGACTAGGGCCAGGAACATTCTGCACCTTCTTTCCCTTCTTATTTATTTTCTTCTTCCCTTTCTTAAAGGGATGTCGACCTCTACTTCCTCCGACTAAATTTACCACCCCCTTATTCAGTTGGTGGTCTTTCTCGAAAGTCTGCAGCAACTCTAAAAGACCATGGTAGTTGACTGCAGGCTTGTTCATTCTGTAATGATCGAGAAAATCAAGATAAAAGGAGGGAAGAGAATTCAGGATCGCATCCTTGTCGAGCTGCTCGTGCAAGGGGCATCCGAGTTTGCCCAGTTTTTCAATCAGCTCGATCATGTACAATACATGATCAGTGACTGAACCGCCATTCGGCATCTTGGAGTTGTAGATGGCACAAGACACTTTGTACCGTTCTATATCATCCGGGGTGCCGAAGGATTCCTTCAACTTTTGAAGGATTTCATCAGGCTGGGCCTCCTCGAATTTGCGACTGAACTCGTCGTTCATCGCCGCTAACTTGATGCAACGGACAGTTGTCCGATCAGAGACCCACTTCATATAAGCATCTCTGACCGCACTCCGTGCATTTACGGGAGGGATTTCAGGTGCCGGATCCGTTATCACATAAAGGATCCGTTCATGCTCCAAAACAATTCTCAACCTTCGATACCACTGAAAAGAAAATAAGACCAAATTAGTTTATGAATTAATAACTTAACCAAAAGACTTGGACTTTAGTCTAATGGTTTCTCCCATTAATTTTTCAGATTGGTAGCCTCTAACACCAATCCGTGAAAACATGCTTTTTCAAGTGGGTACTGAAATCCAATAGGCCTCGCATGAGCCCGACTATGGCCGGCTCACCCATACGAGCCTAAAGGTAGGTTCGTAAACCAATTATTTCCCTAAACAATTTTCAACAATTTATTTTGCCCCAGAGAGTACCCCAATCGGCCTAAAGGCCTCCTATTATGGGTCTCTGGTTAGGTCCAACCATTAAAATGACAAATCCAATGCTTTCAGCTAACTAAAGACCAAGCCCGACTATGGCCAGCCCACCTGGTCCCGTTAAGGATGTTGCATTGAACCATCATCGATCAGATAGAAATTCCAGTCGCCAGATGTACACCCGTTCTATGGAACTGCCGATGCACACCAAGCTAGTGGACACATTTCTATCCAACTTAATGGGAGGCTAAGACACTATCAATTCCTTGACTTAGTCCTTTTAAGGACTTAATAATTTTAGAGGATTTTTAATTGTGACAGAAGAAAAGAGACAAGGACATGGAACATCCTCCCACTGAATCAATCATATTCCAGGAGGGTTGAAATCAACAAATGATCCATGGGCACCTATAGATCAGTCAGACCGATCAACCTGGGTGACATGGGTTAACTCGAGTCATTGAGCTTTTCCAATCAGTTCTGGTCGACTCGACTAGCCAGGTAGGTGAGATCATGGGTGAGTATCCGCCATTAACCATCTTTCCTAGACACCAACTAAGTTGGTCAGGAAAGAGGTAGCCTCATACAGCCATGATCACAATGCCAAACCTACCTCGACACCAATCGATTTACCAGACTCGATCAGACTAGCCTAAAGACTCGGGCGTCCACTGAGCCACTAATTGGATCCATTTTAGATGAACGGATCAACTATTCTAACTATTAGATAGTTCTAAAGAATGACCTTAAACAACTTTTGTTTAATCTTCTTCTTATTATCCGGTTCAACTAAACTTAGGTCTAACCCAGTTTTGGACCCAACTGTCAGCTAACCCAATTAACCCAAAAATGGCTTATGCAAATTGTATTAGATTTCATAAACCTAAAAAATTTTCTAATAAACCAAACACTTAATTAAAATAATTTTTAATTAAGTCTCTATGTAAAACAATTTTACATACCATATCATGCATCAAAAAATATTTTACAAATATTTTATAAAACATGCCTAAAACATGTATCTGCAAATTAAAATAATTTTAATTTTTAATATTCTTTAAGGATCCTTCTGAAGAGGCCAACACAGACGATCCGCATCGTGTCAAAGACACACGATCATGGTGAAGGTCTCAACTAGGTTCCAAAAAGAAAACTTGATACATTTTAAGATTAAACAATTTTTAATCTATAAACATGCATACTAGATTAGATTACAAATTCAACCTGGCTCTGATACCACTGAAAGAAAACTGATGCAGGTGGTTTGACAAGATCCTACACTAGGCATGCAAACATCTGTGGGAGCAGATTGGATTTTAAAATAATTTTTAAAATTCGTGCAGCGGGTATCTGCTCCGCCAGGAACTAATCTAAATCTAGTTGCATTTAGGCATGCATAAACATATAAAATATTTATAAAATATTAAACAATTTAATCTATCCATGCATGATTAAAAAATAAATTTTCCATACCTTTATTCTGCCTGGAATAATTATGGAATAAACCTGGAATAGACTGGAATAACTGGAATAAAGTTATTCCAGTTGTCTTCCTCCTTGGGACCCGGTTTTTGGCTTGCAAAACGTCGTCGGAACACCGCCTTCCGGACCTTCGTTTGCTCCCAAATTTGAGCAGCGGCTTCTTGGACAAGTCTTCTTCGATTTGCCACCAGTTGCTGCAATCAAATCTAAGCCAAAAAAATTAAATAAATCACCAAAGTCTGCTGCCAGATTTCTGCAGCAGAATTGGGCAGCAGACTTTGGCATTCGTTTCGGAGCAGCTGGGGCGATCCCGGCTCGCGTGGTTTGCTCCTAGGAGTAGAGTGGTGCTCCCTCTAGAGGGGAGACATGCCCGGGGCTCTCGGATCCGCCTCCACGCACGGTTCTAGCCGCCGGAAGAGGGCTTCATGGTCACAGAATTCTGCAGCTGGGCAGAACTTAAGCACTTCAAAACAATGGATTAATCCCTTGTTTCTCTCCCTCTATAGCTCCTAAACCTAGCCCCAGATGTTCTCTCCTTAAGCCTCTCAAAGAATGCCCAAAGCTCTCTCTTTTTAAGCCTCTCTCACGATGAAACCTCTCCCGTTGAAACTCAATTCCCAATACCAAAACAGGGGACGGCAATTGATTTTATAAGCTGCTGGGAGGGAGAGGGAGGTAGAGCAATGGAAGGCCAAGAGAAGCAGCAGCTAGCTAACCCATTTAATAGCCTTAATGCGGGATAAAAGTCATTAACAAAATGGTGGAGGGAGAAGAAAATGCCCAGCAATTTGGCTTCCGCGGACTCGTTTGGCCTATTGGAATTCCTTCCAGCGCTTGGCCATCCAATAAAACTAATGACCGTATAAAACGGTCCAAGAAAAAAAAACAAACATCGGTCCAACCACTTAAACCAGTCCATGCCAAAAAATTGGTTCAAATCCAATTTAGGTTCAATCCCATTAAACCAAATGGTTCAATCCAATTGAACCTGGGACAAAGAATAAAATTGGTTCACAACCAATTGGATGCTGTAACGAACTCCGAATCAGTTCAAAATTGATTCAGAAAAATCCTGGCGCAGTGCTGGTCAACCCGGAACATTTTCCGGTCGACACAGACAAGGGCAAGACAGGGAAAAGAATGCTCAAAAATACTGTGACCATAAAATCGAGACGATTCCCAATCGTAATTGGTATCCAGATCAGAGAGTTATCCTCTGTGGCGTGTGACCTCATAGGTTTGAACCTAAACGGTAGCACTAGAATAATTTCTAGTACCAGCACAGGAAACTATCTAGCAATGGGTCCCGGCATCCGGATAGGTCGAAGATGCGGGAGCAAACTATCGAACCTCTGGCATATGGTTATCGTATAATTCATCCCTTTGACCTCTAATGCTCATGACGATTGAGATTGGGCTGCCAACTCAGACTGAGTCAGTCGACTACGTGTCTCAACCTTGCAAGCCCAGTGACTCTTCACTAGGACTACCCCGGCCGAGGATTTGCTAAATTGAGATACTGCGAGACATTCAATCCAAACCGTTTAGACAGGTCGATTCCATCTTGGTCCATCACTGCTCCATAAGTACTTGCCTGTACCCAGAAACCTTCCGTTACCGGATTAAAAATCTGGGTAGTCCGGCACCAAAGCACAGGGAGTTGCTTGCAAGCTACCGTGATGTCCTCAGGTCAGAGGGACACATATACCCATATCCAATCGTGAGTATCTCTTTGGCAGAAAGGGGCTGCACGGAGTCACATTCAATGAGATATCACATATCCCACTTGTAGATCACATCAGTGTCACCACACTCATTTGGTCAAGAGGACAACCAAACGATGTGAACTACAACAACCTATACTTGATATATTGACATCCAATACAATATATCCTTTGGTTGTGAACAAGGTTTAAGGACCACTCGATACATCCTCTCTGTATCGATGTTAGTGTAGTCCTAAGGACTTCATCACATGGAAAGAGTTCATTTCAGAAAAATTAAGTATGTGATGAGCTGCCAAAAAAATAATATTTTATTAATTCATAAAATAAGTACAATACTGAGCACAACCGTCTACAACCCAGGCGATTGGCTTTGGGACACAATTCCCAACAGCCGGTACTTCGCATCCAGTACGAAGTCCAGAGGATACCATTGTTCCAAATTATTCTATATTTGAAGCTCCATCTAGAATATTTACCCAGATTGATTGGAATGCTGCAAATATGTCAATGTATTCTTCAATGCAGGAACAACATGTTATATGGCAAAGGAACGAGGAGTTACGTAAAGGACTCCGCTTTATAGACAAGGCAGAATTGCAGACTGCAGTAAAATAATATTCTGTTGAAAGACATCATGAATTCAAGGTTATTGAATCAAATTCAAATCTATGGCATGTTAAATGTAAGAGCAGAGATTCTGGCTGTCAGTGGATGCTGAGAGGTATTAAACGGCATAATTTTTTTGAGATCTCATGATATACCGGTTCTCATACATGCCTATCTACAATGATGTCTCAAGATCATTCTGGTTTGGACTCCACTTTAATTGCTAATGAAATTCAGGACCCGGTTAAAGAAATTCCTACCATTGCTATTGCTGGACTTGGTGCAGTCATAAAGAACAAATACAACTATATACCAAGTTATAGAAAATTATGGAATGCCAAATAGAAGGCGATAGCGATGCTGTTCGGAGATTGGGATATGTCATATCAATTGCTTCCGAAATGGTTGCATGCTGTACAAACATTTAATCCAGGTACCTGGGTGAAATTTATCAGCAGTCCAACTGGTATACCAAATTGTGCCCAGTTTGATCATGTATTCTGGGCCTTTGCACCCTCAATTGAAGGGTTTAAGCACTGTCGTCCGGTCATAAATATCGATGCTACCTTCATGTATGGAAAGTATAAGAAGAAGTTGATTACAATTGCCATTGATGGAAATAATCAGATCTTTCCACTTGCATTTGGTATTGTCGATGAAGAGTCAACGGACACCTGGGGTTGGTTCTTAACTTGTATCAGAAATTTTGTTACAACACGTCAGGAAATTTGTCTAATTTCTGATCGACATGCTGGTATACTTGCTGCAGTACAGAATGAGTATCTGGGTTGGCAGCCACCGCATGCTTATCATGTATATTGCCTGCATCATGTGGCAAGTAACTTAAATTCAAGATTTCGTGATCCCAAACTAAGAGATGTGGTGAAAAGAGCTGGAATGCAAACGCAGCCTAGAAAATTCCAGAAATACATGAGGAATATTGAGAAATTTAATCCAGAAGCTGTTCAGTGGTTGAATGAAATTCCTTTAGCAAAATGGACACGTTCACATGATGACGGACGACGGTATGGGATGATGACAACTAATATATTTGAGTGTTTCAATGGAGTTCTGAAAAATGCTCGATTTCTTCTCATAACAGCGTTGGTACAGTTGACTTTCTTTCGGCTTGTGTCATATTTTGAAGGCCGACGTGTCCAAGCAACGGAGGCAATGGACATGAATGAAATGTTTACTCCTTTTGTTACGGGACATGTCATCTCCAACCAAGCCAAAGCGACATCACATACCATTACACGATTTGATAGAGCAACTGGCTTGTTCCAAGTCCAAACTGCTAGACGTGGACCGAACATGAACAGGGATGATAATACACAGGTACTTACGATCTTTATGCATCATTGAAAATATGTTATTAGGTTCTGTATATGCTGAATTATGATTTTTGATGCTGTAGGTTGTTCGTCTTTCCCAGCAGACATGTACATGTCAGAAATGGCAATGTTTTCATTTACCTTGTTCTCACGTTATGGCTGCTTGTGCACATGTTGCCATTGATTTTAAAATATATATTAATCGGTGCTATACATTACACGATTATCATCAAACTTATGTGCTACAATTTCAACCAATTCCTCATGAAGAATATTGGCCCCAGCAAAATGAACACGGTATCATTATACCTGATGTAAATAGGCTGCGACAGAAAGGTAGGCCACGATCCACGAGGATCAGAAATGATATGGATATAAGAGAAGCCGGCAACAGACGCAAGTGTACAATCTGTAAAGAAGAAGGGCATGATAGACGGTCATGTCCAAGGCTTCTACAAGCAGATTAGTTAAAAAATATCAGTCATATTTTATAGATGTTTTAATATATGGATTGTAATATATTAGGCTAATCTTGTCATTGCTTTGTAATTTATTTGATGGATTGTAATATATGGATATGTTTTATTGTCTGATGTTTATAACTTTTATATGGATTGATGTCCTTACTATGCATTAAATGGACTTTGTGATTGATTTTCTTTGAGTTATCACAGTTATGGATCCTGGTCCTTCAGATAGTAGTGTACTACACGGTTAGCCTTCACATATATCATCTTTGGTCTGGGAGGGACAGGATGCTGTTTTGCACTGTCGACGTCGAGAGATGGTTATGCGCAGATCGATACCACTTGATCGTCGTATTTTGTCATTGCTGATGCAGTCCGAATTCTATGGTCTAGCACGTGTTGGATTTATTAGATTGGACTGGCATTTGATCACTGCTCTCATCGAGCGGTAGCGTCCAGAGACGCATACTTTTCATTTTCCCCATGGAGAGGCCACCATCACCCTACAGGATGTTGCTGTTCAGCTAGGTTTGCCAGTAGATGGTCTACCAGTGACGGGTAGTACACGGGTAGACTGGAGGCAGCTTTGTCTTGAGTTATTAGGGGTTGTCCCACCGGATGATAGATTGCATGGATCACGACTGAGCTTGGTCTGGCTTACCGAGCACTTCCAGGATTTAGCATTCGATGCAGATGAGGCAGCCATTCAGTGCTATGCTCGAGCATATATTTTACAGTTGATGGGTGGGTGCCTTTTTATGGATAAATCTGGGAACAACATGCATATATTATTTCTACCTTTATTAGCGGATTTCGAGACGACCGGACAGTATAGTTGGGGTAGCGCTGGACTCGCTTGGTTGTATAGAGAGATGTGTAGGGCGAGCCACAGAGATGTTACTGATATTGCTGGTCCGCTGTTGCTACTACAGTTGTGGGCATGGGATAGAGTTCCGATTCTTGCACCCCACAGATTACTTCGACAGGCTCCAGATCCGATGATCGATTTTGATGATGATGGAGCCGGTTTACCACAGGGACCATTAGGGATGAGGTGAGTTTAGAATTTACATAATATTTTTATGCCATGTATGATATATATTATTTTAATTAATTAATTTAATTAATTTATTTTGTAGATGGAGAGATCTTTTTTCTGTCACACAGGTACCTATGCATGTGGTCTCTTCGTATCGTTATTTACTTGATCGATTGCGACCCGACGAGGTAATAAATATTGAATTTTTGATAATGATTGTCTTATTTTATTTGTTCTTGTTTAATAAATTATACTTTAAATTATTTATAAACAGGTCATATGGCAGCCATATACTGCCGCTATGATTGCACAGTTACCAGACTACTGTCTACAGGGTCAGGAGATCTGGTGTAGTAGAGTGCCACTAGTATGTTTTTATATAGTAGAGTGGCATTTACCCGATAGAGTGATGCGCCAGTTCAGGATGCGACAGGTCGTGCCAGATCAGTTTGATACGTTGTCTGCACTACATCGTATTGATATGAGAGGACGATCCGATCAAGATTGGTCCACCGTTCATCGAGATTATATACAATTATGGATGAGTCGTCATGACTATATTATACATGGTGATCCATTCGATGGTACCATGGATTATCACGATCCTTATATGCAGTGGTATCGTAGGATCACTCGTCGATTCATCAGTCGCAATGGTGCAGTATATGATTACATGGTAAGTAATTTAAATTTTGTTATTTAAATTATAATATACGTTTAAATTTTGTCAAACTAATTAATTTTTTTATTTACAGGGTAGTAGTTTTGCGACGATACTTGAGCGTGCGACGACCTCCCCAGATATACAGGATATATGTCATTCTGCCCCCCATACTCTTGGCGAGCATGCACGGATTCCACTTCATGAGTTTTATCAGGAGGGAGACAGGGAGGACGAGACTCCTTCGCCTTTTATCCATATGCATCTTCATCCGGAGCACCTCCGCCAGCTCATCACAGACGAGGTACGAGACGAGATAGCATTGTTCCACATCCGATGCACGAGTTCACATCTACTGAGGATGTGGCATCACATTTTGATTATACTACTGCACCGGATTTCATGGGCTGGCAGCATGATTATTCCGGACATGGAGCATTGTCGTCACATCATATATCTGCACAGCAGGCATCACATGATGTAGAGCATGCTGCATATCAGGCATCACATGATATAGAGCATGAGACAGAGCAGCATCAGCCACTTCTGATCCGTCGTCGTATACAGCCTGCACGCACTAGAAGACGGCCACCATATGGGACCGAATAGTCATTTATTTTAAAATTTATTGTAATTCATGTTTTCTTGTTAATTTATATAAGAATTATTTATATAAGTGTTTATTTACATATGTGTTTATATGTGTTCTGGCCTAAAATAGACAAGCATTATTTATTTGCTTAACTAAATTTAAAAAAATATAAATTCACAAATTTAAATTATAAAAATAATAAGAATTTTATTTTCCGTCGATTCTGTCATCTATTCGGTTCTCAGTCCTGTCATCGTTATTTTATTTTATAAAAAAATATAAATTTTTTAACGATTTTTTAATAAATTTTATTTTTTAAATTTTTAATGTAATTTGTTAAATAATATATTTAAAATATTTTAATTTAATAATAATAAAATTTTCCTTTTTTCAGTAAAATCGTGGAAGGATTCGACCCTCGGTCCTGTCACCATCCCGATTGCCAGTCCGGCTACCACCAGGATCTGATCATCGGTCCTGTCACCATCCCGATTGCCAGTCTGGCTACCACCAGGATCTGATCATCGATTCACCTACAGATCCTGCTACCAGTAACCATCGGTCCACCTATCGGTCAGACCATCGATCCACGTATCGGTCATGTAATTTTTTTATTAATTTTTTATTTTTTATAATAAAATTTTGATACATTTATGTATTATATAAATTTCATGGATTAATTTTTTTAAATTTTTTTTTAAAAAAAATCATTTTAATAAAATTTTTTTTAATATAATAAATCAATATTTTTAAAAGATAAATTCATGGGATTTTTTCTTTTTTACACGATGTATCATGAATTCGTTTTTGTGAAAGACGAATTCAGTTAAATTGAATTCGCCTGTTGAAAAGATGAATTCAATTTAACTGGTTTCGTCTTTACAAAAGATGAATATAATTGAATTGAATTCGTCTTTTCAACAGACGAATTCATCCACGTCACCGACCACACCTGAATCGATAAATAACTTTTGCATAACCTATTTTTATAATTTTTTTAAAAAAGCATTATTTTAAAAAAAAATTCTACAAATACATATAAAAAAAAAAAAAAACACATACCGTACTGCAGGCCAAGCTAATAAGAACCTCTCTGGCTAGGATGGTGGCAGGAGAAAATCTGAAGTGCTTTAATAATTAAAGAAAGTTCATCGATGGTGCCACCGTGTCAATGGCAATGAGAAAAACGAATCAACATTGAATGAGTTATTATGTACTCAGGATAGTTTGGAGAGGGAGTGGGGGGAGCAAACCTGTGTAGCAACCTGGCTTTCATAACATCTCAGCAATATTGATCTGCCATATAATGGATATAACATATTTGCCATGGCCAAGCCGCTGTTTCCAGCTGAAAATAAGCTTGATATATTCTAATATAGTTGAAACATAATGTATCCTTATCACCTAGACATATGGTAGGAATTCTTTTGCTACGCCCAAACTACTCTCCACTCCTTGAGATTGTGGCATTTGTTATAGATAATTAAACAAAGTGTGAGACAAAAATCTGGCCCCCCTCTCATATTCTCACTTGTTTGTCTCCTGTATCTTGTGGGTGATTTGGAAAGAACGAAATGGCCGTGTATTTAGCCATACAAGTAACGGTTCCATTCGGCTATTAACTCAACCTTGGACTAGCTCTTTTTTTTTTCTTTCTTTTTTCTTTTTTTCTTTTTTTTTTTAGGGGGGTACAAAGACTTGCAATGTCTTTAAGGACAAAAAGGCGAACAATGGTTAATAATGTACTAACTTAAATCACTACTTAGATCTCATTAAATGCTTCCTTTCTGTCTGGCTTTCCATATCTTTACTTTTATTATTGTTTAATCACTAGACTTTCTCTATTTCGTCTCTTTAATAAAGCTGGGTGTCCTCCATTTTTTATTTTTTTTAAAAAAGCGAGACGGAAATGCTAAGGGTGCAACATTGCTGCCAACTAATTTTTATTGTCACGAGCCCTTTAAGATATAACCCTTCAAATTCTTAATCTATATTTCATAATTTTACATGATCAAGACTGAAACCGGATTGAATACGAATATGATATCAGTATATCCATATTCATATTTATTTTATTTGATAAATACATATACAAATACAAATATTAATCAAATATAAGAATTTATATACATATTTGTTTTAAATAGATATTGTTGCCGTCCAGATCGCTGTGGTTCGTAGCTGCTGATGGCATCGGGTGTTCCACGTCCGCCCGCGGGAGATGCCTTCGATGTCTCGGGACCTGCAAAAAAGCCAACATCGGTGACCTGGGCCGGGGATTCCGGCGGGGGCACTTCGACGGTCAAGTCAGTGACGATCCAGGGAAACAGATCCTCCTGGTCGAGCCCCTCTGGATGAGCTCCATGCTAGGAGTGAGTGGAGTGTATGAGAGTATGAGTGTGAGCTGGGAGGTGTGGTGGCCGAGGTGGTCTCGCCCTCCTCTCTGGCCTCTCCCCCTTCTCCTCTTTCTCTTTGTGGTGGTTGTGTTGTTGGAAAAATGGGTCTCTCCCTTGTTGAGAGAATGTTGCTCTTGCTTGGAATGGAAGAATGAGTGTTGTTACCTCCCTTTTGTTCATTATGGCCGGGTCTTTTCCCTTGGCTTGCCTCAGGGTTCTCCCATGCTGTTAGACGGGTACAATAAGGTATCGTGCCATGGACGGGATGCCTTCTTTATTGGGTAGATGGGGAACCCTCTACATGCCTCTGACATTCCTTTTATTTGCCCTTCCTGGAAGCCAGGCGAGACCTCGACTGTCGTGCCGCCGCTCTCGGGGACTGTGCTCCCAGGTGGGGTCTTTTCTCCGGTCGTACAGCAGGTCGGTGGAGGGCATGGTGCCTTGATGTGAGCTTCCTTTCTTTCTGGTGTGAATGGTGGCCGTGGGCATTAATGGCGATGTGGTGAGTGCCGTCGTACGGTCCTTGGGGGGCGCACCACTGTCCTCGGAGGGAAGGTGCCGCACTCGTGGTGGTTGGTGCCCCGATCTGAGTTGAAAGCCGAGCTGGGAAGATGGGGCCCACCCGCAGGGGACCGGTCTCGCAGTGGCTTGGCTGTGCGGAGGAGGGCCAAGCTCGGCACCAGGCCAGGGGGCCCAGCCTTAACCGAGCTCGGGCTGGCAGAGGTGGATGAGGTGCACCCAGGCCAGGGGACCCGGCCTCGAAGGGGCTCCTCGTGGCGGAGGAGGCTTGAGCTCGACTCCGGACCACGGGACCCGATCTCGGGCTTGAAGGGCCTGCCTCTGGTGGGGTTTTAGCTCGGCTTCGACCTAGGTATCCTGACCTGGCGGGTACCGACCTGGCGGAGGACGAAGCCTGGCTTTGACGGGCGGCCCCGTTGGCATCGGGAGCTCAGCCCGGCGAGGGGGCCTATGGTGGTAATCCCGCGTGGCGTCCAATAAGGGCTCCACGTCGGTCTCCTTGCCCCACGTCAGCGATCCGGTCACATCATTTGCACCCCACTCCCGAGGCCCGTTGTCGCGTGGCGCTCGAGACGAAGGGAGTAATTACGGTGCTTACGTGGAAAGGTCAGAAATCTGGTGCAATAATGACCGATATCGGTGGTGCCTCGCCCGGCGTGCCCTTAAGCCTGTGCGGGGGCGCCATGTGGCCACGTCTCGAGAGCGATTATGACGGGCACGGAAGTTGGAGCGGCCACGGTCGGATGGGGGCGCTGGCCCCGTTGATCAGTGACACGTGGCGTGACTTTTGGGAAAGCCGTAACGGTACGGTCGGGCGCAGGTTGTCTCGAACGGATGGGTTAGTCCTTTCGAAACATACCTTTTTTCAAACTCTTCGCACCCGGAGTCGTGCAGGAGCCTTCATCTTCTTCTTCTCTGGCCGTCGACGTCTTCTTTAAGCTTTAGCAGGTTAGCTCTTCCTTTTTGTCCGTTAGAAGTCACCGTAGGTCTTCCTCCGTTCGCCTCCTCCTTCTCGTCGTCTAAGAGTTGTTTCGTTCTCTCCCTTTCTCTTCCATGGACTGCTTCGGTCCCAACTTCCGTCCCTCGTGCCAAGCTGAGGCCATACCTTCCCGGTCGAAAACTCCCTCTTCTTCTGACGAGGAGATGGAGGCGGCGAGGTACGAGTTCAGTAGAAGGCCTTACCATGGCCCGGTGTCCATTAGGGAACCCGGGTCTTCTCCTCCTCCCCGCTTGGCTCCCCTTCCTACTCCTGCTCCTGCTTCCCTTCCTGCTCCTGCTCGTGGCGGAGGAGGCTTGAGCTTGACTCCGGACCACGGGACTTGACCTTGGGCTCGAAGGGCCTGCCTCTGGTTGGGTTTTAGCTCAGCTTCGACCTAGGCATCCTGACCTGGCGGGTACCGACTTGGCGGAGGACGAAGCCCGGCTTTGACGGGCGGCCCCGTTGGCATCGGGAGCTCAGCCTAGCGAGGGGGCCTATGGTGGTAATCCCGCGTGGCGTCCAATAAGGGCTCCACATCAGTCTCCTTGTCCCACGTCAGCGATCCGGTCACATCATTTGCACCCCACTCCCGAGGCCCGTTGTCGCGTGGCGCTCGGGGCGAAGGGAGTAATTACGGTGCTTACGTGGAAAGGTTGGAAATCTGGTGCAATAATGACCGATATCGGTGGTGCCTCGCCCGGCGTACCCTTAAGCCTGTGCGGGGGAGCCATGTGGCCACGTCTCGAGAGCGATTATGGCGGGCATGGAAGTTGGAGGGGCCGCGGTCGGATGGGGGCGCTGGCCCCGTTGATCAGTGACACGTGGCGTGACTTTTGGGGAAGCCGTAACGGTACGGTCGGGCGCAGGTTGTCTCGAACGGATGGGTGAGTCCTTTCGAAACATACCTTTTTTCAAACTCTTCGCACCCGGAGTCGTGCAGGAGCCTTCCTCTTCTTCTTCTCTGGCCGTCAACGTCTTCTTCAAGCTTTAGCAGGTTAGCTCTTCCTTTTCGCCCATTAGAAGTCGCCGTAGGTCTTCCTCCGTTCGCCTCCTCCTTCTCGTCGTCTAAGAGTTGTTCCGTTCTCTCCCTTTCTCTTCCATGGACCGCTTCGGTCCCAACTTCCGTCCCTCATGCCAAGCTGAGGCCAGACCTTCCCGGTCGAAGACTCCCTCTTCTTCTGACGAGGAGATGGAGGCGGCGAGGTACGAGTTCAGTAGAAGGCCTTACCATGGCCCGGTGTCCATTAGGGAACCCGAGTCTTCTCCTCCTCCCCGCTTGGCTCCCCTTCCTACTCCTGCTCCTGCTTCCCTTCCTGCTCCTGCTCGTGGCGGAGGAGGCTTGAGCTCGACTCCGGACCACGGGACCCGACCTCGGGCTCGAAGGGCCTGCCTCTGGTGGGGTTTTAGCTCAGCTTCGACCTAGGCATCCTGACCTGGCGGGTACCGACCTGGCAGAGGACGAAGCCCGGCTTTGACGGGCGGCCCCGTTGGCAATCGGGAGCTCAGCCCGGCGAGGGGGCCTATGGTGGTAATCCCGCATGGCGTCCAATAAGGGCTCCACGTCCATCTCCTTGCCCCACGTCAGCGATCCGGTCACATCATTTGCACCCCACTCCCGAGGCCCGTTGTCGCGTGGCGCTCGGGGCAAAGGGAGTAATTACGGTGCTTACATGGAAAGGTCGGAAATCTAGTGCAATAATGACCGATATCGGTGGTGCCTCGCCCGGCGTGCCCTTAAGCCTGTGCGGGGGTGCCATGTGGCCACGTCTCGAGAGCGATTATGACGGGCACGGAAGTTGGAGCGGCCGCGGTCGGATGGGGGCGCTGGCCCCATTGATCAGTGACACGTGGCGTGACTTTTGGGGAAGCCGTAACGGTACGGTTGGGCGCAGGTTGTCTCGAACGGATGGGTGAGTCCTTTCGAAACATACCTTTTTTCAAACTCTTCGCACTCGGAGTCGTGCAGGAGCCTTCCTCTTCTTCTTCTTTGGCCGTCGACGTCTTCTTTAAGCTTTAGCAGGTTAGCTCTTCCTTTTCGCCCATTAGAAGTCGCCGTAGGTCTTCCTCCATTCGCCTCCTCCTTCTCGTCGTTTAGGAGTTGTTCCATTCTCTCCCTTTCTCTTCCATAGACTGCTTCGATCCCAACTTCCGTCCCTCGTGCCAAGCTGAGGCCAGACCTTCCCGGTCGAAGACTCCCTCTTCTTCTGACGAGGAGATGGAGGCGGCGAGGTACGAGTTCAGTAGAAGGCCTTACCATGGCCCGGTGTCCATTAGGGAACCCGGGTCTTCTCCTCCTCCTCGCTTGGCTCCCCTTCCTACTCCTGCTCCTGCTTCCCTTCCTACTCCTGCTCGTGGCGGAGGAGGCTTGAGCTCGACTCCGGACCACGGGACCCGACCTCGGGCTCGAAGGGCCTGCCTCTGGTGGGGTTTTAGCTCAGCTTCGACCTAGGCATCCTGACCTGGCAGGTACCGACCTGGTGGAGGACGAAGCCCGGCTTTGACGGGCGGCCTCGTTGGCATCGGGAGCTCAGCCCGACGAGGGGGCCTATGGTGGTAATCCTGCATGGCATCCAATAAGGGCTCCACGTCGGTCTCCTTGCCCCACGTCAGCGATCCGGTCACATCATTTGCACCCCACTCCCGAGGCCCGTTGTCGCGTGGCGCTCGGGGCGAAGGGAGTAATTACGGTGCTTACATGGAAAGGTCGAAAATCTGGTGCAATAATGACCGATATCGATGGTGCCTCGTCCGGCGTGCCCTTAAGCCTGTGCGGGGGCGCCATGTGGCCACGTCTCGAGAGCGATTATGGCGGGTACGGAAGTTGGAGCGACCGCGGTCGGATGGGGGCGCTGGCCCCGTTGATCAGTGACACGTGGTGTGACTTTTGGGGAAGCCATAACGGTACGGTCGAGCACAGGTTGTCTCGAACGGATGGGTGAGTCCTTTCGAAACATACCTTTTTTCAAACTCTTCGCACCCGGAGTCGTGCAGGAGCCTTCCTCTTCTTCTTCTCTAGCCGTCGACGTCTTCTTTAAGCTTTAGCAGGTTAGCTCTTCCTTTTCGCCCGTTAGAAGTCGCCATAGGTCTTCCTCCGTTCGCCTCCTCCTTCTCGTCGTCTAGGAGTTGTTCCGTTCTCTCCCTTTCTCTTCAATGGACCGCTTCGGTCCCAACTTCCGTCCCTCGTGCCAAGCTGAGGCCAGACCTTCCCGGTCGAAGACTCCCTTTTCTTCTGACGAGGAGATGGAGGCGGTGAGGTACGAGTTCATTAGAAGGCCTTACCATGTCCCGGTGTCCATTAGGAAACCCGGGTCTTCTCCTCCTCCCTGCTTGGCTCCCCTTCCTACTTCTGCTCCTGCTTCCCTTCCAGCTCCTGCTCGTGGTGGAGGAGGCTTGAGCTCGACTCCGGACCACGGGACCCGACCTCGGGCTCGAAGGGCCTGCCTCTGGTGGGGTTTTAGCTCAGCTTCGACCTAGGCATCCTGACCTGGCAGGTACCGACCTGGCGAAGGACGAAGCCCGGCTTTGACGGGCGGCCCCGTTGGCATCGGGAGCTTAGCCCGGCGAGGGGGCCTATGGTGGTAATCCCGCGTGGCATCCAATAAGGGCTCCACGTCAGTCTCCTTGCCCCACATCAGCGATCCGGTCACATCATTTGCACCCCACTCCCGAGGCCCGTTGTCGCGTGGCGCTCGGGGCGAAGGGAGTAATTACGGTGCTTACGTGGAAAGGTCGAAAATCTGGTACAATAATGATCGATATCGGTGGTGCCTCGCCTGGCGTGCCCTTAAGCTTGTGTGGGGGCGCCATGTGGCCACGTCTTGAGAGCGATTATGGCGGGCATGGAAGTTGGAGCGACCGCGGTCGGATGGGGGCGCTGGCCCCGTTGATCAGTGACACGTGGCGTGACTTTTGGGGAAGCCATAATGGTACGGTCGGGCGCAGGTTGTCTCGAACGGATGGGTGAGTCCTTTCGAAACATACCTTTTTTCAAACTCTTCGCACCCGGAGTCGTGCAGGAGCCTTCCTCTTCTTCTTCTCTGGCCGTCGACGTCTTCTTTAAGCTTTAGCAGGTTAGCTCTTCCTTTTCGCCCGTTAGAAGTCGCCGTAGGTCTTCCTCCGTTCGCCTCCTCCTTCTCGTCGTCTAGGAGTTGTTCCGTTCTCTCCCTTTCTCTTCCATGGACCGCTTCGGTCCCAACTTCCGTCCCTCGTGCCAAGCTGAGGCCAGACCTTCCCGGTCGAAGACTCCCTCTTCTTCTGACAAGGAGATGGAGGCGGCGAGGTACGAGTTCGGTAGAAGGCCTTACCATGGCCCGGTGTCCATTAGGGAACCTGGGTCTTCTCCTCCTCCCCGCTTGGCTCCCCTTCCTACTCCTGCTCCTGCTTCCCTTCCTGAGCCTGAGCCTTCTCGATCGACAGGTCCCGGAGGGATTGCTTCGGTGATCATCACCGAGGATCTGGTGGCCATTCGGGGTGCTTACGACATCCCTGAGTCCGTTCGGCTCTCCGTCCCTCGTCCCGGGGAGCGGGTCACATCTGGTGGCCCTCGGCGGGTCACCTTCTACAAGGAGACCTTCACCGGGGGCCTTCGGTTTCCTGTCCATCCCTTCTTTCTTTCTTTCTTGGCCAACTACCGGCTTGTCCATGCCCAGTTGGTCCCTAATGCCGTCAGAACGATATTTTTCTTCATCGTTCTGTGCCATTTCCACGGGATTGTTATCCATTTTTCCTTGTTCAGGGCCTTCTTCATCCTGAAATGCCACCCTATCGAGGACGGGTGGTGGTCCCTTTCTTCCCGCCCTCAGGGCATCAGATTTGTACTCCCCTCTTCCATCAAAGGATGGAAGAGTAGGTTCTTTTTCGCCTCAGTAGAGGGGATCGACTGGGTTTGGAGTGACCCAGATCGATCTCCGAATAGGAACTCCTCTGTTGAAGCTGCCGACCTCGACATGTATGACTTGCTCAGATCGGCTGAGATCCCATCACTGGAGGTCTTGCTGTCGGAGCAGAATCCTCGCGAGGCCGGGGTCAGCTCGGCGCGGGAGCCGGGTGAGTTCGACTTGGCCACCCCCCCTCTCATTTCTTATTTATTTTTCTTTCTTTTTCTTTCTTCTTTCTCTCCCCCCACCTTTTTTTGTTGGGCTGACCTCATTCTCTCCGGCGCAGAAATGAAGTTTTTGATGGATGAGCTGCTCTCGTTTACTGAGGAACGTGAGCAGGCCGCTGAGGCAGGTGAGCCCGCTCCGAAGAAGGCTCGAGCCGAAGATGGGGCAAGGCCAATGCGGGTCGGGGCAGATGCACCGGTTCAGGAACGACTGCGGAAGAGGGCGGCCGAGCTAGTCCCCGTAACTGCCGGGCAGCGCGAGCCAGTAGCGGCGGCCAAGCCCAAGGTGGTCGCCCACGCGAGATCAGCTGTCGCCGCTACCAGGTCGGCACCCCCCACCCCGGAGGTCATCAACGTCGAGGAGGAAGGGGGGCCGCAAGAGATTAGGCCGGTGCCCCAGGCATGGTTCGATGCTGCGCCGGCTTCGCAGTTGGCGCCGAGGGCGCTACCCGCCGATGGAGGAGCTGAGCTAGCGGGGACCAGAGACAGAGATTACCGGAAGGTCCCCTTCAGACTGGGGCTGAACGTTTCTCTGGTGAAGGATCCCAGCCTCGCCGAGCGGATGATGGACTTCTCCGTCCAGTCCTATGACCGGCGAGACGGGAGCTGGAGGCTCCTAGGCGACATTGTCTGCTCGACGTTCGCCAACCTCTATGCTATAAGTTTCCTCTCGCCCCTTTTTTGGTATTTCCCGAACTCCTTTTTCACTTGATAATTAACATGCTTTTTTCTTCAATACAGCAAGGTAGGGATCTAGTCCTCATCCGGGACTTCTACCGGAATTGGATGAAGGGGGAGAAGCAGCGGTTGACCAAGCTCGAGTCCCTGCAGGCTGAGGCGAGCCGAAAGAACGGGGAGGCCCAGGAGGCCAACCTCAAAATCAAGAGCCTCACGGCTGAGGTCGCGGACGCCGCCAGAGTAAAGAAGGAGCTTGAAAGCGAGCTCGAATCGAAGAGGACTCGGCTGAAGGAGCTCCGGGCCGAGTCAGAGAGGAAGGTGGCGGCTGCAGAGAAGAGGGCCGCTGAGGCCGGGGCGAAGTCCGCTGAGGCCGAGGTGAAGGCCGCTGAGGCTAAGAAGAAGGCCACTGTCGCCAGCCATGCCACCGAGGTCACCGAGAAGGGAATGGCGGCGGCGGTCCGCCAGGCCGAGCGTGCTGAAGATCTGGCGACCACTGAAAAGAGCAAGGTGGAGGGCACCAGAAGGGACGCCGCCGGTGCGGTGACCGCCTTCAAAGCTTCTCCTAAGTACCTCAAAGACTTCAAGAAGGCGGCGACGGACTCCTTCGCCAAGGGGTTCGCTTATTGCCGCTAGCAGCTATGGGGTATTCTGTCCGAGGAGCGATTTGCTGCGCTCCAAATTCTAGGAAAGAAGGCTCCTGCTCCGAAGGCGATCGTAGGAGAGCAAGGGGCTGCTCCGGTCGGGGCATCTCCGCCAGTGGCCCCGGAGGCTGTCGAGCCGACCTCGGTTGTAGCAGTAGCTGAGGCAGCACCGCAGGAGAAGGCGATTGAGCCGGTCTCTGCGGTAGCTGTGGCTGAGTCCGCTCCTCCAGTAGAGCCCGCCCAAGCGCGTGACCCCGCTCCGGAGGTAGAATAGGGGTAAGTCCCGGCCGTGCACCGCCCAGGTAAGGAGCCGGCCTCGTAGTCTAGAACTTCTCATGTATCCCTTTTACTTTCTTTTTGTAATTTTCGTTACTTGCTTTTTCTTTGAGCCGGGCTACCTGGCCTGTCAGGGCCCGGAACATGATGTAAATCATCTCTTCAAGTAATGAAAACCGATTTCATAAATTTGCCTTCCTTTCTTCCTCTTTCTGTGATGTGAACGTCTCTTTCCCTCTTCCTCCCTCTCTTCCCTTTTCTGTCGGTGCGAGGAGATCGTAAAGAGGAATTTAGGACCTGGGCGCCTAAGGGCGGTCCACATCTTGAGTGCCTCGGAGCTAGGCCCGGGGCTTGATCTTCAGAAGTTGGGCCTAAGGAACATCATCCCAGAGCCGGGCTCGGGGATGCACTGGCCGGGGAGCTGTATGGCTCAAAGGTTCCCTTGGTCAGAGATCTGAACTCCAGTCTTGGGCAGACGTCACGGAGCTGGGCTCGGAGATGTTGAGTGCCTGGGGGCCTCCCAGATCCTTTGCCGGGGAGCTAGGCTCGTCGGTGCCAGAGGGTCGTCCGGTCTTTGGTGCCGGAGGGTCATCCGGTCTTTGGTGCCGGAGAGCTGGGCTCGCCGATGCCAGAGGGTTGTCTTGTCTTTATGCCAGAGGACTCTTCTCTGGGCTTTGGTGCCGAGGAGCTAGGCTCGCCAGTGCCGGAGGGTCATCTGGTCTTCGTGCCGGAGGGTCATCCAGTCTTTATGCCGGATGGTCATCCGGTCTTTGATACTGGGGAGCTGAGCTCGCCAGTGCCTGGGGGCTTCCCAGGTCTTCGTGCCAGAGGACTCTTCTCTGGGCTTTGGTGTCGAGGAGCTGGGCTCGTAGCTTGCTTGTTGGAGAGCTAGGCTTAAGTACTTGATTGCTTGAGGGCGTCGCTCAGGTGGCAGTGTCTTGGAGTTGGGCTCGAAGATGATGATAGCTGAGAAGATTCCCTTGGGCAAAGATCTAAGCTCCGGCCTTGGGCCGGTGCCCTGGAGCTGGGCTCGGGGATATCGATGTTGGAGAGCTGCTTGGCCCGAAGGTTCCCTTAACCGGAGGTGTCGGAGAGCTGCTAGGCTCGAAGGTCTGAACTCCGGTCTTGGGCGGGCGTCATAGAGCTGGGCTCGGGGACTTCGATGATGGCGAGTGGCGTGGCTCGAAGGTACCCTTGGTCGGAGGTCTGAGCTCCGGTCTTGAGCAGGCATCGTGGAGCTGGGCTCGAAGACGTTGAGTGCTTGGAGGCCCACCAGGTCCTTTGCCAGGGAGCTAGGCTCATCAGTACCGGAGGGTCGTCCGATCTTTGGTGCCGAAGGGTCATCCGATCTTTGGTGCCGGGGAGCTGGGCTAGCCGATGCCGAAGGGTCATCCGGTCTTTATGCTAGAGGACTCTTCTCTGGGCTTTGGTGACGAGGAGCTAGGCTTGCCGGTGATGGAGGGTCGTCCGGTCTTCGTGCCGGAGGGTCATCCGGTCTTCGTGCCGGAGGATCATACGGTCTTTGATACCGGGGAGCTGGACTCGTCGGTGCTTGGGGGCTTCCCAGGTCTTCGTGCCAAAGGACTCTTCTCTGGGCTTTGGTGCCGAGGAGCTGGGCTCGCGGCTTTAATTTCCTGCAAGGCAGATAGATCGTGTTGCAGAAAGAAATCCTTATTTTCCATGGAGGGAATACTTACATTACTAATTGTATCTCCTCAAATTACAAGCGTTTCAGGTCCGGGAGAACCTGACGCCATCCAAGTCCTCAAGGTAGTAGCCCCCCTGCGAGAGGGCCTCGACTACTTTATAAGGGCCCTCCCAGTTCGGTGAGAGTTTGCTGCCCTCCCGGGGCTAGGACACCTCGGCTCGGTGCAGCACCAGGTCACCAGGTTGGAAGGTCTTCTACTTCACCCACACGTTATAGTATCGGGCGACCCGCTGTCGGTATGCAGCCATCCGGAGCTGGGCTTTGTCTCGCATCTCTTCGAGGAGGTCGAGGATGAGCAGGAGATGCACCGAGTTCTGGGCCCCATCATACCGCTGCACCCGGAGTGTGGGCACGCCGAGCTCGACTAGGATCACCACCTCAGATCCAAAGACGAGATTGAAGGGTGTTTCGCCCGTCGCCGTTCTGGGCATCGTGTGGTAGGCCGACAAGACACTGGAAAGTTCTTTTGCCCACCTGCCCTTCGCCTGGTCCAACATGGTGCGGAGTCCTTGTAGGATAGTCCGGTTTGTCACCTCGACTTCGCCGTTGGTCTGGGGATGAGAAACCGAGGTGAAACGATGTTGGATCCCGTGCTCGGCACAGAATCCCTCGAACTCCCGGCAGTCGAACTGTCACCCGTTGTCAGTGATGACGTGATTAGGGAGTCCGAAGCGGTAGATGACGGACTTCCAAAAGAATTGACGAACGTTGGCTTCTGTGATCCGAGCTAGCGGCTCTGCTTCGATCCATTTGGTGAAGTAATCGATCGCCACCAGCAAGAATTTTCGCTGCCCTGGCGCCGTGGGAAATGGTCCCAAGATGTCCATCCCCCATTATGCAAAGGGCCAGGGAGACGACAGCTGGGAGATTGGCACAGCCGGCAGGCGCTGAATGTGGGAGTGGCACTGGCACTTGTCACACTTCTTGACGAAGTTGGTGGCGTCCTCCCTCATTGTTTCCCAGAAGTATCCCTGGCGAAGAGTCTTGAATGCCAGGGTTCTTCCTCATACATGATTCCCACAGAGGCCTTCGTGTATCTCTTGGAGCACAAAGACTGCCTCTGCGGGCTTGAGGCACTTCAGGAGGGGGTAGGAATAGGATCGACGGTAGAGCTGGCCGTCCATCAAGATGAAGCGGGCGGCATTCCTTCTGATAAGGCCAGCTTCTTTGTGGTCTTCCGGCGGTAGGCAGTCTTGGAGGTACCTGACGTACTTATCCATCCAGCTCGGCTCGGGGGCTATTTGCTGCACCTCTTTGGGACTTTCGTAGCTTGGCTTCTCGAGATATTCGACGTAGGCACATCCCAGGGATGAGTCCGGTATGGTTGCGAGCCTCGACAGTGCGTTCGCACGAGCATTTTCTCCACGGGGGATGTGGGTGACGCGGAAGTAACGGAAGCCTGCTGCGCTCAAGCAAACCTTCTCCAGATACTTCATCATCTGGGGATCTCGGGTTTTGTATTCTCCAGAGACTTGTCTGGCAACCAGTTCGGAGTTAGTGAAGACCTTGAGATTCTGTACACCCGGTTCGCGGGACATCTTTAGGCTCGCAAGAAGCACCTCGTACTCCGCCTGGTTGTTCGTGGCGGGGAACTTGAAGCGAAGCGCGCACTCCGTCACCACTCCATCGAAATTGGCGAGGATGAGGCCTGCTCCGCTCCCGCAAGAATTGGAGGCTCTATCTACGTGGAGGACCCAGGGGTCCCCAGGTGGGTCGGGCTCAGCTTGGCTCTCTAGGACCATCCGCTTTGGTTCCTCGGGATGCCCTGTACATTCGACCATGAAGTCGGCTAGGACTTGGGCCTTCTGCGATGACCTCGATCGATATGCGATGTCATACTCGCTCAGCGTCAGGGACTATTTGGCTAACCTTCCAGAAGTCTCGGGGTGGCTTAGCATGGTCCTCAGCGGCTGATCAGTCATAACCACGATGGGATGCGCTTGGAAATATGGCCTGAGGTGCTTAGCAGATATTATTAGTGCAAAAATAAATTTTTCAGAGCGGGTATACCTGATCTCCGCATCATGAAGTGTTTTGCTGGTGTAGTACACCGGCTTTTGCATTCCGTCCTGGTCTGTACGGACGAGGACCGAGCTGACAGCCCCTGGGAGGTCAGGAACCTCTTCAGCTCTTCGAAGGCCATCTGCACTCTTCGGTCCAGGTGAAGTCATGCATCTTGCGCAGTGCCTTGAAGAAGGGGAGGCAGCGGTCAGCCGACCTCGAGATGAACCGGCTTAAGGCTACGATTCTCCCTGTCAGGCGCTGAACCTGCTTCTTGGATGTTGGGCGCTCCATGTCCAGGATTGCTTGGACCTTCTCCAGATTTGCCTCGATGCCTTTCTGGGTGACCATGAAGCCGAGAAATTTCCCGGCCGCCACCCCGAAGGCACACTTCGCCGGATTGAGCTTCATCTGGTGCTTCCGGAGACTATGAAAGGCTTCAGTGAGGTCGGCAATGTGGTCCGAGCCCGGTTTGCTCATGACGAGCATGTCATCCACGTACACTTGCACATTCCTGCCAATCTGGTCCTTGAAGACCTTGTTGACCAGATGTTGGTACGTGGCCCCAGCATTCTTCAGGCCAAAGGGAATCATTCTATAGCAGTATGTCCCCCGGTCAGTGATGAAGGCTGTGTGCTCCTCGTCCTCCGGGTGCATCCGGATCTGATTGTACCCGAAGAATGCATCCATGAAGGAGAGCAGCCTGTGCCCTGAAGTGGCATCCACCAGCTGGTCTATCCTTGGCGAAGGAAAGCTGTCCTTTGGACACGCCTTGTTGAGGTTGGTGTAGTCTACACAGATCCTCCACTTGCCGTTGTTCTTCTTCACCATCACCACGTTCGCCACCCAGCTCGGGTATTGCACCTCTCGAACGAAGCCGACAACGAGAAGTTTCTCAACTTCCTCGTTGATGGCCGTTTGCCTTTCTGGGATGAAGCTTCTTTTCATCTGTCGAATCGACCTGCACTTCGGATCGACATTAAGTTTATGGGTGATGACTTCACGGGGAATACCTGGCATGTCGACTATCGTCCAGGTGAACACGTTCGCATTCGCCCTCAAGAACTCCAGCAGTGAGGCTTTCTCCTCCTTCGGCAGCTGGGCTCCGATCTGCACGGTCTTCGTCTGGTTGGTCCCGAGCTGGTAGGGAAGCAGGCACTCGGTCGGGCCTCCCCTGGGGTCCTGAACCCTCTGATCGAGCTCGGTTGCTCTGGAATCCTCCTTGGGCACCCGGGCCCCGGGGAGCGTCTGGAAGCAGTGCTGCACTGGCTGGGGCGTATCCCTCATCTCCCCCACACCGCAAGGGGTTGGGAATTCGACGAGCAACCTCTTGGTGGAGATGACAGCATCGAGGAGGTTGAGTCCAGGTCGGCCCAAAATCACGTTGTAAGGCGAAGGAAGCCTGACAACCGTGAACGTCATCATGATGGTGCTCTGCCGAGGTGGGATCCCGGCAGTGACAGGGAGAGTGATTTCTCCCTCTACTCTTGCGGAGTCTCCCATGAAACCAACAAGGGGAGTATACACGGGCTTGAGTTGAGCAGGGAAGAGATTCATCCTGGTGAAAGCATCATAGAAAAGTACATCTGTAGAGCTTCCACTATCTACCATGATGTGCTTTATAGGATGCTTTGCGATCGTCATCTCAACGACCACAGCAACATTATTTACATTTTTCTCTCCATTTTTTCCTTCCCTCATAGAGGGGAGTATATTCTCAGAGTTCCCTGTCCCCCGAGTCCTCTTGGATGCGTGCTCAGCTCCCCAGGAGATCATGCCCACTGGCTTCTCGATGAGGCAGTTGTCGATGGCTGGAGCTGGCGGGAGAGCAACGAGTGCTTGGGACTCTGGTCGATTTCTATCCCCCATATATTTTTCGAGGAAGCCTCTCTTGATGAGCTCTTCAATCTCCCACTTGAGATTGCAGCATTCCTCGGTGTCGTGATCGTGGTCGCGGTGGAAGCGACAGTACTTCATCTTGTCACGGGTGAAGGATGGCTTTAACGGTGATGGATGCCTCAGATAAGTCTCGCCCTCGATCTCCATGATGATCTTCATTCTCGGGGCGAAAAGGGGAGTAAAATTCCCTTGAGGGACGGGAGCATTCCTTGGCCTTGGCGCTGGTTTGGAGTTCTGAGCTGGCGGTCTCGACCTCCGTGCTTCAGGCTTCTCGGTGGGCACCTGCCCCTTCAGTGGCTTCCTGTCAAGCTCCCACCTCGTACGATCCACCTCCCCGGATTGGATGTACTTCTGAGCCCGGAAGAGTAGCTCGGCGTAGGTCTTCGGGGGCTTCTTGTCGAGCGAGTAGGTCAGGTGGGAAATCCCGAGCCCTCACTTTAGAGCCAGCATCGCCACCAGCTCCTCCAGGCTGTAGATCTCCAACGTAGCAGCTTTGAAGCAAGCCACGTAGTCCTGCAGTGGCTCACGATCCTATTGCCTGATGGAGAAGAGGTTGTCTGCCTCGCGTAACTTCTTTTGGCATGCATCAAAATGGGCCACGAACTTCTGCCCTAGCTGGGCAAAAGAGCTGATGCTTTCTGGCTCGAGGTGAGTGAACCACACCCGAGCCACCTTCCGGAGGGTAGCAGAGAAGGCGACGCACAGAAGGGCATCAGTAGCCTTCTGGACCCTCTTGAGGGCCCGGTAACTTTCCAGGTGGTCCAGGGGGTCGGTGGTCCCATCATACCGCCGAGATCGTCGTAGCCCGTAGCTGCTGATGATGTCGGATGTTCCGCGTCCACCCACGGGAGATGTCTTCGGTGCCTCGGGACCTGCAAGAAAGCCAGCGTCAGTGACCCGGGCTGGGAATTCTGGCGGGGGCACTCCGACAGTCAAGTCAGTGACGATCCAGGAGAACAGATCCTCCTGGTCGAGCCCCTTTGGATGAGCTCCATGCCAGGAGGAGTGAGTGGAGTGTATGAGAGTGTGAGTGTGAGCTGGGAGGTGTGGTGGCCGAGGTCGTCTCGCCCTCCTCTCTTGCCTCTCCCCCTTCTCCTCTTTCTCTTTGTGGTGGTTGTGTTGTTGGAAAAATGGGTCTCTCCCTTGTTGAGAGAATGTTGCTCTTGCTTGGAATGGAAGAATGAGTGTTGTTACCTCCCTTTTGTTCATTATGGCCGGGTCTTTTCCCTTGGCTTGCCTCGGAGTTCTCCCATGCTCTCAGACGGGTACAATAAGGTACCATGCCATGGACGGGATGCCTTCTTTATTGGGTAACTGGGGGAGCCTCTACATGCCTCTGACATTCCTTTTATTTGCCCTTCCTGGAAGCCTGGTGGGACCTTGACTGTCGTGCCGCCGCTCTCAGGGACTGTGCTCCCAGGTGGGGTCTTTTCTCCGGTCGTACGGCAGGTCAGTGGAGGGCATGGTGCCTTGATGTGAGCTTCCTTTCTTTCTGGTGTGAATGGCGGCCATGGGCATTAATGGCGACATGGCAGGTGCCGTCATACGGTCCTTGGGGGGCACGCCACTGTCCTCGGAGGGAAGGTGCCTCTCGTGGTGGTTGGTGCCCCGATCTGAGTTGAAAGCTGAGCTAGGAAGATGGGGCCCACCCGCAGGGGACCGGTCTCGCGGCGGCTCAGCTATGCGGAGGAGGGCCGAGCTTGGCACTAGGCCAGGGGGCCCAGCCTTAACCGAGCTCGGGCTGGCAGAGGTGGATGAGGTGCACCTAGGCCAGGCGATATTACTAATCCCGCGTGGCATCCAATGAGGGCTCCACGTCAGTCTCCTTACCCCACGTCAGCGATCCGGTCATATCAAATACGTATACTGAAAAATATAGATACAAATATGAATATAAAATAGATAATTAAACTATATGATTATAGAATAAAAGATATTACTAATTTAAAAATAAATCAAGTTAATAATATGTTAATATATTTATATATTTTTTTAAAAAGTTAACGAGTACTATATAAAATTAAATAAGATTACAAGTAGAATCGGATTTTTAGATACGGATCGGATAATTGTCTATCCATATTCACATCCATATTTTTTATGGATATAGATATTAGCCGGATGCTCAAATTTATATCCATATTCAGATAAATTATAATACAAAATCGGATTTGGTCGGATATTATCTATTATGGTGACTACTTTTTTCGGTCCCAACACTCGTTGAACCACCAATTATGGCATCGACGACCGATGAGTAATCAAATAGTAATTTCATCACCAGCCACCTCCTGTAGATGCTCCGAAAGATCTCATGGTCAAGGCCAGCTCCGATGCTTGTCGGGCAACTAATTTGCCTCGACCTGGGCTTCCACTCGATCGGGCACACCAGAGAATTGGTATCCAATACCCTCCCTAGATGCTTGACCCATTCTTGATGTCTGGCCCTCTCTCTGCCAGGTCTACTCGCAGCGCTTAGCCACCTCTCAGCACTGAGATCGTTATGGTCGACCTTACCACTCCAACTATACCAACCTTTTCACATATCCGCTGCAACGAATATGGCCTATATGATCAACAAGTGAGTTCAAGAGAGATAGCAGCTCAACAGAATCAGTGGCCCTAACAAAAAGGATACCAACAGGAAGAATCCCAGGAGGCAAGATCTTAACAACTTGTCAGGATCCATTATGCTCGTCTAAGACCACCTCCCTAACAGCCTCTTTATGGTCCCGCACAAACAATAAATAGATAAGGGGGACACCCGGTAGAGGAAGGCTACTCTAAGTGCTCGTCACACTTGCGCCCTCACAATCACCACGATGCACAACTCTGGCTGCCATTGCCCATTTCATCCTTCCTTTCTGACTTGATCATCGGAGTGTCCTTACTGGTAACTTTGGTCTCGAGACCTTTTGCAAGTCCCCATTAACGAACCATTGAGAACAGCATTCAAACTTTCTAGAAAGGACCAGAGGACTCCCCGACAATGCTGCAACCTCCTAGAAGGTAATCTGACATTAATAGATTGGCATGCTAGGAAGGAGGATAGAGAGTTATTGCTTGGACACTCCTAGATCTCCGAAGTCTGAAGTCATGGTGACCACCCATGCACAAGATTTCACTACAAGCCATATCGGGCAGCACTTGTATGATGGAGAAATATCTTGTTAAGCATCGATGCCGCATGCCCCGCCTCCTCCTTAACCGCTTGCATCGAAGCAAAGTTTGTTGGCCGCCTTGGCCCAGCAAGTCAAAACCCTCATCTCGATGGTGCAGGGGTTACAGCAATAGGAATCTCCCACCATGGGACAACCATTGGTGGAAGTTCCGGTCGCAGCTCCTACAACTCATGGCAGTTGTCTCCCCCCATTACAAGAACTCCGCGTCGATAAACTTCCCACCACTCCTAATCTCCCCCCTCGCGATGTAGAAGTCACCGGTCATCCCAAAATAATCATGTTTTGTTGGATCGTCCTACCGACGAGGTCACCTACATCACACATGCATAGCCCTGATCCGGATCATCAATGATCCAGGAAGGAACCAAGATGGGAGAAGCACTCCCGATCCCCCTTCGACTCTTTCAATGAGTATCCCTCGAAATGTTCCCAGGAGGGGTCTACTGAGGAGGCTACTCGATGATGAGCTGAGCGACACCTCGAGGAGCATAATCATAAGCTACACAATACAATCGTCAGCTCACAGACATCCGAGGAGAGAATCAGGGCCCTGACAAACTTAGTGCTCATCCCCCCCTCTCTTTTAATGTGTTATGGAAGAGCCAGTCTTGGAAGAGTTCAAAATATCCCAGCTGGAGCCATATGATAGCACCATCTATCCATTGGACCATCTTGAGAGCTACAAGGCTCATAAGGATTTAGGATGCCATCAATGCCCTACTGTGCATCGTCTTCTTGGCTATCCTTTGAAAGGCAGCCAGGCATGGTACTCTCGCTCGAGCCGAGGAGTATCGATTCTTTTTTTTGACTGGAGAAGAAGTTTATGGTATACTTCAGTGCATGTGGAAAGATGCCATGTGAGGCTGACAACCTCTTCTCCATCCTATAGTAGGACAAGGAGCCATTGAAAGACTACGTAGCCTGATTTAAGGTGGCCATACTGAAAGTCTATCACCTCGACGACTCCCTAGCCATGTTGGCTTTAAAGTGGGGACTCTACCCCTTTCGACTAACTTACTCTCTGGATAAGATCCCAGCGAAATCTTATTTGGAAGTGCTAGCCCATGTGGAGAGTACATCCATGCGAACAAAGGAGCTCTCTTTCGATGCGAGATAGAAGGAAAGCCGAGCCAGAAGAAAGCACGGGAAGAGCCTTCTAGAGCCCCATCCAGCAAACTTGGCTCATCTCACCAGTGAAGCCCTAAGCCAATCGTCCAACTACACCCCTCTTCTTATCCCTCGCTTGAAGATTTTGATGGAAATCAAAGGGAAATAATACCTATGAAGGCCCAACCCCTCGAAACCTTTTGCCTCCTGGAACAAGAACAAGTATTACCACTTTCACCTTCACCATGGTCATAACATGGATGAGTGCCACAAGTTGAAAAAGGAGACTAAAAATCTTAACTAACGTGGCAATCTTAGCAAGTATGTCTGCAGGAGTGTCACTTGCCCCAACACCCCAAACCTCGGGGGTAGTCGACCTTGTCTGAGATCGACAACCAAATGACTGAAAATGAAGTCAACATGATATCCTGAGGGACAGGGCAACTCTCAAAGAAGCCAAGAGAAGAGGAAAGAGAAAATAATTTAATTTTTTTTCTGACAAGGACCTGGTCAGGGTTCATAATCCCAACAACGATCCTATTATCGTTTCAATAACGATAGCAAAGTATCTTGTAAGAAGAATCCTTGTTAATAATGGAAGTTTGGTTGATGTTGTTTTTTTACGATGCCTTTGTTTAGTTGAATTTGTCATTGACTATCTAAAATCTATTTTTATACCCTTGGTCACCTTTAATGGAGAATCGATTGGTGTCCGAGAGAAAATAACTCTTCCTGTTATAGTAGAAACTCCATCTAGTTGAAGACGATTTTCATCACCTTCACTGTGGTTCGAGTCTCTGCAGCATACAATGCAATTCTCGGATGCCCCGAGCTAAATCAACTTGTCACACCTCGAACCCAAAACCTAGTTTGGTCACGCGACTAGTCACACAAAACCTAGGCATCGTCCTAGAGATCATGCTAGGCCTAAGTCCATGAGGTTCTCATCATCTTCAAGAAAATAAGTTAAAATAACCAAATAATCAACTCTTTCAATTCATAACAACTAAATAATCAACTCTTTCAATTCATGATAACTAAATGATCAACTTGTTCATTACAATGGTATCAGAAATGGAACTAACTAGATAATCTAAAAATTATGGTACTTAGTCTCACGCTCGACCCAACCTATGCTATGCATTATACGACTTTAAAAAAATAAAGAGGTGGGAAGTGAGCTTTACAGCCCAGTAAAGATTCCATACAGTCACACTAATAGTAATATGATTTGAAAATAGCAAGAAAATGTAGTAGAACAATAAAGTATAAAACATCATGTCATGCAATCAAAACAACCCAACCATCACAGATGTTAAAATCATGTTTCATTTTTATATTTTAGTTTGATTATTAATCTTCTTTATAACTTTGGACTAATCACAGTCATGCTCAGGCCATGATGGGCATATCTCAAAATCGACTATGTACTATCCACCCGTAGCCAAGCTAACTCATGTACTATCCTTCCGTGGCTTGACTATTCCATGTATTATCAATCCATAAATCGGCTGTCCCATGTACTATCCGTTCATGGTTGGCTATTCCCCATAGATCCACCTGTGGCCAACTATTATATGTACTATTCATCCATGGCTGGCAATCCGCTCGTAGCTCGGCTATTCGATATATTATCAGCCCATAGCTTGACTATTCTCGATATAGCATGGCTAGTCCAAACATTCCCTCTTCTTGATTATCACTTTATCAACTCTCAACATGTTATCAAATCATATTTTTTTAAGATTTTGATTAATCAATATTACAACCCAAATCAAGCAAAATAATTATGTTTGATAAGAACATATCATACAAAAGATATAAATAGTAATACTAGTGATCATAATTATCCATCATAAGAAAATAAAATATGTAATATATAAATAATTAGGCATGCTAATGCTCATGTCCAAGGATCAAAATTATGCCATGTAAAATATATTTATAAATTGATGATCACATCCAAAAAATTTTATCTTTATTGAAGATAGGTTTAACATGTCCGATATCAGTTTGCACACGGATTCTCTATTTAGATGCTATGAAACTCGCTCAACGCCCTTCTGCCTAGAAAATTATCCTTTTATAATAATAATCTTATTTTTAATGAAAATAATTTTATGATGTAACAACTACAAACTCAGAACCTTCTATCAAGATTCAATTCGCGATCCATCCATTAATACTCCAACAAATTTCTTATGAGAGAAACCTTTAGATCTTTTCTTTCCAATATTTATTTATTTAACATGTTCCTTTTTTCTTTCCTCTTCTCTCTCCTCTCTCTCCACTTTTCTCTCCTCTTCTCTCTCCTCTTTCTATCTTCTTCTCTCTCTCCTCTTTCTCTCTCTCCTTCTCACTCCTCTCTCTTCTTTCTCTCTCCTCCTCTCTCCTCTTTCCTCTTTCTTCTTTTTATCTCTTCTTCCTCTCTTCTCTTCCTCTCTCCTCTTATCTCTCTCCTTCTCTCTTCCTTTCCTTCTCTCTCCTCTTTCTCTCTCTTCTTCTCTCTCCTCTCTCATCTTTCTCTCTCCTCTCCTTTTTTTCTTTTATTTTCCTTGCTTTTCTCTTTTTACTTTTTTTCTTTTCTTTCCTTTTTCTCTTCTTTCTTTTCTTTTTCTCTTCCTTTCTTTTTCTTTTCTTTTCTTCTCTTCTTCTTTTCCTTTCTCCTTCCTTTTTCTTCTCCCGCTTGGTCGAATAGAGAACCTGTTGCTGACTGTCAGATTCATTCGAGAAGCCTATTATCCTAATTGGTTGACAAACATCATCATGGTAAAGAAAGCGAGCGAGAAGTGGCGTATCTGCATGGACTACACCGATCTAAACATGGCTTGCCCAAAAAATAGTTTTTCCTTATCGAGGATTGATCAGCTAGTCGACGCTACTTCAGGCCATAGACTACTCAACTTCATTGATGCCTTCTCGGATTACAACCAAGGATGGCTCCTGAGGATGAAGAAATATGACCTTCATGATCACTAAAGGTATATACTATTATAAAGTAATGCCTTTTGGTCTTAACAATGCAGAGGCCATGTACTAGAGACTCATTAACAAGGTCTTCAAAAGTCAGATTGGCCAAAATATGGAGATCTACATCGACAACGTGCTTGTCAAGAGCACTAAAAAAGTTGATCATGTCGAAGATCTAGAGAAAGCCTTCAATGCCCTTCGCCAACATCACATGAAGTTGAATCTAACTAAATGCGCATTCAGCATTATTGTCAAAAGGTTTCTAGGGTTCATGGTCATCCATCGAGGCATCGAAGCAAATACGGGGAAGATCCAAGCCCTCCTGAATATATGGTATCCGATGTCCAAGAAGGAGGTGTAATTGTTCACCAGTCGCATGGCCACCCTAAGTCAATTTATCTTAAGGTCGATCAAGCAATGCTTACCATTCTTCAAAATTCTATGGAAGATGAATAGCTTCAATTAGATGGAGGAATATTGGCAGGCATTTGAAAATTTGAAAAAGTCCCTTGCCTCTTTGTCCTTATTCTCTAAACTTGAGCTTGGAAAGGAATTATACCTATACCTCACCACCTCTGAGGAGGCGATTAGCTCTATACTCATTCAGTTAGACGATAAAAGGGTTCAGAGACCCATATCTACCACAAGTCGAGTGCTGCAAGATGTGAAAACAAGGTATTCTAAATCCAAGAAGATAGTTTTCATACTAATCACATTTGCACAATATTTCAGGCATATTTCCAAGCACACTTGATAGTCGTCTTCATCGATCAACCACTCTATGCCATCTTGCAACGCCTGGACATCTCCGGGCGAATGGCGAAGTGGGCAATCAAGCTTGAAGAATTCGACATCTCATATCATCGACGCTCATCTATAAAGGCATAGTTCTCGTCAATTTTTTCATAGAATGCACCTAGCAGGTGACATGCCTAGGGAGGCATCTACTGAACCTCCCATCGAGTAGCCCAACCCAGCAATAACCTAAATCTACCATGTAGATGGAGCTTTAAATTTTTAAGAAAGTGGAGCTGGGTTGATTCTCGCCAATCCTGAAGGTGTGATCACCGAGTATGCCCTACATTTCTTATTCAAGACGACCAACAATCAGGCTAAATATGAAGCCTTCTTGACCAGCTTAAAACTTGCAAAGCATCCTAGAGTGGAGTACTTAAAAGTTTTCATCGACTCCTAGTTAGTTGTCAGGCAAGTGATGGATGAATATGAAACTTGGGCCTCGATCGATGGCCCCAAAGTCTTTGGCATTTTGCGATGGCCTTCTTCCTGTCACCTTGGGGTGCGCTTCTTTAATGCGGCCACCCGGATTGCATCATTCAACACTTGCCTCATAGCCGTAGCATAATAAAAGTCAGTGCTTGATTCAAGTAAGAATCTAACAAAAAACTTATAAATCTTATCGAGAAAGTTGATCGAGCTCAACTCGGCATCGTATAAGTTTTGCTCAGCCATAAGCTCCTTCAGTGGAGGGACTTCCATGTCAGAAAATAATCTGAAGTCCTCCTTATTAAAATCGATCACCCGATCATTTTGATTGGGAGAGGTGTCCGACTCTCCCCAGGATGTTCGGAATCTCCAATGTTAGTCAAATAAGACAGAGAAGAATTAGGCCTTCTAATGGTGAATAGAACTAGGGAGTTTTATGAGATTCATCTCCTTTCTTGGATCGAAAAAGAACCAACCCTTCAACCTGGGGAGTTTATTCAGTTTGAAAAAGCCATAAACAATAGTAACAAGGGTGGATGCCATGAAAATTACAGAGAATGACAAAGTCGACCAAGACTCGAAATGAGTTTGGGTCAAGCTGTGCAAGTATGATATCGTACCGATTCAACACATGCCAAATTAGCAAGTGCGAAGGAAAGCGAAGCCTGCATAAAGATCTTTATCATATACAACAAGGAAGTCGGCCAGACCGGAGGCAACTCAGTTTTTTGGCATCACCGCATAGAGATGAAACTCGTCCGAGATTCCATATGTCTCTAGAAACCCAGTAATGTCATTTTTTATCACATTCGAAACCTCAAACATCGACCTCATGAAAGGTATGGTCAAGCTTTGGTAAGTTCCCGCCTGATCCTTTTTTCGAGGGACAGGGGCCTCCTCTTCGACCTAAGGTTCCTCCTTGATCGAGTCCTCTCTATCCTCTTCCGAGCTCCCTCTCTTGGTAGAGGCTCCCTCTCCACTAGGATGCTCATTTGTCGGACGACTTATATCTTCGGAGGGACCTTCGGGAGACTCATCCCCTTGATAGAGAGATCCATTGGAGCTTAATCTCCTGAAAGATGACCCACCGAGTGACTCATCATTAGAAGACATCCTCTGAGAGCACAAAGATTAACTCAAATAGAAAGGCAAGAAAGGAAAACTCTTCCACCCGAAAGATAGGCGGAAGAAGGAAGGAAAAGCTGCAAAGAAGAAGATGAGGACTGGGATGATCACCCTCGAACCCTTTGAATGCCGTAAGCTCTACAAGAGCACCCGAGGAGCAAGGAGAATGAAAACCAACCTGGAAGGGATTTCGAGGGATGAGAGCATCAATCTTTTTCTCCAGCAATCACTTTTTGAACAAAATGTCAAGGATCCCCCAACTTGCCTAAGGGGCTCGTATTATAGAGCCCTCAGCCTATTGGGATCAAGAGCTTGGCATTCTCGAGACCACCGGATTATGCCATGTGGACTGCTCTTATCCAGATATGGCTGTGACTCTTCAAAAGCCTAACTGTTCGACTACCTTTCCACCTTGAGCTCCGTGCATTGCATTCATTGCTTATGGTTGGTGGCCATGTGGCACCACTCAATTGGCTGATGACGTTCGCAAGTACTTTGGAGGATGATGGCATGGCTCTTTGGATACCGAGATAATAACTCCCCTTCACCGTCTCGACCCTCTCCTCGAAATGGTAGAGCGCCTCTCCCAAAGTAGTGAGATGGTTTTTGACAACTCCAAGATGGCAAACTAAAAACCAAAAGGTGTAACGACAAACCCGACTCTCGGGACTGGTTAGGTGATTACTCTCGACTCATTGGAGTGGCAAACCTCGAGAGACTGACTCGATGCCGTTCTAGAATTAGGAGTGGGGGGCATCTGTTATGGTGACTATTCTTTCTCAACCTCAAGACTCGCTGAACCACCAATTACAGCATCGACAGCCAACGAGCGATCGGGTAGCTCTTTCATCACCAGCCACTTCTTATAGAAGCTCTGGAAGACCTCGCGAATAATGCCGACTCCCATGCTTGTCGAGTGCCTAATCAACCTCGACCTGGGCCTCTACTCGGTCAAGCGTGCTAGAAAATCGGTATCTAGTACCCTCTTTCGATGACTAACCTATTCTTGGCATCTGGCCCTTTCTCGGTAAGGCCCACTCATGATACTTAGTTGTGGTCTCGACACCGAGACCACTACGGTCGACCCCACCTATGCCAACTATACCAATCTTTTTACATGTCCGCTGCAACGAATATGATCAATACGACCAACAGGCGAGTTGTGGAAGACAGCATCTCAATACAATCAATGGTCCTAATAGAAAGGATGATAGCAGGCGAAATTCCAAGCAACAAGATCCTAACAACCTATTAGGATTCGTTATGCTCATCAAGGACCACCTCCTTGGCAGCCTCTTCATGGTCCTGTGCAATACTATAAATAAGTAAGGAGGATACCCGACAGAGAAAGGCCACTCTGACTGCTCGTCACACTTATACCCTCACAGTCACCACGGTGCACAGCTTCGGTTGCTGCTGTCCATTCTATATTATTCCTTTCTGACTAAATCGTTGGAATATCCTTATTAGTAACCCCGGTCCTGGGATCTTTTACAAATTTTTATCGGCGAACCACCGAGAACAACATTTAAACTTCCCGAAAAAGATCGAAGAACTCCTCGATACTATTGCAACCTCTCGAAAAATATTCTGATAGTAATATTATCCATACTACTTTTATCCTTAAGTTTAATAGACCTGACATCGAATGAATATCTCCTCAGGAACTTCTAATATAGACGGGGTTATTCGAACAACTAATTATACAGTAGGCACCGTTATTATCCAACGTGGATTGTATCTTTGAATCATTTTCCATGATATCAGCCATTGAATAGTGCAGAGAAAGTTTTTTTATCACTTTTGAAATATTCAACATCTTCTTCTGTTTATCATCTAATGGTGTTGTTAAAAAAAAAGAAATGAAAAAAAAAAAAAAGCAAAAACAGCGCTTGAAAGACCCATGGCCACTCGCCGGATTATCCCCTCGTACTCGAAGAATTCAAGATAAGGGCGCCTGCTATCCACCGTACATGTGTCCGGGTTCCGGTCCATGTCATAATTTCTCCATCCGGACGTGCCAGGAAGCAACGCGGAATTAACGTTCATCCCCAGCCCACCCCCACCCCCACCCCCACCCCCACCCCGTTCATAAAATCCCCCTTCTTCGACGGGAGGGAGGAATCATTGCATTCCTTCCAACTCTGTCGATGGATTCGTCCGGGATCAATGTTTCCGAAATCATCTGCCTGCCAGTGAAGAAAGCCACCGGGAACCCCTACCCGAAGAGGGGCAAAATCAAGGATATGATATTCGATGACATCTCCAAGTCGATCGAAGCCATTCTCTTCTCCATCAAACTCTATTTGATGGAGGACTACGAAGCCCATAGCACGAGCGCGGGCTCTCTGGGTAAGGGACAAAAGAAAGCAAGAGGCAATCGCAGTCCCCGAAGGGGCAGGAACAAAGACAAGATATTCAAGGATATCTCCAAATCAGTCTCGATCACGGCCGTCTAGCGGGTGAAGTCCGAGGATAGATGGTAATAGCAACACGATTTTAGTAATAACCTCTTGTTCCGAAGACGAAGCCGTGGCATAGGATAATAACGTGTTTGTGTCATTTCTGGTGTCTGTACTCTTAACCTAAGTTTTATTTAGCGTTGATGCTACATGGTATGCGAGATACCAGCCACTTGAATATGTAAAGTTTATGTGAATATCTGTTCTGCGACGTCCATGATTGGTTTTAGATGGCAAAGAACATTAATCTAAGCATTGGTAGTATATCCACCGAATAAGTCAAGCTGACAGATTCTTTTCCCTTGCTTTCGTCTCCTAGTAGTAGCAGGAACAGGTCTAAAGGTCCTCGGGTACCGCACCAGAGGGAGACCGGAGTTCTTCGTTATGTTGAACTAATTGGGTTGCACAAAGAATTGACCAAGGTCCCTGTAACACAGCAGTCCTCCTGAGGAATTGAGAATTAAAAGCAAAGAAGGGGAATCAGGGAACTACTTGGGCGTGTGTTCGTTGCTTCCATCAATCACGCAAAGGAAAAATAAAGATCATGTTCCATCCATCATACATGCTTGTTAGGTTTGCTAATTTTGAACAAGGAAGGAAGAGGTTTCTGAAGCATAGGTTGTCCATCGGTTTTCTATTTGTCCCTCGCATCTAGTAACATTCCACTCCATAGATGGGCAGGTGGATCGCCGAGGCAAATTTATTTAGTAAAGAAGATGTAACGTTACCATTACAATACTCGTTTTGTTCTGGACACGGGCTTCCTCGTTATGTGTGTATATATAAAATCAAACTTTTCCTTTCCTGGATGGTCAAATGAGTCCCAATAGTTTTGAAGAAAAGAATCTTTAGGCCCTGACCTTTCTTCTATCGATGCTGATACTAATTGGATTTAGCTTTTTACCGGTATTTCTCCAATTAATATATACTTGCCACCGGGGGGTCGCTTCAATGACTGCGGATGACTCGTGCGGTCTGGCTTTACCTTGAACAAGGGAGGGAGTTCATACAAAAATGGAATCGAAAATTGTTGTATTATATAAAAGCCAACAAGTCATCTCACCGAAACGTAATCAAATTATCTCACATTTGTTAGGCCTATGTTAATTTTATACGATCAGTAAAAAAACAAATTAATATATAATATTTATAATTGCAGAGGTATTATTTTGGGTTAGTATGCAAGTAGAAGGATTATAGAGTCTTATACAGGGTAGCAGATTATGGGGCTAGAACATTTACTGGAAATATGATTTTCCTTAGAGAATAAGCATCTAATTTATTATAAAAAAAAAAAAATCCTAAATTTTATACCTTTTTCCAAGGATAGATAATTAGTTAACCTTGATTCTGAAAATTGAGTGTCTAACTTTTTTTTCTAAGTTTGCATGTCATCCTAAATTTTATACCTTTTTTTTTTCTAAGTTTGCATTCCCCGTTAAAGAATTCATCCTCATTATATAAATATTTTCTCCAAGGAAATGGAATCTTGGCCATAACTTGTACTTGTAGTCACTGTCCAAGTTGCTTGCTCCATTTTAGTTATTCTCCGTCGTGGAAAATGTATCAAAACTTTATGTTCTTTGCTTGCTTTGTCCATTTTAATGCAGCGTTCTTTATCATGGTTATATGCGATTGGAGGTCAAAAATGGTTATGGCCACCACTCTCGTGTCATATCATTATGCATGACCCATCAAGCTTATTTTAGCGTATTCCTGTAACGATACTGGACTTCATCCAAAAAAAAAAAAAAGAAAAAAGAGTGAAAGGAGTTATTTCAATGTCCAATATCTCTTTCATTCACAAGCAATCGTGAAATTAAATATATACAAGCACACAGATTCTCGTAACACAAAAAAATTATAAATTACTTCAATTTTTCTTGAATTTGATATTTGGACATATCCTGTAATCGTTGCACTTATTTTTTCCCCTCAAGTCACTCAGCACCGAACCTTAGGCACGATACACTCACCCATCCGGTGTCCATGCGCCATCATACGGTTGCGATCGCGAGCGGCACGAGCGTCAACATCCACGTCGGGGTTGCGGCGGTCACGGGTGACGAGCCTGTTCTTGACCAAACCCCAGGATTCGGAAACTAATTCTTGAAAAATACTGCTATGATTTTTGAAGTGGACCACTGAATATAATATGACATACACGAATCTCAAAATCTATCGTGGATTGAAAGCAGGTGCTTGATGGAAATTTAATATCCACTTGATGATGGACTCGGTTAGAGATCTGTCAACCCAAATTCCACCTTCCATCAACAAAATCATGACCCACACGTTAAAAACAATCACGAAAAATCTTTGAGAAAGAGTGTAAAAAGTATACCATGACTGACTAAATGCAAGATCTGCCAGCTAGCTTTGGAAAGATCCGGAGCAAAATCAAGGACATTCTTTAACTCTTTTTATATTATTTGATTTTTATTTAAGTTTTTATTATCCATCTCTATTTCTCTCCAACTAATCTTGTTTTTTTCTTCTAAGTTGTAAATTCTTTTATCAGCATTAATAAAAAATGAACGGCTCCTTTTAGCCTCCCTTTATTCAAAATCTTAAAATTAAAAAAAAAAAAAAAAACAAGCGTAAAGGTCATGATTTTATCTGCTACATTCCCAAGAATTATTTTAGCCAATTAGCTATTCATCTACACAGTAAGTATTGGTCGATTCCTTATATATATATATATATTGAATAGTAGACAATCATAAAATCTTTCAACGGTCAACAGGAGAACGAGTAAAAATCTATGTGGACATCTAGATGTTATAGTTTAACCATTTTTTGCAGAAATCATATGACATATGACTTTGGAAATATTGTCTTGTTGATATATGGGATCAATTACTTGGGGTGCAATATTGGACTTGGTCAAAATTTAGAGAAAATATATGATTGAAGAAAAGGGAGCCTTGTAGACTTGATATGTTTTCCCTCTTTTTCGAAATTCAGTGACGAAGTTATTAATACAAAATACAATATAAGCTTTGCATCTCCTTCATTCTTTTTTTATTTCTTTTTCTTCGCCATGACTCACATATAAATTAATACAATATGATCTTTCCGTCTCCTTTGCTCTTTTTCATTTCTTTTTCTTCACCACCCCTCCTATATACACAGCTATATACCAAGAAACATATTTAATCATAAAACTACCAGAAGTTGCGTCGCTAGCTATTGACTACTTCAATTAGCATTCAAATGCTAATCAGAACCATTGGTGCACTCATTGGAATCCAATCGGCAAAATCTTATTTGGAGCATGTCAGCGTTAAGTCCAAAGGCATGTTGAAGCCATGCCGGGGTCTATGTGGCCAAATCAACTCAAATTAGCTTGCCAGTATCCGATTTAGTGTGTTTTGCGTTGATCCAGAGTAGCTGGCATCTTTTGATTGGTGTTAACTCTTTCTAAATGACCCGGTCTTGCAGAGGATTCAACCCACGGCTCCTCGATTTGATGATTACGGTATCATGTTACAGTTTTGATGCATCTTGGAACGATTCATGGGGACCGGACATGATGCTTACGATTCATAGGGAACGAAGGAGCCCAAAAGGATCCCCTCCATTCATCACCGAAACCTATCATCCCCAACTCCTTCCATTCTCTATAAAAGCCTGTAATTAGATCAGAGAAGCCTCACGTCTCCCATTCGATCAAGGCACCAATTTCCCCAAACTTTTTTTTGGCTAAGCTTATTGAAGCGGGGTTCTTGTCACCTTCCCAGCTTTCTATGGGTTCACCAGAGGTCAAGGTCTTCGAGAATTTCCACCGTCCGGTGAAGAAAGCCACCGGGAATCCCTATCCCAGGAGGGGACAGATCGGGGACATGATATTCAAGGATATCTCCCAATCGATCGAAACGATTCTACTCTCCATATATCGAACTCTCTTTGACGATGGAGAATGGCGGAGCCCCCACCATGGGCCAATCCAATTATCCAAAGAAGAAAGTGAAAGGCAATCCTTGTCCTCGGCGGGTTTGGATCAAAGACAAGAAGATATTTCAAGGTTCTCTTCGGATGGTTCGGTCTCCAAGGATGGATGGATGGATGGTGATAGCAAGCCCGGCGAGATCCATCCCCATCCTATTCCTGGATAATAAATGCGATCACTAATAGTCTGATACCTTTTTTTGTTGTTGTTTAGAAATTTCATCTCGGTTATTGACATCTATACTAATATATTGATCTAAACCTTAAGTACTGAAAATGGAATACCTCTTGATTTGATACCTTTGTAATCTTAGATGTAAAGGCTTGATGTAAATTATAAGATCCTGGATATTTTGTGGTTTTACACCTCTTGTACCGTATGCTGAGAAGAATTCCTTCCCTGCTTCTGTATCTTATTTGTTACATACTTCAACTAACTCAGGTCATAGGTCTTGGGTTGGGTATGGCTAGTCAAGATGAAAAATTATAGTCTGCATTACATGCACCAGCATGGCATATTTCGGCGATTTAATCACCAAAACAAGGACATGATGAATAAGACCTACAATCATGCATCTTAGTGATCGATTATACACCGGGGTCGAGTCGGGACAGCATCTGGTTTCAGCCTGGATTTCCTTGCCTTAGAGCTAGGCCGCGTTTGATTTTTATTTCAAACCTCAACGAGTCCAGTCCTGACCGTTGTGTCCTTCTAAATTACGGCCCAGTCTCCAGTCTTCACCCAAAAAACAAACAAAGAAAGAAAGAAAGACTTAGTCAGGATTTGTACGTCCACTTACTAACTCCAGAGTCCAGACCACGTTCTCGGTCAAATGTTCGGCCCCCTGGGCCCCCATTCACAGCCCCCGCGGAAAATCTGCTGGCACAAACTACAAGTGTGCTGTCTTAACACTGATGGAAGAGAAATGGACAAACCAATCAACCATGGAACTTTGAAAGCTTGTACCCCTTTTCTTAGCATCCTTGTTCGGTATAAATTGATGTTTACTGTTAAATACCTGCCAGATTAATTCATTAATGGATACCAGATTTGTCAAGAACTTTACTCATACTTATAAGATCGATTATTATGATTTTTTTTTTTTTTTACGTACGCCATTTATTAATTTCAGAATCCAGACCACGTTGTTCTCGATCAAATGTTTAAATGGTTTTGTAACAATTCAAACCCTACCCGTTTTTATCTCACGGTTAGGCAGGTGAGTGGAATATGCGCAGGGTTTGGGTCAACCATATCCAAATGGGAAATAGGTCTGACCTGATACTGGGCAGAGATTACGGTGTACCGTGCCCGGCCATGTTATTAATCTTGTTGTAAACGGATTTGTTAGTGGAGTTGGAAATGGGCCAGGCTAATTATATAACAGAGCCCAGTATGAAAAATAAATGGGCTCTAATTTCAACTCAATCTTGTCCAAAATTTTTCTGGCCTTGCTCTTTGTCTAGTCAGAAATTGGTTCGGCCAGTTGTGCCACGGGCTGGCTGGCTGGCTGGAGCCCATTTTCAACCTTACTTGTCTGGTTCAATTAGTAGAAATGCAGAAATTCTGTAAACAACCTTCGGCAAAAATTCCCAATATTTTACATTATTCATGTGGCATCGACACGGGCTGGCTGGCTGGCTGGAGCCCATTTTCAACCTTACTTGTCTGGTTCAATTAGTAGAAATGCAGAAATTCTGTAAACAACCTTCGGCAAAAATTCCGAATATTTTACATTATTCATGTGGCATCGACAAGGTGTGGTGCGACAAAATATCTCTAACTTGAAACCGGTCCCAAATGGAGGTGTAATGTGCTCCATGATCCATATTATTAATCTTTTTTGATCCTTTAGGTTTAATCAATAGAAAATAGAGAAATGCTTGACAACTTTCTGCAAGAACTCAATTTGACATTCATGTGGCAAGGATAAGATGTGGCGTGGAAAGTTTATTGGACCATAGCCCCTGACCATCATTCCAAAAGGATCAATCCTGTTAGAAGGCGCGGGATTAAAATCTTTCAAGGGCACGGAGCCCATCCATAAGTAGTAGGGTGGCGGGCCTGAGGGGCTTCGCATCAGAGACGGACTCGACAAGCCAGGTACCGATAGGCTGGACGGTCAGTTTCATTTAGTCTCCGAACTACGGTCGAGCCGACTCCTCCATAAGAGTCGACTCGGCGATGACCGTAGCCAGACCTCCCGTCACCTAGCCTGCCCCACGCTGATACATGGGCACCGGCGTGACGTGGAATGTAGTCAACAAGGTTGGTCCTAAGTAAAGTAAGAAAGGACAAGCTTTTGGAGTGCAGTTTGTTTCGAGGGACAACAGAAGATCAGGCACCTGTTTCTCCTGCAACCAAATCATATGCACAGGAAGTAGCCTTGCTTGACTGCATAGAATGCAGAAGAAAATAGTGGTTGTTGTGAACATGACCTCCATGTATCCATGAACCAATTGTCTTAGTTGCATGGGTTGCACACGCTAGCATATGCCAAACATGAAACCCATGCATGTCACTTGAATCTTATGGGTTCCAAGTACGAGTTGAAATGAGTCATTTTGTAAGTTCTTCAAAGCTAAAGATGAAGCAAATGGGCTGAGATGGGTCCAATTCTAAACTAAATTTGGGGTTTAACCGGTCAGAATAGGCTAGACTGGACAGTCTACCGGGACTCACATGATTGCAGAAGATGCATAGCGTTCTGATTCCCGATAGACTGTCCAAAGCTTGCAGCGATCCTCGGCGAAGATTCTTTTCTGCTTTTGTTATCTTAAAATATATGTATTCATGCAAACCTCTCAAACAAAATTGGTGGGATTATAATATAATGTAAACCTCTCATTTACATGCATCCTCGTTCCATGGTCCATCTTGCCAGACGAAATATTCTTTGGAGAGGGTGCCGTGCTACCACTATTAATTTTTTAAGGCTACCCATTCCATAAACATTAAAAAAAGGGTGGGGGTTGGGGTTTAAGATCTACGTACGTTGATCTGCTGTTGGATATGGTGGTTGCTCGACAAGCATCGTACCCAAAACCTGTCTGTAAACACCATTATTTATGGTAATAATGCAAACGTTGGGTACTTTTAACAAAATTTATAACGAGCATCCGTCTGTTTGCCTTTTAGAACCATGAATAAGATAAAGAAAGAAAACAACGTGGAGATTGACTCCCAAGGAGAATATAAAGGAAGGAAATGAATCCACGTAATCAAGGAAGATAATATAAGCACCATCGAGGATGCATACGTATGCAGTGACGCACTTAGTCCCAATAAAGAAAGCCAGGAAAAATCAGAGCAAGGGAACGTGCGGCTCCTCGAATGCGTGTTTTGTCGAGCTCAAGGAATCCCACCAGGTCGAGGCACCAAATTAAAAGCTATATATATTAATTCTCAAGGAATGAACCGACAAAAAATATTATATTCTTTTGGCAACCGAAGCCATGGGGTCGACTAAAACTTGATAAGCTCGAAGCTGGGAGGCACCTCTTTTCTTTGTGCATGCATGGTGGGCACTTTCCCTTGCCAAGATAGTTTTAATTTGATATGCATGCGGGATAAGGGTGACTTTTTTTAAAACGGAAGATGTTCTTAATTTCCCGAGTTTTTTGTAGCTAGGATCGAAGTTTTCTAGGATCCGGAAAAGAAATTCGGGTCTGCCATAATATTTGATAAATATTGGAGTAGAAAAAATAAATAAATTATATATATATTGCTGAAATGGGATTCATGGCCATATATCCAATTTTTTTGCAATAAAGAATGGTTAATTATTTGTATGGTATGGTACGGTATTCTTTTATTTTCAAGGTCATACATTTAGTGACTTGCAGAAATCGGTTAGCTCTTTTCTTGTATCTGTTCTTTGTTTCTTTTGGTTTTGTGCTATATCTTTTCTTTTTTTTTTTTTTTTTTTCTTGCTATTTGTTTATTTTATTAAAGGAGAGGATATAATTAGTGTTGTTCTTCTCTATATGCTCTCTTGTTTCTCATCTTTTTGCATAGTTTAAATAATTATCACATTCGATGAACACGCATTGCAAAGGTATAATATCTACCTTCTTCCTTTAATTTACTTGTTTCCCATTGCTGTTTATCATACACAAGTAGGGGCAACTGACATGAGAGAAAAACAGGCGCAGGCATAGCATGCTGAAATATTCAACCAACTGTTTTGCTACAAATTGCATTTGGACATGACTCGTTTGACTCAAAGATACATAACTCATTGCATGCATGGACTATCTTCTTTATAATGCCCCGGTTATTTGCTTCATGTATGCAAGGTTTTGCTTATTTTATGACAGCGACAAGTGAAAAAGTGCTACCTTAGGAAGCTCGTATGGGAGTGATCGATTATCAAGTCTGACTCGTCTTATTCTTTCAACCTCTGTTAAGGAAAAGAGGGCTCTCCTGATTGCCTTTCTTTTAAACTATGATGCTAATCTAGCCTACGATATTTGAAGGACATTGCTTAATTATGTGGATGAAGTCACATCTGTGACGACTTAAAAAGGGGCTTACATTAAAAAAAAAAAAGAAAAGAAAATAAAAGGGCTTACATGTGTGGTATTTGTTCTTCTTCTTCTTCTTCTTTTTTAAAGGATACATGTGTAGTATTTCTGGTACGTACTTAGACTATCTGTGATTTTTTGAGAAAACTGACCATGCTATCTTTCAAAAAAATGAACATGGGATCCTGTCATCTTCTTACAAAGTCATGTCCGTCCATTCCATCCCTCTAGAAGATGGAAGTGCTGGTGCCAATAACTATGATTCTACTTTCTAAAAAGAAAGAAAAAAAAAAAACTATGATTTTACGTGGGTATACTGAGAAGCTAGCATTCATTGCACTTATAACCTTATAGTGGTTCACACCTAGAAGCCCCATCAGTGGTTCACAACCAACAGACGCCACTGACACTCTCCATGAGAGGGATGCTTTGGTGACTCATATGACTCTCGCACAATAAATCTAGAAAGAAAGCTCGTGTTTTGACAAAATTGTCCAATTTGCAGCAATCTATCGGCATTCGATTCCTTTTGTAAAGCAAGAGAAAAGTTGTCCATCACCATCAGGATGGTTATTTTTTTTATTGTTTTTATATGTGAGCATGTGTTTGTTTATTGTTATTATTATTATCGGGCTAGTGTCACTCTCTGTGGACAGTTTGTGAGGACAACATGGGCATCTTTTGTTACGAATGTATTATGCGGCATACAGGTTTTCTTTATATAGATTGCAGAACAACCATGCATACATACATGTGGAAAGGGGTGGTAACAATCCAATGAACACGATTGTACCAGGTTTGAATCTTGAATGCCTTATTCTGCCAAGGTAATTCTTATTCAAGCGAGATTATCCGTCGGTGAGAATTCTAGACTTTAAGTCAAATCAACCATATACTTAATTTACGGGTGGAATACCATTTTCTCGAGGAAAAACGGTGTCTTTGTTGATTGTTTGCAGGTATATATAGCCCTCCCCTAAATATAAGGCCACATCAAGTAGACGTCCCGCTTTGGGCGAACTCAGAAAAGGCTCTAAATTTGAAATTTACTGGGGAAGATGTCGCTCTGGCCAATGGCCGGTACATCACATCCCAGTCTTTCGGCATGCAGTCGGTCGCTACACCTGAAACGCGAGCACGCTTTGCAAAATCATAAGGCAGTCCACCTCCCTCCCCCTCCACGGGTTGGGGAAAAAAACAATCCTATCATGTGGAGGCAGAGTTCACTGCTAACTAATTATATAGAGATGTACGTGCTAAAAATCATGCATGTCACTTATTTTACGAATCTTGATACATAAGTGAAATTGAATGGCAACGGGGTCTTGCTGGATCTTTGTAACTAGAGTTATCAACGGACTGGATCTAGACCCGAAACCCATGAATATTTATTCGATGGATCCGGATCTGGTACTAAGATAAGATCTATTTATCTGGACCGGGAAGTTAAATGGATCCGAATCTAGATATGCAATATTCAGCCTTGACAGACCCAAAACCCGATTATATAACATAATATTTATATATATATTGAAAATATTGTGAACCGTTTGTCTTTAATCTAATGGTCCAAAATCTAGGTTGAAAGAATAAAACACTAGCCAACCCTAAGTCCTACTCTCTCACAATCTCCCTCCCTGGCTCCCTATCTCAGTAGCTCCCTGCCTCTCCACCCATGAAGCATAGGTTGAACATGACGAAAATGGCAATGACCATCTAGGTCTTGCCCTTGATAAGCCCCTGGTTCTTGCGCATGGTCTCGATGCTACAAACATCCTTGAAGATGAAGATAATGCTGGCAACATGCCAAACGACGCTGATCCAAACGAGGCCGGCAAGGTAGAAGATGAGAACATGGGCAACAGTCTCGACATCAAAGAGGACGGCAAGGACGGTGACGAAGATAGCAATGGTGTTGTAGGCGACGAGGAGGAAGGCCGGAAGAAGGTGATCATGAGGCAACGCCAAACTTTGAAAATGATGATGAGGGCCTTGACGAATGAGAGATCCAAATGATCCCATTAGAACCCTAGATCGTCACCGACAGATTCATCCTTGAGCCTCCAACCGCTTCATGACCTGGACTTCGAGTCGATGTCCATCTCCTTCCACCTATCCATCTCCTCTTTCGATCCCGAGAACCACCCCCAGATCTCCCTCAACTCTAATAAGCTAGCGATCCAAATCTCCCTCAACTCCAAGAAGCTGGTGACCTAGATCCCGATCTCGTCTCCTCTAGTTGAAACCTAATCCAAGTGGTAGACCAATGGGTACTGCCACCTCTGCTGCAAGGATTATTGATGAACCAGGACTTGAAAAAGGAGTTCGAGTAATCCCGGAAACATTGACCGGCTTGCAAAACTTCAGGTACATTTTTACTGTCATGTTTTGACTACATTTCAGGTCTCGAATTTAGATCCAAATACCTATAATCCAGATCTGGTACTTCAATATCAGACAGATCCGAATCCAAATTCAATTATTAAGATCGGATCTGAATCTAAATATCAAAATTTTAATCCGAACCCGATTCATTGACAGCTTTATTCATAGCAACCCAACCCACCCCTCCGTTGCCGCACCTATAACGTTGGCACGCATTACAATCATAACAGTACTCCTCCCTCTAATTCCTGTGATGTTAGAAGGCAGGCTCATAAGGCGGTTCGCCTGAAAGACTATTCCTGGCTGTGGTCCCTGCACTTACATACGACAAGCCCCTCGAAACAGCCAGCCAGCAGCATCGGCCCTTGACCAGGTCCAGCCGACGCCCTCAATAAATTGAGGGTACATTACCAAATGCTCGAGAAATTATTGCAGATAGTGCGCAATCGGGGATTTTAGACCTGGTCCAAGCAATGATTAGACCCGATGCGGAGATCTTAGCTATCTCAATGAGTAACCGATAGGTTAATCTCAACCAATATAATAAATAAATAAAATATAGAGAAAACTATTCCAAAATCCTGATCAATATCTTGAGCTAAACTATTAAAAGCTAAATCCGAGATCAAATTATTTTTAAATGTCAACCATAAAAAATTAATAATCAAGAAAACCGATCGATACAAAGGTACAAAGTCACGTTCCTAAGGGCAGGGGCTCTGCTGGAACCCATTGAGATAAAGAAAACTCAGAATAAGGAGTCAGGAAGGATGCTTTAAGGCCACCCAGAAGGGTAACATCGCCGCTGCCCAGTCTCTCTTCTTTCAAATCTCAGTACCCTCCCAACTCCAGGAAAAGAGAAGGCTGTACAGAAAGCTAACCATGTGGCATGCAGCAACAACAACAACAACAACTCTTTCAAATCTCAGTACCCCCCCAACTCTAAGAGAAGGATACAAAAAACAACAACAAATGAACTCCCTGTATTGAACGTTTCAAAACCAAGCACCAGCCCTGTAATTATTACCTTGCATATGGCAATCCTCAGCTGCTAGCCTGCTACCTTACAGACGTAGGTGTCTAGAGCATACATATACTGGTCAGATAACATGGGTTTCAGCTCCTGAAAAGAAAATTGAACGGAGCCGGTGGGTTGAAATGGGAATGCAAGGTCGCCGATGAGGGAGGCAGCGATGAAGGATGGGCAGCTGCAACAGCAGAACTGGAGAATCCTGATGATGCTGCAGAAGAGAACAGCGGCAACAGAATAGGGCCATCCACCTGCCATGCCCAGTTGGGTAGACCTTGAGAACCAACCTCGGGCCTCTTCCCTCTTGCTCTTTCCTATGATCATTGGCAATAACCAATCAAATCCAGTGGACATCAAATTACTTGAAATTCAATCCCAACCACCAACATGAAACAAGCAAATTAGTAGTCAACAGATAATACAGGAGAAACAGAGGATGTTGATTTCATATTATGGAAGCTCGAGATTATATGAAACTTGCAACATATAAACATCAACAGAAAAAAGATTCTCAGTCAGATAACATCCTGGAAAGGACCGGGCATCCTCGAAAGGAGTATATGGTTGCCCCTGTAAAATTATGGATTAAATGTTAATCTTTGATTTTCTTGTACTCGGTTTGAGGTTGTTTGACATAGCCAAGAGGAAAAAACCATTACTCTAAAACAATATATCTGGATAATGCCAAAGAAGATAATAAGTGAAATTATTTAAGTCACTTAGGATTCGATAATGGAACTTCTAATAAAAGACACTTTACTGTTTAGGCTGAAGCTGAACTGATCAATCCATCTCAAAAGACAGCTTATCTTTTATCATGAACAATTCTATCTAATCCCCATTTTTTTTTAAAAAAAAAAAAAAAAAATTCTATCTGATCCCCATAAGGTGCCCTGCACCCCATCACTATGGAAATTGACATGGAGGGTGACATTGGACACCCTCTGAGGTTCTCATCGAGACGATATGAAGGAGATGATATAAAGGTTAACACCCACCCTGTCCCCCTTCCTTCCAACCAACGAAACCCACACCCCTATATGAGAGGGTAGTGGCTCGCTATGATAGTTTATTTATAAAGTTTCACACTTCAAATCTCGGATGATGCATGATATTTTTGTCATAACTGATGGTGGATGGGACATGTTTTCAATATATGCTTTCATGGAGAAAAGTTTGCCAGAATACTGTAAGTCTTGTGTGATCGATGTCATGCATCAGATATTCTTTGAAGATCTTAATACTGGAATTGCTTTGCCCAGTAAGGATGCCACACGCAAGCGGGTTATCTCCATCTTGACAAGTTATCCCATGACAAGTTATCCCATCCCGTAGTCAGGCGTCATCCATCATAAGACTGACTATATATTAGAAAACAAATAATGCTAATACTACTTGTCGGGCTAAATATGCCCCGCAAAGGAGAAAAGATTGTTGAACCAATAAAAAACTAACACTCTACAAGTCGTTGAGTGGCTGATAATGTTAACTACTAGATGTTGCTTTCAGGGCAAATGCTTTAGCACGCAAGTGCCACTAGTTTTACTAAATTTAGAAAGCCCAACCACATACGTTGCGGTGGCAGAAGGCCAAGAAAAATAACTAGCAACACTTGTGATATTCAAAATCATATGTCAACTTTTGTTTTATAATTAACCAGATGCTGCAAATAAATGGTTAAACTCAAGAAAAATCTAAATTGACAGTTTTTGTTGGACTTGACAATGCAAATATCGAGCTAATTTCCATAATTTAAAGGAAAAAATCTTGCTAATCTTGCTGAAATTTACATACAGAGAAATCGCAATAAGACAATAACAAATTGTAAAACATTACCTCAATGGTGGGAAAGATAGTTGAATACTGAGCAGTCTGTAAATGATGCGGCTGACCAGCCAATTGGTAAGAAGGGATATCAATCTATAGCAGAAAATAAAGATGACAAGAAATCAGTATCAATACTTATCAAACAGTATTCCGGCATCAAATAGTTCTGTTAGCTATTAGAAATCAAAGGCAAAGCATTTGGAGGTATCCAACAAATAATGCTAGGTGGGGCACAAAAACCTAATTGGACATGGGTTGCAAATTGCAGGGTCTCCTAATCTTCTGGAGATCAAAAAAAAAAAATATCATAGCAAGATGACTGGGTCAATGGATAAAACCTGAATGCAGAAATTGATGCAAGAGCACCTCAATCAACAATATTGTAAATAAGGTATGTATGTTTTATGGAAGAAAGCAAAGAGATCCAGATTCTCCAAGTGTGAGAAGAAATAGCTAAATAATAAGGAAAATTTGATTGTAGGAAATCCACCAAATAGCTAAATAATCAGGAAAATTTGATTGTAGGAAGTCAACTACCATTGTTTTCTTGGCATCAGAACAAGAGCCAAAGTGGAATTGGATGCCCGTTGGACTACCAGCAAAAGGTTGAGAAATCCTCAAGTCCAGATCAACATCATGGCCAGCGGCTAGTTAAAAATATTCATCATCAACAAATCAATTCATCATGACTGACTAATTAAACTTCACAAAGAGACCGCAATTTGCAGATGATACCTTCACTATCAGCAGCCTCGCTAAGAAATTCTCCTTCATAAGTACTTGGCTCAAAATTGGTAACAGCATCCCTTCCATTACATTTTATAGCTGCCTTGTCATAAGCCCTGATATTGAAAAGCAAAAAAAAAAAAAAAAAAAAAAAGGGAAAAGGGAGATTCATGTTGGAATGGAACGCTGCTGAAGTTAATAGTAAGACAGAGATTCATTGTCGGCAATGAGAAAATCCATGTTCAATAGGACCTTGCAGCTTCTATTTCGCTGTCGAATAGCCCAAGATATATGTACCTGCACCCAAGCATTGCATTCTCAATAGGTAAAGGTAGTGTTTCCACGATGATCTTTATTATTTGTCGAAAACCGGGATGGTTTTACATATCTAGTCATGCAGCTTAAGGTGCTTACACCAAACAGATAAAACTATGGATCTCAAACCTTCAAAACCCAGATAGATTACAAACTAGGAATCACATGCAAGAGCAAAACCTCACTCTGATTTCAAGTAGGAATCAAAACGAACTACAAGACAAAGAATAGAGAAAGAATTACTCACTTCTTTCCAAGGAATTGTCCCATGCGAGCCTCCCAGCGGCCACACTTGTGAAGGGTCACCCCTCTATATTTTGAGCTTCCCCTTGAGAACCCAGTGCTGTGGCGACGTAGTATGTGCACAAATTCTTCTTTCGTCAGATTCTTCATCTGATCAGCAAGAAGAATACACAGTAGATAAGCACAGTCCTTCACTTAAACCAACTGAATAAACCATCACAACAAATTTATAGTGCGTGGCTACCTGTTTCAGATCTTCCTCATAGTCGCTGAGATTGAAATTGATGTCAGCGGCAACTCCTCGAAACTTAATCGCAGCTCGATCATATGCCCTGCAATAGAATATCAAACCAAACTTAATTTGAACTATACAGGAAAAGGCTAATAGCAACTGGGTTCGACATAAACGGCACTTGGTTTTAACCTGGCTGCGGCATGAGCAGTATCGAAACCTCCTATAAAATTCATTCCAATGAAAAACATACAAAATCAGAGGATATCAGATCAATAAGAAACAAATATCGGATCATCAAATAGAATTTTTCGAAGCTTCTTACCCAAATAAATCTGTTTCCCGCAATCCCTGCACAAGTTTTATGCAACAGATTCTCGATCAATCACAAGACTGGATTTTTTTAAAATAAAAAATAAAAAATTAACGAAAAATAGGAAACTAACCAGATGTGAGATTCCCATCTCCCGGTCCTCCGGTAGAAAGTGACTCCCCGGTACCGAGAGCTCCGAGAGCGAGGCCCCCTTCTGCTCTTCTTGACTTGCTGCTGTTGCTGTTGTTGGAAAACCCTGACGTCCGCCGGAATGTCGGACTGGCGGAAGTTGAGATCCGCCGAGTGCTGTCTGGATGATGAGGAGGATGTTGCCGCCACTAGTGGCAGCTGGGGCCGCTCTGGAAGCGCCGGTGAAGCCGGAGGAAAGAGCTGCCTGGTGATGAAGCTGGACTCCGGCGAGGCATCATTTCCATCCTCCTCGAACTCCTCTTCCACCTCGTTCTCTCCTTCAGCAGATGCAGAGCTCTTGAGAATGCCGAACTGGAAGCCAGCGGCTAGCCTCGTAGAGCAGGAGTCCTCGTCGGGAGTGTTGCTGGAGGCCTCAGCATTGAGAATGGAGGACTTGGAGGTCCCGGAGTCCTCGTCGGGGAGCGGCTTCTCCTGGAAAGCCGAGGACTCGCCGGAGGACGCAAGATTAAGATCCAACATCATCATCCTTCCTCTCCGATCACTTTCAAGACTTCGATATCTCAAGAATCCGATCAAATTCCGCCCTCTCCCTTCTCTTCTCGGCTACGTCGCCTACTTGCGGAAGAAAAGCCAGAGCAAGTAGAGGTAGAAGCAGGATAAGGCGGAATCGTTCTTCCGGAACATTTGGCTTCACACTTCACCGCCGGCGGTAATTTCAGGTCTTCCAACACGGTTACTAGATGGGTCTTTCCCCCCAATCTCAGTCTCCGTTCTCCCTCCTTTATTCCTTCTGCACTCCTATCTCCAAACTGGTGATCAAGAATTAACAAAATGGACGCAAAACTTCAGAGATTAGATCCGATCGGGTATCCTTAACAGAAAAACGAAGCAAGAAACAAGGAAAAACCGGTGGCCATTTCGGATTCGATCTCCGACAAAAGATCAAAGAAACCAAGAACGAGAGGAGATGAGAAGCAGAAGAAGAAAACCTCGGAGGAATGTCAGGCTTCCAAGTTCCGAGAAGGGAATGACTACGGCAGCGGTGGCGGCGGAGAGGTCCAGCGGCGGCGGTGGCGGAAGAGAAGGCGAGGCGGAGATAAAGGAACCAGATGGGACGTGGGAACAGCCGAAAGGCACGGCTGCCTAGGACCTTCCTAATATACGAATATATATAGAGGCGAAGGCAGCGGGCTACGGTGTGCTGCGGCCCCTTCAGTACGCCAGTGTCCCAGTTTTGTGTTCCCCATTTGTCCGGGCGGGGCAAATATCTCGGACCATCAAAAAGTCCATCCTTCCGGGCCGTCTGATCGAATCGGACGGACAGAGACGGTGTACCTTGATTCCCGTGGAGGAAGGGGGATCTCTTCTTTATTGCGCCCGAGCGCCTCGCGGGAGCGCGAGGACATGAACCGTACACGTCTCAGTCAATGGATGAGATGACATTGCATGCCGGGTTTTTTTTTTTTTTTTTGGGTAACGCTAGTGTTGTTACTCATCGATTAGTTAATTTGTGTGTTAATAGCGAACTTTAGTGTTTTACTTTTCCATTTTGGACATGTATTAGAAAGCGACGCCATTAAAATGATCGGTGATAATGGGCCCAGCGGGGGACCGACCAGGCTATGGATAGGCTATTAAAAAGGCCCTCATCACCGAAAAAAGAAAAAGAAAAAAAAAAAACTCGTCGCGAGAAGGAACGGATGGGGACGCGAGAAACACGCCGGGCCTCACCACCGTCGGACCTTTCCCCTTACGGTAACCCTCTCTAACCTGGAAACCACGCTTTTCTCTCTCTCCTCGTGTTATCCTTTCATTCCGGTTATGGCAAGCGAGTAGCGACTCCAAGTGGTCAAGACCACCACCGCACCACCTCGCCCATCCATAGGCCACTCCCGGTGGGTGATTCCCCGTCCCCATCGCCGACCGGGGACAAACCGAGGCTCGCACCAATTCTGACCCAATTAAGCGGTGCAACGTGTAGAGTGTTGTTTGGTCGTGTAACACGAATTGCAGGAAATAACCGTTGCACTGCTTGAAAGGATGGACATATGTATATTTTAGTGTGGGGAAGGAATATAAGCACCAAATAAGTGGAAGGAATATGTTGAATTTAACGTGTATGGAGAACTTGCCGTTAAGGACTTGGATTGTGCTCCTTTTTGAAGTGCCATTAAAATGGTCAAAGGTGAAATAATAATTAAAGAAAATAGAGACAAGTTTAATCCATGGCATAAATATATTTCACCTAGAGTTGATGTCACATTTTAAATGATGTACAAAATACAATTAATGATTAACATCATCAATATATATATATATATATATATATATATATATATATATATATATATATATATATATATATATATATATATATATATATATATATATATATATATATATATATATATTTATATATATTGCATGCAAAATACAGCCTGAACCTTTAACCATGTTGATGGAAATATACGTACACCATGATGAAGAGACCTCCCATCTTAGTATAAGTTCCTATCTTAAAATGTTTGATAACAATTTTGAAAAACAGACATCTTCCTACTTCGAAAGGTACCTCTTATTTTTGCAACAAAATACTCCATCAATGTTTGCTCCCCAAAATTTGTTCCTGAAAATTACAGCATCATTAATCAAAACTCGCTCAACTGAAAAACCTGATGAATTTAGATTTTTTTTTTTTTTTTTATAACTTGGGTTTGGATCAGATTTTGATCATGGAAGCAATTCCATGTGAATCGAAAAAAAAAGTTGTTTTGAACTGGGCCAAGTGTAAATCAAAGTTTTGATCGTGAAACTAATTCTATGTGGATCAAAAATTGGCCGAGTGATGAGTTCGCGTGTATGCACTTGGCCGTGTGATAAGGCTCGCACCGGATGAGAGCAATAGGACAGGGAAGAAGGTTCTGGCGCATGGGACCCACCGATGGGGCCGAGTCGGCGACGAGGCTAAGTGGCCAGGCCGCAAATTGCTCATAACTTCTGTTCCAAGACGTGTCCCGCAGCTACTCCCGGTCCCACACAGCAGTAGGACCCTGTGGGGACCCACTCAGCAGGCCAATCAGCGTACCGACACTTCTACAAACAGCGTCAAACGTTTATCAGGCTACTTAATATCGACGAAAATGATTACATGCAAGTGGAGTATCATTATAATTGAATCGTTTGTTTATAAAAATGGTAATGGTACACCGCATTGGGTAAGGAACCAAATAGGGACGTATCTTGGGCGAATCTTCATTTTTTTTTTTTTATTGATGAAAATGTCTTAGAAAAAGTCCCATCAGGAGGGCCCCCATTCCTTGTCGTGTCATTTGTTATCCGCACTTTGTTGCAATTAAAAACCGTAAAACCTAGGAAAACAACTGATCAAATTTCGTCCATGTGGACAAAATTTCACCCCCTCCTTGCCCTTGTACCCCGAGAAAAAAAAAAACAAAAAAACAAAAAAAAAAAAAGCGCCTTGCCCCTTGCTCGGCTCCTAAGGCCACGGGGGATCACGCCAAAATATCAAGAATGGTGGCCCACCGCGTTTGTCGCATCAAGCACAGGACACACCATGTTGAGGGGATCCTATCCTTCGAATGGGTGGACCCTGTGCAGTGCATCATGTGACCTCATCCTGTCCAGCCTTTCATGGGTTTTATGAGTTTTATCGCCGAGACGTTTCCCGGAGCACCACCGTAGGGCGGATTGACAGGAAGACGAAAATGGAAGTGCTAAGACACTCATCTGCAAGCCAAGATCTTAAACCTACCTAACACCTTGCTTTCCTCCAATTAAAAGTCCACTTGATTAGAAGGATGGCCATTTGCCATTCTTTTGCTCTTGCACGCTGTTAGATAAATGGGAGATAAACCATACTTGTCATTCAAAATCAGCTCGTCCATGTTCTAATATATTCCTCTTAATTTTTTTATTAACAAATAGTTCCCAAAGTAGTTTAATTAGGCTCAAAGCTGGAATGGACGCAAAGCAAATCAAGTTGGATTTAGACTCACGGTAGTGGCTGCCAATTGGGGCTGTGGGCCCATGACTGGTGTTTCGAACCGAGGTAAGGGTTTTTACTCTATATTTAACGGAGTGGTGTGCCGGCAGAGGGGTACGAGGTTTGGGCTTTGGCAGACGTGGGCGCTTCCATTCATGAAAGCCTTCTCCTACACACCCACACGTCAAAAACCTCGTCCCCTTGTTTCCGTCCCCTATTCCTTTTAACCTTTCTTTTTATATATATATAACCTTGACCTCCTCCCCACACCCCCACAAAGATATTGTTTTATTTCCTTGAGGAGAGCATCCAGCTACCGGCACCACACGGCGAGAAATATTAACCTTTGGATAAGATTAACATTTATCCACCAAAATGAAATAAACACCTATTAACCAATGCAAACCTTAAAAAAAATACAGTGACTCAAGCATGACTCGATCATATTACTCCGAGAGCACCGTGTTTTGGCGAACGGAGTGCTGCGCATATTCTAACCTTAAACACAAAGAATAATACTTTATTGCTAATAAACTACTAGCGTTGATTGAAATAGAGCTAGCATGCTTTATTTATCGACCAAAAGCCACAATTCTATATGTTATAGTTCACAATATAGGGGTTGTTTAGACCCAGCTTGACAGCATAGAGATGATGACCCTCCAAATCATCCCCCTTGACATCCAGCCTTTTCAAGTCCCCAACCCAGTCAACCATGTAGAGCCTTTCCCCCAATCCATCCCACTTGTCTTTTTGATGGTTTAGAAAAAAACCCATACACTTCGATTCCAAAATTTGTTCAGATCCAGAGGAAAGGGATCGGCCAAGAGGGGCAACACGAATAGATCCAATTAAATGGAATTTTGAAGGAAGATGGGAATGGTGAGAAATTCAATCCATGGATTTTGCCAAGTCGTTCAACACGTCAGCTGAGACAAAATTTTCTTTTTAAATATCATCATAATATACGAATACATGATACCCCTATTGTTACAAGCCTTCTCAAAGCATGGTGGCTCAAAATGATTGTTATAGGAGAGGAAAATGTATATTCAAGCCTGTTGATTAATTGAAGTTATAACTACATGATGAAGTTGCCCTGAGCTTGATAGAAAAACTGACTGGTGTTTTTGCACCTGGAAAATGAATTAGATTCAAACTCATAACCGGAATTTAAGGAAGACACGATCCAACGAGAAACTACCCATTTGATTCAACAAAAGAGAAAATCACATTGTGCTGGCTTCCAAACACGCATGGAGAGACGAAACCCAATAAATATCAAGTTTGGATCAAAGATGCAGACTATCAGGTGGCCGATGCTTGGGATATGCATAGGTGCTGGCTTCCAAAATTACATCGCGCTTTGTTCATAATGCACTAAAAATGATGATGAACGAATGTGATATGATGCTCCAGAAAAGTATTGCACCTAAAGTTGCTACGGTCTTTTACTCTTCCTTAATCTAGAGACTAACTACTAACAATCCTAGGGAATGCTAAGAAGAGGAATCTTGAGACGACATCATTATCATCATCAAAGCTTTTTTACCCATTAAAAAGAGTTCCCATATTCAGCATGTTGAAGAGGCCCTATGGAAGAATTCTGCAAGCTATTGAAAGAGGAAAAGGAGGAAATCATGACACCACTTTCATGTCACAATCTGCCAAGCACTTCCTCATCCGACCATGATTTCTCGGGAATTAATCAGCTTCTCATAATCAAGTTCAGAAGGAACCAGAAGGAATAATACTTAATAGACAGACAATCACCATCGAAAAAAGCTCAAAGTACCCGCAACTTGCTGGTGCAGAAACAATGTATCACTTTGCTAGTACCCATAATTCAAAGAATTTTGTCGGCATATGACTATTCCAAGACCTGGTTAAAGAGAACATTATATTTTCTCCAATGTGCCTATTGACTACAACGGATTGTTTGAAATGTCAGAAAGGCTACTACATGCTTTGAATGGACCGGCATCGATGACCCAACTGCACCTCCCAGTCAAAAGGCCTTGAGCTTGATGTGCTCATCATCATTCAATACTTTTCCATTTTCCAAGCATTCAAGACTTTTCCATTTTCCAAGCACATTATTTATTTGCTTGCATCTAGTGTTCATCTTTTCAGTACACCTAATGTCATGTTCAATATACTCCTGAACAATCAAGCAGCTATCATGCAACGGTGGTGCAGATTAAATCCATTCTCTGAATTTCACAATACTTTCCTCATTACAATCATTCTCACCTAACTATAAGCTTTCTTGTTTATGCATTGCTTTGTGCATCACTGACATGAGAGCTGCAGCAGAAGTCAGAAACATGTAAAATCTCCCAAGATAGTTAACCTAACAGCAGTAAATTTGAGGTATATCTCCATGTTTTCACCATGGATTACAACTGAACAAATTCCTAAACAATTATCTTGGTTTTGAGCACTTTGTAACAGTTATAATAAACAAGCTAGGTCTGATAATTGATATAAGAAAAAGCTTCTAGAAGGCCAAGGAAATCATATGCTAGTTAAGGTGATTTGGGTGAATCCTTATATTTTTTTTCCCAAAAATAATCCAAAGTTAGCAGCCAGAGAGTGGCTCTTGACCTAATGGTAAGGTTGCTCTTTTGTAACCTGAATGTCATAGGTTCAAAACATAAAAATAACCTCTTAGCATGCAGGCATAAGATTGTGCACATTTGATCCTCTAAAAATCCTGTAGTGGCAGGAGTCAGATGCACTGGGATAACCTTTTTTTTTTTTTTTACTGCAATATTAGTAGCCAAGAATTATACTATAAAACATATACCCGGTGGAAATATGAATGTGCCCGGCAATGGCTTATTTCATAGTTAGAACAGGATAAGTTATCCCCAACCTCAGTCATACATCATAGCAAAGATTTGGTACTCCCCTTTGGAAATAAGTCTAACCATAATAATAGAGGATTTGAAGTCATAACTAGGTGAGGATAATAACCTTTCAAATGCCATGGTAGCTGTTCAGGAACGGTCGTACAAGAGTACTGCACCTCGCTCCAAAATCTGCCTCTGGTATACTACATTCCCTCATAACTTCAATCAGCAAATTCAAATGTTAATATGTCCGTAGAGATCTAACATTATGAAAACAGACTCAAGACATGCAAAAGGCTTTAGTAATGTACACTGCCAAATACAATAAACTTATAGCGTTGCAATTTGGCTTCAACAAGTAGATTAAATAGACAGAAATCACATCCATGAGAATCTATATGATGGTTACATCTACCCTGCTAACTTTATCCACAAAAGTTGAATGACAAAACTTCACCCAGATCAGCCACCAAAAAACAGAAAGGACCTCATTTATTAATCAAGCTAAACAGTAGTTCTTTAAATCACACATTTCTTTAGATTATAAGAGAGAATTTGCACCATGCAAGAAGGTGAAATTTGATCTACATAATCTACAATAGCTATCAACATTGCACAGTGGTGGAGATTGTCAAAAGCAAGGATCTCATTCTTACCCAAGGCAACCAATTAAACTAAATGCATGGATCTTCTATGAGGCTTTAAGGTTCCTAATAATCATATAAATATCATGTGTCCATATTGTCCCTTGCTCATTTTGATTTTTTTTTTTCATAATTAACATAAAACTTCGACCCTGGTGTTATACATGCACATAAAAGTTCAAACAATAACACATACATATAAAGCATAAATTCAACTCTTAGAGCTCTCGCCCAAAAAAAATAAATAAATCTTTGAAAATGGAAATACCTGTCGATAAACTCATTGTATGGTAATCACAAAATGCATTTTGCCTTTTCCACGATAATGGATGATTAACTTGACACGTATCATGTGCTTCATACATACATATTAATTGCAAAGCTACTCGATTCCAAATCTCAATCTGCCTGAAATTTTTAGTCCATAGTCATCAATAAAAAATAAGCACCACTTGGTGGTGTTCTTACAAATTCAACCTCACAGTTAATTAGCTGAATGATTACGAGAAGAATACTAGACCAAACAAAATATTAAGACAATACCCTCTAATAAGGTTCACAAAGGGTATGATGGCTGAGGTTGCCTAGGGTAAGTCACTGTGTTGATGAAAAATCACGATGCTAAGAGATGTTTTGATGGTGCCAATCCATATGCACGCGTTATATCACTAAGCATCTACAAGTCATCTGCTTAAGTGGAGATTCCAATGCCATAATATGACTTATAATCTCTGTACTTGGATAACCACCCTAAAATGCTCCTTCCTTTCCCTATACAAATTTTAGCAAACAAAGAAAGCACAAAAAAGGCCTTCAATATTCTTTGAGAGACAATGTCCAATTATTCTGACAGCCTTCTCATGTTCACCATGCAGCCCTGTGGCAATACAAAACGAACTTCATGCATAACACATCCCAAAATCTGGATAATAGCATGAAATATTGTTTGTATGAAATGGCAAGGGTACTTATGAATATTTGGTTCTGCACAATCGATACATCATTACATTTTGAGCATTAAAAGATTCCAAGTCATGTGGCATCTTTTACAAACTACACTTGCATAGGTGCGTGCACTAACCCAAAACATTTATGATATTTGCCTTCAAGGATATGTCAGATATATCTGAGTTACATTCACTCATTATCATGCAATTATGCAATTCAGCTAGATGGTAATGTCAAATGAAGCTGCTGGGTTGCAGCTTGAACTTCTATTACCAAGGACACTTCCATGATTTCCATTACTACAGAGCACCATCTAGCTTACCTTGTAATATTTATTAGATCTTCCCTAAGTAATACAAAAACTACACAAACTGCATGCGTCAAACTCACTCAATGTATCATCAAGACACAGCACTTTCATTAGATGAAGAAAATTCATAACTGAGCTTCAGAATCCCTGAAACAGATGTTTGAGACGATGATGAACAATAGTGACAGGTTACTGAATATCCTGTGAAAATTGGCTATGAATGAGAAAACCACCTGGTTCACTGCTCAAGAATGTTGCGACCTGAATTTGCATAACAACACATCAACATGTAACAAAATTGATACAAAATACAGAACAAGCCACAATAAATTTATTTCAACAATGGACCTTGAAAGCGAATTGTGCTTATCTCTTGACCCATAACTTTGAAGCCATCGTCATTTAACAGTGAAATTCCAGATGACTCCACAATAAATGGAAATGCCACTGCAGGAGACATAGGAGATTTTGCCACCTTAATGAACTTCTGACCTGCAATTGCATGCATTACAAGGATCAAGTTTTGCAAGGCTGCGGCTAGTATCAAGCAGGCTCATATGAACTCCACATTAGCAATTTAATCCTCATGAAGATATGGCATAGACAGGGATGATTCACACACAATATGGAAGCAAGAAACAAAGAATGAGTATGTTGTCAAACCCAAGAGTTTAAATTAAATCATAGTCTAACAAGTGTGTCTGCAGACATTCATAAGTGGGACTTTTCTATCCCAATGTCATCTGGGTAGGAAATCCTATACAAATGAGACGATAGCTCAAACAATGTTGTTTCTTGTGGACATGCCATCCTTGTGAGCTAGTATGGTTCAATTATACAGCTACAGCATGTTACATCTGCATCTACAAAGCCAGCTCAGAAGATACAGATGGGTTGCAACACCATTCTGATGAAGGATGCAAAATTTTCTTTCTTTGAAGATCATAATTAAATAAATGTGGAATACCAAGAAACAGTATGATGAAACACCACTATGGAGCTCAAAAGAATGTATGTATGTATTTTGCATACTAACACCTAAATTTCAAGGAAGTATGAGTTAATTGAGTGGACAATTTCCAATTTTCAGGCATCTCCCAGTCTTGAATACCTCCTCCACAACAACTATGTATGTTAATACCACATCTAGGTCATCCACAGGAGACAACTTCTAGATCAGTTAGAATGATCATAACAAGTAGCAGCTAGAGGATAATTAGAGTACGTTAAAAGAATATGATGGAGATCTAGGCAGATTATATTTAGGCAAGAATGGCAAAGCAAACCCAAGAAAGCCCTACTGCTTGAAGTTGAGCAGGTTCAGTTTATGCAAACATTAGTAGCTCAGTAATACGAAACAAGGAAGAGAAGCTCACAAAGTAAATCCATCAAGAAAAAAATGGTAACATGGATAGGCAACAATGGTCATGCAGACCCAAGCAAGAAAACCTAGTGCTGGATAAAGCTTGGTTCCATTATTCAGGCTATCTAGCAGCTAAAAGCACAGAAAAGGAGAAGACAATTTAAATGTCTCACTTAAATTATCTGAAAGCCCTTCAAGTAACTTTGCTATAAAAGATGCCAGATTCAAAGTCCAACAATATAAGTTCCATTTAGAGAGCACCATTTTGTTAAGCTCCACTCTACAAGTTATGGATTTAAGTATCAGCTCATGCTGGTCCTTGCATGTTGATATTGTGCTGGGCCAGTACTGGCCCCCAGCACTGGGTTGGTATTGGGTAGCAGCATGATATTAAGCAATGCCAGCAGTATTGACCCAAGCCAGTTTGGTAGGAGTTGACATGACTTGGTACCGCTTCTTACTAAGCCAGAAAAAGTTCAAAACTTTTTGACCATTTTGGTATCTTTGAAGAGTTAAGGGAGGTGGTTTGTTGCCTGTCAACAGTTTTTGCCTCGAAAACAAGCTTTATTTTAAAATTCAACATAAAAAATTCAAAATTCAAATCATATCAAAATAAAAAGGTCAATTTTCCAACTCAAAACAAATTCCACAATTTGGTTATGGGATGATATTGCACCTTTTAAGGGCTAGAAAGTTTTCAAATTTTTAAAAGCACATAAATTTCATTTAATCCAATTATTGCCAAGACCCAAAGGCCAGATAAAATTGTCTATATCCTATATCCATTTTTTTAATAAAATATGATGCTAATCAGAATATAACACTTCAACATCCATGCACACCTTCTTTTCAAATCTTAGTTCCACATTTATTTTGTCCAAAATTCTATGAATGGTTACTCTCTAATTTTGTTAAGCATTGCCATTGAGTTATTGCAGGTGCATTCTTAAGATGCCATGTTATTTTGAAAAACACACTGCACAGTACTCAGCAACACTATGTCAGATTTTAAAATATTGCTTTAATGCATGGAAGGACAGTAAATCTTTACCATAAGCAAGAAGTTCAAAGCATCAAGTTTTCTCTTCCCCCTAAAAAGAACCCCTTAAAAAATCCATACACGCTCCAAGAAAAATGTGCTAGTACCAGAGGGGGACCAATATATGAGACTTTTTGTTTATATAGAAAATGAGGGGCCAATGTATGGATTCAAACTAACTGCAAAAATACTAATACCATAAATTGATATTAGAATGCATATGCATATTTTATTATCGAGGTTCTGGTTACTTGTATGACAAAAATTTTGATCCATTACTTATTAGCTATTTCAACATGTCCAACCAGCTAACATAAACAAACTCTATCTTCTACACATTTCTCAATTTGGTAGCATTAGTTGCAAATAACATTTTTTGATAATTAATGCTCAAACCAAACGAACAAAAATTAAGTTGAAAGACAAATAATTAGGATATTATGTAATACATTTTCTCCCTCAATGCTGGTTTCAGTTGTACAAATTTAAATTTAAAAGTAATTAAGGGTGGGACAGGTTTTAGCTACAATCTAATAGCAATCATATAATAAAAAATAATAAATAAACTCATTTACTAATCATAAATATAGTCGTTTATTCATTAATACATTGAGCAAGAAATTTAAAACACTATTTTCATGCCTCATGTAATAATAACAAGAAAAAATATAAAGATAGAAGGGAGAAGGAAGGAAACTCTGAGCCTTCTTTATTAGCACTTTCTCCTTGACTTTTTACCTTATATATTTCAACTCAAGCATGACTCACGTATCTTGTGACCAAAAGAAGTTATCGCACGATACCTGATGTCATTTGACTTTTTAGGATCAATTAGCTTTCCATGTTTACAACAAATTCTTACTAAAATTAAAGATATTTTTGAAGGGAACAGATAAAGGAAACATGTAGATAGAGGACTTGATTATTTGAATGCCGAGAGAGAGAGAGAGGGGCATGGATGAGATGGAGAGACTGTTACAGATTAGATTGAGGGTGTGGTGGAATTTCCCTTTATTCTTTCATATCCTTTTCTCTCTACCGAAGAGAGATGTGGGAATTTTTTTTTAAAAAAAAATCAGGGAAGGGGTGGGGGGGTGCGGGGGTGGGGATTAATTGTCATGGCCCCATTAGCCCCCTGGCTTCACTCATGGTCATGACCATATTGTTGAGCTAGGTAATGGGCCCATGCCCACCACCAATTGGCATGTCTTCTGCCACCAGCACCTAGACCCTTGCTACAGGTAATGATATTTCATTGTACAACCACAACTTTGTCTTGTTTTTCATGCACTTTTCCCAAGAATAATTTACTTTGGTCAAGTACAACACCAAATTATTCTCAGAATCACAATGCTGAAGATCCTTTTCCTTTTTACTTATTACAAGCAATGATTTCTTAGAAATCACAAATTGAATAGGGTTCCATATTAACTTATTAATTTAAGAATAAAATTCTAGAATTTTTAAAGGTCTAGATTGTTGTAAGGTCAAATCAAGCAGAGGAACTCTACAAAGAATTCATCCTCATTATCAATTATAAATATTAGTATATTACTATGGGAAATAATCTAGTCTAGAATAAAAGATCCAATCATTTTCTCAAAAAATAAAGGGGTTCATGAAAAATAAAAAGAATGAGAAAACTTATAATGAATGGATCTATTGGTCGGTTGATGTTTCTTTTTGAACCTTAAAATTCCTCTGTTGGGGGAGGGGGGAGGAGGCAAACAAAAACAGAATAAATTGCCCCCTTTTCACCCCATGGGCTCACCACCCTCTGCACCTTCTTTCTTCAAACCTCAACTAATGGAGATTGCGCTACGTATTCTCATGGGATAAGGATGAATCGATGATATTGTTCCATGCTGATTAACAGCTCATCCACTCATTTAACTTTCCTAAAATACTTGAAGATGACAAGAAAGAATCATGCAAGCATATGAAGGATCTTCACAAGGATCAAATGGGATGACATGTCTTCTATCCAAGACGCAGCCCTTCATTAAGATAACATAGCGGAAGATGTTAATATTGATCGACAATTTAAAGATTCTTAGGAGAAAAACTTGCAGCAAAACATGTTTAATACACAAGTTACAAAATATGAGGCTTATGAAGGCCTTTCATTGAATACCATCTTAATGGGTTATCATGAAATCACTTATCTTTTGTCAGGCAAATAGTTATTGAATCTGGCCTGTCAAGTTTTTGTTGTAATAATTTGAAGATTCAGAAATCAAGAAGGAACTAGGAAAGTCAGGAATCTTGGTGGACTTATCTTCGCATTATTTGTGGCACAAGGGTGGAAGATAACAAATATGTGCAGAATAGGACTATGCAGCCAACCCTGAGGATTTATTAACCAAGAAAGTCTCCTAGTGGAAGAGCTGCCATTGAGGTCCAAGAAAGCCCCTTTGTCAAGTTAGGATTTTAAAAGCATGATGCTTTTGAGTTTTGAAGCAATTCTTTATAATTTCATAAGTGAAATTTTATGTATCTTTTGTTTTCTTATCAAAGCTTTAGGTCTTTATGCCACGAAAAGAGTCTAGCAGTAATTAGATTATTTCGTGCCATGGTGCTCCAGCATAATGTTGATTAGACTTATTTTATTTATACATTAAAGGGAAATCTAAAGTCACTAGAATTATGTTTTAAAGTGGTTTTCAATTTTTCTTTTCTAAAAGGTTTTATTAAGGGGCCCAATCTTGTAACCTCTCCAGCAAATGTTTTCAAGCTCAGAAGGGCTCTTTGTAGACTCAGATCACATTGGTTGACTGGCACTTTGTTTGTGAGAATGGAAGGGACCTGTTCAAAATAGAGAGTAATTCTCATGCAGGCTTAATTTGTTCATCCATTGAATTCAATATTCACCTGCCACTCTTTTATCCTTTTGTTATATTTTTTCCAGGTTTTTGGGTATCTTTGCATATCTACCTGTTAATCTAACTAGAAACAGATCCTGCACATTACTAAATGAGACCATTCATAATAAGCTTATCAAACTGAAATCACAAAAAAATATTTCCTAGGGCTGAAAACAGATCGAAAAGTGATATATCCATATTTGTATCCATATTTTTCAACAAATACGGATACGAATACAGATATTAAATGGATATAAAAAAATTAATATCCATATTTGTTCTAAACAGATATGGATACGAATATGATATTAAGCATATCCATATTTGTTTATCTAGATACGGATATAAATCAAATTATACTTTGGATATTACTCAAAATTTAAGCAAAATTAAATGATAAAAACTAACAATAATAACATGATTATAAAAAATCTAAAATAGTCATAATCATAATCCAAGATAATAATGATCATATGTAAGAAAGATAATTATAATCTAAAGCTCCATTGAAATCAATAAGTAAAGGATCCAGACTCTAGTTATATGTAAAACGGATATCCGGATCCGAATCCAGAAAATTAATAGAAATCCGTATCTAAATTCATATTCGGATAATTTTCTAACTAGCTATCCAAATTCGATTGGATTCAACTATATATATCCGAATCCGGGCCAAATTGAATGTGGATACGGATACAGTCGGACAAAATCCAACCCGTTTTCAGCCCTAATATTTGCACATCTTCATTATTAATGTACTTTGTAACAAGAGCTTTTATAATCATTACTCAAATGTAAAGGTGCCACTGACCTGAATGAGCCTCAAAGATGAGACGGATGGTTACCGCATGAGCCCATTGGATCCCTAAAGCAGCAATTAGATGAGACTCTAGCCTTTCAAAGTTTTTGTTAGAATCCTTCTCTTGTCCTATACAGAGTTTAACATGATGACTTTACAACCCAATACAAAAGCTGTCAATATCAAAGAAATAAACTTACACACCCTGAAATGGATAAGGAAAGGCTTCATCACTATTTTGACTACGGACTTGGTTTGTCACCACAACAGGAATTCGTGATAACTCAGCAAGGGACCTACAGATTGCTCATAGTTTTTGTAAGGACAGTTCATATACTGATGAAAGATATCAGAGGTGTTTCAAATCCAAAAGAGAAAAAGTGAAGGCTTCCTTTATTAAGAGTGAAAAATTCTGGTATTAATGTGGGGGAAAGGGTCTTACTTTAGAAAAGAAAGAGGCCACCTCAGCAGATGTTGCTTTCGACCAGCAGTACTTGTGTCATTAACCCTAAGATGCACAATCAAATAAGAATATAAACATTTATGTGCCTGTACATGCAAGATGTATGCCAATCAAACCAGTAATGGTTAACGAATATTCACTGTTGCTCACATAACAATTCAGCATATTTTGTACATCTCGTTTAGGATAATGATTTGCTATGATTGAATATTAACGGTGTATACAAAAGAAGAAAACAAATATGCAAAAATTGATAGAATAACAATGTTCTAATATAATAGTGAACTATCAGAAAATCTCAATGGTTGCCTTCTTTTCATAATTTCCATTATTATCTTCTTTCTTCTCTTGTTTTTCTTCTTATCTGTTCTTTGAACTTTGCCAAAACAGGTGTACTGGTTCAAAATTGAGCCAGCACATACTAATTCTAATTAATGGCAACCTGCACTGAGTAGTTTCTAGCAAAGAAAAGATGTTACCATGAAACCAACTGCAAAGTAGTTCACAGGGTTGTCAGCTAGGCTGCTACAAGTATTAGCTACCATGATGTACCCATTCTAGCCAACCTTATGTTAAAACCACAAAAAAATCATATTTTCCATAATTAATTCAATTATATGGTTTGTAACTTGGGTCTACGAATATGTCCAAGTTGGTAAACCCATTTTTTATTTTGTAAGACAACTTATAGTTATGTTAGCATAGTTAGGTCCAATTACTACAATCATACAGATTATGCACCCATAATAAGCCTGGAAGTGATTAAGATTCATAACCACTAAAAAGGTTGTTAGCAATCTGGCTCTCTTCATTGGCTGATAGCCATCAATCCCTTACAGATCTTCAACTGCACAGTGTCATTCATCTTTATCGTTTCCTTCCCTTTGTTCTCTCTCAACTAAGAATGCATTTTTCTCTCTCATTCAGGTGTCCTTAACTTTTTTTCCTCTTCATTGCAAGTGACCTAAAACCAATCCTGGGGAACCTCATCAGATTAGAAGTCTTGTCAATATTCAAGGGAAACATCAACAGATGAAACATAAGCTAAACAAAATCAGGTAAGCTTTCTTCAAGATTTCAACACTTAAAGATGTTATGATGGAAGCATAAGTTCTTTTACAGTTTTTTATGTGTCACCTTATCCTTTCTCCCAAAAATAGAAATTATAATGTTTGTGCTTCATCCTGAGGTGATGATACTATCACATCTTTGAGTGCGAATGCTCATCCAAAATTTTTGGATGGAAGCACAATAAACAACTAATTACTGCTGGAAAGAGGCTATCAAGTTCCTGATTGAAGATGGTGAGATGAGATTCTTGAAGTTGGAACTGAAGTTTAGCTCTTCCGGCCTACATTTAAATTTTGTTAATTTGTTATCTGCACACATTAATTTTCTTTGAGCAGAATTGGATGTTTGAAGGAAAAAGAAAGAAAACCTGAAAGTTAGTCTTAAAACAGGAAGTACTTATTCAGCTGTCTAGAAGTCTTAAATTTGTAGCTTCTACTCAGTGATAACTCTCAGAAATGAGCTAACAGAAAAAATTCTGAACCACAGTTGCTGGACAGATATTATAATTCTGAATACACATACATATATGAAACAAATCTCAGTAGAAATAGGCAGAAGACATGCACCTCACCCAGAAACAAGAGCAGCCATGCTATCAACTACAAGCAACTTCACGTCATGCTGGATAAGTGTTAACTTTAACTGTTGCAATCTGCAAGCAAACCATCAAGGAAAATATACTAATTTTTGATAAGTTCAACAACATGGAATAGCTGAAGAATTATAATTTAACCCAGAGCATACTGATAAAAAAATTAACAACAATAGGACAAAAATCATCCAAACCAAAATAACGCATATTGTCTTCTAGCAACGGATATGAAAACTCCACATGACATTCCCTCTACAAGCAAACAAGATCCAAAACTTAGATTGTTGTATCTGCACCTCTCCATGAATTCAGGCAATGATGTCAGCCGTACAACTATAATTCTACCAGCCAGCTGCAAAATAAGTAATAGCAAAACTTTAAGCCCTAAACAGTGCTTTAAAGTCATTCTCAAGTCAGCAGCATGATTTACACGCACTTTATTGAAAAATGGAAATAATTCAGCCAGAAGATGCAGTTTTATTTTCAAGTTCAAATTGTAATTTATGATTCAGTTTCATATTACTTCAAATTCAACCAGAATTTCCACAACATAATGAGCAGTACTAGCATATTTCTTGCAAGAACATCTGACATTGTTTAATGTGGTGAGATATAGAACACTTAAATAACAAAAGTATGCTTTTGCAATAGACCTGTTGTGCCATGCCTTCTGATTGAAATATCTGAGGGAAACTATTTTCTCCAATCTCTACCATCCTGTCATTAGAATATTCATAACAACTACCAGTTAAGAATATCACAAACGTGAAAGAAGCACCAACATACCAAAATGTTAGAGTTACCTGCGTGAACTAAATTTAGATTCAGTATCAATGTATATAACACGCCCATTTAAGCCTCCATAGCAAGAAGGCAAAGCCGCTAATAGTGAGAGCTTTAGACAAAACTAGAATGTGAACAGAAAAGAAGTCAAACTTTGATACATATTACTAGAAAAAAAATAATGGAAAGATAAGCAAGTGATAAAGAAGATAACAGATAGAGAGCTTGAAAAGTTATTAGAAGTTTGCTTCTACTTAATAGTATAAAACCTTTTTTTTTTTAGTTAGGCATTACTTTTCTATCAACAACATCTTTCAAGACATCCAATTTCTTTTCTTTTCTTTTCTTTTTTCGTTTTCCTGGAAATCCACTCTTTGGATGGATCTGAGGAGAAGCAACGAGACAGTTTGCATAACAGAAATCTTCATTGTAAGTTAATCATTCAAAAATTTGAATATACAGTTAAAGCAAAGTAGACTTTCCATCTACATTTTCATCAGATATTTCTCATTATGGATGTCTATTGTAGCAAATTCTAAGAATCTTGAAAATTTCAAAAGAGCATAAAGCAGGAATTTTCAATTGTGACAATCGAATATCTCAAAATTAGTTTGCAAGAGCACTCTCGTCTCAATTTAACCTCGTACAAATCTGCATCACAAACAAAAAAACTAATTTCTGGCCATTGACTAATGATTACACGAACAAACAAATCAACAAGGTTCCTTTACTTGGGTTTTACCGATCCCTGAAGGGCCAACCAACTCTGTGAGAGCCCCAAACGGTATCCCTCCACGCATGGCATCGTCAAGACCGCGCAGCAACGTCGGGAGATGGCCTCCTAACCGCACACGATCCTCCATAAGAGAAAGTGCCTGCAAAACCCTTACAGATAAGCAGCAAAAAAAGGAACATTTTGTGAGAGGAAAGGAGTGATTTCTTTTTCTTTCTCACGGTTTGGTAGGGCGGGCATGTGATCTCGCTTATCCGCTCCACCGCGGACTTCACTTGATCGAGACCCATGTCAAGAAGAGTCATCAGCTCGAATTCGGGCAACGAGAGAGCGTCCTGAGGAGAAGGGAAGCGAAAGGCGTGAAGAAACCCTAGGATTGGCTATGGTTTTCCGCGGCTAATCCAGCAAGAGAAGGGGTTTGGAGAGAAGAAATTGGGGAACAGGAGAAAAAAGGGAAAGAGTGGGGGGAAGAGGATTTTACCTTGGCGGTCAAGATGTTACGGGCGGCGAAGACGTTCGCAATGGATGAAGGAAGACCCATTTGGCAAATGAGCTTGTTCGCCATGGCTTCTGCCACTTCCCGCTCCTCGAGAATTAAAAGGAAGGGCGCCTTTTATTCTTCAACGGCCTTGCCGACTTACGGTTTACTAAATGATCGGCACTACTTAAAAATTATTGGTTAGAATGGTTTTGCCGTTTATATTTTGGACCATCTAAACCATTATAATATATAAAAAAAGTAATTTTTTATTTAAAATAATAAAAAATATCAGATGAACTTATTTTTCAGTTCAAATCTATAATTTCTCTTTTCTAAAAAATATTAATTAAAACTTTTCTACCAATGTGTATTTTGAATCATTCAATAAAAAATCAACGCATCATATATTATTAAAAAAAATACATTAATATCCAAACTTGATTAAAAATCTTAAATTAATAAAAATTTTATTTTTAATTATGATTGTATAGCCAATAATTTTATTATTTTGAATAAAAAAAATTAATTTTTTAGATGTTGTGATGGTTTTTAATTGGATAGCCAAGGTACATAGGATAGAACCATTCAAATCAATAATTTCTTGCTGACTTTAAATATTTGCCTCTCTGGTTTTTAATTTTTGATGATATAGTAATAGTAAAATATATTGTCCCTGGTAAGCAATAACATAATTAAATATGTTGGTCTTTGCTATCTTTGTATTATTTTTGCTGTCTTTGTATCCAACTCCCGTTTCTCCTCTAAATCTCTTGGTAAGATAAGGCCTTTCTTCCTTATCCTAATATCAAAGTTTTCCTTTTTTGCTTGAACATACAGTGATGTTGGCTTCCTGAATACCAAATTGTTGTCCAGCCCTGCACTTGTTGTTAGGATTATCGTGGCTACCTATTTAAAAAAGATCGAGTACGGAGTTACACTTCATGTCCTTAAAACTATTTCGTCCCACAATGGTGCTTACGGTGTATGACGATCGTCTCCCATGATACAATGGTCTTCTTCTGATAAAAGCAGCACTACAATTCACTAGAAATTCGAACCAGGAATGCTTTTTTTTTTTTATATGCACTATAGCTATACTCTATTAATTAAAATATGCAAATGCCTAAGAGATTTTTCTATGCACTATAGCTATACTATGTTATTTAGAGTATGCGAATGCCTAAGAGAAGGGAAGACAAATTTGGGATAAAATAAATAAGGAACGATGATCTATTTATAGACTTAAGGTGTCCCTTGGAAGCAACCCTTAGATTTGATTGGAGGGAATAACCAATAGCTTGATAAGCCATTTCGTAGTGGAATACGCTTTTTCTCAACCGTGATCTAAAAAACATGCGATGAATACGTCCATCGGAAGCCATGATACGCTGATTCATACCGTGATATGTAGATCACACGATTAGCGTGCTTTTCAATACATCGTTTCATGATCATATGGTATTATCAATGCCTCTGGATACGTTGATCTGTGAATAGATGCGTGATCAGCCGACCATCGTAGTGCTTTGATCGCTGTGATCATCGTTTCATGAATAGACGCTTGCCGATTGCAACCGACTCTCGACACTAGAGTCGACTCGACCTTGGAATCGAGTCAACTCTAAGCATCAAAGTCGACTCATCCAGACCATAGGTTTTTAAAAGTGAAACCGAGCCGACTGGTCTAGATCACAAGGTTTCCTAACTGTCTGATCGAGCCGACTTTTACACTAGATGAGCCGACTCTAAGACCCAGACTGACATGATCTTAGCTCATTATCAGACGATCTTGATTCAATCAATCCTGACTGTCTGATCCTTTTGATCAGTGAAAATTTTAAAGCTCCACATGACGATGCGCACGTGCGAAGTGCAAAGTATGCCTACAAAGCATCCATTGCGTCCTTGTCGCCCGTCGCGCGCGAGGGTGATGCATCTTCACCTATGGTGAGCATAAATACAAGAGCAAGAAAAAATGTTTTCTTATAAAGAGCCTTAACTTTTTTCAAACTTTTCATGTAGAACTAAATTTCACATGTTCAAAAGGTAGTTCAGGAATAAAAATTCATATTCACTTTTTCCAACACTTAGTAAGCATCCTAAGAATGATCTAGATACAAAGAATCAACCTAAATGAGGATATTTGTCCTTAAACATTGGTTTGCTCCACAAATAAAAAGTTCTTCATCAGAAAAAGATAGCAATAGCATAATTCTGAAAGCAATTCTTATGTTCCAATACATAGACCACTGAATTCCAGAGTTCAAGCAACATAACATCCTTTACTTTTTATTCTTACAGAGCTACCATCAGAATCCCCCTGCTAGTATACATGCACGATTTTTAGCACCATGGTGTTGACATGATAAATTACATTTCCGTTCAGGACCAGCCATCTCAGTTGCTGTTCACATCATAAGCCAACAACCACCTCTGTTCCATGAAGAAAAGTAAAGATTCAGTAAGGCAGAAGACCAGAAAATGGTCCAAAAAAAAAAAAAAAAGAAAGATTATGGTATCGTAATGGTGAACTGTACATCTGCTTGGGTAGAAGCAGCTGTCTCGGTGATGACTCCAATTGTTTTGGTGTTTGCATCATACGTGGATAGCCACCTTCTCTGAACCATGAACAATATCAAAAAAGAAAGTACAGGAGATGAGAAGAAATGAAGGAAATAGAAGGATTTCAAAATATGGGAAGAATATAAACAAATTCTTAAAATGCAGGGAATAATTATTGTTTAATAATTGAAAAGAATCTTAAACTATTAAGATAATAATTTCTTTAAAGCTACAAAAGAGGAGTTTTTAATGTAGATGGAGACTTAACTATGACACTTTGAACCAAACGCAACCATTAGCCCTTGCATGATAGTGTTTGTAACATGCCTGTTGTTCTTAGGAAAATTTTGATATTAGTACCGAGCAAAAAATTCCATGGAGGACTCCTTATACATCAGATGCCTTCAAATATGGTGAGAATAAGGAACTTCTGGACACAAATTTCATTTCCATCAGGTCAAACATCAATAAACATAAAAAACTCAAAGTGAAGTGACTAGTTCAATCTTTACTTTAGTCAGCTAAGTCAGGGCAAAAGGTACTGAGATTTCTTTATTGGGTGGTGTTTTGCAACTTCTAAGAAATTTATATATATTGACTAGCAGACATTCGGCTATAGGTTATAAATTCATCCTAGTCTCTTTAGCCAACAATCATAACAATGACAAAAGTCATTCTGGCAGATATGACATGCCAATTTCTTGCATCTTCCCACAGGCATTGTCATATATCGAGTCCTAAAAGAATGTTTAGATCATGTTGTTTATTTGGAGACACTGCATAGTTCATCTGCTGAATGATCATCTCGAGGCTACTGGTATTTCACAGGGGACTGAAATCACCAAATAGTACCTGAATCTGATTACATGTCATCAGAGCTGCAGAAAAGATTCCTGGACCACTGAAAATTGCTTTCTAGAGAACGAGATATCTGTAATCTTCTCTATTTAAGACCCTAGCTGCCCTACAATTTATAATTCATTTTTCCTTTCTTCTTCATCACCTCCTCTCCTTTTCTTCTCTCCTTGGAAGTCTAACATAAATAACGAACCATTCCTGCCAAAGCTTTTCAATGAAATGCTTTTTAATCACTCATGGAAATGTGACCAGAAATAGCAGAAAAGGACTGTTGATCAAAATTAAGCTTAAGTTCACTTTCATATAGTGTTTTTGAAGTAGTTCATAATTACTTAAAATTATTTAAAAGTGCTTTTGCATCCTTGTCACCTCACATGCCATACTAGTGAATAAGGAAAAGATGTTCACATTCCCTTTATTATAATAATGAAACCACATGGTATACTTACAAGAGGATCAAAATCAGGACTAGATAGATTAAAAGTGAGATTTCTCATCAATATCATAACCTGCATAAGTATCAAGTGGCATCAGAATATCGAAAAAGAGGAAAAGCAAGAAACACATAAAAAAAAAAAGCAAGGCTCCTCCATTCAGAGTCAAAATGCCATGTAGCAAGAACAAGGATTTTTATGCATTAATTAACATAAAGTCAAGAATATTGAGAACTAAATTTCATGCTAGGGTACATCTCTTTGGAGTCAAGGTATAAAATGAAATTTCCTATGATAACCTGGCACAAGATTTTCTGCAAATGGGACCATCAAATGAAGGAATGATACCATATATATGATACAACACATGCTTATAACAATGCACAACGGTAAAACATAATGATCACTTCCTCTCCCTCTCTCTCTCATAGATAGATAGATAGATAGAGAGAGAGAGAGAGAAAGAGAGATGCACATATGTAATACACACCCTGCCAAAAACAAGGAGAGAGAGAGTTGAGATGTAACACTCATTTCAGAATGGGAAAAATTCTAGTAATGTAACAATGATAATTAAACCTTATCACCAGGAAGATGGTAGTTAGCTATGGAACATAGCTGTGAAAGAAGGCACCACTTCATGAAAAGAACAACCAAATCTTGAAGCAAAGTGGCCAACCTAATATAACCCTCCACATACCATGTCCATTCGTCACTTTGGTCAACAGTCTAGTAGGGTGCAGCCAATCAGAAGGGAGGAGCAAAGCAAATTGACTTGAGACCAAAAAGCAGATCTAGAAAATTGTAAAAACCCAATGCCTCTAAGTTAAGACATACCAAGAAGCTGCAAAAGAGGGTACCAAAGGGTAAAGAAGCATTGGGAAAGCAACAAAAAAAAGTCCATTTGGCTATATTACAAGGAAAACAACTGGTGTTCTACTAGAGAGAAAAGAGGAGCTTAACAAAGCAAAAAGAAAAACATAGCCTTTTTATTTATATGAAACAAGCATGCTTCTAACAGAGTTTTGGTGGGTGGTGATGATGAAATGCACTTCTCAATATGCAAACTGAGCTGTTTTCCTTTTCCTTTTCTCAAGTACTTTGACCCTGGTCTTCCAGATATTTAAACCTGCCATACACCTTCAAGGAGGTCCATGGCATACTGTTGATTAATGGCATGTATACCGAGAACATTAATTTGGCATGTTTTCACAAGAATAATAAGAAGAGCAAAAACTACCTACCCACAAGCTAGTTATCTCTATGAATATTGGGAAAAAAAATCAGGAGATTGAAAAAAAATACCAGGTAGGCTATAATACGAATACATAAGACAACTTTTCTGGGACCAAGATTTTCCAAACTAATTAAACAGAGGATGAGGAGTATATTGGAAAATAATTTGTACAAAAATGACAAGAACATGGAACAGGAAGAATACAAGAAAGGTAAGTTATCTGACAGGAAGAATACAAGAAAGGTAAGTTATCTGTGAAACGAAGAAAAGAAACAAACACTCTGCGGTGAAATATGAATACGGAAAACAAACACTAGACGATGAAAACTCACAGTTTTCACAGTAATGGGATCCATCTCCTTCAGCTTTTCCAGATAAACTTCAACTGGGCATGTAATATCTGGATCAAACATACCACCAAGGAATCTGTATGCTTGAGCAAAGTCTGGTACCACTACATAATAAGAAACACAAATAAATGATAATAAAAATTACTAGTCTGTCAAAAGAAAAATTGCAAAGTAGTTAATAGAAGTGTGAACATCGATGAGAATCATAGATTCTTACATAACAATATCTATTGCACACAAACACCACATAAAAGAATCTGCATGTCTATGTACTATGCAGGGTAAGGTTGTATAATACAAATGGGAAGAGATTTGCATAAATGGAGAAAATTAACTAAACACCACAAGATTTTATCCCCATGCACTTAAGGGTAGGACAAACTTATATAATTTCATAAATACAAATCCATCATCATTATGCACATAATTATATCTATGTAAAGGAGGAGAATATATGTTTGTATGTATGTATATATGTATGCATGAATGCATGTCTTTATATGTATTTTATATGTATATTAATATGTAATATAACATATGATATAGTGAATAAAGCTGGAGAACTTCCAAAGGTAGTTAACCCTTGCTACTTCTAGTGCAAAGTCAATGATAGCCCTTTTAAGATTTAAATCCACCCAATGAACCTCATTTATGATGTCATATTGCCTGAAAACAAGAAATTATGTGCTTTGGATGTATCTGAAGTCTCACCTAGGCACTAAGTGACCACAAAATGGACATTAGCAATACAGTTAGTGAGCTACAATACATTGGAGGGACAGTTGATCTTGAAGACATCCATTTAACTAATTTGGATGTGATATGGCGACATCCGCTGACGTGGAGCCTGCGGACAGCCATGACGGCAAGAGACCTGCCACCTAGGCAAGCTACATCGAGATCAGCTCCCAACCGAGGTAGGGCTCATTGGGCGGGCCCCCTGTCTTAGATCAGCTCCCGGTCGAGGTCAAGTCCATTCCTCCAAGACGAGCTCTCCGGCTGAGGACAGCTCCCAGTCGGAGTCGAGCTCATGCTTTCAGAACGGTCCGCCCTGCCGAGGTCAACTCCCAGCCGAGGTAGGGCTCATTGGGCGAGCCCCCCGTCCGAGGTCATCTCCCGGTCGAGGTCGAGCCCACCTCTCCGAAGCAGACCCTCCTACCCGCAGGAGCGTGGATTCCTGCCAAAGGCGTAAAGAGGCCGGAATTCAAAACGAAGACGATGGAATACCTGATCACGCAGAGCCTCCGAGAGGTGGCGCATGCCCTGCCATGGGCGCAGGCCCCCTGCGGCGTGCCGTGCGCACGATCTGGATGACACCAGGCTTCCAACCTTACGATGTACCAACACGTCGATGACCGCACGACTAGGAGACAGCGACTTCCACAACAGAGCGCCTGGACCCTAAGGCCCTAGCCCCTGTGGTACCCGGACGACCTCCTTCAAAATGGCAACATCCCGTTATGGCTGAGGGCTCAGGCGCAGAACCGGCTCGATAGAGAGGCGACAGAAGGCAACAGAAAGCCTCCTTCGAAGAAGAGAACCTGGAAGCCAATAAAAAGCCACTCACCTATATAAGACCCGCACGAAATGGTAAGTGGAGGTAAGCAAGGAAAAAACAAAAAGAGACTCTTTCGTTTGGGCATTTTTATCTTTCCTCTTATCACCCTCTCGACGCGGAGAGTCCCCCAAGCTCTCGGCTACAGAGGTTTCTGTTCCCCTCGATCGTCCCACTGACTTGATCGTTGGAGTGCCTTCGTTGGAATCCCCGGCCCAAGGTCTTCCTCTGTCTTGCAGGATCCCCAAAGCGAGCGAGCGAGCCGATCGCGAGGCGGGGAGCCAGGCACCCGACGGGAACCAAATGCATCAGAGTTACGGGCCACGACGATTCAGGCGGTAATAGATTGGCACACCATGTAGGGGAGAAGAGCCGGAAGAAAGCGTCATCTCTCCCACAGCAAGAAAGACCGCGCGGACACTCACAGTCCGATGGTGACTACGCAAGCCCGTGAAGCCTCTGCCGGTCAAGCAGGGGACCTCCTCGTCACGGCAACCAATGCCCGGAGGGGGAGCATCCTGCTCCGTCGTAGCCGCCTTCGACGGACCCCTAGTACACCGCACTCGCCCACCAGGTCCAGCTTTTGGTTGCGGCGGTGCATCAACTCCACCAGAAGCATCGCTCCCTGGAAACACAACAGCAGCCAGGGACTCTAGTGGCTCACGCAGTCGATCCCCGCACCAGCCTGCGGTCCATCCGGGAGGGGCCACTGCATGCCGCATCCCCCCTCGGGTGGCCCACCAGGAGGGCGGCAAGCGATCGCAGCATGATCCGACCGGCCGGGGGAGCCGCTCTCTAGCCTCGAACCACTACGCGCCCTCGCGCCAGCAGCATCGGCATGGCTGGGAACTCAGGCGCGAGTTCCTCCGCTCCAGTCCTCCCTCACCCCCGGCGTCCTCCGCCGAGGGGTCGACTAACGAGGCCATTCGCCGCCGAGTGAAAAGGCGCCTCGAGGAGCATGAGTGCAAGCTGGCGGACCTGGCCCGCCGGTTTGCGGAAGTTCAGGGCTCTCCCAGTGAGCCCACGGGTTACGATACTCGTCCATCCTCAAAGAAAGTTCAAGAGGAGCCGATCCCCAGCCGGTTCTGTATACCACAGGTTGACCCCTACGACGGGACAACCGACCCCCTGGACCAGCTAGAAAGTTACAAGACCCTCATGAGGGTCCAAGGGGCCACCGATGTCCTTCTTTGCATCGCCTTCCCGGCCACTTTGCGAAAGGCCGCTCGGGTCTGGTTTTCCAGACTCGGACCTGAGAGTATAGACTCCTTCCCTCAGCTGGAGTGAAAGTTCGCGGCACACTTCGACGCTTGCAGGAAAGCGCCGCTCAAGGCCGATAACCTCTTCTCGATTCGATAGCAGGACCGAGAACTCCTCCGAGACTACGTGTCCCAGTTCAAGACCGCCGCCCTAGAGATCTACAACCTCGATGAGTCCGTCGCCATGCAAGCCCTGAAGAGGGGGCTGCGAACCTCCCGCTTCACCTACTCCCTCGACAAGAAGCCCCCAAAGACACATTCGGAGTTCCTCCTCCGAGCGCAAAAGTACATCCACACCGAGAAGGTAGATCATGCCAGGAGGAAGCTGAACGGGAGGCCCCGAAGAGGCAGGCTGTCGGGGAGACCTCCGGCCACCCGACCCGGAGGATGGTGTGGGTCCCGCGATCAGAGCCAAGGCCCAAGGCTGACCCTACTAGCGAAAAAAGTTTCACTCCTCTCCTTGCCCCTAGAGCGAAGATCCTGATGGAGATCGAGGGCGAGCGTTTCCTACGCCGACCCCCACCACTGAAGCCATACACTGGGCGGGACAAATCCCGCTACTGCCGTTTCCACCGGGACTACGGCCATGACACAAAGGAATGCCGCCATCTGAAGAGGGAGATCAAAGAGCTGATCAAGCGCGGCTACCTCGGCTAGTATGTGGAGAGGGGAGTGCCCCCTGCAGCCCAGACTGAAGGGCCTCGGTCCCTCGCCATCGACAACCATCCCATCGAAAAACCGGTAGGGATGATATCCTGGGGGGCAGGAAAAGCCCCGAAGAGGGCTAGGGGGAGAGAGGGGAGTGATGATGTACTCCCTTGCATAGGAGAAGGGTCAGCTGGGGTAGACAACCCCAATAATGATGCTGTCGTCGTTGAAATGACGATAGCCAAACATCCTGTAAAAAGAATCATGGTAGACAGTGAGAGCTCCACAAACATCCTTTTTTACGATGCTTTCGCAAGGATGAATTTGTCCACTAACCAAAAAAGACCGGTGTTCACGCCTCTGGTAGGCTTCATCGAAGACTCAGTTGGAGTCGAGGGAGAAATTACGCTCCTAATAACCACTGGGACACCACCCCAGCAAAGCACCGTGCTGGTGACCTTCACTGTTGTAAAGCTCCCCTCACCCTAGTACCTTACAATGCCATCCTGGGACGCCTAGGACTCAATCTGCTTGATACCACCATTTCGACGAAGCGCCTCCTTGTCCAGTTCCCGACCCCATGGGGGACCGGAGAGATGAGAGGGTCCCGACAGCCGGTGCAGCACTGTTGGCAGACCGTCCTAGGCCTAAGAGCAGCAGATTCCAGCCCCACCGTAGACTAGCCCGATCCGGTGGCACCAGAATCGAAGAGCTGGCCGATCGAATCCCCGTTATCTTTTCCTTTAGGGGAAGATCCTTCGAGAACGATACAGGTTGGGGCCTTGTTGACTCAAGAGGAAAGAACCCGTCTGCTCAGCTTCCTGCGAGCTAATGCAGATGTTTTTGCCTGGACCGTCGCCGACATGCCCGGTCTCCCACCAAAGGTGATAACTCACAAGCTAAATGTCAAAGAAAATATCAGCTAAAGATCAACTTGTAATCACTGAAGATTAGCTTGTATATATGGTAGGGACTGAAGATCAGCTTGCAATCGCTGAAGATCAGCTTGTATATATGGTAGGGACTGAAGATCAGCTTGTAATCACTGAAGATCAGCTTGTATATTTGGTAGGGGTTGAAGATCAGCTTATAATCTGTCTATATAATGGGCAATTATCAATGAAGAAAGGCACTTCTTTCAAAAATTTCAAAAAAACCTGTCATGGTATCAGAGCTACAGCTCTAAATTGTCATTTGTCTCGTGCTCCCAAGTTTCTTAGTCTCGGTTATTCTTGTTCATGTTCTCTTGATCTCATGTCTTCCGATAGGTCGGATGCTTCTCTGATTCGTTTCAATGGCAAAAACTACTTTGCTTGGACGTTTCATTTTAGGATTTTCGTTAAAGGTGAGGAGCTGTAGGGACATATTGATGGCAGTAACCCAGTTCCTGACAAAAACAAAGACAAAGACCAACACGCCAAGTGGGAAGTCAAGGACGCACAAGTTATGGCATGGATTTTAAGATCTGTCGAACCCAGTATCATCTTGAATCTTCGATCTTCTCAGACTGCGGCTCAGATGTGGACTTACTTGAAGAATGTCTATAGTCAACAAAACACTGCTCATCGGTTCCAGCTTGAACATGAATTGGCCACTCTTCAACAGGATAGTCTTTCTATCTCTGATTTTACTCTAGATTCACTAATCCTGGGCTGACTATACTGTATAGTTTATGCTGACTTACCATTCGAAGGCCTTAGTTCTGTTCAATCTATCCATGAAACTACTCAGAGGGATCAATTTCTAATGAAACTAAGACCTGAATTTGAAGGCACCAGATCCAATCTTATGAACCGAGAATCAGTCTCCTCTTTGGATACATGTCTCAATGATCTTCTTCGCGAGGAACAACGCCTTCTCACTCAAACCACCATGGAACAACGACGACCGACATCTGTTCCTATAGCCTATTCTGCACAAGGTAGGCCACGAAGCAGGGATATGAGCATGGTTCAGTGCTTCTGTTGCAAGGGATTTGGCCATTATGCTACAAACTGTTTCCCAAAATTCTGCAACTACTGCAAAAAGGATGGCCATATTATCAAGGAATGTCCAACTTGACCCCCCAAGAAATCGGAGACAGCATATGTTGTCTCAGTTGGCTCTTCTAGTGCTGGTAGTTTTGTGAATACAACACAAAGTGCTCCTGTTTCTGTCCAACCCATGACCCCTGAAATGATTCAACAAATGATCATTTCTGCATTTTCAGCTTTAGGACTCTCAGGTAAACCCTTCTCTACATCATCTCCTTGGTACTTTGATTTCGGGGCTTCCCATCATATGACAAAAAATGCTGATTCTCTCACCAATGTAAACAAATATTTTGGAAACCTCAAAATTCATACTGCTGATGGCAAACATTTACCGATCACGGCCACTGGTGATGTTTCCTCCTCTCTCACTGATGTCTTCATATCTCCTGATCTTACCACCAATCTGGTATCTATCGATCAGTTGGTTGAATGATTGTAAGGTAGAATTCTCTAAATCTGGTTGTGTTGTGCAGGATCAACAGTCAGGGCGGATGATCGCGAGAGAGCCTAAAGTGGGACGTCTTTTTCCTCTTCAATTTCCCTTGTCTTCCTTTTCTTTGCCTTTTGTCACTTATAATTCTGCTCATGTTGATTACCAAGTGTGGCATAAACGTCTCGGACATCCAAACTCAAATGTACTTCATACTTTATTGAAATATGGTTTTCTTGGAAATAATAAAACACCATCTCTTAGTGTTGTTCAGTTTGATTGCAATTCTTGCAGACTTGGCAAAAGTAAAACTCTACCATTTCCTATTCACACACTGCATGTTGTCAAACCTTTCGATATGATACATAGTGATGTGTGGGGTATGGCGCCATTCACTTTACATGCCAATTACAAATACTTTGTCACTTTTATTGACGACTATAGTTGTTTCACATGGATTTTTTTCCTTCGTTCCAAAGACGAAGTATTTTTTGTTTTTAAAATTTTTCATGCATATATTCAGACAATTTTCGGCCCATATTTCGTCTAACAATGGGGGTGAGTATGTCTCATTTGTTTCAGGACTTTTTACAGAATCATGGTATCATTTCTCAACGATCTTGCCCTTCGACACCTCAACAAAATGGGGTGGCTAAAAAGAAGAACCGTCACCTTCTTGATGTGGTTCGCACTTTGTTAGAATCCTCAATGCCCTCTCGATTTTGGTGTCCAAATATCTGCTCTTTTTACTATTGTCCATCTCATCAACCGATTGCCTTCTCCCACATTAAACCATGACTCACCTTTCACTAGGTTATTTCGTCACCCTCCAACTTATTCTAACCTTTGTTCCTTCGGTTGTGTCTGTTATGTTCATCTTCCTGCCCATGAATGCACGAAATTCACAGCTCAATCAGTTAAATGTGCTTTTCTAGGATATTCAATACAACAGAAAGGTTTTCTTTGCTATGATCCAAATCTGTGTCACATTCGAGTTTCTCGAAATGTGATTTTTTTGAAAATCAATATTTCTTTTCTACCCATCAAGATCCCGTTTCATCTTCATTTTCTGTTTTGCCTATGTTTACTAACTCTCATGCAGATCCAATCCCTTCTAACCCTCTCCTAATGTATCAACAACGCACCACTGCCACTTCCCACCAACCTTCAACATCTCCCGAGCCCCTCAAGCTTCTTCCCTGACTGCTGCTCCTGTTTCAGCACCTACACCTCCCTCTCTCAGACACAGTACTCGGGTTCGTAAATCCCCAGATAGGTTTGGTTTCTCTTCTCCTTCATCCTTCACAGTCACCTTGTCTTCTATTTCTCTTCCTTTGTCTTATAAACAGGCAATGGAGCATGAGTGTTGGCAAAAAGCAATTAAAGCCGAACTTCTCGCACTCGAAGAAAACTAAACTTGGGATGTTGTTTCATGTCCCTCCTACGTGAAACCCCTTGGAAGCAAGTTCGTGTTTTCTATCAAGCTTCGTTCCGATGGGTCCATAGACCGTTACAAGGCTCAGTTAGTGGCACTTGGCAACAAACAAGAATATGGCTTAGACTATAATGAGACCTTCGCACCAGTCGCCAAAATGACCACTGTTTGAACTATACTCGCTCTTGCTACATCCCAATCATGGCCCTTACGTCAAATGGATGTCAAGAATGCATTTCTCCACGGCGATCTCAAAAAAGATGTTTACTTGAAACTTCCCTCTGGTATGCCCACTTCATCACCTAATGATGTTGCAAGCTGAAACGTTCTTTGTATGGTTTGAAGCAGGCACCAAGGGTATGGTTCGAAAAGTTTCAATCCACTTTGCTTGCTTTTTCTTTCACCCAAAGTCAGTATGACTCCCTTTTTCTACAAAGGACATCCACAGGTATCGTTATCCTCCTTGTTTATGTGGACGATATCATCATCACTGGCTCTGATTTGGAGGCAATCTCTGCGGTTCAGACTTTGTTGTATTCTACATTCCACATGAAAGATCTTGGCCAGCTCACCTATTTCTTGGATTTAGAGGTGCATCATCAGGCTTACGGTCTCTTCTTAAATCGGCACAAGTATAGTCAGGATCTGGTTGAGCTAGCTGGTCTCACCAATGCCACTTCGGTTGACACCCCTATGGAACTTAATGTGAAATATCGACGTGACGAAGGGGAGCTTCTTGAGGATCCTACTAAGTATTGGAAGTTGGTTGGTAGTCTTATCTATCTAACCATTACCCGACCAGACATCTCTTATGCTGTCCATACCGTTAGCAAATATATGCAAGCACCGAGGCATCTCCATCAATCTGCAGTCTGCCACATAATTCGCTACATTCTTGGGACACCTAGTCGTGGCTTATTCTTCCCTTCTGGTTCTTCACTTCAGCTACAAGCCTATTGTGACGCTGACTGGGCCGGTTGCCCAGACACCAGGAAATCTACTACCGGCTGGTGTGTGTTTCTTAGTGATGCCCTTGTCTCTTGAAAATGCAAGAAGCAAGACCACGTCTCCAAATCATCTACAGAAGCCGAGTACCGAGCCATGTCTGCAGCATGCTCCAAGATCATTTGGCTGCGTGGTCTCCTCACAGAGCTCAGTTTCTCTCCCGTTCATCCTACTCCACTCCATGCTGACAACACTAGTGCCATACAAATTGCCGCCAACCCTGTCTATCATGAACGCACCAAGCACATTGAGGTTGACTATCACTCGATCAGGGAAGCCTATGATCATTATGTCATCACCCTTCCACATATCTCCACTACTTTGCATATCGCTAATATCTTCACAAAATCCCTGCCACGTCAACGCCATCATTTTCTCGTTGGCAAATTGATGCTTGTCGATTTACCAGCATCAACTTGAGGGGGGATGTCAAAGAAAATATCAGCTGAAGATCAGCTTGTAATCGCTGAAGATCAGCTTGTATATATGGTAGGGGCTGAAGATCAGCTTGTAATCGCTGAAGATCAGCTTGTATATATGATATGGGTTGAAGATCAGCTTGTAATCGCTGAAGATCAGCTTTTATATTTGGTAGGGGCAGAAGATCAGCTTGTAATCTATTTATATAATGGGGAATTGTCAATGAAGAAAGGCACTTCTTTCAAAAATTTCAAAAAAATCTGTCACTAAATATCGTCCCCAATCATCGTCCGGTCCGGCAGAAGAAAAAGAGCTTCGCCCCGAAACGACAGAAAGCCATCAACAAGGAGGTCGATAAACTTCTCACGGTGAGCTTCATCCGAGAGGTACGTTATCCTGACTGGCTTGCTAACGTCGTGATGGTCAGGAAAGCCTCTGGGAAGTGGAGGATCTGTATAGACTACACCGACCTCAACAAGGCATGCCTAAAGGACAGCTTCCCCCTCCTCAAGATTGACCAGCTGGTGGACGCGACTTCAGGCCACAAGTACCTCCGCTTCATGGATGCGTTCTCCGGATATAATCAAATCCGCATGCATCCCGAGGATGAAGAGTGCACAGTGTTTGTGACCGACCGAGATACGTATTGTTACAAGATGATGCCCTTCGTCTTAAGAATGCAGGGGCCACCTACCAGCGCTTGGTCAGCACGGTCTTCAAGGACAAGATCGGTCGCAACATGCAAGTGTACATGGATGACATGCTTGTCATGAGCGGCCTGGAGGAGGACCATATCACCGACTTGGCAGAGGCTTTCCATAACCTCCGCTACTATCAAATGAAGCTGAACCCCGCCAAGTGTGCCTTCGATGTGGCGGCGAGAAAGTTCTTGGGGTTCATGATGACCCAGAGGGGGATAGAGGCCAACCCCGAGAAGATCCAGGCGATCATAGACATGAGGCGTCCCGCCTCCAAGAAGGAAGTCCAACGTCTGACTGGGTGCATCGCGGCTCTGAGCCGCTTCATCTCACACTCTGCCGAGCGTTGCCAGCCATTCTTCAAGGTCCTCCGGAAGATGAATGACTTCACTTGGATAGAAGAATGCCAAGAAGCGTTTGAGGGACTGAAAAAACTCCTCACCTTACCGCCACTACTATCCAGGCCGGAGCCTGGAGAATAGCTCCTTCTATACCTGGCTGTCTCACCAGAGGATGTCAGCTCCGTGTTGGTTCATGCTGACAATGACGGCTCTCAGCGGCCAGTCTACTACACTAGCAAGCTACTCCGTGATGCCGAAACCAGGTACACCCGACTCGAAAAAATTATTTTTGCACTAATAATATCTACGCAGCGCCTCATGCCTTATTTTCAAGCACACCCCATCGCCGTCCTTACTGATCAGCCCCTGAGGGCTATCCTGAGCCGTCCCGACACTTCCGGATGCTTGGCCAAGTGAGCGTTGAAGCTCAGCGAATTAGACATCACCTATCACCCGCGGTAGGTGCAGAAGGCCCAGGTTCTAGCCAATTTTGTGGTAGAATGCACCTGGGCCGAAGAAAGTTCAGAGGAGGTAGATCAATAGGCCAAGCTCGGGCAGGACCCGACCCCGACGGAGGAGACATGGATACTCCACGTGGATGGCGCATCCAATGTGGGAGGAAGCAGAGCTGGCCTCATCCTTGCCAGCCCTGATGGGGTCGTCGCAGAATGCGCACTGTGTTTCCTCTTCAAGGTGACCAACAACCAGGCGGAGTATGAAGCGCTCCTTGCGGGGCTGAAGGTATCCCCCGAACCGGGTGTCAAGAGGCTAAAGGTCTTCACGGACTCATAGCTAGTAGCGGGCCAAGTCTTCGGCGAGTACGAAGCACAGGACCCTATGATGGTAAAGTACCTGGACCGGGTGCGCTCTCATGCGTTGACCCTCTAGCACTTCGACATCTCCCATATCTTGCAGGCAGAGAACGCCGGGGCCGACATCCTTTCCAGGCTGGCCACCCTACCGGAGACCTCGCTGGGGCGCGCTTTCGTCGAATGTCTCGAGGCCCCCAATTGCGAAACCGTGGCCGAGGTCTAGCAAGTCTCCAATGAGACTAGCTGGATGGATCCCTACATTAAGTACATCACCACTGGCACCCTGCCAAAGGACCAAAAGGAGGCCGGCCTTCTCAAGAAGAAGGCCGCACGTTATGTGATTTTGGATGGGCAGCTCTACCAGAGGTCCTATTCCTACCCCCTGTTGAAGTGCTTGAAGCCCTCAAAAGCCGCCTATGTGATCCAAGAGATACACAAAGGCATTTGTGGCAACCATAAGGGGGCAGGGCCTTAGCCCATAAGGCGATCCAGCAGGGATACTTCTGGGAAACCATGCGGGAAGATGTAGCCGAGTTTGTGAAGAAATACGACAAGTGCCAGCACCACGTATGCATCCAATGGCTGCCGGCAGCCCCTATCTCCTAGTTATCAGCCCTGTGGCCGTTTGCCTGGTGAGGAATGGACATCCTAGGCACATTCCCTGCAGCATCCAGCCAACAAAGGTTCCTGATTGTGGCCATTGACTACTTCATCAAGTGGGTCGAGGCCGAACCTCTAGCACGGATAACAGAGACGAAGGTCCAGTCTTTCTTCTGGAAATCCATAATCTATAGTCCCGCACACAGTCATCACCGACAACGGGAATCAGTTCGACAATCGGGCCTTCGAAGAATTTTGCTCCGATCTCGGCATCCGCCACCGCTTCACCTCGGTGGCTCATCCTCAAACAAATGAGGAACTGAAGTGACTAATCGCACCATCCTGCAAGGGCTCCGTACGAGGCTGGAAGAAGTCAAGGGCCGATGGGTAGATGAGCTGCCCATCGTGCTGTGGGCCTACCACACCACTCCCCGTACGGCCACTAGAGAGACGCCTTTCAACTTCGTCTTCGGGACTGAAGCGGTAATCCCAGTGGAACTCGATCTGCCCATGCTTCGGATAGAGCAATACGACGAAGTCGAAAACCCGGCACGCCTCCTCCTCAACCTGGATTTGCTGGATGAGACAAGGGACAAAGCCTGACTCCGAATGGCAGTCTACCGGCAGCAAGTCGCACGCTATTACAACTCCCACGTGCGGCCCAAGGTATTCTGCCCAGGCGGCCTCGTGCTCAGGCGAGCGGAAGCACCCCAACCGGGGGAGTGCGGGAAACTCTCCCCGATTTGGGAGGGTCCTTACCAGGTGATCGAAGCCTTGTCGTGCGGGGCCTACTACCTCGTCGGGCTCGACGGCGTCCGCTTCACGCGAACCTGGAATGCCAGCAACTTAAGAATGTACCATCAATAACGTAAGGCTCTTTCACAATAAATTCAAGTTCCTTTTTGGTGCAATCTTGTTTTTCACCTGTGCGGGAACTCATCCACCCCACTTCAAGCCGAGAAACTTCCGATGCCCCACAACAAAGCCGGGAGCCACAGCGCCCCGCACTAAAGCCGGGAACCTCCGACGCCCCGCACCAAAGCAGAGAAACTTTCAAAGCCCTACACTCATGCCGGGAGCCACAGCGCCCCGCACCAAAGCCGGGAGCCACAGCACCCCGCACTCAAGCCCGAAGCCACAGCGCCAAATCCGGGAAACCTCCGAAGCCCGTCACTCAAGCCCGGAGCCGCAGCACTAAAGCTTAGAGACTCCTGAAGACCGGCGCTCCAAGTCCAGAAACTTTTGAAGCGCGGCACTCAGAGACAAGCAATTTCATCGCCCAGCTCATAGTCCGGGGATGTCAGATGGGAACTGTAAGCGAGCCCCACCATCTTTCGCCTGGCCCACAGCCGGGCAACACAAAAAAAAAGGAAGGAAGAAAAAAAGAGAAAGAAAAGAAAAAGAAAGAAGCAGAATGATAGCCAAGGGGTTTCATTAATATGAAAACTTCATGTACATCCCCTGCGAGGTGCCCCCAACAAACCGAAGGCCCTCCTTGACTTATAAACATAAGCCGTCAGCTCCTTTCCAGATCGACGGGCAGCCCTCACCTCCTGCGAGGCGCTCGGGGAGGCCTCGGGTCCCGCCTCAGCCTCAGCCTCAGCCTCCTCTGAGTATGACTCCTCGAAATCGTGCTCGTCCTCCTGCCCAGGAAACGGAATGGAAGGCCTAATGTTGTCTAGCTCTTTCAGTTCGTAGAAGCGAAAGGCCTTGTTCTTGAAGTCCCTGAACCTTGAAAGAAGGAGTCCAAGACAGCCTCGGCGACCTCATCCTTGAAAGCCTGGGATGCCATGAACTTGGGGATGGCCTCCACCACCTCCTTTTTGGCCATCTCCGCCAGCACAGCAGTCGCCGCCGCCCTCTCAATTGCTACCACGGCCCGAGCCTTCTCCTTCTCCTTCTCCAGTTGAGTCTAGAGGGTCTGCACCCTCCTTTCCAGACAGACCACCTCCTCGATCCAAAAGGAGTCAGCGTCCCTCCATCCGGCAGGGACCACCTCAAGCCGGACCGCCTCCGTAGTCCTCATGTCACCCTCCCGAGCCTTCGCACTGGGCTCCTCGACAGCAGCCTTCTTTCGGGACATCTCCCGGAGATCCTTGAGGCTAAACTTCATTCCTACAGTATGAAGAAGAGAGAAGGAAGGGAGCCTAGCTTTTCAGGACTTCGCCCAAGGGGAAGGGGGAGAGTAGCTCTGGAGCGAAAGTCTCGTCTTTCCACTACCTGAGGAATCTTTGGGGATCGAGAAGATGGATCCTATTTAACGGCCTGGAGCCCTGTCGCTTCATGCCCGCAGAAGACGTATGCCATGTCTCGCGCCAAGCCAACCGAGAGATGCCACATATCGAAGCGGTGCTTCGAACCCGGAGCAGTTCCCTTGAAGCCAATGCGGCATTAATAACCGTCTTTGAGGAGAGAAGACGTGGCGACACCGAGATGGCACGGAAGCATGACCGCCTGAACGCCGACGCATCCGGTATTCGAAATAGAAGGGGAGCGCCCCCTCCATGCCAGTGCAACCATTACTCCCTTCGCCCCAAGCGGGCACTTCGTTCTCCGGGCTCGGGAGTGGGAGGCAACTGATATGGTGACATTCGCTGACGTGGAGTATGCGGACAGCCACGACGGCAAGAGACCTGCCACCTAGGCAAGGCTGCATGACAAAGAACCGAGACAGACCATTTGACCGAGGTCAGCTCCCAGCCGAGGTAGGGCTCATTGGATGGGCCCTCCGTCTAAGGTCAGCTCCCGGTCGAGGTCAAGTCTATCCCTCCAAGACGAGCCCTCCGGCAGAGGACAGCTCCTGGTCGGAGTCGAGCTCATGCTTCCAGAACGGTTCGCCATGCGGAGGTCAGCTCCCAGACGAGATAGGGCTCATTAGGCGGGCCCCCCATCTGAGGTCAACTCCCGGTTGAGGTCGAGCCCATCCCTCAGAAGCGGACCCTCCTACCAGCAGGAGCGTGGATTCTCGCCAAAGGCGTAAAGAGGCCGGAATTCAAAACGAAGATGAGGGAATACCTGATCACGCAGAGCCTTCGAGAGGTGGCGCATGCCCTGCCATGGGCGTAAGTCCCCTGCGGCGCGTCGTGCGCACGATCTGCACAATCCGGACGATATCAGGCTCCTAGCTTTGCGGTGTACCGACACATCGACGACCGCATGACTGGGAGACTGCGACTTCCATGATAGCGCGCCTGGACCCTAGGGCCCTAGCTCCTGTGGTACCCGAACGGCCTCTTTCAAAATGGCAACAACCCGTTATGGCCAAGGGCTCAAGCGCAGAACCGGCCCGACAGAGAGGCGACGGCAGGCAACGGAAAGCCTCCTTCGAAGAAGAGAACCTGGAAGCCAACAAGAAGCCACTCACTTATATAAGACCCGCACGAAAAGGTAAGTGGAGGTAAGTAAGGAAAAAACAGAAAGAGACTCTTTCGTTTGGGCATTTTTTATCTTTCCTTTTATCACTCTCTCGACGCGGAGAGTCCCCCAAGCTCTCCGCTACAAAGGTTTCTTTTTCCCTCGATCGTCCCACTGACTTGATCGTCGAAGTGCCTTCGCCAGAATCCCCGGCCCAAGATCTTCCTCTGTCTTGCAGGACCCCCAAAGCGAGCGACCGAGCCGATTGCAAGACGGGGAGCCAAGCATTCGGCGGAAACTCAACGCATCAGAGCTACGGGCCGCGACGATCCAGGCGGCAACAGGATACTTATAAGCTATAAGTCAAATGAAAGCATAGTATCTTATGCATTTGAATCCACTTGATGCATAGGCAAGACAACTCCCAAGCTTGTGTTTTATTTTTGTACTTTGTAGACAATAAAGACATTGGAGATCATGGTCAAAAGCACAGATATTAACTTTAAAATACCTACCATTGATCATGCACTAGTAGTAATAATGTCAACTACTTCTGAAAGTAGTCTAGCTTAACTCAACACAGACAGACACAAAACATTCAGGATCATAGTGATGACACAGATTATCTTTCATTGATGAAATAATGTCTTTGACTTCAATATTGTTTTGATGACTTAATCCTCTTCACTTTCTAATTAACGCAACTGCTACTAGTGTCAATCAGAAGAAAAACAAAATGGAGAAAAACAATGGAAACTTTCAAAGAGCAGACAAGAAGAATGGATTATATGATATATTGATATTACTATTCCTAGATCATATCTTTTATTAATGATGAGAGAAATATCGAATAAGGCAAACAGATGGCAAAAGATCTAATAATAGAGTGAATCTATCAGATTTTAATTATTCCTAAAAATAGAATGCCCTCACACAGCAAGAAAAATAAAGACTAGAAGTGACTAAATGTCACAATGTGCTCAAGATATGTGATATCAGGTGGTTTCAGCCTTTCAGGTGTGAACCGCTGCTAATAGCATCAAAGAGTTAGTTGATTCATTTGCTGTTAAGTATTCTGAGCTGTTGTAACTACTTTTGAACTATAGTTGATCCTGGAGGATCACCTGGTGGGCTAGCTAGGCCACTTCAGGTAGGTCTACGTTGGTTTTGAGAATAAGATCCACTGCACCTGGGGCTTGATCATTCAACAAAACTTCCAGAGGGAATAACTTTAGCACATTGGCTGCCTTTTTTTTTTATTTTTTATTTTTTTGAAATTGAGTATCTTGCCAAGCTCTACAACATAGAATTTGGCAGATAGTTCCATTGAAGTCTTGCTGACCATGATTTGAGGTTAAGGTCCTTTAAATGCCCAAGCCCAACCAATCTAATTTTACCATTTTTAATAAACACTAAGCAGATATTTCATTCTAATTTTGGAACAAATTGGTGGTAGAACATACCAAAAATTGATGTAGAAGTCAAGGATCTAGCTTTCTGGTAAATTTTGACTATTATATCTTTTATATTCCTAGATAATTTCAACCACTTCAACAAGAAAAAGAAGCTGACTCAAATTAGTAGAGGAATACAGCACTAGTACAAATAGAGGCCTTGTACCACTATTATTATGTTAGTGCAGTTTTAAGAAAAGTACAAAAGTCGGAGACCCTGCTTTCAATCCACCCATAAAATCCATTTTGTTCTTGTTATTTCATTTTATGAGAGACTTGAGCTAGAATATCAAAGAAAAAGTTCCTTTTCAATTTGAACAAATTGGCAATGACATGCCAATGGTAAAATCGAACTCCTAATAGTACTGGGAAAGTATCTGACATTTTAGAATGCAAAATCATCTGTGTGATTTCTTGGTTGAGTGCTTTTGGATTTCATGTTGTAAGTATAAATTTAGTTCAAAATTTTGATGAAAAATTGTCATACACTATAGAAGACAACAACATCATGAAGACTGAACTACCGTTAATCCTTTATCAATACCCAAGATGATTGTATGCAAATGGAAGCCATGAGATTTATATATTACTTAAAAAGGTAGTAGTATAGAAATCCATTATGCGTAATAGATCCTAATAATACTTGAATACATGATCTTTGAGTTCTAATACCATTGCAGAAAAAAACAGAGTCATATTTAATCATAACAAAAAGAAACTAGAGATCCGTGGAAAATACAATGACTACCATGATATGATGACTGAGGATTCTTTTGCTTTGTTGCCTCGGGAGTTATCCATGATTTACTTGAACTGCCAGCCCAACTAACATTTTGGTTATGGATGCTTGCCTTCCCCATTAATCCATTATCTCCTGTATTTACCAAATTTTGCCAAACAAAAGTGCTATAAGGTTCTAAATAAATAACTCAAAAATATGTTCGGATAAAAATTACAGAAACAAGGTTGTGCCTTCCAGTTCAGGAGGAACAGTATAGCAATTTGCCAAGGAAGTGGCTTCACTGTAATTTTTGACACTAGATGGACCATCCCAGACAGCACATTCAGAAATAAGGCTACTGGACGCAGAAGGACAAGGTAGTGATGCCTGCAAAGGTATGATAGCTGCCAAAAAGAATTATTAACATGCCAAACTCAATAAGATGACTTAACATAAGTGAACACGATTGTTTTAATTTTGACAAATAAGACTACAAACAATTGTCAGGAGTGTTTTGTGGGTGCAGATGAGCCACTTTGCGCTTAGGATGGGGAGGGGGCACATGATTCCCTAACCCAATCTTCTGAACCTTCAAAAAGTATTTCTGAGCATGACTGCGGATCTGAAAACAGCAAAGGCAAAGCATGACTTAAAATCTATTAAGGGAAATCAGATCATATAGAAGAAATTTTGCAGCTAGCAGTAATCTGTTCAAGTAGATTTGAGAGTAAGGTAAGAGAAGCAATAAAAATAATCGGCCTGATCTTTGAATTATCTATCTTCTCATCCTATTTCCAATCATTTTTCTTAACATGTACATATCATCCCAATGCCTTCAATCTAACAACAATCCACCCTGCTCACTCTCTCTTCCAAGCAAACATCATTTGCTCTCCAGCTATGACAGATAACATGCCTAGCTAAAAAGGGCATATATTAAAATCAAGATTTCCAGTTAGCTCAAACAAAAAACATATAAAATGCAGTCCTTGCAGTAGCAATAATGATAATGAGGACAGAGCTGAAACAGTGACAAACTAAGACTCCACATGTTTCAACTATAAGACTAACATATCAAAGATCATAAAATTAAGTAAATCTCAAAAAAAAAAAAAAAGAAAAAAAAAAAAAAGAAAAAGAGAGATGTGAACTGATACATCTCAAAATATCGGCAAAGAATGATATGGTATATTAGCAGACATAATTTTTGTTATCAAGCTGATGTGGGTTTAGTAATCAAGGCTAGTAATAGCCAGGGATTGGACCCTGAGTAGAGTAGCTGGAGCTGAATTATCTGAGAGGAGAGGGTTGGGAGCTGGAAAAGTTGGAGCCTAGCAAAAAATATGGTCAGTTAAGGCTGGTGCATGAAGCTAGCGAAGGTGACAGAATGTTGGACTTGCCATTGCCATGTTGATGATAAAAGGTGATAGGTTCACCATAACTGAGCATGGAGGAGGGGATGCAGGAAAAGGTAAAAACGTGAGATCAAGGAAAAAAGGTCATTTGTCAAGGACGAGGAGATGTCGATTCGGCTAGTGCAGGGAAGGAAGAAGTTCACCACATATGGCCTTGGGGGCTAACTTGGACAAAGGGGAGGGAAAGAGAAAAAGAGAATCGATCTAATCAAATGCAAGAACAATTCCCAAAGTTCCTATCTGGGCTGCTTTCTTGATATCTAAATTTGATGATAATATCTACTATCTAGTAATCATTATGTTCAAAAACAATCTTCGTGTTTCTAGCTCGAATCCTACATGGCCAATCATCCCTCATAACTAATTAGATAGGAAGGGGGCATAGCTTTTTGTATAGAAGCTAGAAAATGAGGGGGAAATTCCTGGTGTGTGCTATAGAAAAAGATTCCAAGGAAGCTTCCGCCAACCAAAGATTTAGCGCATGACAAGAGTAAATGGTTCGGAATTTATACAATCACTGGATAAAACAACCACATTCCTTATGGTTATGACCATAATTTGTTAATCACAATGTAGTATTCACCATTTGGTGTCAAAAACATCATCTTTGTTGGGAAAAATTGAGCATGCATTCTCATAGTGATAAAAAAGGTACAAAGACATCAGAGAACAAACATAAAAATGATCAAGAAGTTAGGACAATATCCTTATGCAATAAATCAACAAATGCATATAGTGATGTATTGTTGCATGATTAAATAACTTAATGGGACTATTAAGGGAATCTGAAAGAAACAATGATTTTCTAAATTTATAATATGAGAATTGTGAGGGCATGTATTTAGTCCCATATTAGCTGTGCATTGAGTAGATTTTGTATATTTATATAAAGCCAAGGAACCAAAAATAATACATTTTCGCTAGTTTTTTTTGGATGAGGTCTTGGGTTGTTATAAATAGTATCAAAGCAAATCTAGCCCATGGCCCATGTGAATTAGAGGACACTGCAACATGGGCCCATTTTGGTTAATCATGGCTAATGTTGATGTTTATGATGGGAGTATTTGAGGACTTATGCGGGCATATGTTTTGTCCCCTAGTACCTATGCACTATATAGATCTTGAATGATTATACAGGGCTAAAGAATCCAAATGACACTTCCGGCTAGCCTATTTAGGAGAGATCGTGGGTTGTTACATGTAAGATGGACAATAACGAAGGACATTATAAATAATGATTTTTGGTATCAAATGAAGAATGGTTCTACTTATCAGCTTGTCTCATTTAGTGACACAAGCTGTTCACTCACTAGACATGGCATTTTATTGCTAATGCACTTCTTATATTAAGCAATCCCTCATCCTTGTAGCTTCCTTCATATCACCTAGGTAGCTTCCTATATCCTGGAATGTAAAAGGTATTATCTTTAATTATTCAATAAAAAATATTTATCATGCGACTATATTCAGCCATCCAAAGGATGCCATGAAACACTATTGTCAACAAACTGACATGATAACTCATTGGATGTCAAAACAGAGCATAATACCCTCTGCACCAAGGAGACTAGAAAATACCAAACAAAAAATGAGGAACTGGAAAAGGTATAGGTGAATCTGTTGTTGAACTTGCGTATGTTAGAAGGTGACAGAAACTTATACAAAAAACAAATGCAGAGAGATCATGAAAATCATATATACTTTCAATGCATTAGAAATCATAAGTATAAATTATCATTGTTCAACTAACCCCATGCTACCGGCCACTCATGCATCAAACACCAAATGTACCCACCAAATGCAAACTTTCTCAAAGCAGGTTATGGAGGCAAATGATACAAGAATGCAGATTTATGCATGGCTCTGAATATAATACCTGGATCGTTGTTTTTGTACCAACAAAGTCTTCAATTTTCTTCCAATCACGACCAAACCTAAATTAGCAACCAAGAAAAGAGTCTTTGGAATGATACAAAATTGCCATCAACCTTGTCTAAACTACTTCAATCAGATTCATGAGTTCTTCATATTGAAATGAAGCAAAAGATGGATTGCTTTTTTACATATTTGCATTAAATATTCAACAAAATAAAAGTGAAAACCGCATATAAAGAATTTGTTGCAGGAAAATACTACCCAGAATTCATTAAAAAAGAACTTCCCCACCAAGGCAACCATATCTGTGAAGTGGGTGTATGGCAAGAGAGAACTAGGAATTTGAGAATACCGAAATGAGATGAATAGATTGCACCATCTAGAGCATCATTTTTTCTTAGGTAGAGAAATGCATTCCTTGGTCAAGCTCAAATAAGAATCATGTTGTTGCCGCCTAGATCGCCGTGGCCTGCAGCTCTTATATGGCCTAGGTGAGTGGACTCCCTGCCGGCATCACCGGGTTCGCCGATCAGAGATGATCAAGGGGAACAGACCCTCCTCTATGGGACTTGGTGGAGTAACCGTGTTCAGAGGGATCGTTATGAGAATGAGAGTGGTAGGAGTCTTTTGGAAGAGTCCTCAGTCGTTCCCTTGTCCTTGTCCTGACTCCTTCTGGCTTGCTTCAAGATCACCGGCCCCTGGGGGCTTGGAATTGTGTTGGTCGTCTTGTAGGCCTCTCTGGTGAGAGAAATCCTTTTCCCCGTCACTCCTCGCGAATGGGGATCTGCAAAAAGTCCCGGCCGGGGGTACCGGCGGGACACTCCGACGCTCAAGTCAGTTGAGTTTTTTTTCTTGGAAACGGTTGTGGCTGTGTAAAAGAATAATGGCCTGGGAGCCGGTCAACGAGCGTGTGGTCATTTTTCTTACCTTGGCCGGAGGTCCCTCTTACCTATTCAAAAAATTGCTCCTGTCATTTGGGGAGGCGTGCTCTTCTTGACGTAGTCCTGTGAGGCTCATGTAGGCCTGAAAGGCTAGGATTAGCCTATGAGGCCATGATGGGTTGGTGAACTTTCCTCTTCTGGGTGGTTCAGAAAGTTGATGAAGGAGCGTAGTGCCTCGGGTGGGGCACTCCTCCCTCTCCCCGATTAGTGTAAACAGTGGCCGTAGTCATCCCTTGTAGACGGCGCGCTACAGGATCTGTAGCAAGTCTGGCAGGGATGGTGACTTTACGTGTCGGGGTTGCCATCCAGGTCTCCTCGTATCTGCTCCTTGGAAAGCATGCCGGGCCCACGTGGATGGGGTCGAACTGTGCGATGACCCCAGCGGTCGAGCCAGGCTGAAGTACCGAAGAGCCGGACTGGCCGGGGCGGAGCGTGCTGCTCCCTGGCATGCCAGGGCAGAGTTGGAGTGTAGCCATGCAGGCGCACTTCTAGACGAAGACGGATGCGGCCATGCGGGCGTGCCTCCGGACCCCTGCGAGCGGAGATGGAGGCGGGCCCTTCGTCAAAACGTACTCGAGGTGGACGGAGCCATAGACGGAGGCGGGCTTCATCTCAATCATGATGGCTGAGAATGGGAAGAGCCGAAGGGCTCCTTCTCAGGGGCCGAAGCAACCACGGGGCTCTGGATCAAGACGGACCTCTCATCGGCACCGAAAACGGACGGAGCCAGAGGGCCATGCTGGGCATGCCGGATCGAGACTGGAGCTGAATTGGCCGAGGCAAGCTACTCCTGGGGACGCCGTCGCGCGGGCTGAGGCAGACGGAACCGGAGTGAGGCGGGCGGAGGCGGAGAGCTCAGGCTGAAACGCGCCGCTCCCCGGCGATGCCGACGTGGGAGCCAAGGGGGACATACCCGAGGAGGATAGGTCCAGGCGAGCCTGATGCTGTCGTTCTTGCGGGCGAAGCCGTGCCGGACATGACCGTCTTTGAAGCCAAGCCGGTCGAGGTGGTCTCTAGCTGGGGGAACGTCGCCGTGGAGGACGGTCTGGACTGAAGGTCCAAACGGAGGCGGGCGTGCTGCGAGCAGAGCCGAGGTGCTCCCAGCAAGCGCGGCTCCCATGCGCGGACCGAGGTGCAGGCCGAGACGAGTGGAGCCGGACCGCTCCCCGCGACACCGACGCACGGGCTGACCCGCTGGCCTAGCTGGGCGGACGGACTCCATGCAGGCATTGAGCCTGGCCACGGAATTTTGTCGGACCGAGGTGCGCGAGGCCTTCACGCAGGCAGAACCAGACTTGGGGCGTGCCGCGGGCGGTGCAGAGCTGGCTGGGACGCCGTGCAAGGGGCCTTTTCTCCCCTGTCGTGCCGATGCATGAGGCGAGGTAGGACTCCACGCCGAGCCTAGGTGGCCATGCGGGACTCCACACCGGACCAGGGTGCGGGCTAAGCTGCCATGAAGCTAGGCTCCGTGCATGATCGAAGTGGACTAGCAAAGATGCCGACCTAGCCACTGCAGGGGCCAAGGGGCTGCACCGGACATGGCCGGACGGAGTTCCTGCCATCATCCATCTCATGTTGGACCCACTCGTGAGAACCTGGCCTGGGCAAAGGCCTCGATCAAGCCTTCCTTTTGAACAAGCGGACCCACTATCTTCTTTTGATGGGGGACTTGGGGATGCTGCATGAAGCAGGTGGCCATGTCAACCAAACAGGGATATTGCCGTGTTAGCACCGAATGAATTTTTTTACTACTATAACAGATGTCTCGACTTCCTGAGTCCAAAGCATTACTTCTCATCATTTTGGATGAAGAGAGTAGCTTTATCCATTCGGCTCCTTGCTTGTAGCAGGCCTTATACTGGTTGTAAGAAGTTGGTCGCTGGATGGAGCTTAACCTGTCAAAGGTCAACCATGGGACTTTAAGAGCTTGCCTGTACCTCAATCAAAGGTTGGTTGGCCGGGTGAGAGATGATGTTGCATGGTGATGATGCTAATACTTCAGCCTTACTTCTCGTTGGCTGGGTAGAAGGTGGTGCCAAGGAGGAAGAGGCCGGTGAGGTGCATGACTTGGGTGCACACATAGACGACCGGGCACATGGTTGACATGGTCGAGCTCACAGCACTCCTTAAGGCTTTTGATGAAAGCACAGAAGCTACTGGAAGGTTCGAGGAGCAGGAGCTTGGTCTCGGCCAGAGACTCGACCTTGGGGGAGCCATCTTGGCGGAAGGACTCAAGGAGCAGGGGTTCGACTTTGGCCAGAGGCTCGACCTCGGGGGAGCCATCTTGGCGAAGGAACTCAAGGAGTGGGAGTTCGACTTTGGCAAGAGGCTTGACCTCGGGGGAGCCATCCCGACAGAGGAACTCAAGGAGTGGGAGTTCGACTTCGGCCAGAGGCTCGACCTCGGGAGAGCCATCCTGGTGGAGGAACTCAAGGAGTGGGAGTTCGACTTCGGCCAGAGGCTCGACCTCGGGGGAGCCATCCTGGCGGAGGAACTTAAGGAGTGGGAGTTCGACTTTGGCCAGAGGCTCGACCTCGGAGAAGCCATCCTGGCGGAGGAACTCAAGGAGCAGTACAGTGCATGCACTTGTGAGCTTTGTACCATCCAATGCTTGTGTTGCATGGAGTAACTAGATCACTGTTTGCATCATGTTTGCATGGAGTGGATGACGAAATCCCACTCCATAATCTTGCATGGTGTGCATGAGGTGATGGGGCCTTTCCTGCTTCCATCTTTTGGGAATCACACCTCGTCATTGCCTTCCCCGGCCATGGTGGGGGTTGGTATTCTTCATTTCAAATGGAGGTTTGACCTCAGCAAAGAGCTTGGTCTTGGATAGGAGCTTGGTCTCAGTGAGGAACTCGGTCTCATTAAGGAGCTTGACTTCCGTGAGGAGCTTGGCCTCGGTGAGGAGCTTGGCCTCATTAAAGAGCTTGACTTCAGCTCAGCTTTGTTAAGGAGCTTGACTACAGCTCGGCTTTGTTAAGGAGTTTGACTTCAGCTTGACTTCGTTAAGGAGCTTGACTTCGTTAAGGAGCTTGACTTCGGTGAGGAGCTTGACTTCGGTGAGGAGCTTGGCCTCAGTGAGGAGCTTGACTTCGGTGAGGAGCTTGGCCTCATTAGGGAGCTTGACTTCAGCTCTTGGCTTGAATGCAGGACTTCGGAAGCTCCCTAGTTCGAGGGGCCGAATTGTGAGTCCAGGCGGTAGATGGCGGGATTCATGGGGTTTCCGGGCCGACGTCTCAGGACTGTGAGTAGGGCAGCAGGTGCGGGACTTCTGGAGTTTTCCGTCTTGAGGTGCCGGGCTTCGGAAGTTTCTGGTCTTGAGATGTCGGGCTTCGTAAGTTTCCGGGCTTAAGGTACCGAGCTTCAGGAGTTTTCAGTCTTGAGGTGCCGGGCTTCGTAAGTTTCCGAGCTTAAGGTGCCAGGCTTCGTAAGTTTTCGGGCTTGAGTTTTCGGGCTTCGTAAGTTTCCGGGCTTAGGATGCCGGGCTTCAGGAGTTTCCGGTCTTGAGATGCCGGGCTTCGTAAGTTTCCGAGCTTAAGGTACCGGGCTTCGTATGTTTCCGGGCTTAAGGTGCCGGGCTTCAGGAGTTTCCGATCTTGAGGTGCCAGGCTTCGTAAGTTTCCGGGCTTTGGCGCTTGTCAAGAAACCTTACGGGCAGTGACAGGCTCTGGCGGACTGTAGTGCTTGCCCTTGATGGTAGTACAAGAGCTTTCCCTGTAGAACTGAAACATAGTTTTTCATATTGCAAGTATAATGGAGAAGGAAGTTACCTATTGAGCTCCGGTCATATGAATAAATAAAAATATATTTTTTCCTTGTGAAGGCCAGAATTAAATTTGTCGACCACCATCTCAGGAGAGAATGGGACTCCGTTGCATGGAAGGACGAGACTTCGTTGCATGGGATGATGGAACTCCATTGCATGGGAGGAAAGAACTCCGTTGCATGGGAGGAGAGGACTCCATTGCATGGGAGAATAGGAGTCCATTGCATGGGAGAATAGGAGTCCGTTGCATGGGAGAGCAGGGCTCCGTTGCATGGGAGGAGGGGACTCCGTTGCATGGGAGGAGGGGACTCCGTTGCATGGGAGAATAAGGCTCCGTTGCATGGGAGGAGAGAACCCCATTGCATGGGAGGAGAGGACTCCGTTGCATGGGAGAGCAGAGCTTCGTTGCATGGGAGAGCAGGGCTCCGTTGCATGGGAGAGCAGGGCTCCGTTGCATGGGAGGAGAGGACTCTGTTGCATGGAAGAGCAGGGCTCCGTTGCATGGGAGAGTAGAGCTCCGTTGTATGGAAGAGCATGACTCCATTGCATGGGAGAATAGGAGTCCTGAGAAGTGACAGGTGTTTGAAAAGACCACGGGCGTGAATCACTTCTTCTCTTCTCCTTCTTCTCTTCTTCTCTTGTTGAATAGGACTCCTGGAAGGTGGCACTGCCCGGAGGTGGCTCCATCTTTGGCTTGCTGCTTGCTGCCCTGTCGAGGACGACGATGCCCCTTCACAGCTCGGGATTTTTCTCGAGGCCACTCCTTGGAGCCTCGAGAGAGAGAGAGATTCTCTCATGCCCCCACCCTCGTGCCCCCAGTCTGCCCCCCGGGGACCAAGGACAAAGGTAGCTACTGTTGTCCCACCATGTTGAGGAGCATTGATCTGCCCTTTCCTGGCGCACCAATCTGTTGTCACCTAGAGCGCCATGGCATGCAGTTCTTACGTGGCCTAGGTGAGTGGACTCCTCGCCGGCATCACCGGGTTCGTCGATCGGAGGCGATCAAGGAGAACAGGCCCTCCTCTATGGGACTTGGTGGAGTCACGGTGTTTGGAGGGGTCGTTATGAGAATGAGAGTGGTAGGAGTCTTTTGGAAGAGTCCTCGGACGTTCCCTTGTCCTTGTCCTAACTCCTTCTAGCTTGCTTCAAGATCGCCGGCCCCTGGGGGCTTGGAACTGTGTTGGTCGTCTTGTAGGCCTCTCTGATGGAAGAAATCCTTTTTCCCGTCGCTCCTCGCGAATGGAGACCTGCAAAAAGTCCCAGCCGGGGGTACCGGCAAGGACACTCTGACGCTTAAGTCAGTTGGATTTTTTCTTGGGAACAGCCGGAGCTGTGTGGGAGAATAATGGCCTGGGAGCCAGTCAATGAGCATGTGATCATTTTTCTTACCTTGGCCGGAGGTCCCTCTTACCTATTCATGAGATTGTTCCTGTCATTTGGGGAGGCATGCTCTTCTTGACATAGGCCTGTGAGGCTCCTGTAGGCCTGAGAGGCTAGGATTAGCCTGTGAGGCCATGATGGGTTGGTGAACCTTCCTCTTCTGGATGGTTCAAAAAGTTGGTGAAGGAGCGCAATGCCTCGGGTGGGGCACTCCTCCCTTATTAGTATAAATAGTGGCCTGGGAGGTTTTAATGTAGTCCTCCCTTGTAGGCGATGCGCTACAGGACCTGTAACAAGTTTGGCAGGGATGGTGACTTTACGTATCGGGGTTGCCATCCAGGTCTCCTCGTATCTGCTCCTTGGAAAGCATGTCGGGCCCACGTGGATGGGGCCGAATTGTGCGATGCTCCCAGTGGTCGAACCGGGTTGAAGTGCCGAAGTGCCGGACCGATCGAGGTGGAACGTGCTGCTCCCTGGCGTGCCGGGGCAGAGTTGGAGCGTAGCCATGCAAGCGCACTTCTGGATGGAGACGAACGCGGCCATGCGGGCGTGCCTCCGAACCCTTGCAGGCGGAGATGGAGGCGGGCCCTCCGTTGGAGCGTACTTGAGGTGGACGGTGCGGTAGATGGAGGCGGGCTTCGTCTCAGTCATGATAGCTAAGAATGGGAAAAGCCGGAGGGCTCCTTCTCAGGGCCAAAGCAGCCACAAGGCTTTGGATCAAGACGAACCTCTTATCAGTGTCGAAAAAGGACGGAGCCGGAGGGCCGTGCTGTGCTTGCCGGATCGAGTCTGGAGCTGAACCAGCCGGGGCAAGCTGCTCCCGAGGATGCCGTCGCGCGGGCTGAGGCGGACGAAGCCGGAGAGCTCTGGCTGAAACGCTTCGCTCCCCGGCGATGCCGACGTGGGAACCGAGGGGGACATACCCGAGGTGGACAGGTCCAGGCGAGCCTGATGCTGTCGTTCTTGCGGGCGAAGCCATACCGGACATGACCATCTTCGAAGCCAAGCCGGACGAGGTGGTCTCTAACTAGGGGGAACGCCGCCATGGAGGACGATCCGGACTGAAGGTTCGGACGGAGGCGGGCATGCCGCGAGCAGAACCAGGATGCTCTCAGTGCGCACGGCTCCCATGCGCATGGACCGAGGTGCAGGTCGAGACGGGTGGAGCCGGACCGCTCCCTACGACGCCGACGCACGGGCTGACCCGCTGGCCTGGCTGGGCAGACGGACTCCATGCGGGCGTTGAGCCTGGCCATGGAATTTTGCCGGACCGAGGTGCGTGGGGTCGAACTTCACGCGGGTGGAGCTGGACTTGGGGCGTGCCACGGGCGGTGTCAAGCTGGCTGAGACGCCGTGCGAGGGGCCTTTTCTCCCCTGCCATGCTGACGCGTGAGGCGAGGTAGGACTCCATGCCGGGCCTAGGTGGCCGTGCAGGACTCCACGCCGGATCGAGGTGCAGGCTGAGCTGCCATGAAGCTGGGCTCCACACATGGCCAAAGTGGGCTAGCCGAGGTACCGACCTGGCCACCGTAGGGGCCAAGGCACTGCACCGGATGTGGCCGGACAGAGTTCCTGCCATCATCCATCTCACGTTGGACCCACTCATGAGAACATGTGACCTGGCCTGGGCAAAGGCCTAGGTCGAGCCTCCCTTTAGAACAAGTGGACTCACTATCTTCTTTTGAAGGAGGACTTAGGGATGCTGCGCGAAGCACGTGGCCACGTCAGCCAAATAGGGATATTGCCGTGTCAGCGCCGAATGAATTTTTTTACTACTATAATACATGTAATTGTTTATTTATTGTTTATAAAATACACTAATCATGGCTAGGCTCACACCACCCTCCTAAATAGATGTGTTAAATCGTAAAAACATATAAGTTTCTTATTTTGCTGAGTTATTCATCTGAAGAATATATTGTCTGAAACCGCATCCAAGAAGGTACTAGCTAGAAGATCCAAATCAAGACCTTATAATCAAAGAAAGGGACTAGGAATCAGTTCCTTGTGCAAAAGATGCAAAAGTTCATGTACTTATCAATTACAGTAGCAACAGCGAAGGTGATGGAGAAATCAGAAGGCAAGAAATATTTAAAACGTAATATCAAGATGTTAACCAAGAAGCAATACTCATATTTACAAATTAAAAAAGAAGAATAAGTGTCAGACAACATAAAGATCTTTTATGTAAAATCATTCCTAAAGTCTTTTTTTCAAGAACAAAATCCTAGCTTTTTCCACCCAAGACGACAATCATCCCCCCAAGAACTCAGATATGCGCTTAATCTGATCGAATCAATTCGCAAAGATTTGTGACAAATGAAGTGGGAAATCAAAAGACTAAAAATGAGCATTTTTTAGGAGCACCAAGCCATGCATGTAATAAGGAGAAAGGAAGGCCATTACAGTAGGAGCGCATCAAGGAACCTCTCATGCTCCTCCGCCGTCCACCTGTCCCTCGACTTGGTAATAGTATACGGCTTGCGCAGCTTCTTGCTGGACCCATCCGCGGCCGCCATTCTTTGGAGGTGCAAAGTGCTCGAACTGGAGTTCCCCAAGGGGTAGGAGAAGCATCTGAAGAAGCGGAAGACGAGGAAGAAGGGGAAGCAGAGGTAGAATAGGAGACGGAGAGTGGGGTTTCGGCGGAAGGCCATTAATAATACCTCCCCTCTGGATCCGGATATCTGGAGTTAGGCGGAAAGAATGGACTATATAAGAAGGGGAAAGGGAGGCGCAGATGACAATGAGGGATCGGGGAGGGCCGTATCCATACGGTGGGCAAGGGAGAGCCCCTGGATCGGCCATGGCGGCCGCGATGCCCTGCGCTGGGTTGGGGGAATGTTGGCAGAGACCACGCCCGATGCCGGGCAAAGAGAGCGCAGCGAGGTTGGGGGGAGGACGGCCCGGGTGATGGAAAAGGAAATAGCGTTTCAAACACGCCCTGTTCATGAATCTTTTAAAGGGCCGGTGAACTAGCCGTTATATTGGAGCAGGAGGACTTGTGGTGGGGAGTGGGGGTGGGGCGGCAAACGATTTGGTTCCCCTCAGCGTCACGCACCAACGCCCATGGAGGTTGTGGCTGTGATTTCTCAGGCCATTGTTGATTTTAATACGGTATTTATTTGATAAACATGCGCCCTCCCCAGGCTGATTAATTATATACATTTTTTTTTATCTTGCCTACACTAGGTTTTTAATAATTTTGAAGAGAGGGGAGGTGCACGTAGATGAGAAAGCATGAGAAAAGCAAAAGCTAATACGTGAATGAATACCCATGCGAGTCGATGTAGAACCTTTTGGTATTACGCTTATTGTTGTAGTTTTTCTCTCCATTAGTGGAAAATCATGCATGCTAATTTTGCATCTGAATGCTAATACAAGTATCTCAGAGTTGTATCATAGCATGAGAAATATAAGTTAATACAAGCATGACATCATGCCCGATCCACTTCCAGCCTGATATTTGAATCACCATTTAACCCTAATCTAATCTAGTTTATAAAACTCGATCCATGATAGATATGTTAAAATCTCTCCAATTCGATATTTATAATTCTTTCTAATTAATTTTAAAAGTAATTTAAACACTTATCCAAAATCGCGAGCTGACCAAACAATCTAATCAGGACTCGAACCTTACGATTCAAGTCGGATCGAGGTTCTAACCTATGACCGATCCATTTAAAGTTTGCATCCACGAATCTAACCCATGCTCGATCCAAATTAAAAACTCCCGATCCAAACCAGATTCGAACACGATCAGGCCGGCCAGATTTTGGGCCGGGTTAAATTTCGCCACCCCAATATGGATGGGGATTTCTCTCAAGTCTCGAGAAAGAAACAGCTCTGGCCTCAGCTAGTTAGTAGGTAGCCCTGATAAATTGGAAATATGTTTAACATGTGGAAACCATTCTTCCACATCTATGATTTATAATCACAGGAGATTTAGATCCTGTCATACCAAGTGTTGGTTTATGGATATTTTAGGAGGGGAATTGTGACAAAGCGTGGGGCATCAGACAAGCCTTTCATACTCTGGTCAAGGTCCGGAATTCCCTTCCAATTTGTCCGAAGCTCATGAAAGTTCAACAATCCGCAGCGGGCTTTGGTGTCTTTGTCCATTCGGCTGATGATGCAATCCTACCACATAAAAAAAAAAAAAAAGTTGAATTGCAGTCATCAATCCTCGTATAAATCAACCATGCAAACAAATTTCCACGAGGATAACTTTTCACTTTTTTAATTCCTCAATGCTACAGCATAACATGTAATAAAATCAACAGTGAAAATAAAATAAAAATAAGTATAATTACAGAGTGAACATCATGTAAGCCAGGACAAGGGAAGATGATTAGTTACAACATCCTTCTTCTTCCTCGAGATATTTATCTACCGTTCCTCTCGTACCTCTATAATTTGGTGAACTAGAGTCTTTTTCTGTTCTCTCTCAGCGAGTTGAAGATCCTTTCAGTCATTGTTGCAAATGCAACAATAATTTCTTTTTTGAATGAAAAAAAAAGAAGAAGAAGAGAAGAAGAAGAAGAAGAAGAAGAAGCATGTAGCTTCCCCTCCATTTTTAGATTAACTAAAAATATTAGTACAAAAATAAAAGAAGTATAAAGTTTAAAGAGGTGATGATGCACCAAGGAGGCAGGCTACTTCACAACTTACCATGAGTTTCAATCAACTTCTTGTTGGTGTAGTCGCTCCTCATTTGAGATTCACTATAAACAAAGAAACCGTGGGTATGTCCTGACCCTCTTTTATGTGAGGTGTCTCACGGGCACACGAGCGAGAAGTGGAGAAAGCCGCAAAACGAATACACAGGAGGTGGAAAAATACCGGGGAAAGGAAAATAAAGAAAAAAAATGGATTATTTTATTGGATAATCAAATGATCGATTCTATCCTAATTTTGATAAAATTTTAATATATCATTTTCACTAGCGAGAGTTACCAGCTAAATGATCTTGATATTAGAAAAGCAATAAGGTTTGCCACTTTTCTTGATAGCACAAAATATTATGATATTTCTAACAATATACCCGAGAATCCAATGGTATATACAGGATTTTGATCGTTCACACACAAAACTGGCATGCACAATTTTTCATAATAGAAAGAGAATAAAACAACAATAACAACAAGTATAACATCAAAGGCTCTGCATTGATCCACACAAGGTGGCATGAAGTTATGCTTGTATTAACATATATTTCTCATGCTATGATACAACTCAAGATACTTGTAGAATTCGGATGCAAAATTGTTGGAGTTAATTTGTAATTAATGAGAGTGAAAGTCTAAGAATTGTTATATTTTCTATGTGAGTTAAATGGGTCAAGAATTCAAAGAGCTATCTAGAATAATTAAGAATCAGTTTAAAATCTAAGAATCATTTGATATTCAAAAAGTTAAGAATTACTATGTATTATGGGGGTAGGCCAAAAGTCATATTTAAATATCTATATATAGAATAATATGTATTGAGTCTAAATAGTATGGAAAGTTTTATGATATGATAATATAAATGATATTTCTCCCACTCTAAGCATTTTTTCTTGAGCATTATCAAAGTGTTTCCAAATTTCTAACATTTGGTATCAGAGCCATATCGATTTTTCAGCAATTATTAAAGCAAGGGCAATCCTTGAACAAGTATCACAGGTCCCAGGTTGCTTGAGAGTCGGATAGCCATAAAATCATAAAGTAGTTTCAGAGTTAGAAAAAGCTGTTCGTGAAGCCGTGAAGTATTTTCCTCCATTCAAGGTGTTAAGTCCCCGGGTCGTAAGGAACCCGTAGAGAAGTGTGCAAGTCTAAGATAAAAGAGACTTTACAAAAAAAAAAGAAGACATGTAATTTTCAGAGGTTGAATGAAAGGCACTTTATTAACAACACCAATTGAGCAAAATGGAGAATGAAAATGTAATAGTTGTGGTTGCGCCATACAAGATAATGCTCAAATAAATGCTTGAGAAACTAAATTTTTCTCAAGCAAGGTATACAAATGAGAAGTTTGGACCAAATTACTCTCCAAACTTCATGGCAATAGTCATTTTTGAAGATATAAGTAAAAATTTTATGATCGATGGTCATGCAACTATTACAAAGAATGAAGCAATAAATAATGCAACATTACAAGCAATTATTTATTTAAAAAATATTTATAATATTATTGTAAAAATGTTCATTTTCAAAAAATTGAAGATATCAAGATATCGATGCAAGATTTGCATGAAATCTATGAAGAGTTGAAGAACAAATATGAAAATGTAATTAAAAAATTAAATGAACTGAAGTTGAAGATAAAAAAAAGAGTTATCATAGAAGATGAAGAAAGGGTAATTGAAGAAGATACAATATATCCACCTCATAGATCAATGAGGGAGCATTTGTCATAAGAGATTTTCATTATGGTTATGGTTCAGATCAGTAATTGAAGATATTATGAAAAATTAAAAATTAAGGGGGGATGTTAGAGTTAATTTGTAATTAATGATAGTGGAAGTCTAAGAGTTATATTTTTTATGTGAGTTAAATGAGTCAAAAATTCTAAGAGTTATCTAAACTAATTAAAAATCAGTTAGAAAATCTAAGAGTCATTTAGATATTCAAAAGTTAAGGATTACTATGTATTTATGGGAGTAGACCAAAAGTTACCTTCAAATATCTATATACAGGACAATATGTATTAAGTCTAAGTAGTGCAGAGAGTTTTATGATATGATAATATATATATATATTCCTTCGACTCTCAACATTTTTTCTTAAGTATTATCAAAGTGTTCCCAAATTTTATCAGTTTGGTATCATAATGTTTTCAAATTTCTAACAAGTATAACATGAAAAGACTTTACATTGATTCACTGGCTGGATCGTATCCCTACCCGACCCAACCCGGAAAAAAAATTGGGCTTCGGGCCAGGCTTAGGCCCAATTGATTTTGAAAAAATTCGATCCGAGTCCGGCTCAAGTTCGAACCTAAACTTGGCTCGAGCCCGATGGGCCGGCTCGAACTAGGCTTTGATTCTAGCCAGCCCGAATTAAAGCCCGATTGGACCTACCAAATTGAATTTGAAATGATAAAATGAAATTCTTTTAACTACTGGTATATATTTCGGTCCGAATTAAAGTCTGATTGGACCTACCAAATTGAAGATGAAATGATAAAATAAAGTTCTTTTAACTACTGGTACATATTTCAAAAAATCTAAAAGACTAAAATCCTAAAATTATCAGGTTGGCGGGCCGGGTTCGGACCAGGCCAGGCTGGGTCAAGGAGAAGGCCGAGCCCGGTCCAAAAATTAAATAAGTTCTATTTTTAGATCTAATCCTGATCCGATCTATTTCAGGCCTAGCCCGATCTATTTCAGACCTGGTTCAAAGCCCATCGGGCCAGCCCGAGTCCAGTTCCAGCCTTACAGATATCCCGGAAGGCTAGTCCATATGCTTTAGGTCTATGTTTTCCGTGAGAAATGATCATGTAGCTTGCTTTCAGGCCTATCTAGACTGCCATATTAAGTTACTTTTGCTGCTTAAACTTTCCCACTTAATATGTCTTTCAGCGGTGCATGGTGGACACAAGTCAACCCAACATGACATAGAACCCCACCTATCAAAATCATGCTCGAAATGCGAACGTAGCTTGGATTAAATCAAGTTAAATTAGATAAAAGTTGATAGATACAATGTTAGTTTACATCAAGATTTTTGAAACCATCATGGATTATCCGATTCGGAATATACCGAACCGTGCTGATCAAGAACCGGTATGGTTAGGTCATGAAAAATGATTCGAAATTTCAGACCATTTAAAAATTTCATACTGGACTAGTACGATATGGTACTATATCGGTACATTTTGCTTGGTTTAGTTTAATTCGGATCCGTTTCAGTCCGATTCAAATATAGTTCGGATTCGATTCAAGTTAAATAATATAGACATGGAGAAGAAATGAAATTTTTCTTAATTTCATGGATCCGATACAGGATTTGATTTGGTCGTTACTATACCATACTGGTTAGTGACCGGTACAAGATCCGATATCGATTTAATATTTCTTGATTCAAATTCATTTAGAATCCGAAAATTAATTGCACTAAACATGGTGCTGGTTTTTTTGTGATAGTTTAGTTAATTAAAAGAAAAACCAATCACGATTCATATTGGAATAAAATAAGGTCAAAAATTAACTCAGATTCCGTTTATATTGGGTTGTCCTTCCTTTCAACTTAAATCCAATCCAACTTTAAATTGGGTCAATATTTAGCAATTAAAATCTAATTTGACTAAAATTTAACCCAAATATGAATGGGGTGATATCTGAGTTGAATTTGTCCTTTTAGAGTCGTGTCAAATTGGTCGTTCATCCTTTCAGTTCACATCCAATTATACTTCAAATCGGGTTAATACTTATACTTACCAATTAAAATCTAGTATGAAATCGGGTTTATCCCCAAGTTTCACGCATATCCTGATGGATAGAGCCATCTTTTGTGTCCAGTGAACCTTTTGACGAGCCCGGCACGAGCGTTAAATATCCAAACAAAATTTCCCGGCACCGTCACTGCGAGCGTCGCCAACGTGGCTCCAAGAATATCCCTGGAGCCGAGTCAATCCGACACGCAGCCCAACCACTAATCTCTTGCCACGTTTGATACACGGCTTTGATTACCTTGCCATCGACACGATGGAATCTTCGGACACCGAACTGCGTTCACACCAGCGTCCCGAACCGCATAGATCAAATGACCTGCCTACCCGTATCCACTTCCAGTGAGATGCATGTTTGTAGCGAGCTGTCCGATGGTCGAGCAGGGCGATTATGTCATTTTGAATGTCATTTATTATCTTCCTTGGTCCGCCAACCCAGCGAACCAGCGATGCGAGCCGGACGTCTACCTTCAGATCTCCGATCCTAGCCGTCGGTGCGGCAAAGAGAATGGTAGCCGCACGTTATGTTATATCGGACGGTGGAGATGGGCTTCCTAGAATCTTCCCCGATGGAGCAACGGGTGTATAAAATGACCCTGGGGTGGCTGGCCCAGAGAGCGTGGTCCGCCTCGTGCCTTGCCAGTCCCCGCAGTCCGTCGTCTGGTTGTCCCGCTCTCGTGCAACGCGCGGCGTTTCAAGGATCCCGGCAGCGCGATGGGGAAGCCCTACCCGAAGGTGAGCGAGGAGTACCAGAAAGCCATCGATAAGTGCAAGAAGAAGCTCCGTGGCCTCATCGCCGAGAAGAACTGCGCCCCCTTGATGCTTCGGATCGCGTACGATCGATCGATCGATCTCCATCTCTCTCTTCCTTTTTTTTCCCCTCTATTTTGCGGTATTTTTTTCTTAAATTAAAGTATAAAGAAGCGGAATTATTTATATATATATATATAATAGATGGCACTCTGCTGGGACTTACGACGTGAAGACGAAGACTGGGGGGCCTTTTGGGACGATGAGATGCCCGGAGGAGTTGTCTCACGGAGCAAATAAGGGGTTGGAGATCGCCGTGAGGTTATTGGAGCCGATCAAGGAGCAGTTCCCCACCATCTCTTACGCTGACTTCTACCAGGTCCGTTCCTGGAAAGAATTTTATATTTATTCTTGTTTCTTGGCTTCTTAATTTCTTTTATTTATATTTATTTCACTTAAAAAATTGCAGCTTGCTGGGGTCGTTGCTGTCGAGATCACCGGAGGTCCGGAGATCCCTTTCCATCCTGGAAGAGAGGTAGACCTCGTTCTCTCACTCTAGTGTTAGCGATGGTTGGATCTAGGTTAGTAGCAGAACTTGGTTTGGATTAGACTCAGAGGGGCAGGTAAAGATGGTAAAGTGTTTTTACTGCGGGACCCAGTTCCCCCAAGTCCCCGAACTGGTTATCTGGATTGAAAAAGTCTACGTCTAATTAATTTCAAGAAAGTGCTGGTCTTAGTGGTTTTATTTGGGGTAAATCATGCCCTTCAACAAGTAAAGTTATCATTGTTTATTTCTGGATTTTAGATAAATATTTGAAAGGGTCGTGAAATATTCCAAAGTTGTAATTAGTGGATATTTTTATATTCGTTTATTTACTTTTGAACAATACCGAGTTATTACTGGCACCCTCTTGCGCCACTGGAGCACATATGGGTTGGGTGCTGTTTTGGTCTGCGAACTTGTGTATCATGAATGTGGCTTTGTTAATTTTCTTTCTCTTTCTAGTTTGTTCTTTTTGATAGGCCCTAAGAATTCAGGGATGGCAATATTTCCCGACCCGATGGATATCCGATCCGATCCTAATGGAACGGGTAAAACCCGACCTGTCTAATTTATAAATGGATATGGATTATATAAAAAAATCAAATCTCGGATTTGGATCGGGTACGGATAGTAGTACGCCCCGATCCGAACCCGACCCATTTATATATATAAAAAAATTATGTTTATAAAATATTTAAGTAAATTAGATGTGGAATGGATATACCCAACCCACTTGACCCGTTTAGGTTTTAAATAAACTAGATTTTATGAGATCGGATGATTTTATGAGATCGAGTATACCCGACCCGATCCAAACGTAATTTTTTTTATACCTGACCCGACCCGAGATGGATATGGAGCGGAGAATTTTTTAATGGGACGGGTATGGGTTTTGAATGACCCGACCCAAACCCGACCCATTGCCATCCCTACCTAAGATGGAACGGTTGAAGAAGATGAAATGCTAATAAATACTGCCACCAATACTAGGGTCGCGGATAGTAGTAATAATCTGGTTTATTTTGAAAACAACTTTATTTCATCATCAAAAAATTCAAATTGATTGCGTTTATTATATATAAAACGTAATTTTTGGCTAGTTGAAAAGGAAATGCTAAGTAGTTGATGCAATTAGCATGAGCCTTCTAAAATTTCTAATTGTCTTCTTAAGTTTTATGTATAAACATAATCGTGATTGGCCGGTCCATTATGGGCGGAAGAAAGGCTTGGTGGACTTGAAGTCTTTGCACGAATGGTGGCATTATGGGTCCAAGCAAAAAACAGGCATATTCGTTTCAGAAATTTTTTCCTACCTAAATACTTTTTTTTTATAACTATATTTTGAAAAATTATTGTGAAATCAAATTTTTTGTAAGTCATAATGGTCTTTAGTGGATATGATATTTAATATGTTTATTTGCTTTTTAACTTCTACAAATTTGCAGCTTGTGACCTGCATATAGGTTCTTGCTGCACACAAGAGTCTCTCTCTCTCTCTCTTTTTTCCCCGACAAACATATAAGAGTCATTTAATATTTACTATTAGTTATAACAGTTTTGTAATATTCCATTTTTAACTTGAGATTTTATGACTTGAGATCCCTTATCTTTTTCTCTTTCATGTTGATCTAATGATCTATTTAAATTATAACTTTTGTGGAAAAAACTAGTATGTTGAATGTAGAAGGGACTGTTGCTTAGTGCAATGGTAAAATTTAAAGTCAGGGGCCATTGTTTGCTGCAGTGCTAAAAATGCTTAGGCTGACAATCACAATGCCGTGGGTTTTAGTTGTCAGACAATTGCCTTGTGCAAAATGTGCAAAGAGGTTGCATCTGCCCCTGCTCAACCCCTTTCAGGACCGTAGATTGTTGAAACCATATAACTGGGCAAAGGGCTTTTTGTTATGTTGCGTGTATTAGTAGTTGATCATAAATATCCTGTTCTGGTGCTCTGTCAATTTGGCTCTTGTGAGTCTGCTTGGTTGGCTTTGGTACACTATAAGATTGATGTTGAATTATTATACCTATCATCTCCCAAGAGTTGGATTTAAATAAATTGACAATGTTTTTGCTGAAGTCATTTGGTGTCTTATAATGTTATTTGGTAACCAGGGCCAAAACCTAGAAATTAATAATACCAGCCTCCCATATGACTGGATTGGTTGAGATTGTCAATGCATGCTTATTTCCCTTGTTTTATTGAATATAGGTTTGTTTTATTGATATTTGGCATCTGTTTGTCTCAGGACAAGTCCGAACCACCTGAGGAAGGCCGCCTGCCTGATGCCACCAAGGGTATGTTTTTTATTGCATATTAAATAATATTTAAGAATTCATTGTTTACCTTGACTTCTAGTCTAGATGATTCTAGGTAGCAATTTTATACATTGACATGATTATATCCACTATGTATTCTCATTAGTCCAAGGCGGCATGCTTAAGACACCCTGTCTGACAAAACCTAAACCCTCACTTTCAATAGGAAGGTCCCTATCTTGCACATTATTGTACATTCATATAAAGCCCATATATTAGGATGTATGGAGGGATGAAGTTTGGTATGCTTGTTTTCATATGTTGGAAATTATTTCTCCTTGCTTTACATGAATTGGTGTTATATATGGATATGATGTGGTACATGACAAGTTCAAACTGCACCATCTTTAAAAATGTATTGAATGATATACATTTTCAAACTGCACCATCTTTAAAAATATATTGAATGATATACATTTTGGTTGTCTAGTCTTTGCCTTCACTGTCTTTTACTCTGGGAGTTCTATGTGCTGTTCTTGTCATGGATGAAAGCCACCATCCTTGTGTCAACTAGATTATCTTGTTGTTTCAACAGAAGGGGTTATAACTGTTTTGATATTTTTCCTATCTTTCAGGTTCTGATCACCTTAGGGATGTGTTTGGTCACATGGGTCTGAGTGACCAGGATATAGTTGCACTTTCTGGTGGTCATACTCTGGTAAGTTGTTGACTGTATATTATGTGAAATGTCTTCATTATTTTATTCTTCATTGTTTCTTTCCTTTTCAATTCTTATAAAATGATACAATGGCTACTGGAATATTTCAGGGAAGATGCCACATGGAGCGATCTGGTTTTGAGGGAGCCTGGACATCAAATCCTCTTATTTTCGATAACTCATACTTCAAGTAAGTTTACTTCATTTTGTTAATGCACAAGTAAATTTGATAAAAAAAATGCCGATAACTGTCTTATTGTGATTTATTTTTCAATTGCTGAAAATGATCTTTCTGTTGGCTATGTTCATATTTTAACAGTCTATTTGCTTCATTATGGAGAGAGTGATTTCTTGCATGTTTGCTGTAACAGGGAGCTCCTAAGTGGGGAGAAAGAAGGCCTTCTCCAGCTGCCATCTGACAAGGCTCTTCTAACTGACCCTGTTTTCCGCCCTCTTGTGGAAAAATATGCTGCCGTATGTATTCTTAGCTTCTGTGTTTTTTGAACATGCTGTGGATATTTTTATTCACGGGAATGATTGTTAAATTCTTAAGGTTGACCTGGCTAATCTTTGATCAGGATGAGGATGCTTTCTTTGCTGACTATGCTGAAGCTCACCTGAAGCTCTCGGAGCTGGGGTATGTGTTAGCTGCATCTCAAAAGTATTTAATACAGGTTTTTGGGATATTTTAAAGAGGATCTTTATGGTTTTGTGTATTGTTTTATATGCACTTTCCAGATTTGCTGAGGCTTAAAAGATAATCAGTGGATGCAGAAGGCTTGGATGTTTTTACCTTGCAAGTAGAGTTGGCGAGAACCATCTTTGCAATAAGATTCTAATGGAAGTAGTCTATTGTATGTTAATGTTGGTGTTTGGTGATGTAGCAACCATATGCTGCTTTTTGCTGGAACCTTGGCTTCTATTTTAGCACATCATGTTGCAATCTTCCCTATCAAGAGCACGTTATGCTGTGTTGATGATTCAATATTCTCTCTCTTTACTGGTATTCATGCTTTATTTGATGCCTAGGTTTTTGTGCTGCTGCTTGATTCATGATTTTTCTGATAATACCATCTTCCTTTCAGCTATCCACTTCTGATTATTGTTCCTGAAAGTTTAAATTCCTTGGTATATTCAATGGTTAGATATTTCTTTTCGATATATTTGGGGAAAGTGTCTCACTTCCTCCACTCTCTCTTAAGCTTAAGCAATTAAGCTTCTAGGATCAGCATAGGTTAATAAATTTATATGGCACCTTTTTTATTAGTTAATGGAGGCTACGATGATCTTCCTCGCCATGGTTGGCTTGAACTCGCATGACAAAGTGTGTAAGGCAGGCAGTTGGCGTGGATGGCATATGATATACTTTAAAATGTTCTTTAAATTATTCGGTTCTAAGCCTGATACTGTGGGCAATTCTCTTCTTGACAATGCTGTTCTTCCGCTGTACCACTTTATTCTTTTGATCTAGCTGACCAGCACTCTGGCACTTGAGCTCAATACTTTGTTAAATGCTTCTTGATATCATGCCTGCATTGCGAACTAGTGTTTTAATCAAGCTTCTGCAGTCAGCGATTTGAGATAAGTCCTGCAACATTGCCAGGGTAAACATCTTTCAGTGGCTCGATATTGAAGATTGGCCATGCCAGACTCAGATTCTTGGATAGCATGTCAAGGCATTTTATTGTCGAGCCATGGTGGTTATTCTTTCCGCACAAAGTAACCTATGGAACTATATAATCTAAATGGACATATTTGCTTAACAAAAAGACTGCTTCAGGATTCCTGATTTTTTTAATCATTTCCCTGTTACCACGTTTTGATTCAGTATAAAAATTATTTAAGTTGAACCACGTTGACCGTGTAGATTCAATTTGCGATGTTCTCTTTGGGTAATAAAGGAATTTATTAAGTACCTTTGAAGCAGATGCATCCTCATAGATCCATCCATAAAAAATATAGGAGGAATATAGAGAAGTATTGAGACGAAAACGTGACCCTTCTAACATTGAATCCTACCCGGTGAAAAAGATTGGCTAAGCCATTTAAAAAGGTTTTAACCATCATAGAACAGAAATTCTCACAGGTCGAAACGCTTAAATAAAATTCTCCTGAAAGAGAGGGAAACTCGTGAACCTTAACGAACACTAATCATGATTTTATAAAGATTTAATTTTTTTTTTTTAAAAAAAAAAAGAAACCGGAGCTGTTAATCTCCTCCTGCTACCTGTTCCCATCCCATCTAGATTCTAGATCAGAGCAGAGCCTAGGCCGGATGAGAAACTGAGAGAAAGCAGCGGAACAGAGATTTATCAATCAGATTCAAAGTGCAGGCTGACACTACTCAAACTTGAGCACCCTCAGGCAATCACTTGGTATATTTTCTCAAGATTCATCTAATGCATGTAGCGTGTGATGTGTAGGTGCAAAATCTTAGACTTTCCAGGCAATCATACCAGATATAAACACCACGACCCATCACAACCAGATCTCCAATGCATCACCAGATATTGAAAGAAGACAGCCTCCTTCTGATAATTACTTTTATCCTTCATAAAAATAAACAAGAAAATTAGCAAATGATCAAGAATTTTCTGAAATCAAGTTTAGAATTACAGGACAAGAGGGATGGTGGTATAACAATTTCACATTTGATTTTTATTACCCGGGTTGAAAACAAATCCTACATTCACTGATTAAAAAGGCAAACATCATATGCCTGCTTTGACCGAGGCAGAATCATCACATCTACAGCAGAACCAAAGGCCAAGATTACGTAATTGGTGGTTTGATTTTTACAGAAAAAGCAAAAAGGTTTTGCATGTTCTTTCTGCATACTTGCAAAATTTAGTTTAATTTTTTTGAATTTCCAATCATATCCCTAGGTAAAAGAAGCATGAGAAGGTAAATAACAAGTTTTTTTCCAAGATAACTAGTTTCTGCTACTATCTCATTGTTCAGAATTGTTATTTCCAGCTCAGGAAAATTCAGAATCACTTGGAAGCACTGTGTATTTGGAGGCGCTACCGGAGCTCAGGCTGGATAAAGGAATCAACGGAAGCTCTTTGCCCAGGACTCCTACACAAGTTCACGGCATCTGAACTCAAGGGAGAACCGAAGAAAATATCCGACTCTGTGATCCTGGGGGCTCGTTCTATTGCAATAGCCTCTTGGATCTCCTTGAGCACTTCTGATATCGATGGCCTATTTCCCGTTTGTGGGTCAATGCACTTTACCGCCACTTCAGCAATCTTCCACACAGACTGAATATCATTGTAATCATTCTGCAATGAAGGGTCGATGATAGCCTCAATTTCTCCACTCTCATAATAAAACTTTGCCTGCAGATGAAAGGTTATACGGATTAGACTTTTGATAGAGAAAAAGGAGTACACCTTGCATGGCCTGAAAAAAAACATGGGAGAGATGTCTGTAACTGGTTATGTAACATGCAGGAATAAGAAAACCAGTGCTCCTCAACTGACAAAACATGGGAGAGATGTCTGTAACTGGTTATGTAACATGCAGGAATAAGAAAACCAGTGCTCATCAATGACAAAACTGCCATCGATTTAATAAAACAATTCTAATGTCTTCATTTGTAGTAGATATAGCATAATTTAGTCGACGACAAGATGAAAGTGGATAGGTGGACTAACCCATGGGCCTATATGATAAATGTTTTTGCCAAAATTTGTGGTAGATATTGGCACTTGACCCGAAATCAGCTCCAGGAGAATAACACCGAAACTGTAAATGTCGCTTTTCTCCGTTAATTGGTGAGACGTGCAGTACCTATACATATTAACAATTAATCAGCAAAAAAGATTTAAGGCAAAAAAATGTGAAGATCATCGATAAACTATAGTCCACAGCTTGTTTGCACTTGCATTGTTGCAAAAAATGCTTAATTTCCTGCAAACAATAACCCGTACCGAAGAATAACACTAATCCAGGCACAACCTGTGGATAGCAGAAATTGACAGGATATTTGTTTTGGTGGCACAAGCAATGTGGCTCATCTATTATTAGCAAAAGGATATGATATGCTATTTATAAGGGGACAGGACCTTACACAGGATCTAAATACCCCAAAGTTCCCTGGACACCTGAGACATGGGATTCATCCACTGCAGGTTTTGAGAGACCAAAATCTGAGACCTTTGCTTTCATGTGCTTGTCAAGAAGAATGTTGCTGGTCTTCACATCCCTATGGATGACAGCTGGAGAACAGCCAGTGTGAAGGTACTCAATCCCTGGCACATGTTTCAGAATACTGATGATTGTTATGCTTTAAGGAAAAATGGACATTATATTGAATTCTTAATTATTATAATATTTAAACCTTTTGCAGCATCCTCAGCAATCTCCAGACGCTTAATCCAGCTGATATGCCTCTCCTGAGTTAAGACTCCTGTAATGTTGATAAACAGATTATTTTGTTTCTGAAACATTATCAATAAACCAGCATGAGACTTACCATGAAGGTGCTCCTTTAAAGTTCCATTATGCATGAACTCATAAACAAGGATGTTCTTTCCTTCTTGCTGGCAATAACCAAGAAATACTACCAGATTCCTGTGATGTATCCTTGAAAGTAGAGAGACCTAAAATGGTAGAGTCATCAGTTGCTATAAGGGGGGAAATTAAAATAAATAATTACTGCATGCCAAACTACAGAAATATCAGGGTATTCACTGTTGTCCTAAATTCTGCATCAACAGAAACATACAGTAAATGCATTAGGGTCCATAAACATTACTGCAGTACTAAAGGAGTTACCTCTTTACCTTGGCACCACCAACAACAGGATGTTCAATTAATGTCCGCAGTATGCATGGTTGAAGGCCAATACTAATATAAGAATGAAGGCTTAGAGTATTTAAATATACAAAGATTTTGGTGGGTTGTTCAAAAGTTGACTTGAGACAAATGTTTGTCACTGGCGGCATCTCTTATGGAGTTAACAGCTGTTTATCAATGAGGATAAATAAGAGCAGCATGCTCGGACACTGTAGCAAAACCTAGTTGTTTAGCACCATATTAACAACTTCTATGTAAAATTTACTTTTCATGTTACCTAGTAATTGAAATCTGATGCTTATGAAAACATATATCTAGGGCAAGTGCAGTGCATGTAAAAACAAAATATGACTCGCATGCAGTGAAACATCTAAGCAACAAGGATTGAAGAACCAATGCATGTTTGCCATATGCCATACCATATTTGTAGGGTACCAGCAATACTGATATGCCTCTCAGTACCAACACGTGGTCCATCACCTCATTAATGCCATGCCAACACCAAGAAGCATACAGTATGCCAGAAGAGTAGCAACACAATTACTGGTGCCAGGGATAAAGTATTGCATAAATTCATCAGACTAAAGCTCTGCATGTGTAAAGAAGTTACCTCATTTGAGAATTGTCGGTTCTCCTGGTAAGAATCATTTCTAAGAACTTTGACTGCAATTTCCTTTTCATCTTTCATCTTTCCGTAATATACAGTTCCAAAACCTCCAGAACCAATTTTCTTTGAGAAGTTCTCAGTAGCTTCTTCGACGTCAGATAACATATACTTGTGGGCTGTTTTTGTGGCAAGTTCATTTACAGGAGAATGTGGTTTTTGAGGTGGCAGTACACTTCTAAGATAATCTGAATTGAAAAGTTCTATATTTTAATAGGTGTATTATTAACTGATAACCACAACTAAAAAGATTTTGAGTTTTATTAAGTAATACCTTCCTTTGAATAAAACTTCCTTCTCTTGCACATTAACAAGCAGACAACTACAGCCACAAGCATCACAGATGCTCCAACCACAGAGCAGAGAACAATTATAATGTGATTATGTTTGTTCCTTTCCTCTGGAAGATGTGTGTTTCCGGAGAAACTAAAAATACGTGATCGGAAAAAAAAAAAAAAAAGTTCCCATATTAGATCAGAACAACTTCACTGATTAAAATTGAATAATGAGCTGTTGAAATAGGTTAAAATACAAAAGAGATTGTCTGGGGCATATATTGATATTCCAGCAACATAGAAATGCAGCAAGAGTGCTTGGGTGTGTCCAAAATCATATCTAATAATCAATATCAACTAACATCAAAACACAATGAACGAAAACTTCATATCCATAAATAAATGTTGCATTTGTTTCTTTAGCCAGTGCATGCCGCCTTTTTTTGAGACAACATATTTAAGAGGTAAAAATGCATAGGATGGTTTATTTGTTTGGACATAAATTGTGTATCTTTTGTTTATATGTTATGCTCATGCTTGTACCAACATTTCTTTTTTTTTTCATTTAAAAATAACTTCAGAGATGTGGGGCCAAACCCCAATTCAGGAAACTTTAGTAGGCACAATATCATTCTGAGGAAAGTCCATCATCATCTCTAAAAAAGGAAAACCTATTTTCAAAGAGCCTCTTTATATGTCTGATATAACACAGTATTTCAATTATCTCTAAATTTTTCTCAGTTTAATTCTTAGATACTCTAACTGGATCAAGATAGGTTCAGCCATGACTTAATTTGAAAGAAATTCTTTAACTCCCTGCCTCCCAGTAGCCACACCCTGTTTTTGTTGCAATATGGATGTTTTGGCAACACTCTTACACATCAGAGCACACCGGGCAATAAGTTTCTTTTCATTCTCTTTTGTGCATTGCTTTATATATGTATTGCACCTTCCAATAGAAAATCCACACACACTGCAGCAATAGGAAGTAGAAGGCAATTGTACATGAGAAAGTTTTTAAGTCCCCTTATAAGAAGGCTGATCTAATAAATATATTACCAGCCTAATGGGTAACAAATGCTTCTGCCAATTATCAAGAAAGTATGTGTTATAAGAGGGCATAATTAATACTACAGGAAAACCCAAGGGAGAAGAAAAGTAATTATGAATTAAGGAATAAGATTAAGGGAGAATCCAAAGCTACAAAGCAGGCAATGATAACTGAAAAACTGTGGCGAACTTCTGGGATAGGCATGATAATCATATGGAACTGCTAAAAACCCAGCCTGCATGCTTCCAACAGGTTTCTCTGTTATTATTTCCAAGCATTTCAATAAGTTTTCTAATTTTTTCATTCAGTGTGCAAGTGTTTCCTCTCATGTTTTTCCACCATTTCCTGTATAGAAAAAATGACCTGAATTTGATTTTCAAATGCATTTCGCATGAAATGTAAGTGGTATAAGAGATGAGTTTTTGGATGGCTCCATTGGAAGGCTCTACTAGGCAATGATGGTAGAAGAGAACCTTCGCACACTAAATTGCTGAGTTCTTTGACACTCAGATAGCAGGACCTAAGTGTCTAAAAAGAGAAAATAATCATATAGATAGTGAGAACACTCCCTTCAGTGCCCCAGCTCAACCCACCAATTGCCAATATACACAAAAGTTTCTCTCCTAGACATTATACATGAGCCTAACATAAAAGGAAATTTCCACATAACTTAAACATGTGGTTGTAAACATCTATGCAATCAAAAGTTCCCAAGATACTTTGCATGTGCCCATGACATAAAATACCATAACTGACATAAGATGCCATAACCATTAACATAAACTGCTGTCAGTAATCAATTAATGACTTCATATCATATGCTTTCCAGTGTATATAGAAACTTTTAATATGATCATAAACTTATTATAAGACAGTCAGCTGGGTTTTGCATCTTGCACCTGTGCAAGTGATTAAGATAATTTTGCACGACACAAGAAGTTAGGGAAAGCAAGTAAATCTGTGGTGACCCCATAAATGTACCATGTATGCAATACATAGTACATTTAAATGCCATCCATTTCTATTCTTCAACATGTATTGCATACATGGTAAAGAAGTTAGAGCTTTATCATTATACAAACACACAAACAAAGAATTTTATGTTTCAATTATAGGTGTCATCTGCTTTCATTCTTGTCATATCATGTTGTGTTAAGAAACATGTATGAAGTTACATGCACTATTTTGTCAAAGCAGAGGAATAATACGCACTTAAAAACAATATTTTTACTGAGAAGACCACGAGGCACAGTTCCTGAGAGCATATTATTTTGCACATACCTGCATCAATCAATTTTGAGAAAGTGATTAGGTCCCCTATTTCACACAATGGACAGCATGATTAGAAGTACATACATACACACACACACACAGAGGGGGGGAGAGATTGGGGGAGGGCTCCAAGAAGAAAGACACATTAATGAGTTTCATAGTGCACCAGCAGTAGAACCTATAAGTTGCCCCTCATTTTTATTGGGGAACCATCACGACTTCATTGCCAACAATTCAACATTACTCAAAAAAAAAGAATCTCAAAATTGTAAACAATTCAAGCCTAATGCCACTCAAATTCAAATGAACACCATTCTTTTTAGAGAAAGCCTCAAAGTATTCTTTCAAGAGTAAATGCATAATATAATCTGTTGAGCAATATCCAAGTACAAGACTTACAACTCCCTTAGGCTCGGTAGGTCCGCCAAAGATGAAGGCAGCTCACCAGTTAATTGATTGTTCTCGAGGTGACTACATTAAAAAAAAAAAAACATGATTTCACTGAGCATATTAAAAAAATTAGAGATAAAACTGCTATAGTTAATTTCTTACATTATCTTCAGATTTAAGCATCCGCCAAAATCAGGTATTGGACCAGTAAGCATGTTACCATCAAGCCATCTGCAATTACAGAATTTGGCAATGATTATGGAGGAGGATCATGGTAGGAAAAGGATAGATCATGAAGGCGCACATACACACACACCCCTCACATAAAGAAAAAAAAGAACAAATTCATTCTTACAGCTCAACTAGGCCTGGAAGATTCATCAATTCTGAAGGTATATTCCCTGTTAAACTCTTCCCTGACAAATTACTGATTTGTATACTGAAGATTAGACTTGGATAGAATATTTTAGTAAATAGTAGAGATAAGCAATATATATATATATATAGGTCAATCAAGATAAGATCCAAGCTATGTAAGTTAGAACCAAGGGAAAATACATTCCCTAAAACATAAAGATATAGAAACAGGGGTACCAATTTTGTTCAATACATTGAAATTATTCTTGGTTGTGGATCTGCACTGCATTTCACCCAAGACCATGGAGCTGGTAGACATGGGTCCCCCCCTTCTTGAGCCCAAACTGCAAGCAGGTAATGTGATGTAAAACCTGCCATGATAGGTGCTGCAATACCACAAAAGATCTTCAGGTGCAGTTAATTAAAGAATATCATTCAGATGATAAAAGGACACAATTTAGACAGACCTGACAAAATGATATTCAAGCTTACCATCTTGAGAGCCATAATTTATCTGCAGGTACTTGTATATCTCCAAAGCATTTAAGATAGGTCCCCTGGATGAGTCATTTGTTTTCATAAATGCAAAAGAGAAGACAAATGGTAGGGATATGTTATAGTATCCTGGTTCATACAACCGATACTTCCCTGGAGCATTTTCTTCAATGTTGACTGTGGGTTTACTAACATCCTTATTTCCTGGAATAGATAACTTAAATTTCCTTATTTCATTGGAACCAAAATCCTCGATTTCTGCAAAGTATGAGAATGCCCAACCAAACCCTGGAAAGCCATCCAAATTTAGCCGATAAGTTAAGGTTCCATTTTGACCCACTACAGCTGTCTGCATCACCTTTTGAGGCGGTCTTTCATCAGTGTTAACATCTATAGGCATTTTTGTTGATACTTTTTCGGTTCCAAAAGCAACATCAACAAGGTAGTTTGCCCTCCTCAAAGAATCGGATTCCCATATTCTATCAAATGGATCATCTGGATACCTGAAAGAAAAACAGAAGTAGAATTTAAAAAACCATGACATGCCGCAACATAATGACAAAGCAAGGGGTAGGAGGAGGATGTATGATGGCTAAAGCGTAAACAGAACTAGAACAACATAATGCTAATCTGGATGCTTAATTTAGAAACTTATCCAAGTTTTAAAGTGTAATTTTCTTATGCTCAATTCAAATTCTTAATCTAAACATGCTTTTTTTCAAACAAATGACAGAAATTTGAATGCAAGGACGACCATCAGATGATAAAGATTTTCCAGAGTAAAGTTCTCCATTCAATTTGGAAGTGTTTTTTTCAGTTTTAAAGAAGATGGACCTTTGCTGCCAGATTCATCATCATATATGATAAATGTTTATTCTAGGCTGCAATGCCATTATCAGGATCTTGTATTGTATTAGCAGTCTTGTATTTCCTCTATATTGGATTAGAAAAATATATCTGATTCCTGAAGCTTTACATTTTCAGTTTCTTCTTTTCTTTTCTTGGTAGGCATATAAACACTTTTCTTCATGGGCCCACATATATCACAACGATTCAATGATCACTAGACTAGGCAGGAACATTTGATTGCTGCAAGTTAATATTCAGGAGTTTTACAATATTGTGGGTGCCAGACCTATGGTTACCATGAATTCTTGGATTTAAATAGGAAGAGTTCTCAGATCAAACTAAAATGAGTAAAGTCTTTCCAACTCATGGGTTTTGGGGTGCATGATATGGAGCATAGACACCATATGTATAAGAGAATAGTTATGTGGTTTAGAAACCTACATAGCAAGAATCTTTTTTCCATTTATCCATTCTTGGGCACAATTATATTACATGACTATGACAAATAAGCATTGCCATGTTTATCATAAGCCAGCTAGGAAGCATTGATGTGACATGCCTATCAACACTAATGCATGATTTTTTTAAGTCTAAATTGTGTAGCTAGATCAATAGGGTAATTCTAGAGAATTTTAAGCAACAGGTGTTTTTCAAAGTAGATTTCAACAGAATGTCATGGATTTCAGATAGTACAGGACAGGTGCAGACTAATACCATCCTTAATTTTATCTTACATGTTAAGGAAAAACACCCACAACATGATCATAGAAGACCATCAACTTTGTAGTTACAAACCATTTCGATTAAGCAGGATGATCACCAAGCATTTGCATCATCTTTTGACACATGTAAACATCAAAATCAGTTTCTTCACCAGGGTAATGTAGTAGAAACCAAAAGAAATATCCTAAAAATAGAAGTCGATGAATGTGAAACAGATCTTAAAGCATGAACAAGGAATACCTGACAGAATCATTAGTCTCTGCACCAAAATTTATTCTTGCAGAGAGGCTCATGAAGAACTGAGTTTCAAACTCTGTATGATAAAGTGAATTATTGAACTGTCGAAGCTCGAGGGCAGAAATAAATGGCTGTCCGGTTGTAGCATTAGATAGGCATATGCTAATTTTAGGAGAAGAAGCCAACAAAACCAACTCCTCACTTATTATCGTGTCTGCATCATATATAACAATGCTTGACCAATGACTTGCCCCGATTGAGATGTCAAATTTCGGATAAACATTACTGTTATCAAAGTTCCCATACAAGAAGCTTGCTCGTACAAGATATCGAGTTCTGGTTATCACATCCAATGTGTAACAGTACTTTCTACTATCTGCGGGGAAGTAACGTACTGTTGTAAATTGTCTACGGGTCTCATTTGGAACTGATACATTAGCTGTTTCACCAAAACTAAACTGATTGTCTGTAGTCCACTCAAGACCAAGATTGTCTGTATGGTTCTCTGTACCTCCACAGTCCAGACTAAAAAAACCTGCCACATGTAAAGCATGAACATAAATTTATTTCTCAAACGAAAAAAATGTTGCATATCTTTTATCTTTGTTCAGATACATCCAACTAGAAGCTAGTTACTTACAGAAAAGGGAAAAAAAAATGCTTTCAATAAATAAATATGATTCAATGAAATTGGACTGTGAGACAAATGCTAAGGTGACAGGCAGACAGCATATAAGAAATTGAGGGAAAAAAATCAGCAGCATAGAGAATTTTGAAAAGAAGTGTGTGCACATAGAGATGCTAACAGCTGTTAGCAGCAGTTGTTGGAATGGAACCTCACCCCTACGGGATTTATCTTCTGGAGGTCCAGGGTTCAAATCTTGGGTTGCTAAAATAAAAAATATTGTGAGAGAGGAGAGAGAGAGCACATGGAAGTCATCAATTGCCTTCGTTATTACTAGAGGAAGATCCACGTATAGTTGGTCAGACCACTTATGCAATTTATATTCATATGAGCTGCAAATGACAAAGAAAGTGAGACTACTCTTTTCTATATTGCATCAGGACTAGATTTTTCAATGTACCAAATACCAATGATCACTTGGTAAGTAAACTAAGCTCCAAATTTTAAGAATTATTATACTTTCAGAAGAAAAATTTAGACTGTAATTTTTTCAGGTCAGGATAATAGTATATTTGAATATAGAGCAATGATCATTGTTATTCGATTATTACTGAACAAGCACGACATCATGCTCGAGATTGTCCAGGAGGGGGTAGAGGGTATGGCTAAGTGCATTCACTGCCACAACACAATGATGACAAAAGAAGTCTCCAGGATAATGAAACCCGAAAAGGCAAATTATTGCATCTGTCTCTAACTATAATGAACTTACAACAAGATGTCAACATGAGAACCAGATTACATGCAAAAAAAAAAAGCTTCAATCAAGTTGTATTCACAAGGACAAACTAGAAGCCCAGAGCAGTGATTTTTACCTTTCCACATCTCACTAGCAGATCCAATCACAAACAATGCATTCAACATACTGGGGGGGGGAAAAAGAAGCCTAATACTCTTTTAGTGATACATTATAACATGCCCTACCTGGCATCTGAGCATTGGAAACCGAGGAAAGAAATAGATGGAGGAAGAGGAGGTGGAGAATATTCGCCATTGATGGAGAGCCAGAGCTCCTTCACTTAGTCCCAGATCATGAGCTTGGAGTCATGGAGGCATCCGCATTTTGCGGTGGTGTTTGTAGAAAAAAAAAAAAAAAAAACGGTGAAAAGATACAAAGCCTGCAAAGAGAGCCAGAAGCGGGATGAGTTCCTTTCTATGCGGTGAGGAGGTACCCTTTTGCCCTTTGTAAAGGAAAAAGGGCACGTGGCGCCCTCAAACCGATGACACGAGATTTGCTTTGACGGGCGGTGACCGGATCAGATCCTCCAGGACCGAGACTCGCTCCAGCCTCCCTCCAGCCTTGGGCTTCAGCCGCTTCGATCTTGTTCCGGAGTCCAGACACCGACGAGGTGAGCTCACCGCTCCTCCTCCTCCATGGTTCCACCTTTCACGACGCGAGGGACCTAGGGAGCAGTGGGGGTGGTTGGGGATTCCTTTGATATTTAAATTTTTAATAGTTTGAAGTCATTACGCTAGATATGGTCAAAGAAGGGTCACACTCGATTCCCAGCTATAAGTCGTCCTTTTTTTTCTTTTTTTTTCCCGATGGAAGGGTTGGTCCATTTTATTCTCGTGCCGATTGGCCTATTTTAAGATCTTCCACCTAATGACACCTGTATTCTAATACCTTCTTAGCCATTCCAGCAAGTCCATTGATCTAATTGGCACATCAATTTGACGGATTCATGCAAATCCAAACTTCCAGGTTCCAATATGGTTTTCTGGTGGAAATTATTCATTTTTTATGTTGAGTCTAACTAAAATATGTCAACTCAATCAGGGTAAAATAGATATACCCAATTAGGTCAAAAAGTGCCACCTCGTCTGCACAAATAAACTCTAATCTATGACCTCAAAAAGAGAGAGAGAGAGAGAGAGAGGGGGGGGGGGGGGTGACAAATGAGGCATTGTGGAGTTTATGCCTGGTAACATTTTATTAACAGTGGAACCACTAGGTTTTATCATCAAAAAATAACCTCTGGGTTCGCAGTTTACCGGACTCGATTTCAGCGAAAAGACGAGATAGACCTTGCTGGATTGATCATTTGAATAGCTATAAAGTTAAAAGTAACCGCGGCTGGCAGATGGCCCCACAATGCTGATGCCCCTGTCGAGGTGATTGCCACTAATGAACAGTATCCTGGCAGTTTGCCACCGCAAAGAACGAGAGAGAGAGAGAAGATGAGGTGCGCCAGGGCAGCGGGAGGATGAGGAGAATAGCTTTCTTGGAGGTTAAGTTTCATAAATATGAAGTCATCTACTTATAAATCCTATTTATATGTTTATTTAACTTTACAATTGGGTCTCAGGAGTTTAGTTGAGTGATGTTTATTTATATGCTCCTTTTCTTCCCCTCCTCTCGATTAAGTTAAGTTTTCAATCTTTTAATTTAGAAGAATTAGAAAGAAGAGAAAGTTTCTAATTGCTAAGCTTTTCTTTCCATTTTATTATGAGGATTATCTAAACAAAAATAATATTTTACTTTCTTTTCCTTCTCTTTTCTTCATTTTTTTTTCACGTCTTTTTTGAATGGAAGGTTCAAGAGGAAAAGAAAAAGAAAGGATTTATCTTTTTCTTGTTTGAATATTAATTTTTAGAAAAAATAATGGAAGCTTTCTTTTTCTTTACCTTATGAAAGCTATCCAAACAAGAATAATATTTCACTTTCTGTGAAACCTAGGCCAAAAGAAGGCCAGGCTCGCGTTCGGACTGAAATCGGCAACCGGGTTGCCGACTTCAGTTCGAATAAAGCCTGGCACCGAACGCTCGGATTTTCTGGCGGAGGTTTCGGAGAGCCGGTCGACGCCGCCGGAGGGGGGGGGAGATAAGGATCTTCCTCGAGTTTTAAGGGCTCCTCGCATGCCTCTGCTCCAGCCAGACCTCTTCTTCCTCCGGTGGACGCCGAAGCCAACACCGATTTTGTCGGACGATTTCCTCGTATGCCCCGGCCAAGTTGAAGGCCGTCTTCCTCTGGTGGCCGCCAAGTTTGGTGTCGACCTCACTGGTAAGTACCCTATCCTTTAATTTCCACTCGAGTGTGCAGTGGCGGTCGGCAGGAAACCGTCTCCTCTTGAGCGTGGGCTCGAGTTGGGATGATCGGCCGGGGTGGAGGGGAGAAACGGACTTCGTTTTGGGTTCCGGTTGGTGGTCGGACAGCCACCGGGGACGCTGCCGGTCCCTCTCTTCCCTTCCGGTGGTCCATTCCGGGCGGTCGACCACGGGGGTCGCCGCCGTTCCATCACTCGGCCGGTGGAGGGGGGACGGACTTCGTTTTGGGTTCTCGGCGAGTGGCCGGACAGCCGTCGAAGGGACTGCCAGTCCCTTCCTTCCCTTCCGGCGACCTTTCCCGGGCAATCGATCGCGATGATCGTCGTCATTTTTTTTCCTTCCGGTTTCCGTGGAGGGGGGAGGGGATTGCTCGGCCTGTTAACAGAGAAGGATCGACTCTGTTAACAGGTGTTGGGCCGGGTTTTGTGTTGGGCCAGGCTTTGTTGGCCCAAATTTTGTTGGGCCGGGTTTTTCTATCTGTGATGGGCCTAGCCTGCTTCTGGGATGGGCCGGCCCATTGATGGTACAATTTAGAAATAATAATATATATATAATAATTTTAATTTTAATAATAATAAATAAAAGGAAGGAAGGAAAAAGATCTGTTGTACCAGGTTGTTCCAGGAAAATTTAGTTTTTATTTAATTTCTTTTTGATTCAGGATCATCGTTGACTTGGAAGACCCGTTTAGTGTTGGACTGTACTAGTTGATGGATGCTCCTCAGTAAGTTATCTTGATCTCTGATATGTATGCCAATATGTATATATTTATAACTTAGTAGATATATGTAATATATCTGCATTTGATTGCATTGGATTGCGTGCATCATGTTAGTGTGGGTGCTGTGTTGGTGTGAGTACATTGTGTTGGTGTGGTTACATTGTGGGATTGCTTTGGATTACGTGCATCGTGGTGATGTGGATGCATTGTGCTGGTGTGAGTACATTGTGTTGGTATGGGTACATTGTGGAATTGCTTTGGATTACGTGCATCGTGTTGATGTGGATGCATTGTGTTGGTGTGAGTGCATTGTGACGGTGTGAGTGCTCTCTAGTCTGACTATGATCATACGAGAATTTAGTCTCCTTTTGGGCCTCCAGCAGGGCTATTGCTGGCACATGACCGTTGAGCGGTATGTGACACAGGAGCTAGTTGCCTTATTTTAGCCATGCGTGGCGGGCACATGCAGAGGATGCATGTTTCTCGTATGATACTCAGAGCTAGTTTTTCTTTTGGGCCTCCAGCAGGGCTATTGCTGGCACATGACTGTTGAGCGGTATGTGACACATGATCTAGTCTCTTTCGGGGCGAGCCATGGGCCGATCGTGGCCATAGTCTGAGGGACTAGGAGAGTTAAGTAAATAGTTGGCCATCCATAGTCATGTCGTGTCTATGTCGATCGCATTAAGTGTACGTATTTGCATCAGGTCGTGGGTTATTATTATTATTATATTGCTGGACGTCTTGTTGCATGATGTATTATGCTTGTTGCTATTAGATGCATAATGGTGTTTGTATATTGAAGGTGTTGATAACTTACTGAGCCTGTGTAGCTCACCCCTATTTTCCTATATTTTTGTTTCAGATATCGAACATCATTTGGACTTTGGGACCAGTCAGTGAGGAGCTAGGTTTTAGGCGTTAATCCCTGAGTTTATATTTTATCTGTATTTTATTTTCTGTTAATCTTTATGGAAAGTTGTTCCCTATCATTGTTTGGATGTTGAATTGAAAGTTAGGCCTGACATGATCTCTAGGGGATACCTAGGATTGTGCGGCCGGTCACGTAGCCGATCCTTGATCTGGATTCGGGCCGTGACACTTTCCTTCTTTTTTCTTTCCTTCCCTTCTTTTTCTTCCGTTTCTTTAATGAAAGCTATCCAAACAAAGTCTTAGTCACAATAATTCAATTATTGAAGAAGAAAGGGACCCTTGATAAACTAATTATTGTCTTTAAAGACTAATAAATCCAGTTATTGTCCTTCTTTATGTGCTCATCAAGCCTAGGACTCCTTCGCTTCATGTAAATTTTGCAGCCTGCTCACTTTTTCTCCGTGCCCCATGATACATTGTATTTGGAGTTCACTGCGTTAAGTTTCTGCAGCCAATTTTCTCAAAAGCCAGGTTGAAGCAGCACAGAAGCAAGTTTGCTCGGAAATGCAAGGGAATTGGAAAGTTCATGCAGCGAAAAGAGCGGCCTCTGTGTCTGCATTAAGCGCGGCAAAGATAAAAAGACATTAACCCAAAACTGGAGCAAGCTCAACTTTAGCAAAGTACTGGACTAATAAACTGTTAAAATATTTGTGGAAGAAGGGGGGGGGGGAAGGAAAAGGAGTTTATTAACTCTATTTCAATTTCATATAATATATCTTAGAAGTTATTCATATTAACGTATGGAATCAATATAAGAAAAATGATAATTACTGATATAGGCTTCAAACTAATAAAATAAAATAATATAAAATTATTCTAATAAAAAAATATTATAGGATCACATTAATAAAAAAATTATTGTATATTGATATACGATGCCTAAAAACATACTAATATAAATTAGACAATATATGGTGGAAAAGAATGAATCTTTTGAAATAAGCTAGTTTTGCGGCTGTCTTGAGGACTTTATACAATCATCAACATCTTATGGTTTTTTAGGTTTCTGCATGTCCTATCCTTTATCAGAGTTGTTTGAACATCTAGAATGAGAACTTCTAATGGGACCTGGTGTTCTGCTGTTGGTATGATTGCACCGGTTTGGCATGAGCGCTTAAACATATTGCGCAGCATCACATACTGGTATTTGAGCTTGGCAGAACAGCTGATAGGCCTGCTCCAATTAAACCAGTAATGCTTTTGTTGGCTCTGTAAGACATCAATCAGGTAATATGGAAATACGCCGAATGAAATTGAAGATTCCTAGGTAAACTGCAGTCTCATACTTTGAGATTCAGAAATGATAAGTTCAACTAATAATGGTTGAGTCAAAGAATTCTGAACATTTCGATATTGAGCAGATTTTTAATACAAACACACTCAGTTATACATAATATTGTCTCACAAATACGTTGACTTACAACTCAGACGTCATATATGCACAAATAAATAACTTCCTCAGACACACCCAAATACAAATTAGAAATCCAAAGATTTCAATCGCCAAAGTCTTCAGGCTCTCATATATTTACAAAAGCATTCGAATCAGAAAGTTTGGAATGATATTTTTTTTTTCAGTAGCCAGACTCTGGGTTGAATGCTAAAGCTTCCTTATATATCAACTCTTTCATTTGCTCTTCACTTAAGGCATGTTGCTCAAAGTCGAAGGAGAAAGGTTCCATACAAACAGGTTCATCAGCAATATCATGTAATCTTTCAAGGTATGGATGAGCGAGTGCTTCTTCGACTGCAGAAGCATGAGCAAAAAGAATAAGAATAACAACAGCAAGCACTGGATCAACTTTTAATCAGTCAACACATTAAATCCTCATCAAGTACTGCAAGCAGATATGATTCAAAAAAAGAAACTCTACAAAGAAGACATTGATAATGGACCTAAGATATTCCCATTACAATCGCACTCAAAGAAGAAGAAGAAGAAGAAGAGAACAAAAAATCTGCAAAACCAGCATTATATGGAGAAGGCATAGATCAAGGATCTCTGAACTAGTACCGGGACCCGCACTGGTCACTGGCCAATACAGTATGGTACCATACTGAGACCCGTATCAGTCTTTGTGAAACCGAGAGTCCCCTCTCATATGACATCCGAACCGGGCCAGAATGCACAATTCAGGACTGAACCATATTGTTTCGGTCCGGTTCGGTATTTTTTCGGACAGTCCAGGATCTGGACCATTTTTCATGATCAAAACATCCTGGTTTAGCACCGATATGATATGGTACAGGCCGAACCGAACAGTTCAGTCCGGTTCAGCAAACCCTAGCATAGATATAATTTCACAGTAAAAGAACCTCCTAATGTGTTTTGTATTTTAGCAAAAAATAAAGTAGTTTTCTGTTTCTGGAGAAGCTTGAGAATGACAAACTAATAAAAATACTCTTCAAAAAAGAAGCTTGCCAGTTGTTTTGTTTCACTAGTAAAATTCTTTGAACTCTGTGTTTCCAGTTCTCCAAAAGCGCACAATACATATTGGTTGAGCCCTTTCTCCCAGTTCGTTGACATTATTCTTTGGATGCAATATAACACATATTTCTGAGCCTACACATTAATTCCAACCTCACCTATCTATCATCGGCTCTCGAAAAGGGGTTTGAATTTCCGATCTTGTGATAAGCAGCGAATGTACCATTGGCAGCAAGTATATAAGCAATCAAAATGACAACAAACCACATCAATATGGTTTTCATTGATAAGCTTTTATTTTCAAAGCAAGAACAGGAAGCTGAGCCTGAATGTAGTTCTCCATAGGTATTTCAAAACATTTAAGAAAGTCAGCCATTAGATTTGAATTTAGGGTAATCATTCAATGACGCTAGCCAAGGGTATAATGTGAATCACAAAAAGAAAAAGTTCAATCCTTTTCTTTCATTCCTTGGATTCTTTTTGTCTCTAATTATTTAGTTAAAACTATACCTGACATATGACCAAGCCTTCTCCCTTGTTTCTTTCTTAGTTCCCACAATTGGGGGAATTAACAAATATAGCATTAAAAACCTCTTGAAGATGAAGAAAAAGAAAATACCTGTAATTCTTTGGGAGGGATTGAATGTCAACATTTTTTCCACAAGATCAATTGCAGCTGGATTAACATGGGAAAATAGACTTGCAAATGGCTGACGAGGATACTGGGGCAGATGCCTCATATACCTTCTTGCATCTTCACTCCGCAGAAATCCAAGCTCCGCTTCAGTGGGCGTGCCAATGCACTAAAAGATTAAAAGATGTGTTGTAAGCATCAACACTTGAAAGAAGTACTTTAACTGTCAAATGATTAACTCCTATTTATCTTAATACATATTTCAAATTCATGAACACACACAAGCTGGAAGTTATCTTGCCTCTGTTATTAAACGCATCTGATGCATGTGGTCCCGTCCAGGAAACAGTGGTCTCCTGTTCATTAGCTCCATAAAAATGCACCCTACAGACCATATATCAATTGCAGCAGTATAGTCTGTTGAATTCAGCAGCAATTCTGGTGCTCTGTACCACCTAGTAACCACATACTCGGTCATATTTTCATTTTCGGATGTAGGACGTGCAAGACCAAAATCACATATCTTCAGATCACAGTTTGCATTGAGTAGAACATTGCTGGGCTTCAGATCTCGATGAATAACATTCGCAGAATGTATATACTTCAAACCGCGAAGGATCTGATACAGAAAGTACTGAATGATTGGCCAGTAGGAAACCATTCATCAGTTGTCAGGAACCTAGACTTGCAAATGAAACTGGTTTTCTGGGTATAAAATGGAGAGCATGGACCAGAACCATTACCTGACAATGCTCCTCTGATAAATCTTGATTGGAGCGAATTATATGATGGAGGTCAGTGTCCATAAGCTCAGTTGCAACATACACATCATGAAATGCCTGTGGGATAGGTGGTGGGATTACATCCCGTATTCCTATGACCTGCATCACATGGAACAGCATTCAACCAAGATAAGAATCAAGTAAAGTGGTATGAATATTTCAATTTTAAAATAAAAACTAAAAAAAAAAAACTTAAGTGGTGAGAGCTCAAAAAAAAGGGATCCTTTAATCCATTATTGAAAATCTTGCTGATTTCAGCAGGTCTTGAAATTCTGAAAAATGAGTCATGATTAAGGTGTTTTTTCTAGCTGAATTTGAACCATAACATGAAGCTTTTAACTAATTAACTTCTCAAATTGCATGTGTCAAAAGAATCTTGGAAGCAAAAAATGATAGAGCTATACTCCGTCTGAAAATTTTTAATCCAAATATCAAGTTTTAATTATCTGCTAAACTGATAAGAGCACATGGTTGCTAATTTTAACTAGTATGTATAAAGGTTGCCAGCATCTTGATAAGGCTGCCATTTAAACCTATATGTCCAGTACCTTGAACAGAAATGAAACTGCTCTATTTCTTAATATTAGAAACTGTTCAATTATTTGCCTAAGTAACCTTAGCATGGTATGATGGATGGTTATCCAGCACACACCTCTTAGAAGAAGTATCCAGAGAATTTTTACTGAATCTTAAGAGAGATGATCACACTGAAGCTACTCCGTCATGTCGTGTGTTAGGCAATGAAAACAAAACAAGAAGTTACAAAACAAATGAATCTAGCTCGCAGCACGCTGGATGTCTATGCAGTAACAGTCAAATGAATCCTGGGCAAACCAGAAGCTAAATCCACATTAAACAGCCATCAGATTTCGTTCTCAAAAATTATTGTCATGCAAGGACAAAGTACTTAATTTCACCATGTCCCCATTGGTAAGCCCCCAAATTTCAAGTAGCTGGTGTCAATGATGCGACTTAAGCAGGAGACAGGTCCCGCGAGTCTAAGAAATTCCAACATGCCAACCATTTTTCTGACCTTAATTGAGCAATCCCGATTGTCGTTGAAGTGCCAAAAGTTTTATCTTAGAGTGCTCTAATTAAACAACTTCATATATCTAACTACTGCCATAGTCAAAATACACCAGTAGCAGGAGTTGATGATAGCCAAACAACATAAAAGCTTGCATAGATACTCATATTATTACTCTCAGAATGAAGGCCACGAAATATAATTTGAGTGCTTCAGGAGATCCTGCACTCAAGAACCATACATGATAAATAAGAAAGGTTCGCACTATAGGCTTTATCAGTTTTTTTTGATAGCTTATTTTTAGTATATCATTGCATATAGTGTTGTCCATGATGTCAGATTCACTTTTTCCTTTGTCTCGCTTGAAAGAAAATTCGTGATGTCAGATTCTTGTTGCAGTACCATCAATCACCCTACCATAAACGCATACAGAGACAAATCAGATAAGCTATCATATAATAAATTCAATATCAAAGGCTAGAGATTAAGAAACAAGAAAGGGGGACCGTTAGATTGATTTTCTAAGGGGTACAAAACATTGAGATAGAAAAATCCTCAAGCACGAGAATCGCAACACAGAAACAATCATGAAGCTTTGAGCAATACGGTCTATGAAAAGCAAGAAAATTTAACCCAAAAAAAAAGGAAAAACGTAAACTTTGTGCTTTAGAAACACTATAGCATACTTGGGGACACAATCCGCGTGACAAAGTTCCTTACAAATAACTACATGCTGATAGAATCGGCAATCAGGGAAGGCAAACCAGTGATTATGTAAAACTAGAAGATCCAGAAAAGTGGGTGCAGCTATCACGTACGTTCTCATGGTCCAAATGTCTCAGGAGCTTGATTTCCCTAAGAGTCCGCTTTGCATCCATGTGATTATCAAATGCGTTGGCGATCTTCTTGATTGCAACCATCTCTCCTGTCTCCGAATTCATCACCGAACTACAAAACAAACATCCAGCAGAAAAAAAAAAAAAAATCAAAGTCAACGCAGTTTCCAGATCACATGGCGAAACGATCCAAATTGGATCAGAGATATTTGGCTTCGTAATAACCAATTCAAGTTCATCAGAAGCTATCAATTATCTTCCAATTATAAGTCTTGCTTGGGAAAAAGTAAAACGAACAAGAATTCACGAGAAAATTGTGCGTGAGAGAGATTGGGTACCAAACGATCCCGTATGCGCCCCTTCCAATGGGCATGATGGGAGGCTGATACTTGGAAGTGATCTCGAACAAATTGTTGAATATGTTGTACTGAAGATATCGGCCTCTGTGCGTCACCACCACCGGAAACTCAGTCGTCGGTGCTCCATCCATCTCTCAAGATCCTTTTTTTTTGGGGTGGGGTGGGGGGGTGTGAAGAAATGAAGAAAACAAAGCTTGCCGGATTTTATGCAGTGAACTTGTGATGCGTTTCACGGAAGTGGGAAAGGGAGAGGTATTTAAGGGGGACTTCTGACCAATTTTATTTTTTTCCGGGAAGGCTCCGTGAAAGATAGGGGAAGCCCGCCCGCCTGGGGAAGTCGTTGGAGAGCGGGACGCGGACGGCTGAGATCGCCGCCGCCCCCGGATCAGCGGGGGAAATTTACTTCCCTTTCGAGACCGGCTTGTTTGAATGCCTCCGCGTTTTCAATGAGTGACTTTGCCTACGCCGGATGCATCACGATACCATTTACTCGGCCAATCATGGTCGCCGATTTCTATGGGTTTCATCCATCAAACGGTTATGATTGGCTGCGTGCATCGCCACGCTGGTTTATTCAGTGTAGTCAATCATTCCTCGAATTGAATGGTGATGATTATTGAGTGCTAATCCGCTTCCCGGGTGCTTGCTTTCCGTCTCGAGTAAAATATCCGATGGTTTAGATTGCTGTATTTTTTAATATTGTTTTATTTATTAAAAAAATGTCGCGACCGGACGGAAATGGGCCAGAGATAACCCCACTCGCATGGTAAAGAAATTTAGGCCGGCGTGGGATGGCAGGCGAAAGCGTGTATGTGACAAAGGGGTAGCAAATCTACACGAAATATGTATATAAAAATAGTCGTAGGTCTTGTTTTCATTTTGATGTAGAGTTGGCTCCAAGAAATATAGGATAAGGAAGTATATATCCATGAAAAGTATAAAAGATTTTGCCTTACAATTTAATAGGCTATAAGTTTGAACCGTGATTCCACGGAAGACTCCGTTAAATTAGAAATTATCCTCCGAGATTCATGACAGTTGGATACCCGAGAGACCTCGTCCAAGAAAGGCTACGAAAATCCTACAGGATGGCTATACCAGATTAATCCTCCCATCATTTTTGTTCAGCAAAAAAAAAAAAAAAAAAAAATGTAGATGTATTTTACTCAAAAAAAGATATATATAAAAATTGATATGTGAGATCCAATATATATATATATATATATATATATATATATATATATATATATATATATATGATCACATACAAGTACATCAAATCCTATAGGGTGCTCAAATTTTTATGGTCATGGTGATTGATGGAGAGATATTTTGAAGGTTTTAATTGAATTAAGCATAAAAGATTCATGGAATCAAAAGCCACAACCTTTAATGGATGTTGTGGTGTAGATATCTTTAGCCCTACAATAGTTGTGAGTAAAAAAAAAAAAAAATTCTGGCTTATATGAGACGATACTTTCTCTTTCCTATAACACATTTTTTGAAGGACAAAATCATAAGAATCCCGTACCTTAGTGGTTGTTGGCGTAGAATCCCCTTCGACCAGGCGGAGCTGCTGGATCACAAGTTCGCTCCCCTGGTTCACCTGCAAAACAGGTCCTTAGCCGGATGTTCTCCGGCGGGGGACACTTCGATGCCTAAGTCAGAGACGAGTTCCAGCAACAGAATGGGGAGTATTCCGAGGAGAGAGATGGCGAGGAAAGAAACTCTTATTTTTCTTGGGTTTCGCTGTGCTTATCTTGAATGTCCCCTCTTACCAGTATTTATAATGGCTGGTCTAGCGCGCAGTTTTATCTCCCATCCTACAGTTAAGATGGGGGCTAATCGACTCCCCTCTGCTTGTAAATGTGGACGGTTGCCGAGCAGTACCGGTCAGGCTGGAGGCGTTACGGTTGGAGTTAATGGCCATATGGCCACTTCAATATAGTTATGCTTCGGATACGGTTGCAGTTAATGACCATGTGGCCACTTCAATGTAGTTATGCTTCGGAGGTGATGGCCAGGCAGTTGTCCGTAACCGTCGCACCCACGTTCGCGTGGGTTTGAGGTTGGTCGGAGATTTGCCTTCGGGCCCTTTCTTCATGAGGGGCCGTCGTTGAACTGGAGAGGAGTATTCGTCTAGTTTTTCCTGAGATAGTCCGAAGACACCTTTGCCGTTCACGGCGGGGCTGTTCCTTTCAGGATGAATCGTAGGATGGAGCTGGCATCATCTTCGAACCGTCTTTCTTCGGGCCGATGTCTTCGGCTAAGGCCGGAGATCATATTGTTGCTTTATCCACTCACTTCAGCTTTCTCTGGATGCTCCGGTTCGAAGTGTCTAGTTCGGAAGGGAGTGTGTGAGCGGTCGAACCAGCGGTTGATTCATGCTTGAACCGACATATCCTAATAGTTGCCCCCCACTCTCAGTTTTCAAAGCGGTGATTTACCTCGAAGAGTGAGAGTATCACCGGATTGTCATTTTATTCTGAGAGGTGCAGCCAATGATTGTAAAATCTTTGGTTTGGCTGCTCGCCATAACTGCCCGTTGATTTGAAGGTCAAGTTGTGGACAGCTATCGTTCCCTAATTGGAGTGTGAAAAATGAAAGGGTCAATCAGAGGTCGCTTCCCTTTTTCTCCGTTGTAGTGGTTCAACCGATCTTTTCATTGGGATCTGGGTGGAGGGCATGGCTTCTTCCTGTCCTTTGGAAAAGATGTGGACTTCATCTTTGCCGTCGATTGGTGTCACGTGGATTATGGCCTTCGGTCCCTTCCGCATCAAATTAGCTTGGGGTCGTTTGGAGTTTCGTATCCATTTCCGGTGTCTATGTACATGGCGGATTCAGAAAGAGGCGGTCTCTCCCTTCGAGGAGGCATCATGGAGACTTCTTGTCCCTTTATAAGGGAAAAGGAAGGGTTGATTGAGGAAGCTTCTCTATCTTTGTTTACTTTTACCTTTTGCATAGCTTTTCTCACTTCCAGCTCTCAGTTTCTTCCGCAAGTAGGATTCTTCTGTTCCTTGTTTCCTTTTTCCACTATGTTTAAGTCCGTAGGAGTTCGTGTTGCCAGTACGGGGAGGCTGGGACTTCCGGTGCCAGTGATGTAGTAAGACCATAACTAGTTTTTAGTTTCGTTTCGTTCGGAGAGGTAGCCCACCTTCGGGAGCATTACCATGTTCTTGAAGGGTTCCTTCTGATACTCCCGAAGCCTAAAGAGCGGGTAAATAGGCCTTCCGCTGGGCGCATCACTGTGTATGAAGATCATTTAAAGGCCGGTCTTCGCTTCTCGATACATCCTTTCTTCGTCAAAGTCTTTCGCATGTATCAGATTGTGCCCACATAGTTGACTCCGAATAGTATTCGGAATATATGTGGATTCTTGGTCCGGTGTCACATGGTTAACGTGAGGCCTGGGACCAATTTATTTACTTCTCTCTTTGTTTTGAAGAGGGGTTTCTACAGTCACGGATGGTGGGTTATTGGTCCTCGTCCTGGCCATAAGAAAATGAAGGACATGCCCAGTGCCATCCATGGGTGGAAACCCAATTTTATCTTTGTCTCCTCCACTCAACCATGGGGTTTCAATAGTGAGTGGAGGGAGCCTCGTTTGGAAACCAATGCTGGGAAGAAGGTTCTAGTGGCTGACTAACCCGACTACGCTTTATTGTCTTGTTCCGAGGCCATTTCCATTCGAGAGCTGTTAGAGGAAAGGAATATTCACCTCGCAGGGATCGGCGAATTTCCTGTGTTAGGTACAAGTGGTAGAGGTCTTTGGCTTTTCCCTTTTGGTAGCTCTATCGTTCAGCTGATCTTGAAATGCATCTTTGTTTGCAGGTGGCAGGATGAGGCCAGATTTGGGCTAGCTTCATCAGTCTGCCAAGAGGAAGATAACTCAGGCTTCTCCCTCAGGATCAGAGGTTTGGAAGAAGGTCCGGGGGATGATCCTAGTAGAAGTGCTTCGTTCTCTAGAGGAACATCTGGAGGGGATGGGATACCGATGGTGGAGGCTTCGGAAGGGCCTCCATCGGCTGAGTCTTTGCCAAGGGTCAACTCTCCAATTCAGATCAGGGGGAGTCCGTCTCCGGCGACTGACGTACTGTCGCCTTGCCCCCTATGGCGGATAGGGGCAAGGCGCCACAAGTCGAGGAGGAGCCTGTGTGGAGGGCTCCTCTGGGCCCTATAGACTCCTCGAAGTTTTCCATCATGGGGGGTCAAGCAATTCCTGCTATGGCTAGGTGGGTATTAAAGGATATTCTGCTGCCCCATGATTTTGTGGTCATCCGGGGTCGGAGCCTTGCCAAGGTATACGATTCCATCTTTTCCACTTTACTACAGGTAGGGCAGTCATCGTTTCTTTTGTATCCAACGGGCCATTTAGTTCATGATCGATATCATGCTTCATTTTGTTGGTGCAGCTACTCTATGATGTCACCTTCTTAGAGGAGGGTTTGGGGAGCATCGACAGCATCCTTCATGGCTTGAAGGAAGAGCTTCAGGTAGCCAAAGCCGAAAGGGAGGTGGCCGAGGAACTGAAGCTGTCTATGGAGGAGCAGCTCACCTGTAGAAATGTCAAAGTTCAGGACTTGAAGGGTGAGCTGAAGAAGGCCTAGTTGAAGATCTCTAAGCAGGAGGTGAAGATGAGGAAGAGGAAGAAACAGGTCCATTCCTTGGAGCATTATGCCTAAGAAAAACCAGAAGAAGGCCAAAGACCTCTTTAGAACGACTGAGGAGGCGATCAGGAGGACCGAAGAGACGACTTCGAAGGTCGAAGAAGCAATTCTGAAGGCCAAAGCAGCTGTGAGGAAGTTTGAAGCCTTGAAAGAGCAGGCAGCTAAAGCAGTCAAAGATTTTAAAAAATCTTCACAATTCAAGAAGGTAGTAACTGAAGCAAGCCTGTTCAGTTATCAATATGGCTTCAATGACGGACTTGCTAGAGTTGGCGAGGCCTTCCCTGATCTTGACCTTTTCAGTATCCCGACATATGAGATTGAGGAGGAGGAAGAGATCGCAGCCCCTGCTGAGAATGAAGAGGTGCCGGGCTAAAATGAAGTACTCCTGGTCGTAGCTGAAGAGTTGGTCGTGGCTGATTAGGCAATTTCGGCCCAAACTGAAGAAGAGGTTCAGGTCGAAGAGACTTTGGCCTTGGCCCAAATTGAGAAGATCCTTCCTGCTCAAATCGAGGAGATCCTCCGCTCCGCTGACCTGGGGGCTTCCCCGGCCGGTTCGTAAGGTTCCATAGGCTTCGAGCCTTGTACTTCTCTTTTTCTTTTTTTGTTAAGAAGAACGGCATGTAATTGACAGTTCCTCTTGGATTAATGAATGCCTTCATTTGCTTTCGATAAATGATAATGTCTGAACTGGAATATTTGAGGAATTTCCTTTATGTCGAGTCTTTGGATTTGGCTTTGGCAAGGCCGTTGATGAATTGAGCCATATGATTCTTCGCTAAGTCAACCCTTTTGTGGGTTTGGCAGCCATCACACTGTCGCTGGAAAGAGACTGGCGATCGGAGTCATAAAGGCTATGTTCGCAAAGGACCATCATGGTTGCAACCTTCTAGTGATCCCCTCCAGCACGCGGATCAAGACCTTCATCGATTAGGATAACTGTGTGTGGCACGATTAGGGGCTTATTGTAAATGGGAATGTTTGACCTGAGCCTTCAATAGTCTTGGTATTAGAGAAAGGGGTTCTCATGGGTTGAATTTTAGTCGTTCCTTGCGAAGTTGCTCTCAGCATTGTTTCGTCTCCTTTTCCCAGCGCTATCTGGAAGCTTATCATGGCTTGAGACCAGACGTAGCATAGCTTAGGCAGGCGGCGAGGAGGAGGACAGTGAGGGACCCTCCGGTGAGGAGATCGGACTGGCGGCGGAGCTATGTTTTGGCGTTGCCGCGTGCCCATGTTGGGAGTAACATCCCAATCGAAATAGGTTCTTTCTCAGGGGGGAGCATGCCTCTCCAGGGAGAACCGCATTGGCTGGGCCATCAGGGAGGTCAAGCCCGCCAAGTGCTGGCAGGATTTCCTCGTGCGCTGAAGACATTAAATCCGCAGCTCCGGTTGTGGAGGAGAGGAGTCCTGTGGTACGCGATGCATCCGCTGCTGGAACCGAGAGGCGAGGGTCCGGGGACCCTTTCTCCGCCATCCTTCCCAGAATATAACATGTAGATTTCGATATGTGTGTTGCACATCTGAGTGTGCCAAACAAACTGATCGCATATGTGCTCCCCTTTGGCAGGTTTCTCGCGACCTTTCCTTGCTGGAGAAAAGTGTTCAGGAGTCTATCAACTTCGGCGAAGATCTTCAAAGTCAGGTGGCTTCAGCTGTAGTTAAGAAAGATGTTGCTGAAAGACTTCGAATTGCCATAGAAGAGGAGTTGCATAAGGCTATCACCTCCAATGACATCCTGAAAAGACAATTGAGGATGCTTGAGGTGCAGGCGGCCATCGTGGTGGCCGATCTGAGAAAGAAATGAAGGAAGGTGGTCTCTTTGAGTTAGTATTGAGAGAATATCTTCGAGACGCCGAGGGACTGAAGACCCAAAAGGCCGAACTGGAAAGGAGGAATAGCGGGATGGAGATGGATCTCTCAGCGGTCAACCAGAGGGCAGCACAAGCCAAGAAGAGATCTTTCAAGGCCATCGAGGCTTATAAGAGCTCCCAGGCCTTCAAAGATGAAATGCACGAGGCTGTAGTGGAGAGTTACCTCCTTGGTCATACCGACTGCCTGGGCAAAGTTAAGAAGCTTTACCCCAGCTTGGACTTTTCTTTGGCCACGATTCTGGGGGATGGAGCCGAGGAGATAAAGGTTCTAGCCAAAGAGACGTCGGCACGTCTTACTGAAGACAGTGGGATGGCCACTGGTGAAGCCTTGACCCTTGCTCCTATTGCTGAAGAGGTTGACTAAGGAAAGAAATTATCATTTTTCCTCATTTCTTGGCTAGTTGTAATACTTCTTTCCGAAATGAGGGTTTTTCTTCTCTGAAATGAATATCAATTCTCTTAGAATTAGTCCCTTTTAAGTCGATCGCTTTTCGGTCGGTGCACAGAAGACTGATTCGACGCCCGATAGTGGGCAACTAAGGCGAGGGGTTAGGAATTCATGTTTTCGGCCTTGGCCGATGGCTGACTCCAAAGTGAGGTCGTAGTGCCGTTGAATCGTTTTCGACTCCTTTGGTGTAGGTGACCAGTTCGAAAGAGACTTGGGCAGCCTTTCAGGCTGGGATTAGTCCCAGTTGGACTAGGGTTAACCATTTATTATAATTATTTCCTCCGGATCAGTGGCCATGCAGGGGGGATAGATGTCACCCTGTTATTGGCTGCTGGTTGGGAATCATCAAGTACATTCTCCGTTGCTAGTGCCAACTGCGTTGGTATTCGTGCGGCCGCGCTCCCATGTGTTCTGGGTGATGCAAAGCTCTCCTTTTCTGAAAATGGCCATTAATATTGTAACCGTCTGAGAGAGGGTGCTACATATTCGAAGCACCGCCGGCTTTATCTCCGAGAGTAATTATTGGTGACCGTATTATCCCCAGAGCGACCGCTTGGATTTCGACGCGTCATTTTGACACGTGGCACCCTCCGGTTAATTTGGGGAAAGGCGCGGGGCACGTCCTCTGCGGGCGCACGTGGGCATGAAGTCCCGTTAAATAGGATCCATTTTCTCTCTTTTTGAAAGCTATCAATGTATCAGAGGAGCGGATCCTTGTTTCAAAGGTCGCTCTCCTTCTTCTTAGTACACTGCGAAAACGAAATTCATCATGGCAGAACTCCGAGAGATGGCCCAGAAGAGGGCCGCGGACTCCAAAGCAGAAGGTGAGCCTAGTAAGAAGGCTCGTCGGGGCGACGACGATGACCTCCGGCCTGGGGACGCGACCCGCCTGGAGAGGAGGGTACGGATGCTGGAGGCCCAGTTGGAGGATGTCGTTGCGGAGGCGGAGGAGGCCAAGAAGAAGGCGATGGAGGCCGTTGCCAAATTCTTGGCATCGCCGGCCTTCAAAGAGGAGGTCGTTGAGACGGCCCTAGACTCCTACCACCGGGGGTTCCGGGAACATAGGGATAAGGCCTTCCGCTTCTACAACTTGAAGAGCTTGAAAACATCAGGCCTTCTATCCCTTTTCCCGGGCACGAGGACGATTCTGACTTTGAAGAGGAGTCGGAGTCTGAAGTGGAGGGAAAGTCTGGAGCCTCCCCAAGCACCCCTCATGGGCTTGACACCACTCGCCGGCATGGAAAGGGGCCGGCGGCTAGTCCTTAAATCAGCCTTTCCATTATCTGTTTTCTTTCTTCTTCTTCTTCTTCTTGTTTTTTTTTGTAAAGTTCTTTTTGTTGAATGAAAATATCTCCCCTTTTTTCCTTTATAAGAGATATACTTTGGAATGTCGCAAAGTGTGGATTCTTCAGCATGATGGCTGATTGAAGGGCTTATAGGGCCATCTGAGATCTGTCATTGGGATAGGCTTGATTAAGCCATCCCATGAGGTGTCTGTCGTTGATAGGATGAGTAATTTGAACTCACTTCGGCACGTCTTCGGATCTTCCATAGGATAGGGCGTCTGGACCATCCTTGTGTCTTCATTTGAGGTTAAGGTAGGCTGATTAGGCCCGCCTTGGTGCGCTTCAGATTTACTATAGGGTAGGTTATGTAAACCATCCTTGCACCTTCTTTTGGAGTTAAGGTAGACTGATTAGGTCCGCCCTGGTGCATCTTCGGATTCACCATAGGGTAGGTTATATGACCATTCCTGCGCCTTCTTTTGAAGTTAAGGTAGGCTGATTAGGCTCGCCCTAGCGCGTCTTCGAATTACCATAGGGTAGGTTATGTGAACCATCCCTGCGCCTTCTTTTGAAGTTAAGGTAGGCTGATTAGGCCCGTCTCGGCACATCTTCGGATTTACCGTAGGGTAGGTTATGTGAACCATCCCAACACCTTTTGAAGTTAAGGTAGGCTGATTAGGCCCGTCCTGGCGCATTTTCGGATTTACCATAGGGTAGGTTATATGAACCATCCCTGCACCTTCGGTTGATCATAAGGTAGCCTGGTTGGGCCTTTCTTTGCACTCGTCGGGCATACCGATAAGCTGAGTGGATCAGACCCACCTTTGCACTTTTGGTCGATTTCGTCGAGTAGACTATTGAGACCATTCTTGCACCACTAGTAAGGTGGGCTGTCTAGACTCATTCTTGAACGGACCTTTATGAAAGTCTCTCTTGATGGGAATGTTCATTAATAATACTTGTGAAGATTTTGTACATTACAGGGCCGAGGTAGCATAATGCTAACCAAGGTCTTGAGTCGATATATTCCTAGGCGTATAATTTTCTTGATTCGGTAGGGTCCTTCTCAGTTAGGGGAGAGTTTACCTTGCTCCATTAGTCTGGATATTTTGGCTCTTCGCAGCATCAAGTTCCTAGTGTGAAAGATCCACTCTTTCATCCCAGAGTTGTAATACTTGGTAACTTTTTGTTGGTATGTTGCCATTTTCATTTGAGGTTGAAGTCTGGTGCCCTACAGAAGATCCAAGTCTCCTCTTCTGCATTCAAAATTTTCGGGTTCTTCATACTTGTCAATCCTCAAAGATTGCAAGGTAACTTCGATGAGGAGGACTGCTTCGGTACCGTACGTCAGATTGAATGGGGACTCGCCAGTAGCTATTCTAGGGGTCGTCCGGTATGCCCAAAAAATAGAGTTCAGTTCTTCGGCCCGAAGTCTCTTGGCTTCATTTAGTCAAGTCTTCAGACCATACAGAATGGTCCGATTTGTCACTTCAGCTTTCCTATTAGATTGCGGGTAGCCGACAGATGTCAGTTTGTGGAGCACATGGTACCGAGCATAGAAGTCTTTGAATTTGGGATTATCACATTGCCTTCCGTTATCGGTGATTATGGTGTATGGGATTCCGAAATGGAATATGATGAAGTTCTTGACGAAACTTTCGACTTTCTCCTCCGTGATGTGAGCCAATGGTTCGGTCTCGATCCACTTGGTAAAGTAGTCGATGGTGACGATGAAGAATTTTCTTTGCCCAGATGCTGGTGTGAACGGACCAAGAATGTCCATGCCCCGGTGGGCGAAGGGCCAGGGAGCCGCCATTTTAGTCAACTAGCTTGCTGGCTATCTTTGGATATTGGCGTACCTTTGGTATTGGTCGCATCTTCGAACAAAGTCGGCTGAATTCTTATGAATAGTGGGCCAATAGTAACCTTGGCATATTATCTTATATGCCAGAAACCTGCCCCCTAGGTGATCTCCGCATATACCTTCATGGACTTCTCTCAGGGCATAGTTGGTGTCCGATGACCCTAAACATTTCAGTAGAGGTTGAGTGAATGATCTCTTGTACAGGGTCCCATCCAAAATAACGTACTGAGATGCCATCCAGCGGGTCTTCTTGGCCTCTGCTTTATCTTTGGGTAAGGTGCCCTCATTCAGAAATTTGAGGATGGGATCCATCCAACTGGATTCGGTCTCGATTTGGTGCACCTTCGAGGCTTCTTCAGCTATACTTGGAACTTCGAGATGTTCGATGAAGGTGCGACCAAGGAATTCTGGAGTGGTGGTGGCAAGCCTAGACAGTGCATCCGTTCGGGAATTCTTTGATCGAGGTACATGGATGCTTTCAAAGAACTCCAACTGAGAGGATAAGGCTCGCACCTTCTTTAAGTACTGGATCATCGTAGTATCTCTGGCCTCAAATTTGCCTTTAACTTGGTTTACCACCAGTTGGAAATCCGAGAAGATCTAGATCCTTCGGATTCCTAAGTTTTCGGTGATTCGGAGTCCTGCAAGTAGGGCTTTATACTTAGCCTGATTGTTTAAAGCATTGAAGGAGAATCGGAGTGCGTACTCTACTATGTGTCCATCCGGCTCGGCTAGTATGAGGCCTGCTCCACATCCGGTGGAGTTGGAAGCTCTATCTACATAGAGTACCTAGACAGACTCCATATCGTTCAGGGTGGCTCCTTCCTCTTCGGTCGATCATACTTCGTTTTCGGGCATCCAAGTGCACTTAGCTAAGAAGTCGAACAGCACCTGAGCTTTCATAGCCGATCGGGGCTGGAAACTGATGCCAAACTCACTCAACTTAATGGCTCATTTGGCTATTCTTCCCGAAGTATCAGGACAGCAGAGAACGGCTTTAAGAGGCTGGTCGGTCATAACCACGATGGCGTGGGTGTGGAAATAGGGCCGCAATCGTTTTGCTGCGATTATCAATGAGTAAATCAGCTTCTGTATTCTTGCATATCTTGTCTCAGCATCGTGCAAGACTTTGCTGATGTAGTAGATCGGCTTATGAAAGCCATCTGTCCCTCTTTGGATGAGAACCGAACTGACTGCTTCGTCCATAGCGAAGAGGTAGAGGTAGAGAGTCTCTCCTTCTTGAGGTTTGGAGAGCAAGGGTGGGGTCTCTAGATATTTCTTTAATTCCTCGAAGGTAAAGTGGCAATCCTCAGTCTATTCGAAGCCTCGGGGCTATTGGAGTACTTTAAAGAAGGGGAGACACTTCTCAGCCGACTGAAAAATGAATCTGCTCAAGGAGGCGATCCTTCCTGTCAACTGCTATACTTCCTTCTTGTAAGAAGGGTGTCTCATATCCCGAAGGGCTTGAATCTTTTCGAGGTTCACCTCGATTCCTCGTTTAGTAACGAGGAATCCCAAGAACTTGCCTGAGGTTACTCCGAAGGCACACTTTGTTGGGTTCAATTTCATATGGTGGCATCGTAAGGCATCAAATGACTCTTCCAGGTCTTTGATGTGGTCCTCTTTGAGGAGGCTTTTGACGATCATGTCATCGATATAAGCCTCTATGTTTCTTCCTAGTTATTTCTTGAACACCTTATTAATCAGCCTTTGGAATGTCGTCCTAGCATTCTTCAGTCCAAACGGTATTATTTTGTAGTAGTAAAGGCCTTTTTTGGTGACAAAGGCTGTCTTTTCTTCATCCCGAGGGTCCATTCGGATCTGGTTGTATCCGGAGAAGGCATCCATGAAGCTCAATAGCTGATGGCCCGTGGTGGCATCAACCAGTTGGTCGATCTTCGGTAAGGAAAAGCTATCTTTCGAGTAGGCTTTGTTAAGGTTTGTGTAGTCGATGCAGATCCTTCACTTACCACTAGCCTTCTTTACCATCACCACGTTGGCCAGCCATTCTAGATAGTATGCTTTCCAAATGAATCCTGCCTTGATGAGCTTGTTTACTTTTTCGTCTATTGATTTCTGCCTCTCTGGGATGAAGTTCCTTTTCTTCTATCGAACCGGCTTGTGTTCATGAGCAACTTCCAGTCGATGAGTAATCACTTCGGTTGGAATCCTAGGCATATTCGAAGCCGACCAGGCAAAAACATCAGCATTATTCTTGAGAAAATAGATCAGCCTTACCTTTGTTTTCTCATTGAGCAAGCTTTCAATTTGCACGACCTTAATGGGGTCATCCTCGGTCAACTGTACTAGAATGGTCTTTTCCATGGGTTCACCACAGTCCATGGTTGGGTCCCTCGGGTCCAACTGGTCCAAAGTTGTGGGATCGTTGGATTGTTTGTCTTATATCATCAAGCATTGCCGTGCAGTTCTTTGGTCTTCTTTTACTTCCCCGACTCCATTCTTGGTGGGGAAACATACCAGGAGGTGGTAAGTTGACACTATAGCCCAAAATTTGTTTAGGACGGGCCGCCCTAAAATCACGTTGTAAGCCGAGGGGGTTCGAACCATCGTGAAGTTAATTGGCAGTGTCTTCTGTCGGGGTCCGATGCCGAGGGTTATGGGCAGTATCATTTCACCCTCGACATCGACTTGGTTGCCTCTGAAGTCGGTGAGTGGCACAGGGGATCTTTGTAGTTTATTTTTGGATAGACACATCCGAAAGAACGCGTCGTAGAGTAAGACATTTGTGGAGCTTCCATTATCGATTAAAATAAGCTTTACATCATAATTGGCCACAACTGCCGATATTACAACTGGATCATCGTGCGGAAGTTAGACCCCTGCAAGATCATCGTCGGAGAAGAGTATGGTGTTGTTATGCTTGAGCCATTTCGGGGCATCGTCTTCGGCTTTTTTCTAGTTGGTTGGCTGATGTAGCATTTCCACGTTCCCATTGGTGGGCCTCTTGTTTGGTAGTTCAGCTTCTTTAGGGGCCCTCTAGGAGACTATGGCCTTCGGCCGAGATTCTTGGCGACCGATGTATCGTCCCAAGTAACCCCTCTTGATAAGATCTTCAATGGCATCCCTGAGTTGGATGCACTCTTCAGTGTCATGGCCCCGATGGAATTAGCAATATTTATTCCCGTTCCACATAAAAGATGATGCCTTCATGGGGCGCGGCCATTGGAGGTAGCTTTTTTTTTCTATCTCAAACAGGATCTTCTCTCTGGGAAGATTGAGGGGGTATAGGAGTTGAATCTCCCGCCCAATGTTCTGGACTTGGGACTTCGTCGCTGATCAGAATTATTATTGTTGTTATTGGGGGGTGCATGAGGGCCCACCTCCCTGCTATTCTTCTTTTTTGGGATGGGTTTCCCTTCAGCTAGCTATCGATTCGTCGCTTGCTCTTCAGCGTTGGCATATTTCTGAGCCCTTGATAGGAGCTCAGCGTAGCTTGTGAGAAACTTCTTGTCCAGGAAAAAAGTAAGTCTGAATGATCGGAGCCCCTTCTTCAGCACAAACATGGCCACATGCTCGTTGAGATCACGGATCTCAAGCATAGCCAAGTTGAACCTGGAGATATAATCTCGCAGGCTTTCTCCCTCATTCTGGTGAAGAAGGAATAGGGTATCTATGTTTCGGGATGTCTTATGGCAGGTCCTGAAATGCAAGACAAATAATTTTTCTAGTTCGAAGAAAGAATCAATGGTACCTGGACGTATGCTCGAGTACCACATCCGAGCTGCCTTCTTCAGAGTAGCTGGGAAGGCGAGGTAGTATAGTGCGTCTAAAGCCCCTTGAATCATCATGTGGGCTTTAAAACTGCCCAAATGATCAAGCGGATCAGTGGTGCCGTCGTAGGGCTCCATCTGAGGAACCCTGAAGTGCCAAGGGATGACTGTAGTCATGATGTGAGAGGTAAACGGAGGGCATAGCTCGCAAGCCACGAGATCACCGTGGTTCCTCTGATCCTAAAGCTTCGCGACCTCCGATTCGAGGGCCTTGAGTTTTCCCTCGTAATCGGGATGGACTTCGTTCGGCAAGTCCCTTTCGAGAGTGGAGTCTTTGGAGGAAGCGGAGAGAGACCGTCTGGGTCTCTTTCCTCTCCGCAGTGAATTGGTTGGCTTCGGGTTTTGAGAGCTTCGACCCTTGGAAGAGGGTTGGTCATGGAGTGAAAGACAGGAAGACCCATATTGCTGGTCTCTTTTCCTCCAGGATTGATGGCTATGTCTGGGGTGGCTGGTGGATGCCCCACCTGAAAGGCCTTGTCTTGAAAATTCTGAACCATAGCCGTGAGAGCATTGACTTGGTTCAGAAGAGTCTCGAATTACTGTTGTCCCACGACGAGCATAGGAGTCGAGATGTCGTTTCCCGCCAGGGGGTCGCCCCTCTAAAAGGGGGTGCGACCTCTGCTTGTTGAGGCATTCTAAGTCTTTCCCTTCGCCATTAGAACCTCCTTACACTCCCCTTTTTCTAAGGAGGGGAACTAGTAGTAGATGCTTAGGAGACTTCCCCTTTCTGGCACGCCAATCTATTGGCATAGAATCCCCTTCGACCGGGCGGAGCTACTGGATCACATGTTCGTTTTCATGGTTCACCTACAAAATAGGTCGCGGCCGGATGTTCTCCAGCGGGGGACACTCCGATGCCTAAGTCAGAGACGGGTTCCAGCAACAAAATGGGTAGTATTCTGAGGAAGGAGATGGCGAGGAAATGAACTCTTATTTTTATTGGGTTTCGCTGTGCTTACCTTAAGTGTCCTCTCTTACCATGTTTATAATGGTTGGTCCAACGCGTGATTTCGTCTCCCATCCTATGGTTAATATAAGGGCTAATCGACTCCCCTCTGCTTGTAACCGTGGATGGTTGCTGAGCGATACCAGTCAAGCTGGAAGCATTACAGTTGGAGTTAATAGCCATGTGACCACTTCAATATAATTATGCTTCGGAGGTGATGGCCATGCAGTTGTCCGTAACTGTCGCACCCATGTTCGCATGGGTTTGAAGTTGGTCAGAGATCTGTCTTTGGGCCTCTTCTTCAGGAGGGGCCGTCGTTAAACTAGAGAGATGTCTTCGTCTAGTTTTTCCTGGGATAGTTTGAAGACACCTCTGCCATTCGTGGCAGGCTATTTTTTTCAGGGTGAATCATAGGGAGGAGCCGGCAACTTCTTCGAACCGTCTTCCTTCGGGCCGGCATCTTCGGCTAAGGCCGGAGATCATATTGTTGCTTTGCCCACTTCAACTTTCTCTGGACGCTCTGGTTTGAAGTGTCTGGTTCAGAAGGGAGTGTGTGAACGGTCGAACCGACGGTTGATTCATGCTTGAACCGACATATCCTAACAGCGGTCAAAGGCTAAAGCGAATAATACCTTGTATACTCATGAATGGAGACTAGCTCGTCCAAGCCATGAACCTATCGCATGTGGGAAATCTCCTTTTATGAAAAATCATGTAACAACCTTACCTAAAGTCCCTCTTGACTAGGGGTTATGGTGTGGTGTTGGGATAGGAGCATCTTTAGTCCCAAATTGATTAACTCTGTCCAAAGTTTCTCTTGACCAGGGATTTATATTGTGAGTTAAGAAAAACTCTTATTTAAATTGGATGGGACCTTCACCTTCTGAAGAACAAAATCTAAGGATCTTGTGCCATAGCGGCAATAGGCCAAATCAAACAATACCTCTAATTAGTTTAATAAAAAACAAACACCTATTCAGTTTAATTAAAATTTGATCTTTTTTTAACCAATACTTTAAACTTTTTTTGAGGGGTTGAGCACCCACTTTCTTTTATGTCTTATTTTTATCTATCATTAACCTTTGATCATCTTTAGTATTGATCTTTTTTTCTATGATATTTTTATCTATGATGATTATCAGTCTTCAATTATCTTTTATTTGAAAACAAGCCTTCTCTTGTATAACATTTATATATATAATTTTCAAATTTATGTTGGCATTTACAGTATTATTTTAAATTTGAAAAAGAATGTTAGCACAATTCTTAAAACTACATAAAATTAATTTCATTATATTTTTTCTTTATTAATTTAATTCCATACTTTTCTTATTAATATAATTATATATTATTTATTTTTTTTTTATTAATTTGATTTCATACTGTTGGGATATGAGCAAACTGCCTATTTTGTTTCGGGTCGAACGAAATGGCTATGGTTGATCAAATAATGGATCAGCTTCTCAAGACCGATCAATGCCTAAAAGGTACAAGGCCGATCAATGCCTAAAAGATACAACTCAAGGCCGATCAATGACTTAAAGGTGCAGGGCCGATTAATTTCTAAGGTGCATAAGGCCAATCGAATGCCCAATAAGAGTTTATTGTCTGAGCTGATTTAAATATATAGCCGACTGATGTTTAAAGCTGATTTAATAAGTCAGCTATGATATTATGTTGATCAGCCTTATTAAGCTGGTTAAGAGATATAAAAAATATAAACTATGACTAATTATAGTTATTCTGTGCACGTGGTAGTTCCTGACGAACTAACTATTTATAACTTTCCTATTTGAATTCAGTTATGATTGTGGCCTATAAATACCGATGAGTAAGGGACTTTCGAAAGTAAGTGAGCTCAACCAGTATGGACTCTTGTATATCCTTGAATCAATTTTCTCTTAGATTCTTATCTGTTTAGTCCAAACATAGTGACTGACTTAAGCATCGGAGTGTCCCCTCACCGAAATTCTCCTGGTGAGTAGATTTGTTTACAGGATTGGAAGGAGTTCAATCCAGTAGACGAAGGCACTCATCAAGCAACTGAAAAGGGGTTGATCAAGAAGGTGAGGCACTCATCAATGATCTTGTAAATGCTTGGACGTCACACTAGTTTGAATACAACGGATTGGCGTGCCAGGTAGGGGAAGATATAAGAATTTACAAGAATTTAAAGGGAAAGATGGTGAAAGGCAGAGTGCAAAATTTTTCTACGGAGGAGGTTCATCACCCGCATCCATGATCGTGGAAATCTCTTTTCAAACTGAAAAGGGCGGTGAAGAGTGAAGATCTAGGTATTATGTCGGCATCTTTGCATAGAATCAAGAAGGAACATATTATCCTAATACTGTTGGGAGTCAGCTGAGCAGGAAGTACGTGATATAATTTGAAAATCTGAATGAGAAAAGGATGAAGTAGAAATCGGAGTCCAGCCTTAAGATGTTCTTCATAGATTGTAAGGCTACCTGGGGGTGGTCAGTCTATTTGTCCTTCGAAATCTGGAATAATTACTACAAATTCCTTAGAGATGTTGTAATATGTCTGTAAAGTAAGAACCCTATGTTCGGTCAGAAAGGTTCTAACGGAGTCTAATCTAAGTGATTCAGCTTGGTGCCTCTTCTTTTTCTTCTGCGAACTGGAACCTTCAGGTTCGGCGGTGTGGATGGTTTCTAAGATTCTAGCCATAGAGAAAAAGAAAGAAAAGGAGATTAACTTGAAAGAAAAGGTAGAGAGGAAAATAAGCCGACCTGAGAGAAGTTCGCTGCTCTTATAAGATAAAAAAGTGAAATGAAGGAAAACCTATTAGTTTAGAAATGATGATGCTTATATAGTGGCAGATGATGGTGAAGATTTCTTCCTCGAATAACTAGTTTTGTTTCGATCGTGCCACCTGTTTCTGATATCCTACAGAAAAATATGACTCTTCGAAAAAAGAAGTTGATAATTGATGTGAAAAGAAGGAAATCGAGACGACTATTCATGATTCGACGGTAGACGCGACTATGATTTAGCATCTGTTCTTATTTAACGGTGATGATTTCTCAGTCATTTTGAATTTCAATACTAGTAATGATAGCAGCAGGTTATGATACGGTTGTCAGATTTAACCGCATCTCTAATAGGAGGTTGACACGTCATCAAGATGCTCTGCTCGAAAATATGAGCGTTGATTCAAAAAAAGGAAAAAAAGAAAAAGAAAAAGAAGGAAGCCATTTATTAAATATATCAGAACCTGACTTTTGTCAGCTTCTGATATTCATATATTTAATGAATCCAGGAGCTGGGGGACAGTATTGGGATATGAGCAAACTGTCTATTTTATATCGGGTCAAACGAAATGGCTATGGTTGATCAAATGATGGATCAGCTTCTCAAGGCCGATCAATGCCTAAAAGGCACAACTCAAGGCCGATTAATGACTCAAAGGTGCAGGGCTGATTAACTTCTAAGGAGCGCAAGGCAGATCGAATGCCCAAGAAGAGTTTGTTGTCTGAGCTGATTTAAATATATAGTCGACTGATATTTAAAGCTAACTTAATAAGTCAGCTGTAATATTATGTTTATCAGCATGATTAAGCTGGTTAAGAGATATAAACGACATAAACTGTGGTCAATTACAGTTATTCTGCGTACGTGGTAGTTTCTAACGAACTAATTGTTTATAGCTTTCCTGACTGAATTCAATTAGATTGTGGCCTATAAATCCCGGTAAGTAAAGGACTTCCAAAGGTAAGTGAGCTCAACCGGTAGGGACTCTTGCGCATCCTTAAATCAATTTTCTTATAATTTTATCTGTTTAGTCCAAACATAGTGATTGACTTAAGCATCGAAGTGTTCCCCACCGGAATTTTTCCGGTAAGTGAATTTGTTTGCAGGATTGGAAGGAGTTTGATCCAATAGACGAAGGCGCTCATCAAGCAACTGAAAAGGGGTTGATCAAAAAGACGAGGCACTCATCAATAATTTGTAAATACTTGGACGTCACACCAGTTTGGATACAATATATACTAATTATTATTCATTTTATATGATGTTTATACAATATTATAAAGAACCTCTAGATATATCGAATAGAATTAAAATAAATACAAAAAATTAATTTATTTTAATTTATTTTAATTATTTATTTTATATTTTAATTTTTTATAAATATTTTTAATATGTAATATAATAATTATTTTTGCTAATCGCATCCATATAACCGGGTAACTCGAAAATTGGCCAGCTTACCAGTTCGCTGTCCAACGCGGCTTCAAAAAGGAATATATATTTTTTTGACCGATCATGCTGGTCGCGCGATTGGTTACGCATCTCAAATACTGAATGTTGTCCGCTGGCCACGCGGCCCACACCGTTGACGGCAAAATAAACCACGGTTCCAGCATTCCGGAATTCCCCTTGCCATGGCGTTTGACCGAATCGCGGAGCCGGTGGGCCCCGGTCCTCGACGCGTCGGCAAGTCATAGCCTCCTGCCATGACCAAAATTTTTGGTACGAAAGAAGGAAAACAAATATTTTAGTAATGGGTTTCTTGAGTTTTGTTGCAATTTTCTAATGGTCTCCTGCCGGAAATGGGTTCGTAGGACAGGAGTTGATAAATGATGATCCAAATGCTTGCTTTTGAAAATAATTTCAACTTTCTATGAAGAATTCTCTCTCTCTCTCTCTCTCTTTTCAACCCCAAGAAATAAAAATGATAATTTTCTGTTGGATCAATATTTTTATATTACAATAATATATATATATATATATATATATATATATATATCCTAATTTACAATCATTAAATATTTTACCATCAAAAATATTTTTATTAAATATTCATGCTTGATATAATGATTTAGAATAAATAACATGAAAATATAGACTTTTCCATCCGTACGACATATAGCTATGTAACTTGATGCATAGCATACCCCAATCAACGATGTGGGTCCTACCAGGCATGTTCCATTGTTTCATTTTCTCTTAATGTTGTTACTGATATATCTTACTAGAAAAGGATCTTAAATTGACAAACACATACGTGCCATATAAAAAACTTGGTAGATCCCATCAAAATATTAATTGCATCTTTTTTTTTTCCCTTATATAAAAAAGTTGTGTTGGACATACCATGACATGCTAGTATATCAATTTATGTAAGCAACATTGCCTACAATTGAGTTTTCTTTTTTTAATCAAAACCGTCTTTACCTTGTGGAAACATGTTTCATTTGTAAAAGAAGGGGGGGGGGGGGGGAAGAGAGGGAGAGAAATGGGTAAGGAGTCTAGTCTAACCTACCATTTCTTAATTTGCATATATGGTGCAAAAATTATGGAATGGCTAGTTGATAGTATACCATGGCAACTTTTAAGATAGTATTCCTTTTAAAGGATGGGAGAGAGAGAGAGAGAGCTAGGGTACATCAGGGCTATGAAAATCATTTTCTTGTTGTATATGCTTTCTCTCATGATTATATGCTATGTAAGCATTTTTGTAGAATTTTTTAAAATAATATAAAAAAATTATGAATTCAACTTGAAAAATCATCTTTGCCAAAGCCAATTTCAGGATGACCCGCTCGGCCAATCAGGCGACACGTGACGTTCCCCGGACACGTGGCGGCGAATCAGGCGAATTCGTCTTTGCCACCAACGATTTCAATTTGAGAAGTCGTCTTTTAATTCCAAAGATGAATTCAGGTATACATGTCCCGCTCGGCGAATCAGGTGACACGTGGCGGGCAATGATGAATTCGTCTTTGCGAAAGATGAATTCTTAGTGTTCCACCCCCCCCCCCCCCGAAACTGGTTTTTTTTCTGTTTCCTTCTTTCTCTATTCCTCCCGCATGCCCCATCAAGATTTTTCTTCCCCCTTGGCCCACTTCCCTCCGACCGGTCGCCCCGTTTTCCGATTCCATTCTAGCTCGACCCATTGCTCCCGGTCCGGATCCGGTTTGCAAGTAATTTTTTTTTGTCCCACAATATTTAAATTCATTTAGATCCTTATATTTTTTTCTAGATCCGGTCTATGTTAATTTGTGGTGAATATCCGGGATTGCTAGATCTTGCGGTTCAAAAAAAATATAGGTATTTTTTTTAGATGGTGTTATATTTATTGTGTAAATATTATTTTTTTTGTGATGTAATTATGCTGCATGATTTTGTTGTAATTTTTTGAATATAATGTTGTTGTTTTAGTTAAAATATTGAATAATGTTGATTAAATTAAAATAAACTTAGAAAATTCTTTAATTATGTTGTATGAATTTATTATAAATTTTAAAATTTAATGTTGTTGTTTTAGTTAATATGCTGATTAATCATGATTAAATTAAAATAATCTAAGAAAAACCTAGTATAATAATTATAGATATTATTATGTTAATTGTTTAAATATTATTATTAGTAATTTAATTATGTTGTTATTATTGATAATATATTAAAAAGTAATATGTAATGATAAAATAAATAATAATTAAATTCAAAAATTAAAGTTTTAAATATAAATATTAAAAAATTAATTAATAATTATGAATATATTTTTTTATGTTTTTATTAGGGAAGGAACTGGGCTGGTCCAAAGCCCATTTTCCAGAACTGGGCTGGGCCAGCTTTTAAGCATATATAATGATATAATATTTTTAGAATTTATTATGTTAGTTGTTTAAATGTTATTATTAGTTATTTAATTATGTTGCTATTATTATTTGATATAATCATAATAATATATTTATTGATAATGCTAGAATAAATAATAATTAAATATAAAAATTAAAGTTGTAAATATAAATGTTAAAAAATTAATTAATAATTATGAATATATTTTTTTTATATTTTGAGTTGATTATTAAATTTACATCAATATTTTAAAATATTATATATATATTTAATTAAAAAAATTATATAATGATATAAACATCGGAAAATAAATTTGTATATAATTTAGTAGTTTACTAATCCGATATTCTGAAATTAATTGGATAAAATTTGCATTGCATTGAACCGTAGACCCGTCAATTGATTAATATGCATAATTTATAGTATCCATACATTATTTTTAATTTTGCATGGATCTTAGAACTATGCACATTAATCAATTGATTGTCCAAAGTGAACAGTTTGAGAATTGAAAATAATTTTACGGATCACTTTACAACATGAAAATGATGTGCAATGGAGATCGAATGAAATTTCGTGCAGCATTTTTCTTTTGTTCTCCGCATACATAAATATTTGTATATGGAGAACTAAGGAGAGATGCTGCCAAAATTTTATTCGATCTCCATTGCATATTATTTGTATGCTATAAAGTGATCTATAATATTAATGCAATTCTTGAATGGGATAAGACATATCTTTATCTATTAGTTGGTGATAGAATGCATATATTATTATGTTAGTGATGTCATTAGAAATATGATACTACGATTTTTTTTCTTACTTGTTTGAGTTATGATTGCTAGCTTATTATTCCGATATTACGTATATAATTCGATAAATTTTGTAGTGCATTGAACATTTCTAAATATATTTTGTTGATTAAACATATAAGGCATAATGGAAGAAACAATCATAGCATTATGTTATATTAATGGTTGTATTATCAATGGATCAAATGGGATTAAGTACAACCAGGATCCGAAAAAGATAATTAGAATAAATTCTGGTATGACATTTCGAGGGTTGGAGAACAAAATATGTAGAGTTCTGCATATTGATAGAATTGGAAAAAAATTATTGATCATCTATATATATCCACAAGTTGTCCAGCCGACATCTATAAAATATGAACCCGTTCCACTAACCAATGATGAAGACATGGAGATTATGTTTTTAACTATCAATTCACATCAATGTATATCGGGTGCGGAGTTATACATAGATATCCAAACTGTAGAAGCTCCTCAACCTGTCTGTTCTCAAGATGACTATGAAGAAGCTGTTCGAAATATAGCAACAACCCGTGTAACCGAATAGGTTTCATACTGTACTCCGAGTGTTTCAATAGAGTATTGAAAAATGCTCGATTCCTGCCAATAACAGCGTTAGTGCAGTTGAGATTCTTTCAATTTGTGTCATACTTTGAAGGTCGACGTGCCCAAGCAAATGAGGCAATAGACAGGAATGAAAGGTTTACTCCATTTGTCACAGGACATGTTATTTCCAAGCAAGCTAAAGCAACATTGCATAGAATTACAAGGTTCGATAAAAGAAGAGGCTTATTCCAGGTACAAACTGCTAGACGTGGTCCTAATATGAATAGAGACAATAATATACAGGTACCTACTATCGATATGTATTATTGAAAATATATTATATATTTTGTTATGTACATGCCAAATTAAAGTTTTTGATGTTGTAGGTTGTTCGTCTATCCCAACAGACATGTACGTGTCAGAAATGACAATGCTATCATTTACCTTGTTCTCATGTCATGGCTGCTTGTGCAAATGTTGCCATTGATTTTTATAGATACATTAATCGGTGCTACATATTATAAGATTATCATCAAACATATGCACCACAATTTCAACCAATTCCTCACGAAGAATATTGGCCACAGCAAAGTGGACATGGTATCATTATTCCTGATATCAATAAGTTACGACAAAAAGGTAGGCCACGATCCACACGGATTAGAAATGATATGGATCTCAGAGAAGCTGGCAACAAATGCAGGTATACAATCTGTAAGGAGGAAGGGCATGATAGACGGTCATGTCCAAAACTTCTACAACCACATCAGTAAAAAGATAGTAGTCAAATTGCACATTAATTTTAAGGTACATCACTTATTTCTTTTATTCATCTGATGTTTATTTATTAATTAATATAATTGTACTCATATTATTTTCATTGCTTAAATTATGGTGTAGTTTCAGGACTGGATTATGTTGTTGCTTCGGGAGTCCTATCAGATGTTCGTGGTTCATGTCATTGCTTTGTATTATATTTGTTGGATTGTAATACAATTCTATGATTTAAGATAAATTATTTGTGGTTCATGTCAATACCTTGTGTTACGGTAGTCACCAACCCATTCGGCCCCGGCATGGCACCCTCCTTGATGGCTGACGTGGCCACATATTTCTCCACCATGGCCCCACCTCGGCCATGTACTTCTCCACCTTGGCCGCGAGCGGAGTCCCATTTCTATACTATCCGGTCTGTACTGGGGTCAGCCCCAGGTCAATCCCAGGTCGGCTCCTGCCGCACCCAGCTCGGCTCCTGCCGCACCTAGCTCGGCGCCACGTCCATGCCTCGATCCGCATGCACGGGAGGTGCGCGCACCGAGACTTTGCCGCCAGGAATCAAATCCATGCCAGGGAAAACCTGCGCGCCATAGCACGCCCGCAGCGCGCGTCCGCCCGTGGGAAGCTCACCTCGGCGGAGCCCGCCTCAGTTCCAGTCCGCCTCGGCACCGCTGCCCATGGCACCAATCCACCTCGACACGATCGCCCCGGCATCCAAGTTCGCTAGCGCCCGAGTGAGCGCCAGGGCACGCCCGCGGCGCGCGTCCGCCCGTAGGAGGCTCACCTCGGCGGTGCCCGCCTCAGCGCCGGTCTGCCTCGGCACCGCTACCCTCAACGTCGATCCACCTCGGCTCCAAGCCCGTGCGCTCCGCCCGCACCGCCTGGCATCTCCCGGCTTTAATCCAGCAGCAATGGCGCCCAGTCCACCTTCGGCTCCGCCTAGCGCAGGTGGCACACCAGTCCACCTCGGCTCCAAGCCCGTGCCCTCCGCCCGCACCGCATGGTATCTGCCCAGTTCGGCACGTCCACCTCCGGCTCCGCCCAGCGCAGGTGGCGCACCAGTCCACCTCGACTCCAAGCCCATGCGCTCCACCCACACCGCCTGGCATCTACCCAGTTCGGCACGACCACCTCCGGCTCCGCCCAGTGCAGGTGGCGCGCCAGTCCACCTCGGCTCCAAGCTCGTGCGCTCCGCCTGCACCGCCTGGCGACTCTCGTCTTTAGTCCGGCAGCAATGGCGCCCAGTCCACCTCGGCTTCGACCACCAGCCTCCTGGCGCCCACGGGAGGCCTGCACCCGCGCCCAATCAGGTTCCAACGACTTTGTCTCCGCCCTGCGTCCGCCCGTGTCCGGACTGGCTTCGGCTCCGACGGCCTCAGCTCCGCCCGCAGCGGCCCTAGCTGCGTCCGCGCCTGCTCCGCGCCCACGGCACGCCCGGTCGACTCAGGTTCCGCCTCCACCCATGGTGCACCCGGCTCTAGTCCAGTTCTGTCCGGCTCCCTCATGCCGATCCGGCGCGCCTCCGCTCGGTCCCGCACCTCGGCGAGCCCGTCTCCAACCCTGTTCCTCCCACTCCAATCGGCTCCACCCGCGTGGAGTAGTGGCACGCCTCGATCCGAGCACAGGGGGCCTTTGCTGCCTCGCCTCGGTCCATGATGCGCGGGGACTTTGCGTGCTTCGCGCCGCGCATCTCAAACCGTGTGCACGGAGGGCCATCTCGAACCGCACGCCATCATCCCAGGTACACTTTTCAAAGTGCAGGTACGATGGTAGCTCGACACGTAAAATCACCATCCTGGTCGCCCCCTATAAGGAGGGCTATATCAAAGCTCCCAGGACACGGTTTACACCAATTAGGAAGGCGTGCCCCATCCAAGGCACTGTGCCCCTTCACCAACCTCCTGAACCACCTGGAAGGAGAAGGTAGACCAACTTATCTAAGCCTCCCAGGCCTGCAGAAGACTCACAGGCCTATGCCAAGAAGAACGCGCCTCCTTGAACACCAAGAGTTGCTCGTCTACATAAGAGCAGCAGGAAGAGGTGAGGGGGGTAAGAGATAACACACTCTCTTCATTCTTACATTATCGTCCATTTTCTATCATCCTCTGGCAGCAGAGAGTCTCCCAAGCTTTCCGTCTCAGAGGTCTCTTATTTCCTTCGATCATCCCACTGACTTGATCGTCGGAGTGTCTTTGCCGGAATCCCCGGTGCAGGTCTCCCTTTTTTTGTAGGTCCGCTCAATAGAGGGACGATACGGAAGAAGATTACTCCTCACTGGAGAGGCCCACAGGAGGACTACCACAGTACCAAGCCCCTTTCATCCCAACTACGACTATGTTCCCCTTGATCGTCTCCGACCGACGAGTCCGGTAATGCTGGCGGGGAGTCCACTCATCTAGGCCACGTAAGAGCTACTGGCCACGGTGATCTAGGCGGCAACACTTTGTATTATGCTTCATGTCATTTCTTTTTTAAGTTAGATTTTGTATTATACTTATTATAATCATATGTTCTAATTAAATTTCTAAGAAAAATATCATGTTTAGTGATGTTTATGATTGCTTATTTTGTTTCGTTCGAGTTATTGTATATCACAGTTATGGATCCCGGTCCTTCCGATCACATTGTATTATACGATCAGGAGGTACATAGATCTCTCTGATATTGGAGGGTCAGGATATTACCATTTTGCATTGTCGTCGATGGGAGATGGTTATACATAGATCGATACTGCTAGATCGGCGCGTTTTGCCTTTGTTGATGCATTATGGTTTTATGGACTTGCTCGTATTGGTTTAATTAAATTGGACTGGCATTTGATCATTGCTCTTGTCGAGCATTGGCACCCAGAGACATACTTTTCATTTCCTCCAGGGAGAGCTCAGCATCACCCTCCAGGACGTTGTCATTCAGCTAGGCTTGCCGATTGATGGTCTACCAGTGACAGGTTCTACACGGGTAGATCATGGATAGCTCTGTCATGATTTATTAGGGGTTGTCCCACCACAGGATAGACTCCAGGGATCGCGACTGAGTTTAATCCGGCTTACCAAGCAGTTTCAGTAGTTAGATATTGATGTCGACGAGATAGCCATACAATGCTATGCTCGAGCATATATTTTGCAGTTGAGGGGTGGGTGTCTATTTATGGATAAATTTGGGAATATGATGCATCTCATGTTTCTACCCCTACTGATAGATTTGGATGATGCTGGACATTATAGTTGGGGTAGTATAGGGTTCGCATGATTGTACAGAGAAATGTATAGGGCAAGCAGGAGAGATGCCAGTGGCATTGCTGGTCCATTACTTCTACTACAGCTGTGGGCATGGGATAGATACTCGATCCTTGCACCTTGCAGATTACAGTGACAGGCTCCAGATCCGATGATTGATTTTGATGATAATGGAGCTACTTTACCACATGGTCCTTTAAGGATGCGGTAAGTTCTGTGTTTATATTAAATTTTATACTGTGTATGATATTTACTGACTTATTTAACAAATTTAATAAATTTATTTTGTAGATGGAGAGATGATTTTTGTGTAACACAAGTACTGACATATGTGGTCTCTTCTTATCGTTACTTGATAGATCACTTGAGAGTAGACGAGGTAATCATTAGTGCTTATTTTTTTTTAAAATGATTGACTAGTCTTATATGTTTTTGTTTATCGAATTATACTTTAAATTATTCATAAACATGTGATATGGTAGCCATATTCTGCCGAAGTACTTGTACAGTTACCAGATTACTGTCTAGATGGTCGGTAGATCTGGTGTATTCGAGTGCCACTTATTTATTTTCATTTAGTGAAGTGGCACTTACCTGATAGAGTGGTGCACCAATTCGGGATTCGACAGGTCATACCTGAGCAGGTTGATACGCGTTCGGCTCTGCACCATATCGATATGAAGGGACGACCCACTAGGAATGGTTCGCCACTCATCATGAGTTTGTTCATTTATGGATGAGTCAACACGATCATATTGTAGATGGTGCTCCAGATGATGGTATCATGGATTATCATGATCCCTATATGCAGTGGTACCGCAACATCACGTATCGATTCATCAATCATCCTGGCACGGTTAATGATTATATGGTAAGTGTTGCCGCCAAGATCGCCGTGGCCCGTAGTTGCTGCCGGCGCCGAAGTGCGCTCCCTTCGCTGGCTGGCGGTCCTCCGCTCCTGGACCTGCAAGACAGGGGTTGGTGACCCGGACCGAGGTTTCTGACGGGGGCGCTCCGATAGTCAAGTCAGTGACAATCCAGGGAAATAGATCCTCCTGGTCGAGTGATGCGGCAAGCATATGATTAATGTTTTGAATATGGTTTGTAGAGCAATGAAACCTAATTACACTAGCATTGTACTCATCATAATAAGACTTAAGGATTATAAGAAATTGGACTTTTACTTGATTAGACACAATCCTAAACTAAGAAGGAAGAAGATCTAGACAATAGGGGCTAATGATTGTGGACTTACCTTGATGAGCTTTCCAACCTTCTTTTGATTCATACCTTGAAACTACCAATGCTCAGAACTGAAGAATCTGGATAACAGAGATCAGAACCCTGGACTTGGGGCTTCAGCTTGTTTGTTCTTTGTTAAGGTGAACCCAGCCCACAACTCAAAGACTTCGAAGGACCCTGCAATGAAGATCAAAGTTAAGGAAGAAGGATAGGAACATATAGAAGGGATGGAAGAATTGATGAACTAAGAACAGAAATTTGAGTAGATCTGGCCGACTCCAATGCCTTCACTTGAGCTTGGAAGATGCTTTGCTAGGAAAAAAGAATGGCTTTGGCGTGGAGGAAGAGGATGGAAAACTTTCACATAAGAAAAAAAATACAAGACAACTTCTACTTCCAAAATTTCAACTTCAATTTTCATTCATTCCCCAAAATCAATCCCTTTTACAATGGGCATCCAAGGCTTTTAATAGCCTCACAAAGCTAGCTTTTGAAATTTAAAAACTCCCCAAATCGAGGAGGATTACAAGGGGGGGTTGGAGGATTTGGTGGAGAGTTTGGAGGGATGTGGGGGGGGTTGGAGGATTTGGTGGAGGACTTGGAGGGATGTGGCCAACCTCCTTGAATTTGAATCTCCCTTGTTGGCGCCCAAAGGGTGATGAGGTGGCTGGTGAAGTGGCACCTGATGACGTGGCATGGTGAGGTGGTCTTCTACTTGGATAAGAATGACATGTGGCGCCCAGTGGTCCTAGTTGATGGTCCTTTTCTCTTGCTTGGTTGATGTGTCTTCTCTTCTTCATGTGGTCAAATTCTGGGGTCTAGAATTTGAGTCTTGTTGCTGGCTTTCATGGCTTTAAGACTTGATTAGACTTAACTCAACTGAATTAGACTTAACTCAACTGAACTGACTTGATTGACCTAGACTTTAAAACTTGAAATGGACTTACAAGAAATGAAATTTTAAAAGTAATTACAGGACTCAATAAACACTCTTGATTTGAAACTCAAAATTAATTATAGGACTCTTGAAAAGGAAATGACTCTTGAAAATAAAATATTTTTGAACTAAAGGATACAAGGTAACCTAATTATCTTCGATCCAAATTGGGATAAGGCTAACCTTGTTGGAGTGAAGTTTCTTTCGGCTTCTGGTGTCCACACCAATTCTCCTAGGGTGGGCAGAACTCGACCCAGTCGAGTATGGTTCAGTTTTGCCCTGGTAATGCTCGAACAAGTCTGGGTTAAGTCTTTGCAGGTCCTCTCGAGTAATCCAAGAGTTGTCGGACTCAGGTCGACCTTGCCATTGAACCAGGTATCGCTGATAGTCCTTATTCCTGGTAGTAATGATCTTGTCATCCAGGATTCTCTCAATCCTCTCTCTCTGCTCAGGTAAGGTTGGTGGTGGACACTCGGAAATATGTTCACTCTCAATGAAAGTTTCTGGCTCAAAAGGCTCACTAGGTATTAGTAGTGGTTCTTTGTATTCTACTAGGTCTGAAACATTGAAGGTTGTACTAATACCCATATCAGGTGGAAGTTCCAAAACATATGCATTAGGCCCTATTTTCTTTAAGATCTTAAAAGGTCCCGCTCCGCGGGCATGCAGCTTCTTTATGGTTCCAGGGGGAAACCGTTCAGGGTTGAGCCTAATCATCGCATAATCCCCTTCACAGAATTCTTTAGCCCTCTTATGTGAGTCAGCTAAGTGTTTGTAAGTTTCATTGATCAGGTTGATCTTATTACTGATTTCTTTATGTAGATTTGTGACATGCTGTGCAAAAGACTCAGCAGACTCAGAGACTCGTGTGTGAATAGGTAGTGGGATTAGATCTAAAGGCTTCCTAGGCTTGCAACCATGGACTATCTCAAAGGGACTTTTGCCCGTAGATCGATTGACCGAACTGTTGTAAGCGAACTCATCACGTGGCAATAACAAATCCCAGTTTCCTAGACTTTCTCCCACTAGGCATCTCAGCAAGTTCCCTAGACTTCTATTTACAACCTCGGTTTGTCCATCAGTCTGGGGATGGTAGGCAGTGGAGAATTTCAGTCTGGTTCCTAATAGGTGCCAAAGGGTTTTCCAGAAGTAACTTGTGAAGCGGACATCCCTATCAGAAACAATGATTTTTGGTAACCCGTGGAGTCTAACTGCTTGATCAAGAAAGAGTTTGGCTATCCTAGAGGCATCGGAAGTTTGGGTGCAAGGTATGAAATGGGCCATTTTTGAAAACCGGTCGACCACCACAAAGATTGAATCATGTTTTCGAATGGTCTTGGATAATCCTAGAACAAAGTCCATGCTTAGATCCTGCCATGGACACTCAGGTACAGGTAATGGAGTGTATAGCCCGGTATTCTTCTTTTGTTGCTTTGCAACAGCACATGTCCTACATCGGGCTACAAGGTTTGCTACTTGTTTCTTAAGACCTGGCTAGTAAAATTGTTCCTCAACAGCCAAGATAGTCTTGTTTCGTCCGAAGTGGCCAGCCAAACCTCCCGCATGTATCTCCCAAACTAAAAAATCTCTTAAGGAGGTTCTTGGGATGCAAAGCCTATTCTCTCTAAAAAGATAACCATCTATAAGGGTATAGTCACTATGATCACTAGATGGTCCTTGACGCAAAACCTGATAAATTTCACCAAAATCTGGACAGGTTTCGTACTGCTCCTTAAGTCTTTCAAAACCTATGACTTCAGTACTGACTGAGGTTAAAAGTAACGTTCTACGACTTAGGGCATCAGCTACCTTATTATCGGTTCCTGATTGATGCTTTAGGACAAACGTATAGGATTGGATGTACTCTACCCATTTGGCATGCCTAGGATTTAGTTTCTTTTGGGAACTCAAAAACCTAAGGGCTTCATGATCTGAAAATAAAACAAATTCTTGCGGTAGGAGATAATGCCTCCAATACCTTAATGCTTGCACTACCGCATAAAGCTCCCGATCATATGTGGAGTATTTTTTCCTGGCTTCATTCAATTTCTCACTAAAGAATGCTACGGGATGGTTCTCTTGACTCAGAACTCCACCAATACCTACTCCCGAAGCATCGCATGCTACTTCAAAGACCTTAGAAAAATCGGGTAGTCTTAAGACTGGTGCTTGGGTCATCTTATCTTTGATGTGAAGGAAGGCCTTATCAGCTGACTTCGTCCATTCAAAGTGACCCTTCCTAATACAATCCGTGATAGGAGCAACTATGGTGCTAAACCCTCTAATAAATCTTCGATAAAACGTAGCGAGGCCATGAAAACTTCTTACTTCATGAATATTATTGGGTGTTGGCCACTCTACAATTGCCTTAACCTTCTCAGGGTCAGCGGATACTCCTTCAGGGGTCACAACAAATCCTAGGAAGATAACTCTAGTAGTCATGAAAGCACATTTCTTTAGATTGGCATAGAGGTTATCTTTCCTAAGTGCTAAACATACCTGCCTCAGATGTTGTTGATGATCTTCTCTAGTCCTACTATAGATAAGTATGTCGTCAAAGTAAACGACAACAAATTTTCCAATAAAGGCTCGTAGGACTTGGTTCATGATTCGCATAAAAGTGCTAGGGGCGTTTGATAACCCAAAAGGCATGACTACCCATTCAAATAACCCGTCCTTAGTTTTAAAGGCAGTCTTCCATTCATCCCCTGGTCTGATCCTAACTTGGTGATAGCCGCTCTTCAGGTCAATCTTAGAAAATATAGTTGCACCGGCCATCATATCTAACATATCATCCAAGCGGGGGATGGGAAACCTATACTTCACCGTGATTTTATTTATGGCATGACTATCAACACACACTCTCCATGTGCCATCTTTCTTAGGGGTAAGTAAGGTTGGGACTGCGCATGGACTCAAACTCTCCCTAATGAATCCTTTCTTTAGGAGTTCTCCTACTTGACGTTGTAATTCTTGGTGCTCGGTAGGGTTCATTCTATAATGGGGAAGGTTCGGTAGGGTTGCTCCGGGGACTAAGTCTATCGCATGTTGTATATCCCTAAGAGGTGGGAGTTGGTCGGGCAAGTCATCGGGAAACACGTCTTTGAACTCCTCTAGCACTTGACTGACTTCTTGAGGTTGTTCTTTTGAAAGAGGTTCTTGATGATCCTTAATGGTTAAAATCCAAACAGGTGACCCATTGCTAATTTCTTTCTCCATTTCTCTAGCAGTGATCACGTTTATCCCCTTTTTCGTATCACTCAATTGGCTTGATCCTCTCTTAATGGGGTTCTTAGGTGGAGAAGAATGGATTACAATCTTCTTTCCATTATGAGTAAACGAGCATGAATTAGAACGACCATAGAGTGTTACGTCAAGATCGTACAACCATGGTTGGCCTAAAATTATGCTACTTACTCCCATTGGAAGTACATCACACCATACTTTCTCCAGGTAAGATTGGAACTGAATGGTTACTAGGCACCTAGACTTAATGGAAATCGTGGTTGAGTCTATCCAGGATACCTTATAGGGATTAGGATGGGGTACGGTGGGCAATCCTAGGTTTTTAACTGTGTTGGTGGATATGGCATTGACACAGCTACCGCTATCTAAAATGACTTTGCATACTTTCTCACCTATCTTAATGAATGTCTGTAGGATGCTAGTCCTACGCCAATCTTCTTGGGTTTTAGCTTGGTTAAGAATACACCTAACCACTCCTAACAGATCTTGATCTACCAGGACTTCCTCATCCTCATACTCTTCAGCCAAGTTCTCATCTGCCTGGTATACTTCCTCCTCAAATTCACCTTGGGATTCTACGGCTTCCTCTTCTACTTCGCCTATGTGTAGGGCTCTATTAGGACAGTTGCTAGAATAGTGACCCACTTTGTTACACTTGAAACATGCGTTTGGAGTTCTTTGGGTCTCAGGTGTTTTTCCCTTGTCATCTCTACGGGTCACAGGCACATTAGGATTGGGTCGGTTGAATCTAGGCTGATTGGATCCCGACTGCTGATAAGGTGCACTAGTCCTAGGGGCTTCGGGCCTACGATAGACTGGACCTCTATGGAATCTCTCAGCATCCCTAGCTATTTGATAGGCAAATTCTAGGTCATGTACCTCTCGCATGAACAATTCTCTTTGAATTTCTTCCCTCAGTCCGGCTCTAAATCTAGACAAGGTCACCGACTCAGATTCATCAACATTGCACCTCATAACGAATTCGTCAAACTTCGCTATGTACTCTGCGACACTCCTATTTCCTTGAGTAAGTCTTTGCCATTGATCTAGGAGTCTTTGGTGGTAGGACATAGGAAGGTATTTCTCCCTAAGCCTAAGTTTCATAGCTCGCCAGGTCACTATGGGCACATCACCTCTCTGTCTAGTGAGTCTCTCAATGTTTTCCCAATATAACCTAGCTTGGCGCACAAGTTTAAGCTTTGCAAACTTACACTTGCGCTCTTCACTCATCTCAAACCAGTCAAAATACTGGTCCATCTCACCTTCCCAATCAATGTAGATCTTTGGATCTAAAATTCCATCAAAGGTGGGAGCTTCTAGCCTAATGTTCTTCATGGTTCGGTCATCTTGATCAGAGTGAATTGGGGTGGGTCTCCTGACATTGGGTTCATAGTTAGGCTCATGATGGAATCTCCTTGGGTTGGGCTCGATGGTTTGACCAGGGTGGGGTCCTCTAGGAATTGGATCATAAAACTGATCTTGGGGAGCTCTCCTAGGGTTTGTTTCGTAGAGAGGGTTTTGATATGGAATCCTTCTAGGGTTCAATGGGGTCTCGAGTTCAGGTACAAGACTTGGCTCAGGCTCAGTCTGGGCTTCATGATTGCTTTCAGGGGTTCTAGCCTCTAACTGATCCAACCTAGTAGTGATGTGGGCTAACTGCTCATTCATGTCTTGGTTGGTTTGTGCCACATTCTGATTTGTTTGGGCCAATTGCTCGGTTAAACTCTTAGTCAGTTGGGCCACTTGATCATTTAGGCCTTTGATCAAATTCCCTAAGTTTTGGTCCATGGCTACACTTGACTGGGCTTGGATTGGTGAATACGGTGTTCCTGCTCTAGTTGTCATGCATGCAAATGGACTCAAGTTCGAGCTAAGGTTTCCTAGACCTAGAGCACAAATTAGAAGTCTAATTAAGTGAACCAACTAGCTAGTAGTACTTATGGGACTTAGCCAGGTAGGTGGAGGGGAGTGTAGGTCCCTGATTGCCAACCTTAGACACCAATCTGAGATTGGCCAGGTAGGCGGACCAAATCACAAGCCCTGATGCACCAATCCTAGACACCAAGCCAGTAAGCACACACCAATTAGCTGACACAGTTAACTTGACCCTAACCTGAACCCAACTTGTTGGTGTCCCTAACCCACTAGGGCAATTAACGTTCTACTCAATTTTAATTAACGGGCTGGGATCGATATGCTGGTTGGTGATTTTTGGGCTAGGGACAGGTGATGAAACCCTGACCCTATATCAAATTGATGCCCTTAATTTGATTTCTCATGAGATGAATGAAATGCAAAGGTGCTGCAGAAGTGTGTTGCAATTTGAAAGTGGTGTGGAAAATGTGATGAAAAAAATGTCCAAAAATTCTGAAAATTCACAAAGGATTCCTAACTTATATGTTTCAATGTAGATGAAAGGAATTTTAAAACTAAAATCTATACTAATCTAAGAAGATCCTACAAATGAAGATAAATAAAAAGGACAGAACATAACCCTAATGACAGTGTCGAACTGCAGAAATTTTTATTTTTTTTATAATTTTTTTTTGATGATGAAATTTAATATGGTGATAACTGACTTAAAAAGGAACAAGAAAAAAAATATTTCAATAAAAAATCAGTGACTTGCCTTTGGAGTTGCAGGCGGATTACAGTCAGCCTACAGAAAATACAGCAAGCAGAAAAACAGAACGTGCCCAATGCAAAATTCACAAATGAAATCTAAGAAGTCCTTTGGCTTTCTTTTTCACGGGTCAATCACAATGGCACCCCGACATGCCTTAGGAGATCCCCGTGGAATGGGAAGAGAGGGTGTTTAAACCCTACTTTCTCCTAAGACCGGACGGCTTGGTAACGCCCCCGATCCAAGTACTTCAAGGACTTAATGCTATGCAATCAGGAACTTATTCTACCATGCTCTGATACCAAGATGATGCGGCAAGCATATGATTAATGTTTTGAATATGGTTTGTAGAGCAATGAAACCTAATTACACTAGCATTGTACTCATCATAATAAGACTTAAGGATTATAAGAAATTGGACTTTTACTTGATTAGACACAATCCTAAACTAAGAAGGAAGAAGATCTAGACAATAGGGGCTAATGATTGTGGACTTACCTTGATGAGCTTTCCAACCTTCTTTTGATTCATACCTTGAAACTACCAATGCTCAGAACTGAAGAATCTGGATAACAGAGATCAGAACCCTGGACTTGGGGCTTCAGCTTGTTTGTTCTTTGTTAAGGTGAACCCAGCCCACAACTCAAAGACTTCGAAGGATCCTGCAATGAAGATCAAAGTTAAGGAAGAAGGATAGGAACATATAGAAGGGATGGAAGAATTGATGAACTAAGAACAGAAATTTGAGTAGATCTGGCCGACTCCAATGCCTTCACTTGAGCTTGGAAGATGCTTTGCTAGGAAAAAAGAATGGCTTTGGCGTGGAGGAAGAGGATGGAAAACTTTCACATAAGAAAAAAATACAAGACAACTTCTACTTCCAAAATTTCAACTTCAATTTTCATTCATTCCCCAAAATCAATCCCTTTTACAATGGGCATCCAAGGCTTTTAATAGCCTCACAAAGCTAGCTTTTGAAATTTAAAAACTCCCCAAATCGAGGAGGATTACAAGGGGGGGTTGGAGGATTTGGTGGAGAGTTTGGAGGGATGTGGGGGGGGTTGGAGGATTTGGTGGAGGACTTGGAGGGATGTGGCCAACCTCCTTGAATTTGAATCTCCCTTGTTGGCGCCCAAAGGGTGATGAGGTGGTTGGTGAAGTGGCACCTGATGACGTGGCATGGTGAGGTGGTCTTCTACTTGGATAAGAATGACATGTGGCGCCCAGTGGTCCTAGTTGATGGTCCTTTTCTCTTGCTTGGTTGATGTGTCTTCTCTTCTTCATGTGGTCAAATTCTGGGGTCTAGAATTTGAGTCTTGTTACTGGCTTTCATGGCTTTAAGACTTGATTAGACTTAACTCAACTGAATTAGACTTAACTCAACTGAACTGACTTGACTGACCTAGACTTTAAAACTTGAAATGGACTTACAAGAAATGAAATTTTAAAAGTAATTACAGGACTCAATAAACACTCTTGATTTGAAACTCAAAATTAATTACAGGACTCTTGAAAAGGAAATGACTCTTGAAAATAAAATATTTTTGAACTAAAGGATACAAGGTAACCTAATTATCTTCGATCCAAATTGGGATAAGGCTAACCTTGTTGGAGTGAAGTTTCTTTCGGCTTCTGGTGTCCACACCATCGAGCCCCTCTTGATGAACTCCACGTAAGGAGGAGTGTGTTGTGTGAATGTGAGTAGCAGGTGTATCGGGGGAAGTGTGGCCTGGCTAGGGGGAGTCCCTGTGCGGCCCTTCATCCCGACCTTGCTCTGGAATGCTGGTGGTGCCATGCCCCTCTTCCTGGTGGGGGTGGCACTCTCCTCTCTTTTTTTTTCTCTTGTGTTCTGGCCTGTGTTTTTGTGTTACCTTCAAGTTTGTTGCAAACTTGGTTACCGTTGGGCATCCACCTCGGGATCTCTGCCGGGCTGTCAGGCGCGCACGGCGGTGTCCCAAGAAGTCGTTCCTGATTCGTGATAAGGGGAGCTGTCATGCGCTCCGACACTCCTTTTGGTCATCTCATTCCGGAAAACCTGACAGTACCTCGAATGATGTGCCGCCGCCCCCGGGATTCGAATCTCCCGGTTGGCTTCCTCTCTTGGATGGTTCGGATGGTTGGTAAGGAGCGCGGCATCTCGATCGACGTACTTCTCCCCTTTCTAGTGTAACTAGCAGCTGCAGGCGGTCAGTATGGCCTGGGGGACGCTCCAGTGTAGTCCTCGGGCGGTTTGCCGACGTCCCAGGCTGGTGGGGTCCACGTCCGAGCTGGGACCGAGCTGGAATGGCAGGGGTCGCTTTAACCTATACGCTCCGAGCTTGCGGGGTCGTCCCAGCGGAGTGCGGCCCCGGTCTAGAGGGCGCGCACTCGGAGAGGCTCCATGTTGGCGGAGGAGTGCTGAGCTCGACTCCGACCACAGGGCTCAAACCTCGCTCTGGAGGGCAGAGGGCGGGCTCGGTTTGGAGGGCGTGCGCTCGGAGAGGCTCCACGTTGGCGGAGGAGTACTGAGCTCGACTCCGACCACATGGCTCAAACCTCCGAGGGTCTCGTTTTGGAGGGAAGAGGGCGGGCCCGGTCCGGAGGGCGCACGCTCGGAGAGGCTCCACGTTGGCGGAGGAGTGTTGAGCTCGACTCCGACCACAGGGCTCAAACCTCTGAGGGTCTCGCTCCGAAGGGCAGAAGGCGGGCCCAGTCCAGAGGGTGCGCGCTCGGAGAGGCTCCATGTTGGCAGAGGAGTGCTGAGCTCGACTCTGACCACAGGGCTCAAACTTTCGAGGGTCTCGCTCCGGAGGGCAGAAGGCGAGCCCAGTCTATAGGGCGCGCGAGGGCGGGCCGGTCCGAAGGGCAGAGGGCAGGCCGTTGGTGGAGGAGTGCTGAGCTCAACTCCAACCACAGGGCTCAAACCTCCGAGGGTCTCGCTCCGGAGGGCAGAGGGCGGGCCGGTCCGAAGGGCGCGCGCTCGAACAGGCTCCACGTTGGCGGAGGAGTGCTGAGCTCGACTCTGACCACAGGGCTCAAACCTTTGAGGGTCTCGCTCTGGAGGGCAGAAGGCGGGCCCGGTCTAGAGGGCGCGTGCTCGGAGAGGCTCCATGTTGGCGGAGGAGTGCTGAGCTCGACTCCGACCACAGGGTTCAAACCTCCGAGGGTCTCGCTCTGGAGGGTAGAGGGCGGGCCCGGTCCGGAGGGCGCGCTCTTGGAGAGGCTCCACGTTGGTGGAGGAGTGCTGAGCTCAACTCCGACCACAGGGCTCAAACCTTCGAGGGTCTCGCTCCGGGGGATAGAAGGCGGCTCCGGCCTAGGCATCCCGAGCTCGCGGGCCCGACCTGGCGGAGGACGGAGCTCGGCTCGCCGTCTCGAGAGAGCTCAGCTCAGCTCGGCAGTGGAGCCCGGGCTGGAGAACTGACGCGGCATCCGATGCGGCGTCTTTCCTTGATGTGGTGCCTGTCAGTTCCCCCATGTCAGCGATCCCGCCACATCAGTAAGAAATTTAAGTTTTGCTATTTATTAATATTAAATTTAATATTTATTGAAATTTATTGTTTATTTTTTTCTTACAGTGCCATCACGAGGATACTTCAGGCAGATTGCATAGCGACGAACTCCCAGACTATTACGGATGTTTGTCATTCTGTCCTTTATACTGTCAGCGAGCATGCACGTGTCCCGTTCGAGAGTTTTATCAGGGGGTCGATAGAGAGTACGAGACTCATTCACCTTACCACTATGCATCTTTATTGGGAGCACCTCCGTCATTCCAGCACAGACGAGGTACTTGACATTATAGTACCTTTCCATATCCGATGCCCAAGTTCACATCTACCGATGTTGTTGTTGCACATTTCGAGTATACCGCTGCACCAGACTACATGACGCAGCACGATTATTCCGGATATCGAGGACAGGCCTATGGCGATGGTTTATCGCACACGTGTTGGCATAGCAGGCATCCCAGGTTGTGGAGCATATGACAGAGCATTAGCCACCAGCTGAAGTTGCACCTCCACCTCGTCATGCCCAGCCTCCCGCAGGAAGAGACGACCACCATGTGGGACCTAGGACCATTATTTTTTTATGTATTGTATTTGTAAAACTATATTTTGAAATGGAATTTAATTATCAAATTCATGATTTCTCATGTGGCATCAACTTCTCATCAATGGTAACAGCAACATCAATTATGAAGTACAATACAATAATTAAGATAAAGAAGATATATAGATTGAAATGATATCCAGCCCGGTACCATTTCGGTCGATAACCCCGTGTTAGTACGATTCCCAGTTTGGTACCAGTTCAGTCGATAGTTTATGGTTTAAGTGTTTAGGATTTAGTGTTAGTAAAAAAATATTTACATCGAGTCGTGGAAGTGGGAATGATAAGTTATCACGAATGAAAATTTTTTAATAATAATATAAAAAAAAATTATTTACAACGATACGGTTGCCAGGGTCCGGCCCCCAATCCTGCCACTGGTCTGGCCCTCTTACTGCCATCGATCTTATCGTCGATCCAATGGCTAGAGCTCGGTACCATCGGTCCGGGCGTCAGGGTCAAGCCACCAATCCTGCCATCGGTCCGGCCCCTAATCTTGCCATTAGACTTACCGTCGGTCCGGCCTCTAGGATTCAGCCATCGGTCCAGCCCCAGGTTCTGCCTCCGATTAAGCCCCCAGTTCTGCCTCCGGTCCGGGATACTAAAAACTTATTTTCACATACTAGTAATTATAATATAATAGATAATTACAACTTATGTTAATTATTATATATATTTAAATTATATATATTTAATCCTAATTAGGTTAATAACAAAATTCACTGTATTAGAAAGGTTGAGCTCATCTTTGCCAAAGATGATTTCAACTCCACCTGGCTACCACGTCCAGACCTAAAATCTTTCCCCCATATCCGCACAATCCACGTAATCCATAATGCCTATTCTCGCAAATAAATATCGAATTACACTAATTCCATAAATATTTAATAAAAAAATATTATTTAACAAAAAATTCTAGGGGTTTTGTATTTTCAGTCTAACATTGGTTTAGGGTTTAATGTTTACGATCCAGGATTTAGGATTTAGAGTTTAGGAATTGGAAGATTTGGGGTTTACGGCACGGTCGCGCGTTTAGGATTTATCGGTATGTATTGCACGAACCTGGAGTTGGAACTAATTATATTATTTTCAATTTATAATTTTAATATAATTATAAAAAAAATTCTTTGGCAAAAGACATAATTTTAATGTAATATTAAATTACTTTCATAATAATGTTTTTTAAAAAAGTTATGGCTTAATTTAAAATCATCTCTGGCAAGGACGAATTCAAGCCATTTTGAAATCGTATTCGCCAAAGATGAATTCAAGTCAATTTGAAATTGTCTCTGGCAAAGATGAATTCACCATCTGCCGCCACGTGTCCAAATCAGGTTAATGCCACTTGTCGTTATTCGCAGAGTGTGGTCCACGTATATCTAAAATCGGTTTTGGTAAAGACGATTTCTCAAGTTGAATTCGTCTTTGCTAAAAACGAATTTAGTCTGGTCACTTGCCGTTTGCTACGTGTCATCCATTTGGCCGGAGAGGGTGTTTTTCTGTCACGTGGACAGAAAACACCTACTTCTATAAATATATTTGAGAACACCTATTTTCATAATTTTTTTGTATTATTTTTTTTTTAAAATTCCATTTTTGTGCATGTCCCGGAAGTTTGGTAAAATAATATAATTTAGTTTCATGCAGACAATACACTCTATAAGGTATTTTTCAAACTTTAGCATGGCTCGGATTCGTCTAGCAATTTATATTATATAATATAGTTCCAAGAATCTTAGGTTTTGGAGAAATGATAGTCTTTGCATATTTAAATGATACTTTTATCTTTTTTTTTTATAAGTTAGGTGCATTGATTTAAATTAAATATAAATAAACACATCCATAGATATCAAAAAAAAAAAAAAAAATTTAAAAAAAAAATCTGCTTGGCATACCTAACATATTGACCTTGTACAATTAACCGTATGCAATATCACCTATTATTAGCTTCTTGATAAATATATGAAATATTAAAATCAAAAAAATATATTATGCTCTAATAATTTTATAAAAGTGAATGCAGAGCTGTATAGTTACAAAATTATAAGAAAAAAATTATTTGACTACTATCATAGAATTATCCTTTAAGAAAATTTATAAAGCCTGCTGTGTATTACATATTTCAAGCATTTATATACCATGGTGCAATTTTACCATAAAAGTTATGGTATTAAAAATCTTAACATCTCTTGCAACAACTAATATATTAGTAGTGTTGCTGCCATATTACCCTCTAGGTGGTTGTTGTGGCACCAGGAAATTATTCGGTCCCATCTAACGAGTTGGATATTGCTCTTGGCAGATCATCGATAGGTCCTATAAAAGATTCAGGGGCCGGGGTTACCCGCATGAACACTCCAACAATTAAATTAGAAAGGGAAGATGGAATAGGCAATAGTGACCGAAGCTAGGTGCTACGATGAGTGTGTGTGTATGTATGATGAGTCTTTAGAATAGCTTTACCTTGCCAGGTGTCCCCCTTACCTATTTATAGTATTGTACGAGGCCATGGAGGGTTGCTAGGAAGGTAGCATCTGACGAGCGTAGTGAACCCTAACAAGTTATTAAAATCTTATCCCCTGATATTCCTTTCGCTAGCATCTTTTTTATAAAGGCCACTACTTCTATTGCAATATTGTCTCCTACGAATACGTCTGTTGGTTGTGTCGGCTATATTTATTATAGTGGACATGTGGAAAGATTGACTTAACTGAAGTAGGTGGGGTAGAATATATCGGTTCAGTGCTAAGAGATAATTAAGCACCAAAAAAGAGGGTCGGGCACCAAGAGAGGGTATCGGGTACCAACTCTTAGGTACACCTGTTCAAGCAAAGACTCGGGTCGAGGTTGATTGAGCATTCGATAAACATGGAAATCGACTTCGGCCATGAAATTTTTCAGAGTTCTATAGAAGGTGGTCGATGATGAAAAAGCTACCTGATTGCTCAATGACCACTAATACCATAGTTGGTGATCCAGTGAGCATCTCGAGACCGATGAGTAGTCGCTATAACAAATAGTAGTTCTGATAATGAATATAATATCTCTTATAATATTGATACTTTTATTTTTCATGGCAATAATAAAGATAACAACCAAGCTAAATTATTGGCCATAGTTGTCCAACCATTATATATAGAGAGAGAGCTAGACTTAGCTACGTTTGCATGAATTTAAAGCAAAGGTCAAGTCCATGACCATTTGATTTACACATATTTTCATGTAGAGAAAATAAAAAGTCAATATCATATTAATAGCATAGAATAAACATAAATAGAAATATGCATAAATATTTTTAGAATAAATCTAAATATTTTAGAATAAATAGAAATAATTTTGTCTTTTTGGATTTTTGTTTATTTTGAAGTATTTATGTTTATTTCGAAAAAAAATATACTTATTATAAAAAGCATTTATATTTATTCTGAAAAAATAGACTATGCCATCATTTATAATTTCAACAACTACCAGTAATCATCAATACATAATTAATGGAGTGGATATGTTGTGTTTATTTTAAAATATTTTTATTTATACTTATTCTACATAATTAATATATCATTGATTTATTTTATTATTTTTGGATCTATAAAAATTGTACAGCGAAGGACTCGATCATATTTAAATCCAAATTCATTTGGATATAGTCAAGTCCAGCTCTCTTTCACACTCTTTACATGTATAAGTAGCTAAATGTCAAAAGTCTGGACCCTCCTCGATTTGGCATTGATTAAGTGATGAATTGTGATCATCCGTATACAATGGGATGGCAGTAATTGCATGGGCCCTAATGAGTACAAGGGATGATGCAATTGTATGGGACCCATACAATTACCGTTGTCACGCTGTCCATCGACGTTCATGATTGATCAACTGGCATTCTCGTGCTCAATGGCGAGTTGGGGAGGATTTGAACTTAATTGGTCAAGGACCGGTGCCCTTAGTGCAAGAAACAAGCAGGTGAATTGCTGGATACAACGAAGTATCTATCATTTGCTATGAAAAGTACTTTTAAAAGTGAACCCGGGAGATCGTTAATTGCCTAGCCAAGCTCTAGTTTTTCTCGAGCAGAGCAATATTATAGACCAAACCCAAGCTTAAATCAAGCTTTAGTTAATCACCCCCAAACACATTGCACATATGGGAATTTAAGCCTATTCGAGAGAGAGTAGGTTGGTGGCATAATAAGCTTATTCATCCAAATTTTCTCAACAATGGCTAAATAAAACATAAAAATACTCAGAAATTGACATCAACGGGAAAATCTATACATCTTATACCAAAAATCTCATAAAATTGATGTGAATTAGATATCAGAATTTTTTTCTTTATTTTCATTTTACTAGCCAGCATTATAGTGATGTGAGATTGACATGCTCATTATTAGATGGGATAAGACGGTAAAAATTTAAATATCTTAAATTGAATATTATCCGATAGGATGGAGATCCGTAGGATAGTTATACCAGAATTTATCTTTCTATCTCTTTTTATTAAAAAAAAAAAAAATCGTTGGTTGGCCATTAATGGACTAGCGGCATAATAAATGCATCAAATTTCGGAGCAAGGTTGCGCTACAAACCACGTGTTTCAGTTTCCGGACCATTCATTGCCGAAGGATCGGCGATTCGTATCGAAACTGCCATATCGGGGTGCGGTCACCGCGGCAAAAGTTTCCCCCGTAAGAAAATCCGTTCCTCGCTCGCTTCTTCTTGACCGGAGCCGACCTCGTGCTTGCTTCTTTATTCCACCTCGGGCTTGCTTCTTTAATAGAGTCCGGTCCACCGTCTCGCCCACCTTGTGCTTGCTTCTTTATTCCAACCAAACCCGGATAGCGAGCGAGGGACCGAAACCCTTCGTCTCTCGTACTCCAGAAGCGATGGCTTCCACCACCATCGCTCGATCTCCATGGCTCCGAAGGAGATCCACCGGTGGCGAGGGCAGGAGAAAACCCACCAAAACTCCCTCGATGATTGCTATTAGGTGGCGGCGGAGGGCCTTCGCGATGACTTCCGTCCAAGGAGGGGACACCAGCAACGGCGGCAACAACAATACCGGAGCTCTCGAGTTGAATACCGTCTTCGATGATCTCCAGCACGATATCGCTTTCAAGGAATCCCCATCGCTACCCAGTAAGCAAAAATATCTCATTTTTCGACAGACTCATCCATGGTTCTTTTCTTTCTTTCTTTCTCTTTTTTATTTTTTCTCTCCATTTGATGTCAAAATTTCTCCAATGGCGTTTGTTATAGAGCCTCTCTCTATATCTGACGTCTCTGGTTCGGTCAACGGGTCTCGTCTTCGAGTTGCTTACCAGGTACCGAGTTCTTGCACTTTTTTGGGGGCTTCAATCGTTATTCATTTCGTATTCCTGTTCTTCTTTGCGCGTGTAGGTATTGATTTCTTGTTCTCTTGAAATTTATCTATTTCTTGATTTCTTTTTGGTGGGGATATCTGTGGGTGTGGTTTGGGCAATGGATTTACTGTGATTTAGGGTCTTCCGGGTGCATATAGTGAAACTGCGGCGGCAAAAGCATACCCGAATTGCGAAGCCGTTCCATGCGAACTATTTGAAACTGCTTTCGATGTGAGTTTTTGATATTTTTGTTTCTCTTTTAGATAATATTTGTGTTAAGTTTTTATTTTTGCTGTTTTTACTTTGGCGATGTTGAAATTTAAATATGATCTGAATCATGAGGCATTAGGGGAACCAAGTTATGGGATGGTGGTATCTGGCCTGAAAGGAAAATGATGTTGCTAATATATTGGCCGCCTAGTATTTTCTACACTGCAGATGAATCAAACACCAGGAAGAAGATTTTTTTTCACTGCAGAAACCCACCCTTTTCTGTGTGATATCATCCATTCTATATATGAGCCGAAAAAAAAACTGTCTGACTGCAAAAGCATGTAAGGTTGTACCGTTTATTGATGAACATGTGAATAGAGATCTACTCATTAGCTTGGTTTTACATGGATAGAGGCTTCAAAGTTCAAACCTTCGGAATTGGCCTTCCTGTTTATAATGATTCTTAAGAACCAGTTTGCTATGGTAGAGGTGCACAAAACCTTCCATGTCTTACAACTTGTGGGCAAGAGAAGCCATGACCATAAACTGTAGCCATCAAGCCTTCTTTTAAATATCAAGGGTTAGTTTTGTGAACCCTTTGTCAAAAGGTATGCTCCTTGAGTACCATAATATTGCTGCTGTAAGTTCTTTCAAGTGTTTGCACAACTTCAATCCATCTTCTGTAGTCCTCCCATTTCTTTTATTGGATTGCTTGACAACCTCCAAGGATTCTTGTTGTACATCCTGCTATCATCCTGGCCACTATTCTGAAACGTTGGTACTAGTGATGGAACTCTCAACTTCCAAGCTATGACATCCAGCAGGGTTAAGTCAGCCGACAAGGCTTTGATAGTATGCTTCGACTAATATTATTTTTGTCATCTTGCAGGCTGTTGAACGTTGGCTTGTTGATCGGGCAGTTCTACCCATTGAAAATTCATTAGGTGGTAGCATCCATCGAAACTACGACCTTTTACTTCGTCATAAATTGCATATTGTGGGGGAAGTGAAATATGCAGTTCGGCATTGCTTACTAGCCAACCCTGGTGTGAAAAAGGAAGATTTAAAAAGAGTTCTCAGCCACCCTCAAGTAAACATTGCCTTTGTTTTCAATGTGGTCAAATTTGTTATAGCTGAAAAAGGCATTAGGATTTCATGTGACTTGTTATTAACTCAATTGAAATCTCAGGCTCTTGCGCAGTGCGAGCATACACTGACAAAGTTGGGAGTTGTCAGAGAAGCTGTTGATGATACTGCAGGAGCTGCAAAAGTAGACACCGATGCTAGCTTTGTTATCTAGTTTTGTTCTTTCTTCCTTAACAAAATTTAAATTTTCCGAGTAAAAATTATTATAATTCAACTAGCATTGTCAAGATTTCACGGGGTTAACTTGAAATATGATAAGGAAAATCTGAGACTAAAATTTTAACTAATCCAAACTTTATTCTTTTCTACTGTTGCTTTCCTTCATTTTGAAAATTTATAAAACATATTGTCTATCTAGTCTGTTGCTGTCCAAAAACTCCAAGATGCAGGGGCAGTTGCCAGTTCATTGGCTGCTGAAATTTATGGTTTGGATATTCTTGCGCAAGATATCCAGGTACTTCCTGTATTCTCATTGATTGGATGCACATGGCTATCTGTGTACTTAAATGGCTATCTGTGTACTTAAATAAAATATTGCTTGTTCTGTAGGATGACCCTGATAATGTTACTCGATTTTTAATGCTAGCACGCGAACCAATTATTCCGGGTACCAGCAAACCATTTAAGGTATGCTTAGCAACAGAAGTAGCTCGCTATTTTTTGAAGATAACATCATTAACCTTTCTTTATAGGGAAGCACAACTTGAACTTATGTTTTAAATTCTATATTATTTTAGTCCATAGCTTGTTTACTTCATCTGACTGATGACACTAGTATTCTGTCATTCTCAGACAAGCATAGTTTTCTCTCTAGAAGAAGGGCCTGGTGTGCTTTTTAAGGCCCTTGCTGTTTTTGCCATGAGAGACATCAACCTCACAAAGGCATGTTTTAACATCTTGTACTGCTGCATATTGTTTTGACATTAATGCAGTCTTGAGCATGCGGGCATGCTCTCTGATGTACTAAATACTTTTGTCTCCTCAGATTGAAAGTCGTCCTCGAAAGAGAAAGCCCTTACGTGTGACCGAAGATGGCAGCAATGGGCCTCTAAAGTTATTACCACAACTGTTCTGTATTTTCATGTTTCTTTGCGCATTTACATATATCAACATATCCCGGAAAAGTTATAAATGAATATTCAAATGTTTGGATATTAACTTTGTTGAATATACCGTGCCCAGGTACTTTGACTATCTTTTCTATGTAGATTTTGAGGCATCAATGGCTGCACCAAATGCTCAGAATGCCCTTAGGCACCTAAAGGTATTGTCTCCCAGAAGTCCCTGCAAGATATCTAGGAAACCCAAAGATAATTGTTGACAGTGCCTTCTATTGACAGGAATTTGCGACATTCTTAAGAGTTCTGGGAAGTTATCCAATGGACATTAGTGATGCATGAATGACCAGAGGGGAAGTGAGCACACCTGAGCATAGAAGTAATAAGAAGTCTCTCTTCACCAATATTTTTATCAGAAACTTAAACAAAATGTAAGCAGCTAAAAATCGTCTATATCAATGCCTCTTCAAGCCATCATAACTAGATGCTTGAAAACTAGTTATTGTATAAATACATGACTCGTGAATCATGTTATACATATCTAGAATGATGTATGGAGTTGATAAGAGCCTGTATTTCTGGGTGAAGCAAGATGTCAATCTAGTAGCTCTAAACATATACCACATATATATGTTTAGTTTCACACTGGCTATCTAGAATGGCTAATCATTCATGTCATTTTGCCACCACAGCTGTCCCACATTTTCTGTCTCATATACGCTAGGATGCAGGGCTTGGTAAGCAAGATGTCAATCTAGTATCTCTAAGTGCAAAAATTTTCCTACCAAATCCGATCCGCTGAAATAATTAATTCATGATTAATTAACATGCTTTTTTCATTATATAAATGATCAGCATGTCAACTCAAAGCATGATACATATCATTTCAGCTTGTTTTCCTACATAGTTTTTTCACAATGTCAGTTAGTCATCAAGTCTTGGCACATTGGCATGGTATGTGGTTCCAACTTCGCATATCTGAGAACAGCCTCATCACTACAGGCCAACTAAACTCTAATCTCTACAGGCCAACTAAACTCTAATCTTATCTGGTAGATTAGTGTAAACCATTCAGTTCTTTCATATAATCTTACCTACACTAGACAATTTTTTGCTATCAATTTTAAATTTTAAGCCTCGTTTTAATATATTCACATCTAATCATACAATATTCGAATAATGTGTACTTTGGTTTGTTTTGATAATTTTTAGATTTTTATCTTTGAAATTTTTTGTTCTCCTCTCATAAAATGTTAAACATATATTATTTCTGTTGTTTTACCCATTATGCAATTTTTTTTAATTGTATTCTTTCCATTGAAGTTGTATTTTTGTTTTTTGTATTCTTCCTATTGAACTTTTTTTTGTCATCCAAGGTTCATGGGCAAGGAAATATGATGTGTTTAAGAAGTGAAGGATCTACTTCATCCAGTCAACACTGTTTGAGGAACATATTGTTGACTCGAGGATCAAAATGGTGAGAGTATCTTCATGTATGGAAGATTTCTGTATATCCAGAATAGTTTTTTTTTTTTTGTTTGGCAAAATTCAGAACCTTGGTCAAAGAATGTATAGGAAGTCGTTGCACAATCATGTAGGAAGCAATATCTTCTTCTTCTTCTTCTTTTTCCTTTTTTCAATGTTCAAAAATTTATCTCTTTCCTCTCCATTTGGCTTTTGATCTATTATCCATGTGAATCAGGATGCTAATTTTATGAAATGCCAATTTCTAAGTGTATCTTCTAATGGCCTCATTCTATGTGAGGAAAAAAGATGGCATGTCTTTTGTTAACATTAGTGTTGTCAAAGGCACGCCTGAAGCATGCCTAGGTGCATGGTGCAGGCAAAGCCCAGCCCAACCACCTCGCATAGCCCAAGGTGAAGTCCATGTGCTTAATCCCTAAAATGTCATGCCTTTTTTGGACATTGAGAAAATTTTAGGCATAGGAAAAGGCATTCCTCATCATTTTTGAATTTCAGCCACTTAATCTCTCAGCCACTTGATCATGATGATTAGTCAAAAGGAAAACAATACAAAGGGAGGGTGGATTAGGGATCTAAATTCCCGATTTAGAGGCACCAATGCTCCTTGTCTGGCGGATCTGACAAGCGCTGCTTCTTCTATAGTGGATGTAGCACTCTGAGTAGCTTCTCCACTCTTTGATAAGTCCCCCTTTTTTCTCTGCTACCTTGCTGGCAGTGCTGCTGCTCCTCCTCGTCTTCTTTTCTTCTCTTCTTCTCTTTCTCATCTTATTCGCTGCTGGCACTCCTACTCCTTTTTATCCTCCTCTGTTGCCGTGTTGCTGCTGGTGCTCCTGCTGCTTCTCCTCCTCTGCCACCCTGCTGCAGGTTCTTCTTTCTTTGCCAGTGCTGCTGCTCCTCTTTGTTGCTAGTGTTGTTGTTGGTGCTCCTGCTCCTTATCCTCTCTTTGCATTCCTGCTATTGATGCGATGCAACTATTGTTGTGGCATCAACTTGCTCTGATACCAATTGTTGTGGTATTAACTGTACTGTACCACTCTCGTCAGGGAATTACTTATGCGAAATACAGATCTCTGATTCCAGGATCATGATTGTCAGTGTCGATACTGTAAGAGAAGGGAGAAGATACAAAATACACGACATAATTAGATGGATATGCAAGGTTTCATTATGAAAAAATAATTTACAAGAGTGAAAATTTTCACTCTCAATCTTGAACAAGTCTCTCAATAAGAAACCTCAAAATTTCTCGTATAATCTCTCAACGCATAGCCCCTACAGGCTTTTTGAAGACATTTCACTACTCTTTTGATTTTCACACTCAGCCTGCTCTTCTGCTCATGGTTTTATAGTTTCTGTCACAAAGAGCGTCTTATCAAGAGTCCAACGGTCCAAATTGCATCCAAATCGGAATCCTATAGCTCTTCTAATATCAGTTTGATGGCAAATCAGCTCGTGGTTATTTGATCATTGTCCATCGTGTCTTAGATCGTGCATATCAGACTTACATCATGTCAGATTGCATCCTGGCTATTGGATCTCACAGTGGATGGTGCGCGGCCATTGGATTCTCGTGCGATCGGTGCTCGGCTGCCCGATCATGTGTGTCTCGTGTGAAATCCCATCGAATGGCATTAAATGCTTCATTAAATGGGGGAGAAATGATGCATGGCTTGGCCACGAAAAGATGGGTGCATGCGTTAAGGCACCATCCCAATAACCTCCACCTTGACTTGATGCTCGGCCTCCATTTGACTTTAAGAGCTCCTTGAAGGATTGTGCTTCCATGTCCTAGGACAAACGTCGGCTACTCATGGATAGGCAAATATGAAAATCGAGCCAGGCTGCTCTATTCCATCTCCATCACGTGTTGTGCTCACCTCAACTTGAGACCTACTCGAGGAAGCCTCCTGTGTTAATAGGAACTTCATCTTGCAACATCGTTTGTCGTCCTTTCGAGTTTCATATCTCGTGTCTGATCTACCTGCTCCCGGAGTCCTTGTATTGGGCTCCTGTCTGCACCAGGAACTCCACCATGCACTGAACTTTCTATCAAAAAATAGTGATCTCCATGCTTCTTTCCCTGCAAGATGATCCTATTGCTATACATGACCTTCAGGACTTCATCATTGGCTCTCCATGTGTAGCCAATTGAGTTCAATTTACTGAGAGATTAGATTTCTACGTAAAATGGATATGCATCGGATCTCATCCAATTTATTCACTATCCCATCATTTATCTTCAAACCGATTGTCTCGACGTCCGCAATCGCACAGTTCGATTTGTCTGGCAAGTGAACAGCATTCTCTACTTTTTAGAGAGTCGAATAGCTCATCTCTGCAATAAATATGATGTGGCTAGGCAGAATCTAAAATCCACAGGAAGAAGAGGATACCTCGTTGAATACCATGAGTGCATCACTGATATATCTCTTGTCGCTACCATTGATCACCGCTGTAGTAGCTCTTATCCGATTTTTGAACTGTGGGCAATCTATGACATGAAGTCCCGGCTCATCGTACCAGTAATACTTGATCTTACTTGCATCCTTCGATCTGGATCTCCCTCATCGTGATCCTCTATCACTTTGCTTTTTATCACCACTTCTCCAAAAATAGCCAACACTGAGCTCCTGTCTGAACTCAAAATCTGGTTCTTCCACCTAAGAATCTTGTTCTAGAGTAACACTGAGATGACTTCTATCTTCATAGTACTCTTCCTCACTAGAAGAGCAGTTACCAAGGACTTGAAGGACTGCGATAGGGATGAAAGCAAGACTAGTGCCCTGGTCTTAATTTTTTTATCGATAATAAGAAGATTGGTGAGTATCCCTTGAAAATTATTGAGGTCCTGCACGCTTTGTTCCTCGGTCATCTGCAGTTGGTAGAACTGCTCTTAAAGGAATAGAATGTTGGTAAGGGACTTCGCCATGTATAGCTCATCGAGTTTCTCTCATAACATCATCATCATGGAAGTCTTGCTCAGTACATAGATCACGACGTCATCTGCTAAATATAAATAGATCATGCTCACTGCCTACATCTGGAGCCGCCTCCAAGTCTTCTCCTTAATGATGGATGGCATCTCGCACATGAGAGCATCGATCAGCTCTTGCAAGATGAGCACATCTTTTACCCTCGCTTACTAGAAAGAGAAATTGCTCTTCTTGAACCGACTAATCTTCAACTTGATTACGCATATACTCCATCTTCATCGATTTCAATCAATCATGGACAACTGATGTTCTGATACCAGTTGTTGGGATATCAACTTGCTCTGATACTATGATATCAATTCGCTTTGATACCAGTTGTTGTGGTATCAACCACACTAATACCACTCTCGTCGAGGATCACTCGTACGGAATATGGATCTCCGATCCCAGGATTATGATTGTCGGTGTCAATACCGCAAGAGAAGGAAGAACAGAGAAAATGCAAGATACAATTAGATGGGCATTCAAGGTTTCATTATGAGAAAAATAACTTACAAGATTGAAAACTTTCACTTTCAATCCTGTACAAGTCTCTCAACAAAAATTCCAAAATCTCTCGCATAAGCTCTCAACACATAGTCCCTACAGGCTTTCTGGAGATCCTTTACCACTCTTTTGATCTTCACACCCAGCCTACTCCTTTGCTTATGGTTTTATAGCTTCTGGTGCAAAGAGCGTCTCACCAGAAGTCCAACGGTCCAAACCGTAGTTCTTCCAACATCAGTTTGATTTTAGATCAACTCGTGGCCATTTGACCGCCATCCATAATGCCTTAGATCGTGCACATTAGGCCTACATCATGTCGGATTGTGTCCTAGCTATCGGATCTCGTCGTGGATGGTGTGCGGCCTTTGGATCCTCGCATGATTGGTGCTTGCCCACCCGATCGTTTGTGTCTCGCGTAAAATCCCACCGAATGGCATTAAATGCTTCATTAAACAAGGGAGAAATGATGCATGGGCTGGCTGCTAAAAGTTGGGTGCGTGTGTCCGAGGTGCCGTCCCAACAACTACTTTTCTTTGCTTCTTCTCTTTTTCTCCTTCATTGGTGCTTCTGTTCCACTCCTCCACCTCTGCCTCCTCTTGAAGCATGATAGCAAAACCATTCTCTTGTCAATTATCCATACTAACATCTCTTATTTTCCATAGTGAGTGATTACATTATAGGTGTGCTGGTTTGATTCGAGAAATACACTTAACAATGTTACAAATTTATAGAAAAATGAAGGAAGCGATCTTAGTATGAAAAATTGTGGAGATGTTAAATGCTGCATGCTTAAATTCTTTCTGAAGTCACATATTTAAACTTTAGGCAATTATATTGGCTATTGTTTCTCGTCGTGAATGAAGTTCCTTATCCTTTTGTTTGATGACATCTATTTATGCCCCTCTCTACCTAAGTTGACATATGATGCCTTGTAATAGCACTAGAACCAAAATTCCCATGATAATGAACTATTAAACAAAATATGTTGGACCTACTGGGATCAATTTGTACTAATATGTTCCAAGAATAGGAATTTCAGTATAAATGCAGTACATATGGTACAAATTAGAGGGCAACAAGCCATACACATGAAATAGACCTTCTGATTCTTACTTGAACTGTTTTTATAGAAGTGCTCCATAGTATGGTTCACTTAACATGTTTTTTTTTCCTTGTTGTTGGAACTATTGTCTGTAAAAGCAATTGGCAATATATGCTTTACATCTTAATGAAACTGAATCCAGTCTGCAGGACACCATTTATAAATAAACTATTGAACATTCTTTTTGACTATATCCTATGAGTTGCATTGTACTAGTTCTTTAACTAATGCACACATCCAATCAAATAGAATCATCTTTGCTATAATAGTGCCAGAATGGAATTGATGGATGTGTGCTAGAACTGTGAATCTGGAGATCAAGATTATGATTGAAGAAGAATTCAAGTTGCAGTTATACAGTAATAGGAGAATTGATTGAGATTGATATATAGATTAAGTTCCAACAAAACTTGTTGGGTTCAAGCTCAACTTTACGAGTTTTACAACTCAATTACTAGAAATGTTTTTGCAACTTGTGTTTACCAATTACCAAATATGTAAGGGTTTTACAAGATGTTTTTGCTCTTGAGTGGAACCAATGGTATGCCGAACTTTGTTGATAATTTCAGTCTTTAGGGATCATTGTTACCCATTACTTGATCAATGTTCTTGGTATCTGCTTCGATGATGTTCTCTCACTCTACATCATTGAACGACAAATGGAGGCCATGTTCAATGCTAACTTCATTGGGATGTTGTCTATGGGGTTTCAAATAACTTCAGTCGGAATAATGGATATTCAAAGAAATTCATGACCGCACTTCTTGTTTGGGCCAAGATCACAATTTTGTTCTTGCAATAATGCCATGGTTGGCATAGGTCAATGTTGGCCTTTCTCACTTCCAGCACAAAGCTCAAATCACTCGAATTATTCGATATTAATTTTTAACATGATATGGGACACAGCAGCTATATAAGAACTCTAACTCCTGTGTTGTCCCTCTAGGTTGCTTTCTTGCCTGCTCCTCCCCCTTCTCTATTATCTTTGCCTCTTCTCTCTTCCCTCTCCTATATGGCTATATCTGCAGCAACATTAAAGCGCACCCCCCAAAACCCATCACCCCTCAACCTACCCCCCGCACCAACTCCAACTCTCAACCTCTGTGTTTCACACAGTTGTGAGATGACTGGGCCAACTTAAAGTTAGGGCCTAGATTGATATGTCGATTCTAGGGTTGGACTTGTTTCCAGATAATGTTGAAAATGGTCTTGGTCTAGGGGTGGTCAAAGTGTAGCCCAGCCAACTACAAGCCAGGATGGTTATCAGATTATATCAATCACAGATGTAATTTGGTGCCTGATAAGTTGACCTTGTTTTCACTAACAAGCAGGTGTGGATATGAAAAACTAGACATGCCTTTATTGGTTTTAGGTATTTTTGAAGACATGCCTTGTGGCTGTATCATATTTGAACTTGCAGGATGAGACCAACTGTATGAATCAGTATTGTTTATTTTGCCAGATTGAACCTCCCCTTGATGTTTCATTTTTTTGAAGTATTTATCTCTAAAAGAAAACCTTATTTTTGGGCTGCCTTGACCTGTATGTAGGCAGCCACCTAATGGCACTTGGTGGCCCTTTGGCTGCTGTTTACCTCCTTCCATTTTTCAAATATTAATTAGTGTGAAACATGATTTTTATAAGATTAAGGTTGAGTATTGCCAAATCAAAAAACAATAACTTGATACTTAAGGTTGAGTATTGCCAAATAAAAAAACAATAACTTGATACTTTTAAATCCATAGCGGTTAATACTTAAACCAATAACCTAGCCACATTGTGCACCTAAAATATACATTCCTATCATGTATAACCTTGTGGGGAAACTATAAATTACAAATTCCCATGTTAAGTGGATTAAAAGAAAACAATATAAAAATTCAGTTAATTTTCAGAAATAGAGATGGAATGATTTGTAGAACGAGAGATTGTATTTATAAAGAGTATCAAGGGAATAAAAATAAAATATTTCAGAAAACCAAATTAAACATTTAAGAAAGGGATTGTAATGGTACACCCAAACCTGCATCATAACAATTAAATATTGCATGTAACTCACTCAAATCTAACACATTAGCATCCTTTTCAGTATGTCAAGAGCATAGTTAGGATTTTGCATAGGGTTGCAAGTGATTCAGGTACATTTACTTTTTCAATAACCTAAATATATGCCTGGACTTGGTATGGGTTCACAATTTTGACTTGAAGGCAGTTCAGGATGTTGTTTTATGGTTCTTCTGATTGTGTCTTGGTTCACGTGGAGATCCATATTTTCACTAATATCTGTGGGGTCTAATCAAGTCCAATTTGGTCTCTGCCGAGTCGAATTCTGCTTGATCACTATCCTCTTTGGGTCAGTTTTTGGGATCCATTCTCCATCATGGGTCTATCTGTTTTGCATATGATTGGGGTCCATGTTGCTCACTTTGTACCCTAGATTTTGTGCGAGGTTGATTCTGAATATTGTCAAGCTCTTGGCGAGAGAATCTATGCAAGAGTCCAGTTGAGGGCTTATACGTAGCTGCTCTGGTTACTGTTAGGATTTCAAACTGTTGTGGTTTAAGCAGGATTGATTGTTAATCACCTGTTAAAAACCAATTAGGTAGTATAATCATCGTTCGGTTCCTATTTGTTGTTTCAAGGTTTGAAAATGGATGTTGCTTATATGACACGGTAATATCCAAAGAGCTAGTTGTTGATTGATTGATTGATGGGTACTGCTATTTCTTGTACTCTACAAACCCTAGAATAATTTCATATTCACGAAATTGTTTTCTATAAGATAAGCTCCTCATCCATGTCATATGGATCAATGGAGCAATAAATAAGAACATGACTTCATTGATTGCCTTCTCTAAATTTTAGATGAAGTCCAAAATCAAGACTTCATGCATCAATGTAAAATGAAAAAAATCATGTGTTGAAAGATTTTAACATATTTGTAGAACATGATTGGTGACTAAATAATCAAATCAACTAAGCATGCACAAATTAGACCACATAAACCATAAATGGAGCCATTAATATCATCACAACACTAACTCCTAAATAAAGAAGTTTAGCAGGCCTAACCTTGTTTACTCTGAGGTAGAATCACAGAGATGATCTCTTCATTTAAAAAGAAGTTTCCCTCTCAGGTTCTTTTTTATTATTAATCTGGACATTGAGATAAAAGGTAAAAATGGGTACACACTTTTTTTTTGGGATAAATATGTCAGCAAAATACAGCCTAATCACCAGATTCTAGCACTGCAAAGCTTTTTGATCATCAGACACTTATTCAAGCACTAGTCGATCACATGGTCAAACACCATTTTAGGGTCAGCCTTATTTTCATTTCATAGCTGAACATGGTATCAGTCATCCTTGCATTATTAAGAACTGTTAATCATAAGCACTATTTATAGATGTGTACTGAGGTACACTTGATGGCTGCTTTCTCTTAAAATATCATATCAGGTTTGCCTGGTTATGTGGTTGAGGGATCACTTCAATATGATTATAGGCAGCTCAATATTCAGTCTGATCACCTACATGACTTGAGACAATATTTTAATCTCTTTTCAGCTAATCAGTTGTCAACTTTTTCACTACTCATTATATTAATTTTGTGCTAATGAAACTTGGAATTTAAGCTTAATGAGAATTATCTTAACTGAAAATTTTTCTTATCATGAGGCTGGATTTCAGGATTTTATTGTCATTTTCATATAGTATAATCAAGTTTTTTCTTTTAGTTGAAGTATTATTTGCATGGTAAAATGTACATTATGGGCCCTTTGTGCCTTTTTTAAGGGCTTGATTTGTTGGTGCATATTGCCCTTTCTTAATCTAGATGAATTAAGCCCTCTGCGGCACAAGAAAGTCCAACCACAGTCCCCCTATCCACAAGTTTCTGCACCTGATACCGTATGCCAGAATATACTATCATTATTAAGCATTGGAATTTTATGAATTCAAAACTACGTAAACCAAAACCATGTTATTTCAAAGCTATTTCAAATTGATATATTGTTGCTGCATCAAAAGCTATTTTGGATTGATCTCTCACGGCTTGATGTTGTTGAACTTAACTTTTTTAAAATTATTATTATTATTTTCTTTTGAGGAGAATGTGGTGTGATGAGGCATAGTGGTTATCTTTTGCCAAGAAGTTTGATATTATCGCATTGACATTATTCTTATTCCATTTATCTTGGGTGGAAACGGATACCTGGCAGTTAATTTCTTGACTGGTTGAGTTGTGCCAGTCTGCCGATTCCATAATTGCTGCAGCTGCTAAAATCCTCCATCTTTTGCTTGTAGGGACGGTTCAATGCTCTTGTTCTTAAACTCAACTTTCTGTGGTTTTGTCAAATCTGAGACATTGGTGTATATTTTAGAAGATTGTCCATTCATTAATTTAGGTCATGCATCAAAATCAACCAGTCAATCGAGGCTTTCTTTGCTTGCCCTGGGAGTTGTGCATGGTTGAGATAATACAGTACTATTATTAGTCCAATAGATTATTAGAAATTTGCAGTGTTTACGTTTGCTCCAACGACTAAAAAGTATTATCTGTCACTCAGAACCAACGCATAGGGCCACAGCCCCTTTTTTTTCAAAGCCAAATGGATTGGTATCTTCCAAAAAATATATATGCATACACATCATGGTGGCTATGATAGATATGGTGGCTATGGTGTCATGTTATATTGATAGGTGGAACCAGGGCCGCTTGACTCTTGGAGTTACTAATTTGAGCAATTGGTGGTGCCGAATTGCCCTACATGTAATGTAACGGAACAATCTCGAGTGTATGATCTAATATTGATTGTGGGACTGGTGTGTTTGCCATGACCTTTTTGAGCTTGAGACATGGGGCCTGTCATCGATCTGCCAACAGACTATGATGCTGCTGCCAATCCTCATGGCCTTTGTTATCATTCCTCATGGTCCTCCTTATTGGGTTATCGTGGAGGAATCATTCCTCTTTCATGATTGCTGATGATTTAAAGGCCTTGTTGATTTTGGATTTTGAGTGCCAAATCTGTTCATTGCCTGCCCAGGAGCAAAGCATGCCAAGAAACGTGCAAATAAAAAAATAGACTGCTGGGATGACTGCGTTTTCATATGGCATTACCGATGCGCCAAATTTACGTGGCATCTAGTTGTCGAAATTCGCCGGATTTTGTCCATCGGCAATGCTTCCATCTTGAATTCCGAGTAGTTGAGCACTGGAATGAATGGGCCTCGTCGGCTTTTAGTTCCTGCCTGGAATTACTCACGCCCTCTAACGGCCCAGTTTGGAAGTGGTTGTGGATTTTGAGACTGGTCTTTGTGAGTGGAATTTGAGACTGGCCGCAGCGGGTATGGTTGTGAGGAGAATTTGACACTGGTTTTTGTGAGAGAATCAAAGTTTATTTCTAGGAGATCCGTATGGGCGTGTTACTATCTTTGCATAACCCATGGTATTGCACGTTGTGACTCCGTGGCGTAACCTTTTGGCTGGGTAAGAGAATGCGGTGGTGATTATATTAGATCCTTGTACCCGTCGATCTTTCAACAAATGAACAAATCGTTCAGACTCATTTGCCACTGGTGCAGTGGTGCTCTACAAACAAGAAACAACCTGCCCTTTTTTATATTTGGGCAAAGCATGTCGAATTCATATATAAGATCGAAATCGTATCATTTTAACCATGTATACCACTTCTGACCGGGCAGTCTACATTCAACGATTTACCGGTTCTTACCGGTGCAAATATATGGATATTTAGGAGGGTGAGACTTATCTGCAATGAATTCATCTGTGAATTGTATATCAAATAGTTTACGACATGAGGATTATTGGAATATGCATGCAGCCATGTGTACCCGGTGAGCATGGAGAAATAAGTTTATATATATATATATATATATATATATATATATATATGTATGTATATGTATGTATGTATATGTATATGTATGTATATGCATATGTATGTATGTATATGTATGCATATGTATGTATGTATATGTATATGAATGTATGTATATGTATGTATGTATATGTATGTATGTATATGTATGTATATATAGAAAGAGATGAACTTAGTTTCTTTCGAAAGGATCGGAAATTTAAATCCTTTCATATTAAAATTTTATAAAGAAGGTTTTGCATTGATGATTTAAGCATTTGGATATGATCTGCTATATTAAAATTACTTACATATCAAATATTATGTGATTTAAAAATTCTTAGTTTATATATCAAGTGATCAAAAAAATATATATTTAATTTAGTGATCAAAATATATATATATGTATATATAGAAAGAGATGAACTTAGTTTCTTTCGAAAGGATCGGAAATTTAAATCCTTTCATATTAAAATTTTATAATGAAGGTTTTGCATTGATGATTTAAGCATCTGGATATGATCTGCTATATCAAAATTACTTACATACCAAATATTATGTGATTTAAAAATTCTTAGTTTATATATCAAGTGATCAAAAAAAAATATATTTAATTTAATTTTATTTAGATTATTTTTTTAATTATTTGATGTATAGATTAAGGATTGATAAATTATAAAATTTTTGATATATAAATAGTTTAGATATAATAGAATATAACTGTTTACATTATTAATATAAAATTTTTATCGCAAAATTTTACCTTAAAGTGATTTTTTTTTTTTTTTTTTTGGCGGGGGGCGGGGGATGGAGTCGATCCCTTTTTCTTTCTCTCTCTCTCTCTCTCTCTATATATATATATATATATAAAAGATTTGACGACAAACTTGCAGCTCGTTATAGAAGGATGGATGAGATATTTTTCATGTTTGAATAATAGTTTAGACATACGAGACTTCTGAAAGATAGGGGCCCGCAAGGTTCGGACTGGTTGTGACGAATGCTGTTAATTACTCTACAGTACGATACTCCTTTTAATTACCAATTATAGTAGTCCGAATTCAATTGGTGGCGAATACAGACGCACAAACATTCTCGATTCCCCAATTCCTGGGTGGTCCATGATAAGCTTAGGTGCGGCCCTACGCAATGTAGTCTGTTGTACTCGATGCATATGGGTGTTTAAACATCTTGTTTGTTTGGATATAATTTATCAGTTCTTCATAAAGATAGCTTAAGCTTCAAGTCTATTTATGTACTTGATTCAAGACGTATCTATGATTTGATTGACAACCAGTTAAAAAAAATTATTACCTGACTTCGGAGCGACTGCATGATGATACCAATTTCTTGTTGGGCAGACTTGGGCCTACCTGTACTAAGTCAACAATGGTCCAGCCCAACCGCCTCACTCTTCAAATAAGGGACCCAAAAAAAGAAAACAAACAGATTTAACAGCTGTCGCAAAGAAAAAGGCATCCAATGGTGCTTAATGTACCAGGATGCATGTGCTGTGTTCCTCCATACAGGTATCTAGAACCACATCCCTTCCGGAACGAAGATGAAGTAAAGTTTTTTTTTTTTTTTTTTTTTGGTGGGGGGTTGGGGGGAGGGGTTGTTGCAGAAAAGCAAAGATGAAGTTGAACCAAAACCCATGCAAGAGAGAAATTTCAATATATAGTTAGTTCATAACATGGATGGACAAGTTCTGCGTGAATCGAAAGCTTCCATTAAAATTTAAATTCAAACAAATTAAGGTGGTGCCGGTCGAAGCACTTGCTCGGAGCTTTTTCTAGTAAATTTGCGTTATGATTTTTGGCCAAAAACTAATAACAAAACAATGGGCTGTATAAAGACTTAATTCTTTGTGTACTCGATGTTTAAATGATATTTGTCAATCTGCGGTTTGCCATTCCGTTTTCCATTCGAAAGGTGCGAGAGCATCTCCCTGAACTCGGACGGACTCTCTCCTCGCACCATCCATCCATCAGGTTAGCAGTCTTTGGCCCTAAAAGAGAAAAAACCACTCAGGTATGGACAGACAGCAATGACTTACCTCGTACGTTACATAAGGAACGCCCATCCTTGGAATTCCGACACATCCAATCTTGTCCGTTATCCCTCCCTCCCCGATCTCCATAACCGACCTCTGCGGCCAGCCGACAAACCCAGGTCGGCCGCGCTCGCCCCCTGATGAGTGAATGACGTCCCCCCGTCACGTGCCCCTCGACGCGTCCTGCACGCGCCCCTCGTCACCCCGCTTCACCAAACCCCAAAACGGGGCGCGCGGTTCCAACCGCCGTCGGCAGGCATCCCTCGCTTCTTCTTCCAGGGTTCAGAGTCCAGACACTCTCTGCGGTCCCTCACCTCTCTCTTCCATCCTACGTTCTTCTCTTCCTTTTCCTTGTTTTTTTTTTTCTTGGTTTATTCGAGAAAAAAAAAAAAAAGGTTCGCAGCCCGAAATATTCCGTCACCTCTCGCGGCGGTCGGCTGCCACGTTGCCATCTTCAGGCGGGCTCCACTTGGCCCACACGCCACCGACAAAAGGCGCGGATTGGAGGTAGTTTCCTCGGGCCCCACTCCCACCCTCCTCCCCCCGGTCCCCACCACCATCCCTCTCCCTCCCGCTCCTCGCGCGGCCTAGCCGCCTGCTTCCGCCTCCAGCATCCTCCGTGGTCAAAACCGGCCTTTTCGGATTTTAGTCCGACTCCGATCACCACTCGTAAGTAAGGTTTTGGTCCGGCCGGCGGGACAGCGCAGGCTGGAACTCCACCATAAGGTTGAAGATAAGAGTTGGAGGCGTATAAACCAAGGGTATAAAAATTTTTAATCAAATCATCTAAATTGCTAAATTAAATTCAAATCGAATCAAATACAATAATTTGATAATTTAATTGATCTGATTCGATTTACTAAAATAAAAAAAAATAAAATATGAATTTAATTATCAACTTAGTAATTAATATAATTTATTAAAATTAATTCGAATTAATTAATTAATATTATTTTATATATTTTTATATAAAAGAATATATCTATATAATATGTTTTATATTTTTATTTTTTAAATACTGTACAAGTTTATCATTTTTATTTTCTCGCCCATAACATTCTTTTTAAATATTTTTTTAGTTTTTTATTTTACTTTCTTTTTTATCAATCTATTTAAATCGAAAATTCATTCAAATTATTTAAATATTTTTTAAAAAAACATATAAATAAATCAAATTAAATAAAAAAATAATTTATATTTAATAAAATATTTAATTTTAAATTTTTTTTAAAATTAAATAATTAATTTAATTTAAAAAAATTACTTAAAATCGAAATAATCAAACCGTTTCCTTCCCTGGTAGAAACTAGAAACTAGAAACTAGAAAGCGAAAGCAGACGCTCACTGCTCCCTCCGGTCATCTTTACCAACCGATGAGCCCCGCCTTTGACGAACCGACTGTATTTTGACCGGTCAACATCGATGCTCGCGGTCATCTTATTTTAAAACAAAAATTGATATCGCGATCAAAAAGAAGATTGGTGTGGCACGGATCAGATGGCTAGGAGGAGGGACCGCGCGGGAGGTATTGATTTCCGGCAGCCATCGCTAGATCACGTGATAGGATTACCACTAAATAAGCCCCCGAGTTGTGGTCGCGGCGATTAACCGGATGGCCGGGCCCGCGTGGCATTGTTGCGCTCCACGCCAAGGGGGGCCCGCGCCACCCCAATCCCCCGCCCCACCCCACCTTCACTCTTTATGAATCCGTTGCAGATTCGCTCGAATTTTCCATGCTTTCTCTGCGTGCAAGCCAACCACATCGATCGTTTCGTACGGAAAGTAATCATTTCTCTGCCCCATCTCTCCCTCCCCTCTCTCTTCTCCTTATCGGTCTCTTTTTATCTCTCTCTCTCTCTGGTTTTTTTTTTCCTAAAAATTTTGCTAGCCGAGGCAGGGGCTCAGTTCTTCTCTCGGTACGGTCTTTGCATGACCCTCTTCTTAGTCTTCTTATATATACCCGTAGAGTGTTCCGAGGGATTTTGTTTGCATGGATGGAGATTTCTAATGGAGACCACCAGGTAATTAATTACAAACAAGCCCCTGATCATACTCGATTCTCCTTTCTCTTTCTTTACTCTTACTTTGCTCGATTTTTTTGAAGCTGGTTAAAGGGGTTTCTTTAGCTGAGTTAGCCCAAAAGTAGAGATTTTGTATATGAGGGTTTCGTTTTCTCTTGGTAATTAATCATTGATTTCTTTTTGAGGAAGAGAAATGGAATAGATGGATCCATGATGTCTTGCTTTGGGAGCTCTTTTGCGATGTGGGATCTTTGGTTTTGTAGAACTGGAGCTGACCCACAGTTTTCTAGTTGAGCAGTAATGAAAAGCAAATCCTTCTTTTTGTTTTTTTGTTTTTTTTTTTTGGTTTTTTAAAGATGAAAGCTTCATTTCTATTTTACTGATTTTTAGAGTGTCATCTCACCTAAATCTTTACTCCTACTTTGCTCAAAGTTTTTTTCTACCTGAGATGCCCACAGGTAGAGATGTTCTCTATGATGTTTTTGTCTTTCTCTTAGTTCTCTGTATTGAAGAAAGAAATTCATCTCTTTCTTCAAAAGCTCTTTCTGTGATGTAGGATCTCAAGGTTAAAGAAGTGGAAGTAGTAATGGAACTTCCACTTCTTCCAATTTTTTCAAGAAATTAAATATCGTGGGAGATGCCATCGCCAGGGTTTGATCAAACCCTGGACCTCTTCCAAGTGTGGAGGAACGGAAACCAGCTTAATTAGCTAAAATAGCTTGGCTTCCACTGTTTTCAAGTTGAATGATGGAGAGTTTTTTTTTTTTGTTCTCTCTATGTTCAGAGTTTACACAAATTTTGCCAAATAAAATAAAAAAAAGCTCTTCTAAGTGATAGATCTCCTGTGGGATATGAGAAGAATGACGGGATTTCGAGTACAACTACAAACTGATCTCGGTTCGTGAGTACAACTACAACTGATCAGATCACTCTCGAACTAGAACTGATCAGATTCCAGGGGCAGAATCAGCTTTTGACCTGCACCATAAACGTTGCAATATCTTGCCAACCACACTATAGATCTCCCCATCGGGGCCAGAATCACTAGATTAAACAATATCGATCTTACCTTTTCTAAAGAAAGATTTTTTTTTTTAAAAAAAAAAACATTTTGATCGTGGTTATATTTAGTTGCTGCCTGCAGTCAATTTTTGCTACTTTTTCCCCCTGGGCTCTCAAACCATCTAGTATTTGTTCATTCGAAGAAAAGAAACATGAACCAAGAAATCATTTCAGCTGAGACTTCTTGGATGTTTTTGAATGGAAGTCACATCATATTTCTAAATTTAATTTTATGCGTGCTTAATTGATTAATTCTCATGTTATGTATGGGTGGTGAGATCTCCCACAGGTAATGGCAACGCTTCCCTTAGAAGAAGTTCTTACTGGGTGCCCCAAGACACAGCAGCAGCAGCAAGAGAGGAAGCCGAGGCCTCAGCCAGAGCAAAACCTTAAGTGCCCAAGATGTGACTCCACCAACACCAAGTTCTGCTACTACAACAACTACAGCCTCTCCCAGCCCAGATACTTCTGTAAGGGCTGCAGGAGGTACTGGACCAAAGGAGGCTCCCTTAGAAATGTCCCAGTTGGGGGTGGCTGCAGGAAGAACAAGAGGTCCTCCTCTTCTACATCAAAGAGGGCCCAAGATCAAGCCCTCGCAACCAACTCCAAACCACCACTACCCACTCTCCTCCCACCTCCCCTTTCCTATGACCCCAGCGACCTCTCCTTAGCCTTTGCCAGGCTCCACAAGCCACCCACCGCAGGCCAGTTAGGGCTGGATGACCATGACTCATTCCTTCTAGGAAACCCTAACCCTAACCCCGGCCATATCTCCACAGCAACTCCAGGCTTCCTTGACATTCTGAGGGGTGGGCTCTTTGACACCACCACCACCAGTGGCTTCCACAATCTCTACTTTGGGTATGGGGGTCATGGTAGCGTGGAGCAGGTGGAGGATAGTGTTGCCGGGGAGGAGGCCGTGCAACCATTTGATGGAGGTCTAGGTGGTGCAACCACAACTACAACTTCAAGCACTCCAACAACTAGCCAAGGGTCATGCAAAGCTGTGGATGGAGGAGAGAGCAAGGTGTTCATGGGTCTAAATTGGCAAGTTGGTGGTGGAGGCAACATGGCAGCTATGGACCCTGGAAGAGACTACTGGAATGGGGGTGGTTCCTTGTGGCCTGGTCTCATCAACAGCTCCCTGATGTAGAGGTAAACATAGATTGATAGGTAGATAGTTATTTTGTCCTTCAAAATGGCAGTATCTTAATTAGTAGCCATATTTGGAAACATTCTAGTTCCATTTTCATCCCTTTGTATCAGTTTTTATGCTTTCTCTTATTTCTTTATTGTTATCTTCTTTGGTTCTTTCCGTTGGGCTTTCCTTTGAGTGGTGATTGGACAATTATATACTAAAACATTATGATTGTTTTCTAACCAATGAAGGTTTGGGGGTGATGGAATGGTTTCATGCTCTGGACTGCTTTTTTTTGGCAAGGGAAGAGAGGTGGCATTTCCTTCCTAGGTTTTTGGGTGGAATAGAATGGATGTTTGTTTGCAGGAGTTCCGAAGGGCACGGGGAGCACTGGTGGACTGGTGCTCTTCCCAACAAATTCCCTTATCTTCATGATTGCCACTCTCACTGGGTTCTTGTTTGGTCTCTCCAGAAAGAAAGAAAGAAAGAAAAGATTTCAATGGTAGCGTCGAATATTAATAATGAGCCTAATCTAAGATTTGTGGTATATCTCCACGCCCAGCAACAAAATCCTTGTTAGATTTCTCTTAGATTTGCGGTATATCTTGTCTGCAATGGTGTGATCTCCAATGTACCCGATCGAAGGCATGGAGCCTAGCATGCGGTATTGGGAGGGAATATGAGCATGTGCATGCCAACCAACTTGCATGCAGCGAGCGAACGTGTCCGCATACTCATCCTACCACTTCCTTTATCCTTTGTCAGAGCTGGGGCTACTCAAAACTCAGAAGACTAGAGATCTCGGTGGAGCAATACGTGACAAAGGCATACGTTCCTTCTCTATTCAAAGATGTCATTTGAAATGGAGATGATTTGATGGAATGCGAGCACTGGAGGCTCTTTCCTTCTTTTTTTTTTTTTTTTGCCAAATGAGTGCTAGAGTTGAGGAGGGGTTCTTGGATTTGTCGATGGGGCTTGTCGAATTTAATGTGACAGTCCGGTACACTTGGTCAAAATTAAGATTAGTCGTTATGGGTGTAGCGTGTGAACCAAGAGGTGGTACTCTGAAGACGTGATTGTTATGTACGAGCACCCAGTACAATGAATTGTTTTTGCCTTGAAATGCTAAGAACTCGGCTAGAATAAACTATGGAATAGATGGGGGGGGGGGGGGGGGATCCATGGCTGATTTTTAGATTTTAATTTTTACCGTTAATTCGTACAATTTTAGATTGATAATTCCATCCGGTACACTACTGCGGTTGGAGTAGATTTAACCTACACTAGCCCGGGAAGTAGAGATGAGACACCGGGGTATCATCACCAGCGGTCCAAGGATAGATTCAAGGGACCGACCACCTTATGATAGGCCTCCAGATCGAGGGAGATGCAACGTCCCGGTTTGGTGTCGAGACTCATGAGAATCCTGAAGATCGAGCACCTTCTCGCCTTCCCAACCAAAACCAATTGGATGCACGCAGAGAAAAAGCTTTAGACCCGAAGCATATGGCGAAGAATTTGTGCAGTGTCTCTTTAATTTGGCTCGGTTGCCCAGGTTATAGATTTTTCCTGTTTGTTTTGTTCCTTTTTCTAATTTCTTTTTGCCCTGGACCTTGGGAGTTGCTGCTTCATAAGATCTGTTTTACGGAAAAAAAAGGTCGATCCATACTTGAAAAGCGTTGGCATTCTGAACGTGGAGCGGTGATCAAGCTGCCGATTCTTTCTCCCGGCGTTGGCAGATTTCAGTCACCAAAACATCATTTTCGTGTAGTGTATATTTAACCTATTTCACATAAATTTGTCTCATATTATCAATTTTTCTACTCATATATAACTAAACAATGTTAATTTATAAAACACAAAGTTCTACGTACCTATGCTATGAAATGTGATGACTTGCCATATATGTTTACCGATGCTGCTGGTTGTATCTAATCTCGAGTTCTACAAAGCAGTTTCTCCACTCCTAAAAAAAAGAAAAAAAGATGGTGGGGGGGAAAGAAAAAGAGAAAAAGAAGCTCGACCTTGATGAAACATCACGTGGTTGGTGGTCCCATTTGAAGAAATGGTTTGCTGACAACCAAGGTGGCAGTCTTTGCTATAACTGGATTTAGCCATATATCCTATCGCCATGCTCAGTTCCAATCAAGATATTTGTATGGATGCTAGTTAATATCGATGTATAGCTTTCATCCTTGGATTGCAGTGGGCACACTTCTGGCGCTGAAGGCGATGCTGATGTATCTTGCGGCCATTTACTTGTAGATGGCAGCACGCATGCAACTCCTGCATTATTTGAATACTTCTTCCATGCATGTGTGCCATAATGCCTTGCAGATCAGTTGTCATCATGCTTCCATTTCACTGGCAGCAAAAGGGAGCAGGAATGATGGATCAAGAGCAAGGCCTTTTGATGTCTGAGAGACACCTTTAAAAGTGCAAAGCATACACATATGATCAATTGGTGCAAAACAAGCTATTCTTGTTATATATATATATTATTACATCCAGTCGGGCATCGGCATGATCTTTAGTTGGGGTATCAACTTGCATTGATACCACTTGTATTAGGGAATCACTCTTATGGAATACTGATCCTCGTTCTCATAATCACGATCATCAATGTCCATGTCACAAGAGAAGGAAGAAGAGAGAAATAAAATACAATATGTAATTAACTGGACAGGCAAAGGTTTCGCTATAGAAAAAAATAACTTACAAAATTAAAAACTTTTATTCTCAATTCCGTACAAGTCTCTCAACAAGAAATCTTAAAATCTCTTGTACAAGCTCTTAACTGAACCATTCACCACTCTTTTGATCTTCACACCTAGCCTACTTCGTCGTCCATATTTTTTTATAGCCTCTGCTATGAAGAGCATCTCACTAGGAATTCAACAGTCTAAACCGCATCCAAATTGGAGTCCTATAACTCTCTCAATGCGAATCTGATTCTAGATTAACTCCTGGCCATTGGATCTCTTCAATTATGTCGAAAATTATGCAGATCAAACCTACACAACATCGGAAATAATTTTGGCCATTTGATTGTTGTATGGATTGCACTGGGCCATCTGATCCTCTTGTGATTGGTTCTTAGCCATTCGATCGTATAAAAAAAACACGCAAAAAATCACTATATAGGAAAATGCTTTAGGGCTTAGGCCTGGGTTGGCTATGCACCCGCCCACGAGGGTTTAGGCCGGCATCCGCACGTGCACCGTGTAGGTAGCGCCGGTGCAGACCGGCACTTAAAGGCCGAGCTTACGAGTTTATTTTTTTTTTTTCACTTAGGCTGGACTTCTCACCGAGTTTCTCCACATGTTTTTTGGACCATATTTCATCACATGCTTCTTCAAGGAGCCAAATCAGAGGTAGTCAACCCAACAACTTCTACCTCGACTCGATATTTGGCCTTCACCTAACTTTGAGAATAAATGCCTACTCAGAGATGGATAAACATAGAAGTCGAGCCAGGCCGCTTGATCCTATCTTCGTCATGTATTGTACTCATCTCAACCTAAGATATGCTTAAAAAAGTCTCTTGCAATAATAGGAACTTTATCTTGTGACATCATCTATCATCCTCTCGAGTCATGTCCCATGCTCGATCCACCGTTTGTCGGTACTCCATCTCGTACTGGATTTTTATTTACTTCAGGAACTTCTCATCATACTGGACTTCCTATCAAAAAGTAGTGACCTCCATGCTTCTTTTACCATAAAATAATCTTATTGTTGTGTAAGACCTTTAAGACTCCATCACTGGCTCTCAACGTATGTCTATTTTAATTCAATTTATTAAGAAAAAATAGATTATTGCGAAAACTGGGTATGCATCATACCTTGCCCAGTTTCTTCATTGTTTCATCATGCATACCTCCAAGCTGACTGTCCCAATACCCATGATCGTACAACTCGATCCATTTGACAAGTAAACAGCACCATCTCTGCTATTTAGAGAGTCAAACAGCTTCTCTTACAATATATGTGCTGTGGACATGCAGAATCTAAAATCCATTAAGAAGAAGGGGATATCTGATAAATACCATAAGTGCATCATTGATGTATCCATCATCGCTACCATGGTCATTGTCGTAGCAGTCCTCGTCTGATCTTTGAGTTGCGGGTAATCTCTAACACGATGCCTCAACTTATCGCACCCGAAATCATTTGATCTTGCTTGCATCCTTCAATCTGGATTGCCCATCTTGTGATCCTCTATCACTCTACCTTTTATCGCTTGCTCTTTCAGAAACCACCAATGTTGAGTTCCCGTCTGAACTCAAAGCTTGATTCTTTCGCTTGAGAATCTTATTTTAGAGTAATATTGAGGTGACCTCCTCCATCTTGATGGTGCTTTTCTCTACTAGAAGAGCAATCACTAAGGACTCGAAGGATCGCGGTAAGGATGACAGCAAGACCAACACCTTGGTCTTTTCTTCTATCTTCTTACCTATACTAAAAAAATTGGTGATGATCCTCTAGAAGTTACTTAGATGCTCCTGCATGCTCTGTCCCTCGGTCATCCGCAGTTGCTTCCAAAAGAATAGTATGTTGGTGAGGGACTCACTATGTACAGCTCCTCGAGCTTCGTCCATAGCACCGTTGGGAAGTCTCCTGCAATACATGGATCACCATCTTCTCCACCAGATACAAGTGGATCATGCTCACCACATGTATCTGGTGTCATCTTCAAGTCTTCTCTTCCACGGTGGCTGGTCTCTCTTGTACGAGAGGACATCGATCAACCCCTATTGGATGATCATGTTTTTCATTCTTATCTACTAAAGAAAGAAATTGCTCTTTCTATCAAATCGATTGATGTCGACTTTGATTATGCTTATTATCTTTTTCTATCTCTATCAACACGAACAATTCAAAGATCTGATATCAATTATTGCGATATTAATTTGTACTGATAATACTTGTGTTAGAGGATCACTCGTACAGAATACGGTTCACCGTTTTCAAAAACATGATTGTCGGTGTTAATGCTACGAGAGAAGGAAGAAGAGAGAAATAAAATACAAGATGCAATTAATTGGACATGCAAATATTTTATTATAAAAAAAATTTACAAGATTGAAAACTTTCACTCTCATCACCGTACAAGTCTCTCAATAAGAAATTTCAAAATCCCTCGTACAAGCTCTTAATTAGAGATCCTTTATCACTCTTTTAATTCTCGCACCCCGCTTGCTCCTCTATCTATATTTTTTATAGCATCTGCTATGAAAAATATCTCACCAGGAGTCCAATAATCTAAACCACATCTAAATCGAAGTTCCGTAGCTTTTCCAATATGAATTCAATTCCAGACTAACTCCTATCCATTGAATCCCTTCGATCATGTCGAAAATCATGCAGATCAAACTTACACAGCATCGAGACGATTCTGGCCATTTGATCATTACATGGATTGCACTGGGTTGTCTGATCCTCGTGCGATCGGTGCTCGGTCGTCTGATCATGTCAAAAAATGTGCAAAAAGTCATTGCAGAGAAAAACACTTTCGGGGCTTGGGCTTGGGCCGGTCGCGTGCCTGCCAGTGCTCATGCTCGCTTGGGGGTGGGCTGGCACTCGTGCCAGCACGCACGCTGGGCCGGGCCGTGCACGGTACAGGCCAAACTTGCGGGTCCATTTTTTTTCTTCTTTCTCTCGGGCAAGGCTTCTTACTGGATTTCTTCACCTATTTCTTAGACTGGATTTCGTCACAAGCTTCTTCAAAAAGCCGAATTCGAGACGGTCAACCTAGTACTTCCCTGGATAGATCAAGTCTTTATCCTAAAAATGCTGAAATATCTAAGCAATCACACCTGTAATTCATGGAATACAACTTGGCAAGCACATCTAAGTGATGTAGCTTATCAGTGATAAAGCCAGAGAGACTTTGTGTAAAATACGTAATGGAATATCATCAAAATTTGTGTGAAAAAAAAGAAGCGATGGAACTTGAAAATCCCCAAAATTAATAAGCGGTGAGTCAAGGTGAATTAATGTCATCATCTAATGGTGTATTAATTTGTTAAAAGTTATCCCGGGCCATGCATGTGCATCAGCCCATCTTGACCTGTCCATTGTACCTACCGGTTCGTGTGGTCCTATTGTTGTTACCCAAGGCTTGAACAACAATGTACTGCTACAGCTCAAGCATTCCCATCACAATATATAGAGACCCCAAGATTGAAATAAGTTATCTGCAACTCATCTACAAGAGGTAGCTCTTCTATTTTTTTTTTAATTCGATTAGAAGGATCGATAGTAGCTCTACTTGCAGAGAAGAATATATAAAATGATAACATCATAAAATATAGAATGGTTCGAAGCATGACAGTATGGATGACATTGATAAGATGTCGTGTTTATTTTGCTATCTTGCATCGAGCCTGCACATCATATTACGGTCATTCTGACAAGAATTAAAGGTGTCAAGGCCTCTGAAATGTTTCTGTATTATCTATGGCGAACAACACATGCCATTTGATGCATTTAGTAGTTAACATTTTCAGTGCTTGTTATTAAATAAATCCCATATATCAACAAAAACATTTCAAAACCCAAGCTATAACTGGATGCGAACCATGGACAAGTTCCACGCTCCATTTATATCCTCAATGCGTGCGTAGTTTACGGCGAATTTATATATCTATATGTTCCAGGACACCAAAACAGATCATCCAAAATATATCAAAATAATTTACCCCATGAGCACCTCAGTCTACACAATTCTGCTCTTATTAATATTAGTAATCTTTTGAGACTGTTTTCTGGTAGAATGCCTTGTCGAACTTCAACAACAAGTAATAAGGTCACAACTAACACTGACCTCTATCCTTGCTACAGTGCTCATACTGGCTCGGAGATAACATGATAAACATTAACACATCATGTTTATCTGCGATGGCATAACTCCAGACTCAGAGCTAACTTCTAGTAGACCAGATGTCAAGAATAAGTGGGAGGATAAAGTGTGTTTCTTAATTACCAAGTCCTTATCATGCATCAGCTACTTGATATATCACCATCCAATATTTTGTCGGAAAAAACACTGTTTTCATCTATTACAATGTTGAAAAAGCCCTCCACCAAGCAACCATTATAGATTCCTCGCTCTTTTAAAAAAAACAGAAATCCCATGCATGCAACCTCTAGATTTTGTAATTTCTCCAAGGAACACTTATTTCACTCCAACAAGGAATTTACTGAGTCAATTTTTATTGCCACTTGTATATTAGTAACTGCAGCCTTTTCAAGAGCATGTTCCATCGTTATTAAAGGTACATATCTAGCTACAGAACTAATAATGCTTAGACGGTGATAATAGATAACCACATTATTCTTTCCTACCACTCCAAAAGTACATTTTAAAGCTGCCAGCCCTGGATGTGGCTTAATACTAATAGTTCAAACAGCAACCGAAGCATTCCAAGGAAAAAAATATCGAAATTTAATCCTGCAGGCTCATCGTGATGATCTGTTAATCAAACTGATTCGAGGAATATATAACATAAACAAAGGTAAACCAAGGTACAAAATTGCTATCAGATGATTATTATAAACTAATGTAATCTTATAGGAAGTCCATGCATAAGAATTTAATTTGCATTCTAAATGGCTCAAAGACTCATTAATGGGCTAAACCCATTGAACCGATGGGCCTGGCCTCTATGGGCCGAGCCATAAATTTCGAAACATTTCAACCATGGTCTCTAAAGTTGCTGCATCAGCATCATACAGTTATTATACTTTCTTTTTCTGTAAATAATCTTGCTGTCGGTAAGTTTACAACCAGGTGATTCCAGGCCCACGGAAAAATTCGAAAATTTCCTTTTTCCCGCTCCTCCCCGTTTTCCCGTTTCGTTGCCGCATACGATGCCATTTGGGCAATCGATACGCGCACTCCCCGTTTTCCGTTTCCCCCCGGCCATAGCTTCGAGGCTCAAGTTTTTGGCAGACAGACGGGCGCATGTGATGGGAAAATGGGGTGAATATAATAACCGCCCTGATATCTTACTAATTTGCATTAGAAAATAAAAACTCCCGCAATCCACCCATCCGGCTCCCTATTTTTCTCCCCTCCCCCATCTCTCTCTCCCGTTTATCTTCTTCTTCTCATTTTTTTTTGTTCCTCAAAAAGCCCTAGAAATCTCGATCGTTTTTTTTTAAAAAAAATTTTATTGGAGATCGACTCGAAAGAACTATGGAGAGTCTTCCTCCAATCGACGTCTTCTCGGAGGACGATCCCTTCATCTCCGCGTCCTACAATGCCGTTCCAGATCTGCCCTCCTCATATACTTGTACAACTGGTTTTATTATTATTATTATTATTATTATTATTATTATTATTATTATTATTATTATTAATTTTTTGTAATTCCCATTTCGGCATGCATTTTGCGGTGTTTGATGAGCAATGCACTTTTTTTTGTTGTATTATTTTTCTTGATTTTTTGGGGCAAGAATTGAGATTTAGGGTTTCTTGATTCCTTTCTAGACATGGATTGGCGCGATTCGCTTGGCTCCTGAGTTGTTCTTGTGCTTCGATGAGGTTTGGATAATGGGGAGACTTTGTATCGAATGTTTGGTTTCCTTTGATCCTTTTTGAAGTTTAAGCATGGTGCAAATTGGCTGAGAAGGGAGTAGATTTGGTTCTTGATGCGTGATGCTATTGGTTCAATCGAGGATTTGGTTGCAAAATTTGTTGTCTATTTGAGAATTGATGAAAAGCAAATAGTATCCATAGAGTATTTCTGACAATAAGAATCCATGATTGTTTGTAACGATGCTTGGAAGTCATTCTATCTTACAGCGAACGAACTTCTAATATTCGATCTATAGTGAAGAACACCCAATGCTGGTTGCTGCACATAATAAGGGGACTTAATTCATCATAGCGGATGGTGCAAAGTGCTGCTCAGATATATGTTGATTTTGAGCGAGGCGAGTCCCATATATGGTGTTTGCAGCGACGAGAATAGCATGGGATAATTACTTTCATAGATCTTGCTAGGAAAGGACAAAGTGGAGTAGCTTCTGATTTTGCTAGTATGCTGTTAAAGGCTATGTGCTTTATCTGGTGTTCATCTTTACTCTTTTACTCTGCTTATGATTCTCGTATACTACCAATAAAATTGATTTCTTTTGAGCAACATAGGATTTCGTTAACAAATTTAATTAACGTAAAGACCAATTGGTGCTTAAGCATTCATTCATGTTGACTCTAGGAATGCTGTCCTTACATGATTAGTGTATAATCTTGTGCTACACCACCTTTTAGATTCTTCTTGCTTCCTAAGTGCTCAACAGAATTTTGTTTTAAGAGTTGGTTATTGTATGTTTGGTCCACGGTCCACCTTTGAATTTTCTTGTTCCATGAAGTCACTACCGATAATATAATTCTTTGATTTTCTGCTTAGTCTATTACTTATCCAACATAGAACATGTCAAATATTCATTATGTATCCCCCAATAATCAAGTGCCCATGATTCTTCAACTTTGATGAATGATAAGCATCCCTTGCTTGCAGCCATATATTTAATTTATATGCTAAATTAGCTCGAGCTCAATTAAGTGAAGTGGTTTTAGATTTGCAAAGTACCCTAGGCTATCATTTGTAAGAAAGTATTAATTCTTGAATGTGGATGCTCATATCTAGCTATGTATATCCGAGGGTGCACTTAACTGATAGTGATCTCATGAGCTCAATTGTAAAGTTCTCTTCGGACACACCATGAAGAAAGCTAATCAGCTGTTTTTCACTACCAGTTGTTAGATGATTCATGTAATACAGATCTCAATAGCGTGCATGTGTGTTGGGACACCATGAAGAAAGCTAATCAGCTGTTTTCAGTACCAATTGTCGGATGATTCATGTAACACACATATCAAGAGCATGTATCTGCGTCTGTGTGTGTGTTACACACATCTCAAGAACGTGTATCTGTGTGTGTGCATGTCGGTGCATGCGTGCCTGCATTTGTGTGTGTATCCTTGCTAGCATATATTATTTATTATTATGAAATCCTTGATTAGTCACATCTATGTATTCATTTATATATATATATGGATATTATATGATAGTTGTTGATTAGAACATAAAAGTAACTTCATCATAATTTTAGAAGACAGGAAGATGAAAGCATATGCATGTTATGTTGCTTACTGTAAGTGTCAACATAATAAATCTACGAAGATTCATTTGTGCTGATTACCTAGAACTTGTATGAGATTCATTCTATCCAAAAGCAAATAGGTAGAGGGATAAAAGTAATTGTTAGAATGGCTTCATATATATCAAGTGTGACAATAAGCTCATTGTCCTTGGCCCTCATTGTCCACCATCTTGTTCTTGCAATCTAGGTTAAAATAACAATATCTGATTAGGATCACATCATAGTAATGAAATCAACATGGATAATTTTATCTAGGCAGAAATCCATTTCCCATGATTCATTAGATTGTGACTTTTCAAATGACTTCTCTAGATAGATGCTAATGCATGAAATTAGCATTCTACATGAGGTATTGAACTTTTAAGGGTTTGTTTGGTTGGGGTATATCTATAATTTGATGATTCCAAGGAAAATTATTGCAAGGGAAAATTAATTTTTCCATGTTTGGTTGGTGAAAAAATTACTTTGCAAAATGGTATCGGAAAAAGATTAATATGTTTGGTTGTAGGTAAGCTTATATGGAAATATTCAACAATGCCCTTGAACAAACAATTCAAGTAATAACATTTTTTTCTTAGTCCATTTGTTGGTCATTTATGCAACACTTATATGAATGCTATTAATATTGGCTATTTTGAATATTGAATATACTTACATGAGTTAATAAATATTTTAAAATTAATTACACATATATTAGAAAATATCTTTCTTATTATAAAAACATTTTGGTCAATTATTTATTAATAACTAATATTTACTAATTAATATACAAATATATTAAATATATTATTTTTTATAAATGTTATAATCAATGTATTAATATATTTATAATATATAAATTAATATAATTAATTTTAATTATAAAATATAATTAATATAATATTAATATAATATTAGTGAGGGCCATTTTTTTAAGAAATGATATATTTAGATTATCTTCACATAGTAATCCAGTGTGTGAAAACAAATACTACCCTTAGTGGTTTTTTATTTTACCATATCTCTTAGGAAAATGATATGGGACCATTATTTATTTTACCATCTTTCTCATCCACTTTTCATACCAAACATGGTTATCTGATATTGAAATTATTTTCCATGTCAGATTAAGCCAACCGAATGAGCCCTTAGATTACGAAACATGGTAATCTAACATTAAATTTTTTAAATTGCTACAATTACTTTTTGAACTTTGGGTCTATATGTCTTTAAACAAAAATTTATATTGCTATCAGATCACCTTCCGATGGATTGCAGTAGTAGCGGAGAGTCCTCCAATCTTCTTCGGCGGGATCAGACTCTTTGTAGTTGGTAGCTCTTGAATGGAGACATGCAAAAAATCTCTGGCCTGTGTTATCGACTGGGATACTTTGATGCTCAAGTCAGTATGGTGATTTATGTAACAGTTGAAATCGAGGAAGAAAATGACGAGAGTGCCCAAATGGAAATGAGTGTGTAATGGGGGTCACTAGCCTACTTGTCTGGTGTTCCTTTTACCAATTTATAGCATCACATGGATGATGGAGAGCTATCAAAGAGGCGATGCTTCTGGCAGGTTTCGGTGAAGTGTCGGAATCTTGTCTTCCGTATCTTCTGCGTTAGAATGGTGGCTATTGCGATGTTAGGATATTGTCTGCCATGATCTTTTGCTGATAGCTGGAGGTTGTTGAGATTGCTGGGATATGTGGCATCTTCTATCACTCACTCGGCCACAGGTACTCGGTCTCGAATTTTTTCGACTTTGAAGTGGGTCAGATCCATTAGATGGATGTTGTCATTGTCTTTGTATGGGCTAGCTAGCTCTAGTGGGAGGAACCAGAGATAGGCCATGCAGAACGTGAATTCACTTTCCAAGGATTGTTAAATCCTTGCATGGGAGTTTGGGCAAGTGAGGGAACACCTGAAGATGATTGGCTTGGCCTTGGGTACCTTTCAAGTTGGCCATGGGCATACTAAGTTGAGGTAGGATGCCGGGGTGATCAGGATATGCCAGAGGCGGTCGGGACATGTCGAGCCAAGACGGGATGTGCCGGGTGTGGTAGGAACGTGACGAGTCAAGGTGGGATGTGCCGGATGCTGCTAAGCCAAGATGGGGAGTGTCGGATGTGGTCGGGAGGTGATGAGCCGAGGTGAGATGTTTCGGATGCTATCGGGACGTGCCGAGCCGAGGCGTGGAGTGTCGGATATGGATGGGACGTGTCGAGCCGAGGTAGCTGGGATTGTTGAACCATATTGAGTTGGTTCGTAGACGTGCTGGAGGCGATCGGGAGGCTGAAGACGAGATGACGAGCCTGTGCATGCTTCGAAGAGGTGGTTGGACTTGTAGGCCATGCCAAGCTAAACATGGGCATGCCAAGGCAGTAGGGATGTTGAGGTTGAATGTCGTACCGGAGGTGGCGGGATGTGCCAATGGTGTTGAGCTAGCCGAGGCATGCTGGAGATGTTGAGCTAGTCGAGAGGCATGTCGGAGGCGCCGAGTTTGTCGAGTCTAGATGTCGAGGTGATTGGGCCGAGATGGTAGGCAATTTACTCGTGGAGGTGGGTCATGGCGCCAAGGTCGATGATGGAGCGGATGAGGGTTAGCATCTCAGGGCTCCCAAAGTCCAAGTAGGTCGGGAGGTTAGTGGAAGGACCGGAGGGGTCCTGATTCAAGGCTTGGAGGGAATCCAGTGACATTCGAGGAGCAGGGCAACGAGCGGCAAGGGAAGGCTTGGAACTTTGAGATAAGCCTATAATGCATTGGACGACGCATAGCAGAGGAAGGAGGCATCCTTCTTAGAGTTCCGAACGAAGTCAACAAGATCATCGTAGCAGGGCTTAGGGCGATAGATGTCTCTTCCCACAATTTTGTCGCCAGGGGCTTGGTTCTTTGTTGACTACTAGCTAAAGTAAGAGAGAGATTGTGGTGAGGTCTTTTTCTGAGAGCCGAGAGAATTTTCTCTTGACCCTTTTGAGAAAGGAAGTGAAGGGATGACAGAACATGAATGATAATGAGATTTATTAAATCATAGTAGTACCCACATGATCAGAGATAATTCACTTTCGATAATTGTCATTATAATATCATCATTTTGTTGAGGCCGCGTGGATTTATCCGTGCCACAACAATGCCACCCACTTCCGAGTCCCAAAAATATTGTCAATTGACTTTTATTATTTTTGGACGAAGAGAATACCACCACATACTTGGCCTCGGCCTTTGATAGCATTTAGACTGATTGTAAGAAGTAGACTATTGCTTACTGACTCAATAAGAGCGAGATTTAAATCTAGCTGAGAGAAGCTCGAATAACAAGAGTGCTTCTTTGTAAGGAGTTACCCTGATGGGAGTCGCCATGACGATAGTTGCCCTAGTGGGCGTTACCACAATGTAGTTATTCTGATGTGAGTTGCCATGATGGTAGTTCTTTTTAGAGGGTGTTACTACCATGGCAGTTGCCCTAGCAGGAGTTACCGAAAATATGGGTGATTAGCCAACCATCTTCTTTGGTGGATGATTAGTTGGCTAGATGGGAGCCTGACTATTGAAAGTTGGCTACACTGTGGAAGGTAAGATGGACTGTTGGAAGTTGGTCGGATTGTGGAAGGTTGGCTGGATTGTCGGAAGTTGGCTAGGTTGTGGAAGGTCAGCCGGACTGTTAGAAGTCTTTCATATTATGGAAGGTCGGCTAGACTATCGTAAGTTGATCGGGCTGTCAGAAGTCGGTTGGACTGTTGGAAGTCGGTTGGACTGTTGGAAGTCGGCCGGACTATGGAAGGTCGACCGGACTATCGAAAGTTGACCAAATTGTTGAAGGTTGGCTGGATTGTCGAAGGCTAGCCAAGCTATGGAGAGTCAGCCGCGGAGGTGCTAGACTGTGGAGAGTCAGTCAGGTAGGAGCTTGTAGACATTGGTGGTGCCCGGCCATGGGTTGCTCGTCCAAAGTACTGGACTACAAGTGGCTTGACTTTCCAACTTAGTTGTCGCACCGAGGGAGGCTTTAATTGAACCTAGGTGATGCATGCATCACGTGGAAACCATGCAACACGTTGGAGGCAGCTATGCATGATGCGGGTGAGTGGTGGGAACCATGCTTCAAGTGGGTAAGGAGGCCATACATTATTTTGGTGAGGAGGCCATGTATCACATGGGTAAGGAGGCCATGCATTACCTTGGTGATAGGAACCATTGTTGAGGAGAACGGTGTAGAGCTGGAAGAAGAACCCAAAATGAGGGAGGACTCTCATAGGCGATCTTGATTGAGCATGTGCTCTGGTTGAGGTGGTTGGCCTTGCAGGTCATGCCAAGCTGACCGTGGGCATGCGAAAGGCAGGATACTAAGTAGATTGGGTTATCTAGCCATGACACTGAGTTGGCCATGGGAGTCGAGGTATGATTTATGGAGGTCGGAATGTCTAGCCAAGATGCCGAGGATGGCACTGTGCTAGACGGAAGTGGTCGACCTCGTTGAGGTGGGATGCCATGTCGGAGGTCATTGGGGATGTGCCAGAGGCTATCGGTTTCAAGGGTGGGTCATCTCACAACAACGAGGCTCCAGCGGCATCAGGATAGAAGACTTCTCCCAATTTATAAAAGTCTTTTATTCTTTATTCTCTATGGAACTCTCTGTGGGGAAGGGGGTTCTGTGGGAGAGGGAGAGCGGTGGTTTTTGGATTGAGTTTGGAAAAGAAAGCACAGCAACAAAGAGGGAATGGCGGTCCTCGATGGGCTTTGGCAAGACTTTGGTGAGCTTTGGTTGGTTGAGGCGTGGCCTTGCGAACTCTAGCGGCAATGTCGGTGTGGAAAACAAGCTGGGAGTAGCCGTCGATCTAGTACCGGTCAAGGAAACGGAGGGTTAGGACTGTGATCCTCTTATGAAGAGTGGCATATGGAAGTCATCTCCGAGCTTGCAAAGGCCTCTTTTCTTCTTTCATTTTCCATGGGACTCTATGGAGAAGAGTGTTCTATAGGAGAAAGGGAGCGATAACTTTCGGATTGAAGTTGAAGGAAGAAGGTATCGTTGACCCAACATTTTTTATTCTTTACACAATCCCTATTGTAGTTGGTGAGAGGGGAAGCAATGGCCCTTGGATTGAGATTGGAAGAAAAGAGCATGACCGTCCTAGAGAGTGTTCTTCGGAATTTGAGCCTATTCACATTTCCTTGAATGTTCCTATTGCCTTCTTATTCCTTCTTATTGGTATGGGGTCGGAAGACCAAGAGAAGATTTTTAAAGTCTAGGGGAGCTGGCATAAAGCAGCCTCTTGTGAGCCCTGGCGGGCTGAGGCGAGCTTCGATGGGCGAAGGCGAGCCATTGCGTGCTCTGGAGGATGGAGGCGAGTTGTTATGAGCTCTGGTGAGCAATGGTACATCCTCGCGAGCTCCGGCAAGCTGTAGCAAAATCGTTGTTGTTGATGATGGTGACATGGAAACCCTCTTGGAAGGGCTGCTATATAGTGTGTATGCCCATGAACCTCGCACCATTCATCACCAATGTCTTTCGCTGCATGAAGTGAGGGATCTCAATACACTATGTTGCATGGAGTGGAGTGATCCCACCCATAGAGAATGCATGGAGCGATACTATCACATTTACAAGGGATGCATGGAGTGGAGGTTGAATTGGAAAGCATGAGGAAGGATGGGAGGTATCCATGGCTTTTGGACATTGCTTCGAATCTTCCCTTTTCTTTTGTAAAGGCACCGTCAACATTTCCTTTCTCCGCTAGATTTGGTATACTTTCTACCTCATCTTGTGGAAAATTGAAGATGGTGACTTGGTCTGTTCCTTACCAATGGCTCTGGGTTTATCTTCGAGATCATCCCATGGGTCCCTAGAAAGGAGTACTTAAGCTCTTGGTCTGCCTCCCCGAGTTTGCGCCTGGTTGAGGAGCATCGATCTCTGGCTCTCGCCACGATTCCTTTTAGCTCTTGAATCTTTTTCTTTCTTGGTGGTGCACCTATCTGTTGCTGCTAGATCACCTTTCGATGGGTCGCAGTAATGCCGGGGAGTTCTCTGGTCTTCTTTAGCTGGATCAGACGCTCTGTAACTTATGGCTCTTGAATGGAGATATGCAACAAGTTCTTGGACTGGGGTTATCAATGGAGACACTTTGATGCTCAAGTTAATAGGGTGATCTGTGCAACAACCAGAGTTAAAAAAGAAAATGGCAAGAGAGTCCAAATAGAAATGAGCATGTAGTGGGGGTCATTACTTATCTATCGGGTGTCCTTCTTACCAATTTATAGCATTGCACGGGATAACGGATAGTCAAGGTGGTTGGGATGTGCTGAACCATGCCAAGTTGGTTCGTAGACGTGCCGAAGGTAGTCAAGATGTCGAGGCGATGCATGCTCCAAAGAGGTGGTTAAACTCGCAGTCCATGCCAACCTAACCATGGGCATGCTTGAAGCGGTCAGGATGTCGAGGCTAAACATCATGCCGGAGTTGGTCGGGAGGCCGAGCCGAGGTCATTGGGACGTGCTGAAGGCACTGAGCTGATCGAGGCATGCCGGAGATGCTGAGCTAGTCAAGGGGTGTGCCTGAGGTGCCAAGCTGACTGAGGTGGGATGCCAAGGTGATTGGGTTGAGCTGGTAGGCGATACACTCGTGGAGGAGGCGGGTCATCTCACCAATGTCGATTAGGGAGCAGATGAGGGCGAGCATCTCTGGGCTCCCAAAGTCCACCAAGTATGTCGGGAGATCAGTGGAAGGATCGAAGGGGTCCTGATCGAAGGCTTGGAGGGAAGTAGGTGCCATTAGAGGAGCAGGGCAACGAGCGGCAAGGGAACGCTAGGAACTTCAAGACAGGCCTGCAATGCATCGGATGGTGCACGGTGGAGGAAGGAGGTGTCCTTCGTAGAGTTTTGAATGAAGTCAATAAGATTGTCGCAGCAGGGCTTGGGGTGAGAGATGTCTCCCCACGGTTTTGTTGTAGAGGCTTGGTTCTTCATTGACTGCTAGATAAAGCAAGAGAGAGATTGTGGTGAGGTCTTTTTCTGAGAGCTGAGTTCTCCTTTTTGATTTTTTTTTGGAAAGAAGGAAGCGAAGGGATGATGGGACATGGATGATGACTTGAGTCTTGTTAAATCACAGTAGTGTCCATGTGATGAGAGATAATCCGCTACCGGCAATTGTCACAATAATATTGTCATTTTGTCAAGGCCGCGTGGGTTTGTCCGTGCCACAATAGTTTGGATAAAAGAAACTCTGCTGTTTCTTGTGGCCTCGAGGTAAATGTTCTTAAGTTCCATATGATGGTCTTAGACTAATCTTATTTCACAAATGCTTGTTTCATTTTTTTCTAAGTTTTTTGTTGTTTTGATATGTTATCAATGTTTAAAATTATTGGAGATAATCTTATGATTCATGAGTTGATTCATACCAGGATCTTCTGTGCTTTGATATGGATGGTATCTCATCATTGAAATATAATTTTCTAAACTTCAAGAATCTAAAATGATGTAAATCATGAACAATATGTAATAACTAATTTGATAAGTCCATAAAATCAGCTGTTATGCCACTGCTGCATGTGGATTAATATTAGGTATTTTGAGAAACATGCAAAATATCTTTGTTATCTTTGATGTTGCAATGTTTCCCACTGGTTCAAAGAAGTTTTTGTTCTGGTCATTTCTCTTGCTGCCAAGGTAAGAAGATTATGAGGAGCAGTTAGTTGCAGGGGCAATGCTCATGTGCACCACAAAACTTGCATGGTGGAGTGTATCTCAATCTTATAATGAAATTTTTTTATTATAATTTGACAGAACTGACATTGATATCCAACAAAAAGAATAGTTAAGCAGGAAAAGAAAACCAATAGTTGGAAGGCCTTTGCTACTGTTTCTTACTGTTATTTGATGGTGTCCACTGCATTGATTTTCAACATTAATTTAATCTTCATAAAATCATATTGACAATAAGACTGTCTGGTTCTTAGGAAGGGAGGGTCCAGTGAAAACGAGCAAGCAAATGGAACTAGTCCTTGATTATCAGTCCCCATGGTGAAAGTGAATCAGTCTCACAAGTACAGCTTGTGCAAAGGTTTAGCTTGGGATAGTGCATTTTTTACAAGCTACAGTATCGATCTCTGTGCTTGGCAAAATCAATTCCTTCTTGTAGTTGAAATCCACAATAATGTCATTGTTGTTTTGGATCTTAAGGTATGCATGCAGGTGTTTTGCAACCCTAAGGAGTTGGCTATTTTAAATTGCACTTTTGGGAAGCCTGAAGTAACTTTGCTGCCCAGCATTCCCAAAGATATGAGGAAATTAGCATGAGGAAATTAGCAGAGTCAACATCTATCTGGGCATTAGAAACCTTGCAGTAGAATTGTTCTGTATGAACTTCCATTCAAATTCTCTTGGTAACTGTGAGAGTGCTACAAAATGTGGTAGATTCTAGCAAGGTCTTAATGTCTCTTAATGTCTCATTTACAGGAGTGTTGTTTTGTAGTACTGTTCTCCCTTTTGCATCTCCTAGTTGGATTATTCATGCTGTGTACGTGCTAATGCTGTTTCGCGGCATCCAAGAGGGTTGAATTATTATCTCAAAATAAGGAATGCTATTTCTTCTATTATTTGTTTATGAAAGTTCAGTTAGGTAATAATTTCTGTTAATTTAGAAGGAACACTGTTATCAGCAAGCAACTTGCAGATCATACTTCTGAGTCCTCCCCACATAATGCGGAAGTGGTTCCCTCCAACTATATTGATAGATCTATGTTTTTCACTTTTTGCTATTTGTTTTGCATGTGGTTGACCTAATGCTTTTAATCCTTATGTTGCTAGTGTATAAACATGGTTTTGTGTTATGTTGCTAAACTGACATTGCTTATTATTTGAGTAAAGGCAACAAATGAAAGTGGAGACTCAAAGACATCATTATAGCCACCAAGACTCTCAAGCAACTTTGCAAGCAGTGCCAAGCAAGTCAGGTTTTGGTTACCACGGAAGCGGTAGCTCGGTTGGTAGAGGCTTTGCCTCACTACTAACCGGTTCCGAGTTTGAGTCAGGATCCAGGAGGTGAACTCGATTAAATCCAGGGAATCCTGGAGATTGGGACCGCTGGTATGAGTGAGAGGTTAGGGTCTTTCTCGTTGTCCCCGTTTTACTAGCTGGAGTTTCAGTGGTATCTGGTTGACGTACTCACCTCTTGTGAGGAGTGTCTGCGTAAATTTGAGTGGCTTGAGTCGAATGTTACCTGGCGGGTTTGGGATCGTCTGGGGGTAGCCACACCTGGGATTTATCTCCCCCTCTCCCTTTTGTTTTACCAAAAAAAAAAAAAAAAAAAAAAGACAGGTTTTGGTTCTCAGAACACCCAACTAAGGAGTAGCAAATGGAAGGCTGCTTCTGGTACATGTGTTAGAATAATCTCTCTGATATTTTAACAAATAATTGGGCATTTTATTTTGATTTCAGATCAATACTTGTATATCCCTTCAGTTCAGTGACATAACTTTTATATCAGTGGGGTGTCTGCAGGCCATGTAATTAATCGGTAAGAGGAAGGGATTTCAGATGATTTAATTGCTGAAGTAATGGCATATCGTATAACTGTCTTTGCTGGTCTGGATGTCTACTAGTTTGTGCTTTTGAAAGCAGTCCACCGGGGCAGTCTATTATCTTTAAACTGGTGTTGTGGATAATATCTGTCGGAGGTCTTTACATGCTCGAACGTTGGGAATCTCACTCAAATTTGAAGGAACACTCTTCACTTTTTAGAGCATTCCTTTAATTCCATTATGTTCTGCGACTTGCCGGTGTTAATTTTCTGAAACAGGATTCTAGAAGCCATGTAAAAGAAATGGAGAGACACCCATAATCTTCAATATATTTGCCAAGAGCGGCAGACGAAGGGATTTATTCCTACTTAATATTGCACATTCTTTTTTCCTAAATCTCGTACACAATCTCAAATCTCGGTGCCTCTTTACAGAACAACTTCAATTTCATTGTTGATTTGGAGAACAATCAAATTAAAGGCACGCGGCTTGTTCCTTATTTTATCCGTATTTTTTTGTCATTAATTATTGGAGAAAGTCGAGTTGAAAATTGAGTGCAACTTTGAAGAAGGGGGAACAAGATTCTCTGCTGTGTTTGATGAAAGCTATTACAATCCGTACGTCCGGGTACTGAAATGATGTGAATCTAGCAAACACTGCACTCTTCTTTCAACTGTCGATCATTTTCCTGTCGTTTTACCAAAAAAAAAAAAAAAAAACTATATACACGCTTATGCATCTTGAAATAAGAAATATGCATCTTGAAATAAGAAATCTTATCTATCTCTATTATATTTTCGTAAGAAAGGTATTCAAGCCAATGCTTAACAGAATCGTCAACATACATCATCTGTCAGAAAAAGAAGCATCTGTAAATGAAATAAGAAATTGCAAAACATATTTTATCAATCAATCAAATGGAGCTAAACGCCAATTCAGCAGATCCCAGTTCTCTGAAAAAAATTATAGGATGTTGAATCTCCATGGATGCTGGTGGCGAATACACCATGGACCCTGAATAACAAAATTAAAGGCATATCAGTCCTTTTAATTGAGATCGATTTCACCTACTCGCTAGTTGGTCATCGCTGTATACACGGAGAAACCTGTGCGGCTTCCGGCAAAAGAATACTGCGCAACACATGAACAAATAAGAAACGCACGCCAACCAATCTCGGACATCTGGAAGTTGTTGCCACCCATAAAAAAAAATAAATAGAACATTCTCAGCGTTCCTTAAATTCTCATTTGTTCCGTTTCTTAGATTCACTGTAAAGAATGACACCAACGACTGTGAGGGTATAACCAAGCATCCCTGTCACAGATACCGGGTTCTTAAATATTAAAATTGAGACAACCACAGCAACAGCACCTTTGGCATTTCCCAGAACCTGGATAAGAAAACAACGAACATCATCAGTAAAAATATCCTGATGCCCTCTGAGTAGAGATTCAATAGGGTCCCATAACATAATATTTAACCACTCTCATGAGTAAGAGAAATACGTTCACAATTTTTCTACCACTAATACAATGATATTTTAGCCAAAGGTTGGTCAGATTTCTTGCACGGAACCTTGATCCACTTTACATATCTAGCCAATACCACCTTGATTCTCCCACTGAATGAGCCAATCTGGACCGATTCTGTTTACTGGACCTAACCTGTCAGGTCCACATGGGGCATAGGTCAGGTGGTCTTGACCTGCTTAAGAATCAGTTTTGGTCCCATTCACATGTATAGCACAATAGAGATTTTTGAAATTACCAGAAGTGGGAGAGAAGAAAGCAGCGGGGTGCAGCTAAGCACATTAAAGAGCAGTTGGAAAGTTGAAAATGCTTGAATTGCTCTTCAAATGATCGGTAAGGAATACTTTCAGTAGACTAGAGTAGTGTTAAGAAATGGGTAGGTTCAACTGGGTCAATCTTCCTGAACCATCGTCCGACTCTACCAGGATGGGCCACTCAGACCCATTTTTAAATTAAACTGTTTTGACTCAGCAAATACAACAGCTGGGTCACTGATTTATATTTAAAATAAGAAAAATAGAGAACTTTGAGAATTGATCTTTGATTTGGGAAGGAGGATTTGATAGGTTTGGCTTATCTCCATTTTGGCTGCTGGATCCATGGACAAACGGACCCTCGTCATCAAATCTATGGTGAAGTGCTTCATCCCTGAATCCATGGCTAAGCTTGTGGTTGCGGGATCTGAGATGGAAGAGATTGTGGTCAAGAAATGCATGGCAAAGGAGCTCCTGGTCAGAGTGTGGAGGTCTTCTTCCCTCCCCAGGGTTGTGATGACAGATCTTTATCCCTTGGGCTACTAGGAGCCCCATAAGAGCCTTGACATTGGGTGGATTTGGAGATTGGGGATCCATCCGAGAGTCAGTTTGTTCTTGTATAGGGTCACGTAGAGATGCCTTCCCACTAGAGCCTTCCTGATTGAGAGAGGTATTCATGTTTTCCCTGTGTGCCTAGTGTGTGGTCATGATAATGAGACCTTGGAGCATGTGCTCTTTCTCTGCCCTCAGGCTGTTCTTATTTGAAGGTTGGTTGGTTTGGATATCCTTCTTAAGATTTTTACTGATCATGTTCTAATCTGGACCGGCTCCGATTGACTCTAGATCATCCCTCTCGCATTCTCTCAGCTTATGTGGCCTGTCACACTTGGCTCATCAAAAACAAACTTGTCTTTCATTCCAAAATCAGTTCGGCTAGTGTTACCATGGAGAGAGCTTGTGTTCAAGATTCCAAGTATTTCACGATGACTGTGACTACCTTCGAGATTTGGGGCTTCATCTCGATTCCTTGAGTGCCTTGTCAGTCTTTCATCTCTTGGAAACCTCCTCCAAGGTTTGCCACCGTCAGCTTCGATGGAAGTGTCAAGGGTACTCGAGATGGAGCGGGGTTTGTTATTCGTGGCCCTAGTCTACACCTTCTGGTGGCAGGGGGATGCTATCTAGTTGAGCCTACTGTTCCAGCTGCGGAACTCGGAGGTGCTTGGATGGGTGTACGCTATGCCAGGAGGTGTCTTCATCTTGATCATCTAATTATTAAAAGACTCGGCTTCCGTTATCTCTTGAATTCAGGAGGCTCGACATACAGTACTGGCTCATCCTCTTCTTTGGGATATTGCTATCTTGTTACATGGTTGCTCCGTCTGTTTTGTGAGGCATGTCTATCGGAAGACTAACTCGGTGGCTGACTGGGTGGCTTCTTATATAGCGAACCATTCTAGTGAGGTTTTGTAAACTGATATAGGGATGCCCCGGGTCCCTTGCAGGACAGTTTTTTCTAACTTTCTTGGACATGTTCACTCTAGATCTGTAAGGTGAACACTTTGGCTAACCCAAAAAAAAAAAAAAAAGGGAGCTCCTGGTCGTAAGATCCATGGCAGAAAAGCACGTGGTGGCAGGATCCATTGCAAGGGAGCCCCTCGTTGCCAGATCCCTGATGAAGAAGCCCCTTGTCACCAGATCTGTGTCAGAGGGTATTTGTCCTCACCATATGTGTGGAAAATGAGGGACATTGCACATGGTCTTCCTCCTTTTCCTTCCTCTTCTTGTTCCTCTTTTTCTCTGCTCTGCTTCTTTTTCATTTGAATAGGAACAAAGGGATCTAGAAACATGACAGAGGGACCAGGGACCATGAAGGCTTAACAAAAGGGAGAGGTGAACCAAAAGGAGATTGAAGGATGATCTGATCCAACCATGGTTGACCAGGGTTGGACCGGTAACCCAAGACAGACTCAGTAATGGGTTGACATGAGTGAATAGGTTCCAAACACTAAACTAGAAGACCTACTCTTTAAGCATAGGCAGTTTCCATTGTAAAGTTCCAAAATTGGATCAAGCTTCAGCTGAAAACGTTACTGCCTCGTGACCATAATAATTCAAATGATAGCATATTGGAAAACCAAAGGTGAAGGATTGGACATCAAACCTACCAGTGAAAAAATAACACTCATTAAATTTCAGCAAAAGGTTAGAGATAAATGAAGGGGTACTCGTAAGAACATGCAGGTGCAATAATTAAAAATCATTTGCCTGTTTCTAGTCTTGTTCACCATCCCTTTTTATGAAGCATGAATGTCAAGAGCACCCTCATTAAAATTCCAAACACAATAGCAAAGACATGACAGCAACTAAGGTAATAACAGAATGGACAAGAAAAAGGATGGTAGAGGTGACAACAAATCTGACATATCACCAGTGAGAAATTTATTTTACTTTGGGTTTTTGCTATGGTATATTTTTATTTTTATATTTTGTAGAAGTTGAAAGGAAATCCAAATTATTCTTTCAAAAAGGTATAGAAGCGAATAATTTGTCTATCTTTTCTTTAACTCTAAGGGCTGCCATTTGCCTTCTGCCTCTACCCTGCTGCCCAACCATAGTATTTGCTAACTTCCACCATGACCACCACTCCTCTATCTCCACGTCGTTCCCCCATCTAAGTTGTCAACAACTGCTTGTCCAATTCCAAAGTTAGGTTTGCCACCCTGAGGCTGTTGGTAGGCCAATGGCCTAACAAATGGTTGTGATGGAATTTCCAGCAATTCAAGATTTGGTGAAAGTCTGACTAGGAGAGGTATTCAAGGTAGATGTGGTAGTAAAGGAAATTGACAACACCAAACACAAGCAGGCAAGGTCAAGGTAGTGGAAGTAGGCTTTGAGGAAGGCCTGGAGGTGAAGAATAATTGCTGGTCGAGTCACTAGTTAATAAGGTGGAGATTCAAAGGTGGTGGAAGAAGAAGCCATAAGAAAACAATTGGTCATTTTTTCCCATTTTTTCTAGCAGGGATTAAATAATTGCAGTATTTTTTTTTTTGTTGATATATTTAGCATACTTGTCATGAGTACTAACATCTCAAACTGTCTATGTTGAAATAAGCATAGTGATCCTGGCCATCCATTTTGAAATGGAAGGAAAATATATTGGATAACCCTCCAATATGAAATTGTGATGTACCAAAACAAGAACTATTCAGCTTAAGCAATGGAGAGGAGAAATTGATTTTATTGTTATTATTATTATACCATTAAGCTATTTGAAATGAGGGCATTAGGAGACTCATCAAACTAGGAATGCAATTTTGCTTTCCATTTGTGGCACTACCAAGTTTTTTTTAACCATCTTTCCCTTTTGTTTGAAATATAATCAATACACATGTCACTACTATAAGATTATAATGACAACTTCTAGCCAATAACAACTGTCAAAAACTCTCACAAATTGGAACTACTGTTACCCAAAAAAGGTTACTTTCGAGATCTCTTTCACAAAGTTTGTCATTCTATGCCAAATGGATCACAATTCTTTTAGCCAATAATGTACAATATAACATCTAGTGCATCATAAAGGGTGAGCCTTGATGCAATGGTAAAGTTGCTCCAATGTGGCCAAGAGGTCATAGATTTGAAACATGAAAATAGTCTTTTGGCATGCAGGGTAAAGCTGCATAAATTTGAATCCCCAGTGCAATGGAGGAAGCCTCATGCACTTGGCTGCCATTTTACAGCATCTAGTCCATTATCCCTCGTCTTTCAAAATCTATGGCACTTCCATTCTCTTTACTACTACTTATCTATCAAGCAGGACAAGAATTCTCTTTACATAATCCTCCACATAAACCAACTCAGCAAACTCACATGACCTAAAGATCTAATTCTCAGATGCCCTATTGCATACTCCAAGTTGCACTTTATGGCAAGACAGATCCTCTCACACTAGCCCTTTATAGAAAATCTACTTCAATATGCTCTCCAATTTATTGGCAACCACGATAAACAAACAAAACACAGAAAGGAACTAAAGGGCCAGAGAAAAAAATAGTGATAGTAAAAATTAACTTCATACGAGTCAATTTGCATGGAGAAGCTTTCCTCCTTTCCAATTAGGCAACTCACTACCTAAACTTTTAGGCTATGTTTAGTTGCTAAAGAAAAGCAAAGAAAAATACTGGACAAAAATGGGGAAAAAAGAGAAACAGAGATTTTTATCTTGATTAAGTTTAGAAAAGTACAGAGGAAATCCCCTAAATTAGCTGCAATTAGTGGTTAAACAGCAGAATTGTAATCACAATTTATAGGGAGTTGGATGAAGTAGAAGATACCAATACCAGCAAACAGGTGAGCCAGGGGACAACTAACATGGATTGAAAAGGAAAATACACCTAGTAACAACATTTTCAACTCTATCTGTTTACACAACATTCCATAAAACAGTAAGAGAGCAGAAAAGAGTAGAATTGCATCAAATAAAGCATACCTGGAGAGTCAAGGCACTGGTATGTTTGGTGACCAAGAAATTAGTCAAATTCACAAAATACGCCAAGGCAGAGTTAAACAGCAGATACCAAATAATTTTGAAATCTTTTCTGGCAAGCGCTAATAAGATACCAACCACATTTTCCTCCATGAAAATTGTTGCTGGAAGCAGGAAAACTACTGCTATCGGAGCCATATACAGGAGGAGATTCATAGAATTAAGCTTTTCCCTGATATATCATAAATATTGACAGGAGAAAATATGTTTTAGTATAGATGTTTTAAGACAAGAATGAATTCCATGGTGAGGAAAGCATATCCAAAGAACATAATCATAAATGAGATAACAAGTACTCAAAGAAGATATAATGCAATCTTGATATTTGGGATATGTCCATAAATTGTTAGAAAGAAATGCATTCCTTACCCTTCAGAGGACAACAAAATCCCTTGCAGCACTGATTTAAGTGCCCTTGCAGCAGTTGCACCGATGCACATGATAAACCCAAACAAATGAAAACTTGGCTCTCCCTGTGAAGTCAAAACATAAGAAAGTCATTATTTAATAATGTCAGTCTTAAAGTCTTGATGAACAAGCATACCCAATATATAACTAGATACAATAGAATTCACAGAATAATTTGCCTTGCCACCAAGAAAAAAATACACATATTACAATGAACAATATAATATACAGATTTGTCTAAAAAATTAGCATTACTAATTAGGGTTGGAAGTGGTGGGCCTGGGCTTGGTAAGCCTCAGGTCATGCCATGGCCTAGGCTTGAGGCAGTTCAGGTTGAGTTTGGGCCTACAAGTAAGGCTCAAAGGAATTTTGGGCCAGTTCGGCTCAATATTTGGCTTGGACTGGGCTCAAATACCGAGCCCATCCTCATTTTCCTCCTCGATTCTCTCTTCCACCTCTATCCCGCCCACTCGCCTTCTCCCAAACACTAGATCTTGTTGGGTTTCAGTAGCACAGTGGAAGGATGGATTTCAAAATTTTTTAATTTGAAACTCCAAATAAACTTGAAACCCTAAGCCCAAGATCCCTTATTCATTACAATTAACAAGTCATTCAATTAGGGTTTGGAAAAATACCTGAAATCCTAATTCCTTCTTTCCACTAGGCGCAGAAGTGCATGCCCTCCAAAAATGATCCACAAAGGAATTGATCCTAAGAAGCACTCCTTAGCAGGTTGCTTAAACCACCGGGACTCTTCACTTTGGCCTTTCTTCCTTTGGTAGCCTCTCCTTCCTTGCTCAGACCCTTGCCCTCCAGTAGAGCACTTTGAGCCCTCTCCTTAACCTTTCTTCACTCTCTTTTTCACTTATTCACTTCCTAAACCCTTGTCTTAAAATAGTGTACTTGTCTTAAGACAAGACCTAAGTTCTGACAAGAAAAGGAAGAGACAAGGAGAGTGTGGCAGAGTGTGAGTGTAAGAATGCAGGAAAGAAAGGATTTGTGATACCCATCGGCCTAAACACCGATGGCTTTTTATAGGAGATGGGGAGGCGTCAGATAAGCCTTATCATCAGCCTTTGATCTATCCAAACACAGATCACATAAGACCCTTCACTAAGGAGTCTTATCTTGGAAGGTCAAGACCTTTCATGTGCCAAAAGCCTTATATCCCTTTGTCTGGATAATGTGGCCCACTTATCCTCATGCCATGTGGCATGTAATCGACAGGGAGGTTGCTTAGATGGCGTGGAATGAAGTGACCTTTCCAAGAGTCAAGTTCCTTCATTGTGAAGGATTCTTGGATTTAAATCATTTGCGGTTATCATGAAGGGACGCAACCCTTCATGTGCGCGCCACCTTAATTCACCGCCCCTTCCTTTCTTTCACCGGTAATATGCCATAATGATTGGACAAGGGATAAGGCTAGGGACGCCTTGCTTCATCTAGAAACAAAGTTCCATAAGCAGGACTCTAGGTCCTTTTCTGCGTGCCATATACTCCTGCGCACAATTTAATTTGGTGCCAAGAGTTCCACCACTTTAGGACTCTTCATTTAATCTGATAAATGCTAATAAAATCTGGATAAAACCAGATAAATGCTGCCCCACCTTGGACTCAACCCAATCTAGGATTCCCTCAAATTGGCTAGCCCATTAAGCAACCTTTAGATCCAATTCAATTGGGCTAGGAGTTAAGTTAGCCAACAATGCTAGTGTGCAATTTAGCTAACCAATTAGGATCACATGATCCTAATAAAATGCCAATTGACTTCCTAGGCCAATTCCCTAATGTGTGTGATCCTTTGGGTTCCACATCTAGCCAGCAGCAGGTTTAGGTCTAAGCTAATTCGATCCAATCGAATCCGATTTGACCTAATTAGGTCAAATTGAGCTGACCTAAGTTACCAATTCAAGCTAGCTTTCGAATTGACTCATGAATCCAATCGAATTGATTCATGAAAACTTACAAGACATAATTGACGTCTAGCAACGTGTCATGCCTACCTGGAAGATGAGAAATTTGGTGGAAAGTACCAAAATACCTTTCAGTGGAAAGTTATCATGCAATTCAATCTTTCAATCTTCCTTGATCCTAAATAAGTGATGGGTATGGATAAATGTCAAACCCTAGCATTTAGTCATTTCGAATCTCAATTCGATAATGAAGACTCTGCTGATGACTGATTAGAAACCACTTCTAATCTCATCCTGCTTTGATCAAAGACTCCCTGAGTCATCAAACGAAGAGATTACATGGGATAACACTTTCTCTTACTAGGAAAGATCGATTCCTTGTTGGCATACTCAAATCCTTCATACACCTTCCACCATATCCAAGAACATCCCATACATGACTCAAACTCATGAATGAGTATGAACCAAAACATGGCTTAGTATGCATAAGGAACCATGGTGACCTCAGGTTTGAAGATCACTTGCACAACTCCCACTATGAGAACTATTTCTTGACAAATAGTAAGACTTCTATAAGATAGTCTCAGTGCGGATCAGTTCAGTGAACTCATACCCTAATGAGCATCCTTATCCTTGTAGTAGTGTCTCTACACAAGTGGCTGTGAGACCAACCACCCTCTCCATCGAGCATACATAGGATAAGCTAGTCTTTCCAGAAGCATCGATCCCCGAATTGATGATCCAACGACTAGGAACATTTTAGATTAAGGTTTATAGGAACTTAGGTCTCACCGGTACGATCTTCATCATAACCCTAATTCCTTTGCCCTAAAATATGGGGTTCATCATAATCTTTAAATAAGATACAGCAATATGATGAAACAAATGCCTTTTATTAATATATTAATGTCATACAAGAATTGGAAGATTACAAAAATGCCCTTACAAAGATTGGCTTTTAGGGCACTTTTCTTTCAGATCTAAGACGAGCTAGGTTTTCTTCGGCAAGATCTCTAGTCCTCCCATGGCTTACAACAAAAGCATGCCACGATCGATCCTCGCCACCTTCGACCCTAAATTGCCATACCTGGTGGCTAGAGAGCATGGTCAAGTCTCATTGCAATGGGTTTCTTCGAGCTCCCATAAATCATGAGGGCTAACCTTTCCCTATCTCTCTTTAGGGCTTCTTCAAGCTCCCATGGTGGAAATCAATAACCTTAAGAAGTGGTGCCACCATGCCACGGAGAAGGCCTTCCTCGCAACAACTCCAAAATGCTAAGGTGGCAGCACCTCGGAGATGGGGATCGGTCAGGAAGAGTTCTTGGCAAATAATGATGGAGGGGATATGAGATGCAAGGGAGAAGGCAGCAGCAATAACAAAGAGGAAGATGATGGTTAGCCCGACATCACCTCTCGACTATAGCTGTAGATCTAGCATGTTGACTAGCAATGGGAGCAACGCTCCTGTAGAAAGTATTTCTGTTATCAAGTAGAATATCCTCCTTCCATGAGTGAGCTCATTGCAGAAAAGATGAGGCCCGGAGACGATTTCAATGAATTCGCAACATGTTGGCAAGAGATGGCAGCTTAAGCAAGGACAAACATGGAGAAAGAGGATGAGGTTCGAATGATCATCGAGAACTATGATCCTAGTTTGCAAAGAGGTCTTATGAATGGCATCAAAACTTATAATGAGCTTTACTGCCAAGCCACTCAATATTCAACCCCACATGTACAAATGGCCTAACCCACTTTTGTGAGATCAAAGATAAAGATAAATCATGAAAGGCCAAACCTACTTACTCGTGTTTATTCAACTATTGATGGTACTGCCTCCTTTGATATCATAGGGGCAATCCATCCTACTAATGATCAACCTTGCGATCAACTTAGCACAGACAACTTTGGCAAACGAGATCACCAAGATCCCAACCATTTCTCAATTATAGCCATTTTTTCTATCCACATTAAAACAAATTTTCATCAAACTTCCCAACATAAAATCTTGGTAACCTAGCAAGACTATTATCATTATTGCCCCTTCCATCAAGTGGCTGGACATACCTCAAAGGCATGAACCACTTTCAGAGAACTCGTATGTGATCTAAATGACAAAAGATAGAAAGATAGGGAGCAAATTCGGGCACACCTAGACCTGGAAGCAAGCCCCTATGGCTATAAGCAATACCGATGACATGCTTCCTGACCTTTTGCCACAAAACCCTCTGCATGCATCGCTATAGCATTCTTTCCCTAAACGACCATAGACATTTGGTACCTAGCTCCTATTAGGTAAGGAATTGGATGTATGACAACCCCAAGGTATTGGCAAGCCACACTTGGCACTGAGATCCAGCCTGCATACCAAGTTCCCTCTCCTTCACCTAATTCAATCTCCGAAACCACAATTTAGAGAAGCACCACACAACAGCTTTGATGTGATAAAGTCCACATTTTCTCCTCTAGCATGCCCTAATCTCCATGAGGCTCAATCTCTTCTTGAGACCCAGATCTCGCATGATAGCTCTGGCACAATAGAGTCTACTTCACCTGCAGATAACTCTGCTCCTTTAGCAGACATCATCTGCATGCTATATGATTTTCAATATTTTTTTAACCCAACATCCACATCATTTGCATGTTATTTGATTTTCAAATCTTTTACCTATATGATCAACTTGACTAGACCCTGATTCCTGGAGTAGCGAATCTATACACTAAGCTAGAATAGACAGTTGGTGTGCTACTTGAAGACCAACATTTTCAAAATATTTTAAAAAAATACAATTTTAAAAATTGTTTTATAAGACAGGTCACCATCTTTAAACAGCAAACCCTTTCCAAAATCAGTCAAGGCTCTGTTGATTTTAAGATTAGCAAGCAAGCGAATTCACCCCATCCTGATAGCAAACTCCTAAGCGACCAGGGATCAACACGAGGAAAAGGGTTTCTTCCCTAAAAACTAAAATCTACATAGCTAAGGGCCCGCAAAAGAACAACCAATAGCCAGCAAGCAACATCTCTCAAAAGTCACCTTGCTCTTTTTTTGAAACATGCTTAAAACTGATAAGCATTGCTAAATGCTTTCTGGACTATGTTCTCAAAGGAGATTTAGAAAAGTCAAGTCTTCCCTTCCTTGGATTGTTATCTCACACATCAAAATGGCATAAGGAGGACAAACCGCGGTTGTCTACATAAGGATGTCATGACTAGAATTTCCTCTTAAAGAACCTATCAAGGAGGAGCAAGTTGTAGACCCTTGGCTCTTGACACCCAAAGAGAGACCAAAAGTATCACTAATAATGCCAACCCAGATCTTTGCACTCCAATAAATGGGTTTGGCCTTGCCATTTTCCTTGCATCGCATGCAAAGCATTCAATTTTACAGAGAAAATAGATCCTAGGACTTCTTGGAAACAATTGAAAGTGGTATTGTACCATCAGTGCCCTACAAACAGTATGATCTTGCTGTCAATACCATATTGACACTATGTAACAGCCATTAGTATCCTTAAGTTTCTAGGACCAACCGATGGTGGATCTTGACTATCGATTGCCTACCGACACCTAACCAATTGCCTACCAACCATATACCGTCACTAGGCCCTTGACATCTATCTAAACTCCAATTACCCAAGTTGATGTCTACTCATATTTTTAATTAATTTTGACGAGTTTCGGACAATTTATCACTAATTCCTTTAATCCTACACTGGATACATGATCATTGGACCTTCGCAAGAGGTCCTATATAAACCCCCACCTCTCAAGGGGCCAAGAATCATCACAAGATTGCTAAGGAATCACCGAAGTCTCAAAGAAGGAGCTTCGAACCTTTGCAATAGCACTCTTCTTGACATTAAAGCTTTCCTACATTGATGAAGGTCACGGTTCCAAGCCTTTGCACTCCTGGAGGTTGCAAAGGACTCGTTGGGGCTCATAGGAGAATGATCTGGCTAAATGCATCAAAAAGGGGAACTTTATTCTTCTCTTTTCTCTTCATTTCTAGTTTTGCTTAATTTTTTGCATCAACATAATTTAACTCAATTTCTGCATATTAGCTAAGCCTGTAGCCCTTCTTTTCCTTTTCAACTTTTTAAAGAAAGGCAAGGTGTTCCCAATACCCGCGCCCCCCCCCCCCACTTTCCCAACAAAAAAAATCTCATAGATTAGCATCATAGTAAATTGGTCCTTTCAATTTCTAGTTTAGATTTATTTACTTCACCCAAATTGGTCTAATTTCTTTAAATCTTTCTTTCCTAGGCACTTTGAAACCCTTAGGTTGGGTATATCCTTGTTCTAAAGAGGTTGGACTTATATCAAACATCTTCTACGAAAGCAATTTTCATTTCTTGGTGACCAAAGAAATGTCTGGTGGCAATCATGGGCAGCATGTTTGTAGCGGTGGGATCCTGTGGGCAGTTAGAGTCCTACATATAGTGTAGACCCTTCATCTAGGAGCAAAAAGCATCATAACCAGGTCCTACAGTAGAAACTTGTTCTTAACCTGACATCGACCCTTTATGAATTGGTGCAATATAAATAGGAAACGTGATTTTTGATCAACACCTGCCAAAACTTTAGACCTAAAAGAAAATCTAGCAGATATCAAGAACTTCATTCATCTTGAGGCATGTAATAATTACAAAAAAGAATCATATTTAAACACAATTGAATGATGTCAACAATTAATATTCACAGTGTAACGGATGCAAAGACCACAAGAAACAACAGGTTGAAACTGATTCTCACTTCATGTTCATTTATTGATGCAAGTCCATCTGAAACGAGCACTGATGCCTTATTGTTGTTATGACAGTAAGTAATTAAAGGAAAAGGTAACGGTATTTCAGAAATGGACAACAAATAAAGTAAATATGACAAAACTCAACAACCAAAACTAAACTAGCCCAATATACAGAACATAAGGGTTTCTATGGCGGGATAAGCATCTGTGAAGCAATACTGCATTGTCTAAACATCCAGAACAGATAAAACAAAGTAATTCAACATACGAAAAAGGTTATGATTCTCGACTTGTCAAGAGTCCTGCAGCTCCACTTCAATTAGATTTAACAAAGACCACCAATTTTTCGATCAAAATCCATATAACAGCGTAAATCTAACATATTTAATTGCATGATAAAACAAAATACCAAACCACAGATCAGACAACCAAGAAGCATAAAAATAAGCCGATCAATCTTGCAAGCGTTCAGATAAAATATTCACCCCGCTAGCGATGATGACGCCGGTGACGACCGGAACAAGCGTCAGGTAAGTGATCCAGGCCTCCCGGCGGACGGTCATAATGTAAGCGAAGACCGCCGTGAAGAAGGGCGTGGTGGCGCCGACGGCCTGATTGAAGGAAACGGGAAGAAAGCGAAGGGAGATATTGCCGCTGACGACGGAGCCACAGAAGACGAGACTGAGCGCCGAGATCTTAAAGAACTGGACACGGGATCTGACGGTCTGCAGGGGGACGAGCTTGAGCCAGGCAATGGCGACGTAGCTGAGCAGGGAGCAGGCCGTCATGTGGCACATGGTGAGGAAGATCGGGTACTTGAACCCGTAGTTGCTCAGAAGGTATTTGTTCAAAAGAAGCACCCCGATGTTCGACGAATACCACGCCGTCACCAGCCCGATCGTGAACAACCGCCCGGTCACCAGCGACGGCGTCGATCCCCCCTTCGCGCTCATCTCTCCTCCTCCTCCTCCTCCTCAACCTCCGCCCCCGCCTCTATGGATTCGAGATCCGGGAAGAAATATAGATGGGATCTCGGGAATAAATAGGATTTAAGCGTTTCTGCGGGAGATGATATAGGGTTTGGGGAATGAGGGTTACAGTCTTAAGGGGGGAGGGAAATGGGGAAGGATCGGAGGAGAGGATTTCATGAGATTTGCCTGAACGGGTTAGAGGAAACAAGAAGAAGAGAGAGAGGAAAGAAATGGAGAGAGAGAAAGAGAGAGCTGAGAAAACGTGGCCTTTATTCGCAGGATAAGAGGAGAAAAGGAGGTTTCCGTTGATCAAGTGGCTGGATTGGAAGCGCGGAGATCTTTATCTCCGTGGAGATTCGGTTGCCTTCCGTTGATTCGGTGGAACCTAGTTGTTTGTTGTGGGGTCTAATTTTATTAAGTTTCTTTCCGCCTAATTTGATTTTTTTATATTGTTTTAGATGCTATTGGGTTCTCTTCCGCCTAATTTGCATTCTTCGGAATATTTCGCTGTAGGATGGGGCCTTCGTGAGCAGCTACGTTAGGTTTACCCCCCCCCCCCCCCCAATCCCTCCAATTTATGGAAAAAAAAAAAAAAGTAACAAGTTGATGTTGACGTCAAACCGGATTAGAAAATTAACATTATAGCGTTATGATAAAAAAGTCAGCTAGCAATCCTAAATCATGCTAGAAAGCAAGACAATGTGTCAGTTATCATATCTCGTTTGTATCATATCCCGTACCTTCGATCCCGAGCTAAAGAGTGCAAGGTTCTTTTCGGGATAGGATAATTTAAAAAGTTAAATTTTTTATTAAATTATCATATATGATATAAAAAATAAAAAAAAATGATGAGCCTTATGCTCGATATTTTTTAAAAAGAAAATAAAATAAATAGAAGAAAAATATAGATATTTGATAAAATTTCAAGTGATAGTAATTCATACTTAACAAAAAAAATATTTTTAATAAAATATATTTATCATCGTTGAATTTATTTTGATACTTTTTTAAATTCATTCAATAAAAAAAAAATATAAAATAATTAAAATATAAATGATATTATACAAACGATCATGTGATTATGGTCATTATATAAAAAAATAATTAGAGATGATAATGCTATCTTGGTATTAAAAAAATATTTTATTGTTGATAGATATATTTATAAATTTGACTATATTTCTACGTACGGTTACTTCCAACAAAGCATAGTAATATTTTTCTAGTATCATTTTTTGAAGAAATTTTTTTATTAATCAAATATGATAAAAGTTATTTTTCTTAGCAATTATTTTTCTAGATAAACGATTTTCGGGAATCATGACATACCTGATCGCTTTTCTATATCACATGTGCACGCGTGCACGCGCATGCACACATATATATAGTATCTTTAGAATATCTTTTGAAATTTAATTTTACAAAAAAGATCTCTTTAGAATATTAATATCACTAGAATTAGGCATGTGAGTATCAAAGACTACACTTCTCGGGTTATCCAAACTCTCCCCTTCTTCCACTGCTCTACCTCTTTCTTTTTTGATTTGTGACCATTTTCCCCCAATATAATCGAAGAGTTGACATTTAATCTCATCCAAAATAGGTTTAAGCTTGATCTCCTCCCTATTAGCCATCTTCAATTCCTTTCGCTTCCATCCTCTCTTAATAAGGTGGTGATATTTTCTGTAGCATAATCTTGGAAATTTAAGTTATTCTACCAAATTCTACGAACCATATATATTTGATGTAGTGATCTAGAAAAATTATATAATAATTAAAAGTATTAATAGATTGCATATGTGCTGGATCCTGTATATCAGTGTAAAAAAGATCAAGAGGACCATGACTCGACAAACTCGATATATCAAAGGAAAGCTGATGGCTTTTATCGTGCTAACTTGAATTACAAAGTGAAGTAGGGGGGGCTTTGAAAAAGTGGGTAGCGGGCTAGACCTCAAAAATATTGAAGAATTTTAGTAGGAGGATGGCCAAGATGCTTATGCCAATCATATAAAGATGTACAAATACCAATCATAGCCAATGGCCGAGTTTGAGATACATGCATCGAGGATGGTATCTTATAAATACCATTGTTATTCAGGCCTCGAGGTAGAATCACCCTTGAACACAAATCCTTTACCAGAAAACAATCAGGAAACGTTCAATAGAAGCTTAATTAGATGAAGAGATAGATTATTTTATCAAAACCATCATAATCTAGGTGAAGAGATAGATTCTTTGAATCAGATGTTATATGGTGAGAGGCAACCGAGTCTATGAACCAGCTTTGATTAGAGGCACGAGAGGAAGTAGTACTATTGGCAATCGGTCAAGAGAAAAAAATATTTCTTAGCTCGATAACATTGTTTGGCCGTGTTACTTGATTTATCACAAATTTGACATGTCACCCTTGAAGTTTGATTTGGATGAGTAGCTTGAGGACCACGATGCTTTCGATGATTAAAATAATTGGTGTTATTGGGCTGGTTTTGACTAACCTTATTATGAGTAATGGTAGGTATTATATTTTCTTTGCATAGTTGGTGGTGGCTATAGGAATTTCATTTCCAACTTCCTTTCTCTTCACAGATATCGACGAGTTTGTATGGAAGACTCTCGAGCTTGAATTGTAGTAGAAGTCTTTTTAAATTTTGGTTCAAGGCTATGGAAAGTACAAAGAATCAAATCATCATCATCGATTATAGTATCGATAAGAGCAAGTTCATTAGTAATACGTTTCATGAGTCGTAGGCATTTAGCCACTGAGTGAGTATTACACTTGGCGAATATATCCTATTTACGAAGATAGATATTATTAGCTTCTCCCATGCTTCGCACGAAATCTTTTGCAGAGTTGATCAGAGACATATAATTGAGTTAGAAGTGGAGGCTATTATCATATAAAGCATCAATTTATCTTGATGAAGTCAATGAAGATATAAGTTAGATTTGAGCTCCTTGTCCCATCATTAACAATGGTTATGTGTAGAGGGGATATTATTCCATCAGTAAATCCCATCAGGTTATGGCCAACAAAAAAGGACGTTGAATCGAGCATGCCACGATAGATGGTTCATGGTTGTGACTTTTAGCCATGGTTGGGTTGTAGCACTTCTGGATATAAGAATATTATTTAGGTTTAAAGAGAGAGGGTTTGACAGAATCATAGGAATCTTGGTGGCACTGAAATAGGTTTTTTAGCTACGAAGAAAAATAGCTTGGATTGTTGGCTTGTTTAAGCAAAAGGCTCTGATACCATAAGAGAATTTAAAAGCTAAATATTTGGGATGAAGAAATGCCGCACATAATTCATTCATTATTTATAAATTTATAGAACAGAAGATCAAAATTATTAAGGAAAATTATTTACATAAAAAAAATATATTTTCATATTGTAAAGGAATTGTTGTATTATATATAAGAATTGCTTGGTTAGCTTTATTCTCCATGATTCTCAGACTGTATGAGTTTTGCCAATAAAGAAAGTTTTCGAATTATTATATAGTATGCAAGATTCCCTTAATCAATATGACTTTTCATGATTCTTAGATCGTATTAATGATAAACGATGATTTTTGTCAATATCTCCGTGATTCTTAAATTACATTAATAATAAATGATGATTCTTGTCAATAGGTAGAACCATATATGCTTTTGAGCTCTTCATGGCCATGGATTTGTGGTGTCTTAGAAGGAAAGTTGATCTAGGGAGGCAACAATCTTGTTTTTTATCTGATGGCAGAAGGATGGCTAGTCACCCATGCTAGTGGCAGCCTGCAGATAATGCAGAATGCTACTTAGACTCGGGGATGAATGCATTTAATTAACATACAAATAAGAAATTTTAATTTGGAGTCTAGCTAAGAATTCATATTTGCAAACTTCATTGTAGCAATTTCGGAATGCTGAACCCCTTTTACAGTTTTACCGTCTATGACTGTCAGATATTGTTAGAAAATCTTATATCAGAGTATATGCCGCGGAAGCACTGTGGGAGAGACCCTGACGTGATGATGGCAGCCTTCTTTCTAAACCAAGAAGTAGGAGAAGTAATAGAAGAGATTAGGAGAAAAGAGAGACTGATCTTTATTAATTCTTGGAGAAGAAACCTTGATTACAATCAAGAACCAGCGCCTGTCTGACACTCGAGAAGCAACTCCACCTTGCAGACTCCCTCACGCAAGATCCCCTTCTCCAAACCCGTAGAAGACCTCCGCGCTCAAGCCCTTCTTCCGCGTGATGTAACTCTTACGCTGATTCCTCTCTCATACCCCTCTAAACCAATGCTCCCTATATATAATCATATAGACAGTTTGGGGCTTCCTAAGTTGGTTGCAACCAACCAACTAATACTTGGACTCAAACCCCATAATCCACAAACCGGGTTATGTTACAGTCTCTCAAAAACTCCCCCAAGTCACATGAGATAAAACTGAAACTTAGAGCATCCCTGGAACACCTCCAGGAAACTCCTGGAATATATCCAGGACCCGCTTGGGATATGCCCCCAAGCCCCAGGGATCCTCGAACATCCCTGCCATGGCCTCCCAAGTCTCTCCAAGACTTGGGAGCACCATAAAATCCCTACAATCTCCACATTGATGCCCCCAAGCCTTGGCAAACCCGGCAATGTCCTCCTGCACAACCCCGCTGTAACTGCGTGTCCTGACAGCCTCTTGTGTGGATCTTCTTGCCTCTGCCAACACCCTTCAGCTGTTGTGCATCATTGGAGGCCTTTGGGATGACCGCCTCCACGGCTAAAGACCCTTGCTTGTACCCTGGCACTACCATTGTAGCCTTCCTTCTGCCTGGCAGCTATATCAGATTTTTTTTTGGACTTCTCTGGAGAGAACCTAGCGAACCTGAACCGACACTCGCTGTAACTGGAGCTCTACCTGATACCATTTCCTCAGAGCCATGCCTCACTACCTGTGCACGCTGCTCCACCTACCTCGGAGCACCCCTGGCGCTAGTGCTGGGATATGACTCCTCCCCGTGCACCCTTCCGCTCTGATCTCGCGTCGAATTCTGCTCCACCTGTGAAACCACCTCTCCCCGGTGCTCCACCTAAAATTGAAGTCCATCTGATGCCACAGAATGAAACCCCGAGGTTAGCAACTCAATACTGCCCTGCTGAGCTTGTACCTGAACCTCGTACCTAGTCGCTGCCTCCTCATACCCTCCGCATCCCGCGGATCCCTCCGAGACCGTTTTAGATACACTGCCTCTCGCAGGCTCCTCCAAAACTAAGAGCTCATCCGACTGTTCCTTTGACCCAACGACTGAACCTGAGAAATCTGGGCTTTCCTTTTCTCCATCCTTGCACTTCTTCCTAAGCGGACACTCCCGCTTAAAGTGCCCTGCTACACCACACCTGTAGCACTTGCCAGCCATGTTGCCTTTCCTAGACTATACCCGTCCTACCTATTCACCCTTCTTCCATTTTCTTGCCTCTCTGATACAGCCAAACCCTCCTGGAAGACCTCTCTCTTCGTCATCCATTCCCGCTGCTCATTGGACCTTAGCACTGATATGATCTCCTCATATACTAGCGTCTCCTTTCCATATAGCAGTGTAGTCACCAACGAATCGAAGCTCCCGGGTAGTGAACATAAAAGCAGCAAACTTTAATCTTCCTCTTCTAAATCCATCCCAATGTTGAGCAAATCCATGCTCATCCGGTCGAACCGCTGAATGTGTCCCGCAACATCCTCACCCTCTTGCATCCGAAGGCTGTACAATTGCTTCTTCAGCACCAACTTATTGCACATATTCTTCTCCATATACATGATGTGCAACCTCGACCACAATCCCTTGGGTGTCTTCTCCTCTAACACGCCATACAAAATCTCATCCGCCAGACAAGCCCTAATCGTGGCACATGCCCTTTTCTCCAAGGACATCCACTTCTTGTCATTCATACCTTCTGGCCTATCTTCTAAAGCCAGATCTAATCCCATCTGAACCAGCAAGTCTTCCACCCTAACCTTCCACATAGTGAAACTCCCTTTTCTATCAAACTTCTCCACACCAATCTTCACCCCGCTGCCTTCCAAGATCCAGAACAATCACAACAGCGAAAGATTGACAAAAACCTTGAAGAAAATACTTGATGTAAAGAGGGTGTAGACAGCAGCCCCAGATCTGAACCCTAGATCTGAATCATTCTCCAAAATTCTAGAGAAATCTCAATGGGATCTTAGGATAGAAAACTCCTCTCTCCATGCTCGAACCCGCTCTGATACCATTTATTAGAATATCCTAGATCAGACTATATGCCGCGGAAGCAGATTGAGATGAAAGATCCTCCTGGCGAACCAGATCACGATCCAAGCATCTTGAAGCTCAGCCATCCAACCTTTGCCACCCCAGAGAATTGATGCAGATAGGAAGGTAAGGAAGCATTAATGCCTCGTGAACTGGGTGGTTTCCCTATAAAGGTGCAGCGTCCATCATGATTAATTACTACAAAATCTCTGCACTGGCATTCCATTTAGGAAAAACTAAAGAACAATATACCAGGAAAAAAACTTAATTAGGAGCCATTAAAATTGCAGAATTGTCATAGATGTTATTCAGGACAGACGAGAACCATGGATCACCAGTTTGACTGAAGCAATTAAAAGTTTACCATAAAATACACTGGTAAACAGACGATGACTTTGTTACAAACGGTGCATCATCGGGATGCAGGTCAGAAGAATAAAAAAAAAAATTTAATAGGTCTAATGGAATAAATGAAAGAACTCTTCATCAGCTTTGCAGGCTTTCCCGTTGACAAGATCACCTCAATCCTTTCCTCTTCGACTGCTCAGCTGCATCCTTTGACCTGTTCCACTGCCAAACATACTGTTTATACTTCAGAAACTACTACAGTATCCAAAAAAGGCATTTATTGCCCTTGGATTACTCCAAATGTCATTAGATGCATAAAAATAATCATATATATGCTTGTTTGCAACATTGTAAAACATCTTATATATGCTTCGTGCCAGTATCAATATGATGCAACAGAAACACTCGATTGAATGTTTTTTTTTCTGTTGCCGTTAAAGTCTGAGTGCCTGACCGTCTACACTAACAAGCAATTATATATTGGACACTGCATCTCATCAGTTTTAAAGACTTTGTATATTATGCTGAACATGTATCCATTCACAATGTCATAGAATTATTACTGCCTTGAAGAACGATCTTAAAGTTTTATCAACAAAAAAGAAGAAGAAGAAGAAGAAGAAGAAGAAGAACGATCTTAGACACATGCTTGGTTGTACGGATGCATGTAATTATAAATACGCCGTGGTCATTGCATTCCACGATATGTCCTCGACTAAGTAGTTGAAACATCATTCAGTATTGCCACATGAATCACCCAGCAAAAGATGCAATTTATCATCCAGGGGATCAGTGGCATTCATTTCAAAAGATCTAGCAGTTGAGTGGATGCGAGATGTGATCAGACACATATCTTACTGATTTCTGTCAAATTTATGATTCTTTGAAGGAGAAAAGTCGAGCAGAACATTCGACCGATAATATGTCAAACGTTTACTTATGCCTCTAGTGATTATAGGACGGTAGCAAACATAAAAGATCTGTAGATCATTAGAATTAATTGATCAAAGCAAGAGGAACAGAACTAATAGTGTTTGTCAATTTATTCAAAGTGATCCGCATAAGTATTTAAGAAATTCATAGATAACTAATCACAAAGAAAGAGCAGATATAATTCATTAGCACCAGTGAAAAAATAAACTAGGAGCTAGCTAGTGATTATCCATGTACAAATAAATCTATTGCTGATATCATATTTTTCAGAAGTAGCTAGCAGGTGGATCGTACACTTATTCCCTGGCAAATTAGTTTACAAGTTGTCTGGGAAAGCATTAATATTTGCTTCGCCATGCAAAATATTCCACATATTGAGCTGAAGAAGAGGGAATTGGGGTAATTTGAAATTCAGACTGGACTGAAAGCATTCCAACGTGTTGTTTCGCAAACTTTTACGTGCGAAAAGTTTCCTTCCGTTGAAAGTGCCGTCATGAAGGCCATATATCGATATATCATCTCTTTTTTTTTTTATTGCATTAAAGTAGAAGAGTGAAGGAGCTAGAGTTGCAAACCAAACATGTCTGCAGCTTTCTTCTGAAAGTTAATTCCTTAGATTAATTTGGTGAGCAAGCTAAATCAGGAGAAACTTCGAAGAGAGAAGAATGATTACTTTCTATCTAGCTGTTCTCGTAAGATCCACGCAACAATCATATAGAAGCCCCATTCATATATACTAGTGAAGAACATTTTGACGAAAGTTAATTCCTACCAATATAATTTAATGAGATCACTTCACCGTCGATAAGAAGATATATCTTGAGTCAGTCTATTGCGGTCAACATGCTCTCATTCACGTAAAATGTTAATGAAATTACTCGGTATAACAAAGGTTGGTGCACTGACATGAAGTGACAGTAAGTATACGATGAGCTAGCAGATAGGATAAGAGATGTATATATATATATATATATATATGTATGTATGTATGTATATAGTTTTCGGTACCTGTGGTGGGAGGAGCAGGCATTGCAGTGGGCCTGGAAACGGTGGTAGGAACGGTAGCCATGGTGTCGGCCGGGACGGCGGCGGTGGTGGGAGGGAAGAAGTGGGCAGGGACTCCAATGCCCTGGGACTGATGGTGATGGAAGTGGTAGAGTGGGTACACCGGCAGCATTCCATTAGGAGCAACCATCCGTCCTTGTGGTGGGTAAGAGAACTGGCCCTGGATAGAGGACGTCCCTGGCCCGGTTGATTGGCTTAGCTCCTGCCAACACAACACGCAAGAAAGAGAATTAGTAATAACAAATAGTGCTCGAATTAGCGGTTTATTGCATTCCTTTGACATCTAATTTATATATAAGAAAGTTGATCTGCGATATATCCAGGCTCGAGTAGAAAATCTGACGAACTGAGGATATAAAGTTACCGCGTTGTAGCCCGCATCCGTCATGTAAGTTGGAGGGAATCTGCAGAGAATACATGGATATAATTAATTAGAGGAGCAATTTCCACATCAATGGATGAAGACCGAGCTTTTTCTTCTTTTTTTTTAAATTTTTGGCAGCAATAGATAATATTGGGCCTCTATCAAGATTTGAATCGGATGCCTCTCCAATAGCTCTCAGAAGAGTGGTATCAAAAATTCACCGAAATTGATCATGACCAGAAACTGACTTTGCCAAATATTATTTTTTATTCGCATAAAATATTTTATTGATTTATTATATTTAAATAAATAAATATGTAGAATACTATTTATTTTTTACTTTTATTATGTATGATATGAATGCTCATATCTTCGTACTTCATTTTTATCTCCCATAAATCTCGGTGCATTTTGACTTACTATATATATATATATATATTATCATGCCGTCACAAAATATTTTTTTTATTTATTAAAGTGTCGTGCATGACAAGTGCCAAACAAAAGTAAATAGCAACTCAAATAATCCAAGTTGAGCATAATCTAATAGCAAAGGACTTCAGCTAGGGGTGTCTAGCTGATTAATCTATTTATTATATAATTTTAATTTTAATCATCCCATCACGGTTGAATGTGCCAGCATTTTTGCTACATGATTAATCAGCTAACGTTGTGCCGTGTGAATTTTCGGCTTAACAAAGAAAAGAAAATTAAAAAAAAAATAAATTTATCAGGGAAGTGAAACACTAAAAAATTAAAAAAAAAATCATTAAAATCCACCACTGTATCTGTACGGGACAGTACAATCGGTAAAGGCTTGGCTTTCCCTTGCATGATCACGAATTCGAAAAATGATCTTATAAATGATTCAATTAAAATTTTAAAATTTTTAAAATTTTTGGACGTATGTAACTAGAAAGTTTTGGATGCACTTAACTAGAAGGTAGATCGGCTGATACTCCGATGTCCTAGAGAGATTAGTTTGATATATTCATCTATTCAGATAAATCTTGAAGAGTGACGAAGGTACATAAAAAATTATGATCTATATAGAATAAAGATCTGGTGGACTGGGAGTGAGAATAGGATGCTGCACCCGATAAAATTTCTTTTTTTTTTTTATCAAAGAAAAAAACCATGACCGTATTGACCGTACCCACGTGGAAGACCAAACTGTCCAGCCTGTCCACGGGAACCAAAGACGACGGGGACCACAGCCTGTCCAGAGGCGCGCATCTCTCGGCATTACAACGGCTAACGGACCGGCCACCATGTGTCCGGCGAGTGCGACAGCACAATCCACGTGGTTCTCCGTGGGGCCACCCTCGTCGACGAGGGGAGACGGACGGCCAGACGGCAGCGGATCCCCTTCTCGCATCGTATCGTTACAATGTTAAACAGGAAGGCTAGATACGTAGGAGAAGAAGAGCTTGCTTACCCGTAGGCAGCGGTGAAGTAGAAGGGGAGGACGCCGTTGTAGTGCTGCTGGTGGTGGGGGAACGGTGATGCTGGCGGTGGCGGCGTTCCTGATGGGTGGTAGTACCACGGTGCCGCCGGTCCTGGAGACACCCCTCTCGATCCCACCACCATCCCTTGAGTGGATGATCAAATCCATCCAATAAAACAATAAGATTCTTTTTTTTTTTTTTTGGTAAAATAATAAGAAAGAGGGATCGACCAAGAAGATAAAAATAATGGAGAGAGATACCAGGGCGGTGGTGGGAGGGGAGGAAGGGGGTGGCGGGAGGGGAGGGACGGAGGCGCTTGGCGCCGAGGGAGGCCAGGTTGCAGTTGGCTCGCCGGCCGTTGATGACCGGCGTCGGGTCCTCGCAGGCCTTCTTCGCGGCCTCCGCCTCCTTGAACGTCACCTGGTTGACACCAAACAGCAAACAGACCGTTGTGTTTACAACCGGGATCTTGATTTGATGCGATCTGGGGACTAACAGTACCAACAACACATACGAAACCGTATCCCTTGGATCGGCCGGTGAGCTTGTCGGAGATGATGACGGCTTCAAGGATCTCGCCGTACTTGTCGAAGTGCTCGCGGAGAGCCTCCTTCTGCGTCTCCCACGCTAGACCCCCCACGAACACCTTCGTGAGCGTCGTGTCCCCGAACCGCGACTGCTGTCCCATCTCTCTCTTTGCTAACTCTCTAGCTATAAAGAGATCGACGATCAAAGGAGCAAAAGAGGTTGGTCGGAAGGGAGGCTGGTCTACAACCATATAAGAAGAGGGTAGGAAAATTAAGGGAAATGGGGGCAAGGTGTGCAAGTGTCTCAGCTTTCGGAGTGTAATTAGAAAGCACTACATGTTTCTAACTTTATTTGTTGTTTATATAATTAATATGCGTTATATGATGAAAAACAGGAAGCGGAAAAAAAAGAAAAAAAAGACAGACATGAGCAGTATTTGGTAGGCCGGCTGGAGGAAAGTATACGAATTCTCTATAATAAAACAATATAAAAGTGCTCTCTCTCTCTCTTTTTTTTTGATATAAAAGTGCTATCTTTTTGGCGTTATCCTCAATTACCCGTTGCGTTACATTAGGGAAATGGATACGGATTATACGGGTGAGGAAGAGAAACCGTTTTCAACGTGCACACGATGCTACCACCCGCGGTATCATAAACGTTCCGCCCACTGCATGCAGGATGCGTGAAGTGACGGCGACGACGCGAAATTTTTATCTGGATATTTGTCCGATTTTAGCGAGAAAATAGAATTTTATGAGATTCGGTTTTATTTTTTTTTTGGAAGCAGTGCCGGTGGCAGACGTCTGTTACCTGGAAAAGAGTGACAGCAGCGAATGGGCACTGCCGTACAAAGACGCCCAGCGTTGTAACGGTCCGTGCGACCAAAGGAGTCCTCGCCTACAGCGTTTACCGGAAGGAACAGCTGGCATAGGAAGAGTGCGCATTTAATGGCACCCAAGAAACTTCAGCAAAATACACCTAAGGGGCATAATCGGATCGTATATAATCCGAATTTTAATGAATCCACGTCTATATTTATTTTATTTAATAAATATAAATATAAATAATAATTAAATATAAAATTTGTTTTTATATTTATTTTAATAGATATTAATATAAATTAGATATTAAAAAAATGGATTCAAGTATAGATATAAATTAGATAATTAAATAATATGAACATGGAATCAAAAATATTAGTGGATTGAAAATAAAATAAAATAATATTATCTTAATAAATATATATATATTTTTAAAAATAAAAAAAATATTATATAAAATTAAATAAAATATAAATATAATAAGAACCATTGTAAAAGGGGATAGATGGTTGTTATTCCTTTTCGTTGAAGGCAGACTGCTTGTCTTAACTTGTTGTAATACCTTCTAATCAAATAGAAATAAAAAAAGTTCCAGGGGACCGCCTAAACCTTTCAGAACCGGCGATCGAATGGTTCAATCCATGTGCGAACTCTCCAAGCATGCAATAACCATAACATAACACTTCCGCATAACAGTACCCAACCGTGACAGTTTCTTTGGAAGCCTCCACCATCTCAAAAAAACACAAAAAATATTAAGATGATAGCCCGAGTAAAGATTTTATCTTATATTCAATATGTTGCCGACCTTATTGCTATGGCCTGTAGCTATAAGTTGGCACCGGACATCTATCCCCTTTACTTCGGAATCCTGGCATCCTCGGATATGCAAAATAAGGTTAGAGATCCGGACGGGGATTTTCGACCGGGGCACTCTGACGATCAAGTCAGCAAGCGGCAAAGTGAAACAAATCCACAAAACGGAATGGGCCTTTTTCATCTCTCGGGTCGCCTTTATTCGCTAAAACAACCTGGTGAGTGCCCGGTGATTCTCATTTTCTCTCCTGTTTCTTCTTAAACCCCGGTACTCTCCCCTGTCTCGGGTGAACTGGACCTTTCTCTAGGCTCCTGTCATCTTCCTTCCTTTCTCAAACTTCCTCCTCGATGGCTCCTTTGTGTCATCGCCCTCGCTTCTCTTCTAACCCGGATAAGGCCGGTCCCTCCCGGTTGAGGACTCCATCGTCCTCCTTGTCGGAGGACGATGCTCCCCTTGACATCCGGAGGTGATTACGTCCGAGCGGAATAACCATCGGAAGCCTTAGGGCCCCTAGGGTTCCTCCTGCTGTCCTTGCTCCTCCCATCTTTGCCATCGCCCCTTCGGTAGCAGAGGCCCCTTTCGGTCCCTCCGGTTTTACTTCGATGATGACCGGAGAAAAACTTTCCTTGATCCAGGACATGTTTGGGATTCCGGATTCCATCCAGCTCTCACTCTCGAGTCCGGGGGAGCGAGTTACTTCGAGCGACCCTGGCCGGGTTGCTTTTTATGAGGACTTCCTTGCCGGGGGTCTTCATTTTTTACTCCACCCTTTCTTCTTTTCCTTTTTGAGCCATTACCACCTTGTTCCGGCCTAGTTGTCTCCTAACGCCATCAGGGCCATTTTTGCCTTCATCGTCTTTTATCACTTTCACGGGTTCGTTGCTCGTTTCTCGCTGTTCATGGCCCTCTTTATCCTGAAGCGCTACCCTACCGATGATGGTTAGTGGTACCTTTCTCCCCGCCTAAGTGCCTCCGATTCGACCTTCCCACATCCATCAAGAGGTGAAAGAACCGATTCTTCTTCATCTCGGCCAGGGACGTTGATTGGATCTGGAATGAGCCAGATCGGTCCCCGAACCGGAACTCCCAAGTTGAGCTGGTTGACTGATAGGTTACTCCCAGCTCTTAGGTGACATGGTTCCCTCCCTCGAAGTTCTGCTCTCGGAGCAGAATTTGTTCGAGGCAGGGATTGGCCTGATCCGGACGATTGGTGAGGCTCCATGCCTCCTTTTTCTTTTCTTTCTTCTCTCCTTTTCTTTGTGATCTCCTTTGACCTTTTTCTTTTTCCCAGGGATGAAGTTCTCCATGGATAGCCTAATGCAGTCAGGCCAGAAGAGAAGCACTTCGGCCGGGGCCCAGGACACTGCACTGAAGAGGGCCCGTGTGGAGATGGATCAGGGGCCCATGCCCACTCCGACCTCGGAGCAAAAGGCGATGGATACAACCTGTCGGCCACCTCAGCAGCAAACTCCTGCCCCAGAGATCATCGACATCGATGGGGGCAGGGAGGAGCGACCGGTGCCTCCTCCGACAGTCGTGGCGACCAGTGCTCCGACGGTGGCTGTGACGGTGGTGGTGACCTCGCAGACCATGGCTTCGCATGCCGAAGGGACTCCTGCTCAGCCCTCCTCCGAGCCCCACCTCGCACCGGCAGGGATTCCAAGTAATGCCTCTGTCATCCAGGACCAGGGTTTAGCAGAAAGAATGATGGAGTATGCGGCCCAGCCGAGAGACCGCCACTTGAGGGGTGGCCGGGACTACATGGCCGCACTGCTCGGGATCCTTCCCCAGCTCTTCACGATGAGTATCCAGCACCTCCATTTAATGTTCCAGTTGGGTTTTTAAAGCGTTTTGAACTCATCTTTGATGCAGATCGGGACTGACATGCTCTTTCTCCATGACTTCTTCACTAGTTATGCGAGGAAAGAGGTCGAAAGGGAGAAGAAGCTGGTTAAGCTCACGGTCAACGTGAAGGATCTAATAGAGAAGGGGCAGGAGCTGACAGAGAGCAACCAGGCTCTTCGGGGAGACCTGGCCTGAGCTGAAGGGTGTATCAGGGACCTCGAGGCCTCCCAGTCCGAGGAGAGGATCTCGAATCAGTGCCGTGATGATGAGGACGTAGCGGAGATCTCCCGTCTAGAGGGGCAATCCCGGTCATTGGAGAGCTGGGTCGATGAGGTCCTAGCCGAACTGATGGCGGCCAAAAAGAAAACTTCTTACATCTCAGGGCTGCTGGAGGCCGTGCAGAGGGATGCCCAGGATGTTGGAATTCTCTCAGGAATAGAAAAGTATGTTGCATAAAATCAGGCATCAAAAGCCTGACCGCAGCGAAAGCATATATAAAAATAATATTATATCAAATCATACAAATCATAAATAAATCTAATTTATTTATCAAAAGTTTCTAACATGCTGAACAACATGAGAAAAATATTAGATCTGAAATAAAAATTATTTTAAGCATCAAATACTTACCTGGATCGCTATTTGGGACTGCTCTGAAAAGCATGCAGAGCCGCTACTAAAAAGCCAGGATTCTGTCGGAGTCGCGCAATTGCCCGGCCTCTGCTGGTATTCACATGAAGCTCTCGCAACCGAGTTGTAGAGGGCACCGGACTGCTAGATCCTTGCAGCCTTCTTCTCTTTCTGCAAATCATCGACTTCAAAAACTGTGCCGATCCAAATTCGGACCAGCTTTCGACTTCTATCTTGTAAATCAAACTATGCAAGATCTTTGGATCCGTTTTCTCTTCTTTCTCTAGTAGAGCATCTCTCTAGATCTCTCAGAAGGAAGAAAAAAGCATATAAAGGAAGAGGAGATGTTGGCCTTAGGAGAGAGACTCCCTGGAAGACATCCAAGAAGAAGCACGTCCAGAAAGAAAGCTCATGACCAAGAGGGATTTTTCATGCCAATAATATTTTGGTCGGCCACCCCTCTCTCCCTTTTATGATTTACCATAAATTAATTCCCCAAGTCCTCCATGCCAAAACATCGGTGTTTTATTTCAAGTGGTTGAAAATTAAAAGGAGTAAAAGAGGAGGACTCCTCCTCCCCTCTTTCTCTTCATGTTAAAACACATTAGCGCCTTGGTTTTCACGCCCTATCTCTTTTGTCGCCCAAAATAAATGGGACCGACAAGGTAGGCGTGTGGAGGGAAGGGGAGACAAGGAGAGAGAGTCCCAGTCTAACTGGACTTTGGGTCATTGTCCAAATGAAGTGATTTTACAGTCAAACTGAAGCCGATTTTAAATCCGATCGAACCATTTCGAAGTAGACATTGACCCGAATCAATTATGATTAATTAATTGAGTCTAACTCAATTAAATTAAATCTAATTATTTTAATTAACATTTAATCCATAATTAATTAACTGTAATATTTATAATTATGTCAAATATTAATTGTTACACTTACAATTAGGTCCAAATTGATTTGCTGATTTGTTACTTGAGCTCCTAATGTGTGTGACCCCTTAGGTCCTATCCTGTATGGTAATGAGACATGCTATAATCTCCATTATATATCATCAAAACTCCTTTCGATGGATTGAAATAATTTTAGCTCAACCCTAATTAGGATCATCGATCTGAGAATGATCCTAATGGGCTCTCGTAATCCATCAGTGATACCTAGCAGTATATAGTGGCAACCCAGCAGAATAAGATTGGAATCCCTAGATGTAGTTACCATGTGATTCGATTGCTCTATCAAAATCCCGACATGATGTTGGTTATGGATACTCGTCAAACCCATCAGTCATATGCTTAACCTAATCGACTCAAGTCCAATTGTGATACTAATGAAAATACTTTTTCATTATCACTCTACTATGGCCATAGACTTATGGACTTAGTCTCATTAAGCTTGCATAGGATTATACCTTACTACTAAGGCTGATAGATCCCTACAAGTGAACACCCTACTCCTACAATAAACTTACTGCAGCCAATGAACACCGCAAGGTCCCGTATGGATAGGAACCATGTGATTGTGCTATCAAACTATAGCAACCTTATTATGAGTAGCCGAGACACTCTAGGTCAAGGAACTATTCACACAATTACAGCATCAAGAAGTTATCGATGAGTGAGTATCATCCGTATAACTTTCTGTACTTGGTCATGCTCGGTACCATTGATCTCTATCAACTATCTGCACTCTCACTCCAGTGTCACCACACTATAGGTCAGAGACTCATCAACTTAGAAAGGAAAGTGATCTATGCACCGATTTTAACGGATCAATCACCGTCCTCGTGATTTTCCAATAATCGGGAGCCTTTAGGAGTTAATCTATAAAGACACATGCATCAGATTCTCAACTCTTGAGAATATATGTCATTGTCCATTAACTCCATGGACGATTCATAGATACAACAATATGAATGAAACTGATATCCTTTATTAAAGAAGAATTAAGTACAAAGTTCATGCCCTAAATTAAAAATGTGTCAAGCCAACATGGCTTTTAGGGCATACGTCTAACATAGGAGGTCGTGCTTAAGTTCCGAGCTTTCCAAGAGTTCAAGGATGAGGTCCACGAAGCTGCCATGGACTCCTTCTTGAAGGGCTTTGAGGTCTGTCGGAAGAAGGTGGCCTACCTCTTCCTGGAGCTCGATTTGGTCGGAGTCGTCCTTGGCGGCCCCAGGGAGCAGCCCAAGGAGTCAGCGATGCCAGGAGCAGCCGATGAGGGGACCGCCGGGCTACCAGCTGGGGAGGCAACCAGTGACACGGAGGCTTCCCATCCTGGGATGGAGCCAGCGATGGAGTGACCTCGGGTCCTTCATTTCGTATTCTAGTGTAGGGTTTTTGTTTTGTTCATTTGGGTCGCCCGGTCTGTCGGGTCCCTTTCATTTGTATTAAACCTCCACACTCAGGAATGAAGCTCTTTTCCCTTTTCACAGCTTAGTGTTCTTGTCTTTGACTCTTTGCTTTGCTCCTTTGTTGATGGCGGGTCCGAATCCCCCCTGGTTATCTGTCGGAGCCAAGTCTATGACTCTGATTTGAAGTTCGACTCTGCCTCTTGGCTAGAAATCAGGTTCAGAAGGCCTCCATGCCTCGGCGTGGGATTCCTGGAGCTTCCGGCTTGTACTCATAAGTCTTTGGTGCCGGAACTTTGGTTGCCGGAACTGAGTTCCATGCGGTCATTTTCCGGACTGAGCTCCGGGCTTTCATGCTAGAAATGGGTTCCGTGCCATCTTCTAGACTGAACTTCGGGCTTTCATGCCAGAACTGGATTTCGTGCCATCTTCTGGACTGAATTCTGAGCTTTCATGCTGGAACTGGGTTCCGTGCCATCTTCCGGACTAAACTCCCAGCTCTTATGCCAGAATTGGGTTTCGTGCCATCTTCCGGACTGAACTCTGGGCTCTCATGCTGGAATTGGGTTCTGTGCCATCTTTCGGACTGAACTCCATGCTCTCATGCCAGAACTAGGTTCCGTTCCATCTTCCGGACTGAACTCCGGGCTTTGTGTTTCCCACGAATCGCTTTGCGGGACTTTTGCCTTGCCTTTGTTTGTCAGACCTAAGGTCGGGTGACAATAGTCCTACGAGACAGAGACAAGTATTGCACTAAAGAGAATTTTATTATTAATATTCAGGAAGTCTTACATCATTGGTAATACATCCTCAAATTTGCGATGTTCCATGTTCGCGGAAATTGTGCTCCATTGAGCTCAGTGAGATAGTAGGCACTGTGAGGGAGGGCTTCGACCACCTTGTAAGTGCCTTCCCAGTTTGGAGAAAGCTTACCACACTCTCGAGGTTGGGAGGCTTTGGGATGTCGCAACACCAGGTCTCCTGGGCGAAAGGACTTCGATCTTACCCTGGAGTTATAATATCTGGCCACCCATTGCCAGTAAGCTTCCATTTAAACTCGAGCCCTGTCTCTTGTTTCTTCAAGTAGATCTAGATTGAGAAGGATTCATGTTGGGCTCTCGGCTTCGTCATATTGCTTTACACGCAATGTCAGCAGACCGAGTTCCACCGGAATCACCGCTTTCACATCGAAGACAAGGTTGAATGGTGTTTCATCCGTCACCATCATTGGCATTGTGTGGTATGCCCATAGGACACTGGAAAGTTCTTCGGCCCATCTACCCTTGGCCTGATCCAACCTGGTCCGGAGCCCTTGAAGGATGGTCCGGTTTGTCACTCGGCGTCTCCTTTGGTCTAAGGGTGTGCTACCGAGGTGAAGCGATGATGAATGCCAAGGTCGTTGCAGAACTTCTCGAACTCCCGATTGTCGAACTATCGTTCGTTGTCTATGATGATGGTGCGAGGGAGTCCGAAGTAGCATATGATTGATTTCCAGAAGAACCTGCTGACATTTGCTTCCATGATCCGGGCTAATGGCTCAGCCTCAACCCACTTAGTGAAGTAGTCGATAGCGACTATCAAGAACTTACGCTACCCGGAGGAAAGGGACCAAGGATGTCCATGCCCTACTCAGCAAACGGCCAGGGGTAGAGAGCTAGGAGAGAGGCGCAGCCGGCTGGTGTTGCATAATGGCATGACGTTGATAGCGGTCACACCTCTTGACAAAGTTGGCTGCGTCCTCCCTCATCATTTCCCAGAAGTACCCCTAGCGGAGGGTCTTGTATGCCAGAGTTCTGCGCCCCACATGATTTCCGCAGAGGCCTTCATGTATTTCCTGGAGCACGACTCCTGCTTCCGTGGGTCTCAAACATTTGAGAAGTGGTTAGGAGTAGGACCTCCAGTAGAGCATATCGTCCATCAGCACAAAGCGCGCGGCCTTCCTTTTGATGAGGCCGGCCTCTATCCGATCTTCGGGCAAGGTAATGTCGGTGATGTATTTGACATACTTGTCCATCCAGCTAGGCTCCGGGATGACCTGCTGTAATTCTCTGGGGGCTTCATAGCTCGGGACATGATGATGTTCGATATAGGCGCGACCCAGGGATGAGTCTGGCAGGGTTGCCAGCTGGGAGAGGGCGTCAGCACGAGCATTTTTTTTGCATGGAATATGGTAGATGCTGAAGCACTTAAAACCTGCTACACTTGTACATACTAACTCTAGGTACTTTGACATTTGAGGGTCCCGGGCCTCGAACTCGCCTGAGACCTGCCCGACCACCAACTGTGAATTAGTGAAGACCCTCAAGCTGGTCACGCCCAGTTCGTGGGAGACTCTTAGTCTCACGAGGAGCGCTTCATACTCCACCTGATTATTGGTGGCGGCGAATTGGAGGCGGAGTGTGCCCTCAGCGATGACTCCCTCGCTTTTAGCGAGGATGAGCCCGGCCCCACTTCCACCAGAGTTGGAGGCTTCATCCACGTGTAGGACCCAGATGTCCTCCTCCGATTCAGGTCCTGGTTATTGATTCTGGGGGCTCTCTTTCGACCCCTCGCCAAGGCCTGCATACTCAACTAAAAAGTCAGCCAGTACCTGTGCCTTCATGGACGACCTCGATCGGTAGGCGATGTCAAACTCATTGAGCTTCAGCACCCACTTCGCTAGTCGTCCGGACATATCGGGTTGGCTGAGTATGGCCTTTAGCAGTTGATCCATCAGGACTGCGATCGGGTGTGCTTGGAAGTAAGGCCTGAGATGTTAGGCAGACACAATGAGCACAAAAATTAACTTCTTGAATCGAGAATACCTGAGCTCGGCATCGCGAAGAAGCTTGCTTGTATAGTATACAGGTCTCTGGATCCCTCCGTCATCCATTCGGATCAGGATCGAGCTGACAGTCTCTGGAGTGACCGCCATATATAGGAGGAGCTTTTCTCCCTCCTCCAACTGGGAGAGCAGTGGTGGTGATGCCAGGGTCTTCTTTAGCTCATCGAATACCTCCTGGCACTCCTTCGTCCAGGCGAAGTCATGCATCTTTCTCAGCACCTTGAAGAAGGGCCGGCAACGATCGACAGATCGTGAGACAAATCGGCTCAGGGCTGTTATCCGGTCGGTGAGTTGCTGGACTTGCTTCTTGGAGGTGGGCTGCTCCATGTCAAGGATTGCTCGGACTTTTTCTGGATTGGCTTCATTCCCTTTTTAGGTTACCATGAAGCCAAGAAACTTCCTTGCTGCCACATGAAAGCGCACTTCGCCGGGTTTAACTTCATTTGGTGGAGGCGAAGGTTACAGAAGGTCTCCGTCAGGTCATCGACATGGTCCGAGGTTGGCTTGCTCATAACGAGCATGTCATTCACGTACACCTGTATGTTGCGGTCGATTTGATCTTTGAAGACCTTGTTGACCAAACGCTGGTACGTGGGCTAGCGTTCTTCAGGCTGAAGGGCATCATTCTGTAGTATGTCCCGCGATCCATGATGAAGGCAGTATGCTCCTCGTCCTCCGGATGCATCTGTATCTGATTGTACCTGGAGAACGCATCCATTAAGGAGAAGAGGCGGTGCCCCGAAGTGGCATCCACGAGCTGGTCGATCTTTGGAAGAGAAGAGCTGTCTTTTGGGCAAGCATGATTGAGGTCGATGTAGTCCACATAGATCCTCTACTTTTCATTATTTTTCTTGACCATAACTACGTTGGCTAGCCAGCTAGAGTACTGCACTTCGCGGACAAAGCCAGCGATGAGGAGCTTCTCCACCTCGTCGTTGATCTTCCTCTGCCTCTATGCAGCAAAGCTTCTCTTCTTCTACCGAACTGGACGGCACTTCGGATTAATCTTCAACTGATGGGTGATGACATCTGGGGGATACCTGGCATATCCACCGCAGACCAAGCGCTTACATCTGCGTTCGCCTGAAGGAAGCTTAGCAAACAAGTCCGCTCGTCTTTCGATAGTTGGGCTCCTATTTGCACCATCTTCAGTGGGTCCGAGCTAAGAGGGTACGTCATTAGGTGCTCAACGAGGCCACCCCTAGCATCCTGCGCCATTTGGTCGAGGTCATCGACGTCAGAGTCGAGCTCGGCGCTCTGGGCTCCTAGGATAGCCTGCAAGCAATGCGGGACGGGCTGAGCTACCCCCCTCACCTCTTCCACCCGGTAAGAGGTAGAGAACTATACCAACAATCTTTTGGTAGAAATGACCACGTCGAGCTGGTTGAGCCCATGGCGGCCCAAAATAGCATTGTACGGTGACGGGAGTCTAACGACAGTGAAAGTCATCATGACTGTGCTCTGCCAAGGTGGAGTCCCGGCAGTGACAGGGAGGGTGATTTCTCCCTCGACTCCTACAGAATCTCCGGTGAAACCCACGAGAGGGGTGTGTACTGGCCTTAGCCGATCATGAGACAAGTTCATCTGAGAGAAAGAATCATAAAAAAGAACGTCCGTGGAGCTCCCACTATCAACCATAATACGGTGTACAGGATGCTTAGCGATGGTCATCTCGACCATGACAGCATCATTATTTACATTTTCTTCTTCACCTCCCTTCTCCTTCGTAAAAAGGAGTACATTTTCTAGATCTCCTCTCTCTCGGGCTCTCTTCGATGCATGCCCTATTCCCCAAGAGATCATGCTCACAGGCTTCTCCGTGGGGTGGTTGTCGATTGTAGGTACAGGTGGAAGGTCCACAAGTGGTTGATCCTCCGCTGGGGCCTCTTTTCTCATGAACTTCCTGAGATAGCCCCTCCTGATTAGATCCTCGATCTCCCTCTTCAGGTTATGGCACTCTTTAGTGTCGTGGCCGTGGTCACAATGGAACTGGCAGTACTTCATCTTGTCGCGACTGCTTGATGGCTTCTGAGAGAGAGGTTGGCGAAGGTAGCGCTCGCCATCGATCTCCATATGAATCTTTGTCCTCGGAGCTAGGAGGGGAGTGAAGGTCTGCTCGGGGACGGGACCATTCTTCTGCTTCGGTCCCCACCGGAAGTCTGCAGGTAGCTCGGGCTTCCGCATTCCAGGCACATCCCTTGTGGTAGGCTTCCTTGAAGGCTTCCCTTCCAGTTCTCTCCTGGTACAGTTAGCCTCCTCAGTGCGGATGTACTTATGGACGTAGATGAGGAGTTCAGAGTATGTCTTGGACAGCTTCTTATCCAAGGAATATGTTAGGCAGGAGGTCCTGAGCCCTCGCTTCAATGCCAGCATGGTTACGGGCTCGTCCAAACTGTAGATTTTCAAAGCAGCAGTCTTAAAGCGGGTTACATAGTCCCACAGGAGCTCATGGTCTTGCTGCTGGATGGAGAAGAGGCTATCCACCTCCCGTGGCACCTTTCGATAAGCATCGAAGTGGGCCATAAACCTCCTCTCCAACTGTTGGAAGGAGTCGATGCTTTCGGGCTCGAGACGGGTGAACCAGAATCAAGCGACCTTTCGGAAGGTGGCTGGAATGGTGATGCACAGGAGGATGTCCCTTGCCTCCTGGACTCTCATGAGAGCTTTATAGCTCTCCAAGTGGTCCAGGGGATCGGTGGTCCCGTCGTAGGGATCCACATGAGGCATACGGATCCGACTTGGAATCGGTTCCTCTTGGATTTTCTGGAAAAAGGGGGTTGGGCATTATAGCCCACTGGCTCGTTGGGGGAGCCCTGCATGTTGGTGAACCGATGGGAGATCTCCGCTAGTTTGCGCTCTTACTCTTCGAGGTGCCTCTTGGCCAGGTGCCTGATGGCCTTGTTAATGGAACCTTCCATTGAGGCCGCTGGGGAAGGAGTTGACAGGTCGCGGTGAGGGGCCTTGCCCCGACGGTGCTTGCTTTGCTTGGCAGCATCATTGTTGTCCATCGAGTATCGGCTCTCACGGTCCGCCTACCCAGTGTGATTCCTCTTTGCGGGGGTTGGTCGTGGCCCGCGGATGGGACGGCCAGCCTTGGATGGAGCGCAAGCTTCCACGGGGGCTCGCGGCTCAAGAGACGGGAGTTCCTGGCTGGGGTGAGTGGCCAGGGAGCGCTGCTGATGCTGCAACTATCACTCGGTCATGGTCAGCGCCTACATCTGTTGGACAAGTGCAGTGTACTGACCGTCTACCGAGGATAGCTGAGGAGGAGCGAGAAGTTCCCCCACCGGGCTGCGGGGGACCAGGGGAGAGGGGACTTCTCCTGCTTGGCTGGTGGAAGCTTCACAACCGCGAGTCACCACCATATTTTGAGTCGAGCTATTCTTACACTCGTGGGGGGGGGGGGGGCTTGTTCGTACAAGGGCTTTCCCCCCTTCCTGGCGTGACAATCTATTGCCGACCTTACCGTTGTGGCCTGTAGCTATAGGTTGGTACCGGACGTCTGCCCCCTTACTCCAGAATCCTGGCATCCTCGGATCTGCAAAATAAGGTTAGAGACCCGGCCGGGATTTCTGGTGGGGGCACTTCAACGATCAAGTCAGCGAGCGGCAAAGTGGAATAGATCCACTAAGGCGGATCCCAATCGGGTCTCCATACTTAGAGGAATCCTAGATGAAGGGAAAAGTGAGAGAACGAGGAAGGATTGGTGCTCAAGTTGCTGCGACTGGGCTTACAGGACTCAATCCTGGGAGTCCTTTGGGGAGCCTTCGCCTTTGAGTCGCCCATCTCCTTGCCTCACGTGTCTGCCCTCTTGATCTCTTACCTTGCTCTTCGCCCGTGGGTGCCTTTTAGATCATTGGTTGCTTCGGTACCTCGATTCTCTACCTCAGGGGGCTTAGAGGTCAATGGGGTTCCTCGGTCGCCCTCCTGAGGTTGCTTCCTCCTATAGTTGGGAGTTAAGTTGCGAGCTTGTCTCGTCCGCCATGCTATCATAAAGGGGGGAATTAGGCGGGACCTCGATCCAGGTGCAGCTGCCCTTGGGTTTGAGATGTTGAACGCGGCCCTACCCTTCGGGGGGTTCCAAGTGTTCGATCGCAGGATTTGATACCTCGATCAGGGAGTCTCTCCTAAACTGGTGCAAACAAGATTACGCGCACCGTTACAGATCTGGGGGCGCCGTACTGGGCATGCCGTTCGTGCATGCCGGCCTCAAAAGCATCCTCGGGGCTGGCGCCCTCGGTCCTCTCGATGCTTCCATAGAGAAGGCATGATTTCGGTCGAGTTGGGCTCGACCCTTTGGGAGCCACCTGGTGAAAGAGCAGAGGCAGGCTCGACTTCGATCGAGGTGGACCCATCTGGGAGTGCCACCTAGCAAAAAAGCAGGGACATCGCTCGACTTCGGTCGAGGTGGACCTCACATGGGGGCGTCACCTAGCGAAGGAGTAGGAGTGCCTGACTCGACTTCGATCGAAGTGGACCCATCTGGGGGTGCCACCTGGCGAAGGAGCAGAGACAGCGCTCGACTTTGGCCGAGGTAGATCCCACCTGGGGGTGCCACCTGGCGACGGAGCAGGAGTGTCTGACTTGACTTCGACCGAGGTGGACCCATCTGGGGGTGCCACCTGGCGAAGGAGCAGAGACAGCACTCGACTTCGGTCGAGGTGGACCCCACCTGGGGGCGCCACTTGACGAAGGAGCAGGAGTGCCTGGCCCGACATCGACCGATGTGGACCCATCTGGGGGTGCCACCTGGTGAAGGAGCAAAGACAGCGCTTGACTTCGGCCGAGGTGGACCCCACTTGGGGGCGCTACCTAGCGAAGGAGCAGGAGTGCCTGGCTCGATTTCGATCGAGGTAGATCCCACTTGACGAAGGAGCAGGAGTGCCTAACTCGACTTCGACCAATGTGGACCCATCTAGGGGTGCCACCTGGCGAAGGAGCAGAGACATCACTCGACTTTGACCGAGGTGGACCCTACCTAGGGGCACCACCCAGCGAAGGAGCAGGAGTCCCAAGCTCGACTTCAATTGAGGTGGACCCCACCTGGGGGTGCCACCTGGTAAAGGAGCAGAGGCAAGCTAGACTTCGATCGAGATGGGCCTCACCTGGGGGCGCAACCTAGCGAAGGAGCAGCGATACCGAGCTCAACTCAAGGTGGGTGTGACCGTTGATCAAGCCACCTGGCAGGGGAGCTCGGAAGGGAACATGGCACGGTGCTATTTGCCTGCTTGGCTGCCAGCTGGGTCCGACGCGTGCTCCACATCAGCGATCTTGCCATATCACAATCGATCACAGGTTCAAGACATGATTCACACGCGGTGACTCGATTAAATCCAGAAATTATTTTCTCGAATCCGTGATTGGTTGGATTGGATGAGAGGGGGTTTAACCCCCTATCCCTTTTTCTAATAAAAAAATATATTAACTACTGCTGCACCTCTTCAAGTTGATCAAGCGATCTATGCTCGAGTTAGATTGAGCTCTTGAAGATCTTCAAAAGGTGGGCCGATATTTTGCTAAGAAATTTGGAAATAGTTTGATTTCATTCTTTGACATGTAAAAAGTCCTCGACATTGAAGAACTGGTGGGATTCTTCAGCGGAATGATATTCCGATATTTAAGTCAACTTTGAGAGGGAGAACAATAAGAAGAAAATGAATAGAGAGCGAGTATTTAGAAAAGTTATCCTTGGGAGATCTCCTTAACCTCTTATTTTGAAAGTAGAGGGCCGAGTTTGTTAGGCAGTTATAGCCATTTGTGAGACTGTTACACCATTAAAAAGGTGGTTAAGTTGATTAGGCCATTAGAAGGTTAATATATAAAGTGATTTGTTAAGACATCTGTTATACTTCTTGATAATCACTTTACCAACCTTGTCGAAAGAGCTCTAACAACTTTAACATGTATGCTTGATATTAAACAAAGTTAAGAAACTTTGTATCTAGCTCAGGAGTATAATCGGTACCTATCTGATGAGTTATGTGTCTGTTTGATCAGTAGATTAGTTGTTCGATGAGATATTAAGTAACTTATGCCTTTGATGAGGGATCGACAACTTATGCCTTGTATAAGATATCAGTACCCTATATCTTGTAAAAGAGATCGGCATCCCGTGTCTTTGTACAAGAGATCGACACTCTGTGCCTTGTACAAGAGATCGGTACCCTATGCCTTATAAGAAGAGATCACATGATAAAGATCTCTTATACAAGATATACTGTACCTTATATAAGAGATCTTTATCATGCATATTATATAAGAGATCGGCATCTTATATCTTGTACAAGAGATCAACATCCTATGCCTTGTATAAGAGATCGGTATATTGTGCCTTATATAAAGAATCAATATCCTGTGTCTTCTATAAGAGATCAGTATCCTGTGTCTTGTACAAAAGATCAGTACATGTGCCTTGTATAAGAGATCAGCTTCCTGTGCTGAATACCTTTCTATATAACAGGTCATCATATCATAATAGATGTCCCCTACTTTCGAGTCTGAAGTTGATTCACTTAACTCAGCTCGAAAGTACGATGAAAAGATTTTTATGAGCTTCTTATGGGGAAAAGGATAAATATATATATATTCAAATTATCGTCCCGCTGCATGACATTAAGTATGATGCAAACTTTTCAAGAAAGTTATCATTAAGTTTAGCGGCTAGCGGTTTTTCAAAACAATATTGACCCACATCTTTTAGAGCCTGGCCCCCAGCCAATAAAGGCATTCCACATGCCAAAAGAAGACTGGCCCACACTTTAAGCCAGGGATCATGAGACATGGGTGCCCTCTAGTAGCTAGATCGGTTTGATCCGAACCATTAGAGACTATCATAAATAGCTATCCCTTCTTTCTCTTTTAATTTTTGGTCTTCTACTTTCTTGCCTTCATCTCTAAGAGATCCAATGGGCATCCTCTTCTTCAAGCTTCAGACCATCTATTTCCAGAGAACTAGGTTAGTCTCTTCTTCCCTTAGTCTCCCATTAGTAACCATAGCTCTTAAGGAGATGGGAGCCATTAGGAAAGTGAAGGTCATAAGAGCAAACTCCATCGAAATCATAGTGCATATCAATCTAGTTGAGGAGGAGCGCTTTGCTTCTCCTACTATTGCTGTTATTATTGCTACTCCTGCTACCATGAAGTGCCATAAGAGGGCTTCCTTAGGGCCTGAAATGGAGATGTTTGAGATATGCGAAGCAAACTTTAATAAGCTTGAGTATATACTCGACCTAGATGACTTTAAGATGATTGTCCCAGGTCCAAACAATATAGTAGTATCTCCTCTGCCCAGATTGTTGTCTTTCCTGAGGATGCATTCGAAGAGAGTATAAGGTTTCCTCTCCATTCTTTTAATCCCAACATTTTCGATTTTTAAATAATGACTCGACCCAGTTCTCCTCAAACAATTTTAGGGTCATCACTAGCTTCATGTTTATTTGTGATTTGTGTAAGGTAGAGCCAAGGCCTTCTCTATTTAGAGCTATTTCCATAGTGAAAACCCATCCTTATGATAAGGATTGGTATTACTCTACTGATAGGCAAAACTGTAAGCTTGTAGAAGGCATTCATTCCACTATTAATGATGGAAGAATATGTACTTCTTCCTCTCTTCAAATCCATCAGTAAAACTTAGATCTTTTTGGGATAGTACCTGGACCCAACCCAATCGTAACAAAACTCCTTAGAAAAGAGACTTGGAGGATTTTCTCAAATTACTTAATGCCGAGATTTTGGAGTTCAAGGAGCTTCTAACTAAGCAAGCTTTGTATGTGTAGGCATTAGTTCGGTAGTTCCCAATAGTATGTTCGATCACTTTAAGCTCTTTTCTTTTTTAAAACTTTTTTGTAATGTCATCAGATTCAATCGATCTCTTAACGATGACTCTTGTTATATTTGCAAGGATGTGAAAGGTTAACTTTGAAAAGCTTTAGCATTCTATGAAGAGAAAGAGGTCAAATGATGCTCCAGAGGCCAAAAAGACAAAGCTCGGAGAAGCTTCTACCCCAACCTCTTTTGAGAGGACTCGCACCATGGAGAGTAGCAAATCTTCTGAACTAATGGAGGCTCTAGCACCATGCAACTTCTCCTCTGATGCTTGTGGCCAAGTAGGACTTCGAAAACAGCTCGGTCAACATACTAGTAAGTTCAGTAATATCATCAGGGATTCCTCAATTTCCTCCATGACTAGTCAAGGTGAACATTTCTTTAGGTGCTCGAGAGAAATACGTTATCTTCCATGAGGAGTTAAATGTAGATGAATCTTTCCATGGTGACTCTAAACTTGCCAAAAAGCTTTTGGATATGATTTTGCTTCCTGCGGATAGGAGAGAGTAGGGAACACATTGACTCTCCCAAGTATTCGATGATAGTTGTCTTGGGATTTATTGAGTAATCTCCTATTACCTTATTTCCTTTTACTTCTCTTGCTTTGATTCTTCCTTAATCCTTTTATTTCCTTTTCTATTCTAGCTTTTTTCAAACATCACTCATCTCAAGCATTACATTCTTTCATTTGATGAGCTGAAGGACTTAAATAAAAAATTATTGAAGGTCAGAGAAGAGGCTAAGAAGGTCGTTGATGAAGTGAAAGCAGTTAATATTCGAGTAAACGCTACAAAAGCTCTGAGAAGTGTAGCAAAGGTCAAAAGAGATGTTGTAGTGGCCCAAAGAAAGATAGCCGAGGCTAAAAATATAAAACTGAAGGTTGCAACCTTCATAGAAATAAACAAGTTGACAACCAATCTCTCCCGCTCCAATAAAGAGAGAAAGAAGCTTCAGGAAGAGAAAAAAAGTTAGAGGAGCTTGCGGGGTCCAAGAAGAAGGCCGTGAAGAAGTACAAGTCATTTGACAAGTTTGCGAATGACATGGTCGATGAGTCTTTGAGAGTTTTCTTTGTAGGATTTGAGGACTATGAGAAAAAGATAAAAGAATTTCTTTCGGACTTCAATACTGCTCTCCTCATTCCAAGCATCAGCACCTCAAAGGAAATAGCAACAATAGTTAAGGATGCTGCTGCAAATGTCAGTGCCTCTAACGAGGATCTCCCTCTAATCATTTCTGCAACAATCACTATAGTTAAGGTGCTAGAGATAATAGCAAATGCCCAGCCAAAAGCCCTAGTCGAGCAGGCAGAAAAAGTATGAGGGCTTCTTTCCCTGCATTTTATTATCCTTCCTTTTCTTCTTATTAGCTTGTATCTCTCTGATTAGGAGTTCAAAACTTCTTTTGTTTTGTAAAAAAAATGTTCGGATCAATAAAACCAATACTTTCTAAATTAGTGTCTTCTTCTTCTTTCATTTTTTTTGATGCTTTGGAAATACATGTAGCAATACGGTGAGTATGAAATTACTTGCCATGCTTGTGGTAACTTGGTGGCTTTTATCATAGATAAGGCTATACGGTGAGTAGCCAAAAGGTTCATTTCATAGATAAGGCTATACGTTGATGCTTTAGAAATACATGTAGCAATATGGTGAGTATGAAATTACTTACCATGCTTGTGGTAACTTAGTGGCTATTTTCATAAATAAGGCTATCAACGTGTTGTCTGTACTCGGAGAGTAGCTCAAAGTTTCTCGAAGACATCAAAAAAGAGCTTGGCGATCCTTCATCAGTGATCAACTTGATAAAATATGTACCTGAGAAAGAGGTTGGTAATTTTTCGAAGACTTCTGCTGAGGTTCATGAAGTTGAAGTTGCACGGACAGTAGTTAGAAGGTTCATTTCAATTGCTGAGAACACCAAGATTTTTTTTCCTTCAAACTAGGCTTCAATGGATGTATCTGGAAAGTAAAAGAGTTATATCCAAATATGAATCAAAATTTTCTTACTCAGATAGACTTGGATGCTCAATTCTTGATGAGGAGGTGATGAGAGGAGACTGACCTCTTTTGTGGAAGCTGCTCATGCCATTCTAGATATGGGAGGAAGAATAGCTGATAATAACTTATTAGTCAAAGATGATCCTCTTTCGAAGGCATCAGATGATAAGAAGCGTTAAAGCTCTAGTTCTTTATATCTTAAACCTCCAAAAGCTCCAAAGTTAAAGATAATTACAAGAAGAAGATAAATGTGTACTCCTCTTTTCTTTCTTTTTTTTTCTTATTTGATGTAACCCATAGGGATGAAAATACTTCTAACTTTGTAAAAAAATAAATAAATTGAAGTTAATGGAAAGTTTCTATTCCATTCATTTTCATATCTTTAATGTTTCTATGTAGGTGACATATGCCATGCCCTGAGCTATGATAACTCGGTCTGATCACTTTTTAAAGAACACATAGACTATTCAAGTTTTTTTCGATCTCTTTTTTGAAAATGCATAGATTATTTAAACCTTTTTTGGCAACTTTGCTAAAAAAATTTGATTAGAAATGCTAGATTAGGAATATTTGATAAATAATAATTGATAAAATATACTTAATCAAGGTTGAAGCTGAAGGTGAAAGCACCTACACCAAGCATACAATATACAGAAAAACAGGGCAGAAGGAATGCATTTTAAAATAATTTTAAAGCATGCACAGTGAAAAACTCGGTAGATAGATCTAAACGTCTACCGATCTGCTTGCAATAGGATCTAGCATAATAACCTATGCAACATAACATCAAAGCAAGAGAGGAACACAAATATAAAAGTACCATACCTTTATACAGAGAGAAGCTGTGGAAGGAGGAGGGTGCTCGAGCCATACACGTGTCTAGCCTCTACAGGAAATCAACATCTGGGCTCGACTCTGATCAACTCTCTCGGGGTGCTAGCTCTTCGAGATCCTTGGGCCGATCTTCTTCTCCCGGGAAGACTAGGAGGAGAGCAGGAACCCTTTCCCAAAAGACTCTCTTCCCAAGACCTAGCTTGAATGCTAGGTTTCTCACACCCAATCCCAAAACCTCTCACAACCCTTCTCTATCTTCCTCTCTCAAAGCTTTTCTCAAAAAATTTGTTGCAGCCACAGAAATGATGTTCATTTGTAGGGGCAACAGGGAGAGGGAGAAAGTGGAAGGAGGAGAAATGAGGAGAGAGAATGAGGGAGAGGATCAAGGTCATACCAAATGGGTCCAACCCAAAGAGGTAAGTATGACTATCATACATATATACTTGGAGCCAAAACTAGTTTGAATTCGAAATTCAAACTAGGTCAAAACTTAACCCAAAATCCTCTAAAAAATCTTTCCAGAATTCTGCTCGTCATAGGAAGTGTCGACTCACGAAAATTACCAAGTATCGATACTTCACCAAGTATCGATACCTGCAAAATTTCAAGTATCGACACTTGGAACAAAGTCAATCATATTGACTTCTGGGGACGGCAAACAATTCTCAATCGTCGATTAGCCTTAAGATCAGATAAAAATCCTCTATGGTGTGTGACCCCATAGGTTCGAACACTAAGCCGGTAGCACTGGAACATTTCCAGTACCAGTCAAAGTCCTCATCTAGCAATGATACCCGACGTCCAGATAGGTCGAAGATGCAGAGCACCTCACAAGAACCCCTGGTATATGGTTTCTGTATAATTCATCCCTTTGATCTCATAATGCTCAGAATGATCTAGGGTTCGACTGCTAACCCTAATTTGGTTTATTTAGATCATGTCTCGACCTCACAAGTTCTGTGACTCCTCACAAGAACTATCCTGGTCAAGGTTTTGCTAAATTGAGACATAGTGAGTCATTCACTCCAAACTATTTGGAGGGGTCAATTCCATCTTGTCCACCATCGCTCCACAAGTACTTGACTGCACCCAGAAACCTTTTATCACTGGATTAAAAATCCAGGTTGTCCGACACCAAAGTACAGTGTGTTGCTTGCAAGCTGCTATGGTGACCTCAGATCTGAGGGACACATATACCCATATCCCTTTGCAAGCAATCCTTTGGAAGAAGGGACCTCCGTAGATGGTCACGTTCAATGAAATATCATACATTTTACTTTCATGTCACACCAGTGTCTCCACACTCCTTGGTTAAGAGGACAACCAATAAATATGACATACAACAACCTACACTTGATACATTGTCATCCCATAATAATGTATCATTTGGTTGTGAACCAGTTTAAGAACTACTTGATATACCCTCTCTATATCAAACAATGCAGTTCTAAGGACTCCATCATATAAGAGTTTATTTCAGAAAAATGTAAATATGATAAATAGTCAAAATAAATAACTTTTATTTATTAAAATAATTCATATATAAAATACAATATAGCACAACCATCTACAACCTAGACGATTGGCTTTGGGACACAATTCCCAACATAAGCAAGTTGGTGTTGCTTTAATGAAGGATATCCGATCACTTCAGATAGAAAGCATGTGATCTCATTTTATAGATGTAAGATTGTTTTAAAGAATATCTGATCATGTTGGATATAAAGCATTAGGATACTTGATTCAAAATTTTGGACAAGCCTGTGTCTATCCAACCATATTAGACGGAGAATACCAGAAAACCTTATCAGAACTTTAGATAAGTTTATACCTATCCAATCATATTAGACAAAGAATACCAAAATACTTGAACAGAATCCTAGGCGACCTTGTACCTATCCAACCATAATAGATAAAGAATACCAGAATACCTGATTGGAATCTTAGATAAGCCTGTGTCTATCTGACCATATTAGATAAAGAATACCAGAATACTCGATTGGAATCCTAGGCAAACCTGAATCTATTTGATTACATTAGATAAAGAATACCATATTGAAGGTCAAGAAAACCTATTTCCTTTCTACGCAATCATGTGCCACTTGTCAATCTTATTGATAAAGAATACTTGATCAGAGATCGGGAAAACTTGTTTTCTTTCTATGCAATCCTGTGCCACCTGCTGATCTCATTGATAAAGAATACTTGATTGGAGGTCAGGAAAACCTGACTCTCCATGGATAACCTTGTGCCACTTGTCGATCTCATTGATAAAGAATAATTAACTTGAGGTCGGGAAAACCTATTCCCTCCTTAGGCAATCCTATGCTACCTGCTAATCTTATTGATAAAGAATGTCTAATTAAAGGTCGGGAAAACTTTTTCCCTTCCTAAGCAAACATGTGCCATTTGTCAATCTTATTGATAAAGAATATCTATTCGAAGGTTGAGAAAACTTGTTCCATTCCTAGGCAAACCTGTGCCACCTGTCGATCTTATTGATAAAGAATATTTGATCGGAGATTAGGAAAACATGTTCCCTCCCTAGGCAAACTTGTGTCACCTGTCGATCACTTTGAATAGAAATCCTGATCGAAAGTTATGGGCAATCCTTTGTTGTTGTACTCGATCACTTTGAATAAAAAACTTAATCAAAAGTTATGGATAATTTTGTGCCACTCTACCTAATCACTTTAAATAGAGATAACAAAGAAATACTTTCTCAAAAAAATAAAATTTTATTGATAATATTTTTTTAGATTATTAGAATTTCAAGATTTTAGGATTGGAGTTCCATCTAAATTTTTCAAGTTATAAGCCCCTGATCTGATAACCTTTGATATTGTTATAAGCCCCTGATCTGATAACCCTAAACCCTAAATTTTTCAAGTTATATGCCCCTGATCTGATAACCTTTGATATTGTACGTGGCCCTTTCCAATTGGACAAGAGTTTTCCTTGCTCCAAAGGCTGTGAGACTTCACCTCGTTGAAGAACAAGATCTCCTTGTTAAAAGATTTTAGTTTTGATCTTGAAATTGTAGTATCAGGCAACTCTTTGCTTATAAGCTACCATTATGATATGTGCCTCTCTCGGGCTTCTTGCAATAGGTTGAGATATGCTCGTCATTTTTTCTAGTTGGTGCATTCATCATATGCTCTTATATGATCGGATACTAATCCGATCTTCATAGGGATGGCTACCACAGCTTCATAAGATAACTTGAAAGGTATCTCACCTGTTGGGGCATAAGGAGTTGTTCGATTGGACCATAGGACATTGTCCAACTCATTAGCTGAGAGACCTTTTACTTGGTTAAGTCTGATCTTCAAGTCTTGAAGGATAGTCCAATTAGCTACTTCTATCTCCCCGTTTGTCTGTGGATGTCCCATAGACATGAATTTTTGTTCTATATACAAACTTGAGTAGAACTCACAAAACTTTTTATTATTAAATTACATTCCATTATCAGAGATAATGAACTTGGATAGTCTAAATCGACAGATAATAGACTTTTAGATGAAGTCCCGAACCTTCTTCTCGATTATGTGGGCTAAGAGCTTGGTTTAGGTTCACTTTGTAAAGTTGTCAACTGTAACTAGTAGATATTTTTTTTGCCTTTTGCCTTTGGAAAGGATCCGAGGATATCAATTCTCTACATGTTAATTGGTCATAAAGCTAAAATTTGAGAGATTAGTACTAATAGTTTTCTTTAAATATTAGCAAATCTTTGGCATCGATCATATTTTTAGACAAAGTCCATGGTATCTTCTATAATGGTGGGTTAGTACAATTTTTGTCTGAGAACTTTATAGGATAATGATCTCCCTCTAATGTGACTGTCATATATGCTTTCATAAACTTCTTGAAGTGCATATTCAATTTCTGAAGGGCATAGACATTAGAGTACAGCCATTGTAAAAAAACTTCTTATAGAGTTGTCTATTTAGAAGGATATACTATAAGTCTTGTCGCCTGATCCCCCAAGCTTGCCTCTCTTAGCTAGGAGCTCTCCCTTATTAAGGAAGTTGATGAGTGGATTGATCCAGCATGGTTCATGCTCCACTTAGGTTACCACAGGAGTTTCCTCCATGCTAAAGGTTTCTAGGTGTTCAATGAAAACTCTTAAAAGATTTGAGCAATTCGAGGTGGCGAAATGTGACAAAGTATCTACTTGGACATTTTTAAATTTAGAAATTTGTTGTATTTCCAGGATTTTGAAATTTGAAGATAACTTCCTGATCTTCTAGAGATCTTTGATCATGGCCAGCTCTTTAGCTTGATATTTGCCTCGTAATTGAGCAATGACCAGTTGAAAGTCGGAGAGGACTTTTATGTGATCAATGCCAATCTCTTTGATTATATTTAAGCCAGCTATCAGGGCCTCATTCTCAACTTTATTATTGGTGGTTCAAAAACCAAACCTTAAGGCACATTTTGTGACTACTCCGTTGGGGCTTGTGAGGATTAATCTTTCTTCGCATCTTTGGATGCTTGAAACACCATCAACATGCAAGACCCAAGATGTAGTGGTCGGCACTTCTTCTGATCTCTTTTCCTTTTTTTCTTTATCAAGAATTGTGCATTTGATGATGAAGTCAACAAGAACTTGAGCTTTTATTCTAGGGGCGAGTATCTGACCTTCTAATGTAGCCCATTTCATGAAATGTAGCCCATTTCATGATACATCCTGATATATCTGACCTTCAAAGTATAAATTTTAAATGCCGATCTATTAAGACTACAATAGTGTGGGATTGGAAGATGGTCGAAACCTTTTTGAAACAGTGAGAAGTGCATAAATCATCTTCTTGCCTTTAGAATATCTGGTGTTCGCATCTTTTAATATCTTGCTTATACAATATGTAGGTTTTTGTACACCTGCAACTTCTCTTACCAAGATAGAGCTAATAGCGTTAGAAGAAACAAATAAGTAAATGTAATGTTGCAAACCTATTATAGGCCTTAATAGTAATGGAGGTTAGCCGAGGTACTTCTTTAACTTCTCGAAGGTTGATCAGCAGCTGTCGACCACTCGAAATTATTTGTGTGCCTTATAATCTTGAAAAATGGTAGGCACTTCTCTACTGATTGGGATATGAACCAGCTCAGTAAAGTGATCTGACTAGTTAAACATTGAACTTCTTTTTTATTCCTAGATTGCTTCATTTCTAGAAGTGCTTAAGTCTTTTTAGGATTGGTTTCAATTTCTTTTTGAGTTACCATAAAGTCTAAGAACTTTTTTGATGTGATACTAAGTATACACTTGTATGGATTGAGCTTCATTGATAATACCTTAATTCATTGAAAGATTTTTCCAAATCAATAATATGGCGATTGGCTTCTATACTCTTGATAAGCATGTTATCCACATAAACCTTCATATTTCTTTCGACCTGGTTCTTGAAGACTTTGTCGACCAAACATTGATAGGCGGCCCTAGTATTCTTCAACCTAAAAGGTATCATTTTGTAGCAATAAAGCCCTCTTTCAGTAACCAAGATTATATTTTCTTGGTTTTTTCAGCCATCCAGATTTGGTTATATCCAGAGAAAGTATCTATAAAACTAAGTAATTCATGTTTAGAAGTAGCATCTACTAGCTAGTCAATTTTTGGATAGAGGGTAGCTATCTTTTTCAGCCTGTCAAGTGGCAATTTCATTCTTTGGAAAGCATTGTAGAATAAGAGTTCAGCGAGGCTTTCATTATTAACTAAAATTTTATTTATATCATGTTTAGCTATTATCATAGAGACAACAATTACATCACTATGCGGGATTTGAACCCCTTTTACATCCTCATCAAAAAAGTAAAGATATTTTGAGAAGTGGTCGGCTCTGCCTGGTGCCTCTTGCTCGGTGGCTCTTCATCTTGCTTCCCTACCTCTAAGTTATGGAAAAGCCTGAAATCACGTAGACTATCTCCTCGATCGATAGGTTGTCCAACTTGACTCTATGTTTGGATCGAGCAAGGACTTTTTCTTTCTTCTAGGCATTGATATGTTTGTCAAGATAGCCTTTTTGGATCAGATTCTCAATCTCTTGCTTCAGCTATCGGTATTCCTCAATATCATGCCCGTGGTCTCTTTGGTATCGGCAATACTTATTCTTGTTTCTCTTTTTAGTGAAGCCTCTCATGAGAAGTGGTCAGTGGAAGAAGTCTTTGTTCTCAATCTCTATCAGGATTTGAGATCAAGAAGCAGTCAGGGGGTATAGTTATCAAAATGATAAGTAGGATGATCTGGTCCTGGATTCTTTGTGGGTCTAGTGGTCCCTGCTGAGCTTGAGTTTCTTCCTCACAAAGCCATTTCTCCCCGCTTCCTTTCTTTCCTTCCTCTTTTCATGGAGGAACAGTCCTTCAGCTCGAGCATATTTTGTAGCATGCTCATGTAGCTCTACATAGCTCCTTGGAAAATTCTTGTCCAAGGAGAAACTCAGGCGATTATTTTGGAGTCTTTATTTTAGGGCTGACATCTCTATGGACTTATTAAGATCTCTGACCTCCAGGGTGGTTACGTTGAAGCGTGCTACATAGCTTCGAAGTGTTTCTTCTTCTTCTTGCTTGAGAGAGAAAAGACTGTCATTATTTTTGGGAGGTGGTCGATGGCTTCCAAAGTAGGTTACCATCTGGTAGCCTAGCTGCTAAAAAGAATGGATGGATCCAAGTAGCAAGCTCAAGAATCACATCCTTGTGGCTTTCTTTAGGATCACAAGGAAGGCCATACAAAGTAAGGCATCGGATATGCCTTGAAGCTTCATAAAAGCTTCGTATCTCTCCAGGTGGTTGACAGGATGGTGGAGCCAACATACCGGTCGACCAATGGTATCTTGAATCGATGAGGAATCAGTTTACTTAAGATTTCTTTAGAGAAAGGTGATTGAGTGTTGCAGTCATGGGAGTTATCTCGATGGTAGTCTCCTATACTGATCTCTCCACGTCTAGCCTTCAGCTCTTTGACCTTCTTCTTAGGATCATTTCTCAGTTGAGAATAGTGACTCAAGGGATATACTGGAGTTGAATCCATTTGTGAATCCTCCAGCATGTGATCATGATGATTTCTTCTTTCTTTAGAAGGAATTGATCGCTAGATTTCTTTATCTTTTTGGGGAGGTCACTATGACAATTCAATCGATGGAGTAGGAGGACGAATAGTGAGTTCTTGAAGATGGTTGATAGTACTCGCCAGTAGTTAAACCTGCTGATCAAAGCATCCTTCTTGGGTCAGTAACAGAAGTTGGTTGAAGATTCTTTAACTTCCGTAGCACTATGTGCATTTCAAGTAGATCGTAGCCGAATTGCATGATTAAGTAGAGGTCTCCCTTTCGATATTTTTTTGAATATTTTGGGAGCAGGTGCCCTTCTTCTAGCGCCAATATGTTATTGTGCCTCTTCAAGCTAATCAAGCGAGCTATGCTGAAGTTAGATCAAGTACTTAACGGTCTTTAGAAGGTTGGCTGATGTCTTACCAAGGACTTTGGAAGTAGTCCAATCTCTTTCTTCGACCTGTAAAAAGTCTTCAATGCTGGAGAAACTAGTAGGATTCTCCAACAGGAGGAACTCTGATACTTAAGTCAGCTTTGAGAGGGAGAACAGTTAAAAAAAATGGAGAGAGAGTGGGTGTTTAAAAATGTTATCATTGGGAGATCCTCTTGACCCCCTATTTATAGAAATAGAGGGCCAAGTTTAGTTAGGTGGTTATAATCGTTTAGGAATTGGTTATACTACTAAAAAGGTGATCAAGTCGGTTAGGCCATTAGAAGATTAGTGTATAAAGTGGTTTATTGAGTAGTCTATTATACTTTTAATAACTACTTTACCACCTTGTCATAATAGCTCTAGTGATTTTAAGATGTATGCTTCCATTAAACAATGTTAAGGAACTTTGTACCTAGCTTAGGTATATGATTGGTATATATCTGATGAGTTATGCGTCTGTCTGATAAGTAAAGTAGTTGTTGGATAAGTTATTTGAGCAACTTATGGCTTCGATGAGAGATCGGCATCCTGTGCCTTATACAAGAGATCGGTATCGTATACTTTGTACAAAAGAGTGATACTATGTACCAAATACCTTTCTATATAATAGTAGTGGTGGTCCGCCGGAGGGCAGGGGGCCTTGGCCCCCCTTAACTTTTCAGCAACTTTCATTTATAAATTAGTTTTTCCAGGTAAAATTTTAAATATATAGGTATTTGTCTATTTGGGCCCCCTAAAATTGGCTGGTATTAAATATAGTTTGAAGAATCTTGGAAAAAGAGGTTTTAAAAAGAAACAAATAACATAGATCAGTTTTCTCTGCTTGGAAGTTGATTCACTTCCAACCTTTTCTTTTGTTTTCATTAATTTTTTTTCTTTTCTATAATTATTTAGGAAAAGACAAAGGATTTCTTTCTTATTGCTCGACTGGCACTTGTTTCCGAAACCTGTCATGGCCAAAGTTGTCGTGTGTGGTTGGTACTGTCTCGTTCACTGCATCCAAGGATTCCATGATGGCTAGGCTTGCTGCATAGCGGGAGCACCCCCACGGTGCAATCGAGTGGTTGCATGTGCACAAGGTTGGATACCACCGATGTGTTGGGCGGTGGTTGTCATCCCGGTGGTCTCCGTCAGCCTCGCCGCATCAAAGGATATCGTGTGCAGACATGATGGAGCGACACATCACCTTGGCGATCAGACCTGTAGCACAACGCGATTCGGTCTAGGGGGCACAGGCTAGCAGTGCCTATCATGCCTTGGGGTGGCACGGATGCTGTCATGCTCACGTCCCATCATCTTCGGCTTCACCGTTTAATGGACGTCCCATCCTTTATGCTGCACTGATGGTACTCGGCATGATGTTACCGTTATAATAGCCAATACGTGTGTATCCTCCATAAGTCCTGGATATTTATGATTATTCTATTTTCAACTGTTTTCACGGAAAGAGTATTTTCAACGATAATTTTTAAGATTAAATTATATAATAAGATAGGAGATAATTTTTTTGATGATTATTTAATCACTTACGACAAGAAGCAAATTAGTAAAAATTTTTATTATAAATTTTATTATTGATATATTTAATTTTATAAATTAATATTAATTAATTATTAATATTTTTTATAAAAATTGATATGATCCGTTTTTTTGTACGATAGATCATCGGTATCATAACATTAACAAAGGAATATATTGCGAGCACAGACCCTGGGGTTCCGCACAACTGTGATAATAGCAACTGACACGGGCGGTAACAACAAAAGTAATTGCTCAAACATTATCTCCACAAAAGCTAGCTGTGAGGTTTTACGTAGGAAAGGAGAGGCCAAAGCTGACAGCTAGGCTCAAGTGGGCCATATGCAGCCCCACGTAGGGGAGTACCATTTGCGTTTGTTCCTGACCCCAGCCCTGAGTGGTTTTTCCGTCCACAGCTGTACAGCAACTGACATCCGCACGAAGAGAGAGAAGGTTTATATTTGTGGTCAAGTCTGTAAGGTTTGACCGGGTGGGAAGAGAGGTTAGACCGGGACCTATGCATGGCTGTGAGTTAGCTGGAAACCCAGAGAGACGTGAGCTGGCGTAGAAGATAAAAAAAAAATAAAGGCCGGTGACGGTTGCTGGTCGTAATGATTATTAGAAAGCTAAGGATCAAAAGCCAACCGATATGCTGTGAGATGTTCTTGATCTTGATAATAACATTATCGTTATCATCAAGACGGTAACCTGATCAGTAAAAAATTAATTTATTTTTTTTTTATCATGAATTTAAAATATGATCGCATGAATGATTTGTTTAAATTCAAAATTTTATCTTAGAATATGTGATCAGGATTATGAAAAAACTCTTTACTCAGATATCTTAATAGTATCGATAGAAAGAATATGTAAAAAAATTATAATCCGAACATTTTATCAATAGTGTCGAGACCCGATCAGGAGCAGCTATACTGAAATTTATTTTTCATCTTCTTTTATTGATAAAAAAATAATAATATTATTATTATTGTTATATGTATACTTGGCCGGATTGGACGGTGGGAGGTGAGCTGGCCGGCAGACCATCAAATGATGGCCAAGCCGCGGGGTATGCTTTTGTTTCGATGCGACGACTTGGTAGCCTTTTCTGGTGCCGAGGATTCTTCAAAATCCTAATGGCGAAGTTTTATGGGGGTCGTTGGACTTGGGATACGGTAATGCTTCGTACCGGACGTGGTAAAGATATATAAATGAACACCGGCTCATCATATATAATGGTCACGGTTGCACCTGCACTAGAACATAAAAAAAATAAAATGTTAACGTGATCTTTGTGATTCCGCAAACACGTGCACGACATGTGCCACGAACTGTGGATCTGGGTATGCTCGTTCTGCTCTGTCTTTGTTTCTTTGATGAGCCAGTCAAGATCGAGTTGTTTGGATTGTGAATAAATTAGCCGCAGAATTGGGTTGGCCTAGTGTAATTGAAATGATGGAGCATTGTACTTCATATTTAAGTGCAAGGGTTGGTTCCCTATGCAGCTGGACGTGAAGTAACTCCAACAAGCCATGCAATCTTATGTCGATCTCATGATTATTGCATTAGTAGGGCTGTACTTCCAAGCATACGTATACCGTTAATAATTGGGCTGCGAGAGTTGGTTGGGAGCTCTTCGGAGGCACGCGTGTTGTACGATCTTCCTCGGTCCTCAGATCATTTATCATGAAACACTAAATTGTCATGGTATTCGCCCAGGAATTGAGAGTTAGCTGCTCCTGTTCTGTTATCTCACTTAATTTTTTTTTTTTTTTTTTAAAAAAAAAAAGAGAAAAAAAAAGAGAGGAGAATCCATCATATTCTTCGTGCTCCATTACTGAATAGAAGGCTGAATACAACAAGTCTGATTAGGTTGTGCCATGGTTGACGTGACACTTTAGAGTCGAAGAGGTAAGCGAACCCGGCGGTAATCCATGATATTCTATCTAAGAAGTGATAGCACCCTAATTCGCACCAAGTTTGTTCTAAATTTATATCAAGGCATATTTAGCCGCCTGCAACTGGATGGGCAGGAACTCTCTTGTTCTGAAGCGATCAGCCGAATTCACATATACAGGTTGAAGTGGGCCCATGGAAAGTTTAAGTCAAAAGTATAATCAAGCTGAAACTACCCCACCCACTCGCAACCTTAATTACGGAAGATGATCTGGAGACCGTGTTCATCATTTTACAGCCAACACGTACCGAGAACCCCATATGGTTCAATGAATTCATAAGTCCTAAACAATGCGAAGGACGCTGCTGGTTTTGGTATGGTACCTTCAACTTGCACACTTAAGGAAAAAAAAAAAAAAAAAAAGAAAAGAAAGGACCGGGGGGTGGGTGTGTGTGTGTTGGAAAGGACCGGTCCTTACTCCTACAAAGCCAGCTCCCTGTTCACGAGGCATTCAGATCCTGATGACAGCACTTGGCATTATTATTTGTCCACCATACGAATACGAACTGACGACTCCACCACTCACCGCCCATAGCGGGAGCCGTGCTGGGCCTCGAGACCAGAGACCGGTATTTTGAAACAGGGATGGCATTAAAATTTAAATTTATGGATATTTGATCCAATTTGATTAGATCGGAAACTCAACATTTTAATTGTATTTGAATAAAATTTAAATATTTAATTTTAAATTTGGATCGAAATTGGATAGAAATATATCCGATCCAAATTATTTTAATATTTAAATATATATATAATTAATATATATTTTATTAATTATAATTATTAATTATTAAATTTTAAAATACTTGAATCCTATATCCTAATCATTTTATATATATATATATATATATTGATTTTTTTTTTCATCCTATTCTATACCGGATGAATTCAAAATAAAATTATAATTAATTATTTATTAACTTTATAATATAAATTTTGATTGAATTTGAAATTAACTGCCGTTGAACTAAAAATGTAGTTAAATTTTATTTGTTTAATATATGTATAATTTATAAAATTGTAGATGATTTTAAAATTGATAAAAATAAAAAAATATTTAATATATCCAATTAGGTTCGGGTCGGATAAACCCGATTACCCGATACCTAATTGAGATGGATTTGGATAAAAAAAATCCAGTCCCAATAGTGTTTGGACCGGATGTGGATAATGTATTGAATATTTGAATTTGGATAGTTATCCACCCGATCCGAACCCGGCCCATTGCCACTTTGGAGCCTTAGATTCATTATCCCTTGGCTACTGTTGACACTTGCTTACTTCCGGCTCCGAAGATTTAGGCTATGTTAGCATATACTAAGATCACGATGTTTTTGTAATTCCTAGCGAGCATGAAAGATTAGATTCTCTTTCTTGCTCCCCTTTTAAAAATTTTGTTGTCACGAAACAATCCATAGAATAATGTGAAGTTGAAGGTGAATGAGAGACATTGGAAGTAGCCGACCGTCCAGAGATGGAAGGGTTGGGATCAGTTCGGTTGCACCGTCTTCATGCGAGACATGCTGGACACCCCCACAAGCTAGGCAGTGCTGGGAACCTGCCCATCTCCAAACCAGCCCATCTCCAAACCAGCTAATCTACAACAGTTCACCATACCTGCTATCATATGCCAGGGGTTCTTTCCTTTCTTTTTCGAGAGTCGAAGAGATTTATAAGATGTTAGCAACACCCTGCACTATATAAGCTTCATCAAAGCCATCGACTGACCCAAAGCAAAGCCAACCGTACAACCCAACAAGTTGAAGGCAATGGAAACTCGATCCATATAGGGACTCCACGAATCACAAGGACGATGGATTTTATCAGAGGATTCTGACGATTCTTGTGAATCGTGCTCATCCCTTGCGACAGGCTGAGGAACCTACACATATATGAAGTTTTACCAGAGGATTCTTGAGTTCCATCATTGCCGCGATGCCATCCAACAGCATGATGATGTGACAATATTTTATTTCTGGCTCCTAGAGATTCACCAAATCACCCATTATTATATGGGAAGTAGGTCATTTTTCGGACCGAACCAACCTAGAAACTTATTTAGGTGCCACAAACTGGAACATAAAATAGATGAGCGTTTTAATTGGTTATGAATGAAAGAGTGCGTACCAAAAACTCAATATTAATTCCTCGACTAACAGAATATCCATGACCAATAAATCATCAGTATCCTGAGACACTGCAAAATCCTAGCAATCATCAAAACCACCCTATGGCCAGCATTAATAAGTTTGCGATAAGATTGCAGGAACAGTACCCTCAAAAGATCGGTAAAAGAGAACAGAATAAATTACATGGAGAAAGTCTGATCTGACAGTCTGATTTGGGTGGAAAAAAAAAGTTGGAACGAATAAATCGATAACTACTTCAGCAAAAACAATTTACAGACCACATAATAATAATACCCAGATGCAAATGCCTGTCCGGGTTATATAATAGCTTGAATACGAATCTGGTCATGAGTACCATGTCATGCCTGCAACAGAATTAATGCAGTATTAAAATCTCGTTTCAACCCCCACCAAACAAGAAAGCATTAGAAACAACAGATATAAAGATAACAACTCTCTATATTCTATTTAGTAGAATTGATGGGAAGAAACAACAGATATAAAGATAATAATCTCTCATAAGCAGCGGTTAAATATACTTACATATATGTGAGCTGATAGATTATACTGATCCTGTCATATTGAGTTATCTAGTTACCTAGGTAAACCACTAGGAAAGCCCACCAACAATGAAATAGTCTTTAATTTCAATCATTTATTAAGACGACTACAACAACAACAACAACAAAAACCTTTCAACTTGAAAGAACTATAACTAACCGAAATCCTTTTCTTTACAGCAGTTGATTTTAAAATAGAAGCTTTAATAAATTAACCACTTCCCATGGCGGATGGGTTTGTGTGTGCGGCATTATATTTCTTCATAAATGAACTTCGCTATTTAGCTGTTGTCAAGCAATGAAACATTCATAAAAGAAAAAACATTCATAAAAGCAAGATCACTCACCTCCAGATGTTTTTGTATGATATAACTGCTGGCCCATCTCTCAAATTAAAACAGAATATAAAAACTACAACATTTCTCTTTTAGTCATCTAGCATAACTTCAGCAGAATAAGATAAACTGAATGCTTATTAGCACCCACGTTATCAACTAGTGCCTCTCTCATAAAAAGACAATCAGGAAAAGCTATACTGAATGTATAATTCCCTACCAAAGACAGACAAATGCCCAACCTGGGAGATCCCCATTAAGGAACTGGCAGCAGACAGGCAAAATACAAAAACATACATGTTATTTTAAGATCAGTGAAATTGGAGCAATTAGGTAATATTTTGCAAATGAAAGCAAAGATAATCATAAATTTTGAGGACATATGGAATTAGGCCATAGACACATATGCATACAAAACTAAGCATGGAAAATGAAATCACAAATACTGTTTGACTGAATTCAAGCAATCAGGAATGCAAATTACAAGGAGTCATTTTATACCAATATTTATATACCATGGTATTTTAATTAACTTGATTGATCAGTTAGTCCATCAGATTCAAAATACAAAAAGCTGACCTCACTGGAAGTGCATGAAATCAATGTTAAATGCAAGCTCAATTTCTTAATGTGTCATACCTTCACGTCTACAGGTCTAACACCAATATATTGCGGGGGTGGAGCCTTACTTTCCAAGATTTAGGCATTAGTGATGTTGCACCAACATTAAGTTGAGATAAAAAAGACTACTGATCTAAATCTGTGCGAAATGCCTTGCTATATTCATGATTCAAAAAAATACAATATTAGCTACAACTTGTTAGACTGGCTTAATTTAGCAAATGAAATAAGGGAAATGCATAAGAAAATGTGAGGGCTCGCAATTAATTAGAGGACCCTTGGAAAGTACAGAAAAATTTAAGTAGTCAATTAAAGTTAAGCAATATCTTTGCCTTGATATAAATGGAAGGCCATACAGATGACACTTATTTGGTGTTTGATACTCTAGACAAGGATTAATGCAAGGACAGCAAATGCTTAACTAGTTATATAGAATAATATTTTCATTGCATTGCACAAAACAAAAAACATGCACTAATAAATTAGACGACTATTAGGTATTAACAGGTAACTATGATTATGAAGGCAAACTGAATAGGAGGTCGATGGTGGAGATAAATCCAGAAAGGCAATATTCAATATTGGGGGATATAGTGGCTGATGACAAGCTACATAAATTACATGTGACATTTTATGGCAGTTAATTAACAAAATTAAGCCTTGCCATGAATGTAAATATCAACAAGCATGCTTAACCATATATTACAGCAAAAATAAATTATCCTAACAATTGAGTCACAGAAACAATTTAAGATTTTTTAAATAATTCTTCTCAGGCTTTCAACATTACAGTTTCCTTTAGCTTTCAATATTTGTTTGATTAATTTCCCCATTTCTCAAATCTGGAATTAACATATCATCAGATACTAAAAGAACTACCACATCAAACAGACCAAATAGATCCTCACCAAAATGAAAATTTAAAAATCGGAGTAAAACTACCCATCTTTTTCTTGAGTCATCTCCTTTCTGTTTTCACAGATTAACAGTGATATACTCAATGCATATACAGCATAACATAAAATTTCTCCTCATTTGAACATCCATATTTTTACCAGGCAATTTTAATGCCTGCAAATATAATCAAGCAATTAAAAGAACACAGGATAAGTGACTTGAAAGTTGCAGTTTTAACCTGAATGTATAAGTATCACAGAAAAGTAGGTGGAAGGTCTATTTTCCATGGAATGGCTACATGAAGACCCTTCTTACCCACAAAAAAAAAAAACATATAATAGCTCATCAATCTCAAAGATAAGATGTACACAACTGTATTTAAAGGTTTCTTAAAAGACATGAGTTCATAAGTTTATCTTGCTGACATTTCCTTTATTCTTTGCATGGGATGCTTCCAAAAATTATAGTTTAAAACTTCTAATATTGATATAACTTATTAAGATAACAGGTGGTCATGAAACTTCAACGGCAAAGAGATAGGGCCCCAATTAAGTCAACAACTTGCAAGAAGCCTCAGATCAAATGTTCCTGTCATCCCATCTCTATCATATGGAAGAAAGGGGAGATAGAGTGGATAGCAAAAGAGGGACTCCTATAATGTTATAATGTCTGCTCTATTTCACTTTGTTCTTTAAAACAGTTGAAATTTTGAAGTTAAAAATTTAAAAGGCAAAGGAGTGGATAAGAATAGGGAAAACCACATGATAGAAGGGAAAACAAGGAAAAACAACATGCATGGCTGCATGGTAAGGTTTCCTTTAAACAAAGACCCAATTCCCCCTGTTCACTACAAGCACAAAAGCACATTTATAATAATTCAAAATTACCAGTTTAAAGACAAGTTCTTGTCCTAAGTTCCCCACCTAATGGCTTAAGGTATTTAATACTCCAGGCAATGTATACACTAGCCAAGGTCCGCTCCTGTTTAATGATCAAGCTTCCACATCTCTAACCACTATGGAGTAGCTTTATTCTTCTAAGAATGAAAAACACCAACCACAAAAGCAATACATCACAAGATGTGTAACAGTATATCATTTGGAACATTGTGAAGACATTTCCATCAAAGTTTAAACCCAGAATCACTAGATTTTTCTAGAGTAGGATATAATCAGATATGGTTGTTAAAGTGAAAACAAGAGGTTTTCCTTTTTCATCTAAATGCAAAGCCAGAGAAATGAGCAAGAACTCAAGTAGGAGAGGAAGCATTGTACAAGAGCATGTCTGATAGCATGTCCAGATGAACATCCCACTTTGACTATACACCATCAGTCAGACAGCCACCTTTCACAAAAGATTCAAATAAGCATCTTTTTTACTCATAGATCATTTTAAATATAGCCCAGACAAAGCCTCCCTCACCTCATTCATCACATAGTCTATCACCTTTCAATTTGTGCTAAAGATAAAGGCAAATATTCTATAAGACATAAAAGCAAAGGCACAAAAATGATGTGTCATGTAGCGCATTGAATGTTGCAGCACAGAATGATGATCAAATAAGATGTTACAACAACAACTTCAATATGGAATTTAAGTGCATGCATTGTGTAGGAGATATTAGAATATCAAAAAATATGCTTAGTAGAAATAGGAAAACCTATTGAAGTTGCATGATCATGTGAAACAACAGTAGGATAGACCTTTCATCAAAGAGAGGACCAAGCTTTTATCCCGAAAAGAAAAGCAGATTTATGATAACATGGCATAGAGTTGCAACAAGGGTACAAAAATGGCAACACTAAGAGATTGTATAACATTTGATAGATGAGAGAAAGAAAGCAGAATGGCGAAGATAATGCAATAGGTCATGTGTATTAATTTACAATTGGAGATTTCAAAACTACTATAAAACAAAATTGGAAAAAAGTGGCACAAAAGTCTAATTGTTTGTGATACAATAATAATTTGTGATATCTAACTAACTTGCAGAGTCAATATGCAGAGTCTATTGGGAGACACTCATCATAGGTAAGGAATGGTTACAAAATTAAACTGTACGGTGTATAATAAGAGAAGTTGTATAAAGTTGGACGTATTTTTCGCATTGTTTTGCACACCATTCTAGCCAATTGAGGAACCTTTGCAAGTTATAAACTCTTCAATGCCCATATCAGTGTGTCGTTCGACAATAATTGGAACAGCCACTGCTATATTCTTCATGTTAGACAGAAATAAAGCACCTCTTTTTTTGGTTAGTGAAGCTATAATAGCATGCATGTAATTGTTATAATGCTTTTATAATCACAAATGTTCTTCTTGAAAAACCAAGCAAATCACCAAATTAGGTAAATGAATCCATACTATAATTGCTTTTCCTTGACATAATGCAAGCCTATTAAAACTGCTAGAGAAGAACATAACAAGGAGCAAAATGCCAAAACCCAAAAGGATACCTGAGGATTCATATAATTCATGCCCTGAGTAAGAGAGCCCTGTTGTGCAACCTACCAAATCCATTTTTGAATGAGTTAGAAAGGAGAAAAAAGTTACCAAAACATTCACCAGTCACCACAACAGATCAAAATAATAAAACACAGTGATATCACTCCACTTGTGCACTTGTACTCACCTGAATTCCTCCTTGAACTCCCCCACCTTCTTTATTGACTGACCCATCTCCAACCTTAGCAGACAACTTACTATCACCCTACCATGAGGACCAAATCAAAATTAATAGTAGGAACGAATACTATCAACGGTAAATAATATACGCCTGAAATCAAATCACACTCAACTAACACTAAAGCGTCTGCCCAATTGAAACTTTTCATATTGATAGCCTCCTATAAATTATCCATCTATTTCATCATTGCAACCTAAAAATTTATTTCCTTTGATAGCAACGTAATACAAGGAGAGCATCTCAGAGAGACAGTCGATTACCTCCATCTATCACCCCACATCCATCAATGCCGAAACCAAATTATAAGACATGCAAACAAAAAGGGAAAGAAAGAAAAAAAATATATTAGGTTCATAAATGTCGCGAAAAAAATTGAAGAACCTGATGCAAAACAGGAAAAAAAAAATTAAAAATATGTCAAGGAGAAAACAGAGTTACCTCTCTATACTTCTGCAGATAAAGCTTCAGAGGATCGACGTAATCCTCGAACCCTAGGGTCGCCATCGCCCATAGCAGATCGTCCCCATTGATCGTCTTCCTCTTCTCCCTCTGGCACTTATCGCTCGCCCTAATTAAGCCCCCATATCGTTTCAGATTAGAAGAAGAAAGAATCGAGTCGCAATAGAAGACGAAAGAGGAGATGAATCTATTAATCAATCAATGGAACACTGTTACTCGCTGGTGACGAAGCTGATGAACTCGGAGACGCACTCCTGAACGGTCTCCTTGGCATCCTTGGCGATCTTGCCGTTGGCGGGGAGCGCCTTCTTCATGATTCGGCTGATGTTGGCGACCGGGAGGAAGCGATCCTGCTCCCTGATGTTGGATCGGGGGCTCTGGTCGCCACCGCTCTCGTGGCTGCCACCCCCGCCGGGGCTCGCCGGCGCCTCCGCCATCCGCCCTGCCGAAACCCTAGATCCATTCCAACATCCATCGTAATCTTAGATCGCCAAGCGAGAGAGAGAGGAGTCGATGGTTAATAATAAGACTAATATTACCTGGATGTGGGAAGGGAGAGCTTTATTCGTTTCGTATTTTGGGCGCGAGAAGGGAGGGAGACGGAGGCTGGATTTTTTTTGGGAGAGTTTTTTTTTTTAATTAATTTTCCTCTGTTGGTTTCTTTTGGGGGCGGAAGAAGGAGATCCGACGCTGGAGAAGACAGGAGGGAAGAGACGTCCGGGATGAAAGATGGCAACGAGATACCGTCTATCTGTGCCGTCCGTTTGCTCTCCGTCCGCCTCCTTTTACAGGCAGAGATCGGGAGGAGATGGAGCCTTAGAAGATGCGCGAGTGCGATACGTATCGGATGATGGATTAAAACGAGTCTCGGCTATCAAGGTTTCGGGTGTGTCGGTTTATCTAGGCCGATCGGAGAAAGTATCGCCCGAGAATTTCGGAAGAAATATTTGAAACGGTCTCGTTCACGTTTTAACAAAAAAGATATTTGGGTAAACCAAAAATGTGGAACCTAAAAGAACGAACCCGTCAGTGGTAGACGACCGTGTTGCGTTGAAAAGGCCCAAAATTTTTGTTCGGAGCCATAGACAAGAATCAATTAGCTGGATTTGGATCAATCCATGTACATGACTTACCGAGGTTAGTACCGAAAGCCACCACCTATACTAACATGGTGACACCAGAATCCAACAAGCGTTTTTTGATATTCATGACATATTGCCGCAAACGAAAACAAGATTCATAGTCGTAAAGTTGTCAATGGATCGAACCTGAAGGATTTTCTACTGAAAAAATCTGGAGAAATAGTGCTGCAGAAATCGGAATTGACATTGACAAAACAAAGGGCTGGCGTGCACTGCCAAGGAATTTGTTTCCCGATTTCAAGGTGAATAAGACTAATTGTCATTTTAATATATTAAAGGATCGAGACCTGAAAGAGACCTTTGTCCCTGTAAACTTAAGCTCGATCTTCGCATATTTATCGTCCAGGCAAGGAAACAGTTCATAGTCAAGACTAGACCCAGGTTTACTGCAACAATTCCCTGCCATCCAGGTTTGATTTCCTGCCAAAATCATTTAAAAAATAACAGTTTGATAGTTCCGTAAGGAAGCAAACTTTCCCCTAAAACCACTCCTATCCTTCTCAAGTTGGCACATGAGAGAATTATTTCATATGCTAATTTCAATCATGTAATCGAGTGCCAAGCTCGTGCGGTTTGACCAGCAAAGCGCAACGCTAACTTCACGCCAACACAAATCCAAGCTTGTTGCTTGTCATACACTAGGCAGCATAATTTAACAAGAAGAGGAAAATGAGAGATGGGGCATGCTTATGCTGACCTTTTTATGCCTTGTTCACATGCGATGCAGGCCAAGACTGTATACAAACCACTCGTGCTACGGCTCCAGATGGAACTACCTGCAAATTCAACCAACTAATTCATTCTGCAGTTGATAATTAACGGTATCAACGCATCTCTTTCCACCAATTTAACATGATTCTTTCAACCCTTTTGCATATCAAACACTTTAGATCATGTAGGTCAGAAGATACAAGACCAAGATAATCATCCACCACAATTCTAGATATTGGATCTCTGACGAACCAAGCCTTCAATATCAGAGCTTTTGTAGTCAAAGAAATTCATAAACATATTATGAAATCTCAAAATTCCCCTGCTTTCTAAATATTATGGGTGTTTCATGAAGGAGAAACTAATACTTGCAAGTAAACATGTTAGAAATCGTGAACCATGGATGCCGTTGAATCGTAAAAAGAAATACCTGCAAGCAATACAGTCAAAACAAAGTCCTTTCCCCATTGGTTTCCTACCATACCCAAAATGGGCAAACATAGCATGCTCCAATCATCTGATGAAAATGAATGAAGAGCAAAGCTCACTACCATTAATATCCTCAGTCAACAAACCAAGAACAAAGGAACTCCATATGAGGCAAGAATTGGCTATGTTTGTTGAAAAATTAAGAAGGTTCAAGATAAAATAAAAAAGGTCAAAATGCTGATCAATGAAAAACAGCTGGGTATAAAATGAAAATGCAAACAGATTTGCACTGACAAATAAAATGCACCAACCAAGTTAGTATGATAATGCACAACCAAATAGCCAATATTTGTAAATTCAATGGAAGGAAAAGAACTGGCAGATTCATGAGGTTAAACAAAATCATTGCAAGCTTCATTGGTTTGGTAGCTTAACCTGCACAATAAGAACACGTAAGTTAACAGTTCTAACCATGACTAAAGATAGATGCGTAATGCATATCAAGATTACCACACTGAAGAAACCTCTTGATGAACAACTTCACCAGTGTGGATGCAACAATGACAGTACCGATGCTAACCGGTGCCAAGCCAATGATCTCTCTGAATTTTTTTTTTTCTCGATCATCTGAAGAAGTCCACTCCTAACATTACAGCAGGGCAGATAGAAATCACTTATGAGTCCAGCCAACAATTGAGTTCAGAGCAAACACCCACCAGCCAATGGATTTCCTATGGTGGAAAGTGGGCAAGATGGACAACATCCATAATCACTTCATCATCATTAACTGTGGGGTATATTGCCAGTGACACTGCCAACAAGCATGCAACTAAAAGCTAGCCAGCACTTGTCAATATCCCAAAGGTGTTTGGACTTCAGAGTTCCAATAGGGCATACAGCCAAAGTTGAAAACACATCAATCCTCAGTTTGTTACATGAAGATTGATGCAATGAGATGTAAATTAATGGCCTATAAAAAAGATGAAATTAGCCAATAGCGAGCACAGTCTCTTTTTAACTGAATAAAAGGTTGACAGTATAACCGGTTCTCCAACAAGTGAATGATACTATGAACAAAGTGCAGAATGCTTATGATATCGCTTGATTAGCTATTATGTCGAACATACTTACTTGGCAGAGCCTTGGCTTTTGAAATAAACCAATACCCACCATGGACTTCCAAGATCCAGTAAGTGTCATTTGCTCTTTCAAAGAGATTTCTGCCCAATGTTCTCAGAAATTTTGCTTAACAGTCATTAGAAAACCACTCAGCAAGAACTGGGCCCGGCCCTCAGGTAAAAATTGTAAAGCTACATTGGTGAGCATCAGCTAATATAATCGCAACCTCCCCCTTTTTCTTCTGTCTAGTAATCTTTGAGGCAATAAGGCAGTACTCTCCCCATTAAAAAAATTGATGAGTTAAAAACTTCCAGGGCATAAACAAAAACAACATTTACCATACAACATGGCATTCAGCCCCCAAACTGGAAGACTGTGACAAACTTTCATACTTTCCGCCCTCAAGGAAGAAGAGAGAGGGGTGCTCAATTGTTTTTATCACTACTTTCGGCTATTCCAAAGTAACTACAAGCCTTTTGACTACCATGATCATAAGTTACTGCTACTTTCCCAGAGAAGTTAAAAACTTATGACCTCAACCTATCCAGAAAACAGTTAGTTTCTCAGCATGCCAACTCTTTCTCAAGCCCTCTGCAATTAGAAAAAGTCTGAAATATTTAATTTTTCACATTTAAAAAATAAATACGGTCAGCATACAGGTCAACTGTTCCAACTCTCAGCAGCATCATTTCAACCAGACAAGACACACAATGATAAATCAAATAGTGATCTACAATAGAAGTAATTGCAGGCTTAGATAACAAATATTCTTTGCCATTCAGAAAAATCAAAACTAATCCTCCTCCTTAGTGCTTAACCTGTAGGGGCTTAAATAACACCCAAATAAGTACAAAGAAACAGGGGCATCCATTGAAGTATCAAAAAGAGATTTTGCATATATAGGAAAAGAACAACTCAGTTTTGAGTTCAGAACTTATTAACCAATCAATACTTGGACAAAGAAGATGCAAAACTGAAGAGAGAATCTGGAATGAGAGTTGAGAATAGAGTTGCTATAAGAAAAATGGAGAATGGAAGTTGAGAAACTCACCAGCACTATGCCAATAGCAAAGAAATTGATGCCTGGAACCCAAAAAACTATCTCAGCTCTTCTTGAACAAGAATGATAACCTCTAAGGAATTTTCGCTATCAGGAACCTACTTAGTTACGTTCAAGTCTCCAACCACAAGAGCTATATATTTAATTAGTGTCTATTGATCAAATAATACCAACTTAATGTAAGTCACATATGCATCATTAAACATCCAACCATCAAACACAAAAAATGGCATATAAGTCACACCATCAGCTTTTTCAATCACAGCATGATCCCATAATTGCCAAATTACCAAGAAAGCAACAAAAGAAGTTACAATTAACCCAAGTACTGTCAGCAAAACTATCTCAATGCAAATAGTGGGACACAGTAACATTGTACTGTTTTGAAGAATGTATGACAAAAGTTGCTATAGTTCAATATCATATCAATGATTCTCTCCACCAATAGACTTCTTTTCAGAACAATGATCATCATGCTCCTCTTGAATCAAGGGATTATGTTTGCGAAGTAGGCTTCCACATTTATCTTCACGATTACAAGTGTTCAATAGGTACTAGATAAGACAGCTAACACCCAAAATCTCCATTAGGTAAAATCACGATGCAAAGCACATGGAGACAAACAGGGAAAAGTATTTAGCTTACCAAAAAAGGGTCAGGTGCCAACTTCTGCCCTCCAGACAAACCAATTAATAGTGGTTGCTAGCAAAGAGTACATACAAGCTCCCAATCAAGCAAAAAAAAAAGTCATCGTTAACTAGTGCTCTAATGTTCCAGACCAAGATACTACCAGATCTGACCCTCCTACACAAGCACGTTGGTAAAACCAGTTTCCATCGATCAGATGGAACCATTCAAATTTTACCATTCCAAAGGTCCTCCCTGGACCTTTCACACTTAGTGACCAATGTCCAAAAAAAAAGATAAAAACCCTATTTTTCACATAAGAAGCTTCATCTAAGAGAAGACAATTACATTTCATTTTGATAAGTGGTATACTAACTTTTTAAGGCTACAGCCTGTATCCACACAATTAAGTTTCCTGTAAAACTTCTTGTGCCACTACAAAAATAGAATAATATTAATGGTCATTAAATTGCAAAGACCAATGCCACCTACCCTCTAATCAGTTATAAAACTTAACCAACCCACTAAACAATATTTAGCATTTCAACTCAAGAAAATTGAATACAAAACAATGAATTTTTAGTACAAATTTACTGTTCCTGTCAGCAAATCAAGAGTCCAAGAAGACTTGAAAGGTTAAAGCAAAGAGCAATGTAATCCTTCCAACAAGATATGCACTTTCTTTTTTCAATTGAATCAGTTATTTTCACCAATTTTGAATCCCAAGTAGAAAGCAAATAAGTGAGCATGAAAACAGCGAAGCTCCAACATCATAAGGTAGTGACTTGGCCAAATATTTCATAAACATAGCCAGCCCTATATAATCTTAATTAATGAACATCCTGCAATGATCTCCTCAAGTATAATATGATGACAAAATTACTGCAAGCAACAATGAACAAGGACAGACAGATTTAATGTTCCAAGGGTCAAAAGTAGTTAAGCCTGAACAAAATTTAGCTGGACTGGATATATCTCGATCATGGACCAAAATTAATCATTTACATTGTTTTGGAGAAACATTCATCATGGGACCACTGGATGAAGAGTGTAGGGTAACATTTTCAATGGCCCACCATGTGTTCCGGCATAACCATAGACCAAAACAAATCATTTACAATGTTTAGGAAAAACAATCATCTTCTGACCACTACAACAACAGTGTAACCCTGTGTTATGGTACTATAACATAATTATGCTGGTCATAACCAACAAACAAGAAAACTGTTGCATGTACATATACATTTGCACATTCGTTCATCCATAGATACATTAAACGTTTATGTGCACATGAACATACATACATGAATGCACAAACATTCAAAAAAACGAGGCAGTTGCATGACAAACAACACAGACAAGATCATGGTTTATGTTGGTGTGGGTAAGGCATCTAAGCAGGCACAAATAACCAAGGTGCAGCACAATTGCATGGTACAGATTTTGCACCACAAATTCATCGAGATTTTTTTGTAATAAAATTCATTGGAAAATTTAAAAACCTATATTTGCAAAAGTCCATAAAGTATAAAACCGTTCAATCAGCACAGGTACAAAGATCAGCACAGGTACAAAGAAATACCATGCTCAATGCAAATCACTAATAATAATCAACACCAGGCACAAGCCACAAAAGATGTATAAGCACTCTCCTCATCTAACATATTCATGAGTTTATGCAAAAATAGGATTTACTTCATGCCAACACAAAGGACCACCATGTTTTATGAAGTGGTAAGCAACATCAGTTAGATGAGGTTAGGGCATATTTTGTAGTGTTCTTTTTTTAAAGGAAAAAAAAAAAGCCTCTTCCTAGCTTTTAAGATGACAAACCACTCTCTGTAGAAAAGTTTGTCTTTGGCAACATCCACGAGTGCTCATTAACAAGCCACAAAACAGCTTTCAGAAGAAGTTTCATAGTTTATGTTAGAAAAAAACCACATTTGGCATACATTTATATACTGCTATGTTATGTCCAAAAAGTAATGAGCTTGATTCATTCAAAGGCAAAATCGTCAGAGACATAATTGAATTAGGTAAACCTGATACAATCTGATTCTGCATGAACCCATACTGAATCTATACCTTGAACATGTAGGTAGGGTCCCAGTCTTTTATGTAGACCAAATTGATGGTAACATAATAGGATAAACATGATGATAATCAACTAGACGTGAATTGATATTGCTGTTTGTGTGTATATCATAAAATCGATGTTTAAACATGTTAGATATAGTTCATGAGAGACAAACTAAGTCAACTTGTTGCACCTTTTCTTTTCAGATGCTTTATATCTTTCCTTCTCCCCTCTCTTATTAAAAAGCACCTTAACATTACCCGAAAATGCAAAGAAATGTTACACATTAGGGATTTTATTTGATAGCCTCCTCAAAAATGACTTTTAAAAGCATATATTCAATACCAAAAGAACCCATGGAACAAGGATAGGAAGCCACTTTATAATTATTCAAAAGAACAACTGACATCAATCTTTTTTAAAAAATAAAGTAAAAAATTTAAACATATAAGACAACTTCCAGATATTTGTAATGTAATATAATAAATATTATGCATCTTTACTAACAGAAAATATTTCGTTAATCAACAACAAAAGCTTAACCATCATAATAACTTCAGTAAGTTTAGTTTGTCCTGTGAGAACCATAAGCTAGCAAAATCATGCAAAAATTTGTACCTAGGTTGCTGCATAAATAGCATAGGTTTGCAAAAAACTATAGCCATGCATCAAGGTGTACTTAAATACACAAAAAGGAGACAACTACCTTGAGCAGCTGTTATGCAAAAATGGTTTCAAGTCGCCCGGCAACACAAAACCCAACTTCTTCAAATAATATAGTTTACAATAAAATGCCAAAGATAACTAAGAAGATAAACCACAAAGATGGCTGCCAAGGACAATGATACATGTATGAGCCTTAAAGATATAGTTGCCATGCAATCCTAGTTCATGACTATAGTTTCATTTATTGACATGAAAACTAGAACTTCTTTATGATAGTCTTCATATCCTCAAACCAGAATAAAAACCATAAAATTTCAGTCAACTAGTAGAAATCTCAATGTAAGACGGAGTCAACCAATGAATTAACACCATAGTTTTCCATCAACAGAGTTAGATTACTTTCACTCCTACACCTTGTTCCTTCAAAGTATTGTTCACTTCTTAAACCAACACTCAAGATAAGTACAGAACTCAAAGTTCACTAGAAGCACTGGCATAAAGTAGCAATTTCAAAACTTAGCAAGTCAAGAAAGGTAAATCTTTTACATAAAAGATCGGCATACATCTTTATACAGTAAACATTTGTATTACTCTAAAGCATAAAGTATTCCTAGACTGAAAAACAAGTCAATTGGCATTACTCTATAAAGCAGAAAAATATTTCACCATAATCCTAACAGTTTTCTCAATTAACTCAAACAGCTCACTCAGATGATCCATTGCCCTGTGGTTCAGCATGCATGTCATCCAGTGCCCTAGGATCTTCTTGAGCTGAAACAAAGCATTATAATGAGCATATATATCATGATGCTAATTTATATTCCAAGTAAAAAGCAGCTGAGAGGTGAGACAGACATACCTGAAACTTCTAGATTGATACCTTCAGTGGAAAAAGCATCTTTTTTGCCTTGTGGAGTGCTATTTGGAGAAGTTTTTGGTGTCGGTGTCAAGTACCTGAGCCGATAGCTGACAAGAGCTGGTCCAAACATGCTGTATTTCCCTGCACTACTAAAAGCTACTTCTGCATCAGCACGCCTCTTGAAGACAACTTTAGCACGGTTTGCCTTTTTCAGAACTTCTGTCTCTTCTTCCCTGAGAGATCCATAGTGACCAAAAATTCTGATGAGATCACTTTCAGTAGGAAGTGCATCTGACTCAGTAAAACTCAAAATCAGTGCAGTTGGCATGCACTCCTCAGGATTTTCTACCGAATTGTTCACTGGTCTTTCAGCTGCCACTTCTTGTCCATTATCAATGCTTGCCAAATCAACCTGCAATTCCTGCGGAGTGCCCACCACAAGACCAAAGGGAACAGAGGGTAATGGCTGCTCTTCAGGTTTCCTCTTTTTCTTTTGCCTCTTTGTTTGAGATTCTCCATCTCTTTTCTGGTCACTAGATACTGGCTCTTTCTCAGGGCTTTCACTAAATATAATGTCAGACCAATAAGAATCCTGCACAATGTCAGGCAGGAACATCTCTGAAGAAGCTGATGTAGAGTTGGTTGATTTTCTCCTACCCCTTTTACCCCTTGCCACCTCCACAAGCTTCTTATCTTTGAAAGAACTAGATGCAAGCGAGTCCCTAAAATCTGTGAAGAAGCTAACTATCACAGCAAGAAAACTGTATCCCTTCATGGGATCCCTAGCAGTCAAGCAGAGCTGTGACAACATTTCACTGGTGGAAGGAAAGTCCTTTGAGGCACCTCTTTTTCCTTTTCGAGACTCCACATGAGTATGAGTGTCATCCACAACATCACCTCCTCTACCATTCACCCTGGCTGGGCTCTTCTGAAATGTTTCACCATTGCACTTACCAAGGATAGGGGGTGATCCTGCCAGCTGTCTAGCAACTCGACGCATGGATTCTCCAACCTTGGAATATCCTTTACGAGATGGAGATTGTGATTTAGTTTCTAAATCCCCTAATAAGTCCAGCCTTTTCTTCTTAATCTTCCTTGAGCCAGTAGAATCAGAATCAACAACTTTACTCCTACCCGATGAACGTGAAGATGCTCTAGCTCCAGATCCACTCGTACCACTATCTCCATGATGAGGAACATGTTTATCTTTCATCAGTTCTGACAGGCTCTTTTGCTTTCTACCATCCTCCAAAATATTTTTCTGCTTAGGAGGTCTCCCTCTACCTCTTTTTCCCTTCCCAGAAATAGAATCTGAAGAAACTGGAGTTGAGAGATCAGCAACATCATAACCAGGTTTTCTTTTCCTAGCTGGTGGAGTCTCCACATCATTCTCCAGCCCGCCACCAATAACAAATATAGGAAGTTCAGTATAACCTTTTGAACAATAAAAGGACCTTAACTGAGCCTTAGCTATCAGGAGCTCAAGATTATCAGCTCCTCCAATTGGGAACTGAGCTAATGCTTGAATATACTCAAGGAATCTCTCAGGTTGAAAAGATCTTGCAACCAAAGAACTGTCAATAGCACGGCTACATGTCCCCTCCTGTATCCCAGCATTCTCAACCGTCTGGTGCTTCATATCAGCACAAGCGAAACAATGGCACATCATCCCCAACTCTATGCGCCTCGTGACTTCTCCTAAGGCATCATTAACAGCAGTCACAAAAGCATCCAAACTGCTCTGCATCTCCATGTGTGAGAAGTATGTCTGAAAAGCCTTCAGCCGGGACTCGTCGCACCAAGCAAAAGTTTTATCTCCAAAATATGCGACCAAAAAGTGGTCCTTCTTCTCATGCTTCAATGCCATTTCTGATGCATCTGAAGAATCAAAGATTTGCCCAGGCCACCACGGATGGCTCCTCACCTTACCCCAGACCAAATCTGAAACAGAAAAACCATCCTTCTTTTCATCTTGAAAAGCATAGTAATACCTGACATGCTGACTATTCTCCACATCAGAAGTCCGCCGCCTTTGTTTCTCCCTGCTCTTCGACATTTCTTGTCCACCGACTTGCACATTCTGGACAGCACTACTACCCCTGTCGATATCAAAGCCATCCATATTATCCTTCATTCGAGGAACCTTTTCATCAACTTCCAACCTTTGAACCACCTCAGTTTTTTGGCAGCCACCATCATTATCAGGAGAAGCATCCTGACATTTAAGTACATCGGGCAGCGAAGCAGAAGACTTTGCTAGCTCTACCACCTTAGGTGCACTAATTTCCACACCCAATTTTGAATCCCCTTCAGCATTATTATTAGCCATCATCACATCAAATCCTACATCAGCCATAACAACACCTTTATCCTTCACCTTCCAATCAACCGGCAGCATCACTGCACTCTTTGTTTCCGCTACGTTGACACGCTTCATCACACCCACATCACCTGCAACCAAATCTCCGCTTCCACCCTTATCTCTCGCCTTCTCCTCAACGAAGCTCCTATCCAAACTCTCTGCTTCGACAACAGGAACAACCAAGTTCAAATCTTTCCGAACAGCATCCACCTCTGCAATCAAAGTCTCACCAGTAGGTCGCAAATCCGCCGCCAGTATTCCTTTCCCAGCAACACGATCAACCTCCTCGAAATCAGGTTTTGCATCCACAAAGGAATCTTCCGCCTCCGCACTCTTATTCAAATTCTGGTCTCCACCACCCAAAACCCCATCTTTAGCTCCACCACTCGATCCGTCTCCTGCTTTCAGACCATCAGCACGGCTTAGGGTTTCTGAAACAGATCCATCGGGGACGTCGACCAGGGGAATAGGCGCCGCGTCAGGAGAGGGCTCCCCGTTCTCAAATGCGGTGGCGGCGAAGTTGAGGTCGAGGCCATGGGCGGCCAACGCCTTACCGGCGGAGGGACTTGAAGACATAAACGAAACCCTAGAAAAACTTCTTCAACCTTCCACGAGGGGTAAAGAGAGAAAGAATCTGTTCCACGGAAAACCCTAATATTTTCTCAAAATTTTCCAGGATGGAAGGGATTGGGAAAAAGGAAAAGAAAGAACCCTAGAAATTTCTTGTTACATGAAAGAGGGATCAAAGAGGTTGCATATAGAAGGAGAGAGGGCAACAACTACGTACCTGGTATCGGATTTGCCGCTCGGACGAAAACGGTATTGGTGACCGGAACGAAAGTTAAGCTCGGCAGGCCAAACGGTGGCCCATGCAGAATTATTTATAGGACTAAAATCTATTCACCGCAATGGTGCAGTTACCGAGTTTGTTTCAGAGTGGGAGATATCGAGCGCCTGCTGTACGGATGGGTCTCCGGGGGTGCCTTAATGGCGACGCATAGGTGAGGTTAGCTAAAGTTCAAATTTTGGGGTCTGGGCGCCGGCAGGTGAACGAGGCTCTTCGGAACCGCCTTTGAGACCCGGCCGACCTGTCCGGCCTATCGCCGAAATTGGCCCAAGAGATCGGAAAGGAAGGAAATACCTTCCCTTCGTGCTCGAGTCGGAAAGTCGGAAGCCAGGATGGCCCAGCTTCCATCATCACAGGAGACGAAGCATCGTGGCATTCCATCTCGTTAGCAGCCTCGCTCACGTTCTTCCCTCGTACAACAATCACTGACCGGAATCAAGTCAAGAATCACCAAAATTTTATCCAGAATGAAATCTTTACTGTTATGTCTTTTTTTCTTCCTTACTCCGTCTTCTCCACTGTGATCCGAAGTTGATGTCCATGCCGGAGCTCGTGCCGAGCTATATACAGGTTCCATGACCATGCAAAAGGGGGCTGGGTTGCTAGCAAGCAAGTCATGTCGCTGTCTATTTCAGGCTTATCCAAATTTTTTTTTTTTGTTCTATTTCACTGCATTGCTAGTTGCCTCGGTTTCTATAAAGTTGGACCTTTGGTCCACACCTATCACTACTACCATCGCCTTCCTCCATCTCTAGGGATTGATGTGGTAATATGCTAACATAGCAACGGCAAAATTTCTGATCGAGTAGAGTTTCTGATCGAGCGAGATTTCAGGTTAAGCAAAGCTCCTGACCGGATAGAACTCCAAGTCGAGTAGAGTTCTGACCGAGTAAAGTCCTAGAGATCAGGTAAAGCTCCTGGTCGGGCATAGTTCCAGGTTAAGAAGAACTCCTGATCGGATAAAGCTCCGGGATTATATCTATCTTCTATGTAAATGTCATGTCCCGAATCCAGCAACGAAATCAGCTACGCGATCGGTCGCACAAACTCTAGGTTTTATCCCAGAGATCATGCAAGACCTAGGTACACTAAAAGTCAACCATATCAAATTAAAACTAATATTATATAAATAATCAAGTAACAATTATACAATCCATTTATTAAGTCGATATTACTAATTGGTCTACTGATTCACAAATATCAGTAACCGAATCTAACTCTAACTAACTAACTAACTCAGCATATATGAAGCTTTGTCTCATGCCCAGCCCAAATCCTGTAACGCATCCCGAGTCTCTGAAAAATCAAAAGGTATGAAGTGAGCTATACAGCCCAGTAAGGTATCCATAAGATCAGTCCAAATAATAATATAAATCATCTGAAATAATAAAATATCAGTATGTTAAGTCATGCAATCAAATGATTTAAACCTCATGTATTACAAAATCTTGATAATTTTACATTTTTTTCTTTAGAATTCCCAATTAAGTAACTTTTATCTTTAGGGTTCTGGACTAGCCACAGTCATGTACCAGCCCATGACTGGCAACCACAAAGCGACTATGCATTCTTTGGTCGGTCCTGCTCACGTACTAAGTCCGTGACTCGGCTGTCCCACGTACTATCCGCCCGTGGCCGGCTCCCACGTACAAAACCCATGGCTCAGGCTGTATAACCACGGTGCTACCGTAGCATGGCTAGACCAAATACCATATTTATTTCATTAACACTTGTTAAAACATATCTTTTATGACCTCTCGATAACCGGTATCGTGGTCCAACCCACTCGATAACCGATGTCATGGTCCAACCCATTTTAATAACCGATATCGTGGTCCAACCCACTCGATATCCGGTTTCATGGTTCAACCTATTTAGTAATCCGGTATCATGGTCCAACCCATCCAGATATCAATTTTCTTTATAACATAATGCATGAAATAACGACAATAAAAATGATAAAACCACAATGTCTATCACAAGAAAATGACTATGCCATGTTATATAGTACCACACGTGCAAATACATATAACATATATGCTTAGATCAAGCCAGGCCATAATAAATTCATGCATAAAGGAATGATCAGTAGAGAATTCCTTACCTTAATATGCTATTCCTAGTATATCCGATATTAGTCAGTACCCAAAATTTGCACAACATTTTCCTGCTCAAATGGTTGATTTCCGGTGGTTGAAAACTCTTCGCTGCTCGTCGGAGAGGGAAACGATGGCATGAAGGAATCGATGGAACTCGATTCGGCGATAATTGAGGGAATTTAAAGAGATATACCGGTGGTTTCCTTGCCGTTTGGGAAGCAACCACCATCGGATCGGAGTTCCACTCCATCCCGGACTCGTCGCCGATCAATTTCCACTCCCCTCACGACTCTTCCCTTCGAGTCCTCCGACGAAATCTTCGACGAGCTCCCCTCCCCTGTTCCGGTCTTCGTCGTGTTATTTTTTTTTTTTAACTGATTTGGGTTGAAATCGGCTGGGTCCACCGGCTTCGGCCCAAGCCCGGATATTACGGTAAATAAGGGAAATCTCCCATCAATGTAAGCAAGCTACCCCCGCTTCCAAACAAAGAAACTTTTATTTTCTTTACCTCCATGGAGGACCATACACCGTAGCTCAGGTTGTTATCCTCGATCATAACTTTGAACGTCGAAGTATTCCTGTTGATATTCTCGGCTCAGATTTTTCTTGCAGGCCTGAACATTCGAAAGGCGCACTCGAGAGACACAGGAGCCACCTTTTTCCGGAAAATCAGACGAGACCTCTGAACCTGTAGGAGTTGCAGTGCCAGGCGACAGCAGGACCTCCTGCGTTCTCTTTGTTTCTCTCTCTTTCCTCTCTTTCTATCTCTGATGGCTTGTTAAACCCAAAGGAAGGGTGTCCTAGATTTCCTTCCGGCTGACGCAGTTGTGGACGCTGGTGATCGCCCGCTATGTCAATGTTCACATCGGCCGTCGCCGGTCATTACCGAATCCGACCATGGAGAACCACCTCTTCTTGGTGCAAACCTAAATTAGGGGGTTGTCACTTAATCGTTCGTAAATCATCATCCTACCTAGATTTTTTTTTTTTTTTTTCTCTCTCTCTCCCTATTTCGCTCTCTCTCTCTGTCGAACCACTTTTAACTTTTCTTCTCATACGAATTTACTTGCAATGAGTTAAGTACCACGATCCCCACCAACATCGATGCAAAATCTATCACTTGGTTTTGTATTCCACCGTTCCTCTGTCCATCTCTCGGTTGCCTCCAATATAATATATCGCTATCATATTACCTCCCATTTATCCCTCGTAGAGGGGTCAATTACTCGGCATCACCGCTTCTAGATGTTATGAAAAATGTTAATTGATTTCAACTCGTGCCATCCTCACCAGCTACATCATCTTGACCGTTATGCGCCAAATTCATGCGATGAATGGATGGCCATTGCTATTACGAAAAGAAAAAAATTATCTCGATATTAAGGGAAGCTTTCGGTTGAAGATTACCGGCCTATCAGTCTTTTGAATTGTTTATACAAAATTAGTCCAAGATCCGGCACTTTGCGCTACTCCCTTCTTTCATCAATGACTCTAAATTGGCCTTTGTCAAAGGAACGAGCATGTTTGATTGTTTTCTTAGGCTCCTAAGATATTCGTGTGCATCATAAGAACCAGGAGAAAAAGATATGCACTGTAAACCTGGACTTCGAGAACGAAACCTTTTATAGATTGAATTGGAATTTTCTGTTTGAGGTTCTTGGTGCTAGAGGATTCCCTTGCCGGTGGTTTGGATAGATTCACGGTTTGTTTTTTTTTTAGCTTCCATTGCTATTTTGGTGAAGGTCAGCTCGATGATGGATGAGATGTAGGTAGGGTCTGTCACCACTCTTGTTCATACTATCGGTTGATGTTCTCCCTCGGTTCCTCAAGCGGGCAAGTGCTCTTTAGGTGTGGTTGGAAGTATTGAGATGCAGAAAGAATTCGATAATATTCCGAGTCTGCACTTCATTGATGATACTTTGTTATTTTATACAGGTAAAATGGAAAGCGTGTTGGCAATTACAGCAATCTTGCTAGCTTTGGAAGGTGCATCTAGTTTGTGCATTAACTTCCATAAAAATTTTGTGTCTTTTGCTTGAATATGGATGATAGAGAGTCTATGAGAATTGTAAGCTAGGCTCTCTCCAGCAAGAAGTTGCCTATAGCTGTTTGGTTGCCTTTGACTGATAAAATGAACTCAAGGCTTGCCACTGATTGCTTTCTTGGGGCGGAAAACTTACATTGCCCAACTCGGTACCGTCTGCTCTTCCTTCTTACGATATATCTATTTCTTGGGACATGCTGATGGCCGCGTTTGTTGAGAGATTTGAAGGGAGCAAAATGCTTGTATCTTTTTACACAAGAGTATGTCGATTTATGCTGTCTTGCAAAGCTTGCTTATCTGCTTTGAAAGCTAGATCCATCTCTATCAATCTAAGATGGATTAGAGATGCCCGAAATCTTTGAAGCAAATTGCAAGATTGGTTTTGTCCTTCGGCAGCTGATTCTGTCGTTCGGAATATGGATGTAGATGTTCTTTATGTTCTCTGTGTATCTTTGTGAGATGTCTCGGTTTTCTCGCACCTTGATTTTTTTTGTAACTTTAAATTTTGTTCCTCTTCTTAATAAAGTTGGGGGAGGCTTTGCCTACCTCCTATTTCCCTCCAAAAAGAGACGGGAAAAAAAAAAAAAAAATCCATAAAGGATCATCACCTTGCTATTGCATCTTAGCTTGAAATTTCCCACATTATGTTCCCTTTTGTTCCTCTCTTTCCATACAGCCTAACAAACAAAGCTGTTACTAATGAATAGTCCACTGCCATTTTTATTTCTTTGCCATTGATGGTTTTTCTCCATGAAACCCAAAACTTTTCGACTGATATGACATAGTCTTCAAAGGCCAAAATTGTTTGAAAATGATCCCAAACCATCTTTGTGAATGTACAGACATCAAATATACAATCTGTTATTTCATTTTCCTTGCCACGAAGCATACACAATTGGGATCCCTGCCAGTTTTTTTTTTGCTAAATTCTCTACGGCATCTATCACTGAATAGACCTATGCTTGCATCACGGCTACCTCCTTCCTTTGGAGTTCTCAAGGTAAATCTCGATCCTTCTGTACTATCTCATCAAGTGGTTGCAGGATATATGATAAGAGATCGTAATGCTATGCTAATTCGGGCAAGTGGTAAATAGTTTCTAAATTCCTCGATACCTTTTGCAGAATTTATTGCTGCATGGCTTAGCGTTCAGATTTTTGTTCAAGAGTTGCATGCAAATCATGTCTAGGTTGAAGGAGACTCTATCATGGTAGTTTTTCAGTTGCTTCATTCTTTTGTTGCATAAATATCAGCATTATCTTTTCTAGCAGTTATGGAATTGGCTGGCACCTGATGTTTGTTTTAAAATTACTCATACCTGTCATGAGACAAATATGGTGGCAAATTTTATGGCTGACCAAGCATTGTAAGGTGACTTTCAATAAAATTCTTTGAATGTGGTGTCTCCCCGATACTTTCATTTACTTCTTCAAGCAGATGCTTATTGCATTACTTTTCCATAATCGGTTCGATTATCCAGTTTGGCCTATTTGTTCTATTTGCTTTTTGATGGATATTGCTGTTGTTACTTCTTTCTCCAGATTATGGTGTCATGATATGTTCTTTCTCATACTGTCAATTCTGTTTGTATTATATATAATGCATTGTGCTTATAGCATGCAGGCACGCAGCAGATTTTGGGTTTTACTTTCTCCTCCTTCTACATTGCAGAATGGACATCTTCACTGATCAATGTTTCTCAGTTTGGTTATGGAGCTCAGCTATTAAGTTGTGTTATAATCCTTGTATGCATTATATCTCTAGCAGTTGGACTTTTCAAAGGCATTCTATCATTCAGTTGCAGTTACAATATCAGCTCTCATGGCATTCAGTGTTCATCTCTGCTGGAATTTTATTATACTTCATTGTCTACTTTATTTCCAGATTACTTCTCTTCCATTGGTCTGATTTCTATTATGGGAGCTATGGTTTCATCTAATCTACTACATGGTTATCGTTTTTGACAACTCTGCTTTTAGTATGTAGTTGCTCTTAATTACATCATTTCAATGTCATGCTTCTATTCATCTTACAATCCAATTTATACTATAGCGTGTTGGTTGTGTGGAGATCCTATCAACCTTCATGTCCCACTCACCAATGCCTTTGTATCATATCAGTACTGATTATTTTACTCATCTATCTTACAATACTGGCAGGCTCACAACTTATAATGTATCCAAGTCTCTACTTTGTAATTTTGTTGTTGGGTTGCATTTTCCTTCCGCACCTTATCCATGGATTCGGTCGGATATTTATTATTAGTCCTTTTGTGCATGAGCCATGTCTATTGGTTTTGGGCACCGCTCATCTCTTGGTTTCAATGTTTACTCTTATGTAAACATATCACGTCCCGATCCAATACCTAGATCGGCTACGCGACCGGCCGCATAAGTCCTAGGTTTTATTCTAGAGATCATGCAAGGCCTAATCTTCAATTCAACATCCAAATAGTAGTAAGAAACAAATTTCACTAATTATTTATTGATTCCAAGAATTTTTCATAAAATTCAACTAAAATTTAATATAAACTCAGAAATCAACACCTAAATCCTAGCTCCTCACTGACTGGTCCCAAAGTCCAATTGATCTTCGGTATCTGTAACAAAAACATAGAAAAAATAGAGGTGAGCTACACAGGCTCGGTAAGCTATCAACACCTCCAGTATACATACACAAATATGCCATTAATAAATAGCAAGCACAAACACACCATACAACAAGATGTCCATCAATATAATAATATATATCCAGCAACATGATGCAAATATGTATACTTAATCACAACCGATACTGACACGACTATAGATGGCCAACCATTTACTTTACTCTCCTAATCCTTTTGACTATGACCACGATCGGCCCGTGGCTCGCCTCACAAGAGACTAGATCCTAACTCACATACCGAAACCGATCATGCACCAGTGATCGCCCCACTGGAGGCCCACAAGAAAAACTAGCTCTGAGTATCACACGAGAAACATGCATCATCCTCTGCATGTGCCTGCCACGCATGGCTAGAATAAGGCAACTAGCTCCTGACTCACGTATCGCTCATCGGTCATGTGCCAGCGATCGCCCCGCTGGAGGCCCACAAAGAGACTAGGTCCTCGTATGATCATAGTCGGACTAGAAAGCACCCACACCAACATAATGCATGCACTCAATGCAATCCAATACAATCAAATACAAATTAAAATATATTACACGTATTTAATAATTTATAAATACATAACATATTTGGCATATAATATCAGAGGTCAAGATAACTTACCAAAAAGAATTCACCAACAAGTACAATTCAAACATAGATCTGATCTTCCAAGGATAATGACAATCCTGATCGACAATTTAAATATATAATTAATTTATATTTAATAAAACTAAAAAGAAAATTATGTTATCATGGGGCACCCTCCTCAATCCAATTCCAACTCCGATCTGGAATTTACCTTTCCTCCCTTACTCTTCTCTCTCCTCTCTCTCCTCTCTCCTCTCTCTCTCCTCTTTCTCTCCCATGATGGTGAGGGATCTCGCGGGTGAGCCACCGATGGCAGCTCCGGCCATCGGGAACCACCTCGGCAACAGACTCCCAGGTAGGTTTCTCTCTTCATATTTTTTTTTCCTTTTCTTTTTTTTCTTTCTTTTTTTTTTCTTTTTCCTCACGGAACAGGGCCCCCCGTTTTATTTTTCTCTTTCTTTCTTTCTTTCTCTTCCTTCTCCTCTTTTCTTCCCGAACCCCCCTGCTCCTCATCTTGACCAAACCGGCCTTCCCCCATGGTTGCCGGCGGCGACCATGGGAGAAGGTCATCGAGAGGAGGGCTCGACAATCTTGGAAGCAAACCAAAGGGCGGACGGTGGCGCAGCCATCGTCGTCGTACAGCCCAAGCAAACCGAAGATCAAACAAAAAATCCAGATTAAATAAAACTTACCAGCCTTAAGAGGATTCCCGAACGTTCGTCGGAGTGGAGGAAGACAGCGAAACATGGCTCGATGGGGCTTGATTCGGCGATTGATTGGGCGACGGTGAGAGGTGAGAAAGATTTATAGAAAAGTGGAGAGAGAGTCCTTGCCGTATGGGGAGAAAATGGTCGATCGAAAGTTCCATCCCATCCCAAGTAATCTTTCGACCGACTCCCACTCCTCCACGGTGTCAATCTCCGATTCCTCCGGCGAACTTCTTGGTCGAGTAGGCTCCCATGTTTGGCTTCTTCATTTTTTTTTTTTTTCTGGGTTTCGGGTGAAGTCGGCAAGGGACTTCAGCCCACAGGGCTCAAAACACGGGCGGGCCTCACAAAACATTATGTTTATCTTCTCATCAATACAGAACTTGCTTCTCATGTTACCAATATATATATATATATATATATATATCTTTTAATTCCAAGTATTACTAAAAAAAGAGTATGGAACAGGATTGCTCATGGCAATTGCTTTTGGTACCACTGTATAGCATAAACTACTAGACATCTAAATTTGGACTTCACCACAATTTACGCTCCTTGTATACTCATTGATACAGTGTCATTGCTCTAAATGCATCATGCACGGATTTGAACTATTTTAAATATTCGAACATTTTTTTCAAGGATTACCAAAAATACAGTGGAATACTCCTGTCATTTGTCCTTTGCACCGCCATACAATCAATACGAACTGCACAGCATCTACCCTTTGGATTGCACTTATGCTTTTATTATTTGTGTTTTCTTCCATAACTTGTTCTCTTTATATATCACCCACCTCTCCTCGTTACTTCATTTGCAGGAACGGAATGGCTTGGGTTGCTTTGACAAACTCACTCATGGGCATTCTTTAGAAATTTTAAAATAAGTGCAAGTCAATGCCAAACAAGGCACGAGGACGCACACTCGTCTTAATTATAACCAATCTCTTCATCAACTAGACAAGATGCATCGAGGATAAAGTGATTGAAGCAAATAGAAGAAGTGAAACCAATCATATTACTGGTAATTTAATAGAATCTCACTATATTATTATATTTGATATATTTTTATGGATAGCAATCTATCTTGTCGGGTAATCCAGATTAATCTGGATTATCTCTGTGACGAGTGTTAATACTGATAACCACCTCTCGAATAATCTTTTGGACAATATTTCTCACCCCTTCTCCATTCCTCTTATAATATAATATAATATATTATAATAATATAATAAAATATAATGATATTATAGTATATAATATAATACTATACTAAATTATATTAATATATTTTACTTTATATTATAATATTATAAAAAATATAATATTATATAACATAATATAAATTATATATTATATTTTATAATGTATAAATATATTTATATTAAATGTAATATAATATAATATTTTATAATATAATATAAATATATTAAATTAAATTTAATAATGTAATATATATTTTTAAGATATTATTTAATGTATTTAAATAATATATTAAATATTTTAACTATTTAATATACAATTTTTATATTAAATTTATTTGGTATAAAAGAATTATATTTTTAAATTGTATATAAAGCATGAATATTATATAATATATTTTAATGGTATATTATATTATTTTATTTATAAAATCAATTATATTGTGTTATATTATTATAGTATTATATAATAATATAATATAATATAATAATATTATAGTATATAATACAATGTTATACTATTTTATATTAATATATTTTATTTTATTTTGTAATGTAATAAAAATATTATATTATATAATATTATAATATAACTATGATATAATATAATATAAATTATATTTTATATATAATATAATATAATAAATTTATATAAAATATATTATTTAATATATCTAAATAATATATTAAATATATTATTTATTTAATATATAAACTTTTATATTAAATTTATTTAGCATAAAATATTTTTTAGATTTTTAATTTCAATATAAAAATATAAAATATTTTATAATATAAAATATTAAAAATTATATTTTTATAAATAGAATATAGATTTAATTTAGAAATATTTTAAAAATTGAATTTTATCTTATGCAACATTACTTACATATACTAAGCATAATAATATACATTACATGTAATCTATAATATTAATAATTTATATTATTGATAATTTATATTGATATGGCTAGATCGTTGACGTGGCACGGACAGACTGACGTGGAGTCCCCATCAGACGCCACGATGGATTTCCAACATGAGCCCCTTCGTCGGGCTGGGCTCCCCTGGAGTAACGGGGTCGCCCGCGGAAGCCGGGCTCCGTCCTCCGCCAGGTCGGTCCTCGCTGAGTCGGGATGCCTAGGTCGGAGCTGAGTACAAGCCCCCACCCGAGACGGACCCCTCGAGGTCGGGCCCCGTGGTCAGGAGTCGAGCTCAAGTCTCCTCCGCCACGAGGAGCCCCTCCGAGGTCGGGTCCCCTGGGCTGGGCGTCATCCCGCCCACCTCCGTCAGCTCGAGCTCGTCCAAAGCCGAGTTCCGCTGGCCCGGAGTTGAGCTCAACCCTCCTCCGCCCAGCCGAGCTACCTCGAAGCGAGTCCGTCGGAGGCGGGCCCCACCATTTCAGCTCGGTCCCCAGCTCAGACAGAGGCACCAACCACCAAGAGTGCGGCGCCTCCTCTCGAAGGACGACGACGGGCCCCCCGAGGGTCGTACAATAGCACCCGCCATACCGCCATTAATGCCCACAGCCGTCACTCACACCGGAAAAGAAAGGAAACTCATGTCAAGGCGCCATGCCCTCCACCAACCTGCCGTACGACTAGAGAAAAGACCCAATCAGAGAGCGCGAGTCCCGAGAACGGTGGCCCGCCAATCGAGGTCCCGCCAGGCTTCCAGGAGACGGGCAAGCAGAAGGAATGTCAGAAGCGTATAGAAGCTTCCCCGGCTATCTGACAGGAGAGGCGTCCCGTCTACGGCACGATACCTCGTCGCACACGTCTGACAACATGGGGAGATCCCGAGGCAAGCCAAAGTAAAAAATCTCAGCCAGGGTAAGCCAAAAGTAGGCAAACACATAAACAAGGGAGGGAGGCCAGACAGGAGGATTGGTCCACCTTGGCCATCACCTCTCCCAGCTCACTCTCATCTCCATACACACTACACTCACTCCTCCTAGCATGTAGCTCATCCAGAAGGGCTCGACCAGGAGGATCTGTTTTCCTGAATCGTCACTGATTTGACCGTCGGAGTGCCTCCAACGGAATCTCCGGTCCGGATCACTGACATTATTTTTTGCAAGTCCCGAGACACCGAAGGCATCTCGAGTAGACGGACGTGCAATCCTCGATGCCATCAATAATTATGAACCATGACGATCCGGACGGTAATATATATTATTTTCAAGATTATCCAATAATATATCGGATATAAATTTAAATCCGATCGGGACCTGCATTCATGTTGGCAATGTTGACAACGATACAAGGAAAATCAAAATTACCGCCACGCATTCTAATTAAACTCAGTTTAGCCACGCAGTAACGCTCGATGCCCACATCCACGCCCGGTTAGGGCGTGGGCGCGGGTGCAAGAGCTCTGACACCACCGACCCTCCACGCGAAGAAGACCTGGAGGGACGACACCGTCGAAAAGCCTTTTTTTTTCCGTCCGTGGAGACTCCAATTAATTCACCACCACCTGGACCCCTTCCCGTCTGCATCCTTCCTTCCCGCTCGTCGCCTTCCTCCTGTCCACCGTCCCTTTCCACTCTATGTAAAAAACCTCGCCAGACCACATGACCTCCCCCGACCCCATCCTGCGCCCATTTCGCCCTCCTTCCGTTCTCCTTCTTCTTCTTCTCTCCGAGCCCGAGGAGGAGTTCTTCTTCGCTCAGGCAAGACGGGGGGAATCACCGCCGTTCTAGCCGGGAATAGGCGCCCATATCCTGACGACTGGGTGCCGCCGTCCATGGTGCCCGGTCGCGGCATCAAGGAGCTCTGGGACCGGGAGTTGGGAGCTTCTCGCCCTCGAGTCGTCTCTCGCCGGATCCAGAGCCATGAGGTCTTCCTGGCTCTATACTCTTCGTCTCCTCAATTCTTTCTTCTTTCTTTCTTTTTTTTTTGCTCTAATTACTATCCTTGATAACTGATGCAGATTTCATATCTATGCTGTTTTTAAGATTTTGTAGTGCATATAATCTCATGAAATAATGTTCCATGGTCTGCTACTATTAACTAGTTATTCTATTTTGTTAGATTTCATATCTATGCAGTTTTCTTTTCTAGCTGTTGTAGTACTTCTAGTTTGAGTAACACCTTCTTACTATATCAAGTTATCTGCTGGGTTGAGTTGAAGAATCGAGTTTTCCCTATCAGGTTCTGCCATGCGTGGTTAACTAGCCTGCTGAGTGTGGTGATGCGAGGAGAAAAAAACTACTACCTTTGCAAACAACCTTGTAATCAAGGTTGGAATCGGTAAACGTCCGACATGGATTACTCTGGACTTCCCTCACCTTTCGTGTCTGGAAATTTTGCTCGGTTGTACTGGAGTGAAATTTGGCTGTGGTTGTGCTTTTGGTGAACCCTGTTCCAGAGCACTAGGAAGCTCGCTAATGGCTATTGCTTCATGCTTGCCTTTTTTAATTTTAAATGAGGAAGATATGGCCAGACTTCGAATGAGGACATGAGCTTGGCTGAGAAGCTAGAAGTCCAATTCTAGGATTTTGTTAGGCAAACTTATGCCATTGTTGTCTGTGTGGTTGAATCTAGATGAACCGTGCCTTATACATTGATTTGGCTGCTTGGCTGCAAGCTCTCTCTTGTCCAAAAATTACTAAATGTGATCTTTTTCGATTTTGAACAATTTTTTTTGTCGATTCCTAACGATCCTTTAGTAAATGATATATGTGGCCTTGACTTTCTATTTGAGGATCCATATGTTGGTCCACGCCCTGATACATCAATTTTAGATTTTCCATAATTGAGACATGCGAGTTGGTTCTTTATCACCATTTAATTGATGACAACCACAAAGCATTGTTCTTGCATGTGGTTTTAAGTAAATTGTTGTCAAGTTTTCGAAAATCAACCTGCCATATCTCTTCATCTTGAAAAGATAGGATGAGTTTTCAATGTAGTTGTCCTTATAGCTGGGTCTCATTAGGCAATGGTGAGGTGAGTGATTGAAAATGGCATAACATGGTACAATCAAATTGTGGGGAACCATCCATGTGGATGGCTGGGAACGAAGAACTGGAGTCATGAATTCATGCATGAACTAGGGAGAATTTGGAAATGGATGAATCCATGTTTTATCTAGATCCTTGAGATTAGGTATGAGGATCCATGTAGGCATGTCTGTAGTCTTATATCAGATATACACTATGTAGTTGTTGGATACTTGAATAAAATTAAGAAACATAAATAATACCTTTTGGCTAGTGTATATGGAGGAGGTCCTGGGTTGTTGCAAATGGTATCAAAGCGAATCTAGTTATGGCCTATGTGGACCAGAAAATACTGCATCATGGATCAATTGGGACTAAACATGGACTGATCATGGTGCTTGTGATTAGATTTAAATGGATTCAGACTTTTAGCCGGGTAAGGATGTCAGGGCTGAAATGGAGAGAGTATGTAAAAAGCTATACAAATGTGTCCTTGGTCATATATCAATGATGCACTATATAGATCTTGAGTACTTATATAAAATTGAGGAACCAAAATAATACCTTTCGGTTAGTATTTTTGGATGGGGTCCTGAGTTGTTACATTAAGAGCATAAACAAGCCAAGCTTGCATGAGCTTATACCAGCTTGAGCTTTGTGCGACTATTAACAAGGTCAGTCTGAGTTTGGCTTGTATTTGTCAAAAGTTGGGAACACCAACTCTAGTTTAGTTCATTCAACTTGAGCTACATTTGAACCATGCACCAGTTGCTCATGAACAGTGCACTTGTTTGACAATTCTATTGAATCCTTAAGAATTCCTTCCAGCTGATATTAAGTGGTAAGCATTGGTTCATGGCCATTACCTCATGCTTTTTGTATTGTCTCATGTAGGCTTGTCCACAACAGTTCTGTTTTGCAGATATAATATCTGGTCTACTATAACAAACACCACTTCTTTCATCTGATGCTGAGTTCTTCAATGTGCATGAAAATATAAGTATATCTGTTAAATAACAATGAAGGGGAAGCAGAACCACTATCTAGCTGTTATACAGCAAGCATAGAATGTATAGCATATAATCTTATCTTTGTAATAATGGCATTTCCAGTAGTTGTATATTTATTTATGTTCTATCACTTGAGGAAAACAAGGAATTGAAAAGGCACATATATATATATATATGTTCGAGATACCTCGGATGATCGGTGCTCTGAAATATCTGAGTTAGTGATGCTATCAAGTAGATACGCTGCCAAACAAAATCTGTAATGTCAAACTTTCTGGTTTTATATAACTAAACAATAGCACTACCAAAATTCCCAGTTGTATGTCATGGTGGATCTAGCATCTGCATCGTCAGTTTTACTGGACTGCTGGAGTACTGGTAGCTTATATTTTTCTTTCGTAGATTCTGAGGAGCTTTCTATTGTAGATTTGAGAACAAAGGATGTTTATTCTTTTGTTTTATTCTAAATATTCTAAAATGAGAAATTCCACCAATATGCTGAAGAAATTGTTAGATGAATCATATTATGCAATGAGAATTTATTACCTTCTAATTATGTGTTTAGGCTTTTGTGAAGCGGATGAATTTCTGTGGGGACTTAAATGGTCATCAGGGTTGCGTGAACGCTATACATTTCAACCCTGCTGGTGACCTTCTTGTTTCTGGTTCAGATGATAAAGATATCATAGTTTGGAATTGGGCAACTAAAAGTAGAGAAATCATGTATCATTCTGGTCATTTGGAAAATGTCTTTGAGGTGCGAGTTATGCCATATACTGATGATCGTACCATAATAACATCTGCAGCCGATGGTCAGGTAAGCCTATTTTAAAACTTCTAAGCACGGTTCTTTTCTTTAAAAAAATCCTTATATATTTTCTTTTAAAAGAAAATTGATGTTTCTAGTCTCTATTTCTTACAATTTTGAGTCCAGCATGGAGCATATGAACGAAATTATGTATTTAATTGTCACATCGTGACCTGTGACCATGAAAATTCTTGCATTAACTTTCACGTAGGAAAATATAATTAAGAAGAAGATTTTTTTTCCATCTCCATAAAGTTGCATCCCTACCTTGCAGTTTTAATTGCACTTGATATTTGCTATGGCTCTTCGATACACATAATGGAACACAAAACATAGCCCTTCTATGCATAGCTGGACTATGGACCATGTTTTTTTCTTTTTTCAATACAGATAGAAGTGCAATTCTGCACAACACAAGGCAACCACATTTCAAAAGATGAGTGCTGTATTCACACATTAGAACGTCAATAGTGATTTCTTTTCCATGACCAGGTTTGCTTGCTTATGCATTGGCTTAGGATGGAATTGTTTTTATACAAAGGATACTTAAATCTAGCACATTCAAATATCGCACCATTCCTTCTTACCTAAAATGTATGTGTCAGATTTGCTTGTGCTCTTGTGCTCTGTGCGCTGGCACATTTAGTGCCGTATAATTCATGGCTGCAACCAACATGGCCTTTAAAGCTTTATCATGTTAAAATTAACCTTGCCATGTGCCCTTATATTGCTAATGTATTCCTTCTCATAATATCCGTATCTTTGCTTGGATCTAACAAGACCATCAATAACAACTGGAATGGGACTATAAACTGCTGCATCCATAATTGTTTGGACAAATAACGTCTGCCCTATTAATATGCTAGGCCATTCATGATAATTTGCATCTATGTGTGTGCAAGCACATGAACTTAATCTAAGTGAATGATCGTGCTATTAAGTAGTCATGTTTGCAATTCTTGCATAAATTTAATTTATCTTAGTCAACATCCAACAGTCTTTACTTCAGAAACTGGTTAGTATACAAGCCTGGAGTTCATCCATCTTCGAGATAGTCTTTCTAAAACCACAAATTGGACTGATTATTCACATCCGTGAAAGCTAGATGAAGGACCTGTTTAATATGGCAATTAAAATTAGGGGGGTGGAAGGGAAAAGAACTAATTTTGTCTAATTTGGCAATCAACGACAGGAAAAAGAAAAATAAGAAAATATAATAGAATCCTGCACTTGTAAGCACATGATTTTGTATCTTTCTTCCTTTTTTTTGTTCTTTCTAGATGACATTTTGATAGCTATAAAATCCTACCTCGAATATTAAGGATTGGCTTATGAACCCTTATTCACTTCATATGTATGAGAATTAAGTTTTGGTCCATCCACCCCATCTTCCCCTCTTGTATATAAATTTGCCTACGATAATTTATCTGGATTTCCAATGTTAGTTGTACATCTCCCTGCCCGAAAATAAATATCATTCTATTTTACTTTCAATGCCCCTTCCCAGTTCTTACAACATATAGTGGTATGCAACAGCAATCTTACCCTGAGTCTCAACCTGGATTTCCAATATCGGTCCATCTCCATGCCTGAAAATAGATATCATCTTATATTAGTTTCCATGCCCCTTACCCAATTCTTACAACTGATAGGGGTATGTAATGACAATTTCACCGAGTTTCTTAATCTGAATCTTGTAGATATCCAACCAATGCTCTAGTGAATTTCTTTTGAAAATTTTGTCGAGATTAATTTTTAATAGCTAATAGCTGATAGCTATGTCGCTTATAAGTTTATTAACTGTTGCATCCAAGAAACCTGTATTTTTGTTGTTGTTGTTGTACCCTTATTAGGTTAGGGTTGGCCAAATTATGGAGAATGGTCAAGTCACTACCTGGCAGGTAGGGTTACATGATGGTCGAGTGCATGGACTTACCATAGAACAGGGAACTCCTCATGTGTTTTACAGCTGTGGTGAGGATGGTTTGGTGCAACGGGTAGACCGCCTTATCAATTAGCTCATTTTCATCCTCCCCCCCCCCCTCTTCTTCCCTTTTCTAACATTGCAAAAACTGAATGTCGATTTTTATGCAGTTTGATCTGCGAAGCCATGCTCCTACCAAGCTTTTGCTGTGCTCTTCTTTCTCGGGGAATGGGCAACCTCTAAGAGTGAATGCCATGGTCATTAATCCATGCAACCCTTACCATTTCTCTGTAGGTGGTTCAGATGAATATGCACGTGTTTATGACACAAGAAACTGTCAGTGGGGTGCATGGAGCACTTCATATCAGCCCATGAATACTTTCTGCCCTTGTCATCTGGTTGGTACTGACAGCGTCCATGTCACCGGGCTGGCATATTCTAGCACAGGTGAATTGCTTGTCTCGTATAATGATGAGCTTATCTACCTGTTTTCAAAGAACATGGGACTCGGACCAGATCCACGATCTGTCAAAGTTGATGCAAATTTGCAAGAGCTTATAACACCGCAGGCATACTCAGGCCATAGGAATTTCAGAACTGTCAAGGGGGTCAATTTCTTCGGACCTGGTAATGAGTACGTTGTCAGTGGATCGGACTGTGGCCATGTTTACATGTGGAAGAAAGTAGGGGGTGAGCTGATGTGCATGATGGGTGCTGATACACATGTTGTGAACTGTGTCGAGCCTCACCCTCATGATCCTGTTCTTGCTTCAAGTGGATATGATACTAATATAAAGATATGGACTCCGTTAGCTGATAAACTGCGTCCACTTCCAAGAAATGCAGAACAGGTTTACTGCTCTATTATCCATGTTTCACCGACTTAAATTTCATGAAAGTTTTATGGGTTTCTAGATTATGATCTCTCTTCTTTACGTGGCAGATAATGGCAGCTAATAAGCGGTGCAGGGAGGCTCGGGCACGAATAACACTCTCCCCTGATGTTGTCATGCATGTGCTGCGATTGCAACGGAGGCAAGCTTCAACATCTTCAGAGAGTAGGCCTTCGAGCACGGACGGTGACGGTGGTGAGGATGACGACGACGATGTCTTCGCCTTCTTCCGCTGCTTCTTAGAGCGTGAACAGAGCGATACTACTTCTAGAGGCGGTTCAGATATCAGAGATTGCATTGTCTGTTAGTTGCCGAGTTTGTTGAACGTTATATATGCCTGCCTGCTTTAGAGAGCACACAATGAATAAAAAATGCTAGCAATCCAGGCAGCAGCTCGCACGAGAATAAAATGCATCGTATATCAGGAGGGAATATGTTCTGTCAAGTTTTATGACAAATATGTGATAAACCATTTCAAAAGTTAAAAAAGAGCGCTTATGTAATGAAAATTCGAGTACTCGGCAGCCATTACATGCAAAAAGATTTGTTTGAAATGTTGTAAACTGTATGTATGATGTATAACAGTTGTCCAGGTACCTCGCTCGATTAAATGTGCTTCCATGGCATCTTCGTCATGAGTAATTCTTTGTTCATCGTGGGTAGTGCAGAAGAAATATACCATCAAATATTATTGGATCATGTAAATTTTGTATTTCCATGTATATTTAATATCTACGATTTTATCTTTTTGTTAAAAATTTTAAATGATGAAAATATTTTTTTATAATAAAAATATGATGCGAGTTAACCTGGATCATGATATTTTTTAACTTCGATTATGACATTCATGTATTATAAGGTCAAAGAATATTTTTGTAGTCGAATAAAGTTTAAAAAAATTTTAATGATGAAAATATCTTTGGTCATATGATATGCTGCGAATAGGATCATGACATCCTATTCATAGAGAAATGGTATAAGGGAAGGATATTTTTATCATTCAAATTTTTAAGATAAAATAAATTACGGATATTAAATATATATTTGAATGTTGAAAATGTCATTTCTCTATAATATTTATTTGTGAACAGGGTGTCATATCCTTGTTCATAGGATGCCATGAGATCGAGGATACTTTTGTTATTAAAAAAATTTTGAACTTTTTAATAACAAAAATACTATCGACCTTATAATATCATGTGAATAGGATTATGACATCTTGTTTATAAATAGGTGCGATAAGGAAAGGAGATTTCGTCATTCAAAATTTTTAATAAAAAGTAAATTGCATGTATTAAATGCATATTTGAATAATAAAAATATCTTTCCTGACATCAGGATGTCATGATCTTGTATACAGGATATCACAGGATGAGAAATATTTTCGTCATTAAAAATTTTTGAACTTTTTTAATAATAAAAATATTTCTTGATTTTATAATATATGGATGTCGTAATTCAAGTCAAGGAATGTCACGATCCAAACAAGTGTCATAATTTTTTATAAGAAAAAGATATTTTTGTCATTCAATTTTTCTTTAAAAAAATTGTAGCATTGACTTTGCAAGTGAAATTTATATGGTCCAATATGGTTTTTTTTTTTTTCCCACTAGGATGGTGTACAAAGAGTTTCTCTTGTTGTTAGGGTTTGAAGTGGACCGGGCCGGGCTAGGTCATACCCCTACCTCAAGCTCGGCCTGAAAAAAATTTTGGGTTCATACCGGGCTTAGGTCCAATTTATTTTTAAAAAACTTGGCCGGAGCCTAAACATGAGCCCAGCTCGAACTCGATTGGGCAGGTCCAAACCAAGCTTTAAATCGGGCCGGCCCGAATTAAAGCTTGGTCAGGCTTGCTAAATTAAAGATGAAATGATAAAATAAACTTTTTTTAATTACTGTACATGTTCTAAAAAAGTTAAAATCCTAAAATTATCAAGCTGGCGGGCCGGGCTTGGGTCGGGCCTTTTTCGGGACGGTCTAGGCTAAGCCAAGAAAAAGTCCTAGCTCGGCCCGAAAATTAAATGAGTTATATTTTTAGATCCAAACCTGATCTAATCTTCTTTGGACTAGTCCAAAATCCATCGGGCAGGCTCGAACCCAGTTTCAGCCTTATAATCATTTTGGATTTTAGAATCTATGGAGAATTTTATGATTGCTTTGATTTTTTTTGGTCATTTTTTGAGAGAGAAAATGATGTTTTAAATCTTTAATTTTCCTTTGAGTCTGTTCAACAACTGTTATTGCAGCAGAATGCCATAGCCGATCTCCTATTTTTTGAGTACTTAGAATTTACAAAAAGACGCAGCTCCTTTGAGGAAAAAAAAAAAGGAGCTGGGGAATCCCTGGCAGAAATTAACCATCATCTTTGTCTCCACCGGAGAACTACTCCACGTTATAATTAAATTATCGATAAAACTTTTTTTTTTTTTTTGATAAAAAAAAGGAAAATGAGGGATAAATCCTGTTACAGCTATCCCTATTGAAACCTTCCTCCTGATAAATTATGTTCAATACGGATCACATTTTTCGCTTGCCTTCTTCATTATAGATGAGTACGTCAATCTCATCCTACTGAATCGTCGGAGTAATATGTTTTTCTTCCATCCCGACCCGATAGATGAGTACGACAATCTCACCTCTTTAAATTATTGGAGTAACGCACTCTCTTTCTATGTATTATATATTTAAAGTTTAATCAAATTATCTATAAAAATTATATCTCGAATCTGCGATGATGGATGGTGGAAAAGAAATTCAAGCCTCGATCAACCGGCTACGGCCTTAGCGGGCGAGGAAATGCTGACACGCCTCACAATCGGGTACAGAAAGAGTAGAGTAGAGATCAAAGATTCTTTATTATTTGGCCAGAGAGCTAGAAACGATGGAGAGTCTCCGTCGCTCGCTCTACCGCGTGGCATGTCGTTTTGTCATGTCACTGTTAAAAGTCATTTTGACATGGAACCAACCTCCTCCTTGGACAAGATTCATCACACCGTTCAAGATGTGCTGATGGGAAATGTGAAAGCCATCAGATAAAGATACGTTTTACCGAATGCCATTAAAAGCCAGTACGATCTACTTCCCCCCCAAAAAAACACCCAGTACGATCTAACAACGTAGGCTGGTTAGACGTCGTTGTCATTTTGTTTAAAATAAACTATTTTTATTTTATTTTTTTTTATATTTTTTGATAAATAAATATATTTATGTTTTTATTTTTATAGCCGGCAATACCACAAATTGGCAAGAGAAAAGGAAAAAGCGGTAAGATTATCAACATGGTTAAGGTCAATGAACGGCTCGATTTTGAGTGGAAAGGTAGTCGAGAAAGTTGTAGATGGACAAGAAATGAAGATGGAATCGTCGTTGCAGTAGCTACCATAACCAGAAAATAATTTTGTATTGAATGAAAAAGATGGTCGCTGAATCCAAGAAGCCAATATATTTGGACAAATGGACAGGAGAAAGAGTGGTTGAAAAAATAAAAAAACGAAAACTCACTTAAAATATATATATATATATATAATTTTTTTAAAAAAATGATATGAATTATTTTAAAAATAAAAAAATAATAATAATAGTAACGAAAACATATTTTTTATATTGAACCCATATTTTATTAAAAAAATATATAATAACAAACAGGCCTTTAATATGCTATGGTCATTTTCTTTGGCATGCAGCTTCACGGTGGTAAACCAAACCTCCAGAGCATTATTATTATTATTATTTTTTTAAGAACAACGTGGTGCGAGCCACCAATCCAGATCAAAATAAGCATATCTTTGCTGAAGAGAGGGACGCCAGACTGGCCTTTTAGGCCATCAACGGTAGGGAAGGGGGAGCGCCTTCATCAACACATAAAAAAAATTCAAAATGGGCTCGATTTCACCAAGAGTCCTCTGGGTGGTTGAGGACTGTGCTTGGTTGATTGCTGCCAAATGGTAACTCAAGACTTCGGCTGGTGATCTAAACCATATTATCTGCCCTACCGGAATAAGTCATTATATCATCATAGAACAATGTTATAGTGGCATCGCAAAGATTCTATATTTCAAAGCAACATCAACCTAAAGAAAATATTTTAGACATTCTTCTAATAAGCCTTCATGCTAGAAACTAACATTAAAAATCTTAAGACCACGAGAATGTCGAATAGTAGCTGCAATAAACATTGCATATATACCGTGGTGTAACCATCATGGTGTAAATATACATTGCTTTTAGTTTAGATAATTTGCATGGTACCGTTTTTCTTTTTAATGAAACATAATGAAGGCTGATAAAAGCTAGCTCTAGACCTACTGGAGAAAATGGCCAACTATGTAGAAAAAACATATTTAAAAAAAAAATCTTAACTCATACTTTTTTTCCAAACCATGCAATTATATATATATATATATATATATATATACATATGTACCATGCCATGGTGCAGATGCTTGATTCAGCCTTAACCAGCTAAAAAGTAATGGATTAAGCTGGAGCTTCAAGTAAAGAAGGTAGATCCTTCTCTTTGCACTCCTTTTCTGTCATCAGCTACTTCCCCCGTGTTGGGTCTTTAATCAAAATCATAAGGTATGAAGTGTTGCTTTCGTTACAAATCAAGGTACCTCCTGAGCCCCACCTTGCCTTTTCAACCCGACACGCTTCCTCCTCGGCACCCCGCTCTCGGTTTGTGGCCACCCACTTCTCCGCGGTCCCTTTACTTCAAAGATAATATAAGCCATCCCAAGAAACCATGTATTGTTTTTGTATTAGACCTTGATAAATACTTCTCCGAGTCCTATCTACAGCATACTACTCCATAGATCCATGAAAACTTTATGGTATTGTGTCAGGATTGTCAGATTTCTGAAGGTGCCCACCGCCTTGTGTCTGACTTAAATTTACTTCTCCCGGGCCAGTACTGTAGTCCTTTTCATATAAGCTGGCTCAGCAATCTCCATTAGCTGCTTTAAGTTCCAAAAAGTTGAGCAACCTAGTGGGGAGGTTAGTGTGGAATTTGAATGGCAAGCCTTTTCTGGGATCAAGTCATTTAATTGGAATGCTAAATCAAATGCCGACCATTCCATAAACTGCTGCTTGGAACTTGGAAGTCGGCACAATTAGAGCGAGGACATACGTATCGACTCACCTTATCATTCTCCATGATGAAACTAAAACATTGATAAAGATTGCGGTGGTTGCAATTAATGCAATGACAAGAGAGGTCAGACCTTAAGGTTATATTCTTAAATATATAAAGGACCTGTCATATCTTGTTGAATTTAGTATGGAGCCTCGCCAATCATCTCTATTACCCTTACGGTACTCTCTTTTTTTTTTTTTTTTATAAAAAAAAAGGACAGTTACCCTTCGATACTTTAGATATATTGGACACTTGGACATTAAAGGCTTGATTACATGCCTGTAGGCCTCATACTAATTGGGGTCAGGACTCAATATACTGGTATTCGCAGGCTGTAGTAATCTAGGAGTCGGCCACATGGAACGAGTTAACTTCATTTCCGCGTGACCTAGGAAATTATTATTTGAGCTTTGATATTTGAAGGATGTCCAAACCTAAGGGGCATCCCATGCCTTCCCAAGAATGGTCCTTTTTTATTGGCCTTCCAATCAATCTATCATTTTACAGCACATCGGATATTTGGTCCATTTGACTCACTAGATGGATGGATGTACGTGGCAGTTCGTAAATCACTGTGACATGTGGCCAGCAAGATTTGACCCAACTTGTCTCGAGATCCGGGTTCGATTGTAAAAGGTGCATATTTCGTCTAATAAATAGTTTTAGATGTTGATACACGCTCTTATCCTCTACACTAATAAGTTTAAATAATCTCCTTTTTGTTTTTTTATAAAGAAAAGGGATATGGAGGGTTAAACCTGGTATGGCTATACCGCCAGGTAATATTCGATACAAAATATTTAAATTTTCATAGCCTTCTCTCATCTATAGATGAGTACATCAATCTGATATTACTAAAATACCAGCCGGTAGAACATGAACAAAGAGAAAGAATCTTAATCTCTTATTCAATTTATCATGAATTTCAGAAAATAATTTTTGAATGTAATCGAATCATCGTGTGTAAATTATAATTCAAAATTGTGACCGGTTGAATATGAAATAATATATCTTCGATTCACGCTTACTTCCTTGCACCACGTTGGATGTATTTGATGGAGCTGTATTGATGCTTCCGGCAGTACATGGATAAAAACATTTTACAATTTTTATATCAGCAACCTGTAATGATAATTTCGGTGTAAAAAGAATAAAAAAATAAAACTACTTTTAGGTAATGATATTATTACCTCTATTTTAAAAAATTCCATTACGAGTGATGCTTATTTTCTAACCATCATCCATCTTCTGCCTACCAAAAAATTGTCGAGACATACTACTTTTGTTACTAATATTGCTTTATCTAGATAGCGGGATCCACTGCAGGCAGAATTTTCTCCGGTAAACAAGAAAAATTACATCCTTATATATATAAAAAAAAAGAAAATTACATCGGGAAAAAAAATAAAACAAGCAAGTACATCAAAGAACTTGCAGAATTTAAAGCTTGCATTAGTCTACAATTTTTTTTTGAGGGTACATGTAAAGCATGAGTCTTGTTTTAAACTTAATTAACTTGTTTGGACTTTACCAAAGAAACATTAATTAAGTCGAAGAAACGCTATCCAAACGGCTAACGCACATGTGCTCCATGGTTTAAAAATTAACTTGGGAACAGGGAGTACAGAGAACTCGTACGGCGCCCCTAAAGCTGTCGTTTGAAATTGGACGGTAACCAGACAGGGAGGTAATAAGAACTCAAGTGACTGCCCAAACTGGCGACCAGCTTTCTTGGATACACGGCAAAACCACCGCACCAGTGGCGAGTTGTTGAGGTCGGAGCACCGGTGTGAGTTTTTGGGGGGGGTGGGGCGGGGGAACGGACGCAGGGTAAAATTCCAACCTGGTTGAAGTCTCGCTCTCGGCGAGTGGCGACAACATCCGTTCGCTCCAAACCCTAGATTGAGCTCGAGCAAACCCTAGTGCTTCCTATAAATTCCGTATACTCTTTTGACTCCCTTCGCTCGCTGAAGAGGCATCGGGAACTGCGAGAGGGGCAGGAAGAAGGCGTGGAAAAGAAGGGGAATAAGAAGAGAAATCCTCGTGTTTCGATCGCAACCGGAAAGAAAAACCGTGAGTTGATTCATCTCTTGTTTCGTTTTTCGTCTTGTTTGCGCTTGCTCTTCTCCAAAGCTGCCTCCTTTCTTCGCATTCTTTCTGCTTGATGAACGGAAAGAGACGAAATGTGGGGAAAATGCGAGCTTTTTATACGTGGATATTCTAAAGAGAGCTCATCTCTATATCGTATGGGAACTGGAAAGAAGCCCCTCCTTCTTTTTGTTTCCTTTTCTTCGTCGCAACACCTAAAAAAAAAGGACCAGAGACAGTGTTAGTGTGGGAAAGTTATGACCTTTCTTTGAGCGGTTCCATTAAAGAAAGGTCATCTAAAATACATCCAAAATCTATCCTTTTCTTCCAGTTCTTCGTTTTCTTAAAATTTGGTTTGTTTGGGCTTCGTCGCCCAAAAGAAAAAAAAAAAAACAGCACCTGAAATGATAATGCCGGTTCTTGTGATATCTTCACTGCAGGCTTTTTGAGGGTTTCCTGGTCGGAAAGTGCATATGAACTACATAATATAAAACAGAAAACCATAAAAACTGCTTCTTTGATGAGTTCTAATATAGGCTTCTTTTAGTCATCCTTTTCTCTTAGGTCTCTTCTTTGTTGATGTGTTCTTAACTGGGCTTTCCTCCTCTCCTAAGCCTATGTTCTGTTGGCCATGTTACTGCTTCTCCTACAGTCCTACCCCCATCCTTGTCCTTTTATGCTTTTATTTCTATTTTTTTTAATTATAGTTTCCGTTTGGATTTTGAACTATTGGAACAGTTTTTTTTTTTTTTTTTTTTTAAGAGGAAAAAGACCCTTCAACAGGCCAGGCAACGAAAGGTGACGGATTCAAAAAGTAAAGTTCATTGCTTTTAATCTTGGAATATTTTATTGTTTTAATATCCATTTACATATATTTCATTAATTCTTTTTTAAAAGCTGCTATTTTACTGTACGCAAAATTTATTAAAAAAGGTTTTATTCCTTGCTTCTCGACGACTGAGAGGAGTCTCTCCTCAGGAGCCGCGCCGTTCTGCAGGCCTGCTCCTTTGACCCCTTTTACCCAAGCCACCATCCTTTCCTCTCCCATCTCCATAAAACGGTACAATTTCTTTAACTTGCCCATCAATGACTAAACTGCCCTCCTAGGCCGTGTCTTTGTTCATTCAAATATAAAGGCAGTTTCGTCACTTTAGTCAACGGCAGGGAGACGCAAATTCTCTAGATTCCTACCTCCCCGTTTACGTTACGTGGTTTCGAAGCAATGATGGGAATGGATGGAGAGTACGGGTTTTGAAGTTAGGGGGGGAAGTCGAAATCTTTGTAAATATCGATGTCTTTGTGCGCTCAGCTTTGTGAAATGGTGAAATAAAACAAGCTATGATTACTGGAGCAGTCATTTGTTTCATTGGTTTGGATACACTTGCTACTCGATGGGTCCATGGGACATTTATTTTGATCATGTGCAATAAGCTTCCCCTGAGCTCTCTTTTATGGCTTGTTTGCTCCGTTCTTTCGTGGTTGCAGGTCTTGGCTCGTGGAAGAGGATAGACTAAGTGGGATACCATGCAGACACCCAAACCCAGGTCCCTTCTGCACTTGAGTTTTTGTTTTATAATACCTGGGTGGTGATTTCTGAACCGTTTTGCTCAGTGGTAGGTAGTGGGATCCATGATGGGCTTGTTTGTATTAAATTGAGTAGATAGGATCTAACAGTCCTTCTGGCTTGATTTCTTTATATTTTCTAATGGAGGGGTTTCATTCAACTCCACCCCATAACAGCTGTTTGGTTTCTTGGATTTTTCCGATTGCGAGTTAGGGTGGTGGCCCATGCATGGGAAAAAAACTTACCTCGTTCACTTGATATATGAATGTGTGAATATGCTCGGAAGTAACGGCTTTTTACCATTTCTTTTATATAAGATTTGTTAAATTTGATGTATACTGTCGATCCTTTCCCTCTAAACTTAACTTTTGGGGATAAATTGGTTAGTTAGCATTGTATGAGAGCTGAGATTTGCTGGAGGTCGTGAGTGCTTGATGCTTACAAATATGGGGCCTAAAAATGAAGTTTTGTAATGGGTTATAATATCTAATAATGCTTTTATTTATTTATTTATTTTGTGAGGGAGAAGGGGTTCGATAAAGGGTATGGACCAGTATGATGTGAATGGGAGAGGAGTTTTAGCTTGTGACGACAAATCAGATATTTTTGAAACGCTTGGCCTTGCCTTAACTTTTCTTAGGAGGTATATGGTCGATATATGCCCGTTTATGATTGATTTGTTGATATTATTGTGTCTTCTGTTCTTGTTATACAGTGTGAGCAAATAGACATGTTGAATTATTGGGACTGAACTTACCAATTCCCTTTGTCAGTTCACATGAGCCTGAAAAATCAATTTGAATACTGGACTTGATTTCATGATGAATTCTGCACCTTCCAATCTGTCATTTATGCTTGAAATTAACATCCACTTCCATGGATCATGTAAAATCACAATTTTACTGGGGTTATCAGCTTCATCATGCTGCAACGACTGATTGATGGAGAGAATGTTCTGAATAATTTGATTGTTACTGGTAGAGTGAGGTGAAAGTGCCCTATTTGGTGGTTGACTTATATGTGTGCTGCCACTTTGAACACTGATATAAAGATGTAATTTTTCTTCTGTAATTTGTGTCCTAGAAGCATCTGTCTTCAAATTCTCGATCATGCTGACCGACTTGGAATTGCAATTTCACTTGGTACATATGAACCCTTGTTTCTTTTTGTGTGTTTGTGTTTGTGGAACTGCAGCAATTTTGTTTCTAGCAGACCCCAAATTATTACTCAGGAAATTTAGACAAATGTCATGGAGAAGTTTTCATTAATTTTTTTGCTACTACATATATGTTTGTTGTTGATGACAAGCATTTATAGATTTCTTAGAAGTCAGACATCTCTTTTGCTTGAAGCAGGAGCGTGCCATCAGAAGTTCCTCAAAGAACTTCTTCAGCCACTCCTAGATCGACTCGTGTAGCCAAGGCAGAAGGGCATGAATCTGACTCTTCTACTTCTGCTCACACTCCTACAAAGACTCCAACCGAAAGAAGTCCTAAGGTTGTTGAGCGCCGGTCACCCAGAAGTCCAGCAACTGAGGTAATAACTAAGTGGAACTGCCCTCTTTATTCACAACAGCTTCTGGGATGCCTTCGATGGGTCATCGTGATTGCACATTATATACAAGCGTGCAACATTGTATCCTGTGCAAAACTTGAATCCACTAATGTTTCCGAAGAGCAATCTCAATTACCTTTTAGATGCTTCGAGCACCTTATCTTGTGATAATGTCCTCAAAATGACACTGAAGGGAAACATTGCAATTTGTAGCTTGAATAGGTAGCTTACATTCTGTTAAAACTCTCTGTGCTTGGATTTTGACTTTAAGAATGCTACATATACGTGATCATTTTTTGAGAGTTAGACGATGCCTAGATGGATGATATCTTTAAGGTTTAGCAGTGATTATTTTAAGATTCAACACCATTTTTTTAAGGTTATTGATTGATCAGTTGGACCTGCTTCCGACTTCATTTTCGGTAGAATAGAATAAATCAACCTCATATGGACGCAAGATAACGTTGTCATTTTGAGCTATGGCTTTCAGCACTCAGAATTTGTAGAAATTGTGGATCCTTAACCTCACCAGTCCTTGTTTTCTACTGCTGTTTTCTCTCCTCCATTGTTGTAGTGTATGCTGCCATTTATTTTTCACTCGGGGAGTTGATCTCTGCATACTGTAACTTTATAGCATGATAGGCAACGAAACACCAACTAAATAAATGTTCATATCGAAGGCTGTTTTTAGGTCAATCATCTTTAATATCTTTTGGTGAGGATAATTAATTTCTTTCATTTCTGTTCTGAAAACCAGAGGAAGCGTCCAAGTAGGATATCTGAGTTGGAGTCCCAACTCACTCAGCTCCAAGAGGATTTGAAAAAGGCAAAGGAGCAGTTAAGTTCATCTGAAGCAGGGAAGAGGCGAGCCCATCAGGATGCAGAAGAAGCCAAGGGACAGCTGCAAGACTTATCTGCGAAGCTTGAGGATTCCCAACGCCAACTTGTTGAGTTCTCCGCAGCAGAAGAAACTCGTCTCCACGAACTACGCAAAATTTCGCAGGAGCGTGATCGTGCATGGCAGTCTGAACTTGAAGCTATCCAGAAACAGCATTCTGTCGATTCTGCAGCTTTGGCCTCAGCCATGGGTGAGATTCAAAGGTTAAAGCAGCAGCTTGAAAATGCTGTTAAATCTGAGGCTGCCGAAGCAAAGAACTCTCAAGAAGCTCATGCGGAGCTTCAGTCCTTGAAGCAAGACATGGCAGAAACACTTGCTGCCCTTGAGAACCTCAAGATTCAGCTTAGAACTACCGAGAAGGCGGAGGCAGAAGCACGGGCAATGGTCAACGAGGCTCAGCAGCAACTGGAAATGGCTAAGATCAGTGTCGAGACTCTTAATTCTGAGGGTTCTAAACTAAGGGAATCCTTGAGTTCTGTGACCTCTGAGTTAGAAGAATCCAGGGATCAAGTTACTTCATTAGAGGAAATCATGAAAAAATTGCAAGCTGATAAGCTTGCCAAGGAAGTTGACCAAAACAAACTAGACGAATCTGGTTGTGGTTCTTGGGAGGAGTCCGAAGTTGAAAAATTGCGATCTGCACTCGAAGCAGCCGAGATCGAGTACCAAGAAGAACGTAATCAAAGTACCATGCAGATCCAGTCTGCCCGTGAACAATTGGAGCGTATGAAAACTGATTGCGGACTGAGAGAAGCTGAACTAGAATCGGTGTTGAAGAATGCAAGGACAGAGATTGCTGAGCTGAAGGGAGCTCTAGTTGACAGGGAATCTGAAGTTCAGAAATTAGCAGCTGCGAACAAGGAACTGAATGCAGAAAAAGAGAAGGCTCAGGTATACAAAGTGGATTCTGAGATGGAGGCAAAATTAATGAAGGCGATTACCGACATTGCTGAGCTGAAGGCAAACCTGATGGATAAAGAGACAGAGCTGCAGAGTATCCTGGAGGAGAACGAGATACTGAAATCAGACATAGTAAAGAAAGAGACAGAGAGCCGCAAGAGTTATGAAGCAGTTGCTGCCGAGCTTGAGTTAGCAAAAGCTGCGGAGCAGGAGTCGGCAACGAGGCTTGGATATGTGACCGAGGAGGCTGATAAAAACAGCAGGAGAGCTGCAAGGGTGGCCGAGCAGCTGGAAGCAGCTCAAACAATGAATTCAGAGATGGAAGCTGAACTGAGGAGGTTGAGAGTGCAATCCGATCAATGGAGGAAGGCAGCCGAGGCAGCCGCAGCTGTTCTCACTACGGGAAACCATGGGAGTTTAATGGAGAGGAGCAGCACGTTGGACTCCGAGTACAACACTGTTGCCGGGAAGCTGATGAACTCCCCGTTTTCTGATGACTTGGATGATGAGTCACCAAAGAGGAAGGACAAAAATATGCTGAAGAAGATTGGCGGGTTGTGGAAGAAGAGTCCAAAGTAAAATGACTAGCTTTTGGCTATTTATCGGTGAGTCATCATTTGGTTTTCCTATTATATATGCACTCATCCAAGCTCATGCTATCTGGGACATTGATCAGTTATTTCATTCTTTTTTGCGGTCAGATCACCATGGGATGTGATGCCGAGGAAAAGTGCACTGCTTCAAGATAGGTGATGGCAAAAAAAAGGCTTTAGCTTTGATCTTTACTTCTTTCGACCAGCTTCAAACTTCAGTGTTGATGCCGCTTAAAAATACTTGTAAAGCTTTGTTTCAGTCTCACTTATTCTCATGGAACGGATAGGATTGTCTTGTGACGACAGGAACAAGTTCGGTGCTCGGCACCATTATTATTAGAAATTTCCCCGTTAATCTCCTCTTGAATGAAATCTGAACTGATTCAGCAAATGAGTTTTTGAATATTTATAAAAACAGATTTATCCCAGCCTCATTTATGAAGGTCCAAAACCATTATTTTTATATGATTTTGGACCTGGTCATCTGAATAGATCCTTGGCCATTCCTACAGCTAAAAAGCAAGAACCTGTGTCAGATTTAGGTCCAAATTCGACGATAAGAAAAAAAAACTCCTAAATAGATTTTTCCCCCATGCCTGCGGCTTAAAAGCTAGAACCTGTGTCGGATATAAATCGATTCCTGAGGTCTGATTTGTACATATATTTATCGATTCAATTTTATAGGAATATCCAATCCAATTCGGACATGAAATAGATTGAACGAGTGACGACGTCACTAATCCTTCTCCAGATCTTGCTTCAAATCTTTCTAATGGTTGCATGCCCTCTCGTGCTATACATTAAAAATAACGGCAACTTCTTTGCACACCACTAGATCAATACAAAACGGGAGACAGATCGTAATTTATATCACGAGGTGGGATAAATGTGATGGACGTAAAAAATCATTTTTTATTCAACATTTGTGTTATTAATCACCACGCAGACATGGATTACATAAGAGACCATGCGATCCTTCATCTCAATTGCACATTAATCCCAAGTTGGGCTTTGTCACGGTTTGATGAAATGATATCGGGTTATTTTTTTCGAAAAAAAGGTTTTGATAACTTGCAGAGCATTGCAAAGCTAAATTCTGAAGGGCAATCCGATCATTGAAAAGATATGATAACAAGTATATTATTCGAAAAGCTTTGAGTTGGCTTTGTACCACTAGACTGACGATAAGATTTCCACAAAACATGCCACCCGTCCTCTCATAACATTATGCTACCAACACATAAATGGCATATATAATACCCGGTATATACCCCAATAGGGTCAGCAAGAGATCGATCCAAAACTCCACCTGCAACAATAAATCATTAAGGAAAAAAAAAAAAAAAAAAACTGCATCAACGTCCAAAAATACACTAGCCTAAAAAAGCATTACGTTTCCTTTCATGAGTCGTGATCTCGATGAAAATTATGAAATGAATCCTTCTGGGCAAGTAAATGGGCAGTAGAACCATAAAAGCAATTGAGCTTGAGATACAAAAAGATGGTGAAGACTTACGCCACATCCATAACGGAGAAAGACTCCAAGAGGGGGCAACAGTATGGCTAGCAGTACTTCCAGGAACGTTGCGGATCCCATCTCTTCGAAGCTATCCTTGGCTTAACTTTATTCCTAGAGAGCGAGACGAGAATAAGGATAAGAGTTATGGTGGAGGAGGAGACCGGACCTGGAATTGAGGGAGCATTCTGCTTGCCAACGGCACCCCCCCAAGCTTTTTTTTTGCGGGTAGTTTTTTAAGTCTTTAACGGATTTTGTTCATGGGAGATGCAACGTGGCAGATGAAGATAGCCTTTGCACGCCACGTGTGTCATTTGCATGACACGTTTCCTATCTAGATCGGGATCATGGGTTGGTGGGTGGATTGGGCTTTGGGTGGGAAAAACTGGGGTTGATGCTGGCCCGAGTGTGGCACGGAGAATGGACATGGCCACACGCAAGGCAGCAACGTGGGATCGACAAGCAATGTGGTTATAATTTTCTGGTAGATCCCTGGGTTGCATGGTCAAAATTTATGAAAGCCAAAATATTTAGCTGTTCTTAAGAACGGTGGCTACGAATGGTTGGTTGGCCTGAGATTACATTGCCATTTGGAGACCTGTTGATGATGTAAGATGTTAATTGTCCATATAAAGTCAGAATGTCACATCTCTGTCACATCTTTCAGATCATGCCTAAGAAAAATTGCAAACGTGGATTGCTACCATTGCAAGCCTAAAAAATAACAAATATATGATATTTTGATGTATTCAATACCAAGGATTTGGGTTAGCACTAAATAGATAGGTGTTCTCACCTAGAATGCCAGGATAACTTCTCGAGTGTTCTTGATCGAGTATGTCGGCCACTAGAAGAAATTATATAATTGAGTATGCCTTGGGATGGTTTTTTTCTCGGATTTTTTTTTTTTAATTATATACTATGATATATATATATATATATATATATATATATATATATATATATATATATATATATATATATATATATATTAAAAAAAAAAAAAAAAAAAAAAAAAAAAAAAAAAAAAAAAGGAGGGAAGAGATAAGAGGAGTTAAAAAATGAGCCCTGATGGCTGGTGTCCTCGCAACAAAGGAGACGGCAGTTATGAAGTGATCCATGAAAGGTCTTCGAAGAGCATACATGTATACATATAGCTCCCCTGATCTAAGAAATCTCCCAAGGACAAGCGAAGCATCATGTATATTAAACTGAAGTTATTTTCTTTGACAGAGCAAAACACAAATCCGAGCATATCAATGCTCAATTGGTTATCCATTTCTAATATGCAAACTAATTGTTGCACGGTTTCTATTCTTTTAATTACTGAAGATCCCATTTTTAATGGCTGGACAAAAAATAATATTTGCTGTCTTCACATATTTTCTTCTTTTAAACTTTGCAAGCCCAGGAGCCAAAATTTATCGAAACCTAATTACGAGTCCTATAAAAACTCAACTACAAGCATCATGATTAATATGTATTTAATTTAAATAAACTCATACTCTAATACCTTCTAGTTCGTATGGATGGATTATAGATCGGGTGCTCTTTTTTTTTTTTGGTAGCAATTCAGAACCTTATCCATAAAAAATAGTATGGATATATTATTTAACTTTTTTTTTTTTTTTTTACAAATATCTATGATCTATTTAGTATATAGCGAAATAAGGAGCTAAATATATACCTGCACAAGTCATCATAATTTTCATAGTTTAGATGCTTTTTTTTTCTTCAAAAAAATCATGATGTTATGATTTTTGTGTTCTTTTTTCTGCAATTTTTTTTTTTTATGCACAAGTTGGGACTTTTGTTTGCAAGGTCATCCTAGAAAGAAAAGTTTTTACATATTAGAGGGCTCAATCAATTTCGTTCATTTATTCTCCAATAATTATAATAATAATAATAATTTTGTTCACTTTGTATGCTTTTTCTTTTTTTTTTTTGAAAACCCGGATTCATTAATGTATAATCTTGGAAAAAGTACAACCAAAATCGTCCGCCAATAAAATATCTCTAAACTGTAAAGGCGTCTCATCAAGAAGAGACCAAACAACCTCTTCCGAGTAATGCGCTACAAAGGAAGCCATCTAGTCCGCAGCCGAGTTGCCTTCACGGTAAACATGCCAGATAATAATCCCAGTACAGTCACGTAGCAAAGAAGCAATATCCCGAAGGTAAGAAAGGGTGGGAGTCACTCGAAGAGCACTCTGGATTCAGGAGATAACCGTCAAGGAGTCACCCTCGATAATAAGGCGATCAAGGTGAAGGATCCTCCTGGCGTAGCTGATCCCCACCCAGGCCCCATAAAGCTCCGCCAAGGGAACTGTAGGATCAAAAAGACGGCTACCCCTGTAGCAAGAAAATCGATGCCAGATGCACGAATCACAAAGGCAGCCCCAGCATTGGCCCCTCTGACACTCCCATCAAAGTTGATATTAGCATAGGCTGGAGGAGGAGGCTCCCAAGAGATAAAAATCCGGCGAGGCGCTCGAAGAGCAGAACCGAAGCCCCGGATCTTAGAAGTAGCTACCATCATACCCTGATACTCAGCAGCGTCAATCCTAGCTCTCTCGACAATAAATCTGGCCGAATATATATCAAAACTGAAAACCATGACATTGTGAGTGATCCAGAGATTGTATGCTAAATAAGCAATAAAGTCCCGATAAGCCGAAGTGGGAGGAGAACGGAGGATGTGAAGAAAGGTATCAACAACATCATCTCCAGTGTACACAAAGGATCTACAGCCTGCCAGGGACCAGACCCGCCAAGCTCTCAAACAAAAGAATAAGGTGTGATCCAACGACTCCTCAAGAACTCCACAAATCGGGCAAGTGGAGGAAGGTGGACCCCATGAGCACTCAGAAAAGATCTCGTGGGGAGCTAATGCCAGGCCACCTTCCAGATAAAAAGTCATACTCTCGGATGTATTGGAAGAGACCAGATCCAAGCAGCCTGGAAGCCCCTCTGCTGCACCGAACAGTAGATGGAATAAAGGTCTGACAATGAAACAGAAGAAGATGAGGAAGACCCCTAGACTCTAGTATCAGGGCAAGGCATCACCGGTAATCCAATGGAGAGAATCCTTTCCTTAAGGGCTTACCCAAAATAGTGACAGAGCCGAAGAGAACCCCATGTCCGCGGCTCTGGGATGATAAGATCAGCCACTGTACTGGAGGCCGGCAAATCAAAGGATAAAAAGGTGAGCCACCTATCCAAGGCGATATCTGAGATCCATAGATTAGACAAAACCCTGATAGATCTCCCATCCCCTATCATCCATCTCATATGCTACCCAAAATAGTGACAGAGCCGAAGAGAACCCCATGTCTGCGGCTCTGGGATGATAAGATCAGCCACTGTACTGGAGGTCGGTAAATCAGAGGATAAAAAGGTGAGCCACCTATCCAAGGCGATATTTGAGATTCATAGATTAGACAAAACCCTGATAGATCTCCCATCCCCTATCATCCATCTCATATGCTAAATGACATTCAGAGCCCTCCTCCTGATTTCCCTCCACATAACAGACCCACGAGTGGAATGAGAAACTTCTCCTCCCTCCAGAGATCGAACATCATATCTACAGCGCATGAAAGAAGCCCAAATACTGTCAGGACTCAAGAACAGCATGGTAACATGACGAGCCAAAAGAGCCTCCCTCCTAACAACAAAGGAATGGATGCCCAACCCTCCATCCCTAACAGGCTGACACACTGACTGCCATCCCATCGATTAACATCCCTGGGAGCAGCACTCGATCGCCATAAAAGTGCACAAAGAATCTGCTCCACCTTCTCCACAATAACCTTGGTGATAACAGTTTAGCTCAAAGGTAAATCGATAAGGATGTCAGCACAGACCTGATCAAGGTGAGTCTACCCATAGCCGATAGAGCCCTACCCTACCACCTTCCATCCTGTCCTGCACTGCCTGCACCAAAAAAGTAGAGTCTGCCCTGCGAAGCGAGGCACCCGAAATTGGAACACCCGGATAGCAGATAGCACCATCCTTCTCACAATCCCCATAGTAGAAGTAATCAGACTTCGGAGATGGGCCATAATCTTCGAAGAGAAGTGGACTTTCGACTTAGCCAGATTGACCCTCTGCTCGGAAGCAAGATAATAAGCCAGGATCACCCTCCTGAACCCCGAGCCGTGGTCTTAGATGCCCTGCCTAGAAGTAAGCAGTCATCTGCAAAAAGGTGTGTGATTGGGAATACTATAGGGACAGCAACATAAGGTTGGATTGTCGATGCCCTAACAGCATCCCGCATAGCTCGCGATAGGGAGTCGGCACAAATAATGAACAAATAGGGAGAAAGGGGACAACCTTGCCGCAGGCCAACCGTTGAGTTAAAGTACTCCGAGGGAGACCCATTAATATTAATAGAAAAGGAGGGGCTAATGATGCAAGCCATGATCCAGAAGATCCACAAGGGATGGAAGCCAAAATCCTATAATGACTGCTCGACAAAGCTCCATCTATCACGATCGTAAGCCCTTTCCATGTCCAGCTTGATAGCCATCAGACCAGTCTTAGCAAGTGCCCTCCTCATATCATGCATAAACTCATAGGCCAGCAAGACATTGTCAGAGATGCTCCGACCCCCAACAAAAGTTCCCTGCTCCGAAGAGATAATACCAGGAAGAATAGTCTTCATTCTTCTTGTTAGCAGCTTAGCACACAATTTATACAGAGTACCACAAAGGTTGATAGGTCTAAAATGAGAAGGATGAGAAGCCTGAGATCATCTGGGGACAAGAGTAACATATGTCTTCTTCCAGATCTCTAGCATCTGGCCTGTAGTGAAAAATACTTGCATAGCAGAAATGACATCATAGCTAACGATATCCCAATACCTCCTGAAGAACAATGGGAGAAACCCATCAGGACCAGGAGCTTTATCCTCTGCCAAAGACCACAGCACATCCCTCACCTCAACCTCAGAAACAGAAGAAAGAAGACCTACATTCTGGTCTTGGGACACCAACACCTCCGGAGCAGAAACATGAAAAGAATGAAAGTCCCCCTCCTCAGCCCTCCATCTAGACTTGAAAAAGGAGCCAACCTCCTGTGAGATGCCCTTCTCATCCTCAATCCAGTGACCATCATCAGACTTGAGGGCCACAATCCGATTTCTATACAAGAGTAGCCCGGAGGAAAAAATGAGAGTTCCTATCTCCCTGAGCCAACCATTGAACCCTGGATTTTTGCCTCCACAGAGTTTTCTGCTGAGCCAGAAAGGAGTTATAAGAAACCAGACTAGTTCGCAGGGAGGAAAGATCTCCATCATTCGAACCCCCCTCCGTATCCTCCTTCACCTGGAGATCATGCATTACCTCCTCCACCTCTACCAATCTAGTAAAGATATTACCAACCTCCTCTTTATTCCATCTTCTCAAATGGCGTTTGAGAAGCTCCAACCTCCGGGTAATCCGGTACTGAACATCACTCCAAACATGAATCCTCCAGATATCTTTAATCACTTTCCAAGAGTTCGGATAAGAAAGCCAAATTCTTTCGAACCTCAAAGGTGCATGAATAAGAGATTGAGGAGCCGTAGATAAGAGAATATGATAATGATCCGAAGCCACCTTATCGAGGTGCCGCACTATAACCCGGGGGCAAAGACTAAGCCAACCCGTGGTAGCTACAGCACTGTCCAGTCTTTTCCAAACCCTGGCCCTTCCAACTCTGTCCGTATATTTCTCCTTTTTAATAGTCGTGTTTGTGGCCTCACGTTGGATAACCTTTCAGGCGAAGGCAAAACCACGATGTTTATGTCAGCAACAATATTCGTGCTTCGGCCAATTGGCGGCGAGGCTCCCTCCTCGCTTATATCCCACACCCTGATCCCATCCCCTCGGACTCCATGCATCGGCGGCCAGCAGTAAGTACTCGTCATTGCTACCCCCTGTTGGCAACCATGGATGACTTTTCCACCAGAGCTCAAACGCTCCAGGAGAATTCGGAGTTTTTCTTTTAATAATCTCTTTTCTTTTCAATTATCTCAATTTTCGGTTTCCCTTCGAGAACGAAACACCAGATCGCATGCTTCTAACCTTTGTTTTTTGGTTGCCATTTGAGATGCTTGAGACGGCGACCAGCCAGACAAAGCCTTAAATTAAACCACCGTGCAGATATTAATATCCCCTGGATTGGTTAATTATTAATATGCTCTTCTTGCACCAATTCTTTTGTTTGTTCCACTAATTAATCACACCACTCTGCTTAGCAATCGAATAAATTTTTTTGGATACAATTCTTGAGTGGTGCAGCTTCAAAAATAAGAACCAGATAGTCGTAGTACCAGTAGATGGATGGATCTCTAATTTAATTTTCTTCCGAGAAAAATTTCTTACTAGTTATAAAACTAGTTTCTGATGCAACGTGAAATCTCATGAGGGACCTAATCTTTTGTAAATTATATATATCTCTTATCCCTAGCTCGTGCCATCTTGGAAACTGTTTATTAACAGTATTGCCGAGCCTACAGTTCATTCTATTGTCTTAATTATTTTCCCTCTGTTCATATCTTTTGGGTCATCTACCGTGTCTTTGCCGAAAATCTAAGCTGAGGGAAGAAAAGATTCTGGGCGTGCCACACTTTATGGGATGGTGATGTTTGGTGGTTTGGCCTCCGTGCCTCTCCGTATATTCCTCCTTATTCTCGAGCATTAAACGGGTCATCCATGGCCGTATATTTTTCTACGATGCTCTGGCCTTTCGAAAAGGCCATCGCTTTATCGGGAACCGGGATTAACGTCAAGGGCCACATGAGGACAAAGCGTGATTCGCGTGTCGCCGGTGCTGGTGGATTCGTACGTATCAAGAAACTCTTGTCGTAGCGGTGACCGCAGGTTTAGGATTTGGAAGAATCACCCTTTCCCATTGCTGCAGGGCAGTCGTAAGGTAATGCCGATGGAGTGAAATTCTTTTTTCTTTTTCTTTGTTTTTTTTTTTTTTTTTAGTTTTTTTTGAGAAAGTTGGATAGGGACACTGTGGACAGTGAATCTTTTGCGAAGCGAAAGTGGAAAATTTTGTTGCAACTTGCATTCATAATATATATATATATATATATATATAGACTTGGAGTGGCTCACTCTCGGTCGCACCAAATGAGAATCCTTCTTGTCAAAAAGTGTTGGAAATGTCTTTGGCAAAGTGTTGGAAATGTCTTTGGCCATCATGTGGCCATCATACTCTATCGATTATGGTCGTAACCATATGATTATAATGTTGCACTCTCCTGGAAATAGAATGACTGTATAAATATAACTATGAGATCTTATATATTCTATATATATATATATATATACTTGTTAATTCTTGAAAATAATATAATAATGCAGTTTAGCCATTTATTTTTATTTTTTACAAATTTCTCATTAAAGAAGTTTTTAAACTCATGAGAATAGAAAACTAGATTTTATTGGATCTAGCTGTAAATTCTCTATTACCTTAATAGAAGGAATTCCTACAACGTTGTTATATAATGGGTTATTACTATTGGGAAAACCGGGTGCAACTCTTGGTTCCCATTCCATTCAATTAAAAGTCAATCTATATGTCAAAAAATTGGCGATCAAATGTAAAATTTAGTCCCAAATTAAATAAATAGAGAGAAGGTATGATATGGATGATTGGACAGAAAACGACCGAAACTTTTAGATCTATTTAAATTTTAACATGTATGTCCATAGTTGTTGCGTTTTTAAAACAATATTAAAGGGGGGGAAAAAAAAAGAGAGAGTATAAGTACCAACGTTAGATGCAGCAAAATATCAAAGTTTGCTCTTACGCTACCTTTAATTAACTTTTTTTTTTTTTGTCCTTTAGAGCTTTCTCGTTGTGCTCTTCCAAGTTGCAAACTTTAACTTGGCTGTAATCTCCGGTGACGCTTTTTATACTCCATAGCCACGTGGTGTGTTACATTGAAGGCCGAGGAAAATGGTAACGACGAGAAGTAAACAAGTATTTCGCTTCTCTGTCACCACAAATAAATGTTGATATATAATATATATTAATTTTGCTCGACTTCTTCTACTCTGCTCAAAATTATGTTTCGAGCCTGTAAAGTTCAAATTATACTTATTTTTGTAATCTTCTCTAAATTCTTCCAATAAAATTAGGAGAAGCATCTTGCTTTCTCCGATCACATTAAAAAAAAAAAAAAAAGAAAAAATCAAATATGTGGATGAAAAAGAAAGTTATCTTTTGCAAGAAGAGCGTGCGGGAATCATGAGGTCGATTTGTTTTCGTACATGTTATGTTAAATGTTTACAACTCACGAGACCTCATCTCGTATTCTTTCCGAAAACAAATTGAGTAATGAAATGAGGTGAGTTTTTGTAAGCTGCAATTTCTTATAGAGACTTTTGTTTTAGCACCGTTAATTTGCAGGTAACAACCAATAAAACCACTGCTTTCCATTGAAAATCTCATGAAGTCTATCCCCGAGCTACGAACTCCCAAAGATTAAAGAAAAAATAAAATAAAATAAATGCAATATCCTTCTTGCCCGCTGCGTCTCCCATCCCTTCTCTGGGTTGTTGGATGCTTTGATGTTCTGACCAGAAAAAAGCTACTTTGCCTCGTTGTTTGACATGGTCAAAACCAAGCAAGTAGAACAGAAACACTATCAAAACCTGATGTTGACTGCAATAAAATAAAGATGCTCTAGCAATTCAAGGAAACAGGTCCTATGCACCTAGTTGCATCTGTTTGATGCCTACAAGAAACTAATCTTCCAAACAATAGCACCTATATTTAATTAATATTAAAAGAAGACCAAACTTTCTTTCTAGTCAATGAAATATACACCAACTTTGGGTGCAACACTGTCGAGTCATGGTGAAAAAAAAAAAAAAAAATCCTCATTTTGTAGCTTATTTGTGAGTGTCCGGACTTGAAGCATTGTCAGAGTCCGGTGTCCAGCAGGAGATACTCATACATTCATCCATGAACCGTATCTTATTTTCTCTTTTTTAAATGAATCTGAAATCATTAAGATGATAGCGTGGTTGATCAGAACGCAGCTTCGTTCTTGTAATTAATTCATTGATTATAAATTGAAGACATGATCTCCCGAATGATTCAATTAAATTTTAAAAATTCTAAACCTGTATGACTAAAAAGCGGAGCGGCTATAACTACGGTGTTGTAGTACGATTAGATTAATCTATTCATCAATTGATGAACGATCCAAATCAAATAATCACCCGACATACTGTTAGTCAGGATGAAAAGCTATATCATGATTTTTTATTATTATTTTTTTAATCAAAAAAAATCCGGAAAAGGCCCCACTAACATGACAGGAAAAAAAAAAAAAAAAAAAACGACTCCCTCAACCCGGCTAATCCCAACCACACGCCATCCTCACCCTGCCGATACTTATCCATTCCCCTTCCATGCCCCTCCCCACCCGGGACATCTCTTCGGCCCCACCGCCGCGCCGCTTCTCCTCTAGAAGATTTCCAGCAAAGCTGGCACCGACCCTCCCCCATGAGCCCATTTGTTTCATTTGATATTCCCCTCTGTATCCCACATCCAAAGGAAACAAACCCAATAAAAGGGAAGAGAGCCCGAAAGAAGACTCATTGGTTGGTATTAGTTAGCAGCTGTCGAGATGTTGAGGGGGAGCACAGGGCTGATAGGAGCGGTGAACTTTATAACGTTTCTGGTGTCGATTCCGATACTGGGAGGAGGGATATGGCTGAGTTCCCGGGCCAACACCACGGACTGCCTCCGCTTCCTTCAGTGGCCTATCATCATCATAGGGCTGACCATCTTGCTCATCTCCCTCATGGGCTTCGTCGGCGCCTGCTACCGCATCACCTGGCTTCTCCGCCTCTACCTCTTCGTCATGTTCTTCGTCATCGTCGCCCTCGTGGGGTTCATCATCTTCGCCTTCTCCGTCACCGACCGCGGCCATGGCCAGGTCGTCATGGACCGAGGCTACCTCGAGTACCAGCTCACCGACTACTCCGGGTGGCTCAAGGACCGCGTCTCCGACCCCGATTACTGGGCCAAGATCAGCTCCTGCATCCGCAACGCCGGCGTCTGCAAGGGGATGACCCGCAGTGACCCGAAGACCGGGATGCAGGAGTCTGCCGAAACGTTCTACCAGCGCCATCTCACCCCCATCGAGGTGAGTCCGTGTTTTGATTCGATCCCCTGTTCTTCTACTCTGCCTGTTAATTATTTAGCGTAAAGATTGGATTTTTATTTCTCTCGAGCAAGAAAGATTTGATTCTTATCTTCTTCAAGCCTAGATTTTTATTTTCTTCAAGCCACGAAATTTGGGTTTTTAGAAGCACGGGATCTCGAAGGTGGGATTTTTAGGTGATAGGTGTTCTTTGATTCATGATTTGACGGTGATTCCCCTATCGATTGATTTCGTGAGGATTTTTATTTTTATTTTATTTTTAAATCATGGTTTTCTCCGTTCTTCTTTTGATTATTTATGATTTAATTAATGACCGCTATCTTTGTGCAGCCATGTACTCTGCGATACTGCATAGTAGGAGGTTCTCTCCCTTCATACCTCCATGTGTTCTTATTTTATTATTGGACCGTACTAGTATCTCCTGTTTTAATTTGTTTCCACAGCAAGGGGAGTAATCGAAGTATAGTTTTCCTTGGACTTACTGATTTTTACCCCCTCACGCCTTTTACCTGACAAAACTCTTTTATTTATTTACTTTTTTTCTTTAGAAAAGATTTCTTTGCAGGTCTGTATAGCAAGCATGCAAGTCTTTTGGTTACTAATCAGGACTTTTAAAATTAGAAGGTCAATAACTCAGGATTACTGTATATATTGTTTCCTCTTTCCAGTTTGGATTCAAACTCCCTCTTTCATGTTAGACATCAGGAAAATGCTCGCTAAATAAAGTTAAGAGGACCGGTTCAATAATTATGGACATCGACAACAAGCTCTCCATCCCACCCTACCTGACTATCGATTGGAATCCGGAACATGGTTATAGAGGGAAAGGAAATAATTAAAAGCAAACAAAGTCCAACCTTTTCTACCTTGTGATGATGTTAGAGATCTTTGTAAATAAATTTTTTTTTTAAAAAAAAAAAAAGGTACTCAAAGAACACCAGAGCTTGAATCGGGGTGTAGGCTAATTATTTTCTCAAAAAGAATGAAAGAGCAACGGTGCTTCACGCCATGGCAGAGTGACCAAGGAACGGTCTCTCTCCCCTTTTCGCAACAGACGGAAAGGAGGACCACCAAGCTCCATGATTGAGGAATGAGCTCTTTTAATGTCCCATCAGTGGAGGGGCCCACCACCATTAAAGATTGGGAGGGCAGCTTCCAACCAATAAAAGAGAGCCCCATGGGAGCCAGGAAAAAGGAACGCCGGAGTGGCCTTTTAACTACTGCCATCGACCAGAGTCTCGATGGCTGATTAGATAAGCACAGCAACACCTCGTTCTTTTGTGGTCGGGGATCATTCCTGTCCTCGAATCATCCCTGCATCTCCTTCCCCCATGCCATAATTGTTGAGGAATCTTCTTCGGTGCGAAGAAGGAATTCTGGTTAATAGTTGTTAACCTTGCTCTTAGCTAGGAAATCATATATCATCTCCAGGGGGCCAGTCTTTTTGAATCGATTTATGATCGGTCATAGCTTGAGAACGTCATTTGTTTTTAGCCTAAATGGGAGCTAGCTTATGGTTATAAAAAGTAATGACTCGACATCTTTCACTTGCAATAGAGATAAACCTTGCAATATGCGATGCATTTCGATAAATCTTCCCTCTTATAAAACGAGTAAAAGCTTCATTATATGAACCCAAAAAAAAAAAAAACAAGGTGGTGACATGACCGAAAACTTCAGTCCTTGAATTGGACAAGCAGCAATGGATTGTTTATGCGAGCCAAGCCTATTAACTTGGTGGTTTCTGATGCTTGATGATGCAGTCTGGGTGTTGCAAGCCACCCACATCATGTGGCTTCGTTTATGTGAGCGAGACCGATTGGTCTCCGGGAGCAGTGACTGCGGCGGTGTCTGACAGTGACTGCGGCAAGTGGAGCAACAACCAGCAAGTGCTATGCTACCAGTGCGACTCTTGCAAGGCTGGGGTTCTTGCGAGCATCAGGCGCAGCTGGAGGAAGGTCTCTGTGATCAACGTCGTGGTGCTGATCATTCTTGTGATCGTATACGTCATTGGGTGTGCCGCATTCAGGAACAGCAAGAGGATAGACAACGATGAGCCATTCGGCGAGGGCAGGATGACCAAAGCAAGGCCTAGCAGGATACAGTTTTAACCAGGCCCGTAGGTTATCAGTGTTATGTAAAAAAGAAGGTATTGAATACTTGGATGGATTAATTAGAATTGAAGGCTGGGTATATGATCCCTTGTATCCTTGTATTTCAACAGCAATTGCTTCTTGGTCTTTTGGCGGCCAAACGAAGAGCAGAGGCTTGTGTCAAATTTCTGTATGCTTGTTTTATCCTTGTAGTTTTGTTTCAGTGCAGTACAAAGCTTATCTACTGAAAAATGGGCAGATGTTGCTACCTAGTCTCGTAGAAGTTTATTTGAGCCTTTTTTTTTTTTAAAGAAAAAATGATGAAGAATTTGGAATGACCTGTCCATGTTAATCACATGTTTTATTTTTGGTGTAAGATTGTCCTGGTTAAATTTTTTTGATGGAAGGATTTAAACGCTGAGAAGAATTTTCTGGAGATCCTGGCGCCTGTGGAAAAGGATGGCCTGTCCTTCTGGTCTCTATACCTGTTCTGTGGTCCAGCTTTTTATGTAAAAATCATAATATTTGTTTAGCATGTACGGTCCTCCATATTTGATGTAGACATGGTCTTCCCGAACTATTCCAACCATTTTTCCTCTCAACAACACCACAGAGGCCCTGTCCATACTGATAAGGTGATAGTCTAGTTCATTGAAATCTTTGCCTCAACTAGTCACGAGTTTAAGATGTGACTCCGTTGAAATCTCAATTAAATTCAAAGAATTATTTTTTGAGATTCGTGACAGTTGGATGAATGAGAGATCAAGATTCTTTTTTTCTTCGTTCTGACCGACTGGCATCTGGATGGTGTCGAGTTGATATACTTATCCTTGGATGAAAAAAGGTCGTAAAAATTCAGCACCTTGAATCGAACATTTTCCGGCAGGATGAAGACATGCAGAGATAGCTATGCTAGATTTATCCTCCTTATCCCTTTTGTTTAACCACAAAAAAAAAAAAAAAAAAAGCCTCGGTTCATTAACTAGCCTTTACAATTTAAATCGATCCAGGGGACCGTGCATGAAATTTAAAGCATGACAAAATAAATAAAAAAAAGGAAAAGGAGAAATTGATGGGAGTCTGTCTCTTCTTATGGCAAGCCCATAAACCCTAAACCATAGAAGATTGGTCTATAAAAAGGACCCCTCTTTTTCAAGTCATTCCATTCCAAACCCGATCCACCGCCGACGAGAAAAAAAGATTTCTATCGTTCTTAATTTCAATGATGAATTTTGAGGTTCTTCCATGAATTGATCGTGGAACCTCATTAGAATTAAGGTAAACTAGGTCTTCCTCTTCTTTCATTTCTTCTGCGTGGGTCTTCATTGGGATTTGATTAGTGAAGCACCGAACTTGTAATAGAACAGGATCTTTCTTTTTTTTTTTTCTTTTCCTCTTTCCTTGATTTGCTAATCATTGGTGGCTAGGGTTGCCGTTAGGGTTGCTCTGCTACCATCGGGAGCTGCAGTAGATGGCTAACCAAGGGCTTTTGCCATCACGATCAAGAGAAGGGAGGAAGGGGGGAAGGGAACAAGGTTTCGACCCTAAGAAGGAAAAAAGAGAGATAGATAAATCTTTCCTCTTTCCCTTTTTATTTTCTTTTTTATGTTTTCTTCTTTGGTTTTCCTTTTCTCTCTCTTTATTCGTTGTTCTTTTCTCTCTCTCAAGGATCAGAAAGTGACGGTAGAATCAAGAAATTAGTAGTTGGACCCTTGATGAACCTGATAGAGTGTTCTAGATTGATAATCACTAAAGTAAAATTTATTTATTAATATTAATATTTATTATAATAAAAAGATAATTTTTTGAATAGAAAGATGCCGAGCGAGTTCATTTGTACTTATATCGAAGATGTGGGTATGGATTGATATCTAGTATGTTAAATTTATTACGAGCTGGTAGAGTTAAGAGTTTTAGGACATGATCACCAATATATATACATTTATTTATACACTGTATGCTTTTAATTTTTGGACATGATTGTTAGTATGTACGATTATTCATGCATCATATGACTTCGATTTTTCATGATGGATATTGTTTTATGATTGCCGATATGATTATTTATATTTTTCATATTACATATTTATATCAAATATAATTGATTTTCAGATGGCTTGGATTATGGTACTAGTTATTGAAAATCTCGAAAAGAATATAATTTGACAAGATATTTTCTTGACATGTTTAAATTTGATAAATTGATGATCGAGAAAATAAATATTTGAACTAGTCATGTTAAACTGATAATAGCCCGCTATTGATAAGAGTATGACATTGAGAATAGTCTATCATTGATAGGAACATGGCATTGAAAATAGCTAATCATGGATAGGAGAGTGGCAATGAAAATAACCACCATGGACAAGTGACACCGAGCATATCCTACCACGAGCGTGATTGTGGTTAGTCCACAACCTCAAAGAAGACTATTGATTGAACTTGAACATAATAATGAGGTATATAACAGTTAAATTATTTTGGATGCATAACATAATATTTTATAATTCAAAATTTTTTTTTATTTTAAAATTATATTATTATTGATACGAGTATATGAAAATTTTTAATAGACCGTAAATCTTACTTTCCACTTCTCTTTTCTTTTATCTTTCGATACAATATGCATGATATGATTGGATCGAGCATGAAATTTAAGTGTAAAGCTTATTAGAGTGATTAATCAATTCAATTTTCAATATCAATGAATACGGAATTATTTGTAACCGACAAGTTGGTTCTTTGATTACCGCGAACTTACTTTGTTAGCATTTAATTATTTATTTGGAATTTCTAGAGATGTTAAGAATTTTGTTTTGAACCTCGCATAATCTCTGGGATGATGTTATACGATCTGTATGGCTGTATCACGTGATCGATTCGAGTGCTGGATTCGAGCTGCGGTAATAATCATGTTAATTGTCGACCGTGCTAAATCAAAATATTAAAGATGGTCGATTGTTACGAATAAAACTGTGCAGTCTTAATCATTCATTTTCTTTTTTTAGTCCCTGGGACTTGCCGTGGTGGTGGTTGCTTCATTTTTCATTTATTTGTTCAAATTCACGTGCAATTAAAAGTTGCCATATGCATAACATAAGTTATCATCCATGAAGTCATTCCGATCTCATCATGCAGGTCCAATTAATATTTTTAAATGTAGTAACTGACAATCAAAAGACCATTAAACATTTAATCATGGTCGATACTTTTTCACGGAGTCGTTGTCCAATTATTGTCCCTGTAACCTTCAAGAAAGAAAAAAAAGGTGCAGCAAGAAAGTGACACGAATTCTATCCCTTTAATCGGAAAAAATGAAAATCGGAAGATCAAAAAAAAAAAAAAAAAAAAAAAAACAAAGGAGATGAGATAATTATTCTTACACATGGCTTCTAGGTTATTTTTGAAACGGGTTTTGGATTATATCTTTTATACGGAAGAATGGTTGATATTTTTTCGAATCTTGATTGTTAAATAATAAATTGGACAGTTTTCAAAGTAATATATATATATATATATATATATATATATTTTTTTTTCCTTTTGCTTGCATAGATCTTGAAGTTGTGATCCAACGGTTGACACTATAAGAATGGATGAATCATTCTTTCGCACCAAGGAAACGACCCAATTCCTTTGAAATAAATAAAAGAATTACAGAATATGACTTTGGTGACAGGTGGTTTGGAGTATAACAAGTTCTTTAATCATACACATCAAATAATGCTCGTCCTAATTTTATTGGATTTAATTATATTTTTATGTGATTTTTTTTTTTTTTGGGGTGCAATATCAATTATTGGATCATGCTCGTATTAACTTTCAAAATATGAGACCAGCTCCATGATCCATGCTACATTAAAGGAGGAGGCAAGCTGTACAAAGCCGGGCAAAATAAGGTCAATCGTTCATTCGCGTGGAAGATACAATCCGAATCCAATTATATTTCGCGTAGTCCGGACTCAGAATAGTTGACTCGTAGCGGCCGAAGTAATGGGACGCACCCTGAGCCTGCGGGCTAACGGCCCAACCATCGCGCTGAAATCTAATGCGATCAGGGCTGGAAATGGGCCGGCCCAAAGTTTATTGGACCGGCACGAGATTATATTTTAAAAATTTTTTGGATCGAATCCGGACATTCTTTTGATCCAAAAATTAAATGTACTCTATTTTACAGTCCTAAGATTAGTCGAATATATTTATAATTTTGTCCGCAATCTGAATCAATTTCAAATCGGTCCGAAGTTTATTGAGCTGGTCCGGTCCCGTTTCAAACAATAGACTTTTGGACCGATCCATTTTCAGCCATAAATATGAGAAATTCTTTGTACACCGCATGCCAGGAAGTCCGAGCTATACCGCACCAGCTCTTTCCATTGGTCCTCGTAGATCCGAGCTGGTGCTTGTGGTGCGGGAAATCCGTTGATCCGACATGTAACGCAGTCCTATCCTGTCATGCCAGCTCGGATATGCGTGGATCAATGGAAAGTGCCGGTGCGGACAGCTCGGATTTCCGAATTTCGCATACGATATTAGATGCGACAAACTTGCCCGTTTCTTGAGTCCGGTTTCCTTGATTGTCCGATATCGACTTTGGCGATCGAAGGTGATCCGAGCTGTGAGTTGTGTTTTATATAATCCTTGTAGCCGATCTTGCTTCTGTTTTCCTTCTTCTGTTCTTGGTTGCTGCTCAAGTCTGTAAATATCTGTTGTTGTTTTGAACTGAGTTAGGTGCATAGAAGCTGGTTACTCTTGTTCTCAAATGTTGTTAATGGATACAGACAATAACAATTTATGTCAGTTGCTTCATTTAACAAATCTTTCAGAACGTCCTTAAAATTTTTAGTTTTAATGTTGCAACGGCTCCTTGCTATGCGTAGCAATGCTTGAAGTTATGTTTAAAAAAAAAAAAAAAAAAAATCAGGAGTCATGTGATTGTTCATGATTGCAAAAATATGCTCGGAGAAATCTAATTCTGTCATCTATCTATGGAAATAGATTTCTTTTTGCAATAAAATCTTGCATTTGTTGAGAGGGATAGGTGAGAGCGGAGGAAACGGTTGCAAATTGAAAATATTTTGCATATATTAACTTCATGAATAGGATTGAGTACTTTCTGCGACCCCAGCCCAGCAAGCGTGCAGTGCATCCCAACAAACATGCAGCACGCTTGCTCCTATCCTTGTGATGCTTTAGTGGAATGCTTATCTAAAAAGACTTGCATCGAATGGTCATTATCTACAACTTGATTGGATGTTCAACGATCTTCTTGCTGCCACGCAGGCTCTTCGTTTTGTCATCTCGCTTGCTGGACACCAAAGATGATTTCTGGAGCCTCTGATTTGACAAGAAAAAATGTAAGTAGTAGTGCTGTTGTGTAGAGTCATTAATTGTGGAAGTTATGATGTCCAACTCTTAGGAAACAGATAATTAGAAGCCTTTCTATCTAATGGTCTCTCACCTTGGTATTGATATGGTATACATTATAAGTTATCTATGACCTACTTATAGTAAGTTGGCATTTAAGTGACCATGGATTTATGAAGCAGTGAGGTAAATAACAACCAGCTGCATTACTTTAATAAATAAACGGAGGGAAAATTTGCTAAAACTTGGCGGTTTCAGTTAATTCTTATAAAACAGCCTATTATCATCAGTCTTAACTTTATGTGTTAAGCAAGAAATCCATGTTTGGAGATACTGAAAGCTTCTATGATTTAAGTTGCACACGCCTTTAAAATGCTGCTTATTAGAGAGGATAAATCATTGATAAACAATATCATGTGAGTTGTAAATAACTTACCTTATTGAGTAATAAATCATTGTCCCTTTCCAGTTGACACACTTGCTTCATAGTCATCCCAGACCACTCATCAATCCAAGCAAAACAGAGCTTATGGCATTCCAAAAACAGAGCCCTTTCACCCTGTGCAAAAGCCAGACAAAGTAATTTTCCGAAAACAGAAAAGCTGGATTCTGTTTCTTAATTCAACATCTCAATACTTATGGCCTGGTCATCTTCCATGCCAATCATTCTCGGATATAAAATGCATCAGGACTACCATAATTTCATTTTATATTCCTATCAATATTTAGTGAATGGCATATTGCAAAGTCACTCACTACATCTTATCGCTATGCAATACTAATTGGTCCAGGGCTTATTAAATATGATCTCTCAACTGGAGGACCAAGACCTTAAGAAAATGTTGACAATACACATAATTGTTACTTTGTCAAAAGAACAAAAAGCTAGCAAATAAGTTTGCCACGGCAGAAAGCTGCCCAGATACAGTACTCTGAGGTATGAAAATGGTCACAATGTTTGAAAGCTAGTTTAACTAGAGACTTCTAGATTCCAGTGTCTTGACATGCAGTTTGGTTTTCTAAACCAGTAATACGTTAGGTTGGTATCAAGCATACTAGAAATGAACAGTAAGTGGAGTTTCTTCTCTTGAATAGTTTTCCAATTTGGGGCTTTTTACCCACTCTGTTGTGGTTACCTTCATACCCATTAAAGCTTGATGCTTTCAAATTGTATACCTGAACACCTAGATTTTAAAACTGAATATGGTATTGATTATTGATAATCAGGATATGTGTTGCCTGTACTTCATTAACCATAGTCCTCATAGAAAACAGTTTATCACAAACATTGATCTATCATTTATGCTTAACAAGAACTGAAAGAAAACTTTGTTTGATTTAAACGGTTGGATGCATTTTCTCCTACTGAATAACAATCTTCTCAGAAAAAGCCAATGATATTCTTTGTATTAAAAAAATTATGATTGTCTGATAATGATCTTCAGTTGATGGACATGATGGCTACCGCTAACTGTAACACGTACTCATGATATCATAAGAAATCAGGTGGTGTGAGTTAAAACATACCGCAAGGATAACTTGTTCCAAACGGCTGCCAAAACCCCAAATAGGAGCTTCCACAGTCACTAATTTGTATGTTGTCATGACTGGATGGCACGTATCCTGCAAACAGTGTAATGGATGTCTAAATCACATTACATGGTATAAATTTTAACAAGTAATACAACTTAAGATCTTGTTCTTCTTTCTACATGAACTGTGGGTGCCCTGCTACTGGTGATTTGTTCGTTTAATTTTTGGGGGTGCGAGGGGAGAACCAGCGGCGTACTGATGAATTTTTGGAAAATGTTTATCTAGAAGAAAGTTTCAAGGAATGAAATCCTTTGCAATGAGAATGATTTAAGGGAAATTACTTATGAGTAAATGGCAGCTACCTGTACCTCAAATAAGGAGTTTTTAAATTTTGCATACTTTGATGTGTAAATATGGCCTAATCAACTTATATGAAAACATACAAGAAGAAGTAATCAAGTATTTGTAAAAGAATTTTTTTAAAAAAATCATAACTATTTTCTTTGCTCTGGTCTGAAATGTAGCTTCAGATTTCTGCATCTAGATTAAATGCACTGTTCCTAATCCATAAATAAAGTAAAATGGAGTGGTGGAAGAGAGAGGGAGGGGAAAAGAAAAGCTCTAAATTGTAGTTCTGAATTTAATTCTGAATATTACAGCAGTCCCTTTTCTTCTTGAATCCCTAAAAGAAATAAGCTAGTGAAAAAAATAAGCTGCAGAGAATGATATCAAGAATTTGATTGTCCAGTAGAGAATGAATACCTTCCATCCTTTTAAAAGCGGGCCTCGGCTTGTTCTTTGTGATTTGAATGTGGACAAATCCACATTTGCTGTGCCAATTGCCTTACTCCAGTAATCCCTTGAAACTGAAGCTATATCAATAACTTCCACTTTTCTTGAAGCTAGTAGCTCATCGCTCAAGCCATGCACCTAATTTGTGATCTTTACAATTAGATTGATTTGAAGCAATTGAAATACACAAATATAGAAATGGATGTTCTGTTTAGCAATTTTTTCACACTGTGTAATATTCTTACATTTTCAGAACAACCATTGTCAGCTTTGCTGACAGTTTCAATACTTAGAGAGCACTGAGCAAAATATGGGCACTGTTAACATCCAAATTGATGAGAAGAAAGTTAGGTAAGCAGGGTGAGATTTTAAAGAAAACATGTGATTTTAGTATCATATACAGCAAAGGTAAGATTGCTACCTTGATCACTGGATTGCAGGATGGTTAGATAGATATATGGCAACAGAGAGTAGACAGTTCAGTTCAAGTTTTTAATAAAAGTTTAATACTATAAATCTCGAAACTAACAAATGAGTCAGACAAACCTGTTTTGCTTTTTGGATATGAATTCCAGGATTCTTCTTGCACAGTGAGAGCACTGGTTGGTGCAACAGTTCTCAGCCAACCAGGGATTTTGCTGGAGAAGAATGCATAGAAAAAAGCTGTTAAAATGTGATTATCAACAACAAAATTTGCCTACAGGAAACATGGCGGGTTTCATTCTTTTCGATACACTTGATAACCAGGTCAGCAGAAAGATTCGTGTTTGCTTGCAATACACATTGCAAGCATTATTGTTATCATACTAGTGTTTTTTTCAGAAGTTTGTATTTAAGTACAAGTTCGATGCTCATCTGGCAGATTACATGACCTGTTTTGATGGTCTATTTAGTTGTTCTATCGTTCATTTCCATCTTGGTGGCATTATGATGACATAGATTATTCTTCTCCCATTTTTGTCGCGGTCTACTATGTAGATCTTCTTCAGCTTCCAGTCAAGGACTTGAAAACTGCCGGTCTCTTTTTTCTTTGAACTGCTTAAATAAAGTCTTCTTTGGTCTCTCAATGCTCTTTTTTATTTCACTTTGAAAATCCTAGTCTTTTCCTGTTTATTTGTGGTCAACTTCATATATCCTACTTTGTCATCGGTTTTTTGTGCAAGTCTACAAGAAACAGGAATGATCCTTCTTTTCTTTTTCTGTTTTGTTACAGACATCCAAGTCCCAATTTTGTCTCTGCCTCATCTTTTGTAAACATTCATCCTGCAACTTGTGCCGCTTCTTTTCTTGACCCTTTTCTCCTGTTTCCCTGTATTTGTACATTTCTTTTTTTGCTAACAGTTATTTGCACATTTCTATTCTCTCTAATTAGAAGTAAATATGGCATCTACCTGTTAATCTGTTCACTCTCAACTTGATAACGGGGGGGGCTCCACATTCCTGAATGCACATTCGAGTTGCCTATGCTGTGATTTTTTAAATCAAACTTAATCAAGATGCAGAAGTTGGTCCATCTATTCACCTATCATCCACGAAATCAACTACCTATTGAAGGTTTGGTAAAGCATTCAATCGATGAACATGGAGGTTTGACATATCATTTCACTTTTATTCTGCAAACGGCTGCAGATTTTTTTCCTAGGTAGAGCATAGTATTATTTGATTAATTAAATTCAGAATCGGCTCATCATCATGATTAATCTTTTGCCTTCACCCCTCCCTCTGCTTTGGTTCGGGTCTTCTTTTTCTTACATACAAGATGCAAAGCTTGCCAGCATCTCTTGTCGAATAGAAAGTAGTTACATTTGGCCATCAAATGAATGAATTATATGCTGAAGTAACACATCGAGCACATATGACGGCAATCTTGAAAAGGGTCTACTGGAAAAATACCTCCGTAGGTGATAAATTTTTGATGTATATTGGCCCTTTCCAAGCAGTTCATCTTCGAAAGGCATGTTCTCCAGTATCTCCACCCCTTCTTTGCTGGTAGTATTCAGTTGCTCCATTTTCATTATGGTATACATCAGAGCTACCTCGTACTGCATCAAATGAAGATCAAGTATCTTAGTTTGCATTGAAACAGCAAAAAAGAACGTAATCGGTATAGGAATTTCTTGCTCCCTCCTACCTCCGCCATTGACATTGGCATCACTATCCGGCTAAGAAGAAAGACTGGTCAAAGCGAACAAAAAGAGAGAAGCAAGGCTAGCTTTTTGGAAAGTGCTGGTTGTATAAAAACTTTTCTGGCGAGCTTTATTGATCGAAGGGTGGACCAATGTATAAAACTTGAAAGAACATTTCTTTTTGATGATTTAGAGAACAACATGCAAATGGAAAGCAAATCTATCAAACACCATGACCACAAAGGATGCATGCAAACAATTCTGGTGCAACATGAGTTTGTCATCAAAGGATACAACTCTTTGATCCGAACCATTCCGAGAGACGGACGGGAGGGCTCTTAGTTCAATATGGCAAGCTCCAATTTTTCTTTCTTCCAACTCCCCTGGGCGTTCAACCGCTCCTCTCTTGTTTGATTGCCAAGACAGCACGGGAGTTATCTTTGTATATATGTCTCTCATTTCCATCACCACAATTCTTGGGTAACGCACACGCAATCGAAGTAATATGTTTTTCTTATCTATAATGTAATTGTGGTAGCTGAAACATCATGCGGCTCGGATCGGTCCTCTTTGTGCCAGCCAGGGCCAGAAGGTTCCGTATCGTTTCTCTCTTGGATGCGGTATCACGGAAGATGGAATCCAGTTTTGGGCAGATATGGATGGGATATGCTTACGTACGGTACCTTCTCAAGAAGGTCTTGCGTTCTATCACGTAGCACGCCTTCACGGATTATATAGCCAATGTTTAAAAGGAAGTGACTTCGAATATTTATTCAATAGCTGTTATAACCTTTCCAAAAAAAAAAAAAAAAAAAAATGCTATAAATAAAATCTAGATAATAGGACAGCGGCTGTATGCATGAATAAAATATTTAATTAAATATATTTGTAGCAGTAATTTGACAGATGATGCTATCCTTTCCATTATCAGCAGTTGTTCTTAGTTATGATGACGGATGGTGATCATGATAAAAGTTATTACATTATTTCCGAATGGTCCCAATAGCCATCATATGATAGCTATTAAAACGAAAGGATTACGGTGTTTCGAGAACCTCGATACGTGGTGGCAAGCAAATAAGCAATCTTGTACTGCAAGTAGGGTTGGCTCGGGGTTCAAGCCATTGATTGACCTTCCGTGGGTTTCCAAGTTCCAGCTTACACCCAATATTGTAAAGTATACACGGGCTGGAAAGTAATAAATATCTTGGATCTTGCTACGCTGCTCCGAGATCATTTTTAGTGTTTTTTTATTTTTTAACCATCCCCGCCTCGCAATCTCGATGCCCTCTCGTTCCTCCAACGGCGATGGCAGCTTCGTCCTCGGTTTTTAGATCAAATCTCTCGCCGCCGCGAATCCTTGAACGGATGATCATCAGACGGTTGAAAATATAATAAAAATTATTTTAATACCTTCATTTATCAATTTAAATTTTTAAAATGTTTTTTTTTTTAAATATTTAAATTTATTTTTTAAATAAATAAATCCAAATGTCTTTCATGGGCTCTCTGCGTATGATGCGTGTTATCTTTCGTATACGAAACTGTTACCCGGTTAGTTTGACTTGAGTTGCAAAATTTACTAGGTTAATTAATAATTATGCTACCAAAGTTACTAGATACCATATTTAGAGTATAGATTGATAAATATTTTAATTGATTTTAGATTTTTTTTTTTTTTTTTGTATACTTGAAAGGAATCGAGATAGGGGGGGGGGTTCGGGCACAAGCTATCTAATCTGAGTGTTAGCATGAGTCCCACTCCATCAAAGAATGTTCGATTATCATATAGATGAGTATGTCATCCCAATACCATCCTATACTAGCTGAACTGTCAAGATTAGTAGTTTTCAAGGCAAGGTCCTAACCTCTCAAACACCTCCATGTATCGTCGTACTATGATTAATTCTAGAATTATTCGAGTCATCCACAGAGTCATTACACAAATCTAGAAGATGTTGGTACAGAGTCATGACCCATTCTAACTGGACTATGGGTAGGTTCTTCATCAATAATCGAAGGTAAAATTGGCATGGTACATCTTAATTCATTAAAAAAGTTATAGGATGAATCATGATCTACATAGACTCATTAACTCACTGCATTATTTTACTAAAACATTATAAAATAACTTTTAATTTTCTTCTGAATTTATTCTAAATTTAATAAAGTTACATTGTGATGAAGCGCTTCCTCTTTCTAAATACTAACCAAAATAATGATCAATTGAATAACTAAGGAAAGGACCCGTTCTTGGTAGATTAGAAAAATGCACAGGATGCTTGGTAGACCATAAAATTTGGTCTTTAAGATAATTGGTGATCAAAAGGGGAAATTCGTCTAAATCTGATAGATAGTAGGAAGAATATCCAACGGCAAGTTGCTTCCCCACCTGCCAGCATGCCTTATGTTCCATCTAGGGACAGCATGCCTTCACCCATTCATATTTTACATCAAGGGTCCCCATCATGTTTCTTCACCTTAATTGCATAATATGAAAGGTAGGGGGTAGGATATCTTGAATCCTATGCTATGTTTCTTCCATGGTTTTCAGTCAGTTCATTGTCAGCTTTATTTTGATTTTTTTTTGTATCTAGTTAGCACTCATCCATGCATTTTATTTCATAGATGCCACACCTCCAGATAGGTTGAGTATAACAATTTGATGATAGAATATGAGGATTGTAAAAAGATGAAAGGGGATGACACCATGCATGATGCTCTAGCTATTGTAAAATTTGGAGGTATAACTGTACACAACCATACTCATGTATATAAAGATTATTTCTGCATTTTGAATCCATGATATTTCTGACAATTTAAAGAGATCATAGTTTTTTTTTGATACAGAAAAAGAATCGGGGGATAAATTTGGTGTAGCTACCTCGCAGGTCCCTATCCTGTCATGAATGTACGATTCAAGGTACTTGATTTTTTCAACATTTTTTCTATTCAAGGATGAGTACGTCAATCCGATACCACCATGATACCAGTTGGTCGGAACAGGGAAGAAAAGGGATCCTGGCCTCTCACTTATCCAATCATCACGGGCCTCAAAAAATATTCCTAAATTTAATCGAGTCTTTTGCAAAGTCACGCTTTAGATTCGTAACCTATTGATTATGACACAAGATCTCAACTAGCTGGGCTACCACTTTGACAGTGAGATCATAAAATTTGAGCAATACCTTTTCATCTCTCTTACTTGCTACTAGATAAGGACAAAAATGGCCATTCCTAATCCCTACCTAATTTACTGGACAGAAAACAAAATGACATCTGTGTCCATATATCGCCTCCATCCCCGGGGTTTGAAAATAAAATAAAATAAATAAAAGAGAGGCGTTCTCGGACGCGGCTAATGCTATGTTTAAATAAGCTAGTATTAAAGTGTTCTATGTAGGGGCTTGCATGTTATAATTAGCATCTTCTTTTTGAACCGTTGCCGGCAAATAACGTACCGAGTGTAGTTCAAACTCTTTTCTTTCTTTTTTTCTTTTTCTTTTTTTTTTTTTTTGGAGGGGGTGGGGGGATGTGGAAGTGGGTTGTTCAAACTTAATATTTGAATAATTGCATTGTACAAACACGATACTAGCAATTAGTCTTTCTGCTATCATAGAATGCGGTGATGAGTATGTTATGCTTTGAGTAGTCCTGAAGAGTTCAAGGTGAGCCAAATCATGTATATATATTAATATAGGTTTGTGAATTTTTGGTCGGCATGAACCGACCAACCTTAAAACAATGGATCAACTTATCTGCTAATGGTTGACCCTCTTTCATGATACCAACGATCCGATTTCATTTTTCACAACTTTCAAAGTGCAACGAACCTCTTCCATTCATTGACAACACAGATCACGAAGCTGAGTCCGCTTCAAAAACTATGCAAAATACGATCCAATAATTAATATCATGAAAGTTTAAAAACTATACAAAATTCAATCTAATGATCAATGCCGTGAAAAGACGATCCATCAACTTTTAGTACGAAAGATACAACTCGTACCCTTTCTCGACCGTGGCCTCCATCTACCTTTCGTGCAAGTGAAGGACAGGAAAATTGTTGAGTACGGGTTCTAACTTTTACAAATGAAGGAAAAGAAAGCTATACGTGATTTATTTTTCGCAAGTGATTCAAAAAAAAAAAAAAAAAATTTACCTTTCTCTTCAAAATTCAAACCTAGATTAATTAATCATCGAGATAGTAATCTTGAACACGACCAAGTGGACCATTTGTTTCATGTCTATTTATTTCTTTTATATCAAACTACTGTTCATTTTCCTAGTAAATTATATATGCGTTTGGACCATTCAAAAGCACTTAAAATTTATTGCTGAACGTGATTCTAAGCCAGAACAGAATATTTACCAACAAATAAAAAAACATGAAAGCTTTTGATGAAAGCTCTTGATTAGTCGTTCTCTAGATGCTTCAACTTACAAAATTATGAAAGAGAGGCCTAGGTCCACAAGCCCAATACAAACTCGCATGTTGCCTACTGAAAGAAATCTTTTTTTTTCTTTATTTTGTCTCCTGAAAAGATGATCAGGACCATCTTCACCCACCATTGCCAAAAACTCACAGCCCACTTGCATCGCACTATATATATGTGCATGTTTAGTAGGAATTAAATATCCAGATTAGTGCACTTTAATTCGCTCCATCACTAGTGTTGGCGTGGAGTCCCTAGATCGGCCGGTCAGAGTAGCTGCATCGCAGGACCGCTTCCTGGTTCACCTGCAAATAGGTTCCTTGTCGGAGTTGTTCGGTGGAGGACACTCCGATGCCTAAGTCAGTGGTGGATTCCAGCCACATAATGGAGAAGATGTCGAAACTGGAAGAAAAAAAATCTCTGGAAACTGCAAATGTGTATATGCGAAATTATTCCCACGTACCTCTCGCCATCCTTCTTATCCATATTTAAAAGATGGCCTCCGGTCTATGGCCCGCTCTTTTCTCGAAGATCATGGGGAGACATTCACTCCCATGATAGTCGATCGTGGGTTGTCAATGAGCGGTTCCGGCCAGATCGGAGACGTGGCCGCAAGAATTGCACGCCATGATCATGGCATGATGAGTATCGATTGTAACCATTAGTTACAGTTTCCTTTTGGAACAGATTGTGGTTCAAGCTTCGGGTTTCCCCTTGCGTGGGCCGAAGGTTTGATATTTTCCCGAAGCCAGAGATCATGTCTATGGCAGGAACCGAAGTTCGTATCTTCGGAAGTCGATGAGTAGTTCAGACTTCGGCCGGGGCCGAAGGTGCTACCGAAGGACTGGCCTTCGGATGTTGTAGTTCGGTGTGAAGCCTTGAGTTGCTTACAGTTGGCCTTCGCTTAGTCTAAAGTCCGTAGTCCGGAGAACCGGGCTTCGATAAGTCGAACCGGAGCCTGGTTCGTAGCTGAACCAGGATATCCCAACAGTTGCCCCCCTACTCTCAGTTGTCGAAGCGAAGATCTGCCTCGAGAAGTGAGAGTATTATTGCCTTGTCGCTTTCTTCTTGAGAGATGGCGCAGTAACTGATTACGGGACCTCTATTGGGCTGCCCATCATGATCTAAGAATCAGATGGTGGACAGGTGCCATTCCCTAATTGGGAAAAGTAGGTGGTCCTGGGGCTATCTCTCCTCGTCCCGTTGCATAGTGGTTGAGGCAATCTTTTGGTTGGGATTTGGATAGTGTGGTGACTGTTCTCCGTCCATTGGATGAAGGATAGATCTTATCCTGGCGGTCAGTCATAAGGGGGTTACCTCCCAGGGTAACCTTGAGTCAAATTAACTCTCTGTGGGGGTCTAGAGACCCTTACTTTTCTTTTGGAGAAGGGTGAAGGTCTGGGCAAGGAAGCTTCTTCAACCTTATCTCATTCTCCGCCTAAACCGTTATGGAGTACCAGTCTATTCTTCAGGTAGAATCCTCTTTCCATCCCTTTGCTTCATTCCTTTGTCATGGAAGAGACCGTAGAGAGTCAGGAGAAGCAGGTTGGGCCCTCGGGGGCCGGAGATATAGTAGGTCCGGAGTCGGTCCCCAGCTCGGTTTTTCAGAGCAAGGCAACCCTTCTTTGGGAACGCTACCGCATTCCTGAGAAATTTTCCTTTGTCCTCCCTGCGCTCGAGGAGCGGGCGAACGAAGCTCCTCTTGGGTGCCTAGCTATATACGAAGATCACCTGAAGGCTGGTCTTCGGTTTCCTTTGCACCCCTTCTTTGTTAAGATTTTTTGCTTGTACCAAGTGGTGCCAACGCTATTAACCCCAAACAGCATCAGGAACATTTGCGGGTTCCTGGTCATGTGCAGCGTCGCCAATGTAGAGCCTAGGACCAACTTGTTCTCGGCCCTTTTCGTCCTCAAGAGGGATTTCCACAGCAACGGATGGTGGGTGATCGATCCCAGATCGGGTCGCAGGGTGATTAAGGATATGTCCAGCGCCATCCACGGGTGGAAACCCGTCTTTGTATTTGTGTTGTCCTTCGACCCATGGGGCTTCGACACTGAGTGGAAGAAGCCTCGCCTGACCGCCAATGACGGAAAGAAAGTCTTGGTGGCCGATCAGTCGGATTATGATCTTCTGACCAACTCGGAAGTTGCTTCTATCCGGGAGTTGTTGGAGGAGAGGAACCTCCATCGAGCGGGAATCAGTAAATTCCCCTCACTAGGTATAGCAGTGAAAATTTCTGCTCTTCTTCTTTAGGTTTCACTGTAGTTCATTTAACTGAGGTGATCCCCTTTGCCTGCAAGTGGTGGGATGAAGCGAAATTTGAGCTAGCTTCGCCAGACTTCGGAGAAGAGGGTGGCACAGGCATCTTCCACCAGGTCTGCAGCTTGGAAGAAAGCTCGGAGAGATGGTCCCGAAGGGGACCAAAGCGCTTTGTCTTCCCAAGGCATCTCGGGGGAAAATGTAGCGACCGCGGAGGAGGTTCCAGCGAGGCCCTGCCCAGTCGAAACTCCAGCGACAGTCGCCTCCCCAGTCGACACAACGGGGGCCTGCCTCAAGGAGTGGATGTGCCGCCGGTTTTCCCTCTGCCGCTGATAGGGGCAAGGTGTGGCAAGTCGAAGGAGAGTCCGTCTGCAGAGCTTCTTCAACCGAAGGTCGCCCGACGAATCCTTCGGAGCTCCTGCCTATGGGAGAGCTGCTGGTTCCGGAGGAGGACAGACAGGCATTGAAGGGTACGATACAGCCCCGCACCTGGCAATTCTCCAAAACCGGAGCTTTCACAAAGTGTCTAATTCCGGCTTCGCCGCCTTGCAACAGGTATGACTATCACCGCCTCCTTTGCCTTGAGAGTTATTTGACCCTCGATTCTTCTTTTTGATGTAGTTGGTCTATGACTTCAGCTTCATGGAGGAAGGCTTGGGGAACGTGGATAGCCTCATCTACGACCTCAAGGAGGAGCTTCAGACTGCTAGGGCTGCCAGGGAATAATCGAGGAGCTGAAGCAATCCATGGAGGATCGTCTTGTCTGGGTGACTGATGAAGTTCGCGACCTAAAGGATGAACTGAAAAGTGCCCACTCAATGATAGCGGGACAAGAGCATGGTAGAACAAGAGCATGAGGCAAGTTGAATCCCTGGAGCGGACTGCAGGGAGAACCAGGGATGAAGCCATCATATAGGCGGAGGAGGCTTCGGAGGCCGAAGGGTTCCTAGAATCTGAAGTGCCGAGGAGGTCCCACCATGATGAGTCGGTGAGGGCAGCACAAACCGTGGCTGACTTCAAGATCGCTTCTCTATTTCGACAGATGATTGATGGCTCTAACCTCCGCACGGCTCTTGGATGGCTTTCCAAGGTAGAGACCCTTCAGGAGGAAGTTTGCCTAGGCCTTTTTCCTTTTTGTGGGGAATCGGCAGACCTAGGCAGTCTCGAAGTTCGGCCTTCGGGAGAGGGCCGAAATGGGGGGAGGGATGTGCTGAATCCTCCCGTGGTGCTCTCCTTCTCGGGATCGAGAGCTATGTCTAGAAACAGCCGGTAGGTTTGCCACGGAAGGCTCTGTATTGAAACTCTTGAACCATGGCCATCGGTTGGCGACCTGGCTCGAAAGAGCTTCGAACTGCTGTGCTCCCATAGTAACCGTGGGAGGTGGAACATCGTTCACCTCCGGGGGTGTACCCCCCTGAGACGGAGCACAACTCCGACTTGTAGAAGCATTTTGGGCCTTTCCTCTTGCCATCAAAGAATTCTTTGTTTCTTCTCTTGTCTGGGAGTGAGCTTAACAAATGTTAGTAATACGCCCCCTACCTGGCGCGCCAATCTGTTGGCGTGGAGTCCCTGGATCGGCCGGTCGGAGCCGCTGTGTCGCAGGACCGCTCCCTGATTCACCTGCAAAACAGGTCCTTTACCGGAGTTGTTCCGGCGGAGGACACTCGATGCCTAAGTCAACGGCGGATTCCAGCCACAGAATGGGGAAGATGTCGAAAGTAGAGAAAAAGAGCTCTTGGAGATTGCAAATGTGTATGTGCGGAGATTATTTCTACTACCTCTCGACCATCCTTCTTACCCATATTTAAAAGATGGCCTCCGGTCTGTGTCCCTCCTTTTCCTGGAGATCATGGGAGCCATTCACTCCATGATAGTCGATCGGGATTGTCAATGAGCGGTTCCGGCCAGGATCGGAGGCGTGGCTGCAGGAATTGCACGCCATGATCATGGCATGATGAGTGTCGATTGTAACCGTTGGTTACAGTTTCCTCTTTGGAACAGATGTGGTTCAAGCTTCGGGTTTTTCCTGCGTGGGCCGAAGGCTTGATATTCCCCGAGGCCGGAGATCATGTCTACGGCGGGGACCGAAAGTTCGTGTCTTCGGAAGTCGATGAGTAGTCAGACTTCGGCCGGGACCGAAGATGCTACCCGAAGGACTGGCCTCGATGTTTAGTTCGGTTCGTGTGAAGCCTTGAGTTGCTTACAGTTGGCCTTCGCCTAGTCCGAAGTCCGTAGCCGGAGAACCGGGAATTCGATAAGTCGAACCGGAGCCTGATTCGTATCGAACCAGGATTCCAACAACTAGTTTATACCTTGATGTCATCATACCACATTTTGACAACAATATCCAATCAAGCTAGAATCACTAGGAAGCGAGAACCGCAATGTGTTGTTTCTTTCAATGGTCAGTCGTGGTAGATGAAAGCTCTTCTATATAATTTTTTTTTGACTTGATCAAATCAGCATCATCAAGTGTGAAAACTTTATAAACAATCTGCTTCTCTTCCGGCTTCAAGTGAGAAAGCAAGGACAGGGTGGGTACTTAAATTAGCACCTGGGCCCATCTTATTTGTCTGCAAGCTCTCCATCTTCAGAGCAGAAAAGGACCCCCCATGTTCCTGCATGCTAGATGTATGTAACGAAAGCATGAAGAAAATATATCGACCAGGCTGATGAAGGGTCCCATGTTGGTTAAATGTGAAGGCAACTTTCCAACAGAACACGTATCCAGTTCGCATTTTTTGTGTCCGCTATTACGTAGGTCTTCTCTTTTTTTCATTAGATTTATATATGCTGGCACTTCCCTTCAATAATCTCTTCTTCTTTATCCGAGGGTAGGACTTCGTTGGTGATCCTTTAATGTAACATTTGCAAAGTGATCAAACCGGACAAACGGTTTTCCTGTTGGCAGACATATAATCTAATGCAAAAACCGGGTGCTTGCTCTATCATTACACATGCGATTCAATGGATGTCCATCAAGATTACTTTTGAAATATATATATATATATATATATATATATATATATGCATTAATTCTTTCGATCAAAGTTGGAGCACCGACGTGATAATTCCCTAAAAGATTCTTGAGAAATGCACAAGGATGATGGAAGCAATTAGGTACGTAAACCCCTAGCCTTTTGATTTCAATGTATTGGAATTAAAACAGTCCGAGGAGACCAGAAAATTCCTTGGTTTCTACGTTTGGAGTAGTTGTTTAGCGTGAAGCTGGCAGCGTAGAAGAACCAACAAGGGACCGAGACCATTGACTACAATGTTGCAATGTTGTCAGTCTCAGGAGAAAGAATTTGCCTGACGAGATGTTGCGAGTCTTGTCACTCATACAATTACTGACATCCTTGTAATTTTATAGCTGTGAAAAATAATCATCAGAAGATATGTAAAGATAAAGTTTCTAGTCCATGATCATTTTATCGAATAGAAGACCGATATAAGTTGGAAGGCCTATATATATAGGATCACGACCGATAATTTCATAAAAATGATAGAATAATTACTCATATTAGATGCTTGGAAACTGCCTTCTAATGTTCGGAACCAAATATATATATCCACCTCCTGTTAAAAGCGGATTAATTGACCATATATTGGTAGCTTCATTTTAGAGTTGCACCAAAGAAAGTCTAGTCAAAATTATTTGTATATATATGTATACATGGCCAGTTGCATTGACACGGTACACGACGGTGTTTCTAGAAATTAAAAGGTCTCCAGTTGAAGCAGTACGGTTCTCCCTAGAAGTTAATGTGAGAAATAGATCCGTTCTCTTGCCCAATCAGAGAAACATGTCATCGAAGTGAATTTCCATCATTTTTTTAAAGAAGAATAAAAATCTTTGGAGAAATTTGAGACTCGATCATTAACTAGAGACTTGGACTGCCAATTGTGGACCGAGTATAGTTTAGAATGTCATGATCAACTTAAAAGACCGGCTCTGGAATCCAGTGTTTGTTTTCATAATGATGTGTGTACTAACCAGGCTAAAGACGCGGTTTTCTTTTTGGACGCCCACTCCTCCACCAGGCTGCCGGAATTGTTCTCTCTGACTCAAATCGACCCCCAAGTCGTACGTCCACCAAGGAAAATGAAGAAGAAAGGATAGGCTTTTGTGTTTGGATATGGACTTAATTTTCTTTTTAGATTTGTATGTATGCGTTGAATATATATATATATCAGGAGGGCCTTGAGGACCACTTTGGTGTCAAATCGGCTGGATTAATTACTCTTAAATAGTGCGACCTCTCCAACTTAATTTGCTTAGATTTATGTTGTTATCCAGGACGACTTTTGTTATCCCCGTTCTAACTGGAGGATAAGAGGGCCTCTTTCACTGACCTATAAGCTTCACTAGATTCGGTTAGGTTGGCAGAGGTGGCTAAGCTTAAGCTGAGCTGGCCTTGTACCAGTGTGATCTAGCTAGCTAGCTGCCGATGGTAGGCCCCAGCAGTGCGTTTAGGCACCGGATTAGAATTAATGGTGCTTGAAAAGTTGCATGGATGTTATCCAGGAGTACTCCAAGAACTTAACTATTTTCTTTCATAATTAACCATTGGTCACCTTAAAATAATTAAGAACGAGACATTCGATCCGGAATTAAGGTCCTGGTGCAAACGCTTACAAACAAATTTCTACGTTTAATCCGGCCACCAAAAATTGTCTTGTAACTTGCCCGGTCTCCAGGCAAGCACGGCACGTAGTGCAGCTAACAAAAGTCTCTGAAGTAGATATCTGGAACACGGGACTTGTATAGCTTATTCTTGATCAGAAGAAACGAATAATGGAATCATGCATGCATGCTGCAGTACGCTATATATTTAATTCATGCATGTATTTGCACCACATGACTCTGATTTCTATCGCATGGTCAAGAATATTGTCCAAGAAGAGGAAGCTGATGAAGAAGTAAGTCAAAAATATCGAAAACCCCATTATTAATTAATTAATTACAGCAAACTTATATATAATTTTGGAATAATACCGGTACATGTTTAAAAATTATGAATCTATAATTAGTTGTAGTATTCTGATCACGATCCCTTCTATTTCTATTCTACTTAATCGTTTCCGAACCTCGTAAAATATATACTCCATGCCCAATATGTCGTAATTAGTTCATGTTTGCTGAATTTGGAATGGAACAATTGTTTTTATAAGAGAATAAGGGTCGAGATATATACGTCATTCCCTTATTTCGTTTTTCTGCATGACAACAAAAGAAGCTGGTGGCCCGCTAGACTAAAACGTTGCGGCTATGGAGCCTAATTATTGTTTGCTAGGTAATTAATCAATCCAATTACGAGACATAAATAGATTAGAGAGTGTGGGGTCCAGTGTCTCTACCGAACAGGTGTTGTTGTTAGTTAGATGTTCGAAACCTTAAAATAAAAAAAAACGAGGTGTTAGACGACAGAATTGGCTTTTACCTCACCACCAGTCCATTCATGACAGGTAACTTAGATTCCAAGCGAGATGGTACTTCCCATGGTTTAAACTTCTAGAGGCACCGGAAAAGGACCCTTTTCACAAATGTGCTTCTCGACTCCCAAGGTTCCGTCAAGGAAACGGAAGCTAGCTAGCTACCACGTAGTTGGCTGGACAATTAATTAGTAATAGTAATCGTTGGCTCATACGTGGCGCATCCCAAATCCAGAAAAAGGGCTTAGATTTTAATTTTTCAGAATTTCGGGATCATGTTTGGATCATAGAGGTTTGATCCGAGAATTAGAATTTGTATATGTGATTTATCGAGAAAAAGTTTTTCTGAGAGATTGTATCGTATCCAATCGGATTATGAGATTTTTATTTCAGATCAAGAGATATAGCATATTTCTCTTGATTGGTAAAAAGGACTGATCAGTTAATTGATTAGATAGTAGTCTAACTATGTAGGATTGTAACTAATTATATTGGACCGAGATCAAGATCAAGAACCCACGCCCATGAGGGAAGAGAGGAGACCGTGCGGTGAAGCCCTCTTCCGTAGGCGCGCGTCCGTGAAGAATCTCTCACGGTCGCGTGAGAGAGGTGCGTACGGGCTGGCTTCTCATCCGATTTTGGGATGAGTGGATGCACGTGAAGGATGGTGTCATAACTATCTCTTGCGATGTCATGCACGTTCTCGGTGCGGAGGAAATGAGCGATTTCCGGAATCTGTAATAGAGACCAGAACTTCTTCTTCAAGTATAAAAGAACGATCTCTCATTTCTTCTGATATTATTTTCTTTTCTACCATATACTTGATCCTTATTCTTGATTTCAAGTAGTAGTTTGTATTTTTTTTATATTCCCTTCAATCGATTGCTTGCTATTTGTCTCGCAAAGAAAGAGCTTAACAGTAGCAGTCTCTGTATCAGCGCTCGAGATACGTAAGCATGCCAACTTTGAATGCCTGGAAGCTGCACCTGATCAGTTCCACGTTTTTGTGCTGACTTGTCTCGTAAATGGACAGGAGAATTTAGGAACAAGTTTTTAATTAATTGCTACCAAAAGAACGTCCCGATTCACTCACTAATATAGCATTTCTCTTACAGGGACCAAAAAAAAAAAAAATACAACTAGCACAAGCATTTGACAAGGAACTCATGAACTTGGACTGGAACCGGTCTCAAAAATCAAAACATTAATTAATTTGTTCAGTTTAAAGTCACAACCCTTTTATTCTCCTTTCCTTTGAGCAGGAGGACTGGTAAACAACATAAGCGCGTCCAATATCTTGCTAGAAAATAAGTAATTACTTAGGAGACTAGTAGTTATTATTGATTTATTTCAACCGTACATTTAAATAAGAAATCAGTCCTATCTCGTCGCCACGGTTCATTAATCCTTCTCCTAGCCAGTGATGGATGATCTAATTAGCAGTTTGGATATATCAGATCCATTTATTCGATGTCCGATGGCGCTGATCATGTCCACAGGGGATCCTCCCATAGCGAGGAACCATGGGTGGTGTCCGTGTCATCGAGGAAAAAGGCGTCGTTCTGGGAGGCGTAAGGGCCGGTGACGAGGCCATCGGTGCTCGGCTGCTGCTGGGACTGGGCCATCTCCACGCAGACGAGGGCGATCAAGTTGGCGTGCTGGGCTTGGACGTTGACGATCTCGGCCTGAGCTCGGGCAGCTGGGCCTGGAGCTCGCTCACTTGCTTCTGGAGCTGGCAGATGGCCCCCGCGCAACCGTACACCGGGTCTCGGATCCTCGCGTTGGCCTCGTATACCATGCTGCTAACCGCGTCGGCTCTCTGGCTCTCTGGTAGATCCTGTTAACCATTTCGATCCAAGGAGCAGTATTGATTAGTTGAATTCTAGTTTGTTTTCTGACAAGGGAATGCTGCAACTTGATGAAGCGAATGCATTCTTAAATAAACGTAACCGGACCGGAGGAATATTGATGTGAATTGGGACGTTGTGAGAATTTTTTTTTTTTTTTTTTTTTTCAAAAGTTAAAAATAGCAAGCTTAAAAAAGTATGGGTGGCAGTTTTGATGGTTAATGGAAAGGTGAACGGAAGAAATCAAGAAGTAGTAAAAATGGTAGGGAGTTGACCTGCAGGAACTTGATAATGTTGCTAGCGCCGAAGACTCGATGCGCGGTGGTGAATTTGAAGGGCTCGGTCGGAGGGAAGTACGGGGCGAGCACGCATTTGTCGACGCACCTCCGACGGAGGATCTTGCAGGCGGCGCAAGGGCTGAGCACCACGGGAGGAGGCGTGGGAGGAAGGGAGGAGGAGAGGAGGTGGGAGATGAGGAGGAGAGGAAGAGGCGTGGTGCTGGAATGTTGTGGTGGTGGGTGGTGGTGGTGGTGGTGTCGCTCGACCCCATGGAATTGAAGAAGGGAATAGAGGAGAGAGGGGAAGAAAGATTTTGGAGTCTTTTGGAACGCGGTTTGGGCGGCTCCTTGAGGCCAGGAGAGTTGATTGATATATATAGAAGGGAGGCGATCGAGGGCGTGAGAGAAGGAGGCCGAGGGCGATGATGAGGTAAGCATTGACGAGACCTGAGCTCAGAAGCCCGGAACTTTGTAATCTAAACGGCTGCCGAGGGGGCTTTCGGGACCGGTTAGTTTGGTTACCAGCTTACTCGGTAACATTTTTATTTTATTTTATTTTTATTTTATTTTTGCTGCTTGTTAGGCGAGTGAGGCGGGGATGGAAAGAGATGGATATGGGATATTTGGATACAGGCGGCAGAGGAAAATTGAGGTGTCATGGTTGTCACGATCGAGATTGGAAGGTAGACAATATTCAAATACTTCGAGTATATGGCATGCATGTGCCGAGGCCAACATGAGAGAAAGTTTTTTGAGCACTTTAATTAGACTGATTGATGTTTGAAAATAAGGAAATGTGGAAGGAGAAAAAGGTGAGAGGTTATGATCATATTTCATGTCAAATTAATGACACGAAAAAATTCTTGCATCCGTAATTCTATCAGGATCTCTAATTGCATATCAGTATTGGCTGCAGTATCCTAAAGCACGGCCAGCACCCAAGTTGGCTAGCAATCACTAATAGCTATGGCCCGGATCCTACCTGAATTTTGTCTTTAAGCCTTAATTGAGGAGTGGAGTACGTTCTCTCCTGTACATATATCATGTATGCTCAGGAGATGCGCACGCGCGCAAGAGAGAGATATGATCTTTACAGAGTGTTCTTTTTTCTTTTTTTTAATTATCTCGCGAGAGAGAGAGAGAGAGAGAGATGAATCTGGACAAAGTTTTTTTTTTATAATTATCGTAGTTTAAAAGGTACTTGGGGAAGGTGATGAGAAAGGAAGAAGAAACATCCTTCTACCGCCCCATCCATGCAACCATGGTTTATTGCTTGGAGTCCATAAGGTGTTTTAGTGGAATGATTTTATATTAACACTTCAAATAAATATTGTTACGGTGATTATTTACTTAATCTCGAGATATCTATCGGATCATCAATTAGGATAGAGTTGTTCATTGGATTATCCAGAAATGATCATATCATCGACCGTCGATTGAAAAGGAAACGACTATGATGATTGGCTCTCCCAACTATCGACCGAGTAAAAGATGACCAAGTCAATTGTTACATGATTATCTCCATATCTTGCACGGTCGGATTCGACTAACTTTTTTCACACGCATCCATCCAGTACTCGCTAGACTCGACTGACTTACAAAATTAGTCAGCGTGCCGGACTGCGAATGTCAAGGTCCTCTTCTCGGTGAGGTTTTTTCTCTTTCAACAATGAATATATTGCCCCAATACTCGAGGTTAATGGTATCACGTCCCAAACCCGACACCCGAATCGGCCACGCGACCGGCCTACGAATCCTAGAATACATCCTAGAGATCATGCAATGCCTTTAAAAAAATCCATTATAATTTCGATGCCCAATGACATTATAGATCGCAAAGAATACCTGATAATATAACTCATGTAATTACCAATTGATTACTCTTTAATCATCCAATCAATATTAATGATTCTCTATCGATGCATCACTTTACCACGAAATCAATCCATCGCCAAACTCGAATATTCTGCACAACTCTGAAAAAGGAAAGGAAGTAGAGGGTATGAACTTTACAGCCCAATAAAAATCCCTATACACACCACACCAGTATAATATAATATAATTTAAAATAATAGTAAATAATATTAAGTAGCACATAAATCTTAAAATCTCATGTCAAGTAATCAAGATAACTCAATATCAAAAAATGCAAAGACATGCATCAATCAATACCAAATATCCTTCTCATTCAAAATTACAAAAATCATATATGTCATTAACTAAAATATCTCTTTTTACTTAATTATGGCTTTATCTCTTATTATCCACATCTCATTAATATGATCCGAATCAACCACTGTTATCTTTTAGAATTTTGGAGTAATCACGGTCAGCTACAGCCCGTGACTGGTGTTGCCGCCTGGACCGTCGTGGCCCGTAGCTGCTGATGGTGTCGAGTGGTCCGCGCCCACCCGCCAGGGATGCCTCCGGTACCTCGAGACCTGCAAGATGACCAACGTCAGTGACCCGGGCCGGGAATTCCGGCAGGGGCACTCCGACGATCAAGTCAGTAACTGCCCAGGGGAACAAATCCTCCTGGTCGAGCCCCTCTCGATGAGCTCCATGCTAGGAGGAGTGAATATAGTGTATGAGAGTGGAGTGAGCCGGAGAAGATTGGTGGCCGAGGTGGTCTTGCTCTCCTGTCTGGCCTCTCCCTTTCTCCTCTTTTCTCTGTGGTGGTTGTGTTGTTCTTGCTTGGAATTGAGAAATGAGTATTACCTCTCCTCCGCTTATACTGGCTGGGTCCTTTTTCGTGGCTTGCCTCGGGGTTCTCCCGTGTTGTCAGACGGGTATGACGTGATGTCGTGCTGTGAATGGTACGCCTTCTTTATTAGGTATTTGGGGAAGCTTCCACGAGCCTCTGACATTCCTTCGATTTGCCCTTCCAGGAAGTACGGCAGGATCTCGACTGTCGCGCCGCTGCTCTCGGGAATCGCGCTCCCTGGTATCTTTTTCCCGGTCGTACAACAAGCCGTTGGGGGCACAGTGCCTTGATGTGGGCTTCCCTTCTTCCTGGGATGAATGGCGGCCGTGGGCATTAATGATGATATGGCGGGTGCCGTCGTACGTCCTCGGGGGGCCCACCACCGTCTTCGGATGGGAGGTGCTGCTTTCTCGGCGGGTTGACATCTTGACTTGTGTCGGGGGCCGAGCCGGAAAGACGGGACCCGCTCGTAGGAAAAACCCGTCTCGCGGTGGCTCGGTTATGCAGAGAGGGGCCGAGCTCGGCACCAGGCTAGAGGGGCCCAGCTTTGACCGAGCTCGAACCGGATGAGGTGGCTGAGGTGCGCCCAGGCCAGGGGACACGGCCTCGAAGAGGTCCCGCATGGCGGAGGAGGCTTGAGCTCGACTCCGGACCGCGGGACCCGAGCTCGGGCTCGGAAGGTCTGCCTCTGGTGGGATTTGAGCTCGGCTCCAACCTAGGCGCCCGACCTAGCGGAGGACGGAGCCCGACTTTCGACGGGCAGTCCCGCTGGCATCGGGAGCTCAGCCCGGTGAAGGGGCCCGTGGTGGTTATCCCCGTGGCATCCGATGGAAGCCCATGTCAACGATCTGGTCATATCATTTGCCCCCCACTCCCGAGGCCCGTTGTCACGTGGTGCTCGGGGCGAAGGGAGTAGTTGCGGTGCTAACGTGGAAAGGTGGGAAATCTGGAGCAATAATGACCGATATCGGCAACGTCTCGCTTGGCGGGCCTTTGAGCCTATGCGGGGGCGCCGCGTGGCCATGTCTTGGAAGCAGTTATGGCAGGCACGAAAGCCGAAGCGGCTACGGTCATATGGGGGCGTTGGCCCTGTTGATCGGCGACACGTGGCATGACTTTTGGAGAAGCCGTAACGGTACGGTCGGATGCAGGTTGTCTCGAAGGGTTGAGTAAGTCCTTTCGAAACATACCTTTTTTCAAGCTCTTCGTGCCCAGAGTCGTACAGGAGCCTTCCTCTTCTTCTTTTCTGACCGTCGGCGCCTTTTGTGAGCATCAGCAGGTTAGCTCTTCCTTCTCGCCCATTAGAAGTCACCGTAGATCTTCCTCCATTCTCTCCCTCCCTTTCGTCATCTAGGAGTTGCCCTGTTTTCTCCCTTTCTCTTCCATGGACCGCTTCGGGCCCAACTTCCATCCCTCTTGCAGGCTGAGACCGGACCTTCCCATTCGAAGACTCCTTCCTCTTCCAACGAGGAGAGGAAGTGACGAGGTGCGAGTTCAGTAGAAGGCCTTTCCATGGCTCGGTGTCCATTAGGGAACTCGGGGTCTTCTCCTCCTCCTCGCTTGGCTTCTCTTCCTGCTCCTGCTCCTACTTTACTTCTATTTCTGTTCCTCTCTCTAAGCCTGAGTCTTCTCGGTCGTCAGGTCCAGGAGGGATCACTTCGGTGATTACCGCTGAGGACTTGCGTTCATCCGGGAGGCTTACGGCGTCCCTGAATCCATCCAACTCTCAGTTACTCGTCCCGGAGAGCGAGTCACTTCCAGTGGTCCTAGGCGGATCGCCTTCTACGAGGAGACCTTCGCTGGGGGTCTCCCTCCCTGTGCACCCTTTTTTCCTTTCTTTCTTGGCCAGCTACCGGCTTGTCCCAGCTCAGTTGGGTCTCCCCAATGCCATCAGAACGATATTTTGTTTCATCGTTCTGTGCTACTTCCACGGGATTGTTGCTCGTTTTTCCTTGTTCAGGGCCTTCTTCACCCTGAAACGCCACCCTACCAAGGACAGGTGGTGGTCCTTTCTTCCCGCCCTCGGGGCATCAGATTTGTGCTCCCTCTTCTATCAAAGGATGGAAGAGCAGGTTCTTTTTCGCCTCTGTAGAGGGGATCGAATGTGTAAACACCAGAAAAAAAAAAGTCGGGCGCGAGGGAGCGAGAAGCGGGGGAGCGATTGTGCGCGCGACGCGCGGGCGGGCGACGCCGAGAGCGCGCGGGCACGCGGTGCGCGGCCCGGCCCATCGCGGCGGGCGCGCGTGGCACGGCCCAGGCCCATGCGCGCGACGCGCGCGGGCGCGTGGGCTCGGCCCAGCCCGTGCGGCTGTCGCGTGGGCGTTTCCCACGCGTTTCCCAGGGTTTCCCAACCGTTTCTCGCGGTGTATGGCGGTCCATGGGGTTTCTGAGTGATCTGGACCGTCGATCGTCCGATCGAACGGCTGAGATTGGTCCGAAGGAGTTTAGGCTTGATTAGGTGCTTTGGATTCGGATTTTTGGACGTGGTTTGAGACGTCGATCTCAGATCTGATGGCTGGGGAGATATTTAATGGTTTTGAACTTCCTAGGTTGCGTTTGAGGTGATTTTAGATGGGTTTTTCACCTCTTTTTTCATCCAATCAATATTAATGATTCTCTATCGATGCATCACTTTACCACGCATCAATCCATCGCCAAACTCGAATATTATGCACACTCTGAAAAGGAAGGAAGTAGAGGGTATGACTTTACACCCAATAAAAATCCCTATACACTCACACCAGTATAATTAATATAATTTAAAATAGTAAATAATATTAAGTAGCACATAAATCTTAAAATCTCATGTCAAGTAATCAAGATAACTCAATATCAAAAAATGCAAAGACATGCATCAATCAATACCAATATCTTCTCATTCAAAATTACAAATCATATATGTCATTAACTAAAATATCTCTTTTTACTTAATTATGGCTTTATCTCTTATTATCCACATCTCATTAATATGATCCGAATCAATCACTGTTATCTTTTTAGAATTTGGAGTAATCACGGTGACCGTCGTGGCCCGTAGCTGCTGATGGTGTCGAGTGATCCGCGCCCACCGCCAGGGATGCCTCCGGTACCTCGAGACCTGCAAGATGACCAACGTCAGTGACCCGGGCCGGGAATTCCGGCGGGGGACTCCGACGATCAAGTCATTAACTGCCCAGGGGAACAAATCCTCCTGGTCGAGCCCCTCTCGATGAGCTCCATGCTAGGAGGAGTGAATATAGTGTATGAGAGTGCGAGTGAGCAGAGATTGGTGGCCGAGGTGGTCATGCCCTCCTGTCTGGCCTCTCCCTTTCTCCTCTTTCTCTCTGTGGTGGTTGTGTTGTTCTTGCTTGGAATTGAGAAATGAGTGTTACCTCTCCTCCGCTTATACTGGCTGGGTCCTTTTTTCGTGGCTTGCCTTGGGGTTCTCCCGTGTTTCAGACGGGTATGACGTGATGTCGTGCCGTGAATGGTACGCCTTCTTTATTAGGTATTTGGGGAAGCTTCCACGAGCCTCTGACATTCCTTCGATTTGCCCTTCCAGAAAGTACGGCAGGGTCTCGACTGTCGCGCCGCTGCTCTCGGGAATCGCGCTCCCTGGTATCTTTTCCGGTCGTACAACAAGCCGGTGGGGGGCACAGTGCCTTGATGTGGCTTCCCTTCTTCCTGGGATGAATGGCGGCCGTGGGCATTAATGATGATATGACGGGTGCTGTCGTACGGTCCTCGGGGGGCCCACCACCGTCTTCGGATGGGAGGTGCTGCTTTCTCGGCGGTTGACATCTTGACTTGTGTCGGGGGCCGAGCCGGAAAGACGGGACCCGCTCGCAGGAAACCCGTCTCGCGCGGCTCGGTATGCAGAGAGGGCGAGCTCGGCACCAGGCCAGAGGGGCCCAGCTTTGACCGACCTCGAATCGGATGAGGTGGCTGAGGTGCGCCCAGGCCAGGGGACACGGCCTCGAAGAGGTCCTGCATGGCGGAGGAGGCTTGAGCTCGACTCCGGACCGCGGGACCCGAGCTCGGGCTCGGAAGGTCTGCCTGGTGAGATTTGAGCTCGGCTCCAACCTAGGCGCCCCGACCTGGCGGAGGACGGAGCCCGGCTTTCGACGGGCAGTCCCGCTGGCATCGGGGCTCAGCCCGCGAAGGGGCCCGTGGTGGTAATCCCGCTTGGCGTCCGATGGAGGCTCCACGTCAACGATCTGGTCACATCATTTGCCCCCCACTCCCGAAGCCCGTTGTCACGTGGTGCTCGGGGCGAAGGGAGTAGTTGCGGTGCTAACGTGGAAAGGTGAGAAATCTGGAGCAATAATGACCGATATCGGCGACGTCTCGCTTGGCGGGCCTTTAAGCCTATGCGGGGGCGCGCGTGGCCATGTCTTGGAAGCAGTTATGGCAGGCACGGAAGCCGAAGTGGCTACGGTCATATGGGGGAGTTGGCCCTGTTGATCGGCGACACGTGGCATGACTTTTGGAGAAGCCGTAACGGTACGGTCGGATGCAGGTTGTCTCGAAGGGTTGAGTAAGTCCTTTCGAAACATACCTTTTTTCAAGCTCTTCGTGCCCAGAGTCGTACAGGAGCCTTCCTCTTCTTCTTTTCTGACCGTCGGCGCCTTTTGTGAGCATCAGCAGGTTAGCTCTTCCTTCTCGCCCATTAGAAGTCACCGTAGATCTTCCTCCATTCTCTCCTCCCTTTCCTCATCTAGGAGTTGCCCTGTTTTCTCCCTTTCTCTTCCATGGACCACTTCGGGCCCAACTTCCGTCCCTCTTGCCAGGCTGAGACCGGACCTTCCCATTCGAAGACTCCTTCCTCTTCCAACGAGGAGATGGAAGTGGCGAGGTGCGAGTTCAGTAGAAGGCCTTTCTATGGCCCGGTGTCCATTAGGGAACTCGGGTCTTCTCCTCCTCCTCGCTTGGCTTCTCTTCCTGCTCCTGCTCCTACTTCTACTTTTATTTCTGTTCCTTTCTCTAAGCCTGAGTCTTCTCGGTCGTCAGGTCCATGAGGGATAACTTCGGTGATTACCGCTAAGGACCTTGCGTTCATCCGGGAGGCTTACGGCGTCCCTGAATCCATCCAGCTCTCAGTTACTCATCCCGGAGAGCGAGTCACTTCCAGTGGTCCTCGGCGGATCACCTTCTACGAGGAGACCTTCGCTGGGGGTCTCCGCCTCCCTGTGCACCTTTTTTCCTTCTTTCTTGGCCAGCTACCGGCTTGTCCCAGCTCAGTTGGTCCCCAATGCATCAGAACGATATTTGTTTCATCGTTCTGTGCTACTTCCACGGGATTGTTGCTCGTTTTTCCTTGTTCAGGGTCTTCTTCACCCTGAAACGCCACCCTACTAAGGACGGGTGGTGGTCCCTTTCTTCCCGCCCTCGGGGCATCAGATTTATGCTCCCTCTTCCATCAAAGGATGGAAGAGCAGGTTCTTTTTCGCCTCTGTAGAGGGGATCGAATGGGTTTGGAGCAACCCAGATCGATCTCCGAATAGGAACTCCTCTGTCGAAGCTGCCGACCTCGATATGTATGACCTTCTTAGATCGATCGAGATCCCATCACTGGAGGTCTTGCTGTTAGAGCAGAATCTTCGCGAGGCCGGGGTCAGCTCGGCGCGGGAGCCGGGTGAGTTCGACTTGGCCACTTCCCCGTAGTTTCTTATTTATTTTTCTTTCCCCTCCTTCTCCTTCTTCTTCTTCTTTTTTTTTCTACTGCTGTTGGGCTGACTTGATTCCTTTTGGTGCAGAAATGAAGTTTTCGATGGATGAGATGTTCTCGTTTTCTTAGGAACGAGAGCAGGCTGCTGAGGCAGGTGAGCTCGCTCCGAAGAGGGCTCGAGCCGAGGATGGGGTAAGGCCGGTGTAGGCCGAGGCGGATGCACCGGTTCAGGAACGATGGCAGAAAAGGGTGGCGAGCCCGTACCCGTGCCTGCCGGGTAGCGTGAGCTGGTGGCGGCGCCCGAGCCCGAGATAGTGGCACGTAAAAGATCGGCTGCCACTACCACCAAGTCGGCACCCCCCCATCCCAGAGGTCGTCAACATCGAGAAGGACCCGGAAGAGATCAAGCCGACGTCCCAGGTGCGGTCCGATGCAGCTCCAATCTCGCAACTGGCACCGAGGGCACCACCCGTTGATGAAGGAGCTGAGCCGGCGGGGACCAGGGACAGAGATTACCAGAGGGTCCCCTTCAAATTGGGGTCGAACGTCTCTCTGGTTAAAGACCCCAACCTTGCGAGCGGATGATGGACTCCTCCATCCAGTCCTGCGACAAGCGACATGGAAGCGGGAGGCTTCTGGGCAATGTCTTCAGCACGACGTTCGCGAACCTCTACGCTGTAAGTCCTCCGCTCGTTGTTGCTTCTCCAAGTCGCTTCTTTTTCTTCTTACCTGATAGCTGACACCCCTTCCCCGATGCAACAAGGCATAGAGCTCCTCCTCATCCGGGACTTCTACCGGAATTGGCCAGAGGGTAGAAGGAGTGACTGGCTGAGCTCGAATCTCTGCGGGCCGAGGCGAGAGAGAAGAGCCAAGATGCCCAGGACGCTCACCTTAGAAATAAGGGCCTCGCGGTCGAGGCCGACGACCTCGTCCGGGCGAAGAAGGAGCTCGAAAGCGAGCTCGAATCGAAGAGGACTCGGCTGAAAGAACTCCGGATCGAGTTCGAAAAGAAGGTGGCGGCCACGGAGAAAAGGGCCGCTGAGGCCGAGAAGAAGGCTGCTGCCGCCAGCCATGACGCCAAGGTCACCATGTCCAGAAATCGTTATCTTTACTAATGATAGATTCAACTTATCCGATACCAATCTGTACTCAGATTCCGATCTAGATGCTAGAAAATTTTCTCAACGTCCTCTGTCCAAAAAGTTGTCCCCCTATAGTAATAATCTTAATATCAATAACTAATCTATAGCAATTATAAATCCAAAATCTTCTATCCAAATTTTTTCTGCGATCACCTGCAATACCCTAACTTCATAAATTCCTTAGAAGAGAAACTTTTAAAACTCTCTTTTTAATTATTTATTTAACTTGCTTTTTTTCTCTTTTTCCTTTTCTCCCTCTTCTCTCTCCTCTTATCTCCCTCTTCTTTCTCTCCTCTTCCTCTCTTCTCTTTCTCTCCTCTTTCTCTCTTCTTATCTTCCTCTTTCTCTCTCTTCTTTATCTCTCCTTTTTTTTCCTTTTTATTTTATTTTATTATTTTTCTTTTTTCCTTCTTTTTATTTTCTTCTTTTCTTTTTTCTTATTTTTATTTTTCCTTTTCTTTTCTCTTTCCTCTCTCCTTTTCTTCTTCTCTTTTTCTCCTCTCCCTTCTCTTCTTCTTCTCCGTCGAACCAGGGGGTTCTTTTTTTTCTCTTTCTTTTTTCTGTTTTCCTCTTTCTTCTCTTCTTCTCCTCTCTTCTTTCTCTCTTTCCTCCCCCCTCTCCTCTTATTTGTTCGGCCGAATAGGGGGAGATCCTTCCCGTCCCTCGTTCTCCAATCTCCGGTGACTCGACTTCCAGTCCCGACCAGCATCCCTCGATGGCAACGATGAAAAGTCAAGGTATGGTTCCTTTCTATCTCTTTTTTTATTTTTTTATGGGTTACTTCGGTGATTGCCGTCGGAAACCAAGAAAAAGAGAGGATAGGAAGGGGAAGGAGGGATTGGAGCTTACCTCGTCCTTCAACGATGCCACCACTCCAAGCACGATTAAAGCCTTACCTAGAGTTTTCTTTCTTTTTTTTTTATAGTTAGAAAATCCTCGGATCCGATCTCAATTTGGATTCCGTTTAGGTGAAGGAGAAGACCTTATTTGGAGTCTTCTTCCTCTGAATTTTTTTTTTGCTCGAGTATTACAAATGGTGCTCGAGTAAGTTTCATTGCTGATCCTAACTATCCCAACCGTCTCAATAGTAATCATGGTGGACAAATTCGCGAGAAGCAAGATCTCAACATAATTAGCTATCATAATAGAAAAGATGCCAATGAAAAAGATTTCAGTTATAAAACTTCGATATCCTATCAAATCTGTTATACCTGTTAGAAGAGGTTACCTTCCAAACAGCATTCTGTTACTCCACGTCACTCTATAAATAGATAAGAGTGATCCTCGATGAGGTACATTTTTTATTATCACTCTTACACTCATTCAATCACTACTTGGCTCTCAGCTCTGGCTACCGTAGCCCATCTCATTCTCCTTACTAATTTGAGTGTCGAAGGGTTCATTGCTAGAAATCCCGATCTAGAATTGTTTTTGCATATTTCTACATGGAGCCCAGAAGCAGCCCTCCATCATTGTTGCCGAAGAAGACCGGAAGACCCTCCAGCACCGCCACAACCCAGCAAAGGATGATTTGGCATCAATAAATATAAATTGCCTTTGAAAGGATAAAGCATGGTTTTAATAATCTACATCCGTAATCGATGGTCACAAAGTAGAAATGTAATGTTATATAATCAAATTAACTAGCATTATAAGTTTTTGAATAAATTGAATTCCAACCAAAAGTTTGACCTTGCTTGTATGATCTTGAAAATTGATGATGAGACCAATAACCAATAATGTTAAATTATAATTAATACCAACATCATGTGTTACTTTTGTCCAGAGAAAATGATAGGAAATCCCCATAAAGTTCATATCATATGGACAGTTATATATAACAATATTAAAGTATCGGCTACATGAATATATCTTGTCCGAGAACAAAATATTCCCTATATCAAGCAAAATCTAATTGTGCCCTAGGAATTAAATGAATGATGCAACTCATGCATTTTTAAAACAAACCGTATCACAACTTTTGCAATTTCAAAGAAATTTTCTTTCACATTTCAATCGTGATACAGTGATTTTATTTGTTTAATATCACAACGGAGGAGGAAAGGACGGAAGTTCTTTGTGAGGCCAGGACAAGAATTATTTTATCACGTTAGATGGAGCTCAAGCTCGCAACTATTCTTATTTCCTTTAGAATACTGCAGTAGGCTGCTGTGTTCAATGACAGCACATTCTTAATCATTGCCATGTCCTTTAAAATGCTCAACGGCAGGCCAATAATTAGAATATGTAAACCATCCAATGAAAAACCAAACGGAATTAATGATGACACCAACTAAATTCCTACATTTATACTCATCAAAAAAAAGAGAGAGAGAGAGAGAGACCCTTTTCAGTGTCATTTCATTGTATTGATTAATCCCATTCTTTAAGGACACATTGAATGCTTTCAGCCATCATCCCTACGTACATTGCCAATTCTTTGACGGGAAATTGTCATTGGTTGGTCAAAAACAACGAGAATCTTCATTATTCTTCTCGAGAAAGCATCGATTAAAATCATTTTACCGCATGAATTTTAAATCATTCAATAATAAAAAAAAAAAATCACATCACCCATAAATAACCTTCTTTTTTTTTTTTTTTGGTTCAAAATTTTCGATCAAATTTAAATGATTGCGATTTTTTTTTTTTTTTATAATCGATGATATGATAATTTTTTTTAAAAAAAATGATCTAAGATTTATATGATAGAATGGTTCTGACAATTTTTTTTTTATTATTATTTTTATTTTTTAACCAAAGCTACAATCCTAATTGTCATGAGACTTGAAACGAGCCCAAAAAAGCCAATTCCATCCATCTCTCTCCAGAAAACCTGGCCTCGCCACCATGATAGGTTAGGGTCAAAATGTAGTTGAGGTGGCGGTCCGCTCGTTGGGCACGATAAAGCAACGAAACTTGACTTCCGTAGCAGACTTGCACCAATAATACCATTTTCCTGGCTTTTAATTCTCACCTTTTTTAGCCTCTCCTAACGTGCCAGGGATTCCAATTTTCTTCACCAAGGGAGGGTCCGACTCTTCTCGCCCGTTGAAAAAGGAGGTCACATAGTCCTCTTCCGTATTGTATGGTGGAAGGTGGGTTAGAAATTGGAATTAATTCCGTTCCAAAGTCTCCATATATTATATTATATATATATATATATATATATATATATTTGTTGGGTCGTTGCCGTGTGGACCTACCCATCCATCGATTGAAGATAATAAACGGTGGGTGCGAGACCATTCACTGCCAGTTTTTACTTCTGGTCAAGCGTAAACATGGATGCTAAAAAAGGAGACATCATCGATCCTCATCTATCTATTAGTTTATTCTTCTGCTTCTTTTCTTTTTTATTTTTTTAAACAACTTATCCTTTGTCACATTAATTAAGCTTGTTATTTGTCAAATGCTTTGTCAAATCTTATACGCTAGCAGTAGAAAATGTAGTCACAAACATGTAGCCTTTTATCTCGGTTATGGATTACTTGGATGCCAGACGTGGGTCCAACGGATGGTGCATTAGGTTTTATACGGTTTGCATCATTGTTTCTTCTAGAATGCACTCTAATATATATCCTTGCTGAAAAAAAAAAATTTTTGATCAAAAAAAAAAAAAAAGATTTTGTGCCGTTGTATGAAAAAAAAAAAAAAAAATGATACGATTGCCGGTGATCTCAAAAATATTTTATTATCTAAAATTAATTAATTTTTAAAATTATATGATCATCTAAGATTATGCTAATAGCATTATAAAATCAAGTGCATTGATCCTGTATTCCATTATATTTAAAAAGTTTGGAATGCAGCAAGAAGGCTTGCAGATCTAGATTTTTTTTTTTTTTTTTTTGTTAAACAAAAGGACGGGAGGAGTTAGATCCCGGGCATGGTCATTCCCAAACGGTCCTCCAATCTCAATCAGAAAATATTCTATACACGACGTATATTAATTTTTTCGCGGTCATTGACGAGTATATCAACCTGACCATCATCGGTGTCAGCCGAGTGATTTATTATATATATCCCTAATTTTTTTCATCGCTACTAGCCAACAGGAATCCCAGGATTATTTTATTAATTTTTTCTTTGCCAGCCGATTACGAGAAAAGTTTCACGACCAACTGCATCAATCGTCGGCGACGATCTAGATATTATTTGATAATATATAAATCGGTACAAGATGATAATATGGAACAAGATTGGTCAGTTCAAGATCACCCCCAATAACGAGTAAAATTCGTATAAAAAAAAAAAAAAAAAGGTAAAGGACAAGAAAAACTGGAAAAAGAGCGAGTAATAAATTTTATAAAATAAAATTAAGATCCAGAAAAGGGCTCGACGCTTGCATTGCTTCAGGTTAAAAAATATTTTTTAAAAAAAATTGGCAGCGCGCTCTCCTTCTCGCTTACCAATTCACTGCAACATATAAATTAATCGTTAGCGAAGTTTAACTCGGACTCTGCCAAGATTCCCGAGCCCAACTTTTTGGCATCAGTGTTCTACCACCAAAACCGAAGCACTAAAGAAATACAATCCAACCGGAGAGCATCATTTTGGTACTCACATCACAAAGCAAACATGATGATTGAATAAAATTATAGTTTAACCATTCTCTTCCAAGACTTGAGCCAAAACTCAAGCAAAAGAGTTAGATCAAAAGTTAGGTGACATGAACCAGGACTTCCACCAGGAGACGAACTAGCTATTTTAATTATAATATAAATAGAATATAAAAGTAGGAATAACAAAGGATATCTATTTAGATCTTACACCATTAATAGAATTTAAAAAAATCAAAAATTCTTCGAATCGTAGTTTTCATAGGACCTCGAAGCATTATGTCCTTTGTAATTCATCCATCTACATAAATCTAGAAGCACTATATCCTCCATCATTCATCTTCCTACACAGATCTCAAAGTATTATATCATCTATCATTATCTACCCGTACATATCTCAAAGCATTACATCCTCTATCATCATCCACTTGCATATATCTCGAAATACTTCATCTTTTATCATTCATCCACCTGCATAGATCTCGAAGCACTTCATCTTTTATTATTCATCCACCTACATAGATCTCGAAGCACTTCATCATCCATTCATTGGCATGAATCTCAAAGAACTCCATTCTCTATTATCCATTTCTATCCTTTGTCATTCATCCATCTACACAGATCTTAAAGAGTTTCATCGTATATCATCCATCCTTCATCTATTCAAAGCATTCAATCATCCATCATCCATCCATCTACATAGATCTTAAAGCACTCTATCCTCCATCCATCTACATAGATCTTAAAGTACTACATCCTCTGTCCATCTACCTGTATAGATCTTAAAATCTCCATCATCTATCATCCATTTTACCTGTATAGATTTCAAAGCATTTCATCTTTTCATCGATCCATCTGTAAGATCTTAAAGTACTTCATCATTTATTATCCGTCCATCTACATAGATTTTAAAATACTCCATTTTTTTGTTATCCATTTGCTTGTATGGAACTCAAATCACTCGATCCTCTCACATCCATCAATCTATACAGATCTTAAAGAACTCCATCCTCTATCTTTTATCCATCTATATAGTTCTCAAAGAGTATCATCCTCTATCATCCATCCACCTACTCCGATCTCAAAATACTCTATCTTCTATCGTCGATCTATCTATATAAATCTCGAAGCATTCGATCATTTATCATATATTTGCTTGCATGGCTCTCAAGAAATTTTATCCTTTATTATCAATCTACTTGCATGAATCTCAATATAATATTCTATGATTAATCTATTCTCCGCCGTTCATGTGGCCGCATAGTTCTCGAAGCAATCCATCCTTTGTCATCTATTTGCACTTACAAATCTCGAAGCACTCCACGCTCCATTCTTTGCCCGTCTGAAAATCTCGAAGTAATTTATACTTTGTCATTCATCTGCTTGCATGGATCGCTCAATCTCGTATCAATCATCCACTTGCATAGATCTCAAAGTTCTCTATTTATATGGCTCTCATTTTTTTTTTCTATTTCGATTCATATCAAAACAAGAATCCGTTGCTAAGTTAGCGAAAAGGTCGGTCATACAATTTTATGAAAATTTAGTTCTTAAACGATTCTCACGTGATAAATTTTTGTAACGAAGGTAGATGGCTAAGCCATGTTACAATGAATTCAAAACTTTGATGGCTAACGATACATTTCAAACTTTTAGGATCCAAATATAAATGGCTCGAATTTAAGAGGGTTATCTTTTTCTAAATTTTATCAATAAACCAGCTATTACCCTGACCTTTCCAGTCTAGTTAATTAATATAGTATTTACAAGCATGATGCACTTGCACTTTTGGAATCAGGTTACATGAAAATATCCCATTTACCCATATGGTTGCCTAAGTAAATGTCTTCCTCCTCCAGCACAAACATCTTCCACCCAAAAAAAAAAAAAAAAAAAAATGGGTGCAGAATTGCTTTCTTCGATAAAGTGAAAGAAAGGGACGGAGAACTCAAGAAATCAAGCTATAACATTGTCAAAATTAGATTTGAATCTTATCAATTCCGAGACCGAGCATTCCAACTCCACGTACCACGATCACCGGTCATCCTAGACTCGTTCCACATCATAGAATCCCAAGGTTCCCCTCAGGCCAGGTAATAGACCGGAATGCGCGTGGCATGCCTCGGCCACCGGGCACTTATCTCGCCCCTGATGTGTCCGACTCCCGAATAGTTTACGAAGACCCTGCTCTCGGTTAATGCTGGGACGAAACTTTTTTATTCGTCCTTCGGTCAGAAGACCCATCATTATGGGGAGAATAAGGCCGTTGGCAGACGTAATTAATGCGCGGCTTCAGGGCCAGCCTAACTTAAAAAACGGTTCGAATCGTTCACACGAGGCCCTCTCCCAATCCATCCCCATGCTACGTGCCCTCGCGCCGACGCGGCATCCCCTTCCTTTTCCGCTTGGATCCTACCGGTTCCCCACTTGGCAAAGCACTTCCAGATCGCGGTCTCGGCGTACATGATGTTATGATGTTACCGACACCATCACGCTACAAGAAATATCTCATCCGTACAAATTTTTTTTTTTTTTTTTTTTTTCCCATATCTCTCTATCTCTCTTTCGGACACGCACGCACGCACGCACGCACGCACTTTGGATCATGACAAGCGTCGCTCTCTTTGGTTTTTTCTAACCAACCCCACTTCCTTTTTCTTTTCTTTTTTTTCCCATCTCTCTCGAAGCTTTTGCCATGCATTTCCGAGGAGAGGGACCGGGTGTCAACAGAAAGGGGAGGGGGGTTCGGATGGCACTTCTCCACCGAAGCCCAACTTGGGCCGATCGTATCCCATGTTACTCCGGAGACTTCTAAGAATGGAAATGAGTTATATAGAGGAAATCCATCCTTTGTGGGTCCGGCTTATCTAATTAAGTTCTTCGAATGGCCTTATTCAACAACATCTTCCAATCGGTAGACTAAGAAGTGGCTTCCACGTTAAGCCTGGTTTTTGTCTATAACAACATGATGACAAGCCATGGACCGAATGCGACTCGAAGTTTAGCTTGTAGGTTCCTCCTATATACGAACCTAGAAGTAAACGCTTGGAAGCATTCAACAGCTTGCATGCATCGCATCTGACTGAATTTGTATGTGGAATTAAATTAACCCCGGGAGCTGGATATGATTCACAGCCTCATCAGGTGGCTGCTAGATGTTTACAGTTCGTAGGCATCTGCGAGCTGATCGATCGACGTCCATGCTTTTGCGAACAAATTATTCAACGGAGGGAGAAACTAACCGAAAAAAAATTCCCAAGGATCGGACACCATGAACTTGGTAGAGCACATGACAGGTCTTCTTATGCCGGTCCGGTTTTGAATGCTTGCAGAAAAACATGCGAAATCGTTCGTGGTGTCGAAAGTTTGGAGTCATGTCGTCGCTTTGTAATCTAAATCGTTCATGGTATTTTGTCTGCTCGAAGGTTTGAAAACAAGTGATTTCGATCCATGATAATATGTTTCTTAAAAAATGTACACGTACAAGATTAACCATGGCATGAAACTTGGCCAAATATGCAAAAAGAAATTTTTAAAAAAAATTAAAAAAAAAAAAAAAAAGCTCGAGTAGCTAAAAAGAGCCGCGCAGGTTGCGTGTTGTATTCTAGTTGCTGCCTCGGAAAAGGCGTGGTGGATAGTTACCAAAAAAAAGAGACAGGGTGGAATGTGCACGTGACGAAGCAACGTGACTGGTGGAAGACGGTCAAGTGACTGACTTGTATTATTTTTTATTGAGTTACCGTAACGCTCTCTGAAAAAAAAATAATAAGAAGAAACAAGGTACGAAAGCTAGTTGTCCTGGACTAAAAGTTGGGGTTGTTAAAGGTATAAATTTTGACCATGATGTGCTGGAGGTGTGCAGGTGTAATCGACCATGAGCTACCCACTCCATCTGTACACGATCATAAGCATCTTTCATCGATAAATATTCGATGTACATGATCATAAAAATTTTTATTTTATTAAAAAATATTGATGATAATAAAGATGACTTAGTCATTTTTTCATCATATCCAAATGATATAGATGAATATGTTATCCCAATCCTATCAAGACATCGACCTTTCTAATAGCCAATTCCATATATACCATATCTAGGTATCTAAGATAAATCTTTTCAATTAACCGACTCTGTCTTGGTTTGAATCTTAGACATGAGGACGATGAGATCATAGCTAGTACTAGTTGAGCTACCATCTCAGTAATTTTTTTTCCTTATAAGAGAGAGAGAGAGAGAGAGAGAGAGAGAATGTATGTATTATATTAAAGCTGCTTGATCTTTGGTCGGAGGCATCAGATTGGACTTTCTTCGTGTCTATTCCCACAAAATTAATATGTTCATGGACTCTGTTTTAACAAAGAAGAGGAATGCCAAGGGGTATGAGATCATCGTACCACATGAAAAGCACAGATTTACCGTTTATCAAGGGAATTGCACGGCCATCGTTCCTTTATTTTGGACGTACATCAATGTAAATTGGTTAGCACGCCCAAGCCTAACTAGTATGTTGCATGCCCAGCCCAAGGCCCTTCTATTTTTTCTCTAGCCCGGCCCACATCTTCCTCGAAGGATAACACATGGGTTAGCCCACAAACATCTACCCGACTTGCTGCCACCTCATATGACCACGTTCGTTTTATTCGTTATTCAACATTTCTACCATGAGTCTTTGGAGAGAGCAAGAATTGCAACTTAAAATTGTTGGGGGGGGGGTATCTATAAACTGTAGGCGCACGGAAAGTGACGAGGAGCCGGGAGTCGGTACCTCGTGGTGGCTTGCCCCTGCACTTTTATCCAATATTAAATTTTCCGTCGGTGCTAAATGTAATGATGCATAGCTTGAGTTCGAGCTAATGCCGGCAGGCTGAATGCCGGGGTTCATGCTCATGGAAACAAGAAATTTATATTGGCATATGATGTCGATGTTCTATACTGGGTTAAGATATAATGATTTATGGCTCCTGTTGGACATACTACCTTTTATGTTCTTGGGTTATATATACTAGCACCTTTTAAACTTTGATATGAATTTACTACCTGTAATCCTTGAAAGGGTTGATGATAAATATTTATGCTATTCCATGAAAAAAATGAATATCTCATGTTTCTAAGTTGCTACATAAAATCCCTTTAGAAGTACTAATATTATTATTATCATTCATCCAAAAAAATTAGTTAGAAGGTATTATTTAGATTTCTTATTTCAAAAATATAAGTACTCAAACTAACTAATACATAATAAATATAGAATTAAATACATATATGTATTGATTTTCACAATTATATTCATAATAAATCTCCGAACAATTAAAATAGACCTTGTAAGTGATTACAGCTGATCTCAGAACTAGTGTCACAGGTAATTTTAACGTACCTTGGATGCCCATTATAAGAAAAGAGAACAGCCCATTTAAGGTAACTCCATGGATGATTGAGATGCCCATTTCAATAACACCAAGAGTCTAGTTTGGAGAGGGGAATAGGAAAGAAAAGAAAAAAATATGAAAAAAAAGGTTTTTATTAGTCAGCAGGTTTTTTAGGAAAGAATAGGAGAGAAAAAGAGGGGAACAAATCCTTCCAAATCTGCAGTTTTTTCCTCTCCCATAACGAGTAAAATTTGAGAGAAAGAAATTAAAAATAAATTTTTTATAATTCATATCTTATCCTTCTAAAAGTAAAAAAATAATAATATATATATATAAAGTAGTATCATTTTCTTTCTTTCTTTTTCTTCTCTACTTCCAATTAAGAAAAGAAGAGATTATTTCTTTTCTTCTATTAAACTTCTAATCAAGAGAAAAAAAAAAAAAAATTCTTTTTTTTTTTTTTTTTCTCTCCTCATCGATCCTTTCTTTTATTTTATTTCCCAAACTCTCAACCAGGCTCTTAACATCTATCATTTCTAATAGTTTGCTAATAGTTCCACTCCATTGGACATGGTTTTCTAGCAAGTTTTAACTTGATGTCATAATAAGTACCGTTGAACATCGTCTAAAATAGAGGTACAAATGAGTCAAGTTGCCCATGAGCTATTTGAGCTTGGATTGAATTAAGCTCGACTTAGGATCAATTATTATCGAGCTCGAGCTAAGCTTAAATAACTACAATAGCTTTTCAAGTCGAGTTCAAATAGCAACATACTCAACTCAAAAACTCACCAATCTATTCGAATTATATATATTTGAAATAATTTTATTTTTATTTATAATATATATATATATATATATATTAATTAAATAAGTTATTGTTCGGTTTTAAGTTTAAATTGGAATTCTGATATTCAAACCAAATCAAGTCAAGCTCAAAATTATTATTATTATTATTATTATTGTTATTATTATTTGTTATTGAGCCAAACTCGAACTTAAAATACTAAGTCTTGATCAATTCAAGCAAAATTTTGAGCCTGAATATTTTAAACCGAGTCAAGTATGGACTTCTAACTATTCAATTCCACTCAGCTTGATAGCACCCTTAATCTGGAGGGCATTGTCTTTGATCATGCAATGATATTGCTGAGCATTGCTCTGCTTCAGCCTTGGTAAGATCTTGGTTTGAGAACCCCAAGTTCAAGGAATTGTGGCCCATAGCTGACACTTGCAGGCAAGTGCATCACCAATAGGATCTTTCAGCTTTCCTTCAGGTAATCCCCAATCAGAAAAACAAAATAAGACAAACTTTTAACAGAAGAGGTGGCACAATCCAGTTAGGGTTTCAAACATTATTATAAGTTCTAACCAACCAAAATATCATACTATGGGTTGAGACCATGATGTATGCAACTCAGACCTAAGTCCATGCTTAAAACTAAATGATAATTGACTTGATCAATTAGTACATTTTGTAGATTATTTTTTTAACCAATTTTCCATATTGAGAGTTTGCTAACATTCACATAGTTCAATGAGGAGTGTATGTAAGACCTTGAACCATTCACATACACAACAAATCAAGAAAGCGAGAGAGAGATGCCTTCATTGAATCAAGAGGATGCATCACAGAAGAAGACAGCACACTTGCAAGGCCTCCTGCCAATACTGATATTAGAACATCTCTAGCAGCTATTTCCATGGGTGGTCAATCAGAAACAACTGTGGCTGTTTCAAACCAGATATTCCTGTGCGTGACTGGATGGAGAACATCATATGCAAAAGGTAAGCCAACCATAAAATCTGGGTGTAAAAAATGATTTCTGGCAGAAGATATATTTGAAAGAGACCAATGTCTTCGCTTGCACTGAAATGTTCTTGATGACTTCCAAACTATATTTCTTATACTAACTGATGATCATAATAAACATGGGACTCAGCAACTCTCTTAATTCAAAATCCAGCTTCAAATAAGCATATTATTATTAATCAGAATGCATCCTAAATCTTTACAAAAAAAAAAAAAAAAGCAACAAAAGGATTTCTCAGTCTGGCTTATCCTGCATGCATGAGAAATTAACAAGCTTTGATTGTTAAATAGAAGTAATTGTAAATTTAGAAGTAAAAATTTTTCTCTACAAAAAAAGGAAGTGAACAACCAATCTTCTACATAATTTACATCAGCTATTCATTATTATTTTTGATACAAGTATCGAGTGGGGAGAGAAGATTTGCAATTAAATTATCAACTGTCGAAGTTGCAAGAATGTGGCCTCACAGGAGAAACAGTAATTAGAATCCTGTCAAGGCTTGTTAGATCACACTTGGAGAGAGTGGAAGTTGGGAATTTGACCTAGTTATTTATTAAAATGTGAACATTTACCATCTCAAGATGATTATAGAAGGAAGGCTAACCCAGTCAAGATGAAGAAGTTCGTCAAAGGTGACAACCCACGGGACAGCCATGTATTTTCTTTTGATATAACTTTGTTATATAGAAAATTTTATTTCAGTTAAGCAGAATGTTGTCATTTGTTCACAACTGAATCTTTTCAAACTACTTGTTTCATTATAGAAAGTATTGTAGCTTTTGAAAAAGTATATTTCTAATCTTTGGAAAAGGTGAGGTTTCACCATTTAGTGTGTGAGGTCATGCCTAATATGAAGTTTGCTTCAGCGATTTACATGGTTAACTGTCCAATTAAAAATTAGGACTCTGCCATTTATCATGTTTGTATATAACTTGGTCAATTTTTCAGAACCTCGGTTCAAAATTCAAATTACTGAAAGTTTTTCTTGTTCATAAGACAATATTTTCTACAAATTTCTTTAGAGAAAAAATAAAAGATCAGACTTCACTTTCTCTAGTAGTGAGAAGTCCTGCATTAAAATAAGGACTTATTTAGTGGGTTTGATTATGACCCATTCGATGGGGGTGAAGACTGTCATCGATAGAAAACTTACTCAAGTTACAACAAAATTTAAAGTCTGATTGTCAATATATATATATTTTTCACAAGATATCTTTTTCCAAGCATTTTTGCCCCCCCGGACCAACATTTTTCCTAGATCCTGAACCCTAGCCAAAATATAAAAAAATTCTCCACATAGAGAGTCAAGTGTGATATATGATACGTTCTTGCACAGCTTGATTCAATAACTTTGCAATATCAACAAACATTTGGGCCCCAAATAAAAGATGAACTGTAAATATTCAAAAATGGATATATTCACATAGTATGAATAATCCAGCATGGTAAGTTTGGGACAATACAGCACATTTGCATCTTTGCAGCTATGCATGCATTTGTATGTGTTTGTATGTCTCTCTCTGTGTGTGAGAGCATTCTCGACCTCAAAGATCATAAACATTGATGAATGTATGAATGTCTTGAGTAAAGGAATCTCCAAATGGTGGGTCCTGCCTTTTATCACTATGTATTTTTTTTTCGGTGGGTAAAGGACAGAAGAAAGAAAGACACATCAAAGCTGGTGAGGTTATTGATTAAAGAAAGAGACATCAAATCTGGTGAAATTATTGACCAAAGAAAGATGCTTCAAATCTGGTGAAGTTATTGATTACCAGTATTATGGTTTATAATTCAGATAAAACATTTACGTCAAAACAAAAAAGAATTTGAATGAAATGTTTTGATAAAAATTGGCAGATAAGAACTGAGAAAACATGGAACAGGAGATATTATATATAACAACTTATTTTGACGTATGGAGGATCATCTTCGAGGGGCTCCAAAGGAAGCAGCATGAAATTCTGAAAATGGCTATAAGAAATAGATCCTCTAGCATCTGCATTCAGATATCGCATCATAGCAATAGCATTAACTTCATTAGCAGGAAGGGCAGCATTTCTCAGTGATGTCAATTTTTGATGTTTTTGAAGTGTTCCAGACTTGCTCAAATCAAAGAACAGTCCGCTCCTTCTGCTCCATCAAGGAAAAAAATTGTTTCCACCCAATTGGCTTTGAAAATAAATGTTTTCTGGCACAGCACAAAAATTCTCTAGCATGCTTCGTTCATAGCAATTTCAAGGTCTTCAAGTGTTACCTGGGGATCTCCATCTCTATCCAGCTCCTCCAAAATTCACCTTCCTGTAGCAATTTTATAGTTTCATAGCTCCATCTGTAAGAGTCTAATCATATGCAATCATGCAAGTGTCATAAAACTTGGAAGATGCACTATTGCAAAACAACCTGAATCAGGTTGCAAAACCACCTGAATTAGGTAACAAACAAACAAAACATCGGGCAATGAGTATACTAACTGTTGGTGAATTAAATGTGTATATTTTTATATGTCAACAATATCCATGAAGTTTCTCAAATCTGGTCAACATGTAGGCAGTCATTATATATAGATGAAGTTACAGAGCATCAAATAAACAAGCTGCATTGTATGTTATTAATAATATCAGCTGACATGAGAAACCGAGGTTTCCTTCTGGATAACTTCATTATGCCAGCTGACTTCGAAATATGGGGTGTCCAGGACTCTTCTTTAATTCGATCATTTTTTTGCACTTTTATCCTTCCTTCCTAATGGATTTCCATATTCAACACAGTTCTCATGCACAATCTTATAAGACACTCCAGATCTGTATATCCAAAACTACTTTAAGAAAGAAGAATTAAGATGGCCCTTGGGTCAAGTAATTTGATGGCAATGACAATCAAGCAACACAATTTTTTTCTCACAATTTTTACCATTGCATCATTAATATGATTAGCATTTTCACAACCCTTCAATCAATTTGCTTTCCTAAACCTCGACCATGTAAATTCCCAGAATGCTCTATCAAATTCTTTCTCCGATAACGAAACAACAAATTTAGATACATTTCATCTCTGAATTCTTTCTCCATTGGCTTAAGCAAGAAGACAATAGGTGTCAGTGTAAACTTGTCGGCCTTCTTCTTGACTAAAGCTATTGTTTAACAATCGTTATAGTTAATCACAAGCTAGTCAGAACAATAAGATCTAATACGACATACCTTCTGCTTCTGTATGACCTTCTGCTTCTGTATGACGAAAGAAATGCTGGACAGAAAATATTTTTCTTCTTATCAGGATATGCTCTTTCGAGGATCGTCTCAACTGCGAGGTTGACTCGACCATCTCCGTAAGGAAACAGCTGGAAGTGCGACTCGCAATTGCACGGCATTAGAAAGTGTTAACGTTTGAGAACCCACCTGTGGGCTTCTGTGGCGAAATACTAACGGTTGCTTTCCTGCTGCCATTTGAGGCTTTAAGCTCACACTCATCCTTAGCAGAAGCTAGCCCAACCAAAGCCCCTTCTCCTACCTTGAAGACCCCATATTCGTGCGAAATAGATTGACCACCGATTTCTTCCCTTCCATAAAACACCCAATCAACTCCAGAGGGTAAAATTTAGAAGGGTTATTGGAAGTAGAAACGACCAGTGTTGGTTCATGACAGCTATTGGTATTGCTTCTCTTGCACCGGGGGTCGAACATCTGAAGGTTCCGCGCCAGATTATCGATGGCATAAACAAGATGCGGTTCTTTAAAGCCACAACAATCTTGTGCTCATCTCCTTTCGGTGAAGAATCGAAGAAGAAGAGGGTTCCATGCCGTTATCTACCTCCTGGACGTGATGCTTCGTCGAACACTTGTTGGCGGATATTTGAAGGAGGCCGGGATGGCCTGGACAAGGCCATTAAGGAAGAAGGACCGGGCCACCCCAGGTTACAAGCCATTCGCGCATCCCCCTTCCTTCTCTTTCTTTTACTTGGATGGCTCGTCGCCGGCAAGGGATTTGATCGGATTACCGGCGGACGGCGACCGTCGTGTCCTCCTGACGCGAGCGTCGAGTTTGGACAGGGGCCACACGCTCAACAACTAAACATATATAAAAAGACCTTGGTTTTTATATTTTTTTAAATTCTTTTTATTCAAGACAGTGCATTCAACAAATAACCCTGAAATAAATACATTCTATAAATATCAGAAAGAAAAAAGCCATGCAAAGCTTCCGAGATATCTCGAGGAGATCCACAAGACTTCATCCATATAGTGAATAATATAGAAGGCAATTCAATCCGCCGTCGAGTTTATCTCCCGATATACATACTTGAGAATAGAGATAGAGTAGCCCTGTAGTAGAAATGCAATGCCCTAAGAAGAGGATGCAAAGGAAGAGACCTGAGAACCTCCTGTATCCACGTGACGACTATAGTAAAATCTTTCTCGAGAATGATGTGCTTCATTCAAAGAACCCTTGTGGCATAAAGCATACCTGTCCGAGCGCATTGGAGCTCTGCAGCTGGAACCCTCACGCAGCCATCAACTGAAATTCCAGGTCCCGAATGACGAAGCTAGTACCACCGGTGTCATCCTTGATGTTCCCATCAAAATTAACTTTGTAGAATCTTAAATGTGCGGGCTCTCAAGATATGAGAAATTGGGAAGACGTCCGAAAAACTGAATAGAAGCCCCAGGTCTCTCATGTAAGCAAAATCATCAATGAAAACTCGTGAGCATGAACTCGGACTCTTCTGAAAACTATTTTGGATGAGGGTCTCGAAGAATAGAACATAAAAAATTTCAAGCGAGCCAAATATGATATTCTATGTAAGTTAATAGGATAGCCGAGGGATGAAGGTAGCCAAATCAAGATCATAAAAAGACCAACACGATCGATCACGTGCACAAATAAATTATGAAAGCAAGCTAATCTCGGGGCGGTGCGTGGTCGAATGTTGGCAACGCGGGTGCGGTTGGACCTTGGAGCGTGATAGGGTGGAACGCGGATGCAGTGATGGCGTTTCGTCGGTCTGGCCAAAGAGAGTCGTCCACGTTTCCCATGGAATCACCGGCGCGGGTTGACGCGAACATCTACTCAAAAGTCAATGGCGAATGCCTCCCCCATCAAATTCGACAAGAGTGGTGGCCCAAATAATAATAATAATAATGTTAATGACTGAAAAATGCTAAAATTGATCGCTCGATCAATTGCTGCTTACCGTAGCAATCAGTCGAGCATTGAAATGGCATTGCGTTCCCATCAACCTTCGAATGGAGAAATAGCTAATTGCCACCGGAATAATTCATTAATTAATTATTTTTTTATTTTTTAGCAAGATGTTCGATGGCCTATAAATAATCATAAGCGAAACAACAATGATAATGGGCATGACCATCACAAATTAATACTTACCGTACATCCCTCTTATGCCACATATCTTGTATTTGTGTGGTGCATACTAGGCTATATTAATTTAATTTATTTAAATGGATGGGTGATTGCGGCTCAGGAATTTTGTTCTAAATTTTTTCGCTTTTACTATATGTGATTTTGTCCTGAACTCTGAAACAATTCACGATAAATATTTGGACATGAAATAATTTTCTCAAAGTAGATTAAATGTGATGCTAATAAGCCCTCCTAAATTCATATAAAAATTCAAGGATTTATACTTAGCAAAGCACTTATAAAAGCCTCAGCATTGGTTCTTCTGAAAACTTGATAAATTCTATGTTTTAAATTTTAAAATATCTGTAAACGTAGTCGTCTCTTTAAAGCAGAGGCAGCTGTTTGCAGCTGGCCTGATGAACGAGTGCAAAGCTTGGACTTCTGGCAGAGAAAAGATAACTTGGACTTTTGAGCCTTTCTATTGCATCGGCATTGGCAGGTGGAGGTTCGCGGTCACGATAACAGTTGACGGGTTGAGAAGTGCACTGCTTTGGATGCTCGGCGCCTCCAACTGGTACTTCGTCAAACAATCTATATATATATATATATATATATATATATATATATATATATAGGATCTTTTTCTTTCTTCGTAGACTAAACACTTATTCTGGATAAAAGGTTATTATATATATTTATATATATATAAAAGGTTATTACACTTGTTCTGGATAGAAACTTTAGATTAAAACTTTATATATATATATATATAAAACCTGGAAGAAGACTTCCATCTTTAAGGAAAGAGATGGATTCCAAGAGCTAGCAAAATCCTAGAAGGTCCTTTATAAATCATATCTCCTCCTACGAACCTCCTCCCCGAGCATGACACTTCTTTCCCTCTCTTTCTTCCTCTTGAGTTCATTGCCTTCTTTTACCATGCTAGTGGAAGTCGGACCCGAAAATTCTACCAAAGTTGAGGTAAGCTCCTGATCCCACATCCTCTCCCTATTCCTCCTTTTTTCATGGTCTCAAACCCATCACTGGCCACTAGTTTCACCGAAAAATCTTGTAAATAAAAATTTCTATTTGATCCCCTATTTTAGTCCATCTTTTTTATACTTTCGACACCGCCCATCGTGGTTGATTGCCAGATGGGTCACCGGTGGCCATGCCACCATGGACCGCAACCTCGATCGCCATCTCCCGATGAGACCCTCAGGTTTTTGGGGAAGAAGGTTGAGTTCTTTGTTCGACCAAGTGGAAGAAAAGGAGAGAAGAAGCAGAAAAGAAGAAGAGAAAGCAAAAAAAAAAAAAACGAAAAGAAAAGAAAAGAAAAGAAGAGAAAAAGAAAAGAGAAAAGGAAAAAAAATTCTCTCTCCTCTCTCTTCTGTTTCTAGTTTCTCTCTTCACTTTCTTTCTCTAGTTTCTCTTCTAAATATTTCTCTTCTAGGGATTAGGAAGTTGTAAAGTTGGGGCTAGGGATTAGTGGGTGGACCACTGATGAAATCCGAGTAGAAGGTTTTGGATTTATAATTATTATGCAATATAATTATTTATTAATATTAAAATTATTATAGTATGAGGATAATTTTCTAGGCAGGAAAACGTCGAGCAAGTCCCCTGGCACCTAGATTGGGATCCAAGTGCAGATTGGTATCTAACATGATAAGTCTGTTACTGATAGAGATAATGATTTCTGGACATGATCATCAGTTTATAAATATATTTTATATGATATGATTTTGATCCTTAGATATGAGTATTGGCATACATGATTATTTATATATTGTATATTTTGATTTCTCATGATGAACATTTATGATTGCCAATATTATTATTTATATTTTTCGTATAATATGTTTATATCAATTATGATTATTTTTGGATGTTTTGAATTATAATACCGGTTACTGTAAATCTTGAAAAGAACATGGTTAGACAACATGTTTGAGATTTGATTAGGTAATAATTAAGAAGAAAGGGTATTTCAACTAGTCACGCCATGGATAGGACCATGATCACTAAAATTATCAGTCACGGGCTCAAGCATGATACCAAGATTGCTAGTCACAGGCTAAAGTGTGACAATGAGATTACTAGTCATATGCTGAAGTATGATACTGAGATTGTTAGTCATGAATTGAAATGTAACCATGATTAGTCTAAAATTTTAAAGAAAACTGATGATTAAACTAAAACATAAAAATAAAACATAATTTTGTCACATATGACAGTTAAGTTGTTTGATTGCATGACATGATATTTTATGATCCTGGTTCTACTATTATTTTTTTTTATTTTTAAATTATATTATTATTAGTATGAGTGTATAGAATTTTACAGGGTTGTAAAGCTCACATTCTCTACCTTCATTATCAGAGTTGTACAGAATATTCAAGCTTAATAGTGAATTGGATTCGTGATAAAATGATGAACATATAGAGAGCCATTAATACCAATTAGATGACCGAAATTATAAATATATAAGTTATATTATTTTCTTTACATCATGTATTTTTTATGAATTGTGATTAATAATATTTTTAGAAATTAAAGTTATAATGGATTTTTAAGACCTTGCATGATGTCTATAATATATTGTAGGATTTATGCGGTCGGTCGCATGACTGACTTAAGTATTGGATTCGGGACGTAACGACAAGTTGGACAAGTTTGGAGGGATAAAAACTTCGTTTTTGAATCAACTGTTATTAGGACCGGGTTGCACTTGATTAATCATAGGTCTCTCGGTTATGCAATTAGAAGTGTCTTCATTCCTTCTCTAAGCGTTGGTCCTCTTATCACCATAGCCCCATCTTTACTTAAATAGCTCTATTGTCGCTGAATCTTCCAGACCAGACTCTCTCAAGCAGGCTGGCTGGAGGCGCGTCTCACGGTTCGTGCAAAAAGGTTCCACGGGTCAGTGATGTTCCGACGGAGGACACTCCGATGGCCAAGTCAGTAGAAGACTTGGAGCAACAGAATGGAGGAATCGAAAAGAGATAGCTCGTGAGAAATGGAGAACCTTCTTTCTTTTTTGTTACCCTGGGATCCCTCTTTTACCTTATACAGGCGCAGAACTTTTACCGAAATCTACTAGGGGCTAGGCTGGAGATGGTCGATTTGCTCCTAAAGGAATCTTGGTAGTGGCCAGGTGGCACCAAGACGGGATGGCATCGTGGGATCTGCAGAGTAGTGGCACTGAGATGTCAGGAATATGTTGTAATAGAATTCTGGTACCAGTTGGAAAGGATCTCTGGGGCCTCCGAGCTGTCTTTGGAGTGGTCCGCTTTGGGCCGATATGGGCCTAGCTGAAGTGGGTCGGTCGGACCCTTGGTAGGTCGGTCGAATCTCTGGTGGGCCAGCTAGCAAAACAATAGACTCTGATCCGACCCGGCTGAAGGGCCGTCGGCTCCGATTTGGTTCGGAGGGAGCCGATGGTGTATAACAAGCTCCTTCTTTAATGTTTTGTAGTGGTGTTGTAGGTTACATTGTCGGTGTAAACTCCTCTATACTTTTCAGCTTTCTCTAGTACACACTTTTCATTCAATAAACTGTGGTCACTTGCCTCCCTCTTAATCTCCCCCACAACAACCCCCCCCCCCCCCCCCCCCACAAAAAAAAAAAGAAAAGAAAAGAAAAGAAAAGTATCATAACATATTGATTAGGTAAATCAAGCTTTATTGATAAAGTTTCTAAATGAAAGCAAGTTCAAAATATGTCCAAAACGGGGCTCGAACCCCTGCCAGCTAGTTGTGAACGCACCAGTAGTAGTGAAAAAGTTAGGGATATATATAATAAATCACGTTCACTCGGCTGATGCCAGTGATAGTCAAGTTGACGTACTCACGTTCGGGTGGGGAACGGCTGTAAAAAATTAGTATGCGCCATGTATCGAACATTCCCTGATTGAGGTTGGAGGACCGTCTGGGGGTGGCCATGCCCGGGATCTAAGTCCTCCCCCCCCCCCCTTTTGTCCCATCAAAAAAAAAAAAAAAAAAAAAAAAAAAAAAAAAAAAAAGCAAATTCAATGAGCATATCACTCAAAAAGGAAAAGAGGAATGTGTTTGAAAGACATATTCCCGATTTGGAAGGATATCAGTTCAAGAAAGACTGCATTTTGAAATTGTGTATCCTTCGGAATAGATAAAGGTGACAGGATCTAGTTTTGGAAAAATGCTTGGACAAATTCCACTCCCTTTTGTTATCTTTTTGAGGAACTCTATATAAAAGTTTCAGCGACAAATATTTTGGTTGTCTCGCAGTGGAGTCCTCGTTACCTTGCTTGGAACATTGCAGTCCAAGACCCTTTGAATATGTCAAAAAAATGAATCATTTGGAGATACTCATCGCTTCTCTTGTCAATGTCACTTCCTAAAGGATTTCCTCCGATGTTCTGCTTTGGAAGCTCGACGCAAATGAAAATTTTGATGTTGCATTGTTTTCATTTACTTTAGAGGCCTTCGATATCCTTGCTACAAAATTATTTGGGAATCTGCAATTCCCAAGAAAGTGAGGGTGCTCTTAAGGCTGGCTTTTTTTTTTTTTTTTTATATATTTTTTAATGGAACATGACATAATACGGGAATAAGTACAACGAAGAGAATCAACCAGAAGGATGTCCCTAAAGGAAGCATGAACTTTCCTCAAGCAAGACTAAAGAACGTCCTCAAAGTCAATGGAAGCCATCCAATGAGTTGCTGAATTGGCTTCTCTGTACACATGTCTAACCATAATCTCAGAACAGCCCTGCAAAAGTGTAACTATGTCATGGATGTGAGGATGAGCCGAAGCGGAGAGGAATGCCTGCCTGATCCAGGAAATAACCGTCCAGAAATCACCCTCAATAATAAATCGCTGCAAGTGAAAGGCCCTATAAACAGTAAGGCTGGCTTTGAGAAACAAACTTTATACTGATGATGTGCTTGCAAAGAGATGTTAGTTTGTGAGTTATGTTTGTTCTCGTTGTGGTGCTAGTAATGAAATGTTGAATTATATGTCTGTAAGGTGCTCTTTTATTAGGAGTATTCGATTTACTTTAAAGTCCGGTTGGAATTCAGGGAGGACTTACATGATGCATAAGTTTTGGACTATTCGGAGAAACAATAATCTACAAAAATTGTTTAAGAAAGTATGTGACCAACCAACCATTGGCTACTTTGCACTAAGAGATTCGGAGCGAATGCGATGCAAGAGTATTCCTCGATAAGAATGGTTCAGAAGATCCTTTATTTCTTTCGAAGTTGGAAACATTTTTGCACCGACAAAACTGAAAATCTTCACCGGAATCTTGGGAAGAAGTTAAACTTCTTGGTAAATATATCAAGCTTTGTGTCAACTTTTCTAAAATTTTCCCAACTCTGTAACCACCTTATTTTGCTGTTCCTTTGTTGACTCACAAATTTTTATCTAAATCTCTATTGCCATGATATAAATAAAATGGGGGTAGTTTGGGCTATCTCCTACTCCAATCAAAAATACAAATTGATCAAATAGCCCAAGTTATCCTATTGGTTTTCCAAATTGTTCATCGATGTGAATTTGCTGCCATAATATTTTTACATGATTTCCAAGATTTGTCATTGTGAAATGATCCTAAATTGCGAGCATCACTTCATTTTGAATGCAATTTGAAAGGTTAGACCATATTTGCCATCAAAGTGGTGCTGGTTCTAGCTGTAATAGGCTTACACTTAGACATCTAATTTGGTCCTATTATATATATATATATATATATATATATATATATATATATATATATATATATAAGTCTAAAATCTCGATCCTGGACCCACTACCATGTGATTTGCATTCAAATTTAAGGATTAATGTATCTCAATACCACACCCAACCATCTTCCGGAAGGTGGGCTGGGAATCGCAACCACCATAAAACTTCTATCCTCGACTAATTATCGACTAGAGAAATCTTTTTTTAGTACACAACCAAGTCTATTTCTTAGTTTTCTAATTCATGAACCGATTGAATCCACTAGGGATTTTTTTATGAAATGATTTAACTCCGGTCTTAAGACACATTAACCGTTTAATTTTGGAGTTCATCAAAACTATCCGAACCTGGACCTAAGATCAAAAATAAAATAATTACAATAATATGCATGACTTGCTCGTGTCGCTTGTCGGTCAGGATTTATCAACTGGTATGTTAGTCATAATACTTACAAAACCCTTTTCCACACAACATACAAATCAGTGGATCCCAGTACGTCGTGCTTGCGGACATTATATAACTATCAGTGCTTACGACGATCGGTGGATCCCTTTTCCACACGGAAGAACGCGAGCTTGCTTAATTCCACGTTCCACATTACTTCTGGTGGTGAGTTCTAATCCGAACCAAAAATTATCTGGTCCCTCTCTCAGCGTTCCATTAATTTATTTATTTATTATTTATTTTTGGTATGTGTGTGTTTATGATTCCTTTAACTTGAAGAGATGACCAGAAGAGAAGACCACAAAAAAAAAATAAAAATAAAAAAGGTGGCAAGCCACCTAAAACAATGGCATCCTCGCACCTGATGATTGGTAGCGGACCGAGCCGTTGGCTCCCGCCTTTTTAAAACGATCCGGCTCACCTTCCACCCACTCATCAAATATAAAATCCTCCACCCTCTCCTCCTCGCACCTCCACATCCGTCTCTCTCCTCTTCCTTCAATTTTTTTTTTTTTTTTTTTGTTTTTTTTTTTGGTTTCTTTTGCTCATTCTCGGAGAAAAATGGGCACCTTCGATCGATCCAAGAAGAGGATCCAGCTGTGGAAGAAGGCCCTCATCCACTTCTCCCTCTGCTTCGTGATGGGCTTCTTCACCGCTTCGCCCCCACGAGCACCGCCTCCTTTTCTCCGGCCAGCTGATCTCCTACCGACACATCAAGAATTTGGGCATCTCCGCCGAGCCCGTCAGCCTCAACCGTACCTGATGGCCAAGATCTCGACCGCCAGGACCACACCGACACGACGCCCGAGGAAGAAGGCATGGGCCGGAGTCAACTCCAGGAAAGCTTCTGATTGTGATCACCACGACTCGGTCCGACGACAGGTTTCGAGGAGCTTTGTTGACGAGGTTGGCTCAGACCCTGACGTCGGTCCCTCCGCCGCTCCTCTGGATCGTCGTGCAGGCCCATGGCGACGCTCCGGCCACCGCCGAGATGTTGAGGAAGACCGGAATCATGTACAGGCATTTGACGTTCGAGGAGAATTTTACCGACGCCGAAGCGGAGGCTGATCACCAGAGGAATGTGGCGCTGGCTCACATCGAGCACCATCGCCTCACCGGGATCGTGCTCTTCGCCGGAATCTCCAACATCTACGATCCCCAACTTTTTGAGGAGATCAGAGGGATCGAGTATGGCCTTTTCATCCCAACTTCTTCTTTTTCTGCTGCCTTTTTACTTTAATTCGAGTTCCTTTATGAATAATAAATTAGAGATGGTTCTTTTAATTTATTAGATTAGCTTACTGATAACGATTCTATAGTCAAAGAAATTTTGGACGGTAAATGAAAACTTGAGGTTTTCTTTTAATAAATTATGGACGATCATAGAAGGGAGAATTTTATGCAGATAGACATTAAATTAGATATTACAGAGCTTTGGCCATTTTATTATCGATCATGATTTGAAAATTCTCTTCAATCTTTTCTTTTACGAGGAGTTAATTAGAAAAATGATATGAATTCATTCTCCCAATTTACCCTTTTTTCGCAGAAGTTCCGCATCTCTGACAACTAAAGAATTCTAATCATTTATTTTAGTGATGCAGTCTCGATCCATGGCACTGATATTTTTTTCGCATCATAGCATAATCGACTCATTTGCAAACATTATATTTTGATTCTATCAAAAAAAAACATTATATTTTGCTGAACCAATAAAAGCTTTTATTTTTCCATTAAAAAAAAGGAAAATTAAAGCTCTATTTTCATTTCTCTCACTCTCTTCGAAAGAAAGATTCGGTGAGAGTTGGTACCAAACCATTATGACCTGCGTGTCTCTCGTCTTTCTTTGATGCTTCCTTTTCATCTGGCTCTATTCCTATTCATCATTTCTAGAGTTTTCTCGTCAGCACGGTCGGCGAACAGGCCAGCAGCTGAAACAGTAGAAATAGACCTTTCACGCAATACCTGACGTTTAATCCATTTCCATCGGAACCCGTACAAGTATCATGAAAGGGGAGTAGCCTTCCAGGACATTCATTTTTTTTTTTTTAACCAGTTCTCTCACCAAACTCTCCTTGTTTTCTTTCTAATGCTGTCTTCACATGCTTCCCAATAGTTCTCATATAATTTAAGGGAAAAACATTTACATTCCCTTCTGTCCGCCAAATAATTGGTAGCTCATTCAAGTCTTATCATAACGGTAGATTTTAAATGACTACGACCCCGACTGCTAGTTGTATATGGTCTACCATACTGCAAACTTGTCCACTTTTTAGATTCCAGAGTACCATTTCCAAACCGTGAGACCGACACGTTTTTTTGTTATTATCTTCCTGAAACAATGATTAATTAGATGACTGACATGAACAGCGTTTTGATCGGGGAAAAAAAAAAAAAAAAAAAAAAGCAGGGTTTTCGGGACATGGCCGGTGGCCATGGTATCAGCAAACAGGAAGAGGGTGGTGCTGGAAGGGCCTTGTTGTAATTCATCAAAGGTTGTGGGATGGCCGGTGGGGGACCCGAGCTACGGCACCACAAATGAAGGGACTGGTAATGATCCGGGCTGCATTGGCATGGCCTCAAAGCTGCAAGGATTAACATCTCAGGCTTTGCATTCAACAGTTCAGTACTGTGGGATCCCGAGAGATGGGGACGACCGACTTCAATGCCCGACACATCACAGGTTAGCCATCAATGCTTTTTATGGTACCATTTGTAGTTCAAAGCGACGTTAAATGCTTGTTTATGGAACCAAACTAAGCTTTCTGGTTCCTAATTATGTATCTGTATAGCAATCCAGTTCTTTATTAACTCAAAAAAAAAAAAAAAAAAAAGAGGTACGATTAGAGTTGCCTGAGATTTAAAACACAGGCTTACCTATGCTGGTCAAGAGATTGGTGGACTGTCAAGTCGATCGTTGCTTTGTCAGCTAATCTCCTGGTTTTAATTACTTGCATGGTTTCATCAGTCAATCTACTTTGATATCTTTTATACTTCTCTACCTAATTCTGGCTGACCGATTGATCCATGTTTCATGATTAGTATTTAACTAACACACATCTAAAATACACTCCAGCAGTGCCCATGAAAGCAACCTTGCCGGGCTAAAACCTCGGTCTTTTCCTGTAGTAATAGGCAGCTTATTATATATATTACTCAAACAGGTTTCTGGAAGTTTCACATCGCTGATTTGAGTAGTTAAATGTAATTTACTCTGGCTAAATTATTTACACATCATAAATTATGTGAATTAAAGATTCCTAATCTATACATTAATCAAAATATATGTATATATATAATTTAATATTATTTAGACTATTCAATTTTTTGATCACTTGATGCCTTGGTTATTAATTTTTGCCGTATGAATAATTAAAGATGCAAATCATATCCATATCCACTAACTTGAACAGTACGCAAGATTTCTATCATTCAATCTAGATACGGTTGAATAGGAGTGGAGATCCACCTAAATATAGCCAAATCTAGTCGGTGGCACTCTAGCTAATTCATGGCTCGAGTGAGCTAGCAGCCAATGCAATCATTCTTTTCTCAAATAGACACCATCCCATCTTCTCGCTCCATGTGGCTAAAACTTCAAAAGGTTAGATCGATCAAGACTGCCGATATGGCCTCGACCAGGGAATTGGCTGGTTGCAAGTCCACCGAGAAGCTCCTCCCATCCAGGGGGTGGGGGGGGGTGGAATCTGTCATCTCCCAAAGCAATATTATTTATTATTATTAGTTGTTTGGCATTCTTTTCACCGTGACCGCTACTCTTTATAATGGAGGGGTCTTTTCCTGGGCTCCTCCGAAGTAGCAACAAAGCTATAATAAAAACAGCAGGGTGCGAGCGTTTTTTTCTCGATCAGGCATGGAGAATGGCATTTTGGAGCACGAGGCTGAGGCTCGTCAGCTAGTTCACATCTATGTGAAATCGGTCTTGGTAGCAAGAAATGGATGATGAAGTTTGGGTTGCAGCATGCTTCTGTTGGACTTGCAGAGATATTTTATGGGCGTTCGATCGCTGTCTCATCGAGTGCTGGTATAACGTACTTGTTGATGGTTGTGGTCCATCGCTATCGGAAATATGAGAAATATGATGGGAGCCGATTGAAAGGGAAAGAAGGATGGCTTTCTCTTCCGTTCTCGGTATGTGACCACCTACAATTCTATCGAATCCCATGCCTTGCCTCCCCCAACATTTGCATGATATAAATAGCCACTCGCCAGATTCTGCATTTAAAAATGGCATCCATATTGGATGAATTGATGATTTTCTGATCGAATGACTAAATAATAATAAGCTTTGGACCATGATGAGTTCGGTTCAGACTTCAGAGTAGTTTGTAAAAAAAAAAAAAAAAAAACATTTCAAATAAACTTGAAAAAGGTCCGTAATCCAAATTTATGACCCAGGAAGGTCATCAATTTGATATAAATTTTTTAATTATCAATAAAAGTTAAATATAATTATACAATGTATCTGTCCCATCTAGAATTCGAATTAACTGCTAAACTTTCGGATCATTTGTCTGGGGATGGGGGAGAATAAATACCTATTTTAAAGGACCGGCGGTGCATCGATGTCTCGGTAAATTAAGGCAGATCGGATCAAACCTTTTGGATCTAGCTAGCTTTTGTCGGGGGTATTTTTTTTCCATTTCGTCTATTGTCTATATCCTTCTTTTTTTTTAAAAAAAAAAAAAGGTTAAAAGTGTAGGCGAATGTCCAGAGGAATAATGGTATGTGAGTCAGCCGAGGCCCGAGCCCCTTCATGCCAGGCCTTTTTCGGATGGGCTAAGCTTCATTTTTAAAGTGCAAGCTAAATCGGCAATGAGATGGCCGTGCGGGTCCAAGGCGCAGGTTCTGATCCGAAAGGGCATGGAGAAAACTTTCTATTTTGCTATATTTTCTTTATTGCCTATCTTAAAACATAAGTTTAAAAATTAAAGACTTTTACCGGTAAAGAGGTCAATAGCAATATAATATATATAATATATATTTTTTATCTCTTAAAATTTTAAAATATAATTTTTTATCGATTTATATTATATGACTAGATAATGTATACTAAATAATCAATTATTTAGCAAGCCATATATATATTTAAATAAGGTGATACATATTTCATAATGTTGTCGATCTCGTCGCCGCGACCTGTAACTTAAGAGCTGGTGGCGGGATCAGACCGTCTCGTCTCGAGATCTCCGAGCTCCCGAACCTGCTAGACAAGGTCAGAAACCCTGACCGGGGATCCCGGCGAGGGAGCTCCGACGGTCAAATTAGAAAACAGCGAGATGGAACAGAGTCTCCAAGGCGGGCCCCCGAAGGAGTCCCAGGCTTAGAGATTATGTTAGCAAAAATGTCTCAGAAAAGTGGAAATTGGGCCAAGTTTCTTCACCGAGCTTGCGCCAAGGGACCCCTCTCGGGATCTTGGATCCAGCTCTCGGTGCCTTTTCTTTTCCCAGCCTTTTTCCCCTTACCTGGTCGTCCGCTCTTCCTATCCTTTTATCCCATCACGCTATCTCCGACTTCCCGCCCTTGGGAGGCCCCCTCTTCGCTTTCACCTCCTTCTCTCCTCTCCTCTTTCCCCTCCCCTTCGGGTCCAAGAACCCGTGGCCTCCTTGTCTTGCTTGCCGAGCCCAGCGAGGGAAAGGAAGAGGGACACCGACTAGACCTTGGGCCGAGCGCGAGCGCTCTCCTTCCCAGGCGCCGACAACGTCCGTTCCTGGGTCCTGTCTTGCCAGGACATCGCCTCTCGGCTGCGGAACCTGTCGGGCCGATGTAAACGAGGTTTCGCGCGTTGCTGCCGAGACCGTACCGGCGCTCCTCTCAGGGTGCGGCGCGCGCTGCTCGAGGGGCGGTCTCGGAACTCTGCTCCTGCTCTCGGCGGCCTCTCCATGGCATGCGGCCGCGGCGGCGGGGGGGCCCCTCCTGGGCGGACACCTGGCGGAGCGACAGAGGAGCGCTCGACTTCGACCGAGGTGGGCCCCTCCTGGGCGGACACCTAGCGGAGTGGCAGAGGGGCGCTCAACTTTGGCCGAGGTGGACCCCTGCTGGGCAAACACCTGGCGAAGGAGCAGCAGAGGAGCGCTCGACTTCGGCCGATGTGGACCCGTGTCCGGGTGCCACCTGGCGAAGGAGCAGGAAGGCCTGGCTCGACCTCGACTTCGGCCGTGGTGGAGCCACATCTAACCTTGCTGGACCGTTCCCGCCGAAAAAATTCACATGATTCGGATCACGCCCGCCGGAATCTGAGACGCGCCACATCATCGTAACGGCTGTAACACATACAATATGACATTCATCAATATGTAGTGCACAACTAGATAATACATACTTAATAATTATTATTTAGCAAATCAATATATACTTTCAAATAAATTAATATATAATTTTCGAAACACCATATGTACTAGTATATACAAGATGACAAAGTGATACATATCAACTTTTTGATACACGCATCAAATTTATTTAATATATATCCAATAATATAATCAATATTTTTAGATAAATTATTTGTAATATTTAAAATATATTTTTATTTAAATATATGTATTGAATCATTATTCAATATATATCAAAAGAACTTTACAAAAAGTACAAAAAGCTGATAATTATATATTATCCGGCCTAAATTAATTATTTTGTTAAGTATGCATCATCGGGTACCAATGAATTTCATATTATGTAAATTATATATTTATTTATCTAGACTTGATAATTAATTTATCTGGTGAATTAAATGGCATATAAGATGCATCGATAAGAATATATTTTGGAAACGAGAAAGAAAAAATATATATATTTTTAATCACGAGATTGACGGCTCCATGATCGATGATGTTTTGAACATTTAAATATTTCTTCTAAGATGGATATTATTAATAAAAAAAAAGATAAAATCAAAGCTTGCTCCATATTTTCTCTGTCATGTCCATGGTCCACCCCGCATAATCTTTTCTACGTGCTTCTGCGTTGCAGCCAATCATTTAATTCTCTACACTTGACGATACGACGAACATAAATGACTCGATCACAGAAGACGGTGCTCTCCCAGCGTTCCGAAGACAAGAAAGTTCTACAGGAACTAAGAGGGTACGCCTGGTTTATATATATATATATATAATTAAATTTGGTGTAGCTATCTCACGTATTTGCTCAATCAAATAATAGTTGATACAAGGTATATAAATTTTCACACTCCCAGTAGAATCGAAATAAAAAAATAAAAATTTTTGATTGGATCACATTTTAAATCCAAAATCGATTAAATATGAGATAAATTTTTTACAAACCAGGCGATCCCCTTGGCGGTGGTGGCAGCCTTTAAAGGTGGTCAAATGACGAGCTCCAAGTTTCATTTGCAAACAGAACTACAGAAGCATTGGAAAAATTAAAAAGAGCACGGCACCGACGAGGATCTAAAGCGAAGGTAGCCTGGGCCATGGCCACCACTAACACGCTCCCTTATCATGACACCCACCTAACCTAACCTCTTCTCATTATTGTGTTCGATAATAAATTTTATACGGTCACGGCTGATAAGGATCCAACCACGGACTGATGGAGCGGCTAAGAAGTTTTTTTAAAAATAAAATGAATGTATTATATTAAATAAACATGATTGAATATATCTCTCAAAATTAGATAATAAAATATATAAAATTAAATAGAAAGTATGGTTATAGAGTCCCATGAAATATTTTTTAAATCTAAATAATAGAAATCTTTAACTTGTTTTTTTTTTTTTTTTTTTTTATAAAGCGGCATATTCAATTCAAAGTTCATGAATGAATAAAACCAAGATAGTTTGATAGAATAATATCTCAAAACTGTACGGGGGCATGCTGCCAAAAGAATTATAAAATAGAACCGGAATGACGAGTGACGTAGAAAGCCACCCAATCTACTGCTGAGTTTGCCTCCATATATATATATATATATTATATATATATATATGTCGAATATCAATAGAAGCACACTCCTGTAAAAGAAAACCAATATCCTGAATAATAGGATGTGCTGTAGGTGCTCTCAACGTCTGTCGAATCAAAGAAACCACAATCGTAGAATCACCCTCGATGATCGGATGGTCCAGATGAAGGATCAGACGGGCATACCTGATACCCGTCCAGGTAGCATACAACTCCGTCCCGGGGATTGAGGAGTCATAGAGAGAATATCACCAGCAGTCAGAAATCCTTGACGAGAGTCTCGGATGCGAAGGCTGCACCCCCTGTCTATGTCGAATACTCCCATCAAAATTGACTATGAAGTAATGCGGATGAAAGGATTCCCTGGTGGGGCACTCGCAAAGCGGAAAAGGAATCCCAGATCTCCGAAGATCTCATAGTCGATCTCTGATACTCTTGGGCATAAGCCATAGTTCTTTCAACTATCATCCTGGGAGAACATCTAGTCGAGCTAAATACTAGCTCATTCCTAGTAAGCTATATATGATAAGCAATATATACAAGAAAAGTAACATAAGAAAAGACAAACTTGTCTTTTTTATATAGGATCTCTACAAACTTCGATTTTTTTTCCTCTAGGGTTTATGGCAAAAAAATAAAAAAATTAAAAACAAGGAAATGACTAAGTGAACTACATGCATGGTTAGGGTTTCAAAGATAATGGTCATTATGCGGATCTCTATGTATGATAAAAATTGTTGAGATATGATAAATTGATCTGTTTAAGTTGACCTTTTAAGAGGCTGAAATTGAAATTGGTCTATTCCCAAAAGGTATCGGACCGATCAATGCTTGAAAGGCGTAAATAGAATCGGAAAATACTTCATCAACATCCAAAGATGTGAACCCGATTAATAACCAACAGACACGAAATTGATCCATTTCCAGGTAATCAATTATTTATTTGAGAATGGAATTTGGTAATAATTATGTGTTGCAGGAGACGTTCAACTTCGGAAGAGACGATCAATTCTGAAAGAGATGATCAATTTGGGAAGAGACGATCAATTCTGAAAGAGACGATCAACTTCAGTAGAGACGATCAACTCTGGAAGAGACGATCAACTTCAGAAGAGACGATAAACTCTGGAAGATGATCAACTTCAGAAGAGACGATCAACTTCAGAAGATGATCAATTATGATTAACTTTCAGGGCTGATCAACTATGGGTGACTAACTTTCAAGGCTGATCAACTATGGGTGACTAACTTTCAAGGCTGATCAACTATGGGTGACTAACTTTTAAGGCTGATTAACTATGGATGACTAACTTTCATAGCTGATCTATTATGAATGGCTTTCGATGCACGTGCTCACATCCTGGATTAACTGTTTAACAGCTAGATGCCAGTTGTAAGCGGTTAATTCCGTGGTCTATAAATACCTCCAAGCACGATGATGAGGGAGGCTTCTACTACTTCTTCTTTCCGTGCCATTCCTCACATGATCTTTCTTCAGATCTTATCTGTTCCCGTTCAAACTTCATCAACGAGCTTGGAAGCTGCCTCAACACCGGATCCACTTTTCTTTTGTTCCAAGCTTATCATAATTTGTTTGGATGCAACAAAAACTTAAAATTTATGGGCGAATTTATTGCAAGTGCTCTTGGTGGTTTGTTCGGTAATATTATTTATTTTCATATTTTGTCTTTCAGATGAATATGCGAGGTTCTATCATTTTTATGAAAAAATAATAATAAAAATATTCATCATCGAATTTAATAATAAAAAATAGATAATAAAATTTAAATTCTTAATTAGTAAAATATTAGAAGAAAATTATCATGGTAGGTTCATGTCAATTATCAATATTTGTATGATATCATATTTGTCTACGTTAATGAAAACATAATAAGTTTTAGCTATATGATAGTTATAGGCTAACAACTGTTACCGGCTATCAGAACTATTAACTAAAACTAAACCAAAAGATACAGTTAAAAGAGAATTTTAGAAAAATTTAAAGATTGTGAATATCTAAGAAGCATCTTTAACATTGTGAATTAAATATTATAAAATGATCTTAATATCTAGTGCTTGTGATAGACATAAATAATATTGTAGATTAAATTCAAATTGTTGATATGCAAATGTAAAAATTTAAATATACAAAAAACCATAAAAGCAATATCTTAAAACTAGATAATTAAAAAATAAGGAAAATAATTTTATTTTATAAAAAGCTAATTAATTTTATATCTATTATTAATTTCAGTATCGTAGTAGAATAGATTGGCATACTTATCTGAAAAGATATAAAAAAAAAAATATGATCCGATCGAACAAAAATTTAATGATTTGGAATCCGAACGCCGAAGCTACAGGGGTCCATTCCCTTTTTCTCATCCTTTTGTTTTATAAAGAAAAAAAAAAAAACATCCATTCAATAAATTGACATGTTGCCAGGAATCTGCACCACAAAAGAAATAATTATTTAATTTATGAAAAAAATAAAATTTCTGGATCACTTTCGCACCTACTCCCAATATTAAAACCACCCAAACCATTTTTCTAAATTAAAATTAAAAACTGCAACAAGTGATATAATTAAATGGCAGATCTTGTGCCGACAAAACTCCCCCCCCCCATTTTTTTTGTTTTCCTTCGTCCAAAGAAGCATCACCAACTTTATGGGTACAGAACGGGAACAGGATCACCGGCCCAACCCAAAACCCGGAAATAAATAAGCTCGCAATCACGGGGATTAGAATTGACGCGGTGACCATCAATGCGATCACCGCGACTGTACCGTACTTCGACCGCTTTCTGAGTTAAGTTAACCCATCAACCGATCAATAGCCTTCCGACACGTCGTCGAAATAAAGTCGCTGAGAAGTAATGGGCGGTTACCTACGGTTATAGGATATGATCCAATCCGAATAATTACAAACAAAAAAATTTAGGACGTCTCCAGTTTGGCCTTCCGCTTGTGGATCCCCCCCTTACTCCTGCCTCCCCACCCCCTTCCCTCGGCCGGTGGTTTTTTTTTATTAAAAACGCAGGCCTCGTAGCTTCGCACGGAGTAAGAGGGAGATTCTTCTTCCCTGCTTCCTTCCCGATCCGTCCAAATCCTCTCTCTTTCTCCGTCGTTAGCTTGTTTATTTGTTCTTGTCGTTCTCTTCCCGGGGGAGTAGAGAGGTGAGGGAGAGAAGGGTATCAACATTACCAGGTAATGGGTATCTGAATCCCTGACGGGTGATGCATTGCTTTTTTGCTTTTTCTTTCCTCTCGGTTTTTGATCTCTTTTTTCTTTTCCTTGTTCTTTAATTTTGGGCTGTGTTGGGGCCAATGCGAAGCTCCTTTCTCTTTTCTTGCCTTGTTTTTTTTTCCTGTGAGCGTATAGTTTTTGGTAAAAGATCTCTTTTTTATATTGATTCCGGTGTGGTTGTTCTTGCTTTGCGAAGAAGATATAATTTTTACGGTGTTTTTGGTCTCTGCTAATTATTCTGGATCCTTGAAGGTGAGATATTTGGGTGGGTTTTTTTTTTTTCTTTTTTTCTTTTTCCTTTTCCGAAAGGAACTCGAGATCTAGCGTTTCCTAACTCTCGAAAGATTCCATTTTTTAATCTCTCAATTTCACTCGAGCGTGTGGAATTTATGGTATTCATTCTCTGATGATCTTTGATTTCAAGGTCGGTGCCGGGTGATGAGATAAAGAGGAAAGGAAAGAAAGAATGGGGAGGAAATCGAAGTGGTTTGGTGCTGTCAAGAGGGTTTTCAGCCCAGAATCGAAGGGGAAGAAGACCGAGGTTTTTGGATCTTACTCGCATTCCTTTGCTTTACCAATTTGCTATTATCAAATGTTTTTTTCAAAATGTCATCTTTTCTCTTCCTATTATCAGAAATCCAAGAAGAAATCAGTACATGGGACGTCCAAGAATTCAGATCCATGCCCTTCGGAGCCATTAGAGAATGCTGCTCCGGTCTCCGCTCTTCCTCTTCCACCTTCACCTGGGCCTCAGCACGAAGAGGTCAAAGTGGTCGAGGCCGAGAACGAGCAGAGCAACCATGCCTATTCTGTAGTGCTGGCCACCGCAGCTGCCGCTGAGGCTGCCGCGGCAGCTGCTCAGGCTGCTGCCGAGGTCGTTCGCCTCACAACAGCTACAAGGTTCCCCGGAAAGTCGACAGAGGAGGTTGCAGCAATCAAGATCCAGACTGCCATCCGAGGATATCTGGTATATGAACCCAAATGCTCGAACGTTCTTACTGTTTCAGATAGCTTCCGCATTATTGAACTGTGATATTAAACCGTGTGATTATGATTAAAGATCGATGCATGTTAAGCTATGATCGTAGTAACTGAAGAGGACACTGTTTCTCTCTGTACCAGCGGTGGTGGTTTGAGAAATTAAATTGCCTTCAACTTTTTTTTCTTTTCTATTTAAGATTAGAAAAGAACGCCAACATTATGGGGTTGGAGAATGTAGTAATTTGCCTTAGACATTATCTATCATCACACTTGAGACCATAAAGTTTTCGGTATGAAACCTTTCAAACATGGTTATTCTCAGTGTTTTGCAAAAGATAATGAAGAAGACCTTTCTTTTGTACATGTTTCTAGAAAGTTCATTTATAGTAAAATTAGTTTTCCTGGCAGAAATTACTAGTGAAATAGTTTGTTTTTCCAGGAAGTTGTTGGCATTCTATGAATATGTGGCAAACTTCGAATTACTCATGAGTTGTCGAGCACAACTTCTGAGCTGGAGACATGAAGTGCCAGACTTGCTTACTTCTAAAAAGCATGTTCAGTTTTATTTTATATTTTATCGTATTCATTATTTTGTCATTTTCTAGATCAATATTTTTAAGAAACATAGATGTTAAATTCTTTTACACAAATAGGAAAACTTCCCTCAAAGTGCATGAAACATGCTATTAACTACATCCTATATGGTCATTTTTTGGGGCCTTGGTATGCCATATCCTGATTTCCATTCCTGGTTTTACATTTCCACGATTCCACCAATGTCAGTTAAAGTTACTTAGACTATGGCATATTAATTAAAAAAAGTTGTAATATGTTGTACTTCCAGCTCAAGCTTTACGAACCAAATAGGAACACTGATCATAGTTTAAAAAATTCAGGGTTTTCTTGATATTATAATTGATAGTTTGATAGTTATCTTTTTCTTAGAATTAAACAATAAGTCTAATGACAACATGAAATCCACTAGCCATCTGTGGGCCCTATCTTTTTTAAATTTACCGTTGACAGTTTACTTCTCCATAAAATATTTAGTATTTGAATCTCGTGTTCTTATGCTGAAGAATATGCTTGCAAAATTTTAAATTGTTTTCAACATTATATCAGGCAAGAAGAGCACTGCAGGCCCTGAGAGGACTGGTTAGGTTGAAGTCCTTGATTGATGGAATTCTATCAAGCGTCAAGCCATAACTACATTACGTTGCATGCAGACACTGGCAAGAGTTCAGTCACAGATCCGTTCTAGGAGAATTCAAATGCAAGAGGAAACCCAGGCCCTCAACGGCAGCTGCTGCTTAAACATGAGAGAGAGCTTGAAAGTTTAAGGGTACATACATCTACCTGGCATTTTATTTATTTATATTATATGGGGTCTGCTTTTCTGCTTTAACCTCTTTATCTACGGAGAAGCCGAAATCCGCATTACACCCCAGTTTATTGTTGTCTTGCTCATTATCTTTTTTTCTTATTACAAGTGACCAGGGCTTTGAAATAAAAATTTAGGTGGGACTAATGTTTTACAAATTACCAAAAATGAGACTAGGAAATGAACGTTGTCTGGCAGGACTATGCTTGATAGCAGAACACACAAGAAACATGGGTTTGCAGAATAAATAGAGAAACGTGCTTTTATTGTTGTCTTTCTCATTTCTCTTTGTGCCTTAACATCCTTTCTCAACAAACCTCTTATTCCATATTTCCAGAACTAGAAGCATTGCCTTTTCTTTCGTGTAGAGATTTTAGTGTGCTTCTAGAGAATGGGAAACTTGTGTTATACAAAGCTCACTAGCCTCTCTCGCTCTCTCTCTCTCTCTCTCTCTCTCTCTCTCTCTCTCTCTCTCTCTCTCTCTCTCTGCGTCTCTGTGTGTGTGTGTGTGCACGCGTGCGCGCGGGGGCCAGCTTACTTGAAGTGACTCCATTTAAAAGGTCAAAAGATTTCATTCTGTTGTTTTATTGTTGGGAATTAGGTGTAGATATTCTATGCTTCTGCACCTGCTGATATTGACTTATAGGTCCTTTTTAATTTCTTTAGCAGCTTCATATAGATCACTATCTCTTTCAACATGTTCTCTAACTTGTTTCTTTGGTTGCCTTGCTTTTAAGATAAGCAAATCTATAGTGCAATATTGATTCGAGAACGCTTGTCATGGGTGTTCAATGTCCAAAAAAACTCAAGTCTTTGACCCGTCAACCACCTGGAAACTTGACCAGTGAATGGATATAGGCAAGATGTGAAGTCATTTATTCAAAAAATTTACAGATTACTATTTTAAATGATAAATAAAATGTCAAAATTATTCATAATCAAATTACCACCCCCCCCTCCCCCACTTTAATTTGATTGCACCACAAATTGCATTAGAGATGCACTTCCATCCAAATGAAGATAAAAATATCTTTTTTCTGAGAAAAGAGATCGAGATGATATGGAGTCAAAAGGTTTGGTAACAATTACACCAAATCAGCATCGAATTTGACTTATTCGTAGAATAAGTGAAGGAGTGGGGAAAGCTACTAGATCTGAAAGATCTAAAGTTCTTTTATAATCACTTGTTTTCTTTGGTAACTTATTGGAAACCAGGCTGGCTCACCATGTAATGGCTAGTTGTGGAAAAAATATGGAAGGTTTCATTAAGTATCTCTGTGCATGTTTCATTGATGTAACATTTAATATTTCCCTTCTCTGCAAGCATGGTCGTCATTGGCTTTGCATGTACCTTTATCCAGAATGTTACTTAACGAACGATTGCATGCTTGCATTACAAGTTTTGAGTGCAAGCAAGCATGCACAGCTGTAACAGATCATTCATGAGAATACATGGATGTAATGTATGCGTGTAAGCATGGCTTGTATGAAAGCATCTTCATTTCACCTGAGTGTTGTATGTCTTCATGCTTTCAATAATGATACATGGGTGCCCCATTTGTTTCTGTATGTATGGCTTAGTGCAACAAATGCATATTGGTACATGCAAACCTGTATATGTATGCTACCAGATATATGCATGCAAATGTGATGGATGTAATGGAGCATGCATGCACCTGTTCATGTGTGTTGGTATATATACTTGTATATATGAACATAAGGATGTGTACATGGATGGGTGCCTTTATCGTAAATCTGATGCAAGTGTTTATGCATGCATAAATTGGATAATATTTCATGCATGTATATCTGTATGAAACGATTTTATTTCAGATCACATGCAGGCTAGGATATCTTTGACATGTTTGATATTAGTGATACAGACATATAGCTATGACAGGAAGATGCACATCTAGGCAGTGCTCACAGATAAGGTATTCCAATTGAAACCGATAGCCTCTGGGTTTGGTTGTACACCCCATTCCATCCATGGCTTTTCATTCAAATATAACTTGTTGAAAACTAAAATGTTTGTGCTGTCTCATCCAAGCATTGTCAAGTGTTAGCAATTTGTGTCTTGGGAAGGAAGATTGATCAATATTTGTTTCAAAAATGAAGGACTAGCATGACTAGGATCAGGATTTATATTGATAGGTTTTATTTCATTTCAATTTAACCCTAACTTCTTGAAACTATGCTGTGGTCTGGGGTTCACTGTTTAATAGGTGGCATTTTCCTCATTATGTGCTGTTCTCCTTTGATTGTTAAAGCAATAAATGATTTAATTGTTGGACAATCAGAGTCTGATATGTTGTTTATTGCACTTATGGTAAAGCAAGTTAACCTTATTCAGCCTGCTGATGTTTGTTTTGATTACAGAGGGGAGAGGAATGGGATGATAGAATGCAATCCAAAGAGCAAATCGATGCAAGCCTGCTGAGCAAGCAAGAGGCTGCAATGAGAAGGGAGAGAGCATTGGCTTATGCATTTACTCATCAGGTACTCAGCACATTTTAACTAATTCACATGATCAAATACTGGTCTAATTTTCTCCATGCAACGGCATCATCTTATGTTTTCTCATCAGCCGTTCACAGTTTATGTCATGTTGTTCCATTTTGCTGCTATACAGTGTTAGTACTGTTTTAGTCAATTTGATCCAGTTCATTTCTATTTCTTTTTATGAGACAAGCACGGATTATATTCAAGTATTTTAAACTCTTGAACTGTCCAACAGTGGAAGAACTCTTCAAGGTCGGTGACCCCAATGTTTATGGATCCCAACAACCCACACTGGGGTGGAGCTGGTTGGAGCGCTGGATGGTGGCAAGGCCATGGGAAAGCCAGAGCATGACAGATAGAGAGCTCAACAGTGATCATGCCTCTGTAAAGAGCACCAGCCAGAGTGTTGGAGGAGGGGAAATAATCAAAGCCTATGCTCGGCGTGACAGCAATCTAGATAGGCACTCACCTACCACCCAGAAAGTAAACCGCCTTGCCAGCCGGCAGTCTCTATCAACACCTAGCTCCAAGACATCACTTGCTATGGGAAAGATAAAATCAGCAAGCCCAAGAACTGGCTGGGGCCTGTCAGAGGATGACTCGAGGAGTGTAATCAGCATACAGTCGGAGCGCCCCAGGAGGCACAGCTTAGGAGGGTCCTCCATCAGGGATGATGAGAGCCTAGGAAGCACTCCGGCCGTACCTAGCTACATGGCACCAACAGAGTCAGCAAGGGCCAAAACCGCTATCAGAGCCTGTTAAATGATAAAATCGAGGCTTCAGATACAATGTCTGTAGGTTCTGTAAAGAAGAAGTTGTCTTTTCAAGTGGGAGATAGGAATAGTGTGACATCTCCAGCAGGAACGAGGCGACACTCAGGTCCTCCCAAGGTGGACAGTGCATTCATCAAGGATGTCGAAGTCCATGCGGACTACAAAACTAGCAATGGTGTAAACAGGTAACCAAGTCAAACTTAAGACGACGTGGATTAAAAAAAGAAAAAAAGCTCTGGTGGAGGACCTATTGTTACAGCCAATTCGTTTATTGTAATATGATATTTTTTATTGAATTGTTTATGGATGGCACGCAAGCTTTTGCGGATTGCTTTGTTTTGTTATTTTTCTTAGTTTTATTCCCACATATTACTTGCTGTAGGGGGATAAACAAGAATTTGTTTCAAGTTCTACGAGAGGATACTGGATCCTGAGACTTGTCTTTTGCTGCTATTGGGTGTTGAATGAAAGATATTGTTTATTCATGATGGATTCGCCTTTCGTTTTGTTATGGCGATGTAGGAGGTGGTGATCTATCAACACTATATTTAGTAGCTGCAATGAAATCACAATGGATATCTAAAATGATCCAAGGGCATTGAAACCATGTAAAAAATGCTTGGCGTAGTGATGATTTGAACTGTTTGAAGCCTCCTGGTGGCTGGAATTTAAGCTTCAGGTCATTATTATGTTGCAGTGACAGCGATTCGAGTAGCCTACATAAAGCATGGATGCAAGTGCGAAGGCTTGGTCTCTGCTGCAAGTTTTCTTCTGTAATTCTGGGCATTGGTGCTGTATTCGTTTTGGGTGAGATAACACAATAATTTCTGAAGTTTTCCATCACAAAACTTCTTCAGAAGGTATCTTTCCTTCTGTATCTACGCCTTGTGTCAACCGGATCGGTATCGAATTTGAAAAGCTTTTGTTAGGCTAGCATTTTTTTGACAATTAAAAACGTTTCTATTTACCCTTTTTATTTCAGTATAATCCGCTGATAACATCATATAATTAATTATTATTAATAATAAAATTGTACATCACTATCATTCGTTGTCATTGGTTTTTGTTCTGGCACCTCTTCCATCCTCCCACCCCACCCCCCACCCAAAAAAAAGAGGGTAAAATAGGTCTATGACAACTAGTTTAAAGCACGCACCCCAGAAGTGCAGTGCAAGCTCTAGGAATGTAGAGGTGCCTGATGGTGAGATCATAGTTAAACTTGCACTCTCTACATAAATAAACATGCTTGCTACGTGGCTTGATCGTAATTCTCTATTCCCATGCAAATGGTGCAAATGTGTAACACCCAGATAACAGGTAAACATGCTTGCTACGTGGCTTGATCGTAATGTTATTCCCATGCAAATGGTGCAAATGTGTAACACCCAGAAAACAGGTAAAATGTCAGCAAGACCTAAGGCAAGGGGGAGAAAAAGGTTCCTGCGTTCATTCTAGGCATGGACCCATTCGGCATTTGTAATACAGCCTGGTTAGAAATTTCAAATCCTAGATAAGGTTTTCAGAGCAATGCATAAATGTTCACAAAAATTCACAAAACACAACCACTGAAACATCCCATAACAAAACCAACTGGAGGAGAATACTCGTGCCAGAGTTGAGATTAGAGATTACGATGAAAAAAAGTTGGCCACAACATGCTCTGGACATTATCAAGCACACAAGATTTGTATATAAGATGCTGGTGGTGATGCATTGCCAGTCCCCAATTTTCCAAGGAAAGTAGTCAGCACAAGATCTTAAAATAATGCATTTCAATTTAATGGGATTTGTTGCCAAGTCTCCAATCCATAGAGAACTGTTCATGGTGTATATTTCATGCCACATTATCATTACTCCAATGTCGTTTGCAAAAAATCAAACAATTCTAGAATCTGATAGCCGCAGTGCATAACAAAAATTGAGAATATCTGGTGATTAGTGTTTACAAGTCCTCCAAACTAGAAGTAATACATTTGCTGGTGCTATTAGCAGACGCACAACAAAATTTTTCAGAGTATTTTAAAGGTGCCAGCTTATTTGAAGTTTAGGCTAGCCGAGAAGATTGAAGATGGTCTAGGTAAGTGTAAGATATGGTGTGATAAAAAAATCAAGCTCTGCACCTTTTCTCTAATTAATACAATCTCTGATTTACTAGGAGGCAGCACCAGGACTCTTAACAAGAGGGGGAAAACATCAAAATGCAGATCCTCCACCTTTGGTCTTCCCTAGCAACACATCTTTTGCCTCGTTGATTTTTGAAGCAAGGTAATCGCTTCCTCCTGCATCTGGATGGTTGGCAACCATAACCTTTTTGTGTGCTTCTTTGACCTTATCTTGGGGGGTGCCTTCCCTGGGACATTGGAAAGAAAAAAAAAACGGGATAGTGTTAAAGGGAATGAGGAATGAGAACAAAGAAAAAGTACATCAATGACATACTTATCATATGGGAAAAAATACAGAATATAAATGTCAAGTTCATCTCCTGCCATCTTATGTACAAGAGCAAGAAACAAGCTCGGGAAGTGATGGAAAATTGAACTGGGATATGCTTTGCATAATAAAAAATTGTGAAAAGTGACTCATCAAAGAGCCTGAACATATGGTTTTCCACTAATTATTACATAAAATGCCTTCACAGAGAATGCCAATGAGAATATGTTTGGCACAAGCCCAAATTGTTGAAAATTTCTAATTAGTGAAATCGACAGACAGGCATTGGTAGGGAGGGAGAACCAATTATGGATAGTTGCTCTATTTGCTTCACTATATCAAATATCCTAGAAACAAAATCCAACATTTTCTTGTATCCTTCCACTTTTACAGCACATAGCTATCAAAGTAGAAATAGCTCAAACAAATATCTGACTTCTGCCAACTACCGTTCATAATGCAAATATACAAGTAAAAACATGCACCAAAACACAGATGTGCTAGCATCAGCATGTATATCCAACTTTCTTTTCTTTATAATCACAAGATGACAAATGTGAAATATGACCAAGTTTCATCCAATTAGTATAAACATTGTACCCTGAAATTTTAAAGATTTGAGTTTGCACGGGCATGGTGTGGTTGCTTGATACTGGTCTGGTTGTATACAATTGACTGGAGGAAGAGGTGGCACCATGAAAAAAATGACAAACATAAAAAATGCTCATGGAATAACTGATGCAATAGAGTGACTTAATGAAGAAAAATATTATAGAAAACCAGTCACTTGCAATTTATTTGTACGTTGGTTTATTCACTGCATCCAGTAGCTACCTGACTGCAGATCAATGGATAATACTGCCAACTAGAATTCATCATATCATTCAATAATCTTCTACGTGCATTTCAAATTTTTAAGCATGTACATAAGACATTATAGCTGTGAATACACCTTGGAAATGTCTCTCTGTTTCCAATAACTCAGATGTGCTTACCTAACTCCAAGAATTAGAGCAGCTTCTCTTCTAGTCATGGTAGGTTGGAAACCACCTTCATAAAATTTTCGCATCCGAGGAACAACTGGCCGTGCCTTGTATGCCTGCCAGGCTTGGATTCCATATTTACCAGCATAAGCAGCAGCAGCTAGTGCAATTCCTGCTAAAGTGGTGCAACCTGCAAAGCGCATAACACTTTAACATCAGAAACAAAACAAACTGTGAACAGAATTTATAGGGGAGAGGGAGCCATGTCATAGCAAGCAAGTAAAATCTCTAAGGTGTTTGATAGAATGAAAATAGAAGTAAGATAATACAGAAGAATGATCAAAAGTATAAATCAATGTAGAATGTATTGAATAATATCAACAAGCAATTTTCCATTGCAGCATGAGACAAGCCACCATATCTTAGATTGTATCTCTTCTATCTCTATTGGCACAGTATTAATTATCAATTACCATCTATTCCAATTATGGCATACCGGGGCCCTGCATCGCAATATGAGAATTTGTAATGATGCATATCAGGAAAACAAAGATTTACAGAACACAAAGCTATTTTAGAAACTTCTTCTATTAATTGTTTTGAGGGTGAGTCTTGGAGCAACCATAAGGCTGATCCATTCTGACTTGGGTGTTATGGATTCGAAATACAAAAATAACATCTCCATATGTACAGGTAAGGCTGCATATATCTGACCCTCCCCAAATGCTACAGTAGCAGAAGCCTCATGCATTGGACGCCATTTTTTTACTATTAATTGAATTCCATGATAGAGTTAAGTTATGACAGTTTGCAATCTAAAGATGCTAATATGGTATGACATTTTTTACAGATATTTAGCAACAGCAGCATGTACCTCAAGGAATTCCTGGCATCTTAATAAGACAAGCATGTTTTAATGCACAAAGCATGTTAATATTTATAAGAAAGAAACAACGGATGCATACCACAAGCTTTGTCTTCCTCCCCCGGTCCCACAAAAAAAAAGAGGAATCTAAGCTAGTTTGTGGACTGAACTGTACATACATGGTAAACAGCTAGTAGGAATTCTTTTTTGGAGTTATGAAACCAATATTGATTTACTTATATATTTGTATGAGCATCAATACTACAAGCCTCACCTGGAAGCTTTAATTATGAAATAAGAATAATTTTACACATCCATGGAGAATGCTAAACATCACCCTGGGTCTAAAGAATACGAAGCATTCTCTAGCTCGACTGCAAGCTTCAAAACAACCATATGGAAACAGCTTAATGGATCATGGTATGGTACAACAAAACTTTCAGATATTTCAGCTATGAAACTGATATCAAGTCTCGCTGTCAGGGAAAATACAAGAACTTAACTTAGTTTCTTGGTTGATATGTAACATCAAAATAATGAGCAAAATATGCAAACAAAATTACAATATATCAACATTTTTCCAGTTTTAGGGGTATGCAAGAAAAGGCAGTGCATCAAAGTGAAATATCTAGCTAACGTAAGTACAAGTACTGCTAAAGACTCTATGATATCATAATTTATAAATATCATCTTAACAGTAGAAAAAGATGATACCTACTACCTAACCCATGACTTGTTAATGATTCCAAAATTAAATAACAACTTAATGTCATCCCCGAGTATTTCACTATAGGGCATGCTTTACATGTTAACTTCAAAGAAGTCATCAGCACAAATTGGTGCCTTACCTGAGACCAAATAGCACAAGGAAATGAATTGAAGATAGTTATAAGATTAGAACATGGCCTTTATGAGTCATTAATGATGCACTTCCATACAAAAGGAATAGGCACTGTCTGGCTGGGCAAGAGGGAGGAGGGAAGGTGGGTGCATGCACATTATTATTGGTAGGTAGGAAAGACAATGAAAGCCAAAGCTCTAATGGATGCATGAACCCTTGTCGACTCTCTGCTGACTTTAAAAAGTGTTATGCGTGTTATTTTATTGAAGCATTCCCTTGAGGCTAGAAGATAATTTCACTTGATAGATAAAGCTTGCAATGTTCTATGAATCAGAACATCAGGAATACTGCAGAGCTGAATATGAAAACAAGTATGTCTATGGTGAAGTAAAGCAAGATTTTTTTTTTTCGGTAGAAAATAGAATGTGCAATACCTAAAGAGAACCAACTGAGAAGATAAAGGTAAGTTTATATCAGAGGATTGGAATGGGAGGAAGACAAAATGAAACCTATTAGATAGAAGTTTCGAGGTAACCATGTTATATAATTCCAAGCATTTGAAATAAAAATCTTGCAATGCTAATGGTCCTGAAAATTCCTAAGCAACTACAAATTTCACCTTTCTGTCTCATAATATGATATTTTTTTTGTGAATGATATAATTTTGCATTCGGCTATCAATGATTTTTGATCTTTGAGCGTGATGCCCGAATGCATCTAGAACCTATAATCAAACTTCAGCACAAAATTTTCTTTGAAAAAAAAAAAAAAAAAAAAAAAAAACTTTACGACCTTATCAGGATTCTCTGTTGTCATCAATCTCTCTTGTTCCCATTTTTCAAAATCTTCATTGGATTTATTGGGGTTTCTTCCCACCCTCATTCTCCTTGTCCTCCGTTATCCAATCCCTCGATTCCATCGTCGAATCTTAGAGGCCCGATTCACCTTCTTGAGCCACTTATAAAGGCTCCAGCATCAAATCAGAAGACCTCTCTACTCGCATCAAGTAAGATATAGAGACATAGATATCAAGCAAAAATCCAGCCGTATCGGGGATTCGGACATAGTTGAAGGGTTTGGAGAACTCACCATCGATAACAAATCCGTCAGAGATGTGGGGATCGGCGTTCCCGCTCGATATCGATTTGTTAGCTAGGGTTTATATCGCCACAGCGTGGAGGGAACGGCGGCGGCTTTGACGGTCGCTTAGCCGGAGAGCGTGGTTCTCAGTATCCGGGAGATCCAACGGGCAAGACGTTGCGCGGTTCACTTTATTTTTTTCCCGACGGAGCCTGCCTTGCTTATGTCTGGCCCGTCTGATCATCGTTTAACGGTTATAATATCCGTCTGTTTTTTGATAAAAGTAATATCCGCTTATTAGCATTTAGCATCACAACAAATTCCTGTCCTATGATAATTCTGGTTCAAGATCATTCGCAATCATAGACTTATAGGTAACGTTTGGATGACAAAAAATTATTTTTGGGATAGAAATAATAATTTTTAAAAATTATTATTATTTTAGATTTTTGTTTGGTTGAGAATAAACCTGTCAAAATGGGCTAGAGTCCATGGACCAGCCCATTTGGTCCTATAAATGGACCGGGCCAAGCTGAAAAAAATTGATCCATTTATGTAAGTGGGCTTTTTGGCCCGGTCCCTGTAGCCCATGGGCTCAATAGGGTTAGGACCGGGCCAGCCCATGGGCCATAATATAATAATAATAAAAAAAAAGCTTAGCCTTACGGGTCAAGACTCACTTAATCTGTTACTGTTAGTCAACTCACCTACGGTCCGACAGTTTACTGTTTAGAACTTACTAATTACTATTTACAGGATTAAGACTGAAGGCATTATGGATTTTATTTACTCGACGATAACGGGAGACCGGGAGTTGGGACTCAGGACCATCTGTTAGGGTTAGGTCAAAGCCGCCGCCCTCCGCTGGAGAGAACTAGTAGTCCGTGAGTGACTCACGGAGAGCCACCGGAGAACAGAGTCTCAAGTTTGGTGTTTGCGAAAACCGGAGACGGGAGAACGAAGAACCTCACCCCATGGCCGTCGTTCTTCTTCCGCGAGACCGTGATGCCGGCCGGAACCCATGACTTCGGCCATTGGCTATGAGGACTCGTTCATTGCATCTCCTACCATAGTATCAACACATATTTCCAGTCCCAAAATCTGCAGAAACGAATAGTATAAATTGATTCATTTTTCCTACTTAATATTTTCAACACGTGGATCCTAGCCCACGACCCTAGCCCACGGCCCATATAGGGGGCTGGCCCGGCCCTAGCCCACGGCCCACATAGGGCCGGACCGGGTTGGATTTTTTTGGCCCATTTGTACAAGTGGGCCTAGCCCGGCCCGGTCCACAAAATGCAAGCCCATATGGATTAGGGCCAGGCTGGGCCAGGCCAGCCCATATTGACAACTCTAGTTGAGATTATGAAATTAGAATTTTATTCCAGTATAATTAATACAGTATTATTCTAACTGATATTTGGTTGACATGGAAATAAAGCTATATTCCATCAGGAGTAGAGAGAGAACTTTTCTAAATCCCAAAATACCCCTAAAATTAAGAAAATATAAATAAATAAATAATTTTTTAATTATATATTATATTTATATATTATAAAATACAGTAATATATTATAATATATTTGTATATACATTATAATAATATATTATAATAAAAATATAATTTATATATATATTATATTATATTATTATTATTATTATATATTAGTATTATATATTATAAAATATTAATATAGGTATGCATACGTTTCGGGAATATGAACCCTCCAAATGACCATGCTGCCCTTGGAATTCACAAGACAGGAATAGCCCCATGGAATTATAATTCTGGAATTATGCTTGTTGACTGGAATAAACGACAGCCTTATTTTTCTTGGTATTTATGCTGTTTGGTAAAATAAGCCAAGTTAAAGCCTTATTCTACTTGGTATTCGCCTTCCAAATACTATCATAATTAATTGATTCTAAAATTAACATTGCGATTAATGATTCTAAAATTAACATTGCGAGGACAAGTCCCAATAGAAAAGAACCTAAATACAACGAGGAAACACTTTTTTATTAAGATTCTCATTATTTTATGTCGAGTCTAAATTCTTTATTAGGCATAGAAAAATAGATTTAAATCACAATATAATAAATAAATTCATTTGCCTCGTCTATGTTAAAAATATTTTCAAAAATTACCCATATCTAAAACATTTAAAAGCCAAGTGAAATAACTGGTTGTTAAAAAATCTAAAACATATTATTAAAAGCAAAAATAATCATTCAATTAATAACAACCATCTTGTATTTTTTTTTGATTTATGACATGAAAATTGCCATGAATAAATTATTTAGAAATGCTCAATAAATGGCACATATTTTTTCATGAATATTCTTTTATGCGAAATATGCCATCTGGACATATGAAAATGCGGGCTAAATATTAATATAAAAAAAATATATAAGAGATACTAGCAGTGAATTTAATATATTATTTCATCAGCAAACATAATCATTTTTTTTTTAAAAAAAAAAACTTATAACATGAAATAATTTATTTATGAGATTCATGCTTTTAGAGTATTATCAATAGATAAAATTAACTACAACAAATAATCAAATAAATAAAAATAGATTCAAACTTCACATCTATGCAAGGCTTGTGATGTATAAAATTAGATTAAAAGAATCTTTCCATAAAAATAGTTATTTATCATCAACATGATAGTTCAAGCGACCGTCCTCCATTTTTTTGCTTATCAAAAATAAAAATAATTATTTTTAATACAAAGAACATAATTATTTAAAAAAAGCTCTCTTACCACTAACTCTCAATGCATTTATTACAATAATGCAAAACACAATATTAGCAATATAAATTCAGAATCTGGGTTGTGAAATCCAATCTAAAACATAACCCAACATATTTGGTTGGATGCTCCATCGAGAGTATTTTAAGAGTAGCTGACGTGGTGGACAGCCAAGGATGTCTTGCAAGCATCAAGTTGTAGTTGAATTACATCATAACAATGCCCAAGGAGCTTGATCTTTGCATCCAAACATTTTACACCATGAGTCCAAACACTAGATAGGTAAAAAAGATTTATATCAGTATTTTACATTCCAAACCCATCTCCTCCGCCTTGAAAGTACAATCCCTTGCATTTTCCACCATCTCTCTCTTTCCCTTTTCCAGAAAAGGGTTTATTTATTCCCGGCACCTTTGGTAATGCATACATCAGAGGGATAAGATTATTCATTTCATCAAGAATAAGATTGGTAATACATATATTAGACAGTATTTGGTTCGATTATTTTCATCTAAATTAATCTGTATTTCAAATTATTTTTCAAAACAGCTATGAAAATCGAGATTAGCTATTTGAAATAACTTATTCCGATCAAACTTTGATTTTTTAGGATAACTATTTCATGATAGATTATAAAATAGTTTATTTTAAATTTTTTTATTTCTATGTAGTAGGGCTTCACTATGATAAATATATTAGAACGGGGTTGTTATTCCAAATTTTTAATAAAATATAAAAAAAATAAATAGCTATCTCTTTCTGTTTTAAAAATAATTTTTTTATTCAAACACTACCTCCGGGAATAAAATTGTCCATTTCAAGCTATACCGCATTCAGTGATTGCTTGCGCATCTGGCTGGTTACCATCATCCTCTCCGTACCCACTTCCATCGTAAAAGTTGTCCATCTTCCAACGGAAGGATAAAGAGATAGATGCAAGTGGAGGCCCAACTCGGTGCGAACCGACTCACACCTTTTTTGTTATTGTCTTTTTTTTTTTTTTTTTTTTTTCCCCACCTTGTTCGATTGATAAACAAAGACTAACAAGGAAACCAACCGAAAGCCTGAGACCCGGAATGCGGCCGGCCGAGCCAGCTAATCTCCACCCTCGGATGGACCGGATCGGACGGTCCACAACTGATACCTTCCAAGGAAACCAACCGAAAGCCTGAGACCCGGAATGCGGCCGGCCGAGCCAGCTAATTTCCACCCTCGGATGGACCGGATCGGACGGTCCACAACCGATACCTTCCAAACAACGCCCTGACCAGGACTCCGATGATCTATTAAGCTATATTTATTAATATTATTTTTTTTAATCTTCGCAAGCCAACGCCGAAGGCGAGGTGAAGAGTCACGATTCCTGAAGTCACAAGTGGCACCATGTTGTACGTTGGATCGAAATCAACGGCAAGAAGGTGGCACGCCAAAGACCGTCGGATGGGATAATCCGACGGCGGAGAGGGAAACCCTAGCCAACCCGGTTGCGGTGGTTCTCTTTAAAAGGAACTCGGGGGTCTCTCCCACGCTTCGAAAGCCTCTGTCTGTTCTCTCACGGCGGTTCGTTCTGTCGAGCGCCGGCTTTCCTCCTAGGTGAGATTTCCCTTCCACCTCTTCCATCTTTGGATCGTTTGAAAGGTCTTATCTTTCTCTTCGTTTGTTGTATTCGTTAGTGAATTGCTAGTTTTGCGAAACATTTTTCTTTGTTCAATGTAATAGTTTGTAGGTTAGATTCGTAACTCTCTCTCTGCATCAATGATTCTCAAAGATCGAATCTGGTTTTTCTAGAGTTGCATACAGGACGATTCTTTTCGTTGCAGGAGTTCTTGGATCCTTTAAATTAAACCAGTAGATCTGGATTATGCAATCTGTGTCATTTCTTTTTTTGCTTCGACGGATCTAAGCCGATGTTTCTATAGTTTTTCTTAGGAGAGTTAGCAGTAAGATTTTTTTTTTTCCTTCTTGAAGAGATTCGGATTGTTTGTTGTGTGTATGATAGATTGCTGCTCCACGCTCTTCACGTCTTATGGATCTTATTTTTGGAAATAATTTGTTCAGATCTAGGGCTAGTTTTTATTATTGGTCTAATTCTCTCTGTAGACCTGTGTCGCTTAAAACCTAGATTTCAATGACGGATTTGTTATGAGCTTTGTTACTATTTTGTACAGATAAAAGTTGGCAACGTTTATGAAACTGTACTGTTATTTTGCTGATCCGATATCTGTATTGTTTTCTTTGTGATTTTGTTTTCATCATCATAGAATGTACGTAGAAAGAAGGAATTGTGAATGAAAAGCGTCCATTGTCTAATGGAAAGGACAGAGGTTATATAAACCTTTGGTATAGGTTCAAATCCTATTGGACGTGATTAGTTCATTCCAATTTCAAAAAAGGTCGTCCTTGCCAATTTGAGGGATGGAAAATTTGAGATATGCATACTGATTGGTCCCAAAGTGAGATTTTTTTTCAAAGGGCAAATCATTTTAGTATGGACATATCTCATTGTCAATCTTCTTGGCAATATCTTTCATAATATTTTGTGAAATGAAGCAGGATTATTTTATCTATTATATTATTTTCTCCCCAAAGTTTTGTTTATACAACAGGAATATAACAAAATAGAATGTTTGCTGGTTAACTGAAAATATGAAGTTTGCTAGTTTGCCTGCTTCATTATTTAAATAAAAGTGCTTGTCATTTATAATTATATATTAGATTGCTGTCATCTCATTAAATACTTTGATTGGATGCTAATTATGGGTATCTTTGTTATGCTGAAAACAAGTCAAACACACACTTTTCCTGCCATGAAAGAAAAGCAGGTTTTAAAATTTGAAGATAAGCCATCTTTCTGATTAATTATTGAGAAGAATATGCCATGCACTTTGATGTTCTTCCCTTTTTAATGTATTTTTGTTACTACCCTTTTACTGAATTTACTGATCTAATGTTTGAATGATATAACTTCACTTTTGGGCAGTCTGAATTGGTGAAAATGCATTAGTAAATTACTTTCATATTCTTGATCATTGAATATAAATATTTTAAATGTATCTGGTAGGCTGCTGATATTTTTCAGTTGGTTGATTACAATCTTATCATATTACCTTTTGTGCCTTTGCAATTTGATGCTTATATATATATATATATATATATATTGTTTGTCTTGAAAGATCTTTGGTCATCTCAGATTAAGGCCTTTAAAAAAATAATGATAACTCAATTGCTAGATTTCTCAAGTTTCCTCTCTTGGTACAACCTAGAATGTCGCCCTCATTGTTTAATATCTATGAGAAATCTGATATGTGAATCATGTACCGTAGTTTCAGTTTCTTTTATTGCTAAAACAACAAAGAATTGTATTTTCACCGTGTATTGTAGTTTCCCATGGTTAATTACATTGTTAATTTAATGTAAAATCAGAAGATCTAGTGTGTTTTGAGCAATATTAGTTGTATATGTCACGTAATTTTGATGATTACCCTTGGCAAGACATCAACCTTTTCATTAGCTTAATGTCTAATGTTGTCTATGTTCTTTTTTGACAGCTGTTGTTGTTTTAGTAGTCAAACTTTTCTGACTACCCTTGTTATAGAAGGTTTTAAAGCATGGAACTTGTAATCAATTCGTTAGATTGATGTCTATTGCTTTCTGTGTTCTTATTTCTGGACAGTTATTTTGCTTTAGGAGTCATTCACATCCATCATGGGGAAAGAAAAGGTTCACATCAATATTGTGGTTATCGGTCATGTCGACTCTGGTAAGTCGACCACCACTGGCCACCTCATTTACAAGCTGGGTGGTATTGACAAGCGTGTGATTGAGAGGTTTGAAAAGGAGGCTGCTGAAATGAACAAGAGGTCATTCAAATATGCTTGGGTCCTCGACAAACTTAAGGCTGAGCGTGAGAGAGGAATTACCATTGACATTGCTCTTTGGAAATTTGAGACCACTAAGTACTACTGCACTGTTATTGATGCTCCTGGACACCGTGACTTCATCAAGAACATGATTACTGGTACCTCCCAGGCTGATTGTGCTGTTCTTATCATTGACTCCACCACTGGTGGTTTGAAGCTGGTATTTCAAAGGATGGTCAGACCCGTGAGCATGCCTTGCTTGCATTCACTCTCGGGGTTAGACAGATGATTTGCTGTTGTAACAAGGTAAACAGATTACGGGTACATGCATTGGAAAAATTGTTGGTTTTGGTGCTATGTTATATTTATATTGATTACTATTATAGATTTTGTTTTTAAAAATCTTTTTCTCATCTTCTGTGGTTGAGTTGTTATTTTTCTCCAGATATCAAGTTCATATTCTTTAGAATTTCTGCATTGAGGTGCCTGCTGAAGCAAATATTTATTAAGCCATGTTCTGAATATGTTTGTTTTAATATTTTGTGGTTAGAATCATTGAAGGTTGCATTTAGTCAATATATTTTTTTGTGATAATTGTTTCTCTCTTCTAGATCAACTGAATTGTCTTTTCTGCCACATGACAGATGGATGCAACGACCCCCAAATATTCCAAGGCCAGGTATGATGAAATTGTGAAGGAAGTTTCTTCTTACCTCAAGAAGGTGGGTTACAACCCGGAGAAGATTCCTTTTGTTCCCATCTCAGGATTTGAGGGTGACAATATGATTGAGAGGTCCACCAACCTGGACTGGTACAAGGGCCCCACCCTTCTTGAGGCCCTTGACATGATCCATGAGCCCAAGAGGCCCTCAGACAAGCCCCTCCGTCTGCCACTTCAGGATGTGTACAAGATTGGTGGCATTGGCACTGTCCCAGTCGGACGTGTCGAAACTGGTATTCTCAAGCCTGGCATGGTGGTTACTTTTGGTCCCAGCGGTCTGACAACTGAAGTCAAGTCTGTGGAGATGCACCATGAGGCCCTGCAGGAGGCACTCCCTGGTGATAATGTGGGTTTCAATGTCAAGAATGTTGCTGTCAAGGATCTCAAGCGTGGTTTTGTGGCCTCTAACTCCAAGGATGATCCTGCAAAGGAGGCTGCCAGCTTCACTGCTCAGGTTATTATCATGAATCATCCTGGTCAGATCGGCAATGGCTATGCTCCTGTGCTCGACTGCCACACCTCCCACATTGCTGTCAAGTTTGCTGAGATCCTTACCAAGATTGACAGACGGTCTGGTAAGGAACTTGAGAAGGAACCCAAGTTTTTGAAGAATGGCGATGCAGGTTTTGTTAAGATGATTCCCACCAAGCCCATGGTTGTTGAGACCTTCTCTGAATACCCACCGCTTGGTCGTTTTGCTGTGAGAGACATGCGCCAGACGGTGGCTGTTGGTGTCATCAAGAGCGTTGAGAAGAAGGATCCAACTGGTGCCAAGATCACCAAAGCTGCTGCAAAGAAGAAGTGAGACATGCATTCTAAATGTGTTTTAGTCACACCCTGCAAGAATTTAGTAGGTAGCAGTGTCGGTTTGGTTTTTCCTGGTGTTTGCTATAGGTTTTGGTCGATGCCATTATCTCTATTTGGCAATCAGCTGCAGAACTGGCTGCTTGATAGGTGTAGTCTTTCGAGTTTTTTTTTTTTTTTTGGTCATCATTGCGTTGCTGGTATCTAATCTAGACTGTTGTGGGCTGCTTCAGATTTTTTAGGTTTTTTTCCTCCTGGGCAGCTCAATAGTTTATCTATATTAAGATACAGTATCTTTGTTGGTCGTGAAGTTTTAATAAATTATTTGTTTCAATACGTGTTCGATGATATATTGTTTGTTATGATGCGTAGACTTTAGTCTGCTTCATGCATCTGCCGTGCTTTAAACATGAGGCGCATTATGCGTTGGCCTTTCACTTTTCCATGCCTTTCTATTTTATAGTTTTCATTCCCTTATTTTTGCCCGTAAGATGGGGTTCAGTTGTATGATCTTTCATGATTCCAACCTAGGGAAATGAAAAAAAAAAAAAAAAAAAAAAAAAAAGGAAAAAAAAGAAAAGAAAAGAAAAGGCAACAATGGTATTTGTGCAGTTTTTTTTTATTTTTATTTTTTTTTGGTAAATCGGATATTTTATTAAATAATTCTTGAAAAAGTATAATTCAAATTATTTTTAAATAAAATATGTCTAAACTGTACGGGTATTTTTTCGAGAGAGATGCAAACGAATCCCTGTGAATAAGAACGTTGCATCATCTCAATTCTAGGGTACCTTTTTTTTTTTTTCATCTACATTATTTTTTTTAGTAAATTTTTTTGGATCAAGAGGTATTGTTGGTACGGAAAATGGATGGTTATTTAGATTACCATTTGATAATTTTATAATTAAAATTTTAAATTTAATTAATTTTTTAAAAATCTTGATATAAGTATTTAATTTTTTTTTTTATTTTCATCTAATAAATACTAGCTACAAGAGATTCCATCTCTTCGATTTTAGCCACAAGAGACTCTTTCCCTCACCATTGTTTTAGTAATGAATTCATTTAATTTATGAATTTATTATTTTTATGATATTTGATTTTTCTGGGCTATATTTGTCAATCTTTTTAATAATTAATACTATTTTATATAATGATATAAATTATAAATTAATATTTTCTTATGATACTCATAATATTTTAATTGATTTAATTTACGAGTATTTTGAAATTTTTGATTTCATATTATTAGTAATCTGATTAGCATATCAAATAGGTTAATCAAGATTCTCGATAATTTTAATATAATATTATTTATATGTACCAAATATACATATTACTAGCAATGTAGGAAGGTAATTTTTTCAGATTACTGGTAATTTAATAGGATCCCATCATATTACTATATTTGGTACGTTTTCCTGAATGACAATCTATCATGTCTGATAATCTGGATTATGTCTGATAATCTGGATTACCTCTAGAAAAGTTCTCTCAGATAATCTTTCGAATAATATTATCTACTCCTTTTCTATTCCTCTTATATTATAATAATATAATATATATATATTATATTATATATAACATGATATAATATATTTATATAAAATATATTATTTAATATATCTAAATAATATATTAAATATATTATCTATTTTATATATAAATTTTTTATATCAAATTTATTTAGTATAAAAATATTTTTTTAATATTTTAATTTTAATGAAAAATATAAAATATTTTATATTTAATATATTTTGTAATATAAAATATTAAAAATTATATTTCTATAAATATAATATAGATTTAATTTAGTGGTATTTTAGAAATTTGATTTTATTTTATGCAATACTACCTGCATGTACCAAATATAATAATTTATATTACTTGTAATCTACATTATTGATAATTCATATTACTTTTCAGGATTGCCTAGCAATGAACCAAATGCAACCTTGAGGCATTTAATAACGGGCAATCTATCTAATTGTCAGTAATTTAAAAGGGCCTATGGTAAGACATTTTGGATGGTAATCTGAGTTGTCTAGCAATCCAGATTATTAGATAATCTGAATAATCTTTGAAAGGGATAGCTATGTATATTACCATATCTTTGACAATCCTGTAATTAAAATTTTAAACTAAATTATCATTTCAAAAAAAATTATAAAAAAATATGATATAAGCCCTCTAAGCTATCACTTCTTCTTTTACCCAACAAATCCTAGCCACGAGAGGCTATGGTTCTCACACGATCGTTCTCGCCACCGTTTTAGTCGTCACCCCGGTAAGTCATCTCTTTTTTTATTTCTTATTTTTATTTGATAATTGTTGTGATGTTTATTTTATTTTTTTTTGCTATATTTGTCTCCATTTCTGATGGTTAATATTATTTTGTATAATGATATATATCATATATTTGATATCATCTAACGAATATATAATTTTTTAATATATTTTGTTACGGCCGTAACGATGACGTGGCGGGTCTCAGATTCTGTCGGGCGTGATTCGAGCCACGTGGAGGTTTTTCGGCCAAGTCGGCTGCGGCTCCCCCACGTCCGAAGTCGAGCTCGGCCCGGGCCCCCCCCGGCCGCTTCGCCAGGTGGCATCCTGAGACGTTACCACCCCGGCCGAAGTCGAGCTCGGCCCGGGCCCTCCTGCCGCTCCGCCAGGTGTCCACCCAGGAGGGGTCCACCTCGACCGAGGCCGGCGGCTCTCCTGCTCCCTCGCCAGGTGGCACCCCGAGACGGTCCCACCTCGGCCGAGGTCGAGGCAGGCCCCTTCGCTCCTTTGCCAGGTGGCGCCCGGAGAAGGGTTCACCTCGGCCGAAACTGAGCGTCTCTCTGCCGCTCCTTCGCCAGGTGGCGCTCGGAGACAGGACCACTTCGGCCGAAGCCGAGCGCCCTTCTGCCGCCCCGCCAGGTGTCCACTCAGGAGGGGTCCACCTCGGCCGAGGCCGGCGGCTCCCTTGCTTCCTCGCCAGGTGGCACCCTGAGACGGTCCACCTCGGCCGAGGTCGAGGCAGGCCCCTTCGCTCCTTCGCCAGGTGGCGCCCGGAGACGGGACCACCTCGACCGAAGCCGGGCGTCCTTTTGCCACCCGCCAGGTGTCCACCCAGGAGGGGTCCACCTCGGCCGAGGTAGGCCAACTCGTACAGAGAAGGTCCCGAAGAACGGAGGCGCGGGCTCCGAGGTTGACTCTCGAGCCGTGCGCGCCGCACCCCGAGAAAGGTGCCCCGTACGGACGGCGGCGGCACGCGAAACATCACTTACGTTGGCCCGACAGGTTCCGCAGTCGAGAGACGTGGCTCTGACAAAACAGGACCCGATAACGGACAGCGCCGGCGCCTGGGAAGGAGAGCGCTCACGCTCGGCCCGAGGTCTAGTCGGCAGCCTGGCCAGCGCCCCTCTCCCTTACTCTTTCCCCGCTATGCTCGGCAAACGAGGCCGGAAAGCCGCCTGGCCCTCTGAACCAGAAGGGGAAAGAGAAAGGGGCGGAGGGAAGGAGATGAAAGCAACAAGGGAGCCTCCCAGGAGTGAAAAACGAGAAGGCGACGGGAGGAGATAAAAGGAAGGAGAAAATAGACGACAAGGTAAGTAAGGTAAAGCAAGCCAGAAACAAAGGCTGGAAAACTCCGCTTCAAGAGCGAGATCCAAGGTCCCAAGAGGGATCGCTTGGCGTGAGCTCGGCAAAGGAGCCCAGCCGGGTTTCTGGTCTCTCTAGCACTTTTCTTGCTAGCACATTCTCTGAGTCTGGGACTCCTTCGGGGGCCCGTCCCAGAGAGTCTGTTCCCTCTCGCCGTCTACTGACTTGATCGTCGGAGCTCCCTCGCCGGAATCCCCGGCCAGGGTCTTCTAACCTTGCCTTGCAGGTTCGGTCCGGCCAGGAGGCCCCAGGAGCGAGACGATCTAGTAGGATCGGCGGTTCCGAGGCACGGGTGCGGCGGCGAGATCGGCAACATATTTGATTTATAAATATTTTGAAATTTTAATTTTATAATATAAGTAATCTAATTATTGTACTAAACATGTCAATCTAAATTTTTAATAATTTTACTATAATATTATCTATATACACTAGATATAATAATTAATATTATTAATAATTTATATTACTGATAATCTATGTTATTGACAATTCAAGATTGCTATCAAACATGACCTTAAAGAGGAGCATAAAAGAAATGGCTTAGGTTTTATTTGATTTGTGCTCAATCATTATTCTATGTTGCTCGGCAAAGCATTCGGTGTTGTCATCTCATGAAAGCTTCAAACCCTAGCATATGTTTTTCTTGACATGAAACTAAATTGTCAATTACATTGTCCAGAAAACAATAACCTTGCAAATTCAAGCATCATGGGCACCAACTATGCCATGCGTCTTTCCAAAATTGAGCCCCGTCTACTTTTCAGAAAAAAAAAAAAAAGAAAAAAAAAAAAAAAAAAAAAAAACTTTAACATGCATGTGCTGTGCAGAAAGTACTATTTAACCGTATGGATTTTCTTATAGAAAGTACTATTATCACTCTTGATGAGAATAGCCAGGCATTACTACCTTACTTATTATACATGCTTTGTTAAGGACATGTTTGGAGAATCGTCTGAAGTATTCCTTTTCTTGACAATTAACTCGATCAAAAAAACAAAATTTTGCCTTTCCCATCCTTCTCCTTGTAATTTACATATTCAAGGACTTATTAAGCAAATAACCTATGCAAATATCCAAACATGGCCTTATAAATAGCTTTCATTTTCATGTATGCGGTTCCCATATAAATTTTAATTAGAGTTGTGTTTGGATTTGGATAAACATAAATATATTCTAAATTTGGATATTAGATATAGTCGAATCCAACCAGCTGGCATGGAGCTCGGTGGGTGTTTCTATTTGGCAGGGTTGGACAAACATCACACACCGCTAAGACGATAGCCTGAGTGGTAAAAGCTTTGCCTCACCATCAACTGCTCATATATTCAAGGCATGATCCTAACAGTGATTCGATTAAATTCAAAAATTTTTCTAGATCTATGATCATTGCTGTGCGATCGATGATCTGAGCGAGAGATCGTGATCTTTTTCTTTTTTTCTGTTCTATACTGACCAGCGTTTTAGTGGTGTTAGGTTGATGTACTCCATCTTTAAATAAAAAAAGATTATATAAATTTAAGCATCTTGTACCGAATATTACCTGGTATGGTAATCTAGGAGATAGTTATATCAAAATTTATCCCCTTTTTTTTTTCAAATAATAATAATAATAATAAAAAAAAAAAAAAAGTAACAGCACACACGAGCTGGCACGAACTGTTCCCAACTACCCCTGCACGGGCGCGTGCGCCGTAATCGATTAGATGTGCCTCTAAGATCCGACCAAATATCGCCGCGTTCACCTCACGCAGCCTGGAGGAAGACGTGGCATCCGCTCGTTTGTCCGATTATAATCGACGGTGGGTTTCATACAACACCGAATATCGTCCGATCAAGGAATCCAACGGTCTGGAGAGAGACCCTAGCGTGTCAGGTCTCCAAAGTTTCAGTCCCCGATAAAACGAGCGTGGTGGGTTCGGTCCAAAACCCTCTTCGCATCTCTCTCGGCTCTCGGGACGGCAATGCCATTGTAGGGTGGGTTCTGTCTCTCTGCCACCGCCGACCGAGGTGAGGTCTATTGTCTGTTCGAAAAGTTGTTCTTTTGGATCGAATTATGTTTCTTTCGGTCTGCAGAGAGACCCTAGCGTGTCAGGTCTCCAAAGTTTCAGTCCCCGATAAAACGAGCGTGGTGGGTTCGGTCCAAAACCCTCTTCGCATCTCTCTCGGCTCTCGGGACGGCAAAGCCATTGTAGGGTGGGTTCTGTCTCTCTGCCACCGCCGACCGAGGTGAGGTCTATTGTCTGTTCGAAAAGTTGTTCTTTTGGATCGAATTATGTTTCTTTCGGTAAAATCTTGCCTGAATTCTCGAGTTCTACTGAAAAATTGCTTACCTGTTGATATATGTCATGCATCTAGTACTAGAAGTAATTGTTTCGTGTGTCAGGTCTAAAGTTCCTCAGATTCGTCTCTGTTTTTAATTTTGCGTAGCTAATATTGCGTTGGTGGAGACTTTGGGAAGAAAAATGCTTTGTTTCTGTCTTTGATGTAATTAATGTTCTGATCTGAGTTCTTATGTGGTTGATGTGATTATGTTTTTGTGAGGCCCAGACCATCCGGCTGTTCGATCCAGGCGGGTTTGGGCTGAAGTCGGCAACTGGGTTGCCGACCTCAGTTCGGGATTTCTTTAGGCACCGGACTTCGGAACGATCCGCAGAAGCTGCGGAAGCCGGTCGATCGGTGCAGCAGGGATAAAGGTTTTCTCTGGCTTTAAAGGCTCCTCGCGTGCCTCTCCTCCGGCCGAACCCTCCACCTCCGATGGATGTCGAAGATTGACGCCGATCGTGCCAGGCGTTTTCCTCTTGTGCCACGGCTATTTTCAACGGTCATTCCTTTCTCTGGTGTTGCCGAAACCGCTGCCGACCTCGCCAGTAAGTGCCCTATCCCCTGTCTTCATCTGTGCATGGGCATCTAAGGCGATGGACGGGAGTCGTCTTCTCTCGAGCACGGGCTTGGGTAGGGACAATCGGGCAGGGAGGAGGATCCATTTTATTTTTTTCTTTTCTTTTTTTTTTGGGATTTAGGTGGGTGTTCGGACAGCCGCCGGTGGTCGCATTGCCGTCCGCTCCTATCAACCGGGCCCCCTTCTCGGTGGCCGTCTCCCATGGCAGCCTGCCGGCAACCGTGGGTAGACCGGCTCGGTCAAGCCGAGAGAGGAGCAGCAGGGTTACTTTGGGTTTCCGGCTGGTGGCCGGACGGCCGTTGGGGTCGCTGCCGGTCTCTCTCCTCCTTCTGATCTTCCGTTGGCTAAGGGGGTTGGCTTAGTAGGGGAGATGGCGGCGGGTGAGTGAAAGAAGGGAGGCAGAGTCGGTGAAGGGAGAGAACCGAGTTGACTCGGTTAGCAGGGGTGAGTCGACTCGGTCAATAGAACTGGGTTGACTCGGTCAATAGAACTGGGTTGACTCGGTCTATGGGATGTGTTGACTTGATTTTCTGGGATGGGTCTGTTCGGTGAAAGCAAATTTTGGAGAGAGAAAGGAAAAAGGGGAAAAAGTGAATAAAACTGGGATTCGAGGGTGTTTCGGGGAATTTAGTTTTCTTTTTAGTTTTTTTTTTGAAATAGAAATTAATTGTATATTTAAATTGTTGATCAGGATCATTGTTGACCTTGGAAGATCCGGTTTAGTGTTGGATTGTACTAGTTGGTGAAGGCTTTTCAGTAAGTTATCTTGACCTCTGATATGTATGCCAATATATATATATTTATAACTTAGTTGATATATGTAATATATCTGCATTTGATTGCATTGGATTGCGTGCATCATGTTGGTGTGGCTGCTGTGTTGGTGTGAGTACATTGTGTTGGTGTGGGTACATTGTGGGATTGTTTTGGATTGCGTGCATCGTGTTGATGTGGATGCATTATGCTGGTATGAGTACATCGTGTTGGTGTGGGTACATTGTGGGATTGTTTTGGATTGCGTGCATCGTGTTGATGTGGATGCATTGTGTTGGTGTGAGTGCATTGTGACGGTGTGAGTGCTCTCTAGTCTGACTATGATCATACGAGAACCTAGTCTCCTTTTGGGCCTCCAGCAGGGCTATTGCTGGCACATGACCGTTGAGCGGTATGTGACACAGGAGCTAGTTGCCTTATTTTAGCCATGCATGGCGAGCATATGCAGAGGATGCATGTTTCTCGTGTGATACTTAGAGCTAGTTTTCTTTTTGGGCCTCCAGCAGGGCTATTGCTGGCACATGATTGTTGAGCGGTATGTGACACAGGATCTAGTCTCTTTCGGGGCGAGCCATGGGCCGATCGTGGCCATAGTCTGAGGGACTAGGAGAGTTAAATAAATGATTGGCCATCCATAGTCGTGTCGTGTTAGTATCGTTTGCATTTAAGTGTACACATTTGCATAGTATTGCTGGTATATTATTTTGATATGGATATCTTATATGTGTGTTGTATATGTTACTAATTATTATTGACATATTTGTATATGTATATTGGAGGTGATGATAACTTACTGAGCCTGTTTAGCTCATTCCATATTTTTTTCTATGTTTTTGTTGCAGATCCAGAAAATCAAGCGGTCTTTGGGACCAGTCAGTGAGAGTAGGGTTTAGGTGTTGATCTCTGAGTATATATTAAAAATTTAGTTGAATTTTATGATTAATTCTTGGAATCAATAAATATTTGATGAGATTTGTTCTTTACCACTGTTTGGATATTGAATTGAGGTTAGGCCTGGCATGATCTCTAGGGTGATACCTAGGGTTGTGCGGCCGGTCGTGTAGCCGATCCTAAATCTGGATTCGGGGCGTGACAGTTTTGAACAAAATTTCTTGAAGCGGTCGATTTTGATGCTCCATGCCTTGTTTGACGTCTTCGATCTAGAGTGTATGGTAGACTATTCGTCTTAAAATTTTTACTTTGAATTGGTAGCTAGCTGGATCTCGCTTTCCGATTTTAATTCGCTGGACTATAATGGGCGTTTCTTTTTCTGGGCTAATTTCTCAGTCCATGGTGAGCGAGATACTCCACTCACCCTTCGTATGTGCTCTTTAAAAGAAGAAATTGGAAATTGATGTATACACGTGTACTACAATCTTTTCAGCATTTTGTTAGAGATTTAACTGCTAGGGTCTCTCTGGAAGTTATATCCTTTTGTTCCTGTAGTACAATAATGTACATAACCACTTTATTGTTTTTTTGTGAAAATTTTGATCTTAACTGGCTTTTATTGTGATTGTGGTTATTCAAATATGTTGCAATTGCCTTTAGGTATTACTATTACTGATCGGTGATATTATAAACTGGTTACTTCTTTTTCACAAGGAAAATCTGTTTTGTTTGCATGCTAAGTGGTTGCAATAACTTGAAGGACTTGCTTTAGAAATACTGTTCTGGTATTTGCTTGTTTAAAATATTTTCATGCTTTGCCCTTTGTCCAGTTTATGTATACTCGTATGATCAATTAGATTGGTGGAGTCTTAGTCAATTTTTGTGTATCCTTCTGATTGCAAGAGGTTTTAAATCTAAATTTATCTTTATTGTTTTGATCTGGTGGCATGTCTTAATCAACGTGTGAAATAGGTTTTTTTTGGCTTTTTTTTTTTTTGCCTATTCTGAGTTATTTCTTCACGTTAGATTTCCAGTTGCTATACATTTTCTTCTAGTTCATGGTTGTTGTATTATCAATTGGGGGTTCTTAATGTTTGGTATATTTTTGCCTCTCCTTTTGGCTGCAATAGTTTTTAACTTTAAATGTCTATATGGCTTTGTTCTAGTGGCATATGTCAAACTTAAATATCAGGGAGGTTTCAAGTCTTAAGTTTTTCCTTATTAGCTCTGGACCTCAAACTCTCGTACATGTGAATACAATTTGACTTTAGTCTTTTTCTCTTGGATTTTTTGGATCTGGCTATTCTAAGTTATTTCTTCATGTTTAGGTTTCTAATTGTTGTACATTTTCTTTTAGTTCATAGTCACTTGTATTATTGATTAGGTTTTTTTAATGTTTGGTATATTTCTGCCTCTTCTTTTGGCTGCATTAGGTTTAGACTTTAAATGTCTTGATGGCTTTGTTTTGGAGGCATATATCAAACTTCAATATCTGGGAGTTTTCATGTCCTTCGTTTTTTTTCTTATTTACCCTGGATCTCCAACTCCCATACATGTCAACATGATCTGAGTTTAGTCTTTTCCTCTAGGTTTTTTGGATCTGGATAGCTCTGTAATTCTGACTCCTTCTGAGTGTTTTTAATTTTCAATTGCCCTACGTATTGTGTTGTATTTGTGTATGCGACAGTCTGGAGTAAACAATGGATCAACTCTCCTTGATGGTGAAGGAAGATACTATGGATTTTTTAAGATGATGTTCTTTGTGGTTACAGCAAAAGCATTTTATTTTAAACTTGGTTGCTCTTTTTTCTTTGTTTTGGACAAACCGTTGGTTTATATAATTAAGGGTATTTTATTACTAAAGTGCAGGAATGACCTTCTATGTTTTTATGGGCATATTTACTATGTGTTTTCATTTTATTGTCTTATGTTTATTGTCATAAAAAATCTTGCTCTAGTTGCTTCTTAGTCTTTTCACATGTTCTTCAAGTTCTTTTTTCCTTTTTATATTTTTTTCCTTGCTTTGTGATGATTTCTTCCTGATGATCCTTTATGTGCAATGTGGCTGTATATGTATCATGTTAGGTTGCATTACTCTTATTGTTTACAAGGTATCCTCTGTTGAAGACCTTTTATCTTGACTTAAATAAAGTATATGAGTTTAAAATTTGGAATGCAAGCTTTGTATTTCCACTAAATCTTTTTTTACATTTGTGTTCTTAGGTTCTTTTTCTCTCATTATATTCATGCAAGATTTATTGTTTCCATGTTATTTTTCCTGATCATCCTTTTTCCCCCTTTCAGCAATCAGGGGTAAGGAAAAGGTACATATTAACATCGTGGTTATTGGCCATGTTGACTCTGGGAAGTCAACCACCACCGGGCACCTTATCTACAAGCTTGGTGGCATTGACAAGCGTGTGATTGAGAGGTTCGAAAAGGAAGCAGCTGAAATGAACAAGAGGTCATTCAAGTATGCTTGGGTTCTTGACAAGCTGAAGGCTGAGCGAGAACGTGGTATCACAATTGATATTGCTCTCTGGAAGTTGGAGACCACAAGGTACTACTGTACTGTTATTGATGCCCCTGGGCATCGTGACTTCATCAAGAACATGATCACAGGCACCTCCCAGGCCGACTGTGCAGTCCTTATCATAGACTCCACAACTGGTGGTTTTGAGGCAGGTATCTCAAAGGATGGACAGACACGTGAACATGCATTGCTTGCATTTACTCTTGGTGCGAAGCAGATGATCTGCTGCTGCAACAAGGTATGAATATTTCTGCCTGCTTCCTGTTTCTTGCTGTTTCTTCTGTCATTTCATGCTGCATCACCATTCATTGTCAAAAGTTTTAAAATGATGTCTTCCACAATATGGTGTCGTATTCTTTTTCATGGTTTTCTGTCTAGTGTTCTCATCCTTCTCTGCGTTGCAAGCCTGTAAATGTTTTAATTGTTGATTATGTTTTTTTTTGATATTTTGGCCGTTTTGTTTGCTCTGCGAAAATGGAATCAGGATACTTGTTAATCAAGATCTGTTTATTTTATGTTTGTATTCCTTAAAAGCTGTCTTATGATAAAAAAACTGAGATGTATTTTATGATAAAAAAACTGAAATGTATTTTGTTCGCAGAGCATCTGTTAGGTGTACGTACAATTTATGTTCAAAAATAAAAACATTTAGGCTCGATGCATCCTGAGTTTTTTTTTTGTTGCTAGTGTGTTAAATTACCATGTTCCATTTCTTCTTTTCTCATTCCTTTAAGTGCATAGCCCGTTGAATTTGATTTTTTAATCATATTTGTTATTTATTTCTTATGCTGCATTGTTCTAGATGGATGCCACTACTCCAAAGTACTCAAAGGCTAGGTATGATGAAATTGTGAAGGAAGTTTCTTCTTACCTCAAGAAGGTGGGTTGCAACCCGGAGAAGATTCCTTTTGTTCCCATCTCAGGATTTGAGGGTGACAATATGATTTAGAGGTCCACCAACCTGGACTACTGGTACAAGGGCCCCCCCCTTCTTGAGGCCCTTGACATGATCCATGAGCCCAAGAGGCCCTCAGACAAGCCCCCTCCGTCTGCCACTTGAGGATGTGTACAAGATTGGTGGCATTGGTACTGTCCCAGTCGGACGTGTCGAAACTGGTATTCTCAAGCCTGGCATGGTGTTTACTTTTGGTCCCAGCGGTCTGACAACTGAAGTTAAGTCTGTGGAGATGCACCACGAGGCCCTGCAGGAAGCCCTTCCTGGTGATAATGTGGGTTTCAATGTCAAGAATGTTGCTGTTAAGGATGTTAAGCGTGGTTTTGTGGCCTCTAACTCCAAGGATGATCCTGCAAAATAAGGAGGCTGCCAGCTTCACTTCTCAGGTTATTATCATGAATCATCCTGGTCAGATCGGCAATGGCTATGCTCCTGTGCTCGACTGCCGCACCTCCCACATTGCTGTCAAGTTTGCTGAGATCCTTACCAAGATTGACAGACGGTCTGGTAAGGAACTTGAGAAGGAACCCAAGTTTTTGAAGAATGGCGATGCAGGTTTTGTTAAGATGATTCCCACCAAGCCCATGGTTGTTGAGACCTTCACGGGGTACCCACCACTCGGTCGTTTTGCTATGAGGGACATGCGCCAGACGGTGGCTGTTGGTGTCATCAAGAGTGTCGAGAAGAAGGATCCAACTGGTGCCAAGATCACCAAGGCCGCTGCCAAGAAGAAGTGAACAATGTCATCAAGTGCCTGGCAGTGGTATAGTATTAGATGGCATTGTTTGTTTTAAGAGTCTTGTTAGAGAGGGGGCATTGTGCTTTTGGTTTTCTCTCCTCCCCTCCCTCCATTTTCTGGATTGTCATTTGTCGGCTGTAGGTGGCAGTTCTCTTAGCAAGTTCTTTTCCTTTTCTTTATTCAGTTTTGAGTCTGGATTAAATTCACAAACAGCTTAAAATTTAGAAGTCGGTTTTGTTTTCTATTTTGATGATGAGGGTTCTGGACTGATTTTATAAATTCGAGACTTCATTTAGTATTTTAAGTGAAGTGCTTCTCTTTCTTTTACGTTATTCCTGATGGGTTATTTGTAGTCTACTGATGTTACCGGGTCCTTGGTGTAACCTTTGCTGATAGATGAAGAGGTCAACCATGGCTACAGCTGCAGGTGCTCGGATGGTTTATTGTTACAAATTAGACCATGTCTCTTTCTTGTGGGTTTCTGTCGTTTCTATCTTTTAATGCTCGTTATTGTTTTGCTGCATTGCCATTTGTTAATTGTTTATCTGTTATCGTTATCTAAAAGTCGTAGCAAGCTTTGTATCAATCTACCAAAGCGAGCAATGCTGGCATGCATCTATATGCAGTTGTTTGAAGAAAGATTGGGAGTTGCTGGTTGAGGGTTTTCACTTGGTAGCTTTGTGTGTTAAAAGCTGGTCGTTAAATTGCTAACATCGGGAAGAAAGATTTAGACAAAAGAACCTCCACGTCTTCATTCAGGATTGTCTGATTTTGATCCACGAAAAAAATAATGAACCACGGTATTTGAAGAAAAGCCTATGCATTAAATCATATGATACTGAGCTCTCTTAAAACAGGATAGGTATGAATGAGGTTGGACAGATATCATGCGACTCAAATGGGGTTAGCTAGAGTTGGCCAGGCTCCTTTCTTTTGAATCCACTATTTATTTGCTCTTGTGCATATACAGTTAAAAGAAGCTATTTAAGCTTTTGCAGACAGCATATATATTATATTAAACATTTGGCCTAGGCCCTTATCATATGGGAGGCCAATGGATAGCTAAGCACTCTGATAACCGGGCATATCGATTGCAAATGCTTCCGATCAAACATTAAGAAGAAAACATCTCCCAGTAATTGTACAGATTTTTTTTTTTTTTTTTTCCTTGGTAATTGTTACAAGGAAAGCCAAACAGATCTAACCGATATGATATGATTATCGAGAATACGTAAAGAAAACAATACAAGTTTGCGAAAATGCAAGCTTGGCTATCATCAAAGAAAAACCTGTTTTCCTGCACTACTCTGGTAAGAACAGACACCAGGGCATCAGAAATTTTCAGCATATACTATCAAGTATCACCTTCAAGCTTCGCGCGTGCTGCTTTCTCTGCCTCATTCAAGACGAATGCTTTTAGTGACTCGACATCTCTTGAGCCTGCATATCATGTATAACAATTTCCACCGAGTCTAGTAGTTAGCGGAAGTGATCCATCCAACCATTGGTCAAGTAACAGAAAGATGACCCAGACACAGAAAGGAAACAGAATATTGAATACATGGTGCGGCCATCAACCAGAAACAGACACAACCATAAGCTAAAAATGCGATACATTATCACCCTTATGCTAAGTCTCATGTTAATGTTTAGAGGGATTTCCTAACCAGACTAATAAATGTTGAAGTTTGCTGTATACTTGAAAAGTAAGATTACTTTTTAGTTAACAGTGCCATAGTATTCATTTGGTTCACAAATCCTGAATAATTTCATGATCAAACTTATTTCAAACTGCGATTTCCTTAAATTAATTTAGGCTTTTTTCCTCTGTGCATTATGTCATTTCTTCAAGGTGTTTCCTTAACACTAGATATGCATCTCTATTACTGCCCAGCAGTTTGTGCAACTGCTAGACCAATTCCAGTTCAACCTGCGAGAGCAATATCAGGGAACCTTGCTTTGTTCAGATCGTTTAGAATAAATTTTTACTAAAGGCAGGCAGGCAGGCCGTGATCTATCTGGACAAACTATGGTCAGGGGGTGATCTGTTCAGATCCGCTAGAGTAGCATTTTGCTATATAGGCAGGCAGGCAGGCAGGCAGACAAACTATATGCACGGGGTGATCTGTGCAAGTACTTTGCCAATTCCAATGCAACCTGGGAGAGAAATATCAGCCTAGTGTAGCTTTTTACTATAGGCAAGCAGGCACGCCCACCCGGCCGCCCGCTGCAAGTGCATGCGTGCGTGTGCGTGTGTGTGTTTGTGCATGAGTGTATGTATATATATATATATATATCCAAGTCAACAAAAGTAAGGAAAAAACCACCAAATTTCATCAACTAGCTCATTGTAGAGGAAATTGTTTAGAAACATGTTAGCATGCCTCAACAAATATGACTAAAAGTTACCTTTGTATTTTGCAAATTCTTCTCCATCATAAAATATCTTAAATGTCGGGTATGAATGGATGTTCAGCTTGGAGCATAATGGTTTGCTTAAACTGCAATCGACTTGTCCTATCTCTATTTCATCTTCGCCTTCAACAGCCCTTCCTAGGTCCTCCCAGAGTGTGCCCAAGTTCTTACTGAAAATGAACTGTCTATCAGTAGCAATCAAGATAATCAAAATACCACTCACAGTTTTGATGTATAATGCATGCAAGCAGATAGCTAGGTCTAAGTGAAAAGGATACCATGAATCGATATTTTGTCTTATAATTATCAGAAAATGAAAACAGTTAACACCATCTCTAGAACATGGAGATAAATTGATATCCATGGGATATTTACCAGTGTTTACACCAAGGAACACAGAACTGCACAAACCACACAGTGTCCTTCTCCTTTACCTAAATAAGACATTAAAAACATAAAATAGTAAGTAATTAACATATAAATTCATTGATAAGAACATATCGAAAAGTTTATAGAACAACTACACATGTAATTCTATACTAAACAAAGATGGAAAACTGCAACACTCAGCGTGCAAGCCCATTTATGCTCAAAGTTATCATGAGAACCTAATAAACCGACAACAAAGATGCAATGTAATTTCCTTTCCTATCTGATTAGTTATCAACCATTATCAGAATTTTTTGGGGAGTTCCATAATTGAAAGAATAATATAGGTATAAACCTTTTATGTCCAACTGGGAAACAAACAAATTAAGTTATATGCATACAATTCCTAACACAATTTCATGCATAGCAAAATTTCACCTGTTGTAATCATAAATTCAAAAGCCAAGATTGTGCAATGGCCTCAACCTGGCTACCTAATCAACATAAAGTTAAATTATATATATATTTACATAATTATATACCCGATCAACCTGGATTCTTAGTTCAAACAAACTACTAGAATGATGACTTAAGCTAAATGGCAAAAAAAGGAAACACAATTATTCCTAACTGTAGGCATTAGTAAACATAATCAATTTTGTTGATGAACTATGAGTAGGCTAATCGTAAAATGATGAAAAAAAATCTCAAACTAAGTTTTTCTAATGTAGGATCTTACGCTGGATGAATTCTAGGGTAGAGAAGTGTACTGATCAAAGCTCAAGAATAAGTATCCAAGGTATGAAAAAATTCAGACACGTTATAAATCTATACCAAGTAAGACAGAAGAAAAAGAAGTATAAACAAGAAATAAGAAAGAGAGGTCAGAATAAAAGAGATAAAAACAGAAAAAGAAAGACTGGAGTGGTCAACCTTTTCTTTTTGCCACAGAAAAAAAGGAGAAGCCAGGATAAACTTTCCTACTTCATAAATAAATGTTGCCAGCTGCTTCAACAAGTTAGAAAGTCCCAGTTGAGCTCTAATATATTTAACAAAAGCAAAATATGAGATACAGAATACATGTATCTCAAAAGAACCTAAAGTTTGAGAAAAGAAATTCCAACTATTTCTCACTGATCTTCATCCTGGAACTTCTCATAAGTTCAAAAAATTGACATTCACATCCAGAATGGGCCAGTAAAGAGTTGTCCAATTTCTTCAAAATTTGGGTCCGTGAACAACCAGAAAAAGTATGGATCTTGCCTCTTAGTGCCCAGGTATTGTCACCATATCTTCAACTTTTGGTCTTTCTCCTCTTTGTTTTTCATCTCCTCAACCTTTACTTGACATCCCCTTGTTTCCAGAAAATTTCATGCCTATGTTGCATACATCCAAAACACCTCAAAAGATTCTTTCTACATCATCACTCCTAAGTTTCCATTGACATACTACTATAAGAGTCAAAAAAGGCTGGGGAAGAAAGAATGATCAACACATCTAGTATATACAAGGAGAAAATAAGAACATGTAATAAAAAATTGCAACATGATTCAAAGAAGCTATCCATAATGGAAGATATTGCAATGTGAGTCAAATATGGAATAGATCTTCCAACCCTCTTACAGGTTGTTTTAGTAATATGGCAGGCCACTATCCTGTCCATGGTCACCTTTGCTAGAAACCTAGCATAGTCTAGCAAAAGGGCAACAATTAGGTTCTGGCAAACCCCTAGTAATGAGATGAGGTTTGTGGTTAATCTGGCACCTATATTAGCCATGGGAGACCAAAGATTGTTTAATTTAATGGGAACAAAATACAATTAACAAAAACATAAAAAAAGTTTTCCTTAAAAAATCAAAGGATTAAATCAATTTGATGGAACCGCTTTCATAAGGAGAAAAATCTAATGGCAAAGAGTTAGATGCAACACAAAATTAGGGATGAAGAAGGACATCAAATCAAGATATTGACAGCTACTATAAATTTGTAACACAAAAAAGCAAAAAACCCAAGAGATGAAACCAAGAGGCAGGAAGCATTAAAAATTGATATTGACATGTTTAAGCTCTGAAATGTCAAACAATTAAAAAGGATAATAGTATGTGATCCCTATGCATCAAAGGTTGTATCCTACTGATTAAAAAAGTGCATAGTATGTGATCCTGGAAGCATGGTTGGGAGCTTGTCATACAAGTCACATACATCAAGGCAAAGTCAAAATCCAAGGAAGTGAGAAGTGTTTGAATAACTACAACACAATCTTAAAAGAGATGACTTGCTGATGTTTAATGAGGAGAACCATCAAATTGTTGTTTGACAAAGAATATACATATCAGATTCAATCGACAATCACCAAGAAGATTAACATAAATAAAAGCAGTTTAACTACCCAATGGGTAAAATAAAAAACTGAAGATGAAACAAATCAGAAAGTGATATGCTACTAAAAAACACAAACCAGTCCAAAGGAGTGCATACCCATGCACTTCAGTGTTTCCTATATATCGAGTGACCATAGTCCCATACACCAAAGCAAGGTTTGGAACTCAAGGGTATGTTTTGTGCCCAAAGCCAGGTCGTGGAACAAATGACATGTGAAATTTGACAAAGAGGCAAGTTTTGGAAAATCTTAGTCTTGGACGTTCGATGGAAAGGCCATTCACACCATCTCCGAGATGGAATTTCCATGAAGCCACTGCCAAGATCCAACAACTGAATAAAAATAATAATTCCCTTAATCAAACATTGCTGGTTGCCAATAAAATCTATAACTACAGCTGATTTGCTTGGCGCTTTGATGCTCATAAAAACCATTTCATAATTTTTTTCTCACAGAAATACGTTGCATCTAAAAAAAAGGGTCTTTGCTATGAAATAATTGCCATCATAATTTTCGCATAATAACTTATTTATCTACTCCAAAAAAAAAAAAAAAACGAAAAAGGAAAAGAATCACGCATCTTATTAAATTGAGGCATCAAAAGAGGGGTAAAAATCATTTTTACGGCATAAAACGTAGAGAGGGTGTCGATTTGGAGACGAATCGATGAAATCCCTACAGCCCAAACTACTCGATGACAATTTTCCCTTGACACTTCGGAAAGGAAAAAGAAAGGATATAAATAGATCAAGATCCAACCTAATCGAGAGGTTACCTTGTCCGTGAAGGATTCCACGGTGAGGGTGAGCACGTCGGCGTTTGTTCGAAGCGAGGCACTCAGAAAGAAGAAGAAGAAGAACAGGTGGAAGAAGCGCGCACGACGGCGACGGAGGACCGGATCCATGGTGGCTCTTCGCTGTGTCCCGCAGCGGGCTCTCAGAGAACGCCTTCCGCGACGCTGGAGACGCCGACTCCTCGCTTTTGTCGATGCCGGGCCGAGTCCTGTCTGCCCTTGGCAAATTTGGACCGGAGTAACACTGCGGCAACAATTGGGCTTCTCAACGAAAGTTTGGAATTGGGCCCAATTTGGTCCTCCAAAGTGAAATTCTTCGCACACCGCTGGGTGTGGAAAATCTAAACTAGCCCACACCATTTCTCCTCGTTGATCCATATAAATCCAAGTTAGTACAATGGGATAGGTCATGATTTATATTAAATACCGTACCAATAGGTTCAAAAATTCTCTCCTCACCGTTTGCATGTTTCTTCGAATAAGTAGAATAGCAATTTTGCCCCCATATATCTTCACGAAGAAAAGTGTGGCATCGAGGGCATTTCGATATTTCTGCTCTAAATAGAAAAAAAAAAATTTAATTCTATCGCAAAGTCCACTTCATTATTTTTGCTCTTCTTCAATTTCATTAATGATTCACGTTTCCATCTCAACAGTCGACAGTGACCATCTCAGCAATCGACTGGACTTTTTTATACTCGAGTAAATGACAAGATTTAGGGTTCTCAATTTTTTCCATCAATGAAGTCTAAGGGTTTTGTGTTCAGATGCAGACGGTAAACATAATAGCAACATAAGGAAGAAGTATAGTTATCGGAATATAGTACAATACTTGATCATTCCACAAGAGAGCGTGACATCCCTTCAACATCCAGAAAAGAAAATTGGAGAACCACAAGAAGGTAAAGGAATTATACATTTTATTATAATATTTTGATACTCTATGTCAAAATATGTTTTTTATGATTATTACACTCAAAATTATAACATCCCAGTACAAAATTATGATACTGTTTTACAAAATTATAACACTTCACGGAATTATGACACTCATAAAGATTTAAACATGATATCTTAGATTTATTATGAATGTTATAGTATACTCTAGACTTATGAAATCCTGCGTTTTAAACACTCTTTGTAAGATTATTATGCCTTAGTTCAAAATTATGACACTACTTCATAAATTATAATACCTCTTCACAAAATTATGATACCACTGCATAGATTTAAGCCATGATACCTTAGATTTATTCTAGATATCATAGTATGTCTTAAATTTATGAAATCTTGTATTTTAAATATTCTCTATTAGATTATTATATCATAGTATAAAATTATAGCACCACTTCACAAAATTTATTCTAGATATCATAGTGTGTCTTAAATTTTAAAATCATATATTTTAAATATCCTCTATTAGATTATTATATCATAGTATAAAATTGTAGCACCACTTCACAAAATTATGATACTTCTTTACAAAATTATAACATCTCTACATAGATTTAAGTAGGGATGCCTTAGATTTATTTTGGACATTATAGTATATTCTAAACTTATGAAATTTTGTGTTTTAAATAATGTATGTAAGATTATTACATCTTAGTATAAAATTATGACACCACTTCATAAAATTTTGATATTCCTTCACAAAATTATGATACCGCAATATAAATCTAAGCTATGATGCCTTAAATTTATTCTGAATATTATAGTGTATTCTAGAATTATAAAATTCTATGTTTTAAAAACTATATGTAAGATTATTATACCCTCGTATAAAATTATGACACTGCTTTATAAAATTATGACCCTATTCATAAAATTATGACATCGCTGTACAGATTTAAATCATGATGCCTTAGATTTATTGTAAATATCATAGTGTATCCTAAATTTATGAAATCTTGCATTTTAAATACTCTCTGTTATATTTTTATATTCTAGTATTAAATTATGATACTATTTCGTAAAATTACGACACCTCTTCGTAAAATAATGACACTTTTGTATAGATTTAAGCTTGAATGTTTTAGATCTATCATAACAATAAGATAAAACTTTTTTACATAATGTGACATTCCTTTTTTTCTTATATTGTAGTTGATTTTCCAATTATTTCATAGTTTATAAGTGTAAAGCACTCATAACTGTTTAAGAACTCTTGCAAGCCGGTAGTTTATATTTAGAATATTTGAAAAATAGCTTTTTCAAATGCTCATGTTGATATAATCTATAAGACCCTATTTGGTGTCTTTGTTAACATGCAACTAGCCGTAGTTGAAAAACCATTTCTTGCAAATATAATCAGATGTTATAAAGGAGATGATAATTTTACTTTTTATGGTAAAGTATTTGAATTCATTGTGAAAGAAGTGACACTGATCGTGAATCTTCCATGAAAAGAAGATCTCTATTATAGGCCGAAAAAAAGAAAAAGGTTATTCCAAAGATTGGACAGAAATTGGATCTTTACCTTGAAAGTTTGGAAAAATTGATTGCCCAACTTCAGTCCTCAAAGATACAGGAGGATATCAAGGACACTATAAGACTTTGGATTGTGTATATGCTCGAAATGCTTTTTGTGCCAAAATCAAATCAAACATATCAAAGATATCTCATCCTTTACTTTGATGAGTTATCTCAATTAAGAGCAATTGACTTGGCTTTTGCAATTAAGGACTTAACATTTTGGAATCTTCCAGAGATAGCTGATTATTTGAGATCCAAGAAGCTAGTCTAAGCGAAAAGCTGCACTATTTGATAGCTCTATTAGTAAGGATCATTGATATACAAAAATGGTCGTAATAAATAAATTAGAATTCTTTCATGATTTTAATGTAGAAAATGTTAATGTGCAGATCTGGTTTCTCGAGCATATCATAACGAGAGCCCCAGCTAATCTTAATAAACTATCTAAACTATTGAAGTGGCATGACAGCCACTCGAAGTCTCAGAATATTCGGGTTGACATCATGTATCCCATGAATTGATAAGACAATCCATATGTCAAAAATCTTTTGTATTCCATAAATTATCATTATAATTGATAATTTTATTTATTTTTCTTCTTTGTTTGCAAGTAAAGGGTGCTATTGTACTTGCATTATAAAGTAGTGGCTTATCAATACAAAAAAAGCATCCCTATATCCAAAAACAAGCTATACAATATGTGCATAGATGAGGACTAAATTTGACAAGGTTAAGAAAAGACTTATCATAGCTAACAATCTCCTGAATTCATTGCTTAAACAAGGAAGCATTATGAATAAAGAAGAGGATGAAGCAAAGGAGGGGATAATGGAGAAGATGAGGTGGAAGACATGTGGCAAAAAGAATTGAGGAGGAGAAAAAGAGAAAAAAAAACCCCTGAGATGGAGGATGATGTGGGAGACAAATAATTATCTTTGATCCCTTTAATCATTACGAGGGTGGAAAAATAATCTCGACTACGAAAAGCCTCATATCTGAAGTTAGATTCTAATTTTGAGACCAGTCAATCCATGAAAAAGTCTAAGATAGTGATGATATCATAGGTCAAATGAGATAATAATCCTTTACAATTTGAAGAGGATGAAAATTCGATTAATAAATTTTTAAAAGAAAGTATCAGCTCGTAAATATTTTATATTTTTTTATTATTTATGATAACCTTTCTTTCAAGATTTTGTTTTATAATATCCTTTATACATTTTCATTGCAAAGAGGTCATGTATATCAATAAACATGGAGGCAATATCTCTAAGTCACATGTTCACAATCTTCTCACTGATCAAATAATAGTTGATGATGTAAGGATTTAAATATACCTTTATTTTTTATTATTCTTGTTATATATTATGATACCCATTTTTTAATATTTTATATCATTATTTCAATATTATATGACTCATGTTATATTTTATTAATCACTTTATTTTGCATTAACAGATTATCAATGCCGGGCAAGAATTTCTAATAAAGAATGAAGAGAGCACCCGGAGAGGTACCATAAGTGCCTCATTTTATCTATTATGACTGTCCAGATGTGTATGACCTCTCCATCACCATTTTATGAGCTTGCTGGTATGGCTAGGCATATGATTTTTAAAGGAATTGGTGATGAAAAAAAGAAGTTTAATTTTTTTTCAACATTATCAACTCAGAAAATATCCATTGGTACCTAGTTATAATGACATAGAAAATAAAGTAATAATGCACCTAAATTCAATAAAGCATAATGTTAAGTACAAAATCAGTTCTAAGAAGTGGCAAAAAATTATTGATCCAATGTGATGTGACAGGATCACTGACGTGGAACACCTGTCAGTTGCCATGTCAGGGTGTGCCGCCACGGTGGATACTGCCTCCCGAGCTCGCTTCCTGGGCGGAGCTCACTCGTCGGGCTGAGCTCCCTCAGGCAACCGAGACTGCCCGCAGAGTTCGGGCACCGTCTTCCGCCAAGTCGGATCCCGGGAGATCGGGCCACCTAGGATGGAGCCGAGCGACCTCCCAGGTCGAGCCCCTTCGAGGTCGAGCCCTTTAGCCTAGGGTCGCATGCCGTCCCCCTCGGCCAGGTCAGGCCTCCCGAAGTTAAGCCCCGTGGTCCGGAGCCGAGCCCCAACTCTCCTCCGCCGAGAGGGCCCACCCCCCTTTCTTTTTGAGGTCGAGCCCGGCAGAGCCAAGTCCTGCCCTCCAGCTCAGCCACCACCTCGGCCAGGGCGCCAACCGCCAAGGAAGCAACATCCCCCTCTCCAAGGACAACGGTAGGCCTCCCGAGGGCCGCGAAGCAGTGCCCCCCATGCCGCAATAACTCTCCGCCGCTGCCACTTGCATCGGGAGAGAAGGAAGCTCCCTGACTAAGGTGCCATGCCGTCCACCAACCATCCGTACTACCAGGACAAGGGGAAGAGGGGCCAGTCAGGAGGCACGAATCCCAGGAGCGGTGGCCCTTTGATCGAGGCACTGCCAAGTTTTCAGGAATGGGATGACCGGAGGGGTGTCAGAATGCACGGAGGCTTCCCCCACCGAATGTCAGGAAAGACGTCCCGTCCATGGCACGATACCCCGCCACACACGCCGGCCGACACAAGGGAGGTCCCGAGGCAGGTCCAGTTAAAAAGGACCACTGAGAGTAAGCCAAAAAACACATAATATCACTTGCACAAAAAAAAATGAAGGGAGGCTGTTCACGCGGGTGAGAAAAGAGAAAAAAGGCCGCACAGGAGGACCCTTCTACCTCGGCCACAATCTCCCCCAGCCCGTTCTCACTTCCACTCACACCACACTCACTCCTCCTAGCGTGGAATCCATCGAGAGGGGCTCGACCAGGAGGATCTGTTTCCCTCGATCGTCACTGACTTGACCGTCGGAGTGCCCTCACCGGAATCCCCGGCCCGGGTCTCTAACGTTGTTTCCTGTAGGTCCCGAAGCACGAGAAGCCCCCGGGAAGAGGGTAGGCGGTCCGACGCCCCCAAAAGCTATGGACCACGGCGATCTTGGCAGCAACACAATGTTTCATATCTTCTGTGATAATGAAGAAGTGGAGTGGGATATGGAAAAAATATGTGCCCTTCTCAACCAGTTAGTTCACTAGATTGTGGCCTATACTATTTAAAGTACATAATTTTTCTTGCTCCCAAGGATAAGCCAGACCATTAGGACTATATACAAAATGATATCAATTAATACTAATAATAGCTTGGAGCAAGAATCATGAAGGAGGGCCTTAATCAAAAGATAAATAGAGTTTTTAAAAAATATGATTAAAAAATTAAATATTTGTTGTGACATTTTCTTTTCAGTTGATTTTTATAAGTGGATCAAAAATTTGTAATTCGATGAATGTTACAATTTTAACATTAATAAAAAGAGTAATTATGTATCATTTTTTCAAACTGGAATATTGTAACTTTATTTACTTCAATTCGTATAGTTTTTTAAATATAAGATATTATATTTTATGCTAAGATATCATAAATTTTTTAAAAGATGTGATAATGTTATAAAGGATATCACAACACCATCTATTAATTTTTTATGGTATTTTTCTGTAGGGGTGCCATAATTCTATAAATAGGTATCATAATTTTTATGAATGGATGTCATAATTCTATAAAGAAATATATCTGGGTCATTTTTGCTTTCATGCTATATTATGACATTCTGGGACTTAAAATATAGGCAAAAGATGATAGAAAGACTTGGAATGAGGGGTTAATAACTTCAGTTTAGCATTTTTTACATAGATATTATAATTTTTAAGAAAAGATATTAAAATTTTATTTTCACATATATTTATAATTTTTTTTTCTCCATGGTATATTATGACATTTTGAAAGTCATAATTCAGGCCATGGATGACAAGACATATTAGTACGAGGAGTTAATGCCTTCAATTTTATATTTTGTATGGGGATATCATAATTTTTGTGAAGGGATGTTATAATTTTATGAATATTTATTATAATCTAATTTTTCATATTTTATTATTGGATGCCATAAATTAATTCCTAAAGTCACATGTTAAAACAACATATCATAATATTATCATAATAAATTATATGTCCAATAAATGATGTTATAAATTTATACAGACATCATAAAATTATACAAATATATAAAAAAATTAAATTAATTATGCTCTCTTGTATTAGCTGACTGTATATATAAGCATCAAACTCATCCAAAAATTGATCAGAAGATAGTATAGTTATTTCAATTATTTATTAGACTACCTCTACTACTTGATGGGAAGTGTTCTTTTATTTTTTATTGAGCCTTTTTTGGTTTTGTTTAAAAAAATTATCAACAAAAATCTTGTTCATATTTTTCTGTCTTCTTTTCAAGTCTATTCTTAATTCTATTCTCTCTTGGAGGACATGTTGACTCTGTTGTTGATTTTGATAATAAGCAAAACAGTTAAGTATGAATTGAGTACTAATGATTTTCTTGAAGTGTATTTTTATTGAAAAAGGTATTCATAAATTTGAAGAAGCTTGTTTGATTGAAAAAGCCAAGTTTGGATGAAAAGAACTGCTCAAAGAGGACTTGGACAATCAATATCTGCTTGAATTATCAATTGAGTTAAGTATGAATGTGTTTCAGCATAAGTTCAGAGATTTCTGTGAAGTTTTCAGTGAGGTGTCGACTCAAAGTGTCGACACATGATACCAAGTATCGATACATGGAAGTGAAGTGTCGACTTAGGCCGGTATGCAAGAATGTTTCAAATGGCACGGCTAAAGTGTCAACACATGGACTTGAAGTGTCGACTCAAAATGTCGACACATGGATCAGCTCATCATCTGAGATTTTCAAGCCACAGAACATGCTGAAATTAAAGAACTGCTGAAGTGTCGACACATAGAAGAGAAGTGTCGACTCACCTGAGAAAGTATCAACACATCTGAGATTTCCAGAAGATCAGATTGAAGATATTTGAACTAGGTGTCAATTCAAGAAGTTCAAGTGTCGACAGGAAGTATCGACTCAAAGCCTGAAGTATCGACACATGGAGTTCTGGGAACAGTAATTGCTAGTTTTTTAAACCAGAACTCGACTCTTTTGCCCTCCAATGGCTAGTTTTTCAAGTCTAACGGCTAGAAACATGATTTGAGGCCTTGGAGAAGTATTTATATACTCCAAATCAAATCAAAAGAAGAACGATTGAATATTATTGAAGATAATAAGAAAAGAGCATTCAAGTGAGAGCTTTAACTCCTATTCATTCAAGATTTAACTACTCTCAAGTAAAAGCAAGCCTCCAAGCATTCAAGAGCCTTCAAGAGCATTGAAGATCATCCATTCTTAAGCATTCAAAGGCTTCAACAAGTTCAAAGTATCTCTACATCAAGCTTCAAAAAGATACTCGCTTTTGTTTAGAAAGCTTACTTTGTTTTCTTACTTCAAATCATTATATGTTGTAAGGGTTCTTGGTTAGTCTATTATAAAACCAAGGGAGGTTATTGGCGAGTCTTTGAAAATCAATAAGGTTGGTGGTTAGCCCGCAAAACCACTTAAGTGCTTGGTTATCCCGGAAAACCAAAGGAGGTTGGTGGTGAGCTTTAAAATCATTTAGGTTCTTGGTTAGCCCGTAAAACCAAGCGAGGTTTTGACTTGTTGGCTTTGTGAAAACAAGTTGGGTTTTTGATTAGTGAGCCCGCAAAACTAATCAATTGTAATCGATGTGATTATAGTGAATTCCTAAGGGGATCTTGGGGAATGGATGTAGGTGCATTGGATAGCACCGAACCACTATATTTCTTGGTCTTTGTGGTTGATTGATATCTCTACTTGCTTTTCATTTATTGCTCCTTATTTCTGCTGCATTTTTATTTAAGAGCACTACAATTGAATTCATAGTAACTTGCTTATTAAATTATTGAATTGGATTGCATTGCATTGCATCAAGTAAATTATTTTAATATTTTTAGAGATCCAATTCACCCCCCTCTTGGGTTACTTACTGGGCAACATGACCTTTTATGATGATTTGATCATGATCTTGGATAAGAAGTTGTGTACTTGGCTGAGCTGTATAATTAGTATCACCGCTCTTCTGAATAATGGTGTTAGATCATCTATCACTAAATTAAATATATTTTCAAACATAGAGGCTACCTTTGCAAGCTTCATCATCCGATGACTAATCAAAGCATATCTACGATCAATAAGATGTCATATTTATAATAGGATTTTATGATAAATAACAAAATTTCATAAAAATATAATAGAACATCTTAATCTACATAATATGAGTAATTATCAAATTTATATTTCATATCCTTGCACCATCTCTTCAAAAAGTACTTATCTGAAATATGAAACATTTTACTTTAATGAAGAACCGATAAAGCATGACTATATAAGTATCCCTTAAACTGAAAGAATTGGCACTGGTATTTGACCTCCTTCAAATAGTTATCATATGAAATGATATAATTTTTTATAATCTTCTTGCTTATTTTATCAACTTCACTCCTCTCAAATGACTTTCTGGAATATACAATACAGTTATTAACTTCTTCAATTAATTTTGCATTTGATGCAGTCATTTCAAGGATCTCGTTTTAAAATTTTTTGAATATGCACAGTATATATTTGGTTGATGCTTGCCCATCAAAAGGTAAGAAAGTCTTTAAGAAAGTATTTGTTTGTAATGATTTATTATCTTACTTATTTTTTACTTCATATCTTTTTTTAAGGTATCTTCATACTTATCGATGAATTCCTTGAGTATAGTCTTCGAATTTACAAACCCATTAAAGAAGTGATTGATACTTCCACTCCTCTTTGAAGATGACATTTCTATACAAGATTATAAAAAAGAAGCATTACATATCCATATATACTAAAAATTTGCAAACATATACAAAAATCAAATATAATATCATAGAAACATGCAAAGAACACATCCTCAAGACAAACTGGAATTCATTTATCTCGACATTCATAAAAGTCATTTAACCAATCAATAGCCTTGCATTCTTCATATTTCTGTGTAAGTTGTGCCCACCTTTCCTAGAAAGCCTATATCATAATTGCCATATATCACCTTATCAAACTCAACCATAAATTTGGAATTGACTATGTATATGTGGCTAATCTTTTCAGGAATCTTTAATACATACCAAAAATAAAATCAATGCTATGAATTGAAAAAAACCTTCATGATAGTAGCCTCAATTACCTTATCTTGGTTGGTTATGGTGACATTGGATGGTTGACCTCCATTTCCATCCGATCATGATTACAATATCCATTTAAACATCTCAGTTCTCTTACTGATAACAATGCACAACCAAACAAGGTAGACTATCCATGACAGTTAACTTTAATAAATGGACAGAATGGCATTTGATATGTATTTGTTAGATAAGTTGAGTCAAAGGTCAGTACATCATCAAAATAAATGCTTAACATTCTTGACCTTGAATGGATCCAGAAGACAGTCCTGAACTGTCCATTGTCATTCGGGTCCAGAGTATAAAAGAAATTTATATTTTTAACTTATATTTATGTGAAGTGGATTAGCATTGACTGTGCATCTCCTTTTAGCTAACTCTGACATTTCTAACAGATGAAATTATGAACATGCTTCTTTATAAAATCCAATTAACTTCTTTACCCTTTTCTTCTTGCTATGGTGTAGTATATTTGAGTTGTGGGTATATCAATGGCATGCATATTACTAATCTCTACCTTTTCTAGTGTACTAATCCTTTGATAGGATCGTAGATACTCGATGATTAATATGGGTAGCTTATGTTTATGTTTTAAAAAAATATCATCTAATATCCACTTACCATTCTTAGAATTTGGTCTTATTTTTATCGATGCCTTATAATCAATTTTGCCAGTATCCCTAAAATTATGAAGTTTTTTATTTTTCTAGGTTTTCCTAGACTCCAACATGCTAGGTGTTTGAAGCATATTTCTTTCTTATTGTTAGACCTATTACATACAGTTATGATTCCAAAACCAACTCTTCTTGCATATCCATTATAGAAATTATATACACCATTTGCTGAATTGAACTCTATTGCAATGTGAGGATCATTCTTTTGAACAACATTAGCAATCTCATCCAACAAATCATGTTGGATATCTTTTAAATTTATAATTTTAATATCATCTATAGAAATCTTTATCAAGATCAATAACATCGATGTCAATAGTGTTAGGTGATATTTTTTTTAGAGGATATTAATAATTGGACTATTCATTGGTTAAAATATGACATCCATAATATAATAATATGGTCTGGAGATAAAAAATTTTAAAAATATGAGAATTAGATTTATAATATTTTTTACAAAATTTATAACATCCCTTCAAAAATTTATGATATCTCAGTATAAAAAAGGAAAATTGAAAGTTTTGATTCTCCTATCAAGACTTTTCATCGTCCATTAGCTAAAATATAACTTCCAGGATATCATAATATGACACGGTGACAACTTAATATAAAAATTTTAGAATTGGATTAATGACACCCCTTCATAAAATTTATGACATCCCTTTAGAAATTTATTACACCCGGTATAAAAAGAAAACTACAGATTTTGATTCTCTATCAAGGCTTCCCATCATCTATTAGCTAAAATATAATTCTTAGAATATCATAATATGGCACAGAGACAAGTTAGCCTAAAAATATGAGAATTGAGCTTATAACGCTCTTTTACAAAATTTATGACACCATTTTAGAAATATTATGACACCCAGAATAGAATGAAAATCTATCAGTTTTGATCCTCCATACCAGGACTTTCTCACTATCCTTAGGCTAAAATATGAGACTTGGAGTGTAATAATATGGCTATGAGCTAACATAAGTTGAAAATATGAGAAGTATGACTATCTCGGTATAAAAAGAAAAAATGATAGCTTTGATCCTTCATACTTGGACTTTTCAATTATCCATTGCTATAAATATGATACCCAAAGTATAATAATATGGCTAGAAGATAAAATATTTCTAGAAATATGATATTTAAATTTATGACACCCATTCACAAAATTATGGCACCTCTTCAAAAATTTGTAATATCTCGATATAAAAAGAAAGATTGAAGATTTTGATTTTCCTATCAGACTTTTCATCATCTATTAGCTAAAACAAAATTTCCAGTATATCGTAATATGGCATAGTGACAACTTGACTTCAAAATATGAGAATTGAACTTATGACACCCCTTCACAGAATTATAATATCCATTAACAAAAATTATGATATCTAAGTATAAAATCAAAAACTGTATATTTTGATCTTCCGTACTAATATAACTAACTAAAGAAAGTTAACACTTTTGATATTTAAAATATAACTGGGTTGAGTAATTTATGATATCCTAGGATATTATATGGTTTCTTAATATATTAAATTCTTTTAACTATCAAAATATTTGATGTAATAAAAGAACTACAAAAAAAATTATAAAAAATAATATATGAAGGTTTTTCACTTCCTATAGGGATGGCAATTTTGTTTTGAAGTAATAGAATAAGCTTTCAATTGCTTATTTCAATCTCGGATTAAAATTGACTACTTATACCCGATATCTAAGTACTTTTCAGAGCAAGGAAGTAGCTTCCAAATATTTTAGAATGAGCAAAATCTCATGTAACATGCTCTCTAAGTATCTTTGGAGGAAAATATATCTGGGAGGGAAAGGGTATTTTTCGTTCGCTTAAAATTTTTAAAACAAGGCTAACCAGATATTAATGTACACCATGAATAGTATACCTCTTCCCTAATATTCAAATGGATATTTAATGCATGTTATGTTCGTCTCGCCGTGCCAACTCAAATTTATATGGACTAATGAGAAGAGATAGTGCAAGTCAACTTAGATTTCCAAAGAATTTGGCATCCTCCAAATGACCAAGGCCTATGGCCGTGGAGAGGACATTTCTCCACACGATTGTCGAGCTAAAAGAAAATGGTGGTTTTGACCAAAAATAGCCTTGTATAATTATGGTGAATAGAAAATGATATAATTGATAATAAGTATTGCAGAGAAAAAAACATGTTTGATCTCAAAAAGTATGGTAGATACTGGTCGATACACAAGACATCTAGTGGCTGTGGAGGAGCAAAGCTGATTATTGACCAATTAAATAGGCCAATCTTTTGGAGGTGGTGTTTACATTGAAAAGATACCGGTTATATGATGGACGACACATGCCACCAAGCACTTTTTGTTGTCAATCTAGGTCCAATATGAGACTTGAAAACTCTACGGCGCTATTAGTTTCTGGATTATACTTTAATCATTAAGACCGGCAATTCTATTATAACAAAATGAAAGCTTCACACACTAACTAACCATCAATAATCCTGTTACAGTAGTAAAAAAATTTATTTGGCCCCGACACAGCATCCTCCTTGGTGGCTGACGTGGCCACGTACTTCTTGGATACCCCCAAGTCTCCCATCAAAAGAAGATGGTGGCCGCTTGATTTATGAGGAGATTGACCAGGTCGGCACCTTGGCCATGTACTTCGCCACCTCGGCCCTACCTCGGCCATGCACTTCGCCATCTCGACCATGCACTTCAGCACCTCGGCCAGTCCACTTCGGCCGGGAGTCTAGCTTCTTGGTGGCTCAGCCCGCATCCCAGTCCGGAGCTAGGGTCACGTCTGCAACAAGACCATGCCCAGGTCAGCACCAGCTTGGCATGCCTTCGGCATGCCCACGGCGTGCCTGAGGATGCCCCTGCTCCACCCGCGGTCCAACGCTTCCGCCCGCGGCACGACCGCGCTAGGGTCACGCCCGCGCCAGGGCCTATGCCAAGAAGAACACGCCTCCCTGAACGACAAGGGTCGCTCGTGTACATAAGACCAGCATGAAAAGGTAAGGGGAGGTAAGAGATGACAAACTCTCTTCAGTCCTGCATTGCCTCTATTCTTATCACCCTTTAGAAGCAGAGAGTTCTCCAAGCTCTCTACCTTAGAGGTCTTTTGTTCCCCTCGATCGTCTCACTGACTTGATCATTGGAGTGTATTTGCCGGAATCCCCGGCCCAGGTCTCCCCTATTTTGCAGGTCTGCTCGACTAAAGGAGCCGATTCACGAGGCCGGGAGCCGAGCGTCCAGCGGGAGGGACCCAACGCACCAGAGCTACGGGCCATGACGATCCAGGTGGTAATAGAATGACGCGCCAGGTAGGGAGCAGATCAAAGCTCCTCAGCAGGTGGACAATAGTAGCCACCTTCATCCTCTACCCTCGGGGGCAGACTAGGGGCATGAGGATGGGGGCACGGAAGCTCCCCCCTCTCCCGAGCCTTAGGGAGTGGTCTCGAGAAAAAGTTTCGAGCCCGAAGGGGCATCATCATCACGGCAAGATTAAACGGTGAATGTCCAAACCCACCCCAATGCCATGGATGGCTGGCCGCATAGGTTCCAAAAAAAAAAAAGAGAAAGAAAAGAAAAGGAAAAAGGAAGAAGAAGAGAAGAGGAGAAGGAAAAAGGGTCTAATCATAGTATTCATTCTCGTAGTCTTGTAAAAACACCGGGCACTTTCCATGCAACAGAGATTTATTCTCCCGTTCAACGGAGTCCTCTTCTCCCGTGCAACGGAGATCTATTCTCCATGCAACGGAATCCTCTTCCCCCATACGGAGATCTATTCTCCCATGCAGCGGAGCCTTGTTCTCCCATGCAGAGGAGTCATATTCTTTCCTAAGGTAACTCCTTTTTTCGTTATCTTCGCAATATAAAAAAAAACTGTGCTTCAGTCTTGCAGGAAGAGCTCCTACATCATCATTGACGGAGGTCCATCCTTCCGTGCAACGGAGTCTTACACTCCCATGCAACGGAGCTCTCTCCCATGCAACAGGATCTCATTCTTTCCATGCAACAGAGCTCTCTCCCATGCAACGGAGCCTCAGGCTCCCAGGCAATAGGGTCTCATTCCTCCGATGTAACGGAGTTCCATGCTCCCATGCAACGGAGCCTCATGCTCCCACGCAACATACCCATCTTCTGCCACGTAAGGGAGTCCCATTCTCTCCTGAGATGGTGGTCGGCGATTTAATTCTAGCCTTCTCAAGGAAGAAATATGTTTTTCATGATCGGAGCTCAACAGGTAACTTCTTTCTCTGCTATATTTATAACATGAAAAACTGTGTTTCAGTTCTACAAGAAAGGCTCATATACTACCATCAAGAGCAAGCACTACAATCCGTCAGAGCCTGTTACTGCCCGTAAGAATTCTTGATAAAATCCCAGAGTCCAATCCGGATGAAAGATCGGAACCTAGTTCTAGCACAACAGCCCAGAGTTCAGTCCTGATGGAAGCCCGGAACCCAGTTCCGGTACAAAATCCCGGAGTTCAGTCTGGAAGATGCCACGGAACCTAGTTCTGGCATGAAATCTCAGAGTTCGGTCCGAAAGATGCCACGGAACCCAGTTCTGGCATGAAATCCCGGAGTCCAGTCCGGATGAAAGCCCGAAATCCGTTCTGGCACAACAGCCCGGAGTCTAGTTCGGATGAAAGCCCGGAATCCAGTTCTGGCACAACAGCTTGGAGTTTAGTCCGGATAGAAGCCCAGAAACCCCAGCACCTCAAGACCGGAAATCCCGGCACCTCAAGATGGGAAATGCCAAAAGTCCTGCATCAAAGCCAGGAAGCTTCTGAAGCTCCTCAATCAAGCCGAGCTGAAGTCAAGCTCCTCAATCAAGCCAAGCTGAAGTCAAGCTCCTCAATCAAGCCGAGTTGAACTTAAGCTCCTCACTGGGGCCAAGCTTCCCACTGAAGTCCAGCTTTTTACTGAGACCAAGCTCCCTGCTGAGGTCAAACTTCTATTTGAAATAAAGAGTACTAACCCCCCACCATGGCCAGGGAAGGCAGCGACAAGATGCGATTCCCAAAAGGTGGAAGAAGGGAAGGCCCCATCACCTCATGCACACCATACAAAGACAAAGAGTGGGATTTCATCCTCTACTCCATGCAAGTCTAATGCAAATAGTGATCCGTCACTCCATGCAACATAGGCATTGGACGGTACAGAGTTTGCAAGTGCATACACTATACTGCTCTCCTCTTGGAGTCGAACTCCTGCTCCTTGAGTTCCTCCCCCAGGATGGCTCCCCCGAGGTCGAGCATCTGGCTGGAGTCAAACTCCTGCTCCTTGAGTTCCACATCCAGGATGGCTCCCCTGAGGTCGAGCATCTGGCCATAGTCGATCTCTCTCTCTTGCTCCTTAAGCTTCTTCAGCCAGGATGGCCCCCATCGTCCAGCGACTTCTATGCCTTCACCAAAGGTTCTGACAGATACTCTGTGCTCGGCCATGGTGACTATATGCCTGATCATATATGTGTGCACCCAAGTTGTGCACCTTACCAACCTCTTCCTCCACGGCACTGCCTTCTATCCGGTCAAAGAGGAGTCAGACTAAAGTGCTAGCACCATCATAATGCAACCTTCAGTCAAAGTACCTACGGGCAAGTAAGTTTCAGAAATACCACCTTCTACTTTGTTTTGCAGGCCACTCCCTATTCACGAAGAGGATAGGCAGACTCAATGCCTTCATTTAGGCTCTTAAAGATTGATGGCTAACCTTCGATAAGTTCAGTTCCATCTAGCAACTGACTTCTTGCAACCAGTATAGAGCCCGCTAAGGCACAGAGCCAAATGGATAATAGTACTCCCTTTATCCAAAACGTTGACGTTTTAGACTCAGGGAGTAGGGGCAACTGTTATAGTAGTAAAAAAATTCATTCGGCCCTGACACAGCATCCTCCTTGATGGCTGACATGGCCACGTGCTTCATGGGTACCCCCAAGTTTCCCATCAAAAGAAGATGGTGGATCCGCTTGCTTTATGAGGAGATTGACCAGGTCGGCACCTTGGCCATGTACTTCGCCACCTCGGCCCCACCTCGGCCATGTCCTTCACCACCTCGGCCCCATCTCGGCCATGCATTTCAGCATCTCGGCCCCACCTCGACCATGCACTTCGGCACCTCGGCCTGCCCACTTCGGCCCGAAGTCTAGCTTCTTGGCGGCTCAGCCCACATCCTAGTTCGGCACCAAGGTCACGTCCGCAACAAGACCATGCCCAGGTCAGCTCCAGCTTGGCACGCCCACGGCACGCCCGAGGCTGCCCCTGTTTTGCCTGCGATCCTACTCTTCCGCCCGTGGCACACCCGTGGCCCAGCTCTTCCACCTGCGGCACGACCGTGCCAGGGCACAACCCCGTGCTTGTCCACCTTGACTCTGCGCCAGCCTGGCAGGACTCCACCCACTCCAGCGCTTCCACGCCCCCGATCCGGCTTCGCTCGGTCCAGCACGCCCGTATGGCCACGGTGGCTCCCACCTCCCACCTCGGCATCTCCAGCCACCCACGCCAAGTCCAACGCTCCGGCGGCTCCCAGTTCGGCACGACTGCGTCAAGATTTGCCCGTGCCCTAGTCCGGTCCGGCCATGCCCACAGAAGCGTGGCTAGGTCTAGCTCTAGTGCCAAGTCCGCCTGTAGAAGGCCTCCACCCGCTCCGGTGCCCAGTCCGCCTGCGGGAGGCTGATGCGTGTCGTAATGCACCGATTTAGAACCTTAATTCCACTACTCTAAAGGGTAGAATAGCGGGAGTAAGGGTCGATCCCACAGAGACTTTGGGGTTATCTTGAAAAAGTATTTTCTTTTGACTTAAAATAAACTAAAATAACTAGACTAATGCAAGAATTAAATACAAATAATAAATCTGTGAAAATAATTTAGATATGACCTATCTCAAGAGTACGGTCCGTATCCGTGGATCACGGCTCGTCCCTTAGGTATAGGTCAGTCAAAACTAATTCACTACAACTTACCTTAAAAGCTAATCCAACATGACTCCAGCATGACTAAAATAAAAATAAGCAGACATGGATTAATATAAAATAAATAAATTTTATTGCATAAAAATTGGAGTACAGAGAAAATAAAAGTAAGGGAACAAGGGTCCCTTTCTCCCTTTTTATACGACTCTAACTCTCTGTCACAGCAACAGGTGGAACTACGGACAGACAGCAAGTGGAACCTCCCAAAAATTCCCTCTCCCGCAGAAAAGAATCACCGAGGTATTTATAGCTGAAAAATACCGTGTCGGGTCCGTGTGGAAAGCGCGGTGATTTCTTCATCTCAATCCGATCTCCTTATCTGATTTTTTTACGATCATCCCCATCTCAAAAATTAAATTCAAAAATTCTATCGCACAATCCCGCGTCCATTCAGCGTCGTCCGACATCTCTTCTCGTTCCGATGCTTCCTTGTTTTCAGACATCCTGGTCTGAACGACGATGACGCTGTGAGCAGAGAGGTGCGGCTGGGGCGGAGACGGACTTGGGCTGCATGGCCGTGGGCGTGGGTGGCATGCAGCAGCAGGCTTGGGCGGCGAGCTCGGCCGACACACGGCGCAGGGGGACGCTGGGCAGCAGCACGGGGGTAGACGGCTGGAGCTTGGCGGACACGCAGCATGGCCGTGGCGTGGGTGGCGCGGCTCCATGGGCGACGGCAGCAGGCGGGTGGCTGACGCGCGGCGGAAGGCGGGCGGCTGGGTGGCGACGGCGGCGCAGGGGAACGCTGGGCAGTAGCACGGGGGCAGACGGCTGGGTGGCGACGGCGGCGGAGACGGGCGGCTCGGGCACGGACGTGGCGCAGGGGAGCTCGGCGTGGCCGTGGGCAGCAGGCTTGGGCGGACGCGCAGCAGACGGTGGCGTGGCCGTGGGCGGCGGCGCGGCCGGGCGTGGGCGGAGGGCGGCTGGGCGTGGCGCAGGGCGCGGCGTGGCCGTGGGCGGCGGCGCGGCCGGCTTCGGGCACGGACAGACGGTGGACGGCTTCGGGCTTGGGCAGAGCCGACTTCCGGCCATTTTTCCGGCCGAACGGGAGCTCTTCGGCCGACGGGAAAGTTGCTGGTGGCTTCGACGGTGCCAGGGGAAGCTCTCCGGCGAGTTTCGGCGCGATCGGAGCATGGTGGTCCACGGCTCCGCCCGTGGACCGGCAGCAATGGCTGCCGTGGACCAGCAGCCCATACGGTGGACCATTGAGCCGGTCCACCGTGAGCCAAACCAAAAGGATTTTAAGGTCGCTCCAAAAATCATGCGGCTCTGAAATCCGTGCTAAAACCTTCTAAAATCCATTTCGGGCCCGTTTGAAGTCCAAATTACATTCCGTTGCGTCGTTGGACTCCTAAAATCAAGATCTACACGTTTATGAAGTCAATTCCTGCGAAGTATCACAAAAAGTATTAATTTTAATCAAATAAAGTTGGGTTAATTTTCATTATTCTAATGTCTAACACACCCCCCAACTTAAACTTTGCTCGTCCTCGAGTAAAGGAAATGGATGTGTCTTGTGTACTAAGATGGTCCATGAAATGAAAATTATCGTACTAACCCTAAAATCAAAGGATACATGGTTAGATTATTAAAAAGGTACTTCATTGGATTACCAATTCCACCCATTTAGTAGTAGAATAAAGTCCATAGAAGTTTTAAGAGTTTTTTTTCGTTCCCAACTTTCTATCTCACTATCTAAATCTTCCAACTTAGTTTGGTTTTGATGCAATATTTATTTAGTCCCCACTTTTTTTTTTTTTTTTTTTTTTTTTAATGTAAAGTCAGTGCAATGTCCTGACACCTTGCTTTCTAATTAACCCTTGTAGCGAGCTTTAAAGCCAATGACTCCCAAACCAGTTGGCTTTAGGGCATTAGGTGTAAAACACCCCTCGGGCTTACTGACTCGAGTTAAAAAGGCTAAGTCAAGACTAACTCTACGAAAGATTTCGTTACATCCCCACCTTTTGACGCGAACAACAACGCTTACTTAGGCGAAGGGGTCCGGTTACTCAGTGAGAGATGCTAAAAATCTTTATTAACCTCAGAATTTTTTTTTTTTTTTTTTTTTTTTTTTTATAACTGGGGACTTTTTATAATGCCTATACCAAAATAAGTAAGATTCATTATTAAGATCAATAGGCCGAAGGGTATGGAATTACTCTTCTAAAATTTTCTGGACTACACTCTACCACTTATAGGGTTTTCTCGATAAATCATCCATCAGTATCTCTAAAATTTTCTAAACCATTGATCACTCCTCATTTAGTGAGCTTGATTTTTTCAATTCGAGACGAATTCTTGTACACAAAACTAATTAAAATTTTACTCGAGGATTTGATTTAATTAATTACCTCACCCCCCAACTTAATTTCCATTGTCCCTAATGGAAGAGAATATTAAAAATGTAATGGCATGGAAGGATACAACCTGGTAGGGTATGGAATTAGACGTCCTTCTATCACCATGTTCCTGCAATCTTCTTTTATTACTCCATTTATTCTAAAAACAAAGAACTAGAAGTTAAAATATGAACTAAGGAAAGAGCTGGGTTGCCTCCCAGGAGCGCTAAGTTTAACGTCTTCAGCCAGACAAAGTTCATCATCACAGCAACACTGGTTGTTCAAGATCAAGAGTTTCAACAACTTCTCCATCACTGATTCCTTCAATATACGGTTTCAAACGCTGGCCATTCACCTTAAAAACATTCCCTTGCTTAGGATCCTTAAGTTCAACAGCTCCATGGGAAAATACTTGAGTTACTACAAAAGGTCCATCCCATCGTGAGCGGAGTTTTCCGGGAAAAAGACGTAACCTAGAGTTGTAGAGCCATACTTTTTGATTAGGCTCAAATGATTTTCTATTAATAAATTTGTCATGATAAGCCTTCGTTCGAGCCTTGTAAATTTTCGAACTCTCATACGCTTCATTTCGTAACTCTTCCAACTCACTTAACTGAAGTTTTCTATGGGAACTTGCATTCTTCATGTCAAAATTGAATCGCTTGATAGCCCAAAATGCACAATGTTCCAATTCAACAGGTAGGTGACAAGCCTTTCCAAACACTAACCGGTACGGAGACATTCCTAGAGGGGTCTTGAAAGCAGTTCGGTAAGCCCATAAAGCATCATCCAAACGTTCGGACCAATCTTTCCTATCGGGTCTTACCGTTTTCTCAAGAATGTGCTTGATCTCTCTATTCGAAACTTCTACCTGACCACTAGTCTGAGGATGGTATGGTGTGGCTACTTTATGGGTAATTCCATACTTTTTCATCAGTGCGTCAAAGTGTCTATTTGTGAAATGCGCACCTCCATCACTAATAATGGCCCTTGGGCACCCAAACCGACTAAAGATGTTATGTTGAATGAACTTGATCACAACTTTGTGATCATTAGTTCGAGTTGCCACAGCTTCAATCCATTTCGAAACATAATCGACTGCTACCAAAATGTACTCAAATCCAAAGGAAAGAGGAAATGGTCCCATAAAGTCAATACCCCAAACATCAAAAATTTCAACAACTAAAATGGGGTTTAGGGGCATCATATCTTTTCGTGAAATATTCCCCCTTTGTTGACACTTGAGACAATTACGGCCAAATTCATGTGCATCTTTAAAGAGAGTTGGCCAATAAAATCCACTTTGCAGCACCTTTGCTGCAGTTTTTCTCCCACTAAAGTGTCCCCCACATGCAAGAGAATGACAAAAATTGAGTATACTCTTGAATTCACTTTCAGGGACACATCGCCTGATCACTTGATCGAACAGTGTTTAAATAATTCAGGTTCCTCCCAAAAGTAATATTTGATTTGCGAAAAGAACCTATCTTTTTCTTGTTGTGACCAGTATGGAGGAACTTGCCCTGTTACCAGATAATTCACAATATGGGCAAACCAGGGGAGATTACTAGAAGAAATTGAGAATAGTTGCTCATCAGGAAACCTATCTCCAATAATTTCTTGTTGTATTCTACTAAGATCCTAGAAATGTGATCTGCTACCATATTTTCGGAACCTTTCTTATCCAAAATTTCTAAGTCAAATTCTTGTAACAAAAGGATCCATCGAATCAGTCTAGGCTTGGTATCCTTTTTGGATAGGAGATGTCTTAATGCAGCATGATCAGAGTAAACTAGGACCTTAGACCCTAATAAATATGATCGAAATTTTTCTAGGGCGAATACAACTGCTAGTAATTCTTTTTCAGTAGTGGTATAGTTCATTTGTGCATCTGAAAGAGTTTTACTAGCATAGTAAATTACATGGGGTTTCCTATTGAGCTTCTGTCCTAAAACAGCTCCTACAGCATAATCAGAAGCATCACACATGATTTCAAATGGCAGAGTCCAATCTGGGGGCTTGATGATAGGTGCAGTGGTCAAAGCAGTTCGAAGAATGTCAAAAGCGGTCAAACATTCTTTACTAAAATCAAAGGACTTGTCTTTGGCAAGTAAATCACACAATGGTCGAGAGATTTTGCTGAAATCCTTGATGAATCGTCTATAAAAACCAGCATGGCCAAGGAAGGATCGTACTTGTCTAACCGAGGTCGGGGGAGGTAATTTCGAGATTAATTCAACCTTAGCCTTGTCAACCTCAATCCCTCGCTCAGAAACAATGTGTCCGAGTACAATTCCCTCACGAACCATAAAATGGCTCTTCTCCCAACTTAAGACTAAGTTGGTTTCTATACAGCGTTTTAATACCTTAGCCAAATTATGGAGGCAGTCCTCGAATGAAGATCCAAAAAAAGAAAAATCATCCATAAACACTTCAAGGAAATGACCAACCATATCGGAGAATAAGGCCAACATACATCGTTGAAAGGTGGCTGGTGCATTACAGAGACCAAAAGGCATACGCCTGAATGCAAACGTTCCAAAAGGGCAAGTAAAGGTGGTCTTTTCTTGGTCTGCAGGAAATACTGGAACCTGGTTGTATCCTGAATATCCATCCAGGAAACAAAAGAAACTCTGCCCTGCTAGTCGTTCTAGAATTTGATCAATAAAAGGCAGAGGGAAATGATCTTTCCTAGTAACAGCATTCAGTTTCCGGTAATCTATACACACTCTCCAACTAGTGGTTGCTCGGGTAGAAATTGACTCACCCTTTTCATTCTGAATGACAGTAATACCTGACTTTTTAGGTACTACCTGAGTTGGGCTGACCCATTGGCTATCCGAAATTGGATAAATAATACCGGCATCCAACCATTTAACCACTTCTTTTTTAACAATTTCTCGCATGTTTGGATTTAGCCTCCGTTGCATGTCCCTATGTGGTTTAGCTTCTGCTTCACAGTGAATGTGGTGCATGCAAACAGAAGGGTCAATTCCCTTAAGATCAGCTATTGTCCATCCTATTGCCTCTTTATGTCCCTAAGTACATTCATCAATTTTTGTTCCTGATCAGAGGTCAAAGTAGATGCAATGATTACCGGAAGGGTATCATTGGATCCAAGAAAAGAATACTTTAACTTGTCAGGAAGAGGCTTCAATTCCAGATAGGGTGGTGCTTCTAAGGATGGCACTAAAGGGCTTGATTGAGTCGGTAATGATTCAAATTTCATAGTCTAAGGAGGAATGGTACTAAACTTGGGTGGCTCTAACAAAGCATTCACTTCATCATCAATATCAAAATCGTCAGTTCCTAAATGTGTCAAACATGCTTGCAAAGGATCCGAATTAAGCAACACAGGAAGATTCCTATTTACTACTTCTTCTATCATGTTTACTTCGTTATGATCATAAGATGGTGGTCCTTGGCATGCATTGAAAATATTCAACCGCATTTTCTTATTCCCAAAAGAGACGTCCATAACCCCTGTTCTACAATTTATGCAAGCATTAGCGGTAGCTAGGAAAGGTCTTCCAAGAATGATGGGTATCTGACTAGGGCTACCGCTAGACTCCATGTCCAAAACAAGAAAATCAACCGGGAAGTAGAACTCATCTACTTTTACTAACACATCCTCGAGCATTCCACGGGGTGCCTTGATGGATCGATCAGCTAACTGTAAAGTCACCGTTGTGGGTTTTAATTCTCCGAATTTAAACAGATCATACATTGATCCTGGGAGAAGGTTTACACTCGCACCTAAATCTAACAAGGCTTTCTTGATTGTAAGGTCCCCTATGACACAAGAGATAATTGGGGTACCTGGGTCTTTGAGTTTGGGTGGAGCTATTTGCTGAAAAACTGAGCTGGCTTGCTCAGTTAAGAGGATTTTCTTAGGGATATGTGCCTTAGATTTTCGTTTTTGAGTGCACAAATCCTTAAGAAATTTGGCATACGCCGGTACTTGCTTGATGGCATCGAGGAGAGGTAAATTGATTTGAACTTGCTTGAATAATTCAAGCATCTCATTCATTTTTAAATTTTTCTTATCCAATGGTAAAGGTGACTCCAAAGCACTAGGGAATGGAGCCTTAGGTAAGGGTGCTTTACCAATGGATCCCTTCTCCTCTTCATTCTTTTTCTCTGGCTCTACTTCTTGGGTCGGGTCAGGTTGATCTAATGTTTTTTCCACTTCTTAAGGTGATAACAGATTTAGCGTGTTCAGGAAGATTTTCAGGTCCAGTGGAACTCTCAGCCATGTATTGACCCTTGGGTTGATAATGGGCTGGCTAGGCAACTTACCCTCTTCTCTCCGATTGAAAGCTGTAGCTAGCTGACCTATCTGAGTCTCTAGCTTGGCAATGGATTGGGTATGGGAGTGAAGGATTTGGGTATTCATGTTCAGCCCCTCCTTCAAAGTTTGAAGGATCTTTTCTTGAAAGGAAGGATCAAGATTGTTTGGCGGAGGTTGTGGAGGCTGTGGGGCATTTTGATATTGAGGAAATTGCATGCTTTGAAATTTGGTCTCCTGATTGTTTGGCCTAACAGTAAAATTGATTCCGGGTTGGGGTTTCCAAGAAAATTCGGGTGATTGCGCCAGCCAGGATTATATGTGTTCGAATAAGGATCGTTTCCTGGTCTAGGAGCCATTCGGGTTTGAGCTTGATGAGCTTGCTCCTGAAGAAGCTCAGGAAATTGGTAAGCTGATGGACAATCACCTAAGGTATGGGTGGAACTTGAGCAGATAATACAGACTTCATGAGTAGGATGAGATGAGGAGGAATTATTTCCAGCTTGTAAAAGTTGGTCGAGCTTCTAAGATAGCTCATCAACCTTGCTGTAGATGTCTACAGCACGACCAACTTCATACATTCCTCCTCTCTTAGGTTCTACAGGTCCTGTGGGAGGATCTCTACGGGCAGCTGACATATGATGTAGAGAATTTTCACTTAACGTTTCAAACAACTGCCATGCCTCATGTTCATTTTTAAGCATGAACGTTCCTCCACATGAGGCATCCACCATTTGCCGGTGCCTTTCTGACAAACCGTCATAGAAGCACTGGACTAATTGCCATTTGGGTATGGCATGGTGAGGACATTTTCTAATTAGCTCTTTCAATCTCTCCCAGGTTTCATGAAACATTTCTCCATCTAATTGGGAAAAACTAGTAATGGCTTTTCTAATTTGATTCGTCTTTCCTATGGGAAAATATTTCTTAAGGAACTCCCTCTGAAGTTGATCCCAAGTTGAAATTGTCACGGTGTCTAGGGAATTCAACCAATATTTGGCTTTATCTTTCAGGGAAAAAGGGAATAACCTAAGCCTTAAAGCATCATCGGAGAAATTTTGGATCTTAACAGTGGAGCAGATTTCTAGAAATTCATCTAGATGTTTATATGGGTCTTCAGTCGCAAGTCCGTAAAAGAGGGTAACATCTGAATCACACTGGACTTGATTTCGTACTGAATGGCATCTACAGGGGGTACTTGGATACAAGGTGAATAAGTGTATTTTGAAGGAGTGAAGTACTCCTTCAGCAGAGGGTCAATTCCTTGATTAGGATCCATAGTACCTGGGCTGGTTGCTCTACTGGAACCTTCGATTTTCGGATCTAGGGATATATGTTTAGGTTCTCGAAGTCGGCGCCTAGAATATACTAACATACACCCTCCCTCCTAAAGCAAACAGCAATCAAAGATTTTTTTAAATTTTTTTAATTGGAAAGCGGAAGAATGAGAAGAGGTCTAAAGAGAAGTTCCTAAGAGAGTCCTAAACTAGAGAAAGTTAATTAATTAATTAATTTTTTTTAATCAAGCAAGTGAAACAAATCAAAATCACTATCCTAGGGTTAACCTGGATCTAGACAGCTCCTAACTGATCCAAGGTTACCTTCGAGCACTCCAAGCCCAAGATCAATTAACTAACTTGGCCAGGTAAGTGTAAGGTGGGTGAAGGTTCCCTTATCGCTTGCCTTAGACACCAATTATAAATTGGCCAGGTAAGCGGAACCAACTCACGTCCCTTCGGGCTCTAGTCCCTGAACCACTTTCCTTAGACACCAAGGAATTAAATGATCTGAACTCGGTCCAACTCTAGGGTTTCCTTGTCCTATTGAGCTCGAAATCCTTAGGGTTGACATCTAATTAATTTTAAAATTAAAGGCTTGGGTCAATGCAGATGCTGGATTGATGATTTGTGGGCTAAGGAAGGGTATTGATCTCCCCACCTTATCTGATTAATGGGTTGTGCCCTTAAGATATATTATGAAATTATGAAATGCAACAGCTAAGGTGTCCAAAAAGTTATAAACAAATAAAATTAAACTTAATTTTTTTTTTAATTTTGATGATTAAGTATCTGATCCTAATAAATTATGAAATATCTGTGTAATATTTTTTTGGTTTTGCAAAAATAAATTTATCTAAGTGAATCTAAAAAAAATAAATTTTTTTGTGTTCAACCTTTTTGTACCCTAGGACAACCATTCAACATAACCTCCCAATTATGCCAGGGCAACCTTATGTCAGGGCACTCAAGATCGAAAATTGAAAATTGGAATGTAAAATTTTGAAAATTAAATAATTTTTTTTTTTTTTTTGGATTTTTAAATTGTTGATTATATTTTTTTTTTTTTTCAGAATAACGCCGAAAGTCCCCGGCAACGGCGCCAAAAATCTGATGCGTGTCGTAATGCACCGATTTAGAACCTTAATTCCACTACTCTAAAGGGTAGAATAGCGGGAGTAAGGGTCGATCCCACAGAGACTTTGGGGTTATCTTGAAAAAGTATTTTCTTTTGACTTAAAATAAACTAAAATTAACTAGACTAATGCAAGAATTAATACAAATAATAAATCTGTGAAAATAATTTAGATATGACCTATCTCAAGAGTACGGCTCGTATCCGTGGATCACGGCTCGTCCCTTAGGTATAGGTCAGTCAAAACTAATTCACTACAACTTACCTTAAAGCTAATCCAACATGACTCCAACATGACTAAAATAAAAATAAGCAGACATGGATTAATATAAAATAAATAAATTTTATTGCATAAAATTGGAGTACAGAGAAAATAAAAGTAAGGGAACAAGGGTCCCTTTCTCCCTTTTTATACGACTCTGACTCTCTGTCACAGCAACAGGTGGAACTACGGACAGACAGCAAGTGGAACCTCCCAAAAATTCCCTCTCCCGCAGAAAAGAATCACCGAGGTATTTATAGCTGAAAAATACCGTGTCGGGTCCGTGTGGAAAGCGCGGTGATTTCTTCATCTCAATCCGATCTCCTTATCTGATTTTTTTACGATCATCCCCATCTCAAAAATTAAATTCAAAAATTCTATCGCACAATCCCGCGTCCATTCAGCGTCGTCCGACAGCTCTTCTCGTTCCGATGCTTCCTTGTTTTCAGACATCCTGGTCTGAACGACGATGACGCTGTGAGCAGAGAGGTGCGGCTGGGGCGGAGACGGACTTGGGCTGCATGGCCGTGGGCGTGGGTGGCATGCAGCAGCAGGCTTGGGCGGCGAGCTCGGCCGACACGCGCGCAGGGGACGCTGGGCAGCAGCACGGGGGTAGACGGCTGGAGCTTGGCGGACACGCAGCATGGCCGTGGCGTGGGTGGCGCGGCTCCATGGGCGACGGCAGCAGGCGGGTGGCTGACGCGCGGCGGAAGGCGGGCGGCTGGGTGGCGACGGCGGTGCAGGGGAACGCTGGGCAGTAGCACGGGGGCAGACGGCTGGGTGGCGACGGCGGCGGAGACGGGCGGCTCGGGCACGGACGTGGCGCAGGGGAGCTCGGCGTGGCCGTGGGCAGCAGGCTTGGGCGGACGCGCAGCAGACGGTGGCGTGGCCGTGGGCGGCGGCGCGGCCGGGCGTGGGCGGAGGGCGGCTGGGCGTGGCGCAGGGCACGGCGTGGCCGTGGGCGGCGGCGCGGCCGGCTTCGGGCACGGACAGACGGTGGACGGCTTCGGGCTTGGGCAGAGCCGACTTCCAGCCATTTTTTCCGGTCGAACGGGAGCTCTTCGGCCGACGGGAAAGTTGCCGGTGGCTTCGACGGTGCCAGGGGAAGCTCTCCGGCGAGTTTCGGCGCGATCGGAGCACGGTGGTCCACGGCTCCGCCCGTGGACCGGCAGCAATGGCTGCCGTGGACCAGCAGCCCATACGGTGGACCATTGAGCCGGTCCACCGTGAGCCAAACCAAAAGGATTTTAAGGTCGCTCCAAAAATCATGCGGCTCTGAAATCCGTGCTAAAACCTTCTAAAATCCATTTCGGGCCCGTTTGAAGTCCAAATTACATTCCGTTTGCATCGTTGGACTCCTAAAATCAAGATCTACATGTTTATGAAGTCAATTCCTGCGAAGTATCACAAAAAGTATTAATTTTAATCAAATAAAGTTGGGTTAATTTTCATTATTCTAATGTCTAACAGAGGCCTCCACCCGCTCCAGCACCCAGTCCGCCTCGGCTCCGCCGCCTAGTCCGCCTCGACTTCATCACTTCGGCCCCAGTCCACCCGTGGGAGGCATGGCACTGGTTTAGCTCCAGCCCGTGCCAAGTCCGGCCACGCGCGTCCCCTGCTCTGGCTCCGTGTCTTCAGCCCGGATCCGCCCGGTTGACTCTGGTGGCTCCAAGTCTGGCATGCCCAGCTTTGTCCGGCGCGCCTCCGTCCGGTCCGGCCACACACGCAGAGGCGTGGCATGGTTCAGCTCCAATCAGCCCCGGTCCGGCATGCCTGGCATGCATGGCGCCCAGTCTGGCTCGCCTCCACCCAGTCCGGCACGCCAGCGTGCCCAGCTCCAGTGGGGTTCTGCACGCATGGAGAGACTCTGCGTGCCGCCCCTCGATCCATGCACGTGTAGGGACTCTTGCATGCCTCGCGCCGCGCATCTTGAACCTAGTGCATGAAGGGCCTTCGCCTGAGTCGTCTTGATCCACATGCCATAGCCCATCTAACACCATCCCAAGTATGCTTTTCAATGTGCAGGTATGGAAGAGACCTGGATGGCAGCCCCGACATGTAAAATCACCTTCCCTGCCAGACCTGTAGCGCGTCTCCTACAAGGAGGGCTATCTTAAAGCCCCCAGGTCACAGTTTACACCAATCAGGAAGGAGTGCCCCACCCAAGGCACTTGCTCCTTCACCAACCTCCTGAACCACCCAGAAGAAGAAGGTTCACCAACCTATCCTAGTCTCCCAGGCTTGCAGAAGCCTCACAGGCCTATGCCAAGAAGAACACACCTCCCTGAATAACAAGGGTCACTCGTCTATATAAGACCAGCATGAAAATGTAAGGGGAGATAAGAGATGACAAACTCTCTTTAGTTCTGCATTGTCCTCTATTCTTATCATCCTCTGGAAGTGGAGAGTTCTCCAAGCTCTCTACCTTAGAGGCCTTCTATTTTTCTCGATCGTTCCACTGACTTGATCGTCGGAGTGTCTTCGTCGGAATCCCCGGTCCAGGTCTTCCCTGTTTTGCAGATCCGCCCGACGGAGGGAGCCAATTCACGAGACCGGGGGCCGAGTGCCCAGTAGGAGGAACCCGATGTACCAGAGCTATGGGCCACGATGATCCAGGCAGCAACAAATCCATTATCGCAAACAAACAAGATTTTCTAGATCATAACTAATCATATCGTTACAACCAATCAGGTGGTTACAAAATCACCTAATAAATTATTTTATAAAAAGGTAAAAAAGAAACTTCAAGTAAGGTTCGAGTTCTATACTCTTAAACTCTCATTTTACTTTCCTTCCACTAGTTTCTCTCTCTAATTAACTTAAGCATTAAAGAATCCTTACCAGAGAACCTCACTTTCTTCTTCGGCATGAGTGGGCTTTCTTTGTAGGCATCAAGAAAATTCACATCGATGGCTCTTCTATTCTAATTCAATAAGAAATTTAAGCTGTTAACCAACCATTAGAGAGGTGCTGCAACAATAAGAATATAATCACATCATTTCATTTCATGTTGTGCCATTTAACATAGTTTTTTAGTTACAAGCTTTATAGGTGAGACAAGAAATTTGTATAGATTTCTATTTTACAAGTCATTTTTTTTTTTAATCTTCTATGTATATATTCATCTTGGAATGGTTATATGGTCACTAGATGAGATACATCAAAACAACATCATGTAAGCCAAACAAAACCATACATATACAGAGACAACATAGCAATCATATAATTATGAGACCGTTAGATGGAACTGGGACTATTATGGTAATCCAGTTCGATACAAAATAATTACCGGTTCATCAGTTGGGTTGGTTTTATTTGGATCAGTCAACTAAATCAGTGCACTTCAAGATGATATTTTCTTAATTTAATGAGGACTATAATCTATCTCAATGAAAAGAATATATTATTATTACTTCATTAATATATTACCATTTCATTCGGCTTCATGTCTTCAGCTTGGTTTGAAGAAGATATTTTTGGAATATATTACTATTTCATTCGGCTTCATGTCTTCAGCCTGGTCCGAAGAAGATCTTCTGGAATATATTACTATTTCATTCGGCTTCATGTCTTCAGTCTGGTCTGAAGAAGATGTTTCTAGAATATTTTACTATTTTATTTGGCTTCATGTCTTCAGCCTGGTCCGAAGAAGATATTTCTGGAATATATTACTATTTCATTTGGCTTCATGTCTTCAGCCTGGTCCAGAAGAGGACACTTATGGAATCTGTTACTATTTCATTCGGCTTCATATCTTCAGCCTGGTCCGAAGAGGATACTTTTGAAATCTGTTACTATTTCATTCGGCTTCATGTCTTTAGCTTGGTCCAAAGAGGACATTTCTGGGATGTATTATTTATCCCTTTGGCTCCATGGTAAGCAGTTCTTTATTTTCTAGTTCACTCTGAAGGAGATAAATCCAAAGCATATAACTAGCACATCTTCGGACCATTCCAAGGAAGATAGTCCGAAGAGGTAGTTAGACTCTCTTCGGATCTTCTCTAAAGATAGTGTATTCGAAGCATGTGAACGATCTTTCAGCCTGAAATTATTGAAGGTTGTTCTAGTTGTAATAACCACCCACATGGTCGATAGCTCCGACTTCGATAACCATGGAATAACTAATTTCCAACCGCCACTACTTACTGTTATGAAAAAGTTATATTAACTAATTTCCATAACCGTAAGTAGTTACACTCATGCCTATAAATATCGGTAAGAGGGAACGCTCGAGATAAGCCAACTCCAAGCAAGTTTGAGCCGATCCATAACTAGCTCTTCCAACGCCACTCTACTCATTTTTTTCCTTTTCATTTTTCTCACTTCATTTTGCTCTCAAGTTCTCCATTCTACTGCTTAAATTCTTGCTGACTTTGGCATCGGAGTGTCCCCCACTGAAAAAATTTTGATCAGGGGATTTGTTTTGCAGGCTTCCATCGAAGGTGAACCAGCAGGCAGGTTGCTCCATCCAGTGTGCAGGAATTTAACATCAACAGATTGGCATGCCAGGTAGGGAAAGAATTCTTTCTGGTTAAGGAGAACCTTGAAAAGGCAAGAATGATGAAAGGAAAGATCCAAAATGCTTCTACGAGTAGGGAGCACCCTGCTTTTCAAGTGAATAACCCTCCGGTGGAAAATGATATGCCACCTCCAATATTGACTATGGGGCAACATCAATTTGAGGCCCTTTTGAGTCGAATCAATGCCTTTACAGCTTTAGTCCAGACTCTTCAAGAAACTGTCGTTCAAAGGCAGTGCCCTCCAGCCACCTCTCAGCTAGTCATCGAGCTAGGAAAAGGGAAGATCAATGCAGGGAATCCATCCCAAGTTCTTCACAAATATGGTTTTCTCATGAGCATTACAGCTCCCAACCAAGCAGGCATATGGAGGATTACCATGGCAAGAAAAGAACCAGATGCTCCTTTTCCATTTCTTCTGAAGATTCTACATCTGGAGGAGTCAGGCAAAGAAAAATAAACTTCAATTTTGAAAAGAAGTTCAAGTTATTGGAGTCACAGATAACCAGGCACACTAATCAAAGAAGAGGTGACGAAGTTATGACTTTCAATTCACAACCTCCTTTCTCCGATCGGATTATGGCCAAAGTCATCCCTCGGCATTTTAAGATTCCTCAACTAGAGCCTTATGATGGAACTACCGATCCCCTTGATCATTTGGAAAGTTACAAAGCTCATATGATGGTACAAGAGGCATCTGATGCATTATATTGCTTCTCTTTCCCTGCCACCTTAAGGAAAGCGCTCGAATGTGGTATTCGGGCATACAGCCAGGCACAATTCATTCTTTTGCTGAGCTAGAGCAGCTATTTATTTTACATTTCAGAATATGTCAAAAGATGCCGCGTAACACAGATAGTTTGTTCCTCCTTCAACAGAATGAAGGAGAAAGTCTTAAAGAATTTGTTATTCGATTCAATTTGGCCACTTTGGAGATCCTAGATCTCAATGAGCACGTGGCCATGTTAGCACTAAAGAAAGGTCTCAGATCATCCAGGTTTACTTTCTTCTTGGACAAAAGGTTCCCCACGAGCTATGCCGAATTACTGGTAAGAGCTCAAAAATATGCTACTGCTGAAGAGCAAGCCACGAGTCATCGACTCATCGAAGGGAGACACCCTTCCAAGAAAAAGGCATAAGGATGATCTACGTAATCTATCCTACGAAGAACCGAGGTGGGCATGATCAACCCGTCTTATTCTTTATTAAAAGGTATAAGGATGATCTACGTGATCTACCCTACAAAGTACCGAGGTAGACTTGATCAGCCTGTCTATTCTTTATTAAAAGGCATAAGGATGATCTACGTGATCTACCCTACGAAGTGCCGATGTAGATTTGATCAGCCTGGCTTATTCTTTATTAAAAGGAATAAGGATGATCTATGCGATCTACCCTACGAAGTACCGAGGTGGGCTTGAGCAGCCTGTCTCTTTCTTTATTAAAAGGTATAAGGATGATCTACGCGATCTACCATATGAAAGGTCGAGGTGGGCTTCATCAGCCTGTCTTATTCTTTATTAAAAGATATAAGGATGATCTACGTGATCTACTCTACGAAGTACCGAGGTGGGATTGATTAGCCTGTCTTATTCTCTATTAAAAGATATAAGAATGATCTACGTGATCTACCTTATGAAGTACCGAGGTGGACTCGATCAGCCTATCTTATTCTCTATTAAAAGGTATAAGGATGATCTACGTGATCTACCCTATGAAATACCAAGGAAGACTTAACCAGCCAGTTTCATTCTCTGTCAAAAACACGGACGACCTACGCGATCTATTTTATGACAAATTCGATGAAGTACAAAGTAAATATGGCAACATGCCGAGGTATATCTACTCAGTATGTATATTGTTTTCCATCAGTATTAATCTAAGCAGCTAATCATAGCAGAAAAGATAGTGAAATGATAGATTTAATTACTTTGGATCTTCTCATTTCTTAAAGAAGAAGAAACAAGGTTATGGTATCTCACTTCTATGATTATTTTACCATATCTTCTTGAAAAAAGGGAATGATTTTATATATCAAGTTCTCTTATTCGAAATATTAATAGCAGAATTATTCAAAGCCTGATTTTCTATCCAGCCAATTCTATTTAATGTGATATGAAGAATCCAAATTCTGAAATTAAGAAGATCACCTATATGATAAGCTAACTAGTTTGGATCCTTTGAAGCTCATGATTACATTATGACTAAGTCCGAAGACTTGGTCTTATTCTGAGTTCGAAGTCTCAGTATTATTTTGGATTCAAAGTCTCAGTATTATTTTAAGTCCAAAGACTTTGTATTATCTTAAATCAAAAAACTTGGTATTATTCTGAATTCGAAGTCTCATATTATTTTGGGTTCAAAGTCTTAGTATTATTTTAAGTCCGAAAACTTGATATTATTTTAAGTCCGAAGACTTGGCATTATTTTGAATCCGAAGATTTGGTATTATCTTAAATTCGAAGACTTGGTATTATTCTAAATTCGAAGTCTTAGTATTATTTTGGATCCGAATACTTGGTATTATTTTGAGTCCAAAGACTTGGTATTATTTTAAATCCGAAGACTTTGTATTATTTTGAGTTTGAAGTCTCGGTGTGTTATTTTAAGTCCGAAGACTTTATCCTTAGATGAATTTTCGTTCGAAACTTTGGGATTGAAAGTTAATATACTTGTCAGAAAAGTTGCTTATTCACAAATTCTTTATGATCAATAAGATCATCATTCAACATCTTACCTCTGATGATTTTATACTGGTAATGTCTCATTGAAGCATAATTCATTTGGAAAGGAAGTTCTATTCATGAAAGTAGTACATGTACATTATCTTTCAAAAAAAAAAAAAACCTATGGATTAGCTTCAGCTAGAGTGTCTTCAGCTTGAGTTAGATCGATTGGGTCGGTAACTGCCAGTGTCTCCTCTCCAACTACTTCTTCGGTTGCAACATGGACTTCTTCAGAAGGACCTTTTGGCAATCCAAGCTCTTCTGTTTCTTCAAGACTGAATAGCTGAATATTCAAAACGTTGAGGTTTGGATAAAATTTTGTACTTTATTTACCCATCATTGAAACATGCTCGGTAGCTGAAGGTTCCTGCTTTGATTATTTTATCATCAAAAGCTGAAGACTTTTTATAGTCCTCGACTGCCCTATTTACTTGATCTTTTAAGGTCTTTATTTCTTCAGCCACTATTTCAGCTCTTTTAACCGTTTCATCGACCTTTTTGACTGCTTCTTCAGTCTTCTATTGAACTTCTTTGGCTGAATTTTCTAAAGACCAAATCTTCTTCTTCTTCTTAAGCTTTGCCTCTTGTTTAAAATTCTTTGATTGAGCATTTTCTAGTTCGACCTTCAGATTTTGAACTACAGTATCGCTTAAAGCAAGCTTTCCTTCCGTGGCCTTCTTCACTCCTCAGCTACTTCTCTCTTGGTCTTAGCCGTTTAGAGTTTTTCTTTCATTCCCTTACGGTAGTCTCTGAATTCAATGATGCTCTCTTCCATAAGGGTGACATCATGAACCAACTGTATTAACCACATGGAATATGAAGTTAGCAAAGTCGAACATTATATTAAAAGGAAGAAAAGAATAAATGATATATCTGATTCAACATAGATGAAAATGCTGAATCAGATATATCCTCGATGCATCGGGTTTTGCTAACTTTCCAATCTCGAGGGAGGAGAGTATGCTTCAGTATCTCCCTAGCTATATTGGGGTTCACCAAGCCCTGTCCGTCAAAAAAGGTTGAAAAATCTACGTGACACTCCCTATCTGTTGAAGCATTCCTCCCTACACCCTCTTCGGTCTGGGAAGCCTTTCCTTTTGCTTTTCTTTTATCTTTCAGAGAAGCAAGGAGCGGCTCTCCAACAGTCGGAGTTGGGATAGATCATTCTAGGGAGGACAATGGGGGTGAACTCTTTGAAGGAGGCTCCATTGAAGGGGCATTATCTTCGTCAGATGTGATCCTTATTGGAGTTGTCCTGAAAGTTCCTTTGGCCCTAGCCTTCTTTCGAACTTTGGATTCTTTTTGATGAACCGATACTGCTCTCTTTCTAGATGCCTATCGAAGTCTTTCAAGGTTAGACTTCATCGGTTCACCTACAATCAAAGAAAAAGGAATTCTTAAGTCAGTCATCGAAAGAACATAGTAGATTTTGAAAAAAATAACTAAAGTCGACTACTTCTATACCTAATATCGGGACCTTGCTGATATCAGCGAGATGAAGATTTTGTTCTCTTAACAGTTCCTTGGCCAGAGGAATCCCGGACTTGATAATGTATTGAAGTCCTTCTGATCAGCTTTTAAGACTCTTTTCCCGGTGTTTGTATCTAAACGTGGAGTCTTCCATTCAATATTAAAGCCTCGGGATGGATAATAGATGAAAAAGAAATAGGGTTTCCATCCATGTATGGCACTAGAAGTCCCCTTAATTAGTCTTCGACCGGGACAAGGGCCGATGACCCACCATCCTTCACCATGAAAGTATTTTTTTAGTATAAAAAGGAAGGTAAACAAAGAAGTTTTGGGCTTTACCTTACGAAGATCACAAAGAACTAAAAACCCATAGATGTTTCTAAAACTATTCGGCGTCAGTTGTGCTGGGACTACTTGGTATAGATTAAAAACCTTTACAAAGAAGGGATGAAGAGGAAACCTAAGGCAAGCCTTTAAATGATCTTCGCATACGGCAATTGACCCGGGAGGAGGATGGATAATCCTCTTATCTGGATTAGGAACAAATAACTTAAAAGTCCTACGAAAATGATAACAATTCCAAAGACTTTCTACCCTAGTATGAGACAGGGAACTAACAACGGTTCCTGGAGAAAGTTCGGAACCTCTCCTTCTGACAGGGCCTCCACTCCCAAAGGGTTCATCTCTCATTGAACCCAGCTAATGGCTGGGTTATCTAGCGACTCAGACATTATGAAAGAAAAAGGAGAAGGACCCCTACCTCCAAGTAAAGACAAGATAACTTGCAGAAGGAGAATGATGGTGCAGGATGAGAGGAGGAAGAAAAAGGTTTCAGAGAAAACATGGAAGTTTGTTTCGTGGGGTCACCCCAGTTTTTTGTATGTGCGGGATGATAGAGTTTTTCTCAGGAAACTGATGATCTTCTCAGTCACAACATATTGGCAGCATTGATTGTGGGTATGAATTACTAAGGAACATCAATTAATGGATTGTCAGTTACGATCCGCGAGAAATATCATAGACGGCCAAGATGAGTTTTTAGTATGATAACTAAGGCTCAAGATGTCGCCAAGTATACTTTCTCATCAAATAAAAGTCCTATAAAAATTTTTTTAATGAAAGAATCAGCCAAGCTTTTAAATATATGCCATCTTTTTTGAAGCATCAATGAGGGGCTGACACTTGTCCTCAACATGATCTTTCGAATCATAAATCAGTTATTATGAAAGGAAGGGCCAGTGATTCGCCATCATTGATTATTTTATTTTCATCCATAAACGACAAACTCTAACTACTCCCATTTTTCAAAATAAAATTATTTCGAATATGGGAGTGGGGGGCAGCTGTTGTGGTAATCCGGCCCGATACAAAATAATTACCGGTTCATCAGTTGGGTTGGTTTTATTTGGACCAGTCAACCAAATCAGTGTACTTAAAGATGATATTTTCTTAATTTAATGAGGGCTACAATCTGTCTCAATGAAAAGAATATTATATTATTTTGTTAATATATTACTATTTCATTCGACTTTATGTCTTCAGCCTGGTCCGAAGAAGATGTTTCTAGAATATATTACTATTTCATTCAGCTTCATGTCTTCATCCTGGCCTGAAGAAGACGTTTTTGGAATATATTATTATTTTATTCGGCTTCATGTTTTTAGCCTGGTCCGAAGAGGATACTTCTAGAATATGTTATTATTTCATTCGGCTTCATGTATTTAGCTTGGTCTGAAGAAGACGTTTATGGAATATGTTGGGATATCCCGGTTCAGCTACAGCCCGAACTCCGGTTCGACTGGTTGAAGTCCTTCCTCTCCAGACCACGGATTTCGGACCAAGCAAAGGACAGGCCAACTGTGGGTGACCCAAGGCTTCACTCCGGACCACAACATCCGGAGGCCAATCCTTTGGGTAACGTCTTCGGCTTTGACTGAAGACCGAACTTCTCATCGACTTCCGAAGGCACATACTTTGGTTCCTGCCGTAGACCCGATCTCCAGTCCGGGGCAAATACCAAGTCTTCGGCCCATGCAAGGGAAACCCGAAGCTTAGACCACAATTTGGTCCAGAAAGGCAACTGTAACTAACGGTTACAATCGACACTCATCATGCCATGATCATGGCGCGCAACTCCTGCTGCCACGCCTCCGATATGGCTGGAACCGCTCAATGACAACCCACGATCGCCAATCATGGGAGAGATTGGCTTCCCATGATCACCGGAAAAAGAGCGGACCGTAGGCCGGGGGCCTTCTTTTAAATAATGGTAAGAGGGATAGCTTGAGAGGTACACGAACACTCACGCTCACATGCACTCATACATTCTCAAAGAGCTTTCCTCTCACATTCTCGACACCCTTCCCCATTCTGTGGCTGAGATCCGTCACTGACTTAGGCATCGGAGTGTCCTCCATCGGAACACCTTCGGCAAGGGACCTGTTTTGCAGGTGAACCAGGGAGCGGTCCTGCGATGCAGCGGCTTCGACCGGCCGATCCAGGGACTCCACGCCAATAGATTGGCGCGCCAGGAAGTGGCGCACCAGGAAGGGGGGCGTTAACATTCTTTAAGCTCCCTCCTAGATAAGGGGAAGAAAAAAGTTTTCGATGGCAAGAGGAAAAGTTCCAATCACTTCTACAAGCCGGAGTCGTGCTCCGTCTCAGGGGGGTGCATCCCGGGAGGAGAACGATGTTCCACCTCCCACAGTTGTTGTGGGATTGCAGCATTTTGAAGCTATTGTGAACCAGGTTACCAACCTTACGGCCATGGTTCAGGAATTCCAAGACAGAGGCTTTCCGGTGGGAAACACACCTGCCGCCTCTAGACATAGCTCTCGATCTCGAAGAAAGAGAGCCCCACGGGAGGATTCTACGCATCCCTCCCCCCGTTCTCGGCCCTCTCTTGAAGGCCGAACTTCGAGATTGCCTAGGTCCGCCAATTCCCCGCATAAAGGGAAAAGGCCTAGGCAAACTCTCTCACCCTCCTCCGGAGACTCCACTTCTGTGGAAAGAGCACCGAAGCAGACTCTCGATTATGATAGGAGATTCAGAGCCATCGAATCAGAGATGGCAAAGGCACGAGAATAGAGGATGCGGGATCTTAAGAATCTTGATGACTTGATTGTGGGTGACCTGCGCCCACCCTACACCGACTGCATCATGGTCGAGGTCATTCCTCGGCACTTCAGGGTTCCCCAGATGGAATCCTACGATGGCACCTTCGACCCCCTCGATTATTTGGGCAGCTTCAAGGCCCATATGATGATCCAAGGAGCTTCGGACGCGATGTACTGCTTAGCATTCCCGGCTACCTTGAATAAGCCTGCTCGGATGTGGTACTCGAGCCTGCGCCCAGGTACTATCCATTCCTTTTCCGAGTTAGAAAAATTGTTTGTCTTGCATTTCAGGACCTACCGCAAGACTCCTCGGAATACAGACACACTGTTCCTCCTTCACCAGAACGAAGGAGAAAGCCTGCGAGATTATATCTTCAGGTTTAATGCGGCCATGCTTGAGATCCCAGATCTCAACGAGCACGTGGCCATGTCAGCATTGAAGAAGGGGCTTCGTACCTCCAGGCTTACTTTTTTCCTGGATAAGAAGTTTCCTAAAAGCTATGCTGAGCTCCTGTCAAGGACTCAGAAATATGCCGATGCTGAAGAGCAAGCGACGAATCGATGACTGATTGAAGGGAAACCCCCTTCAAAAAAGAAGAATAACACGGGATAAGGTCTCTAAACTTCCAATAACAATGACGGCAAATATACAGACCGCCGAAGAAGTCCTCTCAGGCCCAGAGCATTGGGAGGAAGATTCGACTCCTACACCCCCCTCAACCTCCCTCGAGAGAAGATCCTCATGGAGATAGAGAAGGAGAATTACCTCCAACGGTCCCGTCCCATGAAGGCCTCCTCTTCCATCAGGAATAGGAACAAATATTGTCGATTCTATCGGGCCACAGTCACAATACAGAAGAGTTCATCCAGCTGAAGGATGCGATTGAGGATCTCATCAAGAGAGGATACTTGGGACGGTACATCGGTTGCCAAGGACCTCGGTCGGAAGCAACTGTCCCCCAGCCACCTCTTGAAGAGGTCGAATTGCCAAATCAAAGGCCCACCAACGGAGGTGTAGGGATGATACACTGACCCACCAACTGGAGAAGAGATGAGGACGAAGCCCCAAAGCGACTTAAAGACAACAATGCCATCCTCTTCTCCGATGACGTCTCATGGGAGTTTGGCTCCCACACGACGACCCTCTTGTAATCTTGGTCGTAGTGGCCAATTATGATGTACAGCAAATCCTTGTCAATAATGGAAGTTCGATAGATGTCTTGATCTACGATGCATTCTCTAAAATGTGTTTGCCTAGACATCAACTACAAATATCCCCCATACTGCTCTCTGGTTCGGGGTAATCAAGTTTATGCCGAGGAGAAATAGTGTTGCCTATAACCCTTGGCACCGAACCTCGACAAAAGACACTGCCGATCAACTTCACGGTAGTCCAAATCCCCTCAGCATACAGTATTATTCTGGGGTGGCCTGCCTTGAACAAGTTCCGGACCGTGATCTCCTCTCACTACCTTTTGGTGCGCTTCCTCGCTAGGAACGATGTTGGAGAAGTTAGAGGAAACTAGAGGATGGCACGGCAGTGTCTGATAATTAAAGACAAGCATTTCAAGGATTCGACAACTTCGGATCAGCTAGATCCGAGGGATGCAACTACAAATCTTGGTGAGCCCATGGAGAGGACCGTCCCAGTACCTTTGACAGAGGAAGATCCTTCCAGAGTTGTGCAGATCGGGAGCACACTAGATGAGGAAACCAAAACGGAGCTAATTCGTTTCCTCAGGGACAACGCCGATGTCTTCACCTGGTTGGCTTCGGATATGCCGGGGATTCCTGCCGAAGTAATAACTCATTGGCTGGAAGTAATCCCTGGGTACAAGCCGGTGTGACAGAAGAAAAGGAACTTTGCTCCTGAAAGACAGCAAGCTATAGACAAAGAAGTTGGCAAGCTCTTTAAAGCAGGGTTCATCAGAGAAGCCCGCTACCCCGAGTGGTTGGCCAACATGGTAATGGTAAAGAAAGCTAGTGGCAAGTGGAGGATCTGCATTGACTATACAGACCTCAACAAAGCTTGCCCAAAAGATAGCTTCCCTCTCCTGAAGATTGATAAGCTGGTCGACTACTACTGCCGGCCACCAGTTGCTGAGCTTCATGGACGCTTTCTCCGGCTACAACCAAATTAGAATGGATCCAGAAGATGAGGAGAAAATGGCTTTCATCACTGACAAAGGTCTCTACTATTACAAGATGATGCCGTTCGGCCTCAAGAATGCCAGAGCGATATTTCAAAGGCCGATCAACAAGGTGATCGAAAAGCAACTGGGAAGGAACATGGAGGCCTATATTGACGACATGATCGTCAAGAGCCTCCTCCGAAGATATCACATCCGTGACCTGGAGGAGTCATTCAGCGCTCTACGGTGCTACTGCATGAAGCTGAACCCGTCAAAGTATGCCTTTGGGATCACTTCAGGCAAATTCCTGGGCTTCCTTGTCACTAAACGAGGGATTGAGACAACCCTGAGAAGATTCAAGCCTTGAAAGATATGAGACATCCCTCCTGCAAAAAGGAAGTCCAGTAGTTGACATGAAGAATTGCCTCCCGAAGCATATTTATCTCTCGGTCAGCCGAGAAATGTCTTCCGTTCTTCAAGGTACTCCAGCAATCAAAGGGCTTTAAATGGTCCGAAGACTATCGTGCTACCTTTGAGGAGCTGAAGAAGTATCTGGAGACCCCGTTATTGCTCTCCAAACCACAAGAAGTCAAGGTCCTCTACCTGCACCTCTCTGCTTTAGATGAAGCAGTCAGCTCGGTTCTTGTCCGGAAAGAGGAAGGCGGATCTCACAAGCCGATCTACTATATCAGCAAGGTCCTGCATGACGCAGAAACGCGATATGCGAGGATTCGGAAGCTGATCTACTCCTTAGTGATTGCGGCAAAGCGACTACGACCATATTTTCAGGCCCATGCAGTTGTGGTGCTAACCGATCAACCTCTTAAGGTCATTCTCCGATCTCCAAATACCTCTGGAAGGATAGCCAAGTGGGCTATGAAGCTAAGTGAATTTGACATTAGCTTCCAGCCCCGAACGGCTATGAAGGTCCAGGTGCTCTCCGATTTTTTGGCTGAGTGCACCTGGAAGTCCGAAGACGAAGCATCTTCAGTAGAAGAAGAAGCCCCAAAGGAGACGAAGTCCATTTGTGTGCTTCACGTGGGCGGAGCTTCCAATGCTACTGGGTGCGGGGCTGGACTCATGTTGGCCAAGCCTGACGGCCATACCATAGAGTACGCACTCCGTTTCTCCTTCCATGCCTCCAATAATCAGGTCGAATACGAAGTCCTGCTCACCGGACTTCGGATCGCCAAAGATCTAGGAGTCCAGCAACTTCGAGCCTTCTCGGATTCTTAGCTGGTTGTGAATCAAGTCAACGGAGAGTATACAGCCAAAGATCCAACCATGGTGCAATACCTGAAGAATGTACAGGCTTTATCTTCCCAACTAGAATATTTTGAGATCATCCATGTTCCACGATCAAAGAACTCCCGGGCAGATGCATTGTCTCGACTGGTAACTACAGCACCGGAGTCCCTCGGGCGCACCTTTCTTAAACATCTTGAAACTCCAAGCATAACCGAAGAAGCTACAGAGGTGCGCCAGATCAACACTGAGCCAAGCTGGATGGATCCCATCATCAGGTTCCTGAATGAAGGAGAACTACTGGAAGATAAGACAGAGGCCAAGAAGATCCGTTGGATGGCGTTTCAGTACGTCATCTTAGACGAAATCCTCTACAAGAGATCGTTCTCCCAGCCACTGCTAAAATGCTTAGGACCCATCGATGCAGATTATGCTTTGAGAGAGGTCCACGAGGGCATATGCGGTGATCACTTGGAAGGCAGATCTTTGGCATACAAGATATTTCGACAAGGGTATTACTGGCCCTCCATCCAGAAGGACTCAACTGATTTCGTGTGGAAGTGCGACCAATGCCAGAGGTATGCCAATGTACAGAGACAACCTGCGAGTCACCTGACTCAACTGGCAGCCCCATGGCCTTTTGCCCAGTGGGGGATGGACATTCTTGGCCCATTCCCGCCAGCATTAGGGCAAAGGAAGTTTCTCCTAGTAGCCATCGACTACTTTACAAAGTGGGTAGAAGTCGAACCACTGGCCCAGATCACAGAGGGTAAGGTAAAAAATTTTATAAAAAATTTTATCATATTCAGGTTCGGCATCCCACATGTCATCATCACGAACAACAGGAGACAGTTCGACAATCCGAAGTTCAAGAACTTTTGTGCTCAGTACCACATGCAGCATCGGCTGACATCCGTTGCTCATCCACAGTCCAACGGAGAAGCAGAAGTCAATAACCGGACCATCCTCCATGATATGAAGACAAGGTTGAACACCGTTAAAGGACTTTGGGCAGAAGAACTGACCTTTGTTCTCTAGGCATACCGAACTACCCCGAGAACGGCCACCGACGAATCTTCGTTCAACCTGGCATGTAGTACCGAAGCTGTACTACCTATTGAAGTCTCCCTGCAGTCCTTGAGAATTGACAACTATGAAGAGCATGAGAATTCTAACCGCAGAAGGATTGATCTGGACTTGCTATCAAGCACCATGCTACAAGCCCAGATAAGGATGGCGGCATACCAGCAGAAGGTTGCCAAGTACTACAACTCAAGGGTGAAAGAGCAAACTTTCCACACGGGAGACATGGTATTGCGAAGAGCAGAAGTATCCAGGCCAACGGAATAGGGTAAACTCTCCCCCAACTGGGAAGGCCCATATCAAGTCGAGAAAATCATTTGACCAGGAACATATCGACTCAAGATCCTGGAGGGGAGGACCCTATCCTGGCCATGGAATGTACAAAACCTTCGCAAATACTATCAATGAATGAGTTTCTAAAATTTCTGTGCAAAGCTACTCAACCCTACTCAACTCAGAACGGCTAGTTGCATCGACTGAACGACAACAGCCTGAGTGACATGATCTGAAAAATCGGTGAACTGCGTAAAGGAGAGTCTGATCCACTCACCTTATTGATATGCCCGACGAGCGTAATGGATGGTCTAACCAGGCTACCAAAAAGATCAAAGGCGCATGGATGGTTCTCGTAACCTACCCTACGGTGAATCCGAAGATGCGCCGAGTCGGGCCTGAACAGCCTACCTTAATCATGACAGAAAGTGCACAGGGATGGTGTAAACACCTTACCCTACGATAAATCCGAACACGTGCCTAAAAGGATCACTATCGTCCTTTCTATCGACAATAGACATTCTCATAACGGTCCAACTGACCTTACTTCTTCCCTATAGACCGAAGATGATCCGCGGAGTCTACGTTACAGACAAAGTATCATACAACATATTGCAAGAAGTGCATGGGAAGAGGTAACAGAAAAGATGTTTCATTCCTTTCAAATTTTTACACATAAAAAAAAAAGAGAGAGAGAAAGGAAAAAACTCTCATAAAGAGAGAACAAGAAAAGAAAAAGAAACTCTCATGAAGAGAGATACAAAAAAAAGTAGTAGCACCAGGAAGATATGGGAAATTTTCAATAACCCCTGCCAGGTTTTTTCCGTACCGATGGAGAGAGATCTGGAGGGACGACGAAGGCCCCCGGGGTTCCCGTCCGAACCAGAATCCGACCCCTCATCAGAGTCGGAATCAAATTCATGTCCGGGAAAAGGAACGGAGGGCTTAATGTTGTCCAAACCCTTCAAGTTATAAAACTTGGAGGCCTTCCTCCGACATTCCCGGAATCCCTGGTGGAAGGAATCCAGAGCCACCCCGGTGAATTCGTCCTTGAAGGCGGCAGAAGCCTTGAAGTTCGAGACGGCGTCCGCCGCCTCCCTCCTCGCTTCCTTCGCCATCATAGTCGCCACCGTGACCTGGGCCCAAGCTTCCCTCAGTCGAGCCTCCAACAGGCAGACCTTCTTCTCAAGGCGGTCCACGAGAGGCTCCTCTTCATCGTCCCCCGGCCCAAGAGACTCCGAACTCCGCTTCCTTTTCGGATCGATGGCCCTTCTCTTTGCCGCACGGCGGAGCTCAGAAGTGCTGAACATCATTATTATTAATGGAGGGAAGAAGTCTACAATAACGATGGCCCTTGATAGCAGAAAGCAGGGTCCCATTTATAGAGACCCTGCACCCACGACCGACTGCGGGGAGGCGTGCCCCACGTCCTTCCCAGCCGCATTAGAAAGCGCCACGTGTCCGAGCGATGCTTCGAGAACCAGAAAGTCGCTCGGGAGCCATCCTCAGGATAACAACTGCCATTGCTTCGAATCCGGAGAAATCCTCATCGTGCGACGGCATCATTAATATTTTCTTTTTGGAAAAGGAGATCCGGTGGCTCACAAGGCGCAAGGAATCACGACTTTACAAATACCGACATACCACGTGGATAACAATGATCACAATCAAATCTCCCTAATCATTGATTGGTGGGGAGTTGATGCTTGTTCGCCCCAACAGACAAAGCTAACATCCAACGGAAGATGACAGTCTCCAGCAATGGAGTTCTGGCCCGTTCCAGAGTTCGTCTTCGTCAATTATCGACTAAACGGCCTTCGGCCACGACTGCTCAACCAAACAGGAAAGAGAATAGTAAAACCAGTTCTTATCGACTGAACGGTCTTCGGACACGACTATTCAACTAAGCAGAAGAAAGAATGGTAAAACCGTTTCGAGCTACACATGAAGCAAGGGAACAGAAAGAAGATTCTACCTGTGGAATAGACTGGTAGCCCAGAACAGTTTGGGCGGAGGATGAGATGAGGTTGAAGAAGCTTCCCTGGTCAGACCTTCACCTTTCCTCAAAAGAAAAGCAGGGTCTCTGGAGCCCCGCCAGGGTTGAATTGACCCAAGGTTATCCTGGGAGGTAACCCACCTGCAACTACCGCCAGGATGAGGCACGCCCATCATCCAACAAACAGGGGGAGCCACCGCAACCATCAAAATCTTAACCAAAAGATTGGCTCAACCATCATGCAACGGGAAAAGGAAAGATGGCCCCAAGGCCACCCACTTTTTCCTTCTTCCCTAACCCGAGAGTGACGGCTGTCCACCATCTGATTCCCATATCGTGATGGACAATCCAATCAAGAATCCTGTAATTATCCACTACACCGTCTCCCAGGAGGAAAACGACAAGGCATTAATATTCTCACTTCTCAAATCTCCGCTTCGAAAACTGAGAGTAGGGGTAACTATTGGGATATCCCGGTTCAGCTATGGCCCAAACTCCGGTTCGACTGGTCGAAGTCCTTCCTATCCGGACTACGAACTTCGGACCAAGCAAAGGACATGCCAACTGTGGGCGACCCAAGGCTTCATCCGGACCACAACATCCGGAGGCCAATCCTTCGGGTAACGTCTTCGGCTTTGACCGAAGACCGAACTTCTCATCGACTTCCGAAGGCACGTACTTCGGTTCCTGCCGTAGACCCGATCTCCAGTCCCGGGGCAAATACCAAGTCTTCGATCCACACAAGGAAAATCCGAAGCTTGGACCACAATCTGGTCCAGAAAGGCAACTATAACCAACGGTTACAATCGACACTCATCATGCCATGATCATGGCATGCAACTCCTGCTGCCACGCCTCCGATTTGGCTGGAACGGCTCAATGACAATCCACGATCGCCAATCATAGGAGAGATTGGCTTCCCATGATCACTGAAAAAAGAGCGGGCCGCAGGCCGGGGGCCTTCTTTTAAATAATGGTAAGAGGGATAGCTCGAGAGGTAGGCGAACACTCACGCTCACATGCACTCATACATTCTCAAAGAGCTTTCCTCTCACATTCTCGACACCGTTCCCCATTCTGTGGCGGGGATCCGCCACTGACTTAGGCATTGGATTGTCCCCCATCGGAACACCTCCGGTAAGGGACCTGTTTTGCAGGTGAACCACAGAGCGGTCCTGCGATGCAGCGGCTCCGACCGTCGATCCAGGGACTCCACACCAATAGAATATATTACTATTTCATTCGGCTTCGTGTCTTCAGCCGGTCCGAAGAAGATACTTCTGGAATATGTTACTATTTCATTCGGCTTCATGTCTTCAGCTTGGTCTGAAGAGGACACTTTTTGGATGTATTATTTATCACTTTGGCTCTATGATAAGTAATTCTTTATTTTCTGGTTCACTCCGAAGGAGATAAATCCGAAGTATATAACTAGCACGTCTTCGGATCATTCCAAGGAAGATAGTCCGAAGAGGTAGTTAGACTCCCTTCGAATTTCCTCTAAGAGAGTGTATCCGAAGCATGCGAACGATCTTTCAGCCTGAAACTGTTGAAGGTTGTTCTGGTTGTTATAACGACCCACATGGTCGTTAGCTCCGACTTCAATAACCATGGAATAACTAATTTCCGACCGCCACTACTTACTGTTACGAGGAAGTTACATTAACTAATTCCCATAACGGTAATTAATTACACTCACGCCTATAAATATCGGTAAGAGTGGACACTTGAGATAAGCCAACTCCAGCAAGTTAGAACCAGTCCATAACTAGCTCTTCCAACGCCACTCTGCTCATTTTTTTCCTTTCTATTTGTCTCACTTCATTCTGCTCTCAAGTTCTCTATTCTGCTGCCTAAATTCTTGCTGACTTTGGCATCGAAATGTCCCTCACTGAAAAAATTCTGGTCAGAGAATTTGTTTTGCATGCTTCCATCGAAGATGAACCAGCAGACAGGTTGCTCCATCCGGTCCGCGGGATTTAGCATCAATTGGGACATGTTGAGATATTTTTTAAAAAAAAAAACTTGTATACATAAAGAAATATTTCATGCAAAAAATTTCAATATTGAATTAAATACATACACAGATTATCACATACTTCTTGTTTAAGTTGGGCATTTTCAACATGCTAAAGACCAAAATCTATTTAAATCTAATCACAAGTATAACATCAATAAATCATGAATTCCATGTAAGGCTAAACACACTCTTGTATTGATCTTAATAATTATTTGGCACCAAATTATCTCCCACCTTATTGAAAAGTAAACTTAGAACGTGTCACCTCTCTAAATGTTGACTTATTTGGCAGGGTCAGATCCCAGTCTCTAAGAATTTCTTGCAAAGTATCGAGCACTTGACCCCTTTCTTCTCGATGCTGGCTGTGGCCTTCACCAACGTATTATTGTCAATGGCTAAAAAAGTTGCATTTGATTTTTATGAGTAGTTTAGTTCTCGATAATGAGGTTGTACCTGCTTATTGAGTTTTGGATGGGGTTTTTTTTAGATGCTGAGTATCATTGCTTCGACATTGCTAGCTTATTTATTGATATCTTGGCATCCTGGAACTTCAGTGCTGCACCTTGCTATAAATCGGAAGATACTTTTCATTTTTTGGGAGCTCTCGCTATCTTAGCCTGTAAAAGTCAAGTCCATTGATAGTATAAGTGAGAGCCAAGATAGTATGGATTTTGTAATTCATGGTTCGAATATCGAGCTTTTGGCTACACGGGCTCTTATCTATTTGAACTATCTATTCCCAAAATTGAAGCTTCGTGTTTCTTGGACTGATATTATTTATTCGAGATAAGATTTTCGGACAGGAATAATTATTTTTGAGAATAATTCTGCACTATTATTAGTTGAATTTAGGATAAGACAAAGTATCTAGATGTCCATCTAATCCTTCATGATATCTGAAATTTTTTTAGACTATCGATCATGATGACTATTCAGCCTGATTTTGAGGAGGCTAATAGTATTGTAGTTTAGGTTGCTTTACTTGTTATTGGCCAAATTGATAATTGAAACCGGTGTTATAATGATATTTATCTATGAATATTATAAAATATTTTATATTTATATAAAATTAATGGCTGATTGTACTTCAAAAAATATATATTGGCTGTTTTCGTATTGGCAAATACCATACAGATTGGTGCGGTGGGGGAGAGAATCAGACGGCAGGTATCAAAAAACGCGCAGGTTCACCAACGGCTAGTAATCATCGGGTTTCGATGCCCTTCGATTTTACGGTAGACGTGAAGTGCCCCGGCATGTGTGCCTACCAATCCCGGCATCATCATCTTTTTCTTATGGATTTTTTTTTTATTATTTTTTTTAGAAAAAAAAAAAAAGGGAGGAAGAGATAATTCTATTGGCTCATAACCCGCTAGGCCATATTCGATTCGGGCTGTAATTTTTTCTGTACCCTTCTCATTCGAAGATGAGTATGTCAGTCTGATACCACTAAAGTACCGTTCTTTTACGTGTCCATCACGTTCCAGAAAAATTTTTTGGATTTAACCGTATAATCCACAAACTCAAATCTCAAATCCATAATCGGGGAAAAAATAAAGCATCCATTAATTATACTACCACCCTAATGATAAATCCTTTAAAAAAACCTTGATTCATCGTGGAGTCAAACCTACCGCTACCTCTTCCTATTGAAGAGGCACCATGTGCCTGCCAAGCTCCCACGATAAGCAAGAACCGAGGAAGGACGCCCCAACGAGGTTTCCATTAAATAAACCTCTTCTTGCTCCGGCTCTGATGCACTTAATCCGAAGCCGTAGATTGGTCCTATCACTCGATTTATTTATTTTTAATTTTTATATATAGCACTTTTGATTTATGCTTCAATATATGTGGTTCAAAAAATCAGATTAAAAATAAAATTTAAATATCAAAAAATTAAAATTAAAATTTGAAAGACCAAGATGAGCTGAATGGTTGAAATAAAAATTACCCGTTTACATTCTGTAACCTACTCCTCCCAAATTAAATATGACCTTGGTGCTATTCTTAGGATGTGACCTATTCTTTTCAACCAATCATGCATATTATAATTTTCAGTCATACTGAAAGTTCAGCTCATATCGAAATCATATTAGTTTAGTTATGAAAATTGATTTCGGGATCAAATCAATAGAAACCATGCTGAACCGAGTGGTTCAGCACAATTTCAGGCTGAACAAGTTAGTCCGGTCTAGTTCTAATTTTTTTTTTTTTAAGATGATTAGAATTAGCAGAGAAGGTTTGAAACTTTTTAAAATATATTTTATAATAAAAATAAAAAAATAATGATCATGTTTTTTTCGTACTATCATATAAATAAAAAAAAATATATTATATAAAGATGGAAAGGCATCAACATATTTGAAAAACTAAAAAGAAGACAAAATAAGAATAAATTATATTAATCGTTTCATACAATAATACTATATTTTATAGTAATCATCCATGATTCACGATTCAGCAATGATTACTATTACCTATTACCATTGATTCTTCAAAGATTGCATGCGCCTTGTTTGCCGATGGAAATATTCCTGCGCATAAGTCCTTTGGCCAGAAATGATAGATGTTTTTTGATGGAGACCCTCCGATACTCAAGCCAGGAAATCAATGACACAAATAATGAGTAATAACCTTTCGGGAGCTGGAATTCTACATACCTGCTTCTCCTCGCATTCCCCCTTTAAGAGATATTTTGTTTGTTATCTTCCAAAATCGCATCACTAAGAACGTGGTGTAACCGTTGACATTATCGTGCAAAAGTCGTTTTTCATGATCATCATGGTAGGTAGGTTTCAAAAACCACCTTGTTAGTTATCAGATGTCGTCATTAGAAACCTGCTAAATTATGATTTTTCTAAGAGCTTTCCAATCTCGTCATGAAACTTTTGATCCCATTTTGCTTATTTGGGATATTATTTTTATGAAAAACTTTGTCCTATTTGATATCCAGTCGGTCAAGAACCAATTAGGTTGGAGCCTAATCGGTACCAAGCCAACCAAGTTTCTTTTCTTTTTGCTGTTTGAGTTTAGCTGGTTAGGGATAAGCCAAGCATAATCCCTTCAGCTTATTCGGTCATGGGCCGGGTAGGAGTTTTTCATCTTCCTTCTCTATTCAATCGGATACCGAGTGGATCGTCACCGTTGTATCTAGTCGGGCACTATGTTAGATAAATCGTCCACAAAACAGTCTATCCTCACTGTCAAGCCATCTCCAATATGCCCGATGCGATTCGAAAGTCACCATAGACATGACCTTATATCTCGATAATTACTGTATGAAGATTGAGAAAATATATTATATAGAGATAGAAATATATTAAGATATTTACAAAATAAATAATAAGGAGGAAATATATCATTTTGAATTTAAAATTATTTTAAAAAATTCAAAAAATTAAATATATATTATTAAAAAATAAGGCAAAAAAAAAATGCGGGTTTGCCTGTAGTGCATATCTGTACAGTATCGAATCGACTGAATGATTATTACTGATATCAGTATCAAATTCAAAAAATTTTAATGCATGTGAATGAAAGCTCCATCCGTCTATTTATAAACTCGTTTTTATTATTAAATATGTGGACGATGTAATTCTCAAAGCTATGTAACGGCCAGTTCTTCGCAACTACTCATGCACGTGGATGAGAGCTCCATCGTATCCATGCATCAATGGCTGGTGTTCTAACTAAATGGTTAAAACGAAAGTCATTTATTTCCCTTCCACGTCTTAGTTCTCCTAAATTACATATCCTCGTTGTAACTTTCAAAACCATGCAACGGTCTTTATCATGGATTATTTCGTTATTATTATTGACTAAATCTAAGATAAGATAAAGCAGTCCAAGATCCATGCACTTCTTCATGATACCTGGATTTTTTATATGATGACAATTCGTAATATTTTTTAGAAGACGAATAATATGATTGGCTAGATTGTAATTTTTGTACTAAACACTCTAGAGATCGGACCTGATGCTACGAAAAAGATATCTCACCAGTCATATAGAATTTTTTATTTTTTGATCTTTTAAATCATAGCCTGTCTGTATAAAATAATTTTTTTAAAAAAAACTATGCAATGATCAATTACTTGTGATGCGCGCTAGGCCCCGGTTGGACCGGCCCTGGCGTCCGATCGACTGGTCCCCGCGAAGTCCGACTCCCCGATCGGCTTATCCGAAGAGCCGGTTCGGGAGCTTTGAAGGCTGGCAGGCATATTACCGTCCATGCGATGGCCCCTCTGGATGCTCCGATCAGTTCCTGGAGATATCGCTGGATGCCCCGGTCGATTTCTGGAAGATCAGCCGACCCATTGCTGAAAGGTCGCTCGAAGTTTCCAGGGACATCTCTCCTGCAGCTCTGACATTTCATTGTAATAAATTCCAGTGCGTGACCACTGTCCTGACACACCTGATACATCGTCATCCACGATCTCGCCACCATGCCCATTCTCTTGGGGGTATATCCGGACTTTCTCAGTCTACTTTTTCAACAGAATTTGGCAGCACTCTATGCCTATAAAACATATCCGGAGGACCTTCTCGGAAGAGAACGTTCAACCTTTCCATTACTTAATCATCAAAGTTCCTCCAGTGCTCTTAAAAAATTTTTACAAGTAAATCGATCGAGAAGCTTTGCAGCACGCTCTTCGATCCCGGTCATAAAGGAGCAGCATCGACAACTTGCAACCTATCATGTGGATGAAAGCTTCGGGTCACCCCTATACGAGTGCTCTAATTAAATAATTAAAATAAAATAAAAATATTTATTTCCATTCCATAGACTAGCTCTTCGAAGTTAAATATATTGTACTTTCCAAAACTTTGTAACGGCCAATTTCTTGCGACCTACCAGGCTACCACGCATGTGGATGGAAGCTCCACCTCACTTTATGCATGGAGGGTGGTCCAACTCCCATCACTCCAGCGAATAATGATCCAGGATAAAAGCCAAGACTTGCTCCGTAACAGTTCCATCAAAACCACCGCCTCTTACCCACCTATCATTCTCAATCTGACTCATCTTCCCCTGTAGCAGGTCAAATCATATCAAATCAAATGAGCCTGTTTCAATCTCGCGTACCCATAAAAGAGACGGTTCGCCTACCGGCCGGATACTAGTTGGACTCTCGCTTGGACTAGAACCCACCGGTCCCCCACCAGTCCGCTGCCGCACTGCACCGGTCGGTGGTCCAAGAATTACCGCTGCTATCGTTACCGTCCGACGGCACCCCGAATTCCGATGACTGCCATCATGACGGCCGAGTCCTCCGTCTGGCTTCTCCCACCCTCCCCTAATGCACGACGAAAAGCCATGGATATTATTTCCGTGAAAACGTTGCAACGGGATAAAAGATGTCCGATATTTGCTGTTTGCAAAAATAAGCGTTGAATCCAGAAATATTTAATATTTCAATAAATTTCATTATTTATCATATTTTTTATAAATTTTAATATAAAAAATTAATATTAATATTTTTTATTAATAAAATTATAATTTTATAATTATATATTTTTAATATATATTTTTTATCGATACATAAGTACCAGTAAGTGCTTTAATATGTACCATTTGATCATCCCTGTTTATTGGTAAGCTTCATATTCTATAAATTATTATCGATTTATTAAAATTTATATATATATTTAAATATTAAATAAATATTTTATTAGTTATATATTAATTAGTAATGTATTATGTATTAATAAATATTATATTTAAAAATTATATATTAATTTATTTATAAATATGTATAGTACATATTGTTGCCGCCAAGATCGTCGTGGTCTGTAGCTGCTGTCGGTGCCGGAGTACGTGATTTGATGCTCCTAGGAGGTCCTGTCCTGCAAGACCTGCAAAAACTAGGTTAGTGACCCGGGTCGGGGATTCCGGCGGGGGCACTCCGACGATCAAGTCAGTGACGATCCAGGAAAACAGATCCTCCTGGTCGAGCCCCTCTGGATGGACTCCAAGCTAGGAGGAGTTAAGATGAAAGTGTGTAAGAGGATGACGGTGGAGCTAGAGAGATTCTCTGCGTGACCGCTCCTCCTTTGTTTTCTTAGAGTGGTGGTGGTGCGTCAGTCTTCTAGTTGAGCTTGCCCCGGTGTTTTCTTGAGTTGAGTTACCTCTCCCTCTCAGGGATGTCGATCGTTCTTTGTAGTCAAGGTTACCGTTGGGCGCTTGCCTTGAGATTCTCGCTGGGCTGGCAGGCGCGTGCGGCGTGTCTCGTGTCGTGGACGGAACGTCTTTCTCGATTCATGCTAAGGGAAGCTGTCATGTTCTCTGACATTCCTTCTGGTCGCTCCGTTTTGGAAAAGTTTGCAGTGCCTCGATCGGGAGGCCGCCGCCCCCGGAATTCGAATCTCTTGGTTGACTTCCCCTTCCGGGCGGTTCAGGCGGTTGGTGGAGGATGCAACATCTCGAACGAAGGGCTCCTCCATTTTTTGGTGTAAGTGGCAGCCGCGGGTAGTTATTGCGGCCTAATAGGCGTCTGACCGTGATCCTCGGGCGGCTCGCAGGTGTCCTGGGTGATGGTACTGTCTCTCCGCCTGTTGTTGCCTTTACCTGAGTTGGAGGCCGAGTAGGGGAGGCCGGGCTCGATCTGGAGGAGGACAGGTGGCGACTCCGATCCAAAGGGCTCGACCTCGGAGAGAGACTCCACGTGGCGGAGGAGGGCTGAGCTCGACTTCGCGCACATGGCTCGATCTCGAGGGGCTCGATATGGAGGACAGGTGGTGGCTCTGGTCCAGAGGGCTCGATCTCGGAGAGAGACTCCACGTGACAGAGGAGGGCTGAACTCGACTCCGTGCATAGGGCTCGATCTGGAGGAGGACAGGTGGCGGCTCCGACCTAGAGGGCTAGGCTTCTGAGAGAGACTCCACGTGGCGGAGGAGGGCTGAGCTCGACTCCGTGCATAGGGCTCGATCTGGCGGAGGTCGGGGCTCAGCTCGGCGGAAGGCCTTTTTGTTCTGAGGGAGCTCAACACGGCCAAGGAGTCAGATTAGAGTACCTGACATGGCTGTCTTTCCCGACATGGCGTCCGACAGCTGTTCTACGTCAGCGATCCTGCCACATCATGTGTGTATCAAAAAAGTTTATGGTATATGTATAATTAAATCATACCTACTTAACGGTTTACTGATACATGATGTAAGTTTTTTAGATACATATACAGTAGTAATTAAATATATATCTATAGATAAATTAATAGATAGTTTTTTGAATATAGTGTTCACTAATACATCGTACATGACTAAATAATATGTACTTGATGGCTTATCAATATATACTATAAAGTTTTTTATATATATTCGGTAGTGATCTAATACATACCGATAGAAAATTAATATATAGTGTTGCCGATCTCACCGTCGCGCCTGTGGCTTCGGAGCCGCTGATCCGACTAGACCGTCTGGCCCCTGGGGTCTCCTGGCTCGTTCGAACCTGCAAGGCAAGGTCAGAAACCCTGGCCGGGGATCCCGGCGAGGGGGCTCCGACGGTCAAGTTAGTAGACGGCGATAGGGAACAGAGTCTCTGAGACGGGCCCTCGAAGGAGTCCCAGACTTAGAGATCGTGCTAGCAAGAAAGGTCCCAGAAAGAATAGAAACCCCGGCCGGGTTCCTCCACCAAGCTCACGCCAAAAGGCCCCCTCTCGGGACCTTGGATCCTGCTCTTGGGGCGGAGTCTCCTTTCCCCAGCCTTTGTTTCTTGCTTACCTTGTCATCTATTCTCTCATTCCTTTTAACTCCTCATGTCGCCTCTTCCTCTCTCGCCTCTGGGAGGCTCCTTCGTCGCTTTCATCTCCTCCCCCCATCTCTTTCCCTTTTCCCTTCTGGATCAAAGAGCTAGGCGGCTTCCCGGCCTTGCTTGCCGAGCCTAGCGAAGAAAGGGCAAAGGGAGGGCGCCGGGCAGACCGCCGACCAGACCTTGAGCCGAGTGCGAGCGCTCTCCTTCCCAGGCGCCGACAATGTCCGTTATCGGGTCCTGTTTTGTCAGGGCCTCGCCTCTCGACTGTGGGACTTGTCGGGCCGATGTAAGCAGTGTTTCGCATGTTGCTACCGACCATACGGGCGCTACTCTCGGGGTACGGCACGCACGGCTCAAGGGACAATCTTGGAGCTCGTGCTCCTGTTCCTCGGAAGCTTCTCCGCACAGGTTGGCCGACCTCGGCAAGGTGGGACCGTCTCAGGGTGCCACCTGGCGAGGGAGCGGGGAGGCCGCCGGCTTCGGCCGAGGTGGACCCCTCCTGGGTGGACACCTGGCGGAGTGGCAGAGGGGCGCTCGACTTCGGCCGAGGTGGTCCCATCTCTGGACGCCACCTGACGAAGGAGCGAGGGGCCCGGCTCGACCTCGGCCGAGGTGGGACCGTCTCAGGGTGCCACCTGGGGAGGGAGCGGGGAGGCCGCTGGCTTCGGCCGAGGTGGACCCCTCCTGGGTGGATACCTGGCGGAGCGGCAGAGGGGCGCTCGACTTTGGCCGAGGTGGTCCCGTCTCCGAGCGCCACCTGGCGAAGGAGCGAGGGGCCCGGCTCGACCTCGGCCGAGGTGGGACCGTCTCAGGGTGCCACCTGGCGAGGGAGCGGGGAGGCCACCGGCTTCGGCCGAGGTGGACACCTGGCGGAGCGGCAGAGGGGCGCTCGACTTCGGCCGAGGTGGTCTCGTCTCCGGGCGCCACCTGGCGAAGGAGCGAGGGGCCTGGCTCGACCTCGTCCGAGGTGGGACCGTCTCAGGGTGCCACCTGGCGAGGGAACGGGGAGGCCACCGGCTTCGGCCGAGGTGGACCCCTCCTGGGTGGACACCTAGCGGAGCGGCAGAGGTGCGCTCGACTTCGGCCGAGGTGGTCCCGTCTCAGGGCGCCACCTGGCGAAGGAGCGAGGGGCCCGGCTCGACCTCTGCCGAGGTGGGACCGTCTCAGGGTGCCACCTGGCGAGGGAGCGGGGAGGCCGCCGGCTTCGACCAAGGTGGACCCCTCCTGGGTGAACACCTGGCGGAGCGGCAGAGGGGCGCTCGACTTTAGCTAAGGTGGTCCCGTCTCCGGGCGACACCTAGCGAAGGAGCAAGGGGCCCGGCTCAACCTCGGCCGAGGTGGGACCGTCTCAGGGTGCCACCTGGTGAGGGAGCGGGAAGGCCGCCGGCTTCGATCGAGGTAGACCCCTCCTGGGTGGACACCTGGCGGAGCGGCAGGAAGGCCTGGACCGACCTCGACTTTGGCCAAGACGGGGCCTAACCTGACTTTGCCGAAAAACTCCACGTGGCTCGAATCACGCCCAGCGAAATCTGAGACATGCCACGTCGTCGCTACGGCCGTAACAGTTGCCCCCCATCCCCCCGTTCTGTTGAGGCATCCTGGCTCGGAACATGGGGATTTTAATGCGGAGATGACTTGGGGAGGCAAAGATCTCGCGCCATGATTGCCACGATCCTCGTCGCCGTTCCTCGTTGCGCCCAAAGCCCTATGAGAGGCTGCCACGTGTCGCCTATTCGGCCGCAATTAATGCGTCGCTTCGAATCAGAGGTCGTTTCCCTGCAATCGAGGCGTCGGTGTCGGGCGTGCATCCACGCGGCATCCATCCGATGGTCCGGAACGGAATGACGGGTACGGTCGCTGCCGATCGAATTTGAAAAGGAGGGGAATTTCCGGAACAAGACCCTTTCTCTTACTCCGTTGGCGGTTCACAGCAGGCTATCTCCCACTCCCCGAGTTGCCGCTTCTTTTGCACAGTGCGTTTCGGTGAGTGCTTCTGTTTTCTCCTTCGCTCCGTCCCTTTCCTTCAGTGTCCTTTCCTCTCCACCTTCTTCTCCATGGCGCGCCGCCGCCATGTCTCGTCTAACCCGGACGAGGCCGGTCCGTCCCGGCCGAGAACTCTATCATCTTCCTCCTCGGAAGCGGAGATAATCCCGGAGGAGACCCGCAGGCGACTCCAGCCCGGGGGTATCACCATAGGCATCCCTAGGGGTCTTAGGTCTCCCCCCATCTTGTCTGCCCATCCTATCTCTTCTCTTCCTCCTCCGGCCCTTCCTTCTGTCGGTCCCTCCGGTCACGTTTCAACGATGACCGAAGGTGACCTTTCCTTGCTCCGGGAAGTCTATGGCATCCCGGGGTCGATCCGTCTTTCTCTCCCGCGGCCCGGGGATCGCGTCACCTTGAGTGGCCCCGGTCGCATTGCCTTCTACGAAGACTTCCTCCTTGGGGGTCTTCGGTTTCCTCTGCACCCTTTTTCCTCTCTTTCCTTAGCCATTTCCATCTGGTCCCGGCCTAGTTGGCTCCCAACGCCATCCGGGTCATCTTCTCATTCATCGTTTCCTGCCATTTCCATGGGTTCATTGCCCGTTTCTCCCTCTTCAGGGCTCTTTTTACCCTGAAGCGGTACTCCACTGATGACGGCTGGTGGTACATCTCGCCCCGGCCCGGGTGTCTCCGATTCGACCTTCCTTCCTCCATCAAGGGTTGGAAGAACCGGTTCTTTTTCGTCTCGGTCGAGGACGTCGACTGGGCCTGGAGCGAACCGGATCGGTCTCCGAACCGAAACTCCCAGGTCGAGCAGGCAGACCAGGAGGCTTACTCCCAGCTTTTGAGCGACGTGGTCCCATCTCTCGATGTTCTGCTCTCGAAGCAGAACTTGTTCGAGGCGGGGATCAGTCCCATCCGAGAGCCGAGTGAGGCTCAGCTTTTCTTTTACTCGACATTTCCCTCCTTTCTCCCCTTCTTTCTTTGACTGACCGACCTCCTTTCCTTTGCAGGAATGAAGTTCTCGGTGGAGAATCTCCTGGAGGGCATAGCCCGGAGAGATGTCGCCGAGGGAGATGAGCCCGCGACGAAGAGGGCTCGCACCGATGCGAGCCAAGAGGTGGTACCGGCGCCCACGCCAGGTCCACAGTTCCAGCTCCCTTGCCCAGGCCACCTCGGGCCCGGGCCACTGACGCTCCAGTCGTCCGCCTTGACAGGGCTGCCGAGGAGGGAGGCCCGTCGGCAGCGGTTCCCCCCCGGGCTGGCCCCATCATCGCTACAGCCCCGACGGCGTCGCCTGCGACTCCAGCTACCCCGCCGATGGCAGTCCCACCTTGGGGGTCGGTCGTCCCTGCCGCCGATTTGTCCGCTTCGCCGCCGTCCATCACCAGCCGGTGCTCCGTGATCCATGACCAGGGGCTCGCGGAGCGGGTGATGGAGTTCGCCTGCACCTCCCGGGACCACGGGCGGCCGGGACTATGCCGATGCTCTGCTCGGGATCCTCCCGTAGCTCTTCACGGTAAGTCCGAGCTCGGATCCCTCTCCTTTACAATCCCAGTTGACTCTTTTCTAACCAATTCTCCTTGTTGTGCAGATCGGGACCGACGTGCTCCTGTTAAGGAACTTCCTCGCAGGGTACGCCAAGAAAGATGCCGAGAAGGAGGAGAAGCTCGGCAAGCTCGCAGCTGACGTGAAGGACCTCATGGAAAAGGGGGTTGAGCTGCGGGGGAGCAACCAGGCCCTTCAATCGGACCTGGCACGCGCCGAGGGGCGCATCAAGGAACTGGAGTCCTCTCTGTCCGAGGAGAGGATCTCCAACCAGCGGCACACGGAGGAGGACGCAGCGGAGAGGGCTTGCCTCCGAGCTCATTCCCAGGCGCTGGAGTGCCAGCTGGAGGAGGCCCGGCGGGAGGCGAGCGCGGCCAAGGAACGGAGCGCCTACATCAACGGGCTCCTGGAGGCCTCGAAGCGAGAGGCACAGGAGGCCGTCCCGAGATTCCGGGCCTCCGACGAGTATGTCTCGGAGGTCCGGGAGGCCGTCGTGGACTCCTTTCTGAAGGGGTTCCAGGTGTGCCGGGAAAAGGTGGGGTCCTTCTATCCCGAGCTCGACCTCAGTGGGGTGGTGCTGGTAGTAGAAGGCAGGGGCCCACCGGTGAGGCTCCGGTTGCAGCGGGCGATATGGCTGCAGATCCAGAGCTGCCCTCCGAGCAGCCAGCCACCGACGGCAAGGACGGAGAGCGCACGCCCCATCCTGAAGATCCCACCACCGCACTGAACTAGGCCTTCAGTTGTATTCTCCTTTTCTCTTTTTTTTTTTTTTTTGAGGACTCCCGGCCTATCGGGACTCCTTCATTGTAACTCTTCTTTATCGAATCAATGAAAACTTAGATTTTGCTAAGTCCCGACCTCGTCTTCCTTTTTCTCTTTTCTGTGTCTTGTCGAGGTGTTTGTGTAGAGTGCCGAGACGAGGTCCTGCGGCTTGCTCCTGGTTGAGTTCGTGGGTGGACTGGGTCCCTTCCAGCGTCCAGATCAAAGTTCGGAGCTTCCCGACTGGACGACAGCAGAGTAGGCCTTGCGCGGGCCCTTTGGGCTTGCCGGGCCATCCTTCATGATCGCGTGGGCGAGCTGGGCTCTGCCCCGTCGTCCAGACCGAAGTCCGGGACTTCCGGACTGAACCTCGGGGCCGCAGGCTTTATTCGAGCCTTGCGTGGGTTGCCGAGCTGTTCTTCGTAATCGCATGGGCGAGCTGGGCTCTGCTCCACCTTCCAGACCGAAGTCCGGGACTTCCGGACTGAACACCGGGGCCGCAGGCTTTATTCAAGCCTTGCGCGGCTTGCTGAGCTGTTCTCCATGATTGCGTGGGCGAGCTGGGCTCTGCCCCGCCTTCCAGACCGAAGTCCGGGACTTCCGGACTGAACCCCGGGGCCGCAGACTTTATTCAAGCCTTGCGTGGCTTGCCGAGCTGTTCTCCATGATCGCGTGGGCGAGCTGGGCTCTGCCCCGCCTTCCAGACCGAAGTCCGGGACTTCCGGACTGAACCCCGGGGCCGCAGGCTTTATTCAAGCCTTGCGCGGCTTGCCGAGCTATTCTCCGTGATCGCGTGGGCGAGCCGGGCTCTGCCCCGCCTTCCGGGCTGAATTTCGGGACTTCTCGCTTTCTCGGGTCTCCGGCCACGGCCATGTTTGCCGATCTTAGAGCCATGCGCCTGTTTTCCTACAAGGCGAGAAAGAGCGTTTGAGGTAAAAGAATTTTATTGCAGGAGTTTGAGGAACCTTACATCATTGATAATACATCCTTAGGTTCGAGGCGTTCCAAGTCCGAGGGAATCTGGATCCTCCCAATTCCTCCAGGTAATAGGCTCCGTGAGGGAAAACTTCTGCCACCCTGTACGGGCCTTCCCAGTTCGGGGAGAGCTTCCTGCACTCTCGTGGCCGAGAAGCTTCAGCGCACCGGAGCACCAGATCTCCATGGCGAAAGGACTTTGGTCGCACCCGGGAGTTGTAGTACCTGGCCACTCGCTGCCTGTATGCCGCCATTCGGACTCGAGCCTTGTTCCTCGTCTCCTCAAGAAGGTCCAGGTTAAGCATCATTCTGGCGGTGTTCTCCGCTTCGTCGTACTGCTCCACGCGCAGGATGGGTAGACTGAGCTCAATCGGGATAACCGCCTCGACTCCGAAGACGAGATTGAACGGGGTCTCGTCAGTGGCCGTTCTCGGGGTGGTGTGGTACGTCCACAGGATGCTCGGGAACTCTTCTACCCACCTGCCCTTGGCTTGATCCAGCCTCATCCAGAGGCCCTGCAGGATGGTCCTATTCGTGACCTCAGCTTCCCCATTTGTCTGTGGGTGCGCCACCGAGGTGAAGCGATGGTGGATGCCGAGGTCGCTGCAGAATTCTTCAAACTCTCGGCAGTTGAACTGACGCCCGTTGTCGGTGATCACGGTATGGGGGAGGCCGAAACGGCAAATGATTGACTTCCAGAAAAACTTGGCGATGTTTGCCTCTGTGATCCGCGCCAGGGGTTCGGCTTCAACCCAATTCGTGAAGTAGTCGATAGCCACGATCAGGAACTTCCGCTGTCCGGATGCCGGGGAAATGGTCCTAGGAGGTCCATTCCCCATTGGGCGAACGGCCACGGAGCCGAGAGCTGGGATAGTGGAGTGGAGGGCTGCCGCTGCACCACGGCGTGCCGTTAGCATCGATCACACCTCTTCACGAAATCGGCGGCGTCCTCCTTCATCATCTCCCAGAAATAATCTTGGCGAAGGGCCTTGTAGGCCAGCGTTCTGCCCCCCACGTGGTTCCCGCAGATGCCCTCATGGATTTCCTGGAGCATGAGTGTGGCCTCCACGGGTCTCAAGCACTTGAGGAGGGGATAGGAGTAGGACCTCCGATACAGTTTCCCATCCATCAGGACGAACCGCGTGGCCTTCTTTTTGATAAGGCGGGTCGCTGCACGGTCCTCCGGCAGGGTGCCGCCGGTTATGTACTCGGCGTACTTATCCATCCAGCTAGGCTCGCGGCTGTACTGTTGGACCTCTGCTGGGATCTCGTAGCTTGGGGCCTTGAGGCGCTCTACATGAGCGCGACCCAGCATCGAGTCCGGCAGGGTCGCCAGCCGGGAGAGAGTGTCCGCACGGGCATTTTCCCCGTGGGGGATATGGAAGATGCTGAAGCGCCGGAATCCGGCCGCGCTCGTTTTGACAAGCTCCAAATACTTCTTCATTTGAGGGTCGTGCGCAGCATATTCTCCGAAGATCTGTCCGGCCACCAGCTGGGAGTCAGTGAAGCCTTTGAGGTTGGCTACGCCCAGCTCGCGAGAGACTCTCAACCCGGAGAGGAGTGCCTCGTATTCTGCCTGGTTGTTGGTTATGGCAAACTGGAAATGGAGTGCGCATTCGGCGACGACCCCACCGCCGTTGGCGAGAATGAGTCATGCTCCGCTCCCACCGGAGTTCGAGGCTCCATCCATGTGAAGGATTCAGGCGTCCTCCTCGGGTTCCTCGGGTCCTGGTTTCAACTGCTGGTGTGGGGAGTCCCCCTCTGGCTCCTTGCCTAGGCCCGCGCACTCGATCAAGAAGTCGGCCAGTACCTGCACCTTCATGGCCGATCTCGGCCTGTAAGCGATATCGAATTCGCTGAGCTTGAGTGCCCACTTCGCCAATCGGCCCTATGTGTCGGGTCGGCTGAGTATCGCTTTCAGCGGCTGATCCGTCAGGACGGCAATGGGATGTGCTTGGAAATAGGGCCTGAGACGCTGAGCAGACACTATTAAAGCAAAAATGAGCTTTTCGGGCCAGGAATACCTGAGCTCCGCATCGCGAAGAAGTTTGCTGGTGTAGTACACCGGCCGCTGGACTTCCTGGTCGTCGGTCCGAACTAGGACCGAGCTAACAGCCTCCGGGGTGACCGCCAGGTAGAGGATGAGTTCCTCTCCCTCTTCGGGCCTGGAAAGTAGTGGGGGCGATGCAAGCATCTTCTTCAGCTCTTCAAAGGCCTCCTGGCACTCCTCAGTCCAGGCGAAGTCGTTCATCTTCCTCAGTACTTTGAAAAAGGGTCGGCAGCGGTCGACCGACCTAGAGATGAACCGGCTCAGGGCGGCTATCCGGCCGGTGAGTCGCTGCACTTGCTTCTTGGAGGCAGGCTGCTCCATGTCCAGGATGGCCTGGACCTTCTCCGCGTTGGCTTCAATCCCTCTCTGGGTTACCATGAACCCCAGGAACTTCCCAGCGGAGACGCCGAAAGCGCACTTCGCCAAGTTCAGCTTCATTTGATGAAGTCGGAGGTTGCCGAAGGTCTCCGCCAGGTCGGCAACGTGATCCGAGAGGGGCTTGCTCATTACCAGCATGTCGTCCATGTACACCTGCATGTTGCGGCCGATCTGGTCCTTAAAGACTTTGTTGACCAGTCGCTGGTACGTGGCCCCGGCGTTCTTAAGGCCAAACGGCATCATCCTGTAACAGAAAGTTCCGCGGGCGGTGATGAAGGCGTTGTGCTCTTCATCCTCCGGGTTCATTCAGATCTGGTTGTACCCGGAGAAAGCATCCATGAAAGATAGGAGGCGATGCCCCGAGGTGGTGTCGACCAACTGGTCAATCTTTGGAAGAGGGAAGCTGTCCTTTAGGCAGGCTCGGTTGAGGTCGGTGTAGTCCACACAGATCCTCCACTTACCACTGCTCTTCTTCACCATGACCACATTCGCCAGCCAGCTGGGATACTGAACTTCCCGCATGAAGCCGGCGGCGAGGAGTTTCTCCACCTCTTCGTTGATGGCCCTCTGTCTCTCTGCGGCGAAGCTCCTCTTCTTCTTGCAGACCGGGCGGTACCTCGGGTCCACGTTCAGCCTGTGCGTAATGACCTCGGGAGGAATGCCCGGCATGTCGGTGCGGACCAGGCAAACACGTCCGCGTTCATGCAGAGGAATTCCAGTAGGCGGGTCCGTTCCTCACCCGGGAGTTGGGCCCCCACCTTCACCATCTTCAGAGGGTCCGAACCGAGGGGATAAGTCAACATGCGCTCTACGGGTCCTCCCCTGGGTTCCTTCTCCCTTAGGTCGAGGTCGTCGACGTCGGGGGCGAGCTCGGCGCCCCGGGCACCTGGGATCGTCTGAAGGCAATGCTGAATTGGCTGGGTCAAACCCCTCATCACCCCAAGCCCAGAGGCTGTGGGGAATTGCACTAGCAACCGCTTCGTAGAAATCATGGCGTCCAACTGGTTGAGCCCCGGGCACCCGAGGATCGCATTGTAAGGCGAAGGAAGCTTGACGACGGTAAACGTCATCATGACTGTGGTATGCCGAGGCGGGGATCCAGCAGTGACCGGGAGAGTGATCTCTCCTTCGACCCCCACCGAGTCCCCGGTAAAGCCTACCAGGGGGTGTGCACCGGCCTGAGCTGATCATGGGACAGATTCATTCGAGAGAAAGTATCATAAAAAAGCACGTCAGCGGAGCTTCCACTATCTACCATAATTCGATGTACAGGATGCTTTGCGATGGTCATCTCGACCACCACAGCATCATTATTTACATTTTTGTTTTCACTCCCCTTCTCGGAGGGGGGTACATCCTCTGGGTTCCCGACCTCCCGGGCTCTCTTTGCCGCCCACCCGATCCCACGAGAGATCATGCCCACTGGCTTCTCCGTCGGGCGGTTGTCGATTGCGGGGACCGGGGGTTAGGCCGCAAGCGGCTGTCCCTCTGCCGGGACCTCGTTCCTCACGAACTTCCTGAGATAGCCTCTTTTGATCAGCTCCTCGATCTCCCGCTTTAGATTACGACACTCCTCTGTGTCATGGCCATGCTCGCGATGGAACTGGCAGTACTTCGACTTGTCGCGGGTGCCTCTTGGGTTCTAAGGAGGAGGTCGGCGGAGGTAGTGCTCACCCTCAATTTCCATGAGGATCTTCGTTCGGGGAGCGAGGAGAGGGGTGAACCGTCGCTCCAGGGTGGCCTCGCCCTTCAGCTTCAGATTCGGGCGAGGGTCGGCAGATGGCCCAAGCCGCCGGGCCCCTGGAACATCTCTCGGGGCCGACTTCCTCAAAGTCCTCCCGTCCAGCTCTCGGCGGGTGCGATCGGCCTCCTCCGCTCGGATGTACTTGTGGACACGGAGGAGGAGCTCGGAGTACGTCCTGGGGGGCTTTTTGTCCAGGGAGTAGGTCAGGCGGGATGTCTTGAGCCCGCGCTTTAAGGCCAGCATAGCAACGGGCTCGTCCAGGCTGTAGATCTCCAGGGCGGCGGTCTTGAAACGGGTGATATAGTCCCGAAGCAGCTCCTGGTCCTGCTGGCGGATAGAGAAGAGGCTGTCCACCTCTCTTGGCACCTTCCGACAAGCGTCGAAGTGCGCCACAAACTTACCTTCCAACTGGTGGAAGGAGCAAATAGATCTGGGCTCGAGGCGGGTGAACCAGACTCGGGCGACCTTCCGGAGGGTAGTGGGGAAGGCAATGCACAAAAGAGCATCCGTGGCCCCCTGGACTCTCATGAGGGCCTTGTAGCTCTCCAGATGGTCCAAAGGGTCGGTGGTCCCATCGTAGGGATCCACCTGCGGCATGCGGAACCGGCTCGGAATCGGCTCCGCCTGGATTTCCTCAAAGAAGGGGGGACGGGAGTCGTAGCCCGTCGGGTCCACCGAGGAGTTCTGCAGGTCGGCGAATCGGCAGGCGAACTCCGCCAATTTGCGCTCGTGCTCCTCCATGCGCCTCTCGGCCTGGCGCCTGATGGCCTCGTCGGTGGAATCTTCCACCGAGGCCGCTGGTGGAGAGGGCGCCGATCAGTCTCGACGCAGGGTCTTGCCTCGGCGTCGCTTGCTGCGACGTGCTGTCTCGGCTTCATCGGTCGGGGATCGACTCTCGTGATCCGCCGAACCAGAGTAATTCCTTTTTGCGGGAGTTTGGTGGCTCCCGCGAGAATTGGTGGCTGCTCGCGGTTGGGATGGCCTGCCATGGATGGAGCGCAAGCTCCCGCGCGGTCCCACGGCCCGAGCCACGGGGGTCCCTGGCTGAAGCTGCATAGCTAGGGAGCGTTGCTGATGCTGTAGCTACCGAACTGCCGTAGTCAAGGTCTGCAGCTGCTGGATGACAGCCACGAAAGGTCCGTCCGCCGAAGTCGGCTGTGGTGGAAGAGGAGGGGGAGCAGGGAGCTCCCTCTCCGGGCTGTGGGGCCCCTGAGGGGAGGGGACCTCCCCTACTCGGCTGGTGGACGCTTCGCGCCCACGAGTGACCACCATGGTCGGAGCGCGCTTCGTTCACAGAAAGCTAGCTCCCATTGGGGGTGTTGTCCTGCCCCCCTTCCTGGCGCGCCAATCTGTTGCCGATCTCACCGCCGCGCCTGTGGCTTCGGAGCCGCTGATCCGACTAGACCGTCTGGCCCCTGGGGTCTCCTGGCTCGTTCGAACCTGCAAGGCAAGGTCAGAAACCCTGGCCGGGGATCCCGGCGAGGGGGCTCCGACGGTCAAGTTAGTAGACGGCGAGAGAGAATAGAGTCTTTGAGATGGGCCCCCGAAGGAGTCCCAGACTTAGAGATCGTGCTAGCAAGAAAGGTCCCAGAAAGAATAGAAACCCCGGCCGAGTTCCTCCACCGAGCTCACGCCAAAAGGCCCCCTCTCGGGACCTTGGATCCTGCTCTTGGGGCGGAGTCTCCTTTCCCCAGCCTTTGTTTCTTGCTTACCTTGTCGTCTATTCTCTCATTCCTTTTAACTCCTCATGTCGCCTCTTCCTCTCCCGCCTCTGGGAGGCTCCTTCGTCGCTTTCATCTCCTCCCCCCCATCTCTTTCCCTTTTCCCTTCTGGATCAAAGAGCCAGGCGGCTTCCCGGCCTTGCTTGCCGAGCTTAGCAAGGAAAGGGCAAAGGGAGGGCGCGGGCAGACCGCCAACCAGACCTTGGGCCGAGTGCGAGCGCTCTCCTTCCCAGGCACCGACAATGTCCGTTATCGGGTCCTGTTTTGTCAGGGCCTCGCCTCTCGACTGCGGGACCTATCGGGCCGATGTAAGCGGTGTTTCGCGTGTCGCTGCCGACCGTACGGGCGCTACTCTTGGGGTGCGGCGTGCACGGCTCAAGGGGCAATCTTGGAGCTCGTGCTCCTGTTCCTCGGAAGCTTCTCCGCACAGGTTGGACGACCTCGGCGAGGTGGGATCGTCTCAGGGTGCCACCTGGCGAGGGAGCGGGGAGGCCGCCGGCTTCGGCCGAGGTGGACCCCTCCTGGGTGGACACCTGGCGAAGCGGTAGAGGGGCGCTCGACTTCGGCCGAGGTGGTCCCGTCTCCGGGCACCACCTGGCGAAGGAGCGAGGGGCCCGACTCGACCTCGGCCGAGGTGTGACCGTCTCAGGGTGCCACCTGGCGAGGGAGCGGGGAGGCCACCGGCTTCGGCTGAGGTGGGCCCCTCCTGGGTGGACACCTGGCAGAGCGGCAGGAAGGCTTGGACCGACCTCGACTTCGGTCAAGATGGGGCCAAACCTGACTTTGCCGAAAAACTCCACGTGGCTCGAATCACGCCCAGCGAAATCTGAGACATGCCACGTCGTCGCTACGGCCGTAACACATAGTTTCATGAGTATAGTGTTCTCCAATATATAGTATATGCCTAATTGATATACATCTGATGACTTACCAATACATATTATAATTTTTTGATACATATCTAATAGCGATCCAATACGTACATACAAATAAATTAATACATAGTTTTCAAATACAGTATTCACCAATACACAGTATATAACTAATTGATATATATTTGATGGCTTACCGATATATATTATAAATTCTTATATATATATATAGTATCAATATAATACATATATGTAAATAAATTAATATATAATTTTTGAATATAGTGATCATCAATATACGATATATAGCCAATTGAAACATATTTAATGACTTGTCTATATGACTAGCAAAATATTCATTTGACATCTCAATACACATTTTAAATAAATTGATATATAATTTATAAATATAATACTTATTAATACATAAAACATGATTAAATAATATATATTAAATGGTTTACTGATAAATATTATGTATTGATAAAATGTATTAGCCGAAAATGAGAAAGAAAAAGTATATATAATCACAATACTATATATAAAAAATATTTGATTTTTATATTTACTTCATGAGGTTGGTGAAAAATAAAATATAATAAATAATGAAATCTATCATGTATGATTTTTATAATATCCATCCCATATAATTTTTATTTTGATCCATTGTTGCACCTATCATGCGAAAAATAGGATTCACCTTTCTTTGTGAGAATTTACCGTCGGATCGGGTAAAGGTCATTTCAAAATCTATGTAGATAGATAAATAGAAAGTTGGGAGTGCTTTTAGGTATGTGCAACGGGTGATCCAATGGTTGTCCTGAAAGAACTCAACCAGTGAGAAAGATAAAAGCCGAATGCAACGAAAAATGGCTTAGTTTCGCTTCCATATGTGTTTCCTCACCGTCCAAAATTATATTTGAATTTCCCCACCCACTTTCGCAACGACCCCCCCCCCCCCCCCCCCCCCCTCGCTTGCTTGATCGTTCCCATCGTTAGATCCTACAGCCGGTTTCAAGCTAGTTCCTCGCCGGTCGCCTCACCGCATGCCACGTAATCCAAACCGGCTTTTCATATTGCACGATTCCTCCGGTGTTCGTACCGTACACCCAATTCTTGGACCAACGGACCGATCGGCAAGTGTAGGTGGCGCCCACTCCCGTCCTCACCAGTGTAACCGATGCGCGCCGTTAAATATACCGCGATGGACATGTGGATGACCCACGTCTAACGTGGACCACACCATGCCGTCTGTTTCTTTTCCCTTCCATTCTTTTCCACCGTCCAATCCCCGTTCCCAGCGTCTAAGATCTTAAAAAGAAATCATCTCCAGATCCAGATCAATGAAAGGATGAGGGCTCCATTCATGGCGGTTATCGCGGTCCTCCGCCGCGAGCGTCTCCGAGTCAGCACGGAGAGGGAGGGGGCGTGGAAGGGATAAAGGCGATAGAATCCGACACGGGGATGTAGATGCTCCCCCACCTTTTGCTTCCTGTCCCTTTTCGCCCTCTCCGTGATATCTCGTCCATCCATCCGATGCGCCCCTTCTACGCCAGAAGACCGCATCTAGCTTCCATCTCACGCTACTGCTCATCTCTAGTCCCGTCGTTTCATCCGATGACTATTTAAGCCGCTCCATTTTGTTTAGATTATTCTTTCCTTCTTTTATCAAAGGAAATTTGGGGGCGGTGGTGGTGATGTCGCCTGGGGGTGCCGGCGGAGGCGGGCAAACGATGACGTGGCATGAAGAGATTGCGAGCCTGGTGGAGGACACCGGGATCCAGTACCCCGCCGGCGTGGAAGCGCCGGCGCCGGCGGAGGCCGGGGATCCGAGAGCAAGGGTATTCGGGGAAGGGTACTACGGGTACGAGGACGGGGCGGCACCGGTGGAGGAGAGCTTAAAGGATCAGGTGAAGGGTTTCTTGGTGGCGACGGGGGAGATGCTTCAAGAGTTGGGGCGAGGGTGCCGGGATATAGTGCAGCAGAGCCTGGAGGGGGCGGAGGACACCTACGTCGTCAAGAAGCTCCGGGGGCCGTTGGCCGTAGTGTCGAGCAGGCTCAGTTTCTTGAACGAGTACCTGCCGGAGGATCGCGATCCAATGCATGCTTGGCCGGTCGTCATCTGCGTGTTCCTTCTCGCGCTTATAGGTAATAATGCTTGCTCTTTTTTTTTTTTTTTTGGTTTGAGAGAATTAATTCTTGGTTTTTTGATGGGGTTTGGTTTGAATTTGCGCTTCCTAGATGCAGTTTTTTTAATGTGAATCTTGCTTCTGCTTAAGATGTTTCAGTTAGATCCTGTGATCTACATCCTGAGAGGTACTTGACTGCTTCCTGATGGGTCAGAGTAGTGGGTGGACTGGAGTTGATTTGGTTGTGCCAAATTTCTCATCTTTTTGATCTGAAAAATGGACTTTTTCTTGGGAGCAATGACTACATCTCGTTATTTTCGTTGATGTTTATCCTTTTTTTTTTTTTGGTATTTATTTGGCATCAGATTGATGCATCACGTGGCTATGTATGCTTCTATCGTAACGATCTTCTTTGACTGCTTCCCTGTTCTTTTCTGCTCTTCCTCTTTTCAACCTTTGACCTTGGTTCAAAGTCATATTACCAAAACAAATTTAGTCTTGATAGCTTTATCCTCTGCTTTTACTACTCTCATGCTTTCTTTGATGTGCTAATTTTGCATACTGAAAGCTTGTCGTATATATGGTAGTCAACTGACATACCATTACACCTATGCTAATTATGTTGTTATATCAAGTGTTATGCATCAAACACGTATAATTTTTTTCCAGTTGCGTGGATGGCATCTTCTGATCAGGCAAAACTTTCAGAAGTTGCTACTTTTCATCTGCCTGGTCAAATTCTATCAAAAGCAGTTATTTAGATCTTCACTCTCAGACTAAATGTAGCTGACATTATCTCTTTTATTTTGCCATCAGTTTTTATTTTTCTCTCATATTCAATATTTTATACTTTAAGATGGCATTTTTCTTTAAACTCTATGGGCATGGGCAAATGCATGGTTAGAAAATATTTTGAAGTTTATATATCAACAATTCAAATAGATTTGAAGAGAGATAACATTTGTTAGTATAAATATTGATAGAGAGTTAGACAACTCAGTGATATCTTTTCAACAAAGTTTAATTTCCAAAACTACCTGTACTCATGATTAATCGTATAACAAAGTTTTTTTTTTTTTTTTTTTTAAATTGAAAACTAATGTTTCCTTCTTAAAGGCAAACGTGACTGAGCCAAAAGCCCTCTAATGCCCTTTTCAATACAATACTGATATTTCTTTTTGGCTCAAAATCACATAACTTGTAAATTTTAATCTTTTAGCACAGATATCTCCACCCTTACATGCATCATCTTATATGCTTAATGATAATAAACACAAGTAACAAACATCAAGAAAATCTTGTTTTGGACATCGTTCAGCCATATATTTCAACTGCAAAAGGATGAGGTCACAGAATAAATCATACTGTTGTCTTGTGGTAATCGTACACATATTTGTCTCTCTCATTGCTTAAAGAAACGTCCATCTACAGCCTAGACTGCCTAGGTTGCTACCTAGGCATGGGCAGCTCTCAATCTCAATGCTTGGGGCTTAATAGCCAAGGCAACCTTTGTACATGGGCCAATCACCTAGCATGATACCTAAGCAGCTCATCTATATAAAGGCAGCTTATGGGGGTCAAGTTTGGAATATATATTAGGATGGGTCAGGACAATGGAAGGTGTAGCCATTTCTTTACACTAGTGCTCCGATGCCATAGTAGTTTTACAAGGATGCTTACCATGCAAGGATAAATATCACAAAAGACCTTTGACAGTGAAAACACTGCTTAGAATTCAAAACTTGCTTGAAAAGGAGACACAACCCAGGAAACTCTTCCTTATGATTGACATGCATCCTATCCTTCAAAAAGCTGCCTTGCAGCTATTTTCATCCATGCATCTCCTGTTTTGGTTTTACATATCCTAGGAAATTTATGCACGAAATTTGTCATCCTGAGAAGTATTCACATTTTTGTAATTGGTTAATACTATGATTTACAAAAAGCCATGCATCCATAAAAGAATTTAGTCAGATAGTTTTACTCCTGTGTCTGATATCTCATCTCGTTTCCTTGTTTGATGAGAAAATATGTGCAGCATTGAACGTAAATAGCAGAGATGAACCTCCAGTTCAACAACCAAAGCAACTGTATATAGGCCCCCCAAATGCAAGTCGAATCCAACTTCCCGATGGAAGACATATGGCATATCAGGAACAAGGAGTGCAAGCTGAAAGAGCTAGATTTTCATTGATAGCTCCTCATTCCTTTCTTTCATCTCGATTGGCGGGTAAAATTTCTTAAGGCTTACGCTTTTATATCAGCAGATGAATCAGCAAGTTCATTGCTGTGTGTCAGTATGTGCAATATATATTTACTTGCTAGTCTTTGTTTACAGGACTACCTGGCCTTAAAGAATCACTCCTGGATGAGTTTGGAGTTCGATTGATTATGTATGACCTCCCAGGTTTTGGTGAAAGTGATCCTCACTCGAGCAGAAATCTTAATTCATCAGCTCTGGATATGCTTCATTTAGCAAATGCTCTGGGAGTTGCGGACAAGTTCTGGGTGATGGGCTACTCAGCTGGATGCATGCACACGTGGGCAGCTGTTCGCTATATTCCTGACAGACTTGCAGGTACTTTTATTGTTGCCCAATACTTGCATGAGTTTTTCTTCACCAGCCCTAGTGGCATCAAAGCTTTAGCGTCACTTAGTCTAATTTATTATATTTGTAGGGGTTAAAATCAGGGATCACGGTACCGTCCCATACCGTCCGGTACGGGGCATACCGTATCGTACCGGCAGCTAGCCGGTATGGTTCAGCCCATTTAAACGGTTCGACATTCGGACCGGTAAAAAAAAAAAATTGATTTCCATACCGGTATGGTACCGTACCGGTACGAACCGGTCGGTTCAGCCCGGTACGGGCTCGGTTCAGCCCGGTTCGGATCTTTTTTTGTTTTAAATGTATTTTTGGGAGGGGAGAGAATGTTTTTAATATTAAAAAAATGGGTCGGTATACCTGCCAGTACGGTACGGTATGGATCATACAGTACCATACCGGCTTCCTGCCGGTACGGCACCCGGTACCGGTACCGGGAACCTTGGTTAAAATTTTTCTACAAGCAGCTCATTTCTTACTCGTGACGTGAGATATGTCAAGTCAAAAGTTCAACTTTATACAGTTCAAGGAGAAGATAAATTTAAAGCTCCCACAAAAAAAAAAAAAAAAAAAAAAAAAAAGGCACTACCAAGAGAAGGGCAAAAAAGAGAAAAAGAAATTTCCTCTACAATCTTGCCTCTTGGAATGCTAGACTAATATAGCATTATCTCTCAGAATGACACTTCTTGTTGTTGTTTGTACCTATCATGCCAGATGAAAATTTCTGCAATTTCAGTGGATAATGCAGCATTCCAACCAAGTACCATTTCAGCCGGTTGCTATCAGTCTTTTGTTATATGGTGTAACAAATTGCAAGACAATGACACTCGGATCTGTCAACTTTGCAAATTATGTTATGCTGGTTGATTGGGCTGGAGGATTTGTGAACATGTTGGTGTGATGGAAGAAAAGTTTGGAGAGTTAAGATTGATTTGTTAGAGTAAAACAGAGACTTTGTATTTTAGTTTGTGTTGTACCATGACGGCTCACCTTCTATCAGAACCGGCCCAATCTTGCGGTCTGACCCGGCCTGCCGTCCTTCGCCAGAGGTCCGACCCACTGGAACTGAGGTCCGAACAACCCTCTCCTGCTGGGGTCTGACCCGCCGTCCTTCGCCAGAGGTCCGACCCACTGGAGCTGAGGTCCGAATGACCCTCTCCTGCTGGGATCCGGCCCGCCGTCCTTCGCCAGAGGTCCGATCCACTGGAGCTGAGGTCCGAACGATCTTCTCCTGCTAGGGTCCGGCCCGTCGTCCTCTCTTGGGGGTTCGGCCTTTGATCTGACCGACCGACTGCCTTATGGCCGATGTCCGACGGGCAAGCCTTGGCATCCAAGGTATTCCAGAAGCACCTTTCTGTTACGGCGGGATTCTGCTATCCCAACGACCTTGCTCTACTACTTCCACGGTGTCGCCGTATCTGCGCGCCACGTGGCCACTCTCCAGATTCTCCTAGAGGCAGATCGGTCTTTCCCAGCCTCTCCCCTAACGGATTTTGGACTGTTCCGCGCCTATATAAGGTACCTGGGGGACCCCGTTCGAGGTAGGAGAACTTTTCCCTTTCCATACGCTGTTGTTCATTTGATTCCTCCATTCTATTGTCTTCAACCTCCTGCTAATTTAGGCATCGGAGGGTCCCCCGTCGGAACACCACCGGCGCCCTTGGAGATTTTTCTGCAGGTTCGCCCGGGAGAGGAGGGCCCTTTCTTCTAAAAGGAGGAATCCATCATCCCAGCGAGAAAATGGCCAAGGGAAGAGCTCCAAATGCCACCGCCAGGAGAGATACCTCTCCTTCTAGGTCTGGGGAGCCTCTCCGAGAAAATGATTTCGCTGCTACCGCCCCTACTGCTGCAGAGCCCACCATCACTTTGGGGTTGCAGCAATTCCAAACCTTGGTGAACCGCATCGAGACACTTACCGTTGCAGTCCAGCGGTTCCAGGAAGCAGCTGACAACCGGCAGCAACAACCAGCTGCTTCTTACTTTAACCCTCCGATTGCTGCTGCGGGAGGCCGACGGCCAGAGATCCCTCAGCATGGTTCTCACGCCACTGCAGAGCCCCGGAGGTCCTTGGGTGATCGCGCCGACGGCAAAAGGGCGAGGTCTGCCTCGCCTTCCTACGCCGAGTCCATCCCCTTCGGCGGTCGGCTTGCGGCTGGACTTCCGAAGGACTACGGCAGCAAGATTATGCGCATGGAGGAGCGCATTGATGAAATCGCCCTCCGGCAGAAGGCCGAAGGGGGACAGGTATACGACTCCCGTCCCCCGTTCTCAGAGAAAATTCTGGCGGAGATGATCCCCCGCCATTTCAAGATCCCACAGGTGGACCCCTACGACGGTACCACCGACCCGATGGACCATCTGGGCATGTACAAGGCCCACAAGATGGTCCAAGGCGCCTCCGACGCCCTCCATTGCATCGCCTTCCCCGCGACCCTCAAGAAGACCGCCCGGATGTGGTTTTCTGCCATCCGGCCAGGTATGATCCACTCCTTCTCCCAACTCGAATTCCTTTTTCTTTCCCATTTCAGGACTTGCAGTCGGATCCCGAGGACTACGACTGCCTCTTCATCGTGCTTCAAAAGGAGGGAGAGACCCTTCGGGACTTCATGGCCCGTTTCAACTTAGCGGCCATGGAAATCCCGGACTTAAACGAAGCTGTAGCGATGTCAGCCTTTAAGCGAGGGCTCCGCTCGTCCATGCTGACCTTTTCCCTGGACAAGAAGCATTCGACAAGCTACAGTGAGCTGCTGGCCAGAGCGCAGAAGTACGTCCTGGCGGAAGAACAAGCTGCTGGCCGACGTCAAGCTGAAGGAAGGCCGGCCCCGAAGAAGCGGAGCGACAAAGCTCCCGAAGTCCGACCTCCAAACGACAGTCGGCGGTCGGCCCAACGCCGAAGTCCGAAGCCCAGGGACTTTTCCCGAAGGTTCGAGACTTATGCGTCTCTGTTTCTGCCAAGAGAAAAGATCCTGATGGAGATCGAAAACGAGACCTTTTTACAAAGGTCTCGGCCAATAAGGGGTCCTCCTGCCCTAAGGAACAAGGATAAGTTCTGTCGCTTCCACAGAGACCATGGGCACAGTACCTAGGAGTGTCTACAGCTGAAGGACACCATCGAAGACCTCATCCGGAGGGGATATCTGCGTAAGTATGTCTGACCCCATCGGGACCGGGCAGAAGCATCAAATGCTAGAAACCCTCTGGAGGAGATGGAGCTCCCCAATCAAAGGCCAACTGGTGGGGGCGTCGGCATGCTGCACCGGCGGTCCGGGGGAAGCCAGGAGGGCGGGGCGGATATTGCCAAAAGGTCCCGAGGCTCCAATGCCATTACCTTTTCTGACGAAGATCTCTTGGAAAATCATGTCTTTGAGAATGATCCTGTAGTCGTGTCGGCTGTCATTGCCAATTACAATGTAAGGAGAATACTTGTTGATAATGGAAGCTCGACAGAGGTATTACTGTATGATGCTTTTGTGAGAATGAACTTGTCCAGATCTATGCTGCTGGAGTCCCCCGCGCCGATAGGCTTCGGGGGCAACTCCGTTGGAGTGGAAGGTGAAATAGTTCTCCCAGTGACAATTGGGACGGAGTCTCTCCAGAAAACCCTCATCGTCAACTTTGTGGTCATACGGACGACCTCGCCTTACAATGCTATTCTAGGCCGACCGGCCCTCAACAAATTCAGAGCTATTGTTTATACTTACCATCTGTTGGCCAAGTTCCCAACCAGGAACGGGATCGGAGTGATGAGGGGGGACTGTCGGATGGCCAGGCAGTGTTTGACTATTTTGAATCAACAGTCAGAAGGCCATTTCGCCGTGGAGCAATTTGACCCAAGGGCTGAAGTCGACGGCCTCGGTCAGCCAGGGAAGAAGATTTTGTTTGTCCCACTCCGAGAGGATGATCCTACTAAAGTCCTTCAGATTGGAGGCTCTCTCAGTGAAGACCTTAAGACGGAGCTGATCAGCTTTCTAAGGAGAAACGCTGACGTCTTTGCCTGGTCGGCGTTGGACATGCCTGGGATACCATCGGAGGTTATCACTCACCAACTCAAGGTCGATCCAACCTACCGACCTATCCGACAGAAGAAGAGAAGCTTTGCTGCCGAAAGACAGAATGCTATTGATGAGGAAGTAAAGAAGCTCCGTGATGATGGCTTCGTCAGGGAGATCCATTACCCTGAATGGCTGGCGAATGTGGTCATGGTGAAGAAGTCCAACGGAAAATGGAGGATCTGTGTGGACTACACCGACCTCAATAAGGCTTGTCCAAAGGACAGCTTTCCAGTACCCAAAATTGACTAGCTGGTGGATGCCACGGCCGGCCACCAGCTTCTTAGCTTTATGAACGTCTTTTCCGGGTACAACCAAATAAAGATGCATCCGGAAGATGAGAAGATCGCTTTTGTCACTGACAAAGGCCTGTACTGTTATCGGATGATGCCTTTCGGCTTGAAGAACACCGGCGCCACCTTTCAAAGGCTGATCAACTGGGTGTTTGAAGGACAGCTGGGGAGAAACATGGAGGCTTACGTGGACGACATGATAGTGAAGAGTCTCCGTAAGGCCGACCATATCAAGGACCTGCAAGAATCCTTTGATGCACTCAGGCGCCATCGGATGAAGCTGAACCCCACTAAATGCACTTTTAGGGTAACCTCTGGTAAATTCCTTAGTTTTCTAGTTACTCAGAGGGGAATTGAAGTGAATCCTGACAAGATAAAAGCCATCATGGAGATGGCGCATCCGACCAACAAAAAGCAGGTCCAAGAACTCACCGGCCAAATCGCCTCTCTTAGCCATTTTATCTCCCGGTCGGCTAAGAAATCCTTGCCATTCTTCAAGACCCTTCGCCGATCGGAGGGATTTGTTTGGACTGGTGAATGTCGGTCGGCTTTTGAAGCATTGAAGGAGTATTTGAAGAACCCTCCGCTGCTGGCCAAACCGACGGAGGGGGAGCCCTTATATCTTTACCTTTCGGCGTCGGACGAAGTGATTTGCGCCGTCTTTGTGCGAGTCGGAGAGGACGGACAGCAAAAGCCTATCTATTATATCAGCAAAGTCCTCCATGACACCGAAATGAGGTACCCTAAGATGCAAAAACTAATATACTCCTTAGTCACATCGGCTAAGCGGCTTCGGCTGTACTTCCAAGCACATCCAATCGTGGTGCTGACCGACCAACCTCTCAAGGCGATCCTTCGGAGTCCGGACACATCCGGACGACTTGCCAAGTGGGCTGTCAAGTTAGGAGAGTTCGACATCTCCTTCCAGCCGCGATCTGCCTTGAAGGTCCAGGTAATTGTTGACTTCATTGCAGAGTGTATGTGGAAGCAGGAGATGTTTCCTCGGATGGTCGAAATACCCGAAGCGGATGCCGTTTACGAAGCAGGATAAGCCTGGACTCTCCATGTGGACGGAGCGTCTAACCTTTCAGGCTGTGGGGCTGGACTAATTCTAGCCGAGCCGGATGGGGAGAACCTGGAGTATGCTTTACACTTCTTATTTCAGGTGTCAAATAATCAAGCGGAGTACGAAGCCCTCCTTGCGGGGCTGCGGATCGCCCGCGAGCTGGGCATCAGCCGACTCCGATTCGAATTTGTGGCCAGGGATTCGACCCTGGCTAAATATTTAAGCCAGGTACGAAGCCTTATCTCTTGGTTCGAATTTTTCGAAATCATCCACATACCTCGTCTGCACAACTCTCGGGCGGATGCTCTCTCAAGGCTGGCCACGGCTGCCGGTGGGACTTCCGACCGAACCTTTGTGGAGTATTTGCGGCATCCTAGCATTGCCGAAGAGCCGACGACGATCCATCAAGTGGAACATGAAGCTTCTTGGATGGGTCCGATCCTTACTTTCTTGGCCAAAGGAACCCTTCTTGAAGATCCGGCGGAGGCCAAACGGATACGCCTGACAGCCTCCAAGTACGTCGTCCTTGATGGCGTCCTGTATAAGCGATCATTCTCATAGCCGCTGTTGAAGTGTTGGGGGCCGGCGGACTCAGGCTACGCTCTCAGAGAAGTCCACGAAGGCATTTGTGGCGACCACTTAGGAGGGAGATCCCTGGCTTACAAGATCATCCGGCAAGGATATTACTGGCCCAGTATTCAGAAGGATGCATCGGACTTCGTCTGAAGGTGCGATGCATGCCAGAGGTACTCTGTCATTCAAAGGAGGCCTGCCTGTGAGCTGACTCCAATCACTGCCCCATGACCGTTCGCACAGTGGGGGGGAGATCCTGGGACCCTTTCCTCCAGCCTCCGGGCAACGGAAATTTTTACTTATGGCTATCGACTATTTCACCAAGTGGGTAGAAGCCGAACCACTAGCACAGATAACGGAGGCTAAGGTGGAGAACTTCGTCCGGAACAATATCATCTTTCGATTCGGCATCCTCCGGGCCATCATTACTGATAACGGAAGACAGTTTAACAATTCTAAATTTCAAGATTTCTGTCAGCAATACCGAGTCTCACCGACTTACCTCGGTCGGTCATCCATAGTGCAATGGAGAGGCTGAAGTTACCAACAGAACAATTTTGCATGGGCTGAAGACACGGCTCAATGAAGCAAAGGGACTTTGGACGGAAGAACTCCATTCTGTGTTATGGGCGTATCGGACGACCGCCAGATCGTCGATCGGCAAAACTCTATTCAACCTCACTTACGGAAGTGAAGCTGTCATCCCTATTGAAACTTCTCTCCAATCCCTCTGGATCGACCACCATACTGAACCAGCCAAGTCAGAGCAACGAAGGGCTGACCTGGACTTGCTTGAGGAAACAAGATTTCGGGCAAGCATGAAGATGGCGGCATGCCGCTAAAAGATGGCAAAGTACTATAACTCGCGAGACAAGGCGCGAGCTTTTCGAGTCGGCGATTTGGTCTTGCAGAGGGCCGAAATTTCGAGGCCGACAGAGCAAGGCAAGCTTTCCCCAAATTGGGAAGGACCATATCGGGTCTCCGAAGTGGTTCGAGCTGGCACCTATCGGCTGGAGTTTTTGGACGGACGACAGTTGGCGCGTCCATGGAATGTAGACAATCTCCGCAAATATTGTCAATGAAGTTCACATTTCTTCTACGAACCACTTCCGAAAGTCCGACTCCGGTCGGCAAAGGCTCTAGGGCAGCCCACTTCCGAAAGTCCAACTCCGGTTGGCAAAGGCTCTAGGGCAGTCCACTTCCGAAAGTCCGACTCCGGTCGGCAAAGGCTCTAGGGCAGCCCAATCCCGAAAGCCGACGGACTAACATTTAGGATAAATTTCCTAAGTTAGTTGCTCCGGCCTGAACTGACATCCGATCGCTGCCCCAACTGCTTCAGAGTCCAGGAAGTCGACGGACTAACACTTAGGATAAATTTCCTACGCTGGTTGCTCCGGCCTAAGCTGACATCTGATCGGTGCCTCAACCGTCCTAATTTATTCTCGGCTCGAAAGGCCGGCAGACTAGTGCTAAGGATGGAAATCCTAAGAGGATCTAATTCGGCCTGGGTTCCTACATAGCACTTACCCAGAAGGTCCGACCACTCGCTCTAAATTGCCGACTGGCCCATACTTAGCAAAATTTCAGAAAGCAAAGCAGAGAATAGTATAAAAAGAAGGCAAGATAGTGAGGAAAAAGTTTTCTTCATTAATTCAAAAAGACTTTTACATAGGCTGAAGGTCAAAACTTTACAACCACCTAGGCCTGACCTTCGGAGGTTACAATAGCAACCACTTCGGCCCCTTCTGCCGCCTCAGCCTTGGCACTAGTTGGGACGTCTGCTCCAGCTACCTCCGCAACGGTTCTCGCTGGGACTTCAGCTACTTCGGCAGTCGGGTCCGTCCCTTCAGAAGTTCCTGCCTCTGCTGGCTTCGGCAGTTGAAGGAAGGCGAGGTCGAGCTCTGGGAAGGCGGCGCTAACCTTCCCCAGGCACTCGTCGTACCCATAGTCGAAGCTGACCGTCCCGGCTTCGTTCATTTCCTCCTCGAAGTCCTTGGAGGCCTTATATTCCGCGACGGCCTTTGCACCGGCCATCTTCAGCAAGTCTTGGGCTGACTTCAGCAGGCCCTTGTACCTTTCCGCCGAAGTCTGGTACCCCTTCGCGCGGACGTCGAGATCGACCAAGCGACCTTCCTCAACCTTCAGCCGACGTGCCAGGGATTTGATCTTTTTTTTCTTCCCCTTCAGCCTGGCCTCCTGATCAGCTTTTTGGGCGAGCAGGTCCTCCGCCTTCTTCTTTTCAGCCTCCAGCTCGGCCCGCAAGGGGGACACCTCGACTGTCGTAGCCTTCAGGCCGGTCACCTCTTCCCTGGAGGCCGTCAGCGCCGCCCAGGCGGTGTCCCTCGCCAGCTCGGCCGCCTCGGCCCTCTGGGTTAGCTGCTCTTTTGTGTGTAGCAGCTCGCCCGGCCCTTGGTCCATCAGAAGGCTGTTCCTAACGAGCTGCCGACAAACAAATACAGTTAAGAAATTTGCAATTTAAAACTTAAAGTGAAAGCAGGAATAGAAAAGCTTACCCCCAAGAGATGGCGGAGTAAATTGTTGGACGCCTCGCTCACGGACCGCCCGTCAGTATCGGGGATGGCTCGTTGAAGCTGCTCCCTTGCCTCAGCCGCACGCCATAGCACGTGCTCTTCTTCCTCCCCGAGGGCCCAGGTGGCCCTCTCGCCTGCAGCCGACGGCCCTTCGCCCGCGTGGGCTCTCTGAGTCGTCGGGGGGACCGTCGTGGTCGTCTCTGACGACGGGGGCGTAGGAGTCGCCATCGTCCCTGCCGACGAGGAGTGCCTCCCTTCCGCTTGGGCGGCCGGCTGTCCCGCTAAAGATGACCGCTCGGATGCAATCATCTTTTGCCGTTCAGTCAGGGGCATGTCGTCCCCTAGGTCGATCAACACCACTGGAACGGACGACTCCGCCGTCCGTTGCTTCTTCGGCCTTTCGGGCGCTGGTTCTGCCGTCCGTTTCCTTGGTTCTTGCTGCGCCTGCTCCGCGATCCGGACCGCTCTCCTCTGCACCGACCACGCTGAGAGAACAGCCCTATCCGGCTTCATTTTTCCACCTGTCAACAATAAAAACAGAGTTAGCAACAGTCGCAAAGCCGACAAGGAGTAAAGAAGAAAAGGGTGAAAGTCGATCTCTCCCTACACAACTCTCGTCCTACCTAGCATCGGCTGTCGGCTGTCGGCTGAGTCCGACCCGGTGGAGGCTGTCCTCAAAGAGCAGAAAAGTAATGGATTTTGGATCTTCGCCGTCCAACCTGTGGAAGTCGGCCTCGTCGGCCCTCGAGACCTTCCTCCCATGAAAGGCATCCGGCCTCGGCCCCCTCCAAGCTGCCTCGAAGCCCCACGGCTCTAGACTATCTACGAAGAAGAACCTGGACTTCCATCCATGAATAGCGAATGGAAGCCCCCCTAGGATCTTCCGGTTAGGACGGGGACTGAACATCCACCATTCCTGACTCCGGAAGTCTTGCTTCAATAGAAAGAAATTTGAAAAAAGGGACACCCTAGGCTCTATGTCGTCCTCCCGACACAGGACCACAAAGCTGCACAGCACTCTAATGCTATTCGGCGTCAGCTGGGAGGGCGTGATCTTAAAGGTATCGAAGACCTGGACGAAGAAGTCATGGATCGGGAATCGAAGACCGGCCTTCAAGTGGTCTTCGTACATGGGAAGGGCTTCTAGGTTCAAGGGCCTGTTTGTCCTACCCTCTCGGCTAGGGACGGTCAGGTGCAGGGTGGATGGTATATTGTATATGGTCCTGAGGGTCTCGACCCTCTCTCGAGTCATGGTCGACGGGATATCAAACGGGCTAGGATCCCTGTGGCTATGAGCTACGGCCATCCTAAGACTGGTTGCAGAGGAAGAAGAAGATGGGGGAAGACGAGGACGGGACTAACCTAGTTTCTGGACCTCTAAAGAAGCCTAAGGGCAGCGCTAAGGGGGGGGGGGGGGGAGAAGGCAATTCTCTCTTCTCTTCCAGCGCAAATGCAGCAACAAGTGCCTTCTGGACGATCCCCCCCTCCTTTTATAGGCATCCGGGGGCCGCGTCCCAACACACCCCCACGTGTCGAGCTCCGACGGCCGCCGCTTCGATTCTCGGATTTGACGGGAATCCGAGGGGACGCGTCGGATCGCATCCGGCCGCGATCCGCGTGACAGGCGAAGCAACGGTGGATGGCCCACTTCAACAAGCGCACCCACCGCTCTGATGGCGCCACGTGTCCCACGTCGCTTCAAGAATCCGAATGGACAGCCACTACGTGCCGTACCAGCCATCTCTGCTCTTTCAGACCTCACCAACCAGGCGCTGGCACCTGTTCCGGGGCAAAGATCAGGGCGGGAGGCAAAAGGACGCGGCGCGCCGAGTCGGATTCGCCATCATTTGAAAGGCTGGCACATTTAATGCCATTTAATGCCCTCGCCCTTCGAGCTTGCGGACTCGCTCGAAGCATAAGAGCAAGGGGGACGGTGTTGTACCATGATGGCTCACCTTCTATCAGAACCGGCCCAATCTTGCGGTCTGACCCGGCCCGCCGTCCTTCGCCAGAGGTCCGACCCACTGGAGCTAAGGTCCGAACGATCCTCTCCTGCTGGGGTCCGGCCCGCCGTCCTTCGCCAGAGGTCCGACCCACTAGAGCTGAGGTCCGAACGACCCTCTCCTGCTAGGGTCCGGCCCGTCGCCCTTTCTAGGGGGTTCGGCCTTTGATCTAACCGACCGACTGCCTCATGATCGATGTCCGACGGGCAAGCCTTGGCATCCAAGGTATTCCAGAAGCACCTTTCTGTTATGGCGGGATTCTGCTATCCCAACGACCCTGCTCCACTACTTCCACGGTGTCGCCGTATCTGCGCGCCACGTGGCCACTCTCCAGATTCTCCTAGGGGCAGATCGGTCTTTCTCAGCCTCTCCCTTAACGGATTTTGGACTGTTCCGCGCCTATATAAGGTACCTGGGGGATCCCGTTCGAGGTAGGAGAACTCTTTCCTCTTCATACGCTGTTGTTCCCTTGATTCCTCCATTCTGTTGCCTTCAACATCCTGCTAACTTAGGCATCGGAGGGTCTCCCGCCGGAACACCATCGTCGCCCTTGGGGACTTTTCTATAGGTTCGCCTGGGAGAGGAGCGCTCCAGCCTACCCAGCCATCCCGATTCTCGGTCCAGGAGTTGACGCAGCAACAATTTGTATTTTGTAGAGTTAAGTACTGAATTAGAATCAAGAGATAGAGTTCCCTAAACAATTTGTTAATCATGGTGAATATTGGAGAAACAGAATTTGCACATAAAGTGAAGTTGGGTCACAGCTTTGTGAGTGATCATTCGATACGCGGTTGAAATTTAAACTAAACAAACTGTAGGACAGCTGCAAGAGCAGCTTTACAATGTAGAGAGAGTAAGCATGTATAAAGCAGAGGATTGTGCATGCACATGCATAGTAGAGCAATATCCAATGAACAACCGCTTTTCCTTTCATCATGGATCAACCTCTTGGTGACTTGGACACTAAGTGACTAGAAATGGATGCATTTGATGGACATGGTAAAGGGAAGACGGAGAATGGGAGATGTGGTTGTTGGGCAGTGTGTGGTACATGAAAAAGGGGAAAAACACATGATGATTCCTTTTCATTTTCTGGTGGCATTGAGACTCTAAAAGTCCAATATAGTACACAAGGGTACTGGGCCACGAACAAAAAAGTGCAGTTTCATAGGCTTCTCTGATTTAAGTAGTACTTAGATGGTTTCTTTTGAATTCTAGAAAGACATAGAGGCCTGTTTCTTGAAGTAATGAAGTGCTAAAATGTGATGAATCTGTCTGGATTCTTCCTTTCATAGAACTTATCTACAGTTCTGTCTTCATCTTAGCATTATTGTTGTCGAGAATGTTATTCAGTCATTTTAAATATTTTGATGGCATGCACGTTCCTTTTATAAAAGTTATCTACAATTCTGTCTGTATCCTAGCATTATTGTTCCCAGAAAGATATTCAGTCATTTTAAATATTCTGATGGTATGTGTAAGTCTGTGTTTGTGTATGTATGTATGTATCTACGTGTTTGTGTGTGTGTGTATATGTATGTGTTCGAAGTGCAAATAAGTTTCTTCTAAGTGAAGTCTATAGTATTGCATTTTCCACATTGTAACTGCTATATGCTAGGATGGGCATGCTTTCGTTGTGGCTTCAAAAGATCTAGTACCGTTATTAAACAGGAAATTAAAGCAGGCTCCAAATAACAAGATGGCTGATGTTTTATTTTGTCGTCTGTACTTTGATTTTAGTTCCTCATTTGTTTTAGAGGTTTCATTGTTTCAGGTGTAGCTATGTTTGCTCCAATAGTTAATCCATATGACTCCAGCATGACCAAGGAAGAGAAACGTAAAACCTGGGAAAAGTGGACAACAAAAAGGAAACTTATGTATGTTTTAGCTCGGAGATTTCCTTCTCTTCTTCCGTATTTTTATCGTAGAAGCTTTCTATCGGGAAAACAAGGGAAGCTTGAAAAGTGGTTATCATTGTCATTGGGGAAGAAGGTATGCCCAGATTTAGCTTTCACCTTGCTTGAAGTCGAAAATGCTTCATCTTTGTCAAAATGGTCAAATCCTTCGTCAGAACTTTCTCAGCTTAAATGTATTCTAATTGTGAATATGTTGACATGACATCTTTAACATTTTGAATTTGTCCAATATCAAGTGCTCATATATAGGGGTCCTTCTGTTTATAGGTTAGCTGGTTTCAAAGGCTTAGCCATAAGATGCAAATATCTCAATCTGAGTTATGGCTCATATCTTTTGACTATATCACCTTAATATGGCAACATAAGGTTTATTATCTTACGATATAATTTTTTGAAATATATCACATCAATATGGCTATGCAATATGTATTAGTTTCATCTATTATTGTTGCTGGTTCCTTGACTACCAAGAAACCTCAGCTAGTCCTGAGCTTGTTGACCTATCAATAATTATTCTTGTATTTCTGGAATAGTGTAGTAAGTGATAGACGATCCCTAGTTAAACCAGCAGATGTGCATTCGTTTATTTAATGTCAAAGATGATTACTGTGTTTGGGAGGACTTTGTATGCTAATATGGTGTCACTACAAAACACAATTTTAGATGAGAAAGTTATGCTTTGTTGCAATTCATTTTTACTGTGATGCTAGTGTCCATTCTTTCTAGTAAGGGTCTTATGCTTTTTGATCATCAGATGATTTCCATTTATAGATTGCACAATTACTGGCAGCTTGTACATTTCAAACATGAAATCTTAGAGTTCTGTCTCGTGATGTCACAACCACATAGTCGATCACTTTCTTTGTGAGGTAGTTCTTAGTTTACACATTATACTTTGTTGCAAACCAACATTAGTTTCTCCTGTTTATTTCAATTTTCTGAGATTTGTAACTGTGAATACAATGATGCTGGGCTTCATGTTTCACTTGTTGTGAAGCTTTTCTTGCTTCAACATTGATCAGAACTCCTGATCTTGATAAGTAACACGTGGCTAGTTTTTTAATGTTATCTGCAGACAATTTAGTTTTGTTAAATTATAAATTGCTAGTAGTATATAACACAAAAGCCTCAACTGTCCTGCTGGCTGCTGGGAGTGTACTGCCTGAAACTTGTGTTGAAAAGGAAAAAAAAAGCCTGCAGTTTGTAATTACCTAAGATAGCACAACCAACTCAAATGTTCATCCTTCCATGCTAAGTAGCTTGTTACATGTTGCACACCAATTGTTTTTGGGCTTGTGTATTAGCAAGTTAGTTTTGCTATTTAACTTCGGTTAATGTTCAAAAGATTCTGGTTAATGTTCATCCTTCGGTTATATGTGAAGTAGCTTGTTGCACTTATTGATAGTTAGACTTCGTGTAAACCTCACTTTCTTGTGTTTTGATACATATATATTTTTGGGTAGATGATGGCATCTAATTACTAGGAATTTGTAATAATCCCATAAAGAAACTACAGTTTTGTACCCCTTCTGTTAACTTTTGATGGTGGGTTGTTGCTGTTAGCTTTTTGCCCTCAATCCCTTCAAAATTGGGTTGTTAGTTTTCATAAACTATAGCATAGTTTTTCTGGAGCTAATGTAAGAGAAATTTGCATATAACACACTAAAAGGATTATATAAAATTCTAACAGTTTTATATGTCTAATTTTGTTACCAGAACAAGTTTTTGTGCAACTGCCAGATTACAAACTTTGGAGGAACTTAATGTTGAAACTGGAACATTTGTAGTTCTAACTTTTCTGATATCGGCCTTCCATTCTTTCTGTAAATATTATAAAAGACAGGTTGAGTGTTAAATATGAGATGCGGCTAAATTGTGTCTATCGAGGGTACTTAAATCAAATATAATAGTTAATAGAAATGTCTTGGAGAAATCTTGTTAATCATGCTTATAAAACTTTACAAAAATTTATAGCCATCAGCAACGTCATGCATATCATTCCTCTTTTGTTTCTTCCATGTTCATTTTTTAAGAACAATTATAATCCAATCATTAAATCCTACCTGTTCAATGGGAAAAATCTCAACAATCGAATTGTTTCCTCAGTGTGTTAAATGAAAAGTCATTGTATTTTTACAGAAAAATCAGCTGACAATGATAACTATTTCATGGAATTTCAACCGTGTTTTCTTCTTATTCTTAACTCTGCTACCATTAGATTGTTAAATGTGCACTACAACCATTATTTTGGGGGAAGGTTCTTTAAGCAAAGTTTGTTAAATCTGCGTTTTAATAATAAATATTATCTAGTCATAGTTTGTAATTGCATAACTTCCAAACATCGGTGCTCAAAAGGCATTCTATTTTAGGTACATGCAAAAGATCTATATTTGACCCTTGTGAAAATTGACATCTTGTAGAAAAGGACATTTCTGTTGATATTAATTGGTTAATTTCCACCTAAAAGGTGTTGCAGTTTCTGACTGCACATATGATGTTTCCAGGATAAATCTTTATTAGAAGAACCAAATTTTAATGAATTCTGGGGAAAGGACGTTGCAGAATCAGTTCGTCAGGGGGACCCTAAGCCATTTGTGGAGGAAGCTGTGCTGCAAGTATCAGACTGGGGTTTCAACCTGGCTGATCTTCAGGTGCAGAAGCACCATCATGGTAAAGGCCTTCTTCAATGGCTCAAGTCTATATACAGTCCAGCTGAGCGTCAGTGGACAGGCTTTCTTGGCCCGATACACATTTGGCAGGTCTATATTTGTTTTCCTCCTGGTGTAACCATATTTGCATTTGGGCCTGCTTTCAACTACTGGGCAAAATACTTCAAATGTTTGATGCATATTTGATTCTTACCTTATAATTTTTTGCCTGAGTCATGCATTTGCAAGAATTTGTGCAAATTATCCTGATCTTGGCTTAACTTGTTTGTGGACTTTGACAATCTACTGCCGAGCTTAAAGGATTTTATGATTCTGGAATTTGAATAGCTCTTCATTTACCCAAATTTTTTAATATAAAGGTCGCTTTTGTCAGTTGTTCTGGAAAATGTTCTGGCGATTATTTGGCATTTCTCAAATTCTAGTTCTCCTTGACTTGAATCCTGAGGAATCATATTTTTTTCCCCAAGAAGTTTGTTCTCTTTTCTATCCTCAAAAATATGGTTGCAGTTGACAACTTATAGATAATTTGATCTCATTGTCAGGCTTTTTTTTTAAAAAAAAAAAAAATCATAACTGTCAGGTTTTTATTTTTTATTTTTTAAATCATAACTGTCTCTATTCAAAAAAAAAAAAAAAAAAAAATCATTACTGTCATACTTGGATGACTTTTTTTTTTTGGAAAAAAATTACAATTCTTACCTAGTTATTGGCATTCTAAATGTTTAATTTTGGGCAGGGTATGGATGATCGGGTGATGCCACCATCGATGACTGAATTTGTGCGACGAGTAGTTCCAGGAGCCACTGTGCATAGATTACTAGGTGAAGGCCATTTCTCATATTTCTGTTTCTGTGATGAGTGCCATAGACACATATTGTCTACCCTATTTGGCATTCCTCGAGGTCCTCTTAGCAGCGTTTTGGAGGAGGATCAGTCATCACCTGAAGAAATCTGTGAAGAAACAGTATTGCATAACTGTACTAAACAAGAATGAAAGAAAATCTTTTTCTTGATAGTTAAATTCAAACTTTTGGGTGGGAAATTTGTAGATACATAGTATATTTCTTTTCGATCTAATTTTTAGAGCAAAATAACCCTCTATTTCTGATTAGCGATTGAAATGAGATGTGGTGGGGGTTGGTTGCTGCCCGAGGTAAGAATTTTTCCAATTTTTTGCTATGTAATACTACCTTAGAAAATTATGTAATCACTGAGTCGCCATATCAAGATATGGAGAAGCTCTCAAGGTTTTTTCCTTTTTTTTTTTAGTTCACAGGTCGTATCGTTTAAAGGTGTGCGGTCAAAGGGAATGGGGTATTCGGTGGTTGAAGCTGTTCTAACATATCCCGTACAGCGGGCGATGTAGAACTGGACCTCTCCAGTTCAACCCCAAAGTCAAGGGGTCCAAACTCAAATGTTGAGACTTCTCTCGGGGGGTTTCCTTTGTTGCTCGTTGGAGACGTTACATTTATCAAAGCTCATCCTAGAGCTCCACTGACCTTCATCAAACTATGATTAGCTCATATAGGTGTTTAATTCTCATGAGCCTTTTCCTATCAGCTTCCTCATGCAGCCCTTTTAAATTTATGCTAAGAGTTGGGCTTTAAACGTCTGCTGACTTTATTTGTCTTTCTAAGTTGCAAATGTTTATACAATTATGTTAAACAGATTAAAATGTTCTCGGTTCATTGAATGGGTTGGGTATCACCATGACTTCAAGTTCTACGAGCTTATGGTCTTGATTCAAATCAATTTGAACCATCAAGCATAAAACAACTGCAGTTGTGAAGAGTATTATCATTGTCATTCATCAAGTTGTGCCAGATTTTGACCGTGCAGCATCAACTCATTGAAAAGCAGAATCAAGTATTAAAGCATAAATAATTTAATACAGGCATCAGACACAATATGCCGGGTGTGAAATTCTCAAAGAACCAACCCTAGCAACAACTTTTATCTTCCTGCAAATCTTAATGTACCAAGAGAGGATGATAACAAGCAAAACAATCAAGGTCCCTCATCACAAGTTCTTGAAAGCAGATTCATGAGATGGTTTCTGCGGCGTCAGCCTAGCAAGTAAAGCCTTGTTGTGGCAGTGCTCAACATCAACGAAATAAAAGTTACCATCAGCCTTAAATGTCACAAATGGTCTATTGGTATCCGGTGGCCTAACATCGGCGAACTTTATTGTCCTTGGGATAGGTGTGGCCAACCAGGACATCATTTCAACCTCGAAGCTATCCGAACCAGGGTGCCATCTGAGCTTGTGAATATATGGGCTGACAAACCAGTGCAGGGCTGCTGTAGTAGAAGCGCTAAGGAAAATCACGGTAGATGCCACCGCTCCCTTGAGGATTACATTCATCTCAGGAGAAGTCATGAATGTTATGACAGGACCAAGAGACACCGAGAGGCAACAGGTGGAGAGAGATAAAAGCTTCACTTTCTTTATGGTTGATGAGATGGGTCCTTGGTAAACAACTCCAGTTCCTTTACCGTCTTTCTCTATTTCACTACTTTTAGGTCCGATGCTAATTTTGCTGTCACCTACGTCGGATCTTGCTGCTGCAGCTTGAGAAGCCCATCGTTTCTGAGAAGACATATGCACTACCGATCCAAGGCTGCTGTCAACTTTAAATGGAAGTGAGGGATTGAAATTAGAGTAATGCTTCCATACTCCATACCTCGAAGCCAGAAAATCTGTTTGATAAAGAAAGTTAGCAAAATATGTCTTGCAGCAGCATAAACTTACAAATATGAAATGAAGCATGATATAAGCTGCAAACAATGCTTCTTTGAAATTGATCATACAATATGTCACTAGAGACATGCCTGATAACTAAATCAGATCCATGGCAGTGCAAATATTAAGACAGTTTCTCACCATGTCCACAAATATTCCCCCAAAGGCAAACAATAGTGCAGGTGCATCATATGTATTTGCAGAAAACATAGCAAAAATGACATATCAAGCATGCCTCATGAAAGATAATCCGTCCATTCAGAAAAGCGATATTAACAAATAACAAGTCAAGCGATTAACTGTATCAATGCATCATTCATTTTCAAGTCAGGTGATTCAGACATCACTCGTCGTTGACTACCACTGCCCACCAGAAAATGCTAATGTTAACAAACAGTCTACAGCTGTGTAATACCATATCAGCTTTATTGTGGTACCTTAATACACAATATCATGCAAAATCAGAATGGATAAAGAAAATCACTGAAAAGCAGGAGAAAAAAAAAAGACCTTGCAATAAAGAGAGAAGAATGTTCCAGCAGACAACATACCAAGTCGAGGATAGACCCACAAAATCACCATCAATCTGGATGAGCCTCTAAGCAAATGTTAGACATTGTATGGTTTGATATGCAATTCTATTTCATGCACGTGAAGTCCTTGATGCTCTAAATTTCATGTGAAAGCTCTTAAACCCCTTATTTGCAGTACCTTGTAGTTAATCAAGAAGCACATTCATGACCGGTACTGCCCATTAATAATGAGCATACTATCAAATCTTCTGGTTTATCTTGTGGGGAGAGCGAATTTCAACTTCCAATATTCTAAGAAGATGACCTAAAGGAGAAAAGGATTGATTAAAATATAGAAAAAAAAAGAACAGAACAAATTTACCCTCATGGAATGTCATACAGAGTTGAGCCACCTGGTACACCTTATACCATACCATACTGGTTTTGTACCGGCACTCGATATGCCATCCCATACCATACCAAACCATGTACTGTCGCTGTAACAGGATGATACCAACATGGGATCTGGTATCGAGATGGCGAACCTTGTTTATCCTCCTATGTATTTATAATATAAGGTGCAATGTCTCAAACCGTTTGCAGTAAAAGGCAAAATAAAAATTCCAAACATCATTCATGTCATTATGTGTTTATGAAAACATTGTTCTTCAATGTTTTCACAGCTACTGTCTAAAGGTAGAGTTTGGGTATCCACTGCTTCTCTTCCCAAAATACAAATATTCAAGAAGTCGACTATCATTTTGCAAACATTAACTAAACTCAACTAAACCATAATGCCAAATTAGTTGGGGCCAGCAGACATCATACTTAAACTATTTACAATGCGACAGCAAATGTAGTACGTTTATTGTCTTTTGTCAACCAATTTATTCTCAATCTGTCTCCATCCACATAGATTCCTTTATTTCAACATTTCCTTATAGCACCTCAAAATTAACTCCTAGAAAAAAAACTTCCCTTTTTCTCCACTAAAATTAATTTCCATCACTTTATATTTCTTTAACAGGTTCCAGTTTATGAGACAAATTATCAATTTCTCTATCCAACTAACACTCTTAGATCAGAAATTAAGAACTTGGATGGACAAATAATTGTTTTAATCTGAAACTTTAGGTCACAAGACCTTAAGTCTAATGAGGTTCAAATATGGCCAGTGGCATGTTGTTGCGTCTCACAGCTCAGAACTCCCACGGCACCAGCTGACCGCATGGCCCACTACACCCACACGGCATGATAGTGGTGTAACCGCGTGGGATTCGCAGTACGCATGGGAGGAGTGACAAAGCGGGAGTGACCAAGCGGGACTTGTTTGAATTCTTTCTAAAAAGCCATTTTGGCCTTTGGGATTGAGGGTTTTTTGCATGTGACAGCGGCAGCAGTCTTTAGGATTTGCGGCAGAGGTGGCAGCAACGGCTCAAAGGGATTTTTTGTGAATTTGTTTTGGAAGAATTTTGTACTTTTATTAAGAGATTGATACGAGGGGTTTGAGAGGTGTAATCTCTTACATTGGTAATTTTTCTCTCACAGTGAAGTTGCATGTCCCGTGGATGTAGGCTACGGCCGAACCACGTAAATCCTGATATTTTCTATGATTTATCTATTTTGCCGCATTTATTATTTTATTGTTATATTTTGATCTTGATGCACAAATCTACTTAGAGATACATACTTTTGTTCAGTTTTTCCGTTGGATTTGATTTTCAACATATGGTATCAGAGCCAAGTTTTTTTATGTTTCTACTAAGTCGATCTGGTATGTGCATTCAAGATGTCAATAAAATTCAAAATTGAAAATTTTGATGACAAAATGGATTTCAACTTGTGGAAGAAGAGGATAAAAGCAATCTTGGATACCTTTACAAAGCTCTTCTTTCTAAGAAAAAATTAGGTATTACTGATGCGGATGAATGGTTAGAGCTTAATCTGAAAGCTTCCAGTACTATTATACTTTGTTTGACAAATGAGATAATGTATAATGTTGAAGATTACAAAACTATCTCTGATTTATGGAAGAAATTAGATGATCTTTATATGTCAAAGTCTCTTATAAATAAATTATATTTGAAAAAATAACTTTATAGCTTATGTTTATTTAAAGGGGGTGATCTTTTGAAGCATTTAAATATGTTCAATAAGTTGATTTTGCAGCTTCAAAATTTGAGGGTGAAGTGGAGGAAAAAGATCAGGCAATTATTCTTCTTTCATCTTTATCCAAGTCCTATGATCATTTGGTGACCACCATCTTATATGGCAAAGATACTTTGAAAATGAAGGAGGTCAAGACAACTTTATTGTCAGATGAGGTTAGGTACAAATTCGATGCAGCTGACAGTTTGATGACCAAGGATTCGGATCAAGAAAGAGGATGTCGAAAAGAAAAAGATGATAAAAAAAACCATTTCAGATCCCAGTCAAGAGAACAAAATGACAAATACCATTACTGCAAGCAAGAAGGTCATTAGAAGACGAATTGCTCCAAGTTAAAGTCTAAGCAAAAACAGAATACTGATAAGGCTAGAGTTGCTACTGAGTATGAAAAGGATGGGAATGTGTTGACCATCTCCTCATGTATAGATTTGTCAGATATTTAGATTTTTGATACTGGTTGTTCTTATCATATGTGTCTGCATAGAGATTGGTTTGTTTTCTATACATCTCATGATGGGGGGTAGAGTTCTGATGGGTAATAATACTGAGTGCAAAACTATTAGGATAGGAGCAGTCAAAATTAAGATATTTGATGTAGTAAGGACTATGACAGATATCATGCATGTTCTTGATTTGAGAAAGAGACTTATCTTTCTTGATACCTTAGATGCAAATGAATGCACTTTTCCTGATGCTAATGGCATATTGAAAATTAAACGTGGTGCCTTAATATTAATGAAGAGAGAAAAGATAGGCTCTTTATACAGGTTGATTGGAAAAGTTATTACTGGTAATGCTGATGTTACATCCTTTTTTTTTTATGATGATGATGCTACATTGTTGTGGCATGCTAGACTTGACCATATGAGTCAAAGGGATGTTAGAATTGTATAACAAAAATTTATTCGAGGGTATTAAATCTTACAAACTTGATTTCTGTGAAACATGGATTCTTGGTAAGCAATGCAGGATAAAGTTTGTCACATTAACCAATAGGAGCACATAGGTCCTTTAGTACATTCATTCAAATATCTGGGAAGTAGCATCAGTCACTTCTCTCGGAGGAGCTAGGTACATTGTCAATTTTATTGATGACTTCTCCCGGAAAGTTTGGGTTTATTTCTTGAAGCATAAGTCAGAAGTACTTGAGAAGTTCAAGCTGGAGTTGAAAAGCAAACAGGCAAGCAGATAAAGGCTCTCCACACTGACTATGGTGAAGAATATACCTTTAGAAAGTTTGTCAATTACTGTCAGAAGGAAGGCATAGCTCAGTACTTCACTATTCCAGGCAAGGCACGGCAAAGCGGGATAGCTGAAAGGATGAACAGGACACTGCTTGAGAGAGCTTGTTGCACGAGACTATTTGCAGATCTTTCGAAGCAATTTTGGATTAAAATAGTAAACACCGCATGGTTTTTGGTGAATCGATCTCCTTTGACATCACTTGGACTCAAAACACCATAAGAGATTTGGTCTGGTAAGCCAGTTAATTATTTTGATATTCATATATTTGGTTATCCTGCATATGCACCATTACAGGAGGATTAGAGGACTAAGCTTGATGCGAAGCTCAACAGAAATGTAATATTTGATGTAGTTTCAATGTTGAAAAAGAAAATTTAGCATTGAGTCCAAAATATGAAGAAGCTTAGTTACCTCGGTTCAAATGGAGCCCTTGATCAAGACTGATAGCAATAATGCTGATTTGTAAAAATCTTCAAAATAGGACGTAGAAATTGTACAGCCATGGGAACAAGATAAGCCTTACTATATTGCTACAGAAAAAGCTAGAAAAGAAGTAAAACTATTATTGAGGTTGAAAGATACAATTACTTATACTTTTCTTGTTATTTCTGGTGATCCAATGTCTTTTCAGGAGGCTTTGCCGAGTAAGAACAGTGATAAGTGGCTGATTGCTATAGAGGAAGAGATGAATTCTCTTCATAAAAATGAGACTTGAGAACTTGTCACTCTTTCTAATGATAGCAAGGCAATCGACCGCAAGTAGGTATATAGAAAGAAGGAACCTTCATCAGAAAGTGAACCACCAAGATATAAAACCAGATTGGTAGCAAAAGGCTACAATCAGAAAAAAGGGATAGATTTTGATGTAATATTTTTTTCAATTGTTAAACATTGTTCTATCAAAGTTATGCTTTCTATGGTAGCTATGTGGAACTTGAAGCTAGAGTAATTTGATGTGACGACTACTTTCTTATATGGTAATCTTGATAAGGAGATCTATATGTTGCAGCTAGATAGTTTTGTACAAAAAGGCAATAAAAAGTTGGTGTGCAAGTTAAAAAGATCTCTCTCTATGGTTTGAAGCAGGCTCCGCATCAATGGTATAAGAAGTTTGATACCTTTAAAATGATACATAACTATACGAGAAGTTGGTATGATAGTTGTGCCTGTTTCCCTTTTCTCAGTAATGGTTCTAGTATACTGTTGAAGCTATATATTGATGATATGCTTATAGCTTGTAAGCATATATAAGAGATTTATAAGTTACATGAACTTAATTCTAAGTTTGAAATAAAAGACCTAGAAAGTGCTAAGAAGATCCTAGGAATGGACATTTACAAAGACCGGCAGAATCGGAAGCTATGGTTGGCCCAGATGGAATACATAGAAAAGGTATTGACCAAATTCAACATAAAGAGGCTAAGGTTGTGAATACACCTCTAGTTTAGTATTTTAAATTCTCTATGCAGCAATATCCTCAGTCTAAGAAAGAGCGTCAAGAGATGCTTAGTATATCATATGCTAATGCGGTTGGATGTTTGATGAATGCTATGGTTTGCACTAGACCTAATTTATCATAAGCTGTTAGTGTTTTGAACAGATACATGGCAGATCTAGGAAAAGAGCATTAAAATAGAATTAAATGGATTCTGTATTATTTGAATGGCACATCAAATTTTGGTTTACTATTTCAGAAGAGCACTAGCACTAATACTTTAGTTGATTTTGTTGACTTAGATTATACAGGTAATCTTGATAGGAGAAGATCAACTACAAGATACATCTTTACTTTACGTGGAGGTCTTATCAGTTGAAAAGCGATGCTTCAGGATATCATGACGTTATCAACAAAGGCAGAATATATAACTGTAGTTGAGGCTGCTAAGAAAACATTATAGCTTCAGGGTTTGGTCAATGCATTCGATATTGCATAGAAAATTGTTCTTATATATTGTGATAGTCAGAGTGTTGTATGTCTTCCAAAGGATCCAGTACATCATGCCAGGACAAAAAGTATATTAATATTCGGTATCACGAGCTTAGAAAATTTGTTGCGAGCCATTGCATTCAGTTAGTCAAGACTCCTACTCATGAGAATACTACATATATGATGACCAAGCCATTTTCAGCAATCAAGTTCCAGCATTGTCTGGACTTGGCTAATGTTAACAAACGCTGAGACATAAAGGCCCCAGGGCATGGGGGCAAGATTATTCACAAGCTCTCAAAGTTACATAAAAGTCGAAATGCGAGTCGAGATGGAGATTGTTGTTGCAACTCAGCTCAGGACTCCTATGGACACCGGGTGACCACACGACCCACTACACCCACAAGGCATGACAATGGCATAACTGCATGGGATTCGCGGTGCACGTGGGAGGAGTGACTGAGCAAGACTTGTTTGGATTTCTTTTAAAAATCCATTTTGGCGTTTGGGATTAAGGGATTTTTGCGTGTGACAGCAGCAACAGTCTTTGAGATTTGCAGCAGAGGCGGCAATAATGGCTCAAAAGAGATTTTCTGTGTTTATTTTGGAAAAAAATTTATACTCTTATTAAGAGATTGATATAAAGGATTTGAGAGGTGTAATCTCTTATATTGATGATTTTTCTCTCATAGTGAAGTTGCATGTCCTGTGGATGTAGACTACGGCCAAACCACGTAAATCTTGATATTTTTCTATGATTTATCTATTCTGCAATAATTATTATTTTATTGTTATCTTTTGATCTTTATGCATAAATATGCTTAGAGATACATTCTTTTGTTCGATTTTTTCGCTGAATTTGGTTTTTAATAGTGGCACAGCCGGTGATCCCTTCTATATTTCTATTTCTACATGAGATTATGGACTCTCAAACATAGAATAGCAAAAACTGATAATTTCTATCATCACCTGATCTACCTTGAAGAGTATCATGGGGGAGGTCTATGGCTGGAAATACCACACAAACTTCTATCCATAACCATTCCTTTTCTTTTTTCATAAGTAAATCAAAGAATTGGTCTCCCATGGTTCGATCTACATCTAACTTGACATATTGCAAGCACTGGCCCCTTTTCAAGAACAGTCATGTGTCAATACATGAAATTGGCATAATCATGACATGGTTCTTCCCAATTCACAAGTATACTTCTAATAGTGTCTCATATAATCCATGAGTACCGCATCAACAGTCATCGTACATCTTTAATTCTTCTGCATCTGTAATAACAATTACCGTGTACATGGAAAAATTGAGAGGTAAGATGGATTGCTTGAAAAGCCTTTTGTCTTCCATAATAGGGAAAGTAGAAAAGAAAAGGAGGTTGGCTTAGAGCTTAGAATTCTTACCACAATATAGAACCTACCATTGGACACTATTAGAAAATGAAACAAAAAGCCAAGAAGATCTTTACCTTTTCACACCCCTTTTCTTTGAGGATGAAAAAGATATATGCAAGGAACTTGCATATCCTAAGGAAAAAGAGGACTACAGACGATTGTCACCCCTGAACCTAAAATGCATGTTTCAAAGAAAAAAACAATACGAAATGCAGATTCATGGGAAGCTGAAACAGAAACTCACCACACACAACCATGCATGTCTTTTGATGAATTCTACATGGTATAACTTAAACAAACATGGTAATCATTTCCAGGGAAAGCAAACCAAACCGAGATTGGCTAAGACAAATATTAATATGCGAATGTAGAGGTTTAAAACTGTATTTTAGAGGTTAATAAAATGATTTTTCTTGAACTTCTAGAAGCGCCAAGAAGGTCAACTAACCCATTAGCATCAGCATTGGGTGACTCCCTTGTTTGCTTCAAGTACAAGATTTTGCTGCACGCTTGGTTAAATCATCTTCTACAAGCAAAATGGACTATTGAAATTTTTCCATGTAACTTCTAAAGGAAAATTCACCAAAAAAAGTGGCATGAGATTTATAAATTTCATGTCACCTCATCTACATCACATTAAAGGACCATGAAAACCGCTCGATGAACTAATGGCCTGAAATCAAAAACTTAAGTTGCTAGGGTTTATGATTCCTTCGAAGATCTAAGATCTAATAATCGACTCTCCTGATCATTTACTTCGAAGTTCTCTCAACCCGATATTTCTAATGACAGTTTGCTAGAGAAAAATGGGAAACTATTGGAAATAGCTTCCTCAAAAGCCACAATTCAAATCAAAACCCCAAGAAAAGAAACGACAGGGAAGAGAGATCGACCTGGTCGGAAGCTTCTCATCGCCGGTGGCTGCGCCGCCGCCGGCGAGCGAAGCAGAAGTAGACGATAGAGAGAGGCAGGCCGTCTCGTCGCCATTCCCGTCCCGTCTAGTCTCCGCCCTGGTCTCAGCTGGAGACTCCACCAACGATGCTTGCGCTCACTGGGAATTCTAGGGCGGTTCAGCGTTCCGGTTCTAGTCGCACGGATCGAATGACCCACCCAAGAGGCAGACCGTTTGGGCGCCTGTGATGAACTCCACGTTGTTGATGGAGTGGATCCAATGGCCAAAATTAATTCAAAGGTTCACCAAGGAACTATAAAATGTCAAATAATTATGTCATTATTTATCATATTTTTTATCAATTTTAAAGAATAAATATAAAAATTAAATATTTTTTCTGTTAATAAAATTATAGTTGAGTAACTATGTTATTATTTTTCTTCTTCATTTTCGATTTATACTTTTTATTGATACGTAGGTATCGTTAAACTATTTATTATATATTATTTAATTAAGTATTATATATTGATAAGTATTATATTCTATAAATTATTATCAATCTATCTAAAGATAGATATTAAAATATTAGATAGATAATTTACTATAAGTGCATCAACTAGTCATATACTATATATTAATTATAAATATTATATTCAAAAAATTATATATTAATTTATCTATAGGTATATATTAAATTGTTACTATATATGTATCAAAAAAATTTATAGTATGTATCGGTAAGCTATCAAGTGTATATCAATTGGCCATGCATTGTATATTATGAACATGATATTTGATAAACTTTATATTAATTTATTTGTAAGTATGTATTAAATTATTAATATGGATGTTGGGATACGCCGGCTCAACTAAGACTAACCTCCGATTCGAAGGTCCGGTCGGGTCTCTTTCGAACCGGTCGTCCATGCCAGGAGAATCGAAGACGACCCAACGACACTATAGTACCACTTCAGAGTCAGTCTTCGGCCTAAGCCGAAGACACTGGCCCTGAAGCTTATCTTTCAGCTATTCACCATCGAGTAACCGGTCGGTTGAAGAATACCGAGCCAAAGAAGACTAATCCAAAAAAGGTTAGTCCAAAGAAGATAATCACTTTATTTCTCCAATTATTCCAAAGAAGGCAAGTACGAAGTAAGCAATTCAGCCCACTTCGAAGAAGGTAGCTCCGATGCGAGTGGTCAAGATGTCTTTGACCTACTCTGAAGAGGATAGGCACAGGACGATCAACCAGCTCGATTTCGGCCCTTTCTGAAGAAGTGGCTCTAAAGTAAATCTCCAGCTAGTCTCGAATCTCCAAACGTGGACACGGCTATTGTAACCAACAACATGGCCACGAACTCCAACTCCAACAGCATCAAAGTGCCACCTCTAGCAGCAACCACTTTTGATTAGGGGGGTTTAGTTAACTAGCCTCGCTTAACGAAGGACAAGTAGAATCGATTGCAGTTAGACATGGCCACCACTATAAATACTTATAAGAGGGGACATTCATGGTAAGTCAAGTTAAGAAAAGCCAGAGGAGCTAAGGCTGTCCATTTTTTGAGCTACTTTCACTTTCTTTTCCTTGAGAACTCTATATTCTGTTGCTAGAATCCTTATTAACTTAGGCATCGGAGTGTCCTCCATCAGAGAAATTATAATCAGGGATCTGTTTTGCAGGGGTCACGAGAGGCACACCGACGATCCTGCCGTTCCGTCCGGTCCACGGGGGTTCGACGTCAACAGATTGGCATACCAGGTAGGGGGCGGCTACGAAACCCTCTCTTGCAAAGGAGAGTTCTGAAAAATTGCAATGGTGAAAGGTAAAGTTCAAAAAGCTTCGATAAGCAGGGGGCATCCTCCTTCTCAGAGGAACGAACCACCAATGGAGAACAATGTCCCACCTCCAACCTTGGTCGTGGGACAACACTAGTTCGAATCCCTTCTGAACTGGGTTGATGCTCTCACAACCATGGTTTAGAACTTTCAGGAGGCTGCTCTCCAGGCGGGGCACCTGTCGGCCATCTCCCGACATAGCCATCAATCTGGGGAGAAGGAAGACCACCACCATGGTTCTACCCGACACTCCCTCCGAGATCAACCCTCCCATCAAGGCCAAAGCTCTCGGCATCCAAAGCAGGCGGATAGCCGAAGAGTGAGGAAGAGATCCAGGCGATCTCCCTCTGACTCCTTCGAAGATTCTACTACCGAAGATGTTGGGCCGGGAGAGACTCGTTATGATTATGAAGAAAAATTTAAGACACTTAAGGCACGGATTGCGAGGCTCCATGATCTGAAGAGAGACGGCGAGCACATGACCTATGACTCGCGACCTCCGTTCACCTCCAGGATAATGGAGGAAGTCGTCCCTCGGCATTTTAAGATCCCCCAGATGGAACCTTATGATGGGACTACGGACCCCCTGGATCATCTTGACAGTTTCAAAGCCCATATAATGATCCAAGGAGCCTCGAATGCATTGTACTACTTGGCTTTTCCTGCCACCCTAAAGAAGGCAGCTCAAATGTGGTACTCGAGCATCCATCCAAGTACCATCAACTCATTCTCTGAATTATAAAAACTATTTGTCTTACATTTCAGGACTTGCCGAAAGATGCCCCGAAATACGGACAGCTTATTCCTCCTTCATCAAAATGAGGGAGAGAGCCTCAAGGATTACAGTACAAGATTTAATTTGGCCACTCTCGAGATCCCAGATCTCAACGAGCATGTGGCCATGTCCGCTCTGAAGAAGGGCTTCCGATTGTCCAGGCTCACGTTCTCTCTGGACAAAAGGTTACCGATAAGCTACGCTGAGCTCCTGATAAGGGCTCAAAAATATGTCGATGCCGAAGAACAAGCGGCTAATCGGTATCTGATTGAAGGGAAACCTGTCCCCAAGAAAAAGAATGGAAAAGAGCCAAATCCCTCTGCTCCCCCCAGCAACGGTGATTCTACCCGACGACGTAGTCCCATGCCCAAAACACTGAACGAAAAATTTGATTCCTACACCCCCCTCAACCTCCCAAGGGAGAGGATCCTGATGGAGATAGAGAAAGAGAACTATCCCCAACGACCACGTCCTATGAGATCATCCTCTTCTGCAAGAAACAAAAGCAAGTACTATCGGTTCCATAGGGATCATGGCCATAATACCAAAGACTGCATCCAACTGAAGGATGCGATAGAGGATCTCATTAAGAGGGGGTACTTGGAGAAGTACGTCGGATATCCAGAACCTCGGCTTGAAGCCACCGTCCCCCAACAGGCCATTGAGGAAGATGAACTGCCCCATCAGAGGCCCACTGATGGGAGAGTGGGCGGGCATGCTACACCGACCAACCAACTGGAGGAGAGCCAAAGAAGATGCTTCTAAAAGGCTCAAGAGCAACAACTCCATATACTTCTATGATGATGACCTCCAGAGTGTTCAGTTCCCCCATGATGACCCCGTTGTAATCTCGGTCATTGCGGCCCACTATGATGTAAGATGAATTTTAATAGATAATGGGAGCTCCACGGATGTTTTACTGTATGATGCATTCTCCAGAATGAGTCTATCTAAAAATAAGCTACAGAGATCTCCTGTACCTTTGACTGGGTTTGAAGGAAACCAAGTCAGAATTGAAGGAGAAATAACGCTGCCAGTAACCCTCGGCACGGAGCCCCGTCAGAAGACGTTCCCCATCAATTTTGTAGTGGTCCGAATTCCATAGGCCTACAATGCAATCTTGGGATGGCTTGCCTTGAACAAGTTCAAGGCTATGATCTTCGCGTATCACCTTCTGGTGCGCTTTCCCACCAGAAATGGGATCGAAGAAGCAAGAGGAGATCAAAGGGCCGCCAGCAATGCTTGATGATAGAGGAGAAGCAGTTGGCTGATCTTATAACCTTGGATCAACTGGACCCAAGAGACTTGACTGAGAATTTAGGGGAACCATTGGAGAAGACTATCTCGGTGCCTTTAACCAAAGATGATCTCACCAGAACGGTGTAGATCGGAAGCCTACTTAATGAAGGAACGAAGGCAGTGCAGATTCAATTCCTACAAAACAACGCCGATGTCTTTGTCTGGTCGGCTTCCGACATGTCAGGAATTCTTGCCGAAATAATTACTCATCGACCGGAAGTTGCTTCTGGCTACAGATCGATTCGATAGAAGAAGAGAAACTTCGTCCCTAAAAGGCAAAGGGCGATAGACAAAGAGGTAGATAAGCTCTTCAAAGCCAAATTCATCAGGGAGGTACGTTATCCCGAGTGGCTAGCTAATGTTGTGATGGTAAGGAAGGCCAACGGCAAGTGGATGATCTCTATCGACTATACAGACCTTAATAAAGTTTGTCCGAAGGATAGCTTCCCCTTGCCAAAGATAGACCAATTGATCAACGCCACTGCCGGCCATTAGCTACTGAGCTTCATGGATACCTTTTTCGGCTACAACCAGATATAAATGGATCCTGAGGATGAAGAGAAGACCTCCTTCATAACGGAGATAGGTTATATTGCTACATGATGATGCCATTTGGTTTAAAGAATACCGGGATAATATTTCAAAGGCTGATCAACAAGGTATTCAAGAAGCAATTGGAAAAGAATATGGAGGCGCATGTTGACGACATGATCATGAAGAGCCTCCTCAAAGAAGATCACATCAGAGACTTAGAGGAATCTTTCGACGCCTTACGATGCCACCGGATGAAGCTGAACCCAGCTAAGTACATCTTCGGGGTGACCTCTAGCAAATTTTCTAGATTCCTTGTTACCAAACGAGGAATAGAAGCCAACCCCGAAAAAATACATACACTCCGAAGCATGAGACATCCCTTTTGTAAGAAGGAGGTGCAGTAGTTGACCGGAAAAATCGCTTCTTTGAGCCGATTCATCTCCCGATTGGTCGAAAGGTGTCTCCCCTTCTTTAAAGTTCTTTGCCAATCGTAAAACTTTGAATGGTCTGAAGACTATCGTCTCGCCTTCGAAGAGCTGAAGAGGTACTTAGAGAGCCCTCCTTTACTCTCGAAGCCTCAAGAGGAGGAAACTCTTTACTTGTATCTTTCTGCTTCGGACGAAGCGATCAGTTCGGTTCTTGTCTAGAAGGGAGCCGATGACCTTCAAAGGCCGATCTACTACATCGGTAAGGTCTTACATGATGTAGAAGTGAGGTACCCCAGAATACAAAAGCTTGTGTACTCACTGGTGGTTGCAACAAAATGATTACGATCGTACTTTCAATCTCACTTTGTCATCGTCCTGACATACCAGCCTTTGAAGGCAGTCCTCCAGAGTCTAGACACTTCGAGGAGGATAGCTAAGTGGGCCGTAAATCTTGGAGAGTTCAACATCAGCTTCCAGCCTATAAGGCAATGAAAGCACAAGTACTGGCTGATTTTATAGCCGAAGTACATGAGGCCCAGAAGATGACTTGCAACAAGTCGAAGAAGATGAGGCCATCCAAAAGGATTTAGAGTCTATGTAGTTACCCCATGTAGACGGGGCTTCAAACTCGACAAGATGCAGGGTGAGCCTCATACTAGCCAGCCCAGAAGGGCCCATTATGGAATACGCACTATGTTTTCCTTCCATACTTCCAATAACTAAGTTGAATATGAAGCCCTCCTTGTTGGACTCCGAATTGCCAAGAATTTGGGGATTCGAAAGATCCAAATTTTTTTAGATTCTCAGCTAGTGGTGAACCAAGTAAAAGGCGAGTTTGAAGCGCGAGATCCTGCCATGATCCGCTACCTGGAGAAAGTCCGAGACTTGGTGTCACAGCTCGATTTCTTCGAAATTACCCATGTCCCACGGACGGAGAATTCCCAAGCCGACGCCTTATCCAAACTCGCCACCACCACCCCATATTCCCTCGATCGCATCTTCATAAAGTACCTTGAAACTCCAAGTATAACGGAAGAAGTGCAAGAAGTGCATCAGGTTAAGCACGAGCCAAGCTAGATGGATCATATTCTTGAATTCCTGAATGAGGGCACACTACCTAAGGATAAGACTGAGGCCAAGCAAGTCTGTTGGATGGCATCCCAATATATTATCCTGGACGGAACATTGTATAAGAGATCCTTCACTCAACCTCTGCTGAAGTGCCTGGGGCCCACAGATGTCGACTATGCCCTGAGAAAAGTACACGAGGGCATATGTGGAGATCACTTAGGAGAAAGATCCCTAGCGTACAAGATTATACGTCAAGGATATTATTGGCCGACAATTCAGAAGGATTCCGTTGGTTTCGTCTGAAGATGTGATCAGTGCCAGAGGTATGCCAACATTCAAAGATGGCCTGCGAGCCAGCTCACCCAGTTAACGGTACCATGGCCCTTCGCTCAATGGGGCATGGATATCCTTGAACCGTTTCCACCAGCATCCGGACAGTAAAAATTTCTTATCATAGCTATCGACTACTTTACTAAGTGGGTCAAGGCTGAACCCTTGGTGCATATTACTGAAGAGAAAATCAAAGGTTTTGTCAGGAACTTCATCATTTTTGAATTCAAAATTTCATATGCCATAATTACTGACAACGGGAGATAATTTGATAATCCCAAGTTCAAGGACTTCTGTGTCCAGTATCATATACTCCACAAATTAACATCTGTCGATCATCTCCAAGCCAACGGAGAAGCCAAAGTCACAAATCAGACCATCCTCCATGGTCTAAAAACTCGGCTAAACGATGCCAAAGGGCTCTGGACCGAAGAGCCGAACTCAGTTCTCTAGGCATATCGGATGACTCTTAGAATGGCAACTAGCGAATCTCCATTCCATTTAGCTTATGGAACAGAAGCAGTTCTTTCTATGGAGGTTACTCTGCAATCCTTAAAGATTGACCAGTACTAGGAGCCCGAGAATTTGGGAAGCCGAAGGATGGATCTGGACTTGCTACAAGGTACCAGACTTTCTATTCAGATGAAGATGGTGGCAAATCAGCAGAGAGTCGTCAAATATTACAACTCCAATATAAAGGAATGAACTTTCCGACCCAAAGATCTAGTACTATGAAAATCTGAAATGTCCAAGCTGGGAAGGCCCCTATCGAATCAAAGAAGTCATGCATCTGAGGACGATCGACTCGAGACTTTGGCTGGTGCTGTGCTACCTCGGCCTTGGAATGTAGAAAATCTCTGCAAGTACTATCAATGAAAGTTCCCACCAGAGAAGACTTCAATAAAAGTCTGTTTGAAGATGGGTCTGGTCAGCCTGTCTTATTGTCAATCAATGACACAAGGATGGTCTCAGTAACCCACCCGATGAAACCAACAAAAAGTGCAAAGGTGGGTCTGATCACTTACCTTATTAGTATGTCCAACGAGTACAAAGGAGGACCTAATCAGGCCACCTTATGATCAACAACAAAAAAGTACAAAGATGGGTCTGATCCACTCGTCTTATCAGTATGTCCGACGAGTGCAAAGAAAGAACTAATCAGACCACCTTATAATCAATAACAAAAAGTGCAAAGGCGGGTCTGATCCATTTGCCTTATCAGTATGTCTGACGAGCACAAGGGAGGACTTAATCAGGCCACCTTATGATCAATAACAAAAAAGCGCAAAGGTGGGTCTAATCCACTCGCCTTATCGATATGTCCGACAAGCACAAATGAGGATCTAATCAAGCCACCTTATGATCAACAACAAAAAAGCACAAAGGTGGATCTGATCCACTCACCTTATCGGTATGTCCGACGTGCGCAAAGGAGGGCCCAACCAGGCCACCTTATGATCAACAATCAAAGGCGTAGGGATGGTTCACGTAATCTACCCTACGGTAAATCCGCAAATACACTGAGGTAGGCCTAATCAGCCTGCCTTAACATCAATTAAAGGTGAAGAGATGGTTCACATAACCTACCCTACGATAAATTCGCAGACGCACTGAGATGGGCCTAATCAGCCTACCTTAACATCAATTGAAGGCATGGGGATGGTCTAAGTGACCTACCCTACAGTAAATCCACAGACGTGCTGAGATGGGTCCAAACAACTCGCTATGTTATCAACAGATGCCCCAAGGATGGCTTAATCGGCCTACCCTAGTGGCAAAATCCTACCTAAGTGAACGGACAGACTTTTCTACTATCTGCTATGCCAAAGAGTCCACACTTAACATTATTTTGGAATGCATCTGTCCAACCAAAGAGAATCTTTATTCATTAACAGAAGAATTGTACAATCAATGGAATTGTAAAAAAAAGAAGAAGAAGAAGAAGAAAAGAAAGGGTAATAGGAAAGGAAGATCTAAAAAACGGTCGCCGGCCCCTTCCCAGTCCGATGGATGACACCAAGCTCCTATGAGGCGCTTGGGGAGGCTTCAGATTTCGCCTCCATCTCCTCTGACTCTGACTCCTCCTCGAAGTCAGACTCATCCTCTTGCCCGGGGTACGGAACAGAAGGCCTGATGTTGTCCAGCCCTTTCATGTCATAGAAGTGGAAGGCCTTGCTCTTGTGCTCCTGGAATCCCCGATGGTAAGAGTCCAGAATAGCCTCGACTATCTCATATTTAAAGGCCTATGATGCCAGGAACTTGGGGACAGCCTCCGCCGCCATGACCGTCGCTGCGGCCCGAGCATTCACCTCCTCCAGCTGGGTATGGAGGGTCTGTACATTCCTTTCTAAGCGGGGCACTTCCTTGGCCCAAAAAGAATCATCATCAACCCCACGAACCTTCGTACTAGGTCCCCCTTCCGACTCCGTGACGACGCCCCTTTTTCGGGACATCTCCAGGAAGTCTTTAAGGCTAAACTTCATCTTTACGATGTGAAGGAGGGGAATAATAACTTGAGAGCGAAGGACTCGCTTTTTTATTGCTTGAAGAACCTCCAAAGACTAGGAAGATGAATCATATTTAACGGCCTGGAGCCTCGTCGCTTCGTGCTTATAGAGGATGTGTACCACGCCTCACACCAAACCAACTGGGAAATGCCACGTACTGAAGTGATGCTTCGAACCCGGAGCAACTTTGGCATTAATAATCGTCTTCAAGAAAAGAAGACTTGGCGATGCCCAGTAGGCACGGAAGCACGGTCGCCTGAATGCCAGCGCGTTCGGCATTGATAATAAAAGGTGCACGCATGTTAACTCGCCATCTTCCTTCCGGGCACCAATAACAAGGTGACACCTGTCCTCTGCACGACTATCGAATTAGGGGTAGTTATGGTAGATGACTGAATCGAAGATTTGCCATCATTGGTTACGCCTTTTTCGCCAATAATTGACAAATCATCGACACTTCCACTTTTCGAAGCGGATAATTACTTTGTTAACTGGAAGTGGGGGGCAACTGTTGGGATACGCCGGCTCAACTAAGGCTAACCCCCGGTTCGAAGGTCCAGTCGGGTCTCTTTCGAACCGGTCATCCATGCCAGAAGAATCGAAGATGACCCGACGATGCTACAGCACCACTTCAGGGTCAGTCTTCATCCTAAGCTGAAGACACTGGCCCCGAAGCTTATCTTTCAGTTATTCACCATCGAGTGACCAGTCGGTCTTCTTCACATCAGTCCGAAGAAGACCGATCCGAAGAAGACTAATCCAAAGAAGGTTAGTCCAAAGAAGATTATCACTTTATTTCTTCAATTATTCCAAAGAAGGTAAGTACGAAGTAAGCAATCCAGTCCACTCTGAAAAAGGCAGCTCCGATGCGAGTGGTCAAGATGTCTTCAGCCTACTCCGAAGAGGATAAGCACAGGACGATCAACCAGCTCGACTTCAGCCCTTTCTGAGAAAGTGGCTCTAAAACAAATCTCCAGCTGGCCTCGAATCTCCAAACATGGACACGGCTGTTGTAACCAACAACGTGGCCACGACTCCAACTCCAATAGCATCAAAGTGGCCATCTCTAGCAGCAACCACTTTTGGTTAGGGGGATTAAGTTAACTAGCCCTGCTTAACCAAAGGCAAGTGGAATCGACTGCAGTTAGACATGGCCACCCCTATAAATACTGGTCAGAGGGGACACTCACGGTAAGTCAAGTTAAGAAAAGCCAGAGGAGATAAGGTTGTCTATTTTTCGAGCTACTTTCACTCTCTTTTCCTTGAGAACTCTCCATTCTGTTGCTAGAATCCTTACTGACTTAGGCATCGGAGTATCCCCCACCGGAGAAATTTCGGTCAGGGACCTGTTTTGCAGGGATCATGGGAGGCGCATCGACGATCCTACTATTCCGTCCGATCCGCGAGGGTTCGATGTCAACAAATTTATCTGTATGTATTAAATTATTAATATGGATATATCAGAAAAGCTTATTGTATGATACATACTATATGATGTCTAAAAAAATATTTATTCAATATTTTAATATATATTTCTAGGTAAATAAATAATAATTTTAAAAATATAATGCTCATTTGCAATATATGATTAAATAATATATACTTGATGACTTACCAATATATATTGTGAACTTTTTTTTATACATATCTAGTAGCGATCTAATATATATTCTAAGATAAATTGATATATAATTTCTTGAATATTATTTTTATCAGTATATAATATATAGCTAGTTAATACATATCTAACAAAATGTTCATATGTGTTGCCGATCTTACAGCGATGGCCTGTAACTCTTGAGCTGGCACCGATCTTGGACTCTCTCACCTCGAGATCTCTAAGCTCCCGGACCTGCAAAACAAAGTTAGAGACCCTGGCCGGGGGTTCCGGTGGGGGCACTCCGACGGTCAAGTTAGAGAGCGACGAGATGGAACAGATCCCCTAAGACGGGTTCCCGAAGGATTCCCGTGCTTAGAGGAGATGTAAACGAAAGAAGTGTGGGAAGAGGGGAGTTGAAGCCCGGCTTCCTGCGCCGGGTTCCCCGAGCTCATGCCTGAGGACTTCTTGAGGCCTCCCAGGATCGCTCTCTTGGTGTTTTCTTCCTTTTTCGACTTACCTTTCCGTCCGTTTTTACCATCCCTTTTATACCATCGAACTGCCTTCAGCTCGCCTTCCTTTCAGGGGGCTCCCTGAGACCTCCAGACCTTCTCTTCCCCCTTCTTCTTCGGGTCCAGGAGCTAAGTGGCCGGACCGCTTCGTCCGTAGTGTGTCATGAAAGGGGGAAGACTGGTGAGGCTTTGGACCGAGCATGGGAGCTCTCCTTTCGAGGCGTTGACGGTGGGCTTCCAGCCGTTTCAGGCTCCTGTCCGCAAGGATTCCGTTCCTCGGTTGCGGGGCCCCATCTGACTGGTATAAACGAGGTTTCGCGTGTCACTGTAGGCCGTATTGGTGCCCCCTATTGGGCGCGGCGCGCGCCGGCTCTAGTGGCGACCTTGCAACCCATGCCTCCACTTCCCCGAGGCTTTGTAGAGTAGGGTTGACCTCAACCGAGGTGGACCTGTTAGGGGGCGCCACCTGGCGGAGTGGCGGAGAGAGGCTCGACTTCGGTTGAGGTGGACCCATTTTTGGGTGCCACCTGGCGAAGGAGCAGGAGGGCCCGGCTCGACCTCGACCGAGGTGGACCCGTCTTGGGGTGCTACCTAGCGAGGGAGCGAGGGGTCGCTAGCTTCGGCCGAGGTGGACCCCTCCTGGGTGGACACCTGGCGGAGCGGCAGAGAGGGACTCGACTTCAGCCGAGGTGGACCTGTCTTCGGGTGCCAGCTGGCGAAGGAGGAGGATGGCCCGACTCGACCTCGATCGAGGTGGACCCGTCTTGGGGTGACACCTGGCAAGGGAGCGAGGGGCTGTCAGCTTCGGCCGAGGTGGACCCCTCCTGGGTGGACACCTGGCCAAGCGGCAGAGAGGGGCTTGACTTCAGCCGAGATGGACCCATCTTCTGATGCCAGCTGGCGAAAGAGCAGGAGGGCCCGGCTCGACCTCGATCGAGGTGGACCCATCTTATGGTGCCACCTGGCGAGGGAGCGAGGGGCCGCCAACTTCGACCGAGGTGGACCCCTCATGGGTGGACACTTGGCGGAGCGGTAGAGAGGGGCTCGACTTCGACCGAGGTGGACCCATCTTCGGGTGCCACATGGTGAAAAAGCAGAAGGGCCCGGCTCGACCTTGGCCGAGGTGGACCCGTCTTGGGGTACCACCTGGCGAGGGAGCGAGAGGATGCCAGCTTCGACCGAGGTGGACCCCTCTTGGGTGGACACCTGGCGGAGCGGTAGAGAGAGGCTCGACTTTGGCCGAGGTGGACCCGTCATCGGGTGCCAGCTAGCAAAGGAGCAGGAGGGCTCGGCTCGACCTCGATCGAGGTGGACCCGTCTTGGGGTGCCACCTGGCGAGGGAGCGAGGGGCCGCCAGCTTCGATCGAGGTGGACCCCTCCTGGGTGGACACCTGGTGGAGCAGCAGAGAGGGGCTCGACTTCGGTCGAGGTGGACCCGTCTTCGGGTGCCACCTGGCGAAGGAGCAGAAGGGCCCGGCTCGACCTTGGCCGAGGTGGACCCGTCTTGGAGTGACACCTGACGAGGGAGCGGGGGGCCGCCAGCTTCGACCGAGGTGGACCCCTCCTAGGTGGACACCTGGCGAAGCGGTAGAGAGGGGCTCGACTTCGGCCGATGTGGATCTATCTTCGGGTGCCACCTGGCGAAGGAGCAGAAGGGCCCGGCTCGACCTCGGCCGAGGTGGACCCGTCTTGGGGTGCCACCTGGCGAGGGAGCGAGGGGCCGCCAGCTTCGACCGAGGTGGACCCCTCCTGGGTGGACACCTGGCGGAGCGGCAGAGAGGGGCTTGACTTCGGTCGAGGTGGACCCGTCTTTGGGTGCCACCTGGCGAAGGAGCAGAAGGGCTCGACTCGATCTCGGTCGAGGTGGACCCGCCTTGGGGTGCCACCTGGCGAGGGAGCGAGGGGCCGCCAGCTTCGGCCAAGGTGGACCCCTCCTGGGTGGACACCTGGCGGAGCGGCAGAGAGGTGCTCGACTTCGGCCGAGGTAGACCCGTCTTTGGGTGCCAGCCGGCGAAGGAGCAGGAGCACTTCTTCCCGAACGGGGATCTTTTGAAAGAAAAAATCCACGTAGCGCTGACCGTGTCCAGCTGGACCTGACACGCGCCCCACATCAGCGATGTAGCCATATCAGTTGTCCCCCATCCCCACGTTCTGTCGAGGCGTCGTGGCTCGGGACGTGGAGATTTAATGCGGAGATGACGTGGAGAAGGCGAAAATCTCGTGCCATAATTGCCATGATCCCTGCCGCCGCTTCTATTGCGCCTGAGACCCTATGAGAGGCTACTACGTGCGCGCGTCCGACGGGCCATTAATGTGCCGTTTCAAAAATGAGGTAGTTTCCATCGAACCGAAGCATCGATGTCGGGCGTGCATCCACGCGGCAGCCATCTGGTGGCTCGGAACGGAAAGAGGCATACGTCTGCTGTCGATTGAGTTTGAAAAGGAGGGGGACTTTCCGGAAACGAAGTCCCTCCACTTTCTCACACTCCATCGGCGGTTGCAGTGGTTTTTCTTCACCTTCCCGGGATTGCCATTCCTCTGGCACAAAATATTTCGGTGAGTATCTGCGACCTCCTTCCCTTCTTCCTCCATCTCTCAGCCCTCGTGTCAGTTTTTCGCTTCTTCTTCTTCCTTCATGGCGCGTTGCCGCTATGTCTCCTTTAACCCGGACGAGGCCGGTCCTTCCCGGTCGAAGACTCCATCGCCTTCTTCCTCGGAAGGGGAAGAGATCCCGGACGAGGTCCGTAGGCGGCTCCAGCCTGGGGCTGTGACCATAGGCATCCCTAGGGGTCCTAGGTCTCCCCCCGTAGTTTCTGCTCGTCCCATTTCTTCTCTTCCTCCTCCGGTGACCTCTCCCTCCAGCCCCTCCGGTCATGCATCAACGATGACTGAGGACGACCTTTCTCTACTCCGGGATGTCTATGGAATCCCAGATTCGACTCGTCTTTCCCTCCCGCGGCTTGGAGATCGAGTGACCTCGAGTAGCCCCTGGAGAATCGCCTTCTACGAGGACTTCCTCCTTGGGGGTCTTCGATTTTCCCTTCACCCCTTTTTCCTCTCTTTTCTCAGTCATTACCGTCTGGTCCCGACCTAGTTAGCTCATAATGCCATCCGGGTCATCTTTGCCTTCATCGTCTTCTGCCACTTCCACGGGTTCATTGCCCGTTTCTCCCTCTTCAGGGCTCTCTTCACCCTGAAGTGCTACTCCACCGATGATGGCTGGTGGTATATCTCACCTCGGCCTAGGTGCCTCAGGTTCGACATCCCTTCGTCAATCAAGGGCTGGAAGAACTGCTTCTTTTTTGCCTCTGTCAAAGATGTTGACTGGGCCTGGAGCGAGCCAGACCGGTCTCCGAATCGGAACTCTCAGGTCGAGCCAGCAGACCAAGAGGTCTTTTTACAGCTGCCGAGTGACGCAGTCCCAGCCCTCGATGTTCTGCTCTCAAAGCAGAACTTATTCGAGGCAGGGATCAGTCCCATCCGGGAGCTGGGTGAGGCTTGGATCTCCCTCCCTTGATTTCTTTTTCTGCTCCGTATTCCCCTTCTTTTGAACTGTCTTGACTGACATCTTTTTTCTCAAGTATGAAGTTCTCCGTGGAGAACCTGATGGAGGGCATCGCGTAGAGGGATGCTGTCGAAGAGACTGAAACCCCGGCAAAGGGGACTCGCACTGAGGCGAGCCGGGTGCCTGCGCCTACCTCCATCACTGGCCTTGGAGCGGTGGCTCCTGCCTCCAGGCCACCTCGGGCCCGGGCGCCCGATGTCCCTGTCATTGACCTCGACAGGGCCGGGGAAGAGAGGGGGCCGGAACCTCCTCGAACGGTGCCTGCTCCAGCTGCTGCACCGGTCGCTTCCGCGGTGGCCACCAGGGCGGTGGCAGCTCCACCGACGGCCGCACCACTTGGCGAAGGGACGGCCGCCTTGCCTGCTGCCGACGCGCCTATTCTGCCGGCGAGTCTCACCAACCGATGCTTCGTGATCCGTGACCAGGGCCTCGCGGAGAAAGTCATGGAGTTCGCCAGTACCTCTCGGGACCACCGTTTGAGGGGTGGCCAGGACTACAATGAGGCACTGCTCGGGATCCTCCTGCAGCTTTTTACGGTAAGTTCCGAGCTCCGACTCCTTAAAGTTCCAGTTGGATTGTTCTAACTTCATTTATCTTTCGATGCAGATCGGGACGGACGTGCCGTTACTGAGAAACTTCCTCACCGGCTATGCCAAGAAGGATGCCGAGAAGGAGGAGAAGCTCGGCAAGCTCGCAGCCGACGTCAAGGACCTCATGGAGAAAGGGGTCGAGCTGCGAGGAAATAACCAGGCTCTCCGAGCTGACCTGGCCCACGCCGAGGGGCGCATCAAGGAGCTCGAGACCTCTCTGTCGGAGGAGAGGATCACGAACCAGCACTGCAACGAGGAGGATGCAGCGGAGAAGACCCACGTCAGGGCTCAGTTCTGGTCACTGGAGCACCGGGTGGAAGAAGTCCTCAAGGAGCTGAGCGCAGCCAAGGAGAAGAGCTTCTACGTCAATGGGCTACTGGAGGCGTCCAAGAGGGAGGCGCAGGAGGCCGTGCCGAGGTTCTGGGCTTTCGAGGAGTACGTTGCCGAGGTGCGGGAGGCTGCCGTGGACTCCTTCTTGAAGGGGTTCCAGGTATGCTGGGAGAAGGTTAGCTCCTTCTATCCCGAGCTCGATCTCAGCGGGGTCGTACTCGGCGGCAGGAGGCAGGAACCCACCGGAGGAGCTTCGACTGCGGCCGGTGACGAGGCGGCGACTCCCGAGCAGCCTCCAGTCGACGGCACCGGTAGAGAGAGTGCCCCCCAGCCCGAGGAGGATGCGGTTGCGCCGAAGTAGCTCCGCGACATTTTTATTTTCCTTTTGTATTTTCTTTCTTTGGGGTCTCCCGGCCTGTCGGGGCCCCTCTTGTGTAAGGAACCTTTAATCGTAATGAAATTATCTTTTCATTAAATTGTTCCTTCTGTCTCTCTTTCTTTCTTTCTTTTTGTTTTTTTTTTTTTTGTGCATCTTCCGGATTGAACCCCGATGCTAGCCACTGGGACTAACTCCCGTAGTGCGTTCTGAGCTGGACTCCGAAATTGCGTGGGCGAACTTAGCTCTGCCCCGCCTTCTAGACCGAAGTCCGGGACTTCCGGACTGAACCCCGGGGCCGCAGGCTAGATCTGAGCCTTGTGCGGCTTGCCAAGCTGTTCTCCGGGATTGCGTGGACGAATTTGGTTCTGCCCCGCCTTCTAGACCGAAGTTCGGGACTTCCGCACTGAACCTCGGGGCCGCAGGCTGGATCTGAGCCTTGCACGGCTTGCCGAGCTGTTCTCTAGGATTGCGTGAAAGGGACATCGCGTTTTCGCGGGTCTTCCTCTATGTCCATGCTCGCTAAACATAGAACTGGGTGGCCCTCACCCTACAAGATGAGAGCAAGCATTTGATGAAAAAGATTTCATTGCCAGAGTTCAAGGAGCCTTACACTATTGGTAATACATTCTCAAGTTTGAGGCATTCCAAGTCTGAGGGAACCGGGATCCGCCTAGCTCCTCTGGGTAGTACGCCCCGTAAGGAAGTGCCTCCGCCATCCTATAAGGGCCTTCCCAGTTTGGGGAGAGCTTTCTGCACTCTCGTGGATGGGAAGCTTCAACGCGGTGGAGCACCAAATCTCCTGGGCGGAAGGACTTCAATCGCACTCTGGAGTTATAGTATCTAGCCGCTCGCTGCCGGTAGGCAGCCATCTGAACTCAAGCCCTGTCCCTCGTTTCTTCAAAGAGGTCCAGGTTTAGCAGCATCCTGGCAGGGTTCTCCGCCTCGTCGTACTTCTCCACGCACAGGATCGGTAGGCTGAGCTCAACTGGGATAACCGCTTCTGCTATGAAGACAAGGTTGAATGGGGTCTCATCCGTAGCCATCCTTGGGATAGTGTGGTACGCCCAAAGGATGCTCGGGAGCTCTTCCGCCCACCTACCCTTGGCATGGTCCAGTCTTGTCCGGAGGCCTTGCAAGATGGTCCTATTCGTTACCTCGGCTTCTCTGTTTGTCTGTGGATGCGCCACCGAAATGAAACGATGGTGGATGCCGAGGTCGCTTCAAAACTTCTCGAACTCCCGACAATCGAATTGACATCCGTTGTCGGTGATAATAGTGTGCGATAGGCCAAAGCGGCAAATAATTGACTTCCAGAGAAACTTGGTGACGTTTGCCTCCGTGATCTGAGCCAAGGGTTCGGCCTCAACCCACTTCTTGAAGTAGTCGATGGCCACAATCAAGAATTTTCGTTGCCCGGACGCCGGGGGAAAATGTCCTAGGAGATCCATGCCCCATTTAGCGAACGGCCATGGGGCGGAGAGCTGGGAGAGTGGAGCAGCGGGCTGACATTGCACCACGGCATGCCGCTGACACCGATTGCACCTCTTCATGAAATCAGCTATCTTTTTTCATTGTCTCCCAGAAGTAACCTTGACGGTGGGCCTTATATGCCAGTGTCCTACCCCCCACGTGGTTCCCACAGATGCCCTCGTGGATCTCTTGGAGCACGAGTATGGCCTCTGCGAGTCTCAGACACTTGAGGAGTGGGTAGGAGTAGGATCTCCGATACAGTAACCCATCCATTAAGATAAACTATGCGGCCTTCCTCTTAATGAGGCCAGCCGCTATGTGGTCCTCCGGTAGGGTGCAATCGATGATGTACTCGATGCACTTGTCCATCCAGCTGGGCTCTTGGTTGACTTGCTGGACCTCCATGGGTGTCTCGTAGCTCGGGGCCTTGAGGTGCTCGATGTAAGCGCGGCCCAACGATGAGTCCGGCAGGGTTGCAAGGCAGGAGAGTGCATCCGTGCGAGCATTTTCCCCGCGAGGTATATGGGAGACGCTGAAATGCCAAAATCCTGCCGCGCTCGTTCTCATGAGCTCCAGGTACTTCGCCATTTGGGGGTCTCGTGCCTCGTACTCCCCCGAGATCTGCTCGGCTACCAGCTGCGAGTCGGTGATGACCTTGAGGTTGGCCACACCCAACTTGCGGGACACTCTCAGCCCCACGAGGAGCGCTTCATACTCTGCCTGATTATTAGTGGCGACAAACTAGAAACGGAGTGCACATTCGACGACAACCCCTTCGACGTTGGCGAGGATGAGTCCAGCTCCACTCCCGCTGGAGTTCGAGTCTCTATCTACATGAAGGACCTAGACGTCTTCCTCTAGTCCTGGCCCTGACTGCCTGTCTTGAAGGCTCTCTTTCGCCCCCTCGCCCAGGCCTGCACACTCGACCAAGAAATCAGCGAGTACCTGTGCCTTCATGGCCGACCTTGGCCTGTAGGTGATGTCGAACTCGCTGAGCTTGAGCGCCCACTTTGCCAAGCACCCAGATGTGTCAGGTCAGCTGAGCATCGCTTTCAGCGGCTGATCCGTTAGGACAGCAATGGGATGCGCTTGAAAATAAGGTCTGAGATGCTGAGCGGACACGATTAGTGCAAAAATCAGTTTCTCAGACCGGAAATACCTGAGCTTCGCATCGTAGAGGAGTTTGCCTGTGTAATACACCGGCCTTTGCATTCTCTTGTCGTCAGTCTGAACCAGGACCGAACTGACGGCCTCCGGGGTGACCGCCAGGTACAGGAGGAGCTCCTCTCCTTCTTCGAGCCTGGGAAGCAGCGGCGGAGACGCCAGTGTCCTCTTCAGCTCGTCGAACGCCTCCTGACACTCCTCAGTCCAAGCAAAGTCATTCATCTTCCTTAACGCCTTAAAAAAGGACCGGCAGCGGTCAGCGAACCTCGAGATAAATCGACTCAGGATGGCGATCCGGCCGGTGAGTCACTGTACTTGCTTCTTGGAGGTGGGTTGCTCCATGTCTAGATAGCCTGGACCTTCTCCGGGTTGGCTTCTATCCTCCTTTGGGTTACCATGAACCCTAGGAACTTCCCGGCGGACATGCAAAAGGCGTATTTCATCGGGTTCAATTTCATCTGGTGAAGTCGGAGGTTACCAAAGGTCTCCGCCATGTCACCGACGTGGTCCGAAAGGGGCTTGCTCATTACCAGCATATCGTCCACGTACACCTGCATGTTGTGGCCAATATAGTCTTTGAAGACTTTGTTGACCAACCGTTGGTACATGGCCCCGGCGTTCTTGAGGCTGAATGGTATCATCTTGTAACAGTAGGTTCCGCGGTCGGTGATGAAAGCAGTGTGCTCCTCGTCCTCCAGGTGCATTCGGATTTGGTTGTACCCGGAGAAGGCATCCATGAAAGAGAGGAGGCGATGCCCTAAAGTGGTATCCACGAGCTGGTCAATCTTTGGAAGAGGAAAACTGTCCTTTGGGCAAGCTCGATTGAGGTCAGTGTAGTCCACGCAGATCCTCCACTTGTCGCTGCTCTTCTTCACTATGACCACGTTCGCCAGCCAACTGGGATACTGTACCTCCCGTACAAAGCTGGCGGCGAGAAGCTTCTCTACTTCTTCATTGATGGCCCTCTGCCTCTCTGCAGCAAAACTCCTCTTCTTCTGGCGGACAGGGCGGCACCTTGGATCAATATTCAACCGGTAGGTGATGACCTCCGGGGGGATACCTGGCATGTCCGTAGCGAACCAGGCGAACAAATCGGCGTTTGCCTGGAGGAAGTCTAGCAACCGGGCTCGCTCTTCTTCCGGGAGCTGGGCTCCTATCTGCACCATCTTCTGAGGGTCCGAACCGAGAGGGTACATCAACAGGCGCTCCACAGGCCCTCCCCTAGGGTCTTGCTCTCTTAGGTCGAGGTCGTCGACATTGGAGCCGAGCTCAGCGCTCCGGGAACCCGGGATTGTCTGCAGGCAATGCTGGACGGGCAGGGCCGTCCCTCTCATTACTCCCGTCCCAGAGGCGATAGGGAACTGCACCAGCAACCTCTTAGTGGAAATGACAGCATCCAGCTGGTTGAGCCCTGAATGGTCGAGGATGGCATTATAAGGTGATGGGAGCTTGACGATGGTAAACATCATCATGACTGTACTCTGTCGAGGTGAGGATCCAGCAGTGACAGGGAGAGTGATCTCTCATTCGATCCCCACCGAATCTCTGGTGAAGCCCACGAGAGGGGTGTGCACCGGTTTTAATTGATCATGAGACAGATTCATTCAGGAGAAAGCATCATAAAAAAGCACGTCAGTAGAGCTCCCACTATCCACCATAATGCGATGTACAGGATGTTTCACGATGGTCATCTCGACCACCACTGCATCATTGTTTACATTTTCATTTTTATTCCCCTTTTCAAAGGGGAGTACATTCTCTGGGTCTCCCGCCTCCCAGGCTCTCTTCGTCGCACGCTCGATCCCCAAGGAGATCATGCCCACCGGCTTCTCTGTTGGGCGGTTGTCAATTACGGGGACCGGGGGAAGGGCTGCGAGCGGCTGTCCCTCTGTCAGGGCTTCGTTCCTCACGAATTTTCTAAGGTAGCCCCTCTTGATCAGCTCCTCAATCTCTCGCTTCAGATTGTGGCACTCCTCCATGTCGTGGCTGTGCTCGCGGTGAAATTAACAATATTTTGTCTTGTCATGGATGCTCCTTGGATTCTGAGGAGGAGGTCGGCGGAGGTAGTGCTCACCCTCCATCTTTATGAGGATCTTCGTCCTGGGAGCGATGAGAGGGGTGAACATTCTCTCTAGGGCAGCACCACTCTTCGGCTTCGGGCTTGGACGAAAATCTGCAGGTGGTCCAGGCCTCCGGGTCCCAGGGACATCCCTTGGGGTAGGCTTCTTTGAAGGCTTCCCGTCCAGCTCTCGCCTGGTGCGATCGGCCTCCTCCGCTCGGATGTACTTGTGGACACGGAGGAGGAGCTCAGAGTACGTCTTGGGAGGCTTTTTATCCAGGGAATACGTCAGGCGGGAGGCTCATCCAAACTATAGATTTCCAAGGCGGCGGTCTTGAAGCAGGTAATGTAGTCCCGCAGCAGCTCCTGGTCCTGCTGGCAGATGAGAAGAGGCTATCTACCTCTCTTGGTACCTTTTGGCAAGCGTCGAAGTGTGCCACAAACTTTCCTTCTAATTGATGGAAGGAGCTGATAGATTCCAGCTCGAGGCGGGTGAACCAAACTCGAGCAGCCTTCCGGAGGGTGGCTGGGAAGGCAATGCATAGAAGAGCGTCCGTCGTTCCCTGGACCCTCATGAGAGCCTTATAGCTCTCTAAATGGTCCAAGGGATCGGTGGTCCCATCATAGGGATCCACCTGAGGCATGCGGAACCGACTCGGGATCGGTTCCTCTTGGACTTCCCGGGAGAAGGGTGGTTGGGCATTGTAGCCCGTTGGATCCGCTGGGGAGCTCTGCATGTCAGCAAAGTGGTGGGCGAACTCCGCCAACTTACACTCGTGCTCCTCCAGGCGCCTCTCGGCCTGGCGCCTGATGGCCTCGTTGCTAGAATCTTCCACCGAGGCTGCTGGAGAAGGGGGTGCCGATTGGTCTCGGCGGGGGGCCTTGCCCCGATGGCACCTGCTGCGCCATGCTGCTTAGGCATCATTGGCGGGGGATCGACTCTCGTGATCTGCCAAACCGGAGTAGTTCCTCTTTGCGGGAGTCTGGTGGCTCCCGCGGGGGTTGGAGACTACCCGCGGATGAGAGGGCCTGTCTTGGATGGAGCGCAGGCTTCCGCGAGGGCCCGTGGCTCGAGCCACGGGGGTCCCTGGCTGGGGCTGTGTGGCCAGGGATCGCTGCTGGTGCTGCAGTTGTCGCACAGCAGTGGTCAAAGTTTGCAGCTGCTGGATGACAGCTACGTAAGGGCCGTCCACCGGGGATGGCTGAGGAGGAGGAGGTGGACCAGGAAGTTCCCTCTCTGGGCTATGCGACCCTTGAGGAGAAGGAACTTCCCCTGCTTGGCTGGTGGATGCTTCGCGTCTACGCATCACCACCATGGTCGAAGCGCGCTTTCGCCCATGGAGAGCTTGCTCGCACAGGGGTTACTGTTCTGCCCCCCTTCCTGGTGCGCCAATCTATTGCCGATCTCACCACGGTGGCCTGAGCTCTTAAGCTGGCACCGGTCTCGAACTCTCTCACCTCGAGATCTCCAAGCTCCCGGACCTGCAAAACAAAGTCAGAGATCCTGGCCGGGGATTCCGGCGGGGGCACTCTAACGGTTAAGTTAGAGAGCAGCGAGATGGAACAGATCCCCTAAGGCGGGTTCCCGAAGGATTCCCGTGCTTAAAGGAGATGTAAACGAAAGAAGTGTGGGAAGAGGGGAGTTGAAGCCCGGCTTCCTGCGCCGGGTTCCCCGAGCTCATGCCTGAGGACTTCTTGAGGCCTTCCAGGATCGCTCTCTTGGTGTTTTCATCCTTTTTCGACTTACCTTTCCGTCCGTTTTTACCATCCCTTTTATACCATCGAACTGCCTTCAGCTCGCCTTCCTTTCAGGGGGCTCCCTGAGACCTCCAGACCTTCTCTTCCCCCTTCTTCTTCGGGTCCGGGAGCTAAGTGGCCGGATCGCTTTGTCCGTAGTGTGTCATGAAAGGGGGAAGACTGGTGAGGCTTTGGGCCGAGCACGGGAGCTCTCCTTTCGAGGCGTTGATGGTGGGCTTCCAGTCGTTTCAGGCTCCTGTCCGCAAGGATTCCGTTCCTCGGTTGCAGGGCCCCATCTGACTGGTATAAATGAGGTTTCGCGTGTCACTGTAGGCCGTATTGGCGCCCCCTATTGGGCGCGGCGCGCGACGGCTCTAGTGGCGACCTTGCAACCCGTGCCTCCACTTCCCCGAGGCTTTGTAGAGTAGGGCTGACCTCGGCCGAGGTGGACCCGTTAGGGGGCGCCACCTGGCGGAGTGGCAGAGAGAAGCTCGACTTCGGTTGAGGTGGACCCATCTTTGGGTGCCACCTGGCGAAGGAGCAGGAGGGCCCGGCTCGACCTCGGCCGAGGTGGACCCGTCTTGGGGTGCTACCTGGCGAGGGAGCGAGGGGCCGCTAGCTTCGGTCGAGGTGGACCCCTCCTAGGTGGACACCTGGCGGAGCGACAGAGAGGGACTGGACTTCAGCCGAGGTGGACCTGTCTTCGGGTGCCAGCTGGCGAAGGAGCAGGAGGGCCCGACTCGACCTCGACCGAGGTGGACCCGTCTTGGGGTGACACCTGGCGAGAGAGCGAGGGGCCGCCAACTTCGGCCGAGGTGGACCCCTCCTGGGTGGACACCTGGCGGAGCGGTAGAGAGGGGCTCGACTTCGACCGAGGTGGACCCATCTTCTGGTGCCATCTGGCGAAGGAGCAGGAGGGCCCGGCTCGACCTCGGCCGAGGTGGACCCGTCTTGGGGTGCCACCTGGCGAGGGAGCGAGCGGCCGCCAGCTTCGGCCGAGGTGGACCTCTCCTAGGTATACACCTAGCGGAGCGGCAAAGAGGGGCTTGACTTTGGCCATGGTGGACCCGTCTTCGGGTGCCACCTGGCGAAAAAGCAAAATGGCTCGGCTCGACCTTGGCCAAGGTGGACCCGTCTTGGGGTGCCACCTGGCGAGGGAGCAAGGGGCCGCCAGCTTCGGCCGAGGTGGACACCTGGCAAAGCGACAGAGAGGGGCTCGACTTCGGCCGAGGTGGACCCGTCTTCGGGTGCCAGCTGGCAAAGGAGCAGGAGGGCCTGGCTCGACCTCGGCCGAGGTGGACCCGTCTTGGGATGCCACCTGGCGAGGGAGCGAGGGGCCGCCAGCTTCGGCCTAGGTGGACCCCTCCTGGGTGGATACCTGGCGGAGCGGCAGAGAGGGGCTCGACTTCGACCGAGGTGGACCCGTCTTTGGGTGTCACCTGGTGAAGGAGCAGAAAGGCCCGGCTCGACCTTGGCCGAGGTGGACCCGTCTTGGGATGACACATGGCGAGGGAGCGGGGGGCCGCCAGCTTCGGCCGAGGTGGACCCCTCCTGGGTGGACACTTAGCGGAGCGGCAGAGAGGGGCTCGACTTCGGTCGAGATGGACCCGTCTTCGGGTGCCACCTGGCGAAGGAGCAGAAGGGTCCGACTCGACCTCGTCCAAGGTGGACCCGTCTTGGGGTGCCACCTGGCGAGGGAGCGAGGGGCCGCCAGCTTCGGCCGAGGTGGACCCCTCCTGGGTGGACACCTGGCGGAGCGGCTGAGAGGGGTTCGACTTCGGTCGAGGTGGACCCGTCTTCGGGTGCCACCTGGCGAAGAAGCAGAAGGGCCCAGCTTGACCTTGGTCGAGGTGGACTCGTCTTGGGGTGCCACCTGGTGAGGGAGCGAGGGGCCGCCAGCTTCGGCCTAGGTGGACCCCTCCTGGGTAGATACCTGGCGGAGCGACAAAGAAGTGCTCGACTTCGGTCGAGATGGACCCGTCTTCGGGCGCCAGCCGACGAAGGAGCAGGAGCACTTCTTCCCGAACGGAAGATCTTTTGAAAGAAAAAATTCATGTGGTACTGACCGTGTCTAGCTGGACCTGACATGCGCCCCACGTCAGCGATGTAGCCATATCAATATGATATCCCAATACATACTTTTAAACAAATTGATATATAGGTTGTAGATTATAATATTCACCAATATGTAGTACATGATCAAATGATACACATTAGAGAGCTTACCGATACTATATAAAAAATATATACTAAAAATAAAAAATTATAATTATAGAATTATAACTTCGTTGACAAAATTTTTTTTTATGTTTATTCTTTATAATTGATAAAAAAAAGAAACAAGGAAGTAATGAAGCCAATCCATATGATATTTTATAGTTCCTTATGATTTTTGCTTTGACTGGTATAATCATTTTTTGGGACCTCATGCCGTTGTGCATTTATCATGTTCATCCATTCGGGAGTTGCACCTTGCACAACTGTTTGTTATGGATTTTTTAATAAATTCTTCCTTTTCCGATCGTAATCAAATCTAATTCGATCATAATTATGGATAACAAAATATGACCTGATTCGCTAATCTAATTCATGTTTGGCTCATCTTAAATATATATGGATCGTGCTTAAATAAATTTAAATTGTAAACGGCTTAACCTATTTAATATATAAGTCGGATTCAGATTTTAGGATCTTGACTTGTTTAACCTATTTAAATTTAAATAGATTGGGCTTGAAAGCTTGGGCCAGGACTGATGGCCCGTAAAAATCAAACACTCGCTCAAAATTTAACACCCTTTTTTTTTTTTTTTTTTATGGTTTCTCCAGGTCCCATCCATGGCTATGGTAAAAGTTAAAACCCATTCAACCTCCCTAAGTGACCATCAGATCTCCGCTCCCACCTCCCTCTTCTCTCAAGACTTTCCTTTCCTCCCCATCGCCGGAGCCCTCTCTCCCCTCCCCCGCCCTTCGTCCCCACTGTCAGAGCCCTCCCTCCCCTCCCGCCCTCTATCCATCTTCATTGGGCTTCTCAATGCTCCCCTCCCTTGCCCTTTGTCCATTTTCACCGGAGCCGTCCCTCCCCTCACCCCCATGTGCGACAGCTCATGGCCCCCCTCTTGGCTCCTAGTCTGCATCTCCTATGCTGTGTCCAGCATCCCTGCTCCCTTCTTCGGTCCTCCCCTCCCCTACCCTCCATCCATTTATATCAAAGCCATCCCTCCCCTCCTCTTCTTGTGTGATGGTCGATGGCTTGTAGCCCTCCTCTCGACTCCCGATTCGCATATCCTACGTGGTGTGTCTAATATTCCCCCTCCCCTAACTCATCACCTCTTCTCTCAGGCAACGCTGTTCTTCTTCCCTCTGACCTCTTACCCGACTCGTCGAAGTTATCCTTTCCCTCGCTCGTCATCCCCCACACCCCCAATCCTCCGAGCTCTCTTGGCCACGGTCCATCTAGCCTTTGCCACCATTAACTTTGCCACAAATACCGAAGTTCTTGGAGCTCGATTACTATCTCACTCTTTTCTAGCAGTGTGATGGTAATGAAAATGACGGAGTTCGAGTCTTCGAGACCGAGAGATATATATCTTTTTAATCGGATTAGGAATGGATTGAATTGATTTTTTTAAATCTAACTTGTAAATGAGTCTTAATTATGTCAGGTTGAATAATTTATTTAATAAATGGGCCATGTTCGAATTCTAAAATATAATCTGGTTGTAAAATTTGGGTTAATTTTTTTTAATCTGATATAAGTTTACGCAAATTTGTTTATACCCGACCTGAGTTGATTGCCAGTGCTAAATTCAAAATCGTCCATCGCGCCTGCGAGAGGCCCAGCCCTCTTCCTGTTCGTTCTCGTTACCCATTCCCTCCGATGCTGACCCGATCTCTCCCCTCTGCCGCCGGCTTCCGTTCACTCCATCCGTCGCCACCCCTGTTCGATCCCTTCCATCGCCGGACTTCATCTGTATCTCTCTCTGCTAATGTTTTTTGTTCCGTCTTCCTTTCTCCGGCTGGCCACATGCGGCCGTTTATCTCTCGGTCTATCTTACCGTCTTCTTCTCTCTGAAACCCTGGAACATATATTCTTTTTTCTACGTGCAATCCTACCGTTTGTCCCTTTCCGTCAAGGTTTTTCTTTCCAATGGCGAGGCGGCGACGATGCCAGCGTCGGGGGAGGGAATTTCGCCGGACCTCTACCGGAGCCCGGACGACCTCGTGTAAGGGAGGAGATCTCCGCAACACCTTCAGCCTGAAGCTATGGTGGCGCTACCCGGTGGCCCGTGCCACGACGTCCCCTTCAAGAAGCGATCCGTGATCTACAAGCGCGCCCTCAAGGCCCTCCAAGGGAGGGTCCTACAAGCTCTGGCTCGCCTACCTCCACGAGTGCTTTGAGCTCGTCCACCCCCTCACCATCTCCCACCGGGTCTACGAGTCCCTCAGGAACACCTTCAAGCGAGCCCTCGTCACCATGCACAAGATGCCCCGCATCTGGCTCATCTACATCTCCTCCCTCACCGAGCAGCGCCTCCTCACCTCTGCCCGCCGCATCTTCGACCCCGCCTCCCGCCACCCAGCACGACCGCATCTGGGCCTCCTCCTCGCCCTCGTTTCCCTCCTTGGTGTCCCCGTCGAGAGCACCCTCCCCGTCTACCGCGGCTAACTCCCCTTCGACCCCTCCCACATCGAGGATTTCATCGGCTTCCTCATCACCTCCCAACGCTGACAAGGGCAAGACCCGCCACCAGCTCTGGCTCGAGCTCTGTGATGTTCTCACCCGCCGGCCTCCGGCTTGATGCCATCATCCGGCGCTTCACCGATTGAGGTTGGCTAGGTACACCACCTCTTGGAAAGGAGGCCGGAGCTCCTCAACAGCGTGGTCTTGAGGCAAAATCCTCACAATTGTAAGGAGTGGCACAAGTAAGCCCTCGGCTAAACATGTCCTCCTTCTGGTCATTATTTTCCTAAACCCATTGAGTATTAAATTTCTTGCACTAAATATTATTTAAAAAATCATATTTTGAATTCACAACGCTGTATATTTTCCTTACATTCTATATTGGTAAATTTTTCTATTGATACTAAACCTTTATTGAATCCTGGACTTTACGCCTATGCAGCTGAGTGAGGCTTTTCGAGGGCAATCCCACGAAGCAAGTGTTGACTTTTATGGAGGCAGTGAGAACCCTGGATCTATGAACGTAGTGCCTCAAGCCTCACAAGTTGTGGATTGCTTTTGCAAAGCTGTATGGAAGCCACAATGATCTTGAGAATGCTACAAAGATATTTGAGAAGGCAATGCAAATGAATTACAAGACAGTTGATAATCTGGCTTGTGTGGTGTGAATGGGCAAAAATGGAGCTAGGGCACAAAAACTTTAAGAAGGCACTGGAACTGATGATGTGGGCGACTGCAGAGCCCTCTGTTGACGTCAAGCGAATAGGTAATTCATTCTGTTTACTGATTTTACTTTCGGAATAATTTAAGTTGTTCTGATCCTTTTAATTGCATTTCATGTTGGAGTCCTTGCCTATGAAAGGCTGGTGTGTGCTTGATCTGTGAAAATAAGGGACTTCAAAACTTTTGTTAAGAAAAATATGTTCTATGATTTCGAAACATATTTGATCTGGGTATACATTTACTGCCTTAGGTCAAATATGGTTGATTCGAAGAAGTTAGATTGGAAAGGGTGTTGTGGGGAGAGACAACATTTGTGTAAAACTGAGCTTTAATCAGTGAGGTCCAGTTGTTTGGTGACTGTATAATAGTTGGATACCAACCAGGTGGCTGTTTGGGCCATCATGCAGGAACTTGATTGTAGCCTGGTGGCATGCTATGGGCCAATACAAATTGTACATGATAGTATGATACCCAGGGTTTAAATTGTTCTCATGAGGTTTGATTTTCTGCCAAACAAACTTGGACTTTAATCCTCGATCTCATCTTATTTTCTTACCCTCAACTCCTGTTCTGAAGGCAAAAACATACCACAAGCTTTACAAACAAGCATTGTCTCATCTTATGAGGTCATTTAAGCAACAGACATGCTCCTAATGTTTCAATTTTGGATACAATTAATACAGACATATAGGTGTACATATATCTTTCTGAAATAAGTAAATGCTGGTGTGGATCATCATCTTGAAATGTTAAATTATAAAACTAACCCATTAAATTGTTGCTATTTGATATTGAAATAATCTCCTAATGTCATAGGCGATAATTATGCATGTATATTGACCTTTTGCCATGATTGAAGCTACTCTAAGAATTTCTAGCTGAACCAAGACATGTCATATAATGATGAAAGAGCTGTCGACACTTGCTCTATTTCTAACTTGCTTACATTTTGCAGTTGCTGATGATGGGAATGAGCCCGTGCAGATGAAGTTGCATAAATCTTTGAGGCTGTGGAGCTCTTATGCGGATTTGGAAGAGAGCTTAGGAACATTAGAATCCACTCGTGCTGTTTATGAGAGAAAACTTGACTTGAGAATAGCTACTCCACAAATCATTCTTAACAATGCTTTTCTTCTTGAGGTGAACTACCTGAACAAAGATCTCCAAATGTTTCAATTTTCTAACTTCAATAAATGGTAAACTTATTTGCTGCTGAATGATTATTCCACTTGGACTTTTTTTAGAAACACAAATACCTCGAGGATGCATTTAAGGTGTGAAGATCTTTAAACACCCACATGTTAAAGATATATGGGTCACCTACCTCTCCAAGTTTGTCTAAAGATATGGAAATTCCAAGATAGAATGGTCAAGGGAACTTATTTGAGCATGCAGTTGAAAGGTACTTGTCAGTTATTTTCTGTACTTGTGTTTGTCTTTGTATGCAAGCATTGTGTGCATGTGTATGTGGGTGTGTTTGTGAATGCAGTACCCTCACCTTGCTTGCACGTGTGATCAGGTTTTTGATTTAATGATCCAAAAGTATCACATCACCTGCTAATTCTTGAATTTTATATATGGCTGGTATAATTGATAATATTTATTCTGTACATAATTATCCAGGAAGGTGAATACCTAACATGATCAAATCGCTAACTTTTTGAAGTGATAAAAATGTTGTAAACAAATGTATCTACTTCTGAACCGACCCCTCACCCTTTTGGTGGAATTTTTGTATCTTCCATTTTGATATATGCACTGCAAGACTTTCATTTGTGTACTCCTCATTTGTTCATAATCTGTTCGGTGTTTTTTTTTTTTTTGGTGGGGGGGGGGGGGGGGGGGGGGAGATGGAATGTGGAGGAAGCAAGGTACTTCCCCCACTTAATTTAAATAATTTAAAGTAAATATGTACAAAAAGAAAGGAAATCTGAAGAATCTATTCTGTGTTTTGATGGTGTGGAATTGCTGTTCCGGGAGCATCCCAATCTTTATATTCATATTCTTTTGGGCAATATCCTTGTCTTATACATTCCTTAAAAAAAAAGATGAAGATCGACGGAGTTAGGAAGTATCTGGTTAACTTAGACTGTCATTTTTTGGATTTATTTTTCTTGCTAATATGATATGGTATTTGATATTTTTCTGTCTTTGACATTGAATTAAAAAAAGCCAGTTGTTTAACAATATGTGTCCATATGTATATATCTAGCATTTGGTACGGTGCATTTGTTACTGGGGGCTTATATTCATTTCCTGTTACCACAAAAGCTTGTGTGTATGCATGTGTGCATGTGCATGCGTTTATTTGTGTGCAGGGACGTGTTTGTTCATGCATGCATACATATTTCTGCTTTTGGAATACTGCATTGGCTTTCTGGCATATATAATTTGGTTCCACAGCAATAGAGGCTGACTCATGATTTTGTTTGTTACGTTTCATCAGGCACCTGCCAAAGATGTGAAGCCCCTAATAATGAAAAATTGAACATGTTTGAAATTTACATTGCTCAAGCTGCTGCAGTTTTTGCTTAAGCTTATCTCATGCAATTCTCATCAGCTTGCAAGATGTGTTTGTGTACACGTACATATACATACATACATACATATATTTATGTATTGTATGTATGTGATCAGTTCAGTGAACTGATTCCCAATTTCAGAAATGATTAAAATAAATAATGGGGTTATTTTTTATCCTTTCAAATTAAACTTATTCCATACAAAACTGTGCTTGCCCTTTCATACAGAACTGTTATTGTTCGTTTTGTATGGAACCGTGCATTTGCGGTAGTAATTTGAATAGATATCTATGTATGCTAGAGTGATGATTCATTTGTGACAAAGAATTGAAGAAGAGTATGGATTTCAGCTTATGTGATAGAAATTGGAGGCAGGTTACTTTTGGTATATTTCTTGAATTTATGATCTTTAATCAGTGTTGAAAGAAATTTGTGTTTGTCTCTGGGCCTAACACGTTCAACATGTATACAGGCGTTTTAGATGTTCAACAATAGTATGCATAAAAATGTCAAGGCTGTGCTGTTGGTGGAACTTTGAACCGATCTTGACCTTGGAAGCGCTATATTTGACACTGTTTTGGTGCTTTGTGTGGAGGCACGGCAGCTGATAATTGGCTTTAAGAGAGCTGGAGCGCATGATGGCGCCTCTAGTCACCTTTTTCTTTTTAATTGAATTCACTTATGTCTTTTCTTTTTATGGCCATCTTTTATATCAATCATACTAATGATAATAGATTGACTATCTATTTATCTATCTATCTTTAATTATTTAAATACGTTCTTGGCTAAGTAAGTGTCGACATCTTTGACTGAGTAGTCTCCTTGAGGGTACAAAGGACCCTTCTTGTTCGGTGCTGAACGCTAATCCATGCACAGGTAATACCGTTAGGATCTCACATTTTCAAGAGACGACTAAAGGATAGTGTTAGCATCCCATACTTGCAGAGGTCATCACTGATTTTGATGTGGTATATTATTAGTTTTGTTCTGCCGTTTATGACAGATTAACTTAAGAAATGCTGACCGCCACTGACTGTATAGAATTCAAGTGCAGTGGCCAAAAAAAAAAAAAAAAAAATCTATCCATGTCAATCTGAGATGCGTGAAAGGCCAATCGAACCTGCCAAACTGCCATCTCCCAAAGGTTTGAAGAAAGTTGCTCACAACATAGTTGAAGCCAGTCTGTAACAAGAGATAACGGGAAGGCGTGAGCGATAAAGGTTGCATTGACGTGTACACTTTGAGCAAGCACGCTTCTAAACATGATGTGTCACATTAATTTCCAGATTTAAACTTACGTGGGGGATGAATATAGTGATCAAGGCTTCAAAAATATAACTCCACTTGCCCATTGTTGCTATAAAGATGAGCTTTTAAGGTCCACTTTTCTCGTCAAGTTGCCGACATGGTGGCCTAACACAAACCAATTATTACATTAAAACTAGTCATACTAGCACTGGTATGGAGGCCACCCTCTGATCAAAGATATATTTAATTGGCAGTGGAGTTTGTTTGTGTTTCAGAAAGTGCTTTAGAGGGTGACATCCAATATGAGGATGTTGACTCAGTTCCGCCTGAATTCGGCCTTATATCGGATGCAGATGCTTCTTATGTGGTGTTTCAAGCAGATGCTTCTTGTGTGATGTTTCAAAAACTGTAAAGCAGATGCTTCTTGTGTGATGTTTCACAGCGGATTGGTTAGCTGTGTTGGTTTTTGTCAAGGTTTTCACATGGTCTTCAATCCTGTTTAGCCCATGTTATGGTTATGTTATGGTTATGAATAGGTTGGGTGTTGTTTGTGTACATGCTTAGTCTCATTTTTTTGGGTCACATTAGCACTGGCCATGATAGCTCTACCAACCGGTCGTAGGTTCGAAGCATGATCCCAGTGGTAACTTGATTAAATTCAGAAATTTTTTTGGAGCTCACGTGTGAGTGAGAGATCGGGGTCTCTCTCTTTTTCCCTGTTCTACTAGCCGGAGTGAGAGATCGGGGTCTCTCTCTTTGTTCCCGTTCTACTAGCCGACGTAGGTTGACGTAATCACCTTTAAGTAAGGAAAGATTGTGCAAATCTAAGGATCTTGCATCGAATATTACCTTACGGGTTAGGGGCCTATGGGGATAGTTACACCGGGATTTATCCCACATCCCTTTTGCTTTATCAAAAAATATATATATATAACAAAAAAAAATATTTTGAATTTTTTAGAAAAAAAGTCTAATTTGATGCAGAACACAGGATCGAACCAATGAGCCATCCCCTTCTTTGAATCTAGGTTGATCAAACATATAATTATAATCAGATGGCCATGATCATAGATCAACCTACAATTCCAAGCTCATAAACTCAACCATATATTGGACCTTGATGCTAGAGGGTTAAAATCAGATGGGGTATAAATTAGATATTAATATATCTATATTTATTTTATATATTGAATAAAGATATAAAGATAAATATTATTCAAATATAAAAATTCATATTTATATTTATTTTAAATAAATGCATATATAAATTAAATATTAAAAATATAAAGATAAATATGAACATAAATATGATAATTAAATTTTATAATAGAAATAAAAATATTATTAAATAGATAATAAATCAAGTTAAGAATATGTTAAATTATTAATATATTCATATAAATATTTTTAGGAATTAATGAATACTCTATAAAATTATATATAATTATAGATAAAATAAGAATATGGATCGTGTTGTTATCTATTTATATCTATATTTATTTTTATTTATGAACATAGATATAAATATGGAGTTGGGATATGACAAGTTTGGTCTATTTATGCTGATCTATTAAAAGCTTGAATCTGGCTGATCAAAGCCTAAGTGGCACGAATGCTGATCAACGTCTAAGAGACGTAAAGCCGATCAATGTCCAATAGGCACAAATATGATCAATATTCAAGAGGCATAAAGTCGGTCAACGCTCAACAAGCATAAGACTGACAAACTTCCAGGTAATTGACTAACTTTTATGAAAGGTAAAGCTTATCAATACTTAAATATTGTAGATATCGTTCAACCTCTGGGGAAGGGCTGACCAACTATGGATGAAGAACTGATCAACTATGGATGAAGAACTGATCAACTATGGATGGAGAGCTGATCAACTATGGATGAAAGGCTGACCAACTATAGATGAAGGGCTGATCAACTATGGATGAAGAACTGATCAACTTTGGATGAAAGGCTGATCAGCTATGGATGATGGGCTGATCAATTGTGGATGACCTTCGCTGCACATGCTCACGATCCTGGATTAACCGTTTAACAGCTAGATGCCAGCTGTAAGCGGTTAAGTTCGTGGCCTATAAATACCCTCGCATACGATAGTGAGGGGGATCTTTTTCTTCTACTACATTTTCTTCCCGCGCCATTCCATACCTGGTCTTTCTTCAGATCTTATCTGTTCCTGTTCAGACTTCATCAACAAGCTTGAGAGCTGCCTCAACACCCAGATCCTCCAAGAAGATGATGGAGAGCTAGATCAAATCAACTCGATCCATTTTTCTTTTGATCCAAGCTTGTTGTAATTTGTTTGGATACAACAGATTGGCGCGCCAGGTAGGGGAAACTCAATAAAGGAGTTTCAAACAATCTGGAAGGAAGCATGGTGAAAGGTAAGAAGAAGAATCTGCCAGCAGAAGATGTTTCTCTCTCTTCAAAAGGGGTTGATCCTATTCTTGGCAACAAGAGGAATGATCTTGTCCTTGGGGAAGAAAGGAATGATCCTGTTCTTGGTGAAAAAGGGAACAACCCTGTTCTTGGTGAGAGGCTGGAAGCTCTTCCCGTGAGATGTTTTAATCAAGAAAAATTGGATGCTCTGTTCAACAATATAGAGGTGCTTACTGCAGCGATGCAGAACTTTCAAGAAATTGCTGCAAGGGAATCAATGCAACCTGCTGCATCAAGAACTCGCCGGCAACCTTCTCTTCAGGTAAGTAAACATCTCAGTCCAAGAAGATATTCATCTTATCAATGTTATTCAGGTCAACCACACCCTTCAAAGCACCTTCACCGATCTCACCATCACACTAAGAAGCGGAGTTAGGGGAGACGTCCACGATCTCGTTCGACGACATCCGGAGAATCAACTCCTGACAATACTCAAGCTCCAGATCTTGGAAAGACTGATGACTTTCCTAGAAAATTTGGAAAGTTGGAACTACAAATCGCCAGGATTGGCAAACAGAGGAAAATAGAAGACGCTATTTTAAGTTATGACATCTTGCCTCCATTTTCCAAGAAAATAGTGGAGGAAGCATTAGATGTACTTTACTGCCTTACTTTCCCAATAATACTGAAAACAGCAGCAAGAATGTGGTATTCTAATCTTCAGCCAGGCATCGTTCATTCCTTCGGACAGTTGGAAAGGTTATTCATCTCTCATTTCAGAACAAGTAGAAGAATGCCAAGGAACTCTAACAGTTTATTAAGTAGAGAAAAGAGCGAATAAGAAGAATTCCAAAGAAGAGGGGCTCCGATCTCCTGGAATCCGACAAATTCAACGGGAAATTTCAGAAGCCGAAGAACTTGGTTGGCATGAGTTAGGTCAACAGCTTAACTTATGGAAACCCCTAACGACAAGTTCAGAATCTGATAAATTCAATGTCAAGTTCAGAAGCCGAAGAACTTGGTCGACAATAGTTGCGTCAACAGATTAACTAATGGAAACCTCCAAGAAGCATGGAAAATTTCAGATGTTGCAAATGGTCCTTCAGATTCTTACACAAAATACAAAAAAGGGATAAACAACACGTTTGTCATAATTTTTGATTCAGATGATGAAGATGCAATCTATCAATCAAGAAGTCAATGTGCTTCCCAGTCTGGAAGGAAATCTTCTGATTTACGAATATTATTAGGAACTCAAATTGAGAGGCTCTGAAGACAAACCATGAAGGCCCGTAAAAGCACCCAAGGAAGATGAAGCATGGGCCAAGTCCACTGGGATTAAGAAACCCGATAACTGAACAACATTGAAAAAAGGTATAAGGAGCTTCTGAGAAACCTCTAAAGGTTGATATTTTTCGAAGGCCAATATTCTCTTCAAGATCGATGACTTCTTAAAGGCCGATGTATTCTTGAAAGCTGATGACTCTTTAAAGGTCGATCAAACGACCAAGAGGCCCTAAGCCTATTTTATTTGGGACCACTGAAGTCCCAAGGAAATCTCATTGAAGCCTATCTTATTATCAAAGATTATTTTATTTCAGATCATAATTATTTTCAAGTCCGAAGACTTGGCATTACTATTTGAATACTTGAAATTATCTCTTTAGAGTTATTCAGCAATCTTAAGTCCGAAGACTCAGTATATTTTCAAGTCCAAAAACTTGGTATTATTATCTAAAGACTTGGTGTTTCTTCAGTTTTAGTTATTCTTAGTTGTCCTAAGTCCGAAGACTTAGTGTATTTCCAAGTTCAAAGACTTGATATTATTATTTGGAAACCTGATTTTGTTAAAATCAGGATTGCTTATTTATCCTAATTCTGAAGACTTAGTATTATTTTCAAGTCCGAAGACTCGGTGTTATTATCTAGAAACTTGATTTTCCAAAATCAAGATTATTCATTTATCCTGAGTCTGAAGACTTAGTATTATTTTCAAGTCCGAAGACTTGATATTATATGGAATCTGAAAAATTGATCTCATAATTATTCAGAATTACCATAGTCTGAAGACTTAGTGTTATTTAAAATATGAAGACTTGATATATTCTTCTCAATATCTCAAAATTGTTCAGAATTATCCTAAGTCCAAAGGGATGTATCCGAAGCATATAATTAACATTTTCTCGAGCCATCCCAAGGAAAGGTCCATTGCAACCTATCTTATCAAGGTCTCTTGAAGTCCAAGGAAAGGCCGATAAGCGTCGAAGAGGTGCAAGGCTGATCAATGCCCAATAGCCACAAGCATGATCAATGCCCAATAGGCACAAATATGATCAATGCCCAATAGGTACAAGCATGATCAATGCCCAATAGGCACAAGCATGATCAATGCCCAATAGGCACAAATATGATCAATGCCCAATAGGCACAAGTATGATCAATACCCAAGAGACACAAGGCTGATCAACATCTGAGAGACGTAAAGCCGATCAATACCCAATAGGCACAAGTATGATCAACATCCAAGAGGCACAGGCCCGATCAAACGCTCAAGAGGAGCAAGGCCGATGATCAATGCCCAAAAAGCGCTAATCCAACAAATCGAGTTAGTCTGATCCACTGACTCATCGGTGTTCAACGATCAGAATAACTGATCAAAAGGTTGGCCTGATAAGTTGACCATAATCCGATAAATCGAGTTGGTCTGATCCACTGACTCATCAGTATTTAACGATCAGAATAACTGATCAAAAGGTTGGCCTGATAAGTTGACCATAATCCAACAAATCGAGTTAGTCTGATCTACTGACTCATCGGTGTTCAATGATCATAATAACTGATCAAAAGGTTGGCCTGATAAGCTGACCATAATCCGACAAATCGAGTTGGTCTAATTCACTAACTCATCAGTATTTAATGGATAGAAAATGCTGTATCCCTCTCGTATGGTCTTGATAAAAAAAAAAAAAAAGCAAAAAAATGTTTCTGACAACTTTTAACATTCATTTAATGAATGCAGAAGCTCGTGGCGCGGAATCGTGCGGGTGTGACAAAACCCAATTTGAACTCGGAGAATAAGTCCGCCTCAACTCCTTGTGCTTGTGCATTTCTGACATAGGGTTGTGGATCCGGCAACGAGGTCGCTGACACCACTGTTCCCATCGATCGCTTGGAGCTCCCTCTCTCTTTCTGACGCCACCGCCGCCGCGATAACAGAAGCCTCCTCGTCCTCCGCTGCTCCCTCCCCAGTTCCTTCCTTCTCTTCCAGGGTTTCTATCAATTTTCCATCCATCTAATCCCAGCGATCAATCGATCCTCTCCTTAGACCGCCTACGGTTTCTTGGAGCTAATTCTCTGATTCTCGATCGGACCCTGGCCGGGGATTGGTGTATCAGTCTTTGCGGTCCCGATTTCGCCGACGGTGGAACGGATGGAATTGGAGGTCTCTGTCTTGACTGAATTTTGATCGGACTGAATTGGCACGCTTTCGGCACCGGAAGTTGGTCGATTAAGGCGATGGTGGGCTAAACTTTTGGTTTTCTGGTGGCTGGATCGTGGGGTTTTGGATCAATGGATTTGGTGCCGAGTTGCAGGGTAATATCTTCTTCCATATATCTTTGACTCCTTTTCTTCTGCCTTGAATTGTTTTTGTTGTACATTATGGTAGTGACAAAGGTGGGTTGTTCTAATTCAATTTAATTTTTGTGGGGGAATTTTGTATTTGAATTCACTAGTGCTAATTGCGTAGCATGTTAGATGGATTTAAAGGTTTTTTTTTTCCCTTCCAAACGGGCAAATTTAGGATTTTCCTGGGTTACTCGTTTACAAAATAGGATTCACATTGAGAATTTTTATGTTTAAGTTCAACTTAAAATTTACTGAGAGTACAAGTTTGTTTTTGCAATGGTCTTCTCTGGCATGCTGAGCTCAAAGTACTGTGACTTGTGCTGAATTTGTTTGTTTTTCGAATGCATCTGCAAATGGTCCTTCTATGTAAGCTATGGCCGCTGTTCATCTGCTTAATTTTCTTGTCTAGCTATATTGGTTTTTTATTTATGGATAGGCTAGTGGTCTGATTCAAATGGTTGTCATCTTTATTATTCTTCCTTTTCTTGAAAATGATGTTTGTCACGCGCCAACTTTATCAGTACTGAAGCTGTAGTGATAGAACCTTGTCAATAGAAATAAATTGGCATTTTCTGAGCAAAATGCTTGATCAGTACTGACTGTACCGAGACTTATGCAAAAAGTGATTCTCTGTGTGTTTGGGGGGCGTTAGCTACTGGAAATTTTAATGATCTAAGTTTATTATTTGCTTTTCCAACTTGGATATCGTTTCTTGGATAACTTGGATGATCCACAAAAAAGAAATAAATAAATGGAGAGGATGGTACAAATTCCTTTATCATGAAGTGCTAATACGTGTTATGTTCTGTAATTGAGACCAAAATTTCTTTCTTTATCCATCTATGTTTTTCTTGGTAAAATTCACGTGCTTTCCTTTTATTTGGTTCATATGATATGTTGCATGACACATATCTGGGATGAATAGTTTAATTCTGCAATTTGGACCAAGTATGAACATGAGCATCTACTTTCTGAGATGTAGTATTTCTGATATCATCCATCTTATGTACAATATAAACATCTTGCAAAGAGATGTTCTATTTTGTTTCTAATAATCATGCCTGCTTCATTTTTCATCAGGATAAATTAGCGTACTTCAGAATTAAGGAGCTTAAAGATGTCCTGACTCAATTGGGTTTAGGAAAGCAAGGGAGAAAGCAGGTTAGCAATTTTCTCCCTTTTTATATGTAGATTCAATTTTTTTTTTTAATGTGGAGAGCTGGTGTCCGGAATGGCCATAGTAAATATGCCACAATGGGGAGTGCTTGGAGTCTGGGATTCTTTTTTTTGGATATCTAAGGTATCTGTGATAAGTAACATTATATGGGGAAAAAAAATTTGCCTGTTTTGTCAAAAACTTGTTTTATGATGTACTTTGGTTATTCGAATTAGATGCAATATATGAGTTATATGAAATATCTCCAATATAAATCTATGGAATGTATGGAGGAATTGATGGATAGATTCTCTTTTTCTGGTATCATTTGCTTTTTTTCAGAAAAAGTTTTTTTTAAAAAATTTTGTTTTCTTATTTTAATAACCTAAATGATAAAGTAATCTTATAAAAAGGGCTAGAACATGGTAATTGTTTGGCACAGTAATTGTTTATGTAGTATTTTGATACTTCTTATCTTTTAATAATTGTTATATTAGAACACATAATATGAAAATTATTGATGTTGACATGAGACTCAATGCTTTCATGTTGAATTGTTGCATTCCTGAATAGTTAAATATACCAAGTTATAATTTTAATTGACTATCACTGATTCACTGCTTATATGTACAATTAAACCTGTTTTGTTTCCTCACTTACTTTTGTGTAGATGCTTTTGCATCATATTTGCATAATCTTTGATTTGGTTTTATGTGGTTGAATGCAATGCAGGTTCTTTTAGATAGGATTTTGGCCTTAGTGTCAGATGAGCAAGGTATTGATTGTTCGTGACTTTTCTTTTCTTATAATATCTGAGATCTCATTCTGACTATTTTTTTTCCTCAGTGAAATTGTATTTGTCTGCAGATTTCAATTATTGATATATTTCTCTTTTTGGTGATTTTGGTCTAGAGTTCTTTTATTTTTCTTTTTGCACAATTAGAAGTTCTTTGTTGTTTGTTGAAGATCATATTCGATCCTATTCAATCCTTCTTCTGATTGTTGTTGTTGTTGTTGCTGCTGCTGCTGCTATTTAATCTTTTCTAGTGTGAGGTAGTTTTATTCAGATGTGTTTTTGTTCATTGATCATATAGCATTAAACTATTAATTTTGGCTCATTGGGGTCTATTGTGTTTAATCCCTGTTATCTGTCAGTAATTGATTTGTTATGTTTTTCTTAGCATCCTTTTTGTTCTTGTATCTTTGCTGTTTCAATTGAAGCTATATATGTTTTCTTTGTTAGATGTTATCTTTTATAGAATCATGGAGCATCCCATAAAAAAAAAAGTGTTCTGAACTATCTTCATTCAATCTTACATATTGATTTGAAGCATGGATACAGACATCTGCATGCATGCACATCTGTCCTATTGTTTGCATTTTAGTACATCAGCTTTCATGCTTTCCAAAGTAATGGTAGTTAGTGGAAAATATCGCAGAGTAGTGACTGATTCATGTATGCCCATCTTTGTACACCACTAAGGCAAGCAAGAGAGAAAAAAAAACCCCTTAAATTTTAAATGCAAAAAAAATTAGGATTCTCAAACTAGAGGCTTTACATCAATCCGTGTCTCATACACTTGTTTTTAACAACCTATGTCTCTCTTTTTCTATTCATTTTGTATTATACAAGTCCTTCACTTACTACTCACTTTCTACCTATCACCAATAGGCACAAATCGTGTTCACTGGAGCAGCTAAACATACACCTAACCGAGGTTTTAAATCCCGTGTGATGGAGTTATCTCAGTTTGCCCATGGAACACAGCGGACCACCCTCTTGCCTCGTCATAACACTTGGGACAAGGAATGTATCAAGATGTGCTGAATGGGATGCTGGGATGCACTCGAGGGAATACCCTATCTCGGTGTCCTATAGGATGTCCCACTAGTTTTTGAGACCATGCACCTAACTATTAGCTGGGTTGCTTTGCATCCCAAAGTTCATAATGCTATCTCTTGTTGCTACTATGGCAGATGAGAGAGAAAAAGCAATCCTAAATTTCAGAAAAGAAAGTCTGCAGAAAATGAGATTTTGATGTTCTATCAATTTGCCCATAGTTATAGAGGGCCAGTTTTGACACAATGGTAAGGTTGCTCCATTGTTATAGAGGGCGAGCCTTGGCTAATACTCTGAAATGGCAAGAGCTTTGTGCACTGGTGACTGAGCTGCCTTTTTTATGAATTTGGCTATAGTTATAATGTTAGTTTGTAGTACATATTTTGAACTCTTGGCTTGTGTTACTTGAATCACCTGAAAACCGTGAGAGTCTGTGTCTAGCATGTATATGGATTTAATATGCATCAAACACTTGGATACTTATCAATTTTTTCTACTTTCAGCTTTTAAAAATTGGTAGAGATTTGGATCATCCATAATCAATTTAACTCTCTCTAGTAAAAGCTTCTTAGAGATTGGTTGACATGTACATACTCAAACAAGTTTGCAAAATGTCATTGCTTGGAATCCTTAAGCTTGAAAGGTTGAATGAGAAATGTGGATATCAGAAGACTTCAACAAATAATATCTTTTAATATTTTTATATAATATCTAGATATAATATTTTGTCAAAAAATATTTTTATATGTATCCCTGTATCACCCTTTTCTCCCTCTTCCAAGTGAGATACTTCAACACACATCCAAATCCAGTTCTCTTATTTGTGTCCATGCAACACTGCTCTTGATGCTGTTGTTATGAACTTGAGGCATTCCTCTGCAACCTTTTCCTTCTCGTTCTCCTCCTCTTCACATTAGATTCTCATCACATGTGCTTTTGCCTTCTTTGACAGATCCCATATCTCAGGGTTGGGGAAAGAAAAATTCTATTGGAAAAGAAAGGGTGGCAAAAATAATTAATGATACATACAGGTGACTATCTTTGACTTTGTCTATGCTGCTAATCAGCTTGCATTATTGTACCATGATTAACTTGTCATTACATTATAAAAAACATTGTATTTATGTTGTTGCAAATACCAGCTTACAATATGTTTTGGTGTATGCCAAATGCCCCTTCAGAAAAATGCAAGTTCATGGTACTACAGATTTAGCATCTAAAAGCCATGGTGGCTCAGATTTCGATCGTGTGATGTCTAAAGAGGAAATGGATGTTTCTTATCAGTTGGATATGAAGGTTCACTGCCTCTGTGGCAGTTCTTTGATTGCTGAGTCCAGGATGACTAAGGTAACGTTGCTTATTTATGTTTGAGTATATCCAGGTACAGTCTTGGGCAGCATCATTTTTATTATCTGTACATGGCTTGGTAGATCATGAAAGTTATTTTCACATTATCATATCCAGACCCAGATTTGTTTATATTTGCATAGCACATTGATTATCTTCTGTTTAGTTGGTGCCACCCTAATAAGTGCAGCATGCAAATTTGATAAATTGGAAATGAAGAAGAAAATATTTATCATCATCACCTTCATTATTATTTATTATTTTTATCGTTGTTGTTATTGGGATATTAGAGGTAAATTTGTGAGTTATGTTCTTGAAAAAGGTTTCCCTAGTTTTGGATTGAGCTCTTGATAGTGAGGAATGACATGGTAGATGCTATAGAGCTGAACTCTTGTACTTGGGTCATGAGGCCTCATTGGTTATTGTTAGCCTTTTTGAGGGTAAACTTGTTCTGGTATTATAATTTATATATTTATAAAGAATGCTGATCCATATCGAGTTATTTAGGTGTGTTTGCATGTCACCAAGTGGGACATGTTTCTACTTATCCAATCAGATGCATCTATAATATTGTTTTTCTTCTTATTGACTAATGTATGCAGATCTCATAAAGACCATCCCCTTAGTCCGTGGTTTAATTTTTGGGACCAGCCTTTGCTATTACATACGAGAAGTCTAAGATATTTATCTTTGTGTTATTCTTTGATGGGTCATGTAAAAGCCCTTGCCCCTTGCCTTATATTTGTTTTTGATTCTTCTGTGTATTTGTTATTAGTCATTGGATCAGAAAACTGAGCCTTATGGACACAAGAAGAATAAGGCATGCTAATAAGGGTGTACTTATAGTGAAGATCCTAGAAAGTAGATTGTAAAATTAATCATCTAGAACAAATACTGATTTGGTATTACATTGTGTAAACACATTAAAACAATCCTGAAACATGATTTATTTGTTAATAACCATGCAAAATGAAATCTGTAAAGGGTTCTACTTTTCTAAAATAAGCTGGACTTTTGCTTAATGTTGCAAGCACCAGAAGATTTAGATTGCGCCACCATTTAGAACCGGTGCTGTGGTTCAGGATGAGGTAATTTTTGGTTTCAGAAGAACTAATCTACTATGTATATAAAGAGCTTGGGTGGTTGTAGGTGACCAGTTCTAGTATTGAAAGGAGGATTCTCACTTCTTGTTGATCTGTTCTTATAATCTATTTATCTAACAGCTTGCTTGAGACTTCTAGACCTTTGGCTCAAACTACCAAGTACTTCTCCAGATTCCCATGGATTTTCTAAATCAATTGTTTAATGGTAGATGTTTTATCTAGTAACTTTTCTTGTTTGTTCTTCCTAGCACATGTTACTTGCCAGTTCTGTAAGTTTTAGTTTATGGACTCCTGTTTTGTAATTTTTTTTCTGAGCTAATGGCCTGCTATTTATGTAATTACATCTATAATGTGACATCTTATAAGGATTGTTTATCATTTCTCTCTTATAAGTGGCAACCCCTTTAATAATAGAAGATGACACTCGGACCATATGGATGGATCATCAAGAAATGAACTCCTTATCAGATCGTAACTTTCAGATATCTTAAGCTTATCATCTCATCAAGAATCATATGTTCTCAACAAACTGAACTCCTTCAATTTCTCATTACTTTGAGATCGAGTTGTAAATAAACCTGCATTACTTTTATATTGAGCTTCATGGAACAATTTGGCTTCCTTTTATTGGGAGTATCAGAAATATTATTGGACTTTAATGATTGTGTATCAAGTGGAATTGGATGCAGGTGTTCTTGGTCACTGAACGGAACTGGAATTCTATGTTTAAGAATCATTTTGAGTGTAGACATAGAGTAGCAAATGGACATATATGGCTTTCAGGCACCAAAAATGTGCTGCTACAATGGTGTAATTGTACAGCTTTTTATGAAATGAACCTTCATGTGCCTGTTTTGCTTTGGGCATATTGCCATCCCTTTTTGTTCCTTTTCTTGTTTTTTCTGTCTGAAACACCTTTTAGGTCGGTTGCATTCTTTGATACCCATCCCTAATTATTAGCAAATCTAAATCTCTGTGTACACAATGTTTGAGATAGTATTGCTGCAAATTACTGGTATAATAGTTAGTTATGAACTTCTGATATTGAAATAATAATTAATAACTTGTGAAGACATCTAGAAGCACCTCACAATGAGATTGTCTTAGTCATGAATAGGTGGGTTCAGCTGATGTTCCAGAGTCTCCTTGTGTTAGTTCTAACCTGACAGTAAATTTGTTATACCTGAAATTAATATACCGTATTCTTGCTGTTTGTAAGCTTCTAGCAGGCCTCTCAATGTTACATGGTTCAGTAAAATAGTATTGGCTTTGTTATCATGGTTGTTGTTCACTGAGATGGCCTGTGTTTTCATCTTTATCGAATATCCTTCTTTTTTGCATTAATTGACATACAAGAATTGGATAGCCTTTACATTATGAGTGGCATATTAAGTTGGGAAACCTCCATATGCACTATAGTGAATAACTGTTGTTTGTCACATAGTTATTTTATGTTTATTTCTTTCAGTTTGATTCTTCATTTACTCTTTGATGTTTTGTGTCCCTGGGTTATCACCATTTTTCTTTCCTTTTATATGTTGATATTTCTTTTGGTTTACCTCGGATGCAGATTTTTTAGACACTGCTTAATAATTGACTTTTAACAGTCTTTATTTATATATTTTTAGCTTCATTTTTGCCTTCTCATCAATGATAGTTTTGATAATTGCAGTGTGAAGATCCCCAATGTCTAGTTTTGCAGCACATTGATTGTGTAATTATACCTCAGGAATCTATGGAGGGTGTTCCACCTGAACGTCCACCTCTCTTCTATTGTGAACTATGTCGAATCAAGAGGGCTGACCCGTATGTCTTATTTTTCTCTATTGGGATTTCTTATATTATGAGCAGCTGGTTTTCCTCCCTCAGCATTGATCTGATCATCCTCATAAAATCTCATTATTGTTTTAACATGTATACTTGTGGCATATCTGTCTATAGATGCAACAAATTTAGACTCTATATAAAGTAACCGAGAACATAATTATGTATATAAATCTACATATTTCTTGCAGACTATTTCAGTTATCTCTTAAGGAAACTGATGTTCTAATTGCATATCGCATGCCTATCACTTAAGGTTTGGTTGTAAGGTATATAACTTTTTTATTATCAACCTTTTCTTTTTTTTACCAAGCCAATGTACCGTATGTTTTGTCAGGACATTGATTTTATAAGTTTATTGTCCATTTCTTGAGGATTTACCAACCTTATAAAACTTGCTGTCTTCACTAATTATTTTAGGAGTCTAGTTTATCAGCGGTTACTAACAAAATGTGACTGATGACTCATATATATTAATATGTTGTTCGGGTTGTGGCAGTTTTAGAGTGTGCAATACTCTTAAGATTTGGTAGAAGGGAAGGTTTGATTTGGTACAGGTTTATGATCTGGTGAGTGGCGTGATACATGTCCTAGTTTGCTTGTCATTGTAAGTGATCTTAAGGCCTAGGTAAGGATTCAAATAGTGTTTTGTATGTTTCCTTCCTGCACGGTAACCACATATCTTCAGATTGATGTTGTACAAATTGCTCTGTGCTGGCATCTATGACCCTTAGTCCCTTCATCAGCATATACTGTAGTATAATGCAGTGGTGTGCTACATTACAAGTTAATGTGATCGAACTCGTTTTTGTATTTACACATATAGCTTGGGTATGTAAGTAACTTGGTTAATTTAGGTGGACTTCATTGTTATTGTACCTCTCCTAATATTCAATTCTCTTTTAGGTTTCTGTTTCTGTTAGTTTAATTTGATATTAGCTATTTTATAATAGTTTTGCACTGTGTCTAAATGAAAAAAGATAATGCATGTAGCATACGTGTTAATCAATAAATAGAGTGTATCTTTCATTTGGTTTAGGATACTAGTTTGGTTTAAGATGGGCAAGAAGTTATTCCTATGTTCAAAGCTTGTCATCTTCACTTCAAAGTTATTCATCCTTCTATTCTCTTATTATTCTTTTCCCCCAATCTAAATCAAAGGTTAGCTACAAAGTTCTCCTATAACCTTAATTACTCTAGTTCTCTGGGGAGTGTGACTGTTCTTTCTCTGTTTATAGTGCTTATTTTGACTTTGTTTTGATCACATCTTTTGGGTGGCTCTGTTTGAGCCTCTGTCACTATCCCCCCCCCAAAAAAAAGACTTTGTTTTTGATCATGCATGTGTTGGAGCTTGACATTTCTGCCTAGTCTAGGGAAGGTGTCTTTTATTGTTATGTTCTTGAGATGGAAATTATGGAGCAAAAGAGATGAGTCAGTCTGAAGAAGAAAGTCTGCATGGAAATCTTTGATATTTAATGCAAGGTTGGGAATATTCTTATCAAATTCATGAAATGTCTTTTCTTTTTAAGAATATTTGTTTTATTTAAAATAATTATGTACCATGTTTGTCTGGTTCTAGTGCTGGCCATCCCAGAGTTTTGATCTATGGACCTTAAATTAATCATGATTTAAGTTTTCGGCATATGGCATGGAGTAAATTTTCAGAGTAAATTGATGACTTGAGTTATTTTTTCAATGGAGACATTGATGAATTTGAGCACCGAAGACAGAAAAGGATGTAGAATCTTTTTAATTTCAATTGCTGAATGTTTGTGTTGATTAATGGAAGACATGCAAGAATCTAACAGGGTTGTGATCAGATATGACAGGTAAGAATAAAGACAAAGTTCTCTAATAGGTATCTGTAGAAGAACACATTTCACTATGATGTATTTTAAATAAGCTTCATCTGTTTTTATGCCTTTTTTTAATACAGAGGTGGATAATTTGTTGATTAGTGGCATCTTTTGCAACCTGCAGATTCTGGGTGACAATAGGGAATCCCTTACTTCCTGTAAAGTTGACATCTTCAGCCATCACAGCAGAAGGGTGAGTGCTGTATGCCATGTGGCCACTCTATGAGTTCTAGTTAGTTAGTGGTGTACGGGCAACATTTGCCAAAGCATCATTTGTTTTTGAGCAATGTCTATTCTCTGTTTTGTATCTTTTTGGGCGAGAATTCACAATTAGACTGCATGTGAAAGTTTAAATTGATGGATAAACATTTTTTCCCTTTGACTTGCATGCTAATGCATGTGAAGAAAAAGGCAATGAGAAGGCAAGAACATAAAATTGCATCATTAGAAAAAATTTTTATGATAAAATTTGCTTGAATTTCATGAATAGGTTGTAACAAATTATCAAACAGTCAATTGTGGTATGTACATATTGGTTGGGAAAATAATTTGGAATACTGTTTGGGAACAAAAAGGTCATAAGAACTATTAGATAATTTGGAGAATATTATAAACTTGCTTATAATATTCTATTTAAACCTTTTGATTCTGTCAAGATGGTATTCATAAACTTGGAACATCAATGTTTGTGTACCCAAGTGGGTTACTACTATGTGTTATATATGGACGGATTTGTCATTGTACCCAACTTGAATTCTACGACTTCAGATTAGACCGTGGTTCAAATGTAAAAGTAGATAAATATATTTTTGTAAAAAACTTGTGTGCTATTGTATGTGGAGAAAGGCAATTTGTGTTCATTATTATTTGTTATATAATTTTGCTCAATTTGATCGAGATTCTGGAAAAAGTAATTGTATTTATGCTTAGGTTGTTGGATCTCTGCCAACTGATAGTATATATTGTGTTTATATTGCACATGCTATCAAGGTGAAGGTCATCAATCTATTTGTTTGTTATGATTTATTTGCATGGATTACAGAACAAACACTGTACAAAAAGTGGAAAGAACATTTCAGTTGTCAAGAAAAGATGAAGAAATGTTGCAGAGAACTGAATATGATCTTCAGGTTGGTTTCTGTTTTCATTTTTGCCCTCTGGATTACTGCTATATTTTGGTTGATTTTTGATGGCAATGCATTAAAGTCATTACAACATTTGATGGCACCAGTTCATTTGTAGAATTTTGTGCTAAAGTTTTCTTAAATAATGATTGAGTTCTAGTAGTTAGAAATTATGGATTGCTTATGAAGTATCCATATGGTCCATCTATTTCTTTTCTTTTAATTATAAATTAATAGCTGGGGCAAAGTACTTCTTGTTTTCTTTTGTCATAACTTCTCATATGTTAGACCATGAACGTTTAGCAATAAAATTCCAAATTCAGAACTCATTATAGTACTGATAATTGTATGGAAAAGGTTTCCTGATACTTTCAATTTTTCATTTTTGAGTTGACAAGTCTACTCTGTGATGATTTTCACCTACTAGTCAATCAGTTTATTTATTTAAATCCCTGCCAGTCTTGGTCATATATGTTTGATTTTGTTTTCCTAAGTGTGAGTGAGAACCATGCCTTTTTATCTATATGGTGTAACTTTGATCTTGTATGTCATGGTGGAGCATAGCAGATGCTTCTTGTTCTTAATTGCCTGCAGTGATGTGACAATCCTGATTCCTGAAAAGGCTTAGATATCAAGATGCCTAAGATCATTGGAGTAAAAATGTTATGATCCATGATCCAGGTTATACACTTGGGACCAAAATGGCCTACACATCAGATTCTAGACTGCGATCATTTTGGATCATAAGATCCAAACCTAGATCACATTATTAGATATTAAAGCTATTACAATAGCCATGTTTTATGATCCTTGGACTTTTAGAATGACCTATTCATCACTAATAAGCTTTCAAAACATAAAATTAGCAGTCTCTGCTGGCTTTTCAACTTTCAAGAAGTAAGGGAGATTTCATTGTTTTCAGAGCTTAAACCTAGAGGCAAGTTTTCATATTTTTACAATGATTTTCTAAATCTGATTCCTTTCCTCTTTATTCTTCTCCTTGAAAGGAGAATTAAGTTTTTGTACTTATAAGGGCGAAACACATTTTCTTGGTTATCTTCAAAATTGAATCATCAGCATTTTGTATAAAACTTAACTAGTGGGTGATGAAACAACTTCGTTCTTCAAGAGCCTTTAGGTGCCCTTGTTTATTGGATCCAGTACTGATGTTTTGATGATTATAACAACATATTGGTTTTCTTTTCTTTGTTTTTCTGGCAGATTTGTACATATATATATTTAAATTTTTGTATTGGGCTAGACTAAAATGACTTTATGGAATTGTACCATGTTATGTATCTTGCTGACTAATTCAACATGGTGTTACTTTCTTGGATATGCATGGTCCTGTGGTTGTTAGGGAATGAAGTCCATGTTACTTTTCATATTGCTTTACCTTTATTTCTGATGCTTAAAACAAATTAGAAAAGGTCTTACCATCTTTAGACATCCATGGCCCTATCTGCTCACAATATAATTTATGATGCAATCTAGTTCCCAATGAGATTATTTAAAATTGATTTTACTTTTGCGACACCAATGACATTTTTTTCCTGTTATATATATAGAACTTAAAGTTAACCATAGCATAACTAAGGAATGAAATGTATATTTATTGATTTATATTGGTAACTTGATAAAGATCCTTCATTGCGGGAAAAAGTTGTAGACATGCAGGTGTCACACAAAAATGATCATAACGATATTGTACTTGTCTATTGTTTTGCAGGTTTGGTGTATACTTCTTAACGATAAAGTTCCATTTAGGATGCAATGGCCACAATATGCAGATTTGCGGGTCAATGGTATGGAAGACATCTATACTTTCACCTGTTAATGTCACATATGTCATTTGGGATATCATCTTGTTTTAGCAATTTTTTTGATTAAATAAGTTATCATTGACCCGAATCTTCTATATTTTTTTCCTAATTTCCATTCATATTTGTGTTTATCATGATATGCTATATCTGCTTCAGTAATGCTTGAAGATATTCGTGTGCTCAAGATATTTACTTGTCTTCTATCTTTTTTGAATCTGCAAATAGGTGTTCAAGTGCGAGTAGTAGGTAGACCAGGCTCACAGTTGTTGGGAATCAATGGTCGGGATGATGGTCCGGTGGTAAGTACCTTGCTATCTCAGTGCAGTAAGACTTTCTTCATTAATTAATACCATTGGGTGCTTGCAGTCGTACCATGGTTTGCTGCACCTTAACATACCACCTGGTATGGGGCATTATATTGTATTGTACTAGTAAAGTGGTGAGACTAGGTTCGTCCCTTGTCCTAAGTGTCGGTGCTGAGATATGTCTTGTAAAATGCGCAGTGCAAGGTCGAGTACTGCAATTTCAAACCTTGAGTCATTATACATTGTAGGCTGTTTGCTATTTCTTACTCATCTTCCATCAGTTTTGCTCAGTTTTGAAAGCATTTCCTCTTTTTCACACTAAGCATCCTCTCATTCTAGCAGCTGCATTACAATTCACTGTACTCTAGTCTGAATGTTTGTTCCATATTATCTTATTTTTCTACCCAGATCACCAAATGCAGGCAGGAAGGAATTAATGAAATTTGTTTATCATGGTGTGATCCTCGCATATTCTGTTTTGGAATCAGAATAGCAAAGAGGCAGACAGTTCAACAGGTAATTTGAATTAATTTTTACTGTCCATATTAAAAAAAATCTCAAAATGAATGGAACTATTTCTTGGAAACTTCCCTGCTACGACACATTTCATTAGGTGTTGGTGTTAGGTTGATCTTCTTAAGCTGTTGAATCATAGGTTGTCAGTTAAGCAGAAAGCATTTGCTTTTAATTCTTAGTACATTGCAATATGGACTTCTCTGTTGCCACTCAACTGCCATTTTTTATAATTGCACTTATCTTTCTTTAGATAATGATCTGTGAGTATAGATTTACATATATAAAAAGTCTTATGGCTCAATTCTTTTTCTACATGTATCACCTCTAGATGGAATTTTAAATCCAGTTTTCAAAAGCCAATGCCAGAACTGGTTCTGGTGCTGCCACAACAATGCCTAGCACTTAAGTCCTCCTAAGCAACTATCAGATATTCCATCCATTTAAGCTAGTCTCATGCATTGCACTTGCATTTTTTGTTCACATGCTTTAGCATTGGATGCTTTAATATAATTCCTCAGTTGAGGGCTGGATGATTTTAATGGGCATTAGTTATTAATAATTGTGTTTGGATTTGCACAGTTACGGTTAGAATATCAGCTATTTGAAGTCAGTTTAATATATTTAATCATTTGGTCTGTTCATACGTATAGATCCCTGTTTTATATTGTTTTGTTGAGAAAAAGCAGATGTTTATTTTGTCGTCTTCAATTTACATGTACTAGGTGGCTTAGTAATTTTCAGTGTCAATATTGAAAAAGCAAAGTTTCCTTTCTGTTATCCTTTTTGCTTTTCTGACTTTTGAATCTTGGAAAAGATGAAGCTACAATTTTAAAATTAGAAACATCCAAACAAGGCTTTTAAGGTTGCACATTCATGTTCCTTTTGCATTAGTACTAGAATTATAATATAGTCATGTTTGATTTGCATTGGTATTATAATTATATGTAGGAAAGCATGAATTGTATTATGCTTTTTCCCCAATATACCAAGATCATTATATTATTTTTTTAGAGGTTGCATTATGAAGTGAGAAATTCCTTGCAGTTAGGTAGCAATAGGATTGATCTATGAAGCAGTTTGGGTCCATCAATATGAAACTTCACGAGTGAAGTTTCTTTAGAATTTAAAGACATCTTCATTGAAAGAGAATAATAGATATTTTATATAATTTCTGGAGTTTCTATATAATTTGGGTCAGGAAAAGCTCAACATTCCGACTATGTTAATGACCTTGTTAGGAAGCTTATTCAGAGGCCTCAGTTGAAGAAGAATTCTTTATTTCTGACCTTACAAAAGCTGTTTATAAACAATGGATAAATTACAAAAGAATCAGTGCAATGGTTGCATTTTAGAAGTGTAAATGCCTTTCTATGCTGATAGCCATTTATAGTTGTGTGCTTTAATTATTTTACCGGGAAGGGAGAGTTTTGAAACCATTGGAGCTTGGCCTTTGCAAGCTTTCAGAAGTTGCCAAGTAATACTGTATTAATGCATCTTCCTGAGTTGAGGTATATTACCCGCCAACAGCAAATAAACTTATGTTTTTGGTATGCATATCAGCTGAAATCCTGGAGTTTCTCTGAGCAGCACTCTCACAGGTAAGGAGGCCCTGTCAATGTTACCAGGAGGTCCTGGACAGAGGGTTATCTCCTAAAGAAAATGCATGCTGACAGGGGTCAGACATGTTAAATATGTGATTTTTTTTGGGATACGCATCCTTAACAGTAGCAGGTTGCCTAGCTATTAAGAAACATGACTCAGTGTAATAGAAGTAGGAAATAAGAGAAGTGAGGAAGTGGAAGAGGAAAATGATTAAGGAAGATAAAAGGGAGAACTTGTCTAATTTGGCTTCAACTAGAGCATGACCAAGGTGATGGAAGGCTGAGATGTGGACTGGTAGGAGGGCAGTGAAGTGCTTATCTTCGTCCTTCTCCCTTCCTTTTGCTCCATTTGCAAATCAACTCCACCCTCATTCAATGGGGGTATCAATAAATCCCTAGTTTCAGTTATTTCCACCATTTCGTGTGGCTTATAATTTTCTTATATGTTGTCAAACTCTTGATGACATTCCATTCCCTTACCTGCAATAGCAGCTGATGGCATTGGAATCTGCTCGATCGTCGGAGTGAGCTGGAGAGGAGACGGGGGCGGCTGTACCTGCAAAAGAAGCCTTGGCCAGAAGGACTTCTGGCAAAAGCCCTCCGACAATCAAGTCAGTATTCCAGGCCAATCAGGAAGAATAAGTGCAAGTTCATGGGGGTAAGGAAGGAGCAGAAGTGGGAGTGTATAGGTAGGTACCTTTGGGGGTTCGTTAAGAGCCCTCCTTTTATAGCTGATCTCAGGAGCAGTTTAGAGATAATCCAGCATGGCGGCTGGCTGACAGGGAATGATGGACTCCTGGAGTTATCATTCGAATTTTCGGGTGAAGATCGTTATTGTCTGCCTGGGATATCTTTTCATTAATAAGTTGTCTTATGTACCTTTCCACTATTTGTTTAATGGATATGGAAAATATGGTTTAGAGGAAGGTCATGTCTCTTTAATGGCTGAGATATGTTCCAGATACTGGGACTTGACAGTTTGTTTGTTGCAGAGAGTCCTTCAGAATGAGTGTCGATAGATTTCTGCATCGGTCCTTCGATGGATATTTTTATAAGAGTGGCTGATCGAGTCGGGACTTTGTACCGGAGTTCGGTAGATTAGAGGATATTTTGTAACCGAGATTCTGTGGAACTCGGGATTTGTGGGAGTCGGCTCTCAATATATCGAAAGTAGATAAGGGCATGTATCTTGACCGGGGGTCAATTAGACAGTAATCCGGTTGACCGACAGCTCATTTAGGACCATTTGGCCTAAGCCTGTTAAGGACTAGGATGGCCAGAGATAGGTACTGAAGCAAAGTCAAAATTTCTAGTCCGGGAAGGAATCAAGATCCTATGATCAGGTGTGCTGTATGTCAAGGTTACTTCGGTAGAACCGGGGGATCAAAGTACTTTTCCCTGCTTTTTTCTTCCAAGGAAGGGACGGTTTTTTCCTCCAACTCATTCGATTTACCTGGACGTTCTATCCGTTTTATCCATGCTTGAAATATCATAGATCCAGGTACTGGAGTTTGAATAGCCAGATGTGGCTCTTTGCCCATCCCAGAGTTGGTCCGGTCAAACCATTGTTGGTCCTGTCATCTTCGAGATCCTAGGTACAAGGTTTTTTCCACATCAATAGCCCTCTACTCCTTAGTCCGAATGTCAAGTATTCGATCAGAGTACTAGCATCGTGCCTCGAGGACCTCGGTAGCATCATTGATCTTCGAGTTCTAGAAAGGCGATCTTGTCAGGAAGCTTTTGTATCGTATTTGTGGTGTCTTTCTCGAGGGACATGAGGAGCTATCACAGCTGGTCCCTTTATAAAGAAATCTCAGAGGCAGCTCGCCATTGGAGACACTTGAGTCAAGGCCATTTCATACCTGCCGTGCCTATAATGTTCTCGGGGTTGGAACCTCGAGAAGCAATTCCGGTGCCTTTGATGTCCCCGGGGCACGTTGTTCCTTGAAGAACGGGTTCGGTCTTTTCTTCGAGCCTTAGGCGACTATCGGATTTGCGAGGACAAGTTCGAAGAGCATGGTCGCGTAGTCTTTGAGGCTATCGTTCAGGTATATAAAAAGTTTATTGTCCAAATTGCTGTTTAATTTTTGTATACTATCCTTTTTAATAATATGGTGCTATTCTATTTTAATGTAGCTATCTCGTCACTTGTACTCTTTTATGGTGTCAGTCGAAACTGCGGAGGTGAAGGCCATCGCGATGGAAAAGAAAGCTGCAGATACCGAGCGAGAGCTTGGCAAAGCCGAGACCTGTGCTGTTGATGCAGAGAAAGAATTTACAAAACAAAAGAAACATGCAGATGGTCTTTTAAAAAATATCGTTCATTTGGCAGTGATGCTAGGAGAGACAAGTAGCCATCTCGCCTCGATGCATCGGAGTTAGAGGCCGCACGCGCGGGTGAGGTCCAGGCGATTGCGAATACCAAAACGAAGATCGCTGAATTGGAAAAGAATCATGAAGCGGCGATTAAGGAATTAAAAGCCGAAGCAAATAGCCAAATCCAATGGTTCTAGGAGGAGCTCAATTTGGCTTGATGCTAGAACGAGTGGTTGTAGAAGGAACTCCATCTTGCTCGGCGTCAAGTGCAAGGTAACTACTCTTCGAGGCTGGACGACGAGATTTGTCAAATCAAACAGGCAAGGGATGAGGCGTGGCTGAGGTTCGGCTCCTTCGACAATTGAAAGAGGAGAAAAATAGACATTGCCTTTCAATAGGTTCAAAACTGCCAAACCTCCGACATGGAAGAAAACCTGTCCCTATAGAACTGATTAAAGGTGGCCAAAGCTACTATTCAAAATTTAAAGGATAAGATGGCTGATTATAGCAACAAAATCCTAAGGCTAGAGGCTAAAGCAACTTTAGCCGAGGCATAAGTGAGGGTTGCAGAGATCCAGCTTCGGTGCGTCGAAAGTGCATCATACAAAGCTGGCTTCGAGGATTGCGAGATCCTGGCGATCCAGATTCTTTCTGAAGCTAGGGTGCGCCTGCTTCAGATTCCTATTGCTGCACAGGCCATATAATCCTATCGAGGCAACCTAGTTAATTAAGAGTAGGGCTAGAAATGGGCCAGTCCAAAGTCTATTGGACCGGCCCAAAGACTATTTTAAAAATTTTTGGACCGAATCCGGGCATCCCTTTGGTCCAAAAATTAAATGGACCTTATTTTACAGCCCTAAGACTAGTCCAATATGCTTAAAATTTGGTCCGAAGCCTGAACTAATTTTAGGCCGGTTCGAAATTTATTGAGCTGACCCAGCCCAGTTCTAGATAATGGGCTTTTGGGCCGGCCCATTTCCAGCCCTAATTAAGAGTAGAATTAATATTGTACTTTTTGCGTTTTTATTTTTGGTTTGTAAGATACTTATGAAATGAATAAAGCATAAAATCTATCCAAGTATTGTAGTTCGGTATTTTTTGAGAATGTCTTTTCTGTCATTGAGTGCTTTTGGTCCTGACAGTCTTCATTCGGCAATTTTTGGTCGAGTCAATTTTTCGGGATAGGTTGGGATGATCGAAGCTCGTTCTCGGCCAAATAGTGTTTAAATTTTTTTGAGCAAAAAACTAAAATTCTTCTTCACATTTGATCATGAACGAAATATACTAATATAGTACAAGATCAATGTCCTATTTAGGAAACAAATTAATTCCTACTAATTAGGCATAAACAATTAAATCAGCCTAAATTAGAATCATAGCTGTTAGCTATATTAGGAAGATTATAATCAGCCTAAATTAAGGTCATAGCTATTAGCTGTCAATTAGCTATTTACAACCATATACAATCTCCTAAAGAAAGGAAAGAATCCGAGATTTTCCAACACTCCCCCTCAAGTTGGAGAATAGATGTTTTCCATTGCCAGCTTGCTAGTAATATCTCGGAAGGTTGAGCTGTCCAAGCCTTTTGTGAGCATGTCAGCCATTTGACCATTTGTAGGAACATAGTGCAGATAATCCATTCTCAATCTTTTTTTTGATGAAGTGTTGGTCCACTTCAACATGCTTTGTTCTATCATGTTGAATCGGATTGTGGGCAATGCTTATAACAGACTTGTCACAATACAGCTTCATATGTCTGTGCCATTTAACCTGTAGATCTTCTAAGATTTTCTTTATCCATACGAGCTCACAAATTCCTTGAGCCATTGCACACAACTCAAATTCTGCACTTGATCTAGACACTACGACTTATTTCTTGCTCCTCCAAGTTACCAAATTTCCACCAACTAGAGTACAATAACCGATGGTGGAGCGTTGATCTGTGAGGGAGCCAGCATAGTCTGCATATGTGTAGGCTTCTACTGTCATCTCTGTTCCTTTCCTAAACATGATTCTTCTCCCAGGAGTAGCTTTTAAGTACCAGATCACCTTATATACAGCTTGTAGGTGAACATTCTTGGGGTCATGCATAAACTAACTCACCATGCTCATGGCATAAGCGATATCTGGACGTGTGTGAGACAAGTAAATCAGTTTTCCTACCAACTTTTGGTACCTTCCTCTATTAACAGCTTCATCGTCTCTTGCTTCACTCAACCGGTGATTTTGTTCAATTGGCATATTAATGGGCTTACATCCCATCATTCCCATCTCTCATAGGAGATTAAGAATATACTTTTGCTGGCAAATAAAAATACTTTTTTTAGACCGAGCTACTTCAATCTCTAAAAAATATTTGAGCTTGCCAAGTTTAATCTCAAATTCTTTTGCAAGTCTAGCCTTAAGCCTTTGAATTTTCTTATCATCGTTACCTATTACAATGATGATGTCATCGACATATATAATCAAGACCGAGTTTCCCTACTGCCAAGTGTTTGAAGAAAAGGGTATGATCTTTTTGACTTGTTTGTAGCCAAAAACAAGCATTACTTTAATAAACTTTCCCAACCAAGCCCGGGGTGTTGCTTAAGCCCGTAAAGTGCCTTTCTTAACTTGCACGCTTGATTATTTTTGAAATATTTCTCGAAACCCAGTAGAGGTTCCATATACACCTCTTCTTCAAGATCACCATGTAAAATTGCATTCTTGACATCAAATTGCTGCAAACACCAATTGAAATTAGCAGGAAAAGATAAAAGAATGCGAATAGTATTCATCTTGGTTACCGGAGCAAAAGTCTCTTGATAATCTATCCCATGTGTTTGAGTGTAACCCTTGGCTACTAACCTAGTCTTATACCTCTCCAAAGTCCCATCTGCATTAAACTTGATTGTATACACCCATTTACATCCTACAAGTTTCTTGTCTTTAGGATGATCAACAATCTCCGATGTATAATTTTTATTAAGTGCACTCATTTCTTCATTCATGGCAAGTTTCCAATTCTCATCCCTAAGTGCCTCATTGATGGTTCGGGGATTAGGAATGGTGTCTAATTTAGTGAGGAAATAGCGGTATTTATGTGAAATTCTATCCAAAGAAACAAAGTGAGAAATAGGATGTTGAGTACAATTTCGAACTCTTTTCCTAATTGCTATAGGAACATCTAAATCATCAGTCAATGGAGAGGGTAATTGTAACTGCATACCTGGTTTCGGAGTTGAATCTTGAACTTGCAATTAGTTAGAAACAGGCTTACTTCTCTTTGAGTAAACTAGGATAGGTTTTTCAGCAACTAGGGGTATATTTGGAGTTGATTATGATGAGTTAGTAGGCTGGTCATGTGGCTGATCAAGGGAAGATTCAAGTGCAGGTTGGTTTTGATCAAGGGGCTGCTCGGGTATAGTAGGCAGCGGCTAACCAGTAGGTTGCGCGGTGGACTGTAAATCTAAGAAAAACAATTCAAATTTTTTATCACTCACATTTTTTTCCTGAAGATGAGAACTATAATAGAAAGGTTGTTTTTCAACAAAGGTAACATCCATTGAAATAAAGAATTTACGAGAAGCAGGATGATAGCATTTATACCCTTTTTTAATGGAAGAATACCCAACAAAGATACATTTTAGTGCTCTTGGATCAAGTTTTTCTTGGTTAGTATCATGAATGTGAACAAAAACCACACATCCAAAAACTTTTGGATTTAATTTAGAAGCTATTTGTGAATTGGGATAATGCTCATGAAACACACTCATAGGACTCTTGAAATCGAGAACTTTAGAGGGCATTCTATTTATCAAGTGAGCTGCAGTAGAACTGCCTCCCCCTATTAAGATTTGGGAACATTGTTTTGAAACAAGAGTGCTCGTGTGATTTCTAAAAGGTGTTTATTTTTCCGCTCCACTATCCCATTTTGTTGCGGTATATTAATACAAGATGAGTAATGAACAATTCCCTTTGAAGAAAAGATGAAAGACTCTAATTAAAGTAATCCTTGCATTATCACTCCATAGGTTTTTAATCGTCATCCCAAATTGGTTTTTGATCATTTGAAAAAAAATTGGAAATATTTCACTAACTTCGGATTTGTTTTTCATTAGATAGACCCAAGTTACCCTAGTGCAATCATCTATAAATGTAACAAACCACCTTGCCCTGGTAATGTTCAGAATTTTAGGACCCCATATATCATTATGGATTAAAGAAAAAGGTGACATAGATCTAGTATTACTCAAAGGATAAGAGGCATGTTTGTTTAGCAAGTTCACGCACATCACAATGTAAACTACTCACTTCAATATCTTTGAATAATAATGGAAACATAGTCTTGAGCAAACTAAATGGTGGATGACCAAGATGATAATGGTAGAGCCAAATGTCCTCTTTATTAGTAGAATAACTAGATAGATAGGATTTTGAAAGGGAATAGTTACTGCCTTCCTTAGCATCAAGGATATAAAGTCCATTTCTTTTCTTAGCAAGCCCAATCATCCCCCCAAGACTTGGTCCTGCAATACACAATGGGTAGGATAGAAAATCATTTGACAATTCAAATCACATGTAGCTTGTTTTATGGACAAAAGATTCATAGCTAGTTTAGGAAACATGTAGAACATTTTTTAACACAATTTTGGAAGAGGAATGGTTCCTAAACCTGCAACAGTAGTGAATGTTCCATTGGCAATTATGATCTTTCTATTGCTAGGATAAGGTTTATATAAGGTACAAAACTGATGTGAAAAGATCATATGGTCAGTAGCACCTGAATCTATGATCCAAGCACTATTTTGGACAGAAAAAGAGGCACAAGGGCAAAAGAATTAGAGAACTTACCTACTTGAACCAGAGAACACGAGCTGCTAGGATGCCCAACAGAGTTTAGCATGGATTTCAGCTTTTCTCTCTCTTCCTTGAGAGTTTCCAATCCATCTTGTTTCAGTTTTTTTTAGGAACATCCTAAGCATTTGTCATGTGGGCTTGTCCTCGGAGCTCCCCCATGATTACCTTCCTTTCCTCCAACATTTGGAGGCTTCCCATGGAGTTTTCAGCATGTATCCTTGGTGTGATGCGCCTTCTTGCAGTAAGTGCACCAAACCCCCTCATAGTTGGACTGCCTTTCATTTCTATTGGTCTCAACATTGTGTCCATCCTTTGTAGAATTCATGGCTGATCCTTTATTGACAGAATTGTCAAGCATAATTCCTCTGCTACTCTCTTCTGCCCGTATTATTGAGAAAATGCTCTCAAGGGACGGGAGGACTTCTTTTCCAAGAATTTGGACTCGAACTTGATCAAAGTCAACATTGAGGCCTATAAGAAATTCAAAGATTCTCTCCCTTTCTATAAACTTCTGCAACATAGCTGCATCTTCTCCACATTTCATTTTAAAGTTTTGGCAATAATCCAACTCAAGCCAAAACCCTTTCATGGTACTATAGTACTTTGTGACAGAAAAATTGCCTTGCTTTGTGTTGTTGATTTTAGTTCGGATCTCGTAGATCACTGCAGCATCTTGTATTTTTGAATAGGTTTGGCGAACCGTTTTCCAAACTTCTCTAGCTGTTATGAGGAACATGCAGGTTCGGCTCACTTCGGGTGTCATAGAGTTCCACAACCATGACATGATCATGGAATCTTCTTCATCCTACTTTGTAAACGTGGTATCCTTAGCAGCAGGTCCGGTTTCCATGAGATGGCTCAGTTTTTCCTTGAGAAAGGTTTTAACAACTTGGGACCATCGAAGATAATTTCGGTCATTGAGTCGGTAAGAAGTCTGAATGTTTTGTAGTTCTCCTTTTGACTCAACTAGCATCTCAGCTCGGTTAGCCTCAGTGTAGGCACTAGTAACAGTAGGTTGATTTTCAGAATAACCCTCTGACATGATGACAGACAAAGAGAATTAAGAAGGGTTCGGCAACTAGCATCAAAGATTTAGAAAAAGGATCTTGGTGTGGAATGGCCGTAGAGAGGCTTTGATACCATGAGCAAAAAATTGAAATTCTTCACATTTGATCATGAACGAAATACACTAATATAATACAAGATCAATGTTCTATTTAGGACATAAACTAATTCCTATTAATCAGGCATAAATAATTAAATCAGTCTAAATTAGAATCATAGCTGTTAGGTATATTAGGAAGATTATAATCACCCTAAATTAAGGTCATAGTTATTAGCTGTCAATTAGCTATTTATAACCTATACAATCTCCTAAAGAAAGAAAAGAATCCGAGATTTTCCAACATTTTCTAATATATTATAATGTTTGAGAAGACGTTCTGTCAGAGGTTATTCGAAAGGGGCGGCGAACATTTATGACTTTTCAATGATCTGAAACATCACGGAGCTTAAGGGTATCATGATTTTTTTTGCACGAAGGTGAGGAGACAATTTCGGGATGCTTCGGTTCTTGCGATCCGTGGGAGACGAGCTTCAGCTTATAGCTGGATGCCACTTGTCTTGCATTCAGATGATCGATTGGGCGCTAACTCAATCTAGGTCATTGATCGATTTTATAAATGGGAGGACTTTGGCGCCCGATTCATTCTATCTTTTTGCAATCTTTTTCTTCCTTCTCTCACCTTGTTCCTTCGAGCTCTCCTTTCCCGTCTCCTGAGTTCCGGTGGCATTTGCCGCTACTTTGTTCACTTTCCTCCTAATCGGATTCTTCAAACTTCCCTTCGAGCTCGTTAGAGCACCTTTTTGGATCTCTTAGGATAGCTTTCTTTTTAGCTTTAGTGGTTTTCTTTCTGTTTTTTTGGTTACTTGTTCTTAGTTTCAGGTTTCTAATACTTGTTTTTAGAGTAATTTTCCTTGGTTTTAAGAATTTTTGTTTGATCTCGAAATGTCTGACTCAGAGTGGTCTTTCGATATGGAGGGTTCCTGGTCTTCGAATCACAAACCTTTCGATCCTGAAGTTCCCACTGAAGTGGCGGAGGCTATTCCAGCTGATGTTGTACCGGCTATTTTAGCACAGTTGCAAGGTCTAATAGATTCCAAAGGAGGATCCTCCATAAACCCTGTAGAGGAGCTTCCAAGGGTCCTCTAAGAGGTCCTAGGGGATCTTGAAGGAAACTTCTTTCTCGGGTTTATTCAGTCTACGATCTGGGAATCGGATTTGGAGAGACTTCGCAAGAAGTTCCAAATCCTTCCAGAGTTCGAGCTGGAAGTCCCGCTCGATATCGATTGAGCATGCAATCCCTCTCCGAGCCGGTTGGTCCTATATAAAGTTTTTTCTAGCCAGACTAAGATTCCCCTTGGTCCCTTTTTTGTATTGAGTTCTTTAGAGCTAAGGTCTTCCCCATCGTGTAGTTGCACCAAATACCCTCCGATTCTTTTTTGGTTTTTCAGTAATTTGTGTCCTAGCCGGGATTCGTCCTTTGGTTATGCTCTTTAGGACTTTTTTCTTTCGACAAATCTCGGTAGTTTTATAGATTATGGTTTGCTTATCTTCGTAAAGGGCAGCGTCCTTTGATTCGGGGCACTCCTTTCTCTATACACCATTGAAAGAAGTAATTCTTTTTTTGTAAAACATCCGGATGTCGATCACTGGAGTTTCTCGCAGTGGGGCATCCAGTCCCAGGAGCGTCTTGCCCTTCTATCTAAAGAGGAGGGGTGGATTGGTGTTTTTCAGCACTTTAAAGTTTTTAGCTTTAAAGTCCTGTTGTCCGAGATGCCCTTTTCAAGATGGGGTTCAGCCAAGTTCAGTCAGAAGGTAAGAAGAATCTCAATTCATCTTTTTTGGTCTTCTGTTTGTTTCTTATTCAATTATTTTTTTAATCATCCTTTTTTCTTTTTTTTAACATTGATCCTTTGGTCGTTTGCGAGCTAAGGTAACATTGAAGAAGAAAGCCGAAGCGGTCCTTATCGTTGGAGAGCCTGCGGGGGCTCTAGTTGCGGTTGCCCCCGATCCATCCGAAGCTTTGGAGGTTCATCCTCCACCTGCGAAGTGCCCTCGGACCAAGGGCAAGGGCTCTTCCTCTGCCCATCCAGTGGTGTTCTCCCAAGGAACCCCGGGTGATCAAGCTTTGGGATTTGAGGTCTGTCTTTGATAATTAGGAGGTTGTTCGGGGCCTATTTGAAGAATTCATCCATTCTGTCGATGCGGACCGCGTCGTTGGTGGGGGAACCATCAACACCGCAAGGATGCAGTTTGGACTACCCTAAGGCGAGCTTTTCTTCTCTTATTAGTTTGGTTTTAATCATCCAATTATTTGTTATTGAACCTATTATTTTGCAGATGTATCACTTCATTAGGGATTATTACGATTTGAGGGGCCACCAGTCGGCGGAGGAGAAGAAGAGGACCGAGATGGCGGCATGCCTGAAGGAGATGGAGGCTGGCCAAAAGAATGCCAAACCTAGCCTCAAGCATCACGAGGCTGAGCAAGGCCGATTGAAGGAGGTGCAGTGAGAGATTTTTACTCAAAGCTTAGAGGAGGCCAAGCGATAGGCAGTGGAAGCTTACAAAGATTTCAAGAAATGCCGTCAGGAGAAACTGCTTTTTGCCCAACCCACCTTCGCCAAAGGGATGGACGATGGCCAGAGCAAAATCCTCAGACACTATTCGGATATCAACTTAGACTTTTTGTATGAGGACGAACCGGACGAGGATCCTTGGGCCAAAGGCGTCGACTTCGGGAGCGATGAGGGCTGAATGAGATGTCGATGTGCTATCCTCAAATCTTTATTTTTTTGTGTTTTTATTTTTTGTTGTATCATCGGTCGGCCCCATGGAGGTGACCTTTTTGTAAGACCTTCAGGTCCTTTTATATTGTTGATAGAACAGTTTCAGTTTCTTTCCTTTCCAATTGTGATGATCTGGTATGCTTGATTGTAATTATTTTCTAGAGCCATATCTAATATCGTGAAACTAAAAATTCATCGACCACCTGTTAAAACTCGAACCCGTTGTCATCATGTAACTAAGTATACTGTTACCGCCACTCTTAGGCAATGATTTGGTATATGGGGTTGGTATCGTGGCAGGTTGCCCAACATCGGATATTTATCGGATCAATTCTCTTTCATAAAGTTCGGGCTAATTTGTACCAAGAATATCTAATTAGTAAAAGACGTCCGGTATTATTGTCATTTAGTTTCTGGTCACAGTAGTGTTAGCAAGGGAGGTTTTGTAATGTTGCTTATCTAGTTGTATGCTTCCGGACTCCATCTAGAGTTCGACCATCGGCTCCTAGGGGTTTATCGACACTGGCCTGGCTGTAGGCCTCTGGGTAGCGAATCTTCTTTGTCTCAGCTAAAGGTTTTTAGGAGTTAAGCATCAGGCTGAAGGCTTTCCAATGCTAGCCCGGTCAATGGCTTTCGGGCATTGAATTTCTTTTATCCCGGTCAAAGGCTTTTGGAAGTTGGTCATCGTGCCGAAGGCTTTCCGACACTGGTTCGGTCAAAGGTTTTTTGGCATTGAATTTTTCTTGTCCCGGTCAAAGGCTTTCGGGAGTTGGTCATCGGGCTGAAGGCTTTCTGACATTAGCTCGGTTGAAGGCTTTTTGGTGTCGAATTTTTCTTGTCTCGATCAAAGGCTTTTGGGAGTTGTGCATTGGGCCGAAGGTTTTCCGACGTTGGCCCAGTTGAAGGCTTTCTGACATTAGCTTGGTTGAAGGCTTTTTGGTGTCGAATTTTTCTTGTCTCGATCAAAGGCTTTCGGGAGTTGTGCGTTGGGCCGAAGGTTTTTCGACGTTGGCCCTGCTGAAGGCTTTTAGGCATTGAATTTCTTTTGTTCTGACCAAAGACTTTCGGGAGTTGGGCATCGGGTCAAAGGCTTTCCGATGCTGGCCCGGTCAAAGGCTTTTGGGCTTTGAATTTCTTGTCCCGATCAAAGATTTTTTGGAGTTGGACATCGGACCGAAGGCTTTCCGATGTTGGTTTGGTTGAAGGGTTTCGAACATTGAATTTCTTGTCTTAGCCAAAGGTTTCGAGAGAAGGCTTTCGAGTATCGAATTTTTCTTATCCCAACCAAAGGCTTTTGGAAGTTGGACATCGGATCGAAGATTTTTCAATGCTGGCCTAGCTGAAGGCTTTCGGTCATTGAATTTCTCGTCTCGGCCAAAGGCTTTTGGGAGTTGGGCATCAGGCTGAAAGCTTTCTGATACTGGCTCGGTAAAGGCTTTTGGGTGTTGAATTTCTTTTGTCCTGGTAAAGGTTTTCGGGATATCGCAGCAGGTACTTCGACTTATTTTCTAAGATTCCAGTGTATAATATGTAGAAGGTACAGCTAATGAATAATATCATATCTCAAAAATTTTGAACAAATCTCAAGTCAAGCAATTATGGGTATCGGTTGGTCGCGAGCTTTAGATTTGGTGCTTAATTTTAGCTATGAGGAGCGAGATTTCTTTCTGAGAATCTGCCACAGATCTTCCTTTCCTAAGGATTTTTTAGTGGTAGGAGGAAGTCCTTATTAATTATTGGTGGGTCACCTAATCGGCCGGCCTGGGTTTGATCTCCCTATAAATTAGGAGCCTTGGAGGGTTTTCCTTCTATCGCCACTACTGACTTTTCCTGACCCTAATAAAAATGATTTTGTTGATTTTCTCTAGTAGCGTTTTTGGTCGTAAATGCATAATTTTCCTCCAAATATAGCTAGAGAAAGGTGCCTGTGGCGTTAGTGGTACTGTAAGAGCTGTTTTCTTTAGCTGAGAGGTATTGAAAATGATTGATGGCCCGGTTGTGGTGCTGCTATCCTTGTTGGTGTCAGTATGAGACTGGAGGGTCTCTCCTTATGAACTCCTTTCCCTGGCTCCCCTTGGCACCTAGTGTCAATGGGCGCTGGGAATGGAGGAAAGGCTAAGAACACTTTCCGAGAACCCAGGCAATCAATGATGAGCGGTTGGGGTTCTCTAGGATGTTCTTCTCCCTTCCCTTCTTGTAACAGGGGGAGCTTTTTTGTTTGCATGGATTCCCCCTTTCTCGTTCGTTGGCTGGCTGGAGGAGGCTTTTGCATTGCCATAACATCATGTAATAGGAATGGAGGTGTGCCATCCTTTGGCTCCGTTCGATTGCACGGTGCACCTCTCAGCTACAGCATAGCCTTCTTGACAGCCTTCCGTGTCCCCACATGTTTTTCAAGAGGTGCCTCCCATGGTGTGCAACTTAATCAAGGATGGGAAATGTGTGTTTTAGGACTTTGGCGAGGGAAAATTATTTTTCATGTGCCTTGTGTATAATGTGGTGTGCTTATTGGCGATTGAGTCCCGGTTCCATGGCCATTTTCTTCATGCTTGTGAAGGCTTTTCATTCTAGTTGGTAGAATTCGGGATGTGACCTTCCCTTCGAGGTTTTCAATTTAGCTGCTAACTTGGCCTTGTAAATTTCTGTTAAGAGAAAAGCATAACCTCTCTAATATTGTCGAAGGTGAGTTTTACATTATTGATGATACACCCATAAGTTTTTCGAGTTCTATGGTTTGGGTAGGGGGTTCCATCTAATTGTGCTAGATGGTAAGTACCGGGATGAATAATTTCCTTTACTTAATATGGTCCCTTCTAATTAAGGTAGAGCTTTCCTTGGTGAGTTGGTTGGGACACTTCTGTTCGCCTTAGGACCAAATCTCTTATCCTAAAGAACTTACCTCAGACTTGAGTGTTATAGTAGCGGGCGACCCTCCTTCGGTATGTGGCCATTCTTTTGGCCGCGCACTCTCGCACCTTTTCTATCAGGTCCAGGTTTTTTCGAAGTTGTTCTTAGTTGCTACTTCGAAATTCTCTATTCTAGAAGACGGGAACCTGAGTTCCAATGGGATGATGGTTTCGATACCATAGGTGAGATTGAAGGGTGTCTCACCCGTTGGAGTCATTTGCATAGTTCGGTAAGTCCAAAGGACATGGTATAGTTTATCCACCCACCATCCTTGTCTTATCCAAGCATCTTTAGTCCTTGCAAAAAAGATGTGATTAGCCACCTCAGCCTCCCCATTGGCTTAGGGGTGAGCGGCTGATCTAAAGCGTTACGTCACACCCAGGTCCCAACAAAATTTGGCTAGCTTAGAGCTGCTAAATTGGTGATCATTATTAGTGGTAATGATTCGAGGTAACCCAAAGCGATATATAAGTGACTTCTTGATGAAGTCTTTCACTCTGGCTTCGGTAATTTTAGCAAGCATTTTGGCTTCTATCCATTTGATAAAATAATCAATGGCTACGAGTAAACTTTCATCCTCCAGTGGCTAAAGGGAAATATCCTAAAATATTCATGCCCCACTGAGCGAAAGGCCATGGTGTGCTTAGAGGGATGAGTAGAGTAGCTGATAACCATTGTACATTCGAGTGGCGCTGGCATTGGTCACACTTCCAGACCGTATCCTTCGTGTCTTGCTCCATGGTGGGCTAATAGTATCCTTGTCTTAGAATCTTGAGGGATAGAGTTTTGCCCCTTAAGAGATTGCCACAAATCCCCTCATGAACTTCTCAGAGGGTATACTCTGCTTCGGAGGGGTAGGGTCGATTTTGCATCTTCGAGCGAGCTTCCTCCTTATCTTTTGGAAGGTTTTTATAATGCAGATACCAAATGAATAGATCCATCCAGCAAGGTTCAGCTTTTATGTGGAGTACCGATGCAGGCTTATTAATGCTAGGCTTTTCCAAGATTTCAAAAAAAACTTGCATACATAGGTTATTGGGTGTAGATGTGAGCTTAAAGCTTCAGCCCGAGCATTCTCTTTTTTGAAAATCTATTGGATATCAAAACTACAGAAGGTTTAAGTCAGGTTCCTAATCTTCTAAAGGTATTGCTTCATATTCTGCTCTCGGGCTTCATATTCGTTCAAGATATGACTTACTACAAGCTGGGAATTGCTGTGAGCTTTGAGATGCCGAACCTCCATTTCTTTGGCGATGATGAGGCTAGCAATCAAGGCTTCATACTTAGCTTCATTATTAGTAGAAAGAAACCCAAAGCGAAGGGTGTATTGAACATCCCATTCTTCTGGATTAACAAGTAGGAACTCTACTCCGGTGCCATTGGTGTTTGAGGCTCCGTCCACATACAGCATCCATTGTTGCTCGGGATCTTCAAGTATTAAGCTCTCCTCTATTGGTTCCTCTTTGCGAATAATACATTCGATAAGGAAATCGGCTAGTACTCATGCCTTGGTCAATAGGTCTTGGTCAAAATATCAAATCAAACTCGAAGAGTTCAAGTACCATTTGGCCATCCTCCTTGAGATATCAAGCCGGTGTAAAATCATTCGGAGTAGTTAATTTGTAAAGACCACAATTATATGGGCCTGAAAATATGGCCGAAGCTTCCTGGCTGTGGTTACCAGGGTGAAAATGAGCTTTTTCAGTTGGGCATGTATGATCTCGGCATTTTGCAAGACCTAGCTTATATAATACACCGGTTTTTGTATCTAGCCTTCTTCTCGAACAAGGATGGAGCCAATAGTAGAAGGGGAGGTTGCAAGATACAAATATAGTTCCTCACCTTCTGCTTGCTAAGAAGCGGCGGTGCACCGAGGTAAGCATTAAGTTCTTCGGACGCCTTCTAGCATTTCTCAGTTCATTCAAAATTTTTCGATTTTTTTAATATTTGAAAAAAAAAAGCGAGCATCGTTTGGCTAACTTAGAAACAAACTGGTTAAGGACGGCAATCTACCCGGTAAGCCTTTGGACTTTATGGATTTTGGCATGGTCATTTGCATCAAGGCTGAGATTTTTTCTGGGTTGGCTTCGATCCCTTAACAGGATATCATAAACCTGAGAAATTTTTCAAAAGTTATTCCAAATGCACACTTAGCATGGTTTAATTTCATTTGGTATTGATGCAAGGTGGCGAAAGTTTTTTCGAGATTTTCTATATGATTCTATGAGAGCTTTTGACCAACTTATCGTCGGCATAGACTTTTATGTTTCGACCAATTTGTTCCTTGAAAATTTTGTTTATCAATTGCTAGTAAGTTGTTCCAGTATTTTTCAAACCGAATAGCATTACCTTATAGCAAAACAAGTCCTGATCAGTGATAAAAGAGATTTTTTCTTCATCTTCAAGTGCCATCCGGATCTGGTTGTATCCTGAAAAGGTATCCATGAAAGTTTGGAGTTCATGGCCGGCTATTGCATCCACTAGTTGATCATGTGAGAGAGAGGGTAGCTGTCCTTAGGGCAGGTCTTATTGAGGTCCATGAAATTTACACACATCTGTCATTTTTCATGGGCCTTCTTTACCAACATTACATCGGCCAATCATTCGGGATAGTTAACTTCTTTGATGAACCCCGTGCCGATAAGTTTCTGTACTTCCTCTGCCATAGCTCTCTGGTAGTTCGGCACAAAACTTTTCTTCTGATTCATAGGGCAATGGTTCGGGTCTATCATTAGGCAATGTGTCATTACTTCCTATTCAATACCGGGCATTTCTACAGGCGTCTAGGTGAGGACGTCGGCATTCTTTTATAGGAAGGCTATCAGTTTTTGTTTTATGCTTTCGTCCAGCATTGAGCTGATTTGAACATGTCAGATCTCCTCATTGTGCAGGGAGATCGTTACAAGATCCTTCACAGGCCACCCTCGTTCTTCAGTTAGTTCATCCCCCGGTATCCCGTCCTTTGACTAGGAGGTCGTTCAAGGGATCGGCGTGTCCAGCTTGATAGGCCATTAAGTAGTATTGTTTTGCTAAAGCCTGGTTTCCGCGCACCTCGCCCACTTGGTGTGTAGAAAACTTCATCAGCAGGCAGTGGGTAGACACTACTGCCCACTGTGTGTTTAACCCTAGTCAACTGAATATAACATTATAGGTTGAGGATGTCTTTACAATTATGAAGGTAAGATGTATTTGTGAATGCCGAGGGGCATTTCCTGCTATCATGGATAGAGTGATGATGCCTTAGCTAGGATCAATTTTTTTTGAAAACCCGGTTATCGGTGCATATATCTTAATCATTTTAGGGAGATGTTCCTGCTCAAGAAGGCATCATAAAATAAAACATTTATCAGGCTTCCACTATCCACAAGCACGTACTGGACATTACAGTCATCAATATTAAGACTTAAAAAAAAAGGATCATGATGGGGATATTGAGCCCCTCTTGCATCGGTCGAAGTGAAAGTTATAACTTCGGCACGACTCCCTCCTGGGTTACTGGTTTTGGTATCTTTGTCTGGTCCTCCGGTAATCATGTTGACATCATTCCTGGCAGGTTCGGTCCACGGGCTCTTCCACCTAGGGGATGGTTCGGGTAGGCGCGGGACCGGGGCTTTAAATCTTTCCCCTGATCTTGGAGGAACCGATGTAGCCTGCCATAATGGATGAGCTTCTCTATTTCATCCTGAAGCTATGCATTCCTCCATATCATGGCCATGATCTCGATGATAGAAGCAGTATTCTTTCTGATTCTTTCGTTCCAGTTTTGATTACATCTTCCTGGTTTTAGGCAATTGTCCCAGAATTTGCATCAAAACCTAGATGCGTGGGGCATTTAGAGCGATATATCGATCGAACCTTCATGGTTGCAGGGTATTCAGCATGTCTAGACTGCAGAGATGCCAAATCCTGAGGGACGCTATCTATATCGGGGAGGTGATTGGCTTTTTGGCCTTTTCCTCGGTCTTCCTTCCTCGGAGGGAATCCGAGGGCCGGGGGTCGTTCTTTAGGTATTGGATCAGGCAGTGAAGCTACGATGGATACAGGAGCTGGTAAAGGTAGAGCAGTAGGTGGAACATGAGTTCCATATGTCTCCACCACTCGGGCGACTTTTTGGCTCTAGTAAGCATCTCGAAAAAGTTCATTGGCGGTTTCTTTTCAAGAGAGAAAAGAAAGGGACTTTGATGGAGGCCGCACTTCATGGCAGTCATGGCGATTGCATGATTAAGGTTGTTGACCTCAAGGGCTGTTTCATTGAATCGACCCACGTAGGACCTGAGGGGTTCTCCTTTTCTTTGTTAACATGGATCAAGGGTTAGAACTCCACCGTGGCTTCCTGCTACTAGCGAAATATGAAACGAAGGATTGACTTAACTGGTCGAAAGAGTGAACAAAGCCTGGTTTCAGGTTGGAATATCAATATCATGCAAATTTCTTGAAGGTTGAAAGAAAGGCGCGATACAACACTGCATCAATAGTTCCGTGCAAGAGCATCATGGTTTTAAAATCCTGTAGGTGGTTTACCGGATCAGCAGAGCCATCATATGTCTCCAGCTGTGACATTTTAAAGTACTTTGGCAGTGACTCTTACAGAATACGGGCTTCAAAAGGTGGTTCAGTAGTAAAACCAAGATCATCATTTTTAGAAGGTGCTAAGCCTCGTAGGACTTCAAGGCATTGATTTATCTCCAAAAACTTGTGATCCACCTCGGCATCCCTAGTTAGGTGTGCTGCAGAAAGCTGAGGTAGATGAGCTGGGGTAGACTCTTCATCCGATTAGGGTGAAGAGGAATGCCTTCTTGTTTACCTAGGACCTTCCTGGGCTACGGGAGAAATTGGTTCCCCCTGCCCGTTGTTTAGAGGGCATGAGAGCCATCGTGGTTCTAGGTGCACCGCTCCGAAAGGTGCCGGGGTTTGAGGCGGCGAGGTTGGTTCTGCTCCTGGTGAAGGTGCAGTTGCCGTCGTTGCGAGTATCGTGGTATGCTGCATTGCTCGGACGATAGCAGCTAACTCATGTACCTGCTGGGTGAGCTTCTTTAGGGCATCAGGTTGACTTTCCTATGGAAGGGGGTCAACTTGAATGCCCGGAACCGTGTTTCCAGCTTGGTTGTCTTGTTGAGAAGTGGTGGTGCCTAAGTGCCGGGTGGATACACCTTTTAGAGGTATGCGATATGCAACAAAAGTTATTTTTTGAATAGTAGGTGAAAGGAGGCCCTTCCTCTATCTGATGGTGCTGGAATCTGCTCTATCGTCGGAGTGAGTTAGAGAGGAGATGGGGGTAGCTGTCTCTACAAAGAAAGTCCTGGCCAAAGGGGTTTTTGGTGAAGACCCTCCGATGGTCAAATTAGTATTCCAGACCAATTAAGGAGAATAAATGCAAGTGCATAGAGGTAAGGAAGGAGCACAAGTAGGAGTGTGTAGGTGGGTACCTCTAGGGGTTCATTAAAAGCCCTCCTTTTATAGCTGATTTTAGGGGCAATTTAGAGATAATCCAGCATGGTGGCTAGCAGACAGGGAATAATGGACTTTTGGAGTTATCATCTGGATTTTTGGATGAAGATCGTTCTTGTCTGCCTAGGATGTCTTTTTATTAATGAGGAGTTTTGTCTTATGTATCTTTTCACTGTTTGCCTTAATGGCTCCGAAAAATATAGCTTAGAGGAAGGCCATTCTTCTTTAATGACTGATATATGTTCCAGATACTGGGACTTGACAGTTTGTTGCGGAGTCCTTCAGAATGAATGTCGATAGATTTCTGCTTCGGTCCTTCGGTAGATGTTTTTATAAGTGGCTGACTGAGTCGAGGCTTTGCACCACAGTTTGGTAGGTTAGAGGATCTTTTGTAACCGGGGTTTTGTCGAACTTCCGGTTCGTGGGAGCCGGGTCTCAAAATACTGAAAGTAGATAAGGGCATGTATCTTGACTGGGATTCAATTAGACAGTAATCTGATTGACCAGCAGCTCATTTAGGACCATTCGGCCTAAGCCTGTTAAGGATTAGGAGGGCCAGAGATAGGTACCAAAGCAGAGTCAAAATTTCTGGTCTAGGAGAGAACCAAGATTCCGTGAATCGGGTGTGCCGTATGTCAAGGTTATCGTTGGTAGGACCGGGGGGATCAAAGTGTTTTTTCCGGCTCTTTTCTTCCAAGGGAGTGACAGGGTTTTGCCTTCTGACTTATTCTGTTTACTGGATGTCCTAACTATTTTATCCGTGCTTGAAATATCATGAATCTAGGTACCGGAGTTCGAAATAGCCGGATGTGGTTCCTTGTCTATCCTGGAGTTGGTTCAATTGGACCATTTTTGGTCCTGTCATCTTCGAGATCCTTGGTACGGGGTTTCCCCCACATCAGTAGCTTATTATTGTTATTTTACCGATAGCATTTGCATGACCAGTATTTTAGAAATTTGTCAAAAACGTACCTTTGGATGTTAGGAGTAGTGGATTATCACAGAAAGCAAGTGACACTGTAAATCCCCTAGCGATAATGAAGGATAAAAATAGTGTTATCAGGGGATGGGGTAATCTTTCATGATCTTCCTTTTTCTTTCTGAACAAAACCTCAAATATTCCTTATTCAGAGATCACAGATGTTTATCATTCTTGTTGAGCTAATATCTGTTTGCAAATCAGCTGCTTCTCATTATTAAAGGAACTGGTTTCAGGTCCTCAACTTGGTACCGAAGGAAGCAGATGGTGAGCATTTTGAGGATGCTCTTGCTCGTGTTCGTCGTTGCATTCATGGTGGAAATTCTTCAGAGGATGCAGATAGTGACAGTGATTTAGAAGTGGTTGCTGAATCTTTCACAGTCAATCTTCGTTGTCCTGTAAGTGGCCATATAATAAATTTTTGTGTAACGTAGATATATATCTTTATCTATCTAGGAGCAGCATATGTACTGCTGTTGCTTTTGTTTTCGGTTTGTGTCATGCTGCTATGAGATCCATTTTACTAATCTTGAAAATGCTGAGTTATGAGGAATGTACTGAAAAAGGGAAAGAACTATATACACAGTGCTTCTGATGGGGTTTTCAATCTCTGTGCTGGTTAAACTGCCTGCCAGAGGTGGTCCAATCTTATGTTCTTTTTTTCTATGATCTGTCTATTTCATGTCAGAACATTAATTGCAAAGCATGCGGCAATATGCAGCTCCCAAGATAATTATTTGCTTTTTTTTTTGGTCTCCGTACAAATGATCTGTCATAATTGCAAACTCTGCTCAGCAAAGGTTAACGTTTTGGAAAGAATATCAATTTAGCCAACATTTGACCAATTCATGTGACATGGAAACGTTAACGCATGAAAGGAACTTTTAATAATGTGCATCTTTATGCTTCTTGGTCATTATATTACTGGTACAGTATATTTTGTTTGGTAGAGGTATAAGTTGTATAGGAAAATTTAGATATGTCCTACATTTAATGATAGAGAGATGGAGGAAATTTATCCACCCAATAGACATTGTGAGTTGAATTTCTGCGCTTTTTTTTTTTTGATGAAGTTCACCTCTAGGAAGCCTAACCATTTTTTTTTTTTTTGTTGTCTTAACGGATTTCAGATGAGCGGGTCTCGAATGAAGATTGCAGGCAGGTTCAAGCCTTGTGTCCATGTGGGCTGTTTCGATCTGGAAACTTTTGTCGAACTTAGTCAACTCTCTCGGAAGGTCATAAATTTTTCTCAGTAATCTGCCTTTTCCTTCTATTGTTTCTGTTCCTAAGAAATTCTGTTGCTTTCATGCAGTGGCAATGTCCAAGCTGCCTCAAGAACTACTCTCTTGAAAACATCATCATTGACCCATATTTCAATCGCATCACTTCACTGGTAGATTTCCCTCGAATTGTTCTTCACCGAATTGTTCTTCACCGTGTTTGTTGATGTACATGTTGAAGTTCTGTTTTCACTGTTTTCTTCTGGTGACACAGTTGCAAAATTGTGGAGATGTAAATGAGATTGATGTGAAGCCTGATGGTTGTTGGCGTGCCAAGAATGAAGGTGAATTTAGGGAGCTTGCTCAGTGGCACATGCCTGATGGTACTCTTTGCCCCAAAACAGATACAGAAGTAAAACCTGACTCAGAGAACTTGAGGCAGGTTAATCAGGATGGTACTTTGGAAGGGCACACAGGTTTGAGTACAGGAATCGAAAGAAATTGCAATGGAATATGGGAAGTTAGCTATCTTGAAGACATAAAACCTCCTTCTGGAAGTCATGCTCTAGGTAAGCTTGACGATCACTGCCAGAACATCATACGTATGAGCAGTATTCCCACTGGAAGTTACAGGGATGGAGAAGATCCAAGTGTCAATCAAGAAGGTGAGGGGCATTTTGATTTATCTCTGAATAATGATCATGAGTTTGATTCTCTTTCACTTAATGTTCATCCAATAGACGTTGAGGATAGAATCCTTCCTGCAACATCAAAGGATCCAGATATCATTGTCCTTAGTGACTCTGATGAAGATAATCTTATGTTGATCTCTCCTGAAAATGCCTATGAAACTGGTCCATCTGGTGATACTGGAATACATTTTACTGCCATCCGTGATGGAGTCTCAGAAATATATCCTGAAGACCCTGGCCTGGGAGCAAGTGGAACTTCATGCTTTGGCCCGTTTAACAATAATGGTGATAATTTTGGGATCCCACTCTGGCCAATGCAGACATGCCTGCAGACAGGACCAGGCTTCCAGCTATTCGGAACTGATGCTGAAGTTCCGGATGGCTTAGTTGGTTCACATAATTCCCTTGGCTGTGCAACAATCAATGGCTATGGTTTGGCATCTGGTGGTGGTCTAGGTGATGCTCCTTGTGTCCTAGATCTTTCAAACTGTCATTCTAATACTGATATGTATCGAAGCTTGGCCGATAGTCCGCCAGCAGTCAGTGGCAACAATATGTATCTGCAAAACTTTTTCCCTAGCCAACCAGTTGATGGTGCCATGCAACCTGATTTACGTGGTCATACTGAAATACCAAATGGGGTTCATTCTGATGCTTGGATATCCCTTACACTTGCTGCTGGTGGAGGTTTCGGTGAGTCTACTTCTGCAAATGGGCTGAGCCCAGGCCAACATTTAGCACCAAAGAGAAGTAGGACAGAGCCATTAGAAGATGCTGGTTTGTACCTTTTCTTTATGTAGCATTTCATTTGCTAGTCATGTTTCTTAACATACACATTAAGGACACAGTCTGACATAGCTAGCTCAACTTGGAATGGTTCCCACATGTTTAAATTGCTGAACCTGCATGTTGTTACCTAGAGGTGCTTCACTGCTAAGTTGTCTGACCATTACCTTCAAGTAGCTCAACATGATAAAATCTCCTTTCCATGCAATATCTTAAAATTGTTAATACATTATCTTATCAAAATATTTAATATAATAGGCTGGTTAGACAACAGTACTTGTTGAAAAGCTTGTATGCAATGCCATACTACATTAAAGAAATAGTAAAATGTGCTAGAATTTTCTGGACACGCCATTCTAAGTGCGGAAGCTTCTGCCTGGCATTAGTGGGAATTGCCTTTTTCTTTTTGCTTTCCTTTTTTTTTTTGCCCTTGAAAGAAAGGGAGGGAGACCACCTGGTTAAAATTGCCCATGTCCAAATATTTGGAGATGCACCACCCAAGACCTGAAGCTAGAAACCCTTCTTAGGAGATGTGAACGCTGCATCATTGTCTATTTCATGTTTCACGCAGGAACTGCCTTTTTCATGTGTCTCCATGTTCAGTGTTCCAAGGCTATTGAATCCTAAAGTGTTAATGTAACACCTGGATCTCCTTATGCTACTATACTAGGATACAGCATATGCATTATTTGCACGTGTCAGTGCTTTCTGATTCTGTGGTCTATATTGCATTATTATTTATTAATCTCTAGCCTTTTGTCTCCATCTTACTTATGGCTTCAATGAGTTTTGACTGAAAAAAACTTGTTCATGGTTGGTTGTTTTTAGTAGTCTTGTGCTTCTGTGATGAATCTCAATATTCGTTTATGTTTGATTTGTGGATGCAGCTTCATTGCTTTTGATCATGAATGATGACAGACCCAACAAAGCAAATTCAAATACCCAAAGGTCTGATAATTCATTCTCACATCCCCGGCAACCACGGTCTGTTAGTCCTCATCTGTGTCTGTCAATACATACCGATTCTGATTAGTCATTGGGAACTAATGGGATGATACTTTCTATCTGCACTAAGAGGTCGCTTCCCACCTCTGCATGCTGCTTGCTATGCTTTTGGTGATCATTTATTCTATTAGAGAAAAGGCCAGACAATCCTTTCTTGCGGAAAGAAAGAAGAATCGTTGCAACCGCTCATCACTGCAAGTGGCATATTTAGGTGTTCAAGAGTGCGTCAAGCATATCCAAATTGCATGCCTGATAAAGGGCTTGAATCTGTGATAGTTTTTTGCATGTTTTCAATGTTTTGTGCAGAGATATGCTCTAATTCCTCCATATTGGCCAGCTCCACAAGAATTTTGTTTTTTTTAAAAAAAATTGAATTGCAGGCTGAATGCGTTTACAGCAAGTTGTACGGTACAATGACAGGAGATGAGAAAGGAGGCCTTCCCAAGGTGTAAACCAATTTGCTGGGAGGGCTTGTGTGTCATAATTGTATCGGAGATCATTTTGTGTAAATTCAAGTGCTTATTGAATTTCGGTGACAACTGGAGAAAATTCTGCATTAACTCCATGGAGGGGATTTCACAAATGTTGTTGCTGAAAGTTTAATTATTTTAAATCAGATACGTGTCCACCATGATTGGTGGCTTTTCATTTGCATATGCTGATTAAATTGTTCGAGTTTTTTGCTACAATGGAACATTTTATTGCTGACGCATTTGTATGCTTGCTGGTTTTATCCTAAATATAAATGAGCAATGCAAGTTTTTACATTTTTCTTGATTTTCATTTGTTTTCATTGTAAACTACGTGCCTTTAGCCAGTGGCAGGCAGTTCTCTGTCACCTCTGCTAGACTTCAACCCCTCTTTATGCGTGGTCAACATTAGCAATTGTATCTAATTACTGAAGTGTTTTTTGCTCCATGATTATAGAATTTTTATCTGTTTGTCAGGCAAAGCTATCTGGATGTTGGAATACCACATGGACAAGGTGGACTTGGCACTGGGACAGCCCTGGAGTTTCGTGCCTAGCTTACCTTGTTGGAGTGGCGAGGAGACGCAAATCAACTCGAAGTGTTTTTATTTGCAAGGCTCCAATTCAAAATTACGTGTCTAAATTATCAATAAGCTTTCCATGTTTTGAGTTTCTTAGTGGTGTGCTTCATATTCTCCTTTCGGAACTATAGGGGATGTTAAAAATAATTCTCTATGATTACCCTCTTGATCAATGAAATCACCAGGATCTGCTTCTTGTGTCTATGGGTTAGATTCATCATGGGATCCGTGGAGCACATATATGTTTTCTTTCGACTGTCTCATGTTGTCCTTCATTCATCTTAAATTTGTCTTTTGCTTCCATGAAGTATAATATAAAGCCAGAAGCATGAGAACAACTTATCTGCTAAGGTAGTGTTTGGATATTAAAATTTTATTTCTGGAATAGGAATATAAATTTTTAAAAAATAGTTATTCATTCTTGTTTTGATTGAAAATATGGTATTCTTTATTTATTGTAGTGTAATTAATACAATGTTATTTCAACTGGTATTTGGTTAACATGGAAATAAGTTTCTATTTTACGAGGAATAGGAAAAGAAATTTTCAATAATTTTAAAAATATTCCTTCCCAAATTTATAAAGAAAAGTGATTTATTTATTTTTATTATTTTGAGAATCTAGTTTATCTTGCCATATTACTTATATACTTGGATATAGGTATTAGAATATATTTGATTAGAATCCCGAATTCCATAGTCCACGGTACAAGTGCAGCAAAAATGTACCAAGCACAGAATACATAAGTAAAAGTCATCTTTAAATTCATGTAATAAGTAGATTCAAAAACCAACATTCTTCTTTCTAGTCAATGTAGTAGCTAAATTTTTTATTTGTTTACTACACATTTTGTAAGTTATCTGTTGTTAACAATAATAGTTGTGTTGGTATGTTGCATAAAATGCATCTTCCATAAAACATGTTTGATAGGTATGGAGGTTCTGATGATCAAGAACACTGAGCATGAAAAAACTCACGGTCTTGTCATTTTCCTTGATCATGTCACTTTCCCATTTCCGTCTGTTGAGCTGCCAGAAAAGGTACGTACTCTTTTTGCTGTTACAATAAAAATCCAAGTGAAGAAATAAAACATGCCAGAATTAAATTAGTTATAAATTTGCAGGTTAGGATTGCTGTTGATGCCATTATAATTTTTGAAGGTGCTGAACGCAAAGTCAATTAGCATCTTTGAGAAAAGAAAAAGAAAGTGCCTATACCACGAACGTTCAACAGATTAACAATGCAATTGTTGTTCGTCCATCTGGGTGTAAATGCAGCAAATGTGACATGACTGATAACCTCTTGTTGAACTCAACTGATGGAATGATTCTATGTGGAACATTCCTAAATTGAAGCAAATGACTCATGTAAACAAAACAATGGACCCGTATAAAGTTGAAGAAATCATGTTACAAAATGGTAAGCAAAACAATGGCCTCAACACAGTGTCATCCCAATGGAGGGCAGTTTTGGGCAAATAATTGCTTGTCTTTACGGTGAACAAGTTCATAAGATACACCCGTGATGTATTTTTTTTTTTTTTTCATTTTTTAACATCTCTTATTTTATTATTTGGTCGTTTTTTCATTTTAATTTTTAAATAATTTTAAATTTAATTCTTGTAATTGCAATAACGGTTCGTTTGAGGGTATTTTAAAAATTTTTTCTAGAATTTTGAATCTATAAATAGGTCTCTATCCCAACCCTTCAAAATATCTAACATCTCAAGCTCTTACTGTCTCCCTTTTTGATATTCCTCCATTCCAATTTTAAAATCTTTTTCTCTCTCCAATCTTTTCTCACTTTGAATTTTTGGATTGAAGATGAGCTGATTGGTATTCGTTCAAGATCGTGCCACCGACAGGTGTTTGAGTTATGGCTTCTGAGTTGTACCTTGGAGAGGAGTGTGTGGTCCAATTGGTCTTCGCACGAGAATGGGATCAAATCTTCTTTAGGACAGTGATTCTATTCATCTCCCAGGTTAGATTCCTAACCTCTCCCAGGCTAGATTCCTAATCTTATATTATAGTATTTTTAAATTATTTTATTATATTAAATTTATTCTGCCACACACCACAAAATTATTTTTCAAACATTTCATATATATATATATATATACATCTATTTTCCAGCTACAAATATAAATACTCTAAAGGAGATTTGTTAGTTTATAGTGCATATTGTTTATACTTAATTATAATTTATTTATTTTACTTATTATATATATATAATAATATAATTATATATTTTTTTCTATCATTTATAGCATAGTATCTGTTCCTTTTGTATTGTGTAAAACTAATTGAAGATCCCTTGAACTCGTAATGCAGCATGCAAATTAACTTTTAGAAGACTACACAAATAAATTAATCAAAATCTTTAGAATTTAGAGACAAATAACTTAATTAAAAATCTTAACAAACCACAAGTCCGATCACACTAGTGATCATTTTAATAAAATCTTAATTTTAAAAAAACAGGAGATACTTTTTTTAGAGACATATACCAAAAATGATTAGATTATTTAAACAAATCCTTAATAAAATTATTTTTATTTTCCAGATATTCCTTTTCTGAACCTGACTTGGATCCTTCGGCAATCCTTGGGGATGACACCATTAGCCTTAAACCTGAAAAATTTGATGGATCCCATTTTAGGAGGTGTCAAAGCCAAATAAGGTTTTGGCTAACTACCTTATTACTTTGATCAATGATTGATCAGTTTGCTGTTTCTCTAGTTCAACTGCACCAACTATCCCAGAAGAGGATTATCTATATAAAGATAGAATTCTCAGCACCATGTCCAACTCACTTTACGATATTTACCTGTCGGCTAAGAGTGCGAAAGAATTATGGGATATCCTAAAGTTTGAATATAGCCTTGATGATGCTGGGGTTAAACAATTCAATACTACATATTTCTTAGGTTCAATACGGTAGAAGACATACCTATTGTTGCCGCTTGGATCGTCGTAGCCTGTAGCTGCTGATGGTGTCGGGTGGTTTGCGTCCGCCCGCTGGGGATGCCTCCGGTGCCTCGTGACCTGCAAGACAGCCAGCGTTAGTGACCCAGGCCGGGGATTCCAGCGAGGGCACTCCGATGGTCAAGTCAGTAATGATCCAGGGGAACAGATCCTCCTGGTCGAGCCCCTCGGATGAGCTCCATGCTAGGAGGAGTGAGTGGAGTGTATGAGAGTATGAGTGAGCTGGGAGATGTGGTGGCCGAGGTGGTCTTACCCTCCTCTCTGGTCTCTCCACCCTTCTCCTCTTTCTCTTTGTGGTGGATGTGTTGTTAGAAAATTGAGTGCTCTCCTGTGTCGAGAATGCTGTTCTTGCCCCTTTGAAAAAAATGAGTGTTACCTCCCTTTTGCTTTTTCTGGCCAGGTCCTTTCCTGCGGCTTGCCTCGGGGTTCTCCCATGCTGGTAGACGGGTATGATGGGCTATCATGCCATGAACGGTACGCCTTCTTTATTGGATATCTGGGGAAGCTTCCACAAGCCTCTAACTTTCCTTCAATTTGCCCTTCTTGGAAGCCTGACAGGGCCTCGATTGTTGTGCCACTGCTCTCGGGAATCACGCTCCTTGGTGGGATCATTTTCCCGGTCGTACGGCAAGTCGGTAGGGGGCATAGTCCCCTGATGTGAGCTCCCTTTCTTCTTGGTGTGAATGGCGGCCGTGGGCATTAATGGTGACATGGCGGGTGTTGTCGTACGGTCCCCGGGGGGGCCCGCCACTGTCTTCGGATGGGAGGTGCTGCTTCCTTGACGGTTGATATCTTGATTTGCATTGAGGGCTGAGCTGGGAAGATGGGGCCCTCTCGTAGGGGGCCCGCCTTGCGGCGGCTTGGCTATGCGAAGAGGAGCCGAGCTCGGCACCAGGCCGGAGGGGCCCAGCTTTGACCGAGCTCGGGCTGGCTGAGGTGGCTGAGATGCGCCCAGGCTAGGGGACCCGGCCTCGAAGGGGTCCCACGTGGCGGAGGAGGCTTGAGCTCGACTCCGGACCATGGGGTCTGACCTCGGGCTCAAAAGGTTTGCCTCTGGTGGGGTTTGAGCTCGGCTCCGACCTGGCAGGTACCGACCTGGCGGAGGACGGAGCCTGGCTTCGACGGGCGACCCCGTCGGCATCAGGGAGCTAAGCCCAGTGAAGGGGCCGATAGTGGGGATCCGGCATGGCATCAATGAAGGCTCCACGTCAGGCTCCTTGCTCCACGTCAGCGTTCCGGTCACATCATTTGCCTCCCACTCCCGAGGCCCGTTGTCGCTCGGCGTTCGGGTCGAAGGGAGCAGGTGCATGCTGACGTGGAAAGATAGGGAGATCTGGTGCAATAATTACCGATATTGGCGGCGCCTCGCTCGGTGGTCCTTCGTGCCTGTGCGGGGGCGCCGCATGGCCACGTCTTGGGAGCAGTTATGGCGGGCACGGAAGCTGAAGCGGCCACGGTCGGATGGGGGTGCTGTCCCTGTTGATTGGCGACACTTGGCCTGACTTTTGGGGAAGCCGTAACGGTACGGTTGGGCGCAGGTTGTCTCGAATGGATGGGTGAGTCCTTCAAAATAGGCCCTCCTTTTTTCAAACCCTTTGCGCCCAAAGTCGCACAGGAGTCCTCCTCTCCTTCTTCACCGGCCGTCGGCATCTTCTTTGAACTTCAGCAGGTTAGCTCTCCCTTCTCGCCCGTTAGGAGTCACTGTAGACCTTCCTCCGTTCGCCCCCTCCTTCTCGTTATCTAGGAGTTGTTCCGTTCTCTCCCTTTCTCTTCCATGGACCGCTTCGGCCCCAACTTCCATCTCTCATGCCAAGCCGAGGCTGGACCTTCCTGGCCGAAAACTCCTTCTTCTTCCGACGAGGAGAGGGAGGCGGCGAGGTACGAGTTTAGTAGAACGCCTTACCATGGTCCGGTGTCCATTAGGGAACCTGGGTCTTCTCCTCCTCCCCGTTTGGCTCTCCCTCCTGCTCCTGCTTCTACTTCCGCTTCCCTTCCTTAGCCTGAGCTTTCTCGGTCGACAGGTCCCGGAGGGATCACTTCGGTGATTACCGCCGAGGACCTTGTGTCCATCCGGGGAACTTATGGCATCCCCGAATCCATCCGGCTTTTCGTTCCTTGTCCCGGGGAGCGGGCTACCTCCAGTGGTCCTCGGCGAATCGCCTTCTACGAGGAGGCCTTTGCCGGGGGCCTTCGATTTCCTGTCCATCCCTTCTTCTTTTTTTCTTGGCCAACTACCGGCTTGTTCCTGCCCAGTTGGTCCCTAATGCCATCAAAACGATATTTTGTTTCAACGTTCTGTGCCACTTCCACGGGATCGTTGCTCGTTTTTTGTTGTTCAGGGCCTTTTTCACTTTGAAACGCCACCCTACCGAGGACGGGTGGTGGTCCCTTTCATCCCGCCCTCGAGGCATTAAGTTTGTACTCCCCTCTTCCATCAAAGGATGGAAGAGCATGTTCTTCTTTGCCTCGGTAGAGGGAATCGACTGGGTTTGGAGCGACCCAGATCGATCCCCGAATAGGAACTCCTCTATCGAAGCTGTCGACCTCGATCTGTACGACCTGCTCAGATCGGTTGTGGTCCCTCATCTCGAGGTCTTGCTGTCAGAGCAGAATCTTCGCGAGGCCGGGGTCAGCTCGGCACGGGAGCCGGGTGAGTTCGACTTGGTCACCCCCCTCTCATTTCTTATTTATTTTTCTTTCTTTTCTTCTTCTTCTTCTTCTCTCTCTTCTTTTTTTTTTTTGTTGTTGCTGTTGGGCTGACCTCGTTCCCTCCGGTGCAGAAATGAAGTTTTCGATGGATGAGCTGCTCTCGTTTTCTGAGAAACGTGAGCAGACTACCGAGGCCGGCGGGCCCACTCCGAAGCCGGCTCGCATTAATGAAGGCCCACTACCGGTGCTGCGGTAGATGCACCGATCACCGAGCGAAGGTGGGAGAGGGTGGCCGAGCCCGCCCAGGCGACCTCGGGTCAGCGGGATCAAGGTCCCGTGCCTGAGTCCGGAATGGTCACCAGGGCCAGGTCGGTGACTGCTGCCGCCAGGCTGGAGGTTCCTCCCCCTGAAGTCTTCGTGCTCGAGGAGGAAGAGGGGCCGAGGGAAGCGAGGCCGGCACCCTCGTCGCAGCCCGAGGCGGTGCCGAGCTTGCAGACGACCTTAAAGATGTCCTCTGCTATCACTGTCGAAGGGTCCGAGCAGGCGGGGACGAGAGATAGAGACTACCGGAGGGTCCCATTCAAGCTGGGGCTGAACATCTCTTTAGTGAAGGATTCCTGCCTTGCCGAGCAGATGATGGACTTCTCCGTCCAGTCCTGCAACCGGCGAGATGGGAGCAGGAGGCTTCTAGGCGATGTCGTCTGCTCGACGTTCGCCAATCTCTATGCTGTAAGTTCCTTCTCCCCCCCCCCCTTTTTGTCTTTCACAAGCTCTTTTTTCACTTGATAATTAACACGCTTCTTTCAATACAGCAAGGTAGGGATCTGCTCCACATCCGGGACTTCTACCGGAACTGGGCGAAGGGGGAGAAGGAGCGGTTGACCGAGCTCGAGTCCCTGCGGCCGAGACGAGTCGAAAGAACAGGGAGGCCCAGGAGGCCAACCTCAAAATCAAGAGCCTCGCGACCGAGGCCGCCGACCTCATCAGGATGAAAAGGAGCTCGAAGAGGAGCTCGAATTAAAGAGGGCCCGATTTAAGGAGCTCCGGGCCGAATCGGAGAGGAAGGTGGCGGCAGCGGAAAAGAGGGCCGCTGAGGTCGAGGGAAGGGCCGCCGATGCTGAGAAGAGGGCCGCTGCCGCCAACCATGCCGCCGAGAAGGGAATGGCGGCGGCGATCCGCCAGGCCGAGCGCGCCGAAAACTCGACGGTCGAAGCGAGGAGCAAAGTGGAGGGCGCAAGGAGGGATGTTGCGGGCGTGGTGGCCGCCTTCAAAGCCTCCCCGGCGTACCTCAAGGACTTCAAAAAAGCAACGACAGACTCCTTTGCAAAGGGGTATTCGTACTGCGTCTCCTAACTATGAGGAATGTTGTCCGAGGAGCGACTGACCGCGCTCCGAGCTCCCAAGAAGAAGGCCCCTGTTCCGAAGGCGATCACAAGAGGGAAAGGGGCTACTCTGGTCAGGGCATCTCCGCCAGTGGCCCCGGATGCTGCTGGGCTGACCCCGGTGGTGGCATTAGCTGAGGCAGCACCGCAGGAAGAGGCTGTCTAGCCGATCTCTGTGGCAGTTGTAGCTGAGTCTGCTCCTCCGGTAAAGCCCGCTCAAGCGCGCGACCCCGCCCCGGAGGTTGGAGAGGGGGAAGTCTCGGCCGTGCGCCGCCCAGGGGAGGAACCGGCCTCGTAGTCTAGGACTCCTCACGTGTCCCTTTTTCTTTCTTTTTGTACTTTTCTTTGAACCGGGCTAGCTAGCTTGTCAGGGCCTGGAACATGATGTAAAATTTTCTTTCCAAGCAACGAAAACTGATTCCATAGATTTGGCTTCTTTCCTTCGGTGATGTGAATGTCACTTTTCCTCCCCCCTCCTCTTTTATCTTTTTCGTTGGTACGAGAAGGTTGTAGGGAGCAATTTCAGACCCGGGCGCCTAAGGGCGGTCCACATCTTGAACACCTCGGAGCTAGGCTCGGGGCTTGATCTTCGGAAGTTGGGTCTACGGAACATCGCCTCAGGGCAGAGCTCGGGGATGTCGCCTCAGAGCTGGGCTTGGGGATGTTGAGTGCCTAGGGGCTTCCAGGTCCTTCGCTGGGGAGCTAGGCTCGTCGGTGCCGGAGGGTTGTCCGGTCTTCGGTGCCGAGGAGCTAGGCTCGTCGGTGCCTGGGGGCTTCCCAGGTCTTCATGCCAGAGGACTCTTCTCTGGACTTTGATGCCGGAGAGCTAGGCTCGCCAGTGCCTGGGGGCTTCCCAGGTCTTCGTGCTGGAGGACTTTTCTCCAGGCTTTGTTGCCGAGGAGCTAGGCTCGTCGGTGCCTGGGGGCTTCCCAGGTCTTTGGTGCTGGAGGGTCATCCGATCTTTGGTGCCGGAGGGTCGTCCGATCTTTGAGACCAGAGAGCTGGGCTCGCCGGTGCCGGAGGGTCGTCCGATCTTTGGTGCTAGAGGGTCGTCCGGTCTTTGATGCCAGAGGGTCGTCCGGTCTTTGATGCCGGGGAGCTGGGCTTGTCGATGCCGGAGGGTCGTCCGGTCTTTGGTGCCGGAGGGTCATCCGGTCTTCGATGCCGGGGAGCTGGGCTCGCGAATATGGTTTCCTGCAAGGCAGATAGATCGTGTTGCAGAAAGAAATCTTTATTTCTCATGGAGGGAATACTTACATTACTGATAGTATCTCCTCAAATTACAAGCGTTCCAGGTCCGGGGGAACCTGGCATCGTCCAAGTCTTCTAGGTAGTAAGCCTCCTGGGAGAGGGCCTCGGACACTTTATAAGAGCCCTTTCAGTTCGGTGAGAGTTTGCCGCACTCCCGGGGCTGAGACGCTTCTGCTCGATGCAACACCAGGTCGCCTGGTCAGAAATTCTTCTGCTTCACCCATGCATTGTAGTACCGGGCAACCCGTTGCTGGTATGCTGCCATCCGGAGCCGAGCTTTGTCCCTTGTTTCTTCGAGGAGGTCTAGGTTGAGGAGAAGGTGTGCCGAGTTATGTGCTTCGTCATACCGCTGTACGCGGAGCGTGGGCACACCGAGCTCAATCAGAATTACCGCTTCCGACCCGAAGACCAGGTTGAAGGGTGTTTCGTCCGTCGCCGTCCTGGGCATTGTGTGTAGGCCCACAGGATGCTGGGAAGTTCTTCTGCCCATCTGCCCTTCGACTGATCCAACCTGGTGCGGAGTCCTTGAAAAATGGTTCGGTTAGTGACCTCAGCTTCCCCATTCGTCTGGGGATGGGCGACCGACGTGAACTGATGCCGGATCCCGTGCTCGGCGCAGAATCCCTCGAACTCTCGGTTGTCGAACTATCGCCCATTATTGGTGATGACGCAAATGGGGAGTCCGAAATGGCAGATGACAGACTTCCAGAAGAATTGGTGGACATTGGCCTCTGTGATCCGGGCTAGCAGCTCTGCTTCGATCCATTTGGTGAAGTAGTCGATCGCCACCAGTAGAAACTTTCGTTGCCCAGGCGCAGTGGGGAACGGTCCCAGGATATCCATCCCCCATTGGGCGAAAGGCCAGGGAGACGATAATTGGGAGATCGGTGCGGCCGGCAGGCGCTGGATATGGGAATGGCGCTGGCACTTGTCACACTTCTTGACGAAGTCGGTGACGTCCTCCTTCATCGTTTCCCAGAAGTATCCCTGGCGGAGTGCCTTGTACGCTAGAGTCATCCCTCCTACATGATTCCCACAAAGGCCTTCGTGTATTTCCTGGAGCACGAAGGCTGACTCTGTGGGCCTAAGGCACTTCAGGTGAGGGTACGAAAAAGATCGGCGGTAGAGCTGGCCATCCATCAAGACGAAGCGGGCGGCTTTCCTTCTGATGAGACCAGCTTCTTTGTGGTCTTCCGACAGTAGGCCATCTCGGATGTACTTGACATACTTGTCCATCCAGCTCGGCTCGGGGCTACTTGTTGCACCTCCTCGGGGCTTTCGTAGCTCGGGCTCACGAGATATTCGATGTAGGCACGCCCTAGGGATGAGTCCGGTAGGGTCGAGAGCCTTGACAGTGCATCCACACGAGCACTCTCCACGGGGAATGTGGAAAACGCAGAAGTAACGGAAGCCTGCTGCGCTCGAATGGACCCTCTTTAGGTACTTCATCATCTGGGGATCTCGGGCCTCGTACTCTCCGAAGACTTTTCTGGCAACCAGCTGGGAGTCGATGAAGACCATGAGATTTTGTACGCCCAGCTCGCGGGACACCTTCAGGCCCACGAGGAGCGCCTCGTACTCCGCTTGGTTATTTGTGGCGGGGAATTTGAAGCAAAGTGCACACTCCGTCACCACTCCATCGGGATTGGCGAGGATGAGGCCTGCTCCGCTCCCGCAAGAATTGGAGGCGCCGTCCACGTGGAGGATCCAAGGGTCCTCCAGCGGGCCGAGCTTGGCTTTGCTCTCCGGGACCATCCGCTCTGGTTCCTCGGGAAGCCCTGTATATTTGACTATGAAGTCGGCTAGGACTTGGACCTTCTGCGATGACCTTGGTCGATATGCGATGTCGTACTCGCTCAGCGTCAGGGACCATTTGGCTAACCTTCCGGAAGTCTCGGGATGGCTTAGCATGGTCCTCAGCAGCTGATCAGTCATAACCATGATGGGGTGCACTTGGAAATAGGGCCTGAGGTGCTTAGCAGACATTATTAGTGCAAAATGAGTTTTTCAGAGCGGGTATACCTGATCTCCGCATCATGGAGTATTTTGCTGGTGTAGTACACTGGCTTCTGTGACCCGTCCCGGTCTGTACGGACGATGACCGAGCTGACAGCCCCTGGTATGACCGCCAGGTAGAGCAGGAGCTCTTCCCCGCCTTCGGGTCTGGATAGCAGAGGTGGGGAGGTCAGGAACTCCTTCAACTCTTCGAAAGCCATCCGGCACTCTTTGGTCTAGGTGAAGTTATGCATCTTACGTAGCGCCTTGAAGAAAGGGAGGCAGCGGTCAGCCGACCTCGAGATGAACCGGCTTAAGACTGTGACTCTCCCTGGCAAGCACTGGACCTGCTTCTTGGATGTTGGGTGCTCCATGTCTAGGATCGCCTGGACCTTCTCCGGATTCGCCTCGATGCCCCTCTGGGTGACCATGAAGCCGAGGAATTTCCCGGCCGCCACCCCAAAGGCGCACTTCGCTGGGTTAAGCTTCATCTGGTGCTTCCGGAGACTGTGAAAGGCTTCAACGAGGTCGGCAATGTAGTCCGAGCTCGGTTTGCTCATGATGAGCATGTCATCCACATACACTTGTACATTCCTGCCGATCTGGTCTTTAAAGACTTTATTGACCAGACGTTGGTACGTGGCCCCAGCATTTTTCGGGCCAAAGGGCATCATTCTGTAGCAGTATGTCCCCCGATCAGTGATGAAGGCGGTATGCTCCTCGTCCTCCGGGTGCATCTGGATCTGATTGTACCCGGAGAATGCATCCATGAAAGAGAGCAGCCTGTGCCCTGAAGTGGCATCCACCAGCTGGTCTATCCTTGGCAGAGGAAAGCTGTCCTTCGGGCATGCTTTGTTGAGGTCGGTGTAGTCTACATAGATCCTCCACTTGCCATTATTCTTCTTCACCATCACCACATTCACCAGCCAGCTCGGATACTGCACTTCTTGGACGAAGCCGGCGGCGAGGAGTTTCTCAACTTCCTCATTGATGGCCGCTTGCCTCTCTGGGGCGAAGCTTCTCTTCTTCTGTCGAACTGGCCTGCACTTTGGATCAACATTAAATTTGTGGGTGATGACTTCAGGGGAAATACCTGGCATATCGGTCGCCATCCAAGCGAATACATCTGCGTTTGCTCGTAGGAATTCCAATAGCGGATCCTTCTCCTTCTCGAAAAGCTGGGCTCCGATCTGCACGATTTTCGTATGGTCGGCTCCGAGCTGATAGGGAAGCAGGCGCTCGACCGGGCCTCCCCTGGGGTCTTGGGCCCTCTGGTCGAGCTCGTCTGCCCCGGAGTCCTCCCCGAGTGCTCAGGCCCCTGGGAGTGTCTGGAAGCAATGCTGCACTGGCTGGGGCATACCCCTCATCTCCCCCACACCGCAAGGGATTGGGAACTGGACAAGCAACCTCTTGGTAGAGACGACAGCGTCGAGGAGGTTGAGCCCAGGTCGGCCCAAGATCACGTTGTAAGGCAAAGGAAGCCTGACAACCGTAAACATCATCATGACGGTGCTTTGCCGAGGTGGGGTCCTGGCAGTGACCGGGAAAGTGATTTCTCCCTCCGCCCTTGCGGAATCTCCCGTGAACCCAACAAGGAGAGTATATACTGGCTTGAGCTGAATAGGGGAGAGATTCATCCGGGAAAAAGCATCGTAGAAAAGTACATCCGTAGAGCTTCCACTATTTACCATGATGCGCTTTACAGGATACTTTGCGATCGTCATCTCGACGACCACGGCATCATTGTTTACATTTTTCTCCCCATTATCTCCTTCCCTCATAAAGGGGAGTACATTCTCAGAGTTCCCTGCCCCCCGGGTCCTCTTGGACGCGCGCTCAGCTCCCCAGGAGATCATACCCACCGGCTTCTCGGTGGGGCGGTTGTCGATGGTTGGAGCTGGCGGGTTTGCAACGAGCGCCTAGGACTCTGGTCAAGTTCTGCCCCCCACATATTTTCCGAGGTAGCCTCTCTTGATGAGCTCTTCGATCTCCCACTTGAGATTGCGGTATTCCTCGGTGTCGTGGCCGTGGTCACGGTGGAAGCGATAGTACTTCGTCTTATCCCGGGTGAAGGATGGCTTCAACGGTGGAGGACGCCTCAGGTAGGTCTCGCCCTCAATCTCCATGAGGATCTTCGTTCTCGGGGCGAGAAGGGGAGTGAAGTTTCCCTGAACTACGGGGGCGTTCCTCGGCCTCGGTGCTGGTCGGGAGCTCTGATCTGGCGGTCCCGGCCTCCGTGCTTCAAGCTTCTCGGTGGCGCCGGCCCCTTCAATGGCTTTCCGTCGAGCTCCTGCCTTGTACGATCCGCCTCCTCGGCGTGGATGTACTTTTGAGCCCGGAAGAGTAGCTCGGCGTAGGTCTTCGGAGGCTTTTTGTCGAGCGAATAGGTCAGGCGGAAAGTCTTGAGCCCTCACTTTAGAGCCAGCATCACCACCGGCTCCTCCAGGCTGTAAATCTCCAATGCAGCGGCCTTGAAGCGAGTCACGTAATCTTGTAGCGGCTCACGATCTTGTTGCTTGATGGAGAAGAGGGCTGTCTGCCTCGCGTGGCCTCCTCCGACAGGCGTCAAAATGGGCCACTAACTTCTGCCCCAGCTGGGCAAAAGAGCTTATGCTTTCTGGCTCGAGGCGGGTGAACCACACCCGTGCCACCTTCCGAAGAGTAGCGGGGAAGAAGATGCACAAAAGGGCATCGGTAGCCCCCTGGACCCTCATAAGGGTCCTGTAGCTTTCCAGGTGGTCCAGGGGGTCAGTGGTCCCGTCGTAGGGATCCACCTGCGGCATGCGAAACCGGCGGGTAATTGGCTCCGTTTGGATCTCCTGGGAGAATGGGGGGTGGGCATCATAGTCCGCTGGCTCACTAGTGGAGCCAGGAAAGTTGGCGAACCGGCGGGCAAACTCCGCCAGCTTGCGGTCGTGCTCCTCCAAGTGCTTCTCCGTCAGGCGCCTGATGGCTTCGTCTGTGGATCCCTCCGCTGAGGGGGGCGGAGATGGTGACGCAGACTTGTGGCACCCATGGCTAGGAGCTTTACCCTTCCTGCCTTGGCGGGGTTTTGGTACCCCCCAGCCAAGGTGTGGTGAGCAGCTTTCTTCGTCAGTAGAGCTAGCCCGCCGTCGCTTCATCGGGGCTTGGTGAGTACCCCGAGGGTCTGTGGCTGCCCGCGGCTACGAAGGCCTCCCATGGAAGGATCGCAGGCTGTCGCGGGGTGCTGCGGCATGGGACGCGGGGGTCTCTAGCTGTTGGTGGGTAGCCAGGGATCGGTGCTGGTACTGATGCTGGAGCTGGCACACCGCCGCAGCGAGAGTGTGCATCTGCTGGGCAAGTGCGGTCAGCTAGGTCTCCAGTGGGGTGGTTGAACCGGGGTAGGCACTTCCGTCTCCGGTCTGTGCGGGTTCCCGTGAGAAGGGGATGCCTCCGCACGGCTGGGAGAAGCTCCCCTTACCCGGGTGGTTACCATCCTCCCAATGGACTGACTAAGCAGGGTTTGAACTGGATCAAGCGTCGTTCCCCCTTCCTGGCATGCCAATCTATTGCCGCCTGGATCGTCGTGGCCCATAGCTGCTGATGGTGTTGGGTGGTCTGCGTCCGCCCGCCGGGGATGCCTCCGGTGCCTCATGACTTGCAAGACAGCCAGCGTCAGTGACCCGAGCCGGGATTTCGGCGGGGGCACTCCGACGATCAAGTCAGTAACAATCCATGGGAACAGATCCTCCTGGTCGAGCCCCTCGGGATGAGCTCCATGCTAGGAGGAGTGAGTGGAGAGTATGAGAGTATGAGTGAGCTGGGAGATGTGGTGGCCGAGGTGGTCTTGCCCTCCTCTCTGGTCTCTCCCCCCTTCTCCTCTTTCTCTTTGTGGTGGATGTGTTGTTAGAAAATTGAGTGCTCTCCTGTGTTGAGAATGCCGTTCTTGCCCCTTTGGAAAAATGAGTGTTACATTCCTTTTGCTTTTTCTGGCTGGGTCCTTTCTTGCAGCTTGCCTCGGGGTTCTCCCATGCTGTCAGACGGGTATGACGGGCTATCGTGCCATGAATGGTACGCCTTCTTTATTGGGGAGGACGGAGCCCGGCTTCGACGGGCGGCCCCGTCGGCATCGGGGAGCTCAGCCCGACGAAGGGCCGATAGTGGGGATCCGGCATGGCGTCAATGAAGGCTCCACGTCAGGCTCCTTGCTCCACGTCAGCGATCCGGTCACATCACCTATCAATGACCAATTTCACTAATTCCAGGAGTACCTTAGAAAACTTTAAGCCAATGAAGATAAATTCTCTGAAGGATTTATGGTCTCCAGCCTTCTAGATAAAATACCTCCTTCTTGAAATGGCTTTGTCAAAAGTCAGCTCCAAAAGCAAAGAGAGCTAATCCTAGTTCAACTTCTAAACTTAATCAGGATAGAAGACCAACATAGGTCTAAAATCCAGCAAACTAGAATCCTGGTATCCAAGCTAACCTAACCCAACAATACCAAACTAATAACAACACTAAATCAAAATCAAAGTCTAGATTTCAATCAAATTACCAATACCAATCAAACCAACCCTACCGTCCTAACCCGAACAAGTTCAAACCCAAGGATAAAACCTTTAAGGCCCATAATACTAGATCCAGCAAGCCTGCCTAAGATTCAAGTGAAAGATTCTGCTTCGTGTGCGGGAGGACAAATTATCTTGCGAGATATTGTTTTCATCGAAAGAAGGAGCCTTTTCGCAAACCTTCTGCTTCATCCGGATCCCAAGCTCATGTAGTTGAAAGTCCAGAAGACTCCATCTTTAGATCAGTAAGCTTGAACCTTGAAATTAATGTTACTTCTTCCAACCTTGATTGGTGATTGGATTCAGAGCTAATATTCATATTTATTTTGATCGCTCCTGATTCACTATTTTTCAGGACTTAAGTGGAAGAGGTATGATCTTAGAAAATAACACAGCTGCCAGGATCGTAGGACAAGGACGAGTTAACCTGAAGATGACATCAGAAAAAGTTTTTATCATAACGGATGTGCTATATGTTCCAGATCTTAGGAAGAACCTTGTTAGCGGGTCTCAACTGGTTCAGAGGAGATACAAAATTATCCTTGATTGTAATAAAGTTGTAATAACTAAGAATAATGCCTTCATAGGAAAAGGATATGTAAGTGAAGGCTTATTCAAACTGAATGTAATAAATCTTTTTATTAGTAAAGCTGAAAATCAAATTCATTTGTGAATGAGTAAACAAAATCTATAGCATGACAGGTTGGGTCATGTACACTTGGAAAATATTAAATACATGATGGAACTAAAACTAATTCCTAAATCAAATCTAGATTCATTTAAATGTGAAACATGTGTCGAATCCAAACAACCAAGAAACCATTCAAATCAATTAAAAAAAATTCTTAATTTTGGAGTTAATACATAGTGATGTATGTGACTTCACCAAGATTGCACCCATGGTGGCAATAGGTACGGTTGCTGACCTTACCGCTGTGGCCTGCAGCTATGAGTTGGCGCCGGATTGGGGTCCCCTATGCCGTGGAATCCCAACGCTTCCGGACCTGCAAAAACGAGGTTAGAGACCCGAGCCGGGATCCCGGCGGGGGTACTCCTATGGTCAAGTTAGAGAGAGGTAAAGTGGAACAGATCCACTAAGACGGAAACCCGCTGGGCTCCCGTGCTTAGAGGAATCTTTGATGAGAAGAAGAAGAATGAGAACGAGAGGGATCGGCGCTCTGGTTCCTGCAACCAAGCTCGTTAGACCCAGCCCTGCGAGTTCCTCTGGAGCCTGTGGTTTATGGTCGCCTCCTCTTCTCATGCGATTGCCTGCCCTCTCGATTGCTTACCTTCCTTCTTGCCCGTGGTGTTCCTTTTTAGGTCGCCGATCCCTGGATCCTTCCGCACCTCCATCCCCCTGGGGGCTCTGGAGGTCAGCGAGAGTTAGCAGCCATTCCCCCCTGGGCGTCCCCCTTACGGTCGGGAGTTAAGTGGTGAGCCGATCTCATCTGTCGTGCAGTCATGAAAGGGGAAACTTGGCAAGATTCTGATCCTTGCGAAGGTACCCTCGGGCTCGAGGCATTGACCGTGGCCCTCCCTTTTTGGAGTACCAGGCTACTGGACGCTGGGTTCGGTGCCTCAGGCAAGGTTCCTTTCCAAACTGGTGCCAAAGAGGTTCCGCGCACCGTTACAGGATTAGGGACACCGTACCGGATGCGCCGCCTGTGCGCGTCATCTTCAGCAGCCTCCTCGGGGCTCGTGCCCCCGGTCCTTCCATCTTCCGCTGAAAGGGTCGACTTCGGTTGAGGTGGACCATGCCTGGGTCGACACCTGGCGAGGTGGCAGAGGTAGGGCCACTCCGGTCGAGGTGGATCCCGCCTGGATCGACACCTGGCGGAGTGGCAGAGGCCAGCTCGACCTCGGCCGAGGTGGACCTATCTGGGGGTGCCACCTGGTGTGGAAGCAGGGAGAACCTAGCTCGACTTCGACGAGGTGGGTCCATCAAGGGGCGCCACCTGGTGATGGAGCAGAGGCAGGGCCACTCCAGCCAAGGTGGATCCCGCCTGGATCGACTTCTGATGGAGTGGCAGAGGCCAGCTTGACCTCGGCCGAGGTGGATCCATCTGGGGGTGCCACCTGGCGAGGGAGCAGGGAGAACCTAGCTCGACTTCAGCGAGGTGGGCCCATCAGGGGGCGCCACCTGGCGAAGGAGCAGAGGCAGGGCCATTCCGGCCGAGGTGGATCCCACTTGGATCGACACTTGGTGGAGTGGCAGAGGCCAGCTCGACCTCGGCCGAGGTAGACTCATCTGGGGGTGCCACCTGACGAGGGAGCAGGGAGAGCTTGGCTCGACTTCGGCGAGGTGGACCCATCTGGGGTGCCACCTGGCGAAGGAGCAGAGGCAGGGCCATTTCGGTCGAGGTGGATCCCACCGGATCAATACTTGGCGAAGTGGCAGAGGCCAGCTCGACCTCGGCCGAGGTGGACCCATCTGGGGTGCCACCTGGTGAGGGAGTAGGGAGAGCATGGCTCGACTTCGACGAGGTGGACCCATCAGGAGGCGCCACCTGGTGAGGGAGCAGAGGTAGGGCCACTCTGTCCGAGGTGGATCCCACCTGGATCGACACCTGGCAGAGTGGCAGAGGCCAGCTCGACCTCGACCGAGGTGGACCCATCTGGGGGTGCCACCTGGCGAGGGAGCAAGGAGAGCCTGGCGAGGGAGCCGGTGGCGGCCATGGGAGGTGGTTGCCGAGGAGGCTCGACGGACCGGTGGGAAGACGTGGCAGCGCGGCCACCGGCGAGGTACAGTCCAAACAAACCGAACCAAAATCAAACCAAAGTCCCGTTAATCCTAAAAAAAAAATAACTAAAGGAAGAACTCACCGGTCTTGCAGGGCTTCCGGGTGCTCGACGGAGAGGAGGGAGATGGCGGCGAAAGCTCCGTCAGTGCTTCCTTGGACGGCGGTGAGAGGGGAAGAAAGATTTATAAGAAAAATAATGGGGAAGATGCCTCGCCGTTTGGGGAAGAAACTCCGCCCAATCGGAGTTCCAATTCACTCCAAACTCATCGCCGACACCGCCCCTCTCTTCCTTGTCTCTTCTCCCGAACTCTCCGGCGACCTTTCCGACCGGATAAGGGTGAGAAAGCCTCCCCTGTTCCGGTTCTTCTCCGTTTTTTTTTTTTCTAGGTTCCGGGTGAAGTCGGCAAGGGCTGTCGACTTCAGCCCACAACACCCAAAACATGAACGGGCCTCACATTTCTAGTCTTTTAAGTTTGCTAATATGTTGTGTTTCTTTTATCTTTCTTCTTCCATTCAAGAAAAGAAGAACAAGAAGATAAAAAAATATAAGAACATGAAAAACTTCATTCAAATGATGTTGCTAATCTGGATGGACAACTTTCCATCTATCTGATAAAAATTAAATTACAAAGAAAAAAATTGAAAAACTATAAAACAAAACTGAAATGATGTAGCAAGAGATGGGCAGCAAGCAATTGAAAAAATCGTAACCATCTGGAAAGGAAGCCGGAAAAAATAGAAACAATGAAAGATTGATTCTTTCAAGCATTTTTTGAGGGATTGCTTCCAGATCTAGGATTTGTTTGAAGCCCATTCGAGACACGATGGTTTTTTTGCACCATATCGACCGTCGTTCGTTAGGACAAGCTCCCTCTCGCTTGTAATAATGATGTCCTACCTCGCTGGAGTATAGAATATTGCTAACCCAAGCTAATCTCCCCTTTAAAATATCATGACAAAGATGCAAATAAAATAAGTAAGATAAAAGAAAGCCAAAGACACTTACCTTCATCTCAAACCTCAAAAATTTTTACAGGCGGAAACGTATTCTGGTAGCCAATAATCCCTCCTTCTACACCACATGAAGAACGGGGAAAAAGAAACAAGGGGATAGAAAGAATTTCAGCTGATCCAAAAAATTTTCAATATGACAGCCCTTACCTTTATGATGACAGGGAATAAAATAAATGAGAATACGGTATTCTACCCTCCACCATTGAATATGAATTCTAGTTTTAGGTTCCATTGACCAGAATAGCCATTCCATCCTATATATATCTCAATTTTGAAACTGTTTGGTAGGATAAACGGGAATAATACCAGCTGGATGGCAAAAAATTATTTCTGAAATAGAAATAGTTATTCTCTAAAATTAACTAATTCTTTTCATTATTCTAAATTTTTTATTTAATTTAAAATCTAGTATTGTACTATATTTTAATGTAATTAATGCAGTATTATTCTAAATTATATTTGAATGACATGGAAATAAATCTGTATTCTATTAGAAATATATGAAAAAAAAAATTTTAAAATCCCAATAATATCCCTAACCAAATAATAAGGTAAAATAAATTATCAAATATTTTTTTAATTTTATAATTACTTAACTAAATTATTTTATACCGATTAATTTAATATTATGATCTATTAAGATTTTTTTATGCTAATTAATTTATTGATATGATCTATTAAAATAATTAATTAAATTATTTATTCTAATTTATTTATTATTATTATGATCTATTTAAATTATGTTAAAGTAATTAATTTATTATTATAATCAATTAAAATAATAAATTAAATTATTTTATATTATTTAATTTATTATTATTATATATTAAAATTATGTTATACTAATTAATTCATTAGTATGATATATTAAAATAATTAAATATATTATTTTATATTATTTAATTTATTATTATGATCTTTTAAAATTATATTATATTAATTTATTTATTATTATGATATATTAAAATAATTAGAAAAATATTTCATACCAATTAATTTTTAAAATTTTAATAATATCCTTAAAATAAAGAAAGTTGGAATACGCCGGGAATATGAAGCGTTGACTGCAATACTAATTTCAGCGGGGTCCATCTATTTTTTTAGGGCTATTTGGGGAATAGCATGGAATAAGATCCTATTCTAGTTAAAAATAGGATATCGAAACACTATCTTAAAAAAATAAGGAATGTTTTTTTTGGCAAAAGAAAAAAAAAGAAAAAAAAGAAAAAACTAGTTAGCGACGGATCTTTTTAAAAGAGGGGCATAAAATGACCTAATTTTTTGTCTTGTTTCGCAACTGCACATGTGAGAGATTTGTGCATTAATCCGTTTGGTAGTGTTTGGTTGTTAAAAAGTTATTCTGAGAATAGGAATTGGTATTCTCCAAGAATAGTTTATTCTCGTTGTTATTCTCAATTTCTGTTTGGATAAAAATCTGGTATTCCACCTGCAATTAATGCGGTGTTATTCTAAATGGTGTTTGGATGAGATGAGAATAAGCCTGTATTCCACCAAGAATAGGGGAGGAATTTTCTAAAATCCCAAAAATACCCCTACTCAAATATTAATATAAAATAAGTTATCAAATATTTTTTTAATTTTATAATTACATAACTAAATTATTTTATACTAATTAATTTAATATTATGATATATTAAAATTATGTTATGCTAATTAATTCATTAGTATGATATATTATAATCGATTAAAATAATAAATTAAATTATTTTATATTATTTAATTTATTATTATGATATATTAAAATTATGTTATACTAATTAATTTATTAGTATGATATATTAAAATAATTAAATATATTATTTTATATTATTTAATTTATTATTATGATCTATTAAAATTATATTATATTAATTAATTTATTATTATAATATATTAAACTAATTAAAAAAATTCATACTAATTAATTTTTTGAAATTCCAAAAATATCCTTGGCAATGGGCCGGGTTCGGGCCGGGTGCATAACTACCCAAATCCAAATCCAAATATTCAATACACTACCCAAATCCGGCCCAAACACTATTGGGACTGGGTTTTTTTTATCCCAACCCATCTCAATTGGGTATCGGGTAATCGGGTTTACCCGGCCCAAACCCAACCGAGTCATATTAAATATTTTTTTATTTTTATCAACTTTAAATCATCTATAATTTTATAAATTATACATACATTAAATAAATAAAATTTAACTACATTTTTAGTTCAACAGTATTTAATTTCATATTCAATCAAAATTTATATTATAAAGTTGGTAAACTATTAATATGATCTTATTTTGAATTCATCCTAAATAGAATAGGATGAAAAAAAAATTCTAAATATATATATATAATGATTAGGGTATAGGGTTCAAGTATTTTAAAATTTAATAACTAATAATAATTAATAAAAGATATATTAATTATATATATATATATATTTAAATATTAAAATAATTCGGGTCGGGTGTATATCTATCCAGTTCCGGTCCAAATCCAAAGTTAAGCATTCGGGTTTTACATAAACCCGGTCCAAATCCAGTCAACGCGTTGACCACCCGGTCCAATCGGATCGGGTACCTATGAATTTGAATTTTATTGCCATCTTTAATTCTTCCTCGTTTTTTATACCGTTTGGCAAAATAAAGAGATAAAGGACTTATTCTCCTACCTATTTCGTTTCCAAACACAGTCTCTGTTAGTATAAAAATAGAGATAAGACCGTCCATGAACGTCCATTTCCTCTCACAAGTATGGTAGAATTTTTACACGCCCGTTCTGGCGCAACCTAGTGGGCGTCACCATACTCGAACAAAATCAGTACATACCAGCGTCCGAAAAGTGAATTAAAATGCATGAAAAGGAAAGGGGAAAAATGCCAAAAAATTGTAGTTTACTCGAAGCTACTGTTGGCTTAATTAAACTCGGCCTATTCTGGGATAATTCTTTGAGGTGCCTGTGTAGTCCCCACGAATTGCTCCTCTGGCCTGGTAATGACCTACACCGGAGAGGGTTTTTTTTTTTTTTTTTGGGTACGAGGCGGGAGAGTTCTTTCTTTGGTGCCACCTTGTTCCCTTGACAAGTCATGCTTGAGCTAGCCGAGTCTTGCGCATGACCCGTGGGAGTCCCATGGAGCGTCCAAAGAAAGCAAGTATACAAAAAGGAAACCAAGAAGAGAGAGATGTGAAGCCATTGTTGAGAAATAAAAATACATACATGCTACTTTTTTATATATATATATAGAAAAAGGATGGAGGTTAAACCTGGTATAGCTATTCTTTGGCCTCCACTCCGTCAAGTAATGTTCGATGCAAGATACTCAGATTTTTGTAATCTTTCTCTATCTAAAGATAAGTGCGACATACGGGAACACAAAAATGAATCCCCATAATCCATATTATACAGACATGCCACTCTTAAAAATTATGGTCGGTGCCATAAAGAAGAAAAATACATACATGTTAATCTTAAAATTATGGTTGGTACCACAACTCCTAGAATCCATATCATATGAAACGATACTATAATCAAAATATATTTTCTTATATATGAATCACATTATTATTATTATTATTATTATTATTAATTTCTAGAGTTGTGAGTAAAAAAATGTTTTTACCCATGAATGATAATCTATGAAAAACAAATAAAATATATGATTTTGTATTGTTATATTATATTATTTGTATTTTGAGCTTGATCAAATAAATCTTGGAGAAATCAAATCTTTTTTTGGATAAACTTACTGATTGAGTAAACTAAATAGGCACCGGTCATGAACAATTTATTTGTATGGTCAAGATTTAGTGGTGATTTAATAAAATCATAAGATAACACAACTTGCTAATATGAGTTGAATTATAAAACCCAATATCTCGTAGTACGAATAGGATAGTACAAATGTGTAACTATCATTTTAGGCTTTAATTTTGTTTTAATAACTAAAAGCTCTTCTCAAGATCATAAATGAAGCGAAAAATCTTATTAAGGTATTTATGAATTTTCTTGAAATCATGATCATGAGCACTAACTTTCTATCGAGTACTCAAACATATTTTTCATCTTTTACTTCCTGTTTTTTTTTTTAAAATATCATATGAACAACGACAACTTTAAATGCCTTTCTCGAAACAATACCACCGGCCTTTTTTCTCACTCCTTCGTTCTCCTTTTGTAACGTCAATCAAAAAACGACGCTCGACCGACCTTTCCAGATGTTCACCACCGACTCTTCATTCATAAATACTGACATCTGTATCGTTGAATCGGTGACAGCTAATCATATACCAGCCACGACCATTGCGTTCTCTTTACGCAATTTTTTTACAAAAAAATAAATTATAGTCCACGGCCAAGATCCTATCCAATTCTTAGTCGAACCGATCTTTTATTTTAAAACCTAATCCTTTGTGTATCGTGAGATAATTGTGATTAAACGAGCCTCGCAATGTGTCATAAAGTGCATAGTTAAATAGATAACTTATGAGGCTTGCTTAATTGTAGCTATTGTGCAATATAGATAGCTTCAAATAGAAACATGCTTTCATGGTATTATAAGGTGCACTGTTATATAGATAATCTACGAGGCTTGTTTAATTACAGGTACTATATAATGTAGAGAAAGATTTAATTAGAAGTATGGACTCCTATCGTTTAACCATGAAACGGAGACGGTGCAAGATCTAGCGTGACAAGTCGAAAACCTAGTCCTTGCCGCCTCAAAACAAGTGTGAAGTGTGGTGAACAAAAATGGAAGCACGAAACGGTGGTGCGACGCAGGCTGCAGCTAAAAAGTCTAACAGGTTTTTGGTCCTGCCGTCGATCGTTCGAGCCTTACGTGGACGTCGGATCGGAATCCCCGCATAAAGGTTTCTGTACGCGCGCGCGCCCACCGCCTAGCAAAGTTTGTCCGGAGCTCGGTCCCCCAGCCACGTCACGAGCTTTCCAGCTCTCCGCGCTTTGGTCTTTTCCGCGCGCTTTCTATTTATACTCCCCGCCATCGCGACTGGAATCCCCGCCCTTCTCACTTCGACTCCCATCCATGGCGAACCAAAAGGAAGCCGAACCCCTCCTCCCCCCCGGCCCCGACGCCGCCCCCAAACCCGGAGAGCGTTCCCCGCCGGCCTCCGTCAAGAGGCCAGCACGGCGGGCGACGAATGAGTCCCCCATTGGGCGCGGGAGCTTCGTCGGCGAGCCGGTGGCGCACAACCAGTGGAGCACTGGCCTTTTCTACTGCCTCGGCGGCAACGATGAGTTCTGGAGCAGCGATATGGAAGTTTGTGCGTCACCTCGTCTTCCCTCCCCCCCCCCCCCCCCCCCCTCTATACACGGTTTCTTATTTCCGTTTTAGATCGCGTAGATCCAGGGTTTTCTAACCGATTTATAGATGATTTGTACGTAAGTGGATAAAAAAGAATCAAGAAGAGATTTTTGAAGCGGAATCTCGTGATCCCCGATTTTTTTTTTTTTTTTTTCTTTGTCCACGATGACTGCTATGTGTTTTCTATATCTTGAACTGACTGCCATGGCATTAATAATGTTTAGGTATTCTTGGAAGCGTTGCTCCGTGTGTGCTTTACGGAGGCAATGTAGAGCGGCTTGGATCTGGTCGTGAGTGGTTCGAGAATAGCTGCTTCCCTTACGCTACTCTCTTTATGATTGGGAATTCTCTTTCTGGCTGGAACTACTTGGCTCCGTGGTTCACTTCTCACGTCCGTACAGCCATTCGCCGCAAGTTCAATCTCGAAGTAAGCATTCCACATTCGAAACAAATATATTCCACCTCATTCTAGTTGCTCCTCATGCACTCCAGCTTCGTGTAAATGTTTGCTGTTACAAGTTCATTCTTTTCCAAACAAATATTTTCTCCACTATATATATATATATATATATATATATATGTCCAGAAATTGTAACGAAATTTTCAGAAACTTATCTTTTAGTTCGATCTCGCTCTTACCCTCGTCTGTTTTCTCTCAATATCTTCCAACATAATCTTTTCTTTATGTTCGTATTCGTGGATTTATGGATACTGACACGTTTGCCGTATAACTAATTAGTACAATTTTTTAATGCTCATATGCTACTATATGTCCTTGGATGAATTGTTGCACCGATGAGATTATAGTTGAAATATTTGCAACAAAATGTCGATTAAAGATTACATTATTGACATTTGACTTCGGTGTCTTTATTTATCAGATGCAATGCTGTATGTCAGGAAACTTGTCCTTAAATTTGACCCTGTCCCACCTGTAGTACCTGGCTTTGGAGTCTTTTTTTTTTTTAACTTTTTTTGCCGGGGAAATGTTGGAGTCATCTAACCGGCTTCTTCTTTTCTTGTTCTTCTTCTTCGTCGTTCTTTTTTTTTTTTTTTTTTTTTTGGTTGCGAAAACAGGGGAGCTTCGAAGCATTTTGCAGAACTTTTGGGTGCTCCCATCTTGGGTTCTGCCGTCGTGCCTTGGAGGATGAAGAGTTACTTGACCAGATAGAGACATCCTGCGACCTGTTAACACACTACTTCTGCCACCCATGCTCCCTCTGCCAGGAAGGTCGAGAGCTGCGCCGCAGGGTTCTGCACCCTGGGTTCATCGGGAAACCTATCTGGGCTATGATGGCTCCCGGGGGGCAGACCATGGGTCGTGGTGCTTGAAGCTCTCATATGATATCAGCTGCTGGGTGTCGCATGAACTTGGTCGATGAACAGAGTTGCAGGCTTTCTAAATTATGTTGCTGTGTGCTTTAAATCCTGCGGGTGTGCTGCGGGTCATGTGTGCAAGCTCGGACTTGTGGTTGTGGAGCTAATAATGAGTCTAATAATGAGTCCAGTGAGTCGCTTGTTACGTAATGTTCGTATGGGTGTTGGGTTGCCATTCTCTGAATTATTGCCTATATGCAACAGTAGCAACGTTTGCAGCCATTGCAGAATATTTTATATTTTATAAAATGCTTTGCTTTGGGTAATGCAGCATATTTTCTTCGGTCGTGTCTGTTTTATCCATCAAAATATTTTGATTGATGCTATAACGATCTGAAATTTTATCTAAATAAATTAATCAAAAAATATTATTTAATTTATTTTCATCCTATATAAATATTTAAATTTTTTTCAATAAATAACCGATAGAAAATTAAATATACATTTATCTAGATTTAGATTGGTTTTGATATCATTTATAAAGATTCAAGTTCTTATTTAAAAAGATTAATCAAAAAATATTATTTAGATTTATCCCTTTAATATTATATATTTAAAATTTGTTAATAAATAATTAATATAAAATTAAATATATATTCGCATGGATTATTACAAAGCTTAGAGCAGGGATAAAGCAACGTGAACGTGAAAGAGTGCATATGGGGTGGACATGCATGCATATCAACTTTTGAATGGTATTATTGTCATATAAGGGCACGAGTTCATCTTTTTCATTGGTTGGAAGGTCTGGTTTGTCCCTGAAGCCGTCGAATTTGTCATGGTCATTGAAGGAGAGATTACGTTGGGGTTAGATCACACATGAAGGTCCTGACCCACCTAGCTCTCAAAAGATGCATCTTGAGAAAAAACCTTTGAACATTGGATAATCAGAACGATTTGACCTGTCATGATGCAAAATAAATGAAGAGGTTGTGAAATATGGTTGATACAGCAGGATCTGGTCAGTCCAGCATGATATTGAGGCCACGATCTATGTCAGATATATGCTAGCCAACTCGGACAACTAGACTATCTTTTCATGCCTGCTACTTGGATATCAAGTCTCGTGCTTACCTACCCGCTACCTGGGCATTTACTATTATCAAGTCTGTCCCCGTTCATCCAGGTCGTGTGTGCTCCAGAAACGATTGCTATAAATGCTTGCCATCCGAGAATTGCTTGATTAGAGGGACATGCCGTGCCGGTCACCATTCTTTGCTTCAGCAACCATGGTATGCCCCCACTACGGACATATTTATAATCACTGAGATGTGCTAAATACTATTTCCTGTACCATATATGATACTGTCCGTGCAATAAGTATTGGATACTGTTACAGTCGTTACGATGACGTGGCATGTCTCTGATTCCGCCGGGCGCGATCCGAACCACGTGGATATTTTCGGCAGAACGGGAGCAGTCCGGCAAGGTCAGATATAGCTCCACTCGGCCGAAGTCGAGGTCGGACCGGGCCCTCCTGCTCTTTCGTCGGGTGTCCGCCCAGGAGGGGTCCACCTCGGTCGAGGTCGAGCCGGGCCCTCTTGCTCCTTCGCCAGGTGGCGCCCGGACACGGGTCCACCTCGGCCGAAGTCGAGCGCTCCTCTACCGCTCCGCCAGGTGTCCGCCCAGGAGGGGCCCACCTCGGTCGAAGCCTGTGGCACCTTGCCCCCTCGCCGAGTGGCGCCGTGAGACGGTTCCACCTCGGCCGAGGTCGAGCCGGGCCCGCTTGCTCCTTCGCCAAGTGGCGCCCGGACACGGGTCCACCTCAGCCGAAGTCGAGCGCTCCTCTGCCGCTCCGCCAGGTATCCGCCCAGGAGGGGCCCACCTCGGCCGAAGCCTGTGGCCCCTTGCCCCCTCGTCGAGTGGCGCCCTGAGACGGTTCCACCTCGGTTGAGGTCGAGTCGGGCCCTCTTGCTCCTTCGCCAGGTGGCGCCCGGACACGGGTCCACCTCGACCGAAGTCGAGCGCTCCTTTGCCACTCCTCCAGGTGTCCGCCCAGGAGGGGCCCACCTCGGCCGAAGTCTGCGACCCCTTGCCCCCTCGTCGAGTGGCGCCCTGAGACGGTTCAACCTCGGCCGAGATCGAGCCGGGCCCTCTTGCTCCTTCGCCAGGTGGCTCCCGGACACGGGTCCACCTCGGCCGAAGTCGAGCGCTCCTCTACCGCTCCGCCAGGTGTCCGCCCAAGAGGGGCCCACCTCGGCCGAAGCCTGCGACCCCTTGCCCCCTCGCCGAGTGGCGCCCTGAGACGGTTCCACCTCGGTCGAGGTAGAGCCGGGCCCTCTTGCTCCTTCGCCAGGTGGCGCCCGGACATGGGTCCACCTCGGCCAAAGTCGAGCGCTCCTCTGCCGCTCCGCTAGGTGTCCGCCCAGGAGGGGCCCACTTCGGCCGAAGCATGCGGCCCCTTGCCCCCTCACCGAGTGGCGCCCTGAGACGGTTCCACCTCGGTCGAGGTTGAGCCGGGCCCTCTTGCTCCTTCGCCAGGTGGCGCCCGGACACGGGTCCACCTCGGCCAAAGTCGAGCGCTCCTCTGCCGCTCCGCCAGGTGTCCGCCCAGGAGGGGTCCACCTCGGTCGAAGCCGGCATCCCCTTGCTCCCTCGCCGAGTGGCGCCCTGAGACGGTTCCACCTCGATCGAGGTCGAGCCGGGCCCTTTTGCTCCTTCGCCAGGTGGCGCCCGGACACGGGTCCACCTCGGCCGAAGTCGAGCGCTCCTCTGCTGCTCCACCAGGTGTCTGCCCAGGAGGGGCCCACCTTGGCCGAGGTCGGCTACCCAGCATGGTGAGGTCGCCGAGAAAAAGGAGCACGAGTTCCGAAACTGTCCTTTGAGCAGCGCGCGCCGCACCTCGAGAGGAGCGCCAGTACGATCGGCAGCAACGCTCGAAACCTTGTTTACATCGGCCCGACAAGTTCCGCAGCCGAGAGGCGAAGTCCTGGCAAGACAGGACCCAGTAACGGGCGTTGTCGGTGCCTGGGAAGGAGAGCGCTCGCATTCGGCCCCAGGGTCTGGCCGGCGCCCTCCCTCTACCCTTTCCTCGCTAGGCTCGGCAAGCAAGACAAGGAGGCCGCCGGGTTCTTGGGCCCAAAGGGGAAAGGGGAAAGAGATGGAGAGAAGGAGGTGAAAGCAAAGAGGGAGCCTCCCAAGGGCGGGAAGCCGGAGGCAGCGTGATGGGATAAAAGGATGGGAAGAGCGGACGACCAGGTAAGGGAAAAAATAGGCTGGGAAAATGAAAGGCACCAAAAGCAGGATCCAAGATCCCGAGAGGGGTCCCTTGGCGCAAGCTCGGTGAAGGAACCTGGCCCAATTTTCATTCTTCCTGAGACCTTCTTTGCGAAGATAATCTCTAAGCCTGGGACTCTTTCAAGGGCCCACCTTGGAGACTCTGTTCCATCTCGCCGTTTTCTAACTTGACCGTCGAAGCCCCCTCGCCGGGATCCCCGGCCAGGGTTTCTGACCTTGTCTTGCAGGATCGAGAGCCCGGAGACCTCGAGACTAGATGGCCTGATCAAATCACCAGCTCTGAAGCTACAGGCGCGGCGGCGAGATCGGCAACAGATTGGCGCACCAGGTAGGGGGGTAGGACAACACCCCCAGTGCGAGCTAGTTCTTGGTGGGATGAAGTGCGCTCTGGCCATGGTGGTCACACACGGGCGCGAAGCATCCACTAGCCGAGTAGTGGAGGTCCCCTCCCCTCAGGGGCCACGCAGCCCGGAGAGGGAGCTTCCTGCTCCACCTCCTCTTCCACCACAGCTGACCTCGGTGGACGGACCTTTTGCAGCTGTCATCCAACAGCTGCAAACCTTAACTACAGCAGTTCGGTAGCTGCAACACCAGCAACGCTCCTTGGCCACACAGCCCCAGCCAGGGACCCCCGCAGCTCGGGCCACGGGGCTGCGCGGAAGCCTGCGCTCCATCCACGGCAGGCCATCCCAACCGCGGGCAGCCTCCAACCCCCGTGGGAGCCACCAGACCCCCGTAAAGAGAAATTACTCCGATTCGGCGGATCACGAGAGTCGATCCCCGGTCGATGATGCCGAGACGGCGTGCCGCAGTGAGCGACGTCGAGGCAAAGCCCCCCGCCGAGACCAATCGGCGCCCCCTTCACCAGTGGCCTCGGTGGAAGATTCCACTGATGAGGCCATCAGACGCCAGGCCGAGAGGTGCCTGGAAAAGCACGAGCGCAAACTGGCGGAGTTCGCCCGTCGATTCGCCGACCTACAGAACTCTTCGGCGGACCTGGCGGGGTACGACTCCCGGCCACCCTTCTCCCGGGAAATCCAAGAGGAGCCGATCCCGAGTCGGTTCTGCATGTCGCAGGTCGATTCCTACGATGGGACCACCGACCCTTTGGACCATTTGGAGAGCTACAAGGCTCTCATGAGGGTCCAGAGGGCCACGGATGCTCTTTTATGCATTGCCTTCCCCGCTACCCTCCGGAAGGCTGCTCGAGTCTGGTTCACCCGCCTCGAGCCGGGATCTATTTGCTCCTTCCATCAATTAGAAGGAAAGTTCGTGGCACACTTCGACGCTTGTCGGAAGGTGCCGAGAGAGGTGGACAGCCTCTTCTCCATCTGCCAGCAGGACCAGGAGCTGCTTCGGGACTATGTTACCCGCTTCAAGACCGCTGTCCTAGAAATTTATAGCCTGGATGAGCCCGTTGCCATGCTGGCATTAAAGTGCGGGCTCAAGACGTCCCGCCTGACTTATTCCCTGGACAAGAAACCCCCAGGACGTATTCTGAGCTCCTCCTCCATGTCCACAAGTACATCCGAGCGGAGGAGGCCGATCGCACCCGGCGGGAGCTGGACGGGAGGACCTTGAAGAAGCCGGCCCCGAGAGATGTTCCCGGGACCCGAAGGCTCGGGTCACCTGCTGACCCCCGTCCGAATCCGAAGCCGAAGGGCGGAGCCCCCCCGGAGCGAAGTTTCACCCCTCTCCTTGCTCCCAGAACGAAGATCCTCATGGAAATTGAGGGCGAGCACTACCTCCGCCGACCTCCCCCTCAGAACCCAAGGAGCACCCGCGACAAGTCGAAGTACTGCCAGTTCCACCACGAGCACAGACATGACACGGAGGAGTGTCGCAATCTGAAGCGGGAAATCGAGGAGCTGATCAAAATAGGCTACCTCAGGAAGTTCATGAGGAACGAAGCTCCAGTGGAGGGACAGCCGCTCGCAGCCCTCCCCCCGGTCCCTGCGATCGATAATCGCCCGACGGAGAAGCCAGTGGACATGATCTCTTATGGAATCGGGTGGGCGGCAAAGAGGACCCAGGAGGTGGGGGACTCGGAGAATGTATCCCCTTCTGAGGAATGGAATTAAAACAAAAATGTAAATAATGATGCAGTGGTGGTCGAGATGACCATCGCAAAGCATCCTGTACATCGCATTATGGTAGATAGTGGGAGCTCGGCTGACGTGCTTTTTTATGATGCTTTCTCCCGAATGACCCTGTCTCATGATCAACTAAGGCTGGTGCACACCCCTCTTGTGGGCTTTACTAGGGACTCGGTGGGGGTCGAAGGGGAGATTACACTCCCTGTCACCGCTGGATCCCCACCTCGGCAGACCACAATCATGATGACGTTCATCGTCGTCAAGCTCCCCTCGCCATATAACACGATCCTCGGTCGTCCGGGGCTCAACCAGCTGGACGCCATGATTTCCACGAAGCGGTTGCTAGTACAATTCTCCACGGCCTGCGGGCCTGGGGTGATGAGGGGGATGACCCAGCCAGTCCAGCATTGCCTTCAGGCGATCCTGGGTGCCCGAGGCACCGGTCTCGGCCCCGACATCGATGACCTCGACTTAAGGGAGAAGAAACCCAGGGGAGGACCCGTGGAACATCTGCTGACGTATCCTCTTGGTTCGGACCCTCAGAAGACTGTGCAGGTGGGGGCTCAGCTCCCGGAGGAAGAACGGACCCGCCTGCTGGATTTACTCCGTGCGAATGCGGATGTGTTTGCATGGTCCGCAGCCGACATGCCGGGCATCCCCCCTGAAGTCATCACCCATAGGCTGAACATGGATCCGAGGTGTCGCCCGGTCCGCCAGAAGAAGAGGAGCTTCGCCGCAGAAAGGCAGAGGGCCATCAACGAAGAGGTGGAGAAGCTCCTCGCCGCCGGCTTCGTGCGGGAAGTACAATATCCCAGCTGGTTGGCGAATATGGTCATGGTAAAGAAGAGTAGTGGCAAGTGGAGGATTTATGTGGACTACACCGACCTCAACCGAGCCTGCCCGAAGGACAGCTTCCCTCTTCCGAAGATTGACCAGCTGGTGGACACCACTTCGGGGCATTGCCTCCTCTCTTTCATGGATGTCTTCTCCGGGTACAACCAGATTCGAATGCACTCGGAGGACGAAGAGCACACCGCCTTCATCACCAACCGCGGAACTTACTGTTACAAGATGATGCCGTTTGGCCTCAAGAACGCCGGGGCCACGTACCAGCGATTGGTCAACAAAGTTTTCAAGGATCAAATCGGCCGCAACATGCAGGTGTACGTGGATGATATGCTGGTAATGAGCAAGCCCCTTTCGGATCATGTTGGCGACCTGGCGGAGACCTTCGGCAACCTCCGACTTCATCAAATGAAGCTGAACCCGGCGAAGTGCACCTTCGGTGTCTCCGCCGGGAAATTCTTGAGGTTCATGGTGACCCAAAGAGGGATAAAGGCCAACCCGAAAAAGGTCCAGGCCATCTTGGACATAGAGCAACCTACCTCCAAGAAGCAAGTGCAGAGGCTCACCGGCCGGATAGTCGCTCTGAATCGATTTATCTTAAGGTCGACCGATCGCTGCCATCCCTTTTTCAAAGTACTGAGGAAGATGAGCGACTTCACCTGGACCGAGGAGTGCCAGGAGGCGTTTGAAGAACTGAAGAAGACGCTTGCATCGCCCCCACTACTTTCCAGGCCCGAAGAAGGAGAGGAACTCATCCTCTACCTAGCGGTCACCCCGGAGGTCGTCAGCTCGGTCCTGGTTCGGACCGACGACCAGGGAGTCCAGAGGCCGGTATACTACACCAGCGAACTTCTCCGCGATGCGAAGCTCAGGTATTCTCGGTCCGAAAAGCTCATTTTTGCGTTAATAGTGTCTGCTCAGCGTCTCAGGCCCTATTTCCAAGTGCATCACATTGCCGTCCTGACTGATCAGCCGCTGAAAGCGATACTCAGCCGACCCGACACATCCGGGTGATTGGCGAAGTGGGCACTTAAGCTCAGCGAGTTCGACATCGCTTATCGACCAAGGTCGGCCATGAAGGTGCAAGTGCTCGCCGACTTCTTGGTCGAGTGCGCAGGCCTAGGCAAGAGGACAGAGGAGGACCCTCTGGATCGGCAGTTGAAATCGGGACCAGAGGAGGACATGTGGATCCTTCATGTAGACGGAGCCTCGAACTCCGGCGGGAGCGGAGCCGGCCTCATCCTCGCCAACGATGATGGGGTCATCGCCGAATGTGCACTCCGTTTCTAGTTCACCACCACTAACAACCAGGCGGAGTACGAGACACTCCTCGCCGGGCTGAGAGTATCCCGCGAGTTGGGCGTTGCCAACCTCAAGGCCTTCACTGATTCCCAGCTGGTGGCCGGACAGATCTACGGAGAGTATGGCGCGCACGACCCTCAATTGGCGAAATACCTGGAGCTTGTGAGAACGAGCGCGGCCGGGTTTCGATGCTTCAGCATCTCCCACATACCCCACGGGGAAAATGTTCGCGCGGACGCTCTATCCCGGTTGGCAACCCTGCCGGACTCGTTGCTGGGTCGCGCTCATGTTGAGCGTCTCAAGGCCCCGAGCTACGAGACCCCTGTGGAGGTCCAGCAGGTCAGCCAAGAGCCCAGCTGGATGGACAAGTACGCCGAGTACATTACCGGTGGCACCTTGCCGGAAGACCGCGTGGCGGCCCGCCTTATCAAAAAGAAGGCTGCGCGGTTGGTCCTAATGGATGGGCAGCTGTATCGAAGGTCCTACTCCTATCCCCTCCTAAAATGCCTGAGACCCGCGGAGGCCGCACTCGTACTCCAGGAAATCCACGAGGGCATCTACGGGAACCACATGGGGGGCAGAATGCTAGCATATAAGGCCCTCCGCCAAGGTTATTTCTGGGAGACGATGAAGGAGGATGCCGCCGACTTCGTGAAGAGGTGTGATCGGTGCCAGCGGCATGCCGTGGTGCAGCGGCATGCCGTGGTGCAGCGGCAGCCCTCCACTCCGCTTTCCCAGCCCTCGGCTTCGTGGCCGTTCGCCCAGTGGGGGATGGATCTCTTAGGACCCTTTCCCCCAGCATCCGGATAGCGGAAGTTCCTGATCGTGGCCATCGACTACTTCACGAAGTGGGTCGAGGCCGAACCCCTGGCACGGATCACGGAGGCAAACATCGTCAAGTTTCTCTGGAAGTCAATCATTTGCCATTTCGGCCTCCCCCATACCATTATCACCGATAACGGACGTCAATTCGACTGTCGGGAGTTTGAAGAATTCTGCAGCGACCTCGGCATCCACCATCGTTTCATCTCGGTGGCGCATCCGCAGACAAATGGAAAAGCCGAGGTGACGAATAGGACCATCTTGCAAGGCCTCCGGACGAGGCTGGATTAGGCCAGGGGTGATTGGGCAGAAGAGCTCCCGAGCATCTTGTGGGCATACCACACCATCCCGAGGACGGCCATCGACGAGACCCCGTTCAACCTCGTCTTCGGAGCCGAGGCGGTTATCCCGATTGAGCTCAGCCTACCCACCCTGTGCGTGGAGCAGTACGATGAAGGGGAGAACCCCGCCAGGATGATGCTGAACCTGGACCTCCTTGAGGAGACGAGGGACAAGGCCCGAGTCCGAATGGCGGCGTACAGGCAGCGGGTGGCCAGGTACTATAACTCCCGGGTGCGACCGAAGTCCTTTCGCCCAGGAGATCTGGTGTTCCGGTGTGCTGAAGCTTCCCAGCCACGGGAGTGCGGGAAGCTCTCCCCGAACTGGGAGGGTCTGTACTGGGTGGTGGAAGCTCTCCCTCATGGGGCCTATTACCTGGAGGAGTTAGGAGGGTCCAGGTTCCCTCGGACCTGGAATGCCTCGAACCTGAGGATGTATTACTAATAATGTAAGGCTCCTCGAACTCCTGCAATAAAATTCCTTCACTTCAAATGCTTCTTCTCACCTCGTAGGAAGAGAGACGCTTAGCTCCAGGTTGGCAAACACGGTTATGGCTAAAGACCCGAGAATGCGAGAAGTCCCGGACTTCGATCCGGAAGGCGGGGCAGAGCCAAGCTCGCCCACGTAATCACGGAGAACAGCTCGGTAAGCCGCGAAGGGCTCGGACAAAGCCCGCGGCCCCGGGGTTCAGTCCGGAAGTCCCGGACTTCGGTCCGGAAGGCGGGGCAGAGCCAAGCTCGCCCACGCAATCACGGAGAACAGCTCGGCAAGCCGCGCAGGGCTCGGACAAAGCCCGCGGCCCCGGGGTTCAGTCCGGAAGTCCCAGACTTCGGTCTGGAAGGTAGGACAGAGCCAAGCTCGCCCACGCAATCATGGAGAACAGCTCGGCAAGTCACGCAGGGCTCGGACAAAGCCCGCGGCCCCGGGGTTCAGTCTGGAAGTCCCGGACTTCGGTCCGGAAGGCGGGACAGAGCCAAGCTCGCCCACGCAATCACGGAGAACAGCTCGGCAAGCCGTGCAGGGCTCGGATAAAGCCTGCGGCCCCGGGGTTCAGTCCAGAAGTCCCGGAATTCGGTCCGGAAGGCGGGGCAGAGCCAAGCTCGCCCACACAATCACGGAGAAAAGCCCGGCAAGCTCGAAGGATTCATGCAAGGCCTGCTCCACCGGCGTCCAACCCGGAAGCTCCGAACTTTGGTCTGAATGCTGGGCGGGACTCAGTTTACTCGCGAGCTCAGCTCGGAGCAAACCACAGGACTTATTCTCCACACTTGAAACCAACCCTCGGCCTCAACAAAAAAAAAAAAGAACACAAAGAAGACAAGGTTGGGACTTGGCAAAGAGAAAATTCTTCATTAACTTGAAGGAGCATTACAATGAAGGAGTCCCGACAGGCCGGGAGTCCTAAAAAAAAAAAAGAAAGAAGAAGTGAAGTAGAAAGAAAAGAAATACAAGTGGAAGCTAGTTTGGCGCGGTGGCGCTGTCCTTGGCCGGGGGTGCGCACTCTCCACCTGCGCCGTCCACGGGTGGCTGCTCGGGGGGCTGCTCTGGAGTTGCAGCCGTGTCTCCTGCTGCCACTGGCGCCTCATCGCTGGGCTCCTCCCTCCTTCCGCCAAGGACCATCCCGCTGAGGTCGAGCTCGGGGTAGAAGGAGCCCACATTCTCCCGGCATACCTGGAACCGCTTCAGGAAGGAGTCCACGGCGGCCTCCCAAACCTCTGCGATATACTCCTCAGAGGCCCGGATTTTTAGGATGGCCTCCTGTGCCTCCCGCTTTGAAGCTTCCAGCAGCCCGTTGACGTAGGAGCTCCGCTCCTTGGCTGCGTTCGTCTCCTTCTGAGCCTCCTCCACCCGGCGCTCCAGCGACTGGGACTGAGCTCGGAGGCGAGCCTTCTCCGCTGCATCCTCCTCCACTCGGTGTTGGTTGGAGATCCTCTCCTCAGATAGAGAGGTCTCCAGTTCTCTGATGCGCCCCTCGGCGTGCACAAGGTCAGATTGAAGGGCCTGGTTGTTCCCCCGCAGCTCGACCCCCTTCTCCATGAGGTCCTTCATGTCGGCTGCGAGTTTGTCGAGCTTTTCCTCCTTCTCGGCATCTTCCTAGCGTACCCTACGAGGAAATTCCTCAGCAGCAGTACGTCGGTCCCGATCTGCACCAAAGAAAGAGAGGTCAGTCAAAATCCAACTGGAACTTTAAAAGGAGGGTTCCAAGTCCGGGACTTACCATGAAGAGCTGCGAAAGGATCCCGAGCAGGGCGTCGGCGTAGTCTCGGCCGCCCCTCAGTCGCCGGTCCCGGGAGGTGCAGGCGAACTCCATGACCCTCTCCGTGAGGCCCTGGTCATGGATCACGGAGCACCGGTTGGTGAGATTCGGCAGCGGGGCGGATAGATCGGCAGCAGCAGTTGCGACCGTCCCCCCACCGGGTGGAACTGCCATCGACGGGGCAGCTGGAGCCACCGGGGGTGCCATCGGAGCAGCAGTGGAGGTGGGCGCTACCGGGAAGGAGCTGACCCCCCTTCTTCTATAGCCCTATCGAGGTCGGCGACAGGGGCGTCAGTAGCCCGGGCTCGAGGTGGCCTGAGTGCGGGAGCTGCCGCCACTGGACTGGAGGCGGGAGTCGGCACGAACTCCCGGCTCGCCTCGGTGTGAGCCCTCTTCGCCGCGGGCTCTTCTCCCTCGGCAGTGTCCCGCTAAGCAGCGCCCTCCAGGAGGTTTTCCAAGGAGAACTTCATATCTGAAACAAAACTGAGGTCGGTCAGCCCAGTTAAAAAGAAAAAGGGAGAAAGGGGGGAGGTGCGGAGCAGAGAAGAAGGCTGAGCCACACCCGGCTCCCAGATGGGACTGATCCCCGCCTCGAACAAGTTCTGCTCCGAGAGCAGAACATCGAGCGTACGGACCACGTCGCTAGCAGCAAGGAATATGCCTCTTGGTCCGCCGGCTCGACTTGGGAGTTCCGGTTCGGAGACCGATCCGACTCGCTCCAGGCCCAGTCGACGTCCTCGACCGAGGCAAAAAAGAACCGGTTCTTCCAACCCTTAATAGAGGAAGGGAGGTCGAACCGGAGACACCTAGGCCGAGGTGAAATACACCATCAGCCATCATCGGTGGAATAACGCTTCAGGATGAAAAAAGCCATGAACAGAGAGAAACGGGCAACGAACCCATGGAAGTGGCAGAAGACAATGAAGGCGAAGATGACCCGGATGGCGTTCGGAGCCAATTGGGCCGGGACCAGGCGGTAGTGACTAAGAAAGGAGAGGAAGAAAGGATGTAGGGGGAACCGAAGACCCCCAAGAAGGAAGTCCTCGTAGAAGGCTATTCGCCCAGGGCCGCTTAAGGTAACGCCATCCCCGGGCCGCGAAAGAGAAAGGTGGATCGACCCCGGGATAACATAGACTTCCCGGAGTAGAGAAAGGTCACCTTCGATCATCGATGAGACGTGACCGGAGGGACCAGCAGAGGAAATGGCAGGAGGAGGAAGGGAAGAGATGGGACGGGCGGAAACTACAGGGGGAGACCTAAGACCCTAGGGACGCCTATGGTTACACCCCCAGGCTGGAGCCGCCTGCGGATCTCTTCCGGGATCAACTTCCCTTCCGAAGAAGAGGAGGATGGAGTCCTCGGCCGGGACAGACCGGCCTCGTCCGGATTAGACGAAACATGATGACGGCGCGCCATGGGAAGGAAATGGTGAAGAGAAGATTACTAAGGAAAGGGATGGGGGAAGGGAGCAGACGAAGGCACTCACCGAAACACACTGTGCAAAAGAAGCGGCAACCCAGTGAAGTGAAGGATAGCCCACTGCAACCGCCGACGAAGCACGAGAAAGGGAAAGTGCCTCGTTCTGGAAAGTCCCCCTTCTTATCAAATTCGATTGACAGCAGCCGTACCCCTCATTCTGTTCCAGACCACCAGATGGATACCGCGTGGATGCACGCCCGACATCGACGCTTCGGTTACGAAGAAACGGCCTCCTTTACGAAGCGATGCATTAAATGCGACCAGAGAAAAGACGCGTGACAGCCTCTCATAGGACCTCGGGCGCGACGAGGAACGCGACAAGGATCGTGGCAATCATGGCGCGAGATCTTCGCCTTCCCCACGTCATCTCCGAATTAAATCCCCATGTTTCGAGCCATGACGCTTCAGCGGAACGGGGGGATGGGGAGCAACTATTACAGCCGTTACGATGACGTGGCGTGTCTCAGATTCCGCCTGGCACGATCCAAACCACGTGGATTTTTTTGGCAGAATGGGAGCAGTCCGGCAAGGTCAGATATGGCTCCACTCGGTCGAAGTCGAGGTTGGTCTGGGCCCTCCTGCTCCTTCGCCAGGTGTCCGCCCAGGAGGGGTCCACCTCGGTCGAGGTCGAGCCAGGCCCTCTTGCTCCTTCGCCAGGTGGCGCTCGGACACGGGTCCACCTCGGTCGAAGTCGAGCGCTCCTCTGCCACTCCGCCAGGTGTCCACCCAGGAGGGGCCCACCTCGGCCGAAGCCTGCGGCCCCTTGCCCCCTCGCCGAGTGGCGCCGTGAGACGGTTCCACCTCGACCGAGGTCGAGCCGGGCCCGCTTGCTCCTTCGCCAAGTGGCGCTCGGACACAGGTCCACCTCGGCTGAAGTCGAGCGCTCCTCTGCCGCTCCGCTAGGTGTCCGCCTAGGAGGGGCCCACCTCGGCCGAAGCCTGCGGTCCCTTGCCCCCTCGCCGAGTGGCGCCCTGAGATGGTTCCACCTCGGTCGAGGTCGAGCCAGGCCCTCTTGCTCCTTCGCTAGGTGGCGCCCGAACACGGGTCCACCTCGGCCAAAGTCGAGCACTCCTCTGCCGCTCCGCCAGGTGTCCGCCTAGGAGGGGCCCACCTCGACCGAAGCCTGCGACCCCTTGCCCCCTCGTCGAGTTGCGCCCTGAGACGGTTCCACCTCGGCCGAGGTCGAGCCGGGCCCTCTTGCTCCTTTGCCAGGTGGCGCTCAGACGGGTCCACCTCGGCCGAAGTCGAGCGCTCCTCATCTGCCGCTCCGCTAGGTGTCCGCCCAGGAGGGGCCCACCTCGGCCAAAGCCTGCGGCCCCTTGCCCCATCGCCGAGTGGCGCCCCGAGACGGTTCCACCTCGGCCGAGGTCATGTCGGGCCCTCTTGCTCCCTCGGCAGGTGTCCGCCCAGGAGGGGTCCACCTCGGATGAAGTCGAGCGCCCCTCTGCCGCCCCGCCAGGTGTCGCCTAGGAGGGGTCCACCTCGGTCGAAGTCGGCGGCCCTTGCTCCCTCGCTGAGTGGCGCCCTGAGACGGTTCCACCTCGGCCGAGGTCGAGCCGGGCCCTCTTGCTCCTTCGCCAGGTGGCGCCCGGACACGGGTCCACCTCGGCTGAGGTCGAGCGCTCCTCTGCCGCTCCGCCAGGTGTCCACCTAGGAGGGGCCCACCTCGACCAAAGCCTGCGGCCCCTTGCGCCCTCGCCGAGTGGGCACCCCGAGACGGTTCCACCTCGACCGAGGTCATGTCGGGCCCTCTTGCTCCCTCGCCAGGTGTCCGCCCAGGAGGGGTCCACCTCGGATGAAGTCGAGCGCCCCTCTGCCGCTCCGCCAGGTGTCCGCCTAGGAGGGGTCCACCTCGGTCGAAGCCGACGGCCCCTTGCTCCCTCACCGAGTGGCGCCCTAAGATGGTTCCACCTGGGCCGAGGTCGAGTCGGGCCCTCTTGCTCCTTCGCCAGGTGGCGCCGGACACGGGTCCACATCGGCCGAAGTCGAGCACTCCTCTATCGCTCCGCCTGGTGTCCGCCCAGGAGGGGCCCACCTCGATCGAAGCTTGCGGCCCCTTGCCCCTCGCCGAGTGGTGCCCCGAGACGGTTCCACCTCGGCCGAGGTCATGTCGGGCCCTCTTGCTCCCTCGCCAGGTGTCCGCCCAGGAGGGGTCCACCTCGGCCGAGGTCATGTCGGGCCCTCTTGCTCCCTCGCCAGGTGTCCGCCCAGGAGGGGTCCACCTCGGCCGAAGCCGGCGGCCCCTTGCTCCCTCGTCGAGTGGCGCCCTGAGACGGTTCCACCTCGGCCGAGGTCATGCGCTCCTCTGCCGCTCCGCCTGGTGTCCGCCCAGGAGGGCCCACCTCGGTCGAAGCCTGCGGCCCCTTGCCCCCTCGCCGAGTGGCGCCCCGAGATGGTTCCACCTCGGCCGAGGTCATGTCGGGCCCTCTTGCTCCCTCGCCAGGTGTCCGCCCAGGAGGGGTCCACCTCGACCGAAGCCGGCGGCCCCTTGCTCTCTCTCCGAGTGGCGCCCTGAGACGGTTCCACCTCGATCGAGGTCGAGCCGGGCCCTCTTGCTCCTTCGCCAGGTGGCGCCCGGACACGGGTCCACCTCGGCCGAAGTCGAGCGCTCCTCTACCGCTCCACAGGTGTCCGCCCAGGAGGAGCCCACCTCGGCCGAAGCCTGCGGCCCCTTGCCCCCTCGCCCCCTCGCCGAGTGGCGCCCCGAGACGGTTCCACCTCGGTCGAGGTCATGTCGGGCCCTCTTGCTCCCTCGCCAGGTGTCCGCCCAGGAGGGGTCCACCTCGGATGAAGTCGAGCGCCCCTCAGCCGCCCCGCCAGGTGTCCGCCTAGGAGGGGTCCACCTCGGTCGAAGCCGGTGGCCCCTTGCTCCCTCACCGAGTGGCGCCCCGAGACGGTTCCACCTCGACCGAGGTCGAGCCGGGCCCTCTTGCTCCTTCTCCAGGTGGCGCCCGGACACGGGTCCACCTCGATCGAAGTCGAGCGCTCCTCTGCCGCTCCGCCAGGTGTCCACCCAGGAGGGGCCCACCTCGGCCGAAGCTTGCGGCCCCTTGCCCCCTCGCCGAGTGGCGCCCCGAGACGGTTCCACCTCGGCGAGGTCATGTCGGGCCCTCTTGCTCCCTCGCTAGGTGTCCGCCCAGGAGGGGTCCACCTCGGATGAAGTCGAGCGCCCCTCTACCGCTCCGCCAGGTGTCCGCCTAGGAGGGGTCCACCTCGGTCGAAGCCGGCGGCCCCTTGCTCCCTCGCCGAGTGGCACCCTGAGACGGTTCCACCTCGGCCGAGGTCGAGCCGGGCCCTCTTGCTCCTTCGCTAGGTGGCGCCCGGACACGGGTCCACCTCGGTCGAAGTCGAGCGCTCCTCTGCTGCTCCGCCTGGTGTCCGCCCAGGAGGGGCCCACATCGGTCGAAGCCTGCGGCCCTTGCCCCCTCACCGAGTGGCGCCCCGAGACGGTTCCACCTCGGCCGAGGTCATGTCGGGCCCTCTTGCTCCCTCGCCAGGTGTCCGTCCAGGAGGGGTCCACCTCGGACGAAGTCGAGAGCCCCTCTGCCGCTCCGCCAGTTGTCCGCCCAGGAGGGGTCCACCTCGGCCGAAGCCGGCGGCCCTTGCTCCCTCGCCGAGTGGCGCCGTGAGACGGTTCCACCTCGGCAGAGGTCGAGCGGACCCTCTTGCTCCTTCGCCAGGTGGCGCCCAGACACGGGTCCACCTCGGCCGAAGTCGAGCGCTCCTCTGCCGCTCTGCCTGGTGTCCGCCCAGGAGGGGCCTACCTTGGCCGAGGTCGGCTACCCAGCATGGTGAGGTCGCCGAGAAGTAGGAGCACGAGTTCCGAAATTGCCCCTCGAGCAGCGCGTGCCGCACCTCGAGAGGAGTACCAATACGATCGGCAGCAACGCGCGAAACCTCGTTTACATCGGCTTGACAGGTTCCGCAGCCGAGAGGCGAAGTCCTGGCAAGACAGGACCCGGTAACGGGCGTTGTCGGTGCCTGGGAAGGGGAGCGCTCGCGTTCGGCTCCAGGGTTTGGCCGGCGCCCTCCCTCTACCCTTTCCTCGCTAGGCTCGGCAAGCAAGACAAGGAGGCCGCCGGGTTCTTGGACCCAAAGGGGAAAGGGGAAAGAGAGGGAGAGAAGGAGGTGAAAGCAAAGAGGAGCCTCCCAAGGGCGGGAAGCCGGAGGCAGCGTGATTGGATAAAAGGATGGGAAGAGCGGACGACCAGGTAAGGGAAAAAAGAGGCTGGGAAAAGGAAAGGCACCAAGAGCAGGATCCAAGATCCCGAGAGGGGTCCCTTGGCGCAAGCTCGGTGAAGGAACCTGGCCCAATTTCCATTCTTCCTGAGACCTTCTTTGCAAAGATAATCTTTAAGCCTGGGACTCTTTCAGGGGCCCACCTTGGAGACTCTGTTCCATCTCGCCGTTTTCTAACTTGACCGTCGGAGCCCCCTCGCCGGGATCCCCGGCCAGGGTTTCTGACCTTGTCTTGCAGGATCGAGAGCCCGGAGACCTCGAGACTAGACGGCCTGATCAAATCACCAGCTCTGAAGCTACAGGCGCGGCGGCGAGATCGGCAACAGATACATGCATATAAACTCATTATCCAAGACCCTCCGGTTAAAGTCAAAAAAAGGCCAAAGGTCACGATAAGTGAGCCAACGGAGAAAAACAAGAAGGCGAGTTAAAACGGAATCGAGAACCCTATTCTCGAGAAAGCTTATCACCTTGAGATCACATACTAAAACTTTCTGGCTCCATAAGCATCTACCTGAGTATCTATTAAGATATTTATAGGCCTACCTACATACTTTCTGCCTCTCACAAAATTTTTCGGCCTCCGCAACTCCATTCATCGGTGTGCCATCTCTTCGAAAATAGGCCTCACATTCATTGAGAACTTTCTCTCACAAATCTCGTTATGTCCTCTTCCTTCATTCCTTCTTCGACTCCTTTCTTTGTTCTACTTTAAATTTTCAAAGAAGACTTTAAGTCTTTTTTTCCGAGAGATTGACTTAAATATCTAAGGATCCACCGTCGAAAAACCCTCCGGGTGTAAATTTTTAATCATTCTTTGTTTTGCAGGATTATTTTCAATAATAAAACTCTGTAAGGTTTGATTTTTTTGTTAATAGTCATTTCAGTTCCAGTTTCGAGTCGGTCATGAATGATGTTTGAACCAAAACAAAACAAAAAAAAAAAAAAAAAAAAAAAAAAAAAAAAAAAAAAAAAAAAAAAAAACTAACCGTAGAATAATTGTTAAGTACAAAGGGTATTTAATGACTGGCCTCTACGTGGACAAGATTTTGACAAAAAGCTGCTATTAATTATTTTTGGCATTCGGTCAACCTGGTGAAGTTTTTTAATAATCGGTTCCTTTAATGCATATAAGGCGTGATAATTGAGTGGTAACAGATGGTAAAGGGACCATGAATTAACGGACCGGTCAACAAGTCCCTTCTCTTGCATAGTATCGGGCAAATATACCGTATATCCTTCGGATGATTCGGTTAAATTTTAAAAATTTTTAGATACATATGATTTGAAAGTAGAGTGACTATTACTTTAGTACCATAGTAAAATTAGATTGACGTATTCACCGATTCATAAAAAAGATATGTAAAAAAATATGACATGAATCGAATAATCGTCTAGCGGATTGGAAACCAGAATGAGAAGCTACACCGGGATTTACCCCCTACCATTTTGTTCATCAAAAGAAAAAAATAATATCGCATGTTAAATTACTATAATAACCTATTTATTTGGGATATATTAAATTAATTATACAATAATTTGATGATTTCTTGAAATCATTTATTTGAAAAAATGATGGTAGAAAAAAAATAATTTATTACAATATTTGGTTAGGATTTTTTTTTTCAAAAAACAATACTAAAAAAAGATTACTATGCTTGGTTGAAGATAATTCTATATAAAAATATGATCAAACTTATAAATATATCCATCAAAAAAATATTTTTTTAATATTAAGATAACATTAGCATACTCAATCAAATTTTATATAATGATTATAATCATATAATCTTTTGTATAATATCATTTATATTTTAATTATTTTATAAATGAATTTGAAAAAATATCAAAATAAACTCAATTATTATAAATAAACTTTATTAAGGGTACTTTTGTCAATATCGAATTATCATCACTTAAAAATTTATAAAATACTAATTTTTCATGATATTTGTTTTACCTTCTCTCTTAGAAAAATAAATATAGGATCCATCATTTTTTTACCATTTCTCTTTTTTATTTTTCATACCAAATATGGTAATATAATATGAGATTTATTTTTTCATGCTAGACTATCCCCAATCAAACTGATCCTAAATGAAAAATCTTTAATGGACTTACTTGGTTGACGGAAGAAGCAGCAATTCCTAGAAAATAGAGAGCAAACCTCTTATTTGATTGAAGTTTAAAAAAAAGGAAAGTATGAAAAAGGTTTTTTTTATGGGAAGATAGTTTTCATATTTTATGAAAAGTAAAAATTAATGAAAGAGGTAGGTCACTTTCATGACATGAAAAGTAGTGGTCATTTTTTCTTTCCAACAATGTCCTTTTAAGATCAATGACTAAAATTTTATAAAATATCAATAAATAACTAAGATAAAATACTAAATAATGGTATTATCCTAATATATTAATATAATAAAATATTAATATTAATATTAATATTATAATATTTATCATGTATTAATATTATTTTAATATTTATAGTAATATAATATTTTATTAATATTAATATAGTATTTATATTACTATATAAATATCTATGTTAATATGATATTGGATATTTTCTTGATGTATAAGATAGAAATTTTTAAATATCCAATAATTTGAATCATGTAGAAAATTTTGATGCGATCAAATTTGATTAGTAGGACAAAACTAATTAAGAAAATTGAAACAACCATACATACATAAAAAGGAAAAAAATTAAGTCCCGTACTTTGGCAAATAAAATTCGAGAAAGATTAGGCTTGGACACCTTTAACCATTTGATCACTCCCATGTTATATACGGTCTAAAAACAGAAAAAAAAATATAATTCCACATGAATGCATCATTAAACAACTTTGTACACGGCCAACATATCCAGTTCTCCACCTAACAAGGCTCAGTTTTAGTTAAAGCAGGCCGGAAAAGAAGCGCATGATAGAGAAAATAGTACAAAAGAATCGAGAAAAATATAGATATTGGTCCAACATTGGTTCTTGGGCTCGTTCCCCTTCCAATCGGCCACCGCATCGCGGACAGCACTCACACCACACAATCCCATCCTTTTATCTCCCATGGCTTGAGGTGTAATAAATGAACAAATTGATCCAACCCACATCAAACTGCAGGAACGGTTAGATTAAATTTGATACTATCGGATCAGATGGATTAAGATGGACGGCCGAGATGCATATGAACCCCATCGTCCGCCTATATATATAATCCTCACACCGCCCGCTTCAACTTAGAAACCCTAGATTGCGTGAACGTTTGGCGGAGGTCGGAGGAGTCGGGCGGCGATGGTGAGAGATCGAAACCCTAGGGCCGTCGGCCTTCTTGCAGCTTTTATTTCTTACCTTGAGATCTAATCGGCATGGATTTTCTCCGCAGACGTTCAAGCGCAGGAATGGCGGCCGCAACAAGCACGGCCGCGGCCACGTCAACTTCATACGCTGCTCCAACTGCGGCAAGTGCTGCCCCAAGGTACCCGGATTTGATCTCTCTTCTCTATTTTGATGCTCTGATCGATAGGTGTCTTGCTGAATCCCGTAGTTTCTTTCAATCTTCGTTGCTCAAGAAGAATTTCACTTATGGAACTAAGATAAACGCTGGATCCTGGTCTTTTTATGATCTGATTTTTGTCATCCTGCTGATTGGATCGTAGAAACCCTAGATTTTTATCTTTTGCACTTTCTTTCCAATTTTGAGCTTCAGTGCTTTAAATTTGTTGATTATAGTTAGAGAATAACTGGAATTAACATTGAAAATGTTTGGTTTCGTTGATTTATTTCAATAGGACAAGGCTATCAAGAGGTTCCTTGTGAGGAACATTGTTGAGCAGGCTGCTGTGAGGGATGTCCAGGAGGCTTGTGTCTATGATGGTAGGTTTAATCTTATTCGTTCTTTCTTCTCTTAGATGAGCTCGTTATTATTATTATTATCATTTCTTTGACCCATGTATTAATTGTTGAATCCTTTAGGGTACACTCTCCCGAAGCTTTATGCGAAGATGCAATACTGTGTCTCCTGTGCGATTCACTCGCATGTGGTCAGGGTCAGGTCTCGGGAGGCCAGGAGGAACCGTGAGCCACCACAGCGTTTCAGACGCCGGGTATTATTCTCAAGAATTTAAATAACTTTATTTCTTAGTGTGTATGCTCTTCCTGGCTTCTCGATTCTTATGTTTAATGCTTTATTTGATATTTCTTGTAACTATGGCCTTTTGTCTGTTGTTTTTATTTCTGATCGTAAGAGATAAATTGTACATGATGGCAATTTTAGTTCAATGAAATTTTACTAGTTAGTGGGATCAATTTGAAGTTTGCTTGTATACATTATTTATTGTTTGTTTTTCTATTAAAGAAGAAATCAAAACCATTAGTCAGTTTTACTCCCTTGCCCTCCCCTTCTTCTGCCTTTTAAGTAGTCTTGAAAGAGTTTTTAAAAATTCTGTCGACATGTTTTGCTTGTTGCATGGAAATTCTATCTACATGAACTGCTTGTTGCATGGAATACTACCAATACATCTATTATGTAGTATTAGTCGCAGTTAACTTCAATGATCTAAAGTTACTACAAATTTACATGGTTGTCTTTAAAGCTGAACCTAGTAGTAGTGGAAGTTTGGAAAGGAGGAAATTCTTTGGGAGATGGTAAGTAAGCACATTAAGGTAAGGCAGTTGTACACATGTTTTAGCCATATTCTTCCATATGTCATGCATAGGAAAAATTGTAAATAGTGTCCTTGTCATTCTACATCGATGAATTCGATGATTTTGGTCCTTGAACCCTTTATTCCAAGTTGCATTTTCACTGATAACTCTTGTTCTACTTATGTTATAATATTATCAGAAAGTTGTTGCTACCATGTGGTATGTTGATGTAACATACACCGCAATTTTTCCATTTGACCACTTCCTGCTATTCCCTGGCCATGGTTTTGGTACTATGGCAAATTTCTATCTAATGATAGTGCATATCGTCATGTCGTTGCCTTTTGGAAGCTGACAATTGAGAAAATGGGTTGTGCTCAGGGAGTGAAATTACTATGTTTTAATTTAGATTGTTGTAGAAAGGTTTATTGATTATAGCCCCAAACGTTCTTCAAAGTTAACCTTTACCCTTGCTCCAGCCTGTCTAACCTTTTGAGGCTTAATCTTTCCTAGCTACGTCCCACAGGGAATTCTGGCTTCAAGCATCAAAACTGAACAAACTAGCGACAAATTCCATTCTATAAGGATAATTGTTGATTGAGTGCACAAGGCTATTGATGTTTGTGGGAAATAGTGGCCATTAATTTAGGTGAAGAGCTAGAAATGATTAAAGGTTATTGTGTTGTGCAGGTCATGAGATGACATGGCATGGTACTATGTTTTCATGTGCTAGAGTGGAAAAAGCAAATGGATCTGTGTTGGTCTGGATTCGTCCATGCAGATACTTGCCAATGTCGATGTGTTAACAGCCATTTGAGAGAGTAACTCTGATGGTCATGTGTGATCCATAGCTAATCAGTTGGATCTCTACAAATTTCTTTTAGTGTTATGGTTCCCAATACAAACCTTTGAAAATGCATCTTCATCCATGGATGAAAGCAAGAAACTGGTATCCTATGTAGCTTCCATTCTAGTTCCTTAGTAGCTCCCAGGACCATGCAGAGTCCAACCCATGGTTGACTAAACTAGCCTGAACCAAGTGGTTTCGGGTGTGTTGAACTGTATCAGTGGCCAACTGGTGTAGTTTGGGAGTTCAATTTGGAATACCGTAAAAAAAACGGAGTAAGGAAAAAGGAAAGAGAGGAAGAGAATGATAAAGGAGGGGGGGAAGAAGATGGAAAGGTTGGTGGTGGCCAATAGAGGGCCACCATGGCCTTCGAGACTCCGTGGTCCTTCTCGAATGAGATTAGAGAGAGAGATAGAGAGTGAGGGGAAGGGAGAGAAAGGAGGGAAAGATGGTGGGGAGGCTGCCAGGTGGTGAAAAACCTTCTTGGAGCCCGCAGGTTCGGAACGGGGACAACTAGCCTCTGTTCATCAGGCTTCTTTTAAAAAATCTGCTTCACAGTGCAGCTGGCAGTGTATTTGGATTAGAAGCATCTCTTGCCATGGATTACTATTATATTTTGTTGTTGCATCACCATCAAATTCATCAATATCACCATAAGCAGTTGCTTTGATGACAGCAACATCAAGAAGACAGCCATGTTTGCATAATGATGCCACGGAAAAATTAATACAGTGCATTACTTAAACTTAGGGATAATGGTGGGTTTCACAAAAGCTGAAATTCAGGAGGATATGATGGAGGCCATGACATCTTGATAACTTTCTTTCTTTTTTTCTCATTTATTTTTCTCTCCCACTGTTTTGACTTGTAAGGTAGTGAACCATTTATGTAGCAAACAGAGAACAAAATAGTTCAACTTTACTTCTCAAAAAAGATAGAGAAAAGAAAATACCATTGATGTGGCCTTTTTTTGCTATCTGTCTACATCTTTTGGCTTCATCAGATTCTTTCCTTCATTAGAGGGAGTGAGCTTACAGCATTCACCGACAGCTATATACTTGAAAGGAAATATCGTTGACTGCTCTTTAACATGTATTTTGTACCTTATTACCTGAGCAAGAGTAATGTAATTATTCAAGATAAAGCAACCTTTTTTAAATAAGTAGAACACTATTTTTGGCTTTTCTACTGATTGGATAATAAAACTATCTGATCTAGTTATCAGAAAAAAAATTGCAACTTGTCATGCTCTTAGTCCGTACAAAAATCAAAGTTCTGGAATGGTAAGAACAAAAATAATAACATGCTTGAACATGATTGATTGTTTGTGCTTATCTTTAAATTAAGTGTTTTTTTTGGGGTCCATCATGTTTATATGGTTAAATTTATCAATTACTTGGTCATGATTTATTTTTTGGAATATGTAATTGGATGTTTCATTGATAAACTTCTTAAACTATAGATTATTTTAGCTTTGATTATCTATTCAAGGTATAAAGTTTGGTATCTAATTAGAACCAAGACTTCACATTACCCAACTAAGGACCTGATGGATTTTATAATATTCTTATAATCTGAACTTCGACCTGACTAAATCTTCCAAAAGGCCAGTTTTGGAACAAATGGTCTAGGTTTACTAAAACCTGGTTGCGACCCGGACCAAGAGCACCTTTAGCTGCTCAGTCAGAAGGCTGTCTGGGTAACTATTACATGGTTACTATTTTTTGCCAATGTGTTTATTTCTTGGTTATGCTTGTTTTGGTTGTTTTCATTCAACTAAACATTTGGTGTTGAATAGCTTTTAGAGAAGATGATTATGGAAAAAGATAGTTTTGAAATTTACTTTTTTTCGGTTGTGATGTTTATGTATTTGTTAGGCTTAAATATGGTGCTTATTTCAGACGAGCATTTGGTTTGGAGAGCCAAGGTTGGGTTGCTGTGAATTGTATAGGGATCCAGATTTGAGCAATAACCAATTAGCTGCGATCTGAATCCTAATTTTATTTAAATAAAAAAAATAAGAGTTGGAATCACCATACCACAACGATTTCCATGGGAGTATGAATAGTTACGCCTTTCTGGCCACGTGCAACGACCACGGAATAACCCCAGGATTGATATGGTTACAATGCTTGGCGACCACACATTACAATACAAGTTGAACCGACCTTCCCAAATAAATGCTAGCCTTCGTATCTGAAATGTTGTATTATTGTGCATAATAGGTCTGCCAACTGGTCAAATCATGAAACAGCGGTTATGCCTGACATTTGCAGCCTCCTGTTATGATACAGTAACGAATTGTTAACTGCTTTCTGTCCTGCATTTTGCACAGGATGACATGGCAAGGCCTGGGCAAGGACCTCGCCCGGTTGGAGCTGGAAATCCCGGTCGTCCGTGAAGTCTTATCCGGTTTCTTGATTGGGATGTTAAGCATTGAATATCGTCCACTGGACTATGAAAGACTTGTTTGGTAGGTCAAGTAGTATTTACCATTTTGAGATTTGTTGAAGTTTGGGGACGTCTGTGGACTTGGCTAATCGATTTGTTGCTCAACTCATCAGATTAATATGAAGAGTATTTGATCCATTTTCTTTGTTTTTTTCCTTCTTTTTTGGTACGATCTTCGAGTTTTTCTTTAATGTGTGTTTTTTATGCGTCTTTGCGTGTTTGTTTGGTGAGTTATTTTAACAGAAATTTCCCACTCATATGATAATGTTCAAAGCAGTGTTATTACTGCAATACGATCTCATATGAATGGTGAAAGTTGTGTAATTTGTTTATTTGATCATTTCGCTGGTAACTAGCACCTTATGAATTACAGGTCAGCGAGTGTCCCACTACCTTTATGCTATGTTCTTCTATCAGATTTCCTTCTGGGTTGATCGAGCAACTTGCTTCGACATTCATGGCCTCAATGTTTGATGTAGGGTAATCTTTTTCATAATTTCATTAAACTTGTATCTTGTTCTGACTACAAGCTGTGTCCGGAATATTGACGTATAGCCAAAAAGTTTTCCGACGGCCTATTAGATGGTGACAACTCAGCATGTGAACGTTTGTGTCGATCGCTGAATGGTGACCATTTGAGATTCACATTGAACGGTAGAATGTTCAAAAGACAAATCATTCAATAGCTTGCCGAACGGTAGAACGTTTGGTCGGGAGCCTAGTCACTGTCATGCAACAGGTGTAACCCGAATTGTGATTAGCCGTTATTCCTGGTATGGCAAATTAGACATGCAATTAATTGCTTATATAAAGGATTAATTAGCACCTCTAGTGGTTAGATTCTGTGAAAGAAAATGTATAATTTTTTTTTATCTCCTGGAAAATGTCTTAAGAACTTGTGACTCGGTCATATGGTATGGTGGTCCTTTGGAAAGGTGGGGGGGTATACACAGGTAGTGGCCTAAAGTGAGAATGTGGATCTGTAAGTGCTTGTGCGTTATCCTGTTCTATAATACCCCTGGACGTTAGCGGAGGGCAATCGAGACTGCCAGGTAGTTCTGAAGACCAAGGGAAAACCATGAGCCAGCTAATATATTATATTAGGAAAAAAAATCCATTACCGCTTCTTTGGCGAGACCTAGTTTTATCTTGATTTGAAGTATGACTGCTATGAATCATCCAACACGATAAGGTGTTGTTGATTCATAGCCTCGTCCTGCTGTGATGTGACGGATCGTGGTTGCTTGATATAGCGCAGAACCTTGTAGACCAGTGAAAGAAGAATTTTATTATTTATTAATGGACTGACCTACGTAGTCATGACCAGTCCAGTAGGTTATGGAAGTAGCTACTGTGATCACGGTCGCCTAACGTTGGTCATTATTGAGTTTTAAATTGTGCTACAAATCAATGGGCCAGGCCTATGTCCAGGCAGCACAGTAACGATATGTACAGTTTTATCACTCCCGATACTCAACGTCGAGGTACCAAGGTGGTGGGAACTCATCGGAAGTCCTTCGTCCACCACCACCGCCCCCAAGCTGGAGAGCAAGACCTTTAACTTATTGTAAATGGAGTAATCAGGACAGCGTCATTCATGGATTACTCGATTAAATCAGAAATTTTTTTAAAATACATGATTGAAAATGAAAAAGCTTTCATTCTGACAGTTTAGTAGGATCAGATTGATATATTCATCTTCGGATGAAAGATATATAAAAAAAATATGATCGGAAAACATAGCTTGATGATGGGATAGTGTAAGTAAAATGCTACAGCTGGAATTGTTCCATTCCTTTAGATTTATCAAAAAAATTAATTAATTATTATAAATAAATAAAAAATCCTCGAAGACTTAGGCCCGATGACATTGGACACTGACGTTAGTTTACTCCTTTTGAGGCGTACGGACACGGTAGCTTCTCCCCACGTATACATATGATTGTCTCTTCCATTTCCCTCCCAGAAAGTGATGTGAGTGGAGATTCTCTCCATTCTCGGATTCCCACAAGAACGATAGATCTCGAGGTAAAGCATTAAATTATACATGGATAAAGAGTAGAAAGGGTGCTCGAAGCAGTTCGTTACTAATCTCTGGACTTAACTTTGTACATCCCTACCACTCGCTAAACAAACAAAAGACAACGCTAACAACAAAAAATTAGCTGGAAACCAGTAGAAATATTTGGATTTATGGATCTCGCTTGGGTTTCAGCTTCAGTGGTGGAGGGGAGGTGGTGGGGGCCGCTCCTCGCGTACGAGGGCCGACCCGCCGTTGCCACTGTTGGCCCAAAAACAGTAAGAGGCTTCCGGGACCACCGCCCTCCTCGCCGGCTCCGACTTGCACCGCGTCAGCACCAGGGGCCGCGATCCGTCCTCTTCTCCCTGCCCTCCATCTTTCGAGATCCCATTGCTCGAGTTCCTCCCCTCTTTTCCCTCCTCATCATCTCCCATCACCATCTTCTTGTCTGCCGGAGAAGACTTCGATTCCGATGGCGGAAGCGGGGAGACAGGGACCGGGAACCGGTCGGTGGCTAGGGACGACGCCCGGTTGTGCGGTGCCGATCGGCATCTCATCAGCAGCAGCGCGTTCTTCGGCGGCGTCGTCGTCGTCGCCGACGAAACGAAAACCCTAGTCTCATCCTCCTCCTCGTTCTCCAATTTCTCCTCATCGTCGTCGTCGTCCCTATATTCTTCTCGATCCGATTCAAAAACTCCTCCTCCTCCTCCTACCATTTCTATTGGTGGCTTCATGAGATCTGCCTCCTTCTCGATTGATCTTCTCTGCCGGTACCTCCGGCTTTTTCCAGATCGGAGCCTAAACTCCCACTGCCGCCGCCACAGCGACCACCGCCGCCTGAGCCCTTTCTCCAGCCGGCGAACATGCCGCAAAACAGATGCCTCTCGACGCACCGGCAACTCTCCACCGCCGTCGCCGTCGCCGTCGGCGTTGGCGTCGGGCACCTATCCTTGGACTTGAACGTCATCGTCGTCGTGTCCCTCTTCTTCTCGTTCTTGTTCCTGATCCGGACCTGGCCGATGCACGTAACCTTGGGCGACGATGGCTCTCCCTCCTCCCCGGCCCCGGCCCGGGCCTCCCCGTCCACCAGCCGCCCCACGCTCCGGCTCCGCGTTACGAACATCGGGCTCGACCGTGCCACCCCTCCCCGCCCCCGGATCTTCCCTGCGCCCCCAGCAGCCTCGCCAGCCCCAGCGCTGGCAGCTTCTCCGCCCGCCCAGGGCTCGATCCCACCATCATCCCCTTCCCCACCGCCCCCGGCGCCGCCGCCGACGCCGCCGACTTTATCATGGCTTCGTTCCGGTGTTTCGAATCAGAGGGTGGATAGGGGAAGGGAGTACATGGATGGTGGTCGCGTGTGCTGCCTCCCTCTCTCTAGCTTTGCTCAACAGCCCATGTAGTCACGGAAAGATAAGATGTAGGTGGCGTTTCTCCAATTCTCCTTTCCTCAGAAAGGAAAAAGCAATAAAAAGCAGGAGTTTACTAATTTATTGTCCTCGATGTAGCGGGTCTGCACGAGCGGTTGCATCGCATGGCGAGGTATTCTATTCCTGTCTATTATTAGTTTTCATGTTTACTAGTTTTTAATCCTTATTTCTTCCTCTACAGTATTATTTTAACCGCTGTTTGCTTTCTGGCATGTAATGGGAACGGTGAATGACATCTGTCCCTATCGATTTTTTTTTTAAAAAAAATATTATTTTAAAGATCCTTCCGGTTGTTTCATTTTTTTTTTTTAACTACCCGATAATTGGTCCTAAAATTTTATAAAATTTATAGATTAAATTAGTACAACGTGTGAAATCATGCTGGACTTAGATTCATAAATATCCAAAAATATTTTTCAATGGATCTATTCTAATTTTATAAATGTTTTTTCCTAATAAATTCTGGCTGATTCATTTCAAAATTATTTTTAGATATTTATGAATATAGAGATAGCTCAACCTGTAATTTTATGGTTTTGCTAGTTATGCCATTTCAATCTCTTAATCAATTATCCAAATACATTCTCAAAAGTTGAGAATCTTGAAATTTCTATTATCATTCGTTTATCATCGAATTTTTATTTGTTTTGGTTTTACAGTGAGCAGGTGTACATTTGGGCTGAAAGCCTGGAATAAAGAGCCTTATAATTTTGATAGCATGGTTTGGAAGTGATTCCTTTTGCTTTCCGGGGAGGGAAAGAAGGGAAAGGCGCATTACTTTGTTGTGGTGGTTTAAATTGTGTCTTGTAACGGGGAGGCAAGATCGTCAGGTAAATCTAGAAAAAAGTGGTCCAAAGGAATGGCTGTGTGGATGTGGCATCATTCATCAACCTTGTGCCATCTTCGGATCTTCCTGTAGAAGTGATCCCGTAGCAATTTCCTAGTGAAAGTGACATGTCTTGATGTATGCGACGTCCAGAGTGGAATTACTTTTTGGATTTCATCTTCTAGCTCCAGCAATACTGCATTTCAATCTGAACTAGGTTTATTCTCTGTGCTTTTTGTCTTCTCGGATCAATTTTGTTGTTAAAAAAAAAAATTAAAAGAAAAAGTCTTATGCAGGCCCACACTCATGCACATATAATATTGATATCTCATCAAATACAAATAAATGTGACACTTACATCCTTGATGGAGAATGAAGGGAAAGATCATTATGGAGGTAGATGACTCGATTGGTATGTAGTTTGAATTAATAATGCTACTCTTGGATAAAAGTACATGGTAAAGTTTGTGACAGCGATTTGCATTTATCTCATTTCCTCGTCTTTGGTGTGCACTGGTATGCAATTAATAGCAGTAAACCGTCGTTTTTCTTTCTTTAAAGAAAAAAATAGAAAAGCAATTAGTCAGGCGGTCCCAACTTGATTGTGCCTCTGCCAAACTACCACAAATATAATGACACGTGTTGCCGCAAAATATCCACGATTCCTTGTGAATTAATGGTTCTGATTGTTCGATGCAAGTATGTGAAACATGTGATGAGACCACTTCTATTTCTTCTGTGTCAATTCCACATAGAATATTATATGCATATCTCATTTTAAGTACTCAAGTTTCCTAATCATGCACACATTATGGCGATGTTTGGGTTTGTACGAACTAAACCTGGCCTTATTATATTAAATTTAATGCTAAAACTCTCTCACAATCTTTCTTTTGTATATATAATTGGGTGCGAGAGAGAGAATAAGAGGGGCCAACTTTTTTTTTTTTTGGTTCTTCCCCATGCATACTCGATCTTTCTTTTTGTTTTTTGATTAATCGGATCGTTCAAGAAACAATCCTAGAATGAGTACAATTCAGAAAGTCAGACAACAAAATATCTCTAAAATGCACAGGCGTATCATCAAGAAGAGACCAAAAGACCTTTCCAGAATGATTCGCCACAAAAGAAGCTATCCAGTCAGCAGCTGAGTTGGCTTCGCGGTAGACATGTCTGACAATGATCCCTGTACAGCCCCATAATAGAATAAGAATATCCCGAAGCTGAGGATGAGTAAGAGTAGAATGAAAGGCACCCTGGATCTAGGAAATTATGATCAATGAGTTTCTCTCAATAATAAGACGGTCGAGGTGAAGGACCCTCCTGGCATACCTGATCCTCGTCCAGGCACCATGAAGCTCCGCCTTGGGGATAGTAGGATCAAAGAGATGGATACCCCGCAGCAAGAAACCCGATGCCCGAAGCCTGGATAACGAAAGCAGCACCACCAGTAGCACCTCTAACGCTCTCATCAAAGCTGACAGTGGTATAGGTTGGAGGAGGGGGCTTCCAAGAGATAAAAACCCGGCAATGTGCTTGAGAAGCAGAGCCGGAGCCTCATATCTCTAAGCTGTCACCATCATACCCTGATACTACTCAGAGTGAGTCATAGCTCTCTCCACAACAAATCTAGCCGAACATATGTCAGAGCTGAACACCATGGCATTCCGGGTGAGTCGGATATGATATCTAAATGAGCCAAAAATATCGGAGAAGCCGAAGAGGGTGGAGAGTGAAGGGCGTGAAGAAAGGTGTCCACCACGTCATCACTATGATACAAGAATGATCTACATCCAGCAAGGGACCACACCCACCAAGCTCTCAAATAATAAAATAAAGTATGGTCAATAGACTCTCCGCTCCACGAATCGAATAGGAAGAAAGAAGGTGGACACCACGCAGACACAGAAAGGATCTCGTGGGAAGTCACCGTCATGCTACCTTTCAGATAAAAAGTCTCACTCTAGGATGCATTGGAAAAGGCCATATCCAAGCAGCCTGAATATCCCTCTGTGGCTCCAGGCAGTAGATGGAATAAAGATTAGTCAGAGGAGTACAAGAGGATGAGGAAGATCTCCATACTCTAAATCAGGACAAGCTCACAGGGATCTCAATGGAGAGAACCCTTTCCACCAGAACTTCACCAAAATAGTGAGAGAGCGAAACAGAATCCCACCTCTACACCCCCGGGAGGATAAGATCAATAATTGTAGTGGAAGCCGGCATATCATAGGATAAAAAAGTAGGCACCTATCCAAAACAATATTTGAAATCCACGAATTAGATAAGACCCTGATAGATCTGCCATCCCCCACAATCTATCTCATATGATGTATAACATCAGGAGCCCTCCTCCTCATCTCCCTCCAAATAGCAACCCATGAGCAGAGTGAGAAACCTCCCCCCCTTCAAGGATCGAAGATCATATCTATGGTGAATGAAAGAAGCCCATAAACTATCAGGAGTCAAGAAAAGCCTGGTAACATGACGAGCCAAAAGAGCCTCCCTCCTCACCATTAGGGAATGGATACCCAGCCCTCCATCCTTAACCGACTGACAGACAGACTACCATCCCACAAGATTAACTCCCTTGGGAGCAGCACTTGACCGCCACAAAAAAGCCCGAAGGATTTGCTCCACTTTCGCCACAATGATCTTAGGGATAACAGTATTGGCTAACAGATAAATCGGTAAGGAAGACAGAACTGACCTGATCAAAGTGAGCCTGCCCATAGATGATAGAGCCCTACCCTGCCAGCCTTTCACCCTATCCTGCACCGCCTGCACCACTAAAGTAGAGTCTGCTATACGAAACGAGGCACCAGAAATAGGAATATCCAAGTAAATGAGAGACCCCTCCTTCTCTCCATCCCCATAATAGAAGTAATTAAGCTACGAAGACGGGCCGAAAGCTTCGAATTAAAGTGGACCTCCGATTTTGCCAGATGAACCCTCTGCCTAGAAGCAAGACAATAAGCCTGGAGTACCCTCCTAAACCCCTGTGCCGTGTCCTCAAATGCCCTTCCTAGAAGTAAACAGTCATCTATAAATAGAAGGTACGAGATTAAGAACACTGTAGGAGCAGCAACATATGGTTGAATTGCAGATGCCCTAACAGAATCTCGCAACGCTCGTGAAAGAGAGTCAGCACAAATAAAAAAAATAGGGAGAGAGGGGACAACCTTATCGTAGCCCAACTGTAGAATAGAAGAACTCCAAAGGAGACCCATTAATTCTAATAGAGAAGGAAGGACTGACGATGCAAGCCATAATCCTGGAGATCCACAGGGGTGAAAACCAAAATCCAGCAATGACCGCTCCATAAAGCTCCACTCAACTCGATTGTAAGCTCTTTCCATATCCAGCTTGATAGCCATGAGACCAGTCTTAGCAGGAGCCTTCCTCATATCATACATAAACTCCTGAGCCAACAAAATATTGTCAGAGATGCTCTGACCCTCAATAAAAATCCCCTGCTATGCAAAAATAATACTGGAAAGAATATGCTTCATCCTCCTTGCCAGCAATTTAGCACACATTTTATAAAAAGTACCACAAAGACTGATAGGTCTAAAGTGAGAAGGATGACAAGCCTTAGGATGTTTGAGAATTAGAGTGACATAGGTCCTCTTCCAGCACTCCGGCATCTGACCAGTGGTGAAAAAAGCTTGCACAGTAGAAATGACATCAAATCTAATAATGCCCCAATACCTCCTGAAGAACAAAGGAGGGAAACCATCGGACCAGGAGCTTTGTCCTCTTCCAAGGATCAAAGAACAGCCCTCACCTCAACCTCAGTAACAGGAGCAAGAAGGGCAGAATTCTGACAAGGAAAAACCACCACCTTCGATACACAAACATGGAAGGAATGAGAATCCCTAGAGTTGGCCCTCCATCTAGATCTGAAAAAAGAACCAACCTCTTGCCTTATGTCCTCCTCCTCAATCCAGCCACCCTCATCAGACTTCAAGGCCACTATCTGATTCCTATGCCTCCGAACAAGAGTGGCATGGTGAAAGAAGTAAGTATTCCTATCACCCTGAGCCAACCGCTGAACTATGGATTTCTGCCTTCACAGTATCTCCTGCTATGAGAGAAGGGAGTGATAGGAAGCAAGACTAGCATGCAGAGAGGACAGATCCCCATCATCCAAACCCCCATCCCTATCCTCCACATAGAAATGATGGATTACCCTTTCAACCTCCTCCAATTTAGTAAAAATGTTCCCCACCTCCTCTTTATTCCATCTGCGCAATCAACGTTTGAGGAGCTCCAGCCTGCGGGTAATCCAATACTGAGCATCTCCCCTCACAGGAATCCTCTAAACCTCCCTGACCACCTCCCACGAATTCGGATAAGATAGCCAAATCCTTTCAAACCTGAAAGGTCCATGAACAGGAGATTAAGGGAAGGTAGAGAGAACAATAGGACAATGATTTGAAGCCACTCTATCCAGGTGCCGCACCACAAATTGGGGATAAAGACTTAGCTAGCTCGTAGTTGCCATAGCTCTATCAAGCCTCTCCCATACCCTTGCCCTTCCAGATCTATTGTTGCACCAGATAAATCGAGAGCCCACAAATCCCAGATCCACCAAACCATTGGAGTCCAAGAAATAACTAAATTTCCTGGTGGCCATATTGTGAACAAATGGTTTACCCCCTCTCTTCTCCTCAACCTTGGTAATGCAATTAAAATCCTTAATAACTATAGTTGGGAACCCTGATCAATCAACAAGGAGACTTAATGCCAAAGATTCCTCCTTTTCTTATAGCAGGTACTAGCATAGACTCTAGAAAGAATCCAAGTCGGGCCCAAATTTTCAATCACCACCAAAACAATGCTGTGAGCACTTATGGAACACATCAATTCTAGCAGCTCTCCTGTCCCAAGCAACAACAATACCACCAGATAACCCTTAGCATCAATAGCATAGAAGTCCTAATCCTTAGGAAGATGGCGACGAATCTTTTGCAAAGTAGATCCGCCCAGTCTAGTTTCAAGAAGAAAACAAATGTTAGGGTGATGCAATTGACAGAGTCTATGAAACAAAGAGGCAAAGGACGGTTTTCCCGCCTCTCTAACATTCCATGAAAGGATCTTCATAACAAGTTTCAGAACTCCTTTAAAGAGCCCTCCCCTAAGCTCTCCCAAGATACAACATTTAAACCCCCCCATCCACTGCATCCTCCACCATAGTAAACAGAGCAACCTTCAGCTTCCCGCCCACCTCCTAAAGAGCTGGAGCTTGCCGAGCTTCCCCAATCAAAACAGGAACCACAGCCCCAAAGACATTATGTCCACTCCCTAGATCGGATTGTTGAACTATAGTCAGAGCAGACTCACCATCCCTTTTGGAGTTACAGTCACTGTCCAGATTAGCAGAGACAACAGGCTTCTGAACAAACCCTTTAGCAATCTCCTGATCTCCCCCCGGCACCTTCCTTCCCTTCTCACTGCCCTCTCACAGGTCTGTCATCGGCTTTTTCCCCTTGGAAGCTCCCACAGTCTTGCCACCCAACCTCAGCCCTGTAGACCCCTCTGACCCCCAGACGAAAGCTTGGCAGTGGATGACATAGAAGAAGAAGATCGCCTATCACCCCCCAAGACCTCTTCCATACAAGGTTCAGATGGACTAACCTTAGGCACAGCAAGAGAAGGAGGCGCCGGTTCAGCCACGGTCATCTTCGAAATGGCCGATGAGATCCCCTTCGGGCTGGGAGCAGGTGAAGATGGTGGGCTTCGACCCCGTTTAAGGGAATCCGAGCCCAAATCCACCATGTGTTGATCAATTAGGCCGGCCTCAGTCTGGCCCAGATCCATCCTGTCCCCTAGAGAAGCCAGAAGCCCAAAACCTACTGCCGGCCATATCTCCATCACTGGACACGTCCCCCGAGCTAGCCTCCGACGAGCGGTGGCGTGCCACCTTGCTTGGCTTCTGCCACCCGTCCGAATCTAGCGGAGAACTGGGCGCTGACGTCCCAACGGTAGGTGAAGCCTTCGAGGGAGAGGAGGAGGGGTGTTCAAGGGAAGCCCTTCCCAGATCCCTGCCGAAGCCAACATCCTTCCTCTCCTTCATCAGAGTATGCCCCGGCCTCTACTGCCGAACCTGAGTTGTGACCATCCAAGGCCCGAGCTTTGGCTGGTCGGTTCCTTCAACCTCCATCCCAACCTGCTCAGCACCCGCCGGAACCGAGCGATCCTCCCTTGCCGCTCCACTCTGATCATTCCCCACCAGTCCCACCAGACCACCAGCTTTGACAAATCTATAGTCTTCCTCACCATGTCCCATTCTCTCATAGCTGAAACAAACTCCAAGCAAATTCTCATATACAAATTGCTACCAAAATACTTTTTTCTTCCCTCGAACCAACAGCCATGGCTTCAACGGTAGAGCAGCATCAAGCTCCACCCAGACCCGAGTATACCGGCTTTTTTGAGGTGATTCGTAAACCCATCCACAGAGATAGGTTGCCCAGCCTCTCGGCCACCGCCATGATGAACGCCGGCTTCTAGAACTCCAGCTGGAGGCACGGCAGGCATAGCCACACCACCACCTTTTGAATCACATTCAGTCCCGAAATAAAATCCGGCTCCCAGTCATCCATGGCTAGCAGCTGCCCCCCAACAAACCATGGCTAGTCAGATCTAACAAAAGCACACTCCCTCTCCGATTTAGCTGGACCACAAGGTGGTCCTCAACCAAAGGTATGACCTCTGGCTCATAGGCAAGGTTTGCCTTGGATCTGACCTCCTTCGCCACGAAATCTGCCGACACCCGCCTCCCTAGGCTCCTGACAACCACCGCCAGCCCCTGCCACTCTTGTTGCGCCTCCTCCAAGTCCGCTTCTGGCAACTCCAGGACCTTCGTGAAGAACGCTTGCAGCTGCTCCAACTCTTCCATCGGGAGCTTGTGAAAGTCCAGTAGGAGCCTCGCGACGATCCCTGAACAATCCTCAACCATGTCCTCTCGCCCTAGCTGGAGCTCAAGGAATCCTTCTCCTCCGTTGACCTCATTCCACCCTCCTCTGCCATGGGCACCGGAAAATCATTTCTCCGACATGGAAAGAACTGAGAAAGCACGCTTCCCAATATATAGCAGAGACGACCGCAAAAGCGAATGGACGCAAACAACGTGCTCAATCCTTTAAGAGCCAACTCCTACCAGGATCAAACCCCCACCCCCTTGTCCAAGCGGCAAGGGTTAATAATATCCAATCAAGGGCTTGATGATGGCTCTAAATTCTAATTATAAAATATGCATTCAAATATAATTTGTTCTCTTGGCAAAGGCGTGTATATTTTGAAGTTATTTGCTAAATTTATTCTAAACTTAATAGGCTAAATCTAGTTTTGTTTTCCATGCGCACCCAAATAATGAAATAGGGATGGTGACATTCCGATTTGGAAGCAAACTCTCTGACCGGGGAAACCAAACACCCGCAACTTCGGACCCAGCCCAGACCGATCCAATCCTGGCTGGCAGATGGTTAGAAATACTCTTCAAGTTGTTGACGCAAGAGAGGTCCAGGTCTCGGCCCGTAGGACTTCGCACCCAGCCCAAAAATAAATTGCCACTGCTTTCATTTCCCGTTCAGCTGCTCGTCGATAGCCGCAACTGCGCCTTCGGAAGAGTGGCCGGCACCGATGGCGTCGTCACAGCGGCCGCTTTAACCTTTGGGCGTCTGGTGGCCTAAACGACGGTTTATCCTACACCGACGTCGTCCGATCGCCGAGCTCTGGTTTTCTTCTTTTCTTACTTCCCCATCCCTCCTCTTCCCAAAATCACATCGTTTCTTTTCTTTTATCCTCCCTCTTCTCTCCTGCTGTCTCCTAAGTTCGTTCTTCTCTTTCTCTTTCTTTCCAATGTCAACAGCTTTAGCCCTGGTCGATTTCCCTGGCACCGTTGCAAGGGTAAGTAGGGAGCTTTTCGATCCCAAATTCTTTCTCATGTCTTTCCATTTCTTCGGATTACGGCTAAGCTTCGAGTTTTCTTTGCCCTCGGAACGGTATAACAGTTGGCATCACAGAATCAAGAATGGTCAGGTACGCTACCCTTTTACGATGATCCAGATTGAAATTTTTTTTAAAAAAAAATAATTGTGAGATGTTTTTTTAACCTTGCAGATTACCGTCAAATGTGAAGTGATACCCTTTTACAACAACACTTATTCTAGGGTTTTTTGACCTTTATTCCAGGAAATGAAGTAAAAAAAAGAGAGGCCTCTAGATCAGATCTCCAGAACGACATAACCAGGCCTATAGAATAAGAAGAAACCATAGAAAGGAATAGGAAACGAAGGGAAAGAGGAATAGGGGGTGCCACGTGGTCATTCTACGTCCATGAAATACCTCTCTTGCCATTGTGCAGGGCCAAAGAAGTATGGGCATGGGGAATGATGAATAATTTGTCACTAGTAATGTCACACCCCCAACCCAAAATACTATAGACCAGGAACGAGATAACCACCGCATACCCACGGGATGGAGATCCATGAGTATGCAAGGCGACAACCTATTTAATAAAACTAATAAAGCTAATATACTTCTGGAACAGATAGCGGTGTAACCTAGAATAATTAACTATTATGTTTATATTTTAAAATATTAATATTTAAAATATTTACGCAACAATTTTATGTAAATAGTAATGTACTCTCATTGATCTAAAAGAAAATTATCTATAATCTTTGGATCGGCCTTGCCTCTCTCTCTATATATATATATAAAATATCGATGTTTGCTTTCCAAAAAAGAGATTCCTATATTTGAAAAATGTATGTAAAGATTTTGAGCTTTACGGCTCAGTAAACAACAAATATATTTTATAAAATATATGTTTAGTATCATAATCATATAATCAATAGTGTTTATATCAATATTTCATGACATCCTTTCTATAAAATCAACATAAAAAATTAATATATCATATTAGAGCCCAACGCAATCATTATAATGATAATATAATGTAATTTGGATATCCAACTCTTTTAGCTCTATAACTCTTACTGTGGTGCATTTTACTATCTTTGTAACTCAGGTATCATCATGATTTCTGGCGGGATCATCATAATATCTCTCATGGTAGGGATCACCACAATTACCCTTGTAGCGGGTTGCCATACACTACAGTGAACAGGACCTTTACCGACGCTTAAATTAACCTTTACCGATGCTTTAAAGCATCGGTAAAAACATCTTCGACGCTTGCAAAAGCATTGCAAAGCGAAGAGTGGAGACGGTTTTTTTCGACGCTTTGCAAAAGCGTTGCAATAGTGTCGGGAGTTTTTCCGATGCTTTGAAGCGTTGGTAATTACCTTATTGTCAACGCTTTAAAGCGTCGGTATTAATAGTTATTTCCGATGCTTTTAAAAAGCATCGGCAATATATTTTTTTCTGACGTTTTAAAACGTCGTTAAAAACTAATTACCGATGCTTTAAAATGTCGGTAATAACGATACTTACCGACGCTTTTAAAAAGCATCGGGAATAAGGTAATTACCGACGCTTTAAAGCGTCGGTAATAAACGACGGAATAAAGATATCCCCGACGCTTTAAAGCGTCGGGAATTTTATTTTTCGAAAAAAAATAAATAAATATTTTAAAATTTGAAATCTATACAATTTTTTTTAACCTGTACATAAATAAGATATTTCAATTTCATTCCAGGCATTCATCATACATCCAAACATAAATCGAAATATAAATCAAAAAATATAATACATTATAATTTAATATTAGTTTGTTACATATGTCTGTTTAACAAAATTAAAAAATACATGAAAATACATAGAGTGAAATAATAAAAAAGTCGAGGTCAATGATCTGCAGGAGGTAGATCGTCATCCTGTCCATGTGGATCTGATGCTCCAGAAGCCTATAAAAAAATATTTAAAATATTTAATTTACGAAACTATTAATGACAATATATTATATAAATTATTGATTTAACATAAAAATATATATTTAAAATCATATATATATGTACCTGATGTGGAACAAACATCTGTATGACAGATGTAAGCCGCTCAATGTGCTGTCTCATGCTATCCATCGCTGCTCTATCGTCATCAGCTCTCTGTCGTATCTTCTCTACCTCGGCACGGCTCTGTCGAATCTCCTCAACACGGCTCCATCGCATATCCTCTATCTCCCCGAGTCTGCGAACACGTGCATCCTGAGCACTATCTACAGCCTGACGTGTATGTGTACTGACCGCAGATAACCGAGTGGGGGTGACTCCAACTCCATATCCCCTCACTCGACTGTAGCGCTCCGGGCCAATCAACTCTGTAAATACCTCGGTCTCGATGCGACTACTCTGCGTAGATGCTATAGAATCATCAACACGCTCAGCAATAAGAGCGTAGCTCTTTCCTGTATTAATTTAGACAAATTAGAAGGATCTTAAAGATTAACAAATTACAATTTAAATCGTTAGATGAATTAAATGTTAATAACTTACATATATGTCCATCGACTCATCTCTGACAAAAGTGCCGTCATGATGAGTATGAGTCATCCGATAAAACTCTACCTGACCGGGTTCCCTCCCATGCTCATCGGCCTACAAGAAATATTATAATTTTAAGCAAATAACTCAAACTATTTTAAAAATTATTTAAGTATCAAGATATATATGTATCGCGATACATCGTCTGCGATACATATATATATCGTGATACATCGTCCGCGATACATCATCCGCGATACATATATGTATCGCGATACATTATCCGCGATACATATATATGTCCCACGACACATATACATGTACCGCGATACATATACATGTACCGCGATACATATACATGTACCGCGATACATAAATGTACCGTTATAAGAAATAACTTCTCTTAGCACATCTAAATCCTAGTATTTAGGTAACTTGATGTTGTCATCAAGTGATCTGTTGCAAGACTAGGACACAATTTTGAAATATCCTGTAAGGACTTAACAAGAACTACTTAATCTATATCATAAAAATTAAGGGAATAGTTTAAGAAACTTACGAACTCCTGCCTGACTCGCGCGTAACTCTTCGATCCTGATGTATAGGGAACAGACTGAGATGCTCGTGCAGCTCTACCAATATCAGAATATGTCTGCAAAATCAAAAAGAGAATTCATATCAAGAAAGTAATGTATATATATATAATATACCATATTCTATAATAAACTTGCTTCAAATAAATTATAAAATACCTGTCCCCTGTCAGAAAACCAATAGTGAACCAACTCCACCCACTGATGAAGGGGTACATCAAGATGACAGGTACCAACTACTTGCTCCTCTGTCATACCCGGCAACTTGTATTTCATCTTCAACTGGGCTTTATATTCTTTCCATTTTCGGTTGAGAGATTTCAGTACAAAGTCATGGAGGATGGAGGAAGTACAAACTTACCCTACAAAACAAAATAATTAATAATAATATAAAACATACAGTAATATTTGAACTATACAAGATAACAAATAATTTAATACAAATTTTTTACCTGTATAACTCGAAGAATCTCTACTTTATACATCGGAAGCATATCATTTCATTTAGCATAGCTAAGTGGACAAAGCTGATGCCTCCGTGCAACCGTCCCCAGAAAAGAGCTCAATAAGCTGGCGGCTTTCTTAATTGGCTGCCCCAGCTCATTGCACTCAACCAATATCCTCTCACCCTCGGGCATCTGCCAAACATCACGTACTACTGTACGCCCGCGCCTACGTCTGACACTCCCCGATCCATCTGCATAGAAATAGATAAAAGTAAGCTATAATAAAAAGTGTAATCAAATTTAAAGTTACCAAGGATATTGGAATAAATTATCCTGAATATGTATCTCATCATCTGCTGGATTGACGGGAGGGTCATAATGCCCCGAGGATGATGGAGTTGCAGTAGTATGCTGTGTGGAAGGAGAGAAAGGACCGGCATGAACATCCTCCGAAGTACTAGCCTCAGCATACTGTCCAAAAGAACTGCCGGCCTCTGTCCGGGAGTGCTGGAACTGCACCCCAAGAAAGCGTCGCCCGCGAGGCATCGTATCACCTATCATTTATATCAGAGACAGAATTAGTGAAGATAAATAGTAATTTAACATAATAATTACTACAAATTGCAAACATTATAAAATTTAATACCATAAGAATCAATCATTAGCGTTTTCTTCAACTTCTGTCCTAACCAAGGGTATTGTAGCATGTACGTCATCAACTGGTACAAAATTGAATGGCATGGAATGCGTATAAGTATCATCATCTTCATCATCTTCCAGTTATCTTCCCATATCATATAAGTTCTGAGGTTTTGTCTTAATAACAATAGCCCAATCTTTGTCCTTTGCTTCTTGTACGAAAAATACTTGACGAGCTTGAGAAGAAAAGATAAATGGATCATCCTTCAATAAGACACCAGTATGTATCAACCTTGTAAAGTTTACAAGTATAAATCCATTTGCATCTTTTTTCAAACCCCTAGATGAATTTATATCTACCCAATTACATCTAAATAATGACTTTAAAAATTCCGTAATAATCTAACTCGTATATATCTTTAAGTGCACCATAATAAGTCTTTCCATCAGCTTCTACCATAACACCGCTATTCTGTGTTTTTCTAAATTTCTCACGATTTTTAGTGTGAAATTTAAATTTATTGATTATGAAACCATTATATCTGATGACAATTTTGTTCGGTCCTCGAGCTAGGGCTATTAATTCATCAGAACAATTCTTCTCCATCATTGTTGATACCTAAAGAATCATAAAAATTGTTAACATGTTATTCAATATGAAATCTATACATATATTCTTTAAATATATTCTTTAAGCAAATAACTCAAACTATTTTAAAAATTATTTAAGTATCAAGATATATATGTATCGCGATACATCGTCTGCGATACATATATGTATCGCGATACATCGTCCGCGATACATCATCCGCGACACATATATGTATCGTGATACATCATCCGCGATACATATATATGTCCCACAACACATATACATGTACCGCAATACATATACATGTACCGCGATACATAAATGTACCGTTATAAGAAATAACTTCTCTTAGCACATCTAAATCCTAGTATTTAGGTAACTTGATGTTGTCATCAAGTGATCTGTTGCAAGACTAGGACACAATTTTGAAATATCCTGTAAGGACTTAACAAGAACTACTTAATCTATATCATAAAAATTAAGGGAATAGTTTAAGAAACTTACGAACTCCTGCCTGACTCGCGCGTAACTCTTCGATCCTGATGTATGGGGAACAGACTGAGATGCTCGTGCAGCTCTACCAATATCAGAATATGTCTGCAAAATCAAAAAGAGAATTCATATCAAGAAAGTAATGTATATATATATAATATACTATATTCTATAATAAACTTGCTTCAAATAAATTAGAAAATACCTGTCCCCTGTCAGAAAACCAATAGTGAACCAAATCCACCCACTGATGAAGGGGTACATCAAGATGACAGGTACCAACTACCTGCTCCCCTGTCATACCCGGCAACTTGTATTTCATCTTCAACTGGGCTTTATATTCTTTCCATTTCCGGTTGAGAGATTTCAGTACAAAGTCATGGGAGGATGGAGGAAGTACAAACTTACCCTACAAAACAAAATAATTAATAATAATATAAAACATACAGTAATATTTGAACTATACAAGATAACAAATAATTTAATACAAATTTTTTACCTGTATAACTCGAAGAATCTCTACTTTATACATCGGAAGCATATCATTCCACTTAGCATAGCTAAGTGGACAAAGCTGATGCCTCCGTGCAACCGTCCCCAGAAAAGAGCTCAATAAGCTGGTGGCTTTCTTAATTGGCTGCCCTAGCTCATTGCACTCAACCAATATCCTCTCACCCTCGGGCATCTGCCAAACATCACGTACTACTGTACGCCCGCGCCTACGTCTGACACTCCCCGATCCATCTGCATAGAAATAGATAAAAGTAAGCTATAATAAAAAGTGTAATCAAATTTAAAGTTACCAAGGATATTGGAATAAATTATCCTGAATATGTATCTCATCATCTGCTGGATCGACGGGAGGGTCATAATGCCCCGAGGATGATGGAGCTGCAGTAGTATGCTGTGTGGAAGGAGAGAAAGGACCGGCATGAACATCCTCCGAAGTACTAGCCTCAGCATGCTGTCCAGAAGAACTGCCGGCCTCTGTCCGGGAGTGCTGGAACTGCACCCCAAGAAAGCATCGCCCGCGAGGCATCGTATCACCTATCATTTATATCAGAGACAGAATTAGTGAAGATAAATAGTAATTTAACATAATAATTACTACAAATTGCAAACATTATAAAATTTAATACCAATAAGAATCAATCATTAGCGTTTTCTTCAACTTCTGTCCTAACCAAGGGTATTGTAGCATGTACGTCATCAACTGGTACAAAATTGAATGGCATGGAATGCGTATAAGTATCATCATCTTCATCATCTTCCAGTTATCTTCCCATATTATATAAGTCCCGAGGTTTTGTCTTAATAACAATAGCCCAATCTTTGTCCTTTGCTTATTGTACGAAAAATACTTGACGAGCTTGAGAAGAAAAGATAAATGGATCATCCTTCAATAAGACACCAGTATGTATCAACCTTGTAAAGTTTACAAGTGTAAATCCATTTGCATCTTTTTTCAAACCCCTAGATGAATTTATATCTACCCAATTACATCTAAATAATATGACTTTAAAAATTCCGTAATAATCTAACTCGTATATATCTTTAAGTGCACCATAATAAGTCTTTCCATCAGCTTCTACCATAACACCGCTATTCTGTGTTTTTCTAAATTTCTCACGATCTTTAGTGTGAAATTTAAATTTATTGATTATGAAACCATTATATCTGATGACAATTTTGTGCGGTCCTCGAGCCAGGGCTATTAATTCATCAGAACAATTCTTCTCCATCATTGTTGATACCTAAAGAATCATAAAAATTGTTAACATGTTATTCGATATGAAATCTATACATATATTCTTTAAATATATGTCAAACCTATTTTGAAAGCCATGTAGGAAATAACTCGACTAACCATCGCTGCTCAATCCTTGGATTAGGTCGAGTGCTATGACTAGCTTGTCGCTGAGACATTAAAAATTCGCTGCATAAAAAATATAATTATTAAAATAGTTTCAAAAATAATATATGATATTTAAAATAATTGAAATACATTAAATATGCTAACCTTCGATAGACAGATATTATTTTACTATGAAGTAACACATAACGGTGTGCTTGTGCAATTGATTTATGGTCCAATACAATACTTTCACCTTTTCCCATTAATCTTCCTGCAGATAAGAATTTATACAACTCTGCATTGGCTACAAAATTACTATGCCGTTGAGGTCTGTTAAACACAGTATCTACACCTTGAAAATATCTTGAACAAAATGTCAGACACTCTTCAGCAATATATCCTTCTGCAATAGAGCCCTCTAGATAGGCTCTGTTTCGTACATAATCTTTTAATCGTCCAAGATACCTATAACATTTAAAAATTTATTTATACATCATCATGACGCTACTTTTATTAAAAATTATCTAGACATTAAACATTAACAATAATACCTTTCAATAGGATACATCCATCTGTAGTGTACCGGTACACCAAGCTTAACTTCCGAAGCTAAGTGAATGAGTAGATGTACCATAATAATAAAAAATCCAGGTGAAAAGATCTTCTCCATCTGACAAAGTGTAACCATAATTTCCGACTCCAAACGATCAAGCTCTCCAGGATCAATAACCTTTGAACATAATGACTTAAAGAATGATGATAACCTGATTATAACTGTAAGAACTTGATTAGACACCGATGATCTTGAAGCTATTGGAAAGATATCTTGCATCAATATGTGACCATCATGACTTTTCATATCGAAAATTTTTCGGTCTTTAAGATGCACGCACCTTGAAATGTTAGATGCATTCCATCAGGTACTTTAATATTTTTCAATACTGTCAAAAAATTATCTTTTTCTTGAGCAGACATGGTATAAGATGCATGAGGCAAATAAATTCTATCATTAGTAAGCATTTTGGGATGAAGATCATGTCGGATACCCAATTCTTGTAAATCCATTCGGGCCTTCATGTTATCTTTGGTCTTTCCATCAAGATTCAACAATGTTCCAAGCATATTATCACATACATTCTTCTCTATGTGCATGACATCAAGATTATGTCGAATCAGATTATGTTTCCAATAAGGTAAGTCAAAAAAGATATTTCTTTTCTTCCATAAATGTTTACTGGGCTGAGTTGTAGATGCTATCTGTACATCTTCCTCATTTTCATTTTCAAAAAAATTATCAGGATCTTCAAATACCTGTGCATCCACCGTAGCAGTAGTCATTTCTTCTGGCAAACCTTCTTGATCATCCCTTCCTCTTTTTTTATTAGACTTTGAAGATTTACCATATGTGTAACTGATGGAATCCATTTGTCTAAGAACATTAGTTCCAAAGGTGGAATAGGTGCACATCCCATTTCTATGGTACCATCAAATAAATATTGCTGAAAACGAAACGGATGAATTGGTTCTAACCATCGACGATGCACCATATAACAAAATTTTTCTCCATTTTTAACCAAATTGAATGTGTCGAATCTGCACAACAAGGACATGCAACCCGTCTTTTTGTACTCCAGCCAGATAAATTGGCATATGCTGGAAAATCATTAATAGTCCATAACAAAGCGGCCCGTAGTTTGAATGTTTCATCATTGGAAGCATCAACTACATCGACACCTTCCCACAACTATTTCAATTCCTCTATTAAAGGTTGTAGAAAAATATCAATATCATTTCCGGGATCCTTATCACCTGGAATAACCATTGATAAGATAAGTGAGGATTGTTTCATGCACAACCATGGTGGTAAATTATATGGTATCAGAACAACTGGTCAAGTACTGTATGTAGAATTTAGAGTACGGAAAGGATTGAAGCCATCTGAAGCTAAACCCAACCGAACATTACGAATATCAAAGGCAAAATCAGAATGCCTAGCATTAAATGCTTTCCATGCTTCACTATCAGCTGGATGTCTCAACATTCCATCCTTCGTACGCCATTCATGATGCTATCTCATCAATGAAGCTGTTTTTAATGATGAATATAGCCTTCTCAACCGAAGAATAAGTGGAAAGTAATGCAATACCTTCGCCGGTTTCTTTGTACGCCGCATTGTATCTGTTGCATTCACTACATCATCCTCATCTCCTTCATGACTTGTCCATTGTGAAGATCCACAAACATTGCATGACTCTTGATCAGCATTTTCACCATGATATAATATGCAGTCTTTCGGACAACTATGAATCTTTTGATATCCAAGATCCAGATTGTTGACAACTTTCTTTGCTCATAATAAGAGGATGGTAAACTATTACCTTCTGGAAATGCATCCTTTAATAACCTCATAAGCACAGTAAAACTCTTACCCGACCATCCATTCATATATTTTATATGGAATAAATATATAAGAAAAGAGATCTTAGAAAATTTCAAACAGCCCGAATATAATTGTTCATCTGCTTCTTTTATTAAATTATGATACCGAGCTGACTCAGAAGTTGATGGTTGCATCTGCTCATCGATATATGTTTGTTCAATGAATGTAGAACTTTCACACATTCCCGTTGTTTCATGTGTACCACTTGAACCTACAAAGTTTTGAACACCATGTCGAAAAGCTTCTATGATCAAACCTGATATATCATCATCTCCTACTAGATTCTCTTGCATATTACTGGATCTAGGATCAGACGATGGTTGATTACTTGATTCTGGCAACATAAGTTTTGCATGAAAAATCCACTGAGTATAATCTCTTGCAAAACTATTCCATATCAAATGTTCTTCTACTATTTGTGGATCTAGATAGTGACTGTTAACACATCGTCGGCATGGACAAGAAATCTTTCCATTCAAACTACTTTTGTCCATATCGAATTTAATGAAATCACGAACTCCATTTAAATATTCGTTGGTATTTCTTTGTTTATTTATCCAGTTTTTATCCATTTTAGGATAAAATGATCCAACTTTCAAGTTATCTAAATATCAAAAAAAGTTATTAGTTAATTACAATGCACTAAATAATTTTTTGTTTAAAATATATGAAAAATAACATAGATTAACTAATAAATGTACTCTATCACCAACTAATAGGTAAAGAGGTCCTATCCCATTCAAGAATTGCATTAATTATATAGGTCATTTACAGTAACCAAACGATACGCAATAGAAGCTCCAGAAAAATTTTGGCAGCATTTCTCTTTAGTTCCCCCCGTGTAACTAAAAATGTATGAGAAGAACTAAAAGAAAATGCTGTCCGAAATATATCTGGAACTCTATCCATACCGCTTGATTATTGTAAGCACCTATAAAATTATTTGCAATTCTCAAACTGTCTAAACTGGACAATCAATTGACCACTGTATATATTTCTCCCATCCGTACAAAAATAAAATAAATGTTCGGATATTGTAGAATATGTACTTTAATCAATTGACGGGTCTATGTTTCTATGCAATGCAAGTTTTATAAAAAATATTTTAAAAATCATTATTGATCATAACAAAGCTATTGATGGTTTTAAAATGAAAGCTATGCAATACTAAACAAATCTTAAAGCATAACATATTCAGTAAAATACAGGTATATACCAAAAATTTATAAAGAAACATAAATAATCTACTAAGAAAAAGAAAAATTAATAAAGAAAAATAACTAGGAGGCTCATATCAACTATTTAATCCGCAACTAAATCAAAACGACTACAATCGGTTGCCTACAAAAGAAAGCCATCCAAGATTGTAGGCATTAGAAATTGTTAAATTAGCAAAACATACATCCATCAACTAAATCAAAACGACCACAATCGGTTGCCTACAAAAAAAGGCCATCCAAGATTGCAGCCATCAGAAATTGTTGAATCAGGAAAACATACATCCGAAATCATCATAGTCTCCATATACAAACCTTAAACCAATTTCAAAATAGGGTAGAAACCCTCTTTACCCTCGAAGCAATCAAGCACCCGATAACAAAAAGACAACAAAACATGTAAAGCATATTTGGGTTATGGATGGGGATAAACCTTATATATTGTCTGACAAACTAATACATGAAGGCAATTTAATTCTCATACCCCACTTCCTCTTGTTCATTCTTCTTGTTCTCCTCCTACTCCTCCTCTCTCTCTCTAGCTTTTCATTTTGGTATCGTGGTTGGGCCCGGTAGCATTACACTTTCTATTATTCTTTGTATCGGAGGCAGGGCAACTTGGAGCTTAGAACCCTAGTTTTCTTTTCCTTTCCTTTTTTTTTAATTTTTATTTTTTATGATAGGTGGGATCTCCCTCTATGATGGACCAATGGCGACTACGAACATGTCCTGGGTGAAGCAAATCTATTGGGCCTACTACATGAGGATGGGAGTTTTTCTCACAAGCGATAGCAATGTTCATTGTGACATTAACAATGGCTTTATCCTTTAAGATTTAGAATATCTAGTGATCTTTTTTTTTTTTTTTTTTTTGTTGGGTGAGGAATTTTTGTTTAATTTATTTCCATATATTGATCTGACCTCGCTCGATCCTATCCACAATGCAGAAAGTAAAACACCTGGTCTACCCATCACGTTACAACCGCCTCGAAGGAACCTTGCACTAATTATATTCTATCAAATTCTTTTTTTTCTTTTTTTTTTGTACATATTCTGTCAAGTACTTGAAAGCCACCAACCTTTGTTTAATGCCACTTGCTTCTATTTATGTTTGGGTCCTGCACTAGATGACAATGCTTATCACTTCGTCACGTTGAATCTAGTTAGTAATGCTCTTAAACCAAACTTGATTCCATTTTTTTAAAAAAAGGAATTCTAAACTACCTTTGAAAACAAAAACATAGTAAACTAAGAGAGGCTAAAGAAAAAAACTCATGATAATGGTGTGGCTTTTTCTGTTAAAACTCAAATGGAAGATGGCCAATGTCGATCACCAATTTATTGAGATCGTAAATTAATTATAAATTCTATTGAGGGTAGGATGCTGATCGAGGTCTTTTGATTAATAATATTTTCAATATCAAATAATAATATTAATTAGCTCAGTCTTGCAATGCTTAGCACATGTTAAAGGCCTACATGTTAGCAAGCAAGAGGGGCCTTAAAAACTACATGGTGCACCATAATAATGCATGCATAATTTTGAAATTAGATGCAATACATTGGAGACAATAATTTTAAATTATCTAGTAAACATCTCTCAAAAGAAATTCACTAATAATTCCTTAGAAATGAGAGGACTGCCACAAAAAAAATGACCATGTGATTCATGGATGGGGGAAGAGTGCATATTACCTTAGCACAGTGATTCACGGAGGAAATGGAGAAGCCCAGAGACGAGAAGCCCGGAGCTGACCGGAGAAGCCCGGAGACGACCGGAGAAACCCGCAGACGACGGAGGGAGGGGGAGATCGCGCGGCTGGAGCTCGGGAGAAGGCCATCTGGGAGAGCGGCGGTAGAACGAGAGGAAATGAGATTGGAATTAAGGAGGGAGAGGGAGATGACGGAGGGAGGGGGAGATCGGCTGGAGCTCGATCGGGAGAAGGCTGGCTGTCTGGGAGATCAACGACGGTGGAACGAGAGGAAATGAGATTAGAGCTCGGGCTCGGGAGGAAATGGGACGAAATCCCGACGCTTTAAAGCGTCGTTAATACCATTGTTTTGCCGGCGGTTTTGAAAAGCGTCGAGAGATGGCGTGGAAGAAAATCCCGACGCTTTAAAGCGTCGTTAATACTGTTTTTTTGCCGGCGGTTTTGAAAAGCGTCGAGAGATGGTGCGGGAGAAATTTCTGACGCTTTAAAACGTCGCTAAAATTTTTTTTTGCCGACGCTTTTTAAAAGCGTCGGGGGTTGGCGCAATTTTAACGATGCTACCCACTAGCGTCGAGAAAATTTCGTTGCCCAAAATGCCTTCCGTTGTAGTGATACTATAACCCTGTGGCAGGGTATCACTACAATTATTTCCGTGGCAAGGATCTCTAAATAATCAAGTCCAGACTCTTATATAGTAGGGCTGAGAGTCAAGTGATATATATATAAAGATATATAAATTGTATATTTCATTTATTTTCGATACAACCTTGAAACATATATTCAACTGATAATATTCCAGATTTTGTATACCTAGTTCAATCATAATAGGTATCATTTTCATTTTAATTCATAAAATTCAAATTGATCAATTATTCATACATGTAAAAATCTCAACATAATTAGATCTGAATTAATCACAGCGATTACATCATTTCAAAAATAAGATAAACTTTTATTTAATTTCAATTAATTAATATAAAATATAAATGTTACTTCGCAGCTACCAATCCACCGGTACTATAAGTACCCTCTTGAGGTTTCTTAGGACCTTACCCTGTTTTTGATGACTAGAGAAGCAAGAAAAATGGTACAACAGAACCCTTAAATGTACCACACATGTACCCACACATGTGAAAAGGAAAGAGGAAGAGAGAGAATGAGAGAAAGATTGAGAGCGAGAAAGCATATGGGAGAGAGCGCATAGGAGAGAGGGAGGCGCGGAAGAGCGATGACACATGAGAGAAATGGCACAGGAGAGACTAAGAGGAAAAGAAAAATGGCCATGCGACACTAGTGATTTCATCATGCATCTACGCCACTCCTCTCCTATCCTGTCTTTATCCCACTTATCGCCTCAGGCGGTGACAAGAAGAAACAAAGAAAAAGGCTTGGGTCCCATAATCTTTCCTTAAACAAATTTCGCTCTTGAAATTTACATAGCTCAAAATTCAGAACTTTTCTAAACTTAAAAAGTAATTAAATTACAATATCTATCATGGTCAAATCCATTTCACTAATCATAAGTCCAACATTGACTTTGTTACCACACTGAGCGAAGATCAAGTTTTGTCTAAGTTTATTTTTACGATATCTTATAAACAATACAAATATTTTCTTAGACCAAAATCCTAGCTCTTAGCATATTTCTTAAGATTTAACTAGTATTTATTTTTATTTTTTCCAACTATTTTTCTATTCAATACAGATAAAATGAACTTCAACAAATCTTCAAAGCTTGGTGTAATCTTGATAATTTGTAACGCTTCTAATTAATTGGTACTACTAAACTCTATAGATACGCTCAAAGAATCAAGAATTATTAGGCATAGAAGACTTATTACTCAAATTAGAATTCCTTATGTTCAAGAAAGTCTCGTTATGACCTACCTTCAAATATTGCTTTGAGGTGTCAAATAAAGATCAATTCAATGTACCATTTTAGATCTACTTGTTCATTCTATCAATCATAATACTATAATCTCTCTTAGTTAACATTTATAAATGCAATTATAGTATTCTGTTCTAATAACCTTACCTTAACCATCACATGTTCTATACCTTTCTCATGAAGAAGCAATTCTATTTTTAATCAACATATTTTCTTTTTAACCAATTATCAACAATTCAAGTCAAAATTTACCAACTATGGAGTCATCCAATATAAGAATTTTAGTGTAATTTAATCATATGCTAAGATGTCATGCATAGTATAAGAACATTTTTGATGCAATAATAAATTGTACTATGTTATCCTTTCTTCTTTCTCATTTATGTTCCCTTTACGATGATCTAGTATCTAGAAGGGGTGCTTTTTTATATCTTTTAATTTTACAAAGTAACTTTGAATTCTTTTTAATTTTTCATTGAGGTTTACTCCTTAAGAAAAGGTATTTTCTATATGCTCGTTGATAGTTAGCTAGTAGTTTTTCCTTATCCAAGTTCGTTTTTATATAGGCACGACCAAGGATCGCTGAATTGGTACCGAGATCCGTACCGGTCGCTGATTGGTATGGTATGGTACGTACTATACCGTACCATATCAGTACATGTATCGGTCTTAATAAATTGAAAAAAGCTATCTTTCTCCCCCCTCTCAAGCAAGGATCTCTGAACCGAACCTGAACTGAATTTGAATCGGGCCGAATTGAGCCTGAACCGGACCTACCGGTTTGAACCGACCTGTACCGGTCCAATTCAGGTCATTTTTTATGGTTCAAATTCCAAACCAATTTTTAGGACTGAACTATATTGGTTCTTGGCCGGTACAGTATAGTATACCTTGAATCGAGTGGTTCCGAAAATCGTAGGCACAACAGTAATATTCTTTATTTGAAAAGTTAATATCTTTTATTTCTAAGAAAATCTTCATTTCAGATACTTTATGGCATAAATCATAGTTTCTTCTGATTTTAATTGCCCTATCCTAGATGATCCATACCCTCTAATAATTTTATGAGACTGACTTTATGTAGTAACTACAACATCTACATATAATCCAACATACTGTCCCTCATTCATGTCAACCTCAGGCAACTTTAATTTCTTTGTCATTTTAGTCAAACATCTTTGAGGATACTACCTCCATTTTCTGTAATTATCATCACAAAAGATCAATTAATTTTCATATATAGTTGAATTTTCAGTTAAACTATAAATATATATAAAATTGATCATTATATAAATGCACTTCCGAGCATAATATCTATTATCTTTATAACATTACTAATGCCACTCTCAATGATTTAAATAACAAAGATATATCTGCACACAACATATATTCATTTAAAAGTCATTTATAATGATTATAAATTTAAAACTTCCACAAAACTAATACAATAAGAATGAGGTGACATTGCTCTAAACTTACACCTAATAGTAGATAACTATCTAATTTATTTAAATGATAATTTATGAATAATATTTAGTCCAATGTTAATGTATCATAATAAAAATATAATATTATGGGTACTATTTCCAATCCATACTATCATAATCTCAAAAATTCTTCATAAAGTTTTAAATAAATCAGATTCTTAACTATTTATTGCCATTCCTTGTACTCCATATTCCAAGGTCCAAAGAAATCCTTACAATCACAAATCCAAACCTAGCCTATTTTAACTATATCCCCTACCAATCATAATCTATTGCTCTAATACCATTTATTATCATGCCCCTAATCCAAAATACTATAGATGAGGAACGTGACAACTGCCGCATACCCGCGGGATGGGGATCTACAAGTATGTAAGGCAATAACCTATTCAATAAAATTAATATAACTAATATACTTCTTGCACAAACAATGATGTAACCCAAAACAACTAACTATTATATTTATATTTCAAAATAATAATATTTAAAATATTTACACAACATCTTTATGTAAACGGTAATGTACACCCACTGATCCAAAATGAAACTATCTATAATCTCTATATCAACCTTGCCTCTATATATATGCCCAAAATACCGATTTTTGCTTCCCAAAAAGAAGATTCATGTATTTGAAAAATATATGTGAAGAATATGAGTTTCATGGCTCGGTAAACAACAAGTACATTTTATAAAATATATTCAAATCATATTAATAATGCAAGTCAATTACATTAAACAAGATATGATATACATATCAATTCAGTATCATAATCATACAATCAATAGTGCCCATATCAATATTTCATGCCGTTCTTTTTATAAAATCAACATATTGAATCAATATATCATATTAGAGTCCAACACATAATTGTTATAATGATAATATAATGAAATTTGGGTACCTAACTCTTTTAGCTTTATAGCCCTTACTGCAGTGCATTTTACTATCGTACCCCTCAGGTATCATCATTATTTTTCTCGTGGCGGGATCATCATGATATCTTTCATGGTAGGGATCACCACAATCACCTTCGTGACAGGGTTGCCACACTATAGCCTTGTGGCAGGGTATCATCATGATTATCCCCGTGACAGGATCTCAAAATAATTAAGTTCGGACTCATACGCAATAGAGCTGAGAGTCAAGCGATACATATATAAAGATATAAATTGTATATTTTATTTCTTTTCGATATAGCCTTGAAATATATATTCAACCGGTAATAATCCAGATTTTGTATACTTGGTTCAATCATAGCATGTATCATTATTTATTTATGTTCATAGAATTCAAATTGATCAATTATTCATACTTGTAGAAAATCTTAACATAATTAGTTCTAAATTAATCACAGCAATTATATCATTCCAAAAATAAGATAATATTCATTTACTTTTAATTAATTAATATAAAATATAAATATTATTTATGTTGCAGCTACTGATCCACCGGCACTCTAAGTTTTCCTTGAGGTTTCTTAGGATCTTATCATCCTATTTTCGGTTACCGGAGAGGCAAGGAAAATGGTATAATAGAACCCTTTAATTTACTAACACATGAACCTACATACGTGAAAAGAAAAGAGGAAGACAGAGAGAACGAGAGAAAGATGGTGTGGGAGAAAGAATGAGAGAGAGCGTATGGGAGAGAGCACACAGGAGAGAGGGAGGCACGGAAGAGCGATGGCACGGGAGAGACTGAGAGGTAAAGAAAAACGGCTTGTGACATGAATGATCTCATCACGTGTCCACACCACTCCTCTCCCATCCCCTCTATATCCCACTTACCGCCACAGGCGGTGACAAAAAGAAACAGAAAATGGCCTGGGCCCCACAAGTATGTTACAACATGTTCACATGAACAATTGTATAATGGACAAGTATACACCTCCAATTCACTTGTGTAAGTCCATCACACTAACATCAAACCATTTAATTGACAGTTTAACACATCTAACAACTAACAAATTGAAAGCTTTGTTCTTATTCACATCCAACATATCTTCACATTTCACAAGTGCTTAACACAATGCCCTCAGGCTATTCCATCCATTGGTCAGGACAAGTTTTGTAGGTGGAGATTCACTCAGGACAAATGCATTAATTCTCATTCATGTTGAATCCATTGGTTGTCCACTTTTAGGTGAATTTTATATACACTCATGTGGTTCTACATGTGATTTGTGTAGTGTCCTAATTCCTAGATGTTTGCAGTGAGCCATTTTAAGAGGAATATGAACATTTACTCTACAGTGAAAAACTGATAAGCATATTGAACTGCACAGCTACTTTGCTGAGTGAAAATGCTATTACATATCCATACAAGTCAAAGTACTTTTTTCTTTCAGTTGCTTCTAGGGATCATGATTCATGTTTTTCTTAGTTTTGGATCCTTTTTTTTCCTTGCCATGTTATACTTCTGTGACACTTTTATTTGGATACAGTATTTTCTGTTAGCCCTTCTTATGGTAGTTATAGGATATGATCAGTGCTTTTCACATTTCGTGGCATACACGACAGATCTGAGATGTCATACATTTCAAAGCCAGTAATGTTGTGATGAGTCTATCTGTTGATAGTATTTGCAAATTAAAGCAACAGCTAAGATATCTGCAAACATGAATGAGTAACCTAGGGGAATAAAAATAGTTATGAAAATATAGTATATCTTTTCACAAAAAATAACTCATCAAATTTTAGAGTAAAGTAGTAGTTCTCATTATTAAAAAATGCATTGAGCATGTTTACCTTACATGAGTTGCACTAGAGAGCTGTTATTCATTCTCATCATGACCTGGTTAATTTCTGTGACGCCACTTACAAGTACTGCACTAGCCTTAGCGCTAATTGAATTATGATTCATTTCATTACATTGAACTCCTATTCTAAAACTGACTATCAGCTTTATGTCAACCATCAAGGTGATATCAAATGGTTTGGCATAGAATTCCTAGATATGTTTGGTGGGAATTGATGTAAAATAATATTTCTTCAAGACATAGTGATGGATCTTGATAATTTAATGAAGAAGTCATGAAGAAAATTACTTATTGCAAAACTGTTAGGTTTCAGTTATGGTACCGAGTGCTGATTTCGAGCATTCACTCCTGATAATAGACACACCACTTACTGTATGATCATATGATCTTTTGATATGTTGGCTTTACCATTTTTTACTAAATCTGGAAGTATAGCTGTTAATTGACATCATCAAAGCATGGAAGATTCTTGTGGGTACTAAAAAACAGACCACCACATGATTTCAGTTTAATTATTGCTCCTACGAGTGATATCTCTTCTGCACAAAATTCATGAGATTTAACATCAAGAGTTTGGACATTAAATGACAATTCAGACATTGAGTCTACTGTAAAGTCTGTATGAAGTTGACCATCACTTAATTTGCGACAAAGCATTCTGAAAGGAACTACTTTGGTGAGGCATTCACCATTTGTTTATATCCTATGTTTTATGTAAACAAGAATGCCCCAAGACTAGCACTGATTAACTTCCTAATTCAGTTCATTTGTAGCATACTAATTCAAAGATAATATGCCTATATCAGATATTCTGTGCAGAAATGCCCTGAAGATGCAATATCTTGATAAAATAAATAGACATTATGGTATCATAAGAACATTTTTCAAAGCACGCTATACTGTTCTTTTTTACCAGTTGTAAGTGTATGGCATAAGAGTTACAATAGAAAAAGCTTGTAGGAAAATCTTAGATTTTCATTTTTAATCTTTGGTTATCACTTAGAGTCGTAGTTGATTAGGATTTCCACCAGCTGTTTCATTGATGACAGAACCATAACTATTTCTGTTGACAGATAGAATTCAATTTCTTTGTGTGCAAGAACTTCCTTGACTTATTGGGAAACTGCTGGTTAAAATTTATATTTCATGGTTGGATTTTTACCATATGCCTCTCAGATCATGGTACTGTTTACCATGGAATTTATGTTTAATATCTTCTTTTTTTGTGAAAATGTTTGGTATCTTTAATGTCTTTGTTTTAACACTTTAATCTTTGTTGCATATCAGCTATATCATGATTCGACATTTACTTATAGTCACTTTTCTGTCTCAGAGGCAAATAAATTTCTACTTTTGGTTAGTACTTGAAGTGCTGATGTTTTATAAGATGCTTAATCATTGTCAGCTCACTTTTGCGTAGCTTGTTAACAGACAAAGCTGGTTTTATTTATCTATCTTCTTTCAAATTGATGATCCTCATTGTTGGCATCCTCAATCCTTTGAGCCAGTTCCTATAGATGATTGTTTGCGAAGATCGAGAGGTCATCTTTCTTCATAATAGCTATAGTGCTTAATATAATGAATAGAAACCCCTCTTCAGATGACAAAATTCAAGTTCCTTGATTTTCATTGTGATATCCAAATTTTAGTGGCTTCTTCACACAAATGGTTATGTGGTGCCCTTTCTGTATAATAAATATGTCAATTTTATTTCCAAGCCCCAACTTAATCAGCTTATTGTATACTTTCTTTGAGGAAAAAAGTAATGACCCTTGGCCCCATGTCTTTGCTATAAAATAAGTTGTTTTTCTTTCTACGTGTGGATTCTTCCATTGATGTTTTGACAACAAAGGGAGCATGTAAAAATTAAAACAGTGGGTATAATAGAGCCAGACACTTAACTGCATTTGTAAAAGTGAACTTATTTAAAAGTTACCTGTTCATATATAAGAATTTAAAGGACATTTCGTGTAAAAATTGATATGTGGAAGAAAGGAGAATTGCAGTTTGAGAGTTATGACGCATAGTCTGAGCTAGCCCAAACATTTTAAGAGAACTATGTCCATGATCTCTTCTGATCTCTTAGACTTGTTTTTAAAATCTTTTGATTTCAGTCTTCCCAAATCTTCCACTAAACAAGGAAGAAGGTTCATTTCTTCTTTGATTTCTTCCATCATTGGATACATTAACGATCTTCCAAGCAGCAAAGATATCAAGTTAGTATTATTGGAATCGTTAGATGAAAGCATGCTGAAACTAGTTCATAAAAACCACATGGTTGCAGAAGTATAATTATGAAAAACTTTTTTCATAGGAGCATGCATATTTAGAATCGATTAAATATTCATCTAAATTACAAAATAATATGCTTAGAATCATAGAAAAAATAGATCTGAATTTACAAAAATTAAATAAGAAGAAAAACACTTACCTGAAGCACAAATCCTTTTTCTTTTTCTATTTGGATTCAGATCCGGCTGAATCCTAGGATTTTTGTCGGAGCTGCAAAAATACGCGATCTTTGCTGGTATGCATATGGGATGAGATTCTGATTTAGTCCCAAAGACCCCCGGAGTGCTAGCTCCTTTGCAAGCCCTTCTTCTTGCTTGGATCTGCAATCCCTTTTTAAAATTAGAACTAGAAAGCTGAAACGAACGCTTCACGCTGCAGAAGGGATTTCTCTAAGAATACTTGCAGAAAAATTTGAATTTTTTCTTAATCCAAATAGGAGTTCTAATTGGATAGAGAACCTCATTAGCACCTCCCCCTATCCAAAATGCATGCCAAGAAAAAAAGGATATAAAAAACTATCACACAAAGCTACTTGTGGTCGGCTAAAACGAGAAGATAAAGCCCAATCCAATTGAGTTTGGTGTCTAGTTTAATTATGTTCAAATTTGACTCAATTTGGATTTAAATTGAACCCAATTTGAATTGAATTCGAAAAGGCTATCAATCCTATTTCAAATAGGATTCAATTCCCAGTCCAAATAGAAAAATTAAACCCAATTAGATTTTAATTAAATCAAGCTCAATTAAATTAAATCTGATTTAAATTAATTAGAACTTAATTTATAATTTAATTAAATTCAATTATATTGGAATATTTGTAATTAAATTCCTTGTACTAACAATTAGCAGCTGCCAAATTCGTAACCTTTATAATATAGCAGCTTCTAATTTTAAATGATCAATCCAATTGATAATTTAGGTTTGATCCAAGCTTTTGATTAGGTTAAGCCTATTTTGTGTGTAATCCCTTAGATTCTAATCTATCCGGTAGTGAGACATATTATGATTCCTATCATAATATCATCGAAACTCTTCCGATGGACCGAACTATTTTGGCTCAACTTTAACAAGAATTCTTGATTTAAAAACAATCCTTATGAGTTTGACAATCCTCTAGTGACATCTAGTAGTATGTAGTGGTAATCCAACAGATCAGAAAAATGAATCCCTAGGTGTAGTTACCATGTGATTAGTCCCTCTATCATAAATCTTGACAAGATGCAAGTCATAGAAACTTGTCAAATCCTAAGCATCTGTTATATGCTAGACTTAATTAGCTTGAGTCCAATCTTAATTTCCATGAAAACTCCATTCTATTATTACGCTACGGTGGCCACATATTTAAGTAGTCAATTTATTATGTCGCATAGAACTAAACCTCAACTACTAAGATCGATAGTTCTCTATAAGTACTCTCTACTCCTACAGTGACTTTATTACAGCCAATGAACACCACAGGATCCCGAATAGCTAGGGACCATGTTTATATGCTGTCAAACTACAGCAATCCCACTATAAGTAGTCAAGGTACCGCAGGTGAAGGAACTACTTACACAACTACAACATCGAGAAGTCACTAATGAGTGAGTAAACATTCATATGATTTTTTGTAACTTGGTCACGCTCAGTACCATGGTTCTCTAAAAACTACTTGCACTTTCGCTCCGATGTTCCTATATTATAGACTCGAGACTCGTCTATCCAGAAAGAAAGCGATTTGTACATCGATCTTGACGGATCAATCATTGTCCCTGTAATGATCTAATGATCGGGAGCATTTAAGAATTAATTTATAATAACACATATCTCATATTCTCAACTCTTGAAGATGTGTCATTGTCTATTAACTTCATGGACAATTCATAGACATCACATATGAATGGAAAAAGTAAAATGCCCAATTTTATTGATTTAAATGAATTAATTACAAAAATATGTCCTAGAAAAGGTATAATATGTCATGCCAGCTTAGCTTTCTAAGACATACATCTAACAAATATATAATCATAATAGTCAATCCACCATGTAATATGTCATCATTTTATATTTTAGACATTAAATTTGACTAGCAATATTTTAATGCTTTCAAAATGCAATCTTGAACAGATTACATGATATAGCATATTGTTTCCGACAACACTTTAATTCACCTCACAAATCACCTCGGCAGAATAATTTCTTTTCGATTGCCTTACTTATAACTCATGTAGCAGGACTTGCTATGTCAAGGAGTAGCAGGTATGAATATATGGATGCATTGGCATTTGTCATTGTTCTAATGGAGACTCTTGAGCCACCACAAAACTTGGTGGCAGGAACCTTCTCCATAGGATAACATCCTTGTTTTGAAACTACTCAGAGACCCAAATCCAAACCCAAACCCGCTTTCGAAGTGATGTCTTCAACTGGCTTTAATTTATCTGCTTCCTTGCATCCGCACCTGCACCTGTAATTGTTCCTGAGCCGCTCCCAATTCTGGCTACAAGGCTTTAAACCAAGGATTGCTGAACCGTGCCGTACTGGCTGTTTTAGCTTGTACCAAACCGGACCGGCGGCCAATTGGCATGGTTCGGTGCCAAAAACTGGTTCTCCAGTTTGGAAAAAAAAATGAAGAACCGGTCCAAACCGGCCCAAACCGTGCCGAACTGGTCGATTCAGGACTGGTTCGGTCCGGTTTGAACCAGTTTTCTTTTTTTTTTTTTCTAGTTAGTTGAGAGGGGGAGGAAGATAACGGTATCCATACCGATATCGTACGATAGAGTATTGTACTGTACTGTACCAGTCGCTGACTGATACGGGTCCCGGTTCAACGATCCTTGCTTTAAACTGCTTGCATAAATGATAGCTTAGGTTGTGTGGAAGAATTTTGTTGGCTCTTTCCAACTGATAGATGCCGGCATTAGGTTAACGACAAGCATATGATCATTTATGTTTTAATAATATTTTTTTAGACTTGTATCCTCCTGTAAGTTCTCTATATTTTAGCTCATTAACTTTGTTTTACTGCTGTTATCCTCTTTTTAGAGTATCGAAAACTAGTGCAATGCATCTCTTGAATGCATACGGCGTGAAACAAGCATAGTAAAGATTACATGGTAGTAGCAGAAACATACGATTAGTAGAATTAAATGACTCAAAAATATAGTATAGTGGAAACTTAGTTTGTAGTACTTGTTTCATATCATTTAGTTTGCAATACTTGTTTTGTATCATTTGTCTGAGAGTTGCAGTGGTTTATGGATGGATTCGTACTGCAATATATGGCATTTATTTTTTTGTTCAAATTATTAGCTTTATAATTTAGTAGAAAAAACATTCTTATAAAGATAAAAGGCATTATTAATTTGCTAATTTGAAAGATAATAAGATTGGAGTGAAGGATTCAAATTCACTGATAGAATCAATGGCATAAGTTGAATTCTTATAGTGTTTCTCACCAAGGATGCCACATAGAGGAAATACTTTGATCACGTTTCTTTTGCTTGTAGATAAATGTGCAACAATTCTATTTACAAAAGCTTTTATGGGATAAATAATTGCAGCATTGACAAGCTTACAAACTACATGTATGAATTATAATTATTTGACATGCTGTGCAGCATGCTAAGTTCAAAGTAAATTGCATACTTTCTTAGGTAGCAAAATTATTTGATCTTTTGTTGCTTGGTTGGTCCCCGGCAGGCTTGAGGCTTATCACAGGTTAACCAAAATCAACTACTTTCAAGATTTTGCATGGTGGTGTTCTCTTTGCCTAGTTAGGTGCCTTGATATCAATCTATTCTTTTAAAAGCTTAGTCATATCGTTTCTCATTTGGATTGTTAGACCAGCGGCGCCTCAACACCCGCGCGACCCACGAAGGCAAAAAAAATATGTGGGACCCAGCAGAAGGAAATCCAGAAGAAGACAATCTGCACGGATCTCAATGTGATCGATGGTTACGAGCAGTGTTGCAATCAAACTGCGATTGGAAGAGCTACAGGACTCCGATTTGGATTCTATTTGGATTGTTGGACTCCTAGTGAGATACTCTACGTAGTGGAGGCTACAAATTCGTGGACAGAGACAGACAGATGGAGGAGTGTTGGATCGATGTTCCTAACCATTCTTACAAAAGGAACGTCCTTGTTATAAGAGGCATGTTTATCTCTTAAATAGGTAGCGCAGCAACTCTGAGACACTCGAGTTGACTCCTCGTCGACCCTCGTAAGAGCAACCCAGAGTACTAAACCTCGAGTCGTCTTGCTGGAGACGAGCATCACAGCACCAACCAAGGGACGTTGAGTGGCACCAGACCCGCCTTACCGGTGGCATCCACATCCCCGTGGGCCCAGACCCTACATCCGGGACAGATGGAGTGTTGGATCGATGTTCCTAACCATTCTTACAAAAGGAATGTCCTTGTTATAAGAGGCAGGTTTATTTCTTAAACAGGTAGCGCAGCAACTCTGAGACACTCGAGTTGACTCTTCGTCGACCCTCACAAGAGTAATCCAGAGTACTAAACCTCGAGTCGGCTTGCTGGAGACGAGCATCACAGCACCAACCAAGGGACGTTGAGTGGCACCAGACCCGCCTTACCGGTGGCACCCACATCCCCGTGGGCCCAGACCCTACATCCGGATGAACCACGAGGGTGCTAGCTGGCCCAGTCAACAATCTTCCCAGCGAAACGATCGAGTTTTTCCTCCTACGGAGACTCGAACCCGAGACCTTGGCTTTGATACCAGTTGTTGGATCGATGCTCCTAACCATTCTTACAAAAGGAACGTCCCTGTTATAAGAGGCAGGTTTATCTCTCTTAAACAGGCAGCCTAGCAATCCCGAGGCACTCGAGTCGACTCCCCGCCGACCCCTGCAAGAACAACCCAGAGTACTCAACCTTGAGTCGGCTCGCTGGAGACGAGCACTACAGCACCAACCAAGGGACGTTGAGTGGCATCATACCCACCTTACCGGTAGCACCCACATCCTCGTGGGCCCAGATCTTACATCCGGACGAACCACGAGGGTGCGAGCTGGTTCAACCAACAAGAAGGACGAAAAAGTGGTGAGAGATCTCTTGTAGAGGATTGATTGAGAGCTTGAGAGAAGGATTCAGGATTTTTTGTTGAGAGATACTTGTACGGGATTGATAGAGTTTAATCTGTAAATTTATTTTTCATAGTAAAATCTTTTGCATGCCCGAAAAAATTATATTTGTTTTTTTTTTTTTTCTCTTGTAGTATCGATATCAACAATCAACGATCCTGTTTCGCTTCCGCAACAACCTGTATCAGAGTAAGTTGATACCGATTCCAACAGGGCTGGCCTTTAATATCTGTCTTAACGAATGATTTAAAGTATCTGCCTATTTGTCTCAGATTTTGACCTACCATCTTACCACTTTCCAGTTACATTTTTAACATCTATCCTTTAGGGCTTCGTCCATATCATTGATTCCATCTTTGTTGGAAAATAAGTTTCATCGTTCAGAGAGCACATCAAGTAGTCTGATCATGACCATGTTTATTGTCCATGCAATAAGTTTTATTATTATTGTCTTGCCACTTTTGTGTTTTATGGTTTTATTATTTTTGCCTTTTTGTTGTGCCGGGAATCTTCAAGGTTGCAAGCAATATTATTCCTCTACATGTGAGGCTAACCCTTGGTGGGATGGTGCTTGTGTTTATCAACAATGGTTTCCTCAACATAAAAGAAAGGAGTAGCAGCCAAATAAAATAGTAAAGAAAACAAGAACGAATTTGATAATTTTAAAATACTACACGAGTAAAATATTGCTCTTCACAATCAATTAAGCCGTGCGAGTCATGATTTCTGGCTTCACGATCGGTTTTATCGGTTTCTGTGGTCCAGCTTCTTAAACAATCGTAGACAGGGTGTAACTTGGGCTGTTAATGGGCCTAATGATGTCAAGAGTGAGAAATTCCAGTTGGAGCATTGGCTCGATCTGCATTCTGATTGTAGGTTGGTGATTCTATCTTTATTTTAGAGCCACATATCCTTGGATTATATTGCCCCTAATTCCTATATGACCCAGAGCCCATTCTTTATTGTAGGTTGGATTCGGGATGGTCATGGTGCGTCTCCAATCTTTCCACGTTGGTCCCCATGATTAAAAAGAACAACAGAAAGAAAAGAAAAGTATCGAGGTCCCCGTGATGCGGACAATAAGTCACAATATTTTACAAGATTTGGACGAAATCCCAATGGTTGGACGGCCTGCATGAGCGGACCCCACTGTGGTGTCCTGGTGGTGCCAGTGTCCCGCACTCTAACAAAAGGAAAGCTTTAGAAGCCGTGCATATTCCCCCATACAAACCGTGCGTTGCACACAAAGCAAGCTAATAGGAATATGAAGGGTCGTTGCGTATATACATTTTTAATATGAATGAATTATTTGGAAAGCAAGGCTAAGCTAGAGCAACCCAATGCGTACAATCCACTCCACAGACTTCGAACTATGAGGACATATTTTAGGATCGGGTTTGCGAAAGCCCGTTCGCATGCGGTTGGAGTGCGTTGGGATCGTTGTCGAGCCTAATTTCAATGCTATCTAATAATAAAAGAATTTTTATACATGTGGATATGCTTATCATAACATTATACCATATATATATTTCATACCTTTTTTTTTTTTTTTAATCTTATCAAAAAAAATAATATATATACAACAACTATACCAATAATTTAGGAAAGCAAATAAAAGGGGTCTGAAATGACAAGGACAGAGATTGGTACTTGCACGGTGCAAGCAAGAGAGAACGGTGTTGCTCTGCTCCCCGCCTTTCCCTGTCTCAAGCTACCTTCTCCGCCTCCGACCGCCCGCTCCTTTCACGGATCGAGCCTTGCAGCGCGGTGCTTTCTCTTCGGCCTTCGGAGTTCGGACCTTTCGCAGTGAGAGTTTAAATTATTTTTTCTTTTTTTTCTTTTTTCGAAGAGTTTGAAGCTGGGAGTTGCCTTGCCCGATCGGCGTGGGAACGCGTCGTCTACGAACATCTCAGGCACGGATCCCGATCCGTCGGTTGACCCTTCCGGTGGATCAGACCACTGAAATGCTTCCACGTAGCATCACAAATGCCTACGTGGGAGACAAATTATTGTCTACAACCATATAACCGTCCATACAGTCAATAACGGCCGTCTGTTTTCGAGGGGCTCATTCATCAACTCATCAAGCACATCGACCGTGCATGGTCACACTGGCGCACGCAGTGTAGCCAATGACTTCGCTGGGGGCGCTCCATCTGCCAACTCTCAGACGCTACGACGTTGCACGCACACCGGGGCCGTGGTCACCAGAAAGCCAAGAAGAAAAGATAAGAAAAGGCTGCCAGAACCCACGACTGCGCGTTCACATCACATGCGCGCGCGAATAATTTACCCCGCCGTGTTCCACTTTCCCCGATCTCATCTCGATCTTCTGCCAACCGCTTCGCATCAGTAACGGCCGTTATTAACCCCGTCCGGTCTTCGACGGGACTCGTTCCGGCAAACGTACTTCCTATTCCAACGGTCGTTATTTCCGCCATTTAGCTGCAGGCTTAATTAATCTCTGGAGCAGATGAAGACCGGACCGGGACGGGTCTCGTCCCCGCTCATCCAATTTCCGCATCACCCTCGAGTTTACCGTTGCAAGTGGGACACGTGGCATCCTATTTCGCCGCATGTCTACATCAACTCCCTCCGGACTCTCTCTCTCTCTCTCTCTCTCTCTCTCTCTCTCAACCCAACCCCCTACTTCAGTCCTTTTTCTTCCTTTCCAACTCGACAAGAGCCCCCTCTCCTTGACTCCACCTACCTTCCATCCCAAGAATCCTCCATTATACCTTCTCCCCGTTCTCCCTTTCCAACGCACGCTCCCTCTGAGAACTCCGGCTGATGGATCGCCGGCATTCCTGACAATGCCGCCGGAACAACGGTACCAGCTACAGAGCCACCCCATTTTGCTCTCCCTTTTCTTCTTATTATTTCTCTTTTTGGAAGGCGGTTCAGCCACGAGGTTCGACTTCCGGACCCTGACGCTCGGGAGTCTAAAGCTTTTGGGCGACGCCCATCTCAAGAACGGCAGCATCCGCCTCTCACGGGACTTGCCTGTCCCCAATTCCGGCTCTGGCCGCGCCCTCTACGCCGACCCCGTCCGCCTCCGCCACCCCTCTAGCCGCCTCCCCCTTCCCTTCTCCACCTTCTTCTCCTTCTCTATTACTAATCTCAACCCCTCCTCCATCGGCGGCGGCCTCGCCTTCCTCCTCACCTCCGACGACCAAGCCCTCGGCGACGCCGGAGGCTTCCTCGGTCTCCTCAATGCCTCCGCCGGCGCCCCCTCCGTCGTTGCTGTCGAGTTCGACACCCTCATGGACGTGGAGTTCCAGGACATCAACGGCAACCACGTCGGGGTGGACCTCGACAGCATGGTCTCCGCCCAGGCCGCTGATCTGGACTCCGCCGGCATCGACTTGAAGAGCGGCGACCGCATCAACGCCTGGATCGAGTACGGCGGCGCTGGCGGTGGCTTCGCCGACCGCGGGCTCCTCCATGTCTACGTCTCCTACTCCACCGTCCGGCCCGCCGAGCCGGTCCTCTCCGTTCCCCTCGACCTCGGCCGATTCCTCGACGACTTCACCTACGTCGGCTTCTCCGGATCCACCCAGGGGAGCACCGAGGTCCACAGCATCGAATGGTGGAGCTTCTTCTCTCCCTCACCCAGTGCCGTCCCCTCCCCTACTCCCCCGCAGTTCGACTCCCCAAATTCCTACGTCTCCGCCCCTTCGCCGTCCGTCTCCGTCGGCGCCGCCGCGGGCCCGAGCAACGAGAGCGCCGTTAGCCATTCGTCTTCGCCGTGCCAGAGCAACGGGCTCTGCAGGCAGGGCCCCGCCGCCGTGGCCGGGGTGGCGATGGCAGGGGCCTTCTTCGTCGCGGCCTGTGCCGGCGTTGGCATCTGGGCCTTCGCCCGGCGTGCCAAACCCCTCAAGAAATGGGACAGCTTGGCGGCGGCTTCGGAGATTGTGAAGACCCCGAGGGAGTTCAGCTATCGGGAGCTGAGCATTGCCACCCGGAGCTTCGACCAATCTCGGATCATTGGCCACGGTGCCTTCGGGACCGTGTACAAGGGCATCATCCCGGAGACCGGCGCGATGGTGGCTGTCAAGCGATGCATCCAGGGCGGCGGCGGTGATAATGGCGGAGCACAGGCGAGGGCGGAGTTCCTCTCGGAGCTTTCCATCATTGCCAGCCTTCGGCACCGGAACTTGGTCCGTCTCCAGGGTTGGTGCTACGAGAAGGGGGAGATCCTACTCGTCTACGACTACATGCTTAACGGGAGCCTCGACAAGGCCCTGTTCGAGCTAGAGGCGCCGCCTCTGTCGTGGCGCTACCGGAGGAAGATCCTGATCGGCGTGGCCTCCGCCCTCGCCTACCTCCACCGAGAGTGCGAGCGCCAGGTGATCCACCGCGACGTCAAGTCCAGCAACGTCATGCTCGACGAGGGCTACCACGCCCGCCTCGGCGATTTCGGCCTCGCCCGCCAGGTGGAGCACGACAAGTCCCCCGACGCCACCGTCACCGCCGGCACCATGGGCTACCTCGCCCCCGAATACCTCCTCACCGGCCGCGCCACCGAGAGAACCGACGTCTTCAGCTTTGGCGCATTAGTACTCGAGGTCGCCTGTGGCCGCCGCCCCATCGACGGCGACGACCGACGGACCGCCGGCTGCAGCACCCAGTGGTGCAGCAATTTGGTCGAGTGGGTGTGGGGATTGCACGGCGAGGGTAGAATTCTAGAGGCGGCGGACAGGCGGCTGGAGGGGGAGTTCGACGAAGGGGAAATGAGGAGAGTTTTGTTGGTGGGTTTGGCATGTTCGAGCCCGGACCCGGAACTGCGGCCGGGGATGAGGAGTGTCGTACAGATGCTGAGCGGCGAGGCCGACCCGCCCTTTGTACCTGTGTCCAAGCCGTCCATGAGCTTCAGCGCCAACCACCACCTCCTCCTCAGCCTACAGGACAGCGTCTCCGAGTACACTGCCATGGGGCTCAACCTCTCCTCTTCCTCCTCCTCTTGCTCTCTTCGGAGTACGCTCAGAGGTGGCGGCGGAGGGTCATGACCCCCTCTACTCACCGGGAGGTGCTTGGATTCCAGTCCGCCTCTGATGGTTAAATACGGTATATATACGTATAACTATAATTCTTGTTGGCATGCTTTAAATCTATCCCATTTATTTATTTCTTTATATCAAATTCATTTCTCATTTTAATTATAATTTACATTCATCACTTGTTTGTGGGGTATAAGAACGGTATGCACAACGTGGATCAGGGATCTCTTAATTTTTTTTGACTTTTTTTGTTATTTTTATTATTCAGTTTAATGGTTAAGAAAATCCTGTGGGCCGGTTTTATTAGGAATGAAAAGGTATCACGACTTGTATATTGTTTCGTATCGGCGAATGCTGATTTAAGCTTGATTTTGGCTGGGCGACAGAAAGGCTTTGGTGATAACATCAGCGCTCTTTCTTCAAGCATTAAGGTACTTATTATGTATTTATTACATATATATTTGGTCGAACGTGTGTGTCAAAATTATAAGTGCATGCGGTGGGAGTGAGGGAAGGGCAGCGGCGTCATACGACGATGGCGATTGCCGGGGTGGGGGGGGCGCGTGGACGTCTTTTGGTTAGGGGATGGGCGGGTATTGCTTGGACCAAGTCCAAGAGAACGGTCCAAAATCCCACGGTGGATAACACGCCACACCATCCTTTATATGTCACCAATTTTCGATTGCGCGTTATCCACCGTGCATATGCTTCGGATTTTGCCCCGTCCAAAAGTGGACCAGGTGCATGCAATAATTTCTCCTGCTTGGGGAGCCGCCGTCCTTTGGATCGGGTGCTGTCGGCATGGAGGCGTTGCGTAGAGGGAAAGCGTTAGGGCTGGCGTGGAAATTTGTTGCCTGTTTAATCATTGGTAGGTATATTGAAATTAAACGGAGAGTAAATGGAAAGAAGGGAACCGAGGTGAAGTCACGTGCCATGATGTTTGCATGCATATTGCCTCAGGTGGAGGGATAAAGTGGAATTAGGTATCCGGTCTTTGATTGCTTAAGTTTGGGTAGCGTTTGAATGGCAAAAAGTTATTCCGAGATATTTTTCAAAAATAATTTATTCTTTTTATTATTCTTAATTTTTATTTGGATCAAAATCTGATATTTTATTTTATTTTAATGTAATTAATGTGATGTTATTCAAAATAACATTTGGATGACATGGGAATAAATCTGTATTTTACTAGGAATGGGAATAATTTTTATGAAATTTCAAATAATTTTTATGAAATTTCAATACTATCCCTGATCAATAAATAAGATAAATTGAGTTATAATTTTTTTTTTAATTATATATTTAAATAAACATAATTTTTTATTCATATTAATTTATTAATTTGATCTATTAAAAATATGTTATACTAAATAATTTAATATTATGGTATATTTAACAAAGCAATTATTTTTAATTTATTCACATTATTTTATGATTATGATGTATTAAAATTGTGTTATACAAATTAATTTATTTTGAATTCTGAAGCCCAGCCCTTTGTACTTAAGCCCGATCCGAAATTCTGCCCGATTTCGATCCAGCCTGAAGTCTATCGGGCCAGCCTTATTATGTTCCAGCCATATACAAGAGTAATAATAAAATTATAAAAAAAAATTCAAAACACTCCCCTTAGATTAGCATCAAAAAATAAATGTATCACCTGTAACAAGACCATAACAAGACCCACAAGTACATTAAGAAAATTGCCTGGAATAGGCATTCACATTATATTAATGTTTATATAATGTACTATATTACAATGACCTGTACATTCAAACTGCATCATAACATTATAGCAAGACGAATAACACATAACAATTACAAGAAATAACATTCACAGACATTCACAATTCCATCCAACTCCCAAGTCTAACATCGACAACCCAGTAGGAAATTTCAACATAGGGAGCAAAGGCTTTAACATTGACATTGTTGTCTTATAATGTACAGGAGCTTGCATTTAGCATTAAATAAAATATAACCAAATGAGCAACTAAGCTTCAACGATATTATACGAGACAGTCGAATGCTTTCCTTTCATATAGTGTGATGTATCCTGACAACTGCTAGAAGCGACCATGTGATGGACCATGAAGCATGGTTGATGCGGAACGATGCAATACGGTGTAAGATGATCTAATTTTAGTCTAAGATGTTTTAAAGAGCAATGATCATAGCAATAAAGCAACTAAACATAATAGACTAAAGAGATTAAAGAAAGTAACTAACTACTTACCCACAATCTGATCCACAAGCTATAAAGAATAAGGACCCGATGGCTAGGAAACCATCTAAGATTAGGCTATTCCATGCTTCAACTACCAAATCTAATGAGAAAGGATTGGTTGCTTACTCCCAATGGAGATTCTCTTTGACTCGGGATAGATCGGCTGCTTGGTCGCTCATATCTCGCAGCAGGATGAAGATTGAGACTTCAGATTTCAGATCTACTGTCAGATCTTGGTTCGGAAGCAAAGGATCCGTCATCTAAAGTTTTTGAATACCTGGAATTTGCAGAGAAGGTAGCAAACAAGACTTTAAGAATGAATTAAATCATATTCAAAATAGAAAAAAAAAAGGGTTGGATGCGTAGAGCTTAAAGAAGATCGGTAACAGTTTGTCGAATCCGGTAGAACCTCCACTCAAGGACCTCCCCGTCTTGAGCTCTTAAGGACCTCCCCGTCCTTAGAGAAAAATACTAAAGCCTAACTCAGCTTTGTGGAAGAAAAAATGCATTTTATTTCATGAATGAATAATAATCCTTACAAGGGGGGTATGGGGTCCTATTTATATGGTTCTTCATACATGAAGATATCATAGGACTCATTTGAATTCAAATTACATTTAAATTTGAATTCTAATTCAAACACTCCTTGGCTTCTTGGCATCTTCCTTGAATTTGAAATTTAAATTGGCTCTTCTTGGCTTGGGCGGTGAAGGAGATGTTCCATGGTTTAAGAAGAAATGTGCGGAAAAAAAATGAGATGGCATCTTAATTCCTTCTCAATCAGCGCTAATCCATCCTTGGCGTGAACTCCTTCCTGGTTTCAAATTTGAATGGTAGGTAAGATAATAAAACTTCTCTTTAAATGTTGAATGGATTTTATTGCCGCCTAGATCGCCATGGCCGGTAGCTCTTACATGGCCTAGGTGAGTGGGCTCCGTGCCAGCGTCACCGGACTCGTTGGTCGGAGACGATCAAGAGGAACATAGTCGTAGTTGGGATGAAAGGGGCTTGGTATTGTGATGGTCCTGTGGGCCTCTCCAGTGAGGAGTAATCTGTTAGACATTAGAATAATGAAAATTAACCCAACTTTATTTGATTAAAATTGATACTTTTTATGATACTTTGCAGGAATTGACTCCATAAACGTGTAGATCTTGATTTTAGGAGTCCAACGACGCAAACGGAATGTAATTCGGACTTCGAACGTGCCCGAAATGGAATTTAGAAGATTTTAGCACATATTTCAAAGCTGCATAATTTTTGGAGCGAACCTTAAAACTTTTAATGGCTCACGGTGGACCGGCTCAATGGTCCACTACATGACCTCTTGGTCCACGACAGCCATTGCTGCCGGTCCACGGGCAGAGCCGTGGACCACCGTGCACCGTTTGCTCCGAAACTCGCTGGAGAGCTTCCCCCGGCATCGCGAAGCCGTCGCCAACCTTCCCGCCGGCCGGAGAGTCGTCGTTCGGCTGGGAAAATGGCCGGAAGCCGGCCAAAAATCTGATGCGTGTCGCAATGCACCGATTTAGAACTTTAATTCCACTACTCTAAAGGGTAGAATAGCGGGAGTAAGGGTCGATCCCACAGAGACTTTGGGGTTATTTTGAAAAAGAATTTTTCAAAATAACATGAAAGTATAAATCAACTAACTAAAATTGATAATAATAAAACAAAGATAAAATCTCGAAACTCCAACTAGTTACTTGTTAGGTGGGCTGGCACTCCACTTCTATGAAATTTGTACGTTCCGATCCAGATATAACCTATTCTTGGTGATGACGACCCGTACCTATTCGATCACGGCCCGTTCCCCTGGAATATAGATTAGTCAAAAATCAGACACATGCAAATTAATAAAATCTTTTTAGAAATAATTTATTCCAAGAGTACAAACTGTTCCTATCGCGAATACAGCTTGTCCCAAGAATATAAACTATGCCTAATAATAATTCATAAAAATATTGACAAGAAATTATTTTATTTCATAGAAAAGGAGTACAAATGATAAAAAAATAATAAAATAAAACCCCCTGTGCCAAGTACTACAGTGGAATCTCGAGAAAAGAAATACGAGAACTGAAAGTGAAATGGAGTGAAGTCTCTCTCGAATCCCCCCCACCGAGCGTAGAATGACCCGAGATATTTATAGATGGGAAATACCGTGTCGGGCCCGTGTGGGAACCGTGGTGATTTCCTCATCTCAATCTGCTTCTGAAACTTATCACTATCTTCTCATCCGAACTCTTTCGCGATCATATCTCTATCTCAAAAATTAAACCGGACCGGAGCCGTGGTGCGCAGCGGGCAGAGGCGGAGCTGGGTGCAGCGAACTGGAGCAGGGCAGAACCGGAGCCGGGCTGGCATGGGGCAGCCGCGGGTTGCCCAGCTGGGCCGGTGCCGGAGTTGGGGCGCGTCCTCCCATGGGCGGACCGAAGCGTCGATGGTCGAACTGGAGCGGACGCAGGGCGGAGCCGGAACCAGTCCGGGCGCGGGCAGAGACAGGGCGGAGCCGAGGTTGACGCTAGTCCGGGCGCGGGCGGACACAGGGCGCGCTCCGAAGCCGTCGGAGCCGGAACGGGCGTGGGCGGACACAGGGCGGAGCCGAGGTTGATGCCAGTCCGGGCGCGGGCGGACACAGGGCGCGCTCTGATGCCGTCGGAGCCGGAACGGGCACGGGCGGATGCAGGATGGAGCCGAGGTTGACGCCAGTCCGGGCACGGGCAGATGCATGGTGCGCGGATCGAGGTCGTCGGGCTCACGGAGTCGCAGCGGTGGGAGACGGATTGAGGCGCTCCTGGCATTTTGTGCCGGAGCTGGGAGAACCGGACCGCACGCATGCTGCAGGTGGCCTTGGGCGTGCCGTGGGTGTGCCACGTGCGTACCGTGCTGCCGCAGGTGCAGTCCACGGGCATGCCGAGCTAGACTGGGGGCGTGCCGTGGGCATACCGAGCTGGACTGGGGGCGTGCCGTGGTCGTGCCGAGCTGGATTGGGGGCGTGCTATGGGTGTGCCGAGCTTTACTGAACGGCCGAAGTGAGGCCGAGGTACTGAGATTCCCCGTCGAGGTGGGGCTGAGACGAGCTGGGCTGAACCGCCACATGGCCAAAGTGGGACCGTGGTGAGGCCGAGGTGGAGAGGTGCCTGGCCGAGGTGGAAAAGTACGTGGCCGTGCCAGCCTCCAAGGAGGATGCGTGTCAGGACCGAATGGATCTTGTTTACTACTGTAACAGATTCCATGATAACTTGAACTCCTTTGAAATTTAGATGAACCTCCACTTATCCTTGGACTCTTCTTTGAATTTGAATGAAGATATCTCCTCCTTTGAATTTTGGATGTAGATAGGAGATAACTCCACTTATCTTGGACTCCATTTGAATAAATCATGGGTGAGCGTCATCTAGAGTGGGCGACAATGAGAGGGGGGCGCCAGATGAAAAGCAGAGTCCTTCTGCTTTACTCCTCTTAAATGGGCTCTTCCTTGAAATTGAAATGATGGTGAAAAAATAAATGGGATGGGGCGCCTCTCTTGGATAAGGATGACTTTGTCTTGATATCCAAATGTCCGGATATCCCAATGTCCGAATATCCCAATGTTTGGATGAAAAAATTTGGACAACCTTTTTTTTCACCTAGAATTGATCCACCAAGGTGATGATGACTTGGGTCTTGGGTACTTATGATATTCCTTGACTTATTCAAGCACTAATTACAGGACTCAAATTAAACAATTCACCAACAAAGCAAATTAATGCTATTTACAAGACTTTAAACCAATTGATGGACTCAATGAACTCAATAGGTAACTCAACAATCCTAATTGACCAAATTACACTCAATTTGATCAAATTACAACTCAATTTGATTTAATTACAAACTCAAAACAACTGGGACTCGAGTGCTCTTTGTAAAGAATACATGGACTTACTCATTAGTGATCCAAATTGAATTAGAAAAGATTTGCTTCCTCTTTCTGGCTCTTGTGTCCTCACCAATGGTGATCTCATCTACGAGTGATATAACCGCATAATCTAACATAGTTGTGCTTTTCCTGTGATATATAATAAGATATGTAACCATAGTACTATCAACAGTGATTTATAGAAATAAGAGATACATGATGTTACAATAACATATCTTTATCGTAGCTATATTCATTTGTAACCAGCACTTGAGTTCCTGTTACTTATATAGATTGTAAATAATGCATTTCAATGATATGTCAAGCAATGGCGTATGATCATCCGAGGATTGGGTTAACAACAAACAATTTAAGTACTCTGACCTACAAACCTCATAAATCATAAGCATGAAGTATAGTCATCAGGTTTGTACCATGGGCTAACATAATATAAAAAGTCACCTGTATGAAACATAGAATGAAAAATTCAACCTTCAAGATTTTATGCTATGTTGCAGGTTAATGTAAGAATCAGTTAAAAAAGCCCCTGTCCAGAATAACAAACATGAGAAAGAAAGGGCTGCCAACAATACTTACCTCACATGCAGAAATGACACGGATGGCACACATGGCACATATCCTTTATTGCAAAACATGTGCTGATAAGAAGCTATAAAATTTATCGAACGGGCTACCATTGTTTAAATAGTATTGCCTGACATTGCCAAATTTAATTTGTGGCTCAGCAAATGCGGAATAAACGTCACTAGAGCATTGCGGCAACAATAGTAAAAAACCTAAATATATGGTATCACTATTGTCTCCTAGCCATGCTCCGTCAATAGACAGCCCATCATCATTGCCACATTCCAAATTGACATCATTATAGCTTCGCGATTACAATAGTAATTACAAATAACCAAAATTAGGGTCAACTCTTGTTTGCAAGCCAAGCTCTGTCAATGGGCAGCCCCTCATCTTTGCCACAAATAAAACTGAAAACTTCAAAATAATGTATCGGACTCACCTGCTACTATGCAACCATGATTAACCTGATAGAAACAATAAGTTAATGAAACAAATGATACAAGTCATGCACGGTCTCTTCCTTAAAATGTTTACTTTGAAAACAAACACAATATCATCCATATATGTCAGTGAAATAAAAGCAATCTGAATTTGGCACACGAACAACATAGCAATACTAATCTACATTGTTAAACCAAGATCTACATTGTTAAACCATTGTATTGAGAAAATCAAAGAATAAGTATGGGAGAGGCACTGACCTGTCCCCTCCTATGCATGTTATACTAGTAATAAACCAAATAAAAAGGAGAACAAAATGACATGAATAATGTGTGAGAGATAAGAGACATCTCCTCTTGTCAATAAACTTTGGAAAGGAATTAAGAGAGTTAGTTATATTTCATAATTACAGACATAATGTTCAAGAAAGCACTTCGGAAATCTCCCAAATGAACTTTCAACCTACCAGATTTGTGAAGTAACTAATCTACATTATGGTGTAAAATTTCCAAAATACGTAATGAAGGTCCCGAAGCACATGAGATGTTAACTTATTCATCAACAATTGCAAATATAACAAATAACATGCCCAATTATGTAACGGCAAGCATTTACATAAACAACTTAACTACAGCCAATTATAACAAATAGATAAATGAGTGACATGAACCAAGTGTTTATATCCATACACATTGAAAGAAATAAGAAGAAAGCAAAAACATCTGCAAAAGGTGTCATTGTGACAATTGCCATTGAAAGCAGTTGTCATCCTCCTCCATGTTTCTTGGAGAAGGTGCCATTGTGACAATTGCCATCATCGTTATCTTGCCGCATCAAGGATAGCATTACCATATCCAAAACATCCGTCCAGTTAGGTGCTCTAGAACGAGATGCACCTTCCCTTACATCAAACTCTTTTCCTGATGTTTTTGATTTTGGCATCTTATCTACAGTATCCCAACCATGATAAAATTAAATGAAAAAGGAAATTAATTCTATGTTGTTTAAGAATTTAAGTAAAAAAAGACATACTCTTTAATTCATAATACAATCAAATTATAACTGAATATCAAAGGATGGATTCAGCGAATATGTGTCCTTTGATTCTTTCCAACAATCTACAGAAGTGTCAAGTTCAACAATAATGGCTATGATCTTGTTGATAATGTACACATGATCTAGGCCAAAATAGATGATCAGACCATTTGTATTATGCATAGTCAAGAGTTGATACTAACTTTGATCCAGTAATGGCAATGCTATTTAGATCAGTAATAAGTGGCTCTTGAATGGAAGCATTGCCACTAAAAATGTCTTGAAGATCTTGGCTTTGAAATAGGGCAGTAATCCGTGTTCTCCACAATAGATATATTATTAGAGTCAGTCGAAGAGATACAAAGTTGCTAACAATCTAGAGTTCCTTAGAATTGGATGAGAAATAATGGTACTTGAATCAATCTAATCAAGTTAGAAAAGGTTCTAATATGGATGTAAATTACTGTATGATGTAATCCATGAGAAATAATGGTCATAAGCAATTATTTCAAAACTTGCATAAGAAAAAAATACAAGCTGAATATTGGACGAAGATATTGATCTTTCGCCAACCATGGTAAGTCATGTATAAATCTTTTCAAAGCAAAATATGAAAATGTCAAAGGACGAGAAGCAGATTTTTGGAAACTGTAGGTTAGGATCCCCATATTCCGATGAACTAGGGCCACCGGCCACAAACCCTAGATCGGACAAGTGTCCATGGCCGATTTTCTTCTTATGAGCCCCCTCAACGCCATTCCTCTCTCCCGAAACCAACCTTTTAGCTTTAGCAATGGCGAGGATAGCCGAATAGAGATGTACAGAGAGAGAGAAAGGTAACGAGAGAGAAATCGGAAGTCGGAACAGGTGAATCAAGTCGAAAAACCTACCTTTCCGGAAGATGAACTGCCTGCGGAGACCAAACCAACCAATCGGAGATGTCTGCAACAGGATTTCAGCAAACCCTAGCCAAGGGAAAGAGGGATCGGGATGATCGGGACGAAGAGCCAACCATCGTTTGAGAGAGATTTAGTTTTTTTTTAAAATCCCACGCATGCCCTTGGAATACAAAAAACGGGAATAACATTATTCCATGGGGTACCGTGGAATACCAATTCGAGAATAGGGACCGTTGACTGGAATCGGTATTCCAGTGGGACCCATTTCGCTTTTAACCGGTGTTTGGGGAATAGAGTAGAATAATATCCTATCCCAGCCAGAAATAGGGCATCCAAAAACAATCTTAGGGAACAAGAAGGGAAAACATATTTGGAGAATCATGTCTCCACACCTTTTTGAAGACGGGACTCCGCTACCGAAATTTTGTTTTCTTTTTTATTCAGCAAAGCAAAGATATTATTTCTTGGTAAGATTGAAAATGGCTTTCCTAAATTCAGCACGCTTCTTGATGATTGAAACCATTTGGCATGTTTGATTACACGAAAACAGAGCTCGAAAAAACTGATTTTTTTAAAATAATATTTTTTAATAAATATTTACGAATCTGTCACCGTTTGAAACATATTTACAAAACCATGCCAATTTTCTATAAATGGCGATCACATCAAAAATCAAAGATTTAATATGCAATTTCATTAAAATAAAAATAAAAAATATTTAAAATAATATAATAAAATTAAAAATTATAGGTACAATTTATAATCTCATTTTTTAAATAAAAAAATTAAAAAACATATAAGTAAAGTATAAATTATTACCTTAATAATAATATAAAATATTAATATTATAAAATAAAATTCATTGCGATATATAATAAATATAATAAATATTATAACAAATATATTATAATATATTAAATTATATATTATATATTATATTATAAAATATAATAAATATTTTATAATATAAAATTTATAATTTAGTCGGTGCTTGTTTGGTTGCTAGTTGGGTACCAGTTCAGTCGTTAGTTTGGTTGTCAGTCCGGTGCTAGTATGGTCATTAGTTCACATATCAGGTCGGTACCAATCTGACCGCTAGTATGGTCGCCAGTCCAATGCTAATCCGGTCACTAATCTAGTCACCAGTCTAGCCATGAGGTCGGTGCCAGTCTGATGCCAGTTTGGTCGCCAAACTGGTTGTCAGTCCGATCATTAGTTTGGTGATTGGACTGGTATCGATCTAATGGCCTAACTAGCGATCGAACTAGCACCAGTCTAGGGACTGGACTGGTACTGGCCTGATAGGCCTGGCAATTGGACGGCATCAAACTGGCGACCAAACTAGTGACTAGACTAGACCGACTTGGCAGCCAGACTAGTATCGGACTGGCACTAGCCTGGCGGCCAGACTAACGATTGGACTGGCATCGGCCTGGCAATCGGACTACACCAGCTTGACAAGCAAACTGGTGACTGGATAACACCAAACTAGCGATTGAAATAATGATCGAACTAGTACAAAGTTGGTGGCCGAATTGTCATCGACCTGACGATCGAACTAGCAACTGAACTGGTACCGGGCTAGCGACCGGATTGGTACCGGTCTAATAAGCAAACCAGCGATTGGGTTGGCACCGAATTAGTGGCCGGACTAGCATGAGGCTGCGGTCGAACTGGAACTGGCACTGGCTCGATGGCTGGACTGGCAACCGAACTAGCATTGGGCAGGGAATCGGACTGGCATCGAGCTGGCGATCGAATTGGTATTGGCCCGGCGACTGGATTGGCACCGACCTGGCAATCGGATTGGCACCAACCTGACGGACGAACCGGTGACCAAACTAGCACGAGCTAAATTATAAATTTTACATTATAATTTAATATATTATAATATTTATTATATATTTTAATAAATTTTATTTTATAATATTAATATTTTATAATATTATTAAGGTAATAATTTATGATTTTATTTATATTTATATCTTTTTTTAAAAAAAATTATTTAAAAATAGAAATGCAAGAATGAAATGAAGCAGCAGGTTATACCTATGAATTTTTTAATTTTTTTAATTTTTAAGTTTATTATAGTATTTTAAATATTTTTTATTTTTATTTAAATTTTTTTTTTTTTTTTATTTTGTCTCTCTCTCTTTTCCATGCTATCAAACATGCCATGAAGGTCTAGGAGTGCAGGTTGCAGTCCCCATCCACCACCAATATATGACACTCATATATATGCAGCATGCATGCAGCTGCCTGTACTGAATGGTGAGGGACTGGCACCGCCTGTAAATATCTTTGAGTCACCTTACACATCCTCGTGGTGGAAAGCATTTCCATCTCGATAGGCATAACAAAACCTAAACACGAGGAAAAAGACAGGGCCTGCTTATCTATGAGAGAGATTCCATCAACTTGCATGCCTTCTGATATAATTAGAACTTGAAAGTAGTACCAGAAAATAAATAAGGTTTGCATATAATATGTGGGAGGAACTTTAAAATGACTATAAAATATAAATAATCAGAGCACGAGTTTCAAGTTCGGATCTCCTCCAAGTCCTGTTATAGCGCTTGCCAGCTCCTCAAATTTGGCCATCAAATGGAGTCCTTACTTGATTAAATTTGATCTTCCATATATGTTCAAATGATGCATTTAGTCTATTGATTTGTTGGTGCAGCAACTTGTTTAGATTGAAAGCTCTCTAGCATTTTTATCATATTTGTTTGTAGCTATGAGGCCCAACTCATTTCCAGTCGGCCCGTACGAATCTCGGGCTGAAGTAGGCAACCTAGTTGCTGATTTCGGTTCGAATCTGGCGATCCACCAAGCCACCGGAACGATCGGCGAACGAAGCGGGGAAGGGGGTTGACGACGTGGGGGGATAAGGGTTTTTTCTGGGACCGGGAAGTTCCTCGCGTGCCTCGCCGGGCAATCTTCTCGTGTGCCTTGGCCCTTTCCGACGGTCGTCTTCCTCCGATGCTACCGAAACCATCGCCGACCTCGCCGGTAAGAGCTCTAATCCCTGTTTCTATTCGAGCGTGGTCATGAGTAGAGGCGGCCGGCGAGAGTTCGTTTCCTCTTGAGCGTGGACTTGAGCAGAGACGACCGGCCGGGGGCGGGGGAGGGATTCGTTTTATTTTGGATTTTGGTAGGTGGCCGAACGGCTACCGGTGGTTGTGCAGCCGTCCGCTCCGGTCAGCTGAGCCCCCTTCTTGATTGCCGTCTCCCATGGCCGCCACCTGCAGCAGTGGGGACGCCGGCTCGATCAAGCCGAGAGAGGAGCAATGGGGGAAAGGGGGGATTTGCTTTTAGGTTTCCGGCAGGTGGCCGGGTGGCCATCGAGATTGCCGCCGGTCCCCTCATTCCTTCCGGCTTCCATTTGGCAGAGGAGGGTAGGCTTGGTTAAGGGAGATAGCAGCGGGATTTAGAAGAGTGAAAGAAGGAAGACAGAGTCAGGAGAGAGGAGAGAGATCGACTGGGTTGACTCGGTCAATGGGATGAGTTGACTTGGTTAACTGGGATGGGCCTGTTCGGTGCAAGCAAATTTTGGAGGGATAAAGGAAAGGGAAAAAGTGAGAAAAAGAACTAATGTTGGAAATTAATGGTATGATTGATAAATAAAAAAAAATTATGGTACAGAATCGTTGTTGTCCTTGGAAGACCAGGTCTAGTATTGGACTGTACTTAGTTGGTGGAAATCTTACTGTAAGTTATCACTCTCTGGTATATTTTGCCATGCATGATATGAGCTTATTATTTAATATGTTATTGAATTTTACTGTATACCCTTACATTGTATATCAATGACTTGAGGTGATATGAGACCAAACATATATGATTAAAATGTATTGTGTCATGGGTTAGTTGATTTTAGTTACTTTCTAGTCCAACTATGATCACACAATAACCTAGTCTCCTTTTGGACCTCAAGTGGGGCTATCACTGGCACATGGTCGATGAGCGATGTATGACACAGGAGCTAGTTGCTTTATTTTAGCCTTGAGTGCAGTTGCTGGTACATGCTGGATATGCATGTTTCTCATGTGATTTCAGAGCTAGTTTTTCCTCTGGGCTTCCAACAGGGCTATCACGGGCGCATGACCATTGAGTGGTATATGTACACATGATCCAGTCTCTTTTGGGGCTAGCCATGGACCGATCGTAGCCATAGTCGGAGGGACTAGGTGAGTGTGTGTTGCCAGAAAAGTAATAAAGGAGATTAATAATGAAAACTTAACTGATTTGGATCTATTTTATTATTATATTTGGTTTCTTATACGCACTAATTTATTCAAGTTATCTTGCTCTTGATTCATGTTAAATTTATATTCTAGATGTATGATAACTTACTGAGTTTAGGGAACTCACTTTATTTCTTTATTTTTTTTGTAGGACCAGAGAAACATGTGAGCTCGGAAATCAGACAGTTAGGATTTAGGACCTAATGGATACTGTTATTTTTATGTTTAATGTTTAATAAATTTTAAGCGTGTGACTATTAGTTTTTATGAATATTTGAATTTGCTTGCCTAATAAAAATTTATGTGTTTGTCTGGTTGAATATTTCTTTTGTCGAGATGGATTTGATATACGTCTTGTGTGTCCAAGAGAAGAATTAATTCAATGACATACGGCCATCTGTTGTGCATTCAGCTTGGATGTGGAATCGGGGTGTGACAGTAGCACATGTGATTACCGAGGAATTGTGTGCCGGTGGAAAACAAATAAACAAGCGCAATGCATAGCAGCCATATTATATATAGTCATCCATATGCTTGATCCGAGAAAACAAATGCCAATGACAAGTGATTGGATATTTCGAAGTGGTTCTCCATACGAGTGAACATTTATCGAGCATAGAAATTAAGGTCTGTGTGTTATTTAATTTTTTTTTTTTTAAAAAAAAATCATATATATTCTCTTTAAGATGTATGCCTTGAATTGTGAGTGGGATCCTACCAAAAATTCTGACTCCAAGTTCATCTTATGATATTAGGGTTTTATGTGGTCACAATCCTCCAGCCATTCTACATCCATCATGGGTTGAGCAGCACATGGACACCAGGACGTCTACAAGGATTCGGAATCAATCCTCACTTAGTTGGCTAGCTTGAAAAGCAAGTGAACCTCTATAGCAATATAAGCCCCACGGTAGGGAAGCTGAAACTATTATGTAAATAATATTTGAGTGCGGCTAAGGCCCAATTTATGGATTCGGATCAATTATTGATTTATTAAGGTAGGACATACATGGTAGCCTTGTTCGATCATCTGCCACTCTTTTTTTTTTTTTGATAAAAATCATCTGCCACTCATTGATGCATGGATTCTGAACTTTCATTTGTAAGGCTTCAAGTTGCATGCATAGATGATTGTATATTCTCATGCACATATCTGGTATTTACTGACGAAATGATTGTAGTTTTCAATATGAAATATGTTCGGAAGTTATACAACTTTGTAAGGGACAATGAATGATGCACTGTTACTTCCAGTAATTAACCTAAAAGTTTAAGTCAGGAAGGCCCGGGGTTACATGACTAAGGGCAAACTTAAAAATCTACAGTTTTTTTGATATTCTTGAACCACCCGCATGTTCAACTTTATGCAAATTATATAAGTTTACTATTTATCTATATCTAAAGTTTCATTATACGTAACTCCTCCAAGACCAGCACGTCTGAAGCGTTTGCCATCAACACTTGAAAAAAGAGTGCAAGATTAACACAGTCTTTCTCATGCATCTAAGAATTAACTTTTTTTAATGCAAATCTTAGGAAAATAACATCAATATGAAACAACTTCAAAACGAAATTATCATTCGTCCATCCCTCTAGCTTGTAGGTGAGGCATATATGGCTTGCACAAAAATCAAATAGAAGGACGGTGATAATTAAGTCAAGAATTGATTAATTAAAATTATATTTAATTTTACGATGAACCATAATTTTTACATCATAAATCATTTGGCGGTTCCCTTGGTTTCACGTACCATCCAAAGAGATTTGGCTGATTTGGACACACCGCTAGCCTATGTAGAGCGAGCAACTTGTGCTAGTATTAGCAAACAAATTACTTCCAGGTCATAATAATTCCTATCATGACCATAACAATCCAAGTCTTGTTCTAGCTTTATTCTAATTACTTATGAACGACTCAATGAATCTTCATTCAAATATTTTTAAACGCCCAGCTCTAATGGAGTTGCCAAATTAGTCTTGGAATTACAAACCGTACCAGCCTAAATATTTTTTAAAACGCTGAAACCATCCCACAGCGGCTGAACTCAAACCAACCAACCAAACCCTCGTCGTTGGATCCAAAGACTCTTCTTCCCTGCTCGCGAGAATTTTGAGCCACGTCTGGTCCTCAATTCCCGCCTGAATTCAGACATGTCCCCGCCTCTTCGGCAACAGAAACCGACATCTCCCTTATCCTCCGCTTCGATCCCTTTCCTCCCTTCCCAAATCCCCAAAACTCCCCACCCTCCCTCCCGGCGGTTTTTTCCGTTCTCCTTGGGCCATTTCCTTGTTTAAATTGGATCTATTGGAGAAGTAATTTGTTTTTTATGGTAAAATTTAGAGTTTGTTCGACGAGATTTTGGAGCTTTTATTCGAGGATTTTGCCCATTTTGTGAATCGAGGGACTTGGTTCTTTGTGTACGTAATTTTTTGAGTATGGTGGTTGTTGCAAGATTTTTTTTTTTTTGGAAGAATCCATAGGTACGTTCGCTACCTAGAAGGTTTCTCTACGAGAAATGAACTGCTTTCCTTGTTGTAGCGTGCCGGCGGTCGACGACGCCGGCGAGAGGAGGGTACCGGGAAAGATTGTGGAGGCAGGGAAGGAGCTGGCTCCTTTGGCTGTTGCTCCGACGAGGGTCAGCGAGCCAACCCCAAAGCCTGGTGAGTTGCTGTTCGTCTGTCTTCTATTGTTACAAGCATATATAAAACATGTCTTAGTTTCTAATGGATTTTTAAGGTTATAGCATGAGACATGTTGAATGCCATTCTCTTATGAATTCGTGCGGATCCAGCAGTAAAATGTGACAGAATATTTGGTATTACAATGTAATGCACGAGGTTAAATGATAGCTTGCTAAGAAAACCTTGAGTAACTTTTACAGCAACAGTTTAAAGTCTGTTCTCTGGACATGGATGTTCGTTATTCTAGCTGCTATTTGGTTCAAATTACCTACGACTCTTTAGGTGTTAACATCTTGATTGAATCTTGGTACTTGTGCCTGCTTGACCATTGGTTTTTTATCTACATTGGTGTTTTAATTTGGTAAATGTTATATCATTTCTTTTTGTCTGGATAAAAACTTTTCTAGAGTTTATGGTGAACATACTAGATTTCTTCAACTATTCTTGTATTGATTAATTATCAAACAAATAATATGCTTCAGATTTGCCCTTCACTGCACCTATTCTTTTGCAGCTTGACATCTTGCACCGATTTGTCCATAGATGTCATGCATAGGATTTTACTTTGTCCATATAATAATCAGCCAAGGATGTAATAATTTTACCTTCTACAACTGATTCATGAATCAATCAATACAAATTCCTTTTTCATGTAATCCCATATACAAATCTAGGAGGTGCTGGACCCATGTTAGCAAGCTTGCACCCATTTTCTCCCATTCCTAGTTTTTCTCCATCCCGATTCACTCTTCCAAGTGTCTTGCATTTTTTTTTTCTCTCGCAAATGTTTCCGGTCGTTGCTAATGTGAATTTATTCAATCGGTGGACTATAAATTGCGGTGTGCATTTCTATGTTCTCTTTACTAGTACTGATGAAAGATCATTTGCTGAATATGAGATTAGGATTTTATTTTATCATTCAGAATGACTTTTTACTTGTTGAAACATTTCTTGACTTCATTCTCTATAATCTGTACCACTGTTATTGCCTATGTGAGCAAAATTTAGTTGTGTTTTGCTGCAAAAGAGACAATAGTCTAGCCAACTGAGTGGATCCACATTTATTTCTTCTGCATGGGAACATGACATTACTTAACTTGGATTTCGGACTATGCTGTAAACCTTCCCTGTTCAGCAAATCCCCCTCAGAAGACCTCAACTGGGAATGCAGCTGAAATAGCACTTAAAAAGGAAACTGCAAATGGAAACATTGCTGCACAAACATTTACATTCCGTGAGCTAGCTATGGCTACCGGGAATTTCCATGCTGACTTGCTGATAGGAGAAGGGGGTTTTGGTAGAGTTTATAAGGGACGTCTTGAGAAAATTAACGAGGTATTTGTTTCTCTAGCTCTGTTCTCTAGTCAATGATTTTTCTTGAACTTTTTTGGTGATTTTTAGAGACTTATTGGATTAAATATTTATGCCATTTTGTTTTCATCGGCTTGTAGCTGTTAAGCAACTAGACAGGAATGGTTTGCAAGGCAACAACGAGTTTCTTGTTGAGGTTTTGATGCTTAGTCTCCTCCATCATCAAAATCTGGTCAATCTTATTGGGTATTGTGCTGATGGAGATCAGAGACTCTTGGTGTATGTGTATATGCCCTTAGGTTCTTTGGAAGACCATCTGCTTGGTGAGATATAGTTTTCAGCCATCTGGTTTCAACCCTCTTGGTTTTTTAGCCTCTCTTTTACATGCATTAACTCTAAAATTAACAGTCATCTTCTTCAGGCTTCAAACCTATGACTTCCCTTTATATGTCTAATATGATGTCTGTAAATGGTAGTTGTCCTTCCATTGTTGTCATGCATATTGCTTTTAATTTAATGGATTCTCACTACATTGTCTTCACAGAGATCGCTCGTGATCAGAAACCATTAAGCTGGTATACTAGGATGAATATAGCTTACGGTGCTGCTAAAGGTCTAGAATACTTGCATGAGAAGGTCAACCCACCTGTGATCCATCGTGATCTCAAATCATCCAATATCTTACTTGATGAGAGTTATCATCCAAAGCTCTCCAATTTTGGACTAGCTAAGCTTGTCCCAACAGGAGATATACTGCATATCTCATCAAGGGTGATGGGCACATATGGCTACTGTGCACCGGAGTATGCAAGAACAGGTCAGCTCACTTTGAAGTCGGATGTATACAGTTTCGGAGTCGTTTTGCTGGAGCTAATCACAGGGAGAAGAGCCATTGATACAACCAAGGATATGGATGAACAGAATCTGGTCACTTGGGTATGTACTACCCAAATCTATCCATATAGCTGAGCATGTGTAATTAGACTTAACACCATAAAGTGGAATTCATACACATCAGTGCCAGAAATTTCACTAAAGATGTAACAAATCTCCATGCTAAGTTTATTGCTACCTCTTCATGTTATATATTACAGGCACAGCCCATGTTCAAATACCAGAAGCAGTATGCAAAGCTTGTCGACCCGCTTCTCCAAGGGGACTCTACTCAGAGAGAGGCTTGAATCAAGCTGTTGCTGTGGCAGCAATGTGCCTGCAAGAGGAAGCTGCAGTCCGACCATTTATGGCTGATGTTGTTGTGGCCTTGAGCTTTCTTACAGGAGAACCAGCTGATCATGAAGGGAGCTCTGCTCATTCCTCCCACTCCACACCTCGGGAAGAAGATATCGAACCAGATGAATTCAGCTTGCAAGATTTGAGTCCTTTCGATCGCCAGCGTGCAGTTGCAGAGGCCATCCAATGGGGTTCAAATTCAAGACACAACCAAGGGGGCCAGCATCAAACTGCTGCTTCATTGTAATATAATAGACTGTCCAAATTTGGTCTTCTTGTACTACAAGTACAGCTCATTCCTTTCAAGTCTTCGGCATCTCCTTCATCCAAAACCAAAAGAAAGGAGGGACGTCTTTTGTAATTTGATCCATTTTCAAAAATAACATGTTAATGGGAGAGTATCATGCAGATATGTGGGTTGATGATTTGATGTATAGAATCCTGTCATCAGCACGGTAGATACATCATTGTTTGAAGTAGCGGTTACTGGTCGTCCTCGTTTTTATTTGGAGTCGGCAACAATGTCATCAAGAACGCCGACTTTGATGCGAATAGTCTCTCGTTGGCGCTGCCTCTAAAAAAAAAAAAAAAAAAAAAAAAAAAAAAAAAAGGCCTTTCTGCTTCTCCCGCTTCCATCCTTCTTCCCACCACCGGAAATTTCTCTTCCGCTGATATCCGACATGGAGAGCTCTCCCGCGGACCGACTACCGGAAGCGGACTCGCTGCCCGACGGCTTCGTCGAGAGCTCCACTGAGCCCCTGGCGGCGGCGCCGGACGACAAGGACGCGTTGCACGGTCTTAGTCCCTCCGGTGAGCGGGGAGACGGATCGTCAATCTCTGGCGCATCCAAAACCCTAAATCCAGACAGCTTAACTGATGGGCTGGAGAAGTTGACAACAAAAAAAACTACTGATTTCCTGTCACAAAATGACAGTCTTGATCATCGTGATGATTCAGTGGGAGTGGAAGATAGGATCTTGGTGCCTAAACCGGGCAAATGATCAATCGGAGAAGTCGAAGGAGATGAATTCGTCCGAGAACGAGATCTCGATGTCCTCGTCTACAGAAGAAAGCCGAGGGGACGGTCAGTTCTGTGAAGAAGGTATTGATTTTTAACTTTTATTTCTTTTTTCTCACGTAACCAAGTGATCAGAAGTAAGAATTAGGTTATGATTTTTATCTTTTCTGGATTCTAACACTAATCTTTTTAGCCTCTTTTTGTTTTTTTTGAAACGAAATATGTAAATTGTGTGAGCTCATGATTTTCGTGTATCGGAGAACTAACTAACGGGAACCGAGATTAGTTCTAGAAAGCTTGCTATAACTAAGAAGTGCTCTCAAAACGGAAGCCACTTCTTTTTTTGTCTCTCCTTCCGTTGTTGAGATTCTTTGATTCAATGATTGTATTTATGAAACCCTCTTGTTGAAGGAAGAAAGCTGCCAGCGTTTTGAAGGATGTTAAAGGAATGCTTGAACAAGGTTATAAGAATTTAATAAGAAACGATTATTTCATAACGAAATGCTAAGGTCAAATGAGGTAATGGAGATAGGTGTACTTTTTTTAAAATAAAAAATATTTTATTATTTTTTTCTGGAGGAAACATGGCCTAGGAGCCGAGGGGTATAGTTTCAGGAGATTGTGGAAATGGCGATATGTTTGAGAACAGGTGGAAGTTTGTTGGGAAATCAGCGAATTATTTTTTGAACCTTTCAGTAGAGGCATTTGTTGGCAGCTTCAAGATAAAGTGATCTTAACAAGCTGGCCGTTTAGATGATACAGAAAAATGATAAGAAAAATTAAAGATGCTATCCTTTTTTTTTCCTTTGTTGGTGGGGGTTGGTAGTTAAATAAAAGATATATAAAGGGATAAGCATGAAGAAGACAAAGAAGAAGTTGTGTGGATTGAATGATTAATCTTCATGGCAGTTCATAAATGTAGGGAATATGGTAACGTGGGTCACAAAAATGCCCTTCATCTATACTTGATTCTGATAAATACTAGTTGTTTCATATTAAGATAATAAATATGGGATGGTGCCTAAGACGGATAACATGTGCACTAACATCAAGATATTAGTTTATTGATAGTTTTTTAACAGGGCTAGCTGATATTATTATTATATGTTTTGACAAAGTGATCATAAATTAAGTAAATAAAGAAAAACTGAAAATGTCTTAGATCACAGGTAATGTGAATTTTAATTGCATATCTACAATGGCCGTCTGGAGAACTTCTTTATAATAATTGCACAATTGCATAAATAAATATTTTTTATGAAGACATAAACACGAGATATTTCATAGTGACATTACTTTTAGCTAAAAAAACTAAATAAATGATATTTCACTTGTATAGAAATCATTCTTGTTCTCGGCCAAAAAGAAATACCAAAAACTTGCATATTGGGGTGGATTGGTGATGTCTGCATGAAAGATGCGAAGTTTCTTATTTTGGCTACTCCAAGTGGAATGTGTTGCAATATATTTGTTGTATGTAAGCACTGAAGAAGCCAGCAAATCTTAGCTAATGATTCATTAAGTGCACAGAAACTTACACTGAACTGTCAGCTTTGTTGATACTTGTGTTTTCTTTCCCATGGTCTTTGTAGATGCTAAAGGGTGCTTGGAGTTACATACCACCAATTTGAAGGAAAGATCCACTGTAAATATGCTGATATTTTAAAACATCAAAAGGTGTCACTAATATTGTACTACCCTTGATGTGCTATATCAATTCTGCAATGTTGAAGCATAAAAATTAGTTGGAGATAGTCATGCACCAACTTATCTGTACCCTGTTTTTTCTTATAGTTACAATTTGATAGCATAGACAATTTAATGAAATCATCATCTATACTGGTTTTATTATGCCTGAATGATACTTTTTTATGATGTTTACCTTGATGATAAATGAATTATGCTTGCAAAATTTGACTGTAGCAATTGTAAATTTGTATTAGTTTCATTTTGCTATGATATATTTTCTTTTTTCCTTTTCCCTTTTTTTCGAAGGGCACCATTTCCCTGATCACTTTGTTCTTGGAAGCTGGTTTGTTGCCTATGCTTTTTCTGTGTTACCTAGGTATTTTGGCACTCTTATTTTCTTCCAGGAGTTTTTTGGTCTCCTTCAAAACTTGCATTATAGGCTAACATCATGTCGTGCTACCCTCTTTTTCTCCTAGATTTTTTTCCTTTTCCAGAAGGATATAAGAATTACATGGAAGTGTCAAAACATTAAATCTTTTGGTTTTATAGCTTGTGGGTTCATGATATAGAAAATTAGTTTTTAGGTTTTTACCTTTGGTATTTTAGCTAGTTTCTTTTAATTACTCTCAGCACGTGAATTGCAGGGTGATATCACATTGTACCTCATGGTCTTTTCAGGAAAATACTGAAGCAAAACGTAAAGCTGTGAAGCGTGGAATAAAGTCAGAAAAAGAGCTATTAGAGTTTACTTTGAATTATCAGAAAGTCATAGCAGAAAAAGAAGCCGGCAAGTATCAAAATATTACTTTATTAATTTTCAAGATATAAAATATTACTTTTTAACTTTCAAGATATGAAATGTACATGGCCGACAACTAACTAGAAACATATAGTATGACAATAGTCCATGTTTTGTCCCTCTGGTAGTGCCACCCTCCTTTCATGGAATATATAGTCACATTTATCACAATAACCCTTGCGCTCCTCATTTGGGTGTTTGCTAAATCATTAATTTATGACCTTTTCCAGGGATTTTCTTTAAAAAAAGTTCTTTTTTGATGCACCTTAATGGGCTTGAAGATATCTTTTCAGTTGGCTTTGTTATGACTATGGTTGGAATCAGAATCCCAACCCCTGAATGTGAAGACATGGGTTCTCTGTGACACTTGGAATCCTGAGAAAGGCAGATTTAAATGTCTGGTTTTCTTTTTCTTCTTTTTTTTTTTTTTGTGAATATGCCATAGCACATGCTTATCTGCCTGTTTTCTGATGTTTATAACTCTATGCATTTAGTTATTTTAAGTAAGAAATCTCCTTGATAAGTAACAAAGGCCTCTATCTCCTGCAAACGCATTCTTTTCCAATTAAATTATACCGGATTTCTTGTTTTAAATAATTGCATCTTTAAGCTGTTGCTGTTCAAGAAAGGCTTGAGTCACTTTTAGAGAGCTGCAGCGTCACAATAAGATGCTCATGGTACAATCTCCAATTCAATGGCAATCAAATTATAATGGCATTATTTCTGTAGGCTCTTGAACTATGTTTATATATGTACTTTATTGCAGGATGAATGCCAAAGAGTATCAACTGGAGAGAATATGAGACTAGACCTGTCTGCAAAATTTAACGATGCAATCAAGGTATGCTTATATATATAGTAGTTGTAAATACCTAGTTAATGCTTATTACATTAAAAAAATATACATGTTGCATAAATGTGGTTTGGAACATCAAGAATCTTTCGGAGGGTGCCATATGTTGAGAAAGGAAAATAACAGATATTACCTACCCAAAACAATCTCCATAAATGAAAATTTTTGGCATTCAAATGGTGACTTATGGAATACAAATATACATCATAAGCCCTCACTACTTACAAACAGTATTTTAGTAATAGAAAGTTATTGATGTAAAATAGCTAAACGACTTTATTTTTGTTTCTCATCTCTTTTTTTTTTTTTTTTCTGATTAAATGTTTTATATCAACAAAATGCCTGAGTGGTATGATAGATCGAAGAACAGCAAAACATTTAAGGAGAGAAGAGAAGATGATCTCATTTGTAAAGCAGGAAGCAAAGAGAAGACAGAAGACAATAGAAAGGGATACAGTTTTTCATTCAAAAACCGATTATCCTTGATTTTATATGCAACCAACCTTCTTCAAGACCCTGAATAAAGATATCAGCCCCATATCTTGACACTGACAGCAAATTTCTTTCGAACATCCCTCGTGTAGTTCTAGCCTTTCTTTCAACATTAGAAGACTGTGACCTCCATTGTAGTTTTGACATATAGTTTGCTGGGTCCGTGCCAACTCAACATTCCCAAGAGAGGTTCTTGTAAAAGGAGCTGCCTTTTGAATCATTTCCTGTGGTTCTATGCAACATATGCCCCATGAGCACGTTCTAAACAAACTTAAACCTCACAAATAAACTGCTAGGTGCAATCATCCTTCTGGAGGTAGGGGATCGGGATATTATTCAGAACCAGCATCCACACAAAATGAATGATTTTTAAGGCACAAAGACAATCAGGTTTTTATCAAATTCCAATAATCAAAATTATAAGATAGCAATGTATGAAAGCAGCTTGGTTGTGAATGTAATGTACTTTGTCCACCCTCTATAGCTTCTATTGTAAGCAAAGTGAAGATTTGTGTCAGTAATTATTCATAAAGGACATTTTTCTAATCACCTGATTTTCTGCAGAATTGGGTGGTTGGTTTCTGTATTTTTTATTGTTTGATAATTTCCAATGTCTTGTGCACATTCCAATAGAAAATTATTTTGTGCACATGCAAGATACCATGCAAAATAACAGAAAAAAGGTTAACTTATTACACATTTGATTGTTGAAGCTTATCTGATGTGGACATTTTAATAACATCGGACAAGGCAATTTATGAAAGTCTTCTACCTTGTGGAAGGAACCACGTGCATTCCTTTTGGCAAATGTATTTATACTAAGATATGTGATTGTCCCTTTAAGAGAAAGGGAAAGCAAAGTCGATGTCCTTATTAACACTAATGTATATACACACACCAAAAAGTAGAAAAGAAAACACAAAGAAATATTGACAAATATAATTTTTATGTATTTTTAGTATTGCGGTTGTTTTAGGGGAGAGATAGTTCTCTCTCCATGATACCTGAATGTTCTGTCCACTGGGATGAGTGACTCAACTTCCAAACTGTCAAGTGTATTCTAAGCATTTTTTGTGTAATCAAGTTTTGTCACCCTTGAAACTTTGTTCTCTGTGTGTGTGTGTGTGTGTGTGGGCTGTCATGTTTGGGGGGAATGCATGGATTATATTGTGCCATTTCTGAACAAATAATCCATCAGTCCAATCAATTTGCCTTTCTGCAACTTGAGGCCATGCTAATTAGTCAGCCAAATTATTAACCAGCTCATATACACAATCAAACGGAGTTAATCTCCTCTGTCATCCCTTTTGTCATAATATTTGTTCTCGTTCTTATGATCCAAATTGTGGTTTTATTAGTACATCATGAGTTTATGTTGGTTTATTATTTCATATCATTTTTTACCGGTACATCAGTATTATGCTAGAGTGCCTGCTTCACTTCAGCAACATCACTGGCAAGGTGTTGTTTATGAAGAATGACATAGATGATACTAGTCCACAATAATCTGCCTTTGTGATGGGGACATCGGCAAAAGAAAAAGGTTTCAAGCTAACTCCTTGTAGTTTTGCAGTTATATTTTTTAAGGATCCACTTGAAGCCAATGGATGAAGCCTACTTACCCTGAGCCGGCTCTATGATTTCTCAAATGCTCTCAAATAAAGCCCCTCCTTATATGCCACTTGGAAGCCTTTCTTGGTCAACACTTGGAAGCATAATTGGGCACCACTTGGAAGTAGCACCACTTTTTTGGACCAACTTAGAAGCCTCCTTGGACGCCACTTGGAAGCTCCTTTTGGTGCCACTTAGGCATCACATGGGATTAGTTACAACCAAATTTTGTTAGAACTACTTTTTGTTAAAACTACCTAACCCATTTTGTTAGCCTAACAAATCTAATTAGAATCAGGTTACTTTTCCTTCTCTTGGCCGAACCCATGGTGTACCTTGGGGCTTATAAATAGGACCCAAGCTCTTCTTGTATCTCATGCTATGGTTGAATAAAAAGAAGTTTGTTTGATTCTAATTTTTTCTTGCTGAGTTCTTGATTTTTGCTCCTTGTGTGGAGAGGATGAGAGGCCCTAGTCTAGCTTGTTTCTTTTGTTCCCTAGATTAAGAGCTAAGTCACTTCTTGAGGGAGAGGGTGAGGCCCATTTTTTCCTTCAAAGAAGTCCTATCAAGGTCCTTGAAGTGCACTCCAAGGGAGAGGGTGTGAGACCCAAAGCTTGCTGCCTAGCTTCAATCCATCCCCAAGCTTTCATCTCCTTACTTTATCTTGTTCATTTCCTTCTTTCAATTTGCTTCCACGCCCTTATAGCAAGTGCTTTACAGGTTCTCTCGCTGATTTGTGGTTGAAGATGAAGGTTCCAAGTCATGAACCAAGTACAAGATAAGTTCTCAAGTTTTGGGAGTACTAGTCTTACAATCTAGTCCTCATTCCTATGAGTGGTGAGAGCTTCCCTTCTACTAAATATTTTTTTTAGCCTTCATTGTTGGTAGGAAACCCATTTCTTGGCCCTTTAGATTTGAGAATTGAAGGTGTTTGACCTAGTACAAATGGTTTCCTAGCCATGATATCCTTTCTATATTAATTTGAATGTGACATGTATACGGGTGTCTAATTTTTGATCAACTAGTTTCTTACTTGGAAGATAATTGTCTCTCTTATGCTTAATTTCGATTCATGCTTGTAATCCATTGCTCATGATGGATAGCTGGTCATCTAGAGCATATCATCATCCATTTATTTCATTCATTTTTGTCCCGCATCAATTTGTTTATTGTAAGATTAATTGAGGAAAAACACACAACATTTACTAGGTATTTCCATTCATCGTCCTTAAACCTGTTGCCAATTTTTTCATATTATTTCCTTTGCATTTGTATTGTAGTTGAGTTTTCTCATTATTTCTCTGATTTCTAGCAACTAATATTTCGATAGTAGTCTCCTATTGTGTTATAGGGTGTAAGCACTAAGCTCGAGGAGCAGAAAGATGATTGCCTTTCTCAACTCGAAGAGAATGAGATGTAAGATGTGATTTTTGTTTAGATTGCATAGTTGACAGTAAAAATATGTTTTCATCATTAGATCTTGAATCACTTAGTTTAGTGCTTTCGAAGAATACTCTTATCATCTTGTTTTGGCTAAGCATGGACTTTTTTGTTTAGAAATAGAGAATTCTTGACTTGATTCTTAGGAGTTGCTTTTCTTCGACATAGTCATTGCTTTTTTTTATTTTTTCCCTGAATTTTTTTCTATACATTTATAAATCACCATTATGAATTGTCTGGTCCTTAATGATCATTAATAGAAGTTTCTCTTCTCATATACAATATACAAACTAACAGAAATTTGGTCAGTTTGATGGGCAAAACAACTTAGCCTTCTGAATGTCTACTAAAAGAATGATCTGAGAATTACAAATTTGGATGTTATCATGAAGGACCTTGGACCAAAGCCTGTTATTAAGATTCTATGTCCACATGTTGTATTAATGTAATTTAAAATTCTGTTCAATGTTCTATGTATCACTGTTCAAAATAATTGGTGATACCTCATGTTATGAGGTGTGGTCTGTCTTACCTCATGTTATGAGGTGTGGTCTGTGGTTTTGGTTTATATTTGACAGTTTCGTATCTGGTGCAGTCATAATGAATATGAAATATTCTGTTCCCAGCAGCAAACATCTTTTCTTTTTTAAGCAGATTGTGCCCCTGCCATGATAATATCTTTTCTTTAGGTTTTCATTATATTTCCCATGTTTTTTTATATTACACTAAGTTTTATGAGATTTTCTTGTAGGCTGAGAAATAAGTTAAAACATCTTGCTGATCAATATGCTCTCTCTGAACAACAGTTGCTCAAAAAGTAAGATCTTCTGTAATTTTTACTAATTTTAACATGTTGACTATAAGACTAACTACATTTCCTGGTTTGAAAAATTAATATGCAGTTGAAACAAAAGACCCTGGAACTTCAGCTTGCTGATCTGAAAATTCAAAAACAACAAGAGAAGTCTGCTCACGAGCAAACTCAGATGCAACTGTATGCGAACAAATTGCACAACTTGTGGCCACTGAGAAGAGTTTGTGTTTACAGCTTGCAGCTGATGGAGAAAAATCTCAGCAGTTTCAGGTACATTTTGTGACAGATTTTTTTTAAATTTTTAAAAGAAGTCCCTTTCTTCATTGATAATTGCCCATTATATAGACAGATTACAAGCTGATCTTCAGCGATTACAAGCTGATCTTCAGCTGGTATTTCCTTTGACATCCTCGCTCAAATTGATGCTGGTAAATCGACAAGCATCAATTTGCCAACGAGAAAATGATGGTGCTGACGTGGCAGGGATTTTGTGAAGATATCGGCGATCTGCAAAGTAGTGGAGATATGTGGAAGGGTGATGACCTGATGATCAAAAGCTTCCCTGATCGAGTGACAGTCAACCTCGATGTGCTTGGTGCGTTCGTGATAGACAGGGTTGGCGGCAATTTGTATGGCACTAGTGTTGTAGCATGGAGTGGAGTAGGATGAACGGGAGAGAAACTGAGCTCTGTGAGGAGACCAAGCAACCAAATGATCTCGGAGCATGCTGCAGACATGGCTCGGTACTCAGCCTCAGTAGATGATTTGGAGACGTGGTCTTGCTTCTTGCATTTCCAAGAGACAAGGGCATCACCAAGAAACACACACCAGCTGGTAGTGTATTTCCTGGTGTCTGGGCAACCGGCCCAGTCAGCATCACAATAGGCTTGTAGCTGAAGTGAAGAACCGAAAGGGAAGAATAAGCCACGACTAGGTGTCCCAAGAATGTAGCGAATTATGCGGCAGACTGCAGATCGATGGAGATGCCTCGGTGCTTGCATATATTTGCTAACGGCATGGACAGCATAAGAGATGTCATATGATGGGAAGCCCCGGAATCAAAGTACCAAGGAGATGATGTAGAGAAGGGTTTACCTGAGAGTCCTAAAGCTGAAAATGCAGAAATGATCATTTGTTGAATCATTTCAGGGATCATGGGTTGGACAGAAACATAAGCAGGAGCACTTTGTGTTGTATTCACAAAACTACCAGCACTAGAAGAGCCAACTGAGACAGTATTTGTTGTCTCTGATTTCTTGGGGGGTCGAGTTGGACATTCCTTGATAATATGGTCATCCTTTTTGCAGTAGTTGCAGAATTTTCGGGAACAGTTTGTAGCATAATGGCCAAATCCCTTGCAACAGAAGCACTGAACCGTGCTCATATCCCTGCTTCGTGGCCTACCTTGTGCAACATAGGCCATAGGAACAGATGTAGGTCGTCGTTGTTCCATGGTAGTTTGAGTGAGAAGGCGTTCCTCGCGAAGAAAATCATTGAGACATGTATCCAAGGAGGGGACTGATTCTCGGTTCATAAGATTGGATCTGGTGCCTTCAAATTCAGGTCTTAGTTTCATTAGAACTTGATCCCTCTGAGTAATTTCATGGACAGATTGAACAGAACTAAGGTCTTCGGATGGTAAGTCAGCATAAACTATATCAGTGTATTCAGCCCAAAGATTAGTGAATCTAGAGTAAAAATCAGAGATAAAAAGACTATCCCGTTGAAGAGTTGCCAATTCATATTCAAGCTGGAACCGACGAGCAGTGTTTTGTTGATTATAAACCTTCTTCAAGTAAGTCCATATCTGAGCCGCAGTCTAAGAAGATCGAAGATTCAAGATGATACTGGGTTCGACAATCCTAAAATCCATGCCATAACTTGTGCGTCTTTGACTTCCCACTTGGCGTGTTGGTCTTTGTCTTTGTTTTTGTTAGGATCTGGGTTACTGTCATCAATATGTCCCCACAGCTCCTTACCTTTGACGAAAATCCTGAAATGAAACGCCCAAGCAAAGTAGTTTTTGCCATTGAAACGAATCAGAGAAGCATCAGACCTATCAGAAGACATGAGGTCAAGAGAACATGAAAAAGAATAACCGAGACTAAAAACTTGGGAGCACGAGACAAATGATAATTTAGAGCTGTGGCTCTGATACCATGACAGATTTTTTTGAAATTTTGAAAGAAATCCCTTTTTCATTGACAATTGCCCATTATATAGACAGATTACAAGCTGATCTTAGTGATTACAAGCTGATCTTCAGCCCTACCATATATACAAGCTGATCTTCAGCTGATATTTCCTTGGACATTTTGATGTCTAAATTTTTTGCAGTTAAGGTTCTTCAGGGTATATTTATCAGGATATGTTATCCTTTTATCATATACCAGTTATTAATTTAGAATGAGAAAATATTGCTGATGTTGTATGTACACACCACTGCCTTGCCATATATGATGATGTGATAACGTTGCAAATTGGCAGAGATGCATTTAACACACTCAAGATGTATGTTGTCGTTTCATCCACTTTACATCGTATACATATAGAAAGAGGTCACGAGAAGGCAATACTAAATATTTAGATGTTGAAAAGTATGAGCCTAAGTACATGCATATTAAACGTCTAGTCTGTTAGTCTGATATATTAATTATTCAAACTATCCATCCTCGTTGACCTTCATTTTGTTCTTATTGTAGAGAATGTGTAGTTTTGTGCTGTTTGTCTTCGCAAAAAAATAAATTAAATTTAATAAGTTTATTATTTGATCCACTTTGTTTGCACAATAATTATATCTTCATTTCTTAGGATTCAGCTTTTTAGATGGTTGACTCAATTAGCTTTTAACAATATGCATGACAGAAAAGCTTAATCCCATGCATATGGTTCCACAAGAATTTTGAGCCATTCTCCTTATTTGGAAGATTTACATGAATACACCATCTCAACTACCTATCCATTACTCTATTATTGTGTTTTGTAGGTTTCCTCTTGGAAATCATCCTTAATTCCTAGTTGTTAGGCGCATCATTTGGTATTCTTATCTCTACAATGCTGTTATACAGGCATGGACTTTTTATGTTGCCCAAATTTTCAGCCAGCTTTCAAATTTTTGTGTTGATAAAGTTTGATGAATTGGCAAAAGCGCGGTCGCTGTCTAAGGTCTTGAACATCGAATAAGAACCACATGCTGATTAAATGATGGAAGCATCAGCACATCTGCCTCACACTTGTTCTGGATTAATTGATTGACTAGGAGGAGGATACTCCTGGCACACTAGCTGAAGGGTGCAGCTTTTTTTTTTGCCCCAGAAAAGATTGTGCCTAATGTATTTCTTCCAAAAGAAGGATGTAACTTATAAGTGCAACTTCCAGCCTAATTGAGTATATTTATCTTGGAATTCCTACCATTGTCTATCAAGGAACCAAATGTTTAGAATCTCAAAATATCAACTGCATCTTTAGTTCTCATGCTTTCCAGATAATATCTTCTTTTGCATGGATCAAACAAGAATAAAACCAGCATTTAAATGTATGCTGTTCTCTTCAGGAAGCTTTGTCAAAGAGCAACGGAGTCTTGGAAGCATTTAAGCAGGAGATGGAAGAGGTATTTTTGCATTTTGACTTGGGATTTCGTATTTATATAAAGTAATAGCCCCAAACTTTTTGAAGACATAATTTTATGTATATCTTCTCTGTTTTCCTCTCATGTATACTGAGTAATATTGTTTTTTTGGCACTTGAATTTAATCAGATGGCAAAGTTGGTAAAGGATCTTGAGAAGGAAAATGAAATTTTCAAGAGCAAGTGTGAGAAGTCGGATATTGCCCTTGTGAGGCTTGTTGAGGAGGTAAGATGAGCATTCATGTTTCAATTAATTGCTAGTTTTTGGTGTTTGTAACCCTTCGATGGGACTATCTCACTGAGAATCCAAGATAATAGGTATTTGCTATGCACAAAAATCTTGGTCCAAGTAAATTATGTGTGGTTGCCTTTTTTTCTCATTCCCAGACATAAGACATGAAATGCTGTTGGTTTGTTTCTCATCCTCTTACATTGTCTATAATGTAAATATCTGTTGTTAGAAGCATGACAAGTATGGAAGTAAAATTCCAAGTAAAAAAGGGCAAATGTTTGTATTTGATTATAATAGGCATAAAGACTATCCATGGTCTCAGCCCTTTAAGATTACCAATAAGTAAAATCCTAAGTAAAAAAGGGCAAATGGTTGCTTTAGTAATATCAGATTACTCTTATTTCCAATAAATGCATGATCTGTCAGGGAAGCATCCATGCACCTGCTCCATCTAGACAGTTTTATGCCTTCACCTTCCTTCTAGTCTAGTCCCACCTTTTAAATTGCAACCCTTCATTTTCCCATGCAGTTTACAACTTTCTGTTCATTTTAGACAGTATAGATTGTTTTCCACTTCTTTCTATCATACTAAGATAGCTCTCACCTTCCTTGGATATACATCTAGATAAGCATAGTCCCTGGGTGCAAAACACACAACAGAGATACCAGGATTCTGATTCATAATTTTGCTTAGAGATGGGCATATGTATATAGGTCCCTTTTAGCTATTTACTCCATGGTTACAATATGGAAGCTGGTAGTGATATATGAATTTTGATCATGCTTTTGATGATAATATGTAGCTGGGGGGAAATTACAAGATCCAATCTATATCTCGTATATCTATTTGCAGATTGGACATACCATTGCAAAAATACCAAGGGAACTCCTTGGTTTTCAGTTTGATTGTCAACTATCTGTTCCCTTTTATCAAAGATTTCTCACATGCATCTGTAGCTAACTTATTTGTTCAAGAGATAACATGTCGAAACTGTTTTCTAGATGTTTGAATTTATAAAGAAACATAGACAAGTGAAAATCAAAATAATATGCTTGAAACTCGATATCGGTCATCACAGGTGGAGAAGAGAATTTAGAGGGTTGGCCTGCTGCATGTATTTTGAGTTGTCCTTCACGAATAAAGTGCAGTATAAGGGCTGCATCTGTAGACTTCTTCCATAGCAAAAAAAAAAAGAAAGAAAGTATAGATAACATTTTGCTGCCATTTTTAGCAGAAAAATCACATGATTGGTAGTTGAGAATTTTCTGGTGAGTGGGTCGGGTTGCCAAAACACAATTTAAATTAGAGTGCTGAAGTTGAAAGTTATAAATAGAATTTTATTTATTTATTTTTTAAATTCTCAAATTTGTAAATACATGGGAATGACATAATCATAAATAATCATGATTTCTTGGCACATATGATCTCCTCTTAAACAAGTATATTTTCCCTGCTAAAGGAAACCACGAAATCTGTCCTATAGTTTGGCCTTCACAGGTTTAGCTTGTTTTCAAAGGTTCTGTGGCTATTGTATACTTGCAGCTATTGTTTCCCTCCCCTTTGACAAATGACAATGTTAGTCGCTTTGCTCTCCTTTTTAATTGTCAAAGTGGGAACTTATGAAGAAACAGCTGGAAAAAGTGAAGAACAACAGAGAGAAGCTTGAATCTTTGTGCCGATCACTACAGGCAGGAACGAAACAAAGTTTAGTTGGCAGCAATACAGATCCTGTTAATATGCAAGTCAAAGGAGATCCAGCAAACGAATATTCCCAGAGCTAATGGATTTTGGCAGTTCTCACCAGCAAAACTTTTCCCGAAATTTTAGATTTTGTTTAAGAATTTATGCCTATTGTGCATTTCTCTCCCATCTCATTATGTATTAACATTCTTTTGCAAATGAATCGTATTATGTGAAGATATCTTCTCTATGTGAAAATGTAGGAATGGCTCTTTTGTCACAGCCCTATCCATATAATGAATTCTGCATGAGCTTTTTATGCCATTGTTTGAAGCTGAACTTTGCTATTATCTCTAGTTGTTTATTTAAACTAATTCTCCATATCCAGTCAGGAACCTGTATTTTTTGAAGCGTCTTGTTGTCTTGACCATTCTTTGATCAAGGTGTTCTTTCATTCTGGCTACTGGGTTCATCAAATTCCATAAAGTGGATGGGCATTGGGCAAAGATGTTAGGCATATGTGATTGCTTTGAGATAATGGGTAGTCCAAGTCTTTTTCCTCGTGAAGCCTCTCTTTTTTCTGCTTTATGATTTCATTTTGCCTTATCATTTTTGGTGAGTCTTTCTTGGTTTGTCATTCAGTCCCTACTTTTTTTTGATACAGAACAAGGATAAGGGGGATAAACCCAGTGTAGCTATCCCCGTAAGTTCCCATCCTGCTGGAAAATATTCGATTCAAGATGCTAGATTTTCACAATCTTTTTTTGTCCGAGGACGAGTACATCACTTGACACTATCAAAGTGCTAGCTGGTTAAAACAGGGAATGGAGAAGACCCTGACCTCTCACTCGACCAACCATCACGGGCTCCACGAGATAACTTTGGATTCAGTCCCTACCTTTCACCCACTATATTTCAGCCACTTACCATCTCCCTCTTCCTCTCTCCTTGGCCCTTGATGACATCATCACATGCTCTTCTTTCTGATTCTGATACTCAAAATGGTGGTGGTTTAGATTTATTTGAGAGCTTTGATAATGTTTGTGGTTGTACTCTTTGTCATGAATCCAATGGCTTGGTAACACAGATATATAAAGCAACAAGCTTGTTAGTCATTTCAGTTGGCTATCCAATTTGATTTGTGACATTGGTTAGTGTTTTGTGGCAGGGAAGTAACAAAAGCAAATCTAGCTTTTAATTAAAAAATGTTGTTGATCCATCAGTGAATTAAAGCTATAGCTTGGCACATAACTACATATATCAGTGGTGACTTCTATTAATGGCGATGTCATAGAAAGATGTTACTGCTCTCTAATTTATGTGATTTTCCTAGTATTTTATTTTTCTTTTTTTTCCGTTCCTTTAATATTGGAGTTATGGTACTAAATGCCATGTCTCTTTCCTCATTTTTAGCAAATTCTGTAGTCACTCGAAAAGAATCTGGAATTTAGTTGCATTATATCTCCATCTTCGTTTGCAAGCCTTTACATATTTATATCATTATTTTTATGTTTGAGATCCTTTTCACTTGCAGAGTTTGCATGTTAATTTCTTTTTTCCATCTATTTAATGTGTCAATATTGCAGATCCAATATGGTCAAGGTGCAATGCTGCAAAAATTTTTCGTCACCATTTCTATCAGAGATGTCCACTCCTCTTTATGAACATTTGTTATTGTTTGAGAGTGCTTTAAGATGTATAAGCAATTACTTCTCTAATATCCTACCCCGTGGCTTCAAGGTTCTCACTTGCTGTGTAGTTTTTTGTTAAAGATATGGAAGATACCATCTGTTATTGGAGTGTGATATTTAAATTTAATCTGGCTCTCGGTGTCCACTTTGATTGGTAGGAAAATTGCATAGGATTCTTGAAAGATCATACAATTTGGCTTGAATATGATTGATGCTCAAAGGAGGAGCGATGTCTTTTCAATATGATGATGGTAAAAGAATTCCTGACCTCCCTCCACTTGACATACCCTGCATGGTGCTCCACATACCTTCACTTAGTCATATTTGACTAGGCCTTCATGATGCTCTTTCACCATGTAACATGGAAGATATGCATGGAGCACATCTTGATTCCAACGCTATGTTTCTTACCTCATCATCAGCTTCATGTTGATTTATGCATTTTATTTCCTGAAGGGCAGGCTCCATTTTGGTTATGTAAAATGATATAATAACAATATAACTGGATGGATATCATATTCTCAAAATATCAGAGCTATGCCTTGTCATTTTTTTTTTTTGTCAGTCGTTCGAATCTTGACCCCAGATCAGTGCCTCCCAGTTTGATACTAGAACTTGTTAATGCAGTTGCTGTGACTGAAGTGCAGTATCAGTGGTTGATTTGCTGAAGTCCTTGGGATTATAACAAGCTTCTGATTCATCACTGCTCATCTCTCTGCTGTCTCCTACCCAGATCACCAGCTGTGTGTGTGTGTGTGTGTGTGTCATAACAGGGCTTTGATAGCTCTGAAAGAGATCAAGTAATGAACAAATCCTCCCATTTGGTTTATGAAATTTGATTTGCCATGTTGGTTTAATCTAAACATATTTTTATTTGTCATGATGTAATCCTGGACCGAGAACTAGAAATTGTTTGATGTTCCGCTGCTTTCGCACTCTCGATTGCATCAGGGTTTTTAGAATTTATTCCACATTCGGCATGTACCTGGAATTCTGAGTAAAAACTTTAATACATGCAGCTAACTGGTGTTATCATGCATATCTGATGGGTGCTGACATGCCGGGAATGCACATATGTGGACACATCCGTGGATCTTTCTTTTCGTATCTATATATGCCTGTTGATGACTTGATGCTGTAATGTGCATGAAAGAATCATTTCCAAGTGGAATTTTTTACAAAGAAAACTGAAAATTCTTTTGCTGTCTCAACTCCAGGTTAAATTCGAATTTAAACCAGAAGAGGACAGTCGATTTCATGATTCGAAGATGACAGAATGTTGAGCTGAACAACATCAAGAATTGGAAGGAAGCTTGTAAGATTTGTTTAAAAGATACCGGGTATCTTAGAAACGGTATCAAACCGGTGGATAATGTTTTGTCAAGCCGATCCAAAGCGGATGAGCATTTTGTTCTCAGTATGGCCGTGTTCCTTCAGAGCATTTTGTTCCCTACGCATTCACGGACTCAGAAACTACATGTAGCAAGAAGCATTTCGATATTAACATTAAAGGTCGTTGTTACATGGCATCATAGAATGTCATATACGATGACCATAAAAAAGTCAAATCCCTGTTACCATGTGGATGGCGTGAAGTTAAAGTCCCCTCGCAACGCAGGAATCTTGGTGGTTGCAACGTGTCAAATGCGATCATACGACCGGATTCTTCTTCTTGACATTCTCTAATTTTGTTTCAAGTAGAAAAGTTGTAGCCCTTCCTTGATTCCGACAACATTGCCTTCGAGCAGAAAAGTTGCAGGCATTTCTTATGCAAAAGTTGTGAATGCGAGTTTGCAGCAGCAAGGATTTTTTTTTTTTTATTTTTTTATTTTTTATTTTTTATTTTTTATTTTTTATTTTTTTTTAAAAAAAAAGGTATAATAATAATAATAATAATAATAATAGGGCCCTCCTGCATGATCCATCATGTAATTAATTCGTTGAAGTAACACAACCTGCATTTGTTATTCCACCGTCCCTCCCTCCCATCTCCTCTCGCCATCAGTATTACTCGATACGGTTGAGTAATACTCGATACGGTTGAGATGTCAAGCAGTGCAGGGCCGCTCCATGAAGTCCAAACAGCAATGGCTCCTTGGGGATTAGTGATGGATGGGAGACACGCGAGCATGAAATTTGTTTCCTTCCTTCTTTCAACTCGTTCCTGTGGCTCAAAAGCACGGCAGGCGGCATGAACTTGTTCCAATATATCACGTACCGACATCGAGATCATAATAAACAAGTGATGCCTTGTGGGGACTGAAGAGTTTGCCTGCTAGGTGTGTCCAGCCAGGAGAAGCCAATGTCATATAATAATACTCACATGGGTGTGTCTTGTACCCTTCCTTGCAAAACAAGTACCCCAATAGTTTTTTAACAGGGTTCTTAGCAGTGCTGGGCTTCACAAGTCACAGGAAATTGAAGTAGGGGGTTGAAGCGTGGCCCCAGGGGTGTCGTCTTGGATCACCGGGCATCTCCATCACCACCTCATGCCTGCTGTACTAATGGTGATGGCTACCAAATCTTTCAAGTGTAGAAAAGGGCAGAGGCTCTGCCCGATCCTCTCCAGTTCTTTGTGCCGTGGCAAACTAGCAAGTCGGGGTTCGAGATGGGTAAAAGATCATGCATTCTCGTCACCCTCCTTTTCTTGGTCTTGGTTCTTGCACCAGCTGGCTCGGTGCGGTCCCAAGGTTTGATCACTCCCAACTCTGAATTTACTTCACTGCATTTTGAACCCTTCTGTAACCTTGTCAGCCTGGATGCTTGAATTTTTGCTAAACCTGACAGCAAGAAAGAAACATTTTTTTCCCCCCCTCTAAAAAGGAAATGAAAAAAGGGATATGCAGATGCATAAGGTTGTCCAGTCCCTGGTCAATGAGCTCGCTCATCTTTAGCAAGAAAGAGCTCCCCATTTTTAAGACTCCGTTGATCAGAACAGCTTGATTTGAAACTAGTACCCAAGGCCAGACTAGTAGTGAACCGAGAAATAACCATTACTGACTGATATGAAAATAGAATTAGAGAGGCTACCATTCGTTGATGTTGGATTTTTTCGCTTATGTAGAAGCTGCAACACAGCACATAAGCAAACCGGAGATGTACGAGATTGACTACCGAGGCCCGGAGACCCATTCTTCCTTGCCCCCTCCACAATCCTCGAGAGGTACTGCCATCAACCTCTCGCTCTGACGGTAAACTTTAAACTTTAGCTTAAAAGGTTTTTATTCATCTTAAATCATTCATGCAGGTCCAAAGGCCAAGCCGTCAAGAAAAAGGAGACATGGGCGGTGATGTAAGATTTATTTTCAGCTTCAATGTTTCGTTTTGGTTCTTATTTGCAGCTGAATTCATAACGCTTTAATTGTTATTTGGCTCACAGAGAAAAAGCTACTCATGGAAAAGAAGAAAGCGGAGGTGAGAGAATGGTTCTCGTGTTTATGGATGGAGTGGATAAAAATTTAGTCATGAATATGATTGTATACAATTATTAATCTGAGGGAAGGTGAAGTAATCTGGATGTAATTGGAAATTTGGGATCTCTCAATGTATCTGTTAAACACTGTCAAGTATATGATAGTCAATAAAGATAACAATATTAATGCATATCCCACAAGCTCGGAGACTAGAAGGGACAGCAAGCTCAAGCTCGTCAGGCCAAAAACCAGCACCGTGAATGGACTAATTTTGACCATACAATTAGAGATTGGAGAGGACTGGTCTGACGTTTCCAGTCCAACGGCCAATATGGCAAAGTTTGGGTTCGTATAAATAAATGAATATAATATAACAAACAATAACTTGACATGTTACCCAAAAAAAAAAAAAAAACTTGATATGTGAACCCAAGGACAGTTCTTAAATGTGAGCCACATAGTGTAATTATTGTAAGAATGTGTTTGGCTACCTGAACATCATGTCTTAAATAAAACATAAATCAAAGGTAGCTTGAACTACCAGTAATAAGACCCTGGTGTGTAGACTTCTCCAGCTCTCCTCTGCATGCCTCTAAATAGTCGGTGTGCATAGCTTAGTGCCTAGATTGCTACGTGATTGGATCATGCTCGTTATGACAAATGAATATTTCATCGGATAGAGTAACCTGCATCAAAGTAGGAAAAACATTTGAATTCCAGATAGATGCTATATTTTCAATGATTAACTTTCACATTCAATGATTCGTAGGAATAGATACAGAGATATTTAAAAAACTATATTAAACACTGGAACTGCTAATATCCTCCCCAAATGAAACACCGATCTGACAAATAGCAACATGATCAGACAACAATTTTCCTCCATATACATAATTTGTTGTCTTCAACAATTTGTTTGATTAGAATCTATACACAATACATTAGCACTTTCAAAATATGCCTGATGTCCAATATCCATTTGTATCTGAAGTTTATGACTCCGAATATTGATACCCTGGAATGCTTTTATAACTTGTTTTCCCCAATATATCAAACTTTCAGACTTTGTTTGCCCTCCATCTTTCTTAAAATTCAGTCAGTTTTTTTTTTTTTTTTGAAAAAAAAGTGGATGAATCCAGTCCTCTTCTTAATTAGATAGAAGAAAACTCATCATTTGGATCCTAAAATCAAAAGGTATATTAGACTTATCTAGCATTAAATTTAGTTAATGAGGACCTTTCTGCGTAAGACAGACAGCAAAGGCTAGGTAAATGATATGGCACGGCAATTTTGTAAGAGTTCCATATTTTGTAGGGATAGAGTTAACAATTGCTGCAAGTTCATCTATCCAACTCATCAGGCAGGAACTAATTGGTTGGATTGGATCCACACATAGAACCATAACCAATTTGAGCTTCAACCAATTCAAGTCCAATAAGGTAGCCAAAGACAATTTTAACTAAACCTAATCAACCAATTTGCACTAAATCCCTGTGCCTAAAAAGCAAGGATCACTGCACCGATATCGGAATCCATACCGATCAATGACCAGTACGATACGGTACCATATCATACCGTACAATAACGGTATATGTACCGGTCTTAGTGAATTGAAAAGAAACTATCTTCCTCCCTCTTCTCAAGCAAGGATCGCTGAACCAAATCCGAACCAAACCGAATGGAGCCCAAACCGGATTGAACCAGGCCGTACTGGTCCGAACCAACCCGTACCGTACTGAACCGACCCGTATCGATCCGATTCAAGTCAATTTTTATGGTTCAAATCCCAAACCTTTTTTTAGGACTGAATCATACCAGTTCTTGGCTGGTATGATACGGTACATCCCAAACCGGGGTAGTTCAGGATGGTTTCGAAAATCCTGCTAAAAAGTGTTTTTGTAACATGTGCTTGCCAAACATATGAGAAGTACACTTTAGATTTACCATTACTCTCAAAACATGTTCTCAACGAAAGCAAACTCAAACATGCCCTTAGATTAGGTTCATTTGATATATGCACTGCCACTACAGCCAGTGAAGTCATCAATTGCTTACAAATTCAAGAACCAGAAGCATGGTCTCCAAACAAATAGAAGCATTATATTTTTACAGGATAATGTTCCACCTGCAGAGTGCAAAAAATTAGCCTAAAGGACCACCCAATACACCCTGCCAACTTAGGTGTTCGTCCCACAATCTCCAATCTGATATATTTTAATTGAATTATATTAGATATATTTTAATGGAATTATATTAGCAATTCAGCTTCCAAATCATCGCTTGGTTCCTGTTTTGTTTCTAAATGTAATCACAGAATAAAAACCGGATTCAATGTAAGGAAATGAAGTTCTAATTTGTCATAGGGTCTTTGTGAAGAAATTGACCACTTAGCAAAATATCATTGCAAGCACTTCAGCCAGGTTCTGGTTCCCTTGACCTATTTTCTTCAAGAAACCATACATATTCATTCTGATCATTTCTAATTCTAAGGCTCCCTCGCTCAAAGGCATAATCCTTCCAGGATATCACCTTCTGCAGACAGAAACACCAGTTCAGTGCACTAAAATGACTCTTTAGGTTGTTCAGAGAATAACCAGTATTTCAACACCTGGCAATGTCCATTCTCCTATTTGGAGGCCTCACAATAATGTTTCTAGTAACCATCATGGCCACATTCATTTTAACAACCTCTTTCATTTTTCACAAGCAAATTAATGTTTCAAAGAACCACAACAGCCAGAGTCTTGCTGTACCTAGATTAAGCATGAAAACTAAGCATATTATTATTCCCTTCACTACAAATTTCATGTCATTAGTTTGAAAGTTCTGCAAGTGCATAACTTGCAGTATAACTTGAGATATTACTGAAATTGGAAATCAACCGATGGGGTACAAAAAATAATCATTCTACTACCGTAAGTTACGAGCTGCATCATTCAAACACCCAGATTCCTTAGATGCCCTTTTTGGAATACAATCCCCCAATCACATCCCTATAAAGGTTGAAAGATATTCTTTCACTAGAGATTACAGAAGCAAGTCCAGGGACAAAATTTAGAGGATAAAATCACCAACATTAGAGATTTTTCCCTTCTCTTGCCAAGAGTTGGCCTCAAATTTTCTCTAGTAAATAGGTACTCGCTAACTTGACACATGTACTTAAATAATATATGAGGGCTGGACAGAAGTTTTGCTGTAAATCATAGGCTCATAAATAGCACGCATGATTTTTCATGAATTATTTAATTGATAAGCATACTACAGGCGAAAAAAGATTGCATTTGCAGTGGTGGGCTTTATTTTGTTAGGTCAAGGACAGGATCCCTTGTAATTTACTTTCCTAGGTCTAGTTATGGTAGGCGGGAAAGAAAGCAAGTGGTTGCTCAACAAACCTAACCATGGGCCTCTTTGGCTTTGATTAAAATGCACAGGAAATCCCAGCAGCAGCTGGCATAAAGGGCATTGTGGATGATACACCATCTACCGCAGGAAAAATCTAATTTTAATCCTTTGGAGGTCTACATGACTATATGACCGATATCTGGACTCTCATTTAAGATATAATACATCAATGAAAATTGAGGTTTGTGTAGTTGTAAAGAAGAATGAAGAAACTCTCATTGAATTGCTGGCTTACAAGAACCATCCATGGAGAGCCATGGGTTGTGTCGAAGAAAAAAAAACATGATTATATGACAATTAAGTTTGATACTTTTATCCATATTACAGTGGACACTAACACTGAAACTTCAGTAAGTGATCTCACTAGAAGTAGAGCGCACAAAGAACTGGAGATAGTTACTAACTTCAGTCTGGAAGCCAGACTAGGACTGCATGTCTGAGTTACATCAATGACATGGTTTCCCAATAGTACTGTTTCTTACCCTTTATTGTAATGATTATGCAATTTACACTTTTCATGGCATATATGGTTGATCCAGAGGATCAGAAATAACAAAAATTATATCAAATGACAGAGAAAGAGCAGCTTCAAAGCCAGATTAAAGCTTTTATACACAAATGAAGAAGACAGCAAAAAGGAAAACAATACTCACAGAGAGCATAAATAACAAAGTTTAAAAAGAAAAGGGCAAACAGCAAATCTTGCATAGACATGGAAACAAGAACCAGATTAAGACATATTCAAGCATTAGACTCAGCCAGGGCGATGAAAGGAGATATAGAGATACATGGGGGAAAAAAAAACATATTTAAACTTTCATTAAAGAAAATATTAAAAGATATTGTTAATTAAAGTCATTCTAATTTGCTTGAAGATTTCAGAAAAAAAGACATTTTGCAAAGTTATTTTATTATCTACATTCTTGGTCAATCTCTAAAATGAGCAAAAGCTCATTTTTAACAGTATTACAGTGAGTCAAACTCATTATTGGAGCTGTCCGACTCTTTACCCATTTCTAAAAGCTACAAATAAATAAATAACTGATAAAGTATCTGACAGTTTGATTCATATTCTAGTTGGTTACAATATCTAAAGCAGATTCTAGGAGATGGGTGCAAGTGACCAGGTAACACAACAAACACAAGAGATTGCATTACAGAAAAGTAATAGAGTAGTAAGAGGACTAAACTGAAGCAACAAAAAAAGTATCAAGAACTGAAAGAGCATGGCTGTAAAATTACATAGAAAGAATAATGGAGGTCCACTTTTAGACAATTAGATAGGGAAAATATGGGCAGCAAGGATGAAGTGACTCTAGGTTTACCTTGTGGAGTATCATAAGCACAAGGCAAGCAGTTAGCAAAGAAATTTTCAAGTGCCTCAACAAAAATTTAGAGGATAATGAGAAGAAAAGAACGTGCAAATATAAGGGTTTAAAAGAAAAGAGGGGCGTTTTTTTTTTTGTTTTGGGAGGAGGGCGGGCATGATTTCAACTAATGGCCATGTTAGTTTGTGTCAATGAATGTATCATGCAGGATTTTCGAAACTGGATCCAATCAGCCAGTTCGGGATGTTTCGAACAGTAATAGCAGCAAACCAGGATAGTTTTGACATGAAAAATGGAACACCGAATGAGGGAGAGGGAGGGAGAGAGAGAGAGAGAGAGAGGAGGGGAGGGAAAGGGCAGATGCAAACACCGAAGAGCCAGCGGAGGCCCATCAAGGCTGTTGGAGGGCTGCAAGGGCCTCCATGGCTCAATGTCACCCAATAAGGCCTTTAACTGAGAGAGAGAGGGAGGGGGAGGCTACCGGCGGGCAGGTACAACGGTGGACAAGCCGCTCCGACACTGCTAGGTGGCTACGAAGCAACGAAAAACACACGAACAGAGTCATGGTTATAGAACAAGGGCGACTGCCACTGTTTCTCATGTCAGTTTTTAAAAACAAAGATGAATAGTGAAGTCAGCGATGGATTTGACAATTTTACTTAATATTTTTTAAAAAATCTCATGAAATGGAAGGATCGTCCCTATTACATGCCCACGGAGTGGCAAGCAGTGGCTACGTTGCCCGAACACCATGACAGCTAATCGGAGGCCCTCTAGTAGCCTCTTTGCTGGGCTCCCCTCTCTCCTTTTCTTTTCCTCCCCCCCTCTCTCTCTCTCCTCTCTTTTCTCCCACAGACGGCACAGAGCCACGGTGGCCATTGCCGCCCTTCGAGAGCCCCCGCAACCCTCCAATGGCCACTGATAGAATCTCCCCCACCTCCACCTCCTTCCCTCCCCTCCTCTCTCTCTTCCTCTCCTTCTCCTCCCCTGTTCGTCCCTTCATCTCTTTGTTGGTTGTCCCTTCATCTCTTTGTTGGTTTGTGCTGGTCCAGTTTGGTATGGGCTGTACCAAGTTATGATGCCGGCTGACCGAAATGGGATATGGTACCAGTTTTGAAAACCTTAGTATCATGCTAGACCAATACCAACATCCAACACAAGTGGCAGCTACCTATTTCTCCTATTTCTGTTTTTTACTAATTAGAAAATTATGTTATGATCATTTTTTGTTCCAGCAAGGAAAGGCACACACAAGATGGAACAGGGAGGGGGGCTGCGGGAACTCATAGGTTGTGATATTTGATGCAGTAGCAAGTCAAGTGTATTTTAAACTAACCTATTGATGCATGACTGAAATGCATCATATTTAAATTTAATAGCCTGAATTGTGCTAATGTAAAGTTCTTTATTACAGGCTTTAGATTGAAATCATTAGCATTTTTCAAGTCCGACAACAACCAATCAAAGTTGTGTGATATATCTTCAAGTCTATTATTTTAGGAGGTCCGGACAGAATCAATTTTGGTAAGTTTGTTTTCATCACCGTAGCATGAATAGTGATCCTTCAGTACCAGTGGCTATTAGGGATCGATAAGTAGTTTGTTTTGGAAATTTTTGAGGAATTTGTTTCTATCTTTCCATTTACAAAGTTGGTCAAGCAAAACAATAGTATGCTGGTTCTTTATTATGAATGGAATTGAGCTTTGAGGCCAGGTTCGGCCCTCTTGTTTCCTCTCTTTTCCTCTTCTCCTCCTCTCTCTATTTTCTGTAATTTATCCCTCTCTTCTCCCTCTCCATCTTCTTCTTTATTTCAGAAATTGTTGTTTATCCCTACTTCTTTTGGGATTTGAATAGATCACGTTGTTATCTACAGATTTATGTATGCATTTTCTGATCTAATATGATTACAGATTTATATTTGATTGTCTAAGAGAGATCTAGACTGTGATTTGATTCATCTTCCTACAAATAAGATACCCTAAATAGACATTCTTTTGAACAGCCATCGCCTTAGATTTCGAGTTTTCTTATTGACTATCCTAATACCTGAACAGCAGGCAATAAAGTCCTTTGTAACCACAATCCTTCACCTCAAGGTCCACTGTTGCATGTAGCCAGCCCTAACCCTTTGCTATCCTCCATTAAAGTTGGTATGAGAGATAAAAGGTCCTACTTTTTGCTCTTCCATTCTTCTTGTTGGTCCCTTTCTGCCCTCTTCATTTCTTTCCCCTTTTGTCATGTTATCAAACATGGACTTCATTTCAAACTCAATGATCTTCATCAACATGGTAAACATAAAAAAAGAAGATTTTTGGGCAGTTGGACTAGATTGACGTCCATCAGTAATAATACGATGTCAATGAATGCCTAATTATACGCAGCTGCAGCAGCACTAGGAATTGGATTTTAGAAAGCTTCTTGAGATTGAACCATATATCAAGAGTCACAAAGTTGAAAAATCATTGCAAGAAGAGACCGCAATTGAGGTTTCATCACATGGAGAACCCTGTCATAGGGGATCCATCATGCAAAGATGCTGCAATTGAAAATCCGTTGATGGAAAATGCTGCAGACGATGGTCTATCAGGTGAAGGTAGGAGATCACAATGATGAAGATTTGTATAAAGGCTCTCATCATTAGATCTTGGAGATTCGATGGTGGATTGAGCTTATAAGTGACATCATGAAAATCTCAAGGATGAGATCCATGCAATGAAAGCAGATATTGCAAGATTAAATTGCATCTCATTTAAAAGTCTGAATTTTACTGATGTAAAGTTCCTTTTTGCAGGCTTTAGATTGAAATCATTAGAATTTTTTGAGTCCAATAACAGCCAATCAAGATTGTGTCACAGATCTTCAAGTCAACAATTTTAGGAGGTCCAAAAGGAGTCAATTTACATAAGTTAAGGTGTCAGCTACTGCTCATGCCACTATAGCATGAATAGTGATGCTACAGCACTCATGGGCTGTTAGAAGTCAATAACTAGCTTTGTTTTGGAATTTTTTTGATGGAATTGCTTCTATTTTTAAAAGAGTCCCAGAAAAACTAAAATTTGTTTACTAGTGGGTCAAGTTTGAGTTTTATAAAGTTGGTCACGCAAAAGACTTGTATGCAGGCACATCTACCGGGAGCAAACAGCGCGGCAGATTGGGTAGTATCCTTTGTTACTAACCATTCCAGAGATTGGACCTGATAGCAAGGTGATGTCTGCCCTCAGGCCTTGCAGGACATTTTGTACTCCGACCATTTGGATTGCACTCACACAAGACTGGTACAAGAATCCATCCGTACCCAAAAAAAAAGAAAGAGAATCATTTATGCTGTTTATTCCTGCTCATTTTGGGCATTGAATAGATCATATTGTTGTCTATAGATTTCTATGTGCATTATCTAATCTAATCTGATTATAGATTTATATCTGAATGTCTAAAAGGTCCGTCATTGTATGTAGGCAGCCCAAACCCTTGTTGACCTACATCACCTATCCATTAACAGAAGCTTAAAAGATAATGAAATCAATAAAAAAATAAGAAAATATGAAATCCCTTTTTAAATGTAAATCCAATTTAAACATATATGAATGACAATACCATGTTAAAAAGTAATATATTTTATTTTATTCGATTTCCTAATTACAGCTTCACTAAGAAATGAAATTATATGGATTAAGATACTATTAAAAGTGGATTTTATAACAAGGAGACTAGAAGTTGTTTAGTAGAACTCACATTTTATTCAAACTCAAAAGCCTTTAAGAGTTTTGATATGCATTTGAAATCCTAAAGAAATGAGGAGATAAAGCGCAATGGTAGTGAAAGGGAAAACAACTGAGCAGGAGGTTGGAAGTGATGTTTGAGATGATATGTTTTGAGAGGGGGATCGATAGTGTTTGAGATGATCTATTTTAAGGGGCTGACACCTGTATTGTAAATAGAAAGTTCGATTTTCATGGTGCATGCGCCCACTGCACACATAGATGCATGCTAGCAGGAGATTAGCACAGGCATGAGCACCAATTCTTCAAAAGCAGAGCGAAAAGTGATATCAAATGAAGTAACTATTTATTTAGGTTTTTTTCCCCTTATAATATATTAGATAACCATGTAAGGATGATAAATAATAAATGACCAAAATGTCCCTCTTAAGTGGCTTATTACTGAAAGATAAGGCTCGGTACATGTAAAAGCAATGCAAAATGGCACCTAAGACATTATTTGTCCATTGTACGAGTTCAAAATACTAATACTTTCCATCAAAGTACGTGATGCATAAAAATGAATCATACCAAAATTACCATGAGTTCGTTCAATTTTATACCACAAAGCCTTTGATGAAGAAAAAAGGAGACATGCTCTTTTGGATGAATAGATGTAATCTCAACCTGCTTTCTATCCCATTGTTCCCAAGCAAGGAGATCATTATTTTCAATATGTTTGGTGCATTTGTAGTGGATACGACTAGAAGCAGTGTAGCAGTCACATTATTATATTGTAGCTCTAGACCTGCTCTTACATTCATAATTCTAAAGAAAAAATTTCTTGCATCACTTTGTATCTTAATGAACTAAAGTTTTGTTAGTGTATCACCTCATCACTCGACCTAGCAACAATCAGAACATAGCTGATAGAACCAGGGTTTGCGGTACCATCCCGTACCGTCCCATACCGCCCGGTACAGGACGTACCATATTGTATCAGTCAAGAGCCGGTACGGTTCATATATATATATAAAAGGATCCGGCATTCGGACCGTTAAAAAGAATTTAAAAAATAAATTCCGTACAGTACGGTACAGTATTGTAGCGTGCCATACCATACTGCCCGATTCGGGCTAGGTTCGGATCTGGTTCATATTTGGTTCAACAATTCTTGCTTGAGAGGGGGGAAGAGATTTTTTTCTCAATTTTTTAAGCCCGGTACACTTGCCGGTACGGTACGGACCGTACCATACCGTACCGGTCGCTGATCGGTATGGGCCCCGGTACCGGTTCAGCGATCCTTGGATAGAACTATACTTGGCAGAATAATAGCAAAAAAACTTCTGAAATAATACAACATCTGATAGAACTATACTTGGTAGAATAATAGAAAAAATACTTCTGAAATAATACAGCTTTGTTCTAAGAAGGTCATCCACAAAAACTACCTTCCTGAATAGGTACCTGATGGAAAGAGTTACTGAAAGAAACTTCGATGGACTTTACTGCTTGAACAAAGCTAATCATAGAGCATAAGGAGAGATGACTCCGTGAGCATTAAGGAAAAAGGTCTATTCAAGAAGTATACTTAGGTTATTAAAAGCATGAAATAAGAGGCTGTGTTGCAAGTCAAAATAAATCTTTTTTCACAGAGGATCAAGACCAAGTGCCAATCTAAACTCCTGTGACGTTCAAAAGGGCGTTCATCAAGTCTGCAAATAATATGGTTTCAGTTGATAAACCATACATAGAGGGCATGTATTTGCATTTTATGTGAAGACATAAATGCCAATAAGGTCCCATTTGGAATTAACTGAAAAGAGATAGACTAGCTTTTTCTACGATCATGATTCTCTCATTTGGAGAGTCAACATCTAACTTGATAGATGGCTGCAAATCGCCTAGATAGATGGATTTGGAAACTTAATAGTAGATAAAGATTATCAAGCCTGCTAATTTGTATAAATGGACAGGTTAGGGAACATAAAATAAGTGTTCAAGTCAGAAGCAAATATATAAATGGATGCTGGAGCTGCACCAATCAGGATTAAAGTGGTGAAGGATCCATAGAGATTTGTTCTTTTACAGAAACCACATGCTCCATGGCAAATTATGCAAAAAGAAGAAAAGAAGAAAAAGAAAAAAGGAAAATACAAAGATAAGATTCTGCCGACAAACAATATGACTCGTAATAAGAGTGCACATGAGCAACAAATTAAGAAGCTAAATACATACAATTGGAACAAGACTTGCTAATTAATGTCAAAGTTTTCTATATTGAATGATTATATTTGCAACCTCTACACAGACTCGAAAAACAGGGGCAATTCCAAACAAACCTCTTTTTTTTTTGATACAGACCAAACTACATTTATTTAGTAAATAAAATCATGCTATTACAGAACATTTCAAGAAATATGAGAGCAAGTATCAACCTTGTTCCTGATCTTCTTCCTAGTAAGATTTAGCATGAGTAGGAAATCAGGACTCCACAATATACCAAATTTATCAACAAAGCAGCCCCATGATTAGAAAGAAAAAACAGCAAAAAGCATCGAACTGCAGCATTCAGATCCAACTTACGGATTTCAATCCTGAGCCAACTTCTTCCGAGCAGCTCTGGCATTATCATACTCAAACTTGAGCACATTCGGTATATGCGACGTGTCCTTGATGTACAAGAACCTCCCCACCGCACTCTCCTCGATCGCCGGAAAATACTCCATCAACATACTGTTCACGATCCAGAACCACACCATCCCCAGCACCAGCCCCAGCGTTGCCCCCGCAAACACCTAAAGACCATTTCAAACAAAACGAAACGTAAAAAATCCATCATCAAGAAACCCCGAGATCGAGAACATAACCAGAAGAGAAATCAAGAGACTGACCTGGGCGACGGTGTGGTAGCCCAAATAAACCCTAGAGTACAAGGTGAGCACCGCCGCGGGCCAGGGGAGGAAGGCGAGGAAGAGCCTGGAGCACGGCGAGGCGACGCCGACGACGCCTTTGTAGCAGAGAAGGGTGAAATAGGCGGCGAAGAAGAACATGTACTGGGAGTGGGAGGAGGGCCAGCCGTGGGAGTCGCACATCTCGAGGGCGGCGCAGGTGGCCGGACGGGACTGCTGGACGGAGGTCTTGATAAGCTCGTTGAGGACCTGGGACACGAGGAGGCCCAGAAAGAAGCACACGCCCTGGAGCTCCCGCCGAAAGAGGAAGTGCGTCACGAAACCCCCCAGGCTTATGAACACCGGGATCAGAGAGACCCAGGCCAGGAAGTGACCCAAGGAGTCGCCGCGCCGGTACCGGACGTGCGTCAGGGTCACCGCCTTCAGCGCCGAAGCCGCCGCCGCCGCTACCGGCGAGGGACTCGCCATTCCGTTTGCCGGCAGTGCCACTACTACTTTGTCTCCTCTTCTACTGGTAAAGAAGTGGTGGGAAATGATCGAAGGAGAGAGGAGAGGAGGGGAAAGGACGTCTTACCTTCCGGGAGGCTTCTTTGGAAGCAGCGACGCCGACGCGGCCGAGGAGAGGAGGGATGAAGGATTTGGTACGGGGGTATGGATAGAGAAGTCGATGGCCGGTGCGTGTTTTTTAGTAAAACGTGCGTTCGAGTGCGGGAAAGGGGAATGGACGAGGTCGGGCTGCGGCGGTGTAGTCGCGGAATTGGTGTTTTGCAGTGGGACGTGGAGAGCTGAGGTGGTCCCACGTGCCGAGGAATGAGGGGTGTTCTCGCCGAGTGCGATGCGTGAGTGGAAAACTCGAAGAAATGGTTGAAACTGATCAAATTAATAATAAACTTGCAGACTGATCTTAGATTAATGATCTATTCGAGTCGAATGGCAAAAAGGGTAGCCTTGATTTGAATGGACGGTCACTTCTCGTCAAATTCCTTAACTTCTAGCAATTTATTTTTCCTTATGTGATCTTAAAGTGATTTCTTTTAATAAATTTATAGAACATGTTAAGTGCAAAACTAAAATTAAATCCGTAGTTAATTCTTAAGTTATGTATTTGTCCATGTTCCATGCTTTTCATGGTGGGGATCAAAATATTCAGCGGTTACTCGGTGTATTTCAAAGTGCCAGGGCTCGGCTAATGGGCCATCGTGCAATTACTAGCACCTGATCGCACATCCTGTACTTGATCATATATAGGGCTGGGAACTAAGGGGAAACGAGCTTGCTTTTATTTCACCCCCTTGATATTTATTTGCAAATTGCAAGCACAAGGCTTATGTTATTATCATGGAGATTGGCCAAATACTAAATATACTACATGAAGTTTTTTCTAAGTTATGGGATGATTGCCAAATACTAAATATACTGCATGAAGCTTTTTCTAAGTTATGGGATGATGGTCTCCGAGTCCTAATATACTGTAGAGGCCAAGGTCTATGATGGAGCTTCATTTATGGGATGAAATGAGAACTGTGATCCTTGAGTACTTGGTGATAGATGTTTTTCTAAGTTAGTTTTTTTGTATAATTTTTTTATGAGTGATGCAATCATATATGATGTAATTGATGCGGTGTATTGCATGAATTATCTCTTTATATCTTGTCCATGTCGGTTTGATAGATCCATAATCCTTGAGCTGCTTAAATATTTTATTTCAGCCCTTCGCCCCCTTCTTTTTGTATAGAGATTGCCGGGCGGAAACCCAGTGTTTGGCCCGTTTTCTTCCCTCCCCTCGCCGCACCACCCCCCCCAACGCACCACCCACCCACGCACACAAAAAAAAGCGATTGTATGCATAAGTTTATTATGCGTATGACATTTCCGCTTAGAAAAGCATGCGGACATGCTTATCTGGATGTCGAAGCGAACGGGTGTAACCGGATCCATTATTATCAGGATGCTCCCCTGCGGGGCGGCGCATGTGCTACCTATGCGGCCAAGAATGTCCGCATAGAGATAATTATGAGGTTCTCCGCAGCTAAGCTTCCTGTCGGGGAGCGCCGCTTTTCTTCCTCCACTACGACGGCCTCCCGTTCAAGAGCGACGGCCCACTCCATCGTCCTTCTTCCAGCCTCTGGTGGCGCTTCAGTAGTCGCAGTAATTTTAAATTAGAGAACCAAGCTCTACTCTTACCGTTTTCCTCTTCTCCAAAGTTCGAACAAGAAAGGGTTAAAAAATGGCGGACGAAGAGGTTTCCCCTCCTTCCCAGCGGCGAGATTCCATCAAGTCATCAGGTTCTTTATTTCTTTCTTGAATGGTTCGTTCGATTTTACTGTCGGACAGACTGCATAATAGTCGATCTTGTTCTGGTTCGTCTGCTGTTTAAAACCCTAAAGAATTTTGATTCCAATCGCAAGAACCTTCCCGGGTGCATTCAACTTCTCCTCTCCCACAAACCCTGATGTGATGGTAAAGTAGATTAGCGAGCGTGACTATATAGATCGATTCTAAATTTACTGGGATTGCCACACTAAACAAGTTGGGATGGAAGTCGCCGATGGAATGCTTATGTTTGTCGTGTAAATCTATTAGAAATGGAGAGATGATCAGAGCTGGGTGGCAAGGGAAATTTAAAATCCCATGCTTTCTCTGCTCATAATCAATATCTCCACTTCTTTTCTGTGCTTTTCAGTACCCAGCGTCAGAAAAAAAATGCTGTTTTTTTCCAGATCACAAATGCTATGCTTGCGTTATGAAAGAAGAGTTAAGGCATCATTTTTTTTTTTTTGGGTTAAAGAATGTTTAAGCTTTGGTTTGTTGCTGTATTAATGTTTAGTTTGCCGTCAATCTGCTTTTTTTTTTTTTTTTTGCTATAATTTGTTGTGTTCTTTTTATATGGGGATTTGTATATCAGTGCACAATGCTGCTGCACAACGGCGGCGGCAACATGCCATTGCAGTAGGGAAGGAAAGAAGAGAAGCGTTAATACGCACAAAGCGGCTGTGCCGGGTTGCAGTTGCCGATGATAGTGAAGTTTTACTGGAGGGCGATATGCTTGTCGATGAAGAGAAGGCAGTGTTGGATTCCCAAACTTCTCAAACTGTGGAAGATTTGAAGTCTGCTTTGTCATACCAGTATGTCTTCTCTCTCCCATCAAGTTGATAAAGATTTTGCAACGGTGAAATCTCTTTCAACGGTGAATTTCTTGTTTTGAGCAGCTGGAGCAACTCTTATCCTTATTTGTGATTTTTCTTTCAACCATTGAAGGTTGCCTTTGTTCATCTTGAAGATACAAACTTCTATTCTAGTAAAACAATAGACAGCAACAGGAACCTATTGAGTGCGTTATCCTGTCTCCTAATACTCAATGACCCTTTTGTAGCAGCTTGCGATTGGCCCTTCTTAAACCCCTTCATGTATTTCTGAGTTCTGACAACTATCCATACGGTACAATCCAGCTCCATAACAACTCTTTCTTCTTCATTCCATAAAATTGGGGGAAGTGTCTTACTTCTTCTATTTTCCCTCAGAAAAAATATAAAGTTCTTGTGTTTTTCCATGTTAGATGCATTGATATTGTCGAGCATACAAAATGACTCATACATATATTTCATCTACCACTTGTTACGTAAAGTGGTGCCCGGAATTCACCAATATCAGGCTTCCTGCCTCTTAAACCTATGATATGAAGTGATTCTTTGGGAAAATAAAATCCTTGCTTATAGATATCATTGTTATATTGATTTTTTGGATGAAAAAATGTATGAAATGATTTAGGATGAGGCGACTGATTAACATTTAGAATTCAAGATTTATACATTCTTGAATGGATATTCCAAGTTGAGACAACAAGGATTAAACACCAAAGTATCTAAAGCAAACTCTCTGAAATATGTCTTTAGGTTCTAGTCTAGATGTCAATTGTAGAATCTTTAACTAGGTTATATAGATGCCAAACATTATGAAACAACGCACATTGGACCAGCTTTGAAAACAATAAGTTGATAGTTGATTTCATAAGAAATCAAGAACCATTAAATTATATTTTGATCAGAAAATTGCATAAACTGTGTTCTTGTGTCTTGAGCATATAGCAGGTTAAGTTTTAGAGCTTGAATACTTTGGAGGCTTACCTGGTTTTCTTTTTATTCTTTTATTTGCTTTCAAAGAAAGGAATGGCAGATGCTTAATGGAAGGAAGAAAAGAAAAGGCAAATGGATAGATGATCATCCAGGAGACGTTAGCACATTCAGTCTGAATTCTTCTTGTACCACTAAAAAATATCATGGACAAATAAGAAAAGGGATTTATTCCTCTAACAGATTTTAGGTGTCCCACCCGTCCCCCTTGTTTATTTTATCAAATGAAAATTTACCTAGGTGCTGGTAAGGATTGGATTGGAAACAAACAAGAGGAAAATTTTATACATATGCATCTGAGGCTATAATCTGCATATGGTCTCCACTTTTATCATATTTGCAGTTTATTATCAGCTTGTAATTATTTTGTAAATTATTTGCTTAACTTGCTTGACATTGATGTCTTTTGAGTTGAAATTTCTAGTGGCAAAGGGGCGACACAGAAGAAGATAGAGATACTTCGTGCCTTGAGACGCTTGTTATCAAAGTCTGAAGTACCTCCTGTTGAAGCAGCCCTCCAAGCTGGAGCTATTACTGTCCTAGTGCAATGCCTCTCTTTTGGATCAGCGGATGAACAGGTCCACATATTCTAGTAATTTTCTACTGGTTACTTGGAACTAATGATACATGCAAGGATTTAAAGGTGTCATGCTAATTTCTACCTGATGAATGACAGAAACTGAAAATAAACTAACCCTCTTTTTGCTGATAGATATTTGTTCACTAGAACTAGATTAAGAAGCTCATCACTTGACATGCAGATTTGACTTGCCTTATCCTAACTTTCTTTGGGTGAGTCAACTTGATGACTAGGGTGAATTTTGTATCTTTGAAACAAATGACATGAACAGACATAACTAGAAGCTTAGCAATTATAAAAATGAATGATAAAATCAATAACATTAACTAAAAAAATATTCTTCTTAAAAAGGAAGGAATACAAATAGATAAAAACCTATGGATTTATTTTCATATGCTATGTTAACAGAACTACTTGGTTGTCAGACATATGATTTTTAGTAAACAGTCTAAGGACAATATATTTTCTTCTTTTCATTGATGATCTAAGAAAGCATTTGGCCAACTCAAACCTATTTAATTAAAGGAACTTTCATAGATTCAAAACAATGACCAATAGATTACTTTGTCACTATATTACATACATGGTACCATGGCCATGATCTCTTATTTTGATTTCCAACATGTTACCTTTTTCCAGTCCAATGAATGAAGTGATTGATTCCTTCAATTTATTCTAAACCCTAAGATCCTTCAGTTTATTATAAACCCTAAGATATTTTACATTAAAAGGCAACCACACAACCACCCATATATGTAACTTATTAAATGTATCTAGCAAATCACTATATTAGCTTTATCCTATATTTTTAAAGTTGAATAGCCTTAGTTGAAAAATTATCTGCTCTAACTTGACTGGATTAATAATGTTATTTGATTGTAAAAGGGGAGGTTACTTGAATAAGTTCTATTGACTCTCTGAGTTCCGAGTTATGATGGTCGGCTAAGTCAGAATTCCTTTTCGAAGCTTGATGGGTGAAATTGAAATTTTACCTGTTATCCTTAGAAAATGACTCCAGTTGGTTGAGACACAAGTCAACTAGCCAAGATTTCTTATTTTCCTAGTTCTTACTGTGGTTTATATTAATTTATAATATAACTTTCGATTACTTATGGTTTCAATTATCTTTCTAATCATTTTACAGTTGCTTGAGGCTGCCTGGTGCCTTACTAACATTGCAGCTGGGGAACCAGAAGAAACAAGGTCGTTATTGCCTGCATTGCCTTTGCTTATAGCTCACCTTGGAGGTTGGTTATCTTTTGGAGGAGTTGTTCAAACATAACCAGATTCGGCTCCTGTTTTATAGGTTTTCATAAATGTTTAACCATTTTTTCATAATAAATATACACATCAGTTTCTATATTGAAATTTATTATTTTTTTAAAAAAAAATCAATCATTGAGATTTCAGTTTATTAAATTAGTGAAGTGAAAGTCTCTGTTCCCATTTCCTATAAATTACATAACTTAATACTACTTAAATGCATACTAATATTTTTATCATATTTACTATCCTTTAGTGAGCCTGTTGCTAAGCAGGTGCCTCCACTTGGAGGGTTCAACTTGCATTTATGGAAGGGCCTTCTAGCTATTTGTGGTATCCTTGAATATTGGATTTTGCTAACTGTGGCTTAAAGCATTATGCCAACTTGATCCAGTTTTGATTATCACACAAACTTTTGATTTCCCTCACATCATCTTCTTTAAATCCAGATCTCTGAAGTTTTCATATATAAATTGTTAGGCTGCTACCTCTTATAAGATGGAGACCTATCCAAGGGGAGATAATGCTCGAAGTTGTTTAATGGGAGAGGTAAAGCTTGGGAGGACCTTTGGCTTGAGTGTCTTCAATGAAGTATTCTGTGCACTTGTGTTGTGCATGTTTGTTATAAAGCAGTAACTGCAAAATCGTAAGGACAAGTCCTTTAGCCATCTTTAGAGTTCTCCTATTGGTTTCCTTTCAACCTGCTATCCAGCTAGTCGGCATCAATGCAGTTGGATCTTGAATCTAACTGACATGGTGGGTTTAACCAGGCATTAATTGTCTTATAACTGATAAGTTTAAGGCCTAACTACCTTGACCTTAAATGAAACCAATGCTACCAGAACCTGAAAAATGAAATAACTTGATATACAAGCAGGATGGATTTGAATTCTAAAATCAGAACATAGATGTGTCAGGAATCTGGTCTTGTCATGCTGCAGTTAAACCTGATCCAGCCAATTTTCACCCTAACCAATTTTAAATTTTAGGCTTAGAGGGATCCCATCTCTGTATGAAAATGTCATGCTTGTGCCTGTTATTTCATCTCATAATCTCAGTAATGGGATTATTGGCCCATAAAGGCTTGTAACTTCTTCTTTGTTGGTAGGAAGCAAAACTACTTCTTGTTTATTTGTACCATCCAATAGCTTTTCACTAACTTGTGAATATCTGGTAGAGAAGAGTTCTGTTCCTGTTGCTGAGCAGTGTGCATGGGCCTTGGGAAATGTTGCTGGTGAAGGGGAGGAGTTGAGAAATGTTTTGCTTGCACAAGGAGCTTTGTTACCTCTCACTCGTTTGATGCTGTCAAATAAGGCTTCTACAACAAGGACCGCTGCTTGGGCACTATCAAATCTCATTAAGGTCATGATCTTTTTCACCTAAAGTTTAGAGAATTTCATGAATATTTCTAGTCACAAAAATCTGTCTAGGATTTAGATAGCAGTGTGTACAGGTCCATGCTGATAAGTACCAGTCTGTATTGATAAGGTACTGATATCAGGACACCCCTGTGCTGGTGCTACATTGAGATATTTTGTAGTATGTTCATTTTTTCTGTGCTGGCATGTGAGGGCATAGCATGTATCGGTATGATACCACACCATACAGGTACAGGTACCTTTACTGGTACTTTATAGTTTAAACCTTGATTTTTATGCTTTTGTTAGTAATCAGCGAGCAAAATAATTTGATGCTCATTATATTGCTTTGCAAACAATTTATTTGTGCTCCTTCTTTGTGGAATCTGTGGCAATCTATCTTGGTCATCTAGTTTAAAATGTGATATATGTGTACTTTCATGCATTCTACACATGGTAACGTTTGCTCACATGGATAAGAAGCAATATAGCTATTGATTCTGGAATGTAGCATATCAATTTTAGCTGTTCTAGTTCTTACAATGGGATGTCAATGCATATTTCTGGGTATTTTCTAAATACTAAAGTGTTACTCGTAATCTTCAAGTGGTACCATTCCTAGGCCAATTGTACAATGTTTACCAGTCAGCCTTGTGTTCATTGTAAGTCAGGTTAATCATTTTCCTTAAACCAATAAGCTAATATATGAGGTAAATGACCATTTCTAGAAGTATGAAGTATATCTAGAAGGATTAAAAGTTTAAAACTGTGAACACATTATGGCTTTCTCTGTTTCAGTATGAATCAGATGTTTCTTGTTTGTTCAGCTGTAGTGGTACTACTCCTTTGACTCTAGAAGCTTTATCTCGACTGGATTTCTTATGTTAAGCTTGTCATGCACGTACATTAACATAGTAATATGTCACTTCAACCAGGCAATCTACTGTTAACTGTGTTGTTTTATCTTTAATTCATTTTTACATCTGTCCTTATTAATATATAATGTATCAGTCGCCAAATTTACCAGATTCACACTTAAGAGTTAAGACTGCTGATTGATGTTGCTGCAAATTAGGTTCTTCATGAGCATTGTAATTGTGGTGATCAGGTAAAACTATAAATCATCGCACTTGATGCTTCCTTGTAAGTGTAAGCATCTGTTCTTTTACAAGGAGGCACTTTGCAGCTTGTGAGAAACTAAGTGATGGAAAAGAATACAAGTGTGCTAATTTTTCATCTACAAAGCATATAACCTATAAAGAAATTCTCACAATGACATGCAAATCTGTGATCCAAAAAAGAAACCCTTTTTTATATTCCTGAATCAACTAGAGACCTATTCCCATTCCACATAATAAGATCCATTTACATAATAAAAGCTATTGTTGATTTCTTCTATTTGGTCTTGTATCATATGTAGGTTTGTATGTGATATCTTTTACTCCTTTCAGGGATCTTCCCAGGTTGTAAATACTAGTAATAGTTCCATTTCAAATGCATTATATGTAAAACATTGTTTCTGTATAGACCTAGTGTTTGAAACATTATGTAAATGCATAATGTTTCATTATCTTCAATTCCTCTGATTCCTCTTTTGTTTATGTTCAGGGACCTGATCCTAAGGCTGCAACATCATTAATAAGAATTGATGGGCTGCTAGATGCTATCATACGGCACTTGAAAAAATCGTAGGTTTTTTGCTTGATTTATTGTTATCTCTTCTCACTTGTATTACATAACCGCATTTTGTTAGTAATCGTAAAAGTCAAGGTAACAACAACCTGTTTTAATGCATTGATATAATATATTTCTAATCTATATATCGATTTCTTAATGAATATGAAAGAAGTATCCATTTATCATCATCCAGTCTTGGGAATATGTGTGGGCATATGGTCATGCACTCTGCCCTGCATCACATGCTTCTTTGTGGGCATATGGTCACACACTCTGCCCTGCATTACATGCTTCATCCAGATTCTAAGAGCTCTTTAGGGATCGTACAAAATGCAAACTCTCTTCCCACTTAAAAAGCTTTTCATGGTTTCAAATGACAAAAAAGAAAGAAAAGAACTCCATGACAAAGTTAATATAACTACAAGAGTTTGGTCTATGGTTATTTGAACAAGCATCGTAGATGTTTGAGTTCATTTATCATGTGATGGTTGAAGTTCCATCTGTTAACTTGCATGTTGATAAGCATAAAGTATAATATTAATTGCCTTGTGATATTTTACATTTTCATATTGAAGATGCTCAAATGACTTGTTTTTAATGAGTTAGGTGCCTAGGAACTTTATTTAGTTTCTCTAACCTAGTGTGTTTATGCATATGCAGAAATAACATGTTAAGCCACAGTCTGTATGATGATTTATGCCTTATGAGCATTGTTGTCACATATATGATCCAATAACTATCAAAGACAAGCGATGTTGTTAGTTGCTCGATACTTTTCAGGTTGGCCACTGAAATAATTTTTGGTCATTCAGAAATGCAGTCACCCCATGCATTCTGACTGTATGTCATGATCCCTCAAGTGCTTGTTCTTTCTCACAAAATATTGGCTTATATATATATATATATATATATATATTGTTTAAAATTGAAGGCCTATTGCTTGTCCAACCGAGTTATTTAATTTCATTCTTACAATTTTATGCATGTTTTTTCATGTCAATATTACCTAGCTGAGTTACCATAACAGTGAGCTAATGATTATTTGTTGAATTGTACTTAGGGATGATGAGTTGGCTACTGAAGTGGCATGGGTGGTGGTTTATCTTTCAGCACTCTCAGAAACTGCTGTCAGTCTGCTGGTAAAAAGCGATGTTGTTCAACTTCTAGCTGGAAGATTAGCAGCATCAGAGAGTTTGCAGTTGCTTATTCCGGTAGCAACCACTCTCATGAAACTGAATTTCTGCCATACAGATTATTTACTTGCTTGGTAGGAGGATTCTGTTTTATTGTTCCTTCTTCCTGGAATCTGCCCTTCTGATACATGACAGTTTTGCATATAATAATCTTATTTTGCCATGTGAACCTCAAAACATCCTTCTATATGTGGAATCATTGATGCATATGGTGCTGATAATGATCTTTAATTTTTAAGTTCTCATTGTACCTTGCTATTTCACCTTTGAAGCATATGCATTGGTTGTTGGTCTTATCTAGATAAAAAGAGAACCTTGTCAAATCCATTTTACATTAGTTGTGTAAATTATGTATTCTATTTTCCACTTATATTGACTGCCTTAGATCTTTTAGTCCACGCATTTTATTTTTGGTTTCTTGGCAATTTAAATGTTGTAGATCATGAAAAACTATAAATTCCAAATTTAAACGTGATCCATCTTGTAATTTGCATTGGTAAGGCTCTGGTTCAATTCCCCTCCACAGGCTGTTAAGTTGAACTTCCATTACTATACCAATACATAAGGGTATGGCTATCTGTGATGCGTATATGTGTATATTCTGCTTGTGTTCTTCTGTATATGTATATGCCATGGGTGATCTACATTGGACCCATAAGTGATATACTTTTTTTAGTTGAGTCATCATAGGAGGGTTTCGCTTGCCAAAAGTCATTTTAGCTGTAAAAGTGTGGTGTCCATGTTTTCAGTCATGGTCTTTAAGATTAGCATTCAAAATTCAAATAGTAAAATTTCTTAGGGTCCCATACTGATAGATGATTGTTCTATTCATGCAGGTACTTCGTAGTTTAGGTAATCTTGTAGCTGGTGACAGTTACATTACTGATGCTGTCCTAATTGTTGGACTAGATATCACAGGTTACTCTGAAACTTTTCTTGCTTGGATGTGAATTTCATTCTTCATGAGTACTGACAGATTATAGTTTCCAGATCAAGTCTTATCAGGTTTGATGAAGTGTTTGAAAAGTGAGCATCGAGTTTTAAAGAAGGTACCACTTTGTTATTGGTCAACTTTTAATATGAAAGGCAAATAACTGTTTTCTCATAGAAGTTCTAAACTCACTGACGTAGGAGGCTGCATGGGTCCTATCTAACATAGCAGCAGGATCATTTGAACACAAGGAGTTGATATTCTCTAGCGAGGCCACACCTTTATTGATGCATCTTCTATCAAGCGAGCCATTTGACATAAGAAAAGAAGTGGCTTATGTTCTAGGGAATCTTTGTGTAGCCCCAGCAAAAGGTTCTGGACAGCCGAGCATAATTCTGCGGCACTTGGTCACACTCGTGAAGCATGGATGCCTTCCGGGGTTTATAAATCTGGTCAGGTCTGCTGATATAGAGAGTGCTAGGCTGGGTCTTCAATTCTTGGAACTGGTCAGTAAAATTCACTTACCTATTTTCTCTGGTTTATGTTTTGTTTGTTACAGCGATAATTTTAGGATGCTATTGTCCCACTTGTTTTGCCTGCTCCTGCTCTTCTGGTTCATGGATGTATTTATGTGACAGGAATGTTGTTTTAGGTTGCGTAGGTTAGTAAAAGTATTTCACTGCATTGTTTAAACTGGTATTATGTTTTTCCATGTGTCTCATAGTGTTGTGGCCTTAATATGTCCTAGGAAATCAGTTTTACTTTAAAAAAATAAGCTAGCAAATCAAAATATCAGTCGGTTTTTGAATTCTGGTCGAACAAAAAAAAATTGAGCCTACATCAATTGTTATGCCAAACACTTTTTCTGGAAAATCTTCTAGTTATTACTTGCCTGAATTTCCGTTCAAACCGATGGGGGAGTTTGTGATTTCAATCTAGTCACACATGGAATGAAGGATGTTAATTTTGGCACATTTGCTTGTAGGTCTTGAGGGGGATGCCCAATGGAGAAGGCCCAAGGCTGGTTGAGAGGGAGGATGGAATCGAAGCAATGGAAAGGTTCCAGTTTCATGAGAACGAGGAAATGAGAAACATGGCAAACGGATTGGTAGATAAATATTTCGGCGAGGATTATGGGATTGATGAGTAACAACACCTGCATGACCAACTCTGACTAGAATTCTACTTGTCTTGGACTTGCAACGAATGCACCAAACGACATTCATCCATCTGGCATTGTGTTGCAACTGTTTGATGTTTAAAACATGTTTGTATTAACCAAAATGTGTTGTGTGATGTATGAGATGGCACGATAAGTTTTATGTACAGACCGGTTGTATCTATCGATTTTTTTTCTTGTTCAAATTAGACTCAAGCTAGGAGTAATGCAGAGTAGAGCATTACGTTATGGAGTTTCCGTGATATTTTTAAATTGCAACGATCCTAAGCTATTTATGCCACCCGTTACAATTCCAGGTTCAAACTTTTCCCTGGTAGTCCGTGAGTGGGTCAACTGCCAAGATTATGCTTCGCCGTGTGTAATGAGTCATGCGCATCACGATCGACTGGATGGATTGCCGAAGTCCCACCCATACCGTGAAAGTTGCAAACTGATTCGGGCTGTATCTTTCGTGCGAAAGAATGATCGATCTTATCGAGTTGTTTCGCGAGCCCGACCATCTGATGGCGCTCGAAGAGTTTAACAGGGCATATGAAGGAGCGGATCCGATGCACAGGATTTCATCCATTTTTATTTTTTTTGTTTCCACGTTCAATATGGTCGCGCCCGCTCCGTGGAGTGGAGGGGAGCGGTGCGACCCCTTCCGCCGACCCTCTCGGGGTGGAGAGTGGCGAGCCGACGGGGATGGAGGAGGGCCGTGGGACGGGTTTCTTCTCTCCTCTTTTCACGGAGATGGAGATCGCATGCCTGTCGAAGTTCTAGAGCACGGCGCAAAGGCGGAGGGGACTCTCGTGCGAGGATGGAGGGCTGCTGGAAGGGGTCAGGTGCAATGATGGAGGGCAGGGGTCATGCGTGAGGATGGAGGGCCGGTGAAGGGGTTGCACCTCTTTTCTCCTCTCCACGGAGTGAGCGTAATCAGATTTTTTAAATTTTTTTTTAAATAAATAAAAAAAAAAAAAAAAAAAAAAAAAAAAAAAAAAAAACAACATAAAAGGAATCCTATGCGTTGGGTCCGCTTCTCTATTTGCTTTCCGTTGAGCTCTTCGCACCAAACGCCATTGGACATTTGGACGGTAGGACTCGCGAAAGGATATGATCATTCTTTCGTGAGAAAGATGCAAACCAAACCCGCTCTATCGTTAGATTCTCCGGTTTTTATACCGGCCTCGATATAGGGCTAGATTTATAAATCTTATAGCATGCGAAGAATATAAGCTGCTTGTAATTTTAGAAATAGGGGATGCCTTCTCGCCTCCCTTTCCATGAATGAGAGAAGGAGAGAGATTGAGGTTTTGGGAAGCCCTTGGTGAAAGTAAAGTAGGATGGAAAAAAAAAAATGCACGCAAGACTATCCGTCCAACAAGCAACCCATGGATCTAAATTTTACCTTGCACTGAATTTCGTGTCAAAGTTCTTTTTATATTAAAATAATATTAATTCAACATTAATGATAGAGGCATGCTGGGATATAAAACCAACGTGGGCGGCTACTGCTGCTGATGTGTCCACAGACATTAACCACGGACAGGCTATTCAAAGACATTATAACCACAGACATTATAAAAGGAAACACACAGACTGGCTCTAAAGAATCGGTAAAATTTAATATAAAAACGGTGGCATGGTGTAAAGTGGATCGAGTGAACTGATCCCCCCTATCGGGTTATTGGTACGCGCTGACTAGATGTTGAAAACTTCACCATCTTCACGTGTCGCCCCAAAAATTTAAAAACTATGCAACGGAAGAAAAACAGGACCAGTATTCTGGTTACGTGGAGGGAAGCAGGACCTGCTAAAAGGAAGCACTGGTGCCAAAAAGCAACTTCAGCCTAACTTTTTACTCTTTAAATAGGCCACGAGACAATTTTAAAAAAAAAACTGGAAAACTCATTAACAGCATGATGACTAACTTCAACCCAGCTACAAATCAGGAACTAGCTAACATAAACATCTAAAGAATCAGGGAGATCCGAATCTGGGAAACGACAGAAATAATCCATCGATCCCAACGTCTAGGAAAACTTATTCAAAGATCCTAAGTTAGCAGAATTTTGGAGGACAGTAGAGAGTAATGACCTTGAAGTGATGCAGAATTTTGGAGGAGAGTGGAGAGTAAATGACCTTGAAGTGTGGATCTATACCGAGCCTCTGGCCAGGTTACCTTCGCTGGGAAGATGATGCCGTTATCCGGTAGGGCGGAACCATCGGCGGCCACGGCATCATCTCTCCTGCGAGGGAAACTTGTCTTGAGTGTATTTGCTGTAATCTTCCTCCTGGTTTAGTTTCTGGGACACAGGATTCGGATTTTGGCGAGTGGAGGTGAACAGCTTGCTCGGTTCTTGGCGGCTTGGTATGTGGACGTTAGACGCTGGGAGCTACCAATAATGCTTCCAGGCCGTGCCAAACTGGGTTCACATCATTTTGTATCTTTTTTACTGTCTGATGTCAGAGACTCAGAATGCTTGAATCAGCCACGTTGTTTATTATAAGTCAAATAAATTAAATAACATAAGCATACATATATTCCTTGGAAATTAAAAAAAAATAAAATATTTAAAAATTGAGGAGGAAGATATATATAGAAGAATCCTGTACGTATAGCAATTGGTATGAGTAATCATATAATTTGCCGTTCCGTATACAGTACCATTGGCTTCCCTACCTCTATGAAAAGCAAAGTACGTACGTATTATCTTATTCACTAGCAATCGTACGTATTTGGTAGATGGAGTCTATCATGGATACATGAAGGATATACAAGTGTCACATTTCGAATTCATATCCAAGATCGACCACGTAACCGACCGTACAATCCTATGTATCATCTTAGAAATCATGCCAGGCCTAACCTTCAATTTAATATCCAAACAGTGGTAAAGAACAAATTTTACTAATTAATTATTGATTCCAAGAATTTTTCATAAAATTCAACTAAAATTTAATATAAACTCAGATATCAACACCTAAACCCTAGCTTCTCACTGACTGATCTCAAAGTCCAATTGATTGTCGGTATCTGCAACAAAAACATAAAAAAATAGGGGATGAGCTATACGGGCTCAATAAGTTATCATCACCTTCAATATACATATACAAATATGTTAATAACAACCAGTAACATATACAACTCATACATACAAGATATCCATCTCAAAATAATATACCAGCAATACTATGCAGATGTGTACACTTAAATGCAACCAACACAGACACGACACGACTATGGATGGCCAACCATTTACTTTACTCTCCTAGTCCTTCTGATTATAGCCACGATCGGCCCGTGGCTCATCCCGAAAGAGACTAGATCATGTGTCACATACTGCTCAACAGTTATGTACCAGCGATAGCCCCGCTGGAGGCCCAAAAGAAAAACTAGCTCTAAGTATCACACGAGAAACATGCATCCTCTGCATGTGCCTGCTATGCATGGCTAAAATAAGGCAACTAGCTCCTGTGTCACGTACCGCTTAACGGTCATATGCCAGCGATAGTTCCGCTGGAGGCCCAAAAGAAGACTAGGTCCTCGTATGATCATAGTCGGACTAAAGAGCACCCATACCAACACAATGCACCCACACCAACACGATGCACGCAACCCAATGCAATCAAATGCAGATATATTATATATATTTATTATTTCATAAATATATACACATTGGCATACAATATCAGAGATCAAGATAACTTACCAAAGAGCATCCAACTACGTGTAATCCAGCACTAGACCTGATCTTCCAAGGTCAACAATGATCCTGAATCACAAATTAAAAAGAAATTAAATAGAAACTAAATTTCCAGGGACATCCTCAACTAACAGTTCTTTTCCTCCCTTGCTCCACCTTCCTTTTATTTATTTATTTATTTATTATTATTATTTATTATTTCTAAATTGTATCTTTACTGGGCCGGCCCATCTCAGACAATAGGCTCGGTCCAACAAAGAGCAACAAAGCCGACCCTTCTTTATTAATAGGCCGGCCAACCATTCTCCCAGAGAGAACGGAGGAACGGCGATGATCCTCACAAATGACCGCCCGGGAAGGATCGCCAGAAGGAAAAGGAAGGGATCAGCAACATCCCTACTGGCTGTCCGGCCACCTGCCGGAAATCCAAAATGAAGAAAACCCATCTCCTTGCTGCTCCTCTCAACTTGACCGAGTCGGTCTACCCACGGCTGCCGGCGACTGCCATGGGAGACGGCCAGTGAGAAGGGGGCTTCAACTGACCGAAGTGGACGGTGGCGCGACTACCGGCGACCGTTCGGCACCCACCAAAAATCCCAACAAATGAAGTAAATCCCCCCCTCCCCCGAGCCGGTCGTTCTTGCTCGAGCCCATGCTCGAGAGAAAACGAGCTCCTGCTAGTCGCCTCGGATTATACCTACTCAAGAGAAGATGGGGACATAGCACTTACCGATGAGATCGACGTCCATCGGAGGAAGACGCATTCCGGAAAAGGGTTGAGGCGCGCGAGGGAGCTTTAAACCTCGAGGAGAACCCTTATCCCCTCCCGCGCCGTCGACTGGCTTCTCCGAAACCTCCGCCGGTCAATCCCAGCTCCCCAACGCCGACCACCGCGATCTCCGACGAAGACTCGGTTGGATTGAAATCCCCTGCTCCCGGACTCGAACCTCTCTTTTTATTTTTTTTTCTGAGTTCCGGATAAAACCAGCAAAGACTGTCGACTTCAGCCCAAAACTGTCCTAGGCCTCGTAACAAGCCAACTAACCATCATCAAAAATTCCTCTTTTAAATCGATATGTAAAGCACTCATTCTTTGCATGGCACAAGTTAATCCTTTTCATACAGCATGTAAGTATGTAACGTTACCATGGAAACAAAAGTAACAATTCCAACAAGTATAAGGGTTTTGTTTTGCATCTTTTATGACAAAACCTTCTCTAAAACCCCCACCCAAAAAAAAAAAAAAAAAAAAAAAAAAAAAAAAAAGAAAAAAAACTTCTCTCATACACTAATATCAAAATTGATTTTGAAAAAACTAGAGACGATGGTTCCAAAATATATATATATGGAGATACAAAAATTACATGATAAGGGTCATAGATTTTTTTTACTATCAAAGGTCTCTTTAAATAGGATACTTGAGTCTTGGGCAAACTTCTTAACTAAGGTAAATACTTTTTAACAAAACTAATCTTGCACTCAACCTTATCCCGAAAAATATTATTATTTCTATGCATCCAAATTTGATAAACAATATAGTATATCCAAACTGCTTAAAAATTTTTATCTCTACAATTTCAAGAGAGATAGTCAGGATAATAAAAAAAAAGCTAAGATCATGTTAGTCTCTAATACTAAACCATCACTTTGTATTAAAATAAAATATGAAGTATAGATTCCTTCATATTTGGACATAAAACGAAATCATCTATGATGCAATATATCTCAAAACAGCAAAAATTGCTGTTGGCGTGGAGTCCCTGGATCGACCGGTCGGAGCCGCTGCATCGCAGGATCGCTCCCTGGTTCACCTGTAAAACAGATCCCTTGCCGAAGTTGTTCCGGCGGAGGACACTTCGATGCCTAAGTCAGTGATGGATTACAGTCACAGAATGGGGAAGGTGTCGAGAGTAGGAGAGAAAAAGGCTCCTGAAGAATGTAAGTGCATGTGAGCGTGAGTGTTAGCGTACCTCTCGAACCATCCTTCTTACCCTTATTTAAAAGAGGGCCTCCGGCCTGCGACCCGCCCTTTTTCCGGTGATCATGGAAAGCCAATTTCTTCCATGATTGGCGATCGTGGATTGTCATTGAGCGGTTCCGGTCAGATCGGAGGCATGGCAGCAGGAGTTGGGCGCCATGATCATGGCATGATGAGTGTCGATTGTAACAGTTGGTTACAGTTACCTTTCCGGACCAGATTGTGGTCCAAGCTTCGGGTTTCCCCTTGCGTGGATCGAAGACTTGGTATTTTCCCGGGGCCGGAGATCATGTCTACGACGGGGACCGAAGTACGTGCCTTCGGAAGTCGATGAGAAGTTCGGTCTTCGGTCAAGGCCGAAGGCGTTACCCGAATGACCGGCCTCCGGATGTTGTGGTACGATGCGAAGCCTTGGGTTGCCTACAGTTGGCCTGTCCCTTGCTTGGTCCGAAGTTCGTAGTCCGGAGAGAGAGAACTTCGACCAGTCGAATTGGAGTCCAGTTTGTAGCTGAACTGGGATATCCCAATAGTTGCCCCCTTACTCTCAGTTTTCGAAACGGAGATTTGAGAAGTGAGAGTATTAAGGCCTTGTCGTTTTCCTCCTGGGAGGTGATGCAGTGGATGATTACGGGATCCCTAATAGGACTGTCCATCACGATCCAGGAATTAGATGGTGGACAGCTATCACTCCTGGATTGGGGAGGAAAGAAAAAGTGGGTGGCCCTGTAGCCACCTTTTCTTTTCCCGTTGCACAATGGTTGAGGCAATCTTTTGGTTGAGATTTGGATGGTTGTGGTGGCTCTCCCCCATCCGTTGGATGAAGGGTATACCTCATCCTGGCGGTTAGTTGCAGGTGGGTTACCTCCCAGGGTAACCTTGAGTCAATTTAACCCCGACGGGGCTCTAGAGACCCTTACTTTTCTCCTGGGAAAGGGCGAAGGTCCGACCAAGGAAGCTTCTTCATCCTTGTCTCATCCTCCGCCAAAACTGTTCCAAACTACCAGTCTATTCCACAGGTAGAATCTTCTTTCTGCTCCCTTGCTTCATTCCTCTGTCATGGAAGGGACTGTAGAGAGTCAGGGGGAAAAGGTCAGGCCCTCGGGGGCTGGAGACATGGTAGGTCCGGAGTCGATTCCCAGCTCAGTTTCTCAGGGCAAGGCAGCCCTTCTTTGGGAACGCTATCACATTCCTGAGGAGTTTTCCTTCATTCTTCCCGCGTCCGAGGAGCGGGTGAACGAACCTCCCCCTGGGTGCTTAGCCGTATACGAAAATCATCTGAAAGCTGATCTTCGATTTTCCCTGCACCCCTTCTTCGTCAAGATCTTTCGCTTGTACCAAGTGGTACCAGCGCAGTTGACCCCGAACAACATTAGGAACATTTGCGGGTTCCTGGTTATGTGCAGCATTGCAAATGTAGAACCTAGGACCAATCTGTTCACAGCTCTTTTCGTCCTCAAGAGGGATTTCCACAGCAACGATGGTGGGTGATTGACCCTAGATCAGGCCGTAGGGTTATCAAGGATATGCCCAGCGCCATCCATGGGTAGAAACCCGTTTTTGTATTTGTGTTGTCTCTTAATTCATGGGACTTCGATATGGTGTGGAAGAAGTCTCGCCTGACCGTCAATGATGGGAAGAAGGTCTTGGCGGCCGATCAGTTGGACTATGACCTCCTGGTCAACTCCGAAGTTTCTCCCATTCGGGAACTGTTGGAGGAGAGAAATCTCCAACGGGCGGGAATTAGCAGATTCCCCTCATTAGGTATAGCGATAGGAATTTCTGCTCTTCTTCCTTGTATTTATTGTAGCTCAATCCATTGAAGTGAAATCCTCTGCTTGCAGGTGGTGGGATGAAGCCCGGTTTGAGCTGACTCCGCCAGACTTCGGAGAAAAGGGTTGCACAAGTCCCCCTGACCAGGTCTGCAGTCTGGAAGAGGGCTCGGAGGGATGGTCCCGAGGGGGACCAAAGTACTTCATCTTCCCGGGGGACCTCAGGGGAAGACGTAGTAGCCGCGGAAGGGGCTCCGTTAAGACCCCATCCAGTCGAAGCTCCACCGGCGGCTGTCTCCCCAGTCCGCACAACGGGGAGCTCATTTCGGGGAGTTGATGTGCCACCTTTTTACCCCCTGCTGTTGATAGGGGCGAAGCGCAGCAAGTCAAAGGAGAGTTCGCCTACGGGGCTTCTTCAGCCAGAGTTCGTTCGACGAACTTCTCGGAGCTTTTGCCTACGGGGGGACTGTTGGTCCCGGCCGTAGCCAGGCAGGTATTGAAGGGTATGCTTCTGCCTCATGACGTGGTCGTTCTTCGGAACCGGAGCCTTTTCAGGGTATCCGATTCTACCTTCTCCACCCTGCAAAGGTATGACCCTTGCCACTTCTCTTTGTCTTGAGAATTGTTCGATTCATGACCCCTCTCCTTTGATGCAGCTGGTCTACGACCTCACCTTCATGGAGGAGGGCATGGGGAATGTAGACAGCTTGATCCATGGCCTTAAAGAGGAGCTTCAGACTGCCAGGGCTGCCAAGAAAATAGCTGAGGAGCTGAAGCAGTCCATGGAGGACCATCTTGCCCGGATGAATGACAAAGTTCGCGAACTAAAGGGCGAACTGAAAAGTGCTCATCTGACCATGACGGGGCAAGAGGCAGGGTGGAGGAGGAGGAGGAAGCAAGTTGATCCCTGGAGCAGGCTGCCAGGGAGGATCAGGAGAAGATAAAAAGCCTGGCCAAGGTAGCAAAGAAGGCTTCCAAGAGGGCCGAAGAGACGATCCTAGAGTCCGAAGCTGCTAAAGGGGAGTCTGCATCTTTGAAGAAGCAGGTGGACGATGCCGTGGCTGATTTCAAAACGTCTCTGCAATTCCAGGCGGAGATCAATGAAGCAACTTTGTATGGCTACCAGCACGGCTTCAACGACGGACTCTCCAAGGTGAAGGAGGCCTTCCCCCATCTTGACCTCTCCAGCATTCCTCCCTTTGATATAGCTGGAGAAGAAGAAGAGGAAGTGGAGGGGGCCGAAGCCACAGTAGAGGCCGATGAGGCACCATGTCCGGAGGAGGAGGCCACTACCGTAGTTGAAAATCTGGAGGTGACCCCAACTCCGATCCTAGTTCAGGAGGAGGCTCAGGCCGGAGGAGTCTAAGCTGAAGGTTCCTCGGTTCCGGCCCAGATTAACGAGGTCCTCTCAGAGCAAATTGATAGGTTGCTCCAGTCCTGTGGTGTGGAGCCTTCTCCTGCTGATGTCGAGTGACTTAAGTCGCTCTGGATATATTTTCCTTCTTTTTTCATTGTACTTATCAATGAATGATAGTTTTTCTAGACTCTGAAATGAATTCTTTCTTCTTTGGATGTGCATTGTTATGCTTCATGTGTAACTCGAAACAGTTTTATCGTTCTTTTTTCTGCTTAGTCGAACAGTCGCGTCTGAAGGCCATTTAGTCGATAAGAACTGGTTTTACCGTTCTCTTTCCTGTTCGGTTGAGCAGTCGTGGCTGAAGGCCATTCAGTCGATGAAGACGAACTTTGGAACGGACCAGAACTGGTTTTCCGTTACCGAAGGCCGTTTCCTTCCTTCGGGTGTTAAGTTGGTCCGTTGGGGCAGACAAGAGTCATCTCCTCGCCAATCAGTGATTAGGGAGATTTGATTGCGATCCTTGTTGCCTGTGTGGCATGTCGATATACATACAATCATGATTTCTTGCGCCTTGTGAGTCGTCGGGTCTCCTTTTTCCAAAAAGAAACTATTAATGATACCGTCGCACGATGAGGATTTCTTCGGATTCGAAGAAATGGCAGTTGTTGTCCTGGGGATGGCTCCCGAGAGACTTTCTGGTTCTCGAAGCGTCGCCCGGACATGTGGCACTTTCTAATGCGGCTAGGAAGGGCGTGGGACACGCCTCCCCGCAGTCGGTCGTGGATGCAGGATCTCTATAAATAGGATCTTGCCTTCTACTGTTAAGGGACATCATTTCCATAGGCTCCTTTCCTCCATTAATAATGATGTTCAGCACTTCTGAGCTCCGTCGTGCGACAAAGAGAAGGGCTATCGATCCGAAGAGGACGCGAAGTCCAGAGTCTCTTGGGTCGAGGGAAGACGAAGAGGAGCCTCTCGTGGACCGCCTCGAGAAGAAGGTCCGCCTGTTGGAGGCTCGGTTGAGGGAGGCTTCGGCCCAGGTCACAGTGTCAACGATGACGGCAGAGGAAGCAAGGAGGGAGGCGGCAGATGCCGTCTCAAACTTCAAGGCTTCCGCCGCCTTCAAGGACGAGCTCGCCGGGGTGGCTTTGGATTCCTTCCACCAGGGGTTCCGAGAATGTCGGAGGAAGGCCTCCAAGTTTTATAACTTGAAGGGCCTGGACAACATTAAGCCCTCCGTTCCCTTTCCCGGCCATGAATTTGATTCTGACTCCGATGAGGGGTCGGACTCTGGTTCGGACGGGAATCCCGGGAGCCCTTCGTCGTCCCTCCAGATCTCTCCCCACCGGTATGGAAAAAACCCGGCGAGGAGTTATTGAAAATTTCCCGCATACTTCTGGTGCCATTTTCTTTTTTTTTTATATCTCTTTATGAGAGTTTCTCTTTTTTTTTTGTTCTCTCTATATGAGAGTTTTTCCTTTCTTCTTTTTTTTTTGTAAAAAAAACTGAAAGGAATGAAAAAATCTTTTTATTACCTCTGCCCATGTATTCTTTGTGATGTGTGTATGATGCTTTGTCTGTAATGTAGACTTCACGGACCATCTTCGGTCTATAAGGAAGAAGTGAGGTCAGTTGGACCGTTTTAAGAATATTTGTCGTTGACAGAAAGGATGATAGTAGTCCTTTTAGGCACGTATTCGGATTGACCGTAGGGTAGGCTGTTTACACCATCCCTATGTACTCTTTATCGTGATTAAGGTAGGCTGTTCAGGCCCGCCTCGGTGCGTATTCGGATTCACCATAGGATAGGTTACGAAAATCATCCCTGCGCCTTTGATCTTTTGGTGGCCTAGTTAGACCATCCGTTGCACTCATCGGGCATACCGATAAGGTGAGTGGATCAGACTCTCCTTTGCGCAGTTGACCATTTTTCAGATCAGGTCACTCAGGCTGTTATCGTTCAGTCGATGCAACTAGCCGTTCTGAGTTGAGTAGGGTTGAGAAGCTTTGCACAAGAATTTCATGAACTCTTTTATTGATAGTATTTGCGAAGGTTTTGTACATTCCATGGCCGGGATAGGGCCTTCCCCTCCAGGGTTCTGAGTCGGTGTGTCCCTGGTCGAATAACTTCTTCGACTTGATATGGTCCTTCCTAGTTGGGGGAGAGTTTATCATGTTTCGTTGGCCCGGATACCTCTGCTCTTCGCAATACCATATCCCCCGTGCGGAAAGTTTGCTCCTTCACCCTTGAGTTGTAATATTTGGCGACCTTTTGCTGGTATGCCGCCATCCTTATCTGGGCCTGTAGCCTGGTGCTTGATAGCAAGTCCAGATCAGTCCTTCTGCGATCAGAATTCTCAGACTCTTCATAGTTATCATTTCTCAGGGACTGTAGGGAGACTTCAATAGGGAGTATGGCTTCGGTACCATAGGCCAAGTTGAACGGAGATTCACCGGTGGCCGTTCTCGGGGTAGTTCGGTATGCCCAGAGAACGAAGGTCAGTTCGTCGGTCCAAAGTCCTTTGGCGGCATTCAACCTTGTCTTTAGACCATGGAAGATGGTCCGATTGGTGACTTCGGCTTCTCCGTTGGACTGTGGATAAGCAACGGATGTCAACCGATGCTGGATATAGTACCGAGCACAGAAGTCCTTAAACTTCGGATTGTCAAACTGTATCCCGTTGTCCGTGATGATGACATGTGGGATGCCGAACCTGAATATGATGGAATTCTTTACAAAATTTTATACCTTGCTTTCTGTGATCTGGGCTAATGGTTCGCCTTCTACCCACTTCGTGAAATAGTCGATGGCCACTAGGAGAAACTTTCTTTGCCCCGATGCTGGTAGGAATGGGCCAAGAATGTCCATCCCTCACTGGGCAAAAGGCCATGGGGCTGCCAGTTGAGTCAGGTGACTCGCAGGTTGTCTCTGTACATTGGCATACCTTTGGCATTGGTCGCACTTCTGTATGAAATCAGCTGAGTCCTTCTGGATGGAAGGCCAGTAATACCCCTGTCGAATGATCTTGTATGCCAGAGATCTGCCACCCAAGTGGTCACCGCATATGCCCTCATGGACCTCTCTCAAAGCATAATCTGCATCGGTGGGTCCTAAGCATTTTAGCAGTGGTTAGGAGAAAGATCTCTTGTAAAGGGTCCCGTCTAAGATGACGTACTGAGACGCCATCCAGCGGGTCTTCTTAGCCTTTGCTTTATCTTCCGGTAGCTCTCCCTCATTTAAGAACCTGATGATGGGATCCATCCAGCTTGGCTCAGTGTTGATCCGGCGCACCTCTGCAGCCTCTTCGGCTATGCTTGGAGTTTCAAGATGTTCGACATAGGTGCGCCCGAGGGACTCTGGTGCTGTAGTCGCCAGTCAAGATAATGCATCTGCCCGGGAGTTCTCTGATCGTGGAACATGGATGATCTCAAAATATTTCAGTTGGGAGGACAAAGCCTGTACCTTCTCCGGGTATTGCACCATGGTTGGATCTTTAGCTGCATATTCTCCGTTGACTTGATTCACAACCAGTTGGGAGTCTGAGAAGGCTTGAAGTTGCTGGACTCTTAAATCATTGGCGATCTGTAGTCCGACGAGCAGGGCTTCGTATTCAGCCTGATTATTTGAGGCATGGAAGGAGAAGCGGAGTGCGTACTCTATGGCATGGCCGTCAGGTTCGGCCAACATGAGTCCAGCCCCGCACCCAATAGCATTGGAAGTTCCGTCCACATGAAGCACCCAAACGAACTTCATCTCCTTCGAGGCTTCTTTTTCTGTCGAAGAGGCTTCGTCTTCGGACTTCCAGGTGCACTCAGCCAAAAAATTGGAGAGCACCCGGGCCTTCATAGCCGCTTGGGACTGGAAGCTGATATCGAATTCACTCAGCTTCATAGCCCACTTGGCTATTCTTCCAGAGGTGTCTAGAGATCGGAGAACGGCCTTGAGAGGTTGATCAGTTAGCACCATGATAGCGTGGGTCTGAAAGTATGGCCGTAGTCGCTTTGCCGCAATCACTAAAGAGTAGATCAGCTTCTGCATCCTTGCATATCGTGTCTCGGCGTCATGTAGGACCTTGCTGATATAGTAGATGGGCTTGTAAGACCCGTCTTCCTCTTTCCGGACAAGAACCGAACTTACTGCTTCATCTGAAGCAAAGAGGTACAGGTAGAGGACCTCGCCTTCTTGTGGCTTGGAGAGCAATGGCGGGGTCTCCAGATACTTCTTCAGTTCCTCAAAGGCAGCACGACAGTCATCGGACCATTCAAAGCCCTTTGATTGCCGGAGTACCTTGAAGAACGGAAGATATTTCTCGGCTGACCGAGAGATAAATCTGCTGAGGGAGGCAATCCTCCCCGTCAACTGCTGGACTTCCTTTTTGCAGGAGGGATGTCTCATATCTTTCAAGGCTTGAATCTTCTCAGGGTTCGCCTCAATCCCTCGCTTGGTAACGAGGAAGCCTAGGAATTTGCCCGAAGTGACCACAAAGGCATACTTTGCCGGGTTTAGCTTCATATGGTAGCGCCGAAGAGCGCTGAATGATTCCTCCAAGTCGCGGATGTGATCTCTCCAGAGGAGGCTCTTGATGATCATGTCGTCAACATAGGCCTTCATGTTTCTTCCCAGTTGCTTTTCGAACACCTTGTTGATGAGTCTTTAAAATATTGCTCCGGCGTTCTTGAGGTCGAACGGCATCATCTTATAGCAGTAGAGACATTTATCAGTGATGAAAGCCATCTTCTCCTCATATTGTGGATCCATTCTAATTTGATTGTAGCTGAAGAAGGCGTCCATGAAACTCAGCAACCGGTGGCCGGCGGTGGCATCGACCAGTTGATCAATCTTTGGGAGAGGAAAGCTATCTTTTGGGCAAGCTTTATTGAGGTCTATATAGTCGATGCAGATCCTCCACTTGCCACCAGCTTTCTTCACCATCACCACGTTGGCCAACCACTCGGGGTAGTGGGCCTCTCTGATGAACCCTGCCTTGAGGAGCTTGCCGACCTCTTTGTCCATAGCTTATTGTCTTTCGGGGGCGAAGCTCCTCTTCTTCTGTCGCACCGGCCTGTACCCAGGGGTTACTTCCAGCCGATAAGTAATCACTTCGACAGGAATCCTGGGCATATCCGAAGCCAACCAGGCGAAGACATCAGCATTGTTTCTGAGGAAATGGATCAACTCCATTTTGGTTTCCTCATCTAGTGTGCTCCCAATCTGCACAACTCTGGAGGGATCTTCCTCTGTCAAAGGTACCAAGACGGTCCTCTCCATGGGCTCACCAAGATTTGTAGCTGCATCCCTCGAATCCAGCTGATCCGGAGTCGTCGAATCCTTGAAATGCATGTCTTCAATCATCAGACACTGACGTGCCGTCCTCTGGTTTCCTCTAACTTCTCCAACATCATTCCTGGTGGGGAAGCGCACCAAGAGGTAGTGAGAGGAGATCACGGTTCGAAATCTGTTCAAGGCAGGCCGCCCCAGAATAATATTGTATGCTGAGGGGATCCGGACCACCGTGAAGTTGATCGGCAGTATCTTTTGTTGAGGTTCGGTGCCAAGGGTTACAAGCAACACTATTTCTCCTTCGATAAAAACTTGGTTGCCCCCAAAACCAGAGAGCGGTATGGGGGATCTTTGTAGTTGATGTCTAGGCAAACACATTTTAGAGAATGCATCGTACATCAAGACATCAGTTGAACTTTCATTATCAACAAGGATCCATTGTACATCATTATTGGCCACTACGGCCGAAATTATAAGAGGATCATCATGTGGGAGCCAAACTCCCGCAAGGTCATCGTCGGAGAAGAGGATAGAGTTGTTGTCTTTAAGTCGCTTTGGGGCATTGTCCTCATCCCTTCTCCAGTTGGTAGGTCGGTGTATCATCCCTACACCTCCGTTGGTGGGCCTTTGATTAGGCAATTCGGCCTCTTCAGGAGGTAGCTAGAGAACAGTTGCTTTCGACCGGGGTCCTTGGCGATCGATGTACCGCCCCAAGTACCCCCTCTTGATCAGATCCTCAATTGCATTCTTCAGCTGGATGCACTCTTCTGTGTTGTGGCCATGGTCCTGGTGGAATTGGCAGTATTTGTTCCTGTTCCTGACGGAAGAGGAGGCCTTCATAGGACGGGGCCGTTGGAGATAGTTTTCTTTTTCTATCTCCATGAGGATCTTCTCTTGAGGGAGGTTGAGCGGGGTGTAAGAGTTGAATCTTTCCCCCAACGCTCTGGACCTGGGAGGACTTCTTCGGCAGGTCCTGAAATGCAAGACAAACAATTTTTCTAACTCGGAAAAAGAATCGATGGTACCTGGGCGTAGGCTCGAGTACCACATCCGTGCGGACTTCTTCAAGGTAACCAGGAACGCTAAGCAGTACATCGCGTCCGAAACTCCTTGGATCATCATATGGGCCTTGAAGCTACCTAAATGATCGAGGGGGTCGGAGGTGCCGTCGTAGGGTTCCATCTAGGGAACCCTAAAGTGCCGGAGGATGACCTCGGCCATGATGCGGTCGGTGTAGGATGGGCGCAGGTCACCCACAATCAAGTCGTCGGGATCCTTCAGATCCCGCATTCTCTGCTCTCGCGCCCTCGCCATCTCTGACTCGATGGCTCTGAATCTCCCATCATAATCGGGAGTCTGCTTCGGCGCTCTCTCCACAGAAGTGGAGTCTCCGGAGGAGGGTGAGGGAGTTTGCCTATGCCTTTTCCCTTTCTGCGAGGAATTGGCAGACCTAGGCAATCTTGAAGTTCGGCCTTCAGGAGAGGGCCGAGAACAGGGAGAGGGATGCGTAGAATCCTCCCGTGGGGCTCTCTTTCTTCGAGATCGAGAGCTGTGTCTAGAGGCGGCCGGTGGGTTCCCCACCGGAAAGGCCCTGTCTTGGAATTCTTGAACCATGGCCGTAAGGTTGGTGACCTGGTTCACAAGAGCTTCAAACTGCTATAATCCCACAACAACTGTGGAAGGTGGAACATCGTTCTCCTCCGGGGGTGCAACCCCCTGAGATGGAGCACGACTCCGGCTTGTAGAAGCGATTGGAGCTTTTCCTCTTGCCATCAAAAACTTTTTTTTCCCCTTATCTGGGAGGGAGCTTAAAGAACTTTAACGTGCCCCCTACCTGGCACGCCAATCTGTTGGCGTGGAGTCCCTGGATCGACCGGTCGGAGCCGCTGCATCGCAGGACCGCTCCCTAGTTTACCTGCAAAATAGGTCTCTTGCCAGAGTTGTTCCGGCGGAGGACACTCCGATGCCTAAGTCAGTGGCGGATTCCAGCCATAGAATGGGGAAGGTGTCAAGAGTAGGAGAGAAAAAGGCTCCTGAAGACTGTAAGTGTATGTGAGCGTGAGTGTTAGCGTACCTCTCGAACCATCCTTCTTATCCTTATTTAAAAGAGGGCCTCCGGCCAGCGACCCGTCCTTTTTCCGGTGATCATGGGGAGCCCATTTCTCCCATGATTGGCGATCGTGGGTTGTCATTGAGCGGTTCCGGCCAGATCGGAGGCGTGGCAGCAAGAGTTGCGCGCCATGATCATGGCATGATGAGTATCGATTGTAACCGTTGATTACAGTTGCCTTTCCGGACCAGATTGTGGTCCAAGCTTCGGGTTTCCCCTTGCGTGGGCCGAAGACTTGGTATTTTTCCGGGGCCGGAGATCGTGTCTACGGCGGGGACTGAAGTACGTGCCTTCGGAAGTCGATGAGAAGTTCGATCTTCGGTCAAGGCCGTAGGCGTTACCCGAAGGACCGGCCTCCGGATGTTGTGGTCCGGTGCGAAGCCTTGGATTGGCTGCAGTTGGCCTGTCCTTTGCTTGGTCCGAAGTCCATAGTCCGGAGAGAGGACTTCGACCAGTCGAACCGGGATCCGGTTTGTAGCTGAACCAGGATATCTCAACAATTGTCAAATCACTTTTCACATAAATAGAGCAATCCTGCCTATCCTTATAATTCAATGAAAGGAATAATTGGTGACAATTATTAAAAAATTCTATAAAAATCAGATATCTTAATTGCCAAGCTAAACGGTAGACTACATCCCAATCTATCAAAATTATCTCCATCCAAAATTGAAGTAGATAATATTTTATTTACTAATCTTCTATAAAAACCCTGACACATCATATCCGGATTCCATGTCCTTCTCCTGAAAACAGGTCTTTTACCAAACGCCACTGCAATGTAATGGTATCAATGCCATCAGGCTAGTGGCATGGGGGGATATCCACGAGCTTTCAAACATAATAATAGATCCATCGTTGCTAATGCTCCATCGAATATTAAAGAGAATAATTATAGCATATAAGCATATTTTCTTCCATTTTGTAGCTCCGCTAGGAGGACAAGTTGGATACGAAGAAAAAGATATTTGGGGTCAAAAGGAAATTCTATGCATATGTATGTACATAAAGTTACATATGCTCATAGATCGACTTGGAGGACAGGTTGGATACAATAAAAGCCCAATGAGAGCTGCACTGTATTGATTACAAAGAGTTTTATTCATGTGCATGCGCATAATCCTGCATTCTAACATGACCAATTGGACCATGAATGGCCCACGTGAGGATGCCTACGCAAGGCCAGTGATGGGACATTATGGTAGGCATAGCATAAACCATGATGTGCTCTGACCGACAAATTTATCTCTTATAGGTCGATGCATTATTGTCATGGATCAAGAGAAAAGTACACGATTTTTTTTTTTTTAAATTAAAAATATTTGATAAATATCAACAACAATATATATATAATTACATTTGAAAGGATTTAAAATCAAATTCTGTCAAGTTGCTCACCATCCAATGATTTACACAATCTTTTATATAGAAAAAATAAAAAAAATAATAATATAAAATAAATAGAAATAGAAATAGATAAAAATACTTTACAATAAATATAAATATTTTGGAATAAATATAAATATTTTCAAAATAAATTTAAATATTTCATAATAAATATAAATACTTTTATTTGTTTGGATTTGTGTTTATTCAGAAGTATGTATATTTATTCTAAAAAGATTTGTGTTTATTCTATAATATTTATATTTATTCTAAAAAAATGGACTATTCCAGCATTAATAGTTCCAACAATTACCAGTAACCATTAATACACTATTAATACAAGTAAAAAAGTTTAGATTTATTCTAGAAAATTTGTGTTTCTTCTAAATTTTTTTTGCTTATTTTTGTTTATATTTTTTTTATATCATTGATTTTTTAGTTTTACTATATCGAGATCGGTATAAATCAGATGATGGGATACTTGATCAGATGAACTTGGCTATATTCGAATGTACAGTTAGATCAAATATGATTAGGTCAAAATTTTATAATAAAAATCCTACATCGATGATTCAAGCTATTAGATGCGATCTATTATATCAAAACTATTTACATAATCAAAAACATATTATTTAAAAATTTCTAACCTACGCATAAAGTGATCAAAAAATGAATAATTTAAATAAGATTAAATTAGATATACTTTTTATCACTTGTGCATAAATTAAAATTTTCAAATTATATAATTTTTTTATATATGAATAATTTTGATATTGTTGCCGCCAGGATCGTCGTGGCCCATAGCTGCTGTCGGCATCGGATCGCAACCGTCCCTTGTCTTCGCGGCGATGCCTTACCCGTCGGGACCTGCAAAATAGAGGTTAGTGACCCGAATCGGGGATTCCGGCGGGGGCACTCCGACGCTCAAGTTAGTGACGATCCAGGGAAACAGATCCTCCTGATCGAGCCCCTCGTGATGGACTCCACGCTAAGAGGAGTGAAAATGAATTGAGTAGAGTAAGGATGGGGATGCCAGTGTGTCGAGGAAGGTGACGGCCGAGGTGGATAGATCCTCCTGTGTGGCCCGCTTCCCCTTTTTCCCTCTTGGATTTTTGATAGGTTGTGTTCGTTGTTGTTGTTACCTTTTTTTTTCTTTTCTCTCGAGCCAGTCGAAGGTTCCTTTAAGTATGGACGATCATCGAACGCCTACCTCGGGATCTCCCCAGTGCTGTCAGGCGCATGCGGCAACATTCCATGCTGCGGACGGGACATCTCCTTTGATCCGTACCGTCAGGGATGTGCGGCGGCGTTCCAAGCCATGGACGGAACATCTTTCTCGGTTGGTGATGAGGAGACTACCGTGCGTTCTGACATTTCTTCCGGTTGCTCCATTCCGGGAAGCCTGGCAGCGTCTTAATTAGGGGGAACTTCTCCTTATCCTGTCGTATGTGGTGTCCACAGGCAGTTATTATGATTTGATGGACGCTTATTCGTGGCCCTAGGGCGGCCCGCTGGCGATCTGGGGAGGTGGCTCCGCTCCTTTGGTGACTGGTGGCGTCGTCCGAGGTGGTTGCCGAACTGGGGAGCTGGGACTCGGCTCCGACCCGGGGGGCTCGACCTCTGAGGGGGCTCGACCTGGCGGAGGAGGGCGGGGCTCGACTCCGGTCCAGGAGGCTCGACCTCGGAGGGGCTAGACCCAGTGGAGGAGGGCTCGACTCCTACTCAGAGGGCTCGACCTCGGAGGGGGCTCAGCCTAGTGTAGGAAGGCTGAGCTTGACTCTGGTCCAGGGGGCTCGACCTCGGAGGGGCCCGATCTGGCTAGGAGGAGGACTTGTTCGCGACCCCTGCCCAGAGGGCTCAACCTCAAGGGGCTCACTCTAGGGAAGGAGGTCGCTCAGCTCTGGCCTAGGCGACCCGAGATCACGGGTGCCGACTTGGCGGAGGACGGAGCTCGGCTCCGGTAGATCGAGGGAGCTCAGCTCGACAGAAGGATCCGAGATGGAGTGTCCACCATGGCGACTTTTCTGACACGGCATCCGATAGGAGTCATACGTCAACCTTCCGCCATATCATTTGCCCCCCACTCCCGAGTCTTGTTGGCGCGAAGCGCTCGGGGCGAAGGGAGTAAATGCAGTGCTGACATGGAAAGGTGAGAATCCAGCGCAATGATGGCCACGATCGCCGGTGCTTCGGGAAGCGGTTTCTTCGGCCTATTTGAGGGAGCCACGTGGACACGTCCGAGAAGTAGTTATGGCGGGCACAAAATTTCGGGCGGCCACAGTTGAAGCCAGATGCCAGCTCTGCTGATGGTCGACACGTGGTGCGAATCCGATGGAGGGGAGCCGTAACGGTGCGGTCGGATGCTCGTCATTTCAAAAGGAAATGTTACCTTTCCCGAAGCGTACCCTCTTTCAAACTCTACGTGCCCGCCTTTATACCGAGACCTTCCCTTCATTCTCCCGGCCATCTTTGCCCCTTCAAGTCCTAAGCAGGTCAATTTCCTTCCTTGCACTGGTTGGGTAGAGACCTCCTCTTAGGGTTAGGTTCTCCTTCGGATCTCCATTCATTTATTCCCTTCATCTATTTTTCTCATTTATGGAATCCATGTCTCGCTTCGGACTGGATTTCCGTCCCACCACTAACCAAGGCGAGGCCGGGCCTTCAAGGCCGAGGCCACCCTCTTCTTCTTTCGAGGAGGAGGAGGGTGCGACGTACTTCGAAGTTAACCAAAGGCCCGCACCTGGGGGAATAGTGATTAGGGAGCCCGTGTCTTCTCCCCCACCTCGCCCTCTTCTTCTTCCTTCTGCACCTGCTCCCGAACCGTCTCGGTCAACAGGTCCCTAGGGGATCGCTTTAGTGATCATGGCTGTGGACCTTGCGACTATCCGGGACACCTATGGTATCCTGGATGGTGTCCGGCTCTCGGTTCCTCGACTGGGGGAGCGGGTCACCTCCAGTGGCCCGCATCGGGTAGCCTTATGTGAGGAAACCTTCTCGGGTGGCCTTCGGTTCCCATTCCACCTTTTCTTCCTCTCTGTCTTGAGTCATTATCGTCTTGTCCCAGTCCAACTTGTCCCGAATGCCATCAGGACCATTTTCTCCTTCATCGTCTTGTGTCACTTCTATGGGATAGTTGCCTGTTTTTTCTTGTTCAGGACTTTTTTCATCCTGAAACGTCACCCCACCGAGGAGGGGTGGTGGTCTCTTTCCTCCCGCCCTAGGGGGATGAAGTTTGAACTTCCCTCTTCCATCAAAGAATGGAAGAGTAGGTATTTCTTTGCTTCGATCGAGGGGGTTAACTGGGTCTGGAGTGACCCGGATCGGTCCCCCGACCAGGATTCCATGGTTGACGCAGCCGATTCGGAGGTGTACGACCAGCTTCATTCCATCGAGATCCCTTCGCTCGAGGTCCTACTGTCGGAGCAGAATCTCCATGAGGCCGGGGTCAGCCCAATGCAAGAGTTGGGTGAGTTCGGCTCAAAGATCTTTTTATGTTCTTTCTCCTTTTCTTTTTCTCTTTTCTTCTTCTTCTTCTTTTTTTAGTTGACGTCTTCCTCTTTGGTGCAGCCATGAAGTTCTCCATGGAGGAACTCCTCTCGTTCTCTGAGCAGAGGAACCAAGCGGAGGGTGCCGGCGAGACCACTCTGAAGAGGGCTCGGATGGATGTCAGCGCAAGCTCGATATCGGTCAAGCCTGTTCCCAAGCCCAGGAGGAAAAAGGCTGCTGAGTCCACCCTAGAACTTCCGAGGTGGCGCGATCCAACCCCTGCATCGGAGCCCGAGGTGGTGGTCTGGGCCAGATCTGCCACCGCTGCTACAGTGGTGGCGTTCCCTCCTCCGGAGATTGTTGAGGTCGAGGAGGACAGGGAGCCAGAGGATGCGGGGCCATCTTCAACGGTTCCGTCCACAGTGGCGCCAAGCTCCCAGCCCGCACCAACAGCCTCCACCGCCGGTGGGGAAGACGGTCCCGAGTCGACGATGGGTAAGAGAGATAGGGATTACTATCGGGTCCCCTTCAGGCTGGGGCCCAACATTTCCCTCGCCAAGGACCCAGCGCTTGCCGAACGGATGATGGACTTCTCCGTCCAGTCCTGCGACCGGCGGGAGAGGAGCGGGAAGTATCTGGTCGACACCATCAATGCGGCCTTCTCCAACCTTTATGCTGTAAGTTGTCTTTGGATATACCTTGCTTCCCCTCTCACCTCCTTGCCGTCTAACATCATCCTCGATGCAGCAAGGCGGGAGGGGGAGTTCGAGTCTTCGAAGAACGAACTGAGACGGAAGAGCAACGAGCTCTGGGAGGCCAACATGATGCTCAAGAACCTCCGGGGTGAAGTCACCAGCGCCGGGCGATGCTTGAGGGAGCTCGAGGAAGAGCTCAAGTCGAAGGGCGCCCAGCTGAAGGAGCTCCAGGCCGAGCTGGAGGCAACGAGAGGGTGGGCCATCTCCTCCGAGAAGAAGGCCGTGGTCGTCGACCAGAGGGCTATCAAGGTGGAGAGGAGAGCCTCTGCTGCTGTCAGTTCAAATGAGGCTGCGAAGAAAAAGGCCTCTGAGACCACTGCAGCACTGAGGATGCGGACAAGAGGGCGGCGGAGGTGATCACGGACTAGAAGGCTTCCAAGGAGTTCAAATTAGACTTCAAAGAGGCAGCAACAAACTCTTTCTTCAAGGGGTTCGCCTACTGCCGGTCCCAGCTGCGTGGTGTCCTCTCGGATAAACGGATGGCCGTGCTCCGACTCCCGGGCTTCCAGGGCGTGGAGACCTTGGCTCCCGTGCTGGCTTTGGCGGAGGAGCTCCCTGTCACAGTCGCACCGGCTCCTCAGGTAGTGGCAGCGGAACCGGCTCCGCAGGTGGCTGAACCGACCCCGCGGTGGCAATGGCTGAACCAGCTCTGCCGGCGGCAGCGGCCGAACCAACCCCATCAACGGCAGTGGTGGAAGGAGAGGCCCCAGCTTCGAAGGTTGACGGCAACGGAGCTTCGGTGGTGCGCCGCCCCGGGAAGGCACTGGCGGAGTAGAGTAGGATCTTTCTTCCTTCTTTCCTTTTGTTGTGGTCTTTCCTGAGTTACCCAACATATCTGGCCCCAGGAGTATTGTAACCCCTTTTCTTTAAGCAATGAAAATATATTTTGTCAGAGTGTCTTGCCTCTTTTTCCTTTTTCTTCTTCTTTCTCTTCTCTCTCTTTTTTTTTTTTGGTACATGTGGTGAGATCAAGAAGAAGACTTTTCCTTCGTTTCCGAGTGTGCAAGACTTGGTGGCCAAAGAGCTTGGCTCCGGGTTTTGGAGGTTTCTTGGAGCTGGGCTCGAAGATGTGGTGACCGGAGATCTGAGCTTCGGGTCTAGATGTTTTGGAGCTGGCTCGAAGAAGAGGTGACCGGAGATCTGAGCTCCGGGTCTGGATGTTTTGGGGCTAGGCTTGAGGACTTGCTGGCCAGAGGGCTGGGCCCCGGTCCAGGGTTGCCTGAGAGCTAGGCTCAGGTCTTAGTGTCTTGGAGCTAGGCTCGAAGACCTGCTGGCCGGAGAGCTGGGCCCCGGTCCAAGGTTGCCTGAGAGCTGGGCTCAGGTATTAGTGTCTTGGAGCTAGGCTCGAAGACTTGCTGGCTGGAGAACTCGGCCCCGGTCCAGGGTTGCCTGAGAGTTGGGCTCAGGTCTTAGTGTCTTGGAGCTAGGCTCAAAGACTTGTCATCCAAAGAGCTAGGCCCCAGGTCTTGATCTCTTGAGAGCTAGGCTCGGAGATGAGGTGCCGGAGATTTGAGCTCCGGGTCTTGGAGACTTCTTGGAGACCGGAGATCTGAGCTCCGGGTCTCGGGGACTTCTTGGAGACCAGAGATCTGAGCTCCGGGGCCTGGAGGCTTCTTGGAGACCGGAGATCTGAGCTCCGGGTCTTGGAGGCTTCTTGGAGATCGGAGATCTGAGCTCTGGGTCCCGGAGGCTTCTTGGAGACCGAAGATCCGAGCTCCGGGTCTTGGAGGCTTCTTGGTGACCGGAGATCTGAGCTCCGGGTCTTGGAGGCTTCTTGGAGACCGGAGATCTGAGCTCCGGGTCTTGGTCGCTTGAGAGCTGGGCTCATATCTTGGTCGCCTAAGAGTTGGGCTCAGGTCTTGGTGTCTTGGAGCTAGGCTTGAAGACTTGTCGTCCGGAGAGCTGGGCCCCGAGTCTTGGTCGCCTGAGAGCTGGGCTCAGGTCTTGGTCGCCTGAGAGCTGGGCTCAGGTCTTGGTCGCCTAAGAGCTGGGCTCAGGTCTTGATCGCTTGAGAGCTAAGCTCAGGTCTTGGTCGCCTGAGAGCTGGGCTCAGAGATGAGGTGCTGGAGATTTGAGCTCCGGGTCTTGGAGACTTCTTGGAGACCGGAGATCTGAGCTCCGGGTCTCGGGGACTTCTTGGAGACCGGAGATCTGAGCTCCGAGTCTTGGTCACCTGAGAGCTGAGCTCAGGTCTTGGTCGCCTGAGAGCTGGGCTCAAGTCTTGGTGTCTTGGAGCTAGGCTCGAAGACTTGTCGTCCGGAGAGCTGGGCCCCGGGTCTTGGTCTCCTGAGAGTTGGGCTCAGGTCTTGGTCACCTGCGAGCTGGGCTCAGGTCTTGGTCACCTACGAGCTGGGCTCAGGTCTTGGTGTCTTGGAGCTAGGCTCGAAGACTTGTCGTCCAGAGAGCTGGGCCCTCGATCTTAGTCGCCTGAGAGCTGGGCTCAGGTCTTGGTGTCTCAAAGCTAGGCTCGAAGACTTGTCGTCCGAAGAGCTGGGCCCCGGGTCTTGGTCACCTGAGAGCTAGGCTCAGGTCTTGGTCGCCTGAGAGCTAGGGTCAGGTCTTGGTCGCCTAAGAGCTGGGCTCAGGTCTTGGTGTCTTGGAGCTAGGCTCGAAGACTTGTCGTCTGGAGAGCTGGGCCCCATGTGATAATATTCCTGCAAGGCAAATAACATTATTGATAGTATCTTCTTAGATTGATGGTATTCCATGTTCGAGGGAACCTGGCACCGTCAAGATCCTCGAGGTAGTAGGCCCCATGTGAGAGGGCCTCATCCATTTTGTAAGGGCCTTCCCAATTTGACGAGAGCTTGCCGCACTCCCGGGGTTGAGATGCTTCAGCTCGGCGCGGCACCAGGTCCCCGGGCCTGAAGACTTTTGGCCTCACCCGTGCGTTGTAGTGCCGTGCCACTCGTTGCCGATATGCTGCCATTCAGAGCCGAGCTTTGTCCCTTGTTTCTTCGAGGAGGTCTAAGTTGAGCAGAAGGTGTGCCGAGTTCCGCTCTTCATCGTATTGCTGTACTCGTAGCGCGGATACGCCGAGCTCAACCGGGATGACTGCCTCGGTACCAAAGACAAGGTTGAAGGGCATCTCGTCAGTCGCCATCTGGGCATTGTGTGGTAGGCCCACAAGATACTAGGGAGCTCTTCCACCCACCTGCCTTTTGCTTGGTCCGCCTGGTTTCAGTCCTTGGAGGATGGTCCGATTGGTCACCTCGACCTCCCTATTCATTTGGGGATGGGCTACCGAGGTAAAGCGGTGTTGGATACCGTGCTCAGTGCAAAATCCTTCAAACTCCTGGTTGTCGAATTATCGCCCGTTGTCGGTGATGATACAGTAGGGAAGTCCGAAGTGGCAGATGACCGACTTCCAAAAGAATTGGCGGACATTGGCTTTAGTGATCCGAGCTAGCGGTTCTGCTTCGACCCACTTAGTGAAGTAGTTAATTGCCACTGCAGGAACCTTCGTTGCCCCAGTGCAGGGGGAAATGGTCCAAGGATGTCCATTCCTCACTGGGCAAAGGGCCAAGGGGATGAGAGCTGGGAGATCAGTGCCGCCGGCTGGCGCTGTATGTGGGCATGGCACTGGCACTTGTCGCACCTCTTGATGAAGTTGGCGGTGTCCTCCCTCATAGTCTCCCAGAAGTACCCCTGGCGAAGGGCTTTGTATGCCAGCGTTCTCGCTCCTATATGATTCCCACAGAGGCCTTCGTGTATCTCCTGGAGTACAAAGGCCGCCTTCGTGGGCCTGAGGTACTTCAGGAGCGGGTAGGAGTGAGATCGGCGGTAGAGCTGGCCTTCCATCAAAATGAACCGGGATGCCTTCTTCTTGATGAGTCCGGCTTCCATGCGGTCCTCTGGCAAGGTGCCATCAGTGATGTATTTGGCATACCGGTCCATCCAGCTCGGCTCCGGGGTGACTTGTTGCACCTCCTCTGGGCCTTCGTAGCTTGGATTCTCGAGATACTCGATGTAGGCATGCCCTAGTGACGAGTCTGGCAGGGTCGCGAACTTTGATAGTGCGTATGCGTGTGCATTCTCCCCGTTGGGGATTTGAAGATGCTGAAGCACCGGAAACCTGTCATGCTTGAGCGAACTCATTCTAGGTACTTCATCATCTGGGGATCTTTGGCCTCATATTCTCCGGAGACTTGCCCGGCAACCAGTTGGGAGTCGGTGAAGACTTTCAAACTCTACACTCCTAGCTCGCGGGAGACCTTCAAGCCTATGAGGAGCACCTCGTACTTTGCCTAGTTGTTTGTTGCGGCGAACTTGAAGCAGAGGGCACATTCCGTCACCACCCCGTCATGGTTGGCGAGAATGAGGCCCGCTCCACTCCTGTCGGAGTTGGACGCGCCATCCACGTGGAGGATCCAGGGCTCCTCCTCTGGTTCGAGCTCTGCTTGGCATTCTGCCATTGTCTGCCCTGGTTCCTCAGTGAGTCCTATGCATTCGACCACGAAGTCGGCTAGGACTTGGGCCTTCTGCGAAGACCTCGGTCGATACGCTATGTCGAACTCGCTCAGCAGCAGGGACCACTTGGCCAGTCTTTCGGAGGTCTCGGGGCGGCTAAGCATGGTCCTCAGTGGCTGGTCCATCACGACCATGATGGGGTGTGCTTGGAAATAGGGCCTAAGGTGCTTAGCAGACATTATTAGTGCCAAAATGAGTTTCTCGAAGCGAGTATACCTGATCTCCGCGTCACGAGAAATTTTGCTGGTATAGTATACTAGCTTCTAGGACCCGTCCTCGCCTTCATGGACAAGGACCGAGCTGACTGCTCTAGGTGTGACCGCCAAGTAGAGTAGGAGTTCCTCCCCTTCCTCCGGTTTGGAGAGCAGCGGAGGAGTGGCCAGGAACCCCTTCAATTCTTCAAAGGTCGTCCTGCACTCCTCCGTTCAAGTGAAGTCGTGCATCTTGCACAGCGCCCTGAAGAAAGGGAGGCAGCGATCGACCGACCTCGAGATGAACCAGCTCAGCACTGCGATCCGCCCCGTCAAATGCTGGACCTGCTTCTTGGATGTCGGGTGCTCCATATCCACGATCGCCTGGACCTTCTCCGGGTTGGCTTCAATGCCTCTCTGAGTGACCATGAAGCCAAGGAACTTTCCCGATGCCATCTCGAAGGCACACTTCGCCGGGTTCAGCTTCATTTGATGCTTTCGGAGGTTGTGGAAGGCTTCGGTGAGGTCGGCGATGTGGTCCGAACTTGGCTTGCTCATGACAAGCATATCATTCACGTACACCTACATGTTCCGGCCAATCTGTTCTTTAAAGACCCTATTGACCAGATGCTGGTATGTGGCCCCGGCATTTTTCAAGCCAAAGGGCATCATCCTGTAGCAGTACGTCCCTTGGTCGGTGATGAAGGCGGTATGCTCCTCGTCCTCTGGGTGCATCCGGATCTGATTGTATTCGGAGAATGCATCCATGAAGGAGATGAGCCTGTGCCCTGAGGTGGCGTCCACCAATTGATCGATCTTTGACAGGGAGAAGCTATCCTTCGGGCATGCCTTATTGTGGTCGGTGTAGTCCATACAGATTCTCCATTTGCCATTGCTCTTCTTTACCATCACCACATTTGCTAGCCAACTCAAATATTGCACCTCCCGAACGAAATCAGCAGCGAGGAGTTTGTCTACTTCCTCATTGATGGCCGCCTGCCTCTCTGGGACGAAGCTTCTCTTCTTCTACCGAACTGGCCTGCACTTTGGGTCAATGCTTAACTTATGAGTGATGATGTCGGAGAGAATACCTGGCATGTCGGCCGCCATCCAGGCGAGAACATCTGCGTTCGCCCGTAAGAACACCAATAGGTGGGCTCTTTCCTCCTCTTCTAGCTGGGCTCCAATCTGCATCATCTTCTCCTGATCGGTCCCGAGTGGAAAAGACAGTAGGCGCTCGACCGGACCACCCCTGGGGTCCTGCACCCTTTGGTCGAGCTCATCCGCCCTGGGATCTTCATCGGGGACCTTGGTTCCCAGGAGGGTTTGGAAGCAGTGCTGGATTGGCTGAGGTGCACCTCTCATTTCTCCAACTCCGCAAGGAGTTGGGAACTGCACCAGCAATCGCTTCGTGGAGACAACGGCATCGAGCAGATTGAGTCCCGGTCAGCTGAGGATCACATTGTAGGCAGAAGGGAGCCTAACTATCGTGAAGGTCATCATGACGGTGCTCTGTCGAGGTGGGGTCCTAGCGGTGACCTGAAGAGAAATTTCTCCCTCAACTCTTACAAAGTCCCCCGTGAAACCGACAAGAGGCGCATGCACAGGCCTGAGCTGTGTAGGAGAAAGGTTCATTCTGGAGAAAGCATCAAAAAAGCACATCTGTTGAGCTTTTACTATCAACCATGATGTGTCTTACAGGATGCTTTGCGATCGTCATCTCGATGACCACAACATCGTTATTTATATTTTTCCCCCAGCCTTCTCCTTCCCTCGTAAAGGGGAGTACATTTTTAGCCTGCCCTACCCCTCGGGGCTTCTTGGATGCGTGCTCGGCTTCCCAACTTATCATCCCCACCGGCTTCTCGATGGGGCGATTATCCACTGTAGAAGCTGGCGGGAGAGCAACGAGGGCCTGAGATTCTTTTTGAGGCCTGCGCCCCATGTACCTCCCGAGGTAGCCTCTCTTGATGAGTTCCTCGATCTCCTTCTTAAGGTTGCGGCATTCCTCGGTGTCGTGGCCGTGGTCGCGGTGGTAGCGACAATACTTCATCTTGTCATGGCTAGAGGATGGCTTCATCGATGGTGGGCGCTTCAGGTAGGGCTCACCTTCGATCTCCATGAAGATATTCGTCCTTGGGACGAGGAGGGGGGTATAACTCCCCTCGGGGATGGGAGCGCCTCTCATCCTCGGTCCTTGCCGGAAGCCCGGAGCTGGAGGTCCCGGCTTTCGCATCCCGGTCATCTCGGTGGGGGCAGGTTTCTTCAGTGGCTTCCCGTCGAGCTCCCGTCTCGTACGATCCGCCTCCTCGGCGCGGATGTACTTCTGAGCTCGGATGATGAGCTCGAAGTAGCTTTTGGGGGGCTTCTTATCGAGTGAGTAAGTCAGGCGGGAGGTCCTGAGTCCTCGCTTCATAGCCAACATAGAAACTGGCTCCTCGAGATTGTAGATCTCCAATGTAGCAGCTTTGAAACGGGCCACGTAGTCCCGCAAGAGCTCGTGGTCTTGCTGCCTGATGGAGAAGAGGCTATCCACTTCTCGCGGCATCTTCCGACAGGCGTCGAAGTGGGCCACGAACTTCTGCCTCAGCTGGGCGAAGGAGCCGATGCTCTCCGGCTCCAGACGGGTGAACCACACCCGGGATGCTTTCCGGAGAGTGGCAGGAAAGGCGATGCAAAGGAGGGCGTCAGTGGCCCCCTGGACCCTCATGAGGGCTCTGTAGCTTTCCAGGTGGTCCAGGGGGTCGGTGGTCCCATCGTAAGGATCCACCTGTGGCATACGAAATCGATGTGGGATCGGCTCCTCTTGGACTTCTCGGGAGAAAGGGGGACGGGCATCATAGCCCGTTGGCTCGCTAGTGGAGCCCGGCAAGTTGGCAAATCGACGAAATAATTTCTCCAGCTTGCGATTATGTTCCTCCAGGCGCTTCTCCGCCATGCACCTGATGGCTTCGTCAGTGGACCCCTCCACCGAAGGAGACGGAGAAGGTGACATGGATGCATGGTGCCCATGAAGGGGGGACTTGCCTCTTCAACCCCGGCGGGGTTTGGATATCACCCGCTCGAGGGTAGGGGACCGGCTCTCCTTGTCGGGAGACCCAGCCCGTTGTCTCTTCATCGGAGTCAAATGACTGCCCCAGTGGTCAGTAGTGGCCCACGGTTGCGAGGGCCTTCCTTGGAAGGATTGTAGGCTGTCACGGGGTGCTGCGACTTGAGCTGCGGGGGTCCTTGGCTGCTGAGGTGTAGCTAAGGACCGGTGCTAGTGCTGAAGTTGGCGCACTGCTGTGGCAAGGATCTGCATCTGCTGGGTGAGTGTAGCCAACTGAGACTCCACCGGAAGCGGTTGAGCTGGGCGGGTGGCTCCATCTCTGGGTCGTGCGGGTTCCTCCGGGAAGGGGAGTCTCAAGCACGACTGGTGGAGATCTCTTGCACCCGCGTCGTCACCATCCTTCCGTCGAATTGCTTATAAAAAAGGGGGTCAAACTGGATCAAAAATCACTCAGTGCACCGCCCCCTACCTGACGCGCCAATCTATTACCACCAGGATTGTCGTGGCCCGTAGCTGCTGTCAGCGTCGGATCGCAACCGTCCCTTATCTCCGTGGCAATGCCTTACCCGTCGGGACCTGCAAAACAGGGGTTAGTGACCCAAGCTGGAGATTCCGACGGAGGCACTCCGACGTTCAAGTCGGTGACAATCCAGGGGAACAGATCCTCCTGGTCGAGCCCCTCGTGATGGACTCCACGCTAGGAGTGAAAATGAATTGAGTAGAGTAAGGATGGGGATGCCAGTGTACCAGGGAAGGTGACGGCCGAGGTGGATCGGTCCTCCTGTATGGCCCGCTTCTCCTTTTTCCCTCTTGGATTTTTGATAGGTTGTCTTCGTTGTTCTTGTTACCTTTTTTTTTTTTCTTTTCTCTCGAGCCAGTCGAAGGTTCCTTTAAGCATGAATGATCGTCAAACGCTTACCTCAGGATCTTCCCAGGGATGTCAGGCGCGTACGGCGGCGTTCCATGCTGCGGACGGGACATCTCCTTTGATCCGTACCGTCAGGGATGTGCGGCGGCGTTCCGTGCCATGGACGGAACATCTTTCTCGATTGGTGATGAGGAGACTGCTGTGCATTCTGACATTTCTTCCGGTTGCTCCATTCCGGGAAGCTTGGCAGCATCTTAATTAGGGGGAACTTCTCCTTCTCCTATCGTATGTGGCATCCACAGGCAGTTATTATGATTTGATGGACGCTTCTTCGTGGCCCTTGGGCGGCCCGCCGGCGATCTGGGGAGGTGGCTCCGCTTCTTTGGTGATCGGCGGCGTCGTCCAAGGTGGTTGCCGAACTGGGGAGCTGGGACTTGGCTCCGACCCGAGGGGCTCGACCTGGCGGACGAGGGCTGGGCTCGACTCCGGTCCAGGGGACTCGACCTCGGAGGGGCTCGACCCAGTGGAGGAGGGCTCGACCTCGGAGGGGGCTCAGCCTGGCGGAGGAAGGCTGAGCTCGACTCCGGTCCAGGGGGCTTGACCTCGAAGGGGCCCGATCTGGCTAGGAAGAGGACTTGTTCGCGACCCCTGCCTAGATGGCTCAATCTCAAGGGGCTCGCTCTGGGGAAGGAGGTCGCTTGGCTCCGGCCTAGGCGACCCGAGATCGTGGGTGCCGACCTGGTGGAGGACGGAGCTCGGCTTCGATGGATCAAGGGAGCTCGGCTCGGCAGAAGGATCCGAGATGGAGTGTCCACCATGACGGCTTTTCTGACACGGCATCCGATAGGGATCATACGTCAGCCTTCCGTCATATCATATATAATAGATTATATCCAATAACTTGGATCATCAATATAGAACCTCCATTATAAAAATTTAATTTAATTTTAAATATATTTAAATATAACTAAAGCATATGTATATATTATACTAGATGCTACAAAGAAGGGCACCCCGCGAGCCGAGGGACAGGGAGTGGCCTTGTGATAAGAAATCATCAACCTGATGGTAGCGGACCGGTTGATAGGTTCTGCCGTGAAAACTGTCATTTTCGCACCCAGACCGCGCCCGGATTTCTCAGGGCAGAGCCCAGAAGAAGGCCAGCCCGCCGCCGCACGTTTAAAATTCCAATTTGGGCGGCGATAACCGAGATGGAGAAAGGGACGGGAATAACCCTCCCTCTCTTGGCTACACCCTACCAGCCTCCCACTGTCTAGTGATAACATCGCCGCCGCCGCTTACAATTCGAGCCCCGAGTCCGTCCCTGCGAGGGAGAAGACATGGAAGGCGAGAATAGGAATCCTCCTCGTCCTTCTCAACGCCCCAAGGCCAAGTTCTCTGTGTACCAGAACCCCAACTTCGCCGCCGCCCTGACCGCCCGCAGCCTCCAGCCCTCCTCTTCCACCCTCCTCCTCATCTCCTCCTTTTTCCTCGCCTCCGCCCTCTCCCTTCTCTCCATCACCTCCAGGTTTGGTTTTTCCTCGACCCTCCTATCCTCTCTCTCCCTCTCTCATAATAATGCCACTGATGTTTCTCTTCTATTTTCCTCAGGGAAGATAGCCTCATCAAGAGCTTGACACGGACCCACGTTTCCCTCAGAACAGCCCGTAATTTCGCATTCCTTTCTGCATCCTTTGTTTCTTTCCGTTGCTCTCCAAGTGTTTGTAAGAATACCTACTCTTTTTAATGTGCACCCCAGAATTGTTTACCAAGGTCTTGGAAGCTGCGGTCGGCCTGGTATTCGTGGCCACTCTATCGGCCCTTGTCAGGGCACTGTCACTCCGCAACACGAAGAATGCCCTGGCTGTCGCTGCTCGTTCTTCATCTGCTGCATCCCCTTCGAAGAAACCGAAGGAGCAGAAGGGCCCCCTGACCGAGCGCCAGCTGGGACTTTTAGGCTTGAAGCAGAAACCCACTGAAGCAGCTGTAGATGCCGAGCCCGTCAAGAAGCCCCCTAAGTCCCGGTCCGTCCCTTCCTCCGAACCCCTCGTCCCCATCCGGAAATCGGCGTTCAGTTATACCCCTTCTCGCCCGTCCCGAATCGGGTCTGATGCACAAAGCACCGGTGGTGGCAAGAAGCTGGTAATGTCACCCATATCACCCTCTGCCTCACTTCCACAGTACGCCGCCTCTCCTGCAAGTCCATGGTCGCGGCAGAGCTCAGGCAGTGCAAAGGGGATACAGACTGAGGCGATCCTGGAGAAGTTCCTAGCAGATGTAGACGAGAACATCATGGAGTCGGCGATAAAGGCAGCGACACCATCGCCTACCATTCGGGGTTTCGGTATTGCAAGCCCTGGGTCGGTGGCCACCTCGGCGACTGCTTCAGGTGCCACGAGAAGCACACCCTTGAGGCCTGTCAGGATGTCCCCTGGTTCCCACCAGAAGTACACTACGCCTCCGAAGAAGGGAGAGGGGGAGCTGCCTGCTCCGATGTCAATGGAAGAGGCAGTCAAGGCATTCGAGAGTTTGGGCATCTACCCTCAGATTGAGTGGTGGCGGGACCGTCTCAGGCAGTGGTTTTCTTCGAATCTGGTGAACCCATTGCTTGAAAAGATTGAGACAAGCCACATTCAGGTTTTGGTGTTTGTTTTAATCCGATGGATATATGCTAATCTGCTTTCCTTTCCAAGTTGGCAATGCTGATTTTGTTTCTGTAATATTTATAGGTAATGCAAGCGGCAGCCAGTTGTGGCTTTCCCATTACTGTGAGTCAGGTTGGAAGTGGCATGCCGCCTGCTGCAGTGCCAATCAATGCATCTCCCATTGAGGGTGCAAAAGAGTGGCAGCCAATATTCACATTGGATGAGGATGGGCTGCTTCATCGATTACGTCTGACCGTTCTGCAAGCAAGAGATCAGTCAATATGTCAGTTACCTTACTGCTTCTCATATGTCTTTTGTTGCTTGGTCATTATTTTTTTTTTTTTTTTGGGATCTCTGGTTCACACTGATGAGTTAGTATGCCAATCATTTGGTTCTATTATTTGGTGAAGTTTGACATGTCAATACAGGCATTTGTTTTTGGATCCTTCCTATTTTCAGCGCAGGCACCGTTAGCTGGTGCACAACAGCCACAACCGAATCCTCTGTTACCTGTCATACAGGCATGTCTGGATGCCATCACCGAACACCAGAGGCTTAACACACTGATGAAAGGAGAGTTGATTAAAGGCTTGCTGCCTCAGAGCAGCGTAGGTGCAGACTACACAGTTCAAAGAGTCCGAGGTAGATTAATTTCATCCTGTCATTATTTAAAGCAAACATGCGTTGGCATATTGCTTTATGCTTGTTTACAATTTGTATGTATATGAAGAAATGTTTATAGAAACATGAATCATGAGAGTATGATCATGGCATGCCTATTTATTAAATAAATTGTTTACTGAAAACTTGGATTTTAGCAGTAATACTGTGCATATATTTGCTGCCACGTCACAGAGCTTGCTGAAGGGACATGCTTGAAGAACTATGACTATACGGGGAACGGACATGGTTATGATAAAGTGGACAAAAAGTGGACAAGCGAGCTACCAACTGACTCTCACCTGCTGGTGTACTTATTCAGTGCTTTTTTGGAGCATCCCAAATGGATGTTGCATGTTGATCCTACATCCTATTCTGGTGCACAGTCCAGCAAGAATCCCTTGTTCCTGGGAGTTCTCCCTCCCAAAGAAAGGTTTCCTGAGAAGTATGTTGCTGTCATATCTGGCATTCCAGCTGTCATTCACCCAGGAGCTTGTATATTAGCAGTTGGGAAGCAAAGTCCTCCAGTTTTTGCTTTATATTGGGATAAGAAGCTGCAATTTTCTCTTCAGGTAAGAGCAGTTTTTTGAGGATTTAATCATTTACTTTTATCTAATAAACTTTCAGTAACTCTTATCTAATTATATCTCTTTGTAACACTTGCATCAACATCAACTGCATATTCTTTGTTATAAGTTGTCCATTGTTTATTTTTTTTTTCTGGCAAATTGTTTTAATGATTACCCTTTTTATCCGTTTGAAGTATTATTTGAAAGCACATCAATTTGTTTATGCAATGCACTGGCAGAAATATGAACCTAGTTGACAACATGTCCAGTAAGCACATGACTAGTGACAGGCTTAGAAGACCTGTAATTATAAGGTGACACATTCCTTGACACCTTACTTGCTTCAATCCATGCTTAACTTGTTGATTAGGCAAAAGTTTTTTCATGTGCTACTAAATTTGTTTAAAGAATGCTCCACCAGGGACTATGATAACTTTGCAGGGGTTTGTTGGTCTCTATCTCTATCAGCTTGTCCCTGGGTTTAGGTGATTTTCATTCATTCACAGGTTTTCTCAGTTATTGATCAAAATACAAAAAAGGGGAACCTCTAGGGACCATCATCTTGTGCTCCCACTTAATCACTGGGTCTGTTTCTTGGGACAATATTTGATCTTTCAAGGATATCTATTTGAAACTTGTAATTAACCCGTTTGTGCTTCAATTATTCTAATTAGTTTTTCCCATTAAAGAATGACTTTCAGAGCTTCAGTTTCATTAAGTAATTTGCATGTATGACTGATTTACAAACAATAACCTTTCAAATACAAGAAGTAGACAAAAATCCATATTTGGTGACTTTGGCATCATAAATACTCACTGCATCTCTGCTTCCTTTTTCTTTTTTCCATTTGTTCAGGGAAGAACTGCATTATGGGATGCTATTTTGCTCCTTTGTCACAAAATCAAGCAAGGCTATGGAGGTGTTGTGAGAGGAGTTCATCTTGGTTCTTCAGCTTTTAATATCCTTCCAATTCTTGATTCTGTTGGAGAAAGCTGAAGGCCTTTTTAAGGTACTAGCTGTTTGTAAAACTTTTTTTTTCCCAGCAAGTTATTTTAGTATCAGTAGGTGTAAATGGATTTGAACCATGATTTCAAAGGTCTAATTTGCTTGTCATCACCTTGCCGTTTTCAAAGGTCTAATTTGCTACTCATCACCTTGCTGTTATCATGCCATGGGCCCTAGTCTTCTGAATGTATAAATACTAGCTTAATTTACTGGTTATATTTCATATTTTACCAAGATGCAGTTTGTCTGACCTTGGAGTACTGGCGTTGGGTGCTGAGATTCTGAAGGGCGAGGAAACAAAACATGGAACTATTACCGCAAAATGTTGTTAGCATTGGTTAGTTGAATGTAGTAAAACCCATATTCCTGTGATCAGTTCTTAGTCATGAACTTCTGAAAACCGTCACTTTTGCTTTTCATGGTGGATTTGTCATCCATCAATACCATACAGCTACTGGATTGCCAATGGGCCTTTGGTTCTGTGTTCTTTTATGGTGTGCCATATTAAAATACCAAGCCATACGATATGTGAGTATAGTCATAATTCTGTATAGCACTAGAAGTCTAGAACTAATACCATGGCACATGCAGTTCATGCAGACACAGGAGAGTAATGGAGTTGGAGGGCAGTATCACATGAAAGTTGCAAATAGGGTTCCCTGTTGCAGTGCAAATTAAACAGATTTTTCTTTGCCGGGTTCTTAGGTAAATTAAGAAGTGAATTTGGGCTTGCCCTAGTTGTCACACAACTTGGAAAATAGATGCTTTGGATTTGCTTATTGGATTGTGTATTCCCAAAATTTTGATCTTGACTAATTATTGCGCAGGTGGGTCTTTCTCCTTTGTTCTCAAAATTTTTTAAAAAAAAGAAATTCTAAAAAAAGTAGCATCGAAAAATTATTAGTAATTTTCAGTTTAGATGGTTTTACTTTGATCTCTAGTTTATAAAGTATCGAACAAGTGTTTAAAGGTTTGTTAGACAGCAGTTTTTTCAAAGGCAGGATGTTTGTTGAAGCTAGCATTTTATTCATTGAAATTGTAAAATCATGGTGATTATCGAGAGTGAATCGGATTTTTTTTTATTATTATTTATTATTTTTTTTTTGAGAGAGAGTCGTTTAATGATTTTATGTTCTTTGTTCAAGTCTATACGAAGTCAGTTGCCATAGCCAAGTGTTTACTACACTGCTAATAATCTGCCACAAATGCCTATGGGCTTAGTTTCAAAGGCATGGTGGATGACCCTGGGCTCAGTGTCTGCCACTACTATTGCTACACTGCAGCAGTGCGCGACTGCGAGGGACTTTTACGCACCAATCCATCAGCTCATGGGAAGCATACTTGAAAGATTAAAAAATTGTCAGAATATTCTCCTCTGCCCAAACAAGCCCTGTATTTGTTTCTTAAATATCAATTTGAATTTCTGTATCAGTTTAGATTGGATGATGCTATGATTTTGCTTCCACGCGTGATGGCGATTTCTTTGTTGCGTATTGCACCTACCCAAACACCATCTTATACTAATGATCATTGTCTTCGAAGTGGCGGTGCCATGGTGGTGGGTGTCGGTGTAAATTTCCGCTACTCAGTGCCATCCACTAATTTTATCAAGTTGGTAAAACCTTTAGACCATTAGAGTTCATTACTGTTGGATTTACAGGAAAGCATGACCATATGCGTGCATTTTCGTTCCAGAGTCAATTGTTTCTTTCAAATGTAAAGCATTATAGGCTATAGCTTTTGAAATTGAGATTAAGGTTGCACTCCCTTAACAAATGCTTGTCGCCTTGCAATTAAGTGGACCACAGGGGTGAGGTGGAACCTGGCCTCTCTCTCTCTCTCTCTCTCTCTCTCTCTCTCTCTCTCTCTCTCTCTCTCTCTCTCTCTCTCTCTCTCTCTCTCTTTCCTGGATGTTGTCTAATTTTGCAGGACACGGCACAAAATAAGCCATATGAAAGCGAATATCGAAGGACTTTAAAATGTCGGTAGTGGTGAGGAGTTGCTGTCATCTTCCACTCCTATCCGGAAGATAAGGTATGTTGAAACTTGGAAGAGAAGGGTGGTCCGACTGAATTCCTATTAATTAAGTCGACATATTACTTGGTCCTCATTATAAGAAGGGTAGAAACTGGCTGAGACTAATTCAATCCCCTCAAAGCACCCAGCATGTCCTTCAGACGAGAGCTTGCTGCTGTCCTCCTAGTTTCCTTCCTGCTGCTCGGCCTCCTCTCCAGCTTTGGTAATGCTTCCTTTTATATCGACTGCTTAGCATCACCGCTCGTGCATTTATGTTCATAAAGAATGCTTAAATCCGTTGTGGGATCCTTTACAGCCTTGACCACAGCAATTTAAGTTCCTTCATGTTGAATGGAATACGTGGCAGGTGCTGATGATATCATACACCCACGAATCTCAAGGGGCACGTCTACGTCGCCCGTTCAGCACCTGCCACAAACCTTGGTTGCAGGACATGCTACAACCAGGTCTGAAAAGATCCAAAATCCCCTCCCAGCAAAAAAATTATACCCTATACATAATGCTGCCAATTATAATCATTCATTTTTGTAGATCCTATTCAACGAGCATTCATCTTGGAGCATCTTTATAGGAATGAGTAGCTGTGATTAGCTGCATGCACTGCCATATGGTGCATGAATGGAATAATATATATATATATATATATATATATATATATATATATAGGATGCGGCTCGTTTGTAGTACGATCCATCATTCATCTGATGAAGGGGTGTGACTAAATTCTTTGGTCGATCATACGTATGCACACATCTTCACCATGGCATCAAATGGTAGAGCATGGGGTGGGGTTCTAATTCCTTGGATTAAGCAAGGAACCAAATATTAATAACCGGTTTATGGTATTGCAGGAGAGGGTGATCTGAGCCTAAACTACTACTCAGAAAGCTGCCCAAGAGCTGAGGACATAGTCAAGGAAGAGGTAGCAAAGCTGTACCACAAACATGGCAACACTGCTGTCTCTTGGGTCAGGAATCTCTTCCATGATTGCATGGTCAAGGTTAGATTCCTTACTGTCTTGGCGTTCATTGAAACATCAGTCATTCTCTTTATCTCAAAGCTTCTTCAAACCTTGTATCGTGTTTGATCATGCAGTCCTGTGATGCCTCGCTTCTATTGAAGACAACCAACTCAATAATATCAGAGGAGAGCTCCCAGCGGAGCTTCGGCATGAGAAACTTCAAGTACATCACCACGATCAAGGACGCAGTCGAGTCGGAGTGCCCTAATACGGTCTCTTGTGCTGACATCGTTGCTCTCTCTGCAAGAGAAGGTGTTCTCTGGGTATGTTTAGAACTCTTAAATTGGTGGTCTCAGCTATATGTAGTAGAACCACGGAACCATCCACAGGCTATTTGATGATTCACAAGTTCTAAGATTTATTAGTGAAACCAAAACTCATCTCACTGACATACTTAGGTATCTTATCTATTTCGCATTTATTTAAACATATTTTTTGAATATTTATTAACTCTTTCAGGGTTTTGATGAATTTGTTCAGTTTCTTTCATGTTTCAACGACTAATCATGCAACCCTGTACACCCAAAAAAAAAATCTTAACAGCTTGGAGGACCATACATTCCCATGAAAACTGGAAGAAGAGATAGCAAGGAAAGCCACGTAGAAATGGTGGAGGACTCCATTCCTAATCACAATGACTCCATCTCCCTTGTTCTTTCACGATTCCAGTCAGTAGGAATCGATACAGAGGGTACAGTCGCTCTTTTAGGTATGAACACACCATCTCCAACAAAAAACTATCAATTCCTCGATCCTCAGAACACAATAAAAGGCTGCGCTGCCCTCCTCCCCACATTTCAGGCGCTCATTCAGTTGGCCGAGTTCATTGTGTGAACCTTGTTGGTAGACTCTATCCCACCATCGATCCCACGATAGACCCTGCATATGGTGAATACCTTCGAGGCCGGTGTCCAACACCAAGTCCTGACCCAAAGGAGGTACTGTACGCAAGGAACGACCGAGAGACCCCGATGGTGATTGACAACATGTACTACAGCAACTTGTTGAAGAACCGGGGGCTGCTGCTGGTAGATCAGCAGCTCGCTTCCGATCCCACCACCTCTCCTTTTGTGGAACTGATGGCAGCTAATAACAGCTACTTCCATGAACGGTTTGCAAGTGCACTTCTCTTGCTATCAGAGAACAATCCACTGACCATCGATCAAGGTGAGATCAGAAAGGACTGCAGGTTTGTCAACGCTGATTAATCGGAGGCGTTTCAAACTGCCTGCATACCTGCTGCCTCCACGTTTTTCATGTAAGGTGTCATGGTGTCATGCTCTTGTGTTTTGATAAGCAACCAGGTTTACCGTGAGCATAAAAAAGCCAGCCAACAAGATGTGCATTACCTACCTCCAAACAACTTATTCAAATGTAATGAAAATAAAAATGTTGAGCGTATCGTTGTAGAATTAAATATCCACACAGAAACGTAGCTTTTGGTGCAACATATACATATGCGTTCACACGGTGCACTTTGTGAGTAGACATCTTCCACCATATATTAACCGAAGAGGCTGCAGATTATGTGTTATACCAATTATCTCCACGTAGGGGGATTCCGGTGTCATCTTTTTGGCTGGAGAATGCCTATGGTCATCTTCCACCAAAAACACAGAAGGATGCTAACAGAAAAATAAAGGTACTAACAGAATATTAAGCAAGTTTCTGGCCACAGGACAGTAAAACAAGCCATTCATTGTCATTGGTAGCTAATATTTTCTTCCACCCTTCAAAACCACTGAAATATTCTGTTCAATTTTATAGCAAGATCTAGCAACAAACAATTGAACGTATTGCATAGCAAAAAACAACTAAATGTATTGCATATCTTACAGAGAGATCACCAGCTAAGCACTAAGGTGATGTACCGTAACCTGAATATTTTCATGAAGAAATTAATAATGTGTAAAAATATTCGATTTTACGGCAAGATGTAGTAATAAACAATTGAACATTTTGCGGAGCAATAAACAATTAAACATATTGCAGATCTTAGAAAGATATCCCCATCTAAAAACTGGTGCTACATTGTAAACTGAATATTTTCATAATCAACGAGAAATTACCATATGTGCATGAACCTGAGCCAAAGTGACATTCTATGCAGGTCCAGGGTTCGAAGACTGGTGGTAGTGTTCCCAACATGTTAGAATACGATGGTAATGGTGTGGCATTGCAGCAAGCATATAGTAACCGCATTCAAGCAAGCAAGCACTAGCTAGACTTGTTTAGCAACTCCAATCTACCTTGAATTCCCAACTAAATATAACTTTCGAGGTTTCCAAACTTAAAAAAGTAGTAGACATCGAGAAGTAAAATTTTAAAGCATCTGAACTAGGCGTACGACTAAACCGATGATCAGCACTATGATCAAGATTTCTTGCTAGTTTTGTAGGCACCACTACTCCCCTGGAGCAGAGACCCCTTGCTTAAGCTTTTCCCTCTTCAATTTTTTTTTGGAGACAGGTTTCTTCTTCTTTTGTGGAAGGGTCTTTTGTGCATACACGTAGAGAGCATAGTTTCCAACAAGGAAAAACAGCACAAGACCGCCAACCACAAGTAAGACGACCAGCCCTGGGTTCAACCCTTTTATTGCCCCCTCCCTGACCAAATTTTCCTGTTGAAAAGAATGACATCCATCTCATCACAGAAATGAAGGACTAATAGAAAGGAACCAAGAAAAATAGAAATATTCAAATTGCAGCCACAATTATAATTCACTATTAAATAAATGAAACATAAACCACCATTTTTTTCATTTTTTTTTTTTTCTTTTTTTTTTTTTTTGAGAGAGAGCGCTCAGATAAACAAGATTAGAATATGAAAAACTGAAGATCAAACAAAGAAAACAAAAGGTACCAAAGGTTCAAAATAAATTTCCTTAACTACTTATAAGGTTCGCCAGAAACTAAAAGGCAAAATTAAATAAAAAGGTATGGATATTTAATTTAATCAGAGGTCATGGTAAGATCAGGGAAAGATTCAAATAAAATAATCATAAGTGATACTGAATTTTTTTTCAACATATTTGTTACTTCCAAAACGCAATTAAGCTCTTCAAAACATAAAATATTTAAAGAGTTATTGTACATTAACTAATGGCTTCAACACCACTAATATTGTCCATTCAGAATATAACCTTCAGCTGCAAAAAAAATGATTCAGCAAGGTTCTAGCTTACAACAACTATCGCAGTCTTATTCTCATGAAAAAAAGATGTGAGCATGACATGGAAAATTGAGTCAGAAATCAACTAGCTAAACTAGAACATCCATACATGCAGAAACAGGCATTGATAAAATATTGCAACCAAGTTTTTGGTTATGACTGTATTTAGGATTATAATTAGTTCAGATATATTAGCAAAGAGGAATTTTGATTGAGATCACTTTTGCTTCCACTCTAGCCTCCACCTCTGCCATCGCCTCCATCCTATTCACCACACCTACACCACCCTTCCCCCCCCCCCCCAATCTCCTGTCCCCTCTGTATTACATCCCTATACTCCTGACTCCTCCCTTCCTCTGCTGCCTTTGACTCTCCCTTTCCGCCTCCTCTCCCCCCCCCCCCCCCCCCCCCCCCCCCCCTCTCTCAACCCTTGCACACCCCTATACTCCTGACTGCTCCCATCCAAAAACTTCCCAACCCAACACCACCATCAATTTCCCAAGGGCTAGTGGGCCATTCTAGTTGATGGCATCACCATTAATGATCACGATTGCTCAAGGTACGGAGAAAGAGGTCACAAGAGCAATAATCATGGAAATGCTATTGCATGCTACCATAAATACAGAGTTGGTCATTGTGCAGTTAGGTGCCCTGCCCTCCATCACTATGTCAAAAAGGTTTCCTCAACTCCAAGCTTAGCTCCTTCCACTTCATCTCCACCCTCTACTCTCACCTCTAGGACCACTATCTCAAATGGAACCGAAGACTATCCCTTCCGCTGAAGGGAATATGCCCTATAAGCCAATCAATTTGTATCTTCCATAACCATGTAAAGACATTTATTATGAATAAAGGCATCAATTTTATCATACGCTGTGTATTACTGTTCTTAATATATGATAAACCCCATAGATTAGGGTTAAGGTCTTAGGGCTATGATGAGATCATACCAGTGAGACCTAAAACCTTAGAAACCCTAATCTAAAGTATTCCTGGTCGATGGATCATTGAATAGGGGATCAATGATTCCAGAAAGACCAGCACATTCTATGGAAAGGGTGACTGATCTCACAGTCACATGTGTTTGACACTAATACTAGAATGTGGGTGCTTATTAGAGAATAAGTTCACTGAATTGATCCGACTAGAGAATATCTAATGGAGTCTTATCTGCTTGTCAATAAGATATTCTCCTAGTGGAAGTAATACATGTAATCCTTTGACCTGAGATTACCATGGAACCTTGTATCCATGAAACCATGTTTTGGTTCATACTCATTCATGACTAAGTCATGTACGGGTGTTCTGGATATGGTGAATTGAATATGGAGGTAATGAGTGGATCAATATGGAAGCAATCACTCCTAGTAAGAGGAGATTACATCCTACATGTTTCTATTAATTGATGAATCGGAAGACTTTGATCAAAGCAAAAATGAATATTGGAAATGGTTTCTAATATTTCATTAATTCATCATTATTAAATTGAAACAAAAATGAATATGATATTGAATTTGACATAATTCCATATTCAGATTCATATTCGGGATGTTCGATGATTGCAGGATTAAATTGTATAGATGCTTCCCACTGAAGGGTATTTTTGGTATTTCCACCAAATTTCATATTTTCTGGGAAGGCATGACACGTTGCTAGACGTCAATCATGTCTTGTAGGATTGATCAAATTAAATTGTTTAATTAGATCATTTATTAGAAAGAGTTCTAATAGTTAAATCGGGTTAGCTCGATTTGACCTAAATCGGCTAAAAAGAGTTCTAACCAAGTTAGGTCAACTTGCACTCGGTCCTACTGCTAGCTAAATATGAAACCCAATGGGTCACACATAAAAGAGAATTAATCAAGAATTTAATTTAGATTAAATTATGTTTGCAAGTGAGACATACTAGCATATGTTGCAAACCCTAGCTTTAAATCGAATTAGATTTGATTTTTGGTTCCTAATTGACCTTAATTTGATTCTAATTGAGCCTAATTAGAGTCTAATTATGTATATCAGGTTTTGGGCTAACCATAGGCTAACCCAAAACATTTTTGCTGCACCCAAATTCCCTTCCATTGCCGCCTCTTTTGTTTTTTGCGCCAAGGAAGAGAGAGAGTCCCAGGGCGCGGGGCTCTCCACTTATGCGCACGAAAATAATTTGAGAAAGATGAAAGGCGTGGACTCTCCTTCTCATGAGGCGCCTTTTGACGCCGCCACTTCTGGTTTAGCGCCGATTGGAGAGAGAGTCCCAGTGCGCTGGGACTCTGCTTTTTGCGCACGCAACAAATGAGAAATGTTTTGGAGCGGCTTCCAATATGATTTAGCGCCTTGTTTGGAGTCCATGGGATAGGCATCCAACGGCTAAGAGTGTTTTAAGAAGGAATGAAGTCGCAGATTGACTTCCCGGTTGCGCGAAATAACGTAACTTCGGAACTGCGCCTTCTCATTTCTTAAAAACACGCGACTTTTCTTCTCAGAAAAGCCGTGGATTTAAATCTGAAAAGCCGTGAGAAAGGTTGCAAACCTTGGATTGGCATCTCTGCATTTTCTATTTAAAGGCAAGGGAATTGGGTTGGAGTTTTTTACGTGATTTTCTTTCCTCTTCCCAAGACTGTTTATTTCCTTTCTTGTTTTTTAACAGAGTCTCCTTCACAGAAGTTTTCTTCTGTCGAGACTTTTGTACGTAACAAGAATAAGAGATAAACTCTTAAAGGATAAAGGAAAAGAAAAGGGTTAAATCCTTCTCCAAATATTCTTCCACTAAAGGAGAGCATTAGTTCACTCTATTCAAGAAAAAGGGTGTTTCTTTTAGCCTAGTGTTCAAGGGAAGATAAAGCCATAAAAGGGAAGAAGGAAGTGCCAAGAAGAGGAACCATTTGTTGATGAAGCTAGTGTCTTGATTTCTACTCTTGTGGATCACCATTGGAGGGCGGACGTGTGGACGCCTAGTGGAGAATTCGTTTTCATATTCAAAAGTTTATCTTCATCAACTTGGAATTAGCAAATCAAGGTTGGTGAACTTAACCTAATATAATGTATGCATGATTTAGTTCTTAATAAGTAGATCTTGGGAAATTGATTTGGTATAGGTAGACATAAAATTTTGAATTCCATGTCTATACCATGGACACCGAATCACATCAGTGGTATCAGAGCTCTCTTATTAGGGCTAAAATCATGTTCTATATATGTTTCTTTATTAAAGGCTGAAATTGTATGTTAGCATGATTGGTCATTTTATTAACATACATAAGTTAGGGTTTAATATAATGCTGTGCATAATGCTTCGGATTGGATATGAAATAATATGTTTAGATTATTTTGTCACATTCCATTTTGATGATTGGCACTGGTTAGGGTTTTCACACAAACCCTAATCAATATAGAGATATGTTTAGCATCTTAGTTATCATTCTGAAATAAGGTTGCCCTGGCATAATGGTGGATCCATTATGTGGTAGATGGTTGTCCTAGAATGATAACACACCTAGCACATAAATGCTTAGTTGTAAAAAGCATGATATTCTGAATAAAATAAATGCTTAGATGTTAAAAGCATGATATTTGGTATGACTATAGAAAGTTTAAAGAATGTGCTCTTTTTATAGCCCTCCTTTTCAAAATTATATTAAGTTGTGGTATAATTAACCAATAGCAATTTTGGTCTAGATGAATAATAAATCATTCGGTGTCTAAGAAAGGTGGTTCATGATTGGTAAAGAGATAAGTGGTTTTTAATTGGTTCCGTTGTCTGACCTGGCCAATTTTTATTGGTGTCTAGGAAAGCAACGGGGGGACTCCCACCTCTCTCCCACCTGCCTGGCCGATTTGATTAATTTAAATCTTGACTAAGGTGCTTAGTGTTATAATCACTACATGTGGCCTTCCTTCATGCTAGGATACTATTATGTTATCATCAATATTAGGTTTGTTGTGTTACTGCAAGACCTAATATTATGATTGACATGATATTACCCTAGTGCATAAAGATGCTTACAGGATATTCAACATAATGCTTTGTTGTGTCACTGCAAGGGCATTTATGTTTGAATATTAACTGTGAAGAAATGAAGGGTCTTACTTAACTAAAACATTATGGTTTGTTGTGTCACCGCAAGACCAAAATGTTTTAGAGGCCAAGTTATTGTTGAGAATTGTATTAAGGTACAATTGGAAAGAATTTCCTACCTTTGAACCTATAAAAGATTTGTTGTGTCACTGCAAGATCTTTTATAAGCAATTAGGGTCTCAACTCCACTAATTCATGTCATGATGAGGGCCATGACTATTAGTGGGAGATAATTAAATTAAAGTCCAAATTTAATAATGTTTTTTGTCAAATCATGGTTGATTGCTTATGTAATGTTATTTGTTAATGTAGATTAATGGCTTCATCACTTTCACTGCGAAGCATATTAGATACCAACAAACTAACTGGTCCAAATTATGTGGACTGGTTGAGGAACTTAAAGATAGTACTCAGTTCAGAGAAGCTGTCCTATATTCTTGACACCCCTAGTCTAAATCCACTAGGGGATGATGCAACAGAGGAAGATAGGGCCACATACAAGATGTGGCAGAATGATTCCATATCTGTCAAGTGTATCATACTCGCCTCCATGACTAATGAGTTACAGAGGCAGCATGAAAATATGGATACACACTCCATAATGCTCAACCTTAAGGAGCTCTATGGAGAACATAGCCGAACAGCTCGATATGAAATAACCAAGCAACTGTTCAGGGCTAGAATGACAGAAGGTACATCTGTACAAAACCATGTTCTTATGGTTATTGACTTGATCACCCGATTAGGTCAATTGGGTTTTGTGATGGATGGGGAGTTGAATCAAGATCTGATCTTACAATCACTCCCGGACTCATTCTCCCAGTTTGTTCTAAATTATCATATGAACAAACTTAACGCTTCCTTGCCTGAGCTGTTAAACATGTTGAAGACAGCCGAGAGCCATGTTAAAAATAAAAAGGCTCCACTTCTTCTTGTGAGTAATAAGAAGAAGATAGGCAAGAAGGGTTCTGGCAAGAAGAAGCTGAACCCTAAAGGTGGCATGTTCAAGAAGAAGGGAAAGAAGGCCTCAGACAAGATGACCTGCTTCTTTTGCGGCAAAGCGGGACACTGGAAAAGGAACTGCAAGGCTTACCTTGCAAGTTTGAAGCCCGGTGCATCAGATGCACCAAAAGGTATGCATGAGATACATACTATATTAACATTGAATTCTTCCATATCAAATACTTGGGTATTAGATACCGCCTGTGGTTACCATATCTGCAAATCATTGCAGGGGCTGCAGAGGCTTGAAGTATTGAGGGAAGGTGACTTCGAACTCTACGGTGCTGGAGGAGAAATTATCCAAGCTGAAGCTGTAGGGATCTACTATTTGAAGTTGCCTAATGGGAAGATCTTAGAGCTTAAGAAATGTTATTATATGCCTAAGATCATTAGAAATATTATATCTATACCCTTGTTAATAGAACAGGGTTATGTAATGAATGTAAAGAGCAGTGGTTGCTCTATAACATTTTCTAATGAAATTATATGTTCTGGCATATTTTCTAATGGTCTTTTGACTCTATCTCTCAATGATAATATATTTCATATAAATGAAAATGGTAAACGTAAGAGGGAAAATCTTAATAATACTTTACTTTGGCATTGTCGCCTTGGTCATATAAGTGAGACCAGGATTAGTAAGTTATGCAAGGAAAATATCCTTGATCCTTATGATTATGAATCATTAGGAACTTGCGAATCATGTCTCATGGGTAAAATGACCAAGTCTCCATTTAGTGGACATGGAGAGAGGACAACTGAGTTATTAGGACTTGTACATTCTGATGTATGTGGTCCTATGACAACTCAGGCCAAAGGAGGATACTCATACTTCATCACATTTACTGATGATTTATCAAGATTCGGATATGTGTATCTTATGAAACACAAATCCGAAGCTTTTGATAAGTTCAAAGAGTATCAGAGTATGGTCGAAAAACAAACCGAGAAAAGTATAAAAATCCTCAGATCTGATAGAGGAGGAGAATACTTATCCACGGAGTTTTTGGACCATCTTAAAGTTAATGGTATTCTCTCAGAATGGACACCTCCTTTTACACCACAGCTAAATGGTGTAAGTGAAAGGAGGAATCGTACCTTACTAGATATGATACGGTCCATGATGTGCTTCACTGATTTGCCCATTTCCTTCTGGGGTCATGCCTTAGAAACAGCTGCATATATCTTAAACAGAGTACCTTCAAAATCTATCTCTAGCACCCCATATGAGATATGGAGTGGAAAGAAGCCTTATCTTAAATATTTTAAGATATGGGGATGTCCGGCTTATGTTAAAAGGAATTTTGGACATAAGCTAGATGCTAGGTCAGATAAATGTCTATTTATAGGATATCCTAAGGAAACTAGAGGATATCTATTCTATAACCCTACTGAACAAAAGGAATTTGTCAGTAGGCATGCCACTTTTCTTGAAAAAGAATTTATTATACAAAAGAATAGTGGGAGAAATATTGAGCTTAATGAAGTTCAAGAAGAACAAATAGACAATTCTCAACCAGAAGAACACATAATTAGGTTAGAACCAAAACACACAACTCCACCCCGTAGGTCGGATAGAGTGCGACAAACACCTCAGAGGTATGGGTTCGTTATTGAAAATAATGAAGCCCACATCATTGAAAATGATGAACCACTGACCTATACGGAAGCTGTCATGAGTAGGGACTCAGACAGATGGCATCAAGCCATGGAATCCGAGATAGACTCAATGTATGTCAACCAAGTATGGACTTTGGTTGATCCTCCCCAGGGTGTAAACCCAATAGGGAGCAAATGGGTCTATAAGAAAAAGATCGGAGCAGATGGTAAAGTTGAAACTTATAAAGCCAGATTGGTGGCTAAGGGTTTTCGACAAAAACAGGGCATTGATTATGATGAAACATTTTCACCTGTTGCCATGCTCAAATCTATACGGATTATGCTTGCTATAGCAGCATACCATGATTATGAGATCTGGCAGATGGATGTGAAGACAGCATTCCTTAATGGTTTCCTTGAGGAAGAAGTCTACATGTCACAGCCAGAAGGTTTTGTCTTGGAAGATAAACCTAATCAGGTATGTAAGCTAAAGAAATCCATTTATGGATTAAAGCAAGCTTCACGGAGTTGGAACATCAGATTTGATGTAACCATAAAAGAGTTTGGTTTCATCAAAAATGAAGATGAACCTTGTGTGTACAAGAAGACTAGTGGGAGTGCTGTAGTCTTCTTGGTTCTGTATGTGGATGACATACTGCTCATTGGGAATGATATCCCAATGTTACAATCAGTTAAAGTTTGGCTATCCAAACAGTTTTCAATGAAAGACTTGGGAGAAGCATCCTATGTACTGGGTATAAAGATCTATAGAGATAGATCTAAAAGGATGCTGGGCTTATCCCAGTCAAGGTACATTGACTTAGTGCTGAAGAGATTCAGCATGGATGGGAGTAAAAGAGGTTACCTTCCTATGAGTCAAGGTATACATCTCTCAAAAAGGATGTCTCCTAAGACTCCTGAAGAGAGAAATAGAATGAGTTCTATACCCTATGCCTCGGCAGTAGGGTCCATAATGTATGCCATGTTATGTACCAGGCCTGATGTAGCATATGCCTTAGGCATAAGCAGTAGGTTTCAGGCTGATCCAGGAGAGGATCATTGGAAAGCTGTGAAAAATATTCTTAAGTACTTAAGAAGGACTAAGGATATTTTTCTGGTATATGGTGGTTCTGATTTGAAACTAGAAGCTTATTCAGACTCTAGTTTTCAATCAGACCCAGATGATAGCAAATCCATATCAGGGTATGTCTTCACCCTAAATGGTGGTGCAGTAAGTTGGAAGAGTACCAAACAACAGACTGTAGCTGACTCAACTACCGAGGCAGAATACATAGCTGTTAGTGAAGCTGCAAAGGAAGCTGTCTGGATGAAGAAGTTCATCACAGAGTTGGGCGTTGTTCCTGAGATACAGAATCCAGTTCCACTTTACTGTGATAACACTGGAGCTGTGGCTCAAGCTAAGGAACCTAGAGCTCATCACAAATCAAAGCACATTCTAAGACGCTTCCATCTTGTCCGTGAAATCGTGGAAAGACAAGAAGTCTGCATTAAGAGAGTAGAAACAAAGAACAACATAGCAGACCCGTTCACTAAGGCTCTACCGCAGCGGGAGTTTGATCGCCACCTCGATAGTATGGGGTTAAAATTTAAAGGCGATTGGCTTTAGTGCAAGTGGGAGATTGAAGGGAATATGCCCTATAAGCCAATCAATTTGTATCTTCCATAACCATGTAAAGACATTTATTATGAATAAAGGCATCAATTTTATCATACGCTGTGTATTACTGTTCTTAATATATGATAAACCCCATAGATTAGGGTTAAGGTCTTAGGGCTATGATGAGATCATACCAGTGAGACCTAAAACCTTAGAAACCCTAATCTAAAGTATTCCTGGTCGATGGATCATTGAATAGGGGATCAATGATTCCAGAAAGACCAGCACATTCTATGGAAAGGGTGACTGATCTCACAGTCACATGTGTTTGACACTAATACTAGAATGTGGGTGCTTATTAGAGAATAAGTTCACTGAATTGATCCGACTAGAGAATATCTAATGGAGTCTTATCTGCTTGTCAATAAGATATTCTCCTAGTGGAAGTAATACATGTAATCCTTTGACCTGAGATTACCATGGAACCTTGTATCCATGAAACCATGTTTTGGTTCATACTCATTCATGACTAAGTCATGTACGGGGTGTTCTGGATATGGTGAATTGAATATGGAGGTAATGAGTGGATCAATATGGAAGCAATCACTCCTAGTAAGAGGAGATTACATCCTACATGTTTCTATTAATTGATGAATCGGAAGACTTTGATCAAAGCAAAAATGAATATTGGAAATGGTTTCTAATATTTCATTAATTCATCATTATTAAATTGAAACAAAAATGAATATGATATTGAATTTGACATAATTCCATATTCAGATTCATATTCGGGATGTTCGATGATTGCAGGATTAAATTGTATAGATGCTTCCCACTGAAGGGTATTTTGGTATTTCCACCAAATTTCATATTTTCTGGGAAGGCATGACACGTTGCTAGACGTCAATCATGTCTTGTAGGATTGATCAAATTAAATTGTTTAATTAGATCATTTATTAGAAAGAGTTCTAATAGTTAAATCGGGTTAGCTCGATTTGACCTAAATCGGCTAAAAAGAGTTCTAACCAAGTTAGGTCAACTTGCACTCGGTCCTACTGCTAGCTAAATATGAAACCCAATGGGTCACACATAAAAGAGAATTAATCAAGAATTTAATTTAGATTAAATTATGTTTGCAAGTGAGACATACTAGCATATGTTGCAAACCCTAGCTTTAAATCGAATTAGATTTGATTTTTGGTTCCTAATTGACCTTAATTTGATTCTAATTGAGCCTAATTAGAGTCTAATTATGTATATCAGGTTTTGGGCTAACCATAGGCTAACCCAAAACATTTTTGCTGCACCCAAATTCCCTTCCATTGCCGCCTCTTTTGTTTTTTGCGCCAAGGAAGAGAGAGAGTCCCAGGGCGCGGGGCTCTCCACTTATGCGCACGAAAATAATTTGAGAAAGATGAAAGGCGTGGACTCTCCTTCTCATGAGGCGCCTTTTGACGCCGCCACTTCTGGTTTAGCGCCGATTGGAGAGAGAGTCCCAGTGCGCTGGGACTCTGCTTTTTGCGCACGCAACAAATGAGAAATGTTTTGGAGCGGCTTCCAATATGATTTAGCGCCTTGTTTGGAGTCCATGGGATAGGCATCCAACGGCTAAGAGTGTTTTAAGAAGGAATGAAGTCGCAGATTGACTTCCCGGTTGCGCGAAATAACGTAACTTCGGAACTGCGCCTTCTCATTTCTTAAAAACACGCGACTTTTCTTCTCAGAAAAGCCGTGGATTTAAATCTGAAAAGCCGTGAGAAAGGTTGCAAACCTTGGATTGGCATCTCTGCATTTTCTATTTAAAGGCAAGGGAATTGGGTTGGAGTTTTTTACGTGATTTTCTTTCCTCTTCCCAAGACTGTTTATTTCCTTTCTTGTTTTTTAACAGAGTCTCCTTCACAGAAGTTTTCTTCTGTCGAGACTTTTGTACGTAACAAGAATAAGAGATAAACTCTTAAAGGATAAAGGAAAAGAAAAGGGTTAAATCCTTCTCCAAATATTCTTCCACTAAAGGAGAGCATTAGTTCACTCTATTCAAGAAAAAGGGTGTTTCTTTTAGCCTAGTGTTCAAGGGAAGATAAAGCCATAAAAGGGAAGAAGGAAGTGCCAAGAAGAGGAACCATTTGTTGATGAAGCTAGTGTCTTGATTTCTACTCTTGTGGATCACCATTGGAGGGCGGACGTGTGGACGCCTAGTGGAGAATTCGTTTTCATATTCAAAAGTTTATCTTCATCAACTTGGAATTAGCAAATCAAGGTTGGTGAACTTAACCTAATATAATGTATGCATGATTTAGTTCTTAATAAGTAGATCTTGGGAAATTGATTTGGTATAGGTAGACATAAAATTTTGAATTCCATGTCTATACCATGGACACCGAATCACATCATCCGCATCCCAAACTGAGTTCAATGCTCAGCTGCTTTCCTTCCCGTAACCCAAGACATGGTGAATGAGGTGGGCCACTCAACAAGATTGTTGCTGCAAACCTAGATTGGGTCTCCATAGCAAGATGTCTCTAAGCAACAGATAGCTATAGCCATGCCATGTTGGCAGATAAAAATGATGTGGACTAGGAAGTGAAGAAGCTTGGCAATAGTGTCTATGCCATCAAGTTCCAGGAAATATATTTTCTCATTAAGAATCAAGGAATAACACAGGTTCCGAGTGCACAATATAATCTCCCCGGAACATGCTGGATTAGATCCTCATGGAGAAGATTGTCGACTCTTTTGGGTTATTGCATGAGATATATGAAGCCTGTGTCTCCAAGGTCCACCTAGACCCCTCTAATTTCACTTGCTACGTGATTAATCTAGAAGATATTCTAGAAGTGATGGACGTCACTTTGGGTGGTTATTCTAATAGAGTTAGAGTGCATGTCATTTGCTTCAACCCAAAGGCTCTAGATGCTCCTCCTTTGAGGTCATCTAATGAATGCTCAGACTAGAAATGGAACGTCCCTGGTGAGCTTGATACTCTATCATCTCAAGACCCAGACAAACCTACCAAGGCAGTTCCTCTGGCTCTAGAAGCAAAAGCCTCTCTAACCCTAACCAGTTTATCCACAGCCCCTCTGACACTTCCTCTAATACCAGCAGCACTACCCACTCGGGCTTTCATGAGTCCTAGGTTTCTTCCACTCTGACCAAAAAACCTATTGAAAAGGCAACAAGGAAGGCAGTCTCTATCACCTCCATCCTATCACTAGAAAGGAAAGTGTAAAGGACAAAGTGAAGAAAGTAGCCAGCAAGGAAGCTCCTGAAGATTTGGAATCAATTAATGCTCTGCAGATTTTTGGAGCCGCTTGTGGATTTCTACTGAAATGGCACATCTGCAGGAGATATGATCAAGCTTATGAATCCACATTATGGCCTGTCAAAGTCAGTATTCTCTCCAATTAGCTGAAGAAAACCATTCGGTGGAAGGACCCGAATTATTGCCTGCTGTTTCATCTCCATATAAACCATATCTCTATGGTTATGCTTATCTTTTTGGATTTGTATTAAAACTTCCTTTTTGGGCACCTCAAGAAAGGTCAGGGTTTTGTATTAAATATTGCTTGATAAAAGGCAATTTCTTCTGTTCTTTGGGCATTGATGTTAATGTAAAATTGTAAGTTGTTTCATGGAATATATGAGGGTTACGGCAACATAAGAAGAAGATTGTTAAGGACATTATCCTTTTCATCAAATGTGACCGAAGCACAATGTAGGAATTCAAGCTTTGTAATCCTTCCTATCAAATCCTCAAGGCTATGGCATGTAGAAGAATAGATAGATGGCTCTCCATTGATGCTGGTGGCAAGTGGCATCCTGCATAGTTGGAATAGCAAAATCTTCGACTACATAACCTCTTTCACCAAAATGTTTACCAATACAGTTTTCCTACGTGACCTGAGAAGAAACTGCGGCTAGGCCTTTATGGTGGAGTGTAGGCCATCCCACTCAATCACTAAAAGGAGCCTATTAATCAGAGCTACTTGAGAGTAAGAGCTTTGTCACCCTCCCATGGCTTCTAGGGTAACTAGTAACTTCAGTACAACCCATGGATTAGTTGAAACAAAAGGCCTTATAGAACCAAGGCCTTTGCTGCCTAATCCATTCCCCAATGACTCTTATTGATCATCCCCTAAAAAGCTGATTGTGTATACCTGGTCCAACAACAGACTCCATCCTTCATTTGCCAAGTTAGATAGGTTTCTCTGCTCATAGATTAAGATTTCTTGTTCCCTTCCACTATTTTAAAAGCCTTAGGCAACCCCTACTCTGATCATGCCCCTATCCTCCAAGACACTAACAAGCTTATTACTCACCCTTGCCTTTTTATTATTTGAGAATTTTTGGCCACAGGTCCTGCTTCCACAACTTTGTAAAAACAACTTAGTCCATTGCCACTTCATTCCGAAATGCCTGCAATCTTGGTCTTCCAAAGTCTATAATCTAAGAGCAGCCTTCAGAATGTGGGCTATACAAATATTGCAAACATTACAAGAGAGAAAGCTGAATTAAACAATAAAATTGAAGAATTGGACAAACGGGAGGAGAGTGCTGATCTGGATGGAACACAGACTCTCCCTATATACCAAACTTAAGGACATCTTACACCAAGAAGAGGTTCTATGATGCTAAAGATCAAGGGTGTATTGCTTGAAGGAAGGAGATAGAAACACTGCATTTTTTTAACCAGGTGGCAATGGCTTGAAGGAGATTCAATTATATCTCTTCAATCTCCTAGGATGAAATAGAAACCTCAGACCTAGTGTCAATGGAAACCATCTTGACTACTTCAAAGACGTTATAGGAACTTCATCAAACTAGGTTATGAAGTTAGGTTGGAGTGCTCTTCCAGAAACTATCAGCTTCACTAGAAGCCCTTTCCCTATGGAAGAGAACAAAAAGGCTAAATTTAACCTACCTAATGATAAGGCTCCAAGACCATAAGGATGTCGTGTCCCATTCTTAAGATCTTTTGGGATGCAATAAAGAAGGCCTCTTTAAAATCTTTCAAGAAGTTCACAAGGGAACATCAAAGCTAGATAGATTGAACTACTCTCACATGACTCTAGTTCCAAAGGAGGTAGCCCTGCACCTATCAGAGTTTAGAACAACCAGTTTACCAAATAGCTCTTTCAAAATCATAACCAAACTGCTAGCCCTCACACTGCAGCCCCTCTTCTCAGCACTCATAGATTAGACTCAAACAACCTTCATCAAGAAATAATGCATACCAGACTGTTATCTAAATGCCTATGAAGTTGTAGCCTAATGTCATACAAATGAGGGTGTCCTTTGTAAGTTTAACTTTGAAAAGTCATTCAACAAGGTCCAACGAGAATTCATCCTCATAAAAGAGAGGATTTGGATCAAAGTGGCTCGAGCCGATCTCTACCATCCTCCACTCTCATAAAACTGCAATCCTTGCCAATGGTGAACCAAAAAAGTGGATTCAATATAGAAATGGTCTTCGACAAGGCAATCCACTATCTCCCTATCCATTCATTCTAAGTTTATATATCCCTACAAGGATTTTGTACAAGGCAAATACATCTAGTTATGTTAAATGCCTTGGCTCAGATCACAAGAATGAAGGAACCTCAACCACTAATATGCAGTTGACAACATCCTTTATTGTGAAGCAGATACCTCCCAGATCACTGACCTGAAGTTAATACCGATGCGCTTCCAATTTGAATCAGGATTGAAAATCAATTTTGCTAAGAGCTCTCTACTTTATATGGGTCAGCAACATGGAAGAGAACAACAACTAGCTGTTGCCATGGCATGCCCTGCAACAACCATTGTCATCACTTATTCTTCATCTGATTTCCAATGCTCTCACAAAAACTGAGTGGTAGCCACTACTAAACAAGTCTAGGCAAAAGTTAGCAAGTTGGAAGGGACAACTGCTATCAATGGCGGAAGACTCACATTGGTACATTGGGTCCTCATAGCCCTTTCCTGTCCTTTACATATCTTTGTTCCTTTTGCCTACTTGGTTATTGATTAAAGTCGATAAGTTGAGAAGAAGACTTTTACGGTATGGCAAGCATATTTCTTCTCCAAGCCCTTAACCGATTAATTGGAAGGTAGCATGCAAGAACAAGAAGGAAGAGGATGCATCCTCAATCTAGCCAAGTTCGATAGAACTCTCCTTTCTAAATGGCTTGGAAACTTTTATCTGATGGAGAATGGCAATGGATAAATCAAATCAAATCAACTTATTACAACTATGCAAGTTATGTTGGAATCTAGTTGGTTCTCTACTTGAATAAGAAGGCCAAGAAGAATGACTCCAAAAGCAGTGCAGCTGGAGCTGAGGAAACACAGAAAATTGGATGTCTATGGCTTAGTCTGGGACTCCTTCACTTTAATGCTAACTTGGACTCTATGGCTCAAAAGAAATAGCGGTATCTTCCTTGGCAAAGAATCCGCACATCAATAGACCTTTAATAAAGCTTTAGAAATATTTGCAAGCTGGAAAATATTAAACTCAATTGGTTGTCAAACTGATTTTTGCGTCTATTGAATACCCTTAATTATGAGTATTCTGAGAAGTTAGCCTATGCATTGTGTTCCTCACTTTGTGGAGGACTTCAAGTACTTCATTCTCTTAATGAACATTAGTGGAGCTCTAGCTCTTCCTTATTTCTCAAGAGAAAAAAATAAAGATCATGATTCATTATTTCGATAACATTGAGAAAGGTTTTACATCCTTGGAGTCAGCAACAACATAGTAAATCAACAACCTTTCCTAACTAGCTGTTGCTGCAAGTCCTGTTCGTTTCTTAATAAATTATATAAAGAAAGAAAATGAGCAGTGAAGGTTCCAATCAATGATTATGCATATGATGAAATTGCAAGAGAAATATTGGAGATGTCACGATGTTTTTAAAGATTCTTGAATGCCTGCAAGGACTGTTAAAAAAAAAAAAAGACTGCACCAGTTCACAACCTTGGCAATTGTCAAGAAACTTAAATCTCCGATGTGCACATCATGACAAGGGTAAAAAGAATAAAACTATAATGAAATGCACCTTGCAAACTATTCCAAATAGTTCTCAAATTATCAAATTCATAATACTTCCTCAACTTGCAACCACATGATTAAGTAGACAGATAATACCATCCTGCTAAATGCGCCTTTAGCCATAGAGGACAGCTTTAAAAAAAAGAGCTTGAAATAGCAAAAGCATTAATTAGATCAATCTAGCCAAGATGGTTAGAGAGAATAACGATGATTGACAGTAAATATTAATAACAACTAGGTGTTACAGAGGATTAGATTATAAGCACTGGGAATAAGTGCCAATTGAGAATATTTTGGTGCAATGTAGAGAAATTAAAACGGGTCCCATGTCTAAATTATGCTGTTAAGATGATAAATATGAAGGACTAATTTGCGCCAAAACCATAGCACGAACGTCAAGAAAGCTTCGATCATCTAATGGCAGATTATTTTTTTTTAAAAAAAAAGTTTATATCAGTAATTTCAAATGATATCGCCTCTAGAACGGCAACAGATAATTTTAGAAGAAACAATATGAAAGAACATGGATTCATTATGATAAATTAGAAGTGGATCGGAAAAGATGGCTCAAGATCGAGCACGGATCGATCCATGCGGAGAGTTTAGATACAGAAAAGAATGAAAGAAAACAGATCAGCATTCGTACCGCGCTATCAGAGAACTGCTCACCCATGGCACGAGATCCCACCACGCCGCTCTCGATCCCTTCGCTGCCCCTCGATTTGGAAATAAAATTCTTAACGAATCAAACAAAATAAGGAACAAAAAAGATTAGGTTAAAATAAAATGAAAAAGAAAGCCCTAATCAACTCAAAATCAAGCGAACGTATCGGCGATCCGCACGTCCTCCGATCCTTGAATCAAAATGGATTAAAAACCTAATGAGATGATGGTCGAGAAAAGAAGGAAAAGGAAAGAACGCAAGTTCCCCTCAGAACCAGATCCCTCCAGCGTACGCGGGCCATCTTCGACATTTTGGATACTTCCAGTACTTCCTGTGGGTTCGATATGGTGGGCGGGACCCGTCTCCAACTCGAAAACGGTCCGATGTTTCGGGTCGGGTCTTATACGGATGCTGCCCAATTCCTTGGTGCTCTAATTTGAATCCGCCAGTAGGTGGGAAATGTTTTTTTTTTCTCTGTTTTGAGATGAAGTAAATAAATCTCAGTATAACTATCCCACGCCTGCCGGATAACGTTTGTACAATTTTTTTTATTTAGAAATAAATATATTAATTTAATATTATTAAGATGTTAACTAATAGAGTTAAAAATATTTGTTGACTCGTTCAAAGTCTCGAGTTGATGGGAATGTTAATCTAACTCGCTTTTTAATTCTTGCGCAAAACTTGCCATATATATAATAATATTATTTAAATACATATATAACTTAATTGTTACCGATTATGGGTTGCGGTCATACACCGATTTTTTGGTTAAATGCACGTATGTTAGCATGGTACTTTTCTCTGAAGTATCCCTCGAAATTTAGGTTGCAAGCCACCAAACATGTCTAGGCTAACAAACATCATGGTTGTTGTGTTTTACAAGAAGTAATGAAACAATGTTGCTTCTCTTGGAATATTATTATAGATAGCCGTGAACACGTCTTCTCAAAACAATGTTGCTTCTCTTGGAATATTATTATAGATAGCCGTGAACACGTCTTCTCAAAAATTTAAGAGCAAGTAGCAAAATTCATTCTCCCATGATTACAAGCAGGACAACACATATCAAGCTATATAGCTACTGTTGATGTTGGACCAAATAGACTGGATGGAGTGGTTCTTCCACCGGATCGCCATCGTCTGGTACCTGCAAGAAGTTCCTGACTGGAGATTTTCTGGCGGGGGATACTTCGATGCCTAAGTCAGAAAAAGCCCAGGCAACAGCAGAATGGAGAATTTCGAGAGCAAGAAAGAAAAAAAAGTAAAAAAGTTTCCTGAGTGTCCCCTCTTACCAGCATTTATACGCTTCAACGTAACTACTTGCAGTTATGGAGGTTGACGGACGTAACCACTTCATAACTGTAAGTAGTGGCTGTCGGAAAAGCCGTTATACTCGGGGTTTGCTCAATCTGAGGCCTCGGGCCATGTGGGTGGTTATAACAACCCAAAACAAAATAACCGTTTGTCCAAGAAACACACATGCTCCAGAGCCCTCTTTCTTTTTAAGGGTGAATCCTAAGTGAACTTTACATTCTCTTTGGTAGCGCTCCTGAAGGGAATGTTGGTACTTTGGATTCTTTTAAATATAGCCAAAATAAATACTTACAGTATTCGGATTGTGCTGGAAAAATAAAGCCGAAGACACTTGTCTAGGAGGTCAAGTCTTCGGATCAAGATGGATGCACGAAGCCGAAGACAATAAACAAAGCTTGCTTCCCAGAGAGTTAAGTATGGTTTTCGGACTAAGACAATAATACGAAGCCGAAGACCCGGAGCTGACATCTCCGAAATGAATATAAAACCATAAATATTAGGCATAGAGACATCCTGGATACAAAACCGTAGATCATAGGTATAGTCTTCGAATTGAGATAATGATACGAAACCGAAGACTCAGGATTAATAATGAGAAGATAACAGCGTGAAACCGAAGACACTTTTCTATGATTTATGACATAACAATGCAATGCTTATTCCTTGACCACGTTACCATATGTTGCTAAATGACATAAATATTTAAATGATATGATAAAGTAATAATCCTCTGCTACGTTGTATTCTCCATTTTATGGCTATTTTTAAATTGAGCCATATTATTGTAATTTAGAAAATTCAATGGTCATCCGGTTGTCTTGGACCAGTCACTGTGCTTTGCTAAATTGCATGCTTCATCATACCGGATCATGTGGGGAAATAAGCATGTACTCCACTGGTCTAATAACTTTTTGAGTGATTTTTTTTTTTCTTGAGCTACTTGAGCATTTTTATTTTAAATTTATGCTTTGTTATGGCTCAAAATACAACACCCATTGCCAAGTCCTTATATGCATTTTTGTTGGGCATATGATCTTAGTAATTTAATTCTTGCGAGTCATGATAAATATTTAAATTAATTAAAAAAACTATGATAATTAACATCACCAGTAATTTTGAAGTTAATTTAGTTGCTTGCAAATTATACCCATTATTTAGATCAGCATAAACCACAATAATCATCATAAATGGCCATTATGGAGTAAAAATGCTAAAAAATGCATTTTGAGCTTATATCATAACAGCTTTGTCATAAAAGGTTTTCTTTTTATTGATGCCTCGATGGTGGTCATAAACTATAGGCTTTGAATATGGCACTAGAAGGAGAAATTATTGGTTAAAACTATTTTATATATGTATCTTAGATTATCCAATAAAAAATCGATGCATCATCCATTATTGAAAAAAAGATTTACCGTTATTCAACCTTGGCTGAAAATTTATATAAAAAATGGTTCACTATTAATCATGGTTAGCTAGCTGACACTTAAGATTTACATAAAAAAAAAGGAAGAAAAATCTATGCTTTTTGACTTGCATCCTTTCCAAGAATGACTAGAAGAAACAATAACACCAATTATTTGAAAGCACTATCACGAACATTAATGCCCAAAGGTGTTATCATTCTTTTACGTGTTGATGAAAAAATAAAAGCAACACCAAAACAAATTTTGCATGATTTACTTTCTGATTTGTGATTATTCGACGTTGTTCGAAGGCATGAGTTAAAAAAAAAAAATCGAAACATCATTAGCACAAAAACACATGAATAATGATTGCAAGGTTTGTAATTTTGCCTTCGTGTATTAATTTAGAGTTAAATAGTCGTAGAAACTGTTATTCATTGTTATAAAAGTATCTGAATAACAATATTTTAGACATATTAAATGAGCAATGATATAAAAATCCAAAATTATTCTATAGTATTTTCATTGGTCTATAAATGTTTACATAAATCAGAATAAAATTCATGTTAACCACTAATTTGGCATCTTTGCATCCCTGGTTGGACCAAAGTCATGTACATTATTCTATCAAAAAGACATACATATTGATAAATATTTTTATCAAGGTTGTTTCGAAAACATCGAATTATTTCTATACCTTCATGATGTTAACAAAATAGTCTCTCATTTTAATGATCATTTCAACAATTATAAAGTACGATTACTGTCCCTTTTTTTTTTTGGTAAACAAAATTAACAAATACCACTGAGTAGTGCAGTTGGTTGTGAGACTTTTCTCACAACCAGCTGGCAGGGGTTCGAGTCTTGGTTTAGACATATTTCGATAAAAAAGTCCGGAAATAAAATAAAAAATAAAAAAATAGTCAAAAATAAAATAAAATAAAATAATCTTGGAGTCCCTGTTGGCTGGTTGGAGTGAAAAAGTTAGGGATATATATAATAAATCCCTTGGTTTAGACATATTTCGACGAGAAAGTCCGGGAGTAAAATAAAAAATAAAAAAATAGTCAAAAAATAAAATAAAATAACACTGGAGTCCCTGTTGGCTGGTAGTAGTGAAAAAGTTAGGGATATATATAATAAATCTTGTTCACTCGGTTGACGCCGGTAGGAGTCAGGTTGACGTACTCACCTTCGGGTGGGGGACCGTCTAGGGGTAGCCACGCCCGGGGTCTAACTCCTTCCCCCCTTTTTGTTTTATCCAAAAAAAAAAAAAAAAAAAAAAAAAAAAAACAAATTTATTCCATGTTTTTCTATAGAGTAATCTTAGAGAATTAAACAAATCAAACATATTATCTTTGCATAAAGAAGAATCAAGACACATATACGCATGCATTTGCTTGATTAAGTTATTTGAAATTATAGACAACATGACATCATATATATATATATATGAGATTTAGGTTTTACATGTTACTATCCTCATTCTGTTTACCTTTTGTTTTATTTTACTTTATTCTTTTTTTTTTCCCTTTTCCGGTCCAGAGAAGGTCCATGTCCACCCATGTTTTGTGGGGTGAACTGATCATGTGATGAGTGTGTCAGAGGTATTGGCATAAAGAGACCGACCCTGGTCCAACGACTCTAACGACAAGTGAATCTTGGGTTCATTATAAATACTGTGCAGGACACCAAACAACATTGTTTTATTGAATCAAATTTGAAACTGTTGCCACTCTCGTCATCGCGCCCGTGCCACGGATCCGTCGATCCCTCCTGACCGTCTGGCGAGAGAGCCTCCCTTCCTGTGGCGAACCTGCGAAAAAGGGATTAGAAGACCCTGTCCAGGGATCCCAGCGAGGGAGCTCCGACGATCAAGTCAGTAGACGACGAGAAGAAACAGACTCTCCAGACGGACCCTCGAAAGGGTTCCAGACTTAGAGAGTTTTACTGGTGAGAGAGACGCTCTGGGGACCAGAATCTCGGCTGGGCCTCCTTGCCGAGCTCACGCCCAGTGATTCCCTCTCGGGATCTCTGGTTTTCACTCTCCGGAGCGAGGCCTTTCGCCGTTGCTTCTCCTTTGTCCTCAGGCTTGTTTTGCTTACCTTGTCGTCCCCAGATTCCTCCCTCTTTATCACCTTTCGTCGTGCGCTTGTCTTTTCCTCCTGGGAGACTCCCCTCCCCCGTCCTCTTCTCTTTTTCCTTTTTGGTGAAGGGGGCCAGGCGGCTTTCCGACCTTGTCCGCCGAGCCCAGCAGGGAAAAGGCAAAGACAGAAGAGAAAAAAGGGGAGGGCGGTGCTGGTAAGGCGGCCGGTCAGGCCTCGGGCCCAGCGAGAGCGCCCTCTTTCCCAAGCGTGGGCGCCATCCATCTATAGGGCCTGTTCTGTCAGAATCGTGCCCCTCGGCTATGGGACTTGTCGGGCCGATGCAAGTGATGTTCCGCGTGCCGCCGCCCTCCGTACGGGGCGCCGTCTGGGATTCGTACGGCCCGAGGGGTGGCATCGGGGCCCGCGCCTCTTTCTTGAGATCTTCTCCGTACGGGCGGCCTGACCTCGGCCGAGGTGGACCGGTCTCCGGGGGCCACCTGGCGAAGAGCGAAGGACCAGCCGACCTCGGCCTAGGTGGACCCTCCGGGGTGGACACCTGGCGAGGTGGCAGGAGGTCGCCTGGACTCGGCCGAGGTGGGCCCGTCTCCGGGAGGCCACCTGGCAAAGGGGCGAAGGACCAGCCGACCTCGGCCTAGGTGGACCCCTCCTGGGTGGACACCTGGCGAGGTGGCAGGAGATCGCCTGAACTCGGCCGAGGTGGACCCGTCTTCGGGAGGCCACCTGGCAAAGGGGCGAAGGACCAGCCGACCTCGGCCTAGGCGGACCCCTCCTGGGTGGACACCTGGCGAGGGGGCAGGAGGTCTCCTGGCTTTGGCCGACCTCACTTGGGCGGACCTCTCCGGGCTTGGGCGCCATCGAGGTGGTAGAGGAACTTCGGTCCGAGCTCGACCTCGACGAGGGCGGTTTGCCTTAGAAAATTGCCGGGCGCTGTAGTCTTGTCGAACCTGGTCTCGAAGACATGGCGCTGACTCGGCCGAAGAAGCCTCCACGTGGCTCGATCGCATTCGGCGGTACCTGAGCCTGGCCACGTCACTGTCACGGCTGTAACAGTTGCCCCCCAGCCTGCCGTTCCGTCGGGGCGTCGTAGAACGGAACGTCGGGATTAAATGCGGACATGACGTGGGGAGGAGAAGATCTTGCATCATAATTGCCACGATCCTCGTCGTCGTGGCTCGATGCGACTGAAAACCTATGGGGAGCCGCCACGCGTCGCCCACTTGCCCGCAATAAATGCGTCTCTTCGAGGCAGAGGCCGTTGCTCTGCTAACGAGGCGTCGATGTCGGGCGTGCGCCCACGTGGCGATCGTCCAGTGGCCCGAGGCGGAATGACGGGTGCGGCCGCTGTCCGCTGAGTTTGAAAGGGAGGGGACTTTCCAGAACGAGGCCTTTTCCCCTTGCTTCGTGAGCGGTTTGCTGCAGGCTAACTCCTGTTGCCCTGCGCTCGTCTGGCGTATTTTCGGTGAGTGCCCTCATCTTCTCCGGCTCCCCTCCTTCCCTTTCTTTCTTTTTTTCTCTTTGATCCTCCATCCTTCTCTTTTCCATGGCACGCCGTCGCCATGTCTCTTCCAACCCGGACGAGGCCGGTCCATCCCGGCCGAGGACTCCATCTTCTTCCTCCTCAGATGAGGAGACGATCCCGGAGGAGATCCGCCGGCGTCTGCAACCCGGGGGTGTCACCATTGGCATCCCCAGGGGGATCCGGCCTCCTCCGGTTGCTCCTGCCGTGCCCCTCCGCTCTCTTCCTGCTCTTCCTTCTCTTCCTGCTCCTCCTTCTCTTCCTGCTGGTCCCTCCGGTCATGCCTCCACCATGACCGAAGGCGATCTTTCTCTGCTCCGGGATGCTTACGGCATCCCGGGGTCCATTCGTCTGTTTGTTCCGCGGTCTAGGGAGCGCGTCACCATGAGTGGCCCCGGCCGCATAGCCTTCTACGAAGACTTCCTCCTCGGGGGTCTTCGGTTTCCTCTGCATCCCTTCTTTCTTTCTTTTCTCAGCCATTTCCGGCTTGTCCCGGCCCAGTTGGCTCCCAACGCCATCCGGGTCATCTTCTCTTTCATTGTCTTTTGTCACTTCCACGGGTTCGTTGCCCGTTTCTCCCTCTTCAGGGCCTTGTTCACCCTGAAGAAGTGCTCCACCGATGACGGCTGGTGGTATATTTCGCCCCGGCCCAGGTATCTCCGGTTCGACATCCCTTCCTCGGTGAAGGGCTGGAAGAGCCGGTTTTTCTTCGCCTCAGTCGAAGATGTCGACTGGGCCTGGAGTGAACCGGACCGGACTCCGAACCGGAACTCTAGGGTTGAGTCAGCGGACCAGGAGTCCTACTCCCAGCTCCTGAGCGACGTGGTCCCGGCACTCGACGTTCTGCTTTCGGAGCAGAATCTTTTTGAGGCCGGGATCAATCCCATCCGCGAGACTGGTGAGATTCGGCCCCACTTTGACTTCTGCCGCCTTTTTCTTCATGATCGAGCCGGCTGACTTTCTGTTCCTTTGTGTTGCAGGGATGAAGTTTTCGCTGGAGAACCTCCTGGAGGGCGCAGCCCAGCGAGATGTCATCGAGGTGGACGAGCCCGCGGCGAAGAGGGCTCGTACTGAGGCGAGCCGGGAGGTCATGACGGCGACCGCACCCAGCCCGATTGCCGTCGCTCCCCCGCCCAGGCTGCCCCAGGGCGGGGCCGCTGATGCCTCGACCGCGCGACCTGGTGGCGCCGCAGCTGAGAGGGCTCCACCGCCTGCAGCTCCGTCCAGCGCCGGTCCTGTCGTCGCCGCTGCCTCGACAGTGCAGCCGGTGGCCACCGCCGGCCCGTCGACCACGGAATCAGCGGAGGGGGCGGCCGGCGCAGGAGCCGGCCTGACACCTCCGGCACCGGTGATCACCCACCGGGACTCGGTCATCCGCGATAAAGGGCTCGCGGAGAAGATCATGGAGTATGCCTCCACCGCCCGGGACCGCCGAGCTCGGGGCGGCCGGGACTACGCAGATGCCCTGCTCGGGATCCTCCCGCAGCTCTTCACGGTAAGCCCGAGCTCCTTCCTTCCTTTTCTTTCAAGACCTAACTCCTTTTATCCTGACCTGGTTTGCTCTTATCGGTGCAGATCGGGAACGATGTTCTCCTACTGAGGAACTTCCTCGTAGGGAACGCACAAAGGGACGCCGAGAAGGAGAAGAAGCTTGGCAAGCTCGCGGCCGACGTCAAAGACCTCATGGAGAAGGGGGTCGAGCTGCGAGCCAACAACCAGGCCCTCCAGTCCGACCTGGCGCGTTCTGAGGGGCGGAACAAGGAGCTGGAGGCTTCCTTGTCGGAGGAGCGGACCTCCCACCAACGCCGCACGGAGGAGGACGCGGCGGAGAAGGCTCGCCTGCAGGCCCACTCCCAGTGGCTGGAGCGCCAGTTGGAGGAGGCCCGGCGAGACGCGAGCGCGGCGAGGGACCGGAGTGCGTATATCAACGGACTCCTGGAGGCCGCAAAGCGGGAGGCGCAGGAGGCCGTCCCGAAATTCCGGGCTTCCGACGAGTACACGTCGGAGGTCCGGGAGGCCGCCGTGGACTCCTTCCTGAAGGGGTTCCGGATGTGCCGGGAGAAGGTGGGGGCCTTCTTCCCCGAGCTTGACCTCAGCGAGGTGGTGATCGGAGGCAGAAGGCAGGGAGTCGAGAGCAGGGCCTCCGGTGCGGCCGACGCAACTCCTGCGGCGCCATCGACTAGCGAAGCTGCGGCTCCGGAGCAGCCTCAAGAGCCGGCCGCCGTAGAAGTCGAGGATGCAACGCCTGCGCCCCCGGCAGAGGGCTCCGACCCTGCACCCCACTGAGCCCGGCGCCTTCTCCCTGCTTTGCTTTGTTGTTGTAGTGTCTTTTCTCTTCTGCATTTTCTTCTTTTGGGGACTCCCGGCCTGTCGGGATTCCCGGCTTGTACTGATCCCTTGTATCAATGAAAATTTTGGTTTGATAAAATTTCGAGTTCATCCCATCTCACCTTTCTTTTTCCTTCTTTCTGAGATGTTGGCATGGAATGCTTGAAACGATTGTAGGCCTGGTCCTTCCATTGCTCAAATCGAAGGTTGGGGCCTCCCGGATCGCGTGGCGGCAGAGTAGGCCTTAAGCGGATCCGTCTTTGGGATCGCCCTCATACTTGCGCAAGCGACATGGTTTCTGCGCCGCCTTCCAGGCCGAAGCCCAGGATCTCCGGACTGAGCTCGATGCCGCAGGCTTTCTCAAGCCTTGCGCGATTTGCCGAGCTGTTCTCCGGGCTTGCGTGGGCGAACTGGGTTCCGCGCCACCTTCCAGGCCGAAGCCCAGGATCTCCGGACTGAGCTCGATGCCGCAGGCTTTCTCAAGCCTTGCGCGGTTTACTGAGCTGTTCTCCGGGCTTGCGTGGGCGAACTGGGTTCTGCGCCACCTTCCAGGCCGAAGCCCAGGATCTCCGGACTGAGCTCGATGCCACAGGCTTTCTCAAGCCTTGCGCGGTTTACTGAGCTGTTCTCCGGGCTTGCATGGGCGAACTGGGTTCTGCGCCACCTTCCAGGCCAAAGCCTAGGATCTCCGGACTGAGCTCGATGCCGCAGGCTTTCTCAAGCCTTGCGCGGCTTGCCGAGCTGTTCTCCGGGCTTGCATGGGCGAACTGGGTTCTGCGCCACCTTCCAGGCCGAAGCCCAGGATCTCCAGACTGAGCTCGATGCCGCAGGCTTTCTCAAGCCTTGCACGGCTTGCCGAGCTGTTCTCCGGGCTTTCGTGTGCGAACTGGGTTCTGCGCCGCCTTCCAGGCCAAAGCCCAGGATCTCCGGACTGAACCCGATGCCGTAGGCTTTCTTGTCGAAGTGAGAAGGGAGTGTTTGAAGTGGGGGAACTTTATTACAGGAGCAGAGAACCTTACATCACCGATAGTACATCCTCAGGTTCGAGGCGTTCCACGTCCGGGGAAACCTGGCACCTCCCAATTCTTCCAAGTAGTATGCGCCATGAGGGGGAGCCTCTGCCACCTGATATGGGCCTTCCCAGTTGGGCGAGAGCTTGCCGCATTCCCGTGGCTGGGAAGCTTCAGCGCGCCGGAGGACCAAGTCTCCGGGACGGAAAACCTTCGGCCGCACTCGGGAGTTGTAATACCTGGCCACGCGTTGCCTATACGCCGCCATTCGAATTCGGGCTTTGTCCCTCGTTTCCTCGAGAAGGTCAAGGTTGAGCATCATCCTGGCTGGGTTTTCTGTCTCGTCATATTGCTCCACACGCAGTGTGGGTAGGCTGAGCTCGATCGGGATGACTGCCTCGGCTCCGAAGACGAGGTTGAACGGGGTTTCGTCGGTAGCCGTCCTCGGGGTGGTGTGGTATGCCCAGAGGATGCTGGGGAGCTCGTCGGCCCACCTTCCCTTGGCCTGGTCCAGCCGCGTGCGGAGGCCCTGAAGAATGGTCCTGTTCGTGACTTCGGCCTCCCCATTGGTCTGGGGGTGCGCCACCGAGGTAAAGCGATGCTTGATGCCGAGGTCGCTGCAGAATTCTTCGAACTCCCGGCAGTCGAACTGGCGCCCGTTGTCAGTGACCACGGTGTGGGGGAGGCCGAAGCGGCAGACGATGGACTTCCAAAAGAACTTGGCGACGTTTGCTTCGGTGATCCTCACCAAGGGTTCGGCCTCGACCCACTTCGTGAAGTAGTCGATGGCCACTATCAAGAACTTCCGCTGGCCAGACGCCGGCGGGAATGGGCCCAGGAGGTCCATCCCCCACTGGGCGAACGGCCAGGGGGCTGAGAGCTGGGAGATTGGGTTGGAGGGCTGCCATTGCACCGTGGCGTGACGCTGGCACCGGTCGCATTTCTTCACAAAGTCGGCGGCGTCTTCCTTCATCGTCTCCCAGAAGTAGCCCTGACGGAGGGCCTTGTATGCCAATGCCCTGCCCCCCACGTGGTTCCCGCAGACGCCTTCGTGGATTTCCTGGAGCACAAGCTTGGCTTCCGTGGGTCCTACGCACTTGAGGAGGGGGTAGGAGTAGGATCTTCGATACAACTGCCCGTCCATCAGGACGAACCGCACGGCCTTCTTCCTGATGAGGCGAGCCACCTCGTGGTCCTCCGGCAAGGTGCCATTGGTGATGTATGCGGCGTACTTGTCTATCCAGCTGGGTTCGTGGCCGACCTGGTGGACCTTCACCGGTGCCTCGAGGCTTGGGACCTCAAGGTGCTCCACATAGGCATGTCCCAGCATCGTGTCCGGCAGGGTCGCCAGTCGAGAGAGAGCATCCGCGCGGGCGTTCTCCCTGCGGGGGATGTGGAAGATGTTGAAGCGCCGGAATCTGGACGCGCCCGCCTTGACGAGCTCCAAGTATTTCGCCATTTGGGGGTCATGTGCGACGTACTCCCCGGATACCTGCCCCGCCACGAGCTGGGAGTCGGTGAAAGCTTTGAGGTTGGTCACGCCCAGCTCGCGGGAGACTCTCAGTTCGGCAAGAAGTGCTTCGTACTCCGCCTGGTTATTTGTCGCGGGGAATTGGAAACGGAGTGCGCATTCGGCGACGACCCTGTTGCTGTTGGCAAGGATGAGCCCATCCACGCTCCCGCCGGAGTTTGAGGCTCCGTATACATGGAGGATCCAGGCGTCCTCTCCGGGCTCGTCGGTGCCTATCTCCATCGACCGGCTTGAGGGGCCTTCCTCGGGCTCCTTGCCCAAGCCTGCACATTCGATCAAGAAGTCGGCTAGCACCTGTGCCTTCATGGCCGACCTCGGCCTGTACGTAATGTCGAACTCGCTGAGTTTCAGTGCCCACTTTGCCAATCGTCCCGAGGTATCGGGTTGGCTGAGCACTACTTTCAGCGGTTGATCTGTCAGGACGGCGATGGGGTGCGCTTGGAAATAAGGCCTGAGACGCTGGGCAGACACTATTAGCGCAAAAACGAGTTTCTCGGGCCGAGAATACCTGAGCTCCGCGTCACGGAGAAGTTTGCTGGTATAGTACACCGGCCGCTGGGCCCCCTGGCCGTCGGTTCGAACCAAGACTAAGCTGACGGCTTCCGGGGTAATCGCTAGATAGAGGATAAGCTCCTCTCCCTCCTCGGGCCTGGACAGCAATGGTGGCGATGCGAGGGTCTTCTTCAACTCCTCGAAGGCCTGCTGGCATTCCTCGGTCCAAGCAAAGTCATTCATCTTCCTCAGCACCTTGAAGAAGGGACGGCAACGGTCCGCCGACCTGGAGATAAAACGACTGAGGGCGGCAACTCGGCTGGTTAGTTACTGCACTTGCTTCTTGGAGGCGGGCTGCTCCATATCCAGGATGGCCTGGACCTTCTCCGGGTTGGCCTCGATTCCTCTTTGGGACACCATAAATCCTAGGAATTTCCCGGCGGAGATGCCAAAGGCGCACTTCGCCGGGTTCAGCTTCATCTGATGGCATCGGAGGTTGCCGAAGGTCTCCGCCAAGTCAGCCACGTGATCCGACTCGGGTTTGCTCATTATCAGCATGTCGTCCACGTACACCTGCATGTTGCGATCGATCTGGTCTTTGAAGATTCTATTGACCAGGCGCTGGTACGTTGCCCCCGCGTTCTTGAGGCCAAATGGCATCATCCTGTAGCAAAAAGTTCCGCGGTCAGTTATGAAGGCGGTGTGCTCTTCGTCCTCCGAGCTCATTCGGATCTGGTTGTATCTGGAGAAGGTGTCCATGAACGACAGGAGGCGATGCCCTGAGGTGGTGTCGACCAGCTGGTCGATCTTTGGAAGAGGGAAGCTGTCCTTTGGGCAAGCTCGGTTGAGATCGGTGTAATCCACACAGATCCTCCACTTACCACTACTCTTTCTTACCATGACCACGTTTGCCAGCCAGCTGGGGTACTGGACCTCCCGCACAAAACCGGCGGCGAGGAGCTTCTCCACTTCCTCGTTGATCACCTTCTGCCTTTCCATGGCGAAGCTTCTCTTCTTCTGGCGGACCGGGTGGCAATTTGGGTCCACGTTTAGCCTGTGCATGATGACCTCGGGCGGGATGCCCGGCATGTCAGCTGCTGACCAGGCGAACACGTCAACGTTGGCACGGAGGAACTCCAGCAGGCGGGTTCGTTCTTCCTCAAGGAGCTGGGCCCCGACTTGCACCGTCTTCAGGGGATCCGAACCGAGGGAAAAAGTCAGCAGGCGCTCTACGGGCCCTCCCCTGGGTTCCTTCTCTCTTAGATCGAGGTCATCGATATCCTGGGCGAGCTCCGCGCCCCTGGCGCCCGGGACCTTCTGAAAGCAGAGCGGGACTGGCTGGGTCGTCCCCTTCATCTCCCCGAGCTCGGAAGGTGTGGGGAACTGTACCAACAGCCTTCTCGTGGAGATGGTGGCGTCCAGTTGGTTGAGCCCGGGATGCCCGAGGATGGCATTGTAAGGCGAGGGGAGCCTGACGACGGTAAATGTTATTAGGACGGTCGCCTGCCGGGGTGGGGATCCAGCGGTGACCGGGAGAGTGATCTCCCCCTCGACCCCCATGGAGTACCCCGTAAAACCTACCAGGGGGGTATGCACCGGTTTCAGCTGATCGTGGGACAAGTTCATGCGGGAGAAAGCGTCGTAAAAAAGTACGTCAGCCGAGCTTCCACTATCAACCATGATTCGATGTACAGGATGCTTCGCGATGGTCATCTCGACCACCACGGCATCGTTGTTTACATTGTCATTAGCTTCCCCCCCCTTGGGAGGGATTACATTCTCCGGGTTCCTGACTTCCCGGGTTCTCTTTGTCGCTCGACCGGACCCGCGTGAGATCATGCCCACGGGCTTCTCCGTTGGGCGGTTGTCGATCGCAGGGACGGGCGGTAAGGCCGCGAGCGGCTACCCTTCAGAGGGGGCCTCGTTCTTGACGAACTTCCTGAGATAACCCCTCCTAATCAGCTCCTCGATCTCCCGCTTCAGGTGGCGACACTCCTCTGTGTCATGCCCGTGCTCGCGATGGAACTGGCAGTACTTCGATTTGTCTCGGACGGCTCTCGGGTTCTGAGGAGGAGGTCGGCGGAGGTAGCGCTCGCCCTCGATTTCTATGAGGATCTTCGTCCGAGGTGCGAGGAGAGGGGTGTACCTCCGCTCGGGAGTGGCCTCGCCCCTCGGCCTTGGATTCGGGCGAGGGTCGGCAGACGGCCCGGGCTTCCGAGCTCCCGGGACATCCCTCGGGAGCGGCTTCTTCGGAGTCTTCCTGTCTAACCTCGACGGGTGCGGTCAGCCTCCTCCGCTCGGATGTACTTGTGGGCGCGGAGGAGGAGCTCGGAGTACGTCCTGGGCGGCTTCTTGTCCAGGGAGTAGGTCAGGCGGGATGTCTTGAGCCCGCGCTTTAAAGCCAGCATGGCGACGGGCTCGTCCAAGCTGTAAATCTCCAAGGCCGCGGTCTTGAACCGGGTGATGTAGTCCCGAAGCAGCTCCTGGTCCTGCTGGCGGATGGAGAAGAGGCTGTCCACCTCTCTCGGCACCTTTCGACAAGCGTCGAAGTGTGCCACGAACCTTCCTTCCAGCTGATGGAAGGAGCAAATGGATCCGGGCTCAAGGCGGGTGAACCAGACTCGAGCGGCCTTCCGGAGGATTGCCGGGAAGGCGATGCACAGAAGAGCGTCGGTGGCGCCCTGGACCCTCATGAGAGCTTTATAGCTCTCCAAATGGTCCAGGAGGTCGGTGGTCCCGTCGTAGGGATCCACCTGCGGCATGCGGAACCGTTTCGGGATCGGTTCCGCCTGGATTTCTTCAGAGAAAGGGGGGCGGGAGTCGTAGCTCGCCGGGTCTGCCGACGAGTTCTGCAGGTCGGCGAATCGGCGGGCGAACTCCGCCAGCTTGCGCTCATGCTCCTCCAGGCGCCTCTCGGCCTGGCGCCTGATGGCTTCGTCGGTGGAGTCTTCCACCGAGACTGCGGGTGAAGGGGGCGCCGATCGGTCTCGGCACGAGGTCTGGCCTCGGCATTGCTTGCTGCGATGCGCCGTTTCCGCCCCGTCGGCTGGGGATCGGCTCTCGTGATCCTCCGAACCGGAGTGTTTCTCTTTGCGGGAGCTTGGTGGCTCCCCCGGGGGTTGGAGGCGGCCCTCGGATGGGATGGCCTGCCCTGGATTGAGCGCAGGCTCCCACGCTGCCCGCGGCTCGGGTCGCGGGGGTCCCTGGCTGCGACTGGGTGGCCAGGGACCGTTGCTGATGCTGAAGCTGCCGGACCGCTGAGGTCAAGGTCTGCAGCTGCTGGATGACGGCCGCAAGGGTTCCGTCCATTGGGGTAGGCTGCTGTGCAAGAGGAGGGGGAGCCGAAAGCTCCCTCTCCGGGCTGAGGGCCCCTGGAGGGGAGTGAACCTCCCCCACGCGGCTGGTGGACGCCTCGCGGCCACGAGTGACCACCATCGTCAGAGAGCGCGACACCTGCAGAAAGCTGACCCGCTCGGGTTTGGTGTCCTGCCCCCCTACCTGGTGCGCCAATCTGTTGCCGCTCTCGTCGCCGCGCCCGTGCCACGGATCCGCCGATCCCTCCTGACCGTCTGGCGAGGGAGCCTCCCTTCTTGCGGCGAACCTGCAAAAAAGGGGTTAGAAGACCCTGGCCGGGGATCCCGGCGAGGGAGCTCCGACGGTCAAGTCAGTAGACGACGAGAAGGAATAGACTCTCCAGACGGACCCTCGAAAGGGTTCCAGACTTAGAGAGTTTTACTGGTGAGAGAGACGCTCTGGGGACCAGAATCTCGGCTGGGCCTCCTTGCCGAGCTCACGCCCAGTGATTCCCTCTCGGGATCTCTGGTTTTCACTCTCCGGAGCGAGGCCTTTCGCCGTTGCTTCTCCTTTGTCCCCAGGCTTGTTTTGCTTACCTTGTCGTCCCCAGATTCCTCCCTCTTTATCACCTTTCGTCGTGCGCTTGTCTTTTCCTCCTGGGAGACTCCCCTCCCCCGTCCTCTTCTCTTTTCCCTTTTTGGTGAAGGGGGCCAGGCGGCTTTCCGACATCGTCCGCCGAGCCCAGCAGGGAAAAGGCAAAGACAGAAGAGAAAAAAGGGGAGGGCGGCGCTGGTAAGGCGGCCGGTCAGGCCTCGGGCCCAGCGAGAGCGCCCTCTTTCCCAAGCGTGGGCGCCATCCATCTATAGAGCCTGTTCTGTCAGAATCGTGCCCCTCGGCTGTGGGACTTGTCGGGCCGATGCAAGTGATGTTCCGCGTGCCGCCGCCCTCCGTACGGGGCGCCGTCTGGGATTCGTACGGCCCGAGGGGTGGCATCGGGGCCCGCACCTCTTTCTTGAGATCTTCTCCGTACGGGCGGCCTGACCTCGGTCGAGGTGGACCCGTCTCCGAGGGCTACCTGGCGAAGAGCGAAAGACCAGCCGACCTCGGCCTAGGTGGACCCCTCCGGGGTGGACACCTGGCGAGGTGGCAGGAGGTCGCCTGGACTCGACCGAGGTGGACCCGTCTCCGGGAGGCCACCTAGCAAAGGGGCGAAGGACCAGCCGACCTCGACCTAGGTGGACCCCTCCTGGGTGGACACCTGGCGAGGTGGCAGGAGATCGCCTGGCCTCGACTGAGGTGGACCCGTCTCCGGGAGGCCACCTGGCAAAGGGGCGAAGGACCAGCCGACCTCGGCCCAGGCGGACCCCTCCTGGGTGGACACCTGGCGAGGGGGCAGGAGGTCTCCTGGCTTTGGCCGACCTCACTTGGGCGGACCTCTCCGGGCTTGGGCGCCATCGAGGTGGTAGAGGAACTTCGGTCCGAGCTCGACCTCGGCGAGGACGGTTTGCCTTAGAAAATTACCGGGCGCTGTAGTCTTGTCGAACCTGGTCTCGAAGACGTGGCGCTGACTCGGCCGAAGAAGCCTCCACGTGGCTCGATCGCATTCGACGGTACCTGAGCCTGGCCATGTCACTGTCACGGCTGTAACAGAAACTAATGATAGTTAATAAATTAGATCTAAACATATTTTATGTGATCTACGTGGATGTGTAATCTTAGATATTTAAAAATCCAAATAATAATGTTTTCTAGATTATTTTCAGTGGTCATAAATTTATCATTCTTGTCAATTAAAAAATCTAGCAATTGATCACGATTAATAAAGAATCTAAAGTAACCATGCTCCATGCCAAGGCAATCAAGTTGAGCCAACGAACTTGCACCTTAAGTCAACAAAATATTAAATCCCCTATCCCTCCCTCTCTCTTTCTCTTTCCCTTTGTATGCATGCCAACAATGTCAATCATTTTCTATCGTAAACTCTTCAATTTTTTTTTTTTTTTTTTTTTTTTTGCCCTTTGTTTCCAAATCTCACTCTCTGCTTTTCTCTCTAAATTATAAATTTTCTTTAAAATTAAAAATAAATTATATTTATATAAAATATATTTTTAAAAAAATTATGCTAATCTCTTGATGGTTTATGTTTATCCAATATTCTAATTCATAATTTAACAGAATGACAAATTTTAAATGACATTCAAATACCTTGTCAAAATTTTTTAAAAAATAATTTAAATAATTTTAAGTAATATAATAACCATCTAAGAATATTGAAATCGTAAATACCCTCCTTTTCATCCAAGAATAATTTCAACATTTTACATAAAATAAATAATTTTATTAATACCGTTAATTTAACATGATATAAATGTAGGTTTTTTTTATAAACTATAGAAAGCAGGTAGAACAGATGCAGGGGATCTTCGAGTTTTTTTTTTTTTTTTGACTGAAATGGAGGCCGGGATGGCCACCCTCCTCCTTCCCCATTCTCTGCTGCTCCATGCCTCCACCCGCATCGCTTTCTCTCCTCTCTCTCTTTCTCTGTCCCTACTTTCTCCTTGGTCCTTTTCTACCATCACCCGCTCCTGTGCCCAGCCCCATGTTTTCTGGGCCTTCAAAATAAAACCAAGATGGAAGAACGACGGCAACGACAAAAATATCTCCGCCATTTTTTCTTCTTGCTGCGGCTAAAGTGGAATTTTGACAATCACTCGGTCCCTAACGTATTTGTGTTTGCACCGGAACTGATAACCACCTCCTATGGGCCCTACAATCCTTATCTCTTCCTCCTCCTCTCCTTCTATTTTAGGAGGTTTACTGATCCTCGGGCGCCGAAGAAGACTCGGCGAATGCCAAGGAGGCAGAAGGGCCAATGGGTGGCTCCTCCCTGTCCGTGTTGCCCTCCTCCCTTTTCTCCTCCACGGTTTCCACCGCTTTTTTATCAATCTCGTTAATATTGGTGTTGGTGCTAAATTATCTGGTCGTCGGTGGTTTGGCGGCCTGCCAGGCGAGCGACCGGATCAACCGGCTCCCCGGCCAGCCCTCGGTGGGATTCTCCCACTACTCTGGCTATGTCACGGTGAACGCCCGGGCCGGCCGGGCGCTGTTCTATTGGTTCATTGAAGCGCCGCCGGCCACCCAGCCTGCGCCACTTGTCCTCTGGCTAAATGGTGGCCCGGGTTGCTCTTCGATAGCCTATGGCGCTTCGGAGGAGATCGGCCCCTTCCACATCCACCCAGATGGAAAGACCCTCTTCCTGAATCCATATGCATGGAACAGCGGTAAATCTCTGAACGATGTGATTTTTATGCATGTGTGTGGTCTGAATTTGTGTAAAACTCTCTCCTTTTTTAGTTGTTCTGATCCGCTGGAGTGTGGGCAGAGGCAAATTTGCTCTTCTTGGACTCCCCGGCTGGTGTTGGTTTCTCCTATTCCAATACCTCGTCGGATCTTTACACTGCTGGAGATCGGAGAACAGGTTAATTTCTCACTTGGATCATGCATCCTTTCTTGTGTACTTCGAATGATTCTGAGGTCATTTGTTAAAGCTTTTACTTTTCTTTGTAGCTTTGGATGCATATATTTTTCTTCTGAATTGGTTTGAAAGGTTCCCCCAGTACAAATATCGAGATTTCTACATCACTGGAGAGAGTTATGCAGGTGGTTTGAGAACTGATAAATTCCTTGACCTGGTCTTTTTGCTTCATTTAAAGTAATCCATTGTTGCCTAGTGACTTTATCTCTTATTAGTTGCATTTCAGGGCACTATGTTCCCCAGTTATCTCAAATTGTATATAGGAAGAACAAAGGAATCAAAAACCCAATCATTAATTTCAAGGGATTCATGGTAAAAGCTGGACACTTTCCACAACCTTGTGCAGCTGTTTCTGATGTTTATTGCAGTCATTTTGACAATATCGGCATTTTGGATCTTGAATGAAGGTTGGCAACGGAGTTACTGAAGATTACCATGATTTTGTTGGCACTTTTGAGTACTGGTGGACTCATGGCCTGATATCTGATGACACTTATCGTGATCTGAGGGTCACCTGTGACCTTCAATCGTCAGAACACCCTTCAGCAGAGTGTGTGAAGGTTCTCGATGCTGCAAGTAAAGAGCAGGGGAACATCGATCCATACAGTATATACACAAGGCCTTGCACCAACGCAACTTCTCTTAAGCGCAAAATAAGGGGCCATTATGTAAGCACCCTGCACCCATTTGCTTTTTTTCACCTTAACATGCTTTTCCAAGGAGTTTTTAACCTATTTTTGATTGCCATCCATTAAAATTTTCCAATTCCTCGAGCAATGTACTACTCTGTCATCAGGCAACACGGATAAGGCCAGCCCAGTTTGAAATGAAATAATAATGTGGCTAATGAGTTATTGATCTTTGCATTTCCTTCAACTCAAAAAAATAGTAACAATGCTCAAGGCCATGTCTTTCAGTTTTCAATGTCTGCATATTGACATAGATCTAAGTCGGTTTTGAGCTCCTTGAAGCATACCATATGACTTAAGTTGTGTAAGATGGCAAACAGTTTATGGAAATTTAATTTCAGCCTACATCATATAATATGTTATTCAAACTCAGCCTTGGATGTCCGGAGCGTATGATCCTTGCACTGAAAGTTATGCCAAAGCGTACTACAATCGTCCTGAGGTGCAAAAGGCACTCCATGCCAATGTTACTGGTATTCCTTACCCTTGGGAAACATGCAGGTTTGTTGTCATCATACATAAAATTGAATTCAGATTTGTTTTCCTAGGACTTTATGAATTCAAGGAAGCCTTCTTTGATAAGTTGTAGTTACATAAATTTCTTGTTGACCCCATGGCAGCAAAATCATTGAGAAGTACTGGGCAGATTCTCCTAGATCCATGCTTCCTATTTACCGAGAATTTATTGCAGGAGGCCTAAGGATTTGGGTGTTCAGGTACCCCTTGCCTTTCATACATACATATACATGTATACACGGACATACACATGCATTAATTTGGAAATACACTTTAAGTTGAATGGATGGGTCAACTCTTGTCTCTGGCTTTCTGATTACTTACATGATTTTATGTTGGCTGGCTGAGGAACTTTTTCTGATCTCTGTTAAATTTCATCTAAATTAAATTTGATTGGATTTTTGTCGAGAATGAGGCTAAAAGATAATCTTCTGAATCTTGCAGTGACGTCTTCTACTTAGAAAGAATGACCCATGATTTTTTTTTTATTCAAATGAAATCAAACTTGTTGAGTACACAGGGAGATAGAGATGTCAATGCTTCTATCTAATATTTACAAGTTTCATGTTGATTTCCATTGCATTTGCACTGAAAATCACTGTTCTCATGAATTATGATTGCCAAGTCTTCGATGCATAGAAAGCACAGATTTAAGCTTTGCTCAGTTATAAATTCAAAAATTTTGGAACATAAAGAGATCAAAGAAAAATATTTAAAAGAAAAGAGAATTGCAAAAAGTATGGAAGTAACACTTAAATATAGTATAAAGTTCTTCATTGTATAGAATTCAAGACTTCTGCATATGACAGCAAACTATGAGTGTTCCCAAGGATTCAAGTTAAGATGCAAACTAAGACTAATGGCAAATAAAACATGTTCTGCAAATAATAACATAAGTTGTTGGAATAATGAATGTGTGACTTACAGAACTTGAGCATCGACTAGCCAAGTTGGTAAAATCTTTGTGCTGATACAGGGGACTGATTTGGTATATGAAAAAACTTTTGAGTAAGATGGAGAAGGAAACTTTTAGTCTCAGTTGCTTTACTGATAGATAGCAAGAGATTGCATTGATTATTTATTTATTTATTTATTTTTACAAATTTAAGTTGTATTTGCATCTCTTTTTTCTATCGTGCCCCCCCCCCCCCCCCCCCCCCCCGGCTTCACAAAAAAAAAAAAGAAAAAGAAATAAAAAAGAAAAAGAGATGCAAATACATTTAGAGCAACCGATAAAACAAATAGGATGAAAGTTTAAACAATGGTAGATTAAGGGTACATGTTAGATGGTCAGCCAATGGTGAGAGAGAATGTTGAAGATTGAACCACAAAACTTCATGTTTATTTGATTTTACTCATCGACTACTAGCGTTTCGAATCCTGTTTATCAATTGAATTGCAATTGCATCTTTTTGGCAGTGGAGACACTGATTCTGTCGTGCCTTTGACTGCAACAAGATATTCAATTGATGCTCTCAACCTTTCAACTGTCATCAGCTGGTATCCCTGGTATGACCATGGAAAGGTTAGTCTAACAATTTAATTTTCAGATTTTGCCAGGCTATATATTAATCCTTCATTCTTCAGATATCTGACCTATACCTTTCATCACCTTTTTCTTTGTTATGTACTAGGTAGGTGGATGGACTCAAGTTTACGAGGGCCTGACCTTTGTGACTGTCAGGGGAGCAGGACATGAGGTTCCTCTCCATCGGCCTCGACAAGCTCTAATACTGTTTAGACATTTCTTACAGAATAAGCCCATGCCAGCTGACACTAAGAACCAACCAACTAAAGCAGGAAGACTACAGGAGCTGTGGAACATTCATCTCAACATGGTGCCCACCTTTGGTGCTCGGTGAATATGTATATATATATGTATGTATGTAAACCTTCAATTCATTGTTTTCGATTAAGTACCTTCCAGTGCATCTGTATTTTTGGCAGCCATTGTTCCAAGTATGTCAATCAAGGCTTGATGATAACAAGGGATAAGTAGGCTAGTGCAAGTGTGGATATCTGTATTTATCCTCTGAGAATAAAGGTATACTTGTATTTCAGTTGGTTATTCGAGTTTGCAGTTTTGCATCCTGATAGCTTTTATATTGTTGGCTAAGTATGATTTTTTTCTTTTTTTGGGGGGGATAGTTATGAATGATATAGTTTTGCTGAGATTCTCAAAGTCATCGATTGAAATGTCATGTTTTATTTTTGCTATTTGGCTTTCATGCTTCACTAGACCAGATAAAAGTCCCTATTTCATTTTGCGCTGTCTTATATAAAACCCCTTGTAGATGGTAGATATTACTGATAAAGTTTTGTACATGGCTCATTCAAAAATTGATACATTTAAGCTAGTTATCAAGTGCCGTGCCAATACTTTCAAACTAGAAAGTTGACATAAATATATACTATAAATAACTTTTTACGCACTTTTATGGAAGTTGCTTTGTATTAAGTTTGATTCAATCCCAACATGCAGCTTGTCAAGACTGGTTCAATGTCGAGTAAGCCTTGTTTTGCGATCCCTTCTACAGTTTGTGTCTTATGGATAAGTGCATCAATTCTAGACTTTTCTCAATAGTGGTCATTCTGTTCATAACCTCTGTGAACAGAACCCTTATGAAATCTTCATTCGTGATCAATATTTGGCATAGATTGGTGTAGGCGAAAGGATTGATTGATGATAGTTATTTCTTTAAATTGCCAAGACAAGTTAATCAAAGGTTTTTTGTGGAGCAAAAAGCTTGTACTACAATTAAAATACAAAACAGCTCACTTGAGACTGATTTTTGATCGAGCTCTGCATATATAAAAATTTCACATTATATACATTACAGTGAAAGTAATGCTTTAGTGTTGCACGCTTTTAATTTTTGGTCTAAATTATCTTAGAGATAATATGTTAGTAGATGTAGACTATGCTAGTTTACCTATCATAATGAAGAATGGTATAAGATAATCTAAAAGTAATTGTATCATCTGTTATTTTTTTAAAAGACTAATATGGAGATTTGGATCTGCATAACGATAATAAAAACCATCTAGCCATGTACCAACCATTTCAGCTCAATTTCAGATTTGCATATTCATCATTTATCACCAGGGACTGTTTGTTTGTTCCAATAAATTATTCTGCAGGATAAGCAGTTGTGAGAGAAGAGATCATTGCATGCAGAGGAAAAAAAAAAAACCTCCCAATAAAATTATTTATCATGCGGTTTCTCTACTAAAAAATTTCTCCTCCATCATCGCAAATACTTCTTCTTCGTAGCATATACTCTTTCATCATTTATCTTATTTAGTTAAATAACAATCTAACTGGGCATCAAAACATCCCCTAAACATTGATGCAAAAAATTGATACCTAATTTCATCCACCCTCGTACAAAGACTTAATTTGATATCTACAATTAAAACCCGGATACGATGCAATATGTGACATTTCCAAACTCGCAAGCCCGAAGGTGGGTCACGTGCGCTCCGATAGAACCGGATCCGGGGACCCAACTGCCCGTCCATTCGAGAAATTATTGCATGCACCTGGTTCAAGCGGACCGGGGCAAATCGCGGAGCGCATGCACGGTGGATAACGGGCAATCGGGAATTGGTGAAATACAAAGGGTGGCGTGGCGTGTCATCCACCGTGGGATTTTGGACCAGCCTTTTGGACCCGGTGCGAGAAAAATTATATAATCCCGGAGTCCATGCATTAAAAAAAACCGTAGCGTACCTGTCGCGGATCTAATAGCCTGCTGCCCCGACAAAAGAATTTCTCCGCCTACTCCAACTAGAAAATCGACACGTAGACGGTACCTTCTAAAGTGACTCGTTCACGAGAGACATTCGAACCGGTGATCTTTCATTTGAGCGCCCAGGGGGAGCGCATCCTCCTCGTTCAAAAAATTTCAAAATCCCCCTCCCTTCGTCCGCTAGCTTCGCAGCCGCGCGCCATGGATGTCCATCCCACCCCCTTCCCAGGTAATTATTATTTCTCTCCCTTCCAGCGAAATCATTTACGAATCTTTAATCTCTTTTATTTGCCTTTCATAAAGAAATTATTGCACCAAGTATCGGCATATTTATCACTAAAAAGAGAAATAAATCGCATGTATGTTGCGTTCATATAATTTCCTTCATGATAACGTTCCTGATTGGGATCGAATGCATCGATCAGGCAAACGCCGGCCGGCAGCGAACTCCATCGCCACAAAAGATGGTGAACGAATCAAATCTTCCAAGAAACCAACGTCTCAGACCCTCCTCGCCACCGCTCCGACCAGGCATTGGATCCTGATCCGAACTCAATTCATTCATTTTATCCTCGCATATTCTCTTCGTCATTTTATGAGGTTTGTTTCCAAATCTAGGCCAAAGCGTGCTTTCGGTGTCGCTCGAAGCGCAAACATCCTGGTCGAGAAGTCTCTCTCGAAGCCCGCGACAACCAAAGCTTGCAAGCCATGGAAACCTTCGGGGAACGCCACGAAACCGGCGAAAGCGGATGCCCCTGCCATGGCTGTCACTGGAAAGGACCGCAAAGCAAACGAGAACGCGGTCGGTGGTGATTCAAGTAAAACCAAGTCCAGTTCCAAGAAGCATCAGCATGTGTCCTTCCAGGATCCAGTGGAAGCCGGAGCTGTCGACGGCGATGACAAGATTGCACGGGAGGAAGGAATCTGCACTCCGATGTCTGCGAACAAGTCCGCAGCGCTGGGCACACCATACCACAGTGCACGGGACTGCAGCAAGTGTAGGCTCGACAAGATGGAGACCTCGACATATTGGCTCGCTCAGATAAAGCTTGCAGAGACCGTGGGGAGGCATTTTGTTGCAGCTGCATTCTTCCGCCTTGCGTTGGAGTGCCAGGCCCAGGTTCGGGGATTCTTCTTCTTCTTCCTGCATTTGCTTTCTTATGATGTTCATCACAGGCCCAAATTATACATACTCTTTCATGTTTCTGCTTGCCAGCCATTTCATAAACTTCTGATGGAGCTCAAACATTATGCGGCACGTCACAGAATCAGTTCTGCAGAATCTTTGTGGAGCGATCTTTTCAAGGCTTATGGGCTATCAACCGATGATGAACCGAATGCTTATTCTTGTAATATCGATAAGTTTGATTCTCCCTTTGCCGAACAGGAGGAACCCAAACCTGATGCCGGAGAAGTGTCAACAATCTGTGAGACAAATAAAGGTGGTTGTTTGGAATATGATGTTGATGATAACCCAATAGTGAACGAAACAGAGGAAGCACCCGTCCATGATGTGCATGGTAATACTACTGATCTGAAAGATGTTGCTGTTAAAGAGGAGTCTACAGAGGCAAAGCCAGCACTTGACACTTGTGAAGACCCCCATCCTGAGAATAAGAATTCCGAGGCCATGATCATTTCCCATATGTGTGCTAATGAATCTTTGGAGGAAAATGCACTTGGAAATAGGTCACCCGGGGAAAAGTCTAATAGAGGCACCAGGCTCTGCATGAAAAGTTCTTCTTGGAATACCAGGGCACAGAGATCCGGTGGTTCTGCTGACAAGGGTCGGAGTTCGGCGAAGAAAAACCAAGCAGGGTCCAAATTCTCTGTCAGGGAGCAAATGAGGACTAATGTGAATGGAGGAAAAAGGGATGGGAGTGATCAGCTTAGGAGCAAAGACAAAGAAGATTTGAAGGGTACTGACCCCAATTCAAGTAATTAGACTGAATCGATTTCTTCGTGCCGCATTTCTCATGTTCGATAACTTCTATTTTGTTCTATCACATGCCAGGTGACAATTTTAATTCTGATGTATTTGGAGAAGATGCAACGACTAATCAGGTTTGATATCTATTTCACTGGATTTTTCAAGGAACCATTGCCTACACAAAGATGTCATGTTAGATGTAGCTTCTCCATCTAGCTGGTTATGCATCATTCTGCATGCCAATTTGGAAAACTGAATAGGTAGATTATAGTTTTTCAAGAATTTTATGTCACTCTGATTTTCTCATTTCATGGACTTACTGGAGAGATGAAATCATTCTTAGTAATAGCTAGAATATGTCCTTATTCTTGGTAATAGCTAGAATAGGTTCTTATTCTTAGTAATAGCTAGAACATGTATTTGAGAAATGGATAATTTTAAAAGCATGCATTTCTTGATTAAATCCTTTTCTTTACCTTAACATGCTTTCCAAGTTGATTACATATACTGTCAGTTGTCTCCTTTTATTAGCTGGGTTTGCCGATTATTATGTTGCTCAGAAATATAACTTTTACATCACCTTTACAGAGCACTTAGCATTGTGTATTCGGATGCGACCATTTAGCAGAAGATTGTAGCTGTAGCTGTGCCACCGATAATATTATTTAGTGTGTGTATGGTTTTTTAGTGTGTATGGAGTGTTTTGCAGCTTCAACTGGAAGTGTAAATTTGTAATTTGCCTCCATGACATAGATGAGAGGACACAGGTTGATTGATTGGTGTCGATGGTGTGGATATTTTATTTCTCATGGATTTGGCTTTTGCTGCAAATACTCTTGATATATTGAATGCACCTACTCTTTGTTTATGAACGGTATCCTTCTAGAAAATCATCATGGCCCAAGGCTAAGAGGATTCTGTCAATAGTTTATAACCATTCATTGATGCATTTGGATTCTAAATTTGCATACAGTTTGGTATTCATATTGAATTACTAAGATGGGTTTCACATTTCATCCTTGTTGATCACCTTGAATTTGGAACATTATGAGAGCTTCATTGCCAATGATGGTCACTAGGTAATAGGAGCTCTCATGGTGAGTGTTTTTATATTATTACTGTTTGTATGCTGATAAGTTGAAAAGAATACTTCTTTTTTCATTGAAGTTTTGGCTATGTCAATGTCACTCATGCATGGCCAACCAGCTGGCTGATCAGCTTTCCAGAGAGGATCTTATTGATTGAGTTATCTCTTCCCAAGGGAATAATCCTACAGCCTTGATAAGGCTGGATCTAGATCAAATAATTATGTTCCATTTTCTCAGAACATGCATAAAATTACTTAGGCCTGGCCTTTGACAGCAAAAGAGAAGGTTAAAAGAAGATGACCTGTCCAATACTGGTAAGCATTAGCTTCAAAACTAAATAACTGCAAGACCATGTTAACATGGCTTCTCTAATAAATTCTGAGATGGAAGGGCATGTTAACCTTTCTTCCAAAACCTTTTTTTACCACTAAGACGGTAACTTAGTTGGTAGACTTAAACCTCTCACTCATCGGTCATGGATTCGAGGTATGATTTTTACGGATAATTCGATTAAATCCAGGATGCGTCCTAGAGCATGTGACCGGGATGGAGGGAGAGCGCATTATTTTGGCGGCTTAGCAGGATCAGGCTGATGTACTCACCTACGGTGGGGAGGGCAAGTGAAAAATACAATCCGTATCGAATATGGTTAGACGAGGAGGGAGCTCCAGTGGGGGATAGCTGCAATGGGATTTATCCTTCCCTTTTCCTTTTCCTTATCCAAAAAAAAATCTTTTTTTTTTATTTTTTTTTTAAAAAGACTTCTGTCTTATTAGAGAAAACTGTCTGAACTTTAATTAGAGGCTATATGCCATAAAATTGAAGTAATAAATTGTCCAAAGGACCTTGATGGATTAAGGGGGTCCAGATCCAATTGATATGGTACAATCTTATTAAATAATAGCCAAAAAATAATTTCACTTAGACAAATTTCATGCTGGATGATCAATAGGCTTTACTGAACCATATAATTAAAAAAGAAAAATTAAGCATGACAAATCAGAAGGTATATTTTGTGGCAGAGCTTGCGTGCTACGTGCATCCAATTTGGGTCATTTTTTTTCATTAGGCCCGTCTGGGTTTGATAACATAATCTCCAGCTTCAAGAAATAAAGGATTAAATGGATTTAGATCGACAAGGTGATGCAAGTAGTGGAGAGTAGCCGGTATTCCTTTTTCTCCAACTACACAAGCTTGGCCTTAATGAACACCAGGCTTAATGCTCATTTAGGAACACTACAAAATTCTGAAAGCTCCTACTGTATGAAAGAAATAGAGAAGCTGCCAGGTGGATTAACAAGACAAATAATCACTGGCCCTGATGAACACCAATCTTAATGGTTGTTTAGGAACTCTGAAAAATCTAAAAGCTCCTAATAAGAGAGATTATAAAGAAGCTGCCTGGTGGATTCAATAATAAGCATATCACTAATCACAGAACATTCATAAGAAAATCTGTATTTATTTTTAATAGACCATTCAGTGAAAAAAAAAAAAAAACTTATACGTGGGTGTTCAATGGCTTGGAACTTTTTTAATTTGACAATGTAATGTAAAATGAGGTAACAAGCTTTGAAGTAATAATGAGCATACATACGTGGCTCCATTAAGAGACGGATCTACTTCTACTACAAGAAAAATCAGTTTTATTATTATTATTATTATTATTTTGATTTTTTTTTTAGCAACCGATTTTTTTTTTCTGAATTTTTTTTTAAAAAAAAATATATCAAATTCGGTTGCTAAATCGGTTACTAAATTTTGCAATCGAAAAAAATTGATCATAAAATTTAGCAACCTATACTTTTGCAATCGATTGATTTTGGTTGCAAAATCGGTTGCAAATTACTTTAGCAATCGATTTTTAATTATTAGCAACCGAAAAATTAGTTGCTAAATCTGATTTTTTTTGTAGTAGTGTCCATGCCACACAAAAAAAAAGTAGAAGAAAGAGAAAGAGAAATGGATCTTCTTTTCCATGCTAGGATGCTACAGGTGCATTAAAATAATCTTCGGTCAGAAATGAATCGATGTCTTGCTGAAAGCAACTTCCCTAAGAAATAATTTGAAATGGCCATCAACGTTTCAGATATGCGACAAGGATACAAAGATTGTTTTTCCTAGAAAAAAGAGACCGGTTTAAATTCTCATACAAAAAGCACACTCGAGCACTCGTTTATAAATAATTTCTCTACTCAATTACTATGCTATAGAAAATAGAAATTGAAGTTCATTTCCTGATTAATTACACCAATTCTAAGATTAGTCTTAAAATACCCAAGTTTCGAATTGCAATACCCAAAGTGGATCCTACCTACGGTCCAGCGTGCCAAAGAACTCTTAGATTCTTTTTTTTTTTTTTTCGCACGAAGGAACCTAACTTGGCCCCTAAGAGTTCGAACAAAATTCTTTGAGCTAACCCGAGCCCTGAGAAAATTGAACTAGATTCTCTTCGGTCCAAAAACACACACCAAAAAAAAAAAAAGAAAAAAAAAAGAAAAAAAGTCATGATTTCGTCATTGTCGAAATCGACACTCTGTGCTCGATCCCCGTAATCGGGCACAGGTCACTTCATGTCTGGATCGTTTTGAACACTTGGAAGCTTTAACCTAAAGCAATAAAGTGATCGCAGCCAGCGTGCTTCATTGTTATCAAAAGTATGGTGCCGAGTCTTCAATCTTATCTCCCCCAAAAGCAACATTATATACACTAAACAAAAATAAGAAACTCCACTAAGAAATCCACCAAGCATTTTAAACCAGAAACAATCCACGAAGCTAAAGCATGATAAAAATAATGCCAGACTCCAGCCACTCTTTCTTAACGTATAAGAAAAAGAAGACGGCAAGTGCTGTAGCCCGGAAAAAGGGAAGGATCGGTGCGTCCATCACTCCACAAAACTACAAAAGCCTCTACTTGTTTCCAGAAAAAAGCAACGCCACATTATTAAAGCAGCTACCCACGCTCAGACCGAGAAGACGAAGAAAGAAAGGAAGAAAGCGAATTAAGAAGCGAGAATAATAGAAGCCAAAGCCAATCTAGAGAGAGAGGAAAGGAGAAGAAAGAGAGGAGTGGAGATGGCCGTGTATCGATGCAGCAACACGGTGATTGGATACCTGAACCTCTTGACGCTGCTGGCGTCGATTCCGATCATCGGCGGTGGGCTTTGGCTGGCGCGGAGCTCGGCGACGTGCGAGTCGTTGCTGCAGACGCCGCTGCTGGTGCTGGGCTTCGTGGTGCTGCTGGTGTCGCTGGCGGGGTTCGTAGGGGCGTGCTTCAACGTGGCGTGGGCGCTGTGGCTCTACCTCCTGGTGATGCTCCTCCTCATCGCGGCGCTTCTTGGCCTGACGGTGTTCGGATTCGCCGTCACCGGCGGCGGCGGAGGGGTGCAGGTGCCAGGCCGGATGTACAGGGAGTACCACCTGGAGGACTACTCCCGGTGGCTCCGGCGGCAGATCACGGAGGACCGGTACTGGCAGGCGGCGAGGGCCTGCGTCGTGGGCTCGAAGGCCTGCTCCAAGATCGCGCTCTGGACTCCCATGGACTACCTCTCGAGGGACCTCACGCCGATCCAGGTAAGCTTTGATTGAATCAAGCGGTAAAGATTAAAGAACCCAACTCCAGGATCGAGAACAGCAGAAAAGCGATGGGAGAATGCTAGAGCTCAAATAGATCGAGATCGAGAGAGAGAGAGAGTTTCTAAAGGTTGAATATTTGTGCAGTCCGGGTGCTGCAAGCCACCGACGTCGTGCACGTACAGCGGGGGGACGGCGACGGAGGCGCAGGACGCGGACTGCTACCGGTGGAACAACGCGGCGAGCGTGCTGTGCTACGAGTGCGACTCGTGCAAGGCCGGGGTTCTGGAACAGGTGAGGCGGGAGTGGCACAAGGTCTCCATCCTCAACGTCGCCGTCCTCGTCTTCCTCATCGTCCTCTACGCCACTGGTTGCTGCGCCTTCCGCAACGCCCGATACGACTACCCCTACGGCGCGAACGGCATGTCCAAAATCCGACCAAACTGGGACGACTACTGGTACTCCACTATTAATTATTCGTTTATTCCCCTGCCTGCCTTCCAATACTACTCCATTCCATTGTACGTACGGTAGTTAGGATGAGGGATGGTACCTGTACGTTCCTTTTGTTGCAGGTGGAGGTGGTGGCGTGACAGAAGGGAACGGCTCTATTAGTTCCCTCCCCACTTTTGAACACGGATTGCGCCATGAAGGTGGTGAGTTTCTCGAGGCTGTAGATTTTGATCGTGCGTATGTCGACGGAGCTCTGCTGGGAGGAGATGGATGAAGCTCCATTGGAGAGGATTTTGGAATGGAATGCGTTTCTGTCCAGGACTCTAGGGTGATTAGGCTGCATTCTTTATCATCACTCGATCGCCACTGCATCTACCACATCCCATGAAGATAGCTGAGATGCGAAGCGTTTACATCCGGGTCCAGGGCAAGCATCTTTCCAATATATATATATACATCCTGAGAAGAAGAGATTTCTTTTTTTTTTTTTTTTTTTTGGTTGTGGGGGTGGGGGGTGCGTGTGTGTGTGTGTGTGGTAGAAAGTCAGAGCTTTATTCGTGTAATATATTTGAGAAGAGATTCCAATATTGACAAGAGAATGGATGCTTGTTTGTATATAGAGGGCAAAATGGGCACAATTGCAGTTGTGTGAGCCTTTCTGATTAAATTCCATTAGCACTTTACACCTTGCCGTCATTATTCTGCTTGTTTGGATAACGGTTAGAAAGAGTTAGATTCAGGAATGGAAACAGTAACTCCCATCCTGATTGGAAAAAATCTCATTTGCCCTTCTAACTACGAGATGTAAAAATATTTTAATCATCCGTGACCCGATCCTAAATCCGAACCAGATCTAGACTTGATCTTCCAAGGATAACAACGATCCTGTACCGTAAATTCTTTTATTTAGTAATCATACCATTAATTTCTATACATATCTAAAAAAGGATCAAAAAGAAAACTAAATTTTTCGGGATACTCTCGAACCCCGATTTTTTTTTTTTTCTTCAATTTATCTTTCCTTTCCTTTCTTTCTTCAAAATTTGTTTCCAACGAACAAATCCATCCCAGAAAATCGAGTCAACACATCCCATAGATCGAGTCAACCCAGTTCTGTTAACCGAGTCAACTCACCCTGCTAACCGAGTCAACCCAACCTGCCAACCGAGTTGACTCACCTTTGTTAATCGAGTCAACTCAGTTCTTCCTCCCTTCACCCGATCCGCTGCCATCAACACTACCAAGCCGGTCCCCCTTAGCCAACAGAAGACCGGAAAGAGGAGAGACCGGCGGTGACCCTGATGGCCATCTGGTCATCCACCGGGACCCAAAACGAAATCCCCCCCGGGCTGGTCGTCCCTACTCGAGCCCACGCTCAAGAGAAGACAGGCAACCGTCGGCTGCCACAGCTTGTGCCTACGCTCGAGCGAAAATTAAAGGATAGGGCACTTACCGGCGAGGTCGACATCAGACTTCTGTGGCCACCGAAGGAAGACGACCTTCAAATTGGCCGGGGCACGCGAGGGATCGTCTGACAATGTCGGCGTCGGCTTTAGCATCCACCGGAGGAGGAGAGGTCTGGATTAGGGTGAGGCACGCGAGGGACTCCCCGATCCCAGGGAAAACCCTTATTCCCATGCGCCGTCAACCGCCTTCTCCGACCCCTCCGTCGAGATATCCGGCAATTCGATGCTTGTTGAATTTGAATTGAAGTCGGCAACTGCCGACTTCAGCCCAAATCTTGCATGGGTCAAATAGCTGGAATTGGGTTGGGCCTCACATTTTTCCCTCCTAAAAAAAAATTTCGTTTTCGAAATTGATATATCTGATTCATGAAAAAGTTGATGATACTTGTCTTTCATGACTTCTTCTAGTTCCCAGGTGGCTTCCCGTTCTGAATGATTGCTCCACTGGACTTTAACATAAGGAATGATGCATTGTCTCAGGACTTGTTCCTTCTATCTACCACCTTCACTGGTTGCTCTTCATAGGACAAATCTTCTCTGAATTGAAGCAGTCCCAATTCGACTACATGATTTGGATCAGGTATATATTTTCTTAGCATAGAAACATGGAAAACATTATGCCTCCCGCAAGTGAAGGCGGCAAAGCAAGTCGATAAGCCACTACTCCAATTTTTTTTAGGACCTCAAAAGGACCTATATACCGAGGGCTTAGCTTTCCTTGCACCCCGAATCTCATTACTCCTTTAGTAGGAGACACTTTGAGAAGCACATGATCTCCCACCTGGAATTCTAGTTCTCTTCTCCGATTATTTGCATAACTCTTTTGTCGACTCTGAGCTGCGAGAAGCCGTCTCCTAATAAGTTGAATTTTATCCGTTGCAATATTTGGTCCCAAAAGTTTTCTCTCACCAATATCATCCCAACATACCGGGGTCTTACATCTCCTCCAATACAATGCTTCAAAAGGGGCCACCTTAATAGTTGCCTGATAACTATTGCTATATGCAAATTCCACCTGTGACAAATGTTTATCCCACAACCCCTTTAAATCAAAAACACAAACTCTTAGCACATCTTCCAGTGTCTGGATTGTCCTCTCTGACTGACCATCTGTTTGAGGATGAAAGGCCGTACTAAATTCCAGCTTTGTTTTCATAGCTCGATGCAGTCCTCTCCAAAATTGAGAAACAAATCTCGTATCCCTATCAGATACAATCGATACAAGAATACCATGCAATCTAAAAATCTCGTCAATATATAATTTAGCTAGCCTTTTCAATAAGAAATTAACCTTGATAGGTAGGAAATGAGCCAACTTCATCAATCGGTCTACAACCAAAATAGCATCAAATCCTTTGAGAGTCCTTGGCAATCCCTAAACAAAATCCATTGTGACATGTTCCCATTTCCATACTGGAATAGCCAGGGGTTGCAGTGGTCCTGCTGGTCTCTGATGCTCAGCTTTTATTTATTGTTAAGTTAGGCACTGGGCCACAAACATGGCTATCTTTCTTTTCATACCACTCCACCAAAAGTTTTCTTTAAGGTCTCTGTACATTTTCGTACTTCCAGGATGAATAATATAAGTGGAGTTGTGAGTTTCAGTCATAATTTCCCTCTTCAAACCTACATCCCTTGAAACACATAATCTGTTCCCAAACCGTAAGGTTCCATCCTCATGAATTCTGAATTCTGAAATTGCCCCAGATTGTACCTTTTTCCTGATCTTTTGTAATTCTGTGTCACTCTCTTGGGATGCCTTAATTTTGTCAATTAGGATAGATTGTACCTTAAGAGCAGCAAGTGAAAATTCAAAATTGTGTAGCTGTATCTCCATGTTTAACTTTTCAAGATCCTGAAGAATTTCTTTCTGAGAAGTAATTAAGGTCGCTGCACTACCCACGGTCTTCCTGCTCAATGCATCAGCACCACATTTGCTTTTCCCGTATGGTAACTTATTTTCAGATCATAGTCCTTGATCAATTCTAACAATCTTCTTTGTCTCAAGTTTATTTCCTTCTATGTAAATAAATATTTAAGGCTTTTATGATCAGTAAAAATTTCACAGGATACCCCATATAAATAATGTCTCCAAATCTTTAGAGCAAAAACAACTGCAGCTAACTTCAAATCATGAGTAGGGTAGTTCTGTTCATGTGATTTAAGTTACCTGGAGGTATCGGCTACCACCTTCCCATTTTGCAGAAGTACACATCCTAACCCTATTTTAGAGGCATCACTATATATAGTAAAACCTTCACTTCCAGATGGTAGGGTAAGGATAGGAGCTGACACCAAGCATTTCTTCAACTCTTGGAAACTCTTCTCACATTCATCTGACCAATCAAATTTAATCCCTTTATGAGTTAGCTAGGTTAGTGGCAATGCTATGTGAGAAAATCCCTCCACGAATCTTCGATAATAACCAGCTAATCCCAGAAGACTACGGACTTCAGTCACATTAGTTGGTCTACTCCATCCAACAATTGCTTCAATCTTTGTTGGGTCAACAGCTATACATTCTTTAGAAACTATATGGCCAAGAAAAGAAATACTATCAAGCCATAATTGACATTTCTTCAGCTTTGCATACAATCTATGTTCTCTCGGTATCTATACGATTTTTCTCAAATGTTCTTCATGTTCCTCCTGAATCTTGGAATATATCAGAATATCATCAATAAACACTACTACACACTGATCCAAATATGATCTGAATATCCTGTTTATCATGTTCATAAAAGCTGCCAGAGCATTCGTCAATCCGAAAGGCACACCAAAAATTCATAATGTCCATATCTAATTCGAAAGGCTGTCTTGGATATGTCCTCATTTCTAATTTTTAACTGATAATACCCATACCGTAGATCAATCTTCGAAAACAATTGTGCACCTTGCAATTGATCAAAAAGATCGTCAATTCTGGAAAGAGGGTACTTATTTCGGATTGTCAACTTATTCAGTTCCCGATAATCAATACACAACCTCAAGCTTCCATCCTTCTTTCTGACAAAAAGCACTGGAGCACCTCACGGCGAAACACTCGGTCTGATGAAACCATTATCAAGTAGTTCCTGGAGTTGCTCTTTAAGCTCCTTCAATTCAGCTGGTGCCATCCTGTAGGGAGCCTTAGAAATAGGTTATGCACTAGATATGAGATCAATAGAAAACTCTATCTCCCTATCAGGAGGCAATCCCTACAATTCATCTAGAAATACATCCGAAAATTCTCTCACAATCCAAATGGTTTCCAACTTCATTTCTTCTTGCTGAAAGTCCATAATATTGGCCAAGTATCCTGTACAACCTTGCCTCAACATCCTGCTAGCTTGCATAGCCGTAACCATTCTAATAGGACCCTTTCCTCTACTGCCAGAGAAACTGAAAGGTTAATATCCTGGAGGGTGGAAAATCACTCTCTTCCCAAAACAGTCCACAGTGGCATGATAAGAAGCCAACCAATCCATTTCCAAGATAATATCAAACTCCATCTCCAAAATCATTAGATCGGATGAAAAATCATGATTTCCAATACTTAGAGTGCAGGATGGACAAATCATACTGACCATGATGATGCTCCTATTTGGAGTGGCCACATAGATCTCATAATTCATAGATACTAGTTTTATACCAGCCTTCTTAGTAAATCCAGTTGAAATAAAAGAGTGTGTTGCCCCGGAATCAAATAAAACAAGGGCATAAGAGGAAACTACTTTTATGGTACCTACCAAACAATCAAATTCTAACTTGTAATTATATGAACTCAATTTAATTAACTTTAAAAGAAAGGATCTTTGAAATTACATGTTACTACAGTATTCGATGCCTGAGCATCCTACTGAGTCAGAGCATATACACGAGCCTGGGTCTTCTATTTCTGGCACTCTCCAGATCCATAAGTTGAAGGTTGACCCTGAATAAAAGCTGGTGCATTCGAAGTAGGAGGTGCAGGCGGTCACAGTGCATTCTGGAATGAACGTTAGTACCCAGGTTCTGAGAACGAGGGCAATCCATAGCTCTGTGGCCCTGCTGACGATAATTAAAACAAGCCCTAGAAAACTAACGGCAATCCTGCTCCAAATGAAAACCTTGGCACCTTTTGCAATGAGGGCTATTTCCCTACTGAGGACCTGGATCCTTCCTTTGAATTCCCCTCTATCTAGACTGTTTGCCAGAGTATCGACTACCTTGCTATCCCTCAAATCTGGATCTCTTCCTCAACTGCCGTTCCCTCTCTTGTTGCATGTTGTCAACCTCCTGCTCCACAATTTTTGCTTTACTAACCACATTCCGATACGAAGCCAGTTGCATCGGTCTCACTCCAGCACGAATCCTGGGTTTAAGCCCTTTCTTAAATCTCCGAGCCTTGACACTATTCGTAGCCACCAAATCTGGAGCAAAACGGGATAATTCAATAAAACTGGCTTTATATTGTGCCACCATCATGTCTCATTGTATCAGTCTTGTGAACTCACTTTCCTTCTCAAATTTAAGACTTTCTGAAAAATACATATCCAAGAACTCTTGACAAAAATTGTCCTAAGTAATTGGCTCCTCAGTACCATGTTGCCTCTTAACAGTATCCCACCATTCAAAAGCTTCACCCTACAATTGATAAGCAGCAAAATGAACCTTTTCTTGATCTGTACAATCTATACTGGCAAAAACCTTCTCCATTTCCTTCAGCCATTTCAGTGACTCAGTAGGTTCAGTGGAGCCCTTAAAGGTAGGAGGTGCCAACTTCTTAAATTCCATGATTCCGCGATCTGTCTTAGAAGATTGACCACCTCTACTTCCCTGTTGTCTCATTTCCTGAACAAGCCCAGTTAGAGCTTGAATAAGGCTTACCACCTGACCATCAAAATTGGCTATCCTCAGGTCATGCTGCTGAGGGGAAGGATTAACTGCTCGGCTCTCGCCCTGATCAAGTGATGGGCTACGAGTCCTGGAGGCACTGGCAACCCGAGACAGACCTGCTGCTTGCGAAATACCATGAGCTCGAGAAGCACGATCATTATGATTTGACATTCTCATGGATCGGGTCTGGGCCATTCTCACCTATTTCATAAAAGAAAGTCGTTTAATAAAATAACCATGCTTGTTACTTTAAATGTCTAAGAGTTATCCTAATTAACTCTACCCTACTCTCACTATCTATATCATCTTGATTTTAAGACAAGCCTGGCTCTGATACTACTAAATCTGTCACACCCCGACCCCAAATCCGAGCTAGATGCGTAACAGACGGCCATATGCCCTTGGGTTCATTCTTCCCTTGGACACACAAGGCCTGTACCATACCATAACTTCAACAATAATTAATCAATTAGGCAAACACATAAATTTTTATTAGACAAAACAAATTCAAATGTTCATGAAAACTAACAGTCACACACTTAAAATTCTATTAAACATTAAACATAAAAGCAATAATGTCCACTAGGTCCTAAATCCTCACTGACTGGTTCTCAAGCCCACATATTTTTCTAGTCCTGAAAAAAATGCAAGGAAAAAAAAGTAAGTTCCCTAAACTCAGTAAGTTATCATACATCTCAAGTATAAATCTATCATGAATCAAGAGTAAAATAACTCGAATAAATCATTGCGTACAAGTAACCAAACATATTAATAATAAAATAGAGCCAATCGGTTAAGTTTTTATTATTAATCTCCTTTATTACTTTTCTAACAACACACTCCTTAGGATGGCCATCCACACTCACTCACCTAGCCCCTCTGACTATGGCCACGATTGGCCCGTGGCTAGCTTCAAAAGAGATTAGATCCTGTATACACATACCGTTCAACGGTCATGCACTAGTGATAGCCTCACTAGAGGCCCAAAAGAAAAACTAGCTCCGAAAACACACAAGAAACATGCATCCCCAGCATGTGCTAAAATAAGACAACTAGCTCCTGTGTCACATACCGCTCATCGGTCATGTATTAGTGATAGCCCCACTAGAGGCCCAAAAGGAGACTAGGTCCTCGTGTGATCATAGTCGGACTAGAGAGTAACTAAAACCAACTCAACCCATGATACAGTACATTTTAACCATATGCATTTAATCTCATATCACATCAAGTCAATGATATACAATATAAACATATGCAGTAAAATTTAGTAACATATCAAATAATAAGCTCACATCATGTATGGCAAAACATACTAGAAAGTGATAATTTACTGTAGGATTTTCACCAACTAAGTGCAATCCAATACTAGACCTGATCTTCCAAGGACAACAACGATCCTGTACCACAAATTCTTTTATTTATTAATCATATCATTAATTTCTATACATATCTAAATAAGGACTAAAAAGAAAACTAAATTTTCCGGGATACCCTCGAACCCCAGTTTTTTTTTTTTTTTTCACTTTATCTCCCCTTTCCTATCTTTCTCCAAAATTTGTTTCCATCGAACAAACCTATCCCAAAAAATCGAGTCAACACATCCCATAGACCGAGTCAACCCAATTTTGTTGACCGAGTCAACTCACCCCTGCTAACCGAATCAACTCGGTTCTGTTAATCGAGTCAACCCAACCTACCAACCGAGTTGACTCACCCCTGTTAACGAGTCAACTCGGTTCTTCCTTTCTTCTCCCGATCTGCTGCCATTTCCCCTTCCAAGCCGGTCCCCCTTAGCCAACGGAAGACCGGAAGGAGGAGAGATCGGCAGCAACCCAGGTGGTCAGACAGTCCGACCACCTGCTGGGAATCCAAAACGAAATCCCTCCCCCTCGCCGGTCGTCCTGCTCGAGCCCACGCTCAAGAGGAGACGAGCTACCGCCGGCTGCCACTACTCGTGCCCATGCTCGAGCGGAAATTAGAGGATAGGACACTTACCGACGAGGTCATCGTCAAACTTCGACAACCACCGAAGGAAGACGTCCTTCAAATTGGACGGGGCATACGAGGGATCATCCGTCGAGGTCGGTGTCAACTTCGGCGTCCACCAGAGAAGGAGAGGTCTGAATTAAGATGAGGCACACGAGAGACTCCTCGATCCTAGGAAAAACCCTTATCTTCCCGTGCCATCAACCACCTTCTCCGACCTCTCCACCGAGATATCCAGAAATTCGATGCCCGTTGAATTTGAATTGAAGTCAACAACCCAGTTGCTAACTTCAACCCAAATCTTGCATGGATCGAATAGCTGGAATTGGGTTGAGCCTTGCACATCCAAAACCTGATAAATCCCTACTCGCAGAATTCAAATTCCAACAATTCCTACTGCTACAAACATGAGACATCCAGAAAAAAGGCCATTCCAATTTTTGCAATTCCGGTTTCAATTTTAGTCACGGATCAAACATGCTTTTGAGCTGGGATTACATGATGTTTTTTTTTTTTTAATTTTGTTTATTGTCTATCGTTTTAATACTAGTTTTGCTACCGAGAGATGGTGATATTACACGAGAGATGAGATTCACCAAGAAAGGTTTACCATTAACTCTGAAAGCATATCAGAGAACTGCCACCCATTCCAATTACCAATCAATCAAAAAATTTTCAAGAGACCCTGATTTCTTGAAACCATCTTACATAAAATCCAATGGTGAGATCTCTTCAGTCTTCACAAATGATTAGTTCTATCGCTTGTGTAATAACCAGAGAGCTGCAAAAACGATCACAAACATCCAATTACCAACATTGTGACGCTACATGGGAAACAAAAGGTTTGCACCTGATGGACAGACAAACAAACAGTTCCTGACTCTCTATCTTTATTCTTGGAAATGTGAAAATGAAATGTAATCTACATCATATCATAGTCGGCATTTGACTTGTCTTTACTCGCCCATGACTTCTGTGAATACTGCAACATCTTCATACATTCCACAGAACACCCATGGGAAGAGGACGTCTAATTAAGGTCAGGCTCCAAAGGCTGGGGAGAAAAAAAAAAGGCAATGGATGTAAATGGCAAAACATAACAGCAGAAATAGGCATCTGGGCTTCTAGTTCGTGGGTTTTCCATATACTATGATTAGATAGCATATAAGAAATATGATATAACTTGATCTATGAGCTAGAAAATGCAAAAGTTAGCGACTGTCCTAGGGTCCAGAAATGGTCTCCTCAAATTTAAGCAAGTGGCACAATTTTAAAGTGTCAAGAGACCAGTATCAGCCTATCAGGGCACCATCAAGCAGTAAAAGCAGTCTTATAACCCAAATGCATGATAGAATGGTAATCTAGCCAAAAACCTACGAAACAAATCACGAAGAACCCTAAATGTCGGGGTTCATAAGTAAGCTCACACGCAGACAGACATCCAAATTGCAATGCACAATTTATAAATATCAATGGGAATCAGAAGAACATGGCTCACTGGTGCTACCATTTAATAAGTATGGTTGTACGGGGTTATCCAGCCATTGCAGCCTTCTTTGCTTCTTCAAGCTGCTGCAATTCTATCAGCCTTTGAGCCCAAGCTTTTTCCCTGGCCACTGCAGCCATCTTCCTCTCAATCCTCTTCATGTCCCTTTTCTTCCTAAACTCCGCCCACTGAGCTTTGCGTTTCTTTTTCTCAGACTGCACAAATAACACAAAGCAATTGAATTAGCTAACAGATCAGATAATATGGTGTTCATCATCCTCAATACACTAGCAGATAGGAAATTATGCATGAATGATTTATACAATGGGGAAAAAAAAAGAATTCAGCATACACATATTCAACCAGGTAGACAGTATATTTTCAAAAATCAAGGAGATGCAGGAATAAATGCCAAGGTACAAACAGTACTTGAATAGTAACTCATAGAAAGCTGAGAGTGACTTTAAACTTGTTCTTTATATATACTGAATAAAACATTATATACAACAAGAAAACATTTTATCTAAATAGTTGGCAAATCTCAGGCTATCAAATACTGTAACCCATTTTTAGTTGAACCTAAAGGCATGGATGAAAAGCCCGTTCCATGCCCCAAAAAACACCAAAGATAATTAATATTTAACAATCATATATAGGACCAAAGAACCGTCTCATATGAACAAAAAATTCAATTGCATGCCGCCTGAGGAGTCCAACCACACTCCAATTTTACTGACAGAAGAAGAAGAAAAAAGAGAAATTCTCAAGGTTAAGAAATGACATGTGCAAAGAAAGAAAAAGAAACTTACTTAAAAAAAAATAAAAAAAAATAAACAGATGAAAAAAATCTCACCATTTATGCCCTCTATACTCTTTAATTTATCTTCTTATTTTTCTTCTTGATATAAAATATGCTTCCTTTCTTATTCAAATAGAGCCACCATTCGCTTGGTAGTTTAGGAAAGTGTATGTGCTATGGTTGGAAGATTCTTCAATATTGCAGATGCCTAAATTGTGCTGGTACATATTCCATTAATTACAAGACATCCAACAATGCCTTGATGAATTGATCAAGTCATAATCAAACCAAGAATAGAAAAATGATGCATATAAAGCAGCATCTTTATTTTTTTTCTCAACATTCCATATATACGAGATATATGGACCTATGTCCATTCAATTTGCTGCACTTTTTGTAATTTTATATGTTTAAGGATGATTTACCAAGAGAGTTATAAGTGAAGTTGACTTAGCAGCAATTGCAGGTTCAAAAGCATGACCAATTTTCAATCCCAGAGGAAAACAATGATTGATGGCATTATGGTAAGATCAAGTGAAGATGAAACCAATCGATGGATCAAAAAATCTAAACAAAAGAGATCCACAAGAATATTAAATAGTACTCCCTCACAAGAATAAAATCCAGAAGATGAAATTATTTCCAAACTGACCAATATAAACGCTTTCCTTTGCTCGATGCGCTTCTTTCGTTTCCTTCCCTGGACACTTCCTTCGTTGGGTCGACTTCTAGGTATTGGTTCTCCAGGCACATACTGAACCCAGGCATAAGGACCTGAAATCTTCATCACACCATTACTATATGAATGCAAAAACAGAAAAGAAACAAATATTCAGTCTAAAAACCTAGCATGCAACATGCGGTAATAAAAACATTTATAAGAGTTCTGATTTTGTGGAAACTAGTGATGACTTGAGATATGAATGCAATTACACAAATTTTCCATTGATGGTGATTTTGAACATCAAGACTCTTCCCACATTTAGGAAGAGTTTTACCAGGCTGCACCTGAAAGATGAATTAAACTCAGTTCACAATTCATGTAATTATAACTATGCTCCTAACCAGCCTTTGAAAGGAATGCAACAAGAGACTTCTGGAAAATGTAAAAAAATTATTACACATACATAGGAATGTGAAATAGGCTGACAGCATTTATTCTTTTGAACTAAAATTTAAGAAAAAGAAGAATGAATCGGAAACTTCAATCTTAAAACCTAGAATTAATGATGCAAAAAAAAAGTAATAGTCACTTAAAATGATTTATATCAAGCATACCCATCATTTAACTGAGAAGTCATCATGCCAGATGCTCGGTAGAGCACAAAATATCTCAAGATAAAGTAAAGGAAGATATTCCACTTTCAGAGTACCAAGAAGAGTCATGAACAAAGTTGTGGAAAGTTTCGGCGGTTTGAGGATCATAATGGAAGAGGAAGTCTTCGGATAACAACAACAATAATAACAAATAAATAGTCCTAATCCAGATATTTGGAGTCTGCCTAATGCTTTCATCTTTCATTCATATTTACACTATACAGGCTGGTTCAACTTCTGCAAACGAGTGCCTTCTGATACTTGTAAATTAAATTAAGTTGTCTAAAAAAGACCAGAGATCAGACCAAAGTTGTGCTCTGCCCTCTCCTAGTGGACTGACCTCATTGTTGATCCCATAGAACTGTATTAGTTCTAACAGTTGTGTCTAGCATAGGTTCCATGTATTTTTAGTCCAATATTTTTCTGATACTACCATAAACCAAACATGGTATAACAATTTGGTGATTAAGCAGCATTATATTAAACAAATTTAACAAAATACAAATCCTCATGAAGACATACAATTCTTCCTATAGAAAAATCCAGCAGAAAATCAATTCAAATTCAGATTCAATCAAACCTGACTTCAACACATGGTCCAATCCAACTTTCCAAAAAAATAATTCAAAATTATACAAACAATAGCTCCAGACTCTGGGAACAGGATGAGAGAATATTAAAAAGTTTGAAATCTAGATTACTTAAGAACATTCATCAGCCCACATGCAGAACAAGCTACCAACCAACTTCAACATGCTATTGAGTAATTTGAAAGATGATTAACTACAATGAACAAAGGCACCCCCGCCAAATGTGATATCAGACCGTTGAAGTAAGCCAATGTGCAAAAGAGCATGGCCCTTGCAAAGAAGGCTAAGGCATAGCTTAAGATAAGAGGTAATTAAACAGTTTAGAGGAGTTGCATCCAAACCTGGAGGTTTTAGGCTGCTTCTTTTAGGTCGAGGCTTTGTACCAGGCCTTCTCTTTGGGTATCGATTATCAGTCAAGCTGCTAAAAACTGCACCTGCTGTAGAAGTATAAAAGAATCTTTCCAAAGACAAACCACGGGGCAGATCAGCTAAAAATGTTGGGCAAACTCCACTGGTGGGAGCAACAGGCAAAGGAGCGAAGACTTTTTGAGATAGTGGGAGTGAAAGTGGCAGAAAACATAGAGCTGACAAGTGGCGAATGTTGTTCCGCAGAGCTCCTGCTAGAGCCATCTTTCTCTCAGCTGTTTATACAATGTAGACCAATGGCAAACTATCAACTATCCTCCTTGACTTCAACTGGTTTTAGATTACCAACACAGTAGCAGAAATATCTGACATGATGAGGAGAAAGGAAGCAATATTACACCTATAAAAGCCCATGTAACACACAAATACTAGCAACAAGCCGTTGAAATAATAGAGAACCGATTGCTGAGAACAGAAAAGGCATTAGATAAGTGAATATTAAATCCTGAAAGGAAGTGTGGAAAATTTAATGCATGCATGGCAAAGATTACTTCACATATCTATTTCGCATTAAATCTAAGAAAACTAACAAAGTGTTGTATAGGAATTTTTCTATGAGGACAAAAAAATACCATTATAAGGATATTCAGGAGAATGAAAAATCATGCCATCATGAGTTTAATAATGTGGATTTAAGTAGTGAAAAAATCAATGAAGAAAATAAAAACCATGGAACAATGTCGCCCAAAGATATGAAAGCAAATAAAGGAATGCATCGAATATAAATTTCTGAAACCCCAAAACACAATAGTATATTGCAGAATGTCAATAGAGTTGCGCATATACAATACATCCAAAAACGCTAATTAAAAGAACACCCCATTATTGTCAGTTATTCAAAAAATCTTGATCAATTAATCGATTTGTGATGCATTGATAGGTTTTCCATCAATCTCTTTCCTTTCGCTCAATCAGCCTCGACTAGAAAGAAGAGAAATATAGACGACCTACTGAGAACAAGATATTCAATTACTATTACATTCCAATTTTCTCAGAAAGCACCACAGCAATTAGTAATTAAAAAAAAAAAAAAAAAAACTGATTTTAAACAAACAAGCAAACTCCTCTAACAAAAACTAAAAATGCAAAGAAGGGGAGGGAGGGAGAAAGAGGAGGGGGGAGAGGAAGAGAGGGGAAACTCTATACCTTGTAGCCGGCACCGAAACTGCTTGGGTTCGACGCTCTGCGGTCGGAGACCATGGGAGGTCGGCTGGAAAAGTGGAGGAACAGCTCTGTGACGTTAGGGCTCGCCTCTCCTTTATGATTTCTCCGCTAGCCATAGCGTAATAAGGCCCAATATGGAACCATAATCTGGGCGTCGCTTGAGCCCAAAAAAGTAACAAGCTGGCATCGTAAGGCCCAACTGATTTAAGTGCATTGTCACGTGTTGTTGGTGATCACTGATGAGGGGTCTGCTGGACCAGTGGAGAGCACGTACCTACGTGGTGGGTGCGTGATCTCTATCTGGACTTGATTGGTTATTGTATAATAATTTTTTTTATTCTAATACCCTTCATAGTTACAGCTATGGCATGCTTATTATGGCATGTTAGATGCTACCATTGCTGTAGGTATTGATCCAATCGATCTCACCGATATACTAGGATCTCACCATCAGCCTTGCAGCCATCCATAAACAGGAGAGGGAAAGGTTAAAGTTATCTTGGTTATATATATTGAAGAGAACTTGCTGTCCATCGACTTCATTAGCCGCAGCAAGAGAGGGAAAGTGAAGCATGTTAGAAATAATAAAAAAAAAAATTATTTTTTATTATTTCTTAAAATATTATAATTTATCTTAGACCTATTAAAAATATTATTGTAGTTTTATTACGAGTCACGTATTGCCATACCTGATAATCTTGTATTCTATTTAAAAGTTTATATGATCCTAATAATGAATAACAATCTTTTTCTCGCTCAACTTAGTATCATAGTTTCTGCTGCTATGCCTAAATCCTAGCTGCCACCCAGCCACTCCCCACCTCCTCACTACACTGATCGAATTTTCTCTCTCTAAAAAAAAATCGTGTGCCTTTCCCTCTGTTGTGAAGTCTCTACCTTCCCCTCTGTCGTAAAGCCTCCTACCTGTTCGGTCGCTCAAAGCCTACTCTTCTCCTCTTCCTATGTGTGCCTTCCCCTCCTTATGATCTCCTCGCTACCACCGTCGTTCGCCGCTGCCCGCAACCGCCTCCCCTTCTCCCTATCATCGTCCGCCACCACCAACTGCCCTCTCTTCTCCCTATCATCGTCTGTCGCTGCTAGCCACCGTCATCTGCACACATCACAAGAAGAAAAAATCCATCGCCGCCCGGTGCCACCGACGTGCCATTGCCATCTCTGCGTTGCCCAGGAACAAAGACGGACACGAAGCCATCACCAGCCAACTGCCATCATCCACGAGCCTCACGCGAAGGGAGACCAAGGAATTCGCCACCATCCGAAGCCGCCAAAGTGTCGGCACCATCTCTGCATCGCCCAGGGACAGCAAAGGACACCAACGGGGTGAATCATCCACTGCTACCTTCACTGCTCGTAGCCGTTATCAGGAGCCATCTTTGCCGGAACCCCCTCGTTATTGCTGCCTTTGCCATCGCTGGATCCATCGATGCCCCTCATTGTTGCAGTCTTCCCCACACCAGATGCCAAGGTTACACCCCTCCTCCCTCCTTTGATACGGTCTAGCAATTTTCTATAGACCCATAGACCCTTAAATAAAAAATGTATATATATATATCCAAAAAAAAAAAAAAACAAACTTCATTAATAATAATAATAATAAATTTAGCAATAAAAGTTGTTATTGCCATATTTATGCCTTCATACATAGGTGAGGGATTCTCTTAGTTTTCGCTTCATCTATGCTGTGATGCAGAACTCTCTTCTTTTCATTAAACTGTTGTCATCACTATGCTCGATTTTATATAGCATCGTCTTTGAAAGTACAGAAATCCATATCTTTTGCACCACAATTAAGTTAAATGGTGCTAATTATGTTCTCTGAGCTTAGACCTTCTATTTTTCTGTCGGTTCTCAATAAAAGTTGAAACATCTTATTGACACCCCTCCTGTTGCCTTCTCTTCCTCCAAGTATTCTGATAGCGAAACAACAGGTAGCCCCATAGCTAAGCGGCAAGACGATGATTATGTAGTTATTACCTGGCTATTGAATAGCTATGACCCTCTATCAGTGCAACTATTATGTTTCTTTCTATGACGAAAGATATATAGGATGCTCTTAAGAAAATGTATGGACATGAAAAGAATATTAGCAGGATTTATTCCCTCTATGAACAGATTTTTATACTTCGATAAGATAGGTACTCTGTCAATGACTATTTTGCAGTACTTAAAGAAAAATGGGATGAACTGACTATTTACCATCCCATTACTAATGATGTGACTGTTTTAAAGCAACAATACGAAGAATTTCTTGTAGCCAAGTTTCTCTCAAAATTGGATGAAAGTCTTGGTTATGTTTGCAATCCCTCTTGTTTGACTCTACTATCCCATCATTGTTTAGTGCTCTTGCTCGTGTACTCCGAGTATCTGCATCCACTACTATTTCTAAATTTTTTTCTATGCCTACGCATTAGTCTACTTATGCTGCTTCTTGGGGACGGGCCGAGGTCACAACAATAGTCATTGTCGTGGCTATGATTTTTTTCGTGTATTTACTATACTCGCACCAACCATCCATCTAAACGGTGCTCGCAGAAATTTCATAAACCTAAAACTACCAAACTAGCTATTGCTTCTCTAGTCGCTGTTGCCACTGTTGTCTTTACAAGTACTGCATCTATTTTCAACTCCATAAGCGATGTTGTTACACTTACCAAGACAGAGGTTGATAAATTATTACAGACACATGCCTCTACTTTTCTTGCATCTCCATCTTCGGATTTACTTCTGTTGCTACTCATGGTAAGTCATGGCTTCTTAACTCTGGTGCCTCCATGCATATGACAGGTGGTGCAGACACCAAGACCAGAAGGAAACAACAGGTCAATCCCATATTTCTGTGGATCACCTGTGAATAAAGTCCTAAGCCCCAAGCCCCAAGATCACTTGTAAATTTTGTTATATTAGCCTAGTGAGATTTAGCCCTAAACACCAACTTCAATTGGGTTTTGTATATACAAGCCTAATTAGGTTTGGTATGATTCAATTATAAATTGGTTGTTCTTTGATCAAATTGGGTTCAATTTGATCAAGTTGGGTTTAAAGTTAGCCTTTTAATTATTTAGTTGATCGAGTCCTGTAATTAGTTATTTTAATTGAATCCTGTAATACAAGAGGGGATTCAAATCAAGATACTATATGCCAACCCAAGACACCATGTGCCAACTTAATTCAAGACATGTACCAACTAACTCTTGGCGCCATACCATCACATGCGCCACATTTCCACTTTGGACACCCATGCCACATCACCAAGCCATGTCACATGCCACGTCACCCATCCTCTTGGTCGACCACACAAGAGACCTATTTGGGATGCCCATCAAGAAGCCATTGCAAGGGAGTTTCTTGTTTCAAGAATCCAAGTCAATCAAGTTCCAAGAATTCAAGAAAATCAAGAACTCAAGAGTCCCACAAGAATTCATGAATTTTTTTATCCAAATTGAAGAGTCCTCTAACATTCAAGAGCCCTTATCATCCAGACTCTAGAGTTCAACTTTTATGACCAATCGAGAACCAATCTTGGCCGCCCATCGCCCATCCATCAAGATCGCCAAAAAGGAATGGAGTTATCACTTGTCGCCCAACTCATGAAGCTTATCCATTGATGTCGCCCATTATGGATAAAGTCCAAGAAGAGCTCAAAGCCAAGAGTCCATGATGCCAAGAGAGGGATTCAAGAAGAGTTTGTCATCCAAGAAAAGCCAATTCCAAGAAGTTCTTGCCTCTTCAACAAGAACTCAACAATTTATAACCCACACGTATCTTGTATATGGTCTATAAATACCACCATCAAATTCCTTGTATTCATTGAAGTTTTTATGAAATAAAGTGAGATTATTCTCTTCAATTCCTTTGCCGTGAGGGCATCAAACTCCGTGAGGGAGGGGGCGTGAGGCCCATCTATCCATCCAACAATCCAAAACCCTAGCCGCCACCTTCAACCTTCATTCTTCCCTTTCCTCTTCCTTCAATCTTCTTCTTTCCAATACGCCATCTAACTTGAGTTTTTGTGAGTGATTGCAGGTGATCAAGATCTGAAGTGAAGGTGATCCTTGCTTTGGAACCAACTTCGTTGCAGATCGAAGCCCGAGGAACGACAACCTTGAAGTCCCGCTGCGAAATCCTACAGTGTTGAATCAGATCCACTTCAAGAGTGCTGGAAATCCTCGTTGGTAACTAAAACCCTTCATCCTCTCTTAATTTTGATTCTTTGAAAGTAGGAACTTTAGTTTAGATGATTTCTTAATCACCAAGTCCTATTACCTAATTAGTTTTGTTTGATTTACATTACGGGTAGCGTAACTAGTTGACTAGTCTAGTTCAGATAATTACTTTGAGTATGATTTCCTGAAATTTCTAGAATTAAATCACTGCATAATTAACGTTAATTGAACGTTAAATCAGTAGATTAATTTTGCATCTTGCATCCTGCACCAATAGGTAATTGGTCCTTATTCTCCATGCTATCCCTTTCATCTACTCATACTCCTATATCTACTGCTGATGGCTCCTTCTCTCCTGTACTAAGAGAAGGAAGAGTGGTTGCTTCCTTCTCTTCATCACTTGACAAAATTTTATATGTTTCTAGTTTTTTTGTTAGTCTTCTCTCTATAAGTCACCTCACCCGCTCTTTGAATAGTTCCGTTACATTTTTTCCTTCCCACTGTATTCTTCAGGATCTTCAGACCGGGAAGTAGATTGGTGGCGAGCATGAGTTGCAAAGTTTTTACTATTTGGATGCTAATCCTGCTATTGCTGTTGCTTCTCCTATTGCTTAGCATTAGGATATCTCTCTTTGGCATTGCAGACTCGACAATTTTATTCTTTCATCCTTAAGTCACTTTGTGTCTGTTCAATCTACGTTGTCATCTTTGCCCTGTGCTGCTTGTAAGTTTGGTAAGCACCATCAAGTTTTCTTTCCTTCTAGTGTCTATCATCGATGAACCACTCTTTTGAGCTTATACACTTTGACATTTGGGATCCTAGTTCCATGTTGTCTTGTCTTAGATTTTGATACTTTGTTATCTTCATTGATGATTGTTCTCGAGTCACTTAGATCTATCTTCTTCAAAGTCGGTCTGATGTTTTTTGTGTATACTCAAATTTTTATATGAAAATAAAGACTCAATTTTTTGTACCCATTAAGACTCTTAGGACTGATAATATCTTAGAACTTACAAGTTTTCTATTTAAATAGCTTTGTGCTTTTTCATGATATTGTTCATCAAACCTCCTATACCTACACTTCTTAATAAAATGGGAAAGCTGAACATATGAATCGTACCCTTCTAAATATGGCTCGTACCTTGATATTTCAGATATATATACCTAAACAATATTGGGAGGATGCTATTCTTACAACCTGCTATCTCATTAATCATCTTCCATCATCCGTTCTTGCTGGTAAAACACCATTCTCTTGTCTTTATCACGATAGGTCTCTATTTCTACTAACTTTTTGAGTGTTTGGTTGTGTCTACTTTGTTCACTTACTCGGACCTGTACTTAATAAACTATCTCCTCGATCTATTAAGTGTATTTTTTAGATTGCTTCGGAATGCATTAGGGTATAGATGTTATGATCCCATTACCCGACATCACTTTGTTTTGATTGATGTTACTTTTTTTGAGTCTATCTCATTCTTCTCTCCAGAACCCTTGTCCGAACCTCTTCTTCTAAGACCAGCTCTATCCCTACAAGGGGTTCCTCAGTTTTAGAGCAACCTCTAGAGACTCAACAAATAGTTCCTCTTGGGTTATAGGATTTTTAGGACCGCCAGAAATCCACAACTCATATTCCCCCTAATCTGCCTTCTCCGACTTCGGTTTCAGATCCTGAGATACGCGATCTTGATCTTTCCATTACTCTCTGCAAAGGCAAACATACCAGTACCATGCATTATATTATTGATTATATCTCCCTAGACCATTCCAGTCCCTCTTTTCGATATTTTGCCTTCTCTATCTCATCTGTGTCTATTTTCAGGACTTATTTAGAAGACTATCTGATCCACCTTAGAAAGCCACTATGGATGAAAAATGAATACTCTTATTAACCATGGCACTTGGAAGCTTGTGCCCCCTCCTATGGATGTCCAGCCTGTTCAGTGCAAATAGGTGTTTCTTGTCAAATACCTATCAAATGGATCCATTGATTAGTATAAGGCTCATCTAGTTGCTAAGGGCTTTACTCAGATTTATGCGATTGACTACTATGAGACATTTTCTCTAATGGCTGGGGTAAATTCTATTCAGGTTGTATTCTCTATTATAATTAACCAAAATTAGTCCATCATTTAGATGGATGTCAAGAATGCATTTTTCTATGGTGATCTTCTTGAGGATGTCTATATAGAGCAACTAGCAAGATTGTTGCTTAGGGGGAGTATCAGCTATGCAAGCTCAAAAAGACTATCTATGATTTGATACAAAGTCCTCGTGCCTGGTTTGACAAGTTTATAGATGTTGTTGATGGTATAAGTCTCAGATGTTTATAGCTTGATCACTCGATCTTTGTCAAAAAAAGTTCACGAGAAATCATTGTACTCGTTCTTTATGTTGATGATATTCTCCTTATTGGTGATGATACAGAGAGCATTGTTGAAGTTAAACAACATATTCAATCTCATTTTGTTATCAAAGATCTTGGCAGGCCAAGGTACTTCTTGGATATTGAGATTACTTACTATTCTAATAAAAATAATCTTTCTCAACAAAAATATGTACTTGACCTACTTGCAGATACCGGACTACTAGGATGTAAACCTATCAACACTCCAATGGTTGCCAATCATAATAATCTATCTAAAAATGATGAGGATAATTATCTATATATAGCTCAGTATCGTTGACTATTTGAAAGACTAATATATCTCACCATTACATGACCAGATATTTTTTTTGTAGTTGAATTGGTCAGCTAGTAAATGCATAAACCAAAGAAAGGATATTAGGAAATAGCTATCAAAATTCTCCATTATATTAAAGGCTCTCTAGGAAAAGGACTACTCTCGAAGAAATTTAGATATCTTGGCATTAAGGTATACTTAGATACAAATTATACAGGATCTATAGGGGATCAATGCTCTACCTCTGCTATTGTACTTATATTGGAAAAAATGGATTCACATGGAGAAGCAAAAAGTAAAATATTATGGCTAGATCAAGTGCAGAGATAGAGTACAGAACAATGGCCTATACTACTTGTGAGATGATGTGGCTTAAGTCCTTTATAAAGGATTTGAAATTTACTTATACAAAGCCAATGGATGTGCATTGTGATAATCAAGTCATAATTTATATCACTAGTAACCCTGTTGTTGCTGCCTAGGTTGTCGTGGCCTGTAGCTCTGGTGTGGCCCGGGTGAGCCATCCTCCCTAGGTTCATCGAATTCCTTCCCACCTCACCTTCGTGGTTGGTAACTCCTGTAAAAGAAAGAAGAAGACCTAGGCCGGAGATTTCAATAGGGACACTCCGATGATCAAATCAGAAGGATGATTAAGGGGAATAGATCCTCAGTGACGGGGGCTCATATTATCCTTGCTTTAGAGGATAAAATGAAATAGAAGGATAAAAATCAGAAATTAAAGCTTGAGGGAGTTCTCGCTATCCGATTCCCTACCCTTTGCTCTCTTACCTCCCTCCCCCTTTTTCTAAAGGTCCCTCTTATGGTTATATAGGAATTGTTCCTCCCTAGGTGTCTCCTATGGAAGGAGCACAAACTTTTCCCCTCGGGTCCCCCTCCCTGCCGAGGAGAGGGAGGTCCTTCTGCGTGGGATGCAGTCGACATGCTACAAGACTTGTCTCCTTGATGGAGTGACCCATTGCAAGTAGTGTGCTACAGGGGCATGTACTATGATTGAGCACTTCTACTTTTGGGGGTATAGGTGATGTGCTATAGGATCTGGAGCCTTGGCAGAGCACTCTTCTTGTAGAAGATGCAGGTAGCATGCTACTGGGTCTGGAGCCCCGACGGAGCACACACCTGCTAGAGGGTGCGGGCGGCATGCTCCAGGACCTGGAGCTTTGACGAATCATATGTACGTAGGGGGCGCGAGCAATGCACGGCAGAGCTTGTGGCCCTAGTGGAGCGTGCCCTGGGTGGCTGCCTGGTGATGACGTCGTGCCTTCGTGTCACAATCCAAGGATTTCCTGTTCTCTCGAGTCTGTATCTCGTTTCTTGTTGCCGTCTCATTTACAAGGATGGGAGCTCGATCTCAGACGAAAGCTCGATCTTGGCTGGAAGCTCAATCTCGGATGGAAGCTCGACCTCGAATGGGAGCTCGACCTCCATCGGGCCAGGTGGCGTGCTTCGCTGCCCATCGCCTAATTGGATCCTATATGGGCATCTTGTCAGTGGCTTGCCACATCATCTGTCTTTCACAAGTGGACTAAGCATATAGAGGTGCCTATCATTTTATACGAGAAACTATTTTAAGTGACAAGATTAAGACACCTTATGCCAGTTCAGCAGATCAGCTCGTAAACATTTTTACCAAAGCTCTCAACTCTAATCAGTTTTTTACTATATGTTACAAGCTTGACTTAGTTGATGTATATGCTTAAGCTTGAGAGAGAGTGCTAGAAATAGAAAAAAGAGTAATCTATTTTATGTTGTTCCGTAGAATATCATAATCTATCTTAAACCTATTAGAAGTATTACTAGAGTCCTATTAGGAGTTACGTATTACCATATCTGATAATCTTATACTATATTTAAAGGTCTCTATAGCCCTAATAGTGAATAACATTCTTTTTCTCTCTTAACAAAGCAATTCTTCTTATATTATACACTGCCTAAAATGAAATCCTAGGTATTTGGGAAATAATATTCTGAAAACTTAGTGGTTGATCCTTTTGGTCAAAGCCTGCAAAAAGTGTGTTAGGTGTGTAAATATGGTCACTACTAGAGCTGTCAACATATTAGGCTCGGGTCGAAATCCAGATATCCAAACCCGACCCAATTTCAGCTACCGGACCCAGACCCAGACCCGAATACTTGACGGATCTAATTTTAAAGTACCAGACCCGAATCCGAATGGATCCCGGGTATCCAGATCCGAACCCGGACCCGAATGGAAGGTACCACCATGGCCCATGGGCTTGTAAGAGTGGAGAATTCTATTCTTCTTTTCATTCCTTTATGTTCAAAAGATGTGGCCAGCCATGTTACTGAAAGTCAAAACATGATTTTCTTAAAACAAGAAAGCCATAACATAAAAGAATAGCCGCATGAGCATCTGTAAAGACCAAGGTGACTGAAAGCCAGAACATGATTTGCTTAAAATAAGAAAGCCAGAACATCAACCACATTTCTGAAATTCAAAATAAATTATATAAAAAACATCCTACAGTACTGTGGCACCGAATCACTGATGATCATAGCTATCTGTTATTAATAAAAAACAAGGACAAGGCAACAACATCTAACCGAGCACTGTAGTACGGTGGCACAGTAACAGGGGCTCGGATTCGAGGAAGACAACTTGGGATCCGATGAAGGCAGCGCTGCTGGAGCTGGAGGGTGATGTCCAAGATGGCGGCCAGCGGGGCTCGGGGCTGAGGAAGGGAGAGCCGGAGGGGTAGGCGGTACCCGGCGCCCGGCAGGGCTCGAAGCTGAGGAAGGGAGAGCCGGAGGGGTGGGCGGTACCCGACGATCGGCAGGGTTCGGAGTTGAGGAAGGGAGAGCTAGAGGAGTAGGTGGTACCCGACGCCGGCGGGGCTTGGAGCTGAGGAAGGGAGAGCTGGAGGGGTAGGTGGTACTGCGGTAGGTCGATGTCGGAGGGGTTCATCAAGGGGTCCGCCGTCGAGGGGGGAGGCCGATGTTGGAGGCTCGGAGCAGCAGAGCCGGCGAGCATTGGGCGTTAGCCATCGAGGGGTCCGCCGTCGAGAGGGGGAGGCGTTGGCTATCGAGGGGAGGGAGGCATCGACCGTGGAGGGGGATTTGGGTTTGGAGAATTGGTGGAAGGGAGAACCAGAGAAAGCCAGAAAGGAGCTAGGGCACCGATGGAAGAAGAGTTTATAGTAAAAGCAGGATGGATTCTTAACCGTTTGATTATAATCTAACGTCCCATATTTGTATAAATATATATAATATTATTTTATATAATCGGGTTTCGGGTATGCTGGGTCTAGATATTAAATATCCAGACCCGGATCCATTTAACTATAACTAATCGGGCCCAGGTCTGGATCCGGGTAAACGGGTCCAAATTTAGATCCAAACCCGGACCCGTTGGATGAATACCTGCGGGTCTCGGATCTGGACCCGACCCGTTGATAGCTTTAGTCACTACTATATCTTGAAATTTTTGCATAGAGTTTCTCATGCTAAAAATGATGAAACAAAACCTTCTTATTTTTCTATTGATCACACCACTGTAGTTGGTGAATTAGTTAGCCTATCTTCCTCAAACAATCATGTGATGAAATTGCAAAGGCTTCCTATTTTTTTAATATCAAACTTTAAAGCATAACTAGATTTCTCTATAATTTTCTCACTACTAGATTATTTATGTTATGATGTTGTCTATTAATGCTTCATTCGATTCCATGGTTCTTAACCATCTTTCCTTGGCTTACTGATTGACATCCTCCCAAAAATGCAAGCATGTACATACATTGCAAGAATACAAAATTACGTACACAATTATGCTTTCCATGCATCCATAAATATGTCCTATCAAATTGAATGATTGCATGTAAAAGAAGAAAGATTTCTTGTGCATCAAATGGATCTATCTTCTAATCTTCGTTGGTTTAGATATTATAACATCTAAGATAATAAATAGATTATGTGCTTTCTTTTTTTTCTTTTGGTTCTATATTTATTTTTAACTTTTTATGTTCCTTCTCTGTTTATATTGTTTTATCTCTCCCTGCATTACAGGGATGAACTAAAATACCAACAATGTTAAGTATGATGCCATGAAAAGAAAATTAATAAGTGCAGCCCTTTCTATTTGGCTTGTTTTACTTTTTTCTTGCAGAGAAAGCAAAATACCTCAAGTATTGAAGGAAATGACATATTGACAATAGGGTGCTAACCTCATTGATGGAATCCATCGAACAGTAGAGGGCGAAGCCTTTAGGGAAGAGCAATGGATGAAGAGAGGTTAATGGATACCATGTCTGTCCAATGCTGGTGTTGAATACTAGAGAGGGAGAGAAGAGAGATAGAGAGAAATTTGGAGAAAAATGAATCATGCCTCCTAAGATGTGCAGCGATTCTCTTTGATTAATTTTTATGTCCTCTATTTTGAAAGATTATATTCCCTATTAGGAAGATTATAATCCCTCTAATAGGAAGTTACAATTCCTCTATTAGAAATATTACAATCCCTCTAATTAGGAATATTACAACTCACTCTAACACTCCCCCTCAAGATGATGCATATATATTACCCAGACCCATCTTGCCAATAATTTCATAGAACACACTATTATTAAGATCCTTTATAAGCACATCTGCAAGCAAATCTGAAGACCTGATGAAGGGCATACAAATAATCCCCTTATCCATCTTCTCCTTGATGAAATGTTGATCAATCTCAATATGTTTGGTGTGATCATGTTGTACTGGATTATTTGCTACATTGATGGCAACCTTGTTATCATAGTACAACATCAAAGGATGTCTCTGCATGAGTTCCAACTCAATTAGTATCCTTCTCAGTTAGAGTACTTTGCATACTCCATGTGACATAGCTTTATATTATGCCTCTATCCTAAACCTGGCTACCACATTCTGTTTCTTACTATGCCAAGTTATGAGATTGCTACTAAAAATGTACAATATCCAAAAGTAAACCTTCTATCATTAGGGGAACTAGCCCAATCTGCATCTATATAAACTTCAATCCTTAAATGATTATTGCAAACAAAGAATAAACCTTTCCTAGAATAACTTTTCAGATATCACATAATTCTATTAGCTGCCTCCAAATAAATAGTTCTAGAATCATGCATATACTGGCTAATCATATTCACAGTATAAACAATATCTGGGCATGTATGTGATAAATAAATTAGATGCCCTATGAGTCACTGATACTACTCACTATTCCACCTGTTCTTCTCCATCTTATTACATCCCATGGTTTTGATTAATAGGTGTGCTAGCTAGTTTGCATCCGAGCATCTCAGTATCCTTCAATAAATCTAAAACATACTTTTGCTGAGATAGAATAATGTTCTTGGATGATCGCGCCACTTCGATACCAAGAAAATATCATAATTGCTCAAATCTTGAATTCATGGGCAAGGCATTGCTTAAGATGCAATATCTCCTTATCATTTCCTGTTAATACAACATCATCATCGTAAAAATTAGCATAGTCAGTTTACTATCACGATGGTACAAAAATATAGTATAGTCAGCATTGCTTTACATGTAGCCCTGGCCTAACATAGCTCTTCTGAACTTATCAAACCATGTATGGGAAGACTACTTTAGCCCATACAGAGATATCTTAAGTTTGCACACTTTGCTAGAGATCTTTTCATTTTCAAAACCTAGAGGTATATCTGTGTATTCTTCTTCCTTCAGGTCACCATGTAAGAAGGTGTTCTTCATATCAAGCTGCTACAAGTCCCACTCCAAATTAGCTACACATGAGATTAGAGTTTGGATTGTGTTCATCTTTGCGACCGTGGCAAAGGTCTCATCATAGCCAATACTATAAGTCTAGGTATATCCTTTTACCACCAACCTTGCCTTCAAACGCTCAACCTTGCTTTCAGGGGTATGTTAACAGTGAACACCTACTTGCACCCAATAGTGTGGTTCCTAGCTAGAAGTGATACCAGCTCCCAGGTAGCATTCTCCACAAGAGTCCGCATCTCCTCAACCCTGGCTTCTTTCCATTTCAGGTTTTGTATAGCTTCCTTTCAATCACAAGAATAACCACATAAGCCAAGAAGATAGAAAAAGCTCTAAATGGAGGAGATAAAAACTCAAAGGAAATAAAATTAGCTAAAGAATGGTGAGTGCTACTCGGATTATTCCTGTACCGAGATTTGTAAGTATGATTATTTTTTAATTGTAATAGAAAGATTAAGATGAAAGTCAAGAATATATGGAGACGAAGGAGATATTATACCTAAAGGTTCGGTGGAGAAATGGAGCTGTTGACAAGATCCAATGCTTGGATATGGATAGGATGCAAAGCAATCTCACTAGTACTTACATCAGTATTTTTAGTAGCTCTCCCTTCTCTCTTATCATCTTCTTCTTCCTTATCATCTTCATCCGTATTATTAGTACCCTCACTCTCCCCCTCTTGACTAGTGCCACCCATGAAAAGTGGCATGGGAGAGGAAAAATTAGTATCTGGGTTCATACACTGTGACCGGTCTGAGATTGAAGAGTAATATGGCTCAAACTCTCGGAAAGTAACATCCATACTGATATATATCTTTTGATCAATTGGATAATAGCACTTGTACCCCTTTTTTACAATTGAATATCCTACGAAAATACACTTCTTCATCCGAGGATCCAACTTTTCTATGTTAGCACTACTATTATGAACAAAAAAAACAGTCAAACACCTTTGGTGGAACCACATAAAAGTTGGATCCCTGGAGAGTTTCTAAGGGTGTTTGAAAGTTTAGAACTTCAAGTGGCATGTGATTAATCAGATAGGTAGCTGTTAATACTGCCTATCCTCATAAAAATTTGGATACATTCATAGTAAAAAGCAGGGAAAGAGCTACCTCCAGGATATGCCATTTTTTTCGCTCAAAGATACCATTCCGAGCTGGTGTATTAATGCATGTAGTTTGATGAAGTATGATCTAATTATTTAAATGCTGCTGAAAAATGTCATTGGTATATTTGGTCCGATTGTCTGATCGCAGCACAAGATCTTTATCCCAACCTGTATCTCAATTATCTTATAAAAATGCTGAAAGCAGGAGAGAACTTCACTTTTGACATGCATCAGAAATATCCAAGTGACCCTGCTAAAGCAATCAATGAAGGTCACAAACCAATGGCATTTAGAAATAGAAGTTGTTTTAGTAGGATCCCATACATCTGAATGAACAACAGAAAAAGGACTGGAACTCTTATGTCCAATACTAGGATAATAGTTCTAGTGTATTTTGCAAATTTATAAGCATCACATACTAATAACTCTTTGATGCTCTTTGAATATAAAGAAGGGAATAGATTCTTAAAAATTCTAAAAGCAGGATGCCATAGTCAGCAATGCCACCCGATTAGCTCCTGTTCCATAGAGACATTCACACTAACTTGATTCCCTGCTGTCAGTACTCCTTTCTCCAAATAGTAGAGGCCATCATGCATGATACCATACCCAATCATCTTTTCTGTCTTTAGCTCCTGAAAAATATAATATGTAGAAAAGAAGGTAACATTGCATTGTAAGTCAAGGATAAGAGTACTAATGGATAGAAGATTATTAGAGAATTTAGGAACATGTAAGATAGATAAAAACTTAGTAGTCAAGTGCAAGGTATACTTCCTTTCCTAGAAATGGAAGATAAAGATCTATCAGCTATCTAGACCTTATCTCTTCCTGACATAGAAAAGTGCGATGTGAAGGTAGTGGAGTCACCTGTCATATGATTGGAAGCCCCTAAATCTATTATCCAGGGGTAGTGGAATAGGATATAAAGGCATGTGACATGATACCTGACTGAGCAAAATAAGAAGAGGAAGAAGAAGGTTGACCAGAAGGATTGATGGAAGCTGATGGTTGGAGTTGCTAAGAAGATTGCTGAGAGCCAAGACTAGTCATCATGCTCCTAAAGAGCTGGATCTCTTTGACAGATAGGCTTGGCTCCTACAGTTACTTCTTCAAAAAGATTGGCTTGTGGTCTCCCTTCACTACTACCCCTCTTCCTCTACCTCTATTTTTATTGGGCCGTCTATAGAGTCTCCAGTATGATTTCCTAGAATATCTAGTTTTTTCATGGTTGTTACACTTTAGTAGATCCTTCTCATCAGAAATCCTGACATCTCTAGAGAAAGCTTTATCAACCTTTACAGTCCTCTCCAGAGTTGGTGGATGCATCATCATACTACGGTGGCTCTCCTCCTATTGGACCAAAGCATAGGCCTCATGTAATCCCGACAAAGGACTCCTTCCAAGTGCCTGAACTCAAATCTGGTCATACCCTGGATTAAGACTAGCCAAAAAGTGGTACATGTGGTCCCACTCCACACGCTTCTGTTAGTCCACAATATCTTTTTTGTATTTGATCCAAAAAGGATCGAAGAAGTCCAAACGTTGTCATAGGCTGCTCAACATAACATAGTAACTTGTAATAGTTAGTTCTCCCTACCTCAAATCGTGGATCTTTTGCTGAAGCTTATATATCTAGGAATAGTTATTCTCTTGTGAGTAGGTCTGAGATATTGATGTCTAGATTTGAGCTATGGTGTCGAAGAAGATATATCCTTGTGCAAGAGTAGGATCCATAGAGTCAATAAGCCAAGACATGACAAGAGAGTTCTCGGCTATTCATTGTGACAAATTAGGATCTCCTAATACAGGCTTTCCTTTCTTGCCAGTAAGATATCCATATAGTCCACATGCCTGAGTAAATAGAAGGTACTATTTGGGACATACCAGGGACATTCAATTTGATCAAGCTTATCTGAAGAGAGGTTTTAGAAGACCGAACTCTGACTATCTCCCATGGAAAAAGGAATAATAGCACCAATGATAGACCACTTCTCATAATTGAAGACTACTTACTGCTCGGGAAGGAAAATACTGCAACAGGAACTCCATCAATTGCCCTTGGTAAGAAAATAATATCAAAGAAGACAGCAACATCCCCTTTATTTTTTTTGAGAAAATTGGAACTGCTCCAATTTTTTTAAAGAAAACAGAGACGGACCTATGAGTTTCCGTTCGTTGTCTTCCATAGATAGTGAGGAGAGGGACAATGCCAGAGTGGAATATATAGCCAGAAAGGAATGGGGCCGGCTGGGAGGCCATCGGGATGGCCGAATCTGTGATGAGGAGCGGCTAGAGACCACAAGGCAGAGCGACCGGAGATCACAAGTTGGAGCGTGGCAGTTGCTAGATCTATAAAAAGGATCACAGGAATGGCACGGAGAGGGGACAAGCATTGACGAGATGAGTCGATAGTGGCTAAATCTTATAAATAGGTCGGGGAGATAAAGATATGTGGAAGATAGGTCATAGAGAAAAGGACTACGAAGATGGAAAATAGGGATCAAAACTTTGCTTTGATGCCATGTTGAATAAGAGAGAGAGAGAGAGAGAGAGAGAGGCAGGAATTTAGAGAAAAATGAATCATGCCTCCTAAGGTATACAGAAATCTTTTTTATTAAATTTTAGATCATCTATTTTGGAAGATTACAATCCTTTTAATTAGGAATATTATAATTCATGAATATTTTGAAAGATTACCATCTTTCTAATTAAAAATATTATAACTCATGCCAATAACCAGACTTCTGGAGCAGTGGTATACGGACTATTACGGAGAAAGGCTAATTCACAAGATGAGGCACTTGGTCTGCGTGGAAACTGAAGGAGAGGCGGGGGAGCGCAATGGCGGTGGTGGGGAGAGGCAGGCCGCAGTGAGGAAGAGGGAAGATGAGGGAGAGGCCCAATCTACAAGACATCTGGAGCTATTTAAATTCTTCCATCGAGCCCGATCTATACAAGACATCTTGACCCTTTAAAATGTCGGTACAACTTCAGCCAGGTCAACCAAACGACGAACTTGTTGCGGTTATAAACGTCACTGTCACATAAATTTTGCCAACATTGTTTTTGGTGCATACAAACATTTTAATAAAAAACAATCCACAAGAAATTAATCTTTCTTAACAGAAACCATTGCAATGTTTTGTTGGGACTTGATACCGCATTACAAGTATACCGATTCAATAGGTGCTCTTTTAAGTTTTCATGGTTGCAAAACACTATCATGAAATATGGACAATGCATGGCCATGCATTGCAATGCAAGAGCATGCTGGCTGGCATGGCCCAGGTAGCTTGTTGGCACCATATCATAAAACATTTTCTACCACACTCACAAAGATCCACTGGTTTGGAGCAGATCAACAGTCACGACGATCTGCAGGTTTCGAGCAGCATAAACTTTCACCAGGGTTAACGAACTTCAACTCTACTCGGTTTTTTACTTGCCTTCATTTGTGTTTTATCTAGTTCAAATTGTTACAGAAATTATAATCTTCATTTTCCCTCAAAATTGCCGTCAAAAGCAAGAAAAATCTCCAATACAGAAGCAGGCAAAGCAAAAATGAACTCTCGCTGATTATTTAAACAGACATGAACATGTACAGCAGGCGAGACTCAAAAAGCAAGACACACGAAGTATACCGATAGACATCATTAAAAACATACAAGGCTGTGCCAGAAAAAATTAAACAAAACGCTGTTAGCCCAAGAAAACGTCATAAGCACCATAAGCGACCTCCAAAGATAGAATATGAAATCCCTGATCTTATGTCACCACCAAATATATCATATATCCTCTGTACATAGATCCACATTATAGATATCTAATAGATAAGTTAACAGGCATGACAACATGCCTATCAATCGATAGGAAGCTCTTCTATTTTTCATGCTATAACTTCTCGATGAAAAATATTTCAGTCTCACTGCAAATCACAACTTAACTTTGATGAAGCTCATTAACCCCCTGGAGATGTAAAGAAATAATCGCCAATATGGATGCATGGATAGTTCCTTAAGATAGTTAAATGTAAGAAATGCTGCAAAATCTGCAATACAACAGGCATGAATCCAATTGGTCATGTATACTGAGATGAAAAGAAATAACGGAAAAAAATTGGAAAGGCCCATCTGATATAAAATCTTGGGCACCCAGAGGGAAGACGAAAGAAGACTGGAAAGCAACTATTGCAAAGACCAAACAATATGGACAGGAAAGCCATTCACTCCCCTTCCTGTTAAAATTTCATTCAAGTTACAAAAACTAAATATGATACAGTGGGGCGTCGAAACAACGCCCCCATCCCAACCCAACATTTTACCCGACCACCCTTTCTACTGCCCGCAATCACCAACCACTCTTTTCCTATTCAAGTAAGTCTCTGCTATCTCCCTCCTATATCTCCTCCCCTCCATGACTCCATTTCAGCGCTAAGGACCTCAGCCCTAGCAGCATAATGCATTTTTAAGGCCGCCACAGGGTCTGACACCCCTCCACTGCCAAGTATTCCTCCCCCCACCATGTTTGCTCCTAACCTCGCAACCATCCCTTGCTGCTGGAATCCTGAAACCATTTCGATCCCATTCCTCTTCTGCAGTTCACAGAAGCTCTCGAGCCGCTTTCCATCTGATGCCAAGTGCTGCATGAAAGACGGCTGAGCTAAAATCCCGTTGCTGCTAGGAACACCATCTTTAGCAGGGTAAAATGACATTCCAGCCAGTGATCCATGATACTTCGCCAACATGACAGCAGATTCTGGCAAGGATGAGAATCCAGTCTGTACCGTATTCCCGTCGCAGAAGCCATAACTTCTTGCAGACAGTTCCTCCAGCCCCACATGGCCACCATTTCCAGGTGTGGACACAAAAGGCATGCCAGCTTTTACAGCATTGGATGGCTTCCAAGTTGAAGACCTATTAATTCCAGGTGAGGAGGGCTTGCTATTGCATTCATGCAGAGAAGAATTTGATTTTTGTGAGGATGATGGATGACAGATAATTTGCCCAAACAGTTTGACATCACTAGTTCGGTGCATCTGCTCCTCAGGCTCGGAGCAAGCATTCTGGGAACCATGTCTTAACTGAGCTTCTGGTTCGGTCTCACTCAGTGTAAACAGTACCCCTGGCCTCAAATGTGAAAGGCTGGACCGTTTGCAATGGTCACCATGCACCTCTGAAATAAAGAACTGATTTGATTGGGAAACCCCATTTCTCTTGGGATGGCTTTCCATTAAAACTGGTTTTTCACTGATCAGAGGATCTGCTTCTCTCTTCACCTCCTGATTTATTACCTGCAGTGGATAGCTTCTGAGAATTTGCAACGGCTGGTCAACCCGAGTCAGTGATGGATTTCTCATAATATACTGCTGGTAAAGATCTCTGGCTACTGGATTCTGATGCTGCTTGTTCGCATGCTCCTCAAAATTTGAAGTAGCCTGGGAGGCAACAAGATGGAGGCCCTCAAAACAAACAGAAGATGGATCAGGCAACAATGAGTTCAATGGTACAGAATGGGGATTCTCCTGCTTCAAGGAGATGCCCTGAGTTTTCTTTTGTAGATACTGCAGCAGATCCAGCGGTATCTGATGCTGGTAGTCAGTGGCAAATGTGGACCTGGGGCAATCAACAACTTTCTTTCCTAGCAGCAAAGAATTTACATCTGCCTTAGAATCATTTGCAGAGCAAATTTTGCCACCGTTAATTAAGTCTGCATCAGTCTGCCGTTTACTACGTGACCCAGTCTCAGGCACCATTAATGGCACTACTTCCTTTTTCAACACATCAGCAGAAAATTTTCTGTCATTATTTTTCTGCTGGACCACATCATCAATGTGAGATTTGGACTCAACTTCCATACATGCTGCAAAGACAGGTTCAACTGGAGAGACCATACTTCCCCCAATCTTCATTTCTGCATCAACACACTCTACAGCTTCATGAAGATGTACAGATTCATTTTTCTTCAAAGTTATAACAGACTGAGGATTGTCCCCTTCAGTTGCCAGCTTATTCTCAGGAAGAACAGACACATGCTTATCAACCTTCCCATCCTCGTCCTCCAGATTTATTCCTCCCACCACACCCTGCTCGCTTGATCTATCAGTTTCAGCCTGCAGGGGAGCCATTGCAGCATGAACACAGCCTTCACTATTAATCTTGACCACTGACTGGGACACATCTGTATCCATTTTAGAACAAGACTGCGTACTGCAAATAGCTGAATCCATCTCAGCAGCACAAGCATCATCAGTATCACCTCTTCCACCATTTGCCTCACCCATTGGCATTTCCCCATTACTAATTCCTTGATGGATCACATCTAGGCCAAGGCATTTTCTAGCTTTACTAAAGAAGATCTTGCATTGCTCCCTTGATCTTGTCCCTACACACCGTGAGATCCTTGCAAAATCTTTGCCATACATGCTCAAAGCTCGGATAAGCATGGACTTCTCCTCATCAGTCCAATCAAATGAGTCCAAGTCAACACAGCCTTCATTTGAACAAGTGTCCTCATCTAAATTATGGGTAACTTCTGGAGTCAAGGGTCGGTCCACTGCCATGTAGTTCATCTTCTCAACAGGGTCAATAGAACTAGTAACACAAGAGCTCATTGCTTCAGAGGATAAAGCACCACACATGCCTGCTAAAACATCAGCAGCTACAGTTTCTCTCTCATGCCCCAGTATTTCAACACCGCTTACCCTTTCCAATGACCTATAATTCCCACAAGACACTTTCAGGCCATTATAAGTTCCATGAACTGATCTTCCATGGTTCTTTGCACTACCACTGCTGTGTGCTGCCACCACCGACGCTGCCCCCAGCATATCTAGTGAAACAGCATTTATCCCACGATTCCACTTCTTTCCTGATGTTACAAGATAACTGCTGGTAGGCATGCACTGCCGCTGCTTATTAAGATCCAACCGTTTCTTTACATCTTTGAAAATTTCAGACTTATGGTTCTTGTAATAAAACTCAATGCAGTCTGCTGTTGTTTTGTGGTTAAGAAAAGAAGAAATCTTTGAGAAATCTTTACCAAATGTGCCAAGCATCTCCATGAAGACTTCCTTTTCTTCTTGTGTCCATGGGTTTATCATTCCCCGTTCCTTCTCAAAGGAAATCGGGTCTTCTATCAGTCCATTGTGTGTGATAAACTTTGTCTGCTTCCTCTCCCCATCCAAAATTAGAGCTGGCATCTTCAAATTATTCCTGTAAAGCTTGATTTGGGAATCTGACAGCAACTTGCTTGTAAACTCTACTATTTCTGTGGTAGGAACCAGAGTTAAATTACCAGCTGCAAGGAGAACATAAAACTTCAGATGATAAAAAAACATATAATAACAAAGGGATGCAGAATTTGATAAAATAAAAGATAATTCATAACAACAATCTTGACAGTCGATTAAATCACATGGAGATGGTGTACAAGATGTATGCAAACACTCCAGCAATTCAACATGGATAAGATCATAACAATCAAAGAAACATCAAAAAAAGCTGTTACAAAATGAAAACTTATTAAAAAAAATTGTGGCCATGAATCATGAATAAGTAAATGTATAAACACAGTTATTTATGTGCAACATCCTTTAGGCAATTTAGAGAGAGAGAGAGAAAGAGAGGACAAGAAAACCACCAACCACAAGCCCTCAATCAAGATAAGGGGTTCCTGCACTTAATACTGTCTCAATATTCCTAGAGGCTGATCATTATCTGCTAAGTGTGCTCTATATTGCCACATTAAACTTAAAATTTATCACATCTAAGGAATGTAATATTCATTTACAGTGCTAGCTTAAACATCACTTCAGCTACATAGAGTGGTCTGATTTGTAGGTGATTTAGTCTACAACAAGGTCTGAAGTTTCAGCCAATCCCCCTATCCCTAAGGCAAGTTTTAAGATGACAAGCTTTACAATTATAATAACAGAATATCCTATTGAATATGGTCATCATTATTCTCAGATGGTTTTACCAAATAACTATGGTACATCAATGTACACCATAACAATGAAAACACAACTTTTCACTTATCCATCTTTACAAAGATCTAAAAAGTACATTGCATAGTATTTCTTGCCAACCTCAGTTCAAACGCAACTGCTGAAATAGGCTGCCGACCCACTAATTAACTGTTTTTTAGCTAAAAATTCAAAAACTATATGGAAAATTATATATAAACAGTGCGAACAAAAATATACAGAAGAGCGCACAAAAGTATGTTTTGTGCAAACAGCTAAAACTTAAAATTTCCTTGCAAGTAACTTTAACATTGTGTAGACTAGTATTTTCCCATCTCTCACAAACAATGTCTACCATCAACTCATTAGCAATGAACAGATGGAATCCACACATCCACCTAGAAAAATATCAAAAAATAAAAATCTGAACAAATGCCAAAACCATTACTAAAGCAAGAATAATAAGATAACACCATTGGATCTAATCACTTGACAAAATCTCAGCTTTGAAAGCATGACTGCAAGTCATTCCAGCAACACCTAGCAATATAGTCAAAATCGGAAGGCACAAACTAAAAGAAGAAAAGAATCATGGACATAGTGGATCTTTTTGTATTTATCAGTAGATACTTTTTGAAAAAAACAATACACTTGAATGTGAAATATTGCCCTTTTGGTATTTCCCTTCTGAAACTTGATTTATTGGCAACTATTACAAACCCTTGCAACACAGTATGGACTAGCAAACTTATAATTCAAGACACTGGAAATGTGAAAGCATGGATATGGAGGGACTTCCCAGAAGTTTCTGCTTGCACCATAAGAAACATGAGAAGTTATAATGCAAAATATTACCAGTGCAGTTAATAAATGATCAGATTCTGGGTCCATAATGTACCAATAAATGATATAAAAGATTCGGAAATGTATAAACATATTCCTTAAAATTATAAACATATATAGGAGAACATGCCTAATCAAATGATTGGCAAAATACCCAGGTGCTCAAACATAAACCTTGGTGCAAGACATTTGCCTATGAAGACAAGCTGCATCTCAGGCACTCGAGATTGGGAAAATTCTTAATATATTTCTCCATTCAATCTACCATCTACAGAAGCTTAAGTCAAATATTCTTCTATGCTGGTCCTTGCTAACCAAAAGCAAGTCCTTTTGATCAGTTATCCTTTTTGTATAAGAATATTAGTTCTAAGCCTTATCCATGTGAAATTTCCTGTGCAATAATTCCTCGTGTTATTAACAATTCATGTTAAGATTATAATTACATCCTTCTTATGAATTGGCACCACTTCCTGAAACACTAATAAGCATACTGCAGGCCTCTTCCCCTTGAGACTCACAAGCAGGTGGAAATTGCTCAAAACTCCAAAGCTTGTTTGCACTCATACCACTCTCAAGTTACACAAATATGTTCTCCATGTAACCCCACAATGCTCTATGAAGTATCCAATTTCATGAGAACGATCACGCTCTATGGTTACACCATTATTCTAATTTACTCTCGACATATAGTTCAAGCTATTAAATTAATACTAGATAATCTTAGAAGTGCCAGTAACCAGCCATAAGAGCAGTCAATCCATGACAATCATAAAAACAAATACACAAAACAAAGCTTACCAATCTACATATGCCCACTAAAAATGGAAAACTCATAGGCACACCAAATACAGACATAATCCTGAATGTGTGCCATGGAACACAGTCAATCAAAATATAATGATGCAACAAATCATATACCGACTGTTACATCACCTTCATTCATTTCCGATAATTTTCATTTGGAGTTATTAACCAGCTTAATTATATAAGACCGTGCATGCCTTCACCATCTTTCCAGCTGCAATACAAGACACACTGTTCATTATTGCCAAAAACTACACATGTATCTAGCAATCGGTGCCTAAAGTACAATAGATGCCTTCCTATGAGTACTAAACATTAGTTGCCAGAAGCTAGAACTATCACCAGAGCAACAACCATTTGTCTAATTATATTCACCAAATATCAAACATCTAACCAAATCAGCAGGTGGATTGAAAGGGAGGCTTGACCCTAAAACTTGGTATATTTACAATCATATTTTCATTGCTTGCAGTGAGGTCTTGAGCTATGTTTCATCATTACTTTTACTGACCAAGCGCCTTTCCCAGTTCATTTTGTTTTGCAGTAGATTGCTTCTCCAGTCCAATATTAACTTGGTATACTAGAACAGATATTGTTCTATCTTCCTAGAGTACAATAGTTTAAATTCTCGAAGAGATGTTACTGTGGATGGATATCAAGATCAACAATAAATTACAATAAAAAATAACAAACTTTATCATTTGACTGAGCATAACAATGTCAAGAGACCCTCCAAAACAGAACATGTTAAGAACCTTTTCACCGATATCAAATTGGCTAAATGAGAGTTTTCAAAATAAACAATGCCAAACAACAAAACACTTAAACTGCTCATGAACTACTTGGACTTGCTAAACTGAAGCTCTATGGGTGCTACACAAATTTAAAATACAATAAAAGGGTATAAACATCCAACAAATTGTTGATTACATGTCCAACATACATATTTATCATTTCAGACCCTTTAAATTTTAAATGTTCAGAAAAACAGCCTATTATTTCACCCCATATGTCCTTCAACAGACTTAATATTCCATGTCAAACGTAAAACTTCACCCCATTCACAACAATTAGTATATATAGGACTTCCATTCAATAATAACCATAAAATTTTGCAACCGTGCTCGATCACTTTAGGAAGTGCAGTGACCAACTGATGATTCCAGCAGTTCATGAGTTAGAAGATAATAGCCATACTCACAGAGAATCCTTAACCATCATCAATCAAAGTTTTATTCACAAGGAAAACAAAAAATAAAACTTTCCAGCCAAGAAATTTTAATGATTTGAACACTCATTGCTAAAGAGCTACCTCATGTCCCACCCGATGCAATAACAAGAGTGTCTATTGGACAATAGTAATTGGGAACCTAAAATAAATATATTTACAGGGCATGAAAGTTTATATGTATATATATAACAGTAGTGCCCTGAAATAACAAATAACAATGAGCATATCACAAACTCAAAAGCTTGCTCAAGTGAAAATTGATGAAACAACCAGTCATCAAGCAATTTCAAGCATTTTAAATAAGGAAGAATAAAATATTATTGCAAGGATGAAATTGCAAAAAAGAAAGTGATATTATCATCATTCTGTTGCTTGTAATTGCTTGGAATTGTATTATATAAGTGCAGAAAAGCTTCACCTACCATGCTGTAATATTCTTACTATTTTGGGCTATGCTTAGTGATTTAAAAAAAAATCCCATTCAATAAAAAATGTTACATTAATGAGTACATGGCATCAAAAACTTATTCATGAAAAGGGTTCAATATCTGAAAAAACATGAGGTCAAATCGAAGACTAACCAGGCAGTGCAAACCTTGACCGGAAAGAACAACGTTGCTTTTGAGAACCACCTTGTGATGCTCTGCTAATTAATTCAAAGCGCTTGCTTGACTTTGTACGATGCTTTCTTATAGAAAGCAATCGCAGATCCTCCTTCCACAAATGGTGGAGTGCCCTGAACTTAAGAGCAAGAACTTGCTCTTTGAATTTCAGCAAGCACTTGTGAATAGCAAGCTTTTCTTTGATTCTGAGATCATTTTTCCTCAGTGACAAAAGTTTACCTGATTCCCAGACATCAAACTGAGGTGGATTAGTCGGCACTGCCTTATGAAAATCTTGCGAAGCTTTTTTCGCAGCATCCCGATTAGAAGCCATAATTAAAGTTATTAAATTACAGTCTGTCTTGCTATGTAAACATGCTTTGGAGTTAACATTCTCACTACTACTTCCTGCCCCTGCACAATTTCCATCTCCATGATCACATACAGCTCTAGGTCTTTCCACATCAGGCAATATAAAATGTTGGACTTCTGGGACCTTGAACCTGTCCTCAAAAATCTCAAAGCATCCAGCCAATTTTTCATCGTTGTGATCATAAACTCCCCTACTGGAGGATGCTGAATTGTTAAATCTAGACGAAGCTGCTTGTGGGTCATCCACATCTTTAATTTCAGTATTATGCTCCTTTAAGGAATTGGTATATAGGGCAGTATTCCCTGTACATCCAGAAGAAAAAAACTCATGATCCTTCGAAGGATTAGAATCTTTTGATGCAACATCAGATGACTCTATGCAAGGTTTGGGTGCACTATTAGCTGGAATCGTAAAAGAACTTTGATAAGGATCATTTTCAGCATCACTATCCATGGACTTGAGTTCATTTTCAAACAAATCAAGTTCACATGCAGTTTTCTCCAATTCCTTAGAAATACCCAATTTTAATAGCAGCAACTCGTCCATAGCAGTTTGTCTTGAGAAAGTGGAATCCCCGGAACTGGCATCCTCAGGTTGCAATAAATCAGGACGCAGAGTATTCAGGATGTAACCTAACCTAGTAGAGAATTCCTCAAGTAAATCACTGCAATGACTTGTATCATTCTCACCATTCACTGCCTTGATGCAAGGCTTGTCCTCTATGCCTGCTGGAAAATACCAATAATGAAAAAGGTTAGATTACCAATCACCATTGAGAATTAAGTATTTGAATGCTCCAACTAAGTTAGTTAGCAATCAACTTAAATTAAAATTCCAGAGAAGAACAGGTGCAAGATGAGGACCAACCAACCTTAACCACCACCACCCCCACACCATATGACTCGTAAAATCTTATTTGTATAAAAGCTTCTTAAAGTTAGAAGAACATCTTTATAGAAAAAGAAGATAAACATCAATGACATTATAAACATATCACACGACAGATATATCAGCTCACATGAAAACAGAAACATGGAGAGTGCTCGCATGAAAGCAGAAACATATCATACCTGGGAAAAGGGATTTGTTGAACAAACAACATTCAGCCTTTAAGATACTCATGAATGCAGAAAAAAATTTGTTTACAGCCAACTTCTTCACATTCACTGTTTCAGATAGGACAGTGATGATGAACATATAAAAAAATTACTACAAGTTGAAAATGCAACAAAAATGGAGTTGAAAAACAAGTTCAAAGCAGAATTTTGTAACAATAAAAGATAAGATGATCTGACAGCAGATAAGATAAGCAGATGCAAGTCAAATGAAGGGCAAGTGTCAGTGTAAATAGCATGACCATGCAGACAATGTTGGGTTTAATGAAACATTATTCCACCAGAAAATAGGTGACATTATACAATCATGAAATCAAACTTGATTATAACTTTCACTTGCTTTAGCAGTTTATCATAACAACTCTTGTTGTCTTCTCAGTTTCATTTCTTCTGAATGATGAGCACAAGATATGCCCGAATTTCATGGCTTGACAAACACATTTTGGCTTTTCAGAGCAATAAACCGAAAATACTAACTGAATCAGCAGGATACCATTTTAGGAAATATTCTTAGCCACACAATAACAAAATTAGATTAATAACCACACAACTAAAATTGTCCATCAATTTCACCTGGATTACTCTTGGGTCCTGAGCTGACTAAAGTGGCTCCTGTACCACAGGTTAAAGGTCTTGAATAACTAAATAAATAATTAAAAAAAAAAAAAGCACAACACGAGCACCAAAAACAAGACAATGTTAACCCTCATTATACATATGTAACTAAATTCAAAGTTTAAAAGTTGCAGGTACAATAATTTCAAAAAAGGATAGTTCTTTATTCCAATTGTTTGCAAGCAATTGAAACTTGGGAGCACTGGCAATGCCCACCAATCACCAAGCAAAACAAAAGAACCTAGAAATGGAGTTTTTTTAAAAACATATGATAAATATATCGATGAATTGGCCCAAAAATTTCTAAGCACGATTTTTTCTTCAACTAAAAGTTGTATTACACATTTCACCAGCCTCTAGAACGGCCAAATCCAACATAACAGATGAGCAGCAGCCAAATTAAGCACAAGCCCATCGAAATCAGTATATCTACCAAAGTATCACCAATAGTAGAGGAACAATCCTGCCACTAGACCAACCAAAGGGAAATAATAATGGATTCCCAACAATCACGCTTAACTTTTAGAAATGGGCAACACGGACAGGAAAGTAGGAGAAATATAATGCTAATCCTTTTTCAGCCACATGTACAAGATGAAAAGCCAACGAAGTATACCAAGATCAACAGATTTGTGCCAAATATTGACCATTTCGACAAAAGCCAATATTTCCAATTGAGAGTGCAATTCGACAAATCATTCATTGAAAAAAATAAGACTGAGGGCATAGAAATACAAAATGAAACATTGATTTTAAGCAAAAGATATACAAGGTTTTTGGCCAAGCACGCAGGAGAAACTCCAAAAACCTATCAACAAACTACAGATCAAACTAACATATCAAGAAAAGAACCTATAAAAGAAAGAAAGAAAAGCCTAATCTTACCCGGTGACGAACTGCAGGTGAACGATCCTGGAGTTGTGGGAGAAGGGCATCCAGCAAGACCCACAACTTTCGGGCTTGTGTCATTGACAGCCACCTTGGCAGCATTCCCAGAGGGAACCAGAGACCCTTCCACCTTCTGCTTCTCATACTTTGCTAGCCCCTGGCCCCACCCAAGACGCGGCTTCTTTCTAGGAGCACCCTCATCAGATGGTGCAGGAGACGTTACCGGAGATCTGATCGGACTGTCTCTCCCAGAAGGCACAGATACCTCGAGCCCGGTCTCCTCCGACTCAGATCTGACAACCTTCGTGGAGGAAAGGCTACCGGGACGGCTCCACTTGAGGGGCTTCCACGAGATCGAACCCAACGAATGGTCCTCATCAAATCTGTGGCCTGCGCCCGAGCCATCATCCACACCACCACCAGTCTTATCATTTGGATCTTTCGATGGGGGTTGAGATGCGGGGGGGATCGGAACCGCGACGGACCTCTGAGCCGTCACATGTGCGTCGTGATGCTGCTGCCGTGAGAAGTCGACGGAGTCCCAATAAGGGAACCGTCGGAAAGATCCCCGGCTTTCCCTGCTGCCTCCACTGCCGCTCCGTCCGCCACCACCGGCGCAGCCATACCTTCCCGAAGATGGCCTAAAGCTCTCATCTTCCAACCAAAATCTATCTGACCGGGAAGGGGTGCACCCATGGGCGACCGACTCCTCGGGGTAAATCTGATGGTAACTACCTCCCTGCCGGTAGTGACCTTTGAAAGAAGAGAGTTTACCAAAAGAGAGAATAATCATCAGGAACACAAGAAGGAGGAGGGGAAAAGAGCCCTATATTTCTTGGATCCGAACCGGGTTTGGGCAAGTACCTGATGGAGGCCGACGAGGCGAAGCGCGGGGGAAGTCACGGGGCCCGTGGTAAGGCTCCCTCCACCGCGGTGTGGAGAACGAGGAACCGCTGCCTAGAGCATCGGAGCCTGCCCCTCTCTCGTGCTTCCTCTCCTTGAATACGAAGTCCTTGCGATCCCAAGGCACTGGTTCCGGAGGCATCAAATACCCACCACCAAAGGGCATCGATGCCCCAAAAACCACGAGAAAAGAACCACGGACACCAATCCGTAGAAGGCCTTCCTCGGAGCTACCTGCTTAAATTTCCAGGTTTTCCTTGGTCCACAGATCAAATCCCGTCAAGCAACGGGCATCCACAAGAATTTTCCAGGGTTTCTGCCAGCGTCCCGGAGCAAAACCATACCTAAACCCAAAAATTAAAAAAAAAAAAAAAAAAATTCAAAATCGGAGAACAGATAGGAAGAAAGGGGAGCCAAGATGCGGTTTTTCCTACCTCTGGGAGAGAGGGGAAGAGCTTTCGGATGCCCTAGACGCCGAGAAGAGCTCGTCAGATCAGTCGGAGGCGTTGCCGTCGGCGAGATCGTGCCGTTTTCAGTCGTTCCGTCGCCCTCGCCCGCCCCTGGTAGGCCTTCAGAGGCGGCGTCTATCTCTCTCCGGCTGTGCGGAAGGGAACGCGCCGAGCCGTCGAGAAAGCCGAAAACGTGAGCCGATAAAGAAGGCAGCCCAGCCTGGAATTCAATGCCCCCTCCGCAGGCACCATAAACTCGAATTCAATCTCCCCTCACGTCCGCTAGAATTTCTATTATTGAATTAAAACCCTCTTCCCCCACCATTATTTAAATTCCCTCTCCCCCCTCTCTCTTTCTCTCGCTTTCTTCCCTTGGCTTGATGCGGACCCTCCCTTTCCCTACATAGCCCACCACCTTCCCGGAATGACACCTGTACCCCTAATCCTCGCCCTAGATCTCCTTACCTTTTTAAGTGGCGTTTTGTGATCCAAGAGGATCACCAGAATTTAACATCACCCGTAATCTGAGTTTTAAGATATTTCAATTCTTGATAATTTAATATTATTATACCTGATTGATCATGATCCGGCGATTAAAAATTTTTAAATATTTATTAGATATTATTTAATATTTCATGAAAATCGAAAATAACGAACCATATTATATCAACATTATCCCTAATATTTTTTATAAAAATATATTTATTAATCATATAAAATATATTATAATAAAATATTAAAATATTAATGATTAATATATTTCATAAAAAATATATTTATCATTCTAATAAATTATCAATTCTATAAAAATATATTAATTATTACTAACTAATTAATATTTTATTTATACTTATAATATATTATTTATTTAAAAGAATATTTATTTTGATTATAAAAATAATGAATAATATATTAAATATTTTATTACATAAATATAAATTATAATAAAATATGTTTTACTATAATTTAAAATTATCATTTAATCATAATATGATTAATTATATAATATAATATAATATATATCATAAATATAATATATATTTCTAATATAATATTATATCATATATATAATATTGATATAATATATTGACATGATATAAATATATTATTTTTTATTAGATTAAAAGATATTTTTATCTTTTAATTTATCACCATCTGGGATGATAAACTTGGATTCCCGATCTCAAGAAATATAAATGATCCTGTCATCTCCATCCATATCATCCCTTACCTAGCTGTGATTCCATTATCCTTCCATTATCACGAGTAATGGCTATTGCTCCTTAAACGATGAACTTTGTCAAATAACTTTATCATAAATTTTTTTGGATTAGAACTTGTGGAATGAAAAGTTTTTTATTTTTTTTGTTTGAAGATCCTATGGGCTTTCTCTTACCTTGCCGTGTTCCATTATCACGAATAATGATCATTTTGTTAAATAACTTTATCATAAATATTTTTAATGTTATATGCCCTATCATTTTTTATTCCTATAATATACTAGATAATTTATTCATATATATCACAGGATCTTTAATCAGTGCATTAAATAAATATAGTGATCTTATATCATTAGAAATTTGATAATTCTAGGATTTAGATTCGATGATCCCTATCGTTATAATGACCCTGGGTCATCAAATGTCTTAAATTTTATCAGAAATTTTTCAAGAAAAAAAAATGTTTATACGTTCAATTCAATATTATCAATCCTGTTCGAAACTCTTTTCGAAAAAAAATATTAATTATATATATCTTTATCATTCGATAAAAAATTAATATATTAACTATTATTATAAAATAATATATTATTATATAAGTTTGCTTTAAAAAGAATTAATTAAAAAAGTTGTTAATTAGAATTGGTTAAAAAATTTGAATAATACGATAACTTGTTATTGAATGATTCAAAGTTGTGCAACTGTTCCGATCAAAAAAATTTCTTTGTTCTAACGCTTCTATAAACGGCCGGTGTATGGTAATAGAGGGGCGGTTAGGGGACCGGGCAGTGACCGTTTTGGGAAACGTGGAACAATTGAAACGCCTCGGCATTCTTTCCCGCCCCACTAACCGGCACCCGGTCAACTGAAACGGGCGGCCGGGTCCCGCACGTGCGACAGATCTTGCGCGGCGGGAAGCTAGGGCTGACGTAATGGGCCCCGCACGGTGCCGCGAGGGTTGAGTCCGGCGCTCGGAAGTCCGGCGCGGCCGAGGGGCATCCATGTAACCCTCGTAAATTGTCCTTAGATAATTTATTTATATTTAGGTTATTTTTTGGAAATTTAATAATGCGATTTAAAAGTAAAGTAGTGTCAAAGAACCAAATATTTACATGAGTAAATTTGAAGGGATGCAACACATTCTTTGTCCAGTTGACAAGTCTCGAGGGGACCGCTGGAGATACCTTGATTGGCGGCACGCTACATGGGTGGGGAAAGGGAGAGGAAAAGGGTTGCCTGGGAGGCGTTTTTATGGCTTTGGACCCCTTTGAGGAAGAAACAAAAGCGGCGCTAGGGTTTGGAAATATATTAAGCCATGATGATGATTTCACAGTTATTATAATCGTTGAACTCTAAGAACGATAAGATCAAGATATCTATGAAATCGGCAAATTTTAATGTGCCATCTGAATTTATAATTGTGGCTGTCGCAGCTTCTAAGTAACTGAGGTAATAAAGTATTCTTAATCAAAATTAGTCCGATTCCAAGTCAGTTAAAATTTAGTGAATAGTGGGAAAAAAAAAATTAAAGAAAAAATGGAATCCTTAGAATGATTTATCTAAGGATCCTTTATTTCTATATATAGTGTGAGTTCGATGATCATCATCAAAATAAGTGAGATGTACGGTAATTACACAATCATGACTAACTAGTTCATGAATAAATAGGTCACAATGACTTTTTATGTGCTATGGTATTTACAATTGATTTGTTTGTACGATAATGAGAGTGACTATCGGTTATATTTTTTGGATTATCTTGGTCATGCCTTTAAATCATTCATATCCAAGATTGTAAGATTGCCAAGATGGTTTCACTTTGATTATTATCGAAGCCAGCCAAAATATTCTACAGTTATTAATGGCTTGCATGGGAGGAAGATTATACAAATCAAGCCTGAATGCAGTCTTTAATATTTTGTAATTAATGGCATCATTGCAAGAGGACAAAATGTTGGGCCAATTTGTGACCGGCCTAGTGAGCTTGCTTTTTTTTGGGTTTTTTCTTTTGATAGAAGACCTAGTGAGCTTGCTTTTTTGGGGGGTTTTCTCTTTTGATAGAAGACCTAGTGAGCCTGCTTTCACCAAAATATCAAGCGTACTGTTATTGCTTTATGCATGCAAGTAGGCTTGGAACGTTGATTTGCTCCATGTTGCTCTTTAAAAACCTTGTCAATAGATACACTTTCTTTGTGATTATGGGAGATATAGATTTCAATCCCATTGTTTCTTGATATATTTGTTATTGTAGTGAATTGCAAACTATAATAGTGCTCATCGCGCTACATGCATATGATTGACCAACCAACATTGTGCTCCCATGGTTAGTTTTCTTCTTTGCCATTGTCCAGCGTCCAACTATGGGCTGAGGGAAAGAGGAAGAAAAGAATAAAGGAATTGAAGGAGGACCATAGGTGGCAATAAAATGTATTGGCTGATTAATTACCATTCAGAAGACACACGGAAGGATTTGAAATAGAATATGTAAAAGTTTTTCTGATTTTGATTAACATTAATTATTATTCATGATTTATTAAAATCGGATTGATTGTATGGTCCATGTTAATAGATATATGTTGCGCTTCATGTCTTGTGATCATTGTATTTGAGCTAGGAGTACCTTATATGAGTTGGTGTGATTGAGGCGATACAATGTAAGTCTTAGTCCGACTTGACTCGTGATAGGAGGGTCAGTTAGGATATTTTTATTTTATTGACTAGGTCCCCTCTCCATTTTCTCTATATATATGACGTGAGTTATATTTTCATGAGAGCTGCCTGTTATGAAAAAGATTGGAGAGAAGGACTCTGTCTTTGGTGTTCGCGTGAGCATCAGAAGTAAGTTTGGGATTATGGCAAATACAAGTATGTATCGTAAACCCCGGATCTTGATTATGTGATGAGATCATATCATATTATTATTTTATTTTAATCTTCTGGTTTGATCCATGGGATTAATGGAAAATTTTTTCCTACATTTGGTATCAGAGCCATGGTTTTTATGAAAGATTGGAATCGTGATTTAGTTTCATAGAATGATTAATCTGGAAATCCCGATGATTTGATATATTGATATATTTTTTATGCTTTTAGATATGGTAAAATAAAATATATGCATATTATAATCATATAAAAATCTTTCTTCGATGATTAACCTAGTTTTGTTTTAATTTGTTAAACCCCTTTCCCTTTCCTTCCCACCGATGATCACTGGCCGTGATCTGGACATGCCCATCCTCGTCGGTTTGAGGGGTGACCAGCAGGGGCATGGTGGTGGACCTGGTGGCCACCAGCGGCGTGATGGTGGTGGTGATCTAGCCCAAGATTACAAAAAAAAAAAATCTCGACACCACCATCTATCTCTTTTCTCTCCGGCAGTATCACCATCCATGGCGGTGACGATCTCGATCGACGGTGAGGAGGCGGTGATCGGGTGGTCTCGGCTGAGATCACATAAAAAAAAGGACCGAACCGGAAACCTCTTGAAACCCACCGTTGGGCGTGTTTCCATCACCGACGACATCGTCGGAGGTGGCGACCGACCATCCCCAATCGATCCGAGTGGCTATCTCATCGATCTTTGAGCCGACAGGTGGGATTTGGATAGGGGTGGTAGCCGGTGGATTTTGAAGTCCCTGTTGTTAACATGGGGAAGAAAGATAGGTTTTGCATGGGTATTGGGTTTTGGGTTTAAACCTAAAATCCAATACCCAGTATCCCATTATCAAAAAAAGAGGGCCATTTTGCATTTAGGCCCCTGATCTTTTTGATATTATAAATTAATCCTTTTACAGTTTAGTCCATGCAAAACTTATATTTACATATTGGTCAAAAAAAATTTAAAAAAAAATAAAAAAAATGTTGGCATGCTCAAATCCTTTTGGTCATTTTGTTTAAATTGTACGATCTAATTGGATGCTAATTATGCTTTAAAATTGATCAGTGGGTGCATGTTGATTAATATCCTATTTATAACTGATTATTTAGAACATACATGTATTTTGAAAATACTCTTTTTGTTTTGGACATGGATATTTATTCTATGTATGAATAATTTATGGATTAACATAAATATTTATCATCAAAGTTGTTTGTTTATATCGTTCCATTGAATTTTTCATCATGTGAAGGATATTTTCTGGTTATGACATACAATCGCCTGTCCAAAGGAGGTTGTTGTATGTTATAACTAACAAAATATGGTATGGAGCATTGTGTTGCTAAGGTACTCTAACTTTCAGTCTGTCCAAAGGAGATAGGTTCATGAATGTTAGAATATTTTTTAATTAGCTTGTGGCTTCATGTAAAGAGCACTTATGCAGATTGCATGTTCTACTCAAAGGAGAATATGCGATATTGCATTTGGGCTCTTATTTATTGTTGTGTATAATATTATTTTGTTATGTCCATCAATTAATATTCTGCATTCCTATTATTTTAATTGTATAGTTATTTTTGGTGTGAACAATAACAATATTGTTGTTGAGGTGCTTATTGGATCAAATTATAAGAAGTGGAGGCAAGACTTGGAGTTTGCTCTTGGAATTGCTAACATTGATCTTGCATTACATGAAACCAGACTCGATCATTTGAATGATCAAAGTACTCTTAAACAGAATGATCACTTTGCCAAATAGGAGAAGTCAAATAGACTTAGTCTGATTACTATTAAGAGATCAATTTCTGAGTATTTCCTGAGTGGTCTATCTAAGTTTGACAATACTAAAGAGCTATTTGAAGCTATTGAAAAGAGATATCTTGTATCCAATAATGCTGATATTAGATTCCTGATGAAAGAATTGACAATGATGACATACAACAATGTTGGGGGTATCAAAGAGTATATTTTGAAAATGATTCATCTTCAATCCAAGCTTAAGGGTCTGAAGATTGATCTACCAGATTCCTTTATGGTGTCTCATGCCTTAAATTCTTTGCTTGTTGAGTTTTTCCATATCAATATTGCCTATAATTCTCTGGATGAAATGTGGAGCATTAATGATTTGATCACCAAGTATATTGCTGAAGAAGAAAAAGTCAAGAAAAAAAAGAATGACAGTGCCATTCTTACTCTTCAATCTCAACCTTAATATAGCAAGCATTTTATGAATAAGAAAAAGAGAAAGCCTACTGCTTCTAAACAGTCTCAGGATTCCAAGAGGGATAGAAGAAATCATGATCAAAATTATTTTGTTGGAGGTCCCAAAGTTGCCTTTAAGAAGAAGGTCAAGTACTTTCATTGTAAGAAAAAAGGACATATAAGAAGTCAGTGCTTTAAATTCAAATCCTGGTTAGAAAAGAAAGAAAAATAAAAAGGTAAGCCCCTAGCTTTAGTCTATTGTGAGTCTAATATTGTCAATGTCCCTATTAATTCTTGGTGAATAGATAGTGGTGCTTCAACTTATGTTACCATTTCTTTTTAGGGATTGATAAACAAATGGAAGCGAGCCTGAATAAAAGCAAGTTGAAGTGGGAAATGATTTAGAAAATGAAATAGAGTGTGTAGGAGTTGTCAACTTGTCCTTAGAGTCTAGTTTTGTAATTACTTTAGAAAATACATTTTATGTACCTTCTTTTATAAAGAATTTGATCTTTGTTTCATCTTTAGATAGACTTAGATTTGGCTTTATGTTTAGTAATAAAAGAGTTGATTTGATATTCAATTAAAAAATTATTGATTATGGAGTCATAATTGATGGTTTATATAAATTGTGTCTGGCCTACAATAATTCTAATGCTTCCTTAAGTGTTGAAAGTGTTGTTGCCAAACATCCTAGGATTAAAGATAAGATAAATCCTTTATGTTATGGTATAAACGTCAAGAACATATATCTAAAGAAAGAATAACTAGATTAATTAATGATGACATCTTACCTACCTTGGATCCTGGGGACATGGAGACTTGTGTTAATGTATTAAGGAAAAATTGATTAAGACCAAAAAGAAATGGGCAATTCGAAGTTCAAACCTTTTGAAAATTATTCACATCGATATTAGTGGATCTCATTCTTCTATAATTTATGGTAATAGATATTTTATCACATTTATTGATAAATTTTTTTGATATGATTATCTTTATTTAATTAAAAAAAATTTGATGCCCTTAAAAAATTCAAAATTTTTGAAATTGAAGTTGAGAAACAATTGAAAAAGGTCATTAAGATTATGAGATCTGATTGTAGAGGTGAGTACTATGGCAAATATGATATGACATGGCAGCATATGGGTCTGTTTGCCAAGTACTTACAGGATTGTTAATTGTTTCTTAATATATTATACTTGGAAGTCCTGAGCAGAATAATGTAGCTGAAAGATATAATTGCATCCTTAAGGATATGATGTGGAGCATAATGAATAGGTCTAACGTGCCAAAATTTTTATGGGGTGAAGCTCTCAAAACTATATTATACATTTTCAATAGAATTCCCAATAAATCTATGTTAAAGATACCTTTTGAACTCTGGACTGGAAGAAAACCTAGTTTGAATCATTTCCAGATTTGGGATTATCCTGTGGAAGTAAAATTGTACAATCCTATAGAGAAAATGTTCGATCCTAAAATCAGTCGTTGTTACTTTATTGGATATTCAGAACATTCTAAAAGATACAAGTTTATAGTCAAAGAAGAGGTTATAGAATTATGGAATTTCTTATTGCCAAATTTTAAAAACTTGATATGGCTAATGTAGGATCTTCCCTAACTACTAATGATGATAATGTCCAAGCCGAGAGTATTTCTATTCCTATATCGGGTTATAGTGAAAATATAATTCTTGCTTCTATCGATAGAATGGATAATGAATCCTTGATCCTTTTGCTCCTGTTCAGAATCTTCAACCAGCTGAATAAGTTCAAGTAAGAAGATCTGTTAGACCAAGAAGATCCGCTATTTTAGATGATTTCTATATTTATCTTGGAGAAAATGATTTTGATATTGGGCATATGATTGACCCAGTTACTTATCTTGATACAATCAATTCTTCCCAGTCTAATTTTTGGATGAGTGCTATAAAAGAAGAAATACAGTCTATGGCTAATAATGATATGTGGAAGCTTGTTGAGCCTTCTAAGAATAGTAAACCTATAGGATGCAAGTGGGTATACAAAACTAAAAGAGATTCTAAAAGAAGAATTGAGCATTTCAAGATCAGGCTGGTAGTTAAAGGCTTCACTCAAAGAGAAGGAATAGATTTTACTGGAACTTTCTTTATAATATCTTCAAAGGATTCCTGTTGACCCTTGGAATGATTTTGATGATTACAAAATATTGGAGCATGTATGCTTCACTAATTCTTTTAATTACTTAAAAAGTCTTGCAGGAAAATGTTTATCTTTACATTAGTTGGTTTTCTATCTAGTGAAAGGTATTCCAACATTGTATGAACTCTTGTATACTTCAAGTTGTAAAGCCCTAATCTTTCATATTTGTAATCTTATAAAAGGGCTATAAAAATTGTAAAAATGAGAGCAAGTAAGTTAGTTCTTGTTGGAATCTTGAATTGAAGAAGTTTGGCGAAGTTTTGAATCATAAGAAGAATTTTTGTATGAGCCGACTCATATTCTGGCATGGTATAAAAAATTTCAGAGTTTCAGAACCTTGAGCCGACTCGATGAAGAACTTGCATTTTTAGTGACTGAGACCTCGAGCTGACTCAAGCCCAGAAAAGCCGACTCGTCCATAAATTATTTTGTTGGTAACTATGACTTCGAGCCGACTTAACTCAGAAGAGCCGACTTATGCAGAATTAGATTTTCCATTGATTGAGAGTTTGAGCCGACTCAACCCAGAAGAGCCGACTCGCACAGAACTTTTATTTGGATTGTCTGAGACTTTGAGCCGACTCATGGACCTCGAGTCGACTCAAATGACGATTTTTGCAGTCTAACGGCTAGTTGCAGAACTTCATTTTTGAATTCCAAAAACCCTCCAACGGCTCTATTTCGGTTCTCTAGGCCCTACAATGGCTATTTCTGATGGAAGACTATAAAAGGGAGTATTTATGAAGGATTAAACAATTTTTGAAAGATTATTCATTGATTATTCTTTGGAAGTTAAAAGGTTTTCAAGTCTTTCACCAACCCACTTCAAGAGCATTCAAGAAAGGATTCAAAGCTTCACCAACTATTCTTCATTATTGAATCCAACCTTTTGAAGAAGAAAAAAAATAGCTTGAAGAACATTAAAGAGCATTCAAAGCTAGGCTTCACTTTGATCTTCATCGGCAACACTCAAACAAGTTTGGTTTGTTGTATAGTTGCTTTAAATTTTTGATATATCTTGTTTTATCTCTAAGAACAGCAAAGGGGACTGTGTCTTAAGAGAGTGGTAAAGGTTTTTAGGTGAGCCCTTTAAAAATCTAAGTTGGGTTCTTGGTGATTCTGGTATAAAACCAAGATTGGGTTTTTAGTGATCCCGATATAAAACCAAGATTGGGTTTTCTTTGATGAGCCCGGTTCTAAAAACCAAAGGGATCTAGGTTCTTGGTTAGTCTGTGTTAAAACCAAGTGTAGGTTTTTTGATGATCCCGGTAAAATCAAAGTGTATAGGTTTGGATTATGAGCCTGTTAAAACAATCCGACTATATTCCGGTTGGGGGATATAGTGAAAATTCCAAGTGGAGCTTGGATAGTGGACGTAGGAGCGAGTTACTCCAAATCACTCTAAATCTCCTGTGTTTGTGATTGTCTTGATTGTGCTTAATTGTTTGCTTCCGCATTGCATATTTCACCACAACACTAAAAGAATTTTAAATTGCACATACTTGCCAAAGTTTTTATAATCCCAATTCACCCCCCTCTTGGAAAGCTACCTGGGCAACAAGTGGTATCAGAGCGGAGTCTCTGAAAATTCCTTAGAGTAAAGATCGGTGGCACATCCCATGAGCACTTCTTTAGCCAAAGGCCAGTCCACAAATCGACCTCCACTTTTCACTGGAACCAATTATACATATTGGAAGGCTAGGATGAAAATATACATTCAAGCCATAGACTTTCATTTGTGGAAAATAATTCTAAAAGGATCTCACATACCCACTGTTAGAATTAATGATATTGAGGTTTTTCAAACTAGAAGAGGAATGGGACGAAAATGATATGAGATTAGCTAAGCTGGATGCCAAAGCTATGAATTTACTTTATTGCGCTTTGGACCCAAATGAGTTTAACAGAATTTTCACTTGCAATTATGCTAAAAAAATTTGGGATAAGCTTGAGATCACACACAAAGGCACACCACAAGTTAAAACTTCAAAAATCAATATTCTTGTGCACAATTATGAATTGTTCAAAATGGATCCTAGTGAAACTATATCTGCCATGTATACACGTTTTACTGATATCATAAATGGTCTTAAAAGTCTTGGTATGACTTATACTAATGCTGATTTAGTCCAAAAGGTTTTGAGATCTTTGCTAGATAAATGGGAAGCGAAAGTTACATCAATACAAGAGGCAAAAGACTTGAACACCCTACCATTGGATGAACTGCTAGGATCACTAATAATTCATGAGCTAGCAATGCAACAAAGAACAGATGAAGATTCAAAAAGAAAAAAGGCTATAGCATTTAAGGCTATTAAAGAGGACAAATATGAAGATTCAGATACATCTGATGATAATGATCTGGAAAATGATGAAATTGCTCTAGTAATGAGAAAATTTAAAAGATTTATGAGCAGAAGAAGAATAAACAGATGGAGAAAGCAATTTAGAAAAGAAGAATTTAGAAAAGAAAGAGAAAAAGATAAAGAAAATGATAAGGACAAGGATCAAACCCCTATTTGCTATGAATGTAAGAAACCTGGACACATACATCTTGATTGTCCAGAGATCAAGAAAAAGATGATCAGAAGAAAGAAAAAGAAGGCAATGCTTGTGGCATGGAGCGATAGTGATGAATCTACATCAATCGGAGATGATGAAGATACAACAAAAATTGCTCAAATCTGCCTTATGGGTCTAGAGGATGAGGTAACAACTTCAGAACCTAACTTAGAATTTACTTATGATGAACTTCATAATACTTTTTGTGAATTATTGGTAGAGTACAAAAAGACTGATTTGAAAATAAAAAAATTAAAAATTAATTGTGATTCAATTGAAAAAAGTAAAAATAAAATTTGTGAAAGAAATAAGATCTTACAAAGAGAATTAAGTTTGATTTGTGAAAGACTTAAAACAACTCAACTTGAAAAGGAAGAACTTCTTGAAAAGAACAAAGTTTTGCAAAATGAAAATATTGATTTGAAAAAGGAAGTTCAAAAGCTTAAACCTTTGATTAAAAAATTAACCTTAAGTTCTAATAATATGAACTGATTTTGAAAGATCAAAGAGATACAAATAACAAATTTAAAATTGGCTATAAAAGTTCAAATAAATTTTCTGCATCCACATCTTATGCACATAAGTTTATTACATCAAAGCAATATAGACCTAAATTTGCATAATCATATACTTTTTACTTAAAGCCAAAAACTATTTGCTATGCTTGCAATAATGTTGGTCATAAAGCATTTGAGTGTCATTTGAAATATAATAGCAAAAAGAAAATTAAGAAAATTTGGGTTCCAAAAGGAACCAATCTCACTAACTTGCAAGGATCTAAGAAAGCTTGGGTACCTAAATCTATTACTTGATTGTTTTGAAGGGATGCCTTGCAGCCATAAATATAAAGAAAAGATGGTACCTTGATAGCGGCTGTTCAAGATACATAATGAGTGATATTGATCAATTCTTCATCTTAGAACAAAATGATAGTGGCATGGTAACCTTTGGTGATAATTGCAAAGGAAGGATAATCGTATTGGTAAAATAAAAATTACTCCTTCTATCTTTATTGAGAATATGTTACTTGTAGAAAAATTAAAGCATAATGTTTTGAGCATCAGTCAACTTTATGATATTGGTTTTAATATTTTTTTCAAGTCTTCAATGTGTATAGTAGTTGATCCTCTTGACTCTAGTACAAAGTTCATTGGACATAGACTTGGTAATATTTATGTAGTAGATCTTAATGATCTAGCTATGTTAAGTAATACAAGTCTTATGGTAGTAAATGACAAGAGTAAGGAATCAAGTTTACTATGGCATAGACGACTTGGATATGCTAGTATGGATACTATTGCAAAACTTATTTCAAAAGACTTGGTTAAAGGTTTGTCAAAATTTAAAGTAAATTTTGATTATTTCTGTGATGCATGTCAATTAGAAAAGCAAGTGAGGGAGAGTTTTAAATCCAAAAACATTATTTTTACTACTAGACCCTTATAGCTACTTCACATGGACCTATTCGGACCTACTAGGATAACAAGCTTAGGTGGTATAAAGTATGGCCTTGTGATTGTAGATGATTTTTCAAGATACACTTGGATTTTATTCATTGCACATAAAAATGAGACTTTTAAGGTATTCAAAAAGTTTTATAAAAGAGTTTCCAACTTGAAAAACCTTTATGTTATTTTTATTCGTAGTGATCATGATACGGAATTTGAAAATCAATATTTTGATCACTTTTGCATAAAGCATGGTATGATCACAACTTCTCTGCTCCTAGGACACCACAGCAAAATGGTGTTGTAGAGAGAAAGAATAGAACTTTAGAAGAAATGTCCAGAACAATACTTTATGAAGGAAATCTTCTAAAATATTTTTAAGCAGAAGCTGTGAATACCTCTTGCTATATTTTAAACAGAGTATTAATTAGACCTATAATTAGAAAAACCCCCTATGAACCGTGGAACAATAGAAAATCTAATATCAATTACTTTCATGTTTTCAGTTGAAAATATTTTGTTCTAAATAATGGTAAAGACAATCTTGGCAAGTTTGATGCAAAATCCGATGAGGTAATCTTTCTTGGTTATTCTTCAAATAGTAAAGCCTATCGAGTTTTCAATAAAATAACTTTAACTGTTGAAGAATCAATCTATGTTGTTTTCAATGAAACTGACATAACATCTTCTAGAAAAAAAGATTGTGCTGATGATGATACAGGTACAATTGAACATGGATTGAAGGACATGTCTATCAAAGACAAACAAGCAAGTGAACAACATGAAGAAGTGGTAAGCAAGATCATGATGATATACCCAAAGAATGGAGGTATATACACTCACATCCTAAAGAACTTATTATAGGAGATCCATCTCAAGGTGTTAGAACCAGAGCTTCATATAGGGATGCACATGATTTGATTGCTTTTGTATCTCATGTAGAAACACATACTATAGAAGAAGCTAAAACCGACCCAAATTGGATGTTAGCCATGCATGATAAGTTAAACCAATTTAGGAGAAATAATGTTTGGACACTTATAGAAAGACCAAAGGACTACCCTCTTATAGGCACTAGATGGGTTTATAGAAACAAGCTAGATGAGCAAGGTAATGTAATTAGAAATAAGGCTAGACTAGTAGCTCAATGTTACAATCAAGAAGAGGGAATAGATTTTGATGAGACCTATGCACCAGTAGCTAGGCTAGAGGCCATTAGATTACTCTTGGTATATGCATGTTTTATGAATTTTAAATTATTTCAAATGGACGTAAAGAATACATTTCTAAATGGTTTTCTATCTGAAGAAGTTTTATCGAACAACCATCTAGTTTTATCGATCACATATTTCTAAATCATGTTTTTAAGTTGAATGAAGCTTTATATGGTCTTAAACAGATACCTAGAGCCTGGTATGATAGATTAAGTAAGTTTTTAATTGGAAATGATTTCATAAAAGGTAGTATTGATACTACCATGTTCATTCAAAAGAAAAATAATGATATTTTAGTTGTTCAAATTTATATTGATGATATAATTTTTAGATCTACTGATGAATATTTGTATCAAGATTTTGCTAAGTTAATACAAGGTGAATTCGAAATGAGTTTAATGGGTGAGCTAAGTTACTTCCTCAGGCTTCAAATCAAACAATCAAAGGAGAGAATTATGATCAACCAAGCCAAATATATTAAAGAGATTATCAAAAAGTTTAGCATGGAATCAAGCAAAGAAATTGGAACATCCATGAATCCTGCATGCAGACTTGATAAAGATGAAAATGGCACAAATGTTGATCAAAAACTGTATAGAGGTATGATTGGCTCTCTACTTTATTTAACTGCCAGTATACCTAATATTCTATTTAGTGTTTGTATGTGTGCACATTTTCAATCAAATCCAAAAGAGTCACATATTATTGCTCTTAAAAGAATTATTAAATATCTTAAAGGCACATGTAATTTAGGCTTATGGTATTCTAAGCATTCATCTTTAAAGTTAATTAGTTATTCTGATGCTGATTATGATGGCTGTAAGATTGATAGAAAGAGTACGAGTGGCACTTGTAAATTTCTAGGTATCAACTTGATTTCATGGCACTGTCGTAAACAGAACTCTATAGCACTGTCCATTGCTGAGATAGAGTACGTGGCTGCGGGGTGCTGTTGTGCACAAGTGTTGTGGATCAAGCAACAGTTAGAAGATTATGGTATTATCCAGTCTAAAATTTCTATTAAAAATTATAACACTAATACTATTAATTTATCTAGAAATCCAATTCAGCATTCTAGAACTAAGCACATAAAAATTAGACATCATTTCATTCGAGATCATGTTTTGAATAATGTTGTAGAATTATAATTTGTGCCTACAGAATATCAACTTGCTGATATTTTTACCAAACCTCTTAGCCAAGATAGATTTGAAAAGATTAGAAGTGAATTAGGCCTATGTGACCCATATTAAGAGTTTTGACCTAATTTTCAAAAATGAGAAAAATTATCTAGATATTTCAAAATTCTCTTTAGAGTTTATGACCACCTTCTATAGTTATAAGGAACATATATAATCTTATTTTTTTAGTTTTCTGAGTTTTTGACTTGATTTTTGCTCGAGCCGACTTGAGTACCCTGCTGCTCTGTTGAGCCGACACCTTTTAAATTGGGCATCATAGGTTTCAAATCTCAATTTCTTTCCGCCCTTCCTATTTTACTTCAACCTTTCCCTATTCCAAAACTAAGAAAAGCCTTAGAACTCCGCTAAACCCTTCCTAAATCCTAATCCAACTTAAATGGCACCTAAGAAAGCCATAGGGAAGAAGCCAAGAAGGGTCGTGCAGATCGTGGCAGAGGAGCGAAGAACCAAGAGGAGCCTTGACACTTCAAATCCAACAGATGAGCCACAGGAATAACATGAAGAGGCTCCAGAAGCTCCAAGATAGATAGTTCTGATGGGTAATAAGCAAGTTACTTCTGGACGTTGCGTAGATTTTACCTTTTTAGAGCAAGAAAACTTGAGAGTTGGTGATTGGCTCATTGCACAAGGTTGGAAGTCTTTTTGCTTATTGAATGTTCCTACATATCCAAATTTGGTGAGGCAATTCTTTGAGAATATGTCCCTTAGTGCATTTCATGTAGAATCAATTGTGAAAGGGAAGCATATTGAGATAAATGAGCAAAAATTGAGTGACATTCTTCAAATACCTAAGGAAGGAGAGAGCTTTTTGGTATCAGAGAAAAAATGAAAGACTTTGAGATTGATTCTTGAGAGGAATGATATTACTGGTGTTGTGCATGTCAGAGTTAATCAACTTTCATTGGAAATGAGGTTGATTCATAATATCATCAGTCGTATTTTTCTACCCAGGACTAGAAGATTTGACTGGATGAGCGAGAGGAATTTGGTATTTATGAGATGCTTAGTTGAGGGGGAGGCCCTCAACTTATCTTATATTATGATATCCCAGATTAGGGAAGCTGCTCGTAGGGCACGAGCATGTCTTCCTTATGGCATGGTTTTCACATTGCTCTTTCAGGATGCTCAGGTAGATTTGTCTGGTGAGGATAGCAGGCCATTACTTCATACAAACATATACAATGTTAAATCTTTGATCAGGATGGGATTCCTGAAGGTTGATAGACACTAGATCAGGAAGACTTCAGGACTACCTGCGACACATTCAGATGAGGAGTTAGGAGATGATGATCAGACAAGTTAGGGACAGGATACCGAGGCTGAGCAACAAGTTGATGAGGCTGGACCTTCTGAGCTAGCACCTTCTACACCTCGATCACCTATGAGAGGATCTACTGCTATTGGTTCAGGTGATGATAGCAAGCTGCAGCTGATTCTGGATGAGATCTCTAGTCTTCAAAGAGGCAGATTAGAGACAGATGCTAGGATACTGGCACTTCATATAGAGATGAGAGATGGCTTCCAGGAGATTCTATCGATTCTTCAGTACATCAGGGCAGCCAGTAACTCAGCACCTCCACCATCTTCAGCAGGACCTGATATTCATGATACAGATTATGGACAGGGAGAGGCAGTGCATTCTACTGATATTCCTACAGCTGCTACTCCTGTGGAGCTTAGTACTAGTACTCAGGATCCGAGCACTGATGTTGGAGATACTCCTATGACTCAGATTTTGTCGACTACCAGCACCCTTGCTTTACCTGTTGATCCTCCTTCTGCACGGCCTACACCTATTTTGATTTCTTCTAAGGCTCCAGCTAAAACTAAACTTAGAACTTCTAAGACTTCAACCCCTGTTAGGACCAGACTTAGGGACCTTAGACATAGGTTTCCTAAATTTAAACCTGCTCCTGGTATTTTAGAGGTTGGTTCTTCTTCTAGCAAAGATGAACCTAGTGATGATGATCCTAGTCCATCCTTTTGACTTTTTAGGATTTATTGTTTAGTATTTCTTGTTGTTGTTAGTGATACTCTTTTTGGTGTGCTTTGGCACTTGTGTAATGTATCACCTTTGTATTGACACTTTATATATATATATATATATCTTTTTTCATATGTTTTACTTGATACATGCTTAAATGATTGTAAATGATTTAATTTGTGAATGAATGTTCTCCCTATATTGTATACTTTTTGTGTTGATGACAAAAAGGGGGAGAAGAACAAGCATGAAAATTGAAATAAGCTTGAAAAATTGAGATGAGTATGAAAAATGAGATTGAACATGAGAAAGGGGGAGAGAGTATTGTTATATAAGAAAGGGGGAGCTTTTGTTAAGTTAAAACTTATTTTGAATGCAAAGTTAGTATTGTGATACTTAGTGCATAAATGATACAAATGATACATTGTCTCGATACTACCTGATACTTGGTTTGATACACACTACTGTGAATATTTTTAATACATGTAAATATGATACATAGTATATCATTACTGTTAATTGTAAAGTATTTTTAAATTATGTTCATGTCCAGTATTTTGTCATCATCAAAAAGCAAGAGATTGTTGATCCCTGGAATGATTTTGATGATTACAAAATATTGGAGCATGTATGCTTCACTAATTCTTTCAATTACTTAAAAAGTCTTGCATGAAAATGTTTATCTTTACATTAGTTGGTTTTCTATCTAGTGAAAAATATTCCAACATTATATGAACTATTGTATACTTCAAGTTATAAAGCCCTAATCTTTCATATTTGTAATCTTGTAAAAGGGCTATAAAAATTGTAAAAATGAGAGTAAGTAAGTTAGTTCTTGTTGGAATCTTGAATTGAAGAAGTTTGGCGAAGTTTTGAATCATAAAAAGAATTTTTGTAAGAGCCGACTCATATTCTAGCATGGCACAAAAAATTTCAGAGTTTCAGAACCTCGGGCCGACTCAAGCCTCAAGAGCCGACTCGATGAAGAACTTGCATTTTTAGTGACTGAGACCTCCAGCCGACTCAAGCCCAAAAGAGCCGACTCATCCAGAAATTATTTTGTTGGTGACTGTGACTTCGAGCCGACTCAACTCAGAAGAGCCGACTCATGCAGAATTAGATTTTCCATTGATTGAGAGTTCGAGCCAACTCAACCCAGAAGAGCCGACTCGCACAAAACTTTTATTTAGGTTGTTTGAGACTTCGAGTCGACTCATGGACCTCAAGTCAACTCGAGTGACGGTTTTTGCAATCTAACGACTGGTTGCAGAACTTCATTTTTGAATTCCAAAAACCCTCCAATGGCTCTATTGCGGTTCCCTAGGCCCTACAACAGCTATTTCTAATGGAAGACTATAAAAGGGAGTATTTATAAAGGATTAAACAATTTTTGAAAGATCATTCATTGATTATTCTTCGAAAGTTGAAAGGTTTTCAAGTCTTTCACCAACCCACTTCAAGAGCATTCAAGAAAGGATTCAAAGCTTCACCAACTATTCTTCATCATTGAATCCAACCTTTTGAAGAAGAAAAGAAGTACCTTGAAGAACATTATAGAGCATTCAAAGCTAGGCTTCACTTTGATCTTCATCGACAACACTCAAACAAGTTTGGTTTGTTGTATAGTTGTTTTAAATTTTTGATATATCTTATTTTATCTCTAAGAACAGCAAAGGGGGCTATGTCTTAAGAGAGTGGTAAAGGTTTTTAGGTGAGCCCTTTAAAAACCTAAGTTGGGTTCTTGGTGATCCCGGTATAAAACCAAGATTGGGTTTTCTTTGGTGAGCCCGGTTCTAAAAATCAAAAAGATCTAGGTTCTTGGTTAGCCTATGTTAAAACCAAGTGTTGGTTTTCTTTGGTGATCCCGATAAAACCAAAGTGTATAGGTTTGGATTGTGAGCCTGTTAAAATAATTCGACTATATTCCGGTTGGGGGATATAGTGGAAATCCCAAGTAGTTCTTGGATAGTGGACGTAGGAGCGGGTTAAACCGAACCACTCTAAATCTCCTGTGTTTGTGATTATCTTGATTGTGCTTAATTGTTTGCTTTCGCATTGCTATTTCACTACAACACTAAAAGGATTTTAAATTGCACATAATTGCTAAAATTTTTATAATCCCAATTCACCCCCCTCTTGGGAAGCCACCTGGGCAACAATTCCTTCAGAATTATCATATCTTTAGTGGCTCATTATATCTGGAGCTGCATTAGATGGATGTTAGAACTGCTTTCTTGAATTGTAACCTCAGTGAAGAAGTCTACATGAAGCAACCAACAAGTTTTTAAGAAAGAGGTAAAGAATATTTGGTATGCAAATTGAAGAGGTCTATCTATATTCTGAAACAAGTATCATGATAATGGTACTTGAAATTTGATGAGGTTATAATTTTTCTTGGTTTTGAAGAAAATAAAGTTGATCAATGTATCTATCTCAAAATTAGTGGAAGAAAGTTCATCTTTCTTATTTTGTATATTGATGATGTCTTACTTGCCAGCATTAATTTTGGTTTACTTTCTGAGACCAAATAAATGCTATCTAAGAATTTTGATATGAAAGATCTTGATGAGGTGTCATTTATTTTGGAAATTGAAATTCATAGGGATAGATCTTGTTATCTATTGAGTTCGTCATAGAAGGCATATATTGACAGAATTCTTCAAAGATTTAATATGCAAAATTATAGACCATGTGATTCACCTATTGTTAAAGGTGACAAATTCAGTAAAGATCAATGTCCGAACATCAGCCTGAAAGATTAGATGAAAGATGTGTCTTATGCTAATGCTGTAGGGAGTTTGATATATGTATACATCTGCACTAGACCTGACATTGCCTTCATAGTGGGTATTCTTAGTAGATATTTATCAAACCCAAGCTATCAATATTGGGTTGCCACAAAGAAGGTAACGAGGTATTTATAGAAAACCTAGGTGTCTTGATGATTTGAAATCAATATTTGGATATTTTTTTATGTTAGCTGGTGGTGCAGTATCCTAGAATAGTGTTAAATAGACAATGACTGCTTCTTCTACCATGTAAGCTGAGTTTATCCCCTGTTATGTAGCTTTTATTCAAGCTATTTGGTTAAGAAATTTTATGACTGGGCTTCAGTTTTTATATTCGAGTTTCAAACATGTGACGATCTATTATGATAATAAAGTTGTAGTATTCTTTACAAAGAATAATAAATCTTTCAGTAGGTCTAAACATATCGAGCTGAAGTATTTAACCATTAAAGATCTTGTGAAGAATGGTGATATAACTATTGATTATATTGATACAGAGTCTATGTTGGCTGAACCTCCAATCAAAGATTTGAGGCCTATATGCTTTACAAAGCCTATTGAAAATATGGATATATTGAGCTTTTTTGATGTACTTAATTAGTGAAAGTAGCTTTATAATTAAACTATATTACCATTATAAATTAATTTTTTATTTATATCTATCATGAGTATTTATATATATTGTTGTCATGATAGTTGATTGATTGATTTCTATATGGTTTAAATATGTATGTGAAATAAAATACAACATAGTATCTCAAGAATATATCTTTATCTTGAAAATGATGTTGTATGGGTATGTCTCATTTGATAATTAAGAGATTTCATTATATTTGGAGACATACAAACTTCTTCTAAAGTCGTGGAATTTCTCTAGCTTGTTATAAAATATGTGGTTAAAGAGAAATCATGATTGATGGTATATTTATTTATTTTCTTTTAATTATGAGATATCTCTTTTGGTTATGTACCTGTTATATAAAACTGAGACCATGTGTCGAGTCTCAGATATATTGTGCTGTCTCGTCATTGACACTATGTTTGAGTATGTGAGACATAATGGCTTATTGTTTAATGCTATTACAATTTTTCTGCTTATTTTATTTTTCAAACATATTGAAGAGAAATTGGAGGACTGACAATGAAAATAGCATATTTTATTTTGGATCACTTTGATATTATTTTCTTGCTACACTACTACACCAAGACTCATTTCGATAGTATTTATCATACTTGTAACCAGAGATATGTCTTGTATCGAATAAGTGGTACAATGACTTCCATGATTTGGCATGATTGATATTGTTGGACTGATTCATTTGTAGGTACTGTCTATGGATCATATGTTTTAGTGGCTACATATCATTTTCAACTCGAGAATCGTTTGATAATAAAATATTTTTAAAATCATAATTAATATTATCCAAGTGGAAGAATAAAAGAGTTTTTTTAATTTTGGCTAACATTAATTATTATTTATGATTTATTAAAATCAGGTTGGTTATATGGTCCATGTTGATAGACATGTATTGAGCCCAATATTATGTAATCATTATGTTTGGGCTAGGAGCATCTTATGTGAGTTGGTATGGATTGAGGTAGCACAATGTAGGCCTTAGCCTGACTTGACTCATGATAGGAGGGTCAGTTAGGGTATTTTTATTTTATTGGCTAGGTACCCTCTCCACTTCCTCTACATATATGACGTGAGTTATATTTTCATGATGATTTTTCCTATCGAGAGCTGCCTATTATGAGCAAGACTAGAGAGAATGACTCTGTCTTCGATGTTTGTATGCGCATCGGGAGTAAGTTTGGGATTATGGTAATACAGGTATGTATTGTAAACTCCAGATCTTGATTATGTGATGAGATCAGATCAAATTATTATTTTATTTTAATCTTCTCGTTTGATTCATGGGATTAATAAAAAAAAATTTCTTATAGAATAAGCAGTTGATGACCACTTTGATATTCCAAAACAATGGGGTGGGATGATGGTGAGGGCCAATTAATTCATGCCACCGTTGCTGCACGTGTTGAGTTGCACTCTAACCAAATACCGCTCTCATGGAAACAGTAAACGGTGAAAGACGAGTAGTACCAAACATCAATGAGTTAGTTCATCATCCAGCAAAGATAATGCATGGAGAGAGATGGTACGTACCTACAGCTAGAACCAACCCTTCATGTCCATCGAAGTGGATCTTTAATTGCCTTGGTTTGAGAGGGAACCCATTGAACTAGGATGTTAGAAAAAGATTATAATGAACCATGAGGGTGGAAAATCCAGAGGCTAGATCAACTGACAAATACATTTTGAAGCTTGAAGGAATTCATTAGCAAGAGCAGCAGTAGTTTTCACCATATCTTTTAGAGTTTAGCAGTCTCTTTTAATTAAAAGAATGTCTTGATTTCTAGTCTTCCAAGCAAGCTAAAACAGAAAGATAGAGCAAGATTATCATGCCACAGCTATTATAGGGCATGGTTAAACAATATTTTGGCATTCCCCCATCTTGAAGCAAAACGAAACCATGATAAGCAGATGCAACTCCTGCACTGCTTTTGCTTTGTGGCATCAGAATTTTACTTTGGCCCATGGTCTCTTTTAGCTACTACATGGCATCTTTGAAATGTCTGGACACCAGAGCACCCATTTGCCCTTTGATATAAAGCAAAGAAGCATGAGGAAGCCAACACCAAGTCAATCTCCAATTGTAGCATGGCACTCTATCATGTGAATTCAATTTCCGAACCTGTCAGGATCACAAGGATTATGTATTTCTAACTAATTAATCCTTATATATTGGACCTTGATTTGCATGTTTCTAATTATCGCGCTCCCAACCCAAAAAAGCAATAGATGAGAATATGTCCACAGGATAGGGATCTACAAATATACAAAGCAACAACCTATCAAATAACCTATAATATCTCAAGAAATAATAGATTTTGCATGCACAATAGTGTTCACCTGGATATCACCTTTTTATTCTTTACATCCCAAAATCTTGATATATAAATTATGTAAACACCAGACTTATACCTCTCATATATCTATATAAAATTATACACATTTGTTGATTCAAGGATTCAACTATTACGAAACCTAGACTATTTAATGTATGCATTTTAAGATATTTTTGGAATAAATAAGCACCATAAATAAAAGATTAATCTAATTAATCTAAATATGCATATGATCATATCAATAAATAGCATATATAGGATCATGTCATGATAAAGATGTATATAAAGATGAAGCTGAAATATAAAATGATACAAACTTTTTAAGCTTAGACCAAATTTATACAACAAACATGATGCTTGATAATTATATTATATACACATATAAAAGTATTAATTTAATAATTAAGCTATCTTTATTTATATCAAATTGATATTTTTTATATCATATATAGGAAAGAAGATCATTATTGTGAAGAGCACGATCTTTGAAGTCCAACGGTGTAAACGACACTCAAATCGGAGTTTAAATAGGCCTGAATTTAATTTTGAAGATTTATTAAAGAATTGCATGGTTATTGAAGCGACCGGTCCACCATGAACCGTCTGAGTGATTCATGAAATAGCCTGCGGTCCACCAGAAGCCATGGTTCGTGGTCCATGGCTCTGAGTCATGGACCGTGGAAGATTTTTCACCGCCCATCGCCCGATCCGCCTTTCCCCAACCATCGAAAATGTCCCTCGATGTCCCCCATCATCGGAGGAATCGTCGAGAAGCCGCTAGCCACTGCCCAAAGCCGTCGGCTACCATCTTCCTCGGTTTTTCTTCTCTCCATTTGATCTCCATCTCCCGTCGCTGCTCAGAGCCACCATAGTCGCCATCTCGAGCCGTCACCCAGCCCCTCGCCGGCCAGAGAGGATGCCCGATGCCGTCCGCCACCCACCACACCACTATCGGCCCTCCTTCAGTCATAGCCACCATTTTTTCCACCGTCAACGCCACCGTCCACCATCCCTTATTGCTGGCCGCCGCTCCATCACGCCGCCATGCTAGAATTGGAAGGAATAAGTCTGAGTCCCGATCAAAGTCCGGGATTGGGATGCAGCAAGTGTCCTATTCGAACTCGATTTGCCTGAGAAGGAAGGAAGCATCGACCTCACATGAATTTCAGTGCAATCTAAGGCTTGTGATATAAATCAAATGGTTGAAAACTCTTCATGCGATATCTGCCCGATCTGGAACCCAATTGAGTCCAAATTTGACCAGGACGAAGCCCTTGATGAGTTTTATTTAAAGGATGCTTGGGCTACAATAGAAAGCATCTTAGAGAGAGGGTACAATACAGGGTATAGGGTTTAACTTTGGATTGCGGGTTGGCCTCTAAGAGTAAGGTTTCTTAGAGGAGAGCTACCCTCTATACCATCTTCAAGCCTACTCCATCTCCAAGATCAAGATCCAAGGAGGAAGAAATAAGGAAAGTCAGTTCACTCCAAGGAATACGAAGAAAGAAGGGAGTTCTTGACCATCTTTCCGATAAGGCTGTACCGATCTACTTCCAGTTTTTGTTACTATTTTTTTTAGCTTATTTAGTCATTATTTTTAATTCCTTGTAATCAAATTTTTTTTATGCAATTTAAATTTTTATTATCTATTCTTCTTGCAAGTAGATGCTAAGATTTGACTAGCAGATCAACCGTACCTTAATTTTATTTTTTTGTCACACTTTTAATTTCTATTTACGTGACTTTAAACTATTCTTCTTTTTTTTAAAAAAATTAAAGATCTCAAATCATTTTAAGCACTACATTCTCCATAGATTCGACTTGACTCATCCTTTCTACGTATTCATAATTTAATTTAGAAATCGGGTAATTAAACTGATAGCCCGGTGTCTTAATGACAACATTGTGGCCTATCAAGTTTTTGGTATCGTTACTATGAAAGGCATGAATGCTAATATTTTTGATTTCTTTGATTTTTTTAATAAATTTGGTGTACTAATTTTTTCTTATTTTTTTGCAAATCCAAAAAAAGCCAAAAAAATTTAAAAAAGAAAAAAAGGAGGAGAAAGGAATTTCTGCAAATATGGTGAGATCAATCTTAACCCTAGATTACTTTCTTTTTTCTTAGTTGCTTCTATTTAATTTTTGACTTTTCATATTTACCAAAAAAAATTTGTTTCCTTTAATTAACCATCTTTTTTCAAAAATATCATTTTTTTGATTTATTTTTTTTATTACTATCCTTTTTTCCAATTAACAATTTTTTTTTTAGTTTTTTCCTTTTAATTAGTTTTCTATTTTTCAAACTAACATAAAAAGAAAAAAAATCTTTTTTAGTTTCTTCTTTTTTTTGAATTGACCTAAATAAAAACTTAACTTTTTTTTTAACTACTTTAAATACCAAGTTGATGTCTTGCCTTAATATATAGTTTCTTTATTTACTTAACCTAATTTTAGTCTTTTTTATACCTAATTAATCAAGATTAGAACTTGCCCTTTTATCTCTCTTGCTTTAAATAACATAACCTAAAAAGAAAAAACAAACACCTCATAATATGTAACTAAAATAGAGTAACTAACTAAATCTTAAAAGACTATTACTTGTTTAGGACATCTTTCTATTTTGCATAGCAGATTTTCATAAAATATCTTAAGGGTATTAACCCATAAACAACATAAGATGTGTAGTTGATAACCTTTCCTTGGCCCACAAATCACCACCCTATATCCTGCATTGCCTAAGCTTGATAATTAAAATCAATTAGATGCTAGCCTCTAAGGAACTCGAGCTCAATAGGATAAGGCATCCAAAAGAATTAGACCAAGTCAGGATTGGCTGATTAATTATTATCTAGAAAAGGGGTTCAAGGACGATGTAGTCCTGAAGAAAGGTAATTTTTAATTGGTTCCATTGACTGACCTAGCCAATCTAATTGGTGTCTAAAGAAAGCAATGGGGGGACCCCCACCGATTTTACCATTACCTGGCAATTGATTAATTAGTTTATGACTTGGAGGGCTCCAAGATTGTCTTGGCAGTTAGGAGCTATCTAGATTTAGGATAATCCTAGGATAGAGAGTCCTTGTATGCTAACTTGTTCATAAATAATACAAAATCCTAACTCTTGTTCTCTATCTCTTAGCTCTAGGACTCCTTAGGTCCCTTTCTTTAGAACTCCTTTCATTCTTCATCTCACCACTCCTCTTAAAATAATACTAATAATAATAAATATATTAATAAATAAATAAGAATTGCTCTGATCTAAAATTTTGATTGCATATCCGAATGATCAGCACAATCCAATATACTAAATCAGTGTCAGGAATATGAACCCTTATAGTAGAACACCCTTTCTTTCGGCACACCAAATTTATTCGAGTCCCATCCACTTTGAGAGTCAGTACCCCATCAGGTACCAATCTCTTGAGTTTAAGTATGATCAAGTTTATCAGGATCAAACCCAAACGACCTACAACTTAAGAGATAATCCATACTATAATGCCTATAATTCATTTCGGGGGGCCCAACTAGGTTTTTCGTGGCAACCATATCCAATGGTGTTGCCGACATTACCATTGTGGCCTGTAGCTATGAGTTGGCACCGGACCTCGGTCCCCTTACTTCGGTATCCTAGTATTCCCGGACCTGCAAAACATGGTTAGAGACCCAGGCCGGGGATCCTGGCGGGGGCACTTCGATGATCAAGTGAGCGAGCGACAAAGTGGAACAGACCCACTAAGGCAGATCCCAACTGGGTCTCTGTGCTTAGGGGAATCCTCGATGAGGAGATGAGTGAGAATGAGAGAGGACGAGAGGGGCTTCACACTCAAGCTCGTGTGACTGGGCTCGCCGGACTCGCTTCGGGGAGTCCCTTCGGAGCCTTTGCCTTTGAGTCACTCATTTTCTCCTTCCGTGCGTTTGCCCTCTTGATCGCTTACCTTCTTCCATGCCCATTGGTGCCTTTTTGAGATCGTCGGGTGCTTCAGTGCCCCGATTCTTCCCCTCTGGGGGCCTTGGAGGTCAACGGTGCTCATTGGCCATTCTCTTAAGGTCACCTCCCCTTATGGTTAGGAGTTAAGTGGCGAGGTTGTCTTGTCCATGTTGGAAATTATGTCCCAAAGCCAATCGCCTAGATTGTAGACGGTCGAGCTGAGCATTGTGCTCTTTGTATGAATTAATAAATATTATTTTGGCAGCTCATCACATTCTGACTTTTTCCTGTAATGAATTCTTTTCATGTGATGAAGTCCTTAGGACTACATTGACTTCGATATAGAGAGGATATATCGAGCGGTCCTTAAACCAGGTTCATGACCAAACGATATATTATACTGGATGGCAATGTATCAAGTGTAGGTTGTTGTGGTTTACATCGTTTGGTTATCCTCTTGATAAAAGGAGTGTGGTGACACTGATGTGATCTACAAGTGGGATATATGATATCTCATTGAATGTGACTACGTATAGCCCCTTTTTGCCAAAGGGATACTCACGATTGGATATGGGTATATGTGTCCCTCCGACCTGAGGTCATCATGGTAGCTTGCAAGCAACTCCCTGTGCTTTGGCGCCAGACTACCCGGATTTCTAATCCGGTGATGGAAGGTTTCTGGGTACAGGCAAGTACTTGTGGAGCAGTGGCGGACCAAGATAGAATTGACCTATCCAAATAGTTTGGATTAAATGTCTCGCTGTGTCTCAATTTAGCAAATCCTCGGCCGGGATAGTCCTAGTGAGGAGTCACTAGACTTGCGAGGTTGAGACATGTTGTGGATTAACTCAGCTAGGGTTGGTAGTCTAACCCTAGGTCATCTTGAGCATTGGAGGTCAAAGGGATGAATTATACGGTAGCCTATGCCAGAGATTCGATTGATTGCTCTCGCATCTTCGACCTGTCCAGACGCCGGGACCCATTGCTAGATGGTATATTGTGCTGGTACTGGAATTGGTCAAGTACTATCGCCTAGGTTCGAACCTATGAGATCACACACCATAGAGGATTTCTCCCTGATCCAGGTACCGATTTATGATTAGGAATCATTTCAGTAACGGTTTGATTGAGCACACATTGGATTGACCCGATTTTGGATCGATCAGAAATTGTTCGGGTCCACTGGAAATTATTTCTGGGTGATCGGGACTTGTCCAAGTCTTTTATTAATTAGATTTTGATCTAATTATATTGTGAACCAGTTTAGAACCGATTTGGGATGTTTGAACCGGTTGTGAACCGGCTTTGACCTATCCACACGTGGTTTTGACACATCAACATGGTAAATAAGGCTTGGGCGAACAGGGGTTTTAAGGTGACTTCTCCTCTCCTCCTTCCACTCATTTTGGCTGGAATTAAACCAGTGTTTTAAGGCTCTTCATTGCTTCCTTGAAAATGAATTTGATTCGTTCTCAAACCGTGTGGCCTTTTGTTTTCCCAGCAGTTCTTCTTAGCTCCCTAAAATGATCGGTTTCATGGTTCTTGCTGTTTATATATATTTTTCTGGGCGGTGAAAAGTTCAGAGGGTGTTCTTCTTTAGAGAGCTTTCCATCATCCTTTAAATCCATTTTTGGGCCTGATTTTTGTTGAGAGATTGGGAGTGAAAGAGTTCTTTAATTCCCTATCATTGTTGGTGCTCAATCGATGGAAGAAAATCTATTTTGGAGAAAATAATTGCAGAATAGAGTGTTCTATTTTTCCTTCCTCCCTCTCACCATTTCAAGAGTTTCCGACGACCAGCATCGCACGAGAAGCCAGATCAGAGAAAGCCCAGACGTGTCCCCCCTTTAGAGGGTTTCTTTTGAGCACCTGTGAGCCGCTTCCATCACCATTGCTGCAGTTTTTGGTTTACTCTCTTTTTGGTTGCAGAATTTCTGTTATGAAATTCTTAGGTGAAGGGGACTTCAACGATGTTGGTAGAACGATCCAAAAGCTCTCCTTTGAAGCAAGATTTATCTAGACTTTGCCTTGCTGTTGTTGCAGGAGAAGAGACCAAAGTTTTGCTATTTTGATTTGGGTTTTGCAGCACTTGGAAGAGAGGAAGAAGAACGTTCCAAATGATTGCTGGAAAAAGAAGACTGGAATAAAGTTATTCCAGATATTCGAGCTATTCCATTAGTTATCCCTGTTTTATTCCAAGCAGGAATAAGGTAAAATTTCTGGTTTTAATTTTCATGCATGCCTAGATCTAGGTTTATAAAATTGTTTATAAATATTACATGCATTTTTCATGCCTTCTTTTGCTTATACATGCATCTTGAAAATGTTAGATCCTATGCGGAGTAGATTTTTTCTGCTGTTATTTTAAAATTATTTTAAAATACATACATGCTCTTTGCGTTGTTGCATGCTTAGTGTAGGCACTCGCAACCCCGTGTTAACTTTCAGTCTGCCGTGCTGTCATGAAGGGGGGAACTAGGCGGTGCCTCGATCTAGGCACAGGTGCCCTTGGGTTCGAGACGTTGACCGTGGCTCTCCCCTTCAAGGGGGTTCTAGGTCATCGATCACAGGATCTGGTACCTCAATCAGGGTGTCCCTCCTAAACTAGTGCAAACGAGGTTACGCGCACCATTGCAGATCTGGGGGTATCGTACTGGGCACGCCGCACTGCGCACGCTGGCCTCAGCAGCGTCCTCGGGGCTGGCACTTCGATCCTCCCGACGCTCCATGAAGGCGCGACTTCGATCGAGGTGGACCCATCTGGGGGTGCCACTTGGCGAGGGAGCAAGGGTGCCTGGCTCAACTTTGGCCGAGGTGGACCCATCTGGGAGTGCCACCTGGCGAAGGAGTAGGGATAGCGCTCGACTTCGACCGAGGTAAACCCCACCTGGGGGTGCAACCTGGCGAAGGAGCAGAGGCAAGCTCAACTTCGACCGAGGTGGACCCCACCTGGGGGCGCCACCTGGCCAAGGAGTAGGAGCAAGCTCGACTTCGATTGAGGTGGACCCCGCTTGGAGGTGCCACCCGTCGAAAGAGCTGAGGTGGACCCCGCTTGGAGGTGCTACCTAGCGAAGGAGCAGAGATGCCTGGCTCTACTTCGATAGAGATGGACCCCACCTAGGGGTGCTACCTGGCGAAGGAGTAGAGGTGTCGAGCTTGGCTTGAGGTGGGCGTGACAGTTGGTCAGGCCACCTGGCAGGGGAGCTCGGAAGGGAACACAGCGCGACGTTGCTTGGCCGCTAGCTGGGTCTGACGCATGCTCCACGTCAGCAATCTTGCCATATCAAATGGTTATCCTGACTATCCAAGGATCTATGTTTATAGAGGAACCCTATTATGATCAACCCTATCCCCATTATCAACCTTCTCCAATTAATTATAGCCCATCATTTGAAGAGAAAGTTCAGCAAGCACATATCCACCTCCCCTACAGACCAACCTAGATGTCAATAGATTTGCTCGATTTCAATAAATGATTATAGCCCAACAATAATCTATCAATAGGCTAATGGATCAAACTGACCAGCGATTAACTGAGCTTAATAGAGAGGAGGGAGGTGAACCGCCTAGTCAACTCGAGAGTAACATAAAGAGACCATACCTAGCTTAAAACTTTAATAACCTTCTTCTTTTCTGAATAATCAACTCTGACTTCTAGGAATGAATTGGTCTTAGAATAACTTTGCATAATCATAAAGACCAATATAGATAATTTAGCTAAGGCAGAAAAATATATAGAGACATTAAACTTATGGGATGAACCAAAACGATTGTTACTCTACTCACCTATGGCCCCATTCTCTAGTGCCCTAGAATTATCCATGCCTTTTAATGAGATGGGAGAACAAATAGATGCAATGATGGAATTAGTAGAAACCTCTCAAGAACTACAAATGCATAACCCAATAGAGGAGGCTACCCCTATAATTCCTCCCCGGGATTTATTCGATCCCTATTTGGTTCAACTAAAGGTAGATGATTTTAACATAGATAAATATACCTCACAAGTGAATGACCTAATACAAATACTCTATTTTGAAACCAGTATACTTTTGATTGATGAACAATACGAGCGATCACCTAGCCCACCAAGAGCTCCCTTGTTAGAATCACCACCTGAATTAGAACTGAAATCACTTCCTGATGCATCCATTGAAACTCTTCCAGTGAACCTTACCCAGGAAGCCCCACTCAGTGATGTTCTGAAAGTATATAAAGAAGCTATTAGGTGGGATATTATTGAAATAAGGGATCAAGATCTTAAAAATTTTATAGTTGTTTCTCCATTTTTGATACTAATTTTGAGAATTATCTCCAAAACCTTTCCATGATACTAAAACAATGTATGAAGATAGGTCTAATATTAATCTAGAAAAGGTGCCTAAATTTAAAATGGGAAAGGACATTGACCAAATACATCATACCCGAAAAAGGAAGTAGGGTAGTCCAACCCATAATTAAAAAAAAAATTAAACTATCACCTCTAATCTCAGCCCCATAAACACAATTCCTTCCTAGGTATTTTATAAACTAAAATAATATTTTTAAATCCTGGAATAACATGCTTGCCTAGTGTATTTTATTGATTCGGGCTAATCGTCATAGAATACTCTATGAATGATTTTTTACCATGATGACAAGGCCTCCTGATTGATCCTGTCCTTTTGATATCATGAGGGATATACTAAAGTTAATTATCTATTAGACTCTCTCATAATGTCCGGCTGAAGATGTTAAACTTAGCGCTGGTTGGAAGGCAACCCAACAATTTTATTTTTTTCTTTAGTATAATTACAAAAACTTAGATGGAAGTAAAATAGCCCACTACTTCACGAAGCCTTCTTCAACTTTCAAAGCACATTCACTCCAGGTGTACTCTTTTCTATTCTTTTTTACATATTGTACTATTTATTTTCCTTCTCCATCGAGGACAATGTCAATTAAGTTGGGAATCAATGATTGATTAATAGCCTAGATAGTTTTAGAGATACTAAGGGACAAATTACTAAGAAAATCCAATAAATGGTAGGATGTTGACCAAGTTAAATTTTGGAAGTGATTCCAGAACTCTTTTCCTTCTTATCTCGATAAAGAATCTGCTTATTGAAAGTATGGATAGAAATGTTGAGATATACAAAAACTCTTTTTTTAAAAAAATAGAGAGTCTGTCTAACCTCATAGCTCTTCTTGAACCCTTATTTAGTAATTAGGTCCCTTTGCCTAAGTAAGCATTGTGGTTCGTGTCAAAAGATGAAAATGTCAAGAGATCTATTAAGCAATGGCACCCTACTGAGTAACCAAGTCCCTTCATCTAAGTAAGTATTGTGGTTCGCGTCAAAAGGTGAGAATGCAAATACTTAAGAGGTCAAGACGTTACATTAGACTTATCAAAAAAAAGAATAAAAGAATAAAAGGACTAAAGTGTAAAAAGATAACAACCTGACTCAAATCAAGTTAGAGAATTTAAAGAGTAAGTTAGGAAGATAGTAAGGAAAACCTCTAAAGATTTCTATGGTCAACACTTAACCATTAATTAGGTTGACTCAGTGATCCAATAAAATACCTCTTTAATGGTCTGGCCAGGTATCAGCTACCTTTAGGACTGCCTACGTCAATTTTCAATTCAAGGATGAGTTTGTATACATAGCTAATTCATCTACTTTACTCGAGGACAAGTAAAGTTCAAGTTGGGGGTATGATAATTATATCATATACACATATAAAAGTATTAATTTAATAATTAAGCTATCTTTATTTATATCAAATTGATATTTTTGTATATTATTTATATGAAAAAAGATTATCATTATAAAGATCTCGATTTTTGAAGTCCAACGATATAAATGGTATTCAAATCGAAGTTCAAATGGGTTTGGAATCTAATTTTGAAGATTTATTAAAGAATTACATGTTATTGAAGCGACCGGTCCACCATGGACTAGTCGAGCAGTTCATGAAATAGCCTGCAGTCCATTAGAAGCCATGGTTTGCAGTCCATGGCTCTAAGTCATAGATCATAGAGGATTTTTCATTGCCCATCGCCCGATTCGCCTTTCCCCAGCCATCGAAAATGTCCCCCGACGTCGTTCGTTGCCGGAGGAGTTGCCGAGAAGCTGCGCAGAGGGGACTTGAATATAAGATAGTTTTTGGTATTGGATTTCGACATGTTGGATATCATAGTTATCACCGAGAAAAGCCCCACTTCAAAACTTTTGTCCAACTATTTATCATTTTTATTATGCTAACTTACCAAATAATCCATGTGTCATCCATTCATCTTAAAATACATTTAACGGATTAGGCTACATTAGGTGGGAGTTGTGATTCATTCTAAAAATTATTAGAAGACTTGAATATAAGATGTTGAGATATGTCAGTTTAAGCACAAACCAGCCACCGGTTCGACCGGTCGAGGACAATTCTCCCGAACCATGCACTTTAAACTGCAACAACCGGAGGAAACCAAACGGCTGACGGACCGGCCAAGGTCGAAGACAACTTTCTGCCTATTCCAAAGATGCAATCTTCGGTCCACAACGAAGGCTGAGTCTTCGACCCATGCCAAAGTATGATCTCCGATCTGTCTCGAAAGAGTCCGAAGACGAAGACATTCCTCCAATTCGATTATAGACATTTTTCCAAGAGGGAAGCCTAAAGACGGATCCCCGACCTGTCTCAGGTCTCCATGAATGCGACAAATAACGGTTATCATCGACTACCTCCAGAGCATGATCATGGCATGTAACTCCGACGACAATGCCTCCGGTCTGGCTGGAACCATTTAGTAACTGTCCACGATTGTGAATTGAGGGGAAGGAATTAACTCCCCCATCATAACTGCAGGAGGGAGAACGGAACCGCAGGCCGGACAACTCATTATAAATAACGGTAAGAGGGGATGCTCCAGGTAAGGTACAAGATACTCCTGAAAATCTGAGAGTATTTTCCTCTCCATTTATCCTCCTCAGAATCTTTTCCATTTTGTGGTTGGAGCCCACCTTTAACTTAAGCATCGAAGTGTTCCCTGTCGGAGCAACCCTGACCAGGAATTTGTTTTGCAGGTGAACTGGGAAGCGGGCCTGCGATCTAGTAGCTCCGTCCGGTCGGAATAGGGACTCTACGCTAACATATTAGCATGCCAGGTAGGGGGAACAGCCCATTTAAAAATCCATTGTTAAGCTCCCCTCCTTAGAAAAGGGGAAGTGTAAGAAGTTCTCGATGGCAAGAAGAAAGACTCAGATTGCCTCAATGAGTCGAGGGCGTGCTCCTTCCTAGAGGGGTAGGCTCCTGGTAGAGAACGATATTCCACCTCCCATAATTGTCGTGGGACAGCAGCAGTTTGAAACTTTCCTGAACCAGGTCAATAACCTCACGGCTATGGTTCAGGACTTCCAGGACATAGCTTTCCAGGTGGGGCATTTGCTGGCTACCTCCAGACACAACTCTCAATCCCGGAGGAAGAGAGCCCCTCGAGAGGGGTCCGCGCATCTCTCCCTCCATCCTCGGCCCTCCCCTGAAGGTCGAAGTTCAAGAATGCCCAGGCCCACTGATTCCTTGCAAAGAGGAAAAAGGCCTAGGCAAACTTACTCTTCCTCTTCTGAAAACTCTACTCTCATAGAGAAAGCACCGAAGCAAGTCCTCCCCGATTACGATGGAAAGTTCAAAGCCATTGAATCAAAAATGGCGAGGATCCGGGAGCAAAGGGATCACAACGATCTAGCAGTGTGTGATCTGCGCCCCATTTGCACTGATCGCATCTTGGTCGAAGTTGTTCCTTGGCACTTTAGGGTTCCACAGATGGAGCCCTACGATGACACCTTCGATCCCTTTGATCATCTGGATAGTTTCAAGATCCATATGATAATCTAAGGAGCTTCGGATGCGATGTACTGTCTCGCATTCCCGGCCACCTTGAAGAAAGCTGCTCGGATGTGGTATTTGAGCATACGCCCAAGTACCATCGATTCCTTTTTTGAGTTAGAAAAATTATTTGTATTGCATTTCAGGACCTGCCGCAATACCCCCCGTAACACAGATACGCTGTTCCTCCTTCACCAGAATGAAGGAGAAAGTCTACGAGATTACATCTCCAGATTTAATGCTGCCATGCTTGAGATCCTTGATCTCAATGAGCACGTGGCCATGTCTGCACTGAAGAAGGGGCTTCGTACATCCAAGCTCACCTTTTTCCTAGACAAGAAGTTTCCCAAAAGTTATGCTGAGCTTCTATCGAGAGCTCAGAAGTACGCCAACGCCGAAGAGCAAGCGACAAATTGATGACTAGTTGAAGAGAAGCCCCCTTCAAAGAAAAAGAACAACAGGGGATAAGGTCCCCCTACTTCCAACAACAACAATAATAAATATCCCGACTGACGACGGAGTCCCTGGCCCAGAGCATTGGGCAGAAGATTCGACTCCTATATCCCCCTCAACCTTCCTCGAGAAAAGATCCTCTTGGAGATAGAGAAAGAAAAGTATCTCCAACGGCCACATCCCATGAAGGCATCCTCTTCCGCAAGGAACAGGAACAAATATTGCCGATTCTACCAGGACCACGGCCACAATACCAAAGAATGCATCCAGTTGAGAGATGCGATAGAGGATCTCGTCAAGAGAGGATATTTGGGATGATACATTGGTCACCAAGGACCTCGATCAGAAGCTACAGTCCCCCAGAGGGCCCCTAAAGAAGCTAAACTGCCGAATCAGAGGCCCACCAACGGAGACGTGGGGATGATACATCGACCTACCAACTGGAGAAGAGACGAAGATGATGCCCCGAAGTGGCTCAAGGACAACAATGCTATCCTTTTCTCTGATGACGACCTCGTGGGAGTTCGGCTCCCACATGACGATCCTGTTGTAATCTCGACCGTTGTGGCCAATTACGATGTAAGACAAATCTTGGTTGATAATGGAAGTTTGACCGATGTCTTGATCTATGATGCATTCTCTCGGATGTGTTTGCCTAAAAATAAACTACGAAGATCTCCTATATCGCTTACTGGCTTCGGAGGCAATCAGGTCGATGCTGAAGGAGAAATAGTACTGCCTGTGACCCTCGTTACCGAGCCTTGATAGAAGACATTATCGATTAATTTCATGGTGGTACGAACCCTTTCGACCTACAACATTATTTTGGGATGGCCCGTCCTGAATAAATTTCGAGCCATAGTATTGACTTACTATCTCTTGGTGCATTTTCCCACTAGGAATGGCATCGGAGAAGCCAAAGGAGACCAAAGAACAGCACAACAATGCCTAATGATTCAGGACAAGCACTCCAATGATCCTACAACTTGGGATCAGTTAAATCAGAGAAACCCGATCGTAGATTCGGGTGAACCCATGGAGAGAACCATTTCAGTGCCATTGACTGAAGAGGACCCCACCATGGTCATGCAGATCGGAAGTATGCTTGATGATAAAACTAGAACGGAGCTCATCTATTTTCTCAGAAATAATGCTAATGTTTTTGCTTGGTCGGCTTCGGACATGCTAGGGATTCCAGCCAAAGTGATCACTCATCGGCTGGAAGTTGCTATTGAATATAAGCCAGTCCAGTAGAAGAAGAGGAGCTTTGCCCTCGAAAGATAGAAGGCAATAGATGAGGAAGTAAGTAAGCTCCTCAAGGCAGGATTCATTCGAGAAGCCCATTATCCCAAGAGGTTGCCAATGTGGTAATGGTAAAGAAAGCTAATGGCAAGTGGAGGATCTGCATCGACTACGCGGATCTTAATAAAGCTTGCCCAAAAGATAGCTTTTCTTTTCCAAAGATCGATCAACTGGTCGACGCCACTGCTGGGCACCAACTGCTAAGCTTCATGGATGCTTTCTTCGGATACAATCAGATCTGAATGGATCCCCAGGATGAGGAGAAGATGGAATTCATCACCGACAAAGGTCTGTATTGCTATAAAATGATGCCATTTGGGCTCAAGAACACCGGGGCAACATTCCAAAGATTAATCAATAAGGTGTTCAGGGAGCAGTTGGGAAGAAACATGGAGGCTTATGTTGACGACATGATCATCAAAAGCCTCCTTAAAAAAGACCACATCAAGGACATGGAGGAATCATTTAGCGCCCTGCGACGTCATCGCATGAAGCTAAATCCGACGAAGTGCACCTTTGGAGTCACTTCGGGTAAGTTTTTGGGTTTTCTTGTTACCAAGCGAGGGATTGAGGCAAACCCTGAGAAAATCCAGACCCTCAAAGACATGAGGCATCCATCTTGTAAGAATGAAGTACAATAGCTAGCAGGGAGGATCGCTTCCTTAAGCAGGTTCATCTCTTGGTCAGCCAAGAAATGCCTCCCCTTCTTCAAGGTACTTCAGCAATTTCGGGGCTTTGAATGGACTGAAGACTGCCGTACTGCTTTTGAAGAGCTGAAGAAGTACTTGGAGACCCCACCTCTGCTCTTTAAACCTCAGGAGGGGGAAGTACTCTACTTATACTTTTCCGCTTCAGACGAAGCAGTCAGTTCGATCCTCATCCGAAGAGAAGAAGATGGCTCTCACAAGCCAATCATTATATCAGCAAAGTTCTGCACAATGCTAAAACAAGGTATTCAAAAATGCAGAAGCTGATCTATTCTTTGATAATTGCGGCAAAGTGACTACGGCCTTACTTCCATGCCCATGCAATTATGGTGCTGACTGATCAGCCCCTCAAGGTCGTTCTTCGATGCCCTGATACCTCAGGAAGGATAGCCAAATGAGCTGTGAAGCAAAGTGAGTTCGACATTAGTTTCCAGCCCCGATTGGCTATGAAGGCCCAGGTGCTTTCAGATTTCTTGGCCGAATGCACCTGGAAGTTCGAAGATGAAGCGCCTCCAGCAGAAGAAAAAATCTCGAAGGACACGGAGTCTGTTTGGGTGCTCCATGTGGACGGAGCCTCCAACACCGCTGGGTGTGGAGCCGGTCTCATACTAGCTAAACCCGATGGGTACACAATGGAGTATGCATTTCGATTCTCCTTTCGCGTCTCGGATAACTAGGCCGAATACGAAGCCCTACTTATAGGACTTCGAATAGCCAAGAGTTTGGGAGTTCAGAGACTCCAGGCTTTTTCGGATTCCTAGTTAGTGGTAAACCAAGTTAAAGGAGAGTATGAAGCCAGAGATCCCATCATGGTGCAGTACCTGGAAAGGGTACAAGCCATATCTTCTCAACAGAGTTCTTCAAAATCATGCATGTCCCTCGATCGGAGAACTCCCGGGCAGATGCATTATCTAGACTTGCTACCACCACTCTGGAATCCCTTGGTCGCACGTTCGTTGAACACCTTGAAACCCCAAGTATAGCTGAAGAAACTATGAAGGTATACCAAATCGGGACCGAACCGAGTTGGATGGATCCCATTCTTAAGTTCCTAAATGAGGGTGTATTGCCAGAGGACAGGGCAGAAGCCAAGAGGATCTGCTAGATGGCATCCCAATACGTCATCTTAGATGGGACACTTTATAAAAGATCTTTTTCTCAGCCTCTACTGAAATGCTTGGGGCCATCAGACGCTGACTATGCCTTGAAGGAGGTCCATGAAAGGATATGTAGTGATCACTTGGGGGGCAAGTCACTAGTGTACAAAATAATATGCCAGGGATACTATTGGCCCTCCATTCAAAAGGATTCAGCCAACTTCGTACGGAAATGTGATCAATGCCAGAGGTATGCCAACATCCAGAGATAACCAGCGAGTTATTTGACCCAGCTGACAGCACCCTGGCCCTTCGCCCAATGGAGCATGGACATCCTTGGTCCATTCCCACCGACGTCTGGGCAGAGGAAGTTCCTCCTTGTGGCAATCGACTATTTTACTAAATGGGTCAAAGCTGAACCATTGGCTTACATCACGGAGGGCAAAGTTGAGAACTTTATCAGGAATTCCATTATATTCTGGTTCGGAATTCCATATATAATTATCATCGACAACAGGAGACAATTCGACAATCCAAAGTTTAAAGACTTCTGTGCTTGGTACCATGTACAACATAAGCTGACTTCCGTCGTCCATCCGCAGTCCAATGGAGAAGCCGAAATAACTAATCGGATCATTTTCCATGGCCTGAAGACAAGGTTGAACATTGCCAAGGGACTATGGGCCGAAGAGCTGACCTCCATTCTCTGAGCATACAGGACGACCCCGAGAACAGCTACTGACGAATCTCCATTCAACTTGGCTACGGTACCGAAGCTGTCCTTCCTATCGAAGTCTCCCTCCAATCCCTGAGAATCGATAGATATGAAGAGCCTGAAAACTCTGTTCGCAAAAGAGTTGACCTGGATCTACTGCTGAGTGCCAGGCTCCAGGCTCAAATGAAAATGGCGATGTATCAATAAAAAGTCGCCAAATATTACAACTTCAGAGTAAAGGAGCAGATTTTTCACACGGGGGACATGGTGCTGCGAAGATCTGAAATATCTAGGTTGACTGAACAAGGCAAGCTTTCTCCCAACTGGGAAGGACCGTACCAAGTTGAAGAAGTTATACGTCCAGGAATGTATCGACTCAAGACCTTGGATGGTAAAATTCTATCACAGCCATGGAATGTACAAAACCTTCGCAAGTACTATCAATAAACAGACCCCCAGAATCTTTTATGCAAACCTGTTTAATTTTAAATGGCCCATTGCACCAGCAGGATGACAATGGTTTTAACGGCCCAATCAAAGAAATCGACCAACGGTGCAAAGGAGAGTCTGATCCACTCATCTTATCGGTATGCCCGACGAGTGCAACGGACGGCCCAATCAGGTTGCCAAAATGATCGAAGGCACAGGGATGGTTTCTATAACCTACCTTACGGAAAATCCGAAAATGTGCCGGAGCGGGCTTAATCAGCCTACCTTATATCAAAGAAGGTGCAGGGATGGTTTCTATAACCTACCCTGCGAAAAATTCGAAGACGCACCGGGGTGAGCCTGAATAGCCTACCTTAATTATGATAAGGATGCACAGGAATGGCTTAGATGCCTTATCCTACGATGAATTCAAAAATGTGCTGAAGTGAGTTTACATTACTCAAAGAAGGCACAGGGATGGTTTCTATAACCTACCCTACGAAAAATTCGAAGACGCACCGGGATGGGCCTGAATAGCCTACCTTAATCATGATAAGGATGCACAGGGATGGCTTAGATGCCTTATCCTACGGTAAATCCAAAAATGTGCTGAAGTGAGTCTACATTACTCATCCTGTCAATAGCAAACATCTAATGAGATGGTCCAACTGATCTCATCCCCTCTGCAGATCCCTAATGGTTCTGAGAAATCTACACCCTCAACATATCACAAGGTCTACGTTTGGTAGTACACTGAGATATATTAGTCCCAGAAGAAGTATGAAGAAAGTTGGAATGCTTTATTTCATTTTCAAATTTTTATAAAGGAAAAAAAAAGAAAGACAAGAAGTAGTGCAGATAACGGGAAAGTGGATCTAGAGACCGCCTGCCAGCCCTTTTCCATGCCGACAAGAGGTATTGAAACCCTGGAAGGAGGATGGAGAGGCTCCGGCGTTCCCTTCAGAGTCAGACTCCGACTCTTCTTCAAAATTGGAGTCAAATTCATGACCAGGAAAGGGGACGGAAGGCCTAATATTTTTCAAGCCCTTCAAATTGAAGTACTTGAAAGCCTTGTCCCGATGCTCTCGGAACCCCCGGTGGTACGAATCCAGGACCGCCTCTGTAACTTTATCCTTGCAGGCAGAAGAAGCCATGAAGTCTGAGATGGCATCGACCACCTTCTTCCTGGCCTCCTCTGCCTTTGCAGCGGCTACCTCGACTCGAGCCTTGGCCTCCACCAGATGGGCCTCCATGACCCGGATCTTTCTCTCTAGGCAAGCAATAATCCTCTACAGGTCATCGTCGTCGCCCCTCCGAGGAGCCTTAGAACTAGGCTCACCTTCAGTTAGTGTATCGGAGGCTCTCTTCATTGCCGCCTTCTTAAGATCAGAGATGCTGAACCTCATTCTGTTGGTATGCTGGGGAAAGGAGGGCAATTTCCAAAGGGGGAGTCTGAAATTTCGATGGCCTATGACAGGGAGAGACAGGGTCCTATTTAAAAGGATCCTACACCCACAAACAACCACAAGGAGATGTGATCCGTGCCTTTTCCCAGATGCACCAAAGGGTGCCACGTGTTGAGACGACGCCTCAAACCTAGGTGACCGCCTGGGAATGGTATGATCATCAATAACTGCTCTCAGGGATGGTAATCACCGGCACTTCGGACCCAGAATGGTCTTCATCATACGGTTATGGCATTAATGGCTTTCTCTTGGAAAAAAAAGATATGGCAATACCCAGGACGTGCGGAGACATGACCGTTCAAATATCTAGGCACTCAACATGGGCAACGAGAATCATGCTCAATGTTCCCCAATCAATGGTTAACAGGAAAATGACACCTGTCTGTCACTTTCATTCCGAGACAGAAGGAGTAATTACAGTGGGTAGCTGACGTCTGCCTGACCTAACCATGGTCAATCATAGGCAGCGGCGTTCTGATTTTATTTTGAAATTTGTCTTTGACGTCAACCACAAATTGAAAAGTCTTCGGCTTACCTATCAACCAGAAAGAATCAACCCAAAAGGAACCAATTTGAAATAACTCAGTCTCTTATTTCGAGGATGAATAACTTCATCCAAAAGGAGGATATTATAAATAGCTGAAAAAAGAAAAAATTACAATAGAATTACTTCTTGTCAGCCTCTTCAGTAGTCAAAACAGGAGTAAGGGTCGACGCTTCCCCAAGCTGGGCCCTGGAGGCTATAGATCTACCCTCTAGAACGGCGAGCAAGGAGAAGTCCAGGCCGAGGTAAATTTCCTTAATTTTACCCAGACAATCAGCATAACCTGAAGAATATCCTTCCGATGTTGCTTTGCTTGTCTTGTCTCTGAAAGCCTGGGAAGCTTTGTAGGCTCAACAGCCCCCGAAGACCTCTTTTCGACATGTGCAACCCTTTGGATGGCCGCCGAAAGTTTTGTCTCTAGCTCCTCAACCCTCCTCTCCGATTCGACCAGACGAGACCTCGGCTCATCAACATCTTGTAATGCCTCGCTTAACAACAGTTCAAGAGAGACAACTTTCCTCCTTCTCTCCTGCGCAATGATCGACACTTCGGCTGCCTGTGCCTGAATGATACCCATATATCTATTCAAGACATCATTCGAGGTGACGGCCTTATCCTTCTCTTCTTATGCAGTAGCCTGAAGCTTCTCGACAGCATCCTTTTCACCTGCGGCTAAGGCCACCTGGCTTTGGAGGCCTTCGCTATAGCTGACGAATTAGAGAGCACCTTTCTCTAGCAGAGAAAGGTTGCGAGAAATCTGCAGAATAAGGAGCACCTACAAAGTCAGTTCGATCGATGAATGTGGATAAGTAACACACACTACGAAGGACTACATGCTGTATTCCAAGGAAAAGGACAGGAAAGGGATCCCCAGATTCCTGCTTCTTGGTTCTGGTCACAGGGGTATCGCACCCCATCGACCCCTTTTTTCCTACAATCGGAGCCACTGGCTTAGCATCTTCAGCATGAGGGGGAGCCCTACCAACATCTTGTGGACTCGATCTCACGGATGGTCCAGCCGGCACGTCCTTCCTAGGAGAAACTGGATCCTCCCCTGAAAAAGAATCTACCTCGATAGGATCATTGCTCTTGGCCTTGGCACTCGGTAACGCCAGCACATATTTTTGCCTTCGATCGGATCTCCTCACATGGAAATCTCTCATTGGTTTTCCCTTGGCTGCCCACCTGAGTTGCGCAAGATTTGGCCTCATGGCGCAACAAGCCCTCAGAACGACGCGAGGATGAGGGAATAGGAATGGTGTTAGAGATGGCATTGCCAAGTGCGAACGGCAACTGATCCAGGAAAATCCCTTTCCTTATATCGAGACTGGAAAAATTTAAAAGCCCTCGTTCCCAACGGCTTCTTAGGCATGCCACGCGCATATACCCTAATGGATCAGGGCCTCAACTAATGTGCTAGGGGGGACCACCAAAAGGCTGTAGCCACGATGATCCCTGTTCCCATGCACAATCACCATGGACTTGATCGCCACTACCTTTCCAAGCAATAACATGACGGTCGCCACCCCTTGGTAAAATGGTAAGTTCAAGGTTTCCTTTGTATAGAAACTTTCCTGTCTATTTTGCAGCCCAAAAGGAGAAGCTCACATTCGCAAGAAAAGACTCCGCAAAGGGCAATGTGATTCAAGTCATCACCAAAACCAACGACACTACTTAAACCAAGTTCGAAAATGCAATATGGTATACACAAAAAGGAAAAGCTACTTGTTAATTCAGAGAAGTTTTCCAATTACATGCCGGAGAAAAGAAAAGAAGAGATACAATGCCTAGAGTCACACAAATCCCTAAGGATCGACCGGGAGAAATCCAGCATCGCAAGATTGGAGCAGCCTATCAATTTGCGCAGAATGGGTTTCCTTGACTTGGGCTAGATTCAAAGAGTCTTCAACCTGGACCCCCTCCTCAGCTTGGGTACCCTCTTCGGCTTGGGCTCCCTCTTCAGCCTGAACTCCCTCTTCAGCCTGGACCGAAATTACACTTGGATCCATGGTTGCGATAGAAGTTTCTTCCCTCAGGCTTGGCGCTCTTCAAGCTCTTCGACCTAGACCGAAATTACACTCGAGTCCTCGACCACGATTGGGGTTTCCCCTCTCGGGCTTAGCATCTCTTCAACCTCCTCTACAGCCTCGATTTCCTCCTCTTCTTCCTCCACTATGTCAAAAGCAGGGACGCCAGAAAGATCGAGATCGGGGAAGACCGTACTGACCTTGGCGAGTCCATCATTGAAGCCATGCTGATAGCTGTATAAAGCCGCTTCATTCATCTCCTCCTGGAATTGTGAAGACTTCCTAAAACTCATAACAGCTCTAGCCGCCAGCTCCTTAATAGCTTCAGATTTCCTCCTGGCTGCTTCAAACTCCCTCCTGGCTGCTTCGGACTCCAAGGCTGCTTCTTCTTCAGTTCTTAAAGATGCCTTTCTGGCTCTCAAAGATGCCTCTTCGGCCCTCTCAGTCGCTTCCTCAGTCGCCTTGGTCAGGTCTCCGATCCTCTCCTAATTCTCCTTGGCAGATTGTTCTAAGGAGTCAATCTGTTTTCTATTCTTCCTCAACTCCGCCTCCTATTCTGCGATCGTCAAGTGGGCATTCTTCAATTCGCCCATCAGGCCATGAACTTTGGCATCCACGCAAGCAAGCCGATTCTCCATGGACTGCTTCAGTTCCTCGGCCACCTCCTTTTCGGCCCTGGCCACATGGAGCTCCTCCTTTAGACCGTGAATGAGGCTATCGACGCTCTCCAGGCCCTCCTCTATGAAAGTGATGTCATAAACCAGCTATACCAATAAAACAAGGTATAAGATCAATCACAGGCTGGATAACCTATCGGGCAAGAAAGGGAGGGTAAAGATCCCACCCGTTGCAGGGTGGAATAGGCAGAATCAGATACCCTAGCTGATGCGGGACAGGGATTGGACTGGATCACTGGTGAGCATGAAAGTCACCAGGGATTAGGATTTGCAAAGGAGGAAAGAAGAGGGTGCAGGGTTAAGAAAAAATACTGGGGTTCACATAGATTCCCCAAGAAGAACAAGCACATAGCAAAAGGGCTCACACAGATGCCCTAGAAGAACAAGCACATAGCAAAGGGGCTCACATAGATGCCCTGGGCTCACACAGATGCCCAAAATCAGGGATCACACAGAAATCCTGGGAAGATGGAGAAGGGATCATACTGATACCCTAGGAGCACACAGATCCTTCACACAGAACAATAAAAATTTTATTCATCCATCCTCCTGTTACAAAAGGCTGAGGGTGGTATTTATAGATTTTCCAACCCTCATTTGAATTTGAATACAAGATAAAAAGATAAGAACGAATCAAATTCAAATATAAGATAGGATAAGATAAGCCTATCCATATATCAATCATAACCAACCAAATCCTAATTCAAATTTTAAACAAAAGATAAATCCTAAATAAATTTATTCCAAAAATGCTTCAAGATCTGTGCCACTCCAAGAATTATGCTTGCTTCAAGATCCGTGCTTGAGATGTCCCCATCATTCTCCTACGGTGGGGTGAACTCGACTCCATCGAATCAGGCTAAGCGAGGTTGATGGAACTGAAACCAATCAAAAAGGACTCCGATGCTGAGCGAGGTTGATGACGGTGGCGGCCATGGTGGAGGAATGCGGCTAGCCAACGGAGAGCACTGAGGTGATCTGGTGGAGCATTCGATCTGAAGCTTGAGGGCGACGATGAATCAGGTGTTGGGGTCACCGGCTGTAGGTAGGGGAGATGTCGTTGACGGAGAGAAGAAGATGACCGCCGGTGGGCTCGGAGGTGATCTCTCCGGTGAGGTCGACGGACCAGTCTTTCACGGAGCGGCTGGGAGCTGGGGTTGAGGATGGCTGGGGGGAGAATGGTCCGACGTCGATGTTGGGGAAGGATCCGTGGACGAGATTTGAAACAGGGAAGAAAGAGAACATTGGGCCGGTGATGAAGAAGAAAAATCCTAATCCTTTAGCTCTGATACCATTTGATGCGGGACAGGGATTGGACTGGATCGCTGGTGAGCATGAAAGTCACCAGGGATTAGGATTTGCAAAGGAGGAAAGAAGAGGGTGCAGGGTTAAGAAAAAATACTGGGGTTCACATAGATTCCCCAAGAAGAACAAGCACATAGCAAAAGGGCTCACACAGATGCCCTAGAAGAACAAGCACATAGCAAAGGGGCTCACATAGATGCCCTGGGCTCACATAGATGCCCAAAATCAGGGATCACACAGAAACCCTGGGAAGATGGAGAAGGGATCATACTGATACCCTAGGAGCACACAGATCCTTCACACAGAACAATAAAAATTTTATTCATCCATCCTCCTGTTACAAAAGGCTGAGGGTGGTATTTATAGATTTTCCAACCCTCATTTGAATTTGAATACAAGATAAAAAGATAAGAACGAATCAAATTCAAATATAAGATAGGATAAGATAAGCCTATCCATATATCAATCATAACCAACCAAATCCTAATTCAAATTTTAAACAAAAGATAAATCCTAAATAAATTTATTCCAAAAATGCTTCAAGATCTGTGCCACTCCAAGAATTATGCTTGCTTCAAGATCCGTGCTTGAGATGTCCCCATCACTAGCCAGGCTTCGACCTTGAATAATTGCCAAATCATGAGGCAGCAGAGTATCCTTCAGTGCTCGCCTAGCCGCTGCAGGGACCAAAAGACCCCCCGTAGGGGAAAGCTTCAAAGAACCCACGGAATGGCTCCCAATTGGAGAAGCCTCCCGGACAGACTCCTCCTTAGCTTGCGGCGCCTTGCCCCTATCCATCTCAGGGGACAAGGCGGTGGCATATTGATCACTGGAAATGGGCTTTCCCTTATTTGAACCGGAGAAATGGCCGTCAGCAAAGATTCAACTAGTTGAGGCCCTGCTGGGGCCTCCATCATCGACGCCCCATCTCCCCCGGAGGTTCCTCTGGAGGATGAGGTGCTCCTACTCTTCTCAGGGTCATCCCCTCGGGCCTTCTTCCGGGCCTCTGACCTTGAAAGGGGAGCCTGAGCTATCCTCTTCTTGGAGGACTGGTGAAGCCAGCCCATGTTAGGCTTCATTCCACCGCTTGCAAATAGAAAGACTCCACTGAATCAACTGGACTATGAAAGAGACAAAAGAAGAAGAGGTAGAAACTTCCACCATTTGTACGTAGTGCAGGGAACTCGCTGATCCCTGCGAGATGGAGATTCCTCTCCTCCAATAATTCATGGATGGGAATGACCTTCGAACCAATCAGTAAATCATAATCATATTGATCAGCCGCCAAAACTTTTTTCCATCATTGGCAACTAGACGTGGCTCCTTCCACTCACTACTAAAATTTTACGGTTCGGTAGATGATACAAAAACAAAGTTGGGCTTCCACCCATGGACGACACTGGGCATGTCCTTGATGATCTTGCGACCAGGTCGATGACCGATCACCCACCATCCATGATCGTGGAAATCCCTCTTGAGAACAAAAAGAGCAGTAAACAAATTAGTCCCGGGATTCATGTTAGCTATGTGGCATCAGACTAAAAACCCGCAAATATTCTGAATGCTGTTCGGAGTCAACTGTGCAGGCACTTTGGTACATGCAAAAAATCTTGATGAAAAAAGGATGCAGAGGAAATCGAAGACCTACCTTTAAATGGTCTTCATATATGGCCAAGCACCCAACGGGAGGTTTATTTACCTGCTCTTCAGATATGGGAGGTAATAAAGGAAACCCTTCGGGAATGTGATAACGTTATTGAAGGTGGGCAACCCTTCCCGATGAGACGGAGCTGGGAACTAACTCCGGACTCACTACATCCTCGGCCCCAGAGGGCCCAACTATCTTCCCTTGACTTCCTACGGCCTCAGCCATGACAAAAAAATGAAGTAAAGAAACAAAAGAAAGATTCTACCTGCGGAAGCGACTGATAGCCAAGAATAGGAAAAGCTGGACCAAAATAGAAAGTATGCAAGGTTGAAGAAGCTTCATCAAGCCAGACTTTTCTCTTTCTCATAAAGGACAAGGAGGCTCCAAGGCGACATCTCGATAAACGGAACCATCTCTCCAAATCCACCACGGACGCTCGAGATGGATGCGCAATCCCAAAACAGCCTTAAACTGATTTAACATGGGATGGACCGAAGGTCATAATCTGCACAAATCAAGGGCTAAGGTGGAGTGCACTTCTCATTCGAGGGACGGGAAGAGGCCATGACCGCCGCTCTAATCCCAACCAGAAGATCGGCTGAACCGTCGTACAATAGAAAAAGGAGAGACAGTGCCTGATCCACCCGCTCCTTTTTCACACCCCAATCAGGGGATGACAGATGTCCGGCACCTGATCCTTGAATTAGCCGGTAGGTATGGCAGACGGTCCAATCAGGAATTTCGTAATCATCTGCCGCATCATTCCCTAGGAGAAAATGACAAACTAGTGATACTCTCACTCTTCGAGGCAAATCGCCGCTTCTATAACTGAGAGTAGGGGGTAACTGTTGGGATATGTCAGTTTAAGCACAAACCAGCCACCGGTTCGACCGGCCGAGGACATTTCTCCCGAACCATGCATTTTAAACCGCAGCAACCAGAGGAAACCAAACGGCTGACGGACCGGCCGAGGCCGAAGACACAACTTTCGGCCTACGCCGAAGACGCAGTCCATCTTCGGCCCACGACGAAGGCTGAGTCTTCGACCCACGCCGAAGTATGATCTCCGATCTATCTCGAAAGAGTCCGAAGACGAAGACATTCCTCTAATTCGACTATAGACATTTTTCCAAGAGGGAAGCCTGAAGACGGATCCCCGACCTGTCTCAGGTCTCCACGAACGCAACAAATAATGGTTATCATCGACTACCTCCAGAGCACGATCATGGCACGTAACTCTGGCGACAACACCTCCGGTCTGGCCGGAACCGTTTAGTAACCATCCACGATTGCGAATTGAGGGGAATGAATTAACTCCCCTATAGTAACTGCAGGAGGGAGAATGGAACCGCAGGCTGGACAACTCATTATAAATAAAGGAATTAACTCCCCTATAGTAACTACAGGAGGGAGAATGGAACCGCAGGCTGCACAACTCATTATAAATAATGGTAAGAGGGAATGCTCTAGGTAAGGCACAAGATATTCCTGAAAATCTAAGAATCTTTTTCTCTTCATTTATCCTCCTCAGAATCTTCCCCATTTTGTGGTTGGAGCCCGCCTCTGACTTAAGCATCGGAGTATCCCCGCCGGAGCAACTCCAACCAGAGATTTGTTTTGCATGTGAACCGGAGAGTGAGCCTGCAATCCAGTAACTCTATCCGATTGGAACAGGGATTCTACGCCAACATAAGATATATCTTAGTTTTGGACTCCAAGCAGGCGATTCCATGGTTAAAACATTATTGTATTATAAATGGATGAAAATAGCACCATCAACTTAACTACACTACAATAGATGGCTTACTTTTAATCTTGTTCCCTGTAGTCTGTAGACGAGTTAATTATGAATTATTTCCCCAAAGAATGTTGTTTATCATAGCCGATGCGGTAATTCTCTTCAATATTATTGCTTATTTGGGATGGATGTTGTGTAATAGTCTTAATAAAAGGCTCTTTCGAAATAAATAGTTATCTAAACATCAACTTGGATGAAAACGAGCATCACACCAATGAATTTGTTGGGTCTCAAGAAATGAATCACTTGACATTCTGACAAGGCACTGAAGAAGCTGTTCCGACAAATTATGTCAGAATAAAAATTATTCTATGATGGTTTCTTGGCTATCCCCACTGCCCAATGTGTTGAGGATAAAAATTATTCTGACAAAGCTTTCTCAGATATGGTTGGAAGGAAGCACAATGACTATACCGGCATTTGGCCGCCGACTTTGTAAAAAAAAAAAAAAAAAAAAAGAAAAAAAAAAGAAAAAAAGAAAAGAAAAAGCACAATAACTATAATGTCATGGTTTATGGGCAAATTCCAACTCCATCCCTTATCGTGCCTATCTGCTTCGCCGGATCACCAGAACACGGCTCTCGCTAGAGTCATCCTACCGCCCGTGGCCAGGGGCGGTCTTTGGATCTCGTGCTAAAGAAACGATAAAAAAAGGGAAAAGTAAATCTTTTCTCTTTTTGTCCGCCACTCCAAGAAAGGAACAAAGGTTGACGATGGCGAAGGGCGGTTCGCAGTCGCAGGCGTCGTCGAACGCGGGGGGCGCGCGGCCGGTCACGGTGGGGCCGCGGGGTTCGGCGGCGGCCGCCGCTGGGATGCGGCGGAGACGGGTGGGGAGCTCCGGCGGTGGGGCCTCCGCCGGTGGGTTCTCTGGTGGCGGGAGCAATATGCTGAGGTTCTACACCGATGACGCCCCGGGGCTCAAGATGACGCCCACCGTGGTCCTGGTGATGAGCCTCTGCTTCATCGGTTTCGTCACCGCCCTCCACGTCTTCGGCAAGCTCTACCGCTACCGATCCGGCGCCACAGGCGGTTCTTGATCCTCCTGCCGCCCGATCTCACTGTAAAAGATCTAAGCTTTCCTGTTTTCTTTCCTTTTCGACCATCCTTGTAGACTGAGATTTCGTGTGATAGGATTGACCGTTTCCAGTTCATGCCTCGTTCTAGATCTTTCCACATCTGATGAGATTTTGATGCTGTTTGTTTTATCATTTTGCTAATCTACTTGCGTTCTTGAATGGCGGTTTTGCTTGCTATTCATGGATAACATGGTTATTGAAATTGGGCAGATGTATGTATGGCAACGTTGTGATGATACTTCTCAGTATAAAAGATAAGCAATGAATTCATTAGAAGAGCTTTTTTGTTAACTAATCTTTCGAGCAAAAAATCCATACATAACGTTGCTGGTTCTGTAATCTACTATTTACCTAACGTCAACATTCATGATCCTCGTTTGCAGATCAGATGACTTATTGTTCTGGTTCTGTTAATTTGGCCACGTTTATTTCCACATTGATGTGTTGGAACTTTGAATCTCAATGTACCAAAATCCTTTTGTCATTTACTTTCATGTCATTATGCTTATCTCTTTGGGTGCTTTGAATTTTTCTTTCTCCGGAAGTCAAATATGGCCAACTAGATAGTACATATAGGTCAAGTAACGGCGTTTCTATGTCAGTGACCAAATGATTTTGGTGCAGTATATGCTACAAATGGTTCCCAAATCAGGAGCCCAAGAGCTTTAACCTACAACCTTACAAGGTTTAGATGTGCATGCCTTTTGTGAACAAGGGTGGTGGCTTGCATTTTTGCATAATTTCAATAAAGAAGAAACTACAGTGGCTATTAAGGAGAAACTACAGGAGGGTGGTGGGCAAGCAGATGTTAAAATGGGAGGCTTGAAAGCTGCCAGGTCACTTTTACTTGTTGATATGTAGGGGTGATCTGAGAATAATAAAGAGTTTAGGTAAATGGCTATCTCAGGAGGATAATCCCGTGTGACAACCATAGGAGAAATCTGCATTGAAAGCGACAACTAGCAGAGTCAGGGGAACAGAAATTGCATCCTATTCATATGTAGTTTGATTTATTCTGTTGTCTGTATCCTCATGGCTTGTGGCCTCTTCCTTTACTTACTATAGTGAGTGCTTCCCCTGGTACTCATTCCCATACCTTAATTGGTTAAATGTATATAAAAAAATCATTTGTACTTGCATGCAAGACCCTGATTTTTTTTTCCCTTTTGGACCTTTAATCTCTTGATAGGCAGGTTTATCGTAATGTTTTCTCTTGTCCTCTTGGATGCTGGTCTGTTGTTTTTCTCTTTCATTTGGTCAAATATATTTTGTTCTCTCTTCTTAGATGCCCTTGCCCTACTATCCACTTGTTCATTGGCAATTCACACTCTCTTCTTGATTGTATAGATATGTCTGCGCCCCCCCACCCTTTTTTTGCTTTTAAAGTAGAGTTTATCATCCTAAGCAAGTAGGCCAGTATTCTGTTAGTTTGAAGTATGTTGTAAGTGCTCGATTTTTTCAGTAGCAATATGAATATTGAGAAGGATGTTCTGTAAAATTGGGGGACAATAACAGTATGCAGGAGGTGGAGGCTCTGGATGGAGTTAACATGAATTCAGTCACGGAAGCCAAATATTGATTGGTTTATCCCTGACTAGCAAGGGAATTAAGTTAACATGGTTTGTCAGAAGAGAGGAGGGAAAGCATAGAATAGTGGGTCGGAGTATTGTGAGGATGGCTTTTCAAAAGTCATTAAATGGAAAGAGATGGACTTATCTATCTAATCCCATATAAATTGAATAATAATTCTTGCTAGTTGTCACGCTATGCATTCCTTGCAGATTTGTTCTTGGCATGGTTTAGTGCTATTAAGTCAATTCATAGGATCAGAACACTAGACAGAAGGTTCCATTTGACATCTCTTGGAGTTTGCTTCTTGGTGGTGATTGGTCTATATTGTAGAAGAGCCATTGTTTCTAAATTCCATGACTTGAAATACAAAGAAGAAGAAAGCAAAGTGCTTTGCCCAAATTTTGTAAAAGGTAACATGATAGGAGATAACACTGAATGCCAACTTCTCTATACACAATAATGAGAAGAGTTCTGCTTTAGAACATTTTTTAATTAGTTTGGCTGGCAATCGCTAATTAAAAAAAAGAAAGTAGGGGGCACGAGAACTCTATTGTTCACTCCTTGTTATGGGTTCCTCTTTTCACTAGACTGTGTGAAGCTAACACCAGAGATAGAGAGGGGCTTGGGGGGGGGGGCGGGGGGCGCAGAGAGGGGGAGGGGGGGAGAAGGGGTGGGAGGGTGAAAGGCGGGGGGGGGTGGTGAAAGGAGGGGGGGGGGGGGGGTGTGGTGCGGGGGGAGAAGGGGGCTTGTAAGATGGGGCACGAGGTAAGTTGTATTGGTGGTTTCAAGAGAGAGAATCAATGGAGAGTTAGAGGGGTGGGAGGGTGAAAGGGGGGGCACGTAAGATGGAGCATGAGATAGGGGAGTATTGAGAGGACATGATAGGAGGGTTTTTGCTAGACTTCTCATGAGTTAGTCCATATTGGGATTCTGATTTGTGGAAAGCTACTCTTAAGATTGAAAAGATCTGCACTTTGCCACTAATTATGGAAGTATATGTGGTTACCATGTGATTAGAAGGCGAGAACTGAACCGTCTACCCCAGAAAAATGGATAGTTGAATCAGGAAAAAAAGTACCAAAAAAAACTCCATTAGGAAAGTGATTTTGGAAAGGCACTAGAATGGAATTTGGCAATGAAACCAAATTCATGCACTGTAAATGTCCATGGACTAGGCAATATTTCATGATTAGGTGAGTGCTTGTAAAATCAAATTAGACCTAATTGTTATGATGAAAATGCATTTAGTTCTTCTATTGACATATTTAAAATACATATGAATAGCGTTCTTTGTTCAAGTTTTAGTTTGTTCCTTTTTTTTTTTAATTATCCTTTATGATTAACAAGATGCTAACCACATGTTCTTTTATAAGATTGTATTTATGGAGCTCTGGAATTCCGTTTGGTGCCGCTTTTCATTTCTTTAGTTATATTAGTCATATCTTTGCGCCTTTCCCTCTCCCTTCCTCTTGAAAACATCAGAATCTACATTTTGTCAAAGTCGGAAGGAAAACAAAATCATATTATTGCTCCTGAAATCCAGGCTGACATTGAGATCGGTTTGGTGTCCTCAGAAAATAATGAGATGAGGATGCCTCCAGATCGCTGGAGCCGTAGCCCGCAAAAAAGTTCCTGGTTGGAAGGTTTTTTGATAGGGACCCTCAAATGTTCAAGTCAGCCTAGAATCAGAGAACAAGGAGAGAGAGAGGGAGAGAGGGAGGAGCGACTTAAGACTCGAGACTTAGGACTTGGTGTCCCCTTTCCCCCTCTATTTATAGGAGAGTGGTGGTCGTGTATACTCAAGATTTTGACCATCATCGGAAGGTGTGCATGGGTTGCGCTGGTAGGGATCATGCCCCACTTCTTGGATACGGAATTACATGGTAGTTGCCCATTGCCCTAATTGTCGGTGGATTGTATCCAGGTTGTTGTGACTACCTTATCTAGTTGCCCTGTGCTCGAGTATTTTTTAATGTCCTCTGTTGCTTATCTTCGATTATGGGCAGGTTGGCCATGGCCGAACTAAAAGACCTCGTCCAGAGCCGAGGTGTAGCCCGATTAAGGTTAGGGTCTAGGACCCATTTCATTTCTCGAGGTTGAGGGATCCCAGTTGTCTGATGAGTTTGAGTCGGTGGACTAGCTACTCGCCGAAGGGCTTGAATCGCTCATCCTTGACAAAGCTAATTTAAATAAAAGAAAGAGAACGCAAGATAGAACAAGTCATGGGGATGCGAGGAGACTCGAAGGAGATCGACTAAACCTCAACGGACTAACGGAGACCGACTAAACCTCAACGGACTAACCTTGGATCTAAACAACCTTGTTGAAGGTCAGACAAGACCAAGGATTAGGAACATAAACAGTGGCGGTCATTGAGAACTCATTGGAATTTTCCAAGGCGGGCAACTTTCCCTCCCTCTACAGTAAAACACTAGTGGTGAAAGCGAAATGTGGGGGAGAGAACGACTATTTATAGGAGCTCGAACTGCTCCGATGTAATAGTGGTTCGCTGACCCACCATGTATGGGTGACAAGTGCAGCCCAGGATTGGGTGAAGCTGAGCACACACAGATTCTTGTCTTTAATGGCCTAGATTGGAGGATAGGAAAGATCACATGCACTAAATCATGATGTTTGGTGGCTTGTAATGCCCTGTGGGTCCAGTCGCCAAGGAGCATTTATTGCAATGTTTGACTTGGCGACCTTGGTCTATGGTTTTTATTCTTTACACCCTACCATCATTTGAGCTCGGGCTTCTAAGTGGGGGCAAATCCCTGACCTTGGTTGGGTTGGACCTTGGCTTTAGACAAGGTCTTTTAGTTTGGCCATGGTTGACTTGCCCATGGCCAAAGACGCGTAGCGAAGAACACTGAAAATACTCCTTGATTGCAAGGCGACCAAATAAGGCAGTCGCAACCACCTAGATACAATCCACCGGCAGCTTGGGCAAGTGCCAAGTGATTCCATGTCTAGCACATGAGGCATGATTTCTATTAGTGCGATCCATGCATACCTTCTGGTAATGGTCAATGTCCCGAGCATACGCGGCTGCAACTCCCCCCTATAAATAATGGGGGAAAGAGGATCCCAAGTAAGTCCTAAGTCTAAGTTTTGAGTTGCTCCTCCCTCTCTCTCTTTCTCTCTCTTTCTGTTCTTTGATTACAAGGTGACTTGAGCATCGGAGGGGGGGAACCTTTCAGCCAAGGACTTTTTTACAGGTCATGGCTCCAACGACCTGGGGTCATCCTTGTCTCATTATTTTCCAGGGACACTAGACCGACCTTAATGTTAGTCCAGATTTTGGTAGCAACACATATAATGATAGAATGGATAACTGTGTTGTGCTCGCGAATGTGAATGCCCGGTTTTCTTAAACTCCCACCACACGTACATTCAAGCATGAAATGTAGAAACTGATATATTCATGCAGACTCACATGTGCATATACTCACATTGACGAGATCCCTAAAATTTTAACTGAATGAAGGAAACACTTTCGTGAATGCATTTCCCTGCATGGCTTGATGTGTGCAGTGAGATCATTGGGCTATTATATTTGATGCCATTTCTACCACCAGGGAGAAACTAGATATCATGACAATTAATTGGATCCATGTCCAAATTATTGATTATTGCCATGATCTGTGACTCTTTCAGCAAGGTTCATGATGTTTGACATATAAATTAGGGCTTAACTCCAAGTCAGCAGGGTGAAGAATTAATCATCAGAATTCTTCTGCTTGACAATGCATTTTTTCCCCTCTAGTTTTTCATCTCCATCATCCAGTAAATCTACACACTCTCCAAGTAAATCTACACGCCTCTCCCAATAATTTGCCTTATTATCCAGCATGATCTTTTGCTTTCTTATCCAGCATGATCTTTTGCTTTCTATGGAGCTTAAATTTTCCTTCTTTAATCATCAATCCCTCTCTGTACTTTTAGTATTTTAGTCTGATCTCTGTCACTTGTTTTACTTTAATCTGTATAGCCATCATGTTTGAAAGACTGATTCTTTATTTGCTTGAAATTGTTCTTAGGTTTATTTATTAAATTTGTTTTTCGGATCAGATTACTTATCGTTTCCCTAATCATTTTTTTCCTTCCAATCTGTCATCCGAGCCCTGATCACAGTTTTTATTGTAAAACCTACGATTATCAATTGATAGATGATATAATATAATAAACATCTATGTTCTTCTATCATGTATCATTGTTTGGTTCAGGTCAGTTGTCGTTACCCTACATTTTTTTTCTTTCATTTTATAATACTTTTTGAGGAAATTCATTTTATAAATGTGAATGGTAGCTTGACCTGCACATCATACCCAGCATGCTAGTCTTCCAATTTACTCCTTTCTCAGGAATCCAAGGATGCACACCGATTTGCTTGGCAATTACATATGCTCTGAAAATTGGGGAATGAACTCCTGAGAGAAAAGGCCCAGGTGAGGTTAGGTACCTAATCTGTAGCTATAAGGTTATTGGTTCTTGTAAAGCACCAGCTAGCTTGATGGTGAGAACTTTTGGTGGTTATACTTGACTTTAGAGTGAATTTGGCATGACTAAAAGGAAAAAGAGGAGCTGAGTAGCTAAATATCATTAAATTTAACTATCTGCTTTTTGCTACATTTTGTTTTGAGGGGCTGCAGGGAAACCCTTACATTAATTTTAGCTAAGATTTTGGAAGTTTTATGCCCAAAGGTCTTTGTATCTACTGTTAGATATATGTTAGCAAGGCAGCTGTAAAATCTTTTTGACAGGTGACAGAAAGTGACTGCAGCTGAAAAATCATTACACTGAATGAAACTTTTGAAAGCATGCATGGTTGCATGGTTATTATGAAAAATTGCATACTAGCTATTTCATGTAGTTTTCTATGGAAATCTGCTTTCTTTTTTCTTTGGTAATAGTTTGATATCTCTGCACAGCTACAAGCTCATTGGCCTTTTCTGAACTTTTATCATATTGCTCTCAGCATCCAGTAGCATTTTGATCTATTTTATATGAAACACCATGGACCTATATATTTTGATAAAATTTAGTTCACTTAATACTTGGCACTCTTTATTCAGGGCTTTTCTCGTGGAAGTGACAGAACACTGAGTTTTTTGCATTATATGACAGATTGAGGGGATGTTTTCAGATCTTTACCAGACTCCTGATCCTTTCCCAAAGGACCACTTGCAACTCATTGTGAGGATTTGAATTGATGTCATCCATTATTGTATATTCATATGCTTGAATTTTTGTTGTCGTCTATAATTCCAGAGGTAAGGGTTGAGGGTTGAAGTGACTCTTAAGAAGGAGAATTACTTGGCACTTAAATGAGCATCGTTTCTATCATCAGTAACCTTTGACTAAATAATGGATGATGTTTCCCACCATGAACACTGAAAGCATTCCAATCAAATGTTCTCTTACTAATTTCTGTTCTTCATTTTGGTTATTACATGAAACACAGTGCTTGTCACCGTTCCTGCAATCATTTCTAGTATTTCTTGTCTCTCCATTTGAGCAGTCATATCATTTTACCTGAGAATTTTGCGGGATTGACTCGGATCATTTCAATACTTCATGGAGGCATGGAAAACAGATACTTCAATTAATCCTTTTCTTTTTCAGAAATAAAACTTCAGCACTTCCTGTCCTATAAAGAAAATTTTGTTAATTTGTTTTAGATCTTTTTTGTTAAGTGGTGTCTCATACCTTGTTTTTTTTGTTCTCCTTGAAGGCTGTGTCTAAAGATGTGTTATGCCTTAATAATTTGTGGCAATGGATGTGTAAGATCTGTGAACATAGCTCCCTTCTTTTTTTTTTTTTTAATCCAACACATGGGAGCCAAAAAATCCTTTATGATGCACCAAATCTCTCTGTTATCAATAAAATGAATAGATTTGCTATATCTTGATGTCTATATTCCAATTCAAATAAAATATAGCTGGTCTTTTTATTTTGCTCACTCCTTGAACCATTCCAAGTTGCTTTTGCAGCACGTTTTTCTTTTGTTTCCTTGGGCATTTTGGTAGATGGTCCTTTCTGGAGTTTGGATTAGGTCTAATGGACTTCGGCCAATTATTGAGTTTTGACCCTTGACGTAACCCGCAACTCCGTAAAGTGGCGTATACAGCACCTGTTCCTGTTGCTTTTCACAAGGAATCTAGGAAAAGGGTTGGTTCACCTCTGAGGCCCGGTCCAGAATGGCTTTGCCATTTTGGATGCTGCCTTGGCCCCCGCACAAATTGTGCTGCCATTCGTAGACGAGCGACGAGGTCTTTGTTACAGGGGTTCGTTACACCAAACTTAAATGGTTAGCAACAAGGAAAACTTCCTTGAAACTATTGTTATTCCATGCGTTCCTTCCTTATTATGTAACTACTATCCAAATATTGATGGAAACTTGGAGTTGGACTTCGGTATATCTAGACACAGCAGCCACATAATTACAAGCTAACGTACCCCGAGTAATGCCCATATCGGCTGGGTAGAAAGTTTGATCATCAGTTTTGGATATCAGTGCTTACATGTTACGTAAAAATTGCTTCAAAACCTAAATTTTATGAGCAGCGTTCGGTATACAATTTCTAATTCCAATTAATCAGGGTTTTGGTTTCTCTATTGCAAAAACTTTTTTCTTCGGGAAAGGATGATGATTATATAAATTTAGGTTCAAAATGAAAGTCAAGGTAGGAGCGCTTGCATGGGTTGACACCTAATTTGGATCATGCTAAACTTGAATCGAGCATTAGTCGAAATTGAAACGAAAGTTTTCTCTTCTTTCTTTTTGGAGTGAATATGACCCATCCTCACCTTCCGAGCTTTTTCCAACTCCTCTATCGTGTCCTTGGCATGGCAGACTTTCGCTCATATAGATTTCAGCCGCCACGAGCCACGCGGTTTTTATAACATGTGACGGGAGTTGACCGAACCACTATCAACCATCGCCCACAAAATAGAGCCCACTTACGGAACCATGTCGTCATAAATCCCAAGTAGCCCACGACTCCGGTAATGTCACCGATACGGCGAATGAAGTCCACGCCAGAAAGCGTCGGGACCCTCATCGTGTCGGCACACCGCTCACCGCGAAACAGGCGATTACCCTTCCGAAGGGTCTAATTATTGGTTGGACCAGGTTCAAAAGGATGGTCCAAGATCCTACGGTGGATAACACGCCACACCACTCCTTGTATCTCACCAATTCGCTATTGTTCGTTATCCACCGTGCATATATGGTCCATCTGGACCAGGTGCATGCAATTATTCCTCGATGGGCTCCACTCTAAAAAGAAAAAAAAATAATGAAAGAAAAAACCAGAAATATTTTTAATATGTTTAAATTAACAGGAATGAACTCACCATCCCCCTCTATATATAACCGCAAGGGGTGCCAGAGAAAAAGCCGTACTGGGTTCGTGTTGCCGGGTTGTTTTGTTTTTTCGGTGCCGTGGCTGCAAGGAGAATTCCCTCTGCCCCTTCCCTACGCTTCTTCCCTGGGCTGCAAACAAGGAAGAAAAAACCCCAAAAAATACTTCTTTAAACGTATGATACGTTCTTTTTGATCGTTTATGAATTGGGATTTTCTTTTGTTCCTCTTGTTACTTTTGATTTTTCCAGGAAACGATTCTGGGTTCGATTCTTTGGTTTAACGTTATTCCGCGAAGTATCTGTTCATTGTGAGATATTTTAGTTTTGTTTTCCCCCTCCTCACTTTTTCGATGGAACTTTTGTCAATGTGTGAATTGTTCTTCTTCGGTCTTTGCTTGTTGGATTGGAGATAATGCATCACAATTCTGGTATTGGTGCTTTATATGGTGATTGTGTTTTTTTGCTCGGTATTTTAATTTTTAGGATTGTATTCATATGTGGAATTATGTGTGAGGGAATTGTTGGCTTTCTTGGTGTCATTCTCATCTTTAATGATGAAAAAGTGCAACATTATTCTGTAGTTAGGGTTTGTTACGATCTTTTTACTGTTCTCTTTTATGGGGTGATCTTTAATTTGGCAGCATGAAAGTTTGATCAAGTTGCCTCCTATGTGGTTTGATCTCTCGAGCCTTAAAAAAGGTTTTTATTTTTATTTATTTTTTTTTTTTTTAAGGATTAGAAAGTTTAAATGCTAGTTTTGTAAGGCTTTTTGAAGGTTGGTGTTGTTCGTGGGCAGTGGTACATGGAAGGTGTTGCTTTAAGTTATTTGTTCAGTTTGGGCTGGTTGGTTGGATCCAGGTGCCTGCGGCGTTGCAATTTTTTTATTTTATTTTATATTTTGTGTGGTAAGGTGAAGAGTTATCTTGTGGTGCTCTGATGAGGCCTGTTTGGGTTTTGGTGCAGGGAGAAACTCATCGTGGCTTAAAGTTTTCAAATAAGGGTGAAAAGAAAATTTTGAAGTAAGGCGAATAATTTAGAAAGCATATTAGTCAGTATGAACTTGGTCGAATGGGGTTCACAAAATTTATGATCATGAGTTAGAAAATCTGTAAAATCACCATCCATGTCTAAGTCCAAATGTCTAAGTTCACTGTAGCATCTTATTCAATTACTGCATCTTTTACATGAATTATAATACTACATGGATTATAATATGCTTTATCTTGGTTGGTTCACTCTGCCAATCATGAGATTTATGTGCCATACCAATTTCTGATGGAACTCTAGCATCAGCTAAAGGCTTTAGTGCCTCTGATCCTAAATGCCAGATCTTGTTACCCTAGAAGTTGTGACCACGAATCAACGAGTCTTGAAACTATTTATGCTTCTCAATGTCTTTCAGCGGATCTTTGTTTCCTTTGATTTCTTCATTGTTCATGAAGTTTTTCACATCATGCTTGTTAAGGTTGTTTGTGTAGGACATGAATGAAACATAAAAGCTGGAATCATTCAAGGCCCTTTGGAAGTTTGATGCTACAGGAAGCTGTTGACTAAATAGGACATCGATTGACCAGCTATCCTGTATTCTTTTAGTATAGCAAAGGGGCAAAAATGATTATTTCTGTATTGAGATTTTTTTTCTTCAGACACCACTTTTGCTTCCATTTTCATTGTAGTTCTATTTGCTTTTTCTTAAAATGTATTATCTAACATGTACATAGATCAACTTGTTGAAATAGTACTTGGACTTCATTGAACCTGTTGTGGTATAAGTATTGTGAGAAGTGATGAAGCATTTTGTTCAAGATATCGGCTTAGAGTTAGTAGTGATAAATTTCAATGGAGAAGAAACCTATTGGGTGGCTGCGTATGTGCTCTGCATTGTTGGAGAAAGCATCTGTCTAGTTGGATTATTTAATACCGGGCTGAAAATAGGTCGATATTGTTCAACTGTATGCTTTTCCTCACCCAAATTGTGTATGCATATATCATTATCTGAAACACAGTTATATAGGCAAAGATATGGGTAATTTGATAAAGTTCCTCTTTTTAGGTTTTGATAAGTAGATGGGTATTGCAGTATTATTTAAATATGGATAGCCAGATTTTGAGAAGTTTTAGCAACTATCAACTTATCACAAAGATGATATTTTATATCCTGATGATATATTAAAATTTTAATATGAGTTATATTATTGATTCTGGATTTGCTATTCTAAAGACTGGCTTTTTAACAGATTTTATTGATTTATCTGATCATAATTGATATATCTAACTCATTGATATACTCAAATATTAGGATTTATATCTGTTATATTTAAAGAAATATAGGTATTCCTTGTCTAATTTATATCTGTACATGTTTTTAACAAATATGGACATTTGTCATATTCATGTTGTATCTTTATTTGTTTAAATCATTATAGATGTTTATTTTAGTAGTCTGACTGACACTTATTTTTAATTATTAACATCTGTTTAATATGGATATTACAATCTCTGACTCATGATTTGCTGTGAGCCATAACTAGAATTATTTGCTTTCTAAATTACAAGTTAATGTTAGAGGATTCATCATGATACATGGACAGTCATCCTAGCATGTTTGAAAAATTATTTTTATTATACAAGTAAGCAATATTAGATCAGTTTCTGCTGCCCTCCATTTTAAGCTGATCTATTATGCAGGTGTAGAGGAATGTCTTAGAATTAATACCTCATTACTATGTGAGTTGAATGCCCATATGATCACTTACACAGAGTAATGTATGTCCATAGTCTTGTAAAATCATATTCATCCATCAGGAACACTGATGAATATTAATTCTTGTGTAGACCAAGGCACCACTTATGAACACCTTTTAACATTACATGAATATCTTTTTATCAGCAATATTATTTTTGGACCAGACCTTCCAGGCTTGCTTGATACCACCCCTCTGGCACCTATGTTCTGACAGTTTTTATGTTTGCTTTCTTATTGATGTCCCTATATATTTGATAAAAAGCGAGTCATATTGTTTCTTTTTTAAGTCCCACGATGACCTAGTTACCTATAGTTACAGTAAAAGAGATGACAATTTCTATGATTTGTTTAATTTTTGCAGTTAGATACTTGACATTCTTTCTTCTAGGAATGACTCTGTTCCTCATCTGCCTTGTGATTGGGGCTTGATTGCAGTAGAATTAGATTCTGGCTGCTAGGCTTTTTTGTATGAATTATAGGACATTGATGAAGAGATAATAGTTTGGAGAAGTAAATTGATTTCGAATCATTTAAATACTTCTTGCTTTGAGAATCTAAAATCAAAGTGGTTTCAATTGTTTATGAAAATTTCATCGACCAGCTCAAAGAGGGTTAAAAAAAAAAAAATACAAACAACCAGTTGCATTACAGCTGATTCATCATGCAGTTTTCGCCTTTAGTGTTGACAGAATAGGAGTCCATCTGTTTCAAGTTTTTGTTGATTGCAATGATGCACCATGTAAGGAACAACACTTAATATGCAATTGTTACTTTGCAATCTTTTATGAGTCTGAATGAATATTGTTATCCTTGAGCAGAATTATACAAGGTTCATATTCTATGGATAATCCATGTAAGCATGATCCAGAGAAAAGCTGATTTTGGTTTTCAACATTGTGAGGATAGGTTCTTTATGATCACATCTCTCTTCAATAGTTTGAAACTTCTTGTTCTCATTTCAACATTGGGGCAAGAGTAGACTGGAAATTCTTGACCAACAATTGATAGTTGTATGCTTTTATTGGACCTTTATATTATTGGAATTTTGGCTTTGGCTATTTCATGTCCCTTTTCTAGGTTCATGTAGTCTCTTGTGATGGAAGGAATGCAGATTAGAGAATACAAAGTTACTTTTTTTTTCCCCTATTTTTATTGAGCAAATTTTCAGATAAGCTTTGATTCTTCTCCATCAACAATTACAATATACAGAATATATCTTTATGATGCAGTTATTGCATGTGCCTTGCATATCCTACTTGTGGCCTTCTGTCAATTTGTTGGGGCATTTGTTTGTGCTTTCTGTCCTTCATTTAGGTTGACAAGAAACTGTACATGCACTGGTCTGATGGAGACATAATTGTAAATTTTATGGTTCTCTTTTGGATGATTCTAAACCCATTGAGAAACTCGACATGGATCCATTATATGGTGTTCATCTTTGGCTGGACCATTATTCCTAAAACTAATTGGCGTTATTCATGTTTAGCGGGGAGCTCTGTGACCTGTTGTGTTGTCACATGTAAATTAGGATATGTCATGATTTCAGGTGCATCTATTGTTAAGGTTTTGGACACTTTCTTTCATGTTCTTTCTGGGATTTACATTTAACTTTGTTTCCTATAACTAAATCTTGTTGGACTCGAGTTCTTAATAGATGTTATGTTTTAAGAGTCTTTTCCTCGAACTTTTAGGTTGCGTTTGGTAGACGGTAATCTATCCAGATTACCGGTAATTTTAAACTGGGCCTACCAGATAACCTTGTTTGGTATTTTTTTTAAATCGGTAATCTATGTTGTAGTAGTAATCTGGATTATCTCTCATATGGTAATCCAGATTATCTCAGGGAGGGGTGGCTATCCAGATTACCGGAGATGTGGTAATCTGGTTTTTTTATTTTTACAAAATTGTCCTGTCCCTTTCGCTTCGGTGAGAACGAAATATTTTCATTCTCCCTCTCATCTATGTCCTCCTTCTCATCTATGTCCTCTATGTACTAATTGGGACCTCTTCTTAAATTTATATTTTATTCATAAAAATATATTTTTTATATTTTAGCTATTTATTAAAAATATAATTTTTAAATATACTAATTAATATATTAAATTTATGTATATTATATCATTAAATTTAAAATAATTTATATTCTACATTAATACATAATTTAAATATATATTATATCATATATAAATATATAAATATATTTTAAATAAATATACTATGTTATATAAATATATTATATTATTTTAAATATGATATAATCTAATATATTTTTTATAATATATTATATTAAAACAATATTATATTACATTACTATATTATATTATAATATATTTTTAATAAATTTGACTTAGGGATATTTTAAAAATTTGAGCTTAGATTACTGGTAATCTATTTGTCATACCAAACACAATAATCAATCTTACTGATAGATTACATGTGTATACCAAACACAGTAATCAGCATTACTGGCAATCTATCTAATGGTAATCCATCTTGTAGGTAATCCAGATTATCATTCAGGATTCCCTGGCGATTCACCAAACGCAACCTTAAACTTTATTATAGTGGAGACGATTCCTTAAAAAAAAAAATAGTGAATATTTTCTAATACATTTTACATACATGCTTGGATTTAAAATTACTCAGAAATGCTCTTGAGAGTAGTCAAGTGGAAAATTTCTTATAGTTTAGGGTCTTTTTTTTCTTGAGTATATTTAGTTTTCATACTGCATGAATAGCTTGGATTTTGTTCTCAGGAAAACCTTGCATGAATGCAATGTTTAACAATGGTCATAACCAGGGAATTTCGAATAGGAATGAACCACCCGGTTTGGCACGTATCGACCGAGCTGGTACGGTTTGGGCATGGAAAATGGTCCAGCCTCTCGGACCGACCAAAACCATGCTAAACCAGGCAGTTCAGCTTGGTTCAATCCAGGCTTGGGCTATTTGGTATGTGGTGGGCGGGGGGTTTAAGGAGATTGAGAGCCCGATAGTCTCTCATTTCTCCTCTTCACTCATAATTCCTAATCCACAACATACGGGTCAAGGAAAATGTAGGGAAAACATGAAAAAAATACAGATTAAAGGTATATAGACCTATCCTCTTTTCTCTTTCTCATCTCCCATCTTTTTTTATAAAATTCATGACAAATAAAAAAAAAAGAAAAAAAATTATGTCAAAATTTTTTATTGACATGATTTTAAAATATGTTATAGATTTATGGATGATCTACACAATGATATGAAGATCATTTATTTTTGTTAAGTATATAATTTTTAAAATTAAAAATATATTTTTGATTAAAAAATTAATAAAATAAAATAAGTTTTTTAAAAAATTGTAAAATCATATTATTATTTTAGTCTTTTGCAGCTGAATGATGTGTGCATTTTGATGGATTTGCAAAAAATTTGAAAGATCTTACTATTAAGATCCTCTCCTAAACGGTGTCATTGAGTGGATGTGAGCGCAATTGGTTGATCTTTGACCTTATCCACTCCAAGCAGAGGAATCTTCTAAAACAGAAATGTTTTAACAATCTTGTATATACACACTATAATTTAAGGTTGAAGTTAAAATGTATTCAGGAGAAAGTTGAGCTGAAGTACTTCGATCTGACAACGAGTGATTTTGTTGATGAGGATGAAGATCTGATGATTGGATGAATAGTGAGTCAGTAGCAGGAGCTAGAGCTTGGTAAGCCAGGATCACCTCCACGATGAGCCAATTTCATAACTAACGAGGCTAGGTGGATGCCGAATAATAGACAAGCAGAAACATCCATACAAGGCTCCAGCCAATACATTACAGCATCTATTTTTGTAATCTAGATAGTCGTGCATTATGCGATGAGAGGACATGCAGCTATGTAGTCCAGAGACAGAAAAGGTAGTTACATCTTCAGTGAAGAGGGTGGAGCACTCAGTTTATCTAGATTTAGATACCAGAAAAAGCATTGCTAATGATTCTTGTGATAGTGAAGGATCTAGTGATCAGAAAAGGACCGGAGGATAGGAGACGCAGTCAGTTAGTGGTTTTGATTCACTGGTGAGTTGCGGTTTATGCTTGCCACATGGAATAGGGACCATGGTGTACGAGTTGGTAGAGCCTGTGATGATACAGTTTCATATAGGCGACAGGTTCTGCAAGGTCGTTAAGGATATGATACAGCTGCAAATAATCTTGCATGTAGAGTAGGATCCATGAATGTATCAGGCTCATCCTCGTATTCTAGATACTCTTACCTGCAGGCACCGGTAGTTTATGATCTATATGGATATGGTGCATACAAAACATCATTTTCTAATATCTATTATCGCATGCTATCCGGAATAATTTACGGATATGATTTTGTTGCTGGTATATTCAGATGGATCTCTTCACAGCCATATCATCAGTCTCAGAATATCTCTCAAAATTAGGACCTCAGCGAGAGATCTGCGAGGAGTTACAATCCAGCATGCATACCTCATGGGATGAGCGCAGAGGATTACAATATTGCTTGGATAAAGGGATGGACTGATTTTCCTATCGAGTATATTAATGATATTGACATTTATGGACATTGACACTTGACTAGATTCTAAATATTGGTATTGTAACTATGTATTGATTATTTATTTTTAAGTTTTGAGCATTTTAAGATTCAATGATATCTAACCTATGCATTGATTATTTAAAAATTAGAAATCTAAGAAGTCAAATTCATGTTACATGTGATTAGGAGTGTATTGAAGTGATGCAAATATTAATTAGCATCAACAAATATCTATTTGTACCTAAAAGCATTCAATAAATATCAAAAAGCTGATTTGAGATCACAAGAAACTCAAAAAAAACAAACCAAAAATTTTTTTTTGGCATGCCAGTCAAATTCAAAAAAACAAATAATTTTTTTTTTTTGGCATGCCGGTCCATAGTGAGTGTCGGTATGATGCTGAATCGTACCGAGCAATGGCCGGTACGGGTTCTAGTACCTGTTCAAAAATCCTTTGGTCATAAGTAATGATGTTTATCTTATTTTAATATAGTCCATGCAAAGCCCTTCGTGCAATACTTGTCTAGCTTTTTGTGCCTTCCCTTGATGAATCATCCTCATGGTAAGCTGTTGAACCTCAACCATTTCCAATATCTCGTCTACTCTTTGCTAAGCATGCTTATGCAAATAGAATGTCATAATTTGTTGCACATGGACCTAGGCTTCTGATCTCTGCAAAGCTAGTGCTATGCATCTGGACCATGAGAAGTATCAGCTTCTTTATTGACTAATTAAACTATCTATTTTGTTGAACCGCCATGTAACCTATCTGCTACATTTTAAACACAGCATGCCAATTCGTTCAACCCTCTTTGTTTCTCTCTGATTTATCTTCATGCTTCTCTCCACCTAGAGATAACAAAATTGACACTGGTATCTATTTACTGTTGCCATGTCTTCTTTTTCATTTTTAATCCTGATTAATATTCATATCTTTTTTAATCTATTTTAGCATCAGTCATCTTCATGCCAAATTGATCGACACTATTTCAAATAAAATTGATATATGCAAACAAACAAAGAATAATAGGACTAAGGTTGACTGATGCGGGACTACAATGCATGCGAAGCTACTTGTAGAAAATTAAGTAGCTTTAGGTTATCCCGAAATCAAGCCAAAGAAGAGATTAAAGGGACTAAGGACTTAGAAGGACTAGCATGCAAAGAAGATCCTAAATAGTGAAGAAACCAGGATCCTAGGGTTTGGAAACCTCAGTAGGGCTAGCTCTCCTTCAATAAATCTACTTAGGAGTACGGAAGTGTGCACCTGGCAACGGTGGAAGCGCCCGATGAAGAGTTCCCTCCGCTCTCGGTGCGGCCTGGAGGACGAAGCTATCGATCGCAGGCTCGCCTGCTTTTCATCCGCTCCTTCGAAGGCAAGGCAAACAGAGTCCGATCCTCGCGAAATCGGACGGACCTGCAAAGCACCTATGCAAGAGTGAGGGAAAATTATGAGAAACAGGAAAGGATGAAAGGAAGAGAGGGAAGAGGGGTTGGCAGCCAAGAGAACTAGAGAAGTCATCTTGGTGGTCAGCCAGGGTTTGGATGAAGGGCTGGTGGCTAGGGCTTCAGGGTTGGTGCAGGGACTGGATAGGTAGGGCCTCACACCCCTCGATGCTCATAAAGCAAAGGCAGATTTGCTCCCTCACGGAGCTCGATGTTCACAAAGAACAAAGAAGAAGAGTAGGAAAACTCATATATCATTCATTCATTATTTTTCAAAAGTTCTTACACGGGGCTTTTGTATAGGCATACAAGACTTGGGACTTAAGAAAAGGAATACAAGGCATGAAGTTCATGAAAGGTGGCGCCCCTAACTTTCTCTCTTGGTAGCTTGAATACATGGTAGAAAACTAAACATTATCCTCCCTATATGGTATGTAGTAGGTGGCCCAAGGGGGGGACCAAGGGGCGCCAACTTCTTTCTTCTCTTGGCTTGGGGTGGACCACTTCTTTCCTAAGCAAGTTGGCATGAATCATGGGATTCATGTTTATCTGCTTTGACTTTCCTTCTTGTCATGCCAGCGTGTGGAGTTGGTGTGCTTTAGTGTGGAAGTGATGTGTTGTCATGTGGACACCAAATCCTCATATTGGGCCAACCTCATGTAATCCTCCATGTAACCTTAGTGTGGCGCAATCCAAGGTGTGACTGGGACTCCATGTAATTGTCAAGGTGCTACACTAGTTGGGGTTCATTAGTGGTTTGAATCTTCCTCTTGCTAGATTGGACTAGACTTAATACAAACTCATGGCTCAAGTGAGCCATGACTAGCTCAAACCTTAATGGCATGAGTCAAACCTGAATACATGTAACAAGGCCCAACAACATGACTCGAGGGCCAAAACAGGACTTAAATGGGCTAAGCCCTTATTACAGGACTCAATTCATAAGAAAAAAACTAGTCAGATAACCACAGAGGGTTGAGGAGTCTCTGCCTGATCTTGGTGCCCGCACCATTGACCCTTTGTTCAGATTCATATTTCATAGGCTCTTCTGGTATTCTACAATGTCCATTGCTTCCTTCTTTGAAGCTCTCTATACTTGGTTTGGTAAATGTCTCTTGAAGAGCCACCTCTGATTATTCTAGATCATTTAGAGTTGATGGCCATTGACATTTTTTTTGCAAGCAAATGCCTTGACTTTCCATAGAGATCTTACTTCTTCTGATACCGAGTGATTATGGTTTCCTCACAATTGCTGCATGAATCTTATAAATGAACACAATCCTTGATATGGTTGATCTTTTTTCTGGAAGATAAGTTGGATGGATCATGCTGCCTCTTATACCCTTCTATATTAAAATGGATATTAATTTCCAAAAAAACATATCTCACTACCAAAGGAAAGACACATGACTACTTTTCAGAAGCGCTGATAGTTCTTCAAACATGGTTAAGAGGCATGTGTATGACATTCAGTTGCCCGAGAATCTTATCTTTTCTTCAAACAGGTACAGAAACTGCTTTATACATTCTCAGGTGACGGGAAATACAGTCATTAGACTTGCTTTCTAAGCTCGTGTTCCCTAAGAGTTGGTTGGTTTTGATTAACTTGCAGGTTCATAGGTGAACAATATTAATGTGCCTTTTACGTTGACTACTTCTGCAAAAGTTTGCACACACAATATATCAAAAAAAAAAGGGTAAATTTGGATCTCTGTGGACCTTTAACTTCAAATTTGGACCGGATTTGTTCATACAGATGTGGGTGGGTAGGTGCGAATTAGTGCAGAATTTCTATTCTTTGGTGGTCATGGATTCTCTCTCTTTTTGATTTGGTAGGTGTAGACTTCATTTAGTGATAACATTAGCAATTCTTCTCTGCTTCTTGGAAGTGCGCACTTTTCTTGAGTGGTAAGAACAAGATCATCATACTCAAAATCAATTATAGGTATCTGGAGCCTTGTTTCTTTTCTCCCTTGCATCAAAGTATACCGGAACAAACCACATCTTTGTCCTGTCACTATCATCTTCTTATACTCCTTATCCCATCATGTTTAGAGAAGCAACCTGCTACAAAGACAGTTATATTCTCCACAATCTTCTGCATGTGAACCTATTTTTGTGGCATTCTGGTAGACAGTTTCAGCTGAACTAAAAATGATTTATGAGCACTAATTGGCCTTCTTGGATCATAGAGGACAGGATTATCTTGAAATGTAGAGTTTTCTATCATCAGTGAGATTGAACAGCAGGAATTTTGGGGCTCTTAATATGTCAACCTCTTTCCTGGAGGCATCAGCCTAGCTCATCATACCTTGGTTGTTTAAGTGGGGCCTAAACATTGTAACAGCACAACATGCTTCTTAAAACAAGGTTTATGGTGATTTGGGGGCTTCCTTTGTTATTTCCTCAGCAAGGCATATCAAAGAGTTGAAGTGCAAGTGTCTAGAGGGCATGCCAAAGTGCATTTGTTTTGTGAATGACAAAGGCATCACCTGCATACATGCTACATTTCGCAGTGGTGTACCTCTGGAGATAGTATGGGCATATCATATGATAATGATTTTTGCCTGTGAGATTCTTTGATTCATTTCAGAGTTTGCTTGTCTATCTTATTGCAAGATAGAATATCAATAGCCTTCGCAAGATTGGATGTGCAATTATTACCTCACATTGCTTCATGATTCAGCACTTCTGTGCTTTATTTTTGGTCGGTGGTTTGTATTAAAAGGAGTGCAAAAGATATGAATACAATCTGAAGATATTGAACGACGGATAGCATACTTTCTAATAATTATTTTTGAGGTTTAGCTCTGAGCAGGTGACTGGGACCTACAAAGGCTTGAATGATTTTCCCCAAATTTTGTAGCTCTCAGACATGCTGCTGATTTTGAGTTGGCACTGCATAATAAGCTGGTTGGCCTTGTTCCAATTAAGTTCTCCAAAGAGTACACATTGCATGATCATTCACATGCAATGAAGTGGAGGGAGATGCAATATCTTGGATGAAATGCAAGATTCTGTCACTCCAGGTTCAGAATAGAAGACAATAAATGTTATGGCAGATGATTTTCTTAAAACTTAGCATTTAAGGTTAACTATGAAAGATGGCTCTGACCTTTAGAGTCTTGAAAGATTTTTGCATTGAATTTATAGCTCCAATTCCTGCTGGCAATCTCTAGATGGCATGCGCAGTGTGTTGGTTGGTCTTATTAGGGACTATGTTCTGCATGCAGTAATGCATCTGATTTGCATGAAGGAAAAGTCTGTTTGCACCGTCGATTTCTTCTTTAGGACAACCATTCGAACAGCAGGTCAGTGATGGAGGGAATATAGTGCATGAAGATTGAATTTAGTGCAAGAGTGTTCAGAATTAAAGAGAACATATATTATGGAGGAGTACTACCATTTGCCACTGGTACAGAATCTTCCACTGCTCAAGTAAATTTCATGGGGGCATGTCTTGTCTGCCCAACATTCATGAAATCCTCTGGCCCTTCAGAAGCTGCAGTCGGCTTTTGCCATGTTCAGTCCTGCCTAGCCTGCCAAGATGTCTAAGGATTTGCCTTATACCATATGATGTTTTGTTCTCCTAAGAGGGCAATCTTTTTTCATGCGTTACTTAGAGCAGCCTATTCCAATTGTATAAAGAGGTTTTGGGTAATATTTGGTGGGCTTGTTTATATATAACAGGATTGTACTATTAGAAAGAACAATGTTTTAAATCATTGTCATTTGGTTGAACAATATTTGGGTGCTTATATGAAAAAATGTAAAAAAGTCCAGTTAATATCTAAATAAATAATCATGTATATTTTCTCCATATACTGTTTCTGGATGGTAATGCAGGTCCACTAGGCATCTGCAAGCGGGACTTAGAGGTATTAGCATACACACAATTATCTGTTAGCATTATGTAGAGTCTAGTTGTGATATTATTTGTCTCTGATATTTGTATTCTCATATGTTTGCATTTCTGAACCACTCAGTTACTCAAGTATGTTCTAGTGGTGTAATTTGCATAATTGAGGGCTTAAATTTAATTTTGTGTCCATTTTTGGTGGAATCATCTAACATGGAGATAGATATAGTTGCAGTTATCATCTCATTTAGTTTGGGAATGCCTTGTTTTGGTCTGCCCTCTGTCTTAAACTTATGCTATTGACCACTGAATGTTGATGCTGTTAACTTTTGTAAGTGACCTGCTATGACTATGGTGATTTTCTGCTCTCGGTTTGTTATGGTTCTCATAATGTGAAATATTTGTCATCATAATAGTGGAATGAAGCTTTTGGAGTGTTGTATGGGTAGCAACTGATTTGATCAATTCGATTGAGACATGCAATAAATAATGCAGTATTCATCTCAGCACTAAACACTTTTTTTTTAATTATCTTCACAATCAGTCTGGATGGTTAAAATGAAGTTAGTGAAAGAATATCCCAGACTAGATGATCTTGACTCTCTTTTTGATGCTGGCCAGACATTTGTTCAGAAGATGCTTCTATCATATTATTGACAATTTACATCTCAAGGATGAGTGAAACAACATCATAGATACAATATATAATATAAAATGCAGGACTTCTTTGGTTATGTGTGACCAACCACCTCCATCCACTTAAATTACGTTATTTGGTTTCTTTATTGAAATCAATCAAGGATTAGTTTTTTTATTTCTTTGATGGATGAAATCTAGACTTAACATATATATACTAAATAGGCTTATTTTGTGGGAAACTGCACCTCGATTTGATGATTATATATGTGAAACTTGACTAAGAGTAGGTAATAATGCTATAATTTTTTCAGCCAAATTTGGGGATTTGAAATCCTAAACCTTTTGTATGTTAATTGTGAGAAGTGGTTAGCAACTTCTGCACCTAACTTTCTGGTAAAAAGAAAAAAAAAAGACTACCATTTTTTCATATCAGAACTGAATCAGACCTAGAAGTTTGTCCAGATTTATGCAGAAAGTGTTTCTGCGTATGATCATTCACCATGTGCAGGAGTGTGTTATAAGCCCTTTGACGGTAGATTATCAATAAGGTCCAGGGAAATATGAGTGTTTTCAGAACTTTTATTATTTGTGAAAAGATGAGAAGCATGTAAGTTTTCTTAGTTTCTTCAGTTTTCAACATTGAAAACAGCTTGCATACACTGAGGGAAAAAAGATATTTAGAAAGAGAATAAAGAGTTAGTTGGCCACCGTATGGCTGACCAGCCTGCAACCTCTGCCGCATATAAATTAAGATTGGCTTCAACCATCATTTGAAATTTATGCCAGATTGACTCCTAATGGATCACCTATAATCTTTTAGTCTTCCGACAACTGACTTTTTATCAAGCACAAAGTGTTCTAGATAAAGTTTCTCGTGTATGTATAGTGATCAAATTATGCTAATGTGGTGGTCTTCCTCCAACTTCTTTCTTGGCTGTTATCCACATCAGGGAATCTCCCACAAGATTTTGGGTTTTCCAAATCTACTGTCCATTTGCATGTGCATCATAGACTCATAATCTGCCTTCAAATGTTTAACAACATGCTGTAATCCTTTGATCGGAGCCCTGTTATTACTGTTTTAAATTTATGCTATTGCATAATAAATCCAATCAGGTTGTCTTGCCCCTTTAGCACCCCACCTCCACCTACGCCCCCCACGAAGTTTCAGTTAACTTGGCATTGGGATCAAGCAACAGATACTTTACATGTCAATAGTAAGGAGTGCTACATCATAGGTTGTTTGTTTGAAAAATTAGTTGTTTTAAAGTCCAAATGTTAGTTCTATTTTATTTGGCCAGAGTAATATTTGAAGACAAAAAAAATTACTTATTTCTTCTTCCCTAAGTTCTTCACAGAGATCCATATTTTTCATGGGAATGGATGCATCAATTTGCTAGAAAATAAGAAATAATCCCAATATCCCATGGTACTTTATAGATGTGCCTACTTGCTGCAAGGTTATTTAACACTGATTCGCCATTTTGTCAGCTGATATATGTAACAACATATGTGGTCTAGTGTTTAAATGCAGCTCAGGATGGTCTTTGTAGCTGGATAGTTCATTCCTATGAAACTTTAAATGGTTGAGGATGCAGGATTAATGATCTACAACAACTGTGTAGTACTAGGGAATGAAATTATTATCTTTCTGCTCTTAGAGTTGCAGTTGGATAACAATTTCAGAAAGAAACTGCTGCATTTGGATCAACGAACTGCTAGGACCAAGGAACTCTATACAACTAGGATCAAAGAACTGCTGTATTTGGTTATCTACATTAATCTTTAGAAAGGAATTGCTCATTCTGCTGTTTGTTCTGAGAATGGGCATCATTCTATGCTTTTCATAAACTATTGGTAGAACATCACCAAATGATTCTGAACCACCTGAGGTATGTACTTTTTTAAATTGACTTGATTGGATGCAGCATTTTTTTTCTTTCTCGGGGGATGTGCAGGATTGTCAGTATCACACACAACCACAGTTCTTGCAGGTGTATGTTCCATTTAGTTTTGGTTAGCATGGTGTGTGGAGGTGTCCTACTGAAAATCCAGAGTTGATAGGCTTTTCTGTGCCAGGCAATTAAAATAAAGAAGCAGGTCTTGCAGAGTTCCAGGACTGTTGAATAGGAAAAGGATGATTGTTCCTGCACCATGTTCCATTTTTTGGCCATTGTGAATGACTTGTGTAAGTGACAAGTACAGTTAGCAATCTGAAAGGAGGTTGTCCCAATGGGTGATAGTGAATAGTTTGATTTGGATGAGATCCGTACTGCTTATGTTTATTGATAATGATCTTGCTAGATATCAATGTTGAAGGATTCTGATTTTCTTTTATCTTTCACATGGAGCCATCACTTATTTTTTGGTGTTTTTTCCCCCTCTTAACACTGGATTGATCCCAACAGTTTCGTTCCATCATTCCCAATGATAAGTTTTAACTATTTTTCTTTATTTTTAAAATTTTGCAGAGATTTTGAATGCTAGCAACATCTAAATGGTGGATAGAAGTTCATCCTATGCATCCCAGCCTTCAGATATGGACCATATCTATACATGGAATCATCAAAATGCTAATCCTCGATTGCGCTTAGGTATTGTTTTCACTTCCAAGCATTCATAATTGTTGGGTCCATCTTTCTGTAATTACACTCGATAACTAAAAGTTTCTGCATTTAAAAATTTGATCTGCAGGAAATAATTCTTTTATGCCTTCTATGGATAATTCAGCAACCAGTGGAGTAAATTCCGGGGCTTATAACATTGCACCAGGAACAAACGGCCATCCCACATCTAGTTTCGGTCTTGACTACCTGAACTACAGGCCTTCCAACCTGCAAAGATTTCAAAATATGCATTCTTCATCTGCTGGCAGCTGCATTAGATTTGCACCAAATCATGCCCCACATATGCCTTGCTACAGTCGACCTATGATAGGGGATCGTTGCAATGCAGTTAATCCTCAAATTGACAATAGAAGGGCAACATTTAAAAGGAAAAGCCCAGAGATGCCCCTGGTTGCTGAGAGAGCAAGTGTTAGTGGATATTATTGTGCTGGAAGTTCTTCCAACTTTCCCATTTCTTCTGATTATTTACAGACAAATCCTATCCCAGTACCTCAATGCTGGCCTCCGAATTCCATGTACACTGTCCCCAGCTCCAATAGTGACAATCTCTTGATTGTGGGGGAGGGATCTCAGAGGAATGTAAGAAGACGGCATAGTCATACCTTCCATTTACAACACAATCCACCTGGGGCCTATCCATCAAGTAACATGCCTCATCATTCGAGTTCAGCTGGGAGCATGTCTGGTCCGAGTATGGCAGAGCAATGGAGCCAAACTCATGTGTCTGGGACTCCCCAAGGAAGGATTTTGTTTTCAGGTTTTTCAAGCTACAGTATTCCTGATTATTGTTTTCATGATTGATCTTTTCCTCTGTTTTTATTATATTATAATTTTATTTTTAATTATTTGTTTATTGATTTATTGTTTACTTGACTTTTGAATTGCAGAAAATGGCTACAATCATGAGCTGAACCAGTCCCTTGTGGCAAGAAATATTAACAATGGTACTGCTGCAATGAATGTGGTGTACCATCCTAACATTATTCGAAATTGGAGTTCTTTGCCAAATCTACTTGTTCCTCCCCCACAAGGCAGGGTGCCAGATCAGAACAACTATGATCAACAAATGACTCTCTATAGGAGCATTTCTAACCACCCAATCATGAGGTTTACAGCGACATCTTCAGAGGTAGCGACATTAGCAGTGGAAGCTGCTGAGTCTTCTAGACAACCAAGGCCAATGTCTATCGGAGGGCATAGTGGTAATGTGACGGGTGGGAGGGCAAGGAATTTCTATAACACATTTCATTCTTTATTCAACGAGGCCAATCCCCATAATAGATGGGTATCTGAGGTGGGTTTTATTATTTGTCAAACAAACAATTTGCCGTGTTATGTGATATGCAACATGGGAATTACATTTTTTATTGCAGGGTATTGTTATGATCGACCAGCCAACATTCTATGATCCTAGCTATCTGTTTGATCGGTATAGGGACATGAGACTGGACATAGACAACATGAGCTATGAGGTGATTGAAAGTTGTTTTCTTTTTCCAAGTTATTCTATCTTGCACTTCATTATTCTGGACTAAATGTACTTGTTCACTACAGGAATTACTTGCTTTGGAAGAAAGCATCGGGAATGTCAGCACAGGTTTGGCAGAAGACAGGATTTCGGCATGTCTGATAAAGGGGGTGCACTGTTCTAATCAAACTCATGATGATCAGGAGGAAAGAAGCTGTGCCATTTGCTTGGTAAGATTCAACAGACCGCTTCATCGAGTCTAGATACATTTACAAAAATCAAACTGCTTTTACCATATTCTAGGATGATTTGTTTGCTCAAGCTTAAAATAATCTTTAGTTAGTTTCTAACTAAGATGTTGTGTTATCAGGAAGAGTACAAGGACAAAGATGAGCTCGGGAGCATGAAATGTGGGCATGACTTCCATGTTGGCTGCATCAAGAAATGGTTGGAGATTAAAAATTATTGCCCAATCTGCAAGGCCTCTGCATCGGAAGATGTTTCAGAGGAGAAACAAATTAGTCCTATCTAATTAATCTCATGCTAGTTTCCTTATTATTTTCTGCTTTGCTTTGTAAATAGACTTTACCCAGGGGCATGGCATACTTGGGTATCTGAACAGGACAATTCTTTAAATTGATGGTGCAGATTAATATTGACATCTACTTAAAAATTTTATTCTCATTCATTTTAAATAAAGATATTGTGTATGAGTTGGCAGGTGAATCTGTCCTTGGGTACATCTTGAGCATCTATTTTTTGGGCCTCTATCTGATGCATTCTGTATTATTAGCGGCCAGGGACATAATAAACAACTATAATGCCGTGTAATTTACACTATTGAAAGAGAGAAGCCGGTAAAAGCTTGGTTGTTTAGACTCTTCTGATCCCCCCTGGAATGAAGAATCAACTTTAATCTTTTGATGTTTAAACTCTTCGGATGGGTCACTTGTGATGGTTGAAATGTTGGAGGCTGGAGATGCTTCAAAGACCCAAAGCTTAGTCGGGCGAGAGGATTATTCTAAAAGCTACTGCACATTTTGTTGCCTTAACATGGTTAAAACAACTACAAGTTTTAGAAGCTCCAGAAATTTCCAAATGCATGGTAGTAAGTATTTCTTTGTAGGGTGCAAATCTTTGGAGCAGCTTTTTAGTTGATTTTATGATTAAATAATTAAACTTTTGAATGAGGATCATCAATGAGTTGCCCATCTTATTTATCATGCCCGAAAACACATATAAAGATGTTCTTAAATGTATACATTAATTTTTATCAAAAAGACACTTTTGGAGCAAGTTTTATGATCTATCATTTATTCTAGCAAGTCTTGCTCGGTAATCTACCCCTTAGAATCGCACGAAGAGTTGCCATCCCTCTTTACATGAGAAAGTTAAATGTAAAGAACTGACATATTTCATGATTGGCTCGTGATGGCATGGAGTGATGGACAATCCAACATCATAATACAATAGAAGGATATTGAATCAAATTTTTCAATAAATTATTGGAATCATAGATTGCATGCATATTAACAAAGGTTGATACATGTAGAGAATATAAGAGAACACAAGAAAATAGAAGATCGACGAAGACTCCATCAGGCATTAAACAGACCACTCTTGCCCAGCGGGAATTAGTTGGCAGTTTTAATTTTATCCTTTTCTTCCTACAATTTTTCTTCTATGGGCAGCTCATTAACTATCTCTTTCTTGAGATTTCCGAAAAACAAAGCACTCTGAAACCTTGCGTCTCCCCTCCTATTTATGACGAGGAGCCAACCTAGGGTGTAACCCTAGGCCTTGCATGCTAACCTAGGAAACCCTAGGTGCTGGATGCTCGGTAGGCTTAATTCCTATCTTCCAGCAGCCACCTAGGAAAACTGTACTTGTGGTCAGGCAGTGTAGGTTCCCATATGTGATTGACTACCTAGGTTTACTCTTGGAAGCTAGCAACACTGGAAACTCTGGTCAAGGTTTGAGTCTTAGTTTATTAGACGAAAATAGATTTGTAGAAAAGCTATGGAGCCTCGAGATTAACTTGGACTTTTAATGCATCGTATATTTTATCTTAAAAAAGTCTTTGTACACTACTTAGGGGAAAAAAAAAAAAATCATATAATTTGATTTGACCATGTAAGTTCTATTTCCTAATACGCATTCAATGCTACAATTTTATTTTTTTAAAAAAAATTGAATGACGAAAATACCTCTTCCTTATAAAAAATTATGACATCCATTGGCTTGCATTATGACATCCCTTAGCTCGGGTTATAACTGTTAGAAAATACCTTATAATTGAATGAAAATTGAGGGTACTCAAAATACCCTTTGGGATGGGCACTTTTAGTCCTACATGAAAAGTTTGGAAAAGTTAAGGCTCTTTATAAGAAAACCTTTTTCTTTGCTCCTGCATTTAGGCTCACCATAGGTGGAGAGCTTGAGAGTGATGCATAACATTACCCGCGCGTGCGTGTGCGACGAGCAACAAGGGCACAATGGATACTTTATAAGCGCACTTTGTACTTCGCACATGCGCATCATCTAGAGGAGCCTTTAAATTTTCTATGATTAAACGGATCAGACGATCGGGATTAATTAAATCAAGATCACAGGCTAAGTTCATCAGTTGATCACGATGATGTAGAACAACGGTTGATTGTAGAATGATTGCAGCGATCAGAGCATTGTAATGATCGGCTGATCAGTTGTTCACGAGACAACTGATCACGCGTCCGTTCATGATCAACATTTCCAGAGGCATTGATAGCATGATCTGATGATCACAGGTGCCATCATATCATGAAACGGCGTATTGAGAAGTGCGCTGATCGCGTGATCTACAGATCACGGTACGAATCAGCATATCATGGCTTCCAATAGGTGTATTGATTGCGTGATCTTCATATCATGGTTGAGGAAAGGCGTATTTCACTATGAAACGGCTTATCAAGCCATCGATTTTTCCCTCCGATCAAATCTGAGATTGATCAGACAGTGCAGATCAATCCTAAGGGATCGCTTCTAAGGGGCACCTTAAGGCTATAAATAGGTCCTCGTTCCTCATTCATTTCATCCAATTTTCTTTCCTTCTCTTAAGCATTTCTTTCATTCTCTTAGGCATTTGCATACTCTGAATAACAGAGTATAGCTATAGTGCATAGTAAAGTCTCTTAGGTATTTGCATATTCTAATTAATAGAGTATAGCTATAGTGCATATAAAAGAGAGAAAAACATTCCTGATTCGAATTTGTGGTGAATAGAAGTGTTACTTTTACCAGAAGAAGACTGTTGTATCCTGAGAGACAATTGTCATACACTGTAAGCACCATTGCAGGACAAAATTGTTTTAAGAACATAGAGTGTAACTCTAGACTCGATCTTTTCAAATAGGTAGCCACAAATCTTACTAACAATCTTAAGACAGTTTACGTGTCTGAAGTGATGCTCAAGTGATGGTGACAATAGCTGCACCTGTTCAAGCGGAGAAGCCGGAGAAGTTTACCGGTACAGATTTCAAGAGATGACAATAGAAAATGTTGTTCTATTTGACGACTCTGAATCTGGTCAGAGTCTTGAATGAGGATCCACCAGTCCTGAAGGAAGGAGAGACTGACAAGCAAGTGGTCGCTGTAGTAGATGCATGGAAGCACTCAGCCTTCCTATGCAAGAATTACATCCTCAATGGATTGAAAAATATACTGTACAATATGTACAGTAGTATCAGTACAGCAAAAAAGCTCCGGGCATCCTTGGATAAGAAGTATAATACCGAGAATGCAGGTCATAAAAAGTTTGTGGTCGGCATGTTTCTTGACTACAAGATGTAGACTACAAGACCGTCATGGAGCAAGTTCAAGAGCTGCAGATCATACTGCATGAGATACATGCAGAAAGAATGTCTCTGAGTGAGTCATTTCAGGTAGCTACTATAATTGAAAAGCTACCTCCATCATGGAAGGACTTCAAGAACTACTTGAAACATAAGCAAAAGGAGATGGGACTTGAAGATCTGATCATCCGCCTAAGGATCGAGGAAGATAACAAGAGCCATGATAAGAAGACAGGAGGACGTCATGCTGAGCCTAAGGCCAACCTCATGGAAGGAAAGGTCAACAAGAAGAAACGCAAGTTTCCTGATGAATTCTATAAATAGAAGAAGGACAATCCTAAGAAATTCAAAGGCAAGTGTTTCATTTGTGGTAAAATAGGCTACAAATCCAAGAATCGTTGTTTTAAGGGGAAAGAAAAGAAGAAAGTCAATATCACTAAAGATACTCTATCCCATGGAGTGTCAGAGATGATGTTGTCAGTAGTTGTGTTCGAAGCAAATATGGTTGATAAGCCAAATGAGTGGTAAGTTGACACTGGAGCTACTCGACATGTTTGTTCTGATAAGAGTATGTTCTCATCATATATTCCTATCAGAAGTGAAAATCTGCTAATTGATAACTCCATTACATCGAAGATAAAAAGACTTGGCCGCATTATTCTGAAGATGACATATGGAAAAGAGCTTTTACTGAACGATGTATTGCATGTTCCTGACATTCGTAAGAATTTGGTATTAGGCTCCCTCCTAAGCAAACATGGATTTAGGATGGTGTTTGAGTCTGATAAATTTATCCTTACTAAAGAGGGGATCTTTCTAAGTAGAGGTTACTTGAATAATGGGTTATTCAAGATGAATGTAATGACTGTACATCGTAACCTTGAAAAGAATAAAGATGCTTCTTCTATTTATATGGTTGACTCCTCTTATTATGGCATGATAGATTAGGATATGTGAATTTTAATTCATTACAAAAATTAATGAATTTAGAATTGTTACCTAATCATGAAATCGATCCACATTACAAGTGTGAAATATGTGTTGAAGCTAAGCTAGCCAAAATACCATTCCATTCAGTAGAAAGGAATACTGAACCTCTAGATTTGATTCACAGTGATCTATGTGACTTAAAGTCAGTACAATCTAGAGAAGGTAAAAAGTATTTTATAACATTTATTGATGATTCAACTAGATACTGTTATGTGTATCTACTGAAGTCTAAAAATGAGGGTTTAGATATGTTTAAATGTTATAAGAATGAGGTTGAAAATCAGTTTGGTAAAAAGATCAAGGCTATAAGGAATGATAGAGGTGGTGAATACGATACACCATTTAATGACTTTTGTTAAGAATATGGCATTATTCATCAAACTACAGCTCCTTATTCATCTCAATCTAATGGAATTGTTGAATACAAAAATCGAACATTGAAAGAAATGATGAATACCATGTTGATAAATTCTGATATACCACAAAATTTATAGAGAGAAGCTATTCTCTTGGTTAATCATATTCTTAACAAATTATTTCTTAAAATGAAGGACATTGCTCCATATGAGTTATGAAAAGAGAAAAAGCCTTCTTATAATTATCTAAGAGTGTGGGGGTGTCTAGCTAAAGTAGCTATTCCAGATCCCAAAAAGGTCAAAATAGGATCTAAAATTGTTGATTGTATTTTCATTAGTTATGCACAAAATAGTAGTGCATATCGCTTTCTTGTATATAAATCAAATATATCTGATATATAGGAAAATATAATTATGGAATCAAGAAATGCGTCATTTTTTGAAGAGATATTCTCTTATAAAGGGATATCTGTTACAAGTTCAAATAAAAAAACTTATAATAATATGGCAAGTAGTAGTCATCAAGAAAAACATCCTGATGATGAACTTAGACACGGTAAGAGACCTAAAGTTACAAAATCTTTTGGTCATGATTATGTTACGTACATAATATAAAATGTATCTCAGACATTCAAAGAGGCAATGTCTATACTAGAAGCACCCTTTTGGAAAGAAGCTATTAATAGTGAAATTGAGTCCATCATGCATAATCATACATAAAAATTAATAGATTTACCATTAGGTATGAAGCCTTTAGGGTGTAAATGGATTTTCAAGAAGTTAAAGGCCGATGGATCAATTGATAAGTATAAAGCCAGATTAGTAGCTAAAGGCATTAAACAAAATGAAGATCTAGACTTTTTCACTTGTAACAAGGATAACATCCATAAGAATGTTAATCGCTATTGCAGCCATTAACAATCTTGAAATACATCAAATAGATGTTAAAATAGCTTTTCTAAATGATAAATTAGAGGAAGAAATTTATATGGAACAACCTGAAGGGTTTGTCATTCCAGGCAAAGAAAAGAAGGTGTGCAGACTTGTTAAATTTTTATATGGATTAAACAAGCATCTAAGCAATGGCATATAAAATTTGATAATATCATGTTATCAAATGGATTCAAAATCAATGAATGTGATAAATATGTATATGCCAAAACCCTATCTAAAGGATATATTTTAGTCTACTTATACGTGGATGATTTGTTAATCATAGGTAGTGATACTGACATGATTAAACAAATAAAGAAAATATTGTTTAAACATTTTGATATGAAAGATATGGGCATCGCAGATGTTATACCAGGGATTAAAATTACTAGAAAGTTTGAAGGAATAATATTATCTCAATCTCATTATATTGAGAAAATATTAAATAAATTTAATAAATATGATACCAGTTCGCTTAAAATACCTGTAGATGTTAATCAACATTTTGCTAAGCATACTGGGCAACCCATATTACAATTAGAATATTCACGTATAATTGGTAGTTTAATGTATATCATGAATTGCACCCATCCTGACATAGCATATGCTGTCAATAAGTTAAGCAGATTTACTAGTAATCCAGGTCAAAATCATTGGATAGCACTAGTAAAGGTATTACGAAATCTATGACATATCCTAAATTCTAGATTATATTATACAAAATATCCAGCTATACTAGAAGAATATAGTGATGCTAATGGGATACTTTTTCAGAAGATACTAAATCTACTAGTGGATATATGTTCACCCTAGGAGGAGATGTAGTGTCATGAAAATCCTCAAAACAAACTTGTATAGCTCGGTCCACTATGGAATCAGAGTTTATAGCTTTAAATAAAGTTGGAGAAAAAGCAGAATGGCTTCAAAATTTTTTGGAGGATATTCCATGTTGGTCTAAACCTGTGTCTACAATATGTATCCATTGTGATAATCAATCAGCTATTTGCAGAGTACAGAATAAGATGTATAATTGTAAATCTAGACATATATGTCGAAGACATAATACCATTAAGCAATTACTTGAAAATGGAATAATCTCTATTGACTACATTCAGTCAAAGAAAAACCTTGCGAATCCACTAACAAAAGGTTAATCAAGAGATCAAGTAAATTGTTTATCGAGAGGAATGGGTTTAAAGCCTATAACAAATTAATTTTCATAGTGGATACCCAACCTAGTTGATTGAAGATCCCGAGATCTAGGTTCAAAAGGGATAACTAAATTATGAAGAGGTCAATAAAGCACTAATGATATCAATTCCTACTCATTCCTATGATAATCAGTGCTACCTACTAGAGGTACTAGGATAAGCATAGCTTTTAATGATTCTTATAACATGAATATCACGTGGGGCATAGCAGGATACTTTTAATAAGAATCATCTATGTGAGTGTGAACTGGGCCAATTATATAAAAATTTTAAAGGCTTTAATTCTCTAAAGCACTCATGAAACTAGGAGTTATTCAGGACCAAAATGAACACAACCATGAGAACCAAAAGGAATGCTCAGAAAGAAGTTGTGTGATTATTATTGTTTTAGTTTACATCAAATGCTGAAAAGTTCGAGATATCATGTTCACTTTTAGCAAGTAAACTCGATAACAAAATACAAAAGAAGGTTCAAAGCCACAAGCTACCTATCTTGATACAACTTCATTCCATTAACTCTCTTTAAGTGTCTGTATATTTATTTGCATTTAAAATCTATGTTTGTGGGGGATTGCCTTTGCTGATCTTTGATGTTCTGAGTTCAATTTTCATTCATGTGGGGGATTGTTAGAAAATACCTTATAATTGAATGAAAATTGAGGGTACCCAAAATATCCTTTGGGATCGGAACTTTTAGTCCCACATGGAAAGTTTGAAAAAGTTAGGCTCTTTCTAAGAAAAACTTTTTCCTTGCTCTTGTATTTAGGCTCACCATAGGAGAGCTTGAGGGTGATGCATAGCATCACCCGCACGCATGTGTGCAATGGGCGTGCACGTGCATGTGCGACGGGCGACAAGGGTGCAATGGATGATTTGTAGGCACACTTTGCACTTCGCACATGCACATCGTCATGAGAAGCTTAAGGAGCCTTTAAATTTTTTCTGATCAAATGGATCAGACGGTCAAGATTGATTGAATCAAGATCGTGGGCTAAGTTTATCAGTTGATCACGGTGATGTAGAACAACGGTTGATTGTAGAATGATCACAGCGGTTAGAGCATTACAATGATCGACTGATCAGTTGTTCACGAGATAACTGATCATGCATCAGTTCATGGATCAACATTTCCAGAGGCGTTGATAGCATGATCTGATGATCACGGATGCCATCAGATCATGAAACAATGTATAGAGAAGCACGTTGATTGCATGATCTACAAATCATAGTATGAATCAACGTATAATGACTTCCGATAGGCATATTGATTGCGTGATCTTCAGATCACGGTTGAAAAAAGACATGTCACTACGAAATGGCTTATCAAGCCATCGATTATTCTCTCTGATCAAATATGAGATTGATCAGATGGTGCAGATCAATCCTAAGGGGTTGCTTCCAAGGGGCACCTTAAGGCTATAAATAGGTTCTCGTTCCTCATTCATTTCATCCAATTTTCTTTCCTTCTTTTAGGCATTTTTTTCCTTCTCTTAGGTTTTCCCATACTCTAAATAACAGAGTATAGCTATAGTGCATAGTAAAGTCTCTTAGGCATTTGCATACTCTAATTAATAGAGTATATTTATAGTACATATAAAAGAAAGAAAAGTATTCCTGGTTCGAATTTCTGGTGAATAGAAGTACTGCTTTCACCAGAAGAAGATCATTGTATCATGGAAGACAATCGTCATACATCGTAAGCACCATTACGGGACGAAATTGTCTTAAGGACATAGAGTATAACTCTAGACTCGATCTTTTTAAATAGGTAGCCGTAAATCTTACTAACAATAATATCTCTTGGCTTGGATTATGACATCCATGTATTATAAGGTTGGAATATTTGTCATTAAAAAGTTTAAAAATTTTTATTAACGAAAATATCCCTCGCCTTATGATATCCTGTGAAAGTGTTATGACACCCTGTTCACAAAGAGATGTCATATAGGAAGAGCATTTTCATCATCCAAATATGCATTTAATTCTTACAGTTTATTTTTTATTCAAAATTTTGAATGACGAAAATGTCCTTCCGTTTTGGTGCCCGTTTGTGAACATGGTATAAAACTTTGTTCATAGGATGTCATAAGACCGAAAGATATTTTTGTCATTGAAAAAAATTAAAATTTTGTAATAATAAAAAAATTCTGTCTTATGATATTATGTGAACGGGATTATGATACCTTGTTCACAAACGGGTGTCATAAGGAAAGAACATTTTCATCATTTAAATGTGCATTTAATGCATGCAGTTTACTTTTTCTTGAAAACTTCGAATGATGAAAATGCTCTCTCGTTATGATACCCCTTTCAAAAATAGGATATTATAGTCCTATTCACAGGATATCATAAGGTTGATGATTTTTTCGTCATTGATAAATTTTTAAACTTTTGATGATGAAAATATTCCTCAGCCTTATGATACATGGATGTCATAATCCAAGCCAAGGGATATCATAAGGCAAGCCAACGGGTATCATAATTTTTTTATAAGAAAGGGGCATTTTTATCATTCAGATTTTTTAACAAAAAGGTAAAACTATAGATATTAAATGTGCATTGAAAAGTAGGGATTACGTGGCCCCTACATGGTCTAATGATATTCGGCGATGTATTTTTTTTACATCACTCACGGCGGACAAAGAATTACTCATTTCATCTTACTTGGTGATGGACCACATTCATAAAAAAAATCTCCTAGCATATAAAATGTATGGTCATTCTAATCCCCCATATGTAATGGATAGAAGAACCGCCCTTCATGCATATTAGTTATCACTCAATTTAGTCCCTTCTTTTTAATTTGATTGATCAAGCACTATCAAACCTATAGCCAATCAATTTTGTGACCCATCAAAATCTTGGATCACATATTAGACAAAACCAAAAACCAATGCATGCACAAAATCAAAATTTAAATAAAAATTATTTATTGAAATAAATAATATTTGTGTGATATAAAAAAATATTTGATCAAATTATTCGTTGAATCTAGGATTTCTATATCTAACATATTTCTAATGACATGGAGAAAATGCCATATGTGGAATCTTTGAAAAATTCTTAATTTCATTGGAAATATGTTGCAATAAACTAGCATGCTCCTTACCAAGGATAAATCCAAAATGTCATTGTTAATATATGAATTCGATCCTAAATTTATTGAACTACAATCACGGTTGATTATCATGCCTTGTTGAGGACCCTTACAATTAGGACATCCCATTCCAACAAGTCTAGGTGGATAACGAGGGTAATTGATGTCTCAACCTTAGATTGATTGCACTCCTTTATTTGATACTTGTTAAAGAGTGATTTAGATTTCACCCTTAGATTGACTACTATTTTATGTTTGATCCTAGTTGACCGAAAATTTTATTCTAAGCTTTTGATTTAATAGCCATTTTGTATATAATCTCTAGCTATATATATGGTTACATATAATTGTGTCAAAAACAAATATAATTATATGCAAAAACAAGAATAATTATGAGCATAATTTATGCATGTTGGGCTACATGGGATTGATAAAATATAAAATGCTACTCTTATAACAACAATATGTAAAATGATAGTCAAATGAAGGACAAAAAACCTAGTATATATATTCCTTGTAAGTCAATACATTTATTCTTTATCAAAAGTAAAGACAATGAATGCTTAGTGGACCCAAATATGAGGAGTTTGGATCCTTTTAGTTCACTCTTGATTAGAGAGGTCTAGCCTACAGAATATTATTTATTCATCTTACAACATAAAAAATATTTGTTTAGATAGTTCATCAACTTTATAAAGGGTAGAGATTTAATGAAAATACTTAGTAAATCCAAATATACAAAGTTTAGTTTTTCTTCAATTTACACTTGAACTAGGGAGGTCTAATTTGTTGATCATGGCTGTTCTTTATCTACACAAGAAATAGTGGCATATGATTTCATGAGCCTTATGCAATACATGAGATTGCATATTAAACAATTACAGTAAGTTTATGCAAACATATGTTGTTGCATGATGCATGGATGATTATATCTGACCTTTAAGCTTATCAAATTTCATTTATAAATCCAATCATTTGTATGCTTGTATGTAGTAAGTTCTTTCCTCTTATCAAAATAAATACCTTGCAAATTTGTGGTTTCTTAGCTAGTTAATATTAAGTTTGATGGTGGTTGTTTTGTCCCTATTTTTCTTTTTATTTTTTCAAGATAATTGCTGGTGCTTGATCGATTCTTGAAAATGATTTAATAATTATACATGTTGAACATTTGGAGAAACCCGTCCAAAGTCTCAAACTCTAAATAGAAGAGGGATGCAATTTAATTTGAGGCTACTGCCACATTTACAAATCTAGTTACTTTTAAGATACATCTGCTAAACTTGTCTTTATTAAAGATAGTATCTAATGCAATTGCAATACCTCCAATTAAATTAGGATATGGCACCAACATAAATGAGTGTCCATTATAGAGTGACATTCATAGTAATGCAAGTTGTATTAGAAAGGTGACTTTTTAACTTTAATTGATTTTCATGGCATAAATAGTTTAGTTTTTTTATTGTTTTATGTGAATTCAGGATATATATAACTTTGAATAAGAAATTCTTGTTGAGAGAGTAGATCCACTACTTACCATGTATAAAACATGTTTTTGAAAGGATGCCTTCTATATCTATATCAATTGTAATATGATATAAGACTAGGCTATCCACTTATTTGTTGACACATGATGAGAAACCAGTATTCAAAATGAAAGATTATTATGTAAAAATAATTAGATTTGGGGCATCCTTCATTTTCATAAATGGCACCCCATTCATCCATGGTGTCTCCATATAAATATCTTGTTTTTTTTCAAATATGCAAATATATACAACTATGACATAGCACAACAAAACTCGATCACAAGGCCTTAGCCTAGAAGGAAGCGAAAAGAGAGAGAGTTTGGTAATATTTTTCTTAATTCTCAATCAAATCTTATTTTTAAAATTTCTTGTTCTATATGAAAACTCAATGATTGAGATATTTTATTGAAATTATGCAAATATGTACCATCATAGCATAACAAGTTGAAAAGGAAGCTCTAGCCTGAAAGGAAGTGAAAAACGAGTTATTTTTGTAATATTCTTCTCATATAGATTTTTGATCAACTTATTTTTATTTATTTATATGTTTTATGAAATCTTAGTGATCGAGATATTATTTTGAAAATATGATTGAGATCTATAGATGATTTAATAGGTCATGCCTAGAATAAATGATCTCATAAGTAAATTATTCCAAATAGAAGATTCGACATGAAATTGATTCGATTGCACAAATTTGTTAGACAAGTAAAATTTGTGGTCATAAATATTTATTATTTCTTAACTTTGATTTGCATGATTGAAAGCTTATCACTAGCATTTTCTTCTTTGTTTTGATGATTGTATAAATTTGATGCACAAATTAAATTGATAATAAGAAAGATTTATCTTTTTTAGTTCTAATTTGTAGAATCAAAAGCTTATCACTAGGATTTTTCTCTTTTTTTAAGTGTATTGCTATGATTTCACTCAATAGATTTCACATGCAAAAAATCTTCCTCATTTCATATCTCATCATATTAGCTAAGTCCAATGTATAAAGGGCAAGTTGACTGGATAATATCTATTTAGCTTTATTTTTGTATTAAAATCTATTTAAATATGGATAGAAATTTAATCATTCAATTAATATTCGTATCTATATCCATATCTATCAAAAAAAGATATGAATATGAATAGATAATTATTTGATAAGTATTTGAATACTTGATTTTATTTATAATACTATTTTTTATATAGCACTCATTAACTTCTAAGAAAAATATATAATCATTTTAACATGCTATTAATTTGATTTACCATCTACTTAGCAATATCTTTGATTTTGTAGCTATAAAGTTTAATTATCTGACTTATACCTATATTATATTCATACTTCTAATATCCGATTTATATTTATATCTATTTAAAATAAATATAGATATAAATTTTTATATCAAACTAATATCCTTATCTTTATGTTTATTTGTCAAATAAAATAAATATGGATACGGATATACTAGTATTCTATGTGTATCTAATCCGGTTTCAACCTTATTGATATATGTTGAAAAAGATGTGATCTATTCATCTAAAATCATTCTATGCAAGTGCACCCTAACTTCCTACTAGCCATGTATTAAAAAAGTAAGTCTTCCTTTTGTTTATTTTACTTTTTATCAAATTAGTAAACTCACCCTTTGCCTTCTTCTCATTGTGAGATGGCTTGCCCTCCTTCTAATTCTAATATGACTTTATAATGAAGACATTATAATCATTTTCTATATCTAATAAGTCTCCCATTTCTTGTGCAAGTTCGTTTTCTTAAGTTAATTGATTTATACTACTTGTCATGCTTTTTAAGCTTCAAATTTAGTTTAATAATAATGAGTTTTATCTTCTCTAGGGTTAACATTGATGTATTTTATAAAATGTTATATTTTAAATTAATATTCTACAGCCTTTTATTTCATACCCACCTAAGAAAAGGTGGATTTGGATATTATACTTGTAATTCTTCTATTTTTATTTAATATTTCATTCTCTTTAGTTTATTTTGTCCTTTTATGTTTATTTTCTATATTCAAAATCAATAGAATTATGAATCAATTTACTTGTTCTAATAACGGAGAAGATATAGCTCATTATCTTCTTTTCTTAATTATGGATTTGCAAGCTATATATATATATATGACTCAATCATGCACAAGTATGTTGCACTTATCTCATCTAAAAAAAACATATGATGGTATACCTATTTTATTACATTTATCCAATAATTTTCCTTATGTATATCTTAGTCATTGACCAAGTATTTGCATGTTGTGCTTAAGAGAGACATATAGAACTTTGATAACATCATTAAGTTTTATTAGTTTAGTTAATTCCTATAGAATGGAATATTTCCAAGTTTTGTGTTTTCCAAATGGATATATTAAGAATTATTATAGATTTATTTAGGGGAAAAAAATCTTGACAAGCTTAGAGCGCACACTACCATAACTACTTGGATTTCTTGTAGTCTTGCTACTAACTTTAATGTGTATGGATGAGTTATTCAACTTTTTTAGTTGGTAATAGGATCCATCCATCTCAACTAAGGCATGAGGCATCACTAATTTGGTAAAAGAGTTGATAATTTAAAATTATCTTAAGAAGTACGTATGTAAAATTGTATTAGGTAGTAAAGTAATTTTAAGGTGCTGCATTTGGGTGCCTTAAATTGAAAACGATGATGTTATTCTAATTTATAAATTTTTTATTATTTATAAGATTTTATTTCTCTAGTAAGTCTCTTGATTTTTAAAATGAGAAATTTCAAAAATAGAACATTGCAAAATGATAAAGAGTCAATAATCATGAATTTTAAAATTTCTGTTCAAAGTAGAAAGGAAAATGTTCTAGGATGCCGATCACATGGAAAGTTCTTTAGGCACACTAACGATCGCTTTGGCATCTCCACATTTAAGTCATCCCATGTGTCATATTAGTTCATATGAATTACGCCAATCCCTTGATATCATGTGGTAGAAGCAACTTTTATGTGAGAGAAAATGATCTCATAAATTACTCGAGTAGAGATTTCTAATTATAGTTGATGTGGCGGGATCGCTGACGTGGAGGAGCCGACAGGCATCATGTCAAGGGAAGACGCCGCGTCGGACGCCACGTCAATCCTCCTGCTCGAACTACATTGCCGAGCTGAGCTGAGCTCCCTTGAGACAGCAAGCCGAGCTCCGTCCTCCGCCAGGTCGGGCCCGCGAGCTCGGGACGCCTAGGCCAGAGCCGCACTCCGTCCTCCAGAGCGAGACCCTCAGAGGATTGAGCCCTGTGGTCGGAGTCGAGCTCGGCACTCCTCCACTACATGGAGCCTCTCCGAGCGCGAGCCCTCTGGACCGGACCTGCACTCTGCCCTCCAGAGTGAGACCATCGGAGGATTGATCCCTATGGTCGGAGTCGAGCTCAGCACTCCTCCGCCATGTGGAGCCTCTCCGAGCGCGAGCCCTCTGGACCGGAGCCGCAATCCGCCCTCCAGAGCGAGAGCCTCGGAGGATTGAGCCCTGTGGTCGGAGTCGAGCTCAGCACTTCTTTGCCACGTGGAGCCTCTTCGAGCGCGAGCCCTCTAGACCGGGCCCGTACTCCGCTCTCCAGAGTGAGACCCTCGGAGGATTGAGCCCTGTGGTCAGAGTCGAGCTCAGCACTCTTCCACCACGTGGAGCCTCTATGAGTGTGAGCCCTCTGGATCGGAGCTGCACTTCGCCCTCCAGAGCGAGACCCAGGAGGATTGAGCCCTGTGGTCAGAGTCGAGCTCAGCACTCCTCCGCCACGTAGAGCTTCTCCGAGCGCGAGCCCTCTGGACCGGGCCCGCACTCCGCCCTCCAGAGCGAGACCCTCGGAGGATTGAGCCCTGTGGTCGGAGTCGAGCTCAGCACTCCTCCGCCACGTGGAGCCTCTCCGAGCACGAGCCCTCTGGACCGGGCCCGCACTCCGCCCTTCAGAGCGAGACCCTCGGAGGATTGAGCCCGGTCGGAGTCGAGCTCAGCACTCCTCCACCATGTGGAGCCTCTCCAAGCGCGAGCCCTCTGGACCGGGCCCGCACTCTACCCTCCAGAGCGAGACCCTCGGAGGATTCAGCCCTGTGGTCGGAGTCGAGCTCAGCACTCCTCCGCCACGTGGAGCCTCTCCGAGCGCGAGCCCTCTAGACCGGGTTCGCATTCTGTCCTCCACCAAGACGACCCCGCAAGCTCGGGGCGTCTAGGTCGGAGCGACCCCTACCATTCTAGCTCAGCCCCAGCTCGGACGTGAACCCCACCAGCCCAGAACACCGGTAAACTGCCCGAGGACTACACTGGAGCGCCTCCCAGACCGTACTGATCCCCTACAGCCATCGGTTATACTAGAAAGGGGAGAAGCACACTGATCGAGATGCCATGCTCCTCACCAACCATCTGGATCACCGAAGAGAGGAAGCCAACCGGGAGATTCGAATCCCGGGGGCGGTGGCCCACCGTTCGAGGTACTGCCAGGTTTCCCGGAATGAGGCGACCAAGAGGAGTGTCGGAGCACATGATAGCTCCTCTTATCATGAATCGGGAAAGGCTCCTCGGGACACCGCCGCACGCGCCTGACAGCCCGGTGGAGATCCCGAGATGGACGCCCAACGGTAACCTAGTTTGCAACAAACTTGGAGGTAACACAACAACACCAAAACACAGGCAAAAAACACAAGCGAGAACAAAAAAAAAAGAGGGTGAAAGCCCCACCAAGAAGAGGGGCACGTCACCACCATCACTCACAAGCAAGGTCGAGGCGGAAGGGCCACACAGAGACTCCCTCTAACCAGGCTACACTTCCCCCGACATACTTGCATCCCACTTATACACAACTCACTCCTCCCCGTGTGGAGTCCATCAAAAGGGGCTCGACCAGGAGGATCTGTTCCCTTGGATCGTCACTGACTTGACCGTTGGAGTGCCCCCGCCAGAAACCTCGACCCAGGTCATTAACCCTTATTTTGCAGGTCCAGGACCAAAGGACCGCCAGGCAGCGAAGGGAGCGCACTCCGGCACCGGCAGCAGCTACGGGCCACAATGATCTTAGCGGCAACAGATTGAAATGCCAGGTAGAGTGGATCAAGCTCTCCATCTCTTTGCAGATTGACACTCCATGGAAGAATGGTGACGACACAAGCACGAGAAGCCTCCACCAGCCATGCAAGGGACTCCCCTTCCCAATGGAGCCCACGTCATCTCGAGGCAGGGCCACCCGTTCTAGCAGTCCAACCACCTCCTATTGAGAAGGCACAAGCTGGCTCTACCAGTAGGGAGAACCACTCACCAAGCCTCGGGCGGGCGGTGCCCAGACCCCATCGAGGCAGAATGGGCAAGACCTCCCATCATGGGTGCCAGGCACCCATGTCATCCTCTCCATCTCCTACGGCGAAAGGGTCCACTGGAGAAGCCATCAGGCGCACAACGGAAAGGCACCTGGAGGAACATGAGCGCAAGCTAGCGGAGTTCTCCCATCGGTTTGCCAGTATGCAAGGCTCAACTAGCGAGCCAGCGGGCTACAATGCCCGCCACCATTGGAGTCTTTCACTGGCCATGACAAGATAAAGTACTGTTGCTTTTACCGCGATCGCAGCCACGACACCGAGGAATATTGCAACCTCAAGTGGAAAATTGAGAAACTCATCAAGAGAAGCTACCTCAAAAGGTTTGCGGGGGGCGGACTTCAAGTGGAGCCCCAGGTGCTCGTCGCTCTCCTGCCAGCTCCAACCATCGATAACCATCGTACCAAGAAGTCGGTGGGCGTGATCTCATGGGGAGCTGCGCGCACGTCCAAGAGGAACCGAGGGGGGGCAAGGGACCTACGATCGCGAGCCACCCTGGAAAAATGCATTATGGCCGATAACGGAAATTTCGCCGGCGTGCTTCCTTATGACGCCCCCTCCAAGAGTATCACTATGATGACTTTTGCGGTCGACAGGCTTCCTACAGCCCACAACGTCATCTTGAGATTGACTCAGGCCCAACCAGCTCGACGCCAACTTCAACAAAACTCACCGGCAATGAGCAGCCTGGCACTACAACACCCGGGTTTGGCCAAGAACCTTTGGGCCCGAAAATTTGGTGTTGTGCCGGGCAGAGGCACGTCAATCCCGAGAACGCGGCAAGCTCCCACCAAATTAGGAAGGTCCCTACAAGGCGACCGAAGCCCCATCGCAGGGGGTCTGTCATCTCGAAGATCTTGACGGCATCAGGCTCCCCCGAACATGGAATGCTTGCGGTCTGCGAAGATGCCACCGTTGATGTAAGATTTCTTATCAATAATAATGATAATGACTTTTTCCTTGCACGAGTATCTATATGTCTTGCAGGGAAGAATCGATAGCATCCCCGAGCCCAGCTCCAGGACGTCAAGGGATTTCCGAGCCATGCTGCTCTCAATCTCAAGCATCCCCAAGCCCAGCTCCAGGATGTTAAGGGATCTTTGAGCCATGCCACTCTCAATCTCAAGCATCCCCGAGCCCAGCTCCAGGATGTCAAGGGATCTTCGAGCCATGCTGCTTTTAATCTCAAGCATCCCTGAGCCCAGCTCCAGGATATTAAGGGATCTTTGAGTCATGTCGCTCTCAATCTCAAGCATCCCCGAGCCTAGCTCCAGGATATCAAGGGATCTTCGAGCCATGCCCCTCTCAATCTCAAGCATCCCCGAGGCCAGCTCCAGGATGTTAAGGGATCTTCGAGCCATGCTGCTCTCAATCTCAAGCATCCCCGAGCCCAGCTCCAGGATGTCAAGGGATCTTCGAGCCATTCCCCTCTCAATCTTAAGCATCCCCGAGCCCAGCTCCAGGATGTCAAGGGATCTCCGAGCCATGCTGCTCTCAATCTCAAGCATCCTCGAGCCTAGCTCCAGGATGTTAAGGGATCTTCAAGCCATGCCGCTCTCAATCTCAAGCATCCCCGAGCCCAGCTCCAGGATGCCAAGGGATCTTGGAGCCAAGCAGCTCCTATTAACGCCTCGAGCCCAGCTCCAAGGTGCCAAAGACCTGAGCCAAGCCCTCAGGCAACCCTTGGACCGGAGCCCAGCTCTCTGGCCAGGAAGGCCTCGAGCCTAGCTCCAAGGCAATCAAATCATGTGACCCTCTTCTCTGATCTCCCCACTCATAAAAAAAAAATAGAAAAAAAAAGAGAAAGAAGAAAAGAAGAGAGGGGAAGGAAAGAAAGAGAAAGAGAGGGAAACACGGCAATAAAACTATCATTTCTTAGCCCAAGATCGGAGCTCAGATCTCCGGCTAAGGGACCCTCGAGCCTGCAGCTCTTAGTCATCAACATCCCCGAGCCCAGCTCCAGGATGCCAGTCCAAGACCGGAGCTCAGATCTCCGGCCAAGGGACCTTCGAGCCACGCAGCTCTCAGTCATCAACGTCCCCAAGCCCAGCTCCAGGATGCCAGCCCAAGATCGAAGCTCAGATCTCTGGCCAAGGGACCCTCGAGCCACGCAGCTCTCAGTCATCAACATCCCCGAGCCCAGCTCCAGGATGCCATCCCAAGATCAGAGCTCAGATCTCCGACCAAGGAACCTTCAAGCCACACAGCTCTCAGTCATCAACATCCTCGAGCCTAGCTCCAGGATGCCAGCCCAAGACCGGAGCTCAGATCTCCGGTCAAGGGACCTTCGAGCCACACAGCTCTCAGTCGACAACACCACCGAGCCTAACAGCTATCGAATGCCATAGCCTTGCACTCGACTTGCAGGCATTGAAGTCCAATAACTCAACCCCAGGCAAGGTAAGGTCCCCTTCTCTAATCTCCCCAAGCCTCAAAAAAAAAAAAGAAAAAGAAAAAGAAGAAGGGAAGTGAAAGAAAGAGAAAAAAGAGGGAAGGGCCGATCGAAAGACAGGTTGCAAAGGAATTCAGGTTTCATTAATTAAGTATCGGTTACAAGCATTTTGTGGGCCCCCGACATGCCGGGCAACCCTGATCAAGCATAGAAGCAAATATACAAAGCAAAAAAGAAAAGGGCTACTCCGCGTTGGCCGGCCCCCTACTAAGCCCTGAGGCTGAGAGTTCCCTCCTTCAGGAACCTTCGGCTGGTCAACTATAGTCTCGGATGGTTCAGTCGCGGTTGGCATTGGAGGCTCTGAGGTCACAGCTTCCTCAACAACCTCCTCATCGGGCTCCGTGTCCGAGGCCGAAGGATATCTGAGGCGATTGTGGCTCTTCTCGGGGATAAGTGCCTCGATCCGTCCATGCAAGAACATGAAGCCTTTGTAGAAGGAATCCGACGCCATCTGATGAATCTCGACGATGAACTCCTCCGAGGCCTTGATATGGCAACAGCCTCCTCAGCGCCCTTCTTGGCCTCGGCGGCACCCTTCCTCGTCTCGGAGGCCTCCATCCTGGCAGCCTCCGCTGACTTGGTCGCCACCTCTGCCGCCTTCTCAGCCGTGGCCAGCTTCTCCTTCCCTGCTGCCAGCTCTGCCTGGGCAGCGCGGGAAGCCTCCTTGTGCCGATCAGCCTTGGCACTGTACTAGTTTAACTTCTTCTCGATGGTGGAGAGATCGTCGACGGCCTTCTTCGAGCGACTCCGTTCCAGGTCACGGGCCTCCAAGAGCCTCTTTGCTCGCCCCTCGGTGTCGGCGAGCTACCTCTCCAGGTCCTTGACCTTCTGTTTGAGTGCCCCACTCGTCCTGACCTTATCCTTCAGGTCGGTTTTCAGGGACTCGATCTCAGCCACTTGCTGCCACTCGAGGCGCTCCCAGTTCTGATAACAGCCCTTAATGAAGAGGGCCTTGGCACCGATCTGCACCATGAAAAGAGGTCAGCTCAAAAAAAAAAAACAAAACAAACAAAAAAAAAGAAAAGAAGAAGAAAGGGACATCTCACCGAATATAGCTGGGGGAAGATGGCATTTGGTGGGGACACCTGAGGCACCAGAATAAGACAGAGGCTTTTTCAACCCTCTGTAAATTGATCAATAATTTATGAGTCCATCTGTAATAAGGGCTTAGCTCATCTGAGTCCATTTTAGTTGTTATTTGAGTATTTTTAGTTGTTATTTCAGTTATGTACTAGTCAGATCATGTTGAGCTAGTTCAGTCCAATGCTAGTCAGCTCATGTTAAGCTAATTTTATTTTTGAGTCCTGTCCAAGCATACTGAAGACTCAAGACTATATCATACAAGTGAAGACCAAGTCCAACTAGATTGAAGACATGGAAGTATAGCCCAAGTCCAACCTAGCTTGAAGATTTGAAGACCCCAGGAGGAAAATTCAGAAAACCCTGATTTCTTGCAGATGCCCTCCAGATGCCCAGATTCCCTTCCAGATGCCAAAGTATATTCATAGATAAGGGCATCCATGATTCCAAAGGTCCATCTGCATCCTAGCCCAAAGAAATCAAGCCCAGGTGCCAAGCCCAAGCCCCTAAGAAGCAAGATACTAGGGAATATTCCTGCTACCTGGCTACCAGGCCACCCCAGCTTCCAGAGGCCCAAACCCATGCACCCAAGCCCCTTTGGGCCGGCTTTTTGCTGCTCCTAGAAGCCCAACACGCCCCCCTAGGCATCCTTGGAGTCTTGACCAAGTCAAGAAAATTTTTAGGGATTTTTCTACCTAATATTTCCTTATTTTCTAGCTAGGGTTTGAGAGGGAAAAGGATTCTTATGTAAAGACTTATGTACCCTTACTTGGAGCCCAAGGTTAAGGGTCTATTTAAGGGACCCTAGCCTCTTGTATGAAGAGAAATTTTTGATGAATGAAAACCTTGAGTTCTTCTATTGAGTGGTGTGATACCCTGCTGTGTGCATAAAGGGGTTTGTGAGAGTTCTTCTTCCCGGTGTTTGCAATCATCTTCCTGCTGCCAACAAACCCTCCAGATCCCTGGACGCCCACTCCAAAAGAAGCCTTCCCTTGCTGTTGTAACTTTGTTTTCTTGTTCCTTTATGAGCTTTCTAACCCCTGACAGGTCGTTTGCAGGTCCCTGAGTTCCTACGAATCCAACGACTCCAGCCAAGCCTCAATCGGATCACCGAGTAGAAAGCCGGGTATCCGCGGGTCTTTGGCTCGGTTTTCCAGGCCGCATCCGTCGAGGAACGAGAGACCCCTTCACTGCGATCTTCACAGACATTGTCAGGTACACCCCTCTACCTCCAGTAGTTTTATTGTAGGAGAACTTGCCCTAACCGAGGCTTCTCAGCCCCGGCGGTCCTTCTTTGCTACTTTTCTAGGTCCTAATCTGCATGCTGATCTTCAAAAATTCATACAAAATTCTCTACAAATAATTTTGATCTGAAATTTGGGAATTAATCACCTAACTCAACATGTAAAACATACAAAAAAAATTGCATGCATATTAGTTCCCCATCAAAGTGGGTTGAAGCCGAGCCACTAGCCCAAATCATGGAGGGCAAGGTTGAGAACTTTGTAAAAAACTCTATCATATTTCAGTTTGGGATTCCACGCACAATAATCACTGACAATGGGAGGCAATTTGACAATCCAAAGTTCAAAGACTTCTGTGCTCAGTACCATGTGCAACACAGGCTGACTTTCGTTGCCCACCCACAATCCAACGGAGAAGCCGAAATAACTAATTAGACCATTCTCCATGGTCTGAAGACGAGGTTGAATGCTGCCAAAGAACTTTGGGCAGAATAGCTGACCTCTATCCTCTGGGCATACAAAACTACCCTAAGAACGGCCACCGGCGAGTCTCCGTTCAACCTGGCATATGGTACCGAAGCCGTTCTTTCTATCGAAGTCTCCCTCCAATCTCTAAGAATTAATAAATATGAAGAGCCTGAAAATTCTGACCGTTGAAGAGTCGACCTTGATCTATTGCAAAGCACCAGACTCCAGGCTCATATGAAAATGGCGATGTATCAACAAAAGATTACCAAATACTACAACTCCGGGATAAAGGAACAGATTTTCTGCACGGGGGACATGGTGCTGCGAAGAGCTGAAATATCTAGGCCAACTGAACAAGACAAGCTTTCTCCTAACTGGAAAGGTATCAGAGAGACTCCCAGCAGAAGCAATATGTTTAGCATAAACCAAAAGATGAATAATATATGTAGTATGATTTAAATTTAGCAGCCAGCAAAGCATCAGAAGTGATCTCAAAACTTCGAAAGTATGCAGATATATAATGAGCTGTTGACATTGAGAAGCAGAGATAAAACAACCTTCAACATGAATCTTAACTATGGAGAGAGGACTTTTGATGCCCCCACCATTATGTTGGATTTTAAAAGACATATCCATATGACCCAGATAATGGGGAACATAAGTAACATAATAAGCTAGAGACCAATTCATAGTTCCCTCCATAGTAAGATTTATAACCTGCAAAAGATAATATCTACAAAACACCCTTACTTTTTTTCTCTCTTCTTTGTTTTTTCTTCTCATTTTACCTTTTATTTGCTGGGTATCTTTTCCTTTTTCTTCTTCTTCTTCTTCTTTTTTAAAATATTACCAGTCTTTTTTGTATATACTTTTTCCCTTTTACTTGAAGAAGAAAAGAATTTGAGCTTTGATGAAGAAACCTATCAGAGTGAATGGATTCCTTGAGCCTGTTGTGATTGAAGATGGTATCTTTAGTACGAAAGTAAAGCCAATTTTCCAGATTTCTGGGTAATAATTGACACCCAATATTTGGTTTGACAGCCTCGTGATATAAGTAGATAATAGTTTCCAACTGGATATAATCCAGCTTAGCAGTAGACAGCACACAAGTTATATTTATATGAAAGTATGAAGCAGCCTACAAATCATTAAGTGAAATATGATAATATTCAGACCAGCTATGCAGAAGAGAGACAAACAACTCTACCTGACCAGCAGAGTAATTTGCAACTTCCAAGGTAGTAGAGAAACATAGCAGCCAGCAAAGCATCCATTGTACTGAACAGGGATTAGGAATGCAGTTTATGCAGTTAGTGGTGTACAAGTGTGTGGGACAGCAGTTATAAACTTTCTGAATTTGAATAGAGAGTTCTAGCATATGGTGGACAAAATCAAAGACAGAGGTTCTTCTAAAATCATTGGTATTCCCATTTACAGCCCTCCCATTATATTTTAAAAATTGTAGGTTCATCTTCATTATCTTAATGATCCAACATTTGCATTGCAGTCAGACCATAGAATATACCTGAATTCAACCGAGATTTCATCGTCTTGTGATATGATGAAATCCCCTCTCCTGGCTTGAGTAGCCAAAAAATCCGCTGCTTTGTTAGCTTGTCTCTTGATATGCTAAAAACTCAGATTTGAGTAAATGGTTTTCCAATGTAATATGTCTTGTAGCATAGGATTAGTTGTAGGGGTATATGAACTTCTTCCGATAATCCAGTCTATTACCATTTCAGAGTCTTCTTCTATAATTAAATTGACAATGTGAAGCTGAAATAAAGAAGCTTTTAAACCATTCCACACCGCAATAAGTTCCGCATTTGCCACTGTAGTCTTTGGAATGGATTTTCCCCCAGCCCTAACTAGCAAACCTTTGTAATCCCGAATAACATAGGCAGCAGTAATTGCCTCTTCGGTAACAGAGGCATCAATATTTAGTTTGAGAGTCCCCATGGGGGGGAAGCCAACTTACGTTTTTGGGGCCTCTTGTTTTGCTTGTTAGGGGAGTAGGATTTTCCTAGTTCCATGTAGCACTCTGAAACTCTTGCATCTTTGTATTGGTCTTGCTGGTGTTGTAAAAGTCCTGAACAATTCTATGAACCTGAGTATAAGTAATATTCACATTCTGAAATATTCTAGCATTACTAGCTTTCCAGACATGCCAAGCCGTATAAGCAATGATAGCTTGGGTCATAATATCAATAACCGGATTAGCCAGAAGAGTCTCAATATTTGTGACAGAGCTAAAAACTTGTTGGATTTTATAAGTAGATTTTATGGAATTCCAACAATGTTTAGCAAAGAGGCAAACCGTGAATATATGATCTAAGTCCTCAATTATATTTTGGCAAATATCACAGTAAATATTTTTGTCAGTTAAAGTACCCTTACCGTGGAGAAAGTGTTTTGATGGGAGTTTTCTCTTTACTAACTTCCACCAAAATGTTTGAACTCTATGAGGGGTCTGTAATTTCCAAATCTAATTATAGTTAGGTGTATTTATGTGGTGATGCACCGTAACAAAAGAATACATATCTTTATGAGAAATCCTTGCTTGTGTTGTTGGCGCCCAAGTCATATTATCAATCCAGCTTTCCAATGGAATCTGGATATTAGCTATATGCTGCACCAAATCATCAGAGAAAATATTGTATAATAAATCAATATTCCAATTTCTATCAAGAGAAATGAGTTGGTTAAGATTCCAAGCCTGAATGTCAAATTCCATATTTAAAAAAGTTGGCCGTATAGCAAGAGAAATTTGCTCCATCCAAGGGTCAGAGTAAACGTTGATATTATTACCTGATCCAATTAAGTAAATTAACTGAGGGCCAATTAGGTTAGCAGCATGAAGAATCTTTTTCCAGATGTCTGTGCTTCTACGAGACTTTGGAAAATAATAATAAAAATTAGAGACACAATATTTAGCTTTAACAGTTTTGGCCCACATAGAATTCGGATTTAGACACATTTGCATAGCTAGTTTGGCACAGGTAGCCCATTGTTTGTCACGTAATGGAATTATACCGAGCCCCCCATCTTTTTTTGCAGTGCATATTATTTTCCATGAAATTAGATGCATACTTTTTTGCTCTGTCGAATGCCCCCACAGGAAAGCTCTTATAAGTTGTTCTATCTTGTTTTGGATAGCTTTGGGAATATATAGCACCGCCATCATATAATTGACTAGAGGGGATAAAACTGAAGTGACAAGTGTCAGTCTCCATGCAAATGATAGAGCTTTGCACTTCCATGCTTCAATGTGTTTGTATGCTGCATCAATGAGATAGTTGAAATCATTAGTAATCAATTTATTTGGAGATATTGGGACACCCAGATATTCCAGGTTTCCCTTTTTTCAGGAATTTGCAAAATGGAGCATATAAGATTTTTTCTATTGGTAGGTATAGTAGGGCTGAATGTGATTTAGGATTTAACAGCATTTAGCAATTGACCCGACATCATCTAGTAAGCTTGAGTAATTGCTTTCAAATAAATGGCGTCTTTTGTGGTTGCTCGGGTAACCAGTAGCATGTCATCCACAAATAGTAAGTGTGTTATCTTTGGACCATTGTTTCCCGGACCAGATGCCCCCGGTTTGAAGGGAGTGACAATGTGCTAGTTAACTGCATAATTCATCATCCTGGAAAAGATATCAGTACATAATGAAATAGAGAAGGGGATAAAGGACAACCTTGTCTTAATCCTCTGGCAGGTTGGATCGAAGGGGTAGGCATTCCATTGATTAATATTGCATATCGATAATTCGTAACACATTGAAGGGTCATATTAATAAATTGCTGATGAAAGACATAATGTTGCGTGACTTTATGCAGAAATGATCACTTCATTTTATCATAAGCCTTTTCAATATCCATTTTCATTGCCATGATTCCCTTCCTCCTAGGAGCCAGCTGTAAGGAGTACATAATTTCCTATGTAAGAAGAATGCTGTCAGTGATACTACGACCTGGAATAAAAGCCCCTTGCTCCTCTGAAATAAGATGAGGGAGGATAGTCTGCAAATGATTAGTCATAATTTTTGTTACGATTTTATATATAGTATTGCATAAACTAATGGGTCTATAGTCCATGACTATAGTTGGAGTACTCTTCTTGAGAACAAGGGTTACGTATGTCATTTTCCAATTTGTAGGCATAATACCCGTTTGAAAGACATACATAACAGCGTGCAGAACCTCCTTGTGAATGATTGGCAAGAAGCTTTGAAAAAATAAAGCTTGATACCCATCTAGACCCGGGGCTTTGGCAGCTGGCATTTTCTTGACAACCTCCAGAATTTCTTGTAGAGAAATAGGTTGTATTAGTTTATCATTTTGAATTTGATTAACCATTGTAGTTGCTGAAAATAAAGGCTCATTGTCTTCATAGTCATCATCTTGCCATCTATTTGTAAAATGTGTATGAATATGTGTTCCGATGTCCTCCTCATCTTGAATCAGATTTCCTTGCTGGTCCTTTAGCTATAAAATTTTGTTTTGTTTCCGTCTAATAATCATGGATTGATGGAAGAATTTGGTATTCTTATCACCTTCTTTAAGCCATCCTATTCTAGATTTTTGGCGCCATAGAGTTTCTTGAGCTTTAAGATTTGCATTATATTTGTGAATTAATTGTAGCAGGTAGATATAGTCTTGTTCAGAAAATTCATCGGAGTTAGTTTTTTTAAGCTGTAATTCACAAATACTTTCTTATAATTTTCTTCCTTTCCAGAATATATTACCTAAGCATTTTTTCCATTTGGATAAAGCAATCTTAGTTTTATAGAGTAGTTTAGATAGCCTTACCGGAGGGGAACCTCTTATTTCAGACTTCCAAGCTCTTGCTATCGTATGCCTAATTCCTTCGTATTTCAACCACATCTTTTCAAACCGGAACGGAGTTCGACTTCTACATTGCTGTGCCACAACAGATAACAAAATAGGACAATGGTCAGAAGCAAATCGAGTCAAGTGCTGTAAAAAAGATTCAGGATATGACACCAGCCAGCTATAAGAAGCAAAAGCCCGATCCAGCCTCTCCCAAACTCTTGCATTTCTATTTCGATTATTACACCATGCGAATCTAGGGCCCATAAATTAGATTTCAGAAAAACCTGCCGTGGTTGTAAATTGATTAAATTTCGTGATGTCCCTATTACTTTGGAAAGGTTTTCCTCCTTTCTTATCTTCCTTAGTCATAATACAGTTGAAATCTCCCATAAACATGATTAAGGGGGTGATATCATCCATATATGAAAAGGAATGTGGTATTTGGTTCTAGAAATAAACATGCATGAAGCTAGTCACAGAGTCTTTGATCTACCCGAAAAACAATCAAGTCATTGGAAGCAAGAAATAATTGTGCGGGTCAAACTTGCTTGTGTCACCCATAATTATTCCCGGAAAAAATATCATATATTTATATTGGTATAGAATGTATTATTAAATATGCCTTAGATTATTAGAACAGGACTTTAAAAAATTATGAATGTGATTAAAGAAAATTAATAAAAAATATATTTATAGAAAAATAGTAAAATACGTACAGAAAATCGAAGAATATAATTCATATCCGGAAGCGTGTAAGATACTATCATATGGCATATTTTCATTCCTCGTACGAGAATTGTTAGAAACACTGCCATGAGATCGGGATTCCTTCACTTGCGAATACGATCGTGGAAGAGATTAATAGAGATTCTTTCATCATCCAGTAAAATAAATTTAAAAGAAGAAAAGAAATTTAGAGAAAAAAATATTAGAAGGAAAAAAAGTATGAAAATATAAAACAAAATTTGTCTTTAGATCTCAAGATGGATGATTTTTTTTTGGCCATCCAAAATCTGACCGTTTGGATTTTTATTAATTTATTAAGATTTAATTAGGAGTTCAATGATCAAAAAATTAAAAGCTTGATAATTAAAAATATAACGGTCAAATAATTAAAATTCTAACGGTCAAAACATTAAAAACTTAAACGGTTAAACTAGTAAAAATAAAAATAATTAAATATTAATAATAAAATAATTAAATAGTTGTGGAAAAATTTTTGAATTTTCCTTGACACCGACGACCAGCATTTATGTCCGTGGAATGTGCAACAGAGGGTTCGATTTAAAGAGATCAGAACTTCCGGCTTCACCGGCGAACACGACCTCGCGGGGAGCCTCAAGAAGAGCAGCAGTCCCCACAAGAATATGAAGCATGCCTACGTTTGCCCCGAGCCGAGCTGCGTACACCATGACCCAAGGCGTGCCCTCGGCGACGTCAGAAAACACTACATCCGCAAGCATTGCGAACGAAAGTGGAAGTGCGAGAAATGCAGCAAGATGTACGCCACCGAGTCCGACATGAAGGTGCACTTCAACCGGTGCAGCTCAGGCAAGTTCCGGTGTGATAAATGCGGCAAAGAATTCAGCCGGTAAACATCCCCTCTGCCGATTTCTGCTCTTTCCATTAGCAACTATCCTGGAGCTTGTTCCAACTCGAATTCTATCCTTATTTTAACATAGGAAGCCCAGTTATGTCACGCACCTGAACAACTGCAACGTGGCCGACCCAGAGTACGTATAATCCATTAAATTCTCTGATTCGACGTCCGGTGATCCGAGCTGCTTTGACGAAGCTTCTCTTGTCGTGCAGTTCCCAGGGCGTGCCGATGATGCCGGAGGTGGCAGCGAATAGTGTGTCCAACGTAGTTCTGGCACTCCCTGCTCCGAATGCACCGAATCCGCTGATGGCTCCATCGTCTGCCAACTTTAATGGAGGAATGGAAAGCATGAATCGGGTGCATGGTGGGCGACCGGCGGATATGCAGGCGGTTGACGGCTCGCCGATGATGTTCGGGGAGTATGGAGTGCAGGGAAATATGCAGGGGACGGTGCCGCCGGCGGTGAATTATTCGGGAGATGCGTTGACATTCGGGCTGCCGGCTTGGTACTTCTCGCTGCTTGGTGGAAATGCTGTCGGTCTGCCGTCGATGGATGAGTCGAATTAAAGGGGTTGGACGAGATTTTGATGCTGTCCCCGGCAGGTGTAGACCGTCACGAGAGACATGCATACTCTCCTTAATAATTTGGACTTCGGACTATCGAACTGGCTTGGATATGTTCTGCTTAATAATTGGGATTTTGAACCATACATTGAACTAGTTTGGAAGGTTTTAAATTTTCATATTTTAGTCTTTTAGTTTGAATCCAGACTTCTTATCAAAATAAGTTTAGATGCTGAATTTGATTTTAGAAACTTGTATTAAACCGGTGACAAACATGTGGAGCTGGGATACATGACTTCTATGTTAAATTTTATATGTAATTCCTGATCTCGTGGTTGTGCTGTGGGCCTTTGGGTCTTCTTTTCTCTTTGGAGTATGTCTCTCAAATCTTGATCATATGAAAGTGGGTTTGGTAACCCGAATGAAATAACTTATGCACATGATATTTTATCATGGTATGGTACCAACTATACTAATACCGATCATATCTAGAAATCTTTCGGATGGAATGCGGATCTCCATTTCCAGGATTACGATTATCGATATCGATATTGCAGAAGAAAGAAGAAGAAAAAATAAAATAAAAGCATAAATAATTTGGGCCTGCAAGATTTTACTATGAGAAAATAAAAATTTACAAGATTAAACTTCCATTCTCAATTCTGTACAATTCTCGCAACAAGAAATTCAAAATCCCTCTTTTAAGCTTTCAACTTTAAACCCCTACAGAAAACCCTTCACTATTCTTTTGATTCTTATACCCAGCTTACTCCTCTGTCCATGTTTTTATAGTATTTGCTACACTCCTATGTCCATGTTTTTATAATATTTGCTACGAAGTCTGTCTCATCAAGAGTCTAATAGTCCAAACCATATTTAAATCGGAATCTTTTTTGATGGGGACATCAAGTAAGGGCAAATAGATTTCAAGCACTCACTTTTAAAGAAGCTACTTTCATGAGCCGACTCAAGAAGGAGAGTCCCAATTTTCATAAATCGACTCATGCACCTTGAGCCGACTCAACCTGTCATTGAATCGACACCTTTATGGTTATCAAATCTTCTTTATTTGCCACTTCCAAGTTTATTGGAGCATCACTTGAAGCACCCTTAAAAGAGTCGATGCCATTCTCTCATGACACTTGAGAGTTCCCTTTTAATTACATTTGGAGGCACCCTTGGATGACATGTGGAAGATCCCCTCAATAACACTTGGAGGTCCTTTTTGAACAACACTTGGAGGCACCCTTGGATGACATGTGGAAGATCCCCTCAATAACACTTGGAGGTCCTTTTTGAACAACACTTGGAAGACTCTCTTAATGAGACATGGCAGCATTTCTTGTTCACCTCATCACATTCACTTGGAGGACATTTCCACTTAGAGGCCACTTCATTAAGATTTTTTGGGGATCACATGGAGGACATTTCCACTTGAAGACCACTTCATTAAGATTCTTTGGGGATCACATGAGAGGAAGAAACCACGTACAAATTCCCCAACAAGTCGGGCATCAAGGTCTTTACATCAGCAAGGAGAACCACATGGAGGACGCTTACTACATGGGATGAGTTCCTAGAAGGAAATATTGTTGGAACTACTTTCTTGTTAGAAGAACTAATCTAGAGATTAATTAGGAGTTAGTTCTAACTAATCTAGGGATTAGTTATGGGATAACACTCTTGGCCGAATTAAGTGGAGCCCCTTGGCCTATAAATAGGACCCAGGCCTCCCTTCTTGTAATGAACTTTTTATTTGATATTCAATTGGTGCATGATATTGAGTTTGGTTTTTTTATCTTCTTGCTGAATTCTAGTATAGGTTTTTCTGGAGAGGGTGAGATGCCTTTAATCTAGCTAGTTTTCTTCATTCCCTAGTTCTAGAACTGAGTCACTGACACGGGATGCGAGCCCCGAATCAAAATTAATTAGAAGAGATCGGATCGTTGGTCGCTAGGAAACGAACCTAGACTAGGTTAAACCAAACCAAATTATTTTTTAAATTTTTTTTATTCAAATGAAACTCTTTTTTTTCATATATTTTTCTCTTTTTTATATTAATAAATCCGTACTCTTTTTTTTTTTCCTTTCCTTCTTTTTTTATTTTTTTTTTCACGGTTTTTTTTTTTTTTTCCTACGCTTTCTCTAAAGTCGGCATGCGAAGCCATCTTTGCCTTTCCGACCGTGCAAAGAGACCTCGGTGCTTTGACGGGCGTGCAGAAACAGGGGAGGGTTTCCGGAGGGAAGTCCGGCGGGCTCTCCACCGGCGACGGCGGCGGGGGCGGCGATGGCCACGACGGACCGGACGGAGATGGCAGCAGGGCGGCAAGGAGCTGGGCGGCCCGAATCCATCAGGGCCGATGGTCTCGATCGGCCGTTGGCTGGGAGCGGAGGAGATCTGCTGGAGGGAGGAAGACGCTCGGCGCGCTTGGTCTCGACGGTGCGATGTCGCGCGGATCGGGCGGAGATGAGTCCGGTGGACGGCAACTTCAGGGAGCAGAGAGGAGATCCTGTTGAGGTGTCGCGGGTCGCCTTGAGCCGTGGATCTTCGGATTCGGCGACATGGAGGACGATGGAGGACGGACGGAAGCGACTGATTGCCGGAGGGGGACAGAGGGCTCGGCGCCGTGGAGGTCGACGGCGCTTGGTCGGCGGCTTGCACGGGCGGACTGGCACAATCCTTCGGCACGGGAGGTGCTTCGGTTGAATGGCTTTGAAGGGAAGATGGAGGAATTCAGGAAGAGTCCAGGAAAGGAGAACTCAGAGAGAGGAAGAAGAGAGGAAGAACGAAAGTCCAGGAAGAAGATTCAGCAGAGAGAAGGAATAGAGCATGGGAAGAGAAAATGAACAGGAAAAGAAGGGAAGAGGAAAAAGACAAAGGGGAGAGGAATCGGAAACTTCTAAACAGATTGGGAATCCCATCCTAACTAAAAATATTAAAAATAATTAAGAAAATAAAATAAATTTTAAAATAATAAACTTATCCTAAAGATAAATCTCAAAGATATTTCAAAGTTTTATGATTCATGCTGGCATCGAGATATGTGTTGGCATATGGATCATTGCTCATCGACTCTAGGATCTTGGGTCTCGGGACTTGGGCTAGGTTGGGCTTCAGGTTCTGGGTCGGGTTTCTGGATTGGGCTGGCTTCAGGCTTGGGCTTCAGATTCTGGGTTGGGCTTCAAGTTTGGACTGGGCTGCTTCAGATTCTGGGCTTGCTTTAATATCCCCATCAGTCACTCCTTGAGGAAGAGGGTGAGAAGCCCAATTTTCATTTCAAAGAAGTCCTAACAAGGTTCTTGAAGTGCACTCCAAAAGGGAAAGGGTGTGAGATCCAAAGCTTGCTGCCTAGTTTAAATCCATCCCTAACTCTTCTTCTTCTTGCTTTTCTTTGTTACATTCCTTCTTTCAACTTGCTTCCACGCCTTATATCACTTTCTTTGCAGGTTCTTTCTTTTGATTTGAAGTTGAAGATGAAGGTTCTTTGCCATGATCCAAGTGCAAGGTGATTTCACAAGTTGAAGGAGTTCTAGTCTTACCATCTAAATATCTTTTCTAGAGTGATGAGTGAACCCTTCCACCAAATATTTAGCCATCATTATTGGTAGGAAAACCCTTCCTAAGCTTCATTAGATCTGATTATTTGAAGGTTAACTTGCCCTAGTAGTGATATTTTCTTGCCATAAAGGTCCTATTCTTTGTTTTGAACTAAGATCTACATTGTGGGTGTTGTAACTTAGATCAACTAGTCTCTTTCATGAAAGTTCTTTTCTTGGATTAATTTAGCTTATTTGTGTATGTATTTATTGCTCAATTTAGCTTATTAATCATCTTGCTTGAATCTCCATCCATCATGAATGTATGTTCTCTTCCTGTCTCGCATCAATTTTGCTCTCCCAACACTAGTTGACTACGGAGTTCTTTTTAGCCATTGATTAGTTTCAATCACATCGAAAATCATACTCAAATCAGATCAAATCATGCAGAACAAGTTAATGGACGCTCCCAGCCATCCGATCATCGCACGGAGTGTGTGCTGTTGGATCGCATGTAACGGGAATGGCACCACCATAGACTATGCTTGATCCACCAAAATCGTGCAACACTGTGACTGGAAATAAGAGGGGAACGCCGCCTGAGCTCGGGCCACCCTCGTGCCTATCCATGTGCATGTCTGCTTAGGCTTGGGCCGGTGCCAATGCCCATGCATGCATGCCCGCCTAGGCCTGAGCTAGCACCCAAATGCATGTTGCATGCTCGTGTGCACCATGCTAGGCCATGCTATCGAGCCAGCCTACTGGATTCGGGTGGCTTGAAACTTTTTTCCTTTTTTTCCCTTCTCTCTGTTGAGCTAAGCTTCTCACTTGATTTTTCACCTATCCTAGGCTTCTTAGGAAATTGAATTCGAGGCGTTTACCCAACATGCCCAACCTCATAGACCTGGCATTGCATGGCAATCTTGAGGTTGTTCTTTCAGGTTGTGCTTGGTGAGAAGGTGGGGGATTCTAACAATGTGGCACCAGGATTGGATAGCTCCAACAAGATTTGTGCTAAAGTTCCTGCCAGATCTTTTGAGCATGGCTCGTATCAATCCAATGTGGATATCATTTCCCTGATTTTAGGCATATCACTAGATATGTGGTTATCTGGGGATAACAAGAAATTTTTTATCGATTAAACCATGTACCATAAAATATAATAACCACTTCGGATATGACCCGTTATATCTCTCACGAAAACAAATCAAGAAAATACGTTCATTCATCTCTATCATATCTGGCCATGTTTTGATGGAAGACGTAGGTATATATTTACGAGCACATATAGGATCCCTAGGCTCAGCAATTCTTAAGAAAATATACCATCAAGTGAGATTGCTAGAGTTCAAAAGAGCCCTTTACGGAGATCGAGTTTTAAGTGCAAATAGTTGGAGGTCAATATTATTTTGCGCTTATGAAAATTTCTTTATTGTACGATTAATAAGCATGTTTCTAGGCATCATGAAATTTTTAATATTTGGTATCAGAGCCTGTATTTTCATGATAAGTGATTTTTTTATTTTAAAATTTTTGATCAAGTTCTTAGGTTAATCTTGATTAATAATAAATAAATAAATCATGGGAGAAAATTGAATCCATTCTGTCTTCTCCTCTCTTGATTGTTTTGTTGGTTGGAGGCCTCTCGCTTCCATTTGGCCACCCTTTCATGCAGACCCTCCCTATCACCCCATCATCGACACCATGCCGGACTCCCTCTCTGCCAATGGATAAATCAGAGGGTTTCCATGACTCACCGCTAGTTTACTTGATGATTGAGCAAACATTTCAAACCGTCCGTTCATGTTCTTGGATAGCTGGTGACTCACCGGATGACTGTAGAAATGGATGGCAGATCTAGGAAAAGGAGGGGCACCATTTTTGAACTCCACCAATCTAATCAACAGATGGCCGATCATTGTCTCACCAGCAATGGAGGACATTCATGTTAGGCCATCAGAGATTGGATGGACTTGTGGCCTTCCGTAAGGAGACACAGAGGAGGGAAGTCGCCATTAATGACTTTCCTTCTCTATTGAATAGTGAGGAGTAACGATGGGAGGAAGAAGAAAACTTAAAGAAATGGGTTTGGGTTTTGGATTCGGGTTTTAAACCAAAAACCAATCCATTAATTTAAGTCCAAAGTTGGTTGAACCGAACCAGATTCAATGATTGGGTTTCGAACCTTTTGCAATTTAGCCCCTCTATATTATAAAATTACATGATAGTCCTCTGAAATTTCCATTTTAGTCCCTAAAAAAATGATTTATTCTTTAATGGTCCCTTAAATTTATTTTGATCCATTTTGATGAACAATTTTGGCATTATTGTATTATGTTTACATAAAAAAAAGGGCCTAATATTGGAGAAGTTTCAAGTATTATGTCTTGTGATCTATATAATTTTAATTAATTAGAGATGAGCCATAGTATCTCTGGTTATGCTAAATTATATATTAAGTTTTCTTGGATCACATATAGAAAAATGTCATCAATTATAATTAATCATATTCAGATATAATAAATCTTATCCTACAGAAATTTTTATTATATTTGTATGATTGATTAGGATGGAATAACAAATTATTTTTTTAATTTACCCACAGGATTAAAAAATATATATATTTTGATAGTTCCATCATAAAGTTGTATATGAATAAAAAAAAAAAACTTAGCCCACAGGCAGTTTTATATTTTGTTGTTTGATTTATATTTAAAGTATAATTTACATGTTTTACATTGGTAAAGCATGATATATGTTTGCCCCAAATTTTATGATATAAGCATGTATGTTTAATTTTTTATGCAGTTATGCAATATGTAATTTTTTTGATATCAAATGTGATATTCCTGAACTAAGTGGTGATAATTATAAAGTTTGGAAGGAGATGATTCTTCTCCAATTAGGGTGGATGGACATTGATTACGCCATTCGAAAAGATGAACCAATTATACCTATTGATACTAGCACTTAGGCTCAAATTGCTCTATATAAACATTGGGAGCGATCTAATCGTCTCAATATGATGTTCATAAAGACAATTTTTTGGCTAATATTCGCTGTTAAATAGGAGAGTGTAATAATGTCAGGGATTTATTGAAGGCTATTGATGAACAATTTGAGTCTTCAGATAAAGCCCTAGCCAATACTCTAATAATAAAGTTATCATCAATAAAGCTCACCAGTGTTAGAGGTATGCATGACCACATCATGCATATGAGGGACATTGCGGTTCAACTGAAGTCACTTGAAGTTGAGATGTCTGAATCTTTTCTTGTATACTTTATTCTGAATTCTCTTCCATAGTAATATGGACCTTTCAAAATCTCTTATAATACATATAAAGAAAAATGGTCAATTAATAAACTTCTGACCATATGTGTTCAAGAGGAAGAGAGGCTGATTATGGAATTGGATGAAAGTGCACATATGGCAATACAAGGGAAGAATAAATGACAAGCAAAATAAAAGAGAAAGGATAAAGTACTCGTCCAAGCTAACAATAAGGAGTCAAAGTGTTTCTTCTGTGAAAAGAAAGGGCACATGAAGAAGGACTGCATCAAATATAAAGCTTGGTTTGAAAAGAAAGGTAATCCAACCTTATTTGTTTATTATGAATCTAATATGGTTGATGTTTATCATAATACTTGGAGGATTGATTCTGGTTCTACAATCGATATTTCGAACACCTTGCAGGGCTTTCACAGCCAAAGGAAGCCAATGGGCAGTGAGCGGTACATCTATTCAGGAAATCAGATGCGTTCACATATGGAGGCGATTGGAACATATAGATTAATTTTAACTTCTAGCTTCGTATTAAATTTAGAAAATATATTTTATATTCCAAGTTTCTCTAGAAATTTGATTTCAGTTTCAAGACTTGTACCTTTGGGATATTCTTTTAATTTCTCAAATACATCTTTTAATTTGTTTTATAAATATGATTGCATTGGGAATGGTACGATGTCTGATGGCCTTTTCTGAATTAATTTACAAGATAATGACTTTTATAATGCGATGCATGTCCATGGTAATGCTGGTATTAAATGATGTGTTATGAATGAAAGTTTTTCTAAATTGTGACACCAAAGATTATGACATATATCCATAAAAAGGATTAAACGATTAGTAAATGATGGAGTACTTAATACTGTAGATTTTATTGATTTTGATGCTTGTGTGGATTGCATAAAAGGAAAGCAAATCAACAAGACAAAGAAAGGTGCCAAGAGGAGTTTGGACATATTAGAGATCATGCATACAGATAATTGTAATCCATAAATAGACTCATATCGTCAGAAATACTTCATCTCTTTCATAAATGATTATTCACGATACATATATCTCTACTTGCTTCATAACAAGAACGAAGCATTAGATATCTTTAAAGCTTTTAAGGCGGAAGTAGAGAAACAATGTAGGAAGCAAATTAAAGTCATGAGATCAGATAGAAGTGGAGAATATTATGGTAGATACATCAAGGATGGACAAGCACCTAGTCCATTTGCAAGGTTTCTTGAGGAGCATGGGATAATTGCCTAACATACCATGCCTGGATCTCCAGATCAAAATGGTATAGCAGAAAGAAAAAAAAATTGAACATTATTGGATATGGTTCGGAGTATGCTTAGCAGCTCCAAGCTTTCTAAATTATTATGGTTTGAAGCTCTTAAAACGGCATAGTATATATTAAACCGAGTTCTAACCAAGGCTGTTCCAAAAATACTATTTGAACTGTTGAAAGGTTGGAAACTGAGTTTGTGAGATATATGCATTTGGGGATGCCCATTTGAAGTAAGAATTCACAACCCACAAGAAAAGAAACTAGATCTTAGGACTATAAGTGGGTATTTCGTTGGATATGTTGAAAAGTCCAAAGGATACAGGTTTTATTGCCCATCTCATAGCACTAGGATTGTTGAATAAGAAATATAAAATTTCTTGAAAATGACTTGATCAGTGAGAGTGATCAGTTTTGGAACTTAGTTTCTGAGAAGGATCATTATGATATTAAAACTCCTACTATTAGTGATAGATTGATTATCATTTATAACATCTCTCAGGTTCAAATGGATGTTGACAACCAATCATTGCAGTAGCTGCTAATGATAATCTGGTAGATCTAATTGTTCAGCAATTGCAAGAAAATATTGAGCAACCAGTTGTGCAACATGCTTCTTAGAAGGATGTTGATACAATATTAAGAAGATCAACTAGAATGAAGAAATCAACAGTCCTTAGTGATTACATTATGTATCTGCAAGAAGCTGGCTATAATGTTGGATCTATAAATGATCCTAAATTATTTTCACAAGCCATGAGTTGCAAAGAATTTGTATCATGGTACAATGCCATAAAAGATGAGATGAATTCTATGGCTTTTAATGGAGTCTGGAATCTGAGTTGTCTAATGATGCAAAGGCCATTGGATATAAACGGGTCTTTAAAACTAAAAAGGATTCATTAGGCAACATTAAGAGATATAAAGCAAGACTCGTTGCCAAGAGATTCACTTAAAAGGAGGGAATTGATTACACGAAGACTTCTTCTCTTGTATCTAAAAAGGATTCGTTTCGTGTCATTATAGCATTGGTCACCTTTTTTAATTTAGATTTACATCAAATGGATGTGAAAATTGCGTTTCTCATTAGAGATTTAGAGGATGAGGTTTATATAAAACAACCAGAAGGATTCTCCTCTAGTGATGGTGAGCATTTGGTATGCAAGCTCAAGAAATCCATATATGGATTGAAACAAACCTCCCATCAATGGTATTTAAAAATTTTATGAGATCATCTCTTCATTTGGTTTTGTAGAAAATTTCATGGATCAATGTATATATCATAAAGTTAGCGGGAGTAAATTTTGTTTCCTTATTATGTATGTGGATGATATTCTACTTGCAACCAATGATAAGGGATTGCTGTATGAGGTGAAGCAATTTCTCTTTAATAATTTTGATATGAAGGATATAGATGAGGCATCTTATGTTATTGGCATTAAGATCCATAGGGATAGATCTCAATGCATTCTGAGTCTATCTTAGGAAACCTATATCAATAAGATTTTAGAGAGGCTTCGGATGAAAGATTATTCACGGATTGCAACACCCATTATGAAGAGTGATAGATTCAATTTGAATTAGTGCCCTAAAAATGAGCTTGAAAGGGAACAAATACAAAACATTCCATATGCTTCAGCTGTAGGAAGCCTTATGTATGCTCAGGTCTGCACAAGACCTAACATTGCTTATGTAGTTGGAATATTGAGAAGATATCAGAGTAATCCAGGTATAGACCATTAGAGAGTTGCAAAAAGGGTGATGAGGTATCTAAAAGGGACCAAGGATTACATGCTTATGTATAAACAAACTGATAACCTGGAGGTAATTGGTTACTTCGATTCAAACTTTGCTGGATGTGTTGATTCACGAAAATCAATATCTGTATATATTTTTATGTTTGCTGGCAGAGCTATGTCTTGGAGGAGTGCAAAGTAGACCATGATTGCTACTACTATGAAGGCTGAATTCGTTTCTTATTTTGAAGCTTCCTCACATGGTATACGGTAAAAAAGTTTCATTTCTGGGCTTAGAGTTGTGAATTCCATTTCTAAGCTATTAAAGATATATTATGACATTTAGCTGCTGTTTTCTTGGCTAAAAATAATAAAAGTAGTAGTCGAAACAAACACATCGACATCAAGTATTTAGCCATAAAGGAACATGTTAAGGAGAACAAAGTGATCATTGAACATATTAGCATTGAATTGATGATTGCTAATCCTTTAACAAAAGGCATGCCATCAAGGAGTTTTAAGGATCATGTCGCATGAATGGGACTTGGTTCCATTATGTGATTTTGATATATGGACTTTCATCATTTATAATGAAACTCTTATTCGGTGTATTATTTTTTTCATTTCTGTATACACATTTTATTTTTGAGAATAACAATAATTGTTGGATCCATAATAAACATAGAATTTATTCATTAAGTTATTATAAGCTAGCATTAAAGAAATAAAGTACATAGTGATATATGGAAGATAATACTCGTTTTTAAAGGACCTATCCACATGATTCTTGCATTTTGTTTCTTAAAGAAGAAGGATTTGTGGATATGATTATAGTATATACAGACCAAGTGGGAGAATGTGGATATTGTTTTCCCATATCACTAGATATGTGGTTATTTGGAGATAACGATGAATTTTTAATCGGTTAAACCACGTACCATAAAATATAATAACCACTCCGGATATGGTCCGTTATATCTCTCATGAAATCAAATTAGAAAAATGCACTCATTCATCTCTATCATATATAGTCACATTTTGATGGGAGATGTGGGTATATATTTACGAGCACATATAGGGTCCCTAAGCTCAACAATTCTTAAGGAAACATATCATCAAGTGAGATTGCTAGAGTTTAGAAGAGACCTTTATGGAAATCGAGTTTTAAGTACAAATAGCTGGAGGTCAGTATTATTTCATACTTATAATTTTTTTTTTTATTGTATAGTTAATTAATAAGCATATTTCTGGGCATCATGAAATTTCTAACACCCAACACCCTCAAGTCCAAATTCTATGGGAGGTTGTTCTCTTCCTACAAATTAATAGGCCTAGAAGCCAGGATTTAAGACTGAGATCTTGGCGGATGCTTAGAAGATACGGGCGCCAACAGTTCTGATTCTTACAGGAATATCTAAACGTGCTTTTCAGATCCAAGATGAGGCCGTGGACGAACTTGTTGGGGTAGTTGGTGGTGCAGATATGAGGAGACAGTGGAGAGCAATGCTGCAGCTGGGACAATGGAGGAGATGGAGAAGGTGAATAGGAGGGATAAAAAGTTTGGATTTTTTTTATTTTTTTTGATGATTTGGGTGGCAGCATTGAGCAATGCTGCAGCTGGGACAACGGAGGAGATGGAGAAGGTGAAGAGGAGGGATAAAAAGTTTGGATTTTTTTTTTTTTTGATGATTTGGGTGGCAGCATTGAGCAATGCTGCAGCTGGGACAATGGAGGAGATGGAGAAGGTGAAGAGGAGGGATAAAAAGTTTGGATTTTTTTTTTTTTTTTTGATGATTTGGGTGGCAGCATTGAGCAATGCTGCAGCTGGGACAATGGAGGAGATGGAGAAGGTGAGGAGGAGGGATAAAAAGTTTGGATTTTTTTTTTTTTTTGATGATTTGGGAGGCAGCAATGCTGCCACCCAGCTTTGATTAACAATGAAAGAAAAATTTACAGAGCTAGTTGGCAAGGAAAAAATTGCTGACCAACAGAAAAAAAAAGGACAATAGAAGAAAAACGACAACAAATAGGCTGTTATAGGGAGGTTTCAGCGACAACAAGCAATCAGCTAGCCTTGGAGGAGAAAAGATTCAAAATGCAAATTTCTGAATGGTCACTGGTTTAAAGAAAACTGCCAAATATCTTTTACTTCCCATTTTCCCGTCTTGTTTAGTATTTGAATTCCAAACTGAAGATGAGCTGATAGCAAATTTGGAAGGATTCTAATTTTGGACCATATTCAAGCAAAGGAAGGCAATAGCTTGGAGTCGCGGATGGATGACCAATCATTGAAGTGCTGAAGTCCCTCGGATGCCATTGAATAGCTCTTCCGAAGAAAAATTCTCATGTTTCTTTCCTTCCAGCATGACCAAAAACTATGGCATCAAGTAACATGATCGGTACCACAGTCTGTGCTTGGTTTGAAAATTTTCTTATTCTCCAGTTCATGCACAGAAGTTCAAAGTTAGTGCTCTGATGAAGAATGCCTAAATGCAGAGCAGAGCGCTTTCCAAATGGAAGAGAGGAGGATGCAGTCAGAGATTAGGTGGTCGACGATTTCTGATGAGTGTGGACAGAAGATACAGCCACCCTACTACTTCCCTAGCTACTAGTTTCTTCTCAATTACATCTATTGTATTTAACCTTTTTCCAGCATAACCAAAAAGAAAAACATAAATTTGTTTCTATCTAGGTGCTCGAGAACTCCACGGTGAGGCAGCGAATTGACATATGATCCCCCTTGCGTGCAGAAAGAGGCAAAAACGTACAGTAGAGAAGGCCGCCTTATTGTCCATCTTTAGACTTACCGAGTTCAACAATGCATTTAGATAGTTGAGTTGAGTTTGGATGTCCCGGCCCGGCCTAGAGAGTAGTATGACCTTGCATGTTCTTGGTCTTGAATTGGAAATAGCCAATTGTCACGGCATAAATCGCCATGCCTTTCTTCCTATAAATAATAAAAAAAAGGAAATTCGAAGTAAATCTATTACATCCCGAATTCAGTACCTGGATCGGCTACGCGACGCACAACCCTAGACATCATGCCAGGCCTATCCTTCAATTCAATATCCAAGCAGCGGTAAATAACAAAATTTACTAATTATCTATTATTCCTATAATTTTTTTATAAAGGTTAACGGGTAAATAAAATTTAACTAAAATTTAAGAAAAAATCATAAACTAAGGATTAACACCTAAATCCTAGCTTCTCACGACTTATTCTAAAGTCCAATTGATCTTTCGAATATGTAATAAAGATATAGAAAAACAGGGGGTGAGCTATATAGACTTGGTAAGTTATCATCACCTCTAATATATATGCATAAATATCATAACAATAAATTACAAACATACATAAATCACACATCACAGAACAACCAGCTTATTACAAAATAAAATGCAATATCACATTATATGTACACTCAATTACAAATGACACAACTATAGATGACCAACCATTTATTTTACTCTCCTAGTCTCTTTGACTATGATCACAATCGGCCCGTGGCTAGTCTCGAAAGAGAATAGAATCCTGACTACACAACCGAAATCGGTAATGTATCAGTGATTGCCCCACTGGAGGTCTGGAAGGAAACTAACTCTGATATCACATGAGAAAACATGCATCCTCAACATGTGCCAGCAACTGCCATGCATGGCTAAAAACAAAAGGTAACTAGCTCCTGACTATACGTACCGTAGATCGGTCATGTACCAGTGATCATCCCAATGGAGGCCCAGAAAGAGACTAGGTTCTCGTGTGATCATTGTCAGACTATAGAAACACCAACACCTATGATAATGAATGCAATCCAATACAGATTAAACTATATCGCACATATTTAATATTGCACAACAATCATAATATATTTAGCATGTAATACTAGATATTAAGATAACTTACTTGAAACTGATTCTATTATGAACATGCGACTCAACCCTAGATCCTTCTTATACTTCCATACTGATGAAGGCTCTGATAAAAATAAGTTAAATAATTAACACTGGATCCAAAAATAAGATAAAATATTCTTCGATCCGGTCTAGGATTAGGCTCGATCTAGATATTAATTTAGATCCAGTTGATAGGAATCAGATTAATCAATAAAAAAATAATTTAAATATACAAATTAATTTCACAAAATTTATTTATTTATTTATTCTTTTTTCTTCTCTCTCCTCTCTCTCCTCATCTTCTCTCTCCCTTCCTCTCTCTCTCTCTTTTCTCTCTCCTTTTTCTTTCTCTTCTTTATCTCTTCTCATTTTTTTTATTCTTTATTATTTTTTCTTTTCTTCTTTTTCTTCCTTTTCTTTTTTATCTTTTCCTTTTTTCTCTTTTTTTTCTTTCCTTCTTCCTTCTCTCCTTCCTTGGCTCGGCCGAACCGGCCTCCTTTGCTCTAGTGAATTGGAGGAGAATGGCGGTCCACCGAAGGCTTCCTAGACAGAGCAGAGATAGGGATTGGCCGGTGTATCCATGGCCGTCCTGTCCATGGGTACCAACCGGAAGAGGAACGAGCAAAAATCCATCCTATGTAGCCTATTAACCAAAACAATCTAGAGTTTAGGAAGAGGACTTACCGACGATGATACAAGAGCGATCAGCCACCGGAGGAGGAAGGAGATTGGTGGAAAATCTCAGTGATAAGGGGTTTTTAAGGAGGAAAAACGATGAAATTTTTCTCGCCATACGGGGAGGAACCTCGACCGACCGAACTTCCTATCCCTCCATGACTCTCTACTGGGTTGAATCCAACTCCCCGACGCCCCTCCCTTCGCATTTTCCGATGGTTTTGATGGTCGGATAAACAGGGGCTCCATCCCTTGTTTTCCTTTTTTTTTTTTCTCAGTTTCGAACTAAAGTCGGCAAGGGCTGCCTACATTAGCCCAAAGCGGCCCGTCAAGCTGGGCTTCAGAAAATCTCTTGAGTTCCAAGAGATACTCCTCTCCTCCTCTTCCTCTCTCTATCTATTCTTGGAATCATAGCTGACTTGCGTATCGAAGAGTCTCCACAAGAAAATTTAATTTCCTGTCAAGGAATTTTGCAAGTTCGGCTTTAGCATCTCAAAAGCAGGCTCTAGCACCACCTGGTCTCAAGCCAAGAACCCCTCATCTCGGCCTCTACAGAAGAGCTCAAGCCAAACTCAATTTTGGCTAGGGTTTTGCAGCAACTAGTTCAAATCCAAAATGCTGGGAGAGTGTCAACAATGTCGCGCCACAAGCTGGAACATCTCCTTATAAGTTATAATCCTCCAACTTGCCGATAATTTTACTTTCCTATATATGATAGGCTAGCTGAATTTGATTTTCCAAGGACCCTTATCTCCAAAGAGATACCTCCACCCGATTTAACCATGGTTGAATTGACTAAGGTCTTTCATGCCAAGTCTACCCTCTTTTTTTTTTTTTTTTTTTTTTTTTTTTTTTTTTTTTTTTTTTTGGCGAAGAAAGGAGCTAAAAGCACAGATTGAAGAAAAGGAAAGTGTTTACAGTACCGGCACAGCCGCACAAAAGAAACCCAAATATGGTACCGGAATTATACAAAACATAGAACGCAGATAACAAAAATAATGTATGTAAGAAGTGCAAGGCCCATATGACATCTATTTCTGAGGTCGCAGCATTGAAGGATAATGCAGACACGACTCCCAATGACGCCGAAACCCATATGGCAACTGTTGATGAAACTGCAGTAGCAATGAAGGGTACCATCGGTATAAGAACATAGTAACAGCATGATACGGTACTGATTAGAGATGCAATATGAGTACTTCAGAAGGCGTATTTCCTGGGATGAAAAGAAAGGTGACATGCAGTATGAAATTCAGGAGTTATTTTTCGGGACTCGTGATGTTTGGATGAGTGAGAGGCCAGGATCCTTCTCCTTACTATTATGACCCGCTGGTATCTTGATGATGTCGTGTTGATGTATCCATTCTTGAACGAAGAAAGGCCGTAAAAACTTAAGTACCTTGAATCGAATATTTTCCGATATGATGGGAGCCCGCGGGATAGCTACACCAAAATTATCCATCGTATCTTTTTTTTTATATAAATTGGAGAAGACATGCAACTGCTCGTGTTGAATAGCCATCTGAATGTCAAAGTGGAAGAACAGACTGGGTAGTGGAAAACAGAGTCATGCGGAACAAGTAGCTCGTGAGAAGATGATGAAGTGCTTCCTGTGCAATAAGAAAAATAAAGTGATATAAAACAACCGAGCCAACAAGATAAATAAGCGCAAGTATGGTGCAAAGCACCGCAGTGTCTTCGATGGGAAAAAATCGAAAATGTAGCAGAGAGTGATGAACTGAATGATGAGATGCTGAACCGATAAACTGAGAAAACTGTGAGAGCGAACAGCCCATTCAGTAATCCTGTAAGGAGAATTAAGGATTACACCACCACGAAACGGTTGAAGCTTGACCAACACTGCAACACAGGCCTTCCCCAAAAAAGATGCCATCAAAATCCATTATTGGGTGTACAAAATATTTTTTTCTTTTATTTTTTTATAAAATAATATAAAGAAATACCATAGCTAAGTCCTTGGGAAACATGATCGACACGCAAAACTCCAGGCGTCCGTTACTCATGTTTGGATGCGTGGACCCTTAGATCGCATGCATCAAAGTTATACAAGCAACGTCCCTCCACTAATGATGGTAGTTGGACTTTGGATCGTATGCATCCAATTGGGCTTTTGGTTGTGCTAGTGTAAAAGAAATAACCAAATATAATTGAATGGTACAAAAATTATATAAATATCATTTTTTAATATATATTTAATGATTTTATTTTTTATTAAAAATTATTAATAATAAAAATATATTTTTTTATGAAAAAGTTGCGATACTATTAATTTGAATTATAACATTTCATAATTTGAATTATGATATTTGGATGAACAAAATACCTGTAACCTTTATATATAAACTAAAGTTTTTTTAATAATATAAATATTTCTCGATTTTATGATATCTTATAAATATAATATTTTTATAGATAGGACTATTAAATATCATAATTTAATTATATAATATAATATTTTTTTATTAAAAAAAACTTTTTAGTAATTAAAATTTTTTATAAAAAAATATGCGATCCAACTAAATTGTATGATATATTTTTTGTTCACGTAATGGTGTATAAAGACTTTCTTATCCATCCTAATACAAGGGGAAGAAGCCATGCTCGTTCGAGCCCAATCAACGTGGCGCATGGTCATTGGTTTCCGCGACGTGTCTCTTGAAAACATGAAGCGCTAACGAGGCGTTTACGATTTACATGCTTCCCCCTCCGATTCCAGATTCGATCAAGAACCTAAAGCAAAGGGAAAAAGGAAAAGGAAAAAAGAAAAATTGAAAGCCCCAAACGGGAATCCCCGGAAAGGCTACGGTGGGGTCTTCTGAATAGATTGGGGATCTGGATTTGGGGCTTTCTTCTTCTCTTCGCTTTGGATTCGGGAAGGAAAAGATGGCGGCGAGGTTCTCTGGCTCCGGGGAACTGGTCGTCCTGCTTCATTTCCTCTTCCACTTGCTCTCTTCCTCCCAACCCCCGCTCGTCGCCGGCCAAGGTAAGCCCTTTCCGCCTCCTCCCGTTGAATCTATGAGGGTTTTGTTTTCCTTAGCTGAGTCGGGATTGATATCGTTGTTCTGTGTTCAATTGTTGTAACTAGCGTGGTACTCTTCTAGAAACGATTTTTTAGGTTTATTTATACATGAAAAAGAAGTAAAAAAGATGAAATCTTGAAGCGTCGGATTCCTAATTTTTTATTATTTATTTATTTATTTATTTATTTTTATTTTTATTTTTATTTTTTTGATTCAAGTCGATCTTGTCAGTTCTTTACCATGATTCTTGTAGGCAACTGCATTTGTTTTTATTTATCATTTGGGATGATTCACTGTGTTGAAGGTATTGGAATTGATTTGAACCCTTTGAGATTGGGAATTAAAGGTGTAGTTTAGCCATGGTCCCATGCAAGGGAACTTCATCTCGCCGATCTAATGCCACCACTTCCAGGGCTGTCGAAGCCCTCTCTAATGACCAAGCACCAGTGCAATAGGAGAAGGCACCACTGCCTCCGTCCCAGCTGGCCATGGGAGTAAGCGTAGAACAGTTCAACTCCCTCGTTCAGCAAATGCAAACACTCGGCGTTACTGTTCAGGCAATGCAGCAGCCCAACCAAGTAACCACCTCTGCCTCACCCGGATCAATCTTTACATCAGCATTCTGAAACGTGCACCACAGAGACACGGATGTTGAGCGAAGTTGTAGGAGATGAACTGATGGATTGAAGCATTGCACAACCAAGCCAGCATAACAAACTTAAATTTAGTACCGATCCACTTTCCAGCACTAGGATCATGCAGGAGCCAGTTCCTAATTACTTCAAGATGTCTCAAATAGAAGCTTATGATGGCTCAATTGATCAGTAGACCACTTGGAGAGCTTTAAAGCTCTAATGTTATTTCATGGGGCGAATGACAAGATCTTGTGTCGGGCTTTCCCTTTGGCTCTTAAGAAGGTGGCTCGGTATTGGTATTCCAGTCTGAAGCCGAGTTCTATTCATTTTTTCAATCAGCTTAGTAAGTAGTTTGTAATACATTTTATCGGCAATCAAAGGTAGCACCGAGGTTCAGACTTCAGACTTTCTGATAAACATCAAGCAAAGGGAAAATAAGCCCTTCCGATCTTCTATGAACCCCTTTAATGTAGCCGCTCTTGAAGTATGTGAGCTGAATCAATTGGTCGTGTTGACTGCTTTAAAGAGCGGGCTTCAAAGGTTTCCGTTCCTTCTCTATAGAAAAAAAGGTACCTTCAAGACTTTTAGCTTGGGTGGAGAAGCATGTAAATACTAAAGAAGCCTATAAATTATATGGGATCGTAGTAGAAGTAGCTATTAAGAAGGAAGAGAAACTCCCATCGAAGAATAATAAAAAAGATAGGTAGAGATCTAGAATTCCGCCCTGATGTTGCTGATCCAGGACTCAATTGAATCGCCGGTCCAAAAGTCTCCCTAGGGTTAGTGAAACGCATCACCACCCAGGCGATTCACTAACTATGCCCCATTGAATAGCAAATGCTCCAAGAATGTAGATACTAATAGAGACAAAGGAGCAACTATCTCGAGCAAGGAGGATGTTAGCCAAACCGGAGCAGCGTGATTTGAACAAATACTTTTCTACCATAGCTATCATGGTCATGACATGGAGAAATGTATAAAACTTTAAGATGAGATCGAGGAGTTCGTTGGACATGGACGACTAGGTAGGTTCCTTCGGTGTAAGAGGGAGCAGCATAGAACTCCACCCGCACCACCATAGATACTTGAACCATCTCGGCTAAAAGCAACCACAAAAAATCAACCTGCAGCCAAGGTAATAAACACTATCATTGGGGTGGTATAGAGGTGAACTTGGAGTTTTGGTTGAGCCATTTAAAAAGCAAAAAATTGAAGAAGCTGTCATATTCTCTGAAAAATTGCACAGGAAACCCATTTCCTATATAATGATGTGGTAATTATATTTTTAAATATTGCAAATTATGATGTATACCATATTTTAGTAGATAATGAAAGCTCGATAGATATATTATACTATGATGCATTCTTTAAAATTAAGGTTGCAAATGGATCAGATTGATCCATGACCCAACCCAACCTAACCTATTTAGACCCAATCCAACTCGTTTTCAAGGACTCGTGGATCTGGGTTAGGATCTGAAATTAGACCCGATCTATTTTTCTAGTTGGGTTTGGGTTTACTAAATTTTGACTCGACCTAACCCAACCTGATCCAAACATAATAATACCATTAGGATCCGAAACTATTTAAGCTTCTAAATTATAATTTAAGACTTGTATAGACCATATTTAACATGAAAATAGATTTAAAATTATTTTTATGTCCTAATTTGTTTTCAAAATAATATTGTTTGTTGTTTATTTTGTGTGGTAATAATAGTTGATTATATGGTAATTAAAACATATTTGACTATATTTGATCTAGTTTGACTTAGATCTAACTTGGACCTGACCCAAACTTGAATTTTTTGGATTGGAGCCGGATTATATATAGACTCGACCAAACCTGAATGATCTGTTAGGTCAAAAATTTTGTCATGGGTTCAAGCTGATTTTTTATTAGATTGGGTCTAGGTTTAATATTAGGATCCAATTAACAAATCAAGTGTGGTCGGGGTCACTCATGATCCGATCCGATCCGATCCATTTACACCCCTATCTAAAATGGATATTTTCTCGGAAAGGTTAGGAAAGTTAAATTCATCAATTATGGGATTTTCTGGAGAAGCAGTACTATTGAAGGGGTCATTACCTTGCTAGTAACGAGGGGACAAGCATCCCGACGGCCCATGATATAAGTTGACTTTTTTATCATCAAGATCTTTTTGATATACAATGCCATTCTCGGGTAGCTATGCCTGAATGCACTTCGAGTCATAGTAGCAACTCATCATTTGATGATGAAATTCTCATTAATGTGAGGGCCCGGTGTAGTTAGAGGAGACCAAGTCTTAACACGACAATGCTACACAATTGCTTTAGGAGAAGCAAAGCAATCCCGAGCATTCTCTATTAAAGGATTGGACACCTGAGACATTCTTACCGAGGAGGATGGAGAATCTTAGGAGGACTTAGTTGAAGTCTCTTTAGAAGATGGGAATAAGGAGCATATAGTTTGGATTGGATCAAGTTCGGACGAGTTAATCAAACATAATCTTATTACTTTTTTTGTAGGAAAATGCGGATGCTTTCGTTCGATTGATATGTTTGGAATTAATCTGAAAGTGATGGTGCATCGGTTGAATGCGGAGTTTCGCTTTGGAGTGGCAAAGGGTGATCGCTGAGGAAGTGAACAAGGTGCTTCGACAAAGTGCGATCGCTGAGGAGGTGGACAAGATGCTTTGGTGAACCAACCCACTGTTCTTAGTGATCTGATCCTAAATGCAGGATTTCAAGAATCGGAATTTTAAATTTGGAAACATCTTCTCAACAAAAGTTGATAGGTTGGTTTCACAAGGAATAATGTGTAATGTGAAGAAAGTTTTAAGAACAGAACATATTTCATTGTTAAGTCCGAATCGGCTACAAGGCATGGCTTTTCAAAGAGCTGAATCAATTTTTATGCCAAAAAGGAGAAAAAAAAGAGAAATACACGTTTTAAGCCTCGATGGCAGGATCGTTCACAACCTAGGAGTAAGAATCTTCGGCAAGCAAAATAGTGACACATTCCATGGCAAGGTCAAAAGCAGTTGGGGCTGGGAGCTTTAAGAGATTGATGTTTATTTTAGGACATAATTCCTTAACTAGAGCTTTGCATTTCTTGAAGTTGGCTTCGTGAGCTGTCTGGGTGACCTTCATAAGATTGGATGGCGGCTTTTTTCTCCATCCGCTTAACCTTTCCCTTGGCAGCTCGGGTCTTTGCTTCATTTAGTGTTAGCTTGTTATTTAGATCTACTGCAGTAAATCTCTCTTTGCCGATCGAATCCTCTAGGAATTTAACTTTCTTCTTGGTGGCTTGGAGCTTGATGTTGAGAAGATTTGTTTCATGGGTAGCCCATTCTTGGATGTCTGACAATCCAAGCTCTTTTCGAGGCATTTTTTTCTTAGCCATTTTTTACATTCCTTTCAATCGTTCAACTTTGACCATTGTCTCTGTCAAGGCCTTCTCATCTCCTCCCGGAAATCTTGCTTCCAGTCACTCGATTTTCTCTTCCACATTCCAAAGAGCTTCCTCACCTACATCTAATTCTCTTGTAAGCTCCGCCATCACTAATCTTTCTTGGCTGGCTGAATATTCTAGAAAATTGATCCTGACTTAAGCAGTGTAAAATTTGCTCTGAATCCGGGTAATATTTTTGATAGTGCCATATTTCATTTCTTTAATTGCCATCCTTGCTTCCTCAGCCATCCTGGTAACCTTTGCCCGAGCTTTTGACGGCACAAGCCTTTTCTAGAAAAATTTCCCGTTCAACCTCTCTCAATGCCAATTATAGATGCTTTACTTCCATAACGAATTTGGCATGTGCCCACCTTGCCTCGAAGGCTTTTTTTTGTCTCCAGATCTTCGCATTCGACATCAGAAGCTGCTTTTTTTGCTGCTTTGGCCTTGTGGCTGTTCTCAGCAATCTTTTGCTATGTTAATTCTGTTGACTCAAAAAAGTTGGCCAAGTGATGGCCCAACCAGGAAGTCACGAAACTCGATTAGTTCAATCAGAGCAGTGATAAAGGTAAAAGATTCAAGAAAGTAGACTTGAATGTACGATGTCAATGCAGCTGGCTGCAGAATATTAGGTGTCAATATTTTGACATCAGTAGGGAGAAGAATCCATGAACAAGGTCTTGTGCAACCCTCAGATCCTCAAGTGTGGAATCAATAAGATGAACTAAAGGGATGCTCACTTGCAATAGGGGAATCAGCTCTAAGCCAATCGTGTTAGTGCAAAGGGATAACTCTGAAGATTGTTCTTCTGAGAAAGCAAGTACCAACGAGTGACCCCTCGAGATTTCGACTTAAGGATGCTTTGGTTGAGCTGAGCTATTACTTGACACCCTCCTCTTTTCTTTTGTAGTTTTCTTTAGCTTTGCTATGTCTTCCACCTTCATCTTTTCACTCTCCAAAAACAAGCTTGAGCTCTTTAGAAAATTGCCAGAAATTGCCTTTTAATCAGCAAATCTGCTTGAAATCGCCTTTCCAGTTGGAGGGTACTTTATAAAAGCAGATTGAGAAAAGGCAATGTGAGAGACAAGCATTGAAAATACCAAAATGCTTTTATTTATAGAGATTGCTGATGGTGGAAATAAAGCGGTGCTTTAATTAGCCCTTTTGGATGCTCAGCATGTGGCATCATTTAGCTGCTTGATTCACCTTCTTAGGTCATAGGCGAGATGTGATACTTCGCTGGGACATGCTATGATTAACACAATTTTTAATGGATCTAGAAAACTTTTTTACTCTCTTCGTCTACTCTAGCACTGGATTGGACTTGAGAGTAGGGGGCAGTTGATATGGAGATAAATTTTGGCTTAGATCTTTGGGTGCAATATGCATGCCTTGGTTAGTTGACCTCACTTGCCGGTCCGAAGTATCTTTGCAACCAATCTAGACTAGCATTCCAAGCAATTTTGCCATTGACTTGTACGTGGGATAGAGGTACCGCAATTGTTGAAAACATCATGTCGAGAGTATATAAGACAAACGGCAACCGCTATGTCCCATTAAAATGAAAAATTAGCAACATGCATATATGAACAGGATAATTCATCCTTATCAGATCATGCAGAAATGATAGATAATGTTAAGCGCATTATTCTTAACGAGGCCCAAATAATAGCCTAGCTCTCTGTTTTTCCCATGACATCTCAGCCTCTACCTATAAATAGAGGCATATAGGGGATCCCAAGTAGGCAATCACCTCCTTCTCCCAGAATCCTGACATGAGCGTCGGAGGGTCCCTGCCGGAGCCAACTCCAGTCAAGAACTTCTTTTACAGATTTTGCCATTTCTACCTAGCAACCACCGCCGTTTTGCTGCCAATCTGACATCAAGCCATATTCTATAGTAATATTTTTTTTTGATGGATATGGATACGGATATGGATATCAATTGGATGCTTAAATTTCTATTTATATCATGATAGATTCAGATACAAAAATAGATTCAAGAGGATATTATCCTATCTACTTTCACCCCTAGTGCTGATTTTGGAGGTTAAGAGTTGGCCTTTTGGTGTAGTGTTTCTTTTCTTGCTGGATTTTGGACTCAAGGATGGGAAACTGAATGTAATACTTGGATATTCCTGATATAGTAGAGTTTTCTATCTTTTCTTCTTGAAAAAAACCATCTTGTGATGATTTCTGTGTGCAAGGTGGCTTATTGGTTCTTGATACATTGTAAACGTGAATCCACCATTCTATATCATGTATGCATTTGAGGAAAGTTTGAGGTTTTTCTAACTTTTCTCATTCGATTATATGAAATAATATAGAGTAGCAGCTTCTGTGCCTTATTCTTTCCTTTTTGAAGTTCAGTATATATGTCATTGAGGTTCAGTGTGTATATTTATTCCCCAAAAAAGGTTCAGTTATTTACTCTAGATTGGTTTGCTAAATACAGTTTACCCCAAGAAAAATGTTCAGCATATACTTATCATGCAGACCAATGTCAATGGACCCTTTTTTATTTTATAAAAAAAATTACTAAGAAATGCTGATTGTCCTTGCAGTTGTTTATTATAATTTTGTGATGAGTTTGTCAGTGTCTATTTTTATATTATTTTAGTTTGTCTGATATGCAGAAAGCCAACATGGTGATGCTGTTAGTTCATTGAAAAGAGCCTCTAACATGATAAAGGTGAACCAGTATGATGATGCACTTGGACTTCTCAATGCTGTAATAGAAGCAAATCCCAATCTTTCAGAAGCTTATTCACAGCGTGCATCAGTTCTTCGTCATCTATGCAGGTGCTTTTGTGCTATACATATAATTTTTGCTAGCAAGCTTATTTATTTGAGTTTTATTTGAAATGTTTGACCTTTTATCGCAATCCAGACATTCATGAAAATGAGAGAGGGAAGGGAGGGGACTTCTTTCAGTCTTTTCTTATTTGCTCCATCTTTCTGCAGCAGGGACTTGAGGTCATTAAATATGAATTGAGTGAACTTGTCAATTTAGAAACTGTCAATCTGATAACGGTTAAGGCATATACAGCATGATGAAGTTTTGCCTCGGATCCTAACATAGGGGTGTGTAATCATCAACCCATAGGTTTGATTACTCAAAGTGCTGGTACATGTAACTATACAGAAAAACGAAACTATCAATTTTAACTTCATTTAAAACCGATGCATGTTCCCATTAATGCACAGAGCTGTAGAATATAACATTTTTTGTTTGAAAAGGGCTGAAGTCAACTTGAATGTTTTCTTTTTTTAAGTCAGGATACTAAAATATGGAGAACATTGAGGTAGTGCAAGTACATAGTGAACATTGCCGATTCAAATTTTGTGATGAGGCATGCTTCATGTCTTGTGCTCTACACAGTATAAAGATTATTTTCCCCAATAAATTAATCATTGACTTATTTTGTATGATTATATAACTGACCATGTGCAATGGATACTCTATTGTCTGATACTAAAGTAAATGTAATAATGTATATTAAATGATAAATATAGAGGACAATGTTTGAAAGTAGGGCTGGAAATGGGCCGGCCCAAAAGCCCATTATCTGGAACTGGGCTGGGCCAGCTCAATAAACTTCGGACCTGTCTGAAATTGGTTCAGGTTGCGGACGAAATTTTAAGCATATTGGACTAGTCTTAGGGCTATAAAATAGAGTCCATTTAATTTTTGGGCCAAAGGGATGCCCGGATTTGGTCCAAAAATTTTTAAAATATAGTCTTTGGGCCGGCCCATTTCCAGCCCTATTTGAAAGTAAGATATTGTTTAGTTAGGAAGAGTTGATCAGACAGAATTGTGTTTAAGGTATGTTTCACTTCTCCAAAAGCTGTGGTCTCAGAATAAATGCTTCACATATTTTTTGTCTGATGTAGATTTGAGGAATCTGAGAAAAACTATAAAACATTTCTAGAGCTAAAGCCTGGGACATCTTCAGTGGAGAAGGAGCTCTCCCAGTTATTGCAGGCTCAAAGTGCACTGGACTCTGCAAATAATCATTTTGACTCTGGTGATTTCTCAAAAGCTTTGGATTACATTGACAAAGTTGTTCTTGTCTTTTCTCCAGGATGTTTAAAGGTACCTTTTATGGATTAATGATGTTTGGTGCTGCTTGTTGAATTAGATTTGGATTGTATTGACAAGATGCAGTCTTACTCCAGTGAAGCTTGTTCTTTGCAGGCAAAAATTCTTAAGGGGAAATTGCTGCTGGCACTGAAAGACTACTCTAGAGCTATTTTAGAGACAGCATACATACTTAAACAAGAGGAAGATAATTTGGAGGCACTACTGCTTCGTGGCCGTGCTTATTATTATCTCTCAGACCATGATGTTGCTTCAAGGTTTGATTTATGAAACTTCCTCTACAGATGTATGTTAAAAGAAGTTTCAAATTTTATCTGTTAGGTTTGCATTCTTTTGCATGTTGCTGCAATGTATGTTTTCAATTTTTTTAAGCTGCAGTTATTAGCTTAACTTTATAGGCTATACTTCCAAACAATTGCAATGTATAACGGCTGCATGTCTTTAACATTCTGTTGCATATGACACCTAATTTCTTTTAGTATATTTTTGATATCATAAAAATAGGCAAACAAAAGAATATGACAAATTGTGCAATTGGTCAGAAGAAAACTTAAGATGCAGGAGGCACTATATCTATTTTGGTAAACTTTTTCAGGCACTTTCAGAAGGGACTCCGTCTAGATCCGGAACATAGTGAACTGAAGAAAGCATATTTTGGGTTAAAAAATCTCCTAAAGAAGACCAAGAGTGTAAGGCTATTATTCTAGAGCTTAGATGTGAATCTGCATATTACTATTTAATTGTATACTCATTAAATGAACATTGATGGGCCTATTGCAGGCTGAGGACAATGCTGCTAAGGGTAAGCTACGATTGGCTGCTGAGGACTTCAAGGCTGCTCTTGCAATGGACCCCAGTCATTGTGCTCATAATGTACATCTTCACCTTGGTTTATGTAAGGTCTTGGTTAAACTTGGCAGAGGAAAGGATGCTATCAACAGTTGCACAGAAGCACTTGTGATTGATGAAGAGCTTGTTGAAGCATTGGCCCAGGTTTGCTGTGCCTTTTCAACCTTCCAAATCTTTTAGTCATTATAAACTATATGCATCTCAAGTCTTAACTCAATTTAGCTAGATTGGGATGGCCTGGAAACTTTGAGATATAGATGATGACCTCATACCAGTGACATGAGCTAGAGCAGTGCCATAAGCTACCCCAGTGCCATTCAGTCTGGAAAATGAAGTCTGCCTGTCTTAATAAGCATAGATATCTATGTGTTATGCTTTGAATCTTACGAAGACATTTCATAAAAGGTTAAGTAAGAAGTCCGGTTCTAAATATTAACAAGTCTTGTTTAAGGACTGTGTGTTTGTGATATGAACTTGTGGAGAGGGAACTTTAGGTATTGGCATGCCAGTTCCTACCCCAGCTCTGCAATTTTGGGAACGTAAACTTACACATTCTATTATCAACTACGGAGCTTAACCTAATTCATCTAGAAAGTTGGCCTGATCATTGCACGCCCTACATATACTCACCATAATAATGCCTTGTGCTTATTCTTTATCATTCACAATCACAGAACCTGCAGTTTTTCGGTGATTTAACTTTATAACCTGTTGTACTTAGTGTCTTAGAAGTAATTTAGGCTCAATTTAGTCAGTTGTGGTTGTGAAGTAATGCCGCTATAGATCAATCAAACATGGCAATTTTTCCTCTTTTTAGCTTATATGGTGCCTGCTCAAGGTGGCTTTCCATTATCATTTTTCTATCTTCCCCTGCTTGTATGTCCCTTTAAAGCAATCATTTCCCCTCTTAATTAGTAAAACTCTGTTCCTTTTACTGCTAATTGTCAGATCATTTTGTCAAATACATGGTTTTGAAACAACTTTTTCTTTATACTTTTCTTCTATGTTGTTGCCCCCCCTCTGCTCTATTCCTGTTGGAAAAGGATAAATACAGGAGCTATTTCAGTTGAGCATATTTTATTGGAAGGGAATCTCTTGATTATATGCAACTACATATTGTATTGCACTAACCCCCCCTCCTGGTGAGAGGGAAAAAGGAAAAAGGAGTTTGTTTTTCCTTATTGCTAATGTGTGTGTGGTATGTATATGTTTATGGTTTGGTCATCTTATACTCATACTGCTGCTGCTATATATAGGTCAGTCTTTTTCTGGTCATGTAGTGTCACTATTTCATGACATAAAATCAATGGGTAAACTCCCTGATTGATATATATGTTTTCTTCTTGTTTTCACTTGAGCATATTAGAAAGAAATCACACAAGCAGCATGTGCATGGGAAGCGATATTGTGTATTCCATCAGTTTCCCAAAACCCCTGCAGCACCACCTATAAAAAAAAGAATAAGTCATTTCTGAGTACAACTGTGACATGGTTCCTGTCCAATTTTATCGTGGAATGTGTAAATATCTTAATTAGAATTTTGACCATCTGATTGATTTTGAAGAAATTAAGTAAAAGTGTATCAAGATTGGTCTTTGAAGAGCCAGAGATAGTGTCAATTGAGCTATACATGTAAAGTTGAAGTAAGAGTCCATTTTACTGCTGAACATTCTTGACATCGATAACATGTAGCTATATATTAATTGGCTCTTTTGCCTTCCGAATATTGCCATTTGTAGTCCTTAATTTCTTAGAGTATTGTTGTGATAGGAATCGGGAAATTCATGCCTATTTTAAAAGGAAATGTCATATGCTTTGAGAAATCCTCATCCTAATTCTATTCTAGAAGGACGATTTATTTAGAATTTTCTTTATTTTCACTATTACCTTTATTATAATTTTTAATTCTATTAGAACTTAGTAATTTGACTTCCGTTTGGATATGATTTGTTGCTCTATTTAAGGGCTCCCGCTATACGGAGAAGGTCGGACTTGAATATTGGAATTGAATCCTAAATTTATTTCGATATTTTTTCTTGTTTTGATTTTGATTTGGATTTTTTGTTCACATTCCCCATTAATTGGTATCAAAGCCTACTTCGTCGGGCTTCTTGTTCTCCATATCTCCTTTAATCTTCAAATCTTCCACACGGACAAACTCCCCTATTTGCTATCAATCTGTGACCTTTGGCCATCCGATGACTTGTCGGACCATAACCCCCAAAAATCCCTTCGTGGGAACCTGATCCCGGTGAGGCCCACCTCCCCCTTCCTCTATCCCTCCCTCCGCTTCTCGTTCTCCACCTCTCTTCGCTCTTAGCCACAACTTCCTCTCCAGCTCCATTCCCCCCTCCCACGCCTCCCTAGCAACAAGCCCAAGCCCACCCACACATTCATCTCAAGAAGCAATGCGCTTTGTTGCCAAGATCCCCATCTCGTATGGCCCCGATGGCGAGGTCGGGTGGAGCGTCGCTCCCTTGGCTGCAAAATCCTCTGCTGCTTGCTGAGACTCGTCATGCACCATCACCAGGTGCTCCCTTTTCTCCCTTGGTGGCAAGATCCTCTGCCACTTGCCATCGAGAGAGACCACGAAGGCAATTTCTGCTCCCCTTTTCTCCTCCATCACTGTCCCCTCTCTTGCATCCTTTGTTACTGCTGCCATCTTCCTCCTTGGCATCACCGCCTCCCTCGTCGCTGAACGTCTCGAGGGCTCTTATCGGAGTCGTCGCTCTTTGCTGAAGCAGTCGCCGACCCTCCATCAGAAGAAGAGAATACCTCACTGCCTTCTCCATCGTCTATTGTTGTCATCGGAGCTGCTGCACTTCATCAATGCTACCTTCTCCTATGCCATCGCCCGTCGCCGACTGCCATCCCCATCGATGCCGCCGTCCATCATCGACACCGCCTTCCCCATCACCGTCGTTGGAGCTGCGCCACCCATGGATGAGAGATCCAGCATAAAAAAAAAGCCTCATAACCCTCTCCTTTTTTTGATTGATTGCGGTCCACAGGTAACCTGCAGATCGCACGGTCCATAAACTACCCATAGACCGCATGGTCTATTGATAGGTCCGTAGATCCAGTTCGTAGACTTGGTCTGTAGATAAAAAAAGAAAAAAAATGAAGTTCGTCTTGCCTTGTTTTTGGCCTGCAAGTAGCTACTTGGAGTTTTTGAGACCATCTCGTAAAATATACGATCTCTTTATTGAAATTTAGATTTTTTAAATTAGTAGATAATTTTTATTATTGTTTAAGTCCTTATTTTATTTGTCATTATATTTCATTCACATATTATACGCACCAAATACATTAACACTGCATTAATTTTATAAATTTGTTGTGGGCATCGTAGCTAAATTTTTTAGTAATCGTAGCCTTTAGCCTAAGATCCAAACCTTTTTTTTGCTACCATGACCATTGGCAATCTAAAAGATACATACACTATCATGGAAAAAGAACCCGAATCTATTAAAAATATCTAAATAACATTCTAAGAGATCTTCAATTACATATACTAGTCAATAGACCAACTTTGTACTAAAATTAATGAGCTTCGTGTTAATCAAGTTGATAACCATGTAGATTTGCTCTATGGGATTTATTGTTGTTTACAGTGGAACTTGCTTATACTAAGTAAATTGGTTTACTGGCAAAAGTCTCGTTGATATTATTCATAGTTTTAACCCTTGTCAATCCATTGATCTTATTCCTCTATGTATGAATAACTATACTTTTGAATCTGTCACTTCTTTTGCCAAACACAATCATGACATTCATGCTAATATTAGATAAAAGATTGCTATGAATACTGAGAAATATAAGCTAACTGTTGTTGCTCACCGTAGATATAGAGTTTAACGAGGGTGATTATGTGATGGTTCGTATCCATCCAAAACATTATCCCTGACATTCAATTAAAATTTTGCATGCTCGAGTCATTGGTCCATTTCACATCGTTTATAAACTTGGATCTAATGCTTATTATATAGAATTACCTTCTAAATTAAAATTTAATCTAGTTTTCAATGTTGAAGATTTGCTACCTATCAGAGCACATTCGAGCCTCTTACTATGCATGCAGGTGATCTCAAGGAGTGTACTCTGTCTATTCCAATGCCAATTCCAGTTCTTCCTTCACTTTTGACATGTTCGCCGGATTTTATTGGATGTATCATCACTAATGAAACTATTTTTCTTGCTGATGGAGGTTTTCAAAGATTTTTGATTAAATAGCATGATCGTCCAGATTCAGATGCTATTTGAACTCATGAGAAAGAGTTACGCTATATTGCTCCAGATTTGTTAGAGGCCTATTTTAATTCTTTGCCAAAGTCGAGTTCTTTCCGACTAGGAGGGAATGATGGAAATCGGGAAATTCGTGCCTATTTTAAAAGGAAACGTTGCTTTGAGGAATCCTCACCCTAATTCTATTCTAGATGGAAAGTTTATTTAGGATTTTCTTTATTTGGATTTTCTTTATTTTAGGGTTTTCTTTATTTTCACTATTATCTTTATTAGAATTTTTAATTTTATTAGGACCTAGTAATTTAACTTCCATTTAGATACGATTTATTGCTCTATTTAAGGTCTCCAGTTATATGAAGAATGTCAGACTTGAATATTGGAATTGAATCTTAAATTTATTTTGATATTTTTTCCTGTTTTTATTTTAATTTAATTTTATTTTTGTTCATGTTCCAAACCATGTTGCTTGAGAAGACCGGCCCATTGAATAGTAATCTAATGGTGTATTTTTTATTGACATGAATCTCATATATCAGCACCATCAGATTGGGAATCTCCCATTGACTCCTTTTACTGAGCTGATAGTCTAAGCACTATGAACGTCTTTAATTTTGACGAATTTAGCTGATGGAAGGTCTAGAGATTAAATTTTTGTTGGTCCTTTGCCTTTTATGCTATGATCAAGTGTGAGCATCTTCTATCATTGCTTACAAATGCTTACTGCTCCGTGACTCTGATCCTGTTGTTTTTGGAGAAACAGTTTTTCCATCTAAGAAAGGCAAAATCACGAAGATATAAAAATATTATTGTGATTAATTTTCAATTACCAGGCGGTGCCAAAGATGACAGCCTGTCTTATAGATGTATTAATTGTGAAATGGTAGGCTTCGAATATATCAGATTTGCCTAGCATGTCTTGACTACCTTGTCTCCCACAAGTTATACATCTGCAATGACAATATTTTGTCCTTGAATTTGGTGGTATGTATCTGACAGGCCTAGCTGTCTCTATGCAGCGAGGTGAGGCTAAACTTATAACAGAAGATTGGGAGGGAGCTGTGGAAGATCTGAAAATAGCTGCTCAAAAATCTCCACAGGTTTGTTATATACTTCAAATTTTAATTTAGCATTACTGGAAATAAAAGAACTGTTTTTTCACTACTAATTTTTAAAAAGAAAATCTTCTTTTCATCTTTCCACTAATTGTCGGTGTCATGTATAGTTGCATTTTTTTATTGATCGAAACTCTTTTGATTCATGTTTGTATTCACAATACTTTTATCTACTGCTTTATTTAGAAATTAGGGTATCTGTAATATGGTTAGAACGTAGAACTTGAGCTTATTTTTATCTGCTGATTATTTCTGTCATCTGTATACTTTCTCTATTTAAATTTATTCTTTTCCCCAATACTTGTTTGAAACTAATTTGTATGGTTGGAGATTGGTGATTACGTTTTTACAGGATATGAATATTAGAGAAGCACTTATGAGGGCTGAAAAATCACTGAAGTTAAGCAAACGCAAGGACTGGTACAAAATCCTGGAAGTTTCAAGAACTGCTTCTATTGCGGAGATTAAACGTGCCTACAAGAAACTTGCTTTACAGTGGCATCCAGATAAGAATGTTGATAACAGAGAGGAAGCTGAGGCCAAGTTTCGAGAAATTGCTGCAGCATATGAGGTAATATAAATAATGGTTAGGTTAATGGTAGTCTTTTGTATTAGCTTTGTGAAAACTCTACTGAAAATGAATTCCCTATCCTTTACCCTCTACCAATTGATTTTCTTCTATTTTAGCACATCATACCGAAGTCAAGTAAGCTTGTGTTTGCCCAATATTCCAACAAAGTCCTAAACAACATTCTCTTCCATCTTTTTTGCAACAAAGAATGCTTAAATTTGTATATTGTAGTCTGGCCCACATCATTTTTTTGTAGTGTTTGTATTTTCAATGTTTAAAGTCGGTTGAGAAATCTGTCTGTGTGCTGCTGCCAATTTACTTTAAAACCTAGATAAGCTTTAAAAGGAAAAAGAGAAGACAGTAAGATTAGATAAAATATCCTCAGGAATATGGGTTATGGTGGATGTATATTTTGGTCAAACAGCTAGACCTGATATTAAGGATTGGTATGGTCTTTGAACTTTTTGAATATATTCTATAAGAAGGAATATGATAGTTTGTCATTTTCAAATTCAAGCACTTGCAATATCCTGTATGAAGTATAAACCATGTCAAATTTTGTTGGTTTTTCATTGTATCTGGGATGATGAGTTATAGCCACCTTCATTATATTTTAGGTTTGGCAATTTTTTTGTTTCACTTGTCTTTTTTAAAATTTGGTTCGGAGCCGTTGCTATTATATATTGAGTGTGATATTTCTGTTTTATCTTTTGCTTAATTCAGATTTTGACCAGAAATTCTAACTCTGTAAAGGTACTTGGTGACGAAGATAAACGCACAAGATATGACCAGGGTGAGGATGTGGATGACATGGGTATGGGAATGGGAGGCGGAGGTTTTAACCCTTTTGGTGGTGGAGGACAACAATTCACTTTTCACTTCGAAGGAGGATTCCCTGGGGGTGGTTTCCCTGGAGGATTTGGGTTCAATTTTTGAAGACGCTTGTTATTTCATTCTTAGTTCCACAGATGTTTACTGACCCAAAGAAGTGCTTTAGAAGTCAGGAGTATGAGCAACAGAAAGAATTGAGAAACGTAGTTTATCACATTAGGCGCTGACTGCTAACAGGTATCAGATTTTGGATCAAAATACCCAAGATCCAATACCCAAGTGAGGCTTGTAAGAAATGAGATGGAAAATGTGGGTTTTCTTGAAAATTTTCAAGAAATTTTCCTTTAGGTCATACTTAGCCTGTGTTGCAAACCGTGGTGCGCAAAATGTAACTTGTTTACATTGTATTGACTCTTTTTTTAAAAAATTATTGGAAGAAAGACATATTGCTATAATTTCTTTCTAGGGGTCTCCCAATGGTTATGCTGAATTTTCATAGTATTTGCATCAGTAATCACATATATGATTTTTAGTCTCGATGGGATGAGATGTGCTCCAACCATGCTATATTGGAATTCGTGAGAAGATGAGGCTGAAACGCTAAAACCATACTTGTAGAGAAGGAAGGAAAAGGGAAAGAAAAAAAGAAAAGAAAAAGAAAAGAAGGGAGAAGAAAGAATGAAACAAGGAAATAAGGAAGAAAGGAAAGTAAAAGAAGAAAAAGAAAGAAAGAAAGAAATTGATAAGAGATTTCTGACTGGGATTGCTGCTGGAAGAGGGGGGATGGCAAGACACTCATTTCATCGAGAAATTAGAACAATCTTTCGTAAAAATGTAATGGATTCTGCCAGGAAGTACAATGGTAGTGTACTTTTTTTTTTTTTTTCTTTTTTTTCCGTTGGAATTTGGAAAAGGCAGCCTTAAGCTTTAGTCGTCTGTTTGCTTATGGTTATATTTTTATAGAACTTTGACGCGGTGAAAGGCAAACCAAGCAGTCCAACAACCGAAATTTTATCAGACCATGGCTGGAAAGAGTTGTTGGTGTTTGATGTTGTGAATTGGTCTGCCCTTGGGTTGTCAAAGAGGAGTATCATGATGTTACCATAAGGAATTGTTACATCAATCTGGTAAGAAAATAGCCTTGTAATATTATATTCAAAGAGAGGCTCATGTTGCCTGACCTCCTTGTCTGTAAAAGCTCCAAAAGTAAGCAAAACATGTTAATCATACGCTTTAAAAAAAGATTTTAAAAAAATCTGTAATGGTCAAATTTTGTTTTCAAATTTTTATCCCGTATCAGGCTTTTGGACCAAGCAAGAGTACCTTCTCTTCCACATAATCCTAGATCTAGGCGTCCTTTGTTTGTCCCTTCTCTTCCACATAATCCTAGATCTAGGCCTCCTCATTCCTAACGCTTCTCCTAGAAGAAGATACACTGTCTAATTCTGTGAGTGATCCTAAAAGAACCATTTTACCGTTCTTGAACATGTAGTTTAAACATAGATCCAATAGTTCCCATGTTTCACATTACTTGTTAGCCAGGAAAATGCATTACTGTTAACATAATCCATGGATCGGCGACCAACCACATACAAAGTCGTAAACGTCGAACGTAAGATCGTTGTACCATGAAAATTGGACAACTTAAATGACAATAACATGCACGCTGTATCTGAACTAAATACTTCCCATATTCTATCCGATTTATTATTACCTTTCCATATCATTCATTTTATTATTATTATTATTATTTTAATCACCATTTGGTATTGCATCCTCTTTCAGATGCAGCCTTGCAACTGTAATTCTATGGGATATTTCTGTAGTTCTGCGCATGCTCATAGCAAATTGTCAGCATTAGAAATAAAGACACCACTGAAAGGAACAGATATTGGAAAATTAACAGATCCCCGGTAGAAACCAACCATCATTATTATGTTTGTTTTTAAGGGACCTTGTTTACATAAAAAACTAGATCGCGAGAAACATATTGTTGGCGTGAAGTCCCTGTTCCGGCCGGTCGAAGCTGCTGCTCCACAGGATCGTTCCCTGGTTCACCTGCAAAACAGGTTCCTTGCCGGAGTCGTTCCAGCGGGGGACATTCCGATGCCTAAGTCAGAGGCGGGTCCCAGCCACATAATGGGAAAGATCCTCTAGAAGCAGAGGGAAAGCTCTTTGAATTTAGAGTATGCGTGTATGTATGTGTGTGTACCTCCCTCCAGCGTTTCTTCTTATCGCCATTTATAAGGGGGCGCCTGGCATGCGGACCCGTTCTTCTCCCAGCAATCACGGGGAGTTAATTTTTCCCCATGATTGGCAATCATGGGTTATCATTGAGCGGTTCCGGTCAGACCGAAAGCATGGCAGCTGGAGTTGCGCGCCATGATCGTGGCATGGAGATAGTCGATAGTAACTGTTGGTTATTATTACCTATCTGGGACAGATCGTGGACCCATCTTCAGATTTTTCCTGTTTAAGGGGATTCCCATAATTGAACCGGGGATTTTCCCATCTTCAGATCTTCTCGGTCGGAAATCCTGTCTTCTGTGCGAGTTGAGGACTTGGTGTTTACCAGGGGCTGGAGATCGTGACTTCGGCGGGAAACGAAGAGTATGTCTTCGGAAGTCAGCATGGAGCCTAGTGTTCGGTTAAGGCCGAAGACATAATCCGAAGGTCTTGCCTTCGGGTGTCGTAGGCCTGTGGGGAGCCTTGGGTTGCTCGTGGTTGGCCCGATCTTTCCAGGTCCGAAGTCGTTGGTTCGGAGGAAAGGTCTTCGGTCAATCGAACCGGTGTTCGGTTCGTACTTAGATCGGGATTCCCCAATAGTTGTCCCCCTACTCTCAGTTTTCAAAGCGAAGGTTTGCCTCGAGAAGTGAGAGTACCAATGCTTTGTCGTTTTTCTCCCGGGAGATAGTGTAGTGGATGATCATGAGATCTCTGATTGGACTGCTCATCATGATTTCTGGTTGATTTGGGAATCAGGCGGTGGACAGCTGTCACTCCCTGGTTGGGAGAGAAGAAAAAAGTGAGCGGCCCTGGGGCAGTCTCTTCCTTTCTTGTTGCGTGGTGGTCCAGCCAATCTTTCGGTTGAGATTTGGATGGTTGTGGTGGCTTCTCCTTGCCCGTTGGATAATGGATGCGCTCCATCCTGGTCGCTGGTTCAAGATGGGTTACCTCCCTAGGTAACCCTTTGTCAAATCAACCTGGTGGGACTTCAGAGACCCCTGGTTTCCTTTTGGGAAGAGAGAAAGTCTGGCTAAAGAAGCTTCTTCAATCTCGCCTCATTCTTCGCTCAGCCTTCCCTGTTCTTGTCTACCAGTCTATTCCGTAGGTAGAATCTTCCTTCTACCTTTTCGTTTCATTCTTTTATCATGGAAGAAACTGTAGAAAGTCAGGGGGGACAAGTTGGGCCCTCAGGGGCCGGTGACGTAGTAGGTCCGGAGTCGATCTCTAGTTCGGTTTCTCAGGGGAAGATAGCTCTTCTTCGGGAACGCTATCGCATTCCTGAGGGATTCCCTTTCGTCCACCCCACACCTGAGGAACGGGTGAACAAACCTCCCCTTGGGTGCTTAGCCATGTATGAAGATCATCTGAAGGCTGGCCTTCGATTTCCCCTGCACCCTTTCTTCATCAAAATCTTTCATCTGTACCGAGTGGTGCCAGCGCAGTTGACCCCAAACAGCATCCGGAACGTCTGTGGGTTTCTGGTCCTGTGCATCATCGCAAACATAGAACTTATGACCAACTTATTCACAGCCCTTTTTGTACTCAAGAGGGATTTCCATAGCAACGGATGGTGGGTGATCGGCCCTCGACCGGGCCATAAGGTCATCAAGGACATGCTCAGCGCCATCCACGGGTGAAAACCTATTTTTGTGTTTGTACTATCCATTGATCCATGGGCTTCGACACTATTTGGAAGAAGCCTCGTTTAACCGCCAATGATAGAAAGAAGGTGTTGGCGGTTGACCAGTTGGATTACGATCTTCTGATTGATTCGGAAGTCGCCCCTATCTATGAGTTGTTGAAGGAGAGAAATCTCTATCTTGCGGCGATCAACAAGTTCTCCGTATTAGGTATAGTGGCGGAGATTTCTGCCCCCCTTTCCCCGATTTTGTTGTAGCTTAATCGACTTAAAGAAACTTTTCTGCTCGTAGGTGGCGGAATGAAGCCTGGTGTGAGCTGGCTCCGTCAGACTTCTGAGAAGAGGGTAGCTTAAGCCCCTCTCACAAGGTCGGCAGTTCGGAAGAAGGCTCGAAGAGATGGTCCTGAGGGGGACCGGAGCACCTCATCTTCCCGGGAAATCTCAGGGAGAGATGTGGTACCCATGGAAGGGGCCCCATCAGGATCTCGTCCAGTTGAAGTTCCACCGGCGGTTACCTCCCCGGTTCGCACAAAGGGCAGTCCTCCTCGGGCGGCGGATGTGCCACCGCCTTGCCCCCCTGCAGCTGATAGGGGCGAAGCACGGCAAGTAGAGGGAGAGTTTGCCCGTGGGGCTTCCCCAGCCGGAAGCCATTCGGGGAATTCTTCAGAGCTTTCACCTACGGGGGAACTGCTGGTCCCCGCCATAGCCAGGCAGGTGCTGAAGAGCACATTGCTGCCTCACGACTTGGCAGTTCTCCGAAGTCGGAACCTTCCCAGGGTGTCCGATTCTGCTTTTTTCGTCCTGCAACAGGTATGGTCCTTGCCGTCTCCCTTGCTCTGAGAATTGTTTGATCCATAACTCCATATTTTCGATGCAGTTGGTCTACGACCTTACATTTATGGAGGAGGGTCTAGAAAATATTGACAGCCTCATTCATGGCCTCAAGGAGGATCTCCATACTGCTAGGGCCGCAAAAGAAATAGCCGAAGAGTTAAGGCATTCTATGGAGAACCGCCTTGTTCGGGTGAACAACGAGGTTCATGAACTGAAGGGTGAACTAAAAAGCACCCATTTGATAATAGCGGAGCAAGGAGCAAGGTGGAGGAAGAGCAGAAAGCAAGTCGACTCCTTGGAGCAAGCTACCAAGGAGAATCAAGAGAAGATAGAGAGTTTGAACAAGACAGCGGAGGAAGCTACCAGGAGGGCCGAAGAGGCAGTTCTGTAGTTCGAAGCGGCCAAGAGGGAGTTCGCGTCTCTGAGAAAGCGGGTGGAGGATGCTGTAGCAGACTTCAGGAAGTCTTCACAATTCCAAGAGGAGATGAATTAAGCATCCATGTACGGCTATCAGCATGGCTTCAAAGACGAACTTTCCAAGGTAAAGGAGGCATTTCCCCACCTTGATCTTTCTGGCATCCCTTCCTTCAACATAGCCGAAGAAGAAGAAGAAGAAGCGGAGGAGGAGGCCGAGGCCGCGGCGGAGGCTGAAGAGGTCGAAGAGGCGCCGTGTCCGGGTGAGGAGGCCTCTGCCTCAGTCAAAGATCTGGGGGTGGCTCCAGCCCTGACCCCGGTTTAGGAGGAGATTTAGGCTGGGGGAGTCCAAGCTAAAGGTTCTCCGGTCCCAGCCCAAGTCGACGAGATCTTTTCTGCGCAGGTCGATAAGTTGCTTCAATCCTGCGGTGTTGGGTCTCCTCCAGTTGATGTTGAATAACCTAAGTAGCTTTAGGTGTGTTTTCTTCTTTGTGTTGTCGATGGCTTTTGTATGACAACTTCTCTAGATTTTGAAGTAGTTTTTTTTTTTTTTTGCATATGCTATGTTGTGTTTTCAGATATAGCTTGAACAAAGCTTACTGTTCCTTCTTCTGCTTGGTCGAACGACCATGGCCGGAGGCCGTTTGATTGGTAGTTGACGAAGACGAACTCCGGGATAGGTTAGAACTCTGTTGCCGAAGACCGTCTACGGTTGATTAGGCTGGTGTCACCTTCCACTCATAATTAAACATGTCCGTTGGGGTAGACAGGCGTCAACTCCCCATTGACCGGTGATTAGGAAATTTTAATTACGATTCTCGTTGTCCACGCGGCGTATCGATATTCGTACAGTCACGTTTTCTTGTGCCTTGTGTGCCGCCAGGTCTTCTTTTTTCAAAAAGGAGCCATTAATGTCGCTACCGCACGATGGGAATTCCTCCGGATTTGAAGCGCTGGCAGTTGTCATCCCGAGAATGACCCTCAAGCGGTCTTCCGGTTCTCGAATCGTCGCTTGGACACATGGCGCTCTCTGATGCGGCTGGGAAAAGACGTGGAGCATGCCTCCGTTCAGTCGGTCATGGGTGCAAGCTCTCTATAAATAGGACCTTGTCCTCTACTGCCAAGGGTCACCATCCTCTCAGACTTCTTCTTTCAGTTGAAAATGAGGTTCAGCACCTCCGAGCTTCGATGGGAAGCGAAGAGGAGGGCCGTTGACTCTAAGAGAAAGAGGAGTCCAGAGTTCTTCGAACCGGGCGATGATGATGAGCCTCTCGTAGACCGTCTGGAGAAGAAGGTTCGCATGTTGGAGGCTCAACTGAAAGAGGCCAGGGCCCAGGTCGCGGCGGCAGTCGGGGAGGCGGAGGAGGCTAAGAAGGAGGCGGTGAACGCCATCTCAAATTTCAAGGTGTCCACTGCCTTCAGGGAGGAGATCATCGAAGTGGTTCTTGACTCCTACCATCAAGGGTTCTGGGAATGCAGGGGGAAGGCCTTCAAGTTTTATGACTTGAAGGGCCTGGACAACATCAAGCCCTCTGTTCCCTTTTCCGGACATAAGTTTGATTCTGACTCCGATGAGGGATCGGATTCTGGTTCGGATGGGAACCCTGGGGCCCCTTCATCGTCCCTCCAGAGCTCCCCCTGCCGGTACGGGAAAAAGCCAGCGGGAGGTTATTGAAATGTTTCCCGCTATCCTTCTACTTTTTTTTTTCTTTTTTTTTGTCCTCTCTTTATGAGAGTTTCTTTTTTTCTTCCCCTTTTCTTTCTTTTTTTTGTAAAAATAAAAAAAATGAAATATCTTTCTCTTACCTCTTCTCATGTGTCTCTTGCGATGTGTTGCATTTTGTCATGTCTAGAGCGTGTATTTCTCGGATCATTTGCGGTATACAGGGAAGATGTGAGGTTGGCTAGACTGCTCTAGAGATGTTTGTCACCGACAGGAATGACGACATTGGTCCTTATAGGCATGTTTTCGGATTTACCGTAGGGTATGGTGTTTACACCATCCCTGAGCACTTCTATCATGATCAAGGTAGGCTGTTCAGGCCCGCCCCGACGCGTCTTCGGGTTTACCGTAGGGTAGGTTACAAAAACCATCCCTGTGCCTTCTCTCTATTTTTTTTTTTTGTAATGTAAGGTAGGCTGATTAGGCCCGCCCCGGCACGTCTTCAAGTTTTCCATAGGGTAGGTTACCAGAACCATCCTTGTGCCTTCGATCTTCTTGGTGGCCTGACTAGGCCATCCGTTGCGCTCGTCGGGCATACCGATAAGGCGAGTGGATCAGACTCTTCTTTGCGCAGTTGACTGATTTCTTAGATCAGGCCACTTAGGCTGTTGTCGTTCGGTCGATGCAACAAGCCGTTAGTATTGAGCAAATTTGCACAGGAAATTTAGAAACTTGTTTATTGATAATATTTACGAAGGTTTTGTACATTCCATGGCCGGGATAGAGACTTCCCATCCAGGGTCTTGAGTCGATATGCTCTTGGTCGAATGACTTCTTTGACTTGATAGGGACCTTCCCAGTTGGGGGAGATTTTACCCTGTTCAGTTGGCCTGGATACTTCTGCCCTTCGCAATACCATGTCTCCTATGTAGAAAATCTGCTCCTTCACCCTGGAGTTATAGTATTTGGCGACCTTTTGTTGGTACGCCACCATTCTTATCTGGGCCTGAAGTCTAGTGCTTGGCAGCAGATCCAGGTCGATCCTTCTACGATCAAAGTTTCCTGGCTCTTCGTAGTTGTCAATTCTCAGGGACTATAAAGAAACTTCGATAGATAGTACGGCTTCGATACCGTATGCTAGGTTGAATGAAGACTCGTCGGTGGCTGTTCTTGGGATAGTTTGGTATGCCTAGAGAATGGAGGTCAGCTATTCGGCCCAAAATCCTTTGGCAGCGTTCAACCTCATCTTCAGACCGTAGAGAATGGTCCGATTAGTTGCTTCGGCTTCTCCATTGGACTATAGGTGGGCAATGGAGGTCAGCCGATGCTGAACATGATATCGAGCACAGAAGTCCTTGAACTTCGGATTGTCAAACTGTCTCCCATTGTCCGTGATTATGACATGTGGGATGCCAAATCAGAATATGATGAATTTGTTTACAAAATTCTCCACCTTGCTTTCTGTGATTTGGGCCAGTGATTCGGCTTCTACCCACTTTGTGAAGTAGTCGATGGCCATAAGGAGGAACTTCCTTTGTCCAGAAGCCGATGGGAATGGGCCAAGAATATCCATTTCTTATTGGACAAAAGGCCAAGGAGCTGTCAGTTGAGTCAAGTGACTTGCAGGTTGCCTCTGAACATTGGCGTACCTTTGGCACCGGTCACACCTTCGCACAAAGTCAGCGAGTCCTTCTGGATGGAGGGCCAATAATATCCTTGTAGAATGATCTTGTATGCCAAAGACCTATCCCGCAAGTGATCACCGCATATGCCCTCGTGGATCTCTCTTAGGGCATAATCCGTATCCATCGGTCCCAAACATTTTAGTAGCGGTTGAGAAAATGATCTCTTATAGAGGGTTCCGTCTAAGATGACATACCGGGATGCCATCCAGCGAATCTTCTTGGCCTTTGCTTTGTCTTCTAGTAGCACACCCTCATTCAGAAATTTGATGATGGGATCCATCCAACTTGGTTCGGCATCGATCTGACGCACCTCCATAGCCTCTTCGGCTATTCTTGGAATTTCAAGATGTTCAACAAAGATGTGCCAGAGAGATTCCGGTGTTGTAGTAGCCAGTCGAAACAATGCATCCGTCCAGGAATTCTCTAATCGAGGGACATAGATAATCTCAAAATGCTTCAGTTGAGAGGATAAGACCCGTACCTTCTCTAGATACTGCATCATGGTTGGATCTCTGGCTTCATATTTTCTTTTAACTTGATCACAACCAGTTAGGAGTCTGAGAAGGCCCGGAGTTGTTGAACTCCCAAACTTTTCGTGATTCGAAGTCCGACGAGCATTGCTTCGTATTCAGCTTGGTTGTTAGAAGCATAGAAGGAGAACCGAAGTGCATACTCTATGGTGTGGCCGTCAGGTTCGACTAGCATAAGACCAGCTCCACATCCAGTAGCATTGGAAGCTCCGTCCACATGGAGCACCCAAACGGACTTCGTCTCCTTTGAGACTTCATCTTCTATCGAATGTACTTCATCTTCGGACCTCCAGGTGCATTCAGCCAAGAAATCAGAGAGCACCTAGGCCTTCATAGCCGATCGGGGCTGAAAGCTGATGTCGAATTCACTCAACTTCACAGCCCACTTGGCTATCCTTCCTGAAGTATCTGGAGACTGGAGAACAGCCTTGAGGGGCTGATCGGTCAGTACCACGATGGTGTGGGCATGGAAGTACGGCCGTAGTCTCTTTGCTGCTATCACCAAAGAGTAGATCAACTTCTGCATCCTCGCATATCGCGTTTCAGCATCGTATAGAACCTTGCCGATGTAGTAGATTGGCTTGTGGGATCCGTCTTCATCTCTCTGGATAAGGACCGAACTAATTGTTTCATCCAAAGCAGAGAGGCATAAGAAAAGTACCTCGCCTTCTTGAGGTTTGGTGAGCAGAGGCAGAGTTTCTAGGTACTTCCTTAGTTCTTCAGAGGCAGTGCGACAGTCTTCGGACCATTCAAAATCCTTTGACTGTCGAAGTACCTTGAAGAATGGAAGACATTTCTCGGCTGAACAAGAAATGAACCTGCTTAGGAAGGCAATTCTCCCTGTTAGCTGCTGGACTTCTTTTTTACAGGAGGGATGTCTCATATCCTTTAGGGCTTGGATTTTCTCAGGATTTGCCTCAATCCCTCGTTTGGTGACAAGAAAGCCCAAGAACTTACTCGAAGTGACCCCGAAGGTGCACTTCGCCGGGTTTAGCTTCATGCGATAGCATCATAGAGCATTGAATGATTCTTCCAGGTCTTGGATGTGATCCTTTTGGAGAAGGCTTTTGACGATCATGTCATCAACGTAGGCCTCCATGTTTCTTCCCAGTTGCTTTTCGAACACCTTGTTGATTAGCCTTTGAAATGTTGCCCCGGTGTTTTTGAGGCCGAATGGCATCATCTTGTAGCAGTAGAGACCTTTGTCACCGTCATCTTCTCCTCATCTTGGGGATCCATCCTGATCTGATTGTAGCCAGAAAAAGCATCCATAAAGTTCAATAATTGGTGGCCGGCAGTGGCGTCGACCAGCTGATCAATCTTTGGGAGAGGGAAGCTATCTTTTGGACAAGTCTTGTTGAGGTATGTGTAATCGATGCAGATCCTCCACTTGCCGTTAGCTTTCTTCACCATTACCATATTGGCCAGCCATTCGGGGTAGTAGGCTTCTCGGATGAATCCTGCTTTAAGGAGTTTGCCTATTTCTTCGTCCATGGCTTTCTGTCTTTCAGGAGCAAAGCTTCTTTTTTTCTACCGGACTGGTTTATATTCGGGGGTAACTTCTAGCTGATGAGTGATTACTTCTGCAGGAATCCCCGGCATGTCCGAAGCCGACAAGGCGAAGACATCGACATTGTCTCTGAGGAAATGGATCAACTCCATTCTGGTTTCCTCATCAAGCGTACTCCCTATCTGCACAACTCTGGTGGGGTCTTCCTTTGTTAACAGTGTAGGACAGTTCTTTCCATGGGTTCACCAGAACCTGTAGTTGTATCCCTTGGATCCAGTTGATCCAGAGTTGCGGAATCAGTGAAGTGCTTGTCTTGGATCGTCAGATACTGCCATGCCGCTCTCTGATCTCTTCTAACTTCCCCGACACTGTTCCTAGTGGGGAAGCATACCAGGAGATAATGAGAGGAGATCACGGTTCGAAACTTGTTCAAGGCGGGCCGCCCCAGGATGATGTTGTAAGTCGAGGGGGTCCGGACTACCATGAAGTAGATCGGTAGTGTTTTTTATCGAGGTTTAGTGCCAAGGGTTACAGGCAACACTATCTCTCCCTCGGCATGAATTTGATTACCCTCGAAGCCAGTGAGCATTATGGGGGATCTCCATAGTTGATGTCTAGGCAAACACATTTTAGAGAATGCATCATAAATCAAGATATCAGTCGAACTTCCATTATCAACAAGGATTCGCTGTACATCATAGTTGGCCACAATGGTCGAGATTACAAGGGGATCATCATGCGGGAGCCGGACTCCCGCAAGGTCGTCATCGGAGAAGAGAATAGCATTATTGTCCTTGAGTCGCTTTGGGACATCGTCCTCGTCCCTCCTCCAATTGATAGGCCAATGTATCATCCCCACACCTCCATTGGTGGGCCTTTGATTTGGCAGTTCGGCCTCTTCAGGAGGTGGCGGGAGAACAGTAGCTTCCGGTCGAGGTCCTTGATGACCAATGTACCACCCCAAATACCCTCTTTTGATGAGATCCTCAATCGCATCCTTCAGCTGGATGCATTCTTCAGTGTTGTGGCCGTGGTCCCGGTGGAATCGGCAATATTTGTTCCTATTCCTTACAGAAGATGAGGCCTTCATGGGACAGGGCCGTTGGAGATAGTTTTTTTTCTTTATCTCCATGAGGATCTTTTCTCGAGGAAGGTTGAGGGGGGTGTAGGAGTCGAATCTTTCTCCTGATGCTCTGGGCCTGGGAGGACTTCTTTGACGGTTAGTATATTTGTCGTTATTGTTATTGGAGGTCGGGGGACCTTGTCCCCTATTGTTCTTCTTTTTTGAAGGGAGCTTCCCTTCGATCAGTCGTCGGTTGGCCGCCTATTCTTCATCATCGACGTATTTCTGAGCCCTCGACAAGAGCTCAGCGTAGCTTTTGAGAAACTTCTTATCCAGGAAAAAGGTGAGCTCGGATGTACAAAGTCCCTTCTTCAGTGCATACATGGCCACATGCTTCTTGAGATTGGGGATCTCAAGTGTGGATGCATTGAACCTGGATATGTAGTCTCGCAAGCTTTCTCCCTCATTCTGGTGAAGGAGGAACAGTGTGTCCGTATTTCGGGGAGTCTTGCGGCAGGTCCTGAAATGCACGACAAATAATTTCTCTAACTTGGAAAAGGAATCGATGGTACCTGGGCATAGGCTCGAGTACCACATCCGAGCGGCTTTCTTCAAAGTAGCCGGAAACGTGAGGCAGTACATCACGTTCGAAGCTCCTTGGATAATCATATGGGCCTTGAAACTGCCCAAATGGTCGAAGGGATCGAAGGTGCCATTGTAGGGTTCCATCTGGGAAACCCTGAAGTGTTGAGGAATGACTTCGGCCATGACACGGTCAGTGTAGGGTGGGCGTAGATTGCCCACCATCAAGTCGTCAGGATCCTTTAGATCCCGCATTCTCTGCTCCCGCGCCCTCGTCATTTCCGATTCAATGGCTCTAAATCTTCCATCATAATCGGGAGTCTGCTTCGACGCCCTCTCTGCGGGAGCAGAGTCTTCGGAGGAGAGGGAGGGAGTTTGCCTAGGCCTTTTCCCTTTCTGCACGGAATCGGCAGGCCTAGGCAGTCTCGAACTTTGGCCTTCAGGAGATGGCCGAGAACGGGGGGAGAGATGTGTAGAACCCTCCGGTAGAGCTCTCTTCTTTCGGGATCGAGAGCTATGTCTGGAGGCGGCCGGCGGGTTTTTCATCGGAAAAGCTCTGTTCTAAAAATCTTGAACCATGGCCGTAAGGTTGGTGACCTGGTTTACAAGGACTTCAAATTGCTGTAATCTCACGACAACTGTGGGAGGTGGGATGTCATTCTCTCCCGGGGGCACACCCCCTTGGGATGGAACACGACTTCGACTAGTGAAGGCGATCTGAGTCTTTCCTCTCGCCATCAGGAACTTTTTACTTCCCCTTGTTTAGGAGGGAGCTTAAAGAGGGCTATTTGTACCCCCTTCCTGGCGCGCCAATCTGTTGGCATGGAGTCCCTGTTCCGGCCGGTCGAAGCTGCTACTCCACAGGATCGCTTCCTGGTTCACCTGCAAAATAGGTCCTTTGCCGAAGTCGTTCCGGTGGGGAACACTCCGAGTCAGAGGTGGGTCCCAGCCACAGAATGGGGAAGATCCTCCAGAAGCAGAGGGAAAGCTCTTTGAATTTAGAGTATGTGTGTATGTATGTGTGTGTACCTCCCTTCAGCGTTTCTTCTTACCGCCATTTATAAGGGAGCGCCTCGCCTGCGGACCCATTCTTCTCCCAGCAATCATGGGAAGTTAATTTCTTCCCATGATTGGCAATCATGGATTGTCACTGAGCAGTTCCGGCCAGACTGGAGACGTGGTAGCTGGAGTTGCGTGCCATGATCGTGGCATTGAGATAGTCGATAGTAACCGTTGGTTACTATTACCTATTGGGACAGATCGTGGACCTATCTTCAGATTTTTCCTGTTTAAGAGGGTTCTCATAATTAAACCGGGGATTTTTCCATCTTCGGATCTTCTCGGTCAGAGATCCTATCTTCTGTTCGAGTCGAGGACTTGGTGTTTACCAAGGACCAGAGATCGTGTCTTCGATGGGAAACGAAGAGTATGTCTTCGGAAGTCGACATGGAGTCTGGTTTTCGGTTAAGGCCGAAGACGTAATCCGAAGGTCCTGCCTTCGGGTGTCGCAGGCCGGTGGGGCGCCTTGGATTGCTCGTGGTTGGTCCGATCTTTCCAGGTCCGAAGTCGTTGGTTCGATAAAAAGATCTTCGATCAATTGAATCGATGTTCGATTCATATTTAGGTCGGAATTTCCCAACAATTATAGATCACGATCCACTCAAAAATCTTTACCTTACAACCTCGGACGGGGACTATTCCTAGTCTCATGATAAGCCTGGTTTCTTCTAGATAGATAGACATAAGCCAACTATTTAGCTGATCATGGACGGGACCACCGTTTTTTTTTTTTTTTTGTGTGTGTGTGTGTGTGTGTGTGTGTGTGTGGTGGGGGGGGGAATATGTATCAAGGAAAAAATTGAGCAGAAACAAAGGAACCACGACAAAAATATAGCCAAAAAAAACTCCCGCGCGCTTTACCAAGCTGTACTTCCCTTCCGCCGTTAGCAATAGAGATGGTGATATCCCCAGCTTCAGATCCTTTTCTTTAGCGGCAATCGTAAGGCAGTGATCATTTTTGATGGCAACCCACAACATTTATGCGTATATTTTTCATGATGACCAGCTGTTATTTACAAGACAGCCCAACGAACCAAGCCTCCTTCCTCCTTGCATATTTAAAATGATATTAACAAGATTATGCTGTGGAAAATATATTCCGAAGAAGAGGAAACAGAATAAACCAAAAGGGTAGAACACAATCCACCTTGCACATCAAAACCATTCAGGCTCCCTCCATCATTGCACCGATGCTTTTTGTGAAAGAATCATTGCGCAAATGTTAAGGTCATGCCTCACTGTATTTGCTAACACTCCAAGCAAACTAGTTGCAGCATCTTGTTAAGTTTGGTACTGGAGACCACCCCACCACCAACCAGCCGACCCCTCTACTCCCTCTTCCCACTTCCTTAAAAGGCCACCCCATGAACTCCAGCCACCAATGCAAAAGGGGAGAGAGAGAGAGAGAGAGAGAGAGGATAAATAGAACCCAGCACACAAGCTGATAGTAGGCAGGAAGAAGAAATTAAGCCAAAAAAAAAAAAAAAAACCATATGGAGCACCTCAGCATCTATGCCATTACCCTGTTCTTTCTCCTCCACTTCACCACTCAAACTTTAGCTCAGCCTGCAGCAGCTCCAGCTCCACCAGGCCCAACGAACATCACGAAAATACTCGAGAAGGCAGGGCAGTTCACCACGTTCATCCGGCTGCTTAAGAGTACCAAAGTTGACGAGCAGATCAACAACCAGCTCAACGACTCCAACTCCGGCCTCACCGTCTTCGCTCCCTCCGACAATGCCTTCTCCAGCCTCGCCTCGGGCACTCTCAACTCCCTCACCGACCAGCAGAAGGTCGAACTCATTCAGTTCCATGTGCTCCCTTCCTTCATCTCCATGTCCCAGTTCCAAACAGTGAGCAACCCACTCCGAACAAACGCAGGCGATGCATACAACGGCCGGTTCCCGCTCAACGTGACGACCATAGGGAACAGCGTCAACATTACAACGGGGATCGTCAACACCACGGTGTCCAACTCCATCTATTCAGATAACCAGCTAGCCGTGTACCAAGTTGACAAGGTGCTCCTCCCGGTGGATATCTTCGGACCCCCCGCCCCTGCTCCTGCGCCTTCCAAATCTAAGAAGAAGAAGGCTTCTCCTCTTGCCGAAGGGCCTTCGAGCACTTCCTCGGACTCCACGGGGGCCTCCGCCGCTGTTAGCTTGAATTGGAGTGGATCTGCTGGCGCCATTGCTTTTGCAGCTGCTCTCATTTCTCTCTGGTGGAGTCTCTGAGTGCTTTTGATGTTATTTTCTTCTAGTCTTTCGCCGAGTGGTGGTCGATCCGTGTCGGATATGGGGGCTTGCAATTTTTTTTTTTTTTTTTTTTTCAGGTGTCCTTTTATTTTGCCTTGTTTTATTATCACTGCAACAGATTTTGTATTGCTATCTCATTTATGTATGTGCTAAGCTAAAGATGATGAGAGAGTGAAAACATAAACCTACCTCGATGCATGTCTCCATATATATATATATATATATATAGCCTCTGAATTTAAGAATTATTTTGGCTCATAAGATCTCATTGGCAAAGCACGGGTGACCGATTTGCTTTCGGAAACTCGGTAGACAGCTTAAATTCTCCTGTGAAAGATAAAGTATATATTTCACTCAAACCTTGTACGTAGAAACTCGAGCGGTGCAGATTTTGCTAATCTTCAAACTTCACATGCTACCTTTATGTCGAGTATGACGAAGCTGTTAGCGCCCAAATGTAAAAAAGATTCTAATTAAATTGTATTCTCACCAAATGATCGAGCAAGATATGATAATTTTAGTCTTACAAGGTGCATCAATTAGTTCCATGATATTTTTAACAGCATCGGTTATCATTTTGACGTACAACATCTGACCGTAAAAGCTACGTGAAAGTAATCGTGCAGTAGAAAGAAATCAACGGTTCCCATTCGGCTGATCCTGAATTATACCGGTCTAGGGGTCCAATCGACTGGCCCGTGGGAGGAGAGGTCCAAGCAACCCCTTTCTTCGAGGTCCGCCCGATCAGCTCCCGCGGAGATCCTGGCTAATTTTTTCCCAGAAGGCCGACCCACCGAAATAGAGGCCCGACCGCTTCATTCTCATCCAAGAATATCTCGATGATTTCAAAAGCTCCTTTCCAGCTGGTACCGAAATTCTATTGTAACAAACTCCACGACGCGGCCACGACTCCGTGCCACCTGGCCATCACTCTGATCCTCCTAGGAACAATTCGGGGCTTTGTCAGCCCATCCTCTAATAGAATTTGGCAGCATTCCATGCCTATAAAAGGTACCCGGGGGACCTCCACTCAAAGCTAAGTATCCTCTTCCTTTCCCGTGTGCGATTCTCTTTCAATTCTTTCCATTCTGTTGCTCCAGATCCCCTGCTAACTTAAGCATCGGAGTGTCCCCCACCGGAGCACCTCTGGCTCTCAGGGGGTTTTGTGTAGGTGCAGGTCGAGCGGCAGAGAAGCTCTCCAGTATAGCCGATCCAACCCGGTCCAGGAAAAATCGCAGCAACATAAATCAATGGTCATTCTCCTATATATTTTGTACATTTCTCTTGTTTGCAAGGATTTTGTTTATCCTCTCTACTGGATATTCGGAGCGTCTTCAGGTAGATTTCATGTGGCAGCATAATGGCCATAATATATTTTAACTGCAAAGAGTATCATCAATAAGAAATTTGATCAATATTTGAATATATAAAATGAATGACATCAATTCTATTTATATATATATAGAAGTCTAAAAGGAATGACATGACCTCCTTAAGATGCCAACTCAGAAATGATATGAGGTACATTCAAATTTACAATAAAATGGCCCAGTTTTAATTTCCCTCAAAAAAGAAGTTAGCATAATGAACTGCAACAGAGAATGCTAAATAATCAGGGACTTGTAGCATATATATGTGTCTCATTGACAAATTAGGCATGCCAATCTTAGTTTGAAGATGCCAGATTGCTGACAATAGATTGATGAAAGGGTTAATCTTAGTTTAGACAAAGAAAGAGCTCATACACGGCCAGTGCTTCTGCACCTGATAGCCAACACCTCTGTTTGAGCTGGTTATGGTAAATACTGCAATGAAATGTGATTAAAGACCCGGGATTGGAATATTGAATTAGGAAAAAGACGCATGACATGAAGCCCTGTTTCATTCACGTAGATGGACAAGGTACCGGCCATGATATATTACCTTGAATCAACAGAATATAAGGTTTCATGTCATGTCTCATGTCTTCTTCTGTAATCATTCCGAGTAATTAAAGCTTGCATTGCAGAAAAGCTAACTCAAAATTACAAAAGTCTTGATCAAATATCTCATGGTCACTGAAAAATAATCAAGTTGGTATATGAGTTGCCATGAGTTTTCATTAAGATATCAGTAGTCAAATTCAAGTTGTCGACATGTCATCTCCAAACTAACCAATCACACGTACATGGTGAGGGTGGTCCAGGCTACTGATCAAGAGGTCAGTCACGAGCTGTAACTAAGGTCCCCGAATTACACCGTTCAGCGAAATCCTAGTGCTGACAAATAACATAAATATCTGTTATCGGCTTTTGCTCCCAACGCCCGCAGCCGTAAAACCCGTTCCCACGAAGCCCAGCCCAGCGAGCAGGCGTGCACGTGCGTGCGGCCCAGGCACGCGCACGGGCGCGCATGGGCCCGACCCAAGTGGCTGCGGCCGATCCTTGGGACATTTTTCAGCATTTTTCATGCAGTTTTCCATGCATTTCGCGTGGTGTTTGAGTGATCCATGAAATTTCTTTTGATCCTGACCGTCCGATGGCACGATCGGATGGCTGAGATGGATCCGACCTCTTTTGGACTTAATCTGGTACTGTTTTTGGCACGATCTTGACTCTTGTTGTTTGATTTGACGGCTTGGAAGTGTTTTGGACTTTCTGAACTCATTTTAGATCTGTTTTGGACACCGTTTCAGATGGTTATTTAACCACGGAGAGCCTGCGATCTTTGATAGACAGAGAAAGAGAGAGAGACAGAGAGAGAAAAAAATCTAGATAAATTTCAGAGAGATTTCTTCTTCGATCCAGGCACCAGGAAAAGCTAGGGCCTGGTTTTTAATCTGGCATTTGTTATCTGGATATTTGTATTCCTTTTGTACCCAGATTTGGATCAGATTATAGTGGATTACTCATTTCTCTTGGTGGACGTAAGCAATATTTTGTCGAACCACGTAAATCTCATCTTCTTTTGATTTGATATCTGCCTGTGTTGTGATTGGTTAATTGCCTAAGTGAGTAAACAGAAATTATTTGGAAATCTAAATTGATTTAATTCGCTATGCACATCCCAATAATATCCATCGATCATGTATATATTAAACTCTATAAGGTGTATATCCAGAGCCAGGAAGCAGGAGATATACAATCTTAACAATGTGTCATGTGTGAACAAGAAATAACAGTTGAAGTCTTGTGCAATTGCATCATCTTGGACGAAAGCACAGCTTAGAATGTTCAAAGGCATGCATAAAGATCTGATAATGTGCGTTCCTTGCTTCATCCATGCAGCACCATCAAAGTAGTCTTAATCTCAAATCATCATGAGCAAGGTTGATGCTTGATCATCCTATCATTCATGGCAAGAGCATTGATGTATTTAATTTAATTACCATATAATTTAAAAATCTAGTAGAAGAAAAAGATAAAAACATGCTTGTTGAACAAGAAGTCGAGATATTATGTACCATAAGTTAATTTTAACAGGTAGGATGCAGAAACTGATGGAAAGTTGAGAATGTTGTATTAAATATGAATATGCTAACTAGATTGCTGATGGTACATATCACACGACTGATTGCTTATAAGGTTCTCTCATTCACAATTTGCCTACACCTTCATTTAGTTGCTTTTTAAAAGGTATGCCTAAAATCAAGGTATAACCACTGTGATGATCACCACCCAACTCTTGATTGAACATTTCAACTGCACTCCTTATCTTTTTGGTCAATCCCAAGCTAGATTTCCCACTGCTCAAAACTAATTAAAAAGACGTGTACTTTGAATTGCACCCGGTTGCAGTGCGATTGGTTAGGAAGTCCTACGTTGCAGAAGAGCAAGAACGTACTTAAAATTAATATATATATATATATATATATACATATAATAATTAACTAAAAAAGTATTATTTGAATTTTAAAATGTGTCAATGCAAAGTTTATATATTTTTTCATTCAAAAAAATTATATATATTGAACCATGATTAATCCCCATAAATCGGTATTACAGTATCTTTCAATTTACAAAAGCTATGGATTATATATATCGGTTCCGGTATCATTTATAATAATTCAATTTCTTTTAAAAAAAATATTTTAAGAAATTATTTAAATTTTTTGGTATTATAATTTTATTAGTGAATAATTAATATGAAATTAAATATACATCTGTATAGTTGTTTATAAAATATTTATTTATTTATTTATTATTTATTTGTACAGAGAGACATGAAAGAACAAATAAATTAAAAACAGAACAAAGACTTCTGTTTACATCTCCCATCCAAAACTTTTTTTTTTCATCCCCTGCATATACCCTCCAACGCTGGCTTAAACCGAAAAAAAAGAACCGACCAACATACATTAGAGGGACAGCACTCCGCATCATGCGCATACCGCGGACTCTTCGGCGGAGGTCGGCTGCAATGCACTAATCTTGATGTTATACTTCCTGCAGCTATTCGGCTCGATGGGAGAAGCGCTGCCGATAAAATTTCCACACTTGCGGCAGAGCAGTCTGGTCCTCCTCCCGAACAGCCCCCACGAGTGCTTGGAGTTGATGAAGAAGAAGGGCAGGCAGGGAAGCTCGTCAGCCTGAGAGAATCTGCTCTCGTCTATCGAGAAGAAAGATACCACCCCTTTCTTGATGGCCTTCCCGTACTTGGAACCGATGTTAGACGTATTCCGGTTGGAGGAGCTCAGATTCAACGCGAATCCACAAGAACCACAGCTGCATCCATATAGATAAATAAATAAATGAAATTCTAAACATAATTGGAGTTAAATCGTCCGTATTTTATACCAAGAAAGCTAGGATACCTATAGGTGACGTCTCCGTAGGAGGAGGAGAGGGGATGAGTAGTGGTGGGAATTGTTCGGGATTGGTAGCTAATTTCTTGGAAGAACATCGTCGGTGTGGATTTGGAGCTGGTTTATAGCTAGTGTGAGAGATAGAGAGCTTTGAAGTGCCTGAAGGAAGTAGTTCGCTTTATTTATCGGTGAGAGGGATGAGAGGAGTGGTATCAGAGCGAGGCGGAAGCCAACCGAGTCCGTGGAGGAGCAGGAGGAACGTGCCTCCACCGACCGTTATTATGTCATGATGGCCATGCCGCGTGGTTAGGACTGACCCAGGGCTTGCGATCGTAGTCCACGTGCGTCTCAAGAGTCGTGAGATGAGCTTGATTGCAGTACGTGGAATTATTTAGTACTGGTATGAGGGGCAGGTGCGGCGAATAAATAAATAAATAAATGATCAGCTTGCCAGCACCAAGGACCATTGGTCAACGTGGACAAGTTATGTACCGTCCAGTCCCAGGATCGGCCCAAGTGTCGGGCGCCCAATTCCCCAGCTCTTACAGGTGGCGAATGAAGGGACGGTGCATTATTTAGGACCTCCGATGTTGGACAAGGTACAATCTAAAGTTGGATGGCCCAAGCCGGAGACTCGTACCCCTTCGGTCTGTTTCGAGTTCCCTCTGAAGATGGTCGAACTCTATTCAAAGAACTTTTAAAGCAATCCCGTGGGCTAATGAGGTTGGTTTTTTTTTTAAATAATATTTTATAATTTTTTATTTTCTAAACTAGGCCGTTGTAACCGTATTACGGATTTAGATATGACCCGGAAAAAAAAAAATAAAATAAAATCGCAGGCTCTACCTGCGATTCGAAAAAAAAAAAAAATCGCATGTTCTATTTTATTTTTTATTTTGAAAACGTAGGTCGATTTCTTCTTTATTTTTTTATTTTAAATTTTAATAAAAAATAAAAATTTAAAATAAAAAATAATATTATAATATTATAATATTTTTTAATTATTATAATTTGCGACTTCGCAGTCCGATCGTCGATTCGGCCACCGATCTGATAGCCAGTCCGACTCCGACCATCAATCCGATAACCAATTTGGCTGCTAGGTTGGTACTAATCTGATCGCCGATCTAGCTGCCAGTCCGGCCACCGGTCTAACAATCAGCCACCGATCTGACCGTCGATCTGGTCGCCAGGGTCCGGCTATCGATCTGACCGCCGGTCCTGCCACATGTCCGGCCGTCAATCATGTCACATATCCGGCTCCCAATCCTGCCACCCATCCGACCGCCGGTCCGATCACCAGGGTCCGGCCACCAGGATCCAGCCATTGATCCGGTCGCTGGTCCTGCCACTAGGATCCAGCCATTGATCCGGCCACCGGTCCTGCCACCCATTCGGTCACCGGTCTAGTTGTCAGGGTCCGGCCATCGATTCGACCCCGGTGCTGCAGCCAGTCCAACCACCGGTCCAAAATTTTTAAAAAATATTTTTTTATTAATTTTTTATTTTTTTATTATTTTTTTTTCCTGAAATTATAGGTGGAACATGCTATTTCAACTTTTTCTTTTTTTTTTTTTTTTTCTTTTTTCAGCCAAGGGCCCTAATTTGGAAAATAAAAAATTAAAAAATATTATTTAAAAAAAAAAACCTAATGAGCTTGCGTACAAGAGTAATCCATCTTCTTTCTTGCGAAACGGTCTGCGAGCCAACGAAATATGAAGGTTTAGGCAGGGGGATTTGCTAGTTCATCGCACGGCTATGATGATCCATCAGGCTGTGTTTAGCTTGCTTATCTCGATCCAAGTTCCTCATGGACTTCCGTGGTGGCGGCAAAATCGGGAGGGCTTCAATGGAAGATCCTCGACGATCACGGAAAGGAAATTATTCCTTTCTGTGACTTCTGTGGTGATATCGAGGATGCATGTGGAGCGCAGTGTGGTTATCTGTCCAAATGCCAAGGAGGTATGACGTTCTATTTTTACTACTACGGGTATCTCTCTATTCTTGATACCTTTGGGTACCTTGTCTCTGTTTCTGACCCACACAACCGATTAATGCCTGCAAACTTCTGTTGCTTGCATCGGCTGGTTCTTAAGTAGCAGGAACGAGAGAATCTTCCACGGATTCATTCTCTACAACTTGAAGTTAGAGATAATAACCAACACAATTTGCAAGTGCCAAAAATTTACATTTTTTATAATTGCTTGTGCTTTATTTGTTTTATTGCATCCATGAAGCATTGCATTTGGCCCAGGAAAAGAGTCCATGCCTCTTTCCTATTTGGCCTAACATTGAATGATGATAATGCAAAGTGTAATGGATAGTAGGCCAATAATAATTGTTACGAATATTTTGAATATCTTGGATATACTTTCGGGACGTGGCCTCAGAGATGGATACTTAACTTATTGAGATCTATCTATCGATTAGAGCTTATCACCAAGATATATTTGCAATTCAATAGCTAATTATCATGGTCCTGTTTGCCAACTCATTCGCCAGCCAATCAGTGGTGCTGAATCTAATGCCGAAGCATTTTTTACTTGATTATTATCGGGTGCAGTCCGCTCTTTACATGGCCCGTCTCTAAGATTTCAAATAACCAATTATTTAAATTGCGAGAATATCTATCTCGTGCTGATGATATTGCCAGTAATAGCCTTCTCCATTCAAGGAGCGAACAAGGACTATAATACCATAACAGCACAATCAATGGTTTGACACTCTCGGAGTTGCCTGTTTTATTAGCTCTATTCTATAAGTAACCAAAGTCCCGAGAACCCCTCGAGTACTTAACTCTTTCCTATGCTCACTACTTTCCATCTATTCTAAATCTTCAATTTGAGCATCGGAGGGTTCTCGCTGGAGCTAACTCCAGCTACAGACTTTATTTTACAAGTCACTCTAGCGACGACTCATACCGATTAGTACCAGCTCCGATCTCGAGCCGAAATCTACATCAATAAATTGGAATTAAAGAAAGGGCCCGGGCTCGTTTCGAAAAGAAAAGTGAGTGAATCATCCTCAATGCTGTCTAGAAATGTCATATCAAGGAATACTAGAGCCCACTTAGGCAGCATGGCTCCTACACCTTCATTGCCACCGGTGCAGCAACTCTCGCCTACCACGAGGTAACTTCAAACCAGTTCAATGATCTGGTCCAACAGGTTCTTACCCTAATTGCTGTGGTCCTAGGATTGTAGTCAAACTATACTACCTATCAGGAAGTGCAACATGTCCTTCTTCCCCTATACCAGTAACCTTCTATTGTAGCCTAGCAATCTCAGCTACCTCCTGCAGTGTCTCATCCTCCACTATTAGATATAGAACCAAAGAGGTGGACGAGGCAAGTCAGCCCCGAATTCTGGCCCATGAATGGAGATGATCGCCCACTTCCCATTTCGAAAGAGACTCAATTCCTAGGAGGTCACTGTCTTAGTATTTTGAGGCCTATATGTTCAAGACACCGATGTAGAGTGGCATCTTCAAGAGATGTATCAGCGGATCAAAAAATCGCAGAATCAGATTTCGACCCATGATGAAGGGCTTAGCTTCAACATTAACCCACCCTTCACCATCCAAATAATACAAGAGTCTATTCCTACAAACTTCAATGTTCTTCATCTGGAAACTTATGATGGAAACTTCTTCGCCAGGCTTCTAATGCAATCCTCTATCGAGCCTTCCCCTCAACCTTCAAAAGAACGGCAAAGCATTGGTATTCCAGCCTCAAGCCTGGCTCCATTGATTTTTTGGAGCTGAGCCAATTGTTCGTCTCCCATATATTTCTCTAGTAGCTAACGACATCATCGGGGATTGAATTATCTGATGAGTATTAGGCAGAGAGAAGGGGAGTCCCTCCGCATGTACGTCAGCCACTTCAATGCGACCACTATAAATGTGCATAATTTGGATCATTACATGACCATGATATCCTTGATGAAAAGCATACTACAGAAAATTGCTTTTCTCTTCTTCTCAGAGAAAACCTATCCCAAGAATTTTATTGAAATACTGACTAGGACGAAGAAGTATGCCAATGCTGAGGAGGCATGCGATGCCTACTCAATTCTCACCGAGACTAAGGCGGACCAGAAGCCAGAAAGCTTAAAGCAAACCCTTATTGAGTGGGGCAACAGAAGAAATTAGTAGAGATCCCATAGTCTGCCTCGCCATTGATATAGGACTCCACCAAGGAACCAGCAGAATCGGTCTTCTCCCAAGAGGCACGACTTTTTATTCTCGAGGCGTTAAATCAACTACATGTCTTTGAATGTACCTCGGGAGCAAATATTGATGGAAGTTACATAGCAACTATCATTATCAAAGAAGCTTTATACTTGGCCCGGTTGTCACAATCTAGACAAATACTACTTTTACCATCATTACCATGGACATGACACAAAGGAATGCATCCAATTATAGGATGAAATTAAGCTGTTTATTCAAGAGAGAAGGCTCGATTGGTTCCTTCGAAGAAGGGCACCTTCATGATGGTCACCACCGAGGTCTCGATAGTTACCGCCATTGCCACCATGCAACCATATAGGACTCCTAAATAGCCTCCTTCCTAGTAGGAGAATAAAGAAAGGAAGGCTGCCTACTGAAGATGTGAATATGATAAGTGTGGGCATGGTAGATAAGGCACGTCAAGAGCTAGCGAAGCCTTCCAGAGTTGTGAAGAGGTGGATGACCGAAGACGATATCACCTTCTTCAAGGAAGATGTGACCAGTATCTAGTTCCTATATATGGATACAATGGTTACAACTCTAAATATTGATAACTATAATGTATATCATGTTTTAGTTGATAGTGGAAGTACGGTTGACATTTTATATTTATTGGCCTTTTCTCGAATGAAACTCTCTATGGACCACTTGGAGAACTATGGATCCCTCATACAGGTTTTTTCTAGCGACCCGGTGCTTGTAGAAAGGGTAATTACTTTGCCCATTAAGGTTGGTACCTATCCCCAATAAGTAACAATTCGGATAATTTCTTGATGGTCAAACTCCCGGCACCTTCCAATGCTATCCTCGGATGACCAAGATTATGTACCCTTAATGCTGTGGTCTTTGTCAAACACTTGATAGTAAAGTTTCCAACCAATCATGGAATTAGATAGATTAAAGAGAACTAGGCTATGGCATGGCAGTGTTATAATATTAAGCTCTAGGCCAGGGCCTGATCTAACCCTTTCTCTATGGGGTTGGATACAGGGGATGAATTGTCTGAGGAGTATGGTGAGTCGTTGGATGATTTGTTGAAAATCCCTCTTTCAAAAGGAGATCCCAATCAGATAGTTCGAATCTATTTAGACTTGAATAAGGTAACAAAGGAAGGACTGACTATTTTTTTATAGAAAAATGCTGACATGTTTGCCTAGTTTGTTACTGATATGCTCGAGGTAGACTTGGATGTGATGATGCACAAGCTAAACATTGACCCAACTTACTACCCGGTGAAGCAGAAGAAGTGAAGTTTTTTCCCGAAGCAATAAAAGGCCATCATCGAGGAGGCTGATAAGTAGTTAAAGCTAGATTTATCAGAAGGATGATGTATCCTAAGTGGCTAGTGAATGTGGTGCTCATGAAGAAGGCAAATGGAAAGTAGCAAATATGTATAGACTTCATTGATTTAAATAAAGCATACCCTAAAGATAGCTACTCTCTATCTTGAATCGACCAACTGGTTGATGCAACTTCCAGTCAGGAGTTCCCTACCTTCATAGATGTCTTCTCTGGTTACAATTAATTATGGATGGCATTTAAAGATGAGGAGAAGACCACTTTTATTACTGATCATGGGCTTTATTGTTATAGGGTTATGCCTTTTGAGCTCAAGAATACAGGTACAATATATCAGTGCCTGGTAAATAAAACTTCCAAAGATTATATTGGTCGGAATATGGAGATTTATGTGGACAATATGTTGGTTAAAAGCCGGCCTGCTTAAGACCATATTACCGACCTCCAAGAGACCTTTAGCATACTGCGCTGATACAAGATAAAGCTGAATCTTTGAAGCATGTGTTCGGAGCAGGGTCTGGCAAGTTTCTGGACTTTATGGTTTCGTATCTACATATCGACGCAAATCTAAAGAAGATTCAGACAATCCAAGAAATGGCTCCACCAGGTTCCATTAAAGAGTGTCTTCCTGTTGAAAATCCTGGATCAGAGTAGCGCCTGTACTGCGGAAGCAACGAGGGAGAGTTCCTGACGTGATGATGGCAACCTTGTATATAAACCAATAAATAGGAGAAGATATAAAAGAGAGACTAGGAGGAAAGAGAGACTGTATTATTAATCCTTGGAGAAGAACACGATAGATACCAGCCTCCTCTCATAAACCCGAGAAGATGCTCCAACCTACGGACTCCCTCATGCACGGCTTCCCTTCTCCAAGCCCTGTGAAATACCTCACGGTTCCAAGCCCTAATGGTTCCAAGAGGCTCCACGCACAAGAAAACCCCTCCATGCACTCTCTCTCTCTGATTTCTTACTTCCGATCCAAGACCTCAAAACGTCGGCCCCCTTCTTTATAGCATGTGGGCGGTTATCTTGGTCTTGGATGGTTTGGACTCTAAAAGAAGTTAGGCTTCCTAGTTGGTTACAATCAACCAACTAATTCTTGGACTTGGACATTAGGTTCAATGGTGGTTAGGACCCTAGGTAGTTAGGATCCTTAGTTGGTTGGGCTCCCTAGTTAGTTAGGCCTCAAGCGGTTATGACTCAACTACCTAACCGACTAATCAACTAACCACATGCTAACCAACAAACCAACTAATTACCTAGCCTCAAATTTCTTTCGTACCAAAGGGAATTGACTACACCTCTAGACCTAAACCCCATAACCCAATTGGGTTATGTTACAATCTCTAAAAAACTCTCCTCAACAGGTCAATTGAGAAAACCCTCAACCTTGGGTCAAGCTCCCTGACCCAACATGACTTTGGGACCTCTGGAACACCTCCAGAAATCGCTTAGCATGCCTCCAAGCTCCCAGGGATCGTCTCGAACATCCCTACTATGGCCTCCCAAGTCTCTCCAAGGCTTGGGAGTACCACACAAAACCCTACACTTCCATTCTTCAAGATACTCAAGCAACTAAGGGACTTTGAATGGACAATAGAGGCCCAAAAAATGTTTGAGGAGCTAAAGAGGTACCTTAGCTCTGCTCTCTTATTGTGCAAGCCTAAGCCTAGTGAAGAGCTTTTCCTGTACCTTGTTGTATCTTCCATTGCAATAAGTGCGTGCTTATTTAGAAGGAAGGGAAGATCCAAAATCCTATTTATTATATGAATAAGGTTCTCCATGATGCTGAGGCCAGATATACAAGATCTTTGCCCTTATAATCTCTACTAGAAAGTTTCGATCATATTTTCAAGTCCATAGCATCACTCTTCTTATCCATCTACTCATTAAAGCGATCCTCCATCGACCAGATACCTTGGAAAGTACTAAGTGTGTGCTTGAGCTCTATGAATTATAATGTGAGGTTCCATTCGAGACCTTCAATTAAAGTTCAAATGCTCGCTGATTTTGTTCTTGAATGCACTATACCGGAGGAAGACAAGTCATAGACAGAGGGGACAAGTTTCCAAGCTGATTCGGAGGACCAATGGACCCTACATGTAGATGGTTCATCAAATTCTTTTGGATCGAGTATAAGGCTGATATTAGCTCATCCTAAAGGAGATGTTATAGAACATGCTCTATCTATGATTCAACTTTTTTACTACCAACAACGAGGCAGAGTACGAAGCACTAATTATCGAACTCAAGATCGCAAAGGAGTTGAAAGTCCAATACCTCATCGTTTTAAGTGATTCTCAACTAGTAGTAAGATAAGTTAAAGATGAGTATGAAGTCCAAGAGGAGAGCATGAAGAGATACCTTCATAAGGCAAAAGATTTGACTATCATTTCAAAATTTTGATAGTTGGCACGTACCTAAAATTGAAAATGCTAAGGCTGATACACTATCAAAGCTGACAATATTCTTGTCATCAGATCTTCGAAGGGATACATATTTCAAAGTACTAAAGAAGTTGAGCTTTGAATAAGTACTCAAGATCTTCTCTGTAAATGATCGAGTTCAGACTAAATATATACATGTACGGATTCTTACACTCTTGTTATGAAAATAAATACACTACAATATATGTTAAAGCTATAATTTTTTTGTCCTATAAAAATTACTAACTTATACTATATATAAAAAAATTCTAAGAAAAAATTATTAATTTATAAGTTTTGGACGTTGCACTGGAATATGGACCTACCTTTCCCACCCAATAACAACAATATATATATATATATATATATATATACTTCCTTTGTATAGGCAGGTGCGATTAAGGCTTCCATTTAATAAACACAAAAATCTAGTTTGGTACCTTCTTTTGATGATGGTGTTAATTATGTAAGTCAAATCTGAGTTCGCCCACCGGCAAATTTGGGTATCCAGATAACCATTGTTATATCTTTTTTTCGGTCTCTCTTTCCTTAAAAAAATAAATTTTGCTAAATAATGCAAAAGAGAAAGCTGGATCTCGAACTCCAGCATATATGCTTTTTTTTTTATATATAGTTATCTTTAGATATTTAATAGGTTCATTTGATTTTTTTTCATATATATATATATATATATATATATATATATATATATATATATATATATATATATATATATATATATATATATATATTATTAATAAATTAAAATTCGAATTCGAATCCTAAGCTGACCGGTTTTTAATTAAGTTTTCAATCTATGTATTTTCAATTAAATCGAACGTAAGCTCCGAGTAACTTGATGCGGTCCAACTTGATTGATGTGGTTGAATTGATTGCACCTTTGGATGGCCCCATTTGCTCACGTTGCTCCAGTCCGACAATTTTCTGATAGGTATCTTGGCATTTTTTCTTAATATTATCGTATAGCCGGTGACCCAAATCCCCTTCCGCCCTTTTTAACTGGCGGAAGGGCGGACGCTGTCCCACCCCGGAGCAAACCAACACTCAGCACGGCGAATGACATTACCTAGCTAAGGAGAATGATAAAAACTAAGTCCATGGATATCCGGTCTAATTTAATTGGATTATATTATCAATATTTTGACTGTATTTGAATTAGATTTAAATAAAATTTGAATATTTAACTTTAAATTTGAATGAAAGCCGGATAGATATGTACTCAATCCAAATTCAATCCAAACTATTTTAATATTTTAATATATATATATATATAATTATTATCTATTAGTTATTAAATTTTAAAATATTTAAGTCCTTACATTATTTTTCAAAAAAGTGATTGAAAAGGATTCTAATAAGCTAATCCCTGATTTTCTGTTAATTCCTGATTCGATCATTACCAACAATGACTAATTACTTGCAGGCTGATCGGATGAAGAATGATGTTGCAACTAAGGATTAATCAAGATTTATTTTGTTAAATTTTTTTGAAACCGGAAACTTAAAGCTAAATATATTTTTAAATTATATTTATGTTTTTATTTACTCGAGAGGTATTGAACTAAGCAATATTAAATTTTATTTATCTAAAATAATTTTAATTTTATTTTGATTTAATATAGAATTAAATATTGTTTGAACTAAAAATATAATTAAATTTTATTTGTTTAAGATATGCATGATTTATGAAACGATAGATAATTTTATGGTCGATAAAAATAAAAAATATTTAATATAATTTAATTAAATTTGGATAGGATAAATTCGAATTATCCAATTGAAATTAATTTAAATAAAAAAATCAATTCTAATAATATTCAAATTAAATTTAAATAAATTATTAAATATTAAAATTTAGATTTAGATAATTAAAAATTTGATACGAATTCACTCCGTTTTGCCATCTCTGTACCTAATGCCTCGCTTGCCGACACCATGTCATCATAACCATTATTATTTGCACCACGGGGGTTTTCACGTTGACAGCCACGAATCATTATTAAAAATCCACATCGAAGTCATGTTTTATTATATGCTGAAATTCCGGGGCCCGATGGTGGCATATGGCGCGAAATAATTTAGGTAACCGTAGAGAAACTATGGGTTGGGCCATGCAACCATCCAATAAAAAAAATATATTATTATTAAATATTTTTTTAAAAAATAAATATTATATTTTAAATAATTAATTATATATTTTATTATATTTTTGTTTTTCAGTCAAATAAAAAATTTTAAATTTTGTATTACACAATGATATGATAATATTTTATTGAATTGAATTATCAAAAATTCCAACCAATAACTTTTCGTAACAATGCGACTGGGACTGGAGGCGGCAATCTATTGTCAACTTGTTTGCTGCTTTTCTTTGTTTTTCAATAAAAAAAGCGATTTTGAACCGTCGTTACGTGTCGCCTCGCGACCGTCCGCCTCCCCATTTCTCCCATCAAAATTCCTGGAAATAATAGATCAGAGGAACGGAGAGAAACCCGAAGTCATAGCAAATGAATCGAAGGAAGAAGATAAGAGAGAACGAAGAAAAGATAGAGACTGATTAAGAGAGAGGAGGAGAATGGGGAGCTACAAGTACTGCTTGTGTTTTACGAGGAAGTTCCGGTGGGTGGAGACGCAGCCGCCGGCGGACGTGAAAGAGGCGTTCGTAGCGTACTCGGAGGGTGGGTCCCACATGAACTCCGAGCAGCTCCGGCGATTCCTCGCCGACATCCAGGGCGACGCCGGCGCCACCGCCGCGGACGCCGAGCGGATCATGGAGCAGGGCCGTCAGCTCCACCACCGCCACACTCTCGGCAAGCTCTCCAAGCCCCTCCTCGCCGTCGAGGACTTCTACCACTTCCTCTTCTCCGAGGACCTCAACCCTCCCCTCCGATCCCAGGTCCTCATTACTTCCTACGCTTAATTCATAACCGATCAAAGAACGCACCTTTACTGATGCCTCTGAGCTGTCGTCGAAATCCATGTTTGGATCTGGTGGTGTCGATGTTGGATCTCCTCTAGTCGGAAGGGTTTCAATTAATCCAGATATTTTGGCCAATTTGATTTCTTTCGTTATATATTTCGTGTGTTAACTATCCAATTACTAATTCATAGATCTTAGATTTAATTTTCCCAGAGTTTAATTTCTGCATTCTGTATTTAGGGAAGCAGCTCGAACGGTCCAGTAAATTGAATTCAAAGAACAAATTTGAAGTATTTAATGCATCTTGATATGTGGAATAGATGATTGCATTCCTAATATCAGATAATGCTTGACAGCATATCTTTTATCCCAGGTTGACCAAGATATGACTGCTCCATTGTCCAATTATTACATATATACAGGCCATAATTCATATTTGACTGGGAACCAGCTCAGCAGTGATTGCAGTGATGTTCCTATTATAAAAGCATTGGAGAGAGGTGTACGAGTGATTGAACTGGATATATGGCCAAATTCTACAAAAGATGATATTAATGTTCTTCATGGGAGGTATTTATGCAATTCCATTACCTCCTATCCCAAACCATGTTTCTTTATTTGTCATCTTAAGCAATTCATTCTTGTGTGATCTTTGGATATATCTAAAGAAATCTGTGAATACTAATGAAGCCAATATGGATGTATTCTAGCCATGCAACTTGAGTAGACACTCCTTACTTGGAACTGGAATTAACTGAATACTGGGATAAGACAGCTTGTCTGCTAGCAATAGCCTTATATGTAATTTGTTCCTAAGTTTATCTGTGTCCTAGACAACCTTCCGTATGATCTTGGCCCACATATTTACTGATGTATATCCTTTCCTCATATAAGAGAACTTTTTTTTTTCGAATCCAGATGTCAGTCCCAAATACTTGATTGTAGAGAATCTGAAGAATCCTAAGAAGGATTAAAGTATCGGTTCTGGTACAAGCTGGGGGCCAGGAAGAAATAGAACTAGTGTGCTACCGTACAGATTCTCAGTACAGTTTGTGGTGCTGTCAGTGTACTGATAGCCAATATTTCTTTCTGTCTTTCCTTTTCATCCTTTTTCTGTTGTTTTGATAGACGTAAGGAGGAACCTTATGTTGTTTGTTTCTGCACTTAAAATTACATTACTAAATCACTGACGGGTGCTATTGAAACACAACCATAAGGCTGCGTCACCATGTAGTTTAGACATAGATAAAGGTCAATCTCTTGTAAAGTCCCTTGCCACTTAATCTTTTAAAAGATAAGCCTGCCTTCCTGTCATAATTTGTCTAGACTCTAGATCATAACAAATCAATTATGCCCTACCATTTCAGAATCGTGGGAATACTCAGAAGCCTGCCATTTAGAAAGTTGTCATATGGAAATTAGATAAAAGTTCTGTATCAAGCATCAGCAAGCCATATGACATTAAGATGTGAATCAGTGCCCATGTAGTTTTTTTTCTGGAAAGGAACTCCCTTGCCGAGCTTCTTCGTATATGTATTATTGAAAATTAATGAGATGGATCAATAATATTTAGTTATCCTTTGCATTTTTTGTTTGGGTGCTTTTTTTTGTTGGGTGATTATCTTGCCAGAGCAAATGGATAAAATGATTCTTTTCGTATTTACACATCGATCTGATTGTTCTTCTTTTACTTTTTCGATACTTTTATGAAAAAATGTTTAAAATGCACTTTTTTCTTTCCAGAATGAATGACTGAAAGGAACAGTTTTATTAAAAGGTTGTGGAGAAAAAGAAATGTATTACTGAGCAATTTGTTGTGCGTGGATATCCCAATGCTTTGAATTCTTACCTGCTATGATGGCTGCTGGTCTGCTGCACATATAAACAATTCAATTTCCTCTGGTAGTTTACTCCAGGTTTTTGTTAACCAGATGAACCATGCTTGTATTGAGACATAGACTTTTATTGTATTATTTTAACTCTGTTTGGCATTATTTTTTAGTTGTATAAATTTATCGATAAAACAAGTATATACGAGTTGGTGATAATACAAAGTATTAAAATTGTGCTTGGTATTACTATATAATCATGTCGCCAACTATTCTTGTATTCCATCTATTGTAATTTTTATTTGCACATTTCAATTTTGCAGGACATTGACTACTCCGGTGGAACTTATCAAATGTTTGAGGTCCATCAAAGATTATGCCTTTGTTGCTTCTCCATACCCTGTGATCATAACTCTAGAAGACCACCTTACTCCTGATCTCCAGGCTAAAGTTGCCGAGGTTTTTTTTTTTTGGTTAAAAATTAGCAACCTTTTTTTTTTTCTGAGTTGGAATTTGATTAGATAACTGAAAATTTGTGTAGATGGTTACACGAATATTTGGAGAGTTGCTGTATTACCCTGACAAGGATTTTATTGAAGAATTCCCTTCACCAGAATCTCTGAAGAGAAGAATTATTCTTTCAACCAAACCACCAAAAGAGTACCTTGAAGCTAAGGATGATAAGGACAAGGATGATACGCCTCAGAATGGGAAGGTTTCAAATAAGGAAGAAGCATGGGGAAAGGAGGTCCCTGATCTTCAAGATGAGCTGGAATCTGCTGATAATGTATTACATACATCCGATGCATTTCTATAGTTGTTCAATCCCCAAATTTATGCTTCATAAAAATCTAGTTCTTATGAGATCACCTTGTAGCAGAATGAGAATGCTCAGACTGAAGATGAGGTGGAAGATGATGATGATGACCCCAAAGTGCACCAAAATTCACCACCTGAGTACAAGCATCTGATCACCATCAGAGCTGGAAAACCTAAAGGTCGGTTAAGTGACTCATTAAAAGTGGATCCAGATAAAGTTAGACGTCTTAGTTTGAGTGAACAAGAACTTGCAAAGGCAGCAATATCTCATGGGGCTGATCTAGTGAGGTATTCTTTTTATTCATAATAGTTCAATCATTGGAGAATAAAGTGTCCGGGTAATTCAGATGGATGAGCTTCTTTGATTGTCGAGACATAAAGTCACCATATAGCAAGACAATTCAAAGAAAAAACAGACCTTTAGGTTATCTTTAACATCAACATGAGGTAGATTGTTGTCCAGTTTGTTTAAAATATCTTAGCCAATTTGGTGACTGCAACTTCAACTGATGTCAATGTACGCCTTTTATTCTTAGAAAATCTCTCTACTTGCTTAACATGCTTGGCTTTTTCTCTCTTTTTTTTGTAGGTTTACTCAGAAAAATCTACTCAGGATATACCCAAAGGGAACACGCTTTAATTCTTCCAACTACAATCCATTTATTGGTTGGATGCATGGTTCTCAGATGGTTGCATTTAATATGCAGGTTGGCATCTATTCTTGAGATATAGAAAACAGAATACTTCATTGAACATTTTGATGTTAATTTAAATAATAACTATCTTTTTGTCTAGTTCAAAATTAGTTATTTTATTAGACCTGTTTTATAATTTTTATTATGCAACAAGATATGGTAAAATACCCTACATATATTATATGATTGGTGCTAAGGAAGACATGCACACAAAATGAGATGACAAATATTTGATTTAGCACTGCTAAATGCAAGAAATACTTGTTGTGAGATTTGACAATTTCTAACTACGGCAGGGTCATTTGTTGAAAATAAAATTGTGGGTCCGGACAACTTCATAGTATTAATAGAGTTGCTCCAAACATCCTGGTAGATTAACATAGAAAAATAAAACAAAAGCTTAGCTGGCTTCTTAGTTTTTGGTTCCATGCTTTCCACCATTATTAGGAAAAATGTAGAAAAAAAATGTGATTGAATAATTCATTTGGAGACTGCTTTGGATGAAGAAAGCTTTTGCACAAAGATCCATCTGGAATATTTCTAGATAAAAAATTGGTGTCGATATTTCAGCTGTCAGGAGTACAGATTCACAGAAATTTCACAGATAGTTTGAGGTTTGGCCCTGTTCTAACCGAAATGTTGTCAAATAAGCCTTTCAATGCATTAAAACAGACAAATTCGAGTTCTGGACTATGAACACTCATGCCATATTACAGAGTCATGCTACTGAAATAGGATCTTACAGACAAGCAAATTTTGTGCATAAGTTAACAAACTTTGCAAGATTATTCTTTTCATTATCCATGCCATTTCCTGATAGGAGAATCCTTCAAGTTTCAATTATGCAAGACATGATAATTCTTTTCATAAAAATTATATTTGATTCTATCATTTGTTCTGAAAGGGACATGGAAGATCATTATGGTTGATGCATGGATTTTATAAAGCCAACGGTGGTTGTGGTTATGTAAAGAAACCCGACTTCTTGCTGAAGACCGGTCCAAACAATGAGGTTTTTGATCATAAGGCAAATTTACCAGTGAAGAAAACCTTGAAGGTATAAATAATTTAGACCTACGAACTAATTTTGAATTTGCATCTACATCTTTTGTTTTCCTTTTTGCTGAAGCAGAAAGTTGATTGAATCTGTGTTCCAACAGGTCAAAGTGTACATGGGAGATGGTTGGCGTATGGACTTCAATCAGACCCACTTTGACACATATTCCCCCCCAGACTTCTATACAAGGGTGATGAAACTAGATTTACTATTTTGGCTCCATATAATTGCTGCATCATCTTTTATGCTTCTTCCATTTGTCCTTTTTTTGTGAATATGATTAGCAATCTGTTGCATCTTTTTTTGAATGAGATGTCAGATACATGATCCAATAGAGATAAACAACAGCACATTTTGCCACTAGTCTTAGAGAGACATCCAAACTGAACCTGTCCATGTTGGATAGTTCAGGAAAAAAGACAAAAAATTGGAAATTATGCAGCAACTGATTGATTAATTAACAGGTAGGGATAGCTGGGGTTCCAGGGGACACTGTAATGAAGAAAACTAAGGCAATAGAGGATGACTGGACGCCAGTCTGGAATGAAGAGTTTACTTTCCCATTGACCGTGCCTGAACTGGCTTTGCTTCGGATTGAAGTGCATGAGTATGATATGTCTGACAAGGATGACTTTGGTGGGCAGACCTGCTTGCCGGTATCAGAGTTGAGACCAGGGATCCGAGCTGTGCCTCTTTTCGACCACAAGGGAATGAAGTTCAAGTCTGTAAAGCTGCTCATGAGATTTGAGTTCGTTTGATGTTGCGTATCATACTAATTTGAAGATGGATTTATTGTCTCGTAAACATAAACTTATGTTATAATTGGTGGTGTGGAATCCTTGTATTATTGTTCGTACTTATAGGTTGATTTCTACTAAAAGCCAGTGATAGTCTATGACTCTCCAGTTTTTGTGGACTCTATATAGGGTTTCTGAATGGAGTACGGCTATTCCGTTGCATGATCACATTGAGATGAACCTGGACATCGGTCTATCTCTGATGAGATGGAAGGGGAGTGGAGGAGTTGGAAACAAGCAAAGGCATTTCAAGATTTTCACTTATATTTTGAAAATCAACAAACATATTAAAATCAAAATTATTACCATGTTTTTAAACATGAGTTTTGATACTTTAATAATTATAGAATTCATTTAATATAATAAACTAAGCGTATTTGATGCAACGTCTACCGGTTTTTCAGATTGTAGGGAAATTTAAAATAGCCATTCCTATTTGCAAGTATTCTTATAATTAATTAATAACAAAGCAACTATGTGATGGAACAAATTATGCTTCTCTCTAGAAACAAATCCTTCTCCACCCTTCCTTGGGAAAAAGTTAGTTTTAATTATAATCCCAAATAATTTCAAATTGACTGATGATGTTTGTCCCAGCTACGTGCCGTCAACCTGACTCATTATATATATGCTTATTCTCCAATCAAATAATCAAGGTCTTGACATCAATTGAGTCTGATAAAAATGTTTTTTTAGATGTTGATGACAACTGGGTACCTAACAGCACTAAGCTGGGGCTTCCATCTAAGCACACGGTTCATGCCCGTTATAGGAGAAATTATTAGATGGACCAGATCCACTGTGGCCCTGGGATGAAATTATTTCATTATTTTTTTTTTTATGTGTAAGAGCAGCATGGATGATTTCATCCTACCTTAATTATTATCATTATCAATGCTTACCAACATAAGTGAGGGAGACTTTTTTTGTTTTGTTTTTTTTTTATTATTATTTTTGGTGATGAAGTGAGGCGGACAAAATCTTGCCAACATAGAAAATAGCAAGTCGTAACCCGAATCCTAAAGCAAATCCATGATGAATCCAGGATTCAAGTCAGCAGCAAATTATGATGCCGTACGTGGGTCCTCGTCTTCTTTCCCAGAGATATTCCACGTCGAAAGATTGAGGTTCTTCTACGCAGAGCGCTGGTCAAATTTATGTCCTCGTCCCCGCCATCCACACACGTCCGTATCCCAAGATTTCATGGCACGGTGAGAGTGCGACGTACGGTTAACCAATCCGTCTCATCACTTGCAATGACTTGCGATGTCTCCAAACCTTGATCTCTGAGGCTTTCCCGAGAGAGTTGTTTGTTAGTTAAGCATCCTTTTTGGTATGAACTGCAATTCTGATGCCCAGGGCTTTACTCCTTGACCTCAAAATGGATAAAGGAATGGCAGCAAGCAATCCAAAATATAGCATCCTATGATCACCATTGTCCACAGCAACTAGCAAAATATAACTACTGACAAATGATTTGTGGTAACCATAGGAATTGCAAGTAATATGCCACTAAAGAAAAAAAAAAAAAGGAAAAAATAGATCGGCCGGTTATAGGATCTGAGAAGGGCCAGATGCACGCAGTCTTATCTCTGCATGTCAAAAGACTGTTTTCATATTTTAAATCCATAACCTCAATATAATAATGAAGTAAACTTACTACTATACCAAAGGTTGCCCTCATTTTACTGCCAGATGTAACTTTTCGTATAATGGTCACTGGATTGTCCTTGTTTTGCATCCATAACAACATCAATAGTAGGCTATTGAAATTTAAGGGTTTAAATGCTTTGCTTCTCAAGCCAAGCTTATGAATTTCTAAAAAGGAATATTAAGTTTGAATTAATATTTAATTGATCGTCCAAGTGTAGTTCAATTCCATTATTGAATACAAAAAATCGATGGAATTCTTTTTTGGTGAATGTGACTCATATGTTTGATTAAAGTGTAGGAAGGAACAGTCCGTTCTTCATTAAGATTGGTCTGAACCTCAAAAAAATGAAAAGGCTTTTGCCAGATAGCAAAGTAACCATGACGTGATTTACATTGAATAAAAAATAAAAAATAAAAAAAAAAAAGGCTGAAGCCTTAACTATATTAGTAAATAAAAATGATTACACAGTAATTTACAAAAGATTCAGCAATAAACATATATAAAAGAGAGAAATATAAACTCAACAACATGTCTTCCAAATAGAAACCGAGGACAGCATATATAGCAGTGATCTCCAAAATTAAAACATTGATCTGGATATGCAGTGATCTCCCAAATAGCAACTAAAGATGTAGCATTGATCTGGATATGCACCGAAGATATGAGGGAGTAAAAATATGTTTTCAGTTGTAGAAAAATGATAACAAATGGAAGATATCAGGGAGTAAATAGAAACTAAACATGTTTCCGGTAGTAGTAAAATGATAACATGTAATATCTATTCTTCCATAGCCTGACAACCTCTATAGATGATAAGAAGTTCCAGAAAGCCTATGTTGTGAATAAAATGATACCAGGGAATATATGTTCTCCCAAACACTTGATATCCTGATAACCTCTGTATATAAGCCTCTGAAAAGGGAGGCATGAGGAATAAACAAATGGATGAAGCAACAAACTGATAATCCTTTCAATAAGCTTCGAACCCATGAAGTAACCCATGAGATAACCTAGCATTGATGCATAACTATCTAAAAATTTAGAAGAAAGCAATATTTTCGAAACTATCACACAATTCAAAGCAGAATTTATGAGGCGAGGAAACGAAGCATGCAAACACATATTAATGTCTAATGAAATGAACATCCCTCTTATCTGCATTTAGAAAATATCTGATGTGGGCATTAGGATTTGACTTGAGCCCTTCAAACTTCGGGGGATCTCTGATTAGGGTTCTGTGTTTATCGAGTCCTGTAATAAGGCTGTCACCCTCTAGTTTATTTGCTTAAATGGAGTCTGTACCTTGACCCATCGGGTCGAGCTGAGTTTTATAATAAGTCGGGCCGAGTCTAAGCCCATGAAGTCTTTAGTGGTTCAAAAGTTAAGTCTCTTTTAAGCCTAACAAAGGCAAGGAGACATGTCAGCTCAGGGCTCACCTTATCTGTTTATGTGACGCACTGAGGTGATGACATGTAGTTTGTTTTGGGCGCCCAAGAAAGGGGACCACTCACATGATCCATGCCCCCTTCCCCTCCCCTCTTCAAGCTCTCTTCCAATCTAGGATGGGCGGTCATGGAAAGAAGTTTCAAATCCCTTGATGCATGCCTCCACTCAAGACTCCTTCCATAAAGAAGTCAAGCAAGAAAAGCATCCTCCATTCTCCAAGTGGAAAGAAGTTTCAAATCCCTTGATGCATGCCTCCACTCAAGCCTTCTTCCATAAAGAAGTTAAGCAAGAAAGGCATGATCCCTTGATGAAGTTAAGCAAGAAATGCATGGTGAAGACATCAAGCCTCAATCCAAGCCTTCTACCAAAATAAGCCATGCAATGAAGGTCAAAGACCAATCCCCCCCTCTCCAAGCCTCCAATCATGCCACGCCTAGGATTATTCTCATTTGGTCGGCCTTGAATCAAGCCAAGAAAAGTCAAAGTGGGACAAATCCCTCCAAGCTAGCATCACTTCATGTTTTCTACCAAAACCAAGCAAGCAAAGAAGGAAGTCCAAGGAGCAACTCCTCCACTCCAAGCCAAGCATCATGCCATACCAAGCTGGTCGGCCAAGAAGAAAGCTCTCCAAAGCTTGGGCGCCACTTTCAAATTGAGTTGTATTTTTGGTTCAAATTTTGAATGGGTTTTCTTTTGAATTTTGAATGTATCTTTGGGTACCTATTTAAAGGACCCAAACCCCTCTTTGTAACAGTTAGTGAATGAATACAAAAAAAAAAATTCGAGTGTTTTCTTCTCCAATCCTCTGTCTCCCTAGACTAGGTTGTGAATGAGTGAAACTCTTCCTTCATCCCCAGGGATGTCGAGTTGTGTGAGGCCACGTTCCTTCGCCTGAGAGCGTCGAGTGGTGGGAGGCCACAATTCCTTCGTCCTCCGGGACGTCGCGGGGTGCGAGGCCCCAAGTTATGAACTTCGATTTCGGACTCCAGTCGGATATCGGGCTCGAAGCCCTGTTTCTCTACCCTAACCCTATTTCAATTTCAACACTTCTCATCTCTTCGCTAACCGTTCTTTCTCTTGCTGCCTACAGGTCTTCCTCGGTGCTACGGACATCGGAGATGGGTCGTCTTGCCATCACGACCACATGATCGGGATTCGGCGCATCCACAGGCGCGATTGCTCAGACATCCAGGCCGCATCCGTCGAGTGGAGCGATCTCTGCACCAGGCGCTTCAGAATTTGAAAGGTTTACATCCCCATCTCCTAGGTAGGTATTGGGTGTATCGAGCTAGTCCTAATCCCGGGGTTCCTTAATCTCGGGATCCTAGTCTATCATTTCTTAGGGATTGATCTGCTAGCATAGACCTCTTTTCTTTCAGTTTTCCTAGGTTCCCTTTGCTTGCAATCGGGAACCAAAGATAAAACCCTAAAAAGAAAACAAGATATAACCACCTTTGCATCATCCGTGCTAGCATCATCATCACCTCATCCTTTTCTTTTTCCGCATCATTCTTGGTATCAGAGCTTTCGTTCCGCATCATTCTTGGTATCAGAGCCTAGGTTAGGACTAGTGCTCTTGCATTTAGGTCTCTGCATTCTGTCCAGCCCATATATAGTCTGCTATTTTAATTTTTTTCTCTTTATAGGAATCTCCGTTTTATTTGATTTTTCTTTTGCTGGATCTGTTGCATTTAGAGGATTCTTCTGCTCTTTTCTCAGATTTTATTTCAGCCTGTAGAAATTCTACAAGCCGAAATACCACCTGAGAAAATCTCAGGCCTGCAATTTCAGCAAGCATCTCTTTCTAGTCTCATTTAGTTAGTTCATGCAATTAGTTCATATTTAGACTTCTTTTGCACTTTGCTTATCATCCATATATCCGAATATATATATATATATATATTAAATCTTTTTCTTAGACATTTTTGTGCCTACATTGTTCATAAAACACTTAAGGGTGGCAATTTGACATAGGGTCAGGAGTTCATCACTTGTCCCTAGCCCACAAACCACTAACCTGCAACCCAAACCCAAACCCTAACTAAAATCAGTTAGACACCTAATTGCTCTAGAGAGCTTAGGGACACCCATTCGGTCGAGTCGAGACCAAGTGTCTAATCTTGGTGACAACCCAATCTGTTTGTACTGAGTTCTTGGTGTCTAAGCTTGGTGAATCAGGACTTGTGGGTTGGTTCGCTTACCTGGCCAATTGCAAAATTGGTGTCTAAGGCAAGCAGAGAGGAACCTCCACTCCCCTCCACCTACCTGGCCAAGGACAAGGCTACTACAGGCTGGTTTGCCACTCTGACCTAGGCAACTGGTTGAGATTCTAGGTCTATTAGATCTTAGACGTTCGTTGTGTGTTGCATGACTTGTCTAGAATTAGGAGTCCTTTAGCCTAACTGCCCTTTAGCTAGTCAGTTTTTTTCATGGCATCTAACCCTAGAGTCTATCCTCAGTTTCGTCCTTTTCGAGGAAGTCATGATCGTCAGGTTTATATTGATTGGGAGGACGATATGGATGAATATTTTAAGTAGAGCGATCTGTGTGAGGATAGTAAGGTCAGGTTTGCCCAAATGCATCTTCGGGATTCAGCCGAACGTTATTGGTTTGATGTTAGAGGAAGAATGAAGTATGAGAGACAAGAGTCTAAGGTAACTTGGAAAGACATGAGAAGTAAGTTGAGAGCAGGGTACCTAGGTGAATCCTATGAGCAAAGACTTCAAGGCCGGTGGTACCAATTGAGACAAGGTAATAGGCCAGTGTCTGAGTATATCGAGGACTTCCAGTGGTATGTCATGAAATGTAATATCATTGAGACCGAGGTTCAGATCACATTGAGGTTTAGGGCTTGGCTACACCCAGACATCTATAGAAAATTAGGCTTTGAAAAGACCAATAAGTTAGAGCAAGTCTACCAAGAAGCCCAAGACTGTGAGTGGTCTTTAAGATATACTCGATCTAATACTTTGGACTTAAAGCCGACCTCTACCAACTTGAATCAAATCCCGATTGATCCAACATCTGTAGTGAACCAGACTTTTGTTTATCAATCCCCACCCGTGTCACCTCTTGACCAGAAAGAAAACACTGAGAAGGAGTTAGGTATGGCCATCCCAAAAGTAGTTGACCCAACCATAGTCGTGCCTATAGAGGAACCAAAGGAGAAAGGATTAGAACCCTTCAGTGAGTTTGAAGAGGTCATATATGAGCCTGACATAAGCTTGATTAATGAATATGAAGAAGAAGAAGAATGTGAGGAGGTATCGCCTGATAATTTAATTGATCAGCTCCCACCTGATGGAATCATTAAGGATACCCCAGAACTTAGCAAGGATCCAAATGATAATGATCCTGAGTCCACTATAGACCTTGTAGTAGAACTGACCAAGCCAGGATCAAACGAAATAGATGAAGGTATAGATTCTCAAGATGAATGTTCCAAAGACCTTCCCGAAAGCCCTCCACTATCTAGGAGCATCCCGCCTACCCGAGGACTTGCACCTATCGATCCTCCTAGTATTGACCATGAGGTTAAGATGAGCACACCTTTAGACCTTCATTCATATATTAAGGTCAGCTGCCTAAACTTCGAACCAGTCCCTGAGTCTCCTTTTTATTCCCTGCCTTTTCTTAAGCCATCTCATATCCCTAGAGCCAGGAGGTTACTTTTTATTGAGACTACCAGAATGTGTGACTCCTTAGAGCCCATCCCATTCACCCTCTACTTCTGGTATACTTTATGGCATCTGTTAGGGATCCTAAAAAATTTTTCTTGTGCATACCAGGCTAGGGTCAAGCCTAGAGAACCAATGGTCTAGTAGGTTTAGGCCCTAAGACCCCAATAAATTCCTCTTACTAGGAATACCTAGTTTAGTTTGCTTTTGTTGAGTGTTACTTGAGTCTCAGAATCTGCATGATCTCTTGCATTGCATACTAGGGACACGAATAATTAAAATTTGGTTGTTCCTGAAAGCAAGCTAAGTAGAGAATTGAGGATTCTGAAATAATAAAGAAGTTTTTATGCTCGCTGAATTGGTCCCTTAGAGTGATAGAAGAGTGACCCTAATATCCTGATTTAGGACATTAGCTCGACTCTCAATATCTTGCACTTAGTTGAGTATAGGGAACCAGCAAACCACCTAGCGAGTGATTTGAGCCTAATCCTTTTTGGAGAGTAAACCTGACCAGAGTGTCCACTTCCAAATTGACCTGAGTAAGGAGTACGGATCGAGCGTATCTTGGATGGTCGAGCTACCGCAGCCCAGGGCAAAGGCTTTCAGGTTACTTGGTCCGTTGGCAAGGCCGACCCCAAATCTGATGACTCGTGGATCACCCAGGAGGACCTGCCATTCACCGACTGCTGGAGAAGTACCAAAGCCAAATCAACTTCCACTCGACAGGGTCGAGTTTCTCCGACCCCGAGAGAATTGATGTGGGCATCAGGGTTTGACTTGAGCCCTTCAAACTTCGGGGGATCTCTGATTAGGGTTCTGTGTTTATCGAGTCCTGTAATAAGGCTGTCAGCCTCTAGTTTATTTACTTAAATGGAGTCTGTACCTCGACCCATTGGGTCGAGCTGAGTTTTGTAATAAGTCGGGCTGAGTCTAAGCCCATGAAGTCTTTAGTGGTTCAAAAGTTAAGTCTCTTTTAAGCCTAACAAAGGCAAGGAGACATGTCAGCTCAGGGCCCACCTTATCTGTTTATGTGGCGCACTGAGGTGATGACATGTGGTTTGTTTTGGGCGCCCAAGAAAGGGGACCACTTACATGATCCATGCCCCCTTCCCCTCCCCTCTTCAAGCTCTCTTCCAATCTAGGATGGGCGGTCATGGAAAGAAGTTTCAAATCCCTTGATGCATGCCTCCACTCAAGACTCCTTCCATAAAGAAGTCAAGCAAGAAAGGCATCCTTCATTCTCCAAGTGGAAAGAAGTTTCAAATCCCTTGATGCATGCCTCCACTCAAGCCTTCTTCCATAAAGAAGTTAAGCAAGAAAGGCATGATCCCTTGACGAAGTTAAGCAAGAAAGGCATGGTGAAGACATCAAGCCTCAATCCAAGCCTTCTACCAAAATAAGCCATGTAAGGAAGGAAGGTCAAAGACCAATCCCCCCCTTTCCAAGCCTCCAATCATGCCACGCCTAGGATTATTCCCATTTGGTCGGCCTTGAATCAAGCCAAGAAAAGTCAAAGTGGGACAAATCCCTCCAAGCTAGCCTCACTTCATGTTTTCTACCAAAACCAGGCAAGCAAAGAAGGAAGTCCAAGGAGCAACTCCTCCACTCCAAGCCAAGCATCATGCCATACCAAGCTGGTCGGCCAAGAAGAAAGCTCTCCAAAGCTTGGGTGCCACTTTCAAATTGAGTTGTATTTTTGGTTCAAATTTTGAATGGGTTTTCTTTTGAATTTTGAATGTATCTTTGGGTACCTATTTAAAGGACCCAAACCCCTCTTTGTAACAGATAGTGAATGAATACAAAATTTTTTTTTTGAGTATTTTCTTCTCCAATCCTCTGTCTCCCTAGACTAGGTTGTGAGTGAGTGAAACTCTTCCTTCATCTCCAGGGATGTCGAGTGGTGTGAGGCCACGTTCCTTCACCTGAGAGCGTCGAGTGGTGGGAGGCCACAATTCCTTTGTCCTCCACGACGTCGCGGGGTGCGAGGCCCCAAGTTATCAACTTCGATTTCGGACTCCAGTCGGATACTGGGCTCGAAGCCCTGTTTCTCTACCCTAACCCTATTTCAACTTCAACACTTCTCATCTCTTCGCTAACCATTCTTTCTCTTGCTGCCTACAGGTCTTCCTCGATGCTACGGATATCGGAGATGGGTCGTCTTGCCATCACGGCCACATGATCGGGAACCGGCGCATCCACAGGCGCGATTACTCGGACATCCAGGCCGCATCCGTCGAGTGGAGCGATCTCTGCACCAGGCGCTTCAGAATTTGATAGGTTTGCATCTCCATCTCCTAGGTAGGTATTGAGTGTATCGAGCTAGTCCTAATCCCGAGGTTCCTTAATCTCAGGGTCTTGGTCTATCATTTCTTAGGGATTGATCTACTAGCATAGACCTCTTTTCTTTCAGTTTTCCTAGGTTCCCTTTGCTTGCAATCAGGAACCAAAGATAAAACCCTAAAAAGAAAACAAGATATAACCACCTTTGCATCATCCGTGCTAGCATCATCATCACCTCATCCTTTTCTTTTTCTGCATCATTCTTGGTATCAGAGCTTTCATTCCGCATTAATATCAACAAGAAAATTTCATATCTTCATTTTTGTATCAAATGAATGACCCGGACAGTGCCAAATTAGCTAAATAGTCTCTCTAAAAATCAAAAGTCCTATTGTCTAAGTTCATAGAACCCTTTGTTTGTTCAAATGACATTTTTAAAGCTTTGACTTTTCATTATTTTATTTTTCAAGAAATGCAAGATTTGTAGTATCAATAGATATCTTGCAAGAATATACCTAGGTTGCATTTGGTGTATTGCCAGGCAATCTTGAAAAGTTAATGTAGATTGTCAGTAATATGGATTGTCAACAATGTAAATTACAGATAATGTAAATTATCATATTTGGTATATGTAGGTAATGTTGCATAATGTAAAATCATATTTTCAAATTATCCCTAAATTAAATTTATATTATATTTAAAAATATATAATTGTATATATTTTATCTATTTATTATATATTTATATTTCTTCTCTTTTTTTTTCCCTTCTATTCTTCTTCTTTAGTTCCCCCCACCCCCTTGCCCCCACCAGTGCCGCCCACCCCTCCTCCGCCCTTGCTAGCACTGCCCACCCGCTCCCCTTCACCTGCTGGCACCACCCACCCCTCTCCCATTCCCTTCTTCTCCTTCTTCACCCTCACCTTTTCCTTCTTCACCCCTACCTTTTCCTTCTTTAGTTCACCACCCCCTCCTCTTCTTCTCCTTCTCTAGCCACCCTTCCCTCCTTTTTTTTTTTTTTCACCCCCCTTCTTCTTTGGTTCAGCAGCCCCCTCCCCCGGCCCCCACCCTCTTCCCTTTCTCCTTCTTCACCCCCATTTTTTTCTTCTTCAGTTCACCCCCTCTCCTTCTATGGTGCCCTCCCGATTTTCTCCTTCTTCGGCATGATCTAGTGATGGATTTTCCTTCGTCGCAAGTCTCGATGATGACTTCTCCTTCCTCGCAAGTTTCGGTGATGGCGATCTCCTCCCCGCAAGCCTGTTATGCCTCCGTCATAGGCCCCTCTTCATCGGTCAACGGGTGGTGAGGGGGTCGGAGGTGTAGGATTTTGTGGTGCTCCCAAGTCTTGGAGAGACTTGGAAGGCCATGGTAGGGATGTTCGAGGATTCCTAGGACTCAGGGACGTGTCCCAAGCGAGTCCTGGAGGTGTTCCAGGGGATACTCTGAGTCCGAGGTTGAGAGAATATGTGAATTAGTTGGATCATGGGGCTTGACCCAGGTTTGAGTGTTTTCTCATGTATGCGACTTAGGGGGAGTTTTTGAGAGATTGTAACATAACCCGGCTTCTGGATTATAGAGTTTTAGGTCCAGATGTGTAGTTGGTTCTCTTTTGGTTTAAGAAGGGTGTGCGTGATCTCTCTTTCTCACCGTGAGGAATTAGCATGAGGGTTACATCACACGGAATGAGGGCTTGGGATGTGGATGTTCCACGGGCTTGGAGAAGGAAATCGAGCATGAGGTAGTCCGCGGGTTTAGAAGTTTCTTCCTGGATTTCAGAAAGGAAACTGGTGTCTTGTGTCCTGTATCAAGATCTTCTCCAAGGTTAATAATATAATCTCTTTTTTTCTAATCTCTTCTATATTTTTTTCTCCTGCTTCTTTGTGAATCAAAAAGGTCGCCATCATTTTGTCAGGATCTCTCTCACAATGCTTTCACAGTTAGGTACTGATCCGGGATTCACAACAAGTGGTATCAGTACCTAGGATTCTCTACAAGTGATATCAGAGTGGGTTCGAGCATGGAGAGAGAAGTTTTCTATCACAGGATTTCTTCGAGGTTTCTCCAAGATTTTGGAGAAGGGTTCAAATCTAAGGTTTCCTCAAGATATTGAGAGGAAGGATAAGATCTGGGGCTGCTGTCTACACCCTTTTTATATAATGTATCTTCTTCAAGGCTTTTGTCAATCTTTTACTGTTTGTGATTGTTTTGTCATGGAAGGTAGCAGAGTGAAGATTGGTGTGGAGAAGTTTGATGAAAAAGGGAGTTTCACTATGTGGAAGGTTAGGGTGGAAGACTTGCTGGTTCAGATGGGATTAAATCTGGCTTGGAAGATAGGCCAGGGGATATGAATGACAAGGAGTAAATGTTCTTGGAGAAAAGGGCATGTGCCATGATTAGGACTTGCATGACGAATGATATTTTGTATGGCGTGTTAGAGGAGAAGACATCCAAGGGATTGTGGTCGAGGTTGCACACCATGTACATGAGGAAGAACATGTACAACGAGTTGGTACTAAAGAAGCAACTATATAGCCTTCGGATGCAAGAGGGTAAGGATGTTGCGGGACACATTTAGCGGTTCGACTAGATAAACATGGATTTGCTCAACATTGGGATGGATTTAGAAGAGGAAGATAAAAGTCTGCTGCTTTTATGTTCACTACCCAGGAGCTTCGATCTATTGGTGACTACACTACTGTATGGAAAGGAGATGCTAGTATATGAGGATATCATATCAGTGCTAAGGTCCAATGAGCAGCAGGAACAGATGATGAAGAGGGAGGTCTTCCATGAGGGTTTGGCTATATCAGAGAGGCTAAGAAAATGGAAGAAGAAAGATGAACAGGTGGGACGAGTACAGTCCAGGAAAGGCAACATGGCGGGTAAGTGCTACAGGTGTGGTATAGCAAGGCACTTTAAGCAGGAGTGTCCGCTTAGAAAGAAGTGCAGGGATGGAGAAAAGGAAAGTCCAGATTTCTCAGATTTAGTCACTGGATCAAAGGAAGAGTCGAATGAGCTCTTGGTTGTTTCGGAGGAGCCTGCGGGAGACAGTGTATTCGAAACGGTCTCGGAGGGATCCGCGGGATGCGGAGGATCGAAGGAGGCAACGACACGGTTTGAGGTGTAGGGGCAGGCTCAGCAGGGCATTATTGAGTTGCTGGCCTCGGGATTTCATTCTGTGGCATCAGGGGGACTTCAGTCTCAGGTGGAGCACCGAGGAGAGGTGGCTTCATGGATGGAACAGGATTCGACACGATGTCAGAGCAGAAGAGTGCATAGGGAGGAGTCACATCCCAGCACCAGTGCCAGGGGTGCTCCAAGGCAGGTGGAGCAGTGTGCACAGGTAGTCAAGCATGGCTCTGAGGAGATATTATTAGGTAGAGCTCCAGTTGCAGCGAGTACCGGTTCATGTTCGCTGGGTTCTCTCCAGGAAAGTCCAAGGATAAGATTAATGCAGCTGCCAGGCAGAAGGAATGTTACAATTGTGGTGCCAAGGTACAAGCAAGGGTCTTCATCTATGGAGGCGGTCATTCCAAAGGCCTCCAAGGATGTGTAGCAGCTGAAGGGTGTTGGCAGAGGCAAAGATATCCATACAAGGAGCTGCCAGGATATGCAGTTACAGCGATATTGTGTAGGAGGATATTGCCGATTTTGTCAAGGCTTGGGGGCACCAAGGTGGAGATTGTAGAATTTTGTAATTTTCTCAAGTCTTGGATAGACTTGGGAGGCCATGGCAGGGATGTTCGAGGATCTCTGGGGCTTAGGGACATATTCCAAGCGGGTCCTCGATGTATTCCAGGAGATACTCTGAGTCTGAGGTTGAGAGAATATGCGAGTCAGTTGGGTCAGGAGGCTTGACCCAGGTTTGAGTGTTTTCTCATGTATGTGACTCAGGGGGGAGTTTTTGAGAGATTGTAACATAACCCGGCTTTTGGGTTATGATGTTTTAGGTCCAGAAATATAGTCGGTTCCCTTTTGGTTTAAGAGGGTGTGCGTGATCTCTCTTTCTCACCATGAGAAATCAGCATGAGGGTTATATCATGCGGAACAAGGGCTTGGAACGTAGGTGTTCCACGGGCTTGGAGAAAGAAACCGAGCGTTAGGGAGTCCGCAGGTTTGAGAGTTTCTTCTTGGGTTTCAGAAAGGAGGCTGGTGTCTTGTATTATGTATCAAGATATTCTCTAAGAATAATAATACAATTTCTTTTTTCCTAATATCTTATGTATATTTTTTCCTGCTTTTTTGTGAATCAAGAAGGCTGCCATCACTTCGTCAGGATTTCTCTCACGGTGCTTCCGCGGTTAGGCATTGATCCGGAATTTACAACAAGTGATATCGATACCTAGGATTCTTTAACAGGAGGATAGGCGACAGGTGGCAAGTCAGGCATCGTCGACGGGCGGTAGAGGGGTTACAGGGGATAACACGGAAGGGAAATAGAAAGAAGAAAGTGAGGATATTATTGTTTAAAAAAATTACCTGAAAGATGGTAATCTGGATTATCACTCTTTTTCAAAGATAATCCAGATTGCCTTTTGATCGATAATGCAATTTACCAAGTAATCTAAATTATTATTAAAAAAATTTACCAAATATAATAATATAATGGAGTTTCTTTAAATTGCTCGCAACACAACCCTAGTATAATGTAATATTTTGCTACCATATTGTCCTTTTCTTTCATTCGTCCAACGCATAACAAGCTAAAGAAAGTGATTCTGTTCCACTATTGGAATATGGATCATAAAATAAGAAAATGAGAAAAGTTAGATGCTATGTAGGATTAGCTGTAGATTAAAGCAAGGCATCATAAACAATGTATGTACCATTATTGTCCATGCTAGGAGAGACTGCATTTGCTAACAATAGCACGCTATACCATGACAAATCGAACAGTGCAAAATATACCATACAAATTCAAAGCCAATATATGATAGAGAAAGCATGCATGTTTGATAAACCGAACCAGTTTTATACCGGACGACGTACTGCTACAGTGACAGGATGGCTTCATGCATCATGAAGTCTGATACCGAGACGACGCGATTCTTGGTCTTTACTCCATTTACAATTTGAACAATCAAACAAAAACTAATCCATTTATGTGAAATTAAGCTTCATGGATGTTTTAAAATCTGCACCTTTTTTTTTTTTTTTCTTTTCTTTTCTTTGAGAGGACTGGCAAACTTTGTGTATATGCAAAACACCAAAAGCCACTTATATGCGGAATAAGCCACGCATGCGTCTCTTTACGTGGACCTGCGTACCATGCATCTAATTGACGCAGGGTATGTTGGAAAAGGATTGAGAGTTTGGTGGCATTCTCCAAGACGAGTATCCAAGTTTGGCATCTTCTTTTTTACGACCATCACTCCTATAGCTGTCAAGATGAGAGAATAAAGGCTTTCCTAGCTTATGGGTATGTACCAGTGCAGTAGGCAATCTATTGTATGAGATAAAGCCTGATTCTAATTGGCCCGCGCGTAAGGAAGTTTCTATATATATGAGCTCTTCATTTACAGCCAACTCACCCTCAAAAACATTTCCATCCACTAACAAAATAGATAAATTATAAATATGAAGAATGATTACAAGGTTGACAGCAGTACAGCCAAAACTAATGCTGTCCAAAAAAAAAAAAAAAAGGAGCTAGTGTGAATGTGTTATTCATTGGCCAATATTTGATTTTCTCATTCCATCACTAACTCGTTAACAAGCTGTCGGTGAGTCGGAAGTTTTATGGTGAGCTCTTGATCAATTTACCAAGCGGTCAAAGATCATCTAAAATAACGACCACCGTCGCCTCTCAGCTCGGCTATTGTATATAACAATTAATTAGTAGATAATAATGAAGATTAGATGATCATTAAATAACATCACTGTTTATAAAATAAAGAAAAGTATGATTAATTGACGAGTATCGGCTGAAACGAATGGCCCGGTGAGAGAACCAGATGGTAGTATCCGGGAAATAATCCGCTGCCACAATTAAGAGCCAAGTCCAAGCCCAAGACCGGAACTACCGGGACCGGAAAACCCAAGGCGAATGCAGTAAGATCGACTGCGGCAGCGATGTGACCCGCCCTTGAGGAAAGCATCCCTCCGAACCCACCCCTCACCCAAAAAAGATAAAAAAAAAAAAAAAGGTCCGTAGTCCACCTCCCACTCCACTCCCCGATACCTCTCTCTTTTTCCTTCTATTTATAGAAACCATCGTCACCAGTTCCCACGTTATAATTGTAGCAGGGTGTTTCTCTCCAAGGCTTCGCCCCTCCAATGACGACGTATAGAGTGTGCTTTTGTTTCCGGCGACGGTTCCGGCCGGCGTCGAACGAGCCGCCGGAGGCGGTGAAGGAGGTGTTCCGGAAGTACTCGGAGGGCGGGGTGATGGGGGCGGAGCAGCTGCAGCGGTTTCTGGTGGAGGTCCAGGGGGAGGCCCAGGCTACCAGGGAGGCCGCGCAGGCCGTGATCGACGGCATGAGGGTGTTCAAGAACAAAGTTTTCCAGAAGAAGGGGCTCTCCCTCGAAGAATTCTTCCGGTACCTCACCCTCGACGACAACGCTGCCCTCCCCCAGTCTCTTCAAGTGCGTGTCCCTTTTTCTTCCGTGGTTCTCGATTCTAATTCTATTATACGTCGAGCCGTTGTTAATTAAAGTTTATATATTTATATATCCTGCGAAAAGATTGAGTTTTCTGATACCTTTTAGTCTAACCAAGATTCAAGAATTATATATTCTCACTCCATCTTTAAAAAAAATAAAAAATCTGTTCGCTTTTTTTTTTTTTGAACTGCTGATGCCTGCAGAATACCACCTCAGCGTCGGACAGGTAAAGTTGCTAACTGGTCTGGATAAAAATATTGGGGGGTTGGGCTGAGCTATTTGGCCCAGCTTTAAGTTAATGGCTCGACTTGTGGCGTGGGAGCTGGTGGGGCATTACCACCTGGTCCACCATAGCTTATGCATGTCTTCTGCATGCATGAATGCATGTCTTAAAATTTCAGATGTATGAATTATAGTAATTGTGAGAGAATGGATGCACTCATTAGCTGAAACTTAAACAGTTTGATCAAGGGGGAATCGGAGAATAAAATAGAGTAGCCAAAAGTGATTCAGATAGCACGTTGGTAAGGCGACCAGGAATTGGACGCTACCTTATCTCTTTGGGTGTGTTTAATTGCTTGGGATTGAGAAGAAAATATACTTGAGTTGTCTGATTCAATAAGTGATATAATTTTACTTAGACTACCACCCTCTAACCTGGCAAGTTTAGTTTATAGTGTTACGTGGACAAGATGAGTTCAAAATCTGTAAAGATGGAGAACGATGTGCTCCAATAACATGTATTAGTGATGACGAGGATAGCAGCTATCGTGACAAAAACAATCTAGTGCTTTGTATGCTCGATGAGCTTTGGTAAGATCAAAAGGTGTTATGCTACTGTTCTCACAGAGTTCTACTGGACGTTTTCTTTTAATGGAATTCGCTTTGAGAGGCTTGCCAGCTGTTGAATATCCCTTATAGACATTATTTTATCTGCTGTTTGATGCATGGTTAAAGGACAAAGTTTGCCGGGTGCAAGATTATAAGTCTCGGTTGTCTAGATGTAGGTGCAGCAACATGCCAAAGATTATTCAGCGGAGTAGATCGAGTTGAACAGCGTATGTCTCTAGTGGTTCACTATGGCAAAGATCGAGCAATCCGACGACAGGCTTTTGTAAAAGTGCGATGAGAATTTGGCCCAGGCCAATGCTGCAAGTAGACATTTACATTTATGTGTTATAGAATGAAGTTGATCAGATGAACATGATGATTGGGTAATGACCGGTTGATATGAGGAATGACTTGACCTTGAAAACAAGATTTGTTTTTTACCAAAAAAACAAGATATGTTTAATGGGGAAGCAATGATATGCCTACAATAATTTAATGAGTCAGTGTGTGAAATAAGTCTTCTATGTTATGACACACATAAGTACGTAGACTTTGTATTTTGGATGTAAGATCTTCTCAAAAACACAAAAAAGACCACTTTCTGTCAACTGTTGAAATTTTTGTGTCTCACAGATTTTTCAGTGGAAATGTTTCTCACAAATTTAATTTTATTATACTCAGTATAATTATTACGTATGAACTTTTTTAGTTCCAATCATATATCTGATTGAGAAAATAGGCATTGGTCATTGAAGAGCAATTTATACATGTGAAATTGACTTCCTTTTCCAAGTTTTTTTTTTTTACAAAAATATTCTGCATTTAATAGCTGGAAAATATATCTTTGTTCCAGGTTCACCAAGATATGAGTGCTCCCTTGTCACACTATTTCATATATACGGGCCATAACTCCTATTTAACAGGGAACCAACTCAGTAGTGATTGCAGTGATGTCCCTATCATAAAAGCACTGCAAAGAGGAGTGAGAGTAATTGAATTGGACATATGGCCAAATTCTACAAAAGATGATGTGGAAGTGCGTCATGGGGGGTACATGATCTGTCCATATAACCTCTATTTATCTATGATTTTTTCTTGAAAAAAAATTTATTTGTGATTCAACTTTTTTTTTTTGAGAAAAATTTAGCTTTTATTTATGGAGCTTTTCATATTGCATCCATGCTGCCAACCAATCATGAGTTTGTGTAATGCCCATGAACTACTTTAGGCACAACTCTAGGTGCACAGACATATGGATGACGAGAATGATATTCTAGAGATAGGGCATTGGCACATTATTATGTCCATATGGATTATCTACAAATTTAATGTTGTGAGTACAGGTAATTCTTATTCATCAACTCTTTCACAATTTGCAGTCTTAAGACAATCTATATTAGTGATAATATACAAAATCTCCATAAGCATGTGCAAAGGGTCGATCTCCTTATGCCTTCCCTTGTTCTTCTCTTTTATGTCATTCAACATTTTTAAGACTGCTGCAGGCATCCCTGCAGGGCTTGCAGCCATTCAAGATGCAGGTCGAACTCTTTTCAGGGCATGACTCGCATGACCAATTTGATAATACTAGCTCAGGCTTTATGAAGTCTGTGGGAGCAAAGCTCATGTGACCAAAGGTCAAACTCTATAGGGGGTTTTATAATCCCCCAGGCCTTCCTGACCTTGTTCTGTTGCTAGGAAACATTGGGTCTTCTATGCCTAGAAAGCAAGTAGCCCTCAAGCTATGTAAGAAAATGGTTTTGGTCATTGTCCCTGCTTTTGGTGTGCTAGACTTTTGATTGGGACCGTAATTGCAGGTATGCACTTCGGTGCCCCATCACTAGCATGCAAGGTCCTTGTTTTCCTAAATTTTATTAAGATTTCCTATTATCAATCATCTTAATGGTTTGGTTTCAATTTTCTTGCTGGAACTCAAATGTGAGCCAGCTACCTTGTCAATTCCTAGGAAAGATATCAGTGTCATGTCTTGAGCTCATGTTGGACCTCAATGCCCTTTTATCCATATGAATTCTTTTGGTGGTAACCAAATGATAAGCATTTCCTTTAACTTTTGTTTATGAGCATTCTTTAGCTTCGATTATTGGTTCCATAAAAGTTGCATTTCTTGTTTCTGTGGACCAACCTCCTATCTATTAGCCCTGCCATCGGTTATCCCAAAAACTTCTATGGACATGTCTTATGCACCAGAAAGCCAAATTAGTCAGTGTATGTATAAGTCAACATAGACCCCTATGATGAATGCTATTCAAAAATCAAAGAGTAAGTATCAAAATGATGTGAACCTGATGGTTCCAAACATCTTCCACCTGAATGTGATCATTCTAGTCACCCATGACTTCATCTGCAGCCAATTCAATGTAGCAGAAGCAGAAGCCATGTTTCCCTTTTCATGTCTAATAAAATGTGCTGGTTCCTTTCATCATTTTGCTGATAAAAGGAAAGGAGAAGGGAAATAGAAGAAGCAGACAACTATTATGTTGAGAAGGGTAGAGAGACTGCTTGAGTTCAATTCTTTTGTCTGGTTTGTTGAGGAAATCAGAAGCATATAAGCTATAAATTCTGATTTCAAAATACCTCTGATTGAATTAGTTAACCATTCATCATGCATACATTTTTTCAAACTTTTCTTGCATATGGCATAGAATTGATTCAAAAATCAATACATTTGCATTTTTTGTTTGTTCATGATCTATGGTAGCAATGTTGACCACAGAAAACTTTAACCTGGACCTAGAGGTGTAATAAGGTTATCTGTTTCAAGAATAATGGTGGTTGTTTGATGATTTAATTCATTTTGACTTGATTTATTTGTGATCGTAGGACGCTGACCACTCCTGTAGAACTTCTCAAATGTTTGGAGTCCATTAAAGATCATGCCTTTAGCGTATCTTCATACCCGGTCATAATTACTCTTGAAGATCATTTGACTCCAGATCTTCAGGCTAAAGTGGCTGAGGTAGATGACAATCTTTTGCCAGAATACTCTCCTTTATGTTTCAAAAGTCCCATCTGATCTTCTTTTCCCTTTTCGATCTAGATGATAACTCGGACTTATGGAGAAATGCTATTTACAACAAAATCAGAATTTTTGGAAGAATTCCCTTCACCTGAAGCATTAAGGATGAAAATTATAATATCAACCAAACCACCAAAAGAATATCTTGAATCCAAGACCATCAAGGAACAAGACCAAGCTGTACAAAAGGGAACTGAAGATGAAGCATGGGGTACAGAAATCTCAGATCTTAAATCTGAAATGGGTGCTATAAGTAAGGTGCAACAAGAAAGCAAGATGTTTTTCAGTTACTCCTCGATTCTTTATCTGTCATTGTGCAGCTTTGATGCATTCCTTGTTGACCTGCAGATTGAGCATGAAGAAATTGAACACCACCATGAAGAAGAAGAACCTGATGAAGGTGATAAAAAACCATATCAGATAGTTGCACCTGAGTACAAACGTCTAATAGCAATTCCTGCCAAAAAAGGAAAGGGAGAACTAGCTGAGGCACTTAAGATTGATCCTGACAAAGTGACTCGTCTTAGCTTAAGTGAGCTATTGTTTCAAAAGGCTGTAATTTATCATGGAACTGAAATTGTCAGGTACCTTAGAAAGGAAAATGGTGCTTTTAGGTGATATTTCATATCTGCCCTTTCTTTTCTATTGGCATGAGCATGCATAAGCCTTTGGTCGCACATCTTCCATTTAAGTCAAATAGTTAAAAAGTAAAGATTTCAGGTTATCTTAAATAATGTATGTTTCACCTTTTTTTTTCAAATTCATGAACTAAATTTTGCCTGATAAATTTCTGCATGAAAAACATGTTGGAGCAAAAATTCCTGAGCTGCGCAATTTTTTTTTTTGTAGGTTCACTCAAAAGAATCTATTGAGGATTTATCCAAAGGGTACACGTATTACCTCCTCTAATTACAGCCCAATTCTTTGTTGGATGCATGGAGCTCAGATGGTTGCATTAAATATGCAGGTATTAATTCTCCTTTAGCAATCCAGATTTTCTTTCTTTAGCGAAAAAACAACTACTTCATGATAACCATTTCTGTATACCCATCATGGGCATCGATAGGTTTTATTCATGTCTATTCTCAACTCATTATTTTTATGTGAGAAGTATGAAATGATAGAACTTGGGCTGGAGATGGTACTCCTAGGTGTTTATATGGGATGGCCAGGTTTTGCATGAGAGGAACTTTAGTACTTGCTATCACTACTTTTCTGGAAACCATAATCAAAATCTTTTTGGATTTTATCGCCACTTTCATGAAGCATTGATTCCTTCATTGAGTGGAAGACCTGGGATTATTTTGGATGATAACCATCTTTACTGAATTGTGTTGATGATTGCAGAACCAAAACATAGATTTTGAAAATTGTCCTGGCCTCTTTAAAATAAGTTTGCTTTTATGAACTTATGTAAGAACTCCTTAAGGTGACTATTTATGCTGATTAGATACTTCTACTAGGTATTGTTAGATTTTTTACAGATGGATGTACTAAAACCTAGAAGACAGATATATTTCATTTCAAAGTGATAGACTTATTTTTGGCTTGTCAATCACCTATTGCAAAATGGATTGTGATTATGAATCTTGTGTCTATAGATATTTATAGATATTCTTTGATTTTGCTGGAAGCTTATGACATGGAGATCCATTGACCAAATAAATACAGTTGAGATGAACCCATTTATTTGCCTTAATTGTTCATTTTTCTTTTTCTGAGTCTTAGATCTGAATCTTACTGGGGTTGTTACCTTGTTGATCTTTCACATTTAAAAATATTATTTATGATCTCTTAGCTTGACAAATCAGGGGTGGAATTATGAAGGAGAGAAGTAGAAATTCTTAAAAAACATTTTAATACATGAAGTAGATATATTCTGGAAAAAAAAAAAGAATTATCTGTCAACAGGAGAACTATGATACTCTACATAGCACAGAACATATAAGCTATGAAATTAGAATAATCAATCATGAAACACACTTACCAGTTCTGAACCAGATCAGCTAATATGCATGTTATTATTCTTTTGTCCAAGAAAATATGACGGAATATTTCTCATAAGACACCTTAGCTTGGAAGTTGGAACATCTCTTCTAAATTTTGCTTTGTCTAAATTTTTGATGTAATGACAAATTGTTTCATTTCCTATGCATCAATGTAGAATGTAGAGCCTGCATGAAAACAAATCGTAGTTGTTCCACACTGTGCCTCAGAACTAAGTCCAAATTATTCATATCTGGACCTGTTTATGATTAACTTTGGCATACTCAATTTCCATTTGTAGGTTTAAGGTAAGCATTGTTTCTGAATTATTAACTGCAGCCAAGCTTCTCTTTCTTCTCTCTCTCTCTCTCTCTGTGTGTGGCAACACCCATGGTGGTTGGACACTTTTGCATTGACTGCCTGATGCTACCAAATCAGGTCCCTTTTACAAAGTCATCATTGCATTGCTGCAATGATTTTTGATTAACAAGATTGTATGAAACCTGCAGATAATGAGGTCATTAGGCTCTTATTCATCCTAAATTTCTTCTATTGATTCTGATTGCTTTAGAAGGTTCTTGCAGAAGAATCCTGCACCATGTGCATGCAAGTGCTGTAGCTATTTGCCTCTCTTAAAAGTACTTTGATCTGTTGATGCCTTCTTAAATTTAATCTTCAACATTCCCAAATTCACTAATCAGGTTAACTTTTATTACACGCTCAATAAAACTAAATTTGGTACTAATTGAGCTAATTGCATGAAAAAGTTGTCTTCAACTTTTTCTTCATTTACTTGATCATGTGTTTTTATTCTCTGATAGGGGTATGGGAGGGCACTCTGGTTGGTGCATGGGATGTTTAGAGCTAATGGAGGGTGTGGTTATGTAAAGAAACCAGATTTTCTGTTGGATAATGATCCAGATCATATATTTGATCCTCATGCTACATTGCTAATTAAGAAAACATTGAAGGTGAACCCTTATCATTGCTCTTAAGTTATGTGAGTTCTTGTTTACCTTTTTTGTCATTCACATCCCAGTTGATGTTACCATGAAACAGGTGAGGGTATATATGGGAGATGGATGGCGCTTTGATTTTCGTCAGACACATTTCGATACATACTCACCGCCTGACTTCTATACAAGGGTAAGATTAGGAAAATAGATAATGTTATATCAATAAATCTCAAAAAAGGTAAGGCACCATCCCTTGTGATTGAGATCACAGTTTTTTTTTCCCGCTGTACTTTACTATTCTGCATTCACTGGTTAAGAAGATTATCTATGTAATAACAGAGCAGGTTTGTCACAATGTAATGCAAGCATTTACTGAATTTGCATGATGTTAGACATCTTGCTGTCCATACGGTGTGATAAACCCAAAGGGATTGAATAATTACGGAGAACCATAAGTTGTTTTTCTTCTCAATTATAAATGTTGTAAACGGAAACAAATGACAGGTAATCCATCCTTCATGCATGTAGGTTGGCATTGCCGGAGTCCCAGCTGATACAGTAATGAAAAGAACAAGAGCAATTGAGGACAACTGGACACCGGTTTGGGATGAAGAGTTTGAATTCCCCTTGACTGTTCCAGAACTGGCTTTGCTTCGAATTGAAGTTCATGAGTATGATATGTCTGAGAAGGATGACTTTGCCGGTCAGACTTGTTTGCCCGTGTGGGAGTTGCTGCCAGGGATTCGATCCGTCCGACTCTGTGACCACAAGGGAGAGACTTTGAAGTCTGTAAAACTACTAATGCATTTCGAGTTCATTTAAGATCTCTGCAGATTCTTGTAGCTATATTAATAAAGACTGGTGTGTACATGTGATTGAAAGACTTTCGACCTCCTGTTCTTATATTTGAACGATCATACTACTTATTCCTAATGAAAATAATCTTCTTAAGAAAATCTAGTTTTGGATTACAAGAGTATTTTTAGGAGTAATCAACCACTGACTTGGTCAGTCTCAGTTTACATTTCTGTAACAATCTGCCATGTCTTCTTTATGAAATTAGTAGTACTTCCATGTTTTTCTGAGACAGCACTTTTCCTTTTGCAGTCAGCGGTTTTAAAAGTTATGGTCTTCATCATTGGGCTGATCGATTGTTCAACAAGCCATGAACATTAGGTACTCTAAACTTCAACTCACAGCCATATCTCTCTCAAAATCAATGGGATGGACATTGGAGAAAAAGTCATTGGATGAACTGGGTGAACTTATATTGCAGGGTTGCCTTCTAGACTGCATGCTTATTTGTTATGTAAGGTTTTTATATTCATGTAGAAGTTTAATATTCATTTATATAGAAAGTTATTTTTTTTAAAAAATACAAAATTCCTATAACATTTCTATGCTTATATAAATAAAAATTTCTAAACTAGCAAAAATGGTAGATCTGAAATCTCCATGTGATGCTTTTGATTATCAAATAATAGCATAGATAAGAAAACTTTTTCAAAAGTATGTTTTTATTTTTGCCTAATCAAGTGCCTCGTTAAGTTGTTATTTCATTTGTTAATGGAGCCAAACTGGGTTGTGCCTTTGTGAAAGTTGGTTTAAACATGCTGAGGCTTAGACTTTCAGAGACTACAGTTGCGCCATCAAGTCTCTCTACACTCTGGAAACTGGAAAATAAAAATAAAAGAAAAAAGAAAAAAAATCTCCAAAAGCCACGAAGTCGGCAGGATTGATTGCCGGCTTCATGCATCGCCGAGCCATCGATTTGGCGTGAGAAAGATAGCACTGATAGCCCCATAAAAGTACGCCAGAGACGCAGGGCGGAGCGCTCGTTAGGAGGATCGTCCTCTTTTTGCCGTCATTCCCGTCGTCGCGAGATATAAACCAGCGTGTTTCCAGTCACCGATGGCCGCCACCGCTGCCTCCACTGGCCGTTTTTCTGTACAGAACCCGAATCCTTATTCCGATATTGTCTTCTCCGATTCTGACGCCAGCAGCGGCAGCGGCGGCGAGGAGGCTGCGGGCCGCCGCACCGCCCTTGAGGACTCGATCTTCGCCGCCTACCTCCAGATCTCTGGCCGCTCCGCCCCTGACCTGTCCAAGATCCGATCCTTCCTGGCCTCTGCCTCCGGCCGCGGCCCCTACGTCGCCTGCCTCATCTGCCTCGAGCGTGTCCGTCCCTCCGACCCCGCCTGGTCCTGCTCCTTTGGCTGCTACGCCCTCTTCCACCTTTTCTGCATCCAGAACTGGGCCCACCAATCCTCCCACCGGCCTCCTTCCGCCACCCAGCCCGCTGCCGCTGCCGCCGCCTCCACCGACTGGCCTTGCCCTAAATGCCGCCTCCCCTACCCAAGAACCCTAATCCCCCGATCCTACCTATGCTTCTGCGGCAAGGTCGAGGACCCGCCCGCGGATCCCTGGATCCTCCCCCACTCCTGTGGCGAGGTCTGCGGCCGCCCTCTCAGCGGGAACTGCGGCCACCACTGCCTCCTCCTCTGCCACCCCGGCCCCTGCCCGCCGTGCCCCAAGCTCGTCTCCACCCGCTGCTTCTGCGGTTCCCGCGAGGACGTCCGCCGCTGCGCCCAGAAGCACTTCTCCTGCAACCAGCCCTGCCCGAAGCCGCTGCCATGCAGGACCCACCGCTGCCCGGAGAGATGCCACGAGGGGCCCTGCCCTCCGTGCAGGGTGAGGGGGATGTACCGCTGCGCCTGCGGGAAGACGGAGGAGGAGAGGGAGTGCTCGGAGCGGGGTTTCTGCTGCGAGAGACCGTGCGATGGGATGCTCAGCTGCGGGAAGCACAAGTGTGATCGTGGGTGCCACGCGGGTCCGTGCGGGAATTGCCCGCTTCAGGGGCGGAGGACGTGCCCGTGCGGGAAGAAGGAATATAGAGGGGTGTCTTGCGATGCAAATGTGCCAACATGCGGCTCGACGTGCGAGAAGATGCTGAGCTGCAAAATTCATCGGTGCCCGGAGAGGTGCCACCGTGGACTATGTGTCGAGACATGTAGGACTGTTATCGTCAAGTCTTGCCGATGCGGGAGCTTGAAGAAGGAGGTTAGTCTTGGCTTTGGATGCTAGTGTGTTGTTCTTATAAATTCAGAGTTCGGTTTACTTTCATTGTGTTTAAGGAAATCCTCCTTGCCCAGATGTGTATATCTGTTCCTTTTAACTTGAAAATTGGTAACATAATAGCTTATAAAAAGCAAAGTATAACCATGCATGCTAGCTGAATTTGCACAATTGGACCCCGAATCTAATATAGGTTCCGTGCTATCAAGAATTGGTCTGTGAAAGAAAATGTCAGCGGGGACGAGATTGTGGACGGCATGCTTGTAGGCGTCGCTGCTGTGATGGGGATTGCCCCCCTTGCCCAGAGGTGTATACCTTTCAAAAATTTTCTTGCTGCCTTTCTTTCCAGTTACCAATCTTCACTTGTACTAGAACAGAAGTAGTAAACTATTGAAAGTTCAGATTTGTGGCAGGAAGCTAAGATGCGGCAACCATAAATGTCTTTCACCATGCCACAGGTACTTTATCCCGATATGACTTGATATTTACTTTCTGGGGCTCTCAGTGATATGTATGTTTGTCTTCTCTTGTGCTGTCTAGGACTCTATATATATATATATATATATATGTATCATCTGACAAAATATGCTTGTTTTGGTTAATCTTTAATTCTCGAACTGATCAAAAATAGCTTCGTATAGCAGGAGAAATTTTCATTTGCTCCATATAGCCAACCAATGGTGGGTAATCTTGATTTCTGAGTCTACTGTATACTCTTTATATCTATTTATTTGTTTGTATGCAAACTTTGACAAGATTCCCTTTTGGCAATTATTATTATTATTTTATTTTCTTACAATTGAATTCTGTTGGCCCAATAGAAGTCTGTCAGCCTTTTCATTCTTGTAATGGATGCTAATTTTTATTTCTGCAGATACATTCCTCTCCAGGATTTAATGTTATGATGTTTCAGCTATCTTCAGTAGAATTTCTGTTCCCTAGAACTTCAAATCAACTCTTCTTGATAATTAGTATTGCTTTTTCTCCACTTGTTTGTGATAAATCTTTTACAATGGCAATAATCTTTTGAGGATTTCTGCTTATTCATTTGGAATGTTATTAGTGTAGTTTGTAATTTTTATTCTCTCTAGTACTGCATAACTTATTTTTTTTCTACATTTTCTTCCTAGAGGTGCCTGTACTCCATGTCCCATGATGGTGTCCATTTCATGTTCATGTACAGAGACACGCTTTGAGGTGCAATTCAATTAGATTATATATTTAAAACATTGTTGCTAGATTATTTTTCGTTCTATTTATATGCTCAAAGAATGTATTTTTGTTCCTGCACATTTAAAATGTTTTTTTTGCTTATCTCTAACAATTAAGTCAAATCTTTGAGTGGCAAATAAACACATCTCTTGCAATTAATATTTACTGTGAGGTTGTGTTGAAGATATGAAATATCATTTGTTTCTATTTGTAGCATAGAACAAAGCCTTAAAATTAGGAGTGGCAAAATTTGAACAGGATGTGCCAATTCACACAACCTAGCCAAAATAAATGGGTTCGGGTTGACCATTTTTAAATTTGGGTCAGAAACAGGTCATATTGAAACCAGCCAATTTATAAAATGGGTGGATATGGGTTGGAAGTTTTTTTAACTCAAGCCTGCTTCAACCCAAACCAAACCTGATCCATTGTCACCCCTATTTGACCTAGACCTACCAACCTACATGAAATAAATAGGTTCAAATTGACCATTTTTAAATTTGGGTCCGAAGTTGGTCAATCCAGAACCAACACATTTATGAATGGGTGCGGTTTGTGTTGGGATTTTTTTTCAACATGACCTGCTTCGACTTAGCAAAACCTGACCCATTGCCACCCCTACGTAGAATTCTTTTTGCCCACTATTTTTTTGGTGCATAGGATTTGTTTTTGCAATCATACATGTCTCAAACTGCATGAACCTAATGATCTGTTTCAAGGCAAAAAGATCCTCCTTTTAATCAATAGTAAATATTTATATTTATTATTATGTACTACACATAGGTGTTTCAATTATTAAATGCCTATGAAGCATTTATTATATAATTGGTTTGTTGCTAATCATGCACATAAATTACTTCAAAAATAATGAGATATATTTTAATAGAATTTTTAAAGTTTATTTATCCAAAATTACATTTAGGCATCTTCTACCATATTTATCCTGATGTTGATATTGCTTCAATCAAATTGTTCAGGTTCCTTGTGGGACTGAAAAGAGTCAAAAGCCGCCCAAATGTCCCAAACCATGTCGTATATCTCGTCTTTGTATACATGCATCTGAATGCCGGGTAAAACTATTGTATTCTTTGCTGAATTTTAGTCACCTTTAGAAACATTGATACAACCTGCTATTACTTCCCTGAGCATTGTTTTGTATGCCTTTTAGTGTTATAGTTGTGAGCAATTATAGATATCGATAGATTGGTACTGCAGTCATGTTGCTTATTTCCAAACAAGGTTGTGTGATTTGCAACTTCACATCTGCTCCAATAGCCTTGTTATTCTTTTCTTCAAATTGGTGGTTTAAATTTTATAGTGTCAGCACTATTTGTTTGCACATCTTTTATCTATCCCATTAGGTTGCCTTTTATTAGAAAGTCATGAATGTCAAACTGAAACTGACTTGTTTGGCCATGGTACAAGGATAAGAGAAGGAGAGAACCATCTTACTGTCTCTTTCTTAAAACCAGTTAAGTTAGGAAGCTAAGATCTACAATATTTCTAAACTTTTGAGCATCATGGTTAGATCATCCATGCTGGCCTATGATACATAATTAACTATTGTTATTAATTGGAAGTTATCAGACGACTGAAGGTTTCATTCATTTTTTAGTCCTTTATGGAAGCTGGATGAGATACCAATGTTATCTCATTGGGAAAATTAATATTGACTAAACTTGATTGGGTTAAAGGCCAGATGTTAGAATGATGACCCCAAATTGCATGTAGAGTTTGGGTGACAAACTGATGATATATTGATCAGTCACATTTAAAGGTCGGGCATCTTTGTTAAGTTGATTGGCAAACTCTTTTAGTTGCATTTTTTTATTCAGAACACAAGTTATTATAAATATGGTGCCCCTTATCTTGAGAGACTGCATTCAAGTTGCCTCACATAATGTTTAATGTTCTTTTCTTCTGCCAGCCTCACAAGTGCCACTATGGAGCTTGCCCGCCTTGTCGAATGATTTGTGGAGACAAACTTCCTTGTGGCCATAATTGTAAAGAAAGGTTTGACATGTCTGTTGAACAATATATCTCAACTTCTTCTATATATTTGATATAATGTATTCCATTTACAATTAGGTGCCATGGTCCTATGCCTCCTCCTAACCCAGAATTCTCTCTGAAACCAAAGAAAAAGAAAGGGGACAAGCATATTGAATATATACCCGGATCACCCTGCCCTCCTTGCCAAGAAGTTGTTTGGATATCATGCTTTGGCCAACATGTTGGGGAAGAACGTCCAGTATGTTTTTAATTGATCCTTTTTTTCTGAAGATTGCTAGAAATATGCTGCAGTTTCTTTTTCTTTTTTTTTTTTTACTGAAATTTCATAAAGGATCATAAGACAGTGGATATTTCATCTTTCTCATGTGATTTTATGTTGATTTTTAGATGGTTTGCTCCAATAAGAGACAGTTTGCCTGTCAGAACTTATGTGGAAACCTTCTCTCATGTGGCAATCATTACTGCACAAAACCTTGTCATGTTCTAATGAGTCAACAACTGAAATTGGATCAGCATGAACGATGTGATAAGGAACAGGCTTTCGTTCCATTAGATGCTGAGAGTGAACTTGCAGAGTCTTGTGAAGAGTGCTTCCTTCCTTGCCAAAAGGTTTGATTGCATTATTTTTATCATCCTACTTTTGTCGGGATGCGTTTCGCAGCCATATATATTTTTTCAATTCCACCACATCAAGACTCCTTTCTCTTTGGAAAGTTTCTATAATAAGTATTTTATGACTGTCTTTATTTTTGTATAGGAAAAATTACTTTTAGACAGTTTAGTCTGCTCAGTTTAAGTTGCAATGCATTCAGGTTAGGAAGCCATCATGTTCACATCGCTGCCCTCTACCATGCCATTCCAATGATTGCCTGCCTTGCAAGGTCCTTGTCAAAAGGTCTTGTCATTGTGGTGCCATGGTGCATGTGAGTGTATATATTACAACAACTTGAGTGACAAGGAACAACAAAGAGTGCGGTCATGTGGTGGACCATGCCATAGGAGTTATATCCTTATATTTTTTCCTGCTACTTCTCATTAGGAGTCTACATTGTTGGCAATTTCCATGTTGTTTATCACTTGAGTGACAAGGAACAACAAAGAGTGCGGTCATGTGGTGGACCATGCCATAGGTAATATATCCTTATATTTTTTCCTGCTACTTCTCATTTCTACATTGTTGGCAATTTCCATGTTGTTTATCAGGTTTCTCTGATTGTAACTATGCATGGAATCGCTAGATATGGTTAATCATCATGTGCTCATTTTTATAGTAATTTTTGTTTTCCAATGATTTTTTTTAAAAAAATGCTGAATAATCAAATATAAGTTTATGTGATAGCAATAAGCATTCTAAGCATGCCAAACTATTCTAATTGTATTTCGTATTTTTGACTCTATTTCAAGGCTCTTAATATTGGTATTAAACCCCGTATAGGTACCATATTTGAATAGTGTTGGTATGCCCAATACAGGGATTGGTTTGGCATGTTGATACTCGGTATGCCTCCCATACCAGGTACTGGAATTGGTACGGTAACAATACTCCCAATATAGGAGGTATGCATTGGTACCCCAAAGCTTGCTCTATTGTGTCATCATTCATATTCAAGGTTTTCCCTCCATCATAAGAGTGTTTGTCAAATCATTTAAAACCCAAATTGCCACTCAAAAACCCTAAGGATCCACTACTTGCTTATGTGCTAATCTTTTATCTTGTCATTTGAATGTTTGTCCCACTAATGTAACATCATTAGTTCAAATAATTTGGCCTTAGATAAGAACTGATGCCGAATTAGATTCTACAAGGACAATATTAAATAAAGGGGATATATAATTTTTTAATCTATTTTTCACATCCTCGCCTGTAGGTTCATCTATTGGATACATCTCAGCAGATCACCTTTTGGACAATTTTTTGGCACATGCTACTCTTAATGTTAAAGATTACACTCTTCAAGTGTCAGTTCATGGTTGTGCCATGTTCAAACTTGAGTGGTGGTGAATGACCGCCAGATTTTTCAAAAAAATATAGTTATATTGTATTATAGGTGTCATTTTGTTAATCAACTACAAATGCATCCTATGGCTGCATGTGCATGAAATCGTCAATGACAATGTAACAGCCTATGTTAGGAGATTGCACTAAATTTCAGCAAGAAATCCAGGCTAAACTGAAAAACTAGTTGCAAAAATGTGTCAAAAGACCATTGTGATTAATACCTTTTGTTGTGTAAAAGATGAACTAATCATAATATGAAATCATCTTCCATTTTCTCTAAATCTATTATAAATGTTTCCAAATTAGGTCACCATCATAGACAACTACACTAGGTACTGCAAGATAATGGTTTTGGGATGGAAGTAATGAAATCAGTAGTTGCAAAATAAATGGTACTGCTAAAAGCTATCCTGAAGGGATTGTCCTGGTCGTCTTAATCTTTATTCAAATAAAACTTTCTTTATTCAAATAAAACTTTTGTATGATGAAGGCAATTTTGAAGAATTGGTGTGGGGTAGATACATAGGAAATACACTTCTAGAGTGTTGAAAGAAAACCATGTCTGGTGACATGTAGGGGGAGATTTTGAAGAACTTGAAATTTACAGGCTGACAAGTTGGACAAAAAAGATCACATAATAACATAAAATTAGCTTAAGAAGGTACATGGAGGTGAATTTACAGGGAAAGTAGTTGTAGCATATCAAATGTCAAGGAACTTGCTGAGGAACACTTGATATATTGTGGCCATGTGCCACAAAAGGTAATGAATCATCTTCTGAAAGAAACAAGGGGGAGATGGGTTATTGGGGTCTTCGGTTAACATGATTCATATTGCCAAATAGATGGAAATCATGGGATAAGGCCTCTTGGTTATGGTTATGGCTGCAGTTATTAAATTATTATTTTTTTGCTATATGTCCATTAATCAGCTTTAACATGACGAAAGATTAATCTCTTATTGTTGATTTTGTATTTTGGTTCCTTGTTCATTATGTTGTTTGCATGAGTTTGTTGGTTGTTTACATTGACTTTTTTTTCATACAATAAGAACAATATCCGTATGAATGTTTTTGTGCAGAAAGTTATCAAATTGTCCACATCTATGCTCTGAAACATGTCATCCTGGTCAATGCCCATCAATTGATACTTGTTTGAAAAAGGTAAAGCTAATACCATCTCAATCATACTACATGATGAAAAATATTATAATCTTCCTCCATTTTGATACTTGTTTTCTACTTATATTGTCCCAATAGATATTATGATTATCATATATGCTACTAATGTTTTTTAAACACCCACAAAATACTATGCATGATTAATAAATTAAGCACAGTTAAGCAAGCTATGCAATGTACAGTTCTGGTGCCATTTTGGCAGCAGAAGTCCTAATTTTTGAATTCAAGGATATTGTATATTATTGCCTATCCAAATTCTCTGCTCGACCCTAATGGTAAAACAATGGAAACTCATGTTAGTGGTGGTTTTTGGATTTTAAAGCTGAAATTGCCAAAAGAAAGCCTAACTGCAAAAACAGAGAACAAGCCTTACTCCATTCATTCATATTGTTAAGTTGAGGCTCTTAAGAATGGTTACATTGGAATGTACTAACTTTAGTAATGGAGAACTGCTTAAGGCCAGTTACTTGAAATCAACCTTCAAAACTAAGTTTCCAGTTTTCATCAACTCCTTGAAAAAATACTTAACAATTCAAAATCAATGATAACTTATCCAAATTCAAGATACAAACCATTAAACATGAAATGCACTATGAAAATTGTGTGGAAACCAAAACTTATATATTTGGTAGTCTCAGACCAATGGATCAAATAGGTGTTAAAATGGATGGTTTTAATAGCATGATACCATGTTTTACTATAGTAGAATCATCAAAATCTAATGAACTTAAATCTACGCATGTTTTTAAGATTGTGTAGATCATGATACATGAAATGGATTTTTAATATATATGCTCTATCATGTACTTTACCATGCTAGTGCATATGATATCTTCATTGTTTGCACCGACATAGGTTAGAGATTGGAAAAATCTATAAATTGTTTCTAGGTTTTTTTTTGGAGGATAGGTCATATTCAATAGTTTGGATCTTCAATCTAAATGGCCTATCATTTGATCTTCAATTTTTGAACACTCGAGCGGATCCTCCAATCAAATCTAGATCAGATGATGGGGTCCCTTATTAATGATGCAAGCTATTGAATGTAATATACTATTTCTAACTGTTCACACACAAAAAATTATGAGATTTGGAGATCCCTAGATTTTGCATCAAGTGGTAAAAAAATTGGACAATCTAAATAATATGAAATAATACATAATCTTTTGACCAATGATGCATAGGCTAGGAGTCTTCAAATCATATGATTTTTGGTGTATAAGCTATTTGAAGATGATAGAACACATCTAATAGTTCGGATCATTGATTAAGACCTCCATCATTAAGACCTAACTAAATCTAACATACATCTCGATCAATCTCGTTAATCGGCAGTCCTTAAGTCACACTTCTTAAGCACTTTTCATTCTATCTATCTATATGTGCGCGCGCATGTGTGCGTGTGTGTACACAAATGTATATCTATATCTATATGTTGTATGTATATCTGTATATACACAACTTTATTCTAAGTAAGTGTTTTTTAAGGTTAATTGACAGTCCTCAAATCACACTTAAGCACTTTTCATGAGACACTTTCTTTTCTCATTTCCATTATTTACTGAAGTTTAGCAAATGCCAAGGAACATGTTTCTTGGTCTTTTCAATATCTCATTCCTTTTTTCTTATTTCTCTTTGTCATCTTTGTCCACTAAGATAAGCTGGAAAAAGTGATGCTATAAAAAAAAAGTAGCTCATGACTATTGCTAGTCCCAAACCTACATGAGAAAGGTGGGCAGTTGATTTAAATTGAGGGCCTATTGCAAAAAACATGTTAAACGTTGAAATAGATCGAAATTTGGTAAGTGTGATTATTTGGGCATTCCCCGTTTTGTTCTGAAGGATGCAGCAGGAGGGAAAGACATGAGGTAACATGGATGGCGGTTCTGAAAAAGAGATGGAAAAACTTGAAATAACATATCCGGTAGTTCTAAAAAAAAAATACTTGGCAAATGAGGAACCATGAAGTCGAACCAGAACGGTTGGAGTAAAGCTAGATAATTATGATCATGGCCTTGTTATATACATTATGACTAATGTCTGGACTCTGTAGCTAAGTATTCTACTTTGGATTTCACTGGCTCATTTTGAAAAAATTATAGTTTTATGTATAGCATCCGTTCTTTTTTTTGAAAGGAAAAAGAAATAAATTTCTTAGGAAAACTAAAGTGACACTGTCTTTTATCTAGCTTCTTATATTTTTGCTGCTATATCTTGCAAGGTCACTGTCCGTTGTGCATGTAACAACCTGAAAAATGAGTGGCTATGCCAAGATGTACAAAAAGAATATCGCAATGCTGGTCGTGATCCTAGAGACATATCAAAGAGCCAGTTTGGCGTTGGTCTGCTTCCATGCAATGTAAATTGCCCTAGTAAAATCAAGGTTGGGGAGTCAGAATTACAGCTCCGCAAAACTAGAGAGGCCAAGGTAATATATAATTTGCTATGTTATTTTTGCTACTTCCTAATAATTCTTTTTATCTGTCCAGTTTTTGTACTTTGGAAAAAACTGGATTGTCACCATATACTCTAAGCTACGGGTTTATTACAGAAGAAATAAGCACATTCATTTCAAAGTCACATTTGCAAATTTATTATTTATATATTCATCATTACCACCACTGCCACCACCATTATCATTTCTTCAGTGAGAAGTGTTACTCCTAGTCAGTCAGAAAGTGAGAGAGTCATCCAGATTTTAGTTTTAAGTGGAAAATATGGTCTGTTGAGAACTTTTCTTCTTTTTTTTTCAATTTATTTTAATCCATGGCCAACCCCAAATAGATGGTTATGATATGGTTTGTTTTAATCTATGATTTGCTTATTGAACATCCTATTAGAGCACTATCTTTTTGTGTAGATTATGCTTAAGGTGATTCTTCTGCCTGGTTTAATTTATTGTTCCTCTTATTACTATACAAATTCATGGTTAATGCATTTGCTGAAAGCATCCATCCAAGTTTCCAGACACTTTGGAACATTATTAAGCTTCTCTAAGCAAATTTCTGTACTAGTAAAAGTTAAGGTCATGATTCTGATGTGAATCAAAATTACCTTTTAGAGGTTTCTTGTTCAAAAGAAGGGTCAAAGTTCATGGAAAGGACATTTGCTCTTCATGGCATCTCTATCTCTGCATATTAGTATTCTTTTATAGCATACTGAATCTCAATCAGAGGTGAAGTAAGCTTCTTTTATCAAGCATGACATATAGGACAGGAAGGATTGTTGCCCTGCATACGTAGGATAAGTAAAATGTGGTTTTAGAAGGAAGCATGCATTTTTTGTGTCATTTACCAATACAAGCAAATTCTCTTGTTTAAATGCATATAATATTTTTAACCATTCCCTTGTGGTCTTAATTTTTGCTTTGAATCTCTCCAAAGAGCCCAGTTGTGGAAGTAACAAATGTCCCCAAGCGCCGGAAGAGACGTGAGCGGGTACAGGAAACCAGGCAGGCTTCAAAATTTCAGGTTAGTGTTATCTGTTCTAAAATGTTGTTGTATTGCTGCTATTTTCATATGCCTGATTTGAATTTTCTTATTTTGCACAGGCAATTAAGGAGACTGTTTGGAGATTTCTTTTGTTTATTTTGATTTCTGTAATGATCGTTGCAAGTGCTTACTATGGTTATAAGGGACTTTTCTGGCTTTCCGATTGGATGAATGAAATTGAAGAAAGACGGCTGAGACAAAGATTTCCAAGAGCTTGATCTTGTGAGGAAATTAGAAGCCATTGGATTTATTTATTTGTTATACATTTGGTTACCTTCTAGTGATCGCTAATGAAAGCGATTCTAGCATCTTCTATTTTTAGTCGAACCGTGTAAACAGAGAAGCTGTTCGAGCTAAAAGCTGTATTGGTGCATTGACATTTTGGTTTAATGTTGTAACCATGATTTAGTAATTAAAGCAGGAATATATATATATATATATATATATATGTGTGTGTGTGTGTGTGCGTGTGTGTGTGTGTGTAATGTTTGAAAATATTTTTTTTTTCGTATGTGGTAGAATAAATTTGGTGTGAATATATATATATATATATATATATATATATATATATATATATATATATATATAGTATAAGATTAAGAATCTGGCTAGAAGGTGGATAAAGGAGAGTTGGTTCTCTTCTTGTAAGAAGATTAATTGGACCACATGCTCTTTTTTAGGTATAACTTAGAAGCTAAAATTTTAACGTCCGTTAATGGCATGATTTCGAATGGAAGCTAAAACTTTAACATCCGTTAATGGCATGATTTCGAATAGATGTCGATCAGCTCATTTTTTAATTTAAAGTGAAAAAGATTGAAGAGAGATTTTAATAATTGGAATGGAGGAAAATATCAGAGAGGAAGAGATTGAGAAGTTGGATGTCTTGAAGGGTTGGGATAGAAGTTTATTTATAGGTTCAAAATTCTAAGAGAAATTTTCAAAATACTTTCAAACTAGTCGTTACGGCCATTACAAAATTAAATATAAAATTAAATAAATAACTAAAAAATAATAAAAAATAAAATGTATGAAAATTGTATGGGTATGTGCGTTCCTTGTGTGCTTGTTGCATGCAGGCAGAAGTTGCTTTTTTTTATTTTGATTTTACGGTCACACGAATATCAATAATCCTTCATAAAAATAAAATAATAAATAATAATAATAATTTTATTAAACTTAGTAAATAATTTAAAATTTTTAGATTTTTATTGTGCTTAGTGCAAGTACCTTTTATGTTTGAATTTATATTTAATGTAAAATATATACAGTATGAAGATGAGCTAATCATAATATGGGGTAGCGCTATTTAGGATATGCGTTTGCCTTGATTTTCATGAAAGTTACTATGAATTCATCGTGATCCCATAATCGCGATCTCACACTATTCTTACTAAGATAGATCATCCAAGAATGCATGCAATGGAATCGTACCTCGTTAAACTCATAGTCTTAGGCCTATTAAAAGTATGCTTAACCTAACCTATCTATCATAATAGAGTACCATACCAAAGGAATGGGATGGAGACAACTCCCAAAAATGGTGCTCCCAGACGTCACCTCAGAGATCGTTTCCTTTGAACCTTAACCATGGAGTTGCCATGATGGAAGGGATCCACTCTGGTGACTAATATATGGGCTTAAACCCCATCCCCTTGATGTCTCAGATATCGCAGCCTTCGAAAGGTCTTTAATCAAAAGATCTGTCAAATTATATTTTGATCTTATAAACTGCAATAATATTACATCTTTCATTTTATTTCTTATAGTTTTATGCCTGATCAAGATATGATTATTTATTTTTTTATTAGTTATCTATTGATTTAACAGATCAATTAAAGCTCAATAATCATAATTTAAAGAAATTTTTAAAATTTTTGGTGAAAAAACATTTATATCATTTATAAAATCTCTTAGCCATTGTGCTTCAGTACATGTAGTGTCAAGAGTTGTTAGCTCAGATTCTAATGTACTTCTAATGATTATTATTTATTTACAAAAGTCCCACGATACTACAGCTCCTTCTAATAAGAAGAGATACCCCGCGGTGGACTTAACATCTAATTTATTTGTTACCCAATTGGCATTACTATATCCCTCAAGAACTTCTAGATAACTAGAGTATACTAGAGAGTAATCTAAGGCTTCCTTAAGATATCTAAAGATTCTTTCTAGGACTTTTCAATGTTCTTTACTAGGATTGCTAGTATACCTACTTAGACTGCCTACTACATAAGCTATATTTGGACGAGTTCTATTTGAAATATATAATATGGATAATATCATTTGAGAATATCCTAATTGGTCAATGGTTCTCCTAGATTTTTAATTGAGAGCTATAATCATACGGGTAGAGATAGAATTTATTTCAAATATTCAAATTTTTAAAGCATCTTCTCTATTGAGTGTGCTAGGTTATTGCTATTCCACTATCTATTCTTTTAAGCTTCATTCTTAGAATGACATCAGCTTCTCCTAAGTCTTTCATATCAAAGTTATTTGATAAGTAGCTTTTAATATCTTGTATTATTTTCATTGATGTTCCAAATAGTAATATATCACCTATATATAGACAAAATAATATATAATCAGTATCCTGTCTATTATAATATACATATTTATCATATTTATTTATTTTAAAGTTATTATTTAAGATATTTTCATTGGACTTAATGTGTCATTGTCTAGAAGCTTGTTTTAAACCATAAAGAGATTTGATTAGTCTACATACTTTATGTTCTTGTTCTTTTACTTCAAATCCTTGAGGTTGGTTTATGTAGATTTCTTCTTCTAATTCTCCATTTAAGAATACCATTTTTATATCTATTTGGTGAATTATTAATTTATGAATTAAGGCCAAGGCTATCAAAGTTCTTAGGATAGTTATTTTTACTACGGGAGCATAAGTATCAAAGTAATTTATATCTATCTTTTGGTTAAACCCTTTTACTACTAACCTAGCTTTATATCTTTTTGTTGTTCCATCCGGCCTTAATTTTTTTATAAAAAAATCCATTTTGTTACTATAGGTTTGTTTTCAGGAGATAAATCAGTAAAAATTCAAGTTTTATTTTCTAAAATTGATTGAATTTCGCTATCTATGGCTTCCTTTCAATATGATAATTCTGATGATAATATCATCTCATCATATGTAGAAGGTTCACCTTCTACTAAGAATGTAAAGAAGTCTTCACCAAAATCTTTTCACTCTTTTTCTTTTGCTTTTCTTAGTTCAGGTTCAGTTTCTAGTTTTGGTTCTGTGGCTCTAGAGGAAGATGGTTCACATTCTAGGGGTTTAGAGATTCTAGTTTTAAAAGAAAATATATTCTCAAAGAAAGAAGCATCTCTAGCTTCTAAGATTGAGTTGTCAGTTAAATCACTAATCTCTGACTTTATAATTAAGAATCTATAGATATTACTATTTTGGGCATAGCCAATAAATACAGCATCTATAGTCTTGAATCCTAGTTTTCTCTTTTGGGTTTAGAGATATTAACCTTAGCTAGGCACCCTACACTTTAAGAAAGTCTAGGTTAAAAGTCTTTCCTTTCCAAAGTTCATAAGGAGTTTTGTCACTATCCTTAATAGGTAGTCAATTTAGGATGAAACAAGATGATAGAAGAGTTTCCTCTCACAAGTTCTCGGGTAAGCCAGAACTGATGAGCATAGCGTTTACAATATCTATAAGGGTATGGTTTTTATGCTCAGTTATACCATTGGACTGTGGAGAGTAAGGAGCAGTCACTTGATGAATTATACCATGTTCTTGATAGAATTGGAAGAATTCATTCGAGATATATTCTCCTCTATTAAATCTAAGAATTTTAATCTTTCTTTCTTGTTGATTTTCTACTTCACTCTTATAAATTTTAAACTTGTCGAATATTTTATTTTTAGATTTAATTAGATAATAGTAGCAGTATCTAGAAAAATCATTTATAAAGGTCATATATACCTATTACCGCCACAGGCCGCAGTCTTGGTGGAGTCATATACATCACTATATATTAACTCCAAGATTGAATTTTTTTTTTTAACTAATTTGAATAGTTTTCTTGGTTATTTGGTTCAGCACATATTTCGTATTTAGATGAATCTAAATTTGATTTAGGAATTAGACTTAATTCCATCATGTGTTTAACCTTTTTCAAGTGTACATGACCCAACCTGTCATGCCATAGATTTTGTTGAAACTCATTCACAAAATGAATTTAATTTTCAGCTTTACTAATTATTACAGTAGTAATGATGGGGAACTAATATGCATGCAATTTTTTTTGTATGTTTTACATGTTGAGTTAGGTGATTAATTCCCAAATTTCAGGTCAAAATTATTTGTAGGGAATTTTGTATGAATTTTGAAGATCAGCATGCAGATTAGGACCAAGAAAAGTAGCAAAGAAGGACCGCCGGGGCTGAGAAGCCTCGGTTAGGGCAAGTTCTCCTACAATAAAACTACTGGAGGTAGAGGGGTGTACCTGACAACGTCTGTGAAGATCGCAGCGAAGGGGTCTCTCGTTCCTCGACGGATGCGGCCTGGAAAACCGAGCCAAAGACCCGCGGATACCCGGCTTTCTGCTCGGTGATCCGATTGAGGCTTGGCTGGAGTCGTTGGATTCGTAGGAACTCAGGGACCTGCAAACGACCTGTCAGGGGTTAGAAAGCTCACAAAGGAACAAAAAATAAAGTAAAAACAGCAAGGGAAGGCTTCTTTTGGAGTGGGCGTCCAGGGATCTGGAGGGTTTGTTGGCAGCAGGAAGATGATTGCAATCACCGGGAAGAAGAACTCTCACAAACCCTTTATGCACACAGCAGGGTATCACACCACTCAATAGAAGAACTCAAGGTTTTCATTCATCAAAAAATTCTCCTCATACAAGAGGCTAGGGTCCCTTAAATAGACCCTTAACCTTGGGCTCCAAGTAAGGGTACATAAGTCTTTACATAAGAATCCTTTTCCCTCTCAAACCCTAGCTAGAAAATAAGGAAATATTAGGTAGAAAAATCCCTAAAATTTTTCTTGACTTGGTCAAGACTCCAAGGACGCCTAGGGGGGCGTGTTGGGCTTCTAGGAGCAGCAAAAGGCCAGCCCAAAGGGGCCCGGGTGCATGGGTTTGGGCCTCTGAAAGCTGGGGTGGCCTGGTAGCCAGGTAGCAGGAATATTCCCTGGTATCTTGCTTCTTAGGGGCTTGGGCTTGGCACCTGGGCTTGATTTCATTGGGCTAGGATGCAGATGGACCTCTGGAATCATGGATGCCCTTATTTATGAATATACTTTGGCATCTGGAAGGGAATCTGGGCATCTGGAGGGCATCTGCAAGGAATCAGGGTTTCTGATTTTTCTCCTGGGGTCTTCAAATCTTCAAGCTGGGTTGGACTTGGGCTAAACTTCCATGTCTTCAATCTGGTTGGACTTGGTCTTCACTTGTATGATATAGTCTTGAGTCTTCAGTATGCTTGGACAGGACTCAAAAAAATAAAATTAGCTCAACATGAGCTGACTAGCAATGGACTGAACTAGCTCAACATGAGCTGACTAGTACAGAAGTGAAATAACAACTAAAAATACTCAAATAACAACTAAAATGGACTCAGATGAGCTAAGCCCTTATTACAGATGGACTCATAAATTATTGATCAATTTACAGAGGGTTGAGAAGCCTCTGCCTTATTCTGGTGCCTTTGGTGTCCGCACCAATTCTCCCGGGGTGGGAGGAACTCGACCCTGTCGAGTGAAGATCAGACTGGCTCACATATCTCTCGAGAAGGTCTGGGTTGAGGCATTGCAAGTCCTCTCGAGAAATCTACGAATCGTCCGACTCTGGCTGGCCTTGCCATCGGATCAGGAAGCATTGATAGTCACGGCCCCGGGTCGTGATGGCTTGATCGTCCAGGATACGCTCGATCCGTTCTCCTCTCTCAGGCCAATTTGTTAGTGGACACTCTGGGTTAGGGTCACTCACAATGAAAAGGAATAGGTCCAAAGGCCTTACTAGGTATCGCTGCCGGTTCCCTATACTCAACCAGGTCTGTAATATTGAAGGCAGAACTAATGCCCAAATCCGAAGGCAAGTCTAACACCTAGGCATTTGATCCAACCTTCTCTATCACTTTAAAAGGTCCGGCTCTGCGAGCATGAAGCTTCTTTTAGGCCTAAGCCTAACCAAGATAAAATCCACTACATCAAATTTTTTGATCCATCTTCGGGAATTAGCCAGTTGTTTTAACATTAGTACGGGTTGTGAACATGCTAGGCACATGCAGACTCCTAACAAGATGATGCAAAGGACTCAAACCTACACCTAGCAGACTCGACTAAAGAGGTTTATTAGGTCTTAACTACCACTTGGGCATGGGGGCATGAGTCGTGGTTGATGGATGACATGCAGAAGAAAATTTGCTAGTAACTCCTAATAAGTGCCAGAGGGTCTGCCAAAAGTAGGTAGCAAATGGGATGGGCTCTATGGATCCTTGCAACCTAGTAACCTCAACAAAATGTAACCTAATAGTTCTAGACACATGAGAAAACTCAGGAAAGGGTAGAAAATAGGAAGTGGGTTCAGAATAACTCTGGTAGGGTAGAGAAAAAGGTTCTGGGTTAGTTGGATAAAGTAGAATCAAAGAAGGCATGTCAGGGACTAATCCTAGACTAATGAGGTTAACCTTATGGGGTTGCGATATATCTACGGGGTTTGTATAATGGAAGGATGGGTTATTAATCTCAGGAAAGAGGTCCTTAATGGGAACTATAGGAGGGACTCATCCTGAGGGTACTGATTCAAAGAGATCAAGTCCTTAATAAATTCTTCTGGTTCTTGTATTTTAGGACTAGACTCTATAATTTGGCTCTCCTTTATGGTTTCTTCAGGTAAGGCTCTAGTAGCAGTACCTAGGTTCTCTTCCTCTATTTGTTCTTCCATTATAGCTTTAGGTTGGATATGGTCAAGGTCAACTAGCTCTGGGTTGGTTTCTACCTGGGTATCTACTGGGTCAGCTAATTCTAGGTCTACTAAAGGTGTCTCCTCTTCTCCCTCATACTCATCCACTAGGCTCACATCAGCTTCATACACTTCCACGTTAATGTAAGCCTTGTCAATCTCAGGAATGGTTGGAGAAGGTCGGCTAGGGAAAAATTGGCTAGGTCCAGGTTTCTGATTATGGACACTAATCCTAGTAGGTTCAGGTTGCCTAAGGGTAGTGGCTCACTACTGGGCTCATATTTAGGGGTGCTAATCCTATGGGGTTCAAATTGACTAAGGGAAACCTGACTAGTACTAGGCTGATACTTAGGGGTTATGGGTTCTCTGGGCTCATAGGACAAGGGTGCAGATCTATGGGTCATGGGATTATAGGATCTGGGGTCATATGATTTTGGATCAGCTTTATGATCAGGTTCTAATGATGGATCAAGGTATGGGGTCCTCCTAAGGTTGGGCTCTCTATATGGGTCAGGATATTGGGTCCTCCTAGGATTGGACTCCCTATATGGGTCAGAATACTGGGTTCTCCTAGGGTTGGGCTCCCTATATGGGTCAGAGTATTGGGTTCTCCTAGGGTTGGGCTCCCTATATGGGTCAGAGTATTGGGTTCTCCTAGGATTGGACTCCCTATATGGGTCAGAGTATTGGGTTCTCCTGGGTTCAGTATCATAATAATGGTCACGGTAAGGGGTTCTTCTAGGTTCAGTATCATAATAAGGGTCATGGTAAGGGGTTCTTCTAGGTTTAGTATTATTGTATGGGTCAGGCTGAGGGGCTCTCCTAGGTTCAATCTCTCGGTATGGATCAGGGTTTGGGGTCCTCCTAGGTTGAGGGGAGTCAGGATCTGGCTCAGACTGTGACCCATGGGTTTTTCTTGGGGTCCCTACCCGGACTTTTAACTGATCAAACCTATTGGCACGATGGTCAATTCTATCATTGGTTTGAATACGAGACTGAGTTAACTGGGTCATCTGGATAGTTGTCTGGGCAATTTGATCAGCTAGGGCTTTTATTTGGGCTTGTAAATTTTCCATGGGTTCAGACATTTATGAAGGAGGTGGGTGATATGAAACTCCTGATCTAGTGCTCATGCAAGACTCGATCAGACCGACTATAGCTGACTAGACCTAAAGTCCAAACTAGATGCTCAATCAGGGTGGCAAACTAGCCTATAGTAACCCTGTACTCAGCCAGGCAGGTGTAAGGGGAGTGTTAGGTCCCTGATTGCCAATCCTAGACACCAATCAGAGATTGGCCAGGTAGGCGGACCAGCACACAAGCCCTTCGGGATTGAATCCCTAAACCACCGTTCTAGACACTAAGCACAAGGCACACACAGGTTAACTTGACACAGTGATCTAACACTAGCCCGGACCCGACCAGTTGGTGTCCCTAGCCCACTAGGGCAAATTAAGTCTAATTAATTTTAGGTTAAGGCTTGGGACTGAATGCAAGGGATGTGGTTTTGGGCTAAGGAGAGGTGATCAAATCCTCCCCCCATCTGATATAGCAAGAGTGCCCTTAAAAGTAAATTATGCAATGATGGCAGGCAGATGAGGATGCAAATTAGGGTTTAGGTATTTTTTTTGGTATTTTTGGAAAATATGTATATATATATATTTTTTTTGGTATTTTTTTAAATAGAAGAAAACTTGCAAATCATGGCCTAATATACTGGAAATATACTAAAATTAAGAAATATGCAAAAACTCCTAAACAAAACCCTAAAACTTCCAAACTTGTCTTGCTAAAAAAAATAGAGCCGAAAATTTGCAGGCCCTATTTCGGCTCGCAGAAAATTCACAGGCCATAATAAAATATGAAAAAAAATTCTAAAATTACTGTGAATTATGATAAATCCATGAAAATAAATTTCAGAATTTTTGGAGTTTTTAACAGGGAGAAATAATTAAAATGATAGAGTATATACGGACTGAAAAATTGCAGAAAACAAGCCCTAATCTAAGCTCTGATACCAAATGATGGGGAACTAATATGCATGCAATTTTTTTTGTATGTTTTACATGTTGAGTTAGGTGATTAATTCCCAAATTTCAGGTCAAAATTATTTGTAGGGAATTTTGTATGAATTTTTGAAGATCAGCATGCAGATTAGGACCAAGAAAAGTAGCAAAGAAGGACCGCCGGGGCTGAGAAGCCTCGGTTAGGGCAAGTTCTCCTATAATAAAACTACTGGAGGTAGAGGGGTGTACCTGACAATGTCTGTGAAGATCGCAGTGAAGGGGTCTCTCGTTCCTCGACGGATGCGGCCTGGAAAACCGAGCCAAAGACCCGCGGATACCCGGCTTTCTGCTCGGTGATCCGATTGAGGCTTGGCTGGAGTCGTTGGATTCGTAGGAACTCAGGGACCTGCAAACGACCTGTCAGGGGTTAGAAAGCTCACAAAGGAACAAGAAAACAAAGTAAAAACAGCAAGGGAAGGCTTCTTTTGGAGTGGGCGTCCAGGGATCTGGAGGGTTTGTTGGCAGCAGGAAGATGATTGCAATCACCGGGAAGAAGAACTCTCACAAACCCCTTTATGCACACAGCAGGGTATCACACCACTCAATAGAAGAACTCAAGGTTTTCATTCATCAAAAAATTCTCCTCATACAAGAGGCTAGGGTCCCTTAAATAGACCCTTAACCTTGGGCTCCAAGTAAGGGTACATAAGTCTTTACATAAGAATCCTTTTCCCTCTCAAACCCTAGCTAGAAAATAAGGAAATATTAGGTAGAAAAATCCCTAAAATTTTTCTTGACTTGGTCAAGACTCCAAGGACGCCTAGGGGGGCGTGTTGGGCTTCTAGGAGCAGCAAAAGGCCGGCCCAAAGGGGCCCGGGTGCATGGGTTTGGGCCTCTGGAAGCTGGGGTGGCCTGGTAGCCAGGTAGCAGGAATATTCCCTGGTATCTTGCTTTTTAGGGGCTTGGGCTTGGCACCTGGGCTTGATTTCATTGGGCTAGGATGCAGATGGACCTCTGGAATCATGGATGCCCTTATTTATGAATATACTTTGGCATCTGGAAGGGAATCTGGGCATCTGGAGGGCATCTGCAAGGAATCAGGGTTTCTGATTTTTCTCCTGGGGTCTTCAAATCTTCAAGCTGGGTTGGACTTGGGCTAAACTTCCATGTCTTCAATCTGGTTGGACTTGGTCTTCACTTGTATGATATAGTCTTGAGTCTTCAGTATGCTTGGACAGGACTCAAAAAAATAAAATTAGCTCAACATGAGCTGACTAGCAATGGACTGAACTAGCTCAACATGAGCTGACTAGTACAGAAGTGAAATAACAACTAAAAATACTCAAATAACAACTAAAATGGACTCAGATGAGCTAAGCCCTTATTACAGATGGACTCATAAATTATTGATCAATTTACAGAGGGTTGAGAAGCCTCTGCCTTATTCTGGTGCCTTTGGTGTCCGCACCAAGTAAACAAAAAATCCATTTGGCCCTGACATGACACCTCCCTGGCGGCTGACGTGGCCACATGCTTCACGGTCTCCCATCCAAAAAGATGGTGGGTTCGCTTTCTCTATGAGGAGATCGGCCAGGTCAGCACCTCGACCCCACCTCGGCCATGCACCTCGCCACCACGGCCTCACTTCGGCTATGAGAAGTCCAACTTCGCAATAGTTCAGTTCAGCTCGGCACGCTCGTGGCACGCCCAAGTCAGCTCCAGCTCAGCACGCCCATGGCACGCCCCCAGTCCAACTTGGCACGCCACCAGTCCAACTCGGCACACCCACGGCACGCCCCCAGTCCAGCTCGGCACGCTCGTTGCATGCCCAGGTCAGCTCTAGCTCGGCATGCCCGTGGCACGCCTCCAGTCTAGCTCCTCCAACACGTGGACTCCGGCTCCATCCGCAACGGCACGGGCTAGGGTCTCGCTCGCGATCTCCTTGGCCTCGCCTGTGCCAGGGCACCTCGCCCGTGCCAGGGCACCACACCTCTGCACCCAGTTCCAGCTCGGCACGCCCGCACGGGGTCCTTCTGCCCGCGCGCCAGATCGGCTCCGCCTTCGTGCGACCACCTCACCTCCGCGCCCAGTCCAGACGCCCGCGGCATGCCAGGCTCGTGCCTGCGGCACGTCCGCGCCATCCACCCGCCTCAGCTCCGGCCCACGCCGGTCTGGCATGCCCGCACGCCCAGTCCAGCATGTATGGCCACCCCAGCTCCGGTCTGGCTCCGTCTGGCTTGCCCGCGCTAAGGGTACTCCTCTGCCCATGCCCAGTCCGGCTCGCCTCCACCCGCGTGGAGTCCGACTAGGTCTTCTCCGGCTATGCCGAAGCTCTGTGCCCCTGGTCCAGCACCTCGGCGAGCCTGCCTCCGGTCGGGAGAGCTCACTTTGGCCCTGCGCCAGCCCGGCGCTACCGCACCTCCGTCCGGTCCTGAGTCCGCCCGCAGGAGGCCTACGCCTGCTCCGGCGGCTCCCAGTTCGGCACGGCCGCCTCCGGCTCCGCCTGAATGGAGTCCCGCTCGCGGCTCCGAAGCGAAGCTCTCCGGCTCTAGTCCGGCACCTCGCTCGTGGCAAGCCCGTGCCAGGCTCGTACCAGCAGCATGCCCGACACAGGTGGCGCGCGACCACCCCGGTGCAGCCCGCATTGGTGCCAGGTCGCCCACAGGAGGCCTGCATGGCGGCTCCCAGTACAGCATGGCTCCGCCCTTGCCAAGTCTGGCTACGCCAGGCGCAGGTGATGCGCTCCACCTCCGCTCCAGTCCAGGTTCGCCTGCGGCACGCCCGAAGCTGCCCCTGCTCCGCCCGAAGCTCCACACCCCGGTCCGGCACCTTGGCAGGCCCGGTTCCGGTCGGGAGCGCACCCCAGCATGTGCTCGCGGCTCCGCCCGGTGTCCTCTGGGGACTGCCCAGTGCCCCGCTCCAAGAGAGGTTGGGCACGCTCGATCCGTGCATGAGGGGAGACCCTGCATGCCATGCCTCGGTCTGCACGCCTGCCCCATGCACCTCAGTCCACGTGCATAGAGGCCCCTGCAGACCTCGCCATGCATGAAACGGCTCTGCGGACTAGCCTCATCGCGGGACCCCTCGAACCATGTGCATGAGGGCCTTCGCCTACATCGTCTCGATCCGCATTCCACGATCTATCTAACATCATCCCAGGTACGCTTATCAAAATACAGGTACGATGGTAGCCCGACATGTAAAATCACCGTCCCTAGTACGCCTCCTATGAGGAAGGCTATATTAAAGCCCCCAGGACACAGTTTATACCAATCGGGAAGGAGTGCCCTACCCAAGGCACTGTGCTCCTTTACCAACTTCCTGAACCACCCAGAAGAAGGAGGTTCACCAACCTCACAGGTCTATACCAAGACCAGCATGCCTCCCAAAATGATAGAAGCCGCTCTCTACATAAGATGGGCATGAGAAGGTAAGGGGGGGTAAAAAAGAACGGAACCTCTTGAGTCATGCATTATTTTCCATTTTATTACCCTCTAGGAGTAGAGAGTTCCCCAAGCTCTCAACCTCAGAGGTCTTCTGTTTTCCTCGATCGTCCCACTGACTTGATCGTCGGAGTGTCTTTGCCAGAATCCCTGGCCCAGGTCTCCCCTATTTTGCATGTTCGCCCGATGGAGGGAGTCGATTCACGAGGCCGGGATCCGAGCACCCAGCGGGAGGGATCCGATGCACCAGAGTTACAGGCCACAACGATCCAGGCAGCAACACTAATAAAAGGATTTATTACATTCAATTTGAATAAGTTTTTACTTGCATATCCTTTTTCTATGAAGACATTATTCTTAGTTATTATAACTTTATTACAATCAATGATAATTTTGTATCCCCTCTGAACCAGCTGAGACCTGTCAATAAGGTTTTTCCTAAGATCTGGAATATATAGTACATCCGTCAGGATGAGAACTTTTCTTGATATCATCTTCAGGTTGACTCGATCTTGTCCTACGATCCTGGTGGCTGTGTTTTTTCCTAGGGTCACACCTCCTCCACTTGAGTCCTGAAAAGTAGTGAACCAGGAGCGATCAAAATAAATATGAATATTAGCTCCTCAATTCAACCACCAATCAAGGTCGGAAGAAGTAACATTAATTTCAAGATTCAAGCTTGCTAACCTAAAGATGGAGTCTTCTGGACCTTCAACTATATGAGCTTGGGATCCAAAGGAAGCAAAAGGTTTATGAAGAGGATCCTTCTTTCGATAAAAATAGTTTCTTGCAAGATGATTTGTCCTCCCATACACGAAGCAGAATCTTTCACTTAGACCTTGGACAGGCTTGCTAGATCTAGTGTTCTGGACTTTAAAGGTTTTACCCTCAGGTTTGAACTTGTTTGGGTTAGGATGGTAGGGTTGGTTTGATTGGTATTGGTGGTTTGGTTGAAATCTAGGCCTTGTTTTTAGTTTAGTATTATTGTTGGTTTGATATTATTAGGTTAGGTTAGCTTGGACACTAGGAATTCTAGTTTGTTGGGTTTTGGACCTATATTGGTCTTCTATTCTGATTAAGTTTAGAAGTTGAGCTAGGGTTAGCTCTCCTTGCTTTTAGAGCTGACTTTTGACAAAGCTATTCCAAGAGGGAGGCATTTTATCTAGAAGGCTGGAGACCTTAAATCTTTCAAAGAATTTATCATTGGCTTAGAGTTTTCTAAGGTACTCTCAGAATTGGTGAAGTTGGTCATTGATAGGTATGTCTTATACCATATTGAATATAAGAAATGATGCAGTATTGAATTGTTCAACCCTGGCATCATTAAGGCCATATTTAGACTCTAGGATATCCAATATTTTTTTTGTATTATTAGCCAATAGGTAAATATCGTAATGTGAGTCGGACATGACACTAAGGATTCTACCTTTATATAGGTAATCCTCTTCTGGGGTCGTTGGTGTGGTTGAACTAGAAGAACAGGCAGAATGGTCAATCACTAACCAAAGTCCTAAAATAGTTAACCAAAATCTTATTTGGCTTTGCCACCTCCTAAAATGGGATCTATTAGATTTTTCGGGTTTAAGGCTAATAATGTCATCCCTAAGGGTTGCCATTGGATCCAAGTTAGGTTAAGAGTGGAAGATCTGGAACATAAAAATAATTTTGTCAAGAATTTATTCAAATAATCTAAGCATTTTTTGAATATATGTTTCTAAAAATGTCTTCTAGTTTTTTTTAAATTAAGGTTTTATTAAAATGATCACCAGTATGATCGGATTTATGGTTTGTTAAGATTTTTAATTAAGTTATTTGTCTTTAAATCCTAAAAACTTTGATTAATTTGTTTATATAGTTTTTTAGAAGTTAATTTGCATGCTGCACTATAGGTTCAGTAGGGATCTTCAATTAATTTTGCACAATATAAAAGAAATAGATATTATGTTATAAATAAAAAATATAATTATATTATTATATATATAATAAGTAAGGTAAATAAATTATAATTAAGTATAAATAATATGTACTATAAACTGACCAAAATCTTTTTTAGACTGTTAGTAGTTAGAGTAGGAAAATTATATATGTTTGTGTATTAGGATATATGTATTTGAAATGTTTGAAAATAATTTTTTTTGATGGTGTGTGGCAGAATAAATTTGGTATGACAAAATTTCAAAAGTGCTACACTATAAGATTAGGAATCTGGCCTAGATTGAACCACTGCCCTAAAGAAGATTTGGTCCTGTTCTCATGCGAAGACTAATTGGACCACACGCTCTTCTCCAAGGCACAACCCGGAAGCTAGAACTCTAATGCCCGTCAATGGTATGATCTCGAACAGATGCCGATCAGCTCATTTTCAATCAAAAAATTTAAAGTGAAAAAGATTGAAGAGAGAGAACGATTTTAAAGATTAGAATAGAGAAATATCAGAGGAGAGAGGGAGAGCTTGAGATGTTGGAGCCTTAAAGGCCTGAGGTAGAGGCCTATTTATAGGTTCAAAATCCTAAGAGAAATATCCAAAATGCCTTCAAACTAGTCGTTATGACCATTACAAAATTAAATATAAAATTAAATAATTAAATAAATAATAATAAAAAATAAAATGCATGAAAACTATATGGGTGCGTGCGATCCTCGCGCGCCCGTTACGTGCGCACGGGGGGAGAAGTTGCTTTTTTTTATTTTGGTTTTATGGTAACGCATGAACATCAACAATCCTCTACAAAAATAAAATAATAAATAATAATAATAATTTTATTAAACTCAATAAATAATTTAAAATTATTGGATTTTTATTATGCTTAGTACATGTACCTTCTAGATTTGAACTTGCATTTAGTATAAAATATACACGGTATGAAGATGAGATGATCATAGTACGGGATAGCACTATCTAGGCCATGTGCTTGCCTTGATTTTCATGAAAGTTACTAGGAATTCTCCTGATCCCATAGTCGCGACCTCACGACTACTCTTACTAAGATAGATCCTCTAAGAATACGTGCAACGAAATCGTACCTCGCTGAACTCACAGTCTTGAATCTATTAAAAGCTATACTCAACCTAACTATCATAATAGAGCACTACTCCATAGGGATGAGATGAAGACAGACTCCCAAAAATGGTACTCCTAGATGTCACCTCAAAGATCGTTTTCCTTTGAATCTTAATCATAGGGTTGCCATGATGGAAGGAGTCCACTCTAGTGACTAATATATGGGCTTAAGCCCAATCCTCCTCAATGTCTCAGATATCACATGCTTCAAAAGATCTTTGGTCAAAAGATCTGCCATATTATATTTTGATCTTATAAACTGTAGTGATATTACATCTTTCATTTTATTTCTTATAGTTTTATACCTGATCAGGATATGATTATTTATTTTTTTATTAGTTGTCTATTAATTAACAGATCAATTAGAGCTCAATAATCATAATTTAAAGAAATTTTTAAAATTTTTGGTGAAAAAGTTTTTATATCATTTATAAAATCTCTTAGCCATTATGCTTCAGTACATGTAGTGTCAAGAGATGTTAGCTCAGATTCTAATATGTTTTTAATGATTATTGTTTATTTACAAGAGCCCCAAGATACCGTAGCTCCTCCTAATAAGAAGAGATATCCTGTGGTGGACTTAACATCTAATTTATTTGTTACCCAATTAGCATTACTATATCTCTTAAGTACTTCTAGATAACTTGAGTATACTAGAGAGTATTCTAAGGTTTCCTTAAGATATCTAAAGATTCTTTCTAGGACTTTTCAATGTTCTTTACTAGGATTGCTAGTATACCTATTTTGTCTGCCTACTACATAAGTTATATTTGGACGGGTTCTATTTGAAATATATAATAGAGATCCTATCCTTTGAGAATATCCTAATTGGTCAATAGGTTCTCCTAGATTTTTAATTAAGTGAGAGCTATGATCATAAGGGGTAGAGATAGGATTTAAATCAAAATATTCAAACTTTTTAAGCATCTTCTCTATTGAGTGTGCTAAGTTACTGCTATTCCACTATCTATTCTTTCAAGCTTTATTCTTAGAATTATATCAGCTTTTTCTAAGTCTTTCATATCAAAATTATTTGATAAGTAGCTTTTAGTTTTTTAGATTATTTTCATTGATGTTTCAAATAGTAATATATCATCTATATATAGACAAAGTAATATATAATTAGTATCTTATCTTTTTATAATATACACATTTATCATATTCATTTATTTTAAAGTTATTATTTAAGATAATTTCATCAAACTTAATGTGTAATTATCTAAAAGCTTGTTTTAAATCATAAAAAGATTTGATTAGTCCATATACTTTATGTTCTTGTCCTTTTGCTTCAAATCCTTAAGGTTGGTTTATTTAGATTTCTTTTTCTAATTCTTTATTTAAGAATGTCGTTTTTATGTCCATTTGGTAAATTATTAATTTATGAATTGAGGCTAAGGCTATTAAAGTTCTTAAGAAAGTTATTTTTGCTATAGGAGCATAGGTATCAAAGTAATCTATATCTTTCTTTTGGTTAAATTTTTTTACTAGTAACCTAGCTTTATACCTTTTATTTTTCCATTTGGCCTTAATTTTTTTAAAAAAATCTATTTTGTTCCTATAGATTTATTTCTGGGAGGTAAATCAGTTAAAATCCAAGTTTTATTTTTTAAGATTGATTGAATTTCACTATCTATGACTTCCTTCCAATATGATGATTCTGATAATGACATCATCTCATCATATATAGAAGGTTCACATTCTACTAAGAATGTAAAGAAGTCTTCACTAAAATCTTTTTCAACTCTTTTTCTTTTGCTTCTTTTTAGTTCTAGTTCTGTGGCTCTAGAAAAAGATAGTTTACATTTTAGGATTTTAGAGATTCTAGTCTTAAAAGGAAATATGTTCTCAAAGAAAAAAGCATCTCTAGCTTCTAAGATTGAATTGTCAATTAGATCACTAATCTCTGATTTTATAACTAAGAATTTATAGATATTACTATTTTGGACATAGCCTATAAATACAGTATCTATAGTCTTATATCTTAGTTTTCTCTTTTTGAATTCAGGGATATTAATCTTATCTAGGCACCCCCATACTTTAAGAAAGTCTAGGTTAGGAGTCCTTCCTTTTTAAAGTTCATAAAGAGTTTTGCCACTTTCCTTAATAAGTATTCTATTTAGGATGAAGCAAGATGATAGAAGAGTGTCCCCCTACAAGTTCTCAAGTAAGCCAGAACTGATGAGCATAGTATTTACCATACCATAAGGGCACTGTTTTTACACTCAGCTAGACCATTGGACTATGGAAAGTAAGGAGCAGTCACTTGATGAATTATACCATGTTCTTGATAGAATTGGAAGAATTCATTCAAGATATACTCCCCTCCTATTAAATCTAAGAATTTTAATCTTTCTTTTTTGTTGATTTTCTACTTCACTCTTATAAATTTTAAACTTGTCGAATGTTTTGTTTTTAGATTTAATTAGATAACATAAGCAGTATCTAAAAAAATCATCCAAAAAGGTCACTATATACCTGATATGGCGAGATCGCTGATGTGGGTAACTGACAGGCGCCATGTTAAAGGAGACCGCCGCGTCAGACGCCAAGGCAACACCTCAGCCTGGATTGCTCTGTCGCGCTGAGTTGAGCTCCCTCAAGACGGCGAGCTGAGCTCCGTCCTCCGCCAGGTCGGGCCCGCGAGCTCGGGATGCCTAGGCCAGAGCTGCCTTCCGCCCTCCAGAGCGAGACCCTCGGAGGTTTGAGCCTTATGATCGGAGTCGAGCTCAGCGCTCACCCGCCACGTGGATCCTCTTCGAGCGCGCGCCCTCTGGACCGAGTCCGCCTTCCGCCCTCCAGAGCGAGACCCTCGGAGGTTTGATTCCTGTGGTCGGAGTCGAGCTCAATGTTCACCCGCCACGTGGAGCCTCTCTGAGCGCGCGCCCTCTGGATCGGGTCCGCCTTTCGACCTCCAGAGCGAGACCCTCGGAGGTTTGAGCCCTGTGGTCGAAGTCGAGCTTAGCACTCACCCGCCTCGTTGAGCCTCTCCGAGCGTGCACCCTCTTGACCGGGTCTGCCTTCCGCCCTCCAGAGCGAGACCCTCGGAGGTTTGAGCCCTGTGGTCGAAGTCGAGCTCAGTGCTCACCCACCACGTGGAGCCTCTCTAAGCGCGTGCCCTCTGGACCGGGTCTGCCTTCCGCCCTCCAAAGTGAGACCCTCGGAGGTTTGAGCCCTGTGGTCGGAGTCGAGCTTAGCGCTCACCCACCACGTGGAGTGATGGGGACATCATCCTGCACGAATCTCGGAGCAGCATGAATCTCGGAGCAGCAAATAAATTTGAAAAATTTAGGATTTATCTTTTATTTGAAATTTAAATTAGGATTTTGTTGGTTATGATTGAGATATGGATAGGCTTATCTTATCCTATCTTTTATTTGAAATTTAAATTAGGATTTTGTTGGTTATGATTGAGATATGGATAGGCTTATCTTATCCTATCTTGTATTTAAATTTGAGTTATCCCTATCCTGTATTCAAATTCAAATGAGGGTTATGGAGCTTATAAATAACCCCTCATTCCAATTGTAAAAGGAGAGAAGAAAATTGAATTTTTGGGATTTGGTTTGTCAGTTGGTTTGGCAGTTGTTGTTCAGGGCTATGGCCCATTATGTCTTCACCTGCGGGTGTTGATGTTGTCTTTGTCCTTCGGGACTTCGTAGGGGCGTGATGCCCTAGTTATCCCCCCATTTCGTTTTCCTCCACGTTCTTTGAAATCCCCCTCATGGCTCCAGGAGTGACCTGGGTGGCAGGTAAAATACCCTGGGCTCCGCATGTAGTGAGATGGGTGGTAGGTGAGATACCCTAGACTGCATGTAGTGAGGTGGGTGGTAGGTATAATGCCCTAGAGGTGTGAAGTCTCTCTGTGAGAGTGGGTTTCAGGGTTCGTGGTAGTCCATCCTCGTTATCCTCCATCCCTATTTTTTCCTTCGTCACCACCATAAAGAAATCAGAAAATAGAAAAAAAAAAAATAGGATACCCTAATCTTCGGTGACTTCTTAGCTCACCGACGATCCTATCCCTATCCCTATCCCGTGACATCATCCTGCACGAATCTCGGAGCAGCACAAATTTCGGAGCAGCAAATAAATTTGAAAAATAAATTTAGGATTTATCTTTTATTTGAAATTTAAATTAGGATTTTGTTGGTTATGATTGAGATATGGATAGACTTATCTTATCCTATCTTTTATTTGAAATTTAAATTAGGATTTTGTTGGTTATGATTGAGATATGGATAGGCTTATCTTATCCTATCTTGTATTTAAATTTGAGTTATCCCTATCCTGTATTCAAATTCAAATGAGGGTTATGGAGCTTATAAATAACCCCTCATTCCAATTGTAAAAGGAGAGAAGAAAATTGAATTTTTGGGATTTGGTTTGTCAGTTGGTTTGGCAGTTGTTGTTCAGGGCTATGGCCCATTATGTCTTCACCTGCGGGTGTTGATGTTGTCTTTGTCCTTCGGGACTTCGTAGGGGCGTGATGCCCTAGTTATCCCCCCATTTCGTTTTCCTCCACGTTCTTTGAAATCCCCCTCATGGCTCCAGGAGTGACCTGGGTGGCAGGTAAAATACCCTGGGCTCCGCGTGTAGAGAGATGGGTGGTAGGTGAGATACCCTAGACTGCATGTAGTGAGGTGGGTGGTAGGTATAATGCCCTAGAGGTGTGAAGTCTCTCTGTGAGAGTGGGTTTCAGGATTCATGGTAGTCCATCCTCGTTATCCTCCATCCCTATTTTTTCCTTCGTCACCACCATAAAGAAATCAGAAAATAGAAAAAAAAATTAGGATACCCTAATCTTCGGTGACTTCTTAGCTCGCCGACGATCCTATCCCTTTTCCGTCCCCCATCAACTTGGTATCAGAGCAGGAATGATGCGTGGAGCCAGAGGATGAAGGAAAAGTATGGTCTTGATACCTCCGAGTTCACATACAACCCAGCAGAGCGCAAACCCCGCTGAGCTTGACTCGACGGAGTCGAGTTCTCCCCACCTTAGGAGAATGATGGGGACATCATCCTGCACGAATCTCGGAGCAGCACAAATTTCGGAGCAGCAAATAAATTTGAAAAATAAATTTAGGATTTATCTTTTATTTGAAATTTAAATTAGGATTTTGTTGGTTATGATTGAGATATGGATAGGCTTATCTTATCCTATCTTTTATTTGAAATTTAAATTAGGATTTTGTTGGTTATGATTGAGATATGGATAGGCTTATCTTATCCTATCTTGTATTTAAATTTGAGTTATCCCTATCCTGTATTCAAATTCAAATGAGGGTTATGGAGCTTATAAATAACCCCTCATTCCAATTGTAAAAGGAGAGAAGAAAATTGAATTTTTGGGATTTGGTTTGTCAGTTGGTTTGGCAGTTGTTGTTCAGGGCTATGGCCCATTATGTCTTCACCTGCGGGTGTTGATGTTGTCTTTGTCCTTCGGGACTTCGTAGGGGCGTGATGCCCTAGTTATCCCCCCATTTCGTTTTCCTCCACGTTCTTTGAAATCCCCCTCATGGCTCCAGGAGTGACCTAGGTGGCAGGTAAAATACCCTGGGCTCCGCGTGTAGTGAGATGGGTGGTAGGTGAGATACCCTAGACTGCATGTAGTGAGGTGGGTGGTAGGTATAATGCCCTAGAGGTGTGAAGTCTCTCTGTGAGAGTGGGTTTCAGGATTCATGGTAGTCCATCCTCGTTATCCTCCATCCCTATTTTTTCCTTCGTCACCACCATAAAGAAATCAGAAAATAGAAAAAAATTAGGATACCCGAATTTTCGGCGACTTCTTAGCTCGCCGACGATCCTATCCCTATCCCGTGCCCCATCAACTTGGTATCAGAGCAGGAATGATGCGTGGAGCCAGAGGATGAGGGAAAAGTATGGTCTTGATACCTCCGAGCTCACATACAACCCAGCAGAGCGCAAACCCCGCTGAGCTTGACTCGACGGAGTCGAGTTCTCCCCACCTCAGGAGAATGATGGGGACATCATCCTGCACGAATCTCGGAGCAGCATGAATCTCGGAGCAGCAAATAAATTTGAAAAATTTAGGATTTATCTTTTATTTGAAATTTAAATTAGGATTTTGTTGGTTATGATTGAGATATGGATAGGCTTATCTTATCCTATCTTTTATTTGAAATTTAAATTAGGATTTTGTTGGTTATGATTGAGATATGGATAGGCTTATCTTATCCTATCTTGTATTTAAATTTGAGTTATCCCTATCCTGTATTCAAATTCAAATGAGGGTTATGGAGCTTATAAATAACCCCTCATTCCTATTGTAGTGGATATAGAAGAAATTGAATTTTTGGGATTTGGTTTGTCAATTGGTTTGGCAGTTGTTGTTCAGGGCTATGGCCCATTATGTCTTCACCTGCGGGTGTTGATGTTGTCTTTGTCCTTCAAGACATCGTAGGGGCGTGATGCCCTAGTTATCCCCCATATTCGTTTTCCTCCACATTCTTTGAAATCCCCCTCATGGCTCCAGGAGTGACCTGGGTGGCAGGTAAAATACCCTGGGCTCCGCGTGTAGTGAGATGGGTGGTAGGTGAGATACCCTAGACTGCATGTAGTGAGGTGGGTGGTAGGTATAATACCCTAGAGGTGTGAAGTCTCTCTGTGAGAGTGGGTTTCAGGGTTCGTGGTAGTCCATCCTCGTTATCCTCCATCCCTATTTTTTTCCTTCGTCACCACCATAAAGAAATCAGAAAATAGAAAAAAAATAGGATACCCTAATCTTCGGTGACTTCTTAGCTCGCCGACGATCCTATCCCTATCCCGTGCCCCATCATGGAGCCTCTCCGAGCGCGCGCCCTCTAGACCGGGTCCACCTTTTGCTCTCCAGAGCGAGACCCTCGAAGGTTTGAGCCCTGTGATCGGAGTCGAGCTTAGCGCTCACCCGCCACGTGGAGCCTCTCCGAGCGCACGCCCTCTGGACCGGGTCCGCCTTCCGCTCTCCAGAGCGAGACCCTCGGAGGTTTGAGCCCTGTGGCCGGAGTCGAGCTCAGCGCTCACCCACCACGTGGAGCATCTCCGAGCGCGTGCCCTCTGGACCGGGTCCGCCTTTTGCCCTCCAGAGTAAGACCCTCAGAGGTTTGAGCCCTATGGTCGGAGTCGAGCTCAGCGCTCACCCGCCACGTGGAGCCTCTCCGAGCGCGCGTCCTCTGGATCGGGTCTGCCTTCCGCCCTCCAAAGTGAGACCCTCAGAGGTTTGAGCCCTGTGGTCGGGGTCGAGCTCAGTGCTCACCCGCCACGTAGAGCCTCTCCGAGCGCGCGCCCTCTGGACCGGGTCCGCCTTCCGCCCTCCAGAGCGAGACCCTTGGAGGTTTGAGCCCTGTGGTCGGAGTCGAGCTCAGTGCTCACCCGCCACGTGGAGCCTCTCCGAGCACGCACCCTCTGGACTGGGTCCGCCTTCCGCCCTCTAAAGCAAGACCCTTGGAGGTTTGAGCCCTGTGGTCGGAGTCGAGCTCAGCGCTCACCGGCCACATGGAGCCTCTTCGAGCGCGCACCCTCTGGACCGGGTCCGCCTTCCATCCTCCAGAGGGGACCCTCAGAGGTTTGAGCCATGTGGTCGGAGTCTAGCTCAGCGCTCACCCGCCACGTGGAGCCTCTCCGAGCACGCGCCCTTTGGACCGGGTCTGCTTTCCACCCTCCAAAGCGAAACCCTCGGAGGTTTGAGCCCTGTGGTCGGAGTCGAGCTTAGCACTCACCCGCCACGTGGAGCCTCTACGAGCGCGCGCCCTCTGGACTGAGTCCGCCTTCTACCCTCCAGAGCGAGACCCTCAGAGGTTTGAGCCCTATGGTCGGAGTCGAGCTTAGCGCTCACCCATCACATGGAGCCTCTCCGAGCGCGCGCCCTCTGGACCGGGCCCACACTCTTTCCTCCTTCACCAAGGTGACCACACGAGCTCGGAGCATCCATGCCAGAGCAAGCCCTGCCATCCTGGGATGCCGGCGAGTCGCCCGAGGACTGCGGAATAGCACCCCCATACCACCATAACTACTTGTCCGCCCGTACCTCCAAAGGAATGGACCAACCAGAAAGCACGAACCCCTAGGACGGCAACCCCCGGATCGAGGCTCTGCCAAGCTTCCCGGAATAGGGCAACCGAAGAGGATGTCAGAACGAATGGAAGCTTTCCCAATCACTTGTCAGGAAAGATGTTTCGTCCACGACACGGGGTCCTGTTGCACGTGCCTGTCAGCCCAGCGAAGATCCCAAGGCAAGCGTCTAACGGCCAATTTTCAACTACAAAGAACAGTCAACACCCCCGAAAGATGGAAGGTAACAATAACAATCCACCAACAACACAAGCGCAAGCTCGATCAAGAGGGCAAAGCGCCACCACCACTACAGTTAAAGGAAAATGAAGGAAACAAGGAGAGGCGAAGGAACGGGGAACCCCTCTGTCCCCGCGATCATTCTCACCCTGCTACGTTTTTGTCTTCACACACAACTTTTACTCCTAGTGCGGAGTCCATCAAGAGGGGCCCGACCAGGAGGATCTGTTCCCATGGATCGTCACTGACTTGACCGTCGGAGTGCCCCCACCGGAATCCCTGGCCCGGGTCACTAACCCCAGTTTCGCAGGTCCAGGAGTAGAGGACCGACGGGCAGTGAAGGGAGCGCACTCCGGCACCGGCAGTAGCTATGGGCCACGGCGATCTTGGCGGCAACAGATTAGCATGCCAGGAAGGGGGGCGATAGTGATGTTGTGAATGATCTTTGATCCAAGTCGAACCCTCCATCTCTTCACAGACAAGCCAGGCGAGAGGATGGTATTGACAAGGGCAAGGGAGGCTTCCACCAGCCGTGCGAGGGACTCCCCCTCCCGGGGGAACCCACACTGCCAAGAAGCGGAGCCACCCATTCCGGTCCAGCTAACTCCATCAGAAGCCCAGCTGGCTGCACTCGTCCAGCAAATGAAAGTTCTTGCCACGGCAGTGTGCCAGCTTAAACACCAGCACCGATCTGTGGCTACTCACCAGCAGCCAGGGACTCCGGCGGCTCACGTCGCAGCTCCACGCGATAGCTTGCGCTCCTTCCAAGGGAGGCCATCGCAGCCGCAGGCCAACACCAACAACCGGGGCAGCCTTCAAGCTCCGACGAAAAGACAATGAGCCGACTCTGTCGACAGGGAGAGCCGCTCGCCAAACCTCGGTTGGGAGGTGCCCAGACCCTACCGAGGCAGAAAAAGCAAGACCCCCTGCCACGGGTGCCGTGCACCCACGTCACCTTCTCCGTCTCCTTCGACGGAGGGGTCCACTAATGAAGCCGTCAAGCACGCGGCAAAAAGGCGCCTAGAGGAACATCAACGCAAGCTGGCGGAGTTTGCCTGCCGGTTTGCCAGCATGCAGGGCTCCGCTAGTGAGCCAACGGGCTATGACGCCCATCCCCCATTCTTCCAAGAAATCCAAGCGAAGCCAATTCCGCACCAGTTCCGGATACCGCAAGTGGATCCCTATGATGGGACAACTAACCCCCTGGACCACCTGGAAAGCTACCGGACCCTCATGAGGGTCTAGGGGGCCACCGACGCTCTCCTCTATGTCGCTTTTTCTGCTACTCTCTAGAAGGTAGCCCGGGTGTGGTTCACCCGTTTGGAGCCGGAGAGCATCAGCTCCTTCACCCAGGTAGGGCAGAAGTTCGTGGCTCACTTCGATGCTTGCAGGAAGTTGACACGAGAGGCAGACAGCCTCTTCTTCATCCGGCAGCAAGACCACGAGCCCTTGCGGGACTACGTGGCCCACTTCAAGGATGCCGCGTTGGAGATCTACAATCTTAAAGAGCCAGTTGCCATGCTGGCACTGAAGGGAGGACTCAGGACCTCCCGCCTGACCTACTCGCTGGATAAGAAGCCCCCAAGACCTATTCCGAGCTCCTTCTCCGGGTCCAAAAGTACATCCGCACCAAGGAGGTGCACTGTACGAGATGGGAGCTCGACAGAGGATCCCTGAAGAAGTCAGCCCCCGCCAAAGTGTCCGGAACCCGGAAGCCAGCACCCCAGGCTCCGAGCTCCCGAAGGGACCGACCAAGACTGAGAGGGACTCTCGTTCCTGAGGAGGGTTACACCCCTCTCCTCGCCCTGAGAACAAAAATCCTTATGGAGATCGAGTGCGAGGACTACCTGAGACGCCCGCCTCCGTTGAGGACCTCCACTAGCCGTGACAAAATAAAGTACCGTCGCTTTCACCGCGACCACGACCACGACACCGAGGAATGCCGCAACCTCAAGTGGAAGATTGAGGAGCTCATCAAGAGAGGCTACCTCAAAAGGCTCATGGGGGGCAGACCTCAAGTGGAGTCCCAGGCACTCGTCGCCCTTTCGCCAGCTCCAACCATCGACAACCATCCCACCGAGAAGCCGGTGGACATGATCTCCTGGGGAGCTACGCGTGCACCCAAGAGGACCTGGGGGGTAGGGGACTCTGAGAATGTACTCCCCTTTATGAGGGAAGGGAAAGACGGGGAGAAAAATATAAATAACGATGCCGTGGTTGTCGAAATGATGATCGCGAAGCACACTGTAAAGCACATCATGGTTGATAGTGGAAGCTCCACAGACATGCTTTTTTATGATGCCTTCTCCAGGATGAATCTCTCCCCCGATCAGCTTAAGCCCGTGCACACACCCCTTATTGGTTTCACGGGCGATTCCGTAAGGGTAGAAGGAGAAATCACTCTCCCGGTCACTACCAAAATCCCACCTCGACAGAGCATCGTCATGATGACTTTCACGGTTGTAAGGCTCCCTTCCACCTACAACATGATATTGGGTCGCCCCGGGCTCAATTTACTCGACGCCGTTGTCTCCACTAAGAGGCTACTTGTACAGTTCCCAACTCCCTACAGTGTCGGGGAGATGAGGGGAGCGCCCCAGCCAGTGCAGCATTATTTCCAAACCCTCCCTGGGGCCAAGGTCCCCCAGGATGACCCCAGTGCGGATGACCTCGACCAAAGGGCCCAAGACCCCATGGGAGGCCTGGTCGAGCGCCTACTTTCCTATCCGCTCGGAGATGACCCCACGAAGATGGTGCAGATCGGAGCCCAGCTACCCGAGGAGGAGAGGGACCAACTGCTGGAATTCCTGCAGGCGAATGCAGATGTGTTCGCCTGGACGATGGCAGATATGCCAGGTATCCCTCTTAACATCATTACCCACAAAATGAGTGTTGACCTAAAGCACAAACCAGTTCAGTAGAAGAAGAGAAGTTTCACCCCGTAGAGACAGGCCGCTATCAATGAGGAGGTTGATAAACTCCTGGCTGCCGGTTTCATTCGAGAGGTCCAATACCCGAGCTGGCTGGCGAATGTAGTGATGGTCAGGAAGAATAATAGTAAATGGAGGATCTGTGTAGACTACACCGACCTCAACAAAGCCTGCCTGAAGGATAGCTTTCCTCTCCCGAAGATCGACCAGCTGGTGGACGCCACCTCAGGCCACCGGGTGCTCTCCTTCATGGATGCGTTCTTCGGGTATAATCAGATCCACATGCATCCAAAAGATGAGGAGCACACCGCCTTCATCACCGACCAAGGGACATACTGCTACAGGATGATGCCTTTCGATCTGAAGAATGCAGGAGCCACCTATCAGCGCCTGGTCAGCAAGGTCCTCAAAGACCAAATCGGCCGCAACATGCAAGCATATGTGGATGACATGCTCGTCAAGAGCAGGCCGAGCTCGAGCCATGTAGCTGACCTCATCGAATCCTTCCACAACCTGCGGTGACATCAGATGAAGCTGAACCCGGTGAAGTGTGCCTTCGGGGTGGCGGCAGAAAAATTCCTCGGCTTCATGGTCACCCAGAGGGGCATCGAAGAAAACCCGGAGAAGGTGCAGGCCATTGTTGACATGGAACATCCGACCTCCAAGAAGCAGGTCCAGCACCTAACGGGATGTGTCGCCGCCCTCAACAGATTCATCTCGAGGTTGGCTAATCGTTGCCTTCCATTTTTCAAGGCATTGCGTAAGATGCACGACTTCAACTGGATCGAGGAGTGCAGGACAGCCTTCGAGGAGCTGAAGAAACTTCCTCGCCTCCCCCCCGTTGGTCTCTAGGCCGGAGGTGGGAGAGGAGCTTTTGCTATACCAAGCGGTTACACCGGGAGCTGTCAGCTCGGTTCTTGTCCACACTGATGAGGACAAATCTCAAAAGCCAATGTGCTACACCAGCAAAATCCTCCGCGATGCGGAGATCAGGTATACTCGCTCCGAGAAACTCATTTTTGCACTAATAATGTTTGCTAAGCGCCTCAGGCCCTACTTTCAAGCACACCCAATAGTGGTCGTGATGGACCAGACACTGAGGACCATACTCAGCCGACCTGAGACCTCGGGGAGGTTGGCTAAATGCCCTGCTGCTCAGCGAATTCGACATAGTGTACCGACCAAGGCCTTCACAAAAGGCCCAAGTCTTAGCCGACTTCGTGGTCGAGTGCACCGGGTTCGTCGAGGAGCCAGAGCAGACAACAACGGAGCCCGGGCCAGGAGAAGAGCCCTAAATCCTCCACGTAGATGGAGCATCCAATTTCGATGGGAGCGGAGCATGCCTCATCCTAACCAACAGTGATGGGGTTGTAGCGGAATGCACCCTCCGCTTCGAGTTCATCGCAACCAATAACCAGGCGGAGTACGAGGTGCTCCTCGCGAGCCTAAGAGTCTCCCGCGAGCCGGGTGTGCAGGACTTGAAAGTCTTCACCGACTCCCAGCTGATTGCCTGATAAGTTTTCGTAGAATATGATGCGAGGGATGCCCAGATGATGAAGTATCTGGAGCAGGTCCGCATAAGCACGGCAGGCCTCCGATGCTTCAACATTTTCCACATCCCCCGAGGGGAGAATGCGCACGCGGATGCGCTGTCTAAGCTCGTGACCTTGCCAAACTCGTCACTGGGATATATCTACATCGAATATCTTGAAAGTCCCAGCTATGAGAGCTCAATAGAGGTGCATCAAGTCACCCCCGAGCTGAGCTGGATGGACAAGTATATCCAGTACATCACTGACGGCATCTTGCCCAAAGACTGCGCGAAAGCTGCCCTCGTCAAGAAGAAGGCCTCCCGATTCTTTCTGATGGAAGGCCAGCTTTACCGCCGATCTTACTCTTACCCACTCCTGAGATGTCTCAGGCCCACCGAGGCAACCTTCGTGCTCCAAGAGATACATGAAGGCCTCTGCGGGAACCACGTGGGGGGGAGAACACTGGCCTACAAAGCTCTTCGCCATGGATACTTTTAGGAGACCATGAGGGAGGACGCCGCCGACTTCATCAAAAGGTGTGACAAGTGCCAGTGCCACGCAAATATACAGTGCCAGCCGACGGTGCCGATCTCCCAACTCTCAGTCCCTTGGCCTTTTGCCCAGTGGTGAATGGACATTTTGGGACCATTTTTCCCAGCACCAGGGCAGCGAAAGTTCCTGCTAGTGGCGATCGACTACTTCACCAAGTGGGTCGAGGCAGAGCTACTAGCTCGGATTGTGGAAGCCAATGATCGCCAGTTCTTTTGGAAGTCGATCATTTGCCACTTCGGGCTCCTCCGCTGTATCATCACCGACAATGGGGAACAATTCGACAATCGTGAGTTCGAAGGGTTCTGTGCCCAGCATGGCATCCAACACCGGTTCACCTCGGTGGCTCACCCTCAAACAAATTGGGAGGTCAAGGTAACCAACCGGACCATCCTCCAAGGACTCAGGACCAGGCTGGACCAAGCTAAGGGCAGGTAGCCGGAAGAACTCCCAAGCATCCTGTGGACCTACCACACGATGCCCAAGACGACAACCAACGAGATGCCCTTCAGCCTTGTCTTCGGTGTCGAAGCAGTCATCCCGGTTGAGCTCGGCATGCCAACATTACGGGTGCAGCAGTATGACGAAGCACGAAACTCGGCACACCTCCTGCTTAATCTGGACCTTCTTAAAGAAGTGAGGGACAAGGCCCGGCTTCGAATGACGGCCTACTGACAATGAGTGTCCCGGTATTACAACGCCCGCGTCAGGCCAAAAGCTTTCAAGCCCGGAGATTTGGTGCTACGACGGGCGGAGGCATCTCAGCCCAGGGAGTGCGGCAAGCTTTCATCGAATTGGGAAGGCCCCTACAAAGTAGCTGAGGCCCTCTCACAAGGAGCCTACTACCTTGAAGATCTCGGCGGCGTTAGGTTACCCAGAGTGTGGAATGCCTACAACTTGTGGAAATACTATCAATAGTGTAAGGTTTCCCAGCTATAATAATAATGACAATGGTTTTTTCCTTATGCAAGTGTCTATTTGTCTTGCAGAAAAATCTCAACAACATCCCCGAGCCTAGCTCCAGGACGTCAAGGTATCCTCGAGCCATGCCGCTCTCAACCAACAAGGTCCTCGAGCCCAGCTCCAGGGCGCCGACCCAAGATCGGAGCTCGGACCTCCGGCCAAGGGATCTTCGAGCCATGCAGCTCTCAAATCTCAAGTATCCCCAAGCCTGGCTCCAGGACATCAAGAGAACTTCGAGCCATGCAGCTCTCAAATCTCAAGCATCCCCGAGCCTGGCTCCAGGATGTCAAGAGAACTTCGAGCCACACAGCTCTCAATCTCAAGCATCCCCGAGCCTAGCTCCAGGATGTCAAGGTATCTTCGAGCCATGCAGCTCTCAAATCTCAAGCATCCCCGAGCCTGGCTCCAGGACGTCAAGAGAACTTCGAGCCACGTAGCTCTCAAATCTCAAGCATCCCCAAGCCTGGCACTAGGATGTCAAGAGAACTTCGAGCCATGCAGCTCTCAACCTGAAGCATCCCCGAGCCTAGCTCCAGGACGTCAAAGGATCTTCAGCCATGCAACTCTCAATCATCAACGTCCCCGAGCCCAGCTCTAGGATGCCGACCCAAGACCGGAGCTTAGATCTCCGACCAAGGGACTTTCGAGCCACGCATCTCTCAGTCATCAACATCCCCGAGCCCAGCTCTAGGATGCCGACCCAAGACCATAGCTCAGATCTTCGGCCAAGGGATCATTGAGCCAAGCCGCTCTCAATCTCAAACGCCTTTGAGCCCAGCTCCGAGATGCCAAGAGATATTGGGACCAAGTAGCTCCCATCAACGCCTCGAGCCTAGCTCCAAGGCGCCAACAACCTAAGCCAAGACCTCAGGCAATTCCTGGATCGGAGCCCAGCTCTCTGGCCAGGAAGGCCTCGAGCCTAGCTCCAAGGCAATCAAACCCTGTGACCCTCTTCTCTGATCTCCCCACTCATTAAAAGAGAGAGGGGAAGGAAAGAAAGAGAACAAGAGGGAAACATGGCAATGACCCTCTTCTCTGATCTCCCCACTCAAAAAAAAAGAGAGGAAGAAAGAGAGGGGAAGGAAAGAAAGAGAACGAGAGGGGAATACAGCAATAAAGCTATCATCATTCAGCTCAAGACCGGAGCTCAGATCTCTGACCAACGGACCTTCGAGCCATGTAGCTCTCAGTCATCAACATCCCCGAGCCCAGCTCCATGATGCCAGCCCAAGACCGGAGCTCAGATCTTCGGCCAAGGAACCTTCAAGCCACGCAGCTCTCCTCCATCAACGTCCCCGAGACCAGCTCCAGGATGCCAGCCCAAGACCGGAGCTCAGATCTTCAGCCAAGGGACCTTCGAGCCATGCAGCTCTCAGTCATCAACGTTCCCGAGCCCAGCTCCAGGACACCAGCCCGAGACTGGAGCTCAGATCTTCGGCCAAGGGACCTTCGAGCCATGCAGCTCTCAGTCATCAACTTCCCCGAGCCTAGCTCCAGATGCCAGCCTAAGATCGGAGCTCAGATCTCCGGCCAAGGGACCTTCGAGCCACGCAGCTCTCCGCCATCAACATCCCCGAGCCCAGCTCCAGGATGCCAGCTTAAGACCGGAGCTCGGATCTCCGGCCAAGGGACCTTCGAGCCATGCAGCTCTTAGTCATCCATGTCCCCGAGCCCAGCTCTAGGATGCCAACTAAAGATCGGAGTTCGATCTCCAGCCAAGGGACCTTCGAGCCATGCAGCTCTCGGTCAACAACACCTTCGAGCCCAGCAGCTCTCAAGTGCCATCAACTTGCGCCCAACTTGCCGGCGTTGAAGTCTAACAACTTAACCCCAGGCAAGGTGAGGCCCCTCCTCTCTGATCTCCTCACTCATCAAAAAGAAAGAAAAAGGAGGGGAGTGAAAGAAAGAGAGAAAGAAAAGAAGAGCCAGACCAAGAAACTGGTTGCGAGAAAGTTTATGCTTTATTGGTTAAATATCAATTATAAGCATCCTGCGGGCCCCCGACATGTCGGGTGGCCCTGCCAAGTACAGAAAAGAAACAAGGTACAAAGGAAGTAAAAGTAACTACTCTCCAACTAGACCGCCGGGCTGGGAGTCTCCATCAGCAAGGGCTTCCGACTGCACGGCTCCGGGTTCAGGTGGCATGGCCCCGACCTCGGCTGGCGTAGAAGACTCGGGAGCAATAGCTCCCTCAGCGCCCACCTCCTGGTCCGAAGTGCCAGGATAGTCGAGGCTGCTGCGACCCTTGGCCGAGTTGAATCCATCGACCAGGCGGCGCAGGTACATGAAGACTTTGAAGAAGGAGTTCGACGCTGTCTGTTGGATCTCGGCGAGGAACTCCTTCGAGGCCCTATACCTCGTGACCGCCTCCTCGACTTCCTTCTTCACCGTGGCCACCTCACGCCTGGCATCCCCAGCTGACTTGGCCACCTCCTCGATCGCCCTCTGGGCTGCAGCCGACTTCTCCTTTTCTGTTGCCAGCCGGGCCTAGAGGGACTGGGCGATCCCCTTCTGCCGGGCCGCCTCGGCGTTAAACACGCCCAACCTTTGCTCGGCGTCGGCAAGCTCCTCGGCCTTCTTCCTCAACCACCCCTGCTCGCGGTCAAGGCTCTCCTGGAGCTCCTTCGCTTGCCCCTCAGAATCGGCGAGTTGGCTTTTGAGGTCCTTGACCCGTCGGTCAAGCGCCCCTTCGAAGTCGGCCTTCCCCTTCAGGTCGGCCTTCCCCTTCAGGTCGGCCTTCAGCGACGCGATCTCGGCCACCTGTTGCCGTTCGACTTGCTCCCAGTTCCTGCAGCTGCTCTTAATAAAAAGGGCCTCGACGCCGATCTGCACCATATGAAAAGATCAAAAAAAAAAGAAGAAGAAGAGAAGGATAAAGCTGCTTACTGTGTAGAGCTGGGAGAAGATGCTGTCAATAACATCCACCAGACGCAGCCCGGCCATCTCCTCCTGGTCGCATTGTTGGATGGAGAAATCCATCATGCGAGCGGCCAAGGCACGGTTGTCAGCCAAGGAGCTCTCCGGCCCCAGCTTAAATGTAAGGCGGCGCCTCGTCTCGTCTCTCCTGCTCTCCCGGGGAGCAGGTGCGCCCATCACTTCGACAGTGGGACCCCCAGGAACCGGTCGAGGACTCGGCACTGTCGCGGTCGGCGCCCTCGTCGTAGGAGGAGCTCTAGCACGGGCCTCTCCTCCCTCAGCCTCGATCATCCTCGGGCCCGGAGAGCGGGGCGGCGCTCCAGCGACAGCAGCATCAATCCAGACGGTCACCTCAGGCTCCAGAATAGGGACTTCGGCCTGTCGCCTCGTCTGTCCTTCTGCTTCCTGGACCACTTGCTGACTCGGACTTGGCACCATGGATGGCACAGGAGTCCCCTTGAGCTCCCTTCTCAGGGCGACTGGCGCAGCGGGGGTGGACACCGGTGCACCCTCAATCCGGGCCCACCTCGGAGGTGGCTCAACGGCCATCCCGGTGGCCGACCTTTTCTTGGAGATTGGCAATGGTTTGCCCTCCAAGAAGATCATCCCTGTACCCAGGGGCCAAGAAGGTTAGCCCAAGATGAAGAAAAAAGAGAAAAACATATATGAAGGAACTGGACTCACCTGGCCCCATCGACGGGTCGACCCTGGCATTAGAAAGGTTTTGCTCCGATAGCAGGACCTCCAGAGAGGGGATTTGAGCGGTGCGGAGTTGCTCATAGTCGTCCCGATCAGCTACGTCAACCACGGAGATCCGATTGGGGGACCGATCTGGCTCGCTCCAGGCCAAGTCGACCTCCTCGACGGCCGCGAAAAAAAATCTGCTCTTCCACCCTTTGATGGAAGAGGGGAGCTCGAACTTTATGCCCTTCGGGCGAGAGGACAAGGACCACCACCCGTCCTCAGTCGGGTGGCATTTCAGGATAAAAAATGCCCTGAACAGGAAAAACCGGGCAACGAACCCGTGGACATGGCAAAGTACAATGAAAGAGAAGATGACTTTAATGGCGTTCGACACCAACTGCGCCGGGACTATGCGGTAGTTGTCCAAGATAGATAAGAAGAAAGGATGAAAAGGAAACTGGAGACCCCCAGAGAAGGTCTTCTCATAAAAGGCGAGATGGCCAGGACTACTGGAAGTGACCCATTCCCCCGGGCGGGGGATAATGAGCCGGACAAAAGATGGGATGCCATAGGCATCCCGGATGGCCCCCAACTCCGCGGCAGAAATTGTTGAGGCAACCCCGCCCAGACCTGTTGACCAGACAGATTCAGAAGCTGGTTCGAGTAGGAGAGGAAGACAGGTGGGATGAGAAGGAATAGCCCCCGACTCCCTAACGGACACGGGGTGGACGGGAAGAGCCGGTCTCCTGCTAATCCTAAACTGTGTCCCCTCCGACTCCTCATCGGAGGAGGAAAGCACTACCCCTTGAACAGAAGGATCAGGACGAGACATCCTGCAGAAATAACCTAAGGAGAAACTCAAGAGAAGAAGCTTACACCAAAGGGAAAGGAGGAAGAAGGACCGAGCCAATCTGGTTCCCTAGAGAAGAGAAGAGCGGAAGTGGATCACGAAAAAGGAAGGGTCCAGGTACTACAACAAGCATGAAGGATCTGAAAGAATGGGAGTTTTGAGTAAAAATTTTCTTTTCACTTCGAAAGGGCCCATCAAATCCACGCTGTTATGACCCCCTCACCAACGGATCCATGCCACGTGCTGTCCATCGGTGAAAAAGGCATCCCAGCCACTCTGAATTCTGTGCCAACATTAACTACTCATCGGACGTGGCCACGTGGCACCCCTGCACTGGACCGGAGGGCCATCCCTCGAAGCGCCGGCAACCATGACCATAATCGCGCTGGATTTCAACCTTTCCACGTCAGCACCATAATTACTCCCTTCGGCCCGAGCACCGCGCACTAACGAACCTCGAGAGTGGGGGGTAAATGATGTGGCGAGATCGCTGACATGGGTAGTTGACAGGCGCCACTTTAAAGGAGACCGCCGTGTCAGACGCCAAGGCAACACCTCGGCCTGGACCACTCTGCCGAGCTAAGCTAAGCTCCCTCAAGACGACGAGCTGAGCTCCATCCTCCGCCAGGTCGGGCCCGCGAGCTCGGGACACCTAGGGCGGAGCTGCCTTCCACCCTCCAGAGCGAGACCCTCGGAGGTTTGAGCCCTGTGGTCGGAGTTGAGCTCAGCGCTCACCCGCCACGTGGAGCCTCTCCGAGCGCGCGCCCTCTAGACCGGGTCCGCCTTCCGCCCTCCAGAGCGAGACCCTCAGAGGTTTGAACCCTGTGGTCGGAGTCGAGCTCAGCACTTACCCGCCACGTGGAGCCTCTCTGAGCGTGCACCCTCTGGACTGGGTCCGCCTTCCACCCTCCAGAGCGAGACCCTCGAAGGTTTGAGCCCTGTGGTCGGAGTCGAGCCCAGCGCTCACCCGCCACGTGGAGCCTCTTCAAGCGCGCGCCCTCTGGACCGGGTCTGCCTTCCGCCCTCCAAAGTGAGACCCTCAGAGGTTTGAGCCCTGTGGTCAGAGTCGAGCTCAGCGCTCACCCGCTATGTGGAGCCTCTCCGAGCACGCGCCCTCTGGACCAGGTCCGCCTTCCCCCCTCCAGAGCGAGATCCTCGAAGATTTGAGCCCTGTGGTCAGAGTCGAGCTCAGCGCTCACCCGCCACGTGGAGCCTCTCCGAGCGCGCGCCCTCTGGACCGGGTCCGCCTTCCACCCTCCAGAGCGAGACCCTCGGAGGTTTGAGCCCTGTGGTCGGAGTCGAGCTCAGCGCTCACCCGCCACGTGGAGCCTCTCCGAGCGTGCGCCCTCTGGACCGGGCCTGCACTCTTCCCTCCTCCACCAAGGTGACCACACGAGCTCGGAGCATCTAGGCGGAGCAAGCCCTGCCATCCTGGGATGCCAGCGAGCTGCCCGAGGACTGCGGAACAGTGCCCCCCATACCACCATAACTACCTATCCGCCCGTACCTTCAGAGGGATGTGTAGCGAGAAACCACGAACCCCTAGGATGGCGACCCCCAAATCGAGGTTCTGCCAAGCTTCCCGAAATAGGGCGACCGGAGAGGATGTCAGAATGAATGGAAGCTTCCCCTACCACCTGTCAGGAAAGACGTTTCGTCCACGACACGAGGTCCTGCCGCATGCACCTGTCAGCCCAGTGAAGATCTCGAGGCAAGCACCTAACGGTCAATTTTCAACTACAAAGAACAGTCAACACCCCGAAAGGAGGTAGGTAACAATAACAATCCACCAACAATACAAGTGCAAGCTCGATCAAGAGGGCAAAGCGCTACCACCACCATAGTTAAAAGAAAACGAGGGAAACAATGAGAGGCAAAGGAATAGGGAACCCCTCTATCCTCGCTATCATTCTCCCCTTGCTACATTTTCATCTTCACACACAACTTTTACTCCTCCTAGTGCGGAGTCCATCAAGAGGGGCCCGACCAGGAGGATCTGTTCCCCTGGATCGTCACTGACTTGACCGTCGGAGTGCCCCAACCGGAAATCCCGGCTCGAGTCACTAACCCCTGTTCCGCAGGTCTAGGAGCAGAGGACCGCTAGGTAGTGAAGGGAGCACACTCTGGCACCGGCAGCAGCTAAGGGCCACGGCAATCTTGGCGGCAATAGATTGGCACACCAGGAAGGGGGGCGACAGCGACTTTGTGAATGATCTTTGATCCAAGTCGAACCCTCCATCTCTTCACAAACAAGCCAGGCGGGAGGATGGTGATGATAAGGGCAAGGGAGGCTTCCACCAGCCATATGGGGGACTCCCCCTCCCGGGGAAACCCACACTGCCAAGAAGCGGAGCCACCCGTTCTGGTCCAGCCACCTCCATCGGAAGCCCAACTAGCTGCACTCGCCCAGCAAATGCAAGTCCTTGCCACGACAATACGCCAGCTTCAACACCATCACCAGTCCGTGGCTACTCACTAGCAGCCAGGGACTCCGGTGGCTCACGCCGCAGCTCCCCGCGACAGCTTGCGCTCCTTCCAAGGGAGGTCATCGTAGCCATGGGCTGACACTGACAACCGGGGCAGCCTTCAAGCTCCGACGAAAAGACAACAAGCCGGCTCTGCCGACAGGGAGAGCCGCTCGCCAAATGTCGGTCGGTCGGTGCCCAGACCCCATCGAGACAGAAAAAGCAAGACCCCCCACCACGGGTGCCGTGCATCCACGTCACCTTCTCCGTCTCCTTCGACGGAGGGGTCCATTGATGAAGCCGTCAGGCATGTGGCGGAAAAGCGCCTGGAGGAACATGAACGCAAGCTGGCAGAGTTTGCCCACCAGTTTGCCAGCATGCAGGGCTCTGCTAGTGAGCCAATGGGCTACGATGCCCATCCCCCATTCTCTCAATAAATTCAAGCGAAGTCGATTCGGCACCGATTCCGGATGCCACAGGTGGATCCCTATGATGTGACAGCTAACCCCCTGGACCACCTGGAAAGCTACCGGACCCTCATGAGGGTCCAGGGGGCCATCGATGCTCTCCTCTGCATCGCTTTTCCTGCTACTCTCTGGAAGGTAGCCCAGGTGTGGTTCACCCGTTTGGAGCCGGAGAGCATCAGCTCCTTCGCCCAGCTAGGGCAGAAGTTCGTGGCTCCCTTTGACGCTTGCAGAAAGTTGCCACGAGAGGCAGACAACCTCTTCTCCATCCGGCAGTAGGACCGCGAGCCCTTGCAGGACTATGTGGCCCGCTTCAAGGCCGTCGTGTTGGAGATCTACAATCTTAAAGAGCCAGTCGCCATGCTGGCACTGAAGCGAGGACTCAGGACCTCCCGCCTGACCTACTCACTGGATAAGAAGCCCCCCAAGACCTATTCTGAGCTCCTTCTCTGAGCCCAAAAGTACATCCATGCCGAGGAGGTAGACCGTACAAGACAGGAGCTCGACGGAGGATCCCTGAAGAAGTTGGCCCCCATCAAAGTATCCGGAACCCGGAAGCTAGCACCCCAGGCTCCGAGCTCCCGGAGGGATCGAACAAGACTGAGAGGGACTTCCGTTCCTGAGGAGGGTTACACCCCTCTCCTCGTCCCGAGAACAAAAATCCTTATGGAGATCGAGGGCGAGGACTACCTGAGATGCCCGCCTCCGTTGAGGACCTCCACTGGCCGTGACAAAACAAAGTACTATCACTCTCACTGTGACCACGACCACGATACCGAGGAATGCCATAACCTCAAGTGAGAGATTGAGGAGCTCATCAAGAGAGGCTACCTCAAAAGATTTGTGGGGGGCAGACCTCAAGTGGAATTCCAGGCGCTCGTCGCCCTTCTGCCAGCTCCAACCATCGACAACCGCCCCACCAAGAAGCCGGTGGGCATGATCTCCTGGAGAGCTGCGCGTGCACCCAAGAGGACCCGGGGGGCAGGGGACTCTGAGAATGTACTCCCCTTTATGAGGGAAGGAGAAGACGGGGAAAAAAATGTAAATAATGATGCCGTGGTCGTCGAGATGACGATCGCGAAGCACCCTGTAAAGCGCATCATGGTTGATAGTGGAAGATCCATAGACGTGCTTTTTTATGATGCCTTCTTTAGGATGAATCTCTCCCCCGATCAGCTTAAGCCTGTGCACACAACCCTTGTTGGTTTCACGGATGATTCCGTAAGGGTAGAAGGAGAAATCACTCTCCCGGTCACTGCCGGAACTCCACCACGGCTGTTGCCGCTTGGATCGCCGTGGCCCGTAGCTACTGGTGTCATTGAGGGTTGCGCGTCCACCTACTCGGGAAGCCTCCGGTGCCTCGGGACCTGCAAGAAACAACGTCAGTGACCCGGGCTGGAGATTCTGACGGGGGCGCTCCGACGGTCAAGTCAGTGACGATCCAGGAAAATAGATCCTCCTGGTTGAGCCCCTCGGGATGAGCTCCACACTAGGAGGAGAGAGTGTAGTGTGTATTGAAAAATGAGAGTGAGCCGAGAGAGGGAATGGCCGAGGTAGTAGAATCCTCCTGTCTCGCCTCCCCTCTTGTTTCTTTGCTTGCTTACTTTTTGCTTACTCTGGCTGAGTTTTTTACTTTGGCTTGCCTCGAGATCTCCCCGCGTTGTCAGACGTGTGCGACGAGGTATCGTGTTGTAGACGAGACACCTCTCCTGTCAGATAGCAGGGGAAGCTTCTATATGCTCTGACATTCTTTTTGCCTGCCCCCTCTCCTGGAAGCCCGGCAGGACCTCGGTTGGCGGGTTGCCATCCTCGGAACTCACGCTCTCCAGTTGGGCTTTTTCCTGGTGGTACGACAGGTTGGTGGAGGGCATGGCGGCTTGATGTGAGTTTCCTTTTTTTCTGGTGTGAGTGACGGCTGTAGGCATTAATGACGGCATGGCGGGCATTGCTGTATGACCCTTGGGAGGTTCACCATTGTGCTTGGAGAGGGGGCGCCGCTCCCTTGGTGGTTGGCGCCTCTGCGTGAGCCAGGGACCAAGCTGGAAAGGTGGGGACCGCCTCCGATGGGCTCGCCTCGAGGTGGCTCGGTTGGGCGGAGGAGGACTGAGCTCGACTCCGGACCAGCGGAACTCAACTTTGGACGAGCTTAACCTGACGGAGGTGGGTGGGGTGCCACCCAGCCCAGGGGATCTGACCTCGGACGGGCTCCTCATGGCGGAGAAGACTTGAGCTCGACTCCTGACCGCGGGGTCCGACCTTAAGGGGTCCGCCTTGGATGAGGACTTGTACTCGGCTCCGACCTAGGCGTCCCGACCCGGCGGGGACCGACCTGGCAGAGGATGGAACTCGGCTTCGACGAGAGACTCCGTTGCTCCGGGGGAGCTCAGCCCGGCGAAGGGGCCCATATTGAAAATCCAGCATGGCTTCTGATGGGGACTCCATGTCAGTTTGCCCGCCCCAACGTCAGTGATCTAGCCACATCATTTGCCCCCCACTCTCGAGACCCGTTGGCACGCGGCGCTCAGGGCAAAGGGAGTAATTACGGTGCTGACATAGAAATGCGAAGAAATCTGGTATAATAATGACCGATATCGACGGTGCTTCGCACGGCGGTCCTTCGAGCCTGTGCAGGGATGCCACGCGGCCATGTTTGAGGAGCAGTTATGGCTGGCACGGAAGTCAGAGAGGCCGCGGTCAGATTTAGGCGCTGGCCCTATCGATCGGCGACACGTGGCGAGCATCTCTTGGAAGAGCCATAACAGTACGGTCGGGTGTAGGTTGCTTCGAAAAGAAGGGTAAGTTTTTTGAGACTTACTTTCTTTCAAATCTTTCGCGCCCAGCATCGTACAGAGGTCCTCTCCTCCTTCTTCTCCGGTCGCTATCATCCTCCTAAACTCTTAGCAGGTTAGCTCCTTCTTCCTCTCCCTCCTCGTCGACTAGGGGTCGTTGTGGGTCTTTCTTCGTCCTTCTCTTCTTCTTTCATGGACTGTTTTGGTCTGAACTTCCATCCTTCCTGCCAAGTCGAGGCCGGACCTTCTCGATCGAGGACTCCTTCCTCCGACGAGGAGAGGGAGGCGGCACGCTATGAGTTCAGTAGGAGACCTTCCTATGGTACTGTAGCCATTAGGGAACCTGGGTCTGCTCCCCCACCTCGCTTGGCTCTCCTTCCTGCTCCTCCCCCTGCTTCTGTTCCTGAACCCGAACCTTCTCGGTCGATAGGTCCCGGAGGGATTGCTTTGGTGATCACCGCCAAGGATCTTGCAACCATCCGAGGTGCTTACGACATCCCCGAGTCCATCCACCTTTCTGTTCCTTGTCCGAGGGAGCGGGTCACATCTAGCGGCCTTCGACGGATCGCTTTCTATGAGGAGGCCTTCACCGGGGGTCTCTGATTTCCTGTCCATCCTTTCTTTCTCCTTTCTGGCCAACTACCGCTTTGTTCCTATCCAATTGGTCCCCAATGCTATCAGAACGATCTTCTGTTTCATCATTCTATGTCACTTCCATGGGATCGTCGCCCGTTTCTCCCTGTTTAGGGCCTTCTTCATCCTGAAATGCCACCCTACCGAGGAGGGGTGGCGGTCCCTTTCTTGTCGTCCTCGGGGTATTAGGTTCGAGCTCCCCTCTTCCATCAAGGGATGGAAGGGTAGGTATTTCTTTGCCTCGGTTGAAGGGATCGACTGGATTTGGAGCGACCCAGATCGATCTTCTAATAGGAACTCCTCCGTCGAAGTAGCCGACCTTGACCTGTACGAGCTGCTCAGATCGGCTGAGATTCCCTCGCTTGAGGTCCTGCTATCGGAGCGGAATCTCCACAAGGATGGGGTCAGCTCGACGCAGGAGTCGGGTGAGTTCGACTTGGCCACCCCTTCTCTTTTTCTTTCTTCATTTTCTTTCTCTTTTTCTTTCTTCATTTTCTTTCTCCTTTCTCTCTCTCTCTCTCTCTTTTTGGACTTGGGATTGACCGTGTCTTCTTTGGTACAGGGATGAAATTCTCCATGGATAAGTTGCTCTCGTTCTCCGAGGAATAGGAGCAGGCAGCTAAAGCTGGCAAGCCCGCTCCGAAGAGCGGTCGTGTCGATGACGGTGCAAGGCTGGTGCAGGCCGGTCCAGATGTGCCGGTCTCTGAACGAAGGTGGAAGAGGGCGGCCGAGCCCATCCCGGAGCCTTCAGGGCAGCACGACCCTGCCCCGGTGCCCGATCCCGAGGTGGTCGTCTGGGCCTGATCGGCTGCCGTCGCTGCTAGGGTGGGAGCCCCCCCTCCGGAGGTCGTCGACGTCGAGGAGGACGGGGAGCCGAAAGAAGCAAGGCCTGCATCCCAGTTGTGATCCGAAGCGGTGCCAAGCTCGCAGTTGGCGTTGAAGGCACCTTCCACCGCTGAGGGGTCCGAGTCGGCGGAAAAGCAAGATAGGGACTACCGCCGAGTCCCTTTCCGGTTGGGGCCCAACGTCTCCTTGATGAATGACCCGAGCCTCACCGAGCAGATGATGGACTTCTCAGTCCAGTCCTGCGACCAGCGGGAAGGGAGTGGGAGACTTCTGGGCAACGTTGTCAGCTCGTCCTTCGCCAACCTTTATGCTGTAAGTTCCTCTTCGCCCATCTTTATTGCTTCTGACCTCCTTTAACATCATAACTGATGAGCTTTTTTTTTTTTTTAATGCAGCAAGGCAGAGAACTAATCCTCATCCGGGATTACTGCAGCAACTGGACCAAAAGGGACAAGGAGCGGCAGGCGGAGCTCGAGTCCCTGAGGATTGAGGCGGGTCGGAAGGACGAGAAGACCCGGGAGGCTAACCTGAAGGTTAAGAGACTCATGGCCGAGGTCGCCGATGCAACCCGGATCAAGAAGGAGCTCGAGGGAGAGCTCAAGTCGAAGAGGACCCGGTTGAAGGATCTCTGGGTCGAGTCGGAGGCGGCAAGGGAAAGGGCCACCTCTGCTGAGAAAAAGGCGGCGACCGCTAAGAAGAGGGCCGCGGAGGTGGAGGAGAAGGCTACCACCGCCGCCCGTTCTACTGAGACCACCGAGAAGGGGATGGCGGTGGCAATATGCCAGGCAAAGCATGCAGGAGAGCAGCTAGCTGAGGCGAGGCACCAGGCGGAGGCCGCAAGGAAGGAGGTCGCCGATGCGGTGGCAACTTTCAAGGCCTCCCCCGAATACATAAAAGACTTCAAGAAGGTGGCGACGGACTCCTTCGCCAAGGGGTTCACCTACTGCCACACTCAGCTATGGGGGATCCTCTCCAAGGAGCGATTGGCCGCGCTCTGGGCTCCTGGCAAGAAGGCTCCAGCTTCGGCGGTGGCTGAGCGGGGCAGGGAGCTGCTCTAGCTGGACCTCTCCCAGAGGTGGCCCTGGAGGCACCTGGCCATGTCGAGTCGGCCTTGGTGGCGATGGTGGCGAACCAGTGCCGCAGGCGGAGACAGCTGAGTCGGTCCCGGCGGCGTCAGTAGCTGAACAGCCCCTTCAATAAAAGCCGCTCAGGAAGGTAACCCCGCAGCGGAGGTAGAGGAGGGAGAAGTCATAGCCGTGCACCGCCCAAGGAAGGAGCTGGCTCAATAGGGATGGACTCCTTGTAGGAATCTTTCTTCTTTTTGTTGGACCGGGCTGCCTGGCTTGTTAGGGCCCGAGGAATAATATAATGTATTTCTTTCAAGTAATGAAAAACAGTTCGACCAATATGGCTTTTTCTCCTTCTCGTGGTGCGAATGTTTTCTCTCCTCCCCCCTTCTCCTCCTTTTTCCTTTCTTCTCTTTCCTCTTTCAGTGCGGGGAGGTCGGAGAGGGGAGCTTCATCTTGCGTAGGCTCGAGCCTCACTATCTTGGAGCTGGGTTCGAGACTCCGATGCCGGAGAATGGTAGCTCCGGGCTTGAGTGCCTGAGGGCTTCTCAGGTCTTGAATGCCTTGGAGCTGAGCTCGAGGCTTGAGTGCTTGAGGGCTTCTCAGGTCTTGGTGCCGGAGGACTTTTCTTTGGGCTTGAATGTCTGAGGACATGGCTCAGGAGTCACCATTTTGGAGCTGGGCTCAAAGACGTGCTGGCCGGAGGACTGGGCTCCGGACTTGGATGCCTGAGGACATGGCTCAGGCATCGCTATCTTGGAGCTGGGCTCGGAGACGTGCTGGCCAGAGGACTGGGCTTCGGACTTGGATGCTTGAGGACATGGCTCAGGAGTTGCCATCTTGGAGCTAGGCTCGAAGACTTGCTGGCCAAAGAACTGGGCTCCGAACTTGGATGCCTGAGGACATGGCTCATGAGTCACCATCTTGGAGTTGGGCTCGGAGACGTGCTGGCCGGAGGACTGGGCTCCGGACTTAGATGCCTGAGGACATGGCTTAGGAGTCGCCATCTTGGAGCTGGGCTCAGAGATGTGCTGGCCGGAGGACTGGGCTCTGGACTTGGATGCCTGTGGACATGGCTCAGGAGTCGCCATCTTGGAGCTGGGCTTGGAGACGTGCCGGTCGGAGGACTGGGCTCCGGACTTGGATGCCTTGGAGCTGGGCTCAAGGCTTGAGTGCCTGAGGGCTTCTCAGGTCTTGGTGCCGGAGGACTTTTCTCTGGGCTTGAATACCTTGAAGCTGGGCTCGAGGCTTGAGTGCCTGAGGGCTTCTCAGGTCTTGGTGCTGGAGGACTTTTCTCCGGGCTTGAATGCCTTGGAGCTGGGCTCAAGGCTTGAGTGCCTGAGGGCTTCTCAGGTCTTGGTGCCGGAGGACTTTTCTCCGAGCTTGAATGCCTGTGGACATGGCTCAGGAGTCGCTGTCTTGGAGCTGGGCTCGGAGATGTGCTGGACGGAGGACCGGGCTCCAGACTTAGATGCCTGAGGACATGGCTCAGGAGTCACCATCTTGGAGCTGGGCTCGGAGACATGCCGGTCAGAGGACTGGGCTCTGGACTTGGATGCCTGAGGACATGGCTCTAGAGTCGCCGTCTTGGAGCTGGGCTCAGAGATGTGCTGGTCGGAGGGCTGGGCTCTGGACTTGGATGCCTGAGGACATGGCTCGAGGCTTGCCTCCCGGAGAGTTGGGCCCCGGGCAGCGACATTCCTGCAAGGCAAATAATCCATTGTGCAAAGGAGAGTCTTTATTTCTAATGGAGGAAAAACTTACATTACTGATAGTATCTACTCAAATTACAAGCATTCCATGTTCGGGGAAACCTGGCGCCATCGAGGTCCTCGAGATAGTAGGCTCCATGTGGAAGGGCCTCGGCTACTTTATAAGGGCCTTCCCAGTTCGGCGAGAGCTTGCCGCACTCCTGGGGCTGAGACGCTTCGGCCCGACGCAGTACCAGGTCGTCAGGTCGGAAAGTCTTCAACTTCACCCGTGCATTGTAATATTGGGCAACCCGTTGTCGGTATGCTGCCATCCGAAGTTGGACTTTGTCCCTTGTTTCTTCTAGGAGGTCCAGATTGAGCAGGAGGTGCACCAAATTCTGCGTCTTGTCATACTGCCGCACCCGCAACATGGGCACGCCGAGCTCGATTGAAATTACCACTTCAGCACCGAAGACGAGGTTGAAGGGTGTTTCACCCGTTGCTGTTCTAGGCGTTATGTGGTAGGCCCACAGGATGCTTGGAAGTTTCTCTGCCCATCTACCCTTCGCTTGGTCCAACCTGGTGCGAAGTTCTTGGAGGATGGTCCGGTTGGTCACCTCGGCTTTCCCATTTATCTGGGGATGAGCTACCGAGGTGAACCTGTGTTGGATGTCGTGTTCGATGCAGAACCCCTTGAATTCCCGGTTGTCGAACTGCCGCCCGTTGTCGGTGATAATGCAATTAGGGAGTTCGAAGCGGTAGATGACAAACTTCCAGAAGAATTATCGAACATTGACTTTTGTAATCCGAGCTAGCAACTCTGCTTGACCCACTTGGTGAAGTAGTCGATCGCCACTAACAGGAACTTCCACTGCCCTGGCGCAGTGGGGAACAGTCCCAAAATGTCCATCCCCCACTATGCAAAAGGCCAGGGGGATGACAACTAAGAGATCGGTGCAGCCGGCAGGCGCTGTATGTGGGAATGGCATTGGCATTTGTCACACTTCTTGACGAAGTCGGTGGCGTCTTCCCTCATCGTCTCCTAGAAGTATCCCTGGTGAAGAGACTTGTACGCCAGGGTCCTCCCCCCTACATGGTTCCCACAGAGGCCCTCGTGTATCTCCCGGAGCACGAAGGCTACCTCCGTGGGCTTGAGGCACTTCAGGAGTGGGTAGGAGTAAGATCGGCGGTAGAGATGATCATCCATCAGAACAAAATGGGTGGCCTTCCTTCTGATGAGGCCGGCTTCTTTGCGGTCCTCTGGTAGGAGGCCGTCCTGGATGTACTTAATGTATCTATCCATCCAGCTTGGCTTGTGGGCTACTTGCTGCACCTCCTCTGGGCTCTCGTAGCTTGGATTCTCGAGATACTCAACATAGGCGCGCCCCAGGGATGAGTCCAGTAGGGTTGCGAGTCTCGATAGTGCATCCGCACGAGTGTTTTCTCCACGAGGGATATGGAAAATGCGAAAGTAGCGGAAGCCCGCCATGCTCAAACGAACCTTCTCCAGGTACTTCACCATCTGGGGATCTCGGGCCTCGTATTTCCCGGAGACTTGTCCGGCAAGCAGTTGGGAGTCAGTGAAAACCTTCATGCTTTCGACGCCCAGCTCACGGGATACCTTTAGGCCCGCGAGGAGCGTCTCGTACTCCGCATGGTTGTTCGTGGCGGTGAACTTGAAGCGGAGAGCACATTCCATCACCACTCCGTCGGATTTGGCAATGATGAGGCCTGCTCCACTTTCGCCTGAATTGGAGGCGCCGTCCACTTGGAGGATCCAAGGGTCCTCTCACGGTCCGGGCTCAATTTGGCTCTCCGGGGTCGTCCGTTCCGGCTCCTCAGGGGGCCCTATACATTCGACCACGAAGTCGGCTAGGACTTGGACCTTCTGCAATGACCTCGGCCGATACGCGATGTCTAGCTTATTCAGCATCAGAAACCATTTAGCCAATCTCCCGGAAGTTTCAGGGTGGCCTAGTATGGTCCTCAGCGGCTGATCGGTCACGACCGCGACAGGATGAGCTTGGAAGTAGGGCCTGAGATGCTTGGCAGACATAATTAGTACAAAAATGAGTTTCTCGGAGCAGGTATACCTGATCTCCGTGTCGTAGAGGATATTGCTGGTGTAGTACACCGGCTTTTGAGATCCATCCTGATTTGTGCGGACGAGGACTGAGCTGACGGCCCCAAGTGTAACCGCCAGGTAGAGTATAAGCTCTTCTCCTTCTTCCGGTCTGGATAACAGAGATGGAGAGGCCAGGAAATCCTTCAGCTCTTCAAAGACTGTCTTGCACTCTTCAGTCCAGGTGAAGTCATGCATTTTGCACAATGCCTTGAAGAAAGGGAGGTAGCGGTCAGCCGACCTCGAGATGAACCGGCTTAAGGCTGCGACCCTCCCTGTCAGACGTTGAACTTGCTTCTTGGATGTCGGGTGCTCCATGTCAAGGATCGCCTGGACCTTTTCCGGGTTTGCTTCAATACCTCTCCGGGTAACCATGAAGCAGAGGAACTTTTTGGCCGCCATCCCGAAAGCGCACTTTGCCGGATTGAGCTTCATTTGGTGCTTCCGAAGATTGTGAAAGGCTTCAGCGAGGTCGGCGACATGGTCCGAGCTTGGCTTGCTCATGATGAGCATGTCATCTACGTACACCTGTACGTTCCAACCAATCTGGTCCTTGAAGACCTTGTTGACCAAACGTTGGTACATGGCTCCAGCGTTCTTCAGGCCAAAGGGCATCATCTGGTAATAGTATGTCCCTCTGTCGGTAATGAAGGCAGTGTGCTCTTCGTCCCCCGGGTGCATCCGGATCTGATTATACCCGGAGAACGCACCATGAAGGAGAGCAGCCTGTGCCCTGAGGTGGCGTCCACCAACTGATCTATCCTCGGCAGGGAGAAGCTGTCCTTTGGGCATGCCTTATTGAGGTCGGTGTAGTCTACACAGATCCTCCACTTGCCATTATTTTTCTTCACCATCACCACGTTCGCCAGCCAGCTCGGGTAATGCACCTCCCGGACGAAGCCGGCGGCCAAGAGTTTTTTCACTTTCTCGTTGATGGCCGCCTGCCTTTCTGGGGTGAAGCTCCTCTTCTTCTGCTTGTGCTTCGAGTCGACGTTGAGCTTGTGGGTGATGATTTCGGGGGGAATGCCTGGCATGTTCGCCACCGTCCAGGCGAACAATCTGCATTCGCCCGCAGGAACTCCAACAATGGAGCCTTCTCCTCCTCGGGCAGCTGGGCCCCAATCTGCATAATCTTCGTCTGGTCGGCCCTGAGCAGGAAGTAAGCGCTCGGTCGGGCCTCCCCTGGGGTCCTGAACCCTCTAGTCGAGCTCGTCTATCTTGTGGTCCTCCTCGGGTGCCTGGGCCCCGAGGAGGGTCTGGAAGCAATGCTGCACTGGCTGGGGTGTACCCCTCATCTCCCCTACGCCGCAAGGGGTTGGGAATTGGACAAGCAACCTCTTGGTCGAGACGACAGTGTCGAGGAGGTGGAGACCAGGTCAGCCCAAGATCACGTTGTAAGGCGAAGGAAGCCTGACAACTGTGAACGTCATCATGACGGTACTCTACCGAGGCGGGGTCCCGGCAGTGACTGGGAGAGTGATCTGCCCCTTTACTCTGGTGGAGTCTCCCGTAAAACCAACAAGGGGAGTATACCCTGGCTTGAGTTGAGTAGGGGAGAGATTCATCCGAGAGAAAGCATCGTAAAAAAGTACATCCGTAGAGCTTCCACTATCTACCATGATGCGCTTTACAAGATACTTTGCGATCGTCATCTCAATGACCACAGCATCATTATTTATATTTTTCTCCCCGTTATCCCCTTTACTCATAAAGGGGAGTACATTCTCAGAGTTCCCTGCCCCCCGGGTTCTCTTGGACGCGCGCTCTGCTCCCCAGGAGATCATGCCCATCGGCTTCTCGGTGGGGTGGTTGTCGATAGCCGAAGCTGGCGGTAGAGCAATGAGTGCCTGGGACTCTGGTTGAGGTCTGCCCCCCACATATTTTTCGAGGTAGCCCCTCTTAATGAGCTCCTCAATTTCCCACTTGAGGTTGCGGCACTCCTCGGTGTCGTGCCCGTGGTCATGGTGGAAGCGGCAATACTTCATCTTGTCACGGGTGAAGGTTGGCTTCAGTGGCCGAAGACGCCTTAGATAAGTCTCGCCCTCAATCTTCATGAGGATCTTCGTTCTTGGGGTGAGAAGGGGAGTGAAGTTCCCCTAAGGGACGGGAGCGTTCCTTGGCCTTGGCACCGGTTAGGAGCTTTGAGCTGGCGGTCCCGGCCTTCGCGCTTCGGGCTTCTCGATGGGTGCCAGCCTCCTTAGTGGCTTCCCATCAAGCTCCCGCCTCGTGTGATCCACCTCCTCGGTGCAGATGTACTTCTGAGTCCAGAAGAGCAGCTCGGTGTAGGTCTTCGGGAGCTTCTTGTCGAGTGAGTAGGTCAGGCGAGAAGTCCTGAGCCCTCTCTTCAGAGCCAGCATCGCCACCGGCTCCTCCAGGCTATAGATCTCCAAGGTAGCAGCTTTGAAGCGGGCCACGTAGTCTTGTAGCGACTCATGGTCTTGCTGCCTGATGGAGAAGAGGCTATCTGCCTTACGTGGCATCTTCCGGCAGGCGTCGAAATGGGCCACAAACTTCTATCCCAGCTGAGCGAAAGAACTGATACTTTCCTGCTCGAGGCGGGTGAACCACACTCGAGCGGCCTTCCGAAGGGTAGCAGGGAAGGCGACGCACAGAAGGGCATCCGTGGCCCCCTGGACCCTCATGAGGGTCCGGTAACTTTCCAGGTGGTCCAGGGGGTCGTGGTCCCATCGTAGGGATCCACCTGCGGCATGCGGAACTGACAGAAAATTGGCTCTGTTTGGATCTCCTGAGAGAAAGGAGGGCGGGCGTCATAGCCCACTGGCTTACTAGTGGAGCCAGGCAAGTTGGCGAACCAGCGGGCAAACTCCTCCAACTTGCGGTCGTGCTCCTCCAGGCGCTTCTCCGCCATGCGCCCGATGGCCTCGTCTGTGGACCCCTCCGCTAAGGGGGGCGGAGATGGTGACACGAAGGCATGGCGCCCATGGCGGGGAGCCTTGCCTTTTCGATCTTGGCGGGGTTTGGGTGCCCCCGGCCAAGGTGCGGTGAGCAGCTTTCTTCTTCGGTGGAGCTGGCTCGCCGTCGCTTTCCTGGGGCTTGATGGGTACCCCGAGGGTCCGTAACTGCCCGCGGCTGCGAGGGCCTCCTGTGGAAGGAATGTAGGCTATCGCGGGGTGCTGCGGCATGGGACGCGGGGGTCCCTGGCTGTTGGTGAGTGGCCAGGGATCGATGCTGGTGCTGATATTGGAGCTGGCGTACCATCGCAGTGAGAGTGTACATCTGTTGGGCGAGTGCGGTCAGCTGGGTTTCCAGTGGGGGTGGCTGAACCGGGGCAGGCACTTCCATCTCCGGTCCATGCGGGTTCCCGTGTGAAGGGGATGACTCCACACGGCCGGGAGAAGCTCCCCTTGCCCGGGTGGTCACCATCCTCCCAATGGACTGGCCAAGCAGGACTTGAACTGGAGGAAGTATCGTTCTCCCCCCTTCCTGGCATGCCAATCTATTGCCGTCCGGATCGTCGTGGCCCGTAATTGCTGATGGCATCGGGTGTGTCGCGTCCGTCCGCCTGGGAACACCTCCGGTGCCTCGGGACCTGCAAGGAAGCAACGTCAGGGACCCGGGCTGGAGATTCCGGTGGGGGCACTCCGATGGTCAAGTCAGTGGCGATCCAAGGGAACAGATCCTCCTGGTCGAGCCCCTCTGGATTAGCTCCATGCTAGGAGGAGTGAATATAGTGTGAGTGGAAGATGAGGATGAGTTGGGAATGGTGTTGGCCGAGGTGGTCTTGCCCTCCTCTCTGGCCTTCTTCCCTTGTGTCGCCCTGATTCCTCTCTTCTTTGTGGTGGTTGTGTTGTTCTTGCTTGGAATTGAGAAATGAGTGTTACCTCCCCTTTTTGCTTACACTCGCTGAGTCCTCTTTTGCGGCTTGCCTCGGGGTTCTCCCATGTTGGCAGATGGGTATGACGTGATGTCGTGCCGTGAATGATACACATTCTTTATTAGGTATCTGGGGAAGCTTCCACGAGCCTCTGACATTCCTTCGATTTGTCCTTCCTGGAAGTATGGCAAGGCCTCGACTGTCGCGTCGCCGCTCTTGGGAATCGCGATCCTTGATATCTTTTTCCCGGTCATACAGTAAGCTGGTAGGGGGCACAGTGCGTTGATGTGAGCTTTCCTTCTTCTTGGTATGAATGGCAGCTGTGGGCATTAATGGTGATGTGGCGGGTGTTGTCGCACGGTCCTCGGGGGGCCCGCCACCGTCTTCGGATGGGAGGTGCTATTTCCTTGGCGGACGACATCTTGATTTACACTGGGGGCCGAGCTGGAAAGATGGGACCTACTTGTAGGAGACCCGCCTTGCAGCGGCTCAGCTGCGCGAAAAGGAGTCGAGCTCGGTACCAGGCCAGAGGGGCCTAGCCTTGACCGAGCTCGAGCTGGCTGAGGTGGATGAGGCATGCCCAGGCCAGGGGACCCAGCCTCGGGGGGACTCCTCGTGGCGGAGGAGGCTTGAGCTCAACTCCGGACCACGGGACCTGAGCTTGGGCTCGAGAGGTCTGTCTCTGGTGGGGTCTGAGCTCGGCTCCGCCTAGGCATCCCGATCTGGCGAGTACCGACCTGGCGGGGGACGGAGCCCGGCTTCGACGGGCGGCCCCATTGGCATCGAGGAGCTCAGCCCGGCGAAGGGGCCTGTGGCGGTAGTCCGGCGTGGCGTCCAATGGGGGCTCCACGTTAGGCTCCTTGCTCCATGTCAGCGATCCGGCCACATCACCCTGTAATGCTGGAATGTCATTCTCGATTAGGAGAATGTCATCCACATACAATACAAGGAATACAACAATAGAACCATTAGCCCACTTATAAATACAAGGTTCTTCTCCATTTTTAACGAAGCCATACGACTTGATACATTTATCAAATCGTATGTTCCAACTCCGAGATGCCTGCTTCAGTCCATAGATAGACCTCTAAAGTTTGCAAACCTTTGACTCATCTGTGGATGTGAACCCTTCAGGTTGTATCATATACACCTCCTTTTCCAGCTCACCGTTTAGGAAGGCTATTCAGACATCCATTTGCTAGATTTCATAGTCGAAGTATGCAGTTAAAGCAAGCATAATCCGAATGGATTTGAGCATTGCCACAGGAGAGAACGTCTCATCATAGTCAATACCATAATGCTGATGATATCCCTTGGCAACTAGACGGGCTTTGTAGGTCTCTACCTTTCCGTCTGCGCCTCATTTCCTTTTGAAAATCCATCTACATCCAATGGGTTTCATCCCTTTAGGTGGATCAACTAATGTCCATACATTATTGATCTCCATGGATTGCATTTCAGATTCATGGCTTCTAGCCACTTATCAAAGTCGGACCTTTATAGAGCATCCACATAGGTGATCGGATCCTTATTGTTTTCATCAAGTTCAATGGGATCTCTGTCTTGGACCAAGAAATCATAGTATCAGTCCAGTTGACGTGGTACTCTACTAGATCTCCTTAATGGGTGCTCAATGGACTCCGGATTTGAATTAGTCAAATCCAGTTCTGAGGTGTCTCCTAAATGTATCGGTTCTTCTAGTTATTGAACTTCATTAAGTTCAATCTTAGTGGCTACAGTTCCTTCACTAAGGAACTCCTTTTCTAAAAAGATAGCCCTAAGACCAACAAATAGTTTTTGTTCATCAGGCAGGTAAAAGAAATTCCCTTTAGATTCTTTCGGATACCCAATGAATAAGCAACGGTCAGACCTAGGTCCTAGTTTATCAGTCTGCAAATGCTTAACATACGCTGGACACCCCCAGATCCTAAGGTGTGAGAGTACCGATTTCCGTTTAGACCACATCTCATATGGAGTCCTGTCCATAGACTTACTAAGAGACCTATTAAGAAGATAACAAGCAGACTCCAGGGCATAACCCTAGAAAGAGATAGGTAGAGTAGCAAACCCCATCATGGACCAGACCATGTCCAACAAAGTCCTATTCCTCCTTTCGGACACACCATTCAGTTGGGATGTCCCCGGAGGTGTCCATTGAGAAAGAATCCCATTCTCTTGAAGATAAACCAGAAATTCACTAAAAAGATATTCCCCTCCTCGATCAAATCGAAGAGTCTTTATACTCTTTCCAGTTTGCTTTTTAACTTCATTACGATATTGTTTGAACATTTTAAACGACTCAGACTTATGTCTCATAAGATAGACATAACCGAACCTTGATAGGTCGTCTGTAAAAGTAATGAAATAATTATACCCACCTCTAGCACTGACATTCATAGATCCACATACATCTGTATGTACAAGATTCATAGGTAGGTAATGATTCAAAATCATTTATCTCTAAAAGACCTTCTTGTCTTAACCTGTTTATCCTATTCTTGTTTATATGACCTAGCCTACAGTGCCAGAGATAAGCATTGCTGACATTATCCATTCTAGGGCATTTGTTAGCTGTGTACATTATACTCACAGGCTGTGATAGCAAATAGATGCCATTTACCAAATTTCCATTCATTACAACTGAACCATTCAAAGTAATGTTGCAAACATTTCTCTTTATTGAAAGTTCAAAACATTCATTGGCTAACAAGCCTACAGAGATAATGTTTACAAGAAATGTAGGACAATAATGGCAGTCATATAAAATGACTTTACAAGATTCAAGAATAAGAGAAAAATCTCCTAACGCCAGAATTGGAACTCGACTTCCATCTCCAACGTTCAAAAACCTTTCTCCATCCTTGAACCTCCTACTAATTCGAAGTCCCTGTAATTTATTGCAAATATGGTAAGGACTCCCAGTATCAAGTACCCAATTAGTAGTATCACAAAAAGAATAGGTACAGGGATTTATCATATAAATACCTTGAACAGCAATGTCTTACTGCTTCCTCTTCTTCGGCCTGTTTGAGTCAAGGGAAGCAATATATAGAGGACAATTCCTCTTCCAGTGACCCTGCTTCTTACAGTAGAAGCACTCTGCTCGACTCTAGTCCACCCTTTTCTTCCTAGCCTGACTGGGCCCACCAACACTCTGCACCTTTTTGGTCTTTTTCTTTTTATTTTTCTTCCCCTTCCCAAGGGGACGACGCACTGCCCTATTTCCTCCCACCAAGTACACCAACCCCTTTTTGAGGTTGTGGTCCTTCTCATAGTTTTGTAGTAACCCCAACAAACTGTGATAGTTCACTACAGGCCTATGCATCCTGTAGTGATCAAGGAAACCGAGATAAGAAGGGGGCAGAGAATTCAGTATAGCATCCTTCCCCAGCTGTTCATGCAGGGGACATCCGAGTTTGGCCAGGCGTTCAAATAACTCGATCATGTACAATATATGATCAGTTACTGATGTGCCATCTTGCATTTGGGCATTATAGATGGCACAAGAAGTCCTGTACCACTCTACATCGTCAAGCGTGTCGAAGGATTCCCGCAACTTTTGCAAGATTTTCTCTGGTTGGGCCTCCTTGAATTTGCGACTGAACTCGTCATTCATAGCCGCTAGCATAATGCAACGTACAGTAGTTCTATTAAAAACCCACTTCTGATAAGTGTTCCTGACAGATGTAGGAGCATTAACTGCGGGGACCTCAGGTGCCAGATCCGATACAACATACAAGATCCTTTCATGCTCTAAGACAATCTTGAGCCTTCGATACCAATTATCGAAGTTTGGGCCAGAAAGTTTGTCATTGTCAAGCAATTAGCGGAGGGACAAGTTGGCAAACATTTTTCTGAAAAGAAAACCAAAATACCAATTAGTATATGAATTTCAATTTTAATCCTAAAGACATGGACTTTAGTCTAAAGGTTTTCCCACATATTTTATTCAGATTAGTAGCCTCTACCTCTAATCTGAGGAATTACACTTAATTCCTTAGTGGGTACTAGAATCCTAAAGGTGCCACATGAGCCCGACTTTGGCCGGCTCACCCACATGAACCTAAAGGTAGGTTCAATAAACCAATTGCTTCTTCCAAGCAATTTATAGTATTTAAAATTTTGTCCTAGGAACACTTCAATCAGCCTTTGGGCTTCCTGCTAAAGAAGGTCCTGGTTAGGTCCAACCATTAACATGACTGAATTCAGTGTTTCTAGCTAATGAATGATCAAGCCCGACTTTGGCCGGCTCACTTGACCACCATTAAGAGAGTTGCACTGAGCCATCATATTATGAATGACAATTCTAATAGCCTGATAACCATCCGTACTTTGGTACTGCCGATGATCACCCAACTAAAAGATACATTACCATCCAACTTAATAGGAGGCTAAGACTCAGTTATCCCTATAATTTCATCTTTTTAAGGACCTAATAATTTTAGAGGATTTAAAAATGTGACATAAGAAGAATACATGGACCATGATCAAGAATCCTTCCACTAACTTGTAGAAGGTCCATGAACATCTTGGTCCATGGGCACCTAAAATCAGACAAATCTGATTAATCTTAGGTGACATGGGTTAATCCAATTCAATAAGCTTCTCATGAGTCAATTCCAGTTAGTCGTATCAACCAGAAAAGCATGGTCAAGGAATGAGTTGCGACATTAACCATCTTTCCTTAGGCACTAGCTACAAAGGAGCTAGCCAGGAAAGAGGTACCCTCAAAACCATAGACCATAAGGCAGCTTGCCTAGACACCAATTCGGTTCACCTTCCTCAACCAGATTAGACTTAAAGAACTAGATCAATCATTGAGCCACAATAAATCCTTTTAGATATTTAGATCACACTTTCTAACTATTAGAAACTATAGAGAAATGAAACCTAATTGAACTTTTGATTAGTTTCTTATCTCTAATTAATCCAATTCATCTAAACATAGATGTAACCCAAATAAGGATCTATTCCTAGCTCATCCCATTTAACCCATGATTTATGAATCATGAAATAAGATAAGAATCATATCCTAAATCTTAAAAATATACATCTTAATTCTCAATTAAGTGCATCACACTATTTGAAACATTTTCAAAGTGAAATGAAATAATTTCATGAAAGTTTGAAGCTTAAAATCACTATTTCTAAATTTTTTGGTCAAGCCAGCTCTTGCAGATCGAGTCAGCTCTTCCAGAATACACATTTTTGATCGGCTCGGCTCTTCTGTCAGTTCTGCTGCTCGAGCCGACTCTTTAGTCAGCTCTGCTGCTCGAGCCGACTCTTCCAGAACACAGATTTCTGGTCGGGTTAGCTCTACTATCAGTTCTGCTGCTCGAGCTGACTTTTCAGCTGCTCGAGCCGACTCTTCCAGAACACAGATTTCTGGTCGGGTCAGCTCTACTAAATCGAGCCAGCTCTTCCAGTCAGCTCTTCTGAACGAGCCAGCTCTTCCAGTCAGCTCTAATGAAAGAGCCAACTCTTCCAGAACATAGTTTTTCCAAACTTCAAACATTTCCACATGAACTTTTCAAGGTTTTTAGATCAAATTTCTTTTAGATCTTATCTAAACATAATTATGATCTATAAATTAAAGATTAAAACAATTTTAATCCATAAAATTTCTTACTTTCTTCTTCATAAGATCATGACGCATCGGCACCCCTACACGCCATAGGAGAACCCCTTGGAATGGGAAGAGATGATCTTTAAACCATACTTCTCTCCTATGACCGGACGGCCATAGCGAATCCATCTTAATTCGAATACTACGTAAAGGAAATCAAATTGATTTCATATGAAATATTAAACTAGATGCATACAGAAAAACCTAGCTCTGATATCATTGAAAGGAACCGTTCCTAGGGGCGATGCATATATTTTAAAACTTTTCTAAGAGCATGCAACAGCGGAAAGTGATAAAACTATTTTATCAAGATGTTAATCTAATTAACATAACCCCTATAGCAGGATCTAGATGCATCTAGAGTAATATAAATATGAAATCATGTATTCATAGTATGAAATATTGAACTATTCATATAACCATACAATGATACGATATGGACAATTATGTCATACATAAAATAAGTACATACCTTGGTGATGTTCACCGGGAAGAACTAGAGGTTCGACTCTCAGTCGCGATCCCAGGGATGGCACAAACCTGTAGAAAAAATTTGAATCTATAAGCAGCACTCGTGTACCGCCTCTACGGGTGGTTCACACCGTGTAGCGCGATTTCTTCTTCTTCCTTTGAGGTGCTAGTCTCTATGGAAGCTTTGTCGATTGAACTCCTTCTTCTTCAACTCCTTGAAGAGAGTGGAACTCCTTCAACTCCTTGAAGTGCAAGTCACTGCAACAATGTTGGAACAAAGACTCTTAAGAACCTTTCCCAACACTCTATCCCAAACCTTCAATAGAAGGTATGCACTCAGAGATCCCACCCAAACTCAATAATCCCTGAGATCAAATCTCTTAATCTCTCAATGATCAAGGAAGAACTCTAACCCAGAATTTTGGTAGAGTAAAAACTTGATCCAGATTTTGGGAATGGAATATGAGAAGTGAACCATTCACTTTCAGAAACCCAGCCATTAAATAATAGTAGCATCCCTCAAAACAATTAAGAGGGATTAATGAGAGATAATTGGGGAGTTATGGGATCTCTAGAAATTCCAGGAAGGTTAGAAGTCCCTTGGAATTCAGCAACAGCGATAATTAAAACTTGAAACTCCCAGTATTAAACCCATAACAACTACATCATTTAATGAAGGATTTTCGAATTTCAGCAGTCAGTCATTCGAGTCGACTCGACTATTCGAGTCTGCTCGGCTCGAGTCGACTTGTTCAAGGAGAGCCGGCTCGAACAAAAGTTTGACAATACCTTGTCAAATAACTCGAGTCGACTCGTTCAAGAGGCTCGAATAAAAATTTGACAACACTTTGTCAAATGAGTCCGGAATGATTTTCAATCGTTCGCATACCAACAAAACAAGAAGAAACCCTCGGTATGCGACCCCATAGGTTCAAATACTAAACAGTAGCACAGGAACATTTTCAGTACTAGTCAAAGTCGCATCTAGCAATGACATCCGGCGTCCGGATAGGTTGAAGGTTGCAAGCAACAGAACCTGTCGAACATGGAATAGCATTGAACTTATTTCCCACACCTCCTAATGCTCCGGATGGCATAGGGTTAAACTACCCAACCCTAAGAGTCCATCTGAATATGTCTCAAAGAATCCCTACAACACTTTACAAGGAATGCCCTGGCCAAGGTCTTTCTAAATTGAGGCATATAAAGCATTCAATCCAAATCATTTGGAGAGGTCAATCATATCTCGATCCTACTACTGCTACATAAGTAATTGACTATACCCAGCAACCTTCAATCACCAGATTAGAAATCCGAGTAGTCCGGTACTAAAGCACAGTGAGTTGCTTGTAAGCTACCATAGTGATCTCAAGTCAAAGGAATAATTCATGTCCACATTCTAATGCAAGATTCCTTTTCGGTAGCAAGAGAATCTCGCATGAGAGTCACATTCAGTGAAGTATCAAACACAACACCCGATGTCATACCAGCATCTCCATGCTACTTGGTTAAGAGGACAACCAACAGACATAACATCAATGACCTACTCTCGATACACCATAATCCCGAAATAGCATATCCTTTGGTCGTGAACTAATTTATGAACTACATGATGCATCCTCTCTACATCGCATACAAGGTAGCTCAAAGGACATCATCACGAAAGAGTTTAAATTAAGAAAAATGAACTTGTGATGAACAGCCAAAAGATAACTTTTATTTATATCAAAATTCATATACAAATAGCATAACCATCTACAGCCTAGACGATTGGCTTTGGGACACAATTCTCAACAACTTTATCAAGCATACGGGCTTCAAATATTTAATCAGAGGATCAACCAATATAGACTTTATTCATATATACTCGACACTCCCACTAACCAAGCATAACAAAAGAATTCAACATGCTCATATTTTCAACAATCTTCATCAAGCATACGGGCTTCAAATCTTTGGTCAGAGAATCAACCAACATGGACTTTATTCATATATACTCGATACTTATATATCCTTGGATTATAATCCAGCAATCAATAACAAATAAAATTTATTAATCAAGTTAATGTAAATATATTAAAATATATCAAACTCCTACTAATCCAAAAATTAAAAGATTATAAAATGTCCATATTCTTGATATATTTTATAAAAACTATAGATCTTGTTCTTGATTAGGGGATCAACAAATATTGACTTTATACAAATATCTTTTATAAAATATCTTCCTTTCAACTAAAATTCTAACCGACAAATATTTTATTTTCGCATAAATAGAGATAATGAAAATTTTTATTATTTTTTTAAAAAACATAACTGACTACAATTATAATAAATTTTAAGTGATTTTAAAATAGAATCAATAATTATAGTTCTAGGACAAAGTTTCATAATAAAAGCAATATGAATTATGACTTTACAACATGCCACAAACTTTACCTATATATCCAAAAATGCTACAAGATTCTATTTTCATATCTTTGTCATTTTATAAAACAAACCCTCCAGCCATTCACATATTGAAAAATCAAATTATCACAAAAAATGATATATTTTTATTTTTTTATCATAGATTTCTTTACTAGTGATACATCAATTAGTAATGAAGGTACTATAATTAGTTTGTGTATTTAATATTACTTTCTCACTATCCTCCAATAAGATAAAATATAATATTTATATAAATAAAAGAAAATAAGAATAATAACTTATTTTTCTTTCAATATTATATTTCTAATATATGAGTATCTAATATTATGCAAATCAAAATCTATAAACATGGTATAATTTAATTTAGAATTCTTTATACTTCTATTAGGATAGTAGAATCTATATTCATTTAAAATTACCTGAATAACTAAAATAAACAATGTATTATAACAAAATCAAAGTTTATTCACTGATGGATTATTAATGATTAAGTGTTGCAAGACAGCTCCAACCATAAAGTTAAAAGATATTGGACTTCCTACCAACCTTTAACTTAAAAGATATCTTATATAACTATTTTATCAAAAATTTTATTCAAAATATATATGGTAATCATTAGGATTTTATGCTAGAGATATCAAAGTAAATTGCATTCACTCATCATACTTCATACCATATCTTTTAGAATATACTTTGCCTTTCAGTCATATCATTTTACTTAAAAATTTCAGGCATAGTGTATTAAACAACTATCTCATACTTATACAAATCTTTAATAGTACTATTTATTTATTATATATGTGATCTTAGAATGTGATTGATACACCTTATCAATAATTTATTAATTATTTCACATATATGATTTTAAGTTCATTAAAAATGTACAACAGGAAAACTAAATATGATGAGTAGTCTATGTATTAAAAATAGAAATCTCATAATACTAATTTTAGATACAATTCTCTCTAGTTTTAAGATATAAATCCTAACACTACCATACCATCCATCTCATATAATTTATCTATCCATCAACTATCTAGACTTTCTTTTATCAAATTATATATATCTATCACAAATGAGATCAAAATTATATTAGATTATCATTCTTAAATATAAGAGCAAGAATGGAATCAATTATATAAATATATTTTAAATAAAATGATTCACTTTTTATCACTTTTATAGGTAGCTTTATTTTAGAGTACTCTAATAAGATAACTAAGATAGAAGATCATTATATAACATAATATCTATATCCATCATATTTAATGCTAGCATAATTTCAGTTTTATATTTTCTTTCAATCAGAGTACCATAATGAAAATATTAACTCTATTAAACACAAATATACTAATTGCTAAATGATCTTTATGCATTAATTAATAGAGAAATATAACAATATATTTTAGAAAATCTTAATTAGAATTATTTTAATGAGAGCCATTGGTCCAATGCAATAAAAAAAAATTAGAAAAAAAAGACCCATATAAGGAATCTCTCTTTAAGATATAATGCTACACAATCCTTTTTAAATAGCTCATGGAAGGATCTTATAAATCTCAATGAACAGGCCACTTTGGTGGTCACTATCCATCGAAATCTCCAAACCTTCTAATCAAGGATTTTCAAGTCTTAACCTTTGAGGTGGCATAAGATATATAAACAACAAATCAAGATCATGCAATATATTTGAAGTACAAATAATAAATAAATAAGGGCCTTAAACATAATTACCATATGCATCATCATAAAACTCTCCTATAGGCAAAGAATATGATATACATTTGAGCTCTAATAATGAGGTCAATTTAATGAGAGTATAAAATTTTGAAAATATGTCTCCTTAGGGTAAATAATTTTTTTAAGTCCAATATATATCTCTTTTCAAAGAAAAATAAAGATTAATATAATGAGAATACAAGGCATTTGAAAATCTATCCCCTTTGGATAGATAAATTTTTTAAGTCCAATATATCTCTTCCTTTGATATTTGACCAAGTCAAAAACTCAATAACAATATTATTATTAACATAAATGACTGTATAATCAAAGATGGCATGAATATAAAATACTAGTTAATGGGCATATACCATAAATGATATACAAGTGTCTAAATGCAATATTTTATATTTTCTTTTGGACAGAATTTGTAATATGCATAAGTACTCTTCACATGAAGTCACAAGCAAATAAAATATCCTAACAGTCACAAACCTATCCCCTTTGAGCAGACAAGTCTATGAAAGCTAGAATACTATTGCAAGACAATGCCTCATGCAACCTTTTCTGATTAAAACATACAACCCCTTTGGGTAGATGGTTGTATGTAATAACCAAAAAATATCCCTCATATAATGAAAAAACTTAATGGACTGATACAAACAAACCACTTTAGTGATAAATATTTATGCCAACCCATAAATTATCTATACAGGAAAAACAAATATCCAAACAACTATAAAATGGCATACTTTAATGGCATATTTGTCATAAAAAATTAGTCCAAAATGAGATACTCAATAAGAAGCACCTCACTAATCATATCATAATATAATAAAAATATTCTAACTGCCACTTCTATCAATAACACTGACTATATAACTATAAAATATCTTTGGACAAGAATTATAGTATATAATAAATATAACAATCAATTACAATCAATTTTAGATCAACAACAACAGAGATATCAATATATAATTCTAAAATATAATAAAATATAAATAATTAGTCCTCAATAACTCAGCTATTCAAAATTCATAGAGTGCTCCGAATCCTTTGGGACTATGCAAAAATATACTCGAATTATATAATAATGAGTAGAATTATATATAAATAATTTTATAAATTATTTAAATATTTTATCAAATATAAAAAACTTTACCAAAATGTTTTTTAGAATATTATGAGTCTAACGGTCCAAAAAATGCTCAAATCGGATATAAAATGAGCAAGTTCTAACAATTTTAATAAAAAACAATAATAAATGATCAAATTATAAATTACAAAAAAAAATATAGACTTTTTTGTAAAATACATTTTTAGGAAAAATAGGGACCTAAATGTAATTTTTTAGGACTCGTTTATAATTTTCAAACCTTCAGGGGCCTATCTGTAATTTTTATAGAGACCCATAGGTAATTATTAATTTTATAGGGACTAACTTGTAAAATTCTCTCTTAACCCAAAATTAAAACTGACCCAATGTGATTGGGTTCAGCCAATTTTGCAATTGGATTTAATTCATTTGGGGTTCAGATTTAAACGGGTTAAAACCCGATAATCCAAAATCCAATTAACTCATCTTTCTCCCTTCTTCCTCCCTTTCTCTTCTCCCAATCATCTCTCCAAAACTCCATTAATGGAGTCAAGGATCTTGGAATCTCCCCTCATGGAGAGCTACCGGTCGAACCAACCACCGACAGCCTTTCCCCGGCCGCCGGTGACCTTGTTGCCAGCCACTAAAAGGGTAAAAAAGTCCCATCTGCACGGGGGCATAGGAGCCAAAAAATGCCGCCTCCAACATCACTAATGGGTCTCCATCCCATCCAAAATGATGACGGCCATCTCCCGACTGCCGGCAAGCCAAACCGACCGATGATTTTTTCCCCTCAGGTATTTTTATTTATTTATTTATTATTATTATTATTTTAATCTCGATCCACTGACGTAGATCTGGGCTCACCGATCGTCGAGATCGGTTCTTAACGCTCGATAGTCGCCGGGGGGGGGGGGGGTGACCGGTCACGGAGACCGACCGGGAGAGAAGATCTCGATCGTCACCATTGCAGGGGGTGATCGGTCATGGAGACTGGCCGAGAGAGGAGATCCCGATCGTTGTCGCCGCCGCTGCGGGGGGATGACCGGTCATGGAGACCGGCCAAGAGAGGAGATCCCGATCGCCGCCACCGCGGGGAGGGGTGACCAGTCACGGAGACCAGCAGGGAGAGGAGATCGCGGCCGCTGAGACCGGTTGGGGATGGCTAATCGTGGCCTCCCACGGTCGCCGGCCCTCTTCCCTTATCCCACTTTTTTTTGTGTTTCGATGTGATATGAAACATATCACCACCGCCGTCGCCGGGGTTCAGTTTCTCCCCTCCGCTGCCACCTTCCACGGTTCCTTCTCCGCCACCATCGACTTCTAATTGACATTGATGAGGAGGGTGAGCTCATGGCTCGACCTCGACTGCAGGGGCACTAGCCTCCGAGGGTCTCGCTCTGGATGGCGGAAGGCAGACACGGTCCAGAGGGCGCGCGCTCGGAGAGGCTCCACATCGGCGGGTGAGTTCTTAGGTCGACCTCGACCGCAGGGCACTAGCCTCCGAGGGTCTCGCTCTGGAGGGCTGAAGGCGGACCCGGTCCAGAGGGCGCACGCTCGAAGAGGCTCCACATCGGTGGGTGAGCTCTTGGCTCGACCACGATCGCAGGGCACTAGCCTCCGAGGGTCTCGCTCTGGAGGGCTGAAGGCGGACCCGGTCCAGAGGGCACGCGCTCGGAGAGGCTCCACATCGGTGGGTGAGCTCTTGGCTCTACCTCGACCGCAGGGCACTAGCCTCCGAGGGTCTCTCTCTGGAGGGCTGAAGGCGGTCCCGGTCCAGAGGGCGCGTGCTCGGAGAGGCTCCACATCGGCGGGTGAGCTCTTGGCTCGACCTCGACCGCAGGGCACTAGCCTCCGAGGGTCTCGCTCTGGAGGGCGGAAGGCGGACCCGGTCCAGAGGGCGCGCGCTCGGAGAGGCTCCACATCGGCGGGTGAGTTCTTGGCTCGACCTCGAACGCAGGGCACTAGCATCCGAGGGTCTCACTCTAGAGGGTGGAAGGCGGCTCCGACCTAGGCGTCGAGCTCATGAGCTCGACCTGGCGGAGGACTGAGCTCGACCTGCTGTTCTGAAAGAGCTCAGCTCGGTAGTGGAATACGAGCTGGAGAGTTGACGCGGCATCTTTTCTCGACGTGGCGCCCGCCGGCTCCTCCACGTCAGCGATCCTGCCACATCAACATGTATTCACCATTAATCCAAACCTGGAAGAAATGCTCACATAAACATCAAAGGCAATCTTTCTTTCTAGCATCCTCACGTGATAGGTGGCTCATCGATGGGACAAGCCGTGAGAACAAAATTTATATAATAATAATGAGGAGTAGAGAGGGAACTTAGCCTATTATTTATAAGCAAATCCTAACAGGCCCTTCCATCACGGGCCAGTTGGGTCAAGGCCTATACTGTGCCGCCTCAACCATACAGTCCACACCAACCCACATGAGGTACTCCTAGTCCAAACAATGATCACATAACGTTATGCTCAATCTACGTCTATCAACATGGACATAAAATTAATCCGATTTTAATAAAATAAAAATTCTAATTAATATTAGTCCAAATTAAAAAAAATTCTTACACCGGTCTCACGAGATAATTTGTTTAATAAATAAGTTAAATATATTGGATCGGTTAATATTTTTATCAAACGGGATTGGTTCAGATTTCAAATCATGGTCTATCTAATAAACTAATCAGATTTGGGTTAAAGTTTTTATACCGGTTTATATCCAACCCCGCCACCCCCAGTGTGAAATAAAATGTGATGCCTTAGAGTTGGGGTTGCGGTGGATTGATTTACATGTCCGCTGGAACATGAATTATTAGAATATCCTGTTTGTTCAGACTAGAGTCTAAAATCGATGGAACCACAGTTTTGGTAAGAAGTGGACGTACCGTTGTATGGTTGCTTGCTACAGTACTATCTTTAAGCAAATTTAAGATGCTTTCTGATGTGTGAAACGGCTATTTGATAATGCTTCGCAGCATCTGCGGTACCACTGTCGTTAAAATAATTAAAAGTCGCCAGACGGTGAAGAAGAGAAAGAGGGAAAGGCGACGTTGGATCTGGCTTTCGGAACGGAATCGGTATAAACCGGCTATCATCGGATGGGAATAAGATTCAGAGCTTTTTGGGGGACTCCATAAAAAGCTTGTCACATAGGGCCACGATCGAGTCAATCGAGGTCTACATAATTCTTCCTCAATATATCATATTTGTTGTACAAAAAGAAGCCGGCAGGGTCTCTGACTAAAAATCTGAGCTAGATCCTGTTGACGGATGATTGGAAACAACAAATCCAGCAAGACGATGAGCACCTTCTTCGAAAGTACTGTCGAAAGAGATTGTTTGGAGGTTAACGTGCTTGGCCAAAAAAATCTCTCTACGGCCAGTCTATGACTCTCCGTTCGAGTTTGGACCGATCTTTGGGCCGGGGCGTGGTCATCGTCTATCCACTTGTCCCGTCTAAATGACCCTTTGAGAGCGTCTCGCCTTGCGGCGACGCTAGCTCTACTCCCGCGGGATATCCAAAGCGTACGAGAACGCAATCGAGAACAACCGGATAAGGAAGAAAGCATGGGAATGGCAGTTGGTGCGAACCACCTCTCCCCAAGAGTTCTAGCTTTTGGGGCCCGAGCCCAGCAACAGCAGATCCAGGAGGCTTATCCGGAGCGAGGAGTACTTAGCGGCGGCCAGCAGGAGCTGATCCGCTCGGGCGTCGTCCGCGCGATACCGCCCAGAGACGCGGCCTCGGCGCTGCAAGCCCAAGGCTTCCGTCTGCTGGACGTCCGGCCGGCATGGGAGTGGGAGAAGGGTCGGGTCGGGAACTCCCTTCACGTGCCCCTCTTCGTCGAGGACACCGGCACCGGCCCCATCACCCTCCTCAAGAAGTGGGTCCACTTCGGCTACGTTGGGCTGTGGACCGGTCAGTGCCTCACCACCATCAACGAACGCTTCCTCCCTGAGGTGGAGGAGATGGTTCCTGACAAAGAGGATAAGCTACTCGTGTCCTGTGGTGAAGGACTAAGGTAAATGAAGCTGGTAATTCTTATTAACTCAGATTTAACTTTAAAATCATTGTAAGTTTGCATCGTTAATGTTCAGGTCAATGATTGCTGTGAGGATACTGCACGAGGGAGGTTACAAGAACTTGGGATGGTTGGCTGGAGGATTTAATAGATCAGGAGATGGCGATTTCTTTGAGGTGGAGGGAAGCACCAAGCTACAGTATGCTACTGTAGGTGGGGTGTCCTACTTTTTTCTCCAGTTGCTTCTGTTCTTGCAAGTCTTCGGCAAGGGGAATTGAATTGATGTGGGCATGATTGCATCTGTTGATGTATTCTATGTTGGTAGCCTTGTTGTTTTGCAGTGGTCTGGGGAACGGACCATGTAATTAACTGTTGTAATTTTTTGCAATTCTGTATCGATCTTGCAACACATGAGATGCTCCGTAATTGAAACGCGTTTTAGCTTTTAATATTCTTTTACTCGAAGAGAGAGAGAGAGAGAGACAGAGGTGAACTGGTGAAGAGGTCTTTTATATAGAAAGTTACAACATGAATATCTAACATTAGATATTGGGCTTCTATATGTTAATGCACCATGTAGCTCCTAAATAATTTTGATCTTTTGAATCCAGGGAGCTAACATTAGAGATCGGGCTTCTATATGTTAATGCACCATTTAGCTCCTAAATAATTTTGATCTTTTGAATCCAGGGAGCTAGCATGGGCTTGGAACTATGGGAATTAATTTGGAAATACTGTTAGCTAGGTTCAGGTAGGTAATGGGTGTCACATGATTGTAGTACCTTACCTTGGTTTGTGCTAGCCCGATAGAGCTTCAAATTAGGCTTAGGTAGCAATTATATAGGTTGGTTACCTACATGGTTCAGATATATATATAGGTTGGCTATAAATTGCTTAGATTAATCATGAGTCAGGCTTGGGTTGTCTACCGGTTAGAATTGGATTTGGGTTAAAGTTAGAGGAAACCATCAGGTCAAGGTTTTCCTCACCCTACTTTTTCTCCTTTACTATTGCCAACAGTCCAGAGAGAGTAAGTCAAGGCAAAACCCTGGTTTAACTGTCTGATTTCCAATTTCTCAAATACTTCAAGAAAGAATTCAAAAGGACTTCTTTAGCATTATCAATCCTGGAATCCGGTAAAGAATGCTGATCCTACAACCACATAGAACTGAAAGACTCTATGACCCCCCGAGAGGAACATGAATTGGTGGAATTGGACATGAGAAACTGGCTTGAAATTGACGTGCATGGCGATAAAACTTCGGTTGGCTTCGTCCATATGAGCTAGTGATTCTCGGAACCAGCCAGAATGCATTCGAGCTCATGCATTTTTCTCGACTCATTTCGGTCACGTATGCTTTATGATGATCAAATACTGCCTAAGACCCGGTCATCCTCCTCAAGTGAAAGGAACCACACCAAAATTGCAGTTGCCACCAGAGGTGGGGTGCCTATTTTCTGTCTCCATTTCCTTTATTCTGACAGGTGTCCGGGAATGGGAAGTGATGCATCTCGGTGGATATATAAGCATATATATACTTCCCTTGATCAATGGGTTTTGTTGCAACCTTGGGAACAATCCATGTTCGTAATTGGTTTGTGTCCACTTTTGTTTCACATATTTGTATTTATATAAAAGGTGTTCAAAATTTAAAAGGTTCTCAAATATTTTTGAACACATCAAACGCACCATAACTGGATGGCTCTAGCTGCTGGTAGTGCGGAGCATGATTGTTATCTATATGTGGCCGTGCTGCAAACGTAGCAGTCACAACAACAACATCGTAAACAAAGTGAGAAAGTAATGTAAATGCGCTGCTAACCAATATTTGTTTATGTGTAGAGCTGCACGGCCTCCTCTTCCAAAAAGAGACTGTGGTACATGCCATCACATATATGGAGATAGAATTGAAAGTTTCGTACTTCAAAGATCAAGAAGCTGTTATTTTAAGTTGGTGGTAAAATTTCTTACTACTTGTACCAATATTTTGGGTTCAAATTTCACCTTCAGCATGGTTCAAGGGTTTAGGAGAGCAACCCTTGTCTGGTTGTCAATGGCCTGTGTTTTTTCTTCTTCTTTTTCTCCCTACAAACAAAGAAAATCAAGCATATATTCAAGCTATAGCCAGTCGAGCTAACAGTCAGCAATCATCGTGGCAAAGATGGTAACTCAAAGCTGATGTCAAGACTTTAGACTTTTCTACTTTGGACTATATAGATTTGGTACCGCACAGAGAAAATGATATGACCAGCATCTTCGGTGCTTGCGGCACGTTGCCCATACGAAATCGAGAAAGACTCGATCGGTAAAGGATAACCATTCGATGAAACGTATACAAACCGTCCAACCTTGTCCTGACACAATATCCGAGTCATTGCTGACAGTGAACCCGCATCGAAACCCCACAATTAAGCTAGCGCCTGTTTCATGTGTTATTGTTTTTACATTTAAAATTTTCATATAAATTAATAAAATATTACATAGAGATACATATTATTTTTACGCGAAACCTTTTAATTATATCCCTTGGTTTTATTTGATGTTTTTTAACTTTCATATTTCCTGCTTTTGGTTTGATATTTTTTTGAAGAAATAAACCTTTTCTACTGCTAGCTCTATTTTTGTTTTTTAAAAAATTAAAAAAATTGGAAGCGGTTAATTCCTGATCTTCTATCCTTATTTTGCATCACCGAGGGATAACTCTAGTTGAAATCAGACCCTCAACCTCTTACCCAAGTGGCTTGAGATTAGAAGGGACTAATAATTATATTTCATCCTTGGAAGCTGTTGGGATATCCTGCTTCTTCAGCTACGAATCAGGTTCCGGTTCGATTTATCGAAGCCTCGGTTCTCCGGATTACGGACTTCGGACTGAACGAAGACCAACCGCAAGCAACTCAAGGCTTCACACCGAACTACAACATCCGAAGGCCAGTCCTTCGGGTAGCACCTTCGGCCCCGGCCGAAGTCTGAACTATTCATCGACTTCCGAAGATACGAACTTCGGTCCCCGCCGTAGACCGAAGGCCATTTTTTAAATATGGATAAGAAGGATGGCTCGAGAGGTACGCGTGAATAACCTCGCACACATACACTTTCAATCTTCAAGAACTCTTTTTCTCTTCCACTCTCGACATCTTTCCCATTCTGTGGCTAGAATTTGCCACTGACTTAGGCATCGGAGTGTCCTCCGCCGGAACAACTCCGGCAAGGAATCTGTTTTGCAGGTGAACCAGGGAGCGGTCCTGCGATGTAGCGGCTCCGATCGGCCGATCCAGGGACTCCATGCCAACAGATTGGCGCGCCAGGTAGGGGGAGCGTATTATTAACATTTGTTAAGCTCCCTCCCAGACAAAGGGAAGAAACAAAAAAGTTTTTGATGGCAAGAGGAAAAGCTCAAAATGCTTCTACAAGCCGGAGTCATGCTCCGTCTCAGGGGGGTGCACCCCCAGAGGAGAACGATGTTCCACCTTCCATGGTTGTTGTGGAAGCACAGCAGTTCGAAGCTCTTATGAACCATGTCGCCTACCTGACGGCCATGGTTCAAGAGTTCCAAGACAGAGCCTTTCCGGTGACAAACCCATCGGCTGTTTCTAGACATAGCTTTTGATCCCGAAGAATGAGAGCACCACGAAAGGATTCAGCACATCCCTCCCCCCGTTCTCGGCCCTCTCCCGAAGGCCAAACTTCGAGACTACCTAGGTCTGCCGATTCCCCACAAAAAGGAAAAAGGCCTAGGCAAACTTCCTCCTCCTCCTCCGAAGACTCCACTCCAGTGGAGAGAGAGCCCAAGCAGACTCCCATTATGACAGGAGGTTCAGGGCCATCGAATCAGAGATGGCAAGGGCGCGAGAACAGAGAATGCGGGATCAGAGAGATCCCGATGACTTGATTGTGGGTGATCTACGCCCACCCTACACTGACCGCATCATGGCTGAGGACATTCCTCGGCACTTCAGGGTTCCCCAGATGGAATCCTACGACAGCACCTCCGACCCCTTCGACCATTTGGGCAGCTTCAAAGCCCATATGATGATCCAAGGAGCTTCGGATGCAATGTATTGTTTGGCATTCCCGGCTACCTTGAAGAAGTCCGCTCGGATGTGGTACTCGAGCCTGCGTCCAGGTACCATCAATTCCTTTTCCGAGTTAGAAAAATTGTTTGTCTTACATTTCAGGACCTGCAGTAAGACTCCTCAGAATACGAACACACTCTTCCTCCTTCACCAGAATGAAGGAGAGAGCATGAGAGATTACATCTCCAGGTTCAATGCGGCCACGCTTGAGATCCCCGATCTCAACGAGCACGTGGCCATGTCAGCATTGAAGAAGGGGCTTCGAACCTCCAGGCTTACTTTTTCCCTGGACAAGAAGTTTCCTAAAAGCTACGCTGAGCTCCTATCAAGGGCTCAGAAATACACCGATGTTGAAGAGCAGGCGGCGAATCGACATTTGATTGAAGGGAAACCCCCTTCAAAGAAAAAGAATAACAGAGGGCAAGGCCCCCAAACTTTCAATAACAACGGCGGCAGATATGCAGACCGCCGGAGAAGCCCTCCCAAGCCCAAAGCATTGGAAGGAAGATTCGACTCCTACACCCCTCTCAACCTCCCTCGAGAGAAGATCCTCATGGAGATAGAAAAAGAAAACTATCTCCAACGGTCCTGTCCCATGAAGGCCTCATCTTTCGCAAGGAACAAGAACAAATTTTGTCGATTCCACCGGGACCACGGCCACAACACAGAAGAATGCATCCAACTGAGGGATGCGATTAAGGATCTCATCAAGAGAGGATACCTGGGACAGTACATCGGTCGCCAGGGACCCCGGTCGGAAGCAACTGTTCCCTAGCCACCTCCCGAAGAGGCCGAATTGCCAAATCAAAGGCCCACCAACGGAGGTGTAGGGATGATACACCGGCCCACCAACTGAAGAAAGGATGAAGATGAAGCTTCAAAGCGACTGAAAGATAACAACTCCATCCTTTTCTCCGATGACAACCTTGCGGGAGTTCGGCTCTCGCACGACAACCCTCTTATAATTTTGGCCGTAGTGACCAATTATGATGTACAGAAAGTTCTTATTGATAATGGAAGTTCGACTGATATCTTGATGTACGATGCATTCTCCAAAATGTGTTTGCCTAGACATCAACTGCAAAGATCTCCCATACCACTCTCCGGTTTCGGGGGCAACCAAGTGTATGTCGAAGGGGAGATAGTGTTGCATGTAACCCTCGGCTCCGAGCCTCGACAAAAGACATTACCGATCAACTTCACGGTGGTCCAGATCCCCTCAGCATACAACATTATTCTGGGGAGGCCCACCTTGAACAGGTTCCGGACCGTGATCTCCTCTCACTACCTCTTGGTACGTTTCCCCACCAGGAATGGTGTTGGAGAAGTTAGAGGGAACCAGAGGATGGCATGGCAATGTCTAATGATTGAAGACAGGCATTTCAAGGATTCGACTATTCCGGATCAGCTGGATCCGAGGGATTCGACCACAAACCTTGGTGAACCCATGGAGAGGACCATCCCGATACCTTTGAAAGAGGAAGATCCCTCCAGAGTTGTGCAGATCGGGAGCACCCTTGATGAGGAAACCAGAACGAAGCTGATCCATTTTCTCAGGGACAGCGCCGATGTCTTCGCCTGGTCGGCTTCGGACTTGCCTGGGATTCCCGCCGAAGTGATTACTCATCGGTTGAAAGTAACCCCTGGGTACAAGCCGGTGCGACAGAAGAAGAGGAGCTTCGCCTCCGAAAGACAGCAAGCTGTTGATGAAGAGGTTGGCAAGCTCCTCAAGGCAGGGTTCATCAGAGAGGCCCGCTACCCCGAGTGGCTGGCCAATGTGGTAATGGTGAAGAAAGCTAGCGGCAAGTGGATGATCTACATCGACTATACAGACCTTAACAAGGCTTGTCCAAAAGATAGTTTTCCTCTTCCAAAGATTGATCAACTGGTCGACGCTACCGCCAGCTACCAGTTGCTGAACTTTATGGACACCTTCTCCGGCTACAACCAGATCAGAATGGATCCACAAGATGAGGAGAAGACGGCATTCATCACTGACAAAGGTCTCTACTGCTACAAGATGATGCCGTTCGGCCTCAAGAACGCCGGAGCAACATTTCAAAGACTCATAAATAAGGTGTTCGAAAAGCAACTGGAAAGAAATATGGAAGCCTATGTTGATGACATGATCGTCAAGAGTCTCCACCGGAGAGACTACATCCGTGACTTGGAAGAGTCATTCAGCGCTCTCCGGCGCTATCACATGAAGTTAAACCCGGTGAAGTGCGCCTTCGAGGTCACGTCAGGTAAATTCCTGGGCTTCATGTCACCAAACGAGGGATTGAGGCCAACTCCAAGAAGATCCAGGCCTTGAAGGATATGAGACATCCCTCCTGTAAAAAGGAAGTCCAACAGTTGACAGGGAGAATTGCCTCCCTAAGCAGATTTATCTCTCAGTCAGCCGAGAAATGTCTTCCGTTCTTTAAGGTACTTCGACAATCAAAGGGCTTCGAAAGGTCCGAAGACTGTCGCGTTGCCTTTGAGGAATTGAAGAAGTATTTGGAGACCCCGCCATTACTCTCCAAGCCAAAAGAATGCGAGGTCCTCTACCTGTACCTCTCTGCTTCAGACGAAGCAGTGAGTTCAATTCTTGTCTGGAGGGAAGAAGACGGGTCCCACAAGCCAATTTACTACATCAACAAGATCTTGCATGATGCAGAAACGCGATATGCAAGGATGCAGAAGCTTATCTACTCTTTAGTGATTATGGCAAAGCAACTACGGCCATACTTCCAGGCCCACGCTATCGTAGTGCTGACTGATCAACCTCTCAAGGCCGTTCTCCGATTCCTGGACACTTCTGGAAGGATAGCCAAGTGGGTTGTGAAGCTAAGCGAATTTAACATTAGCTTCCAGTCCCGAGCGGCTATGAAGGCCCAGGTGCTCTCCAATTTTCTGGTCGAGTGCACCTGGAAGTCCGAAGATGAAGCCTCTTCAGAAGAAGAAGCTCCGAAGGAGACGAAGTCCGTTTGGGTGCTTCATGTGGACGGAGCTTCCAATGCTACCGGGTGCGAGGCTGGACTCATGTTGGCCGAACCTGATGGCCAGATCATAGAGTATGCACTCTGTTTCTCTTTCCACGCCTCCAATAATCAACCCGAATATGAGGCCCTACTCGCCGAACTTCAGATCGCCAAAGATTTGGGAGTCCGGCAACTCCGAACCTTCTCCGATTCTTAACTAGTTGTGAATCAAGTCAATGGAGAGTATGTAGCCAAAGATCCAACCATGGTGCAATACCTGGAGAAGGTTCAGGCTTTATCCTCCCAACTGGAATATTTTGAAATTATTTATGTTCCCCGATCAGAGAACTCCCGGGCAGATGTACTGTCTCGACTGGCAACTACAGCACTGGAGTCTCTCGGGCGCACCTTTGTTGAACATCTTGAAACTCCAAGATTGCCAAAGAGGCTGCAGAGGTGCACCAAATTGATACTGAGCCAAGCTGGATAGATCGCATCATCAGATTCCTGAATGAAGGAGAACTGCCCGAAGATAAGGCAGAGGCCAAGAAGATCCGCTGGATGGCATCTCAATATGTCATCTTAGACGGAACCCTCTACAAGAGATCGTTCTCCTAACCACTGCTGAAATGCCTCAGACCCATCGATGCAGATTATGCATTGAGAGAGGTTCACGAGGGCATATGCGGGGATCACTTGGGATGCAGATCTGTAGCATACAAGATTATTCGACAAGGGTATTACTGGCCCTCTATCCAGAAGGACTCAGCTGATTTCATGCGGAAGTGCGACCAATGCCAGAGGTATGCCAATGTGCAGAAACAACTTGCGAGTCACCTGACTCAGTTGGCAGCCCCATGGCCCTTTGCCCAGTGGAGGATGGACATTCTTGGCCCGTTCTCACCAGCATCAGGGCAAAGGAAGTTTCTCCTAGTGGCCATCGACTATTTCACGAAGTGGGTGGAAGCCAAACCATTGGCCCAAATCACATAGGGCAAGGTGGAAAGTTTTGTGAAAAATTTCATCATCTTCAGGTTCGGTATCCCACATGTCATCATCACGGACAATGGGAGACAATTCGACAATCCAAAGTTCAAGGACTTCTGTGCTCGGTACCATATCCAACATCGGCTAACATCCGTTGCTCATCCACAGTCCAACGGAGAAGCCGAAGTCACCAACCGGACCATCCTCCATGGTCTGAAGACAAGGTTGAATGCCGCCAAAGGGCTTTGGCCCGAAGAACTGACTTTTGTTCTTTGGACGTACCAAACTATCCCAAGAACAGCCACCGGTGAATCTCCGTTCAATCTAGCCTACGGTACTGAAGCCGTGCTACCTATCGAAGTCTCCCTACAGTCCCTGAGAATTGACAACTATGAAGAGCCTGAGAATTCCGATCGCAGAAGGATTGATCTGGATTTGCTATCAAGCACCAGGCTACAGGCCCAGATAAGAATGGCGGCATACCAGCAAAAGGTCGCCAAGTACTACAACGTGAGGGTGAAGGAGCAAACTTTTCGCACGAGGGACATGGTATTGCGAAGAGCAGAGGTGTCTAGGCCAACGGAATAGGGTAAACTCTCCCCCAACTGGGAAGGCCCATATCAAGTCGAAGAAGTCATTCGACCAGGAACATATCGACTCAAGACCCTGGAGAGGAAGACCCTATCCCGGCCATGGAATGTACAAAACCTTCTCAAATACTATCAATGAAAAAGTTTCAAAAAACTCCTGTGCAAAGCTTCTCAACCCTACTCAACTCAGAACGCCTAGTTGCATCTACTGAACGACAACAGCCCGAATGATCCGATCTTAAAAATCGGTCAACTGCACAAAGGAGAGTCTGATCCACTCACCTTATCGGTATACCCAACGAGCGCAATGGATGGCCTAACCAGGCCACCAAAAAGATCAAAGGCGCAGGGATGGTTTTCGTAACTTACCCTACGGTGAATCCGAACATGCGCCGAGACAGGCCTAAACAGCCTACCTTAATCATGACAGAAAGTGCACAGGGATGGTGTAAACACCCTACACTATGAAAAATCCAAACACGTGCCTAAAAGGACCACTATTGTCCTCTCTGTCAACAACAAACACTCTCAGAACGGTCCAACAGACCCTACTTCTTTCCTACAGATCGCAAGTGGTCTACAGAGTCTACATTATGGACAAATCGTGATGCAACACATCGCAGAAAATACACGGAAAGAGGTAAAAGAAAAGATCTTTCATTTCTTTCAAATTTTTACAAAAGTAAAGAAAGAGAAAAGAAAGAAAGAAACTCTCCTAAAAAGAGAGTAAGAAAAAGAAAAGAAACTCTCCTAAAAAGAGATATAAAAAAAAAGAAAAAAAAGAGCAGCAACAGCAACAGCAAGGTTGGAAAATTTGCATTAACTCTCCGACGGGTTTTTCCCATACCGTCGAGGAGAGACTAGATGGGACGATGAAGGGCCCCCGGGGTTCCCGTCCGAACTCAAGTCCGACCCCTCATCGGAGTCAGAATCGAATTTGTAGCTGGGAAAGGGAACGGAGGGTTTGATATTATCCAAGCCCTTCAAGTTATAAAACTTGGAGGCTTTCCTCCGGCACTCCCAAAATCCCTGGTGGAAGGAGTCCAAGGCCACCCCGGTGAGCTTATCCTTGAATGCGGCAGAAGCTCTGAAGTTTGCAACGGCATCCGTCGCCTCCTTCTTCGCCTCCTCCGCTGTCGTGGTCGCCACCGTGACTTGGGCCCAGGCCTCCCTCAACTGAGCCTCCAAAAGGCAGACATTCTTCTCGAGACGGTCCACCAGAGGCTCCTCCTCTTCGCCTACAAGCCTAGATGACTCCGGACCTACTGCATCTCTGGCCCCCGAGGGCCCAACCTACTTTCCCTGACTTTCTACGGTCTCTTCCATGACAAAGGAATGAAGCAAAGGAGCGGAAAGAGGATTCTACCTGAAGAATAGACTGGTAATCCAGAACGGTTTGGGCGGAGAATGAGACTATATTGAAGAAGCTTCCTTGCCCAGACTTTCACCCTTCCCCAAAAGAAAAGTAAGGGTCTCTGGACCCCCACCGAGGGTTACTTTGACTCAAGGTTACCCTGGGAGGTAACCCACTTGCGACTGACCATCAGGATAAGATCTATCCTTCATCCAACGGGTGGAGAACAGCCACCACAACTATCCAAATCCCAACCAAAAGATTGCCTCAACCACTATGCAACGGGACGAGAAGAGATAGCCTCAGGGCCACCTACTTTTTTCCAATCTGGGAATGGCACCTGTCTACCATCTGATTCTCAGATCGTGATGGACAGCCCAATAGATGTCCCGTAATCATTTACTGTGCCATCTCTCAGGAAGAAAGCGACAAGGCCATAATACTCTCACTTCTCGAGGCAGATCTTCGCTTCGATAACTGAGAGTAGGGGGGCAACTGTTGGGATATCCTGGTTTAGCTACAAACCAGGCTCCGGTTTGACTTATCGAAGCCCCGGTTCTCCGGACTACGGACTTCGGACTGAGTGAAGGCCAACCGCAAGCAACTCAAGGCTTCACACCGAACTACAACATCCGAAGGCCAGTCCTTCGGGTAGCACCTTCGGCCCCGGTCGAAGTCTGAAGTACTCATCGACTTCCGAAGACACGAACTTCGGTCCCCGCTGTAGACATGATCTCCGACCTCGGGAAAATACCAAGCCTTTGACCCACGTAAGGGAAAACACGAAGCTTGAACCACAATCTATTCCAAAAAGAAAAATGTAACCAACGGTTACAATCGACACTCATCATGCCATGATCATGGCGTGCAATTCCTGCAGCCACGCCTCCAATCTGGCCGGAACTGCTCATTGACAACCCATGATCGCCAATCATGGAAGAGATTGGCTCCCCATGATCTCCGGGAAAAGAGCGGGCCACAGACCGGATGCCATTTTTTAAATATGGATAAGAAGGATGGCTCGAGAGGTACGCATGAATAACCTCGTACACATACACTTTCAATCTCCAATAACTCTTTTTCTTTTCCACTCTCGACATCTTCCTCATTCTGTGGCTGGAATCTGTTACTTAGGTATCGGAGTGTCCTCCGCTGGAACAACTCCGACAAGAAACCTGTTTTGCAGGTGAACCAGGAAGCGATCCTGTGATACAGCGGCTCCGACCGGCCGATCCATGAACTCTATGTCAACAGAAGCAACTCTAATCGTAATCGAACCCTGGATATCTTATCCCATGGTGCCATCCAAAATAAAATGTTATGTCACTTTTATATTTTTTTTAGAAAAAAGGAAAGAAAGAAAGGCCAGCTTCAAATTGACCGTTACGTGACTTATTACAACTAGTGGATGCCTTTCTGATAAACTATGAGGAGGAATGGTAGTGACTTATGTTAACTCGGTTTCCACACCTCTAACCAGGTAGGTTCCAATACCAGTAACAGCTGAAGGTTGGGTCTCATCCGTCCAGGGATTGGATGGTGGTGGCGTCGGCTCCGTCGCGGACGCCGAGTTTTACCGTGCGGGCTGGACGCCGTGTCCACGTGACCAGCGGCAACTACCGAAACAAACCATCGCCTATTATCTATTTCAAATGTGTGGCTTCGGAAGAGGTCACGATACCATCGCCGCCGCGGAGCCATTCACCCCGGTCCCGATCCCATCATCTCATTGCCTCTCTTTCTCTACGCGGTGCTCGGGCCCGTCGTCACGTGAAGGTTGCGGGATCTCCAACTCAAGTCTTTGGCTATCCCCCTCTCGCCTGCTTGTCCAAAAGGCTGCAGGAACTTTGACCGCGGACCGGGTCAGACACCGGAGGGTGGAAAAAGAAAGGGACGAGCCCAACGCCAGAATGTTGACCGGGTCATCGTTGTCGGTCCTCCCCTCTTAGCAGTGCTCGAGACTCCTCGAGAACCATAAAATAAGTGAGAGATCGTGATCGCTCTTTTTATTCTTATTTTATTAATCATCATTTCAAAGATACCAGGTTGACGTAAATTACATTATCTTACGGAATGAAAATCTACGAAAATAACTATACCGAAATTTATCCTTTTTATTTTTTTTATTCATTAAAAAAAATAAAATAAAATAAAAATAAAAAAAAGAAGACGACCGTTATGCCGCACCATGGATAGCTAATTTGAAGATGCCGACCATACCATCGCTCTCCCGCAGGAAAAAACCCTCTGAAGTTCCAAGCTTAGTTAAGTCCTTTTTTTTTTTTTTTTAATAAACAAGGGTTTGCAACAAATCACCATCATCAAAAAAAAAAAAAAAAACTAATCAGTAATCACTACATCCATTCAAAGCTTCATTAAAGGAAAAGGAAACACCATGGGGAGGGTAAGCAAGCATATGCAAAGGATCTGTAATCGAAATGCGTGCGGTAAAACGGATCTATTAAATGGATCTATAATAAAAAGAAGTATAGATGTCAACAAATAAAATATAAAAAATTTGGAAGATGTTGGATAATAACTTAATTTTTAAAAGATAAATTTTATGATATGATGTTATTTTTGAAAATCAAGTTAGTGGATTACTTGATAACATTAAATAGAATTTTAGATAAGCTTAAACTCTTAGTTTACTTGATAGTCAAGATTTCTGATTCTAAATAAGTCCTGTTTATGGATAAATAGATGTTAGACATACAGGGTTGAAACAGAGAGATATAATGAACTAATAAAAAATTTTAGTTTGCCTCTTTTATTGTATGAGAATTGTTTTATATTTTTGTTCCCTCAAAATAATATCAGAACTTCTAGACGATCCTTGGTGGGATTTTGGCTTCAGTTCAACATCTACTATGAAAAGTGGTGATGAAGTGGAGGAGAGATCATGATAGCAAATAATATGATTAATCATCAATTTTCCATATTTGACGGTAAAACTATGGCTTATGGTGCATTTAGATGCGATATTTATTTTAGTTCTAAGATATTTAGGACATCATGGAGACTGGCTTCATTGACATAGATAATCCCAAAGATTTTGATATCCTTCTCCAAGAATGAGAGGATGCATTGATTACTTGCCACAAAAAGGATAAAAAAAGCTCTATACTTCCTATACCAAGCCTAGATCTGGTGGTACAAGAGCAGATCTCAAAAGCCAAGACTGCAAAAGAAGCCTACGATCTATTATTTAGAGAATAAATACAAGACAATAGAAAAGGTTAAAAATGTATGCCTTCAAACTCTACAAAATGAATCTGAATCTTTGTGAATAAAAGAGATTAAAACTATTATTGAATATTTTGATTGTATTATTATTGCTTCAAATCAACTTCGTTTGATCAAAGAGGATGTTCCTACTAACATAATTGTTGAAAAAAATTTGAAAACTTTTGTTAGCAAATTTGATTATATTGTTTCTGCAATTGAGAAACCCAAAGATTACGATTCTATCACGGCTGAAGGTTTGATGGGTTTCTTGAGTACTAGACCTGTCAAAGTGGGCTAGGCCAGTCTATGAGCATGAGGCCTATCAAAGTGGGCCAAGTCAGCCCTAACCTACATGAGCTGACATTATATAGGCCAAATCGGGCTAAGCCTACTTGCAAAATAGGTCATGAAAACCTAACCTGGCCCGACCTCACGTGGAGCCAATGGGGGGCCGAAGGGGGGAGGGCATGGAGGAGGCCGGAGTCACGAGAGTCGGGAACTTAGGAAGGGCCTTGTGTGGCAAAGCCAGAAATCCAACATTCGAGATCATGGAGGAAATGAGATCTCCAATCTCGGATGCAAAGCAGAGGAGGAAGAAGATCTGGCCCTAGCAGGCCGGCACCCCCTTGACCCCTACTCCATTGAGAGAAATATCAAAAATAAAAAAGGATTGAGGACTCACTGCTAGTGTTTGTTGTCGCTGGCTTGTTGCACATCATGAGTTATCTCAACATCAACGCTACTACTTCTCTCCTCCTCTGCCCCTTGTCACTGTCGGGCATCGATTTTGCCAAAGTGCTAGAGCTGAAGAAGAACCCTAACCCTCCTCGAGTGAATCGGAATAAGGAACATCAAAATAGGTCAAGCTTGGGCTCTTTTAATATTTAAATTTTATTTTTTAAAAAATTAATATTTTTTTAGCTCATGAGCTAATTCGGTCCTATCCCGGTTTAGCCCATGGGCTACAGGGGACGGGCCAAAAAGCTCGGTTACATAAATGGATCATATTTTCTTAACCCGATTCGATCCATTTATAGGGCTAATTGGACTGGTCCTTGGGCTCCAACATATTTTGACAACTTTAATGAGCATGGCATTATTCAAAGGGCAGTATATACATCAACATTATCTATTGAGCAAGCTTTCAAAATCCAATTGATAGTTGATAACAAATCTCAGAGGGGACAAAGAACAGTAAAACCAAGGCATGAATGTAGTGTTGGCCATGATAGGGGACGCAATCAAGATATAGGTCAAAATAATATAGTTGCCGGCAGTTAAGAAGAAAGTTCAGAGAGATAAAACTTAAGAGGAAGAGGCCAAGGACGAGATAGAGGTAGAGGCAAAGGTAATGGTACTTCAAATGATAATCCAAGGTATGACAAATCTCATATTCAATATCATTATTTGTAATAAATTTGGTCACTATCAATTTGAATGTTGTAAAAGGATTGTTGATGAAGAAAATAATGTTAATTATGTTGAATCAAATAATAAGGAGTTGGGTGCACCATACTTTTGATTTTCAATAATATGAAATCACTGAAAGTACCATTTGGTATTTAGATTCAGGGTATAGCAATCATACGTGTAGCAAAAAAAAGAAATGTTTCTCATTTTAGATGAAAGAGAAACTATTATCGCTAAATTTTATAATCAAAACATGTGATAATAATCATCTTATTATTTATGATATTTATTATGTGCTTAATTTGGATTGCAACTTACTTAGTATTGGTAAGTTTCATGAAAAGAGACATGTAGTGTATATTTAAAATAAATTGTTTGAATTGAAAGATGACCGAAAATAATTAATTGCTAGAGTGTCCATGACCAAAAATTGATTATTTTCTCTAAAGATTATTAATGATGCTTTGCCTTGTTTTAATACAATTGTGCATAATAAATCTTGATTATGGTATTTATGATTTGGACATTTAAATTTTGAGAATTTGAGAAGTTATTTTACCAAAGATATAGCAAAAGGATTGCCTGTAATTAATCATGTTAATCAAGTTTGCGAAGAATATATATTTGAAAAATAGCACAAAAATTCCTTCCCTAAAGGCAAATAATCAGTTAAAACCATAAATCCTTTGCAATTAGTGCACGGTGATTTATGTGAGATGGATTGTCTATCTGTTGGAGGCAACAAATACTTCATAATATTTATTGATGATTTTAATAGAAAATTATGGGTTTATTTTTGAAGACTAAATCTAAAATTTTTGATGTTCTTATATTAGTTAAAAGTTTTTAAATCAGATCGAGGAAGAGAATACTTTTATAATGAGTTTAATAAGTTTTGTATGGATCATAGGATTTAATATTAAAACACAGCTAACTACTCCTCCCAATAAAATAGTGTGGTGGAAAGGAAGAACTGTCTAGCTTGAAGTAGCTGAAAGAAAAAAGATTCTCTAAATTTTTGAATTAAAGCAATGTCTTGTCTACATATGTGTTAAACAAGTGCCCATAAAAAGATACCTAATAAAATACCAGAAGAAGCATGAAGTGGAAAAAAACCATCGGTGAGGCATCTTCAAGTTTTTGGTTCAATCACCTATGCACATGTGCCTAAATAGGTACAAAATGAGCTTAATGAGGAATGTATCAAGTGCATTTATTATTAGATATTATGATAATATAAAAGCCTATAAGGTGTACAATCTAGCTACTGAGATAGTGATTGTTAGTTGATATATCATCTTTGATAAAAATAAAATCATGAGATTGAAAAGAAGAAAAAAAAGAGAAACATGGAGTTAGTTTTGATTTTAAAGAAGCTACAAAAAATAGAGAGGAAAAAGTACTAGAATCTCATCATCTCCAACTCCATTTTCAATTATGTTACTGATTTCTAGTCCATCTCCATCTACTTCTTCCTTTTGAAAAAATCCTCCTTGACCTACTCGCATGCGTTCAAAATACAATGATTATATTATTTCTGATGATGCTAATGTTGTTGATGATGATGAGCTAATTCACTGTATCATGTTTGTAGGTTGTGATCTTATCATTTTTTAGGAGGCCAACCAAAAAGTAAGGTGGAGAAAAGTAATAGATGGAGAAATTACGGCAATAAAGAAAAATGATATATGGAAACTAGCAAACTTGCCTAAAGGGAAAAAGGTAATTAATGTAAAGTGGATCCACAAAACCAAACAAAAGCAAGATGGTTTGGTGGATTGCCACAAAATAAGACTAGTGGTCAAAGGCTATAAGCAGAAGCCTAGCATTAACTATCATGAAGTGTTTGCCCTTATTACCAGATTAGAGATGGTGCAGCTCCTAATTGCTTTGGCTACTCAGAATTAATGGAAGATTCATCAAATGGATGTCAAATCAGCATTTCAATAGCTACTTAGAGAAGAAAGTTTACATAAAGCAATCTTTAGGAAATCAAGTAAAAGGCCATGAAGACAAGTTGTACAAATTAAAGAAAGCACTATATGATTAAAGCAATTATCTCGAGCCTAGTATACTTGAATTGATTTTTACTTTCAAAAAAATTGATTTTTGTAAGTACCTTTATAAACATGCTTTCTACATCAAGTATAAAGAATACGATGATATTTTGTTAGTTTCTTTATATGTTGATGTTTTGATTTTTATAGAAAACAATGCAAACATGATTGATAAGTTTAAAAGGAGTATAGTTCTAGAATTCAAAATGATAGATATGTGACCTATGTCCTACTATTTGGACATTGAGATGTTACACAATAATAGAGGAGCCTTCAAATCCTAGAAGAAATATGCAAGCAAATTTTTGGAGAGATTTGGAATGCTCAACTTAAAGCCCGTTAGCACTCGTGTTGAAACAGGATTTGAAGTTAATAAAAAAAGGTCTATGAAAACAAGTATAGGCAATTTACTATAGGTTGTTGGTCAGAAGTCTTCAATATTTCATAGCCATCAGGCTTGATATAGTCTATGAAATTGGGCTAATCAGTAGATTCATGAAGTCACCCATATAAATTTATTTATAGATAGCAAAGAGGATCTTGTACTACATCAAAGGTATAATGAATTTTGGCATTCTTTGTATACTTGATAATTCTATACTTGTAAAATATACCGATAGTGATTGGGCTAGTGATATTGATGAGAGAAAAAGTATATATGGGACTATATTTTTTATTGACAATTGTGCTATTACATGGAGTTCAAAGAAGCAGGATATATAGCCTTATCAAAAATAGAAGCAAAATACATTGTAGCATCAGAATGTACAACTCAAGTAATTTGATTTAGAAGATTGCTCGAAAATTTGATAATTTTTGTTGGTGCCATAAAAATTTTCTATGACAATAATTCAGCCATGGCCATTGCTAGGAACCCAATATTTTATGGAAGATGTAAGTACACCGATGCATATCACTTTATTCAAGAGTTGGTTATATACAAGGACATTGAATCGATGTATTATTAAAGTCAAGATCATGTTGCTGGTATCTTCACCAAAGCATTGAAAATGGAGACATTTATCAAGCTACGAGAACTACTTGGTATATGTTGTAGAGAAATTGTGTTAAAGGAACTACTTGGTATATGTTGTAGAGAATTGTGTTAAAGGGGAATGTTGGATAATAACTCAATTTCTAAAGATAAACTTTATGATAGGATATTATTTTTGAAAATCAAGTTAATAGATTACTTGATAAGGTTGGTTAGAATTTTAAATAAGCTTGAACTCATAGTTTACTTGATAGCCAAGGCTTCTAACTCAGGAAGCAAATCAAGTTTTGTATAAATTGAGATTAGATATACATGGCTCAAACATAAAGATAAAATGAAGTAATAAAAAAAATTAGTTTGCCTCTCTTGTATAGAGATGACAATTTTTATCGATCCGATGGATATCCGACCCGACCCGATCCTAATGGGATGGGTAAAACACGACCCGACTAATTTATAAACGGATATGGATTATATAAAAAAAACCTGACTTGGATTCGGATCAGGTACGGGTAGTAGTACGTCCCGACCCGAACCAGACCTGTTTACATATAAAAAAATTATGTTTATAAAATATTTAAGTAAATTGGATATGAGACAGATATACCTGACCCGACCCGTTTAGATTTTAAATAAACTAGATTTTATGAGACCGGTTATACCTGACCCGATCCAAACGTGACTTTTTTATACCCGACCCGAGATGGGTATGGGACGGATAAGGAATGGATAATTTTTTAGCGGGACGGATATGAATTTTGAAAGACCCGACCCGTTGCCATCCCTACTCTTATACAAGAATTAATTTATATTTTTGTTATCCGAGATGAAACATATGACAGTATCATCCAAAGCATAAATCCCATGTGATTAACTACATATGCCACCGTCTAATCTACAACACTGTTTATCTCTTTATAAACATATTTAACTCCAAGAGCTTGTAGAGTTGTCTTCATATTTCAACAATTTTATTGAAGTGGATGGCAACCAATCTCAAAGGAAATGGATCCATGCAATTGTCTAACAATCAGAAAAGGATCTCTCTGGGGAAAACTCTGAATCTCTCAATACTTCTTTTCATCTCGTAGATTTTATTTCTCTTCACCTATTTTATAGAAAGTTCAAAAGTTCTTGTTCTCACTAATATATAACTTGATGAAATTAGATGAATTGGCAAATGCCAATTAGTTTGCTTGGAGTGTTTATTTAGAGTGCAAAATCAGACCAGCAACATGATATGATAAGGGAACAAGGAACCTCCGATGCTTAAATCAGGCCAAGTTTTAGAATATACTTGGAACATGGAATGGAGTGAGAAAATGAATATATTTGGAGGTCCCCCAATCTTGTTTATTTAGAAATGGAGGCATGGAGTTGTTGCCTCGGATGCATTCTAACCATCAAATGTGCCATGCCCGTCCAAACATCCAGAATGAGCTGCAACGATGCGTGCGTGAGACTACAACCGCTCTCTTAACGGGTTTTAACTACCCTTAATGTACTGAAATTCAGGAATACATGGTATGTTATTATTTGTCAGCCAATCCGTACCACATCACCAGTCAAATTTATCTATTATTTATTCATCTAAATATTTTATAAAAAATATAAAATATAAAAAAAGTCTATGATTCTTTTTTTTTTTTTTTTTCATCTAACTTTCTTTCTCTTCGTCGCTTTTACATTTTCAACAACAGCATAAAATATCCCGCTAGATTATTTCCCGTATAACTGGACGAGTACGTCAGCCTAATCCCACTACAGTACCAAAATTTTGACCGCTCAGCCTCCCAGTCACGTATCCCAGACTTAATCTGGAATTTAATCAAGTCACAGCTTAGTCCCACCATAGCGTCGGAGTTTCGATCGCTCAGCCTAATCCCACTACAGCGCCAAAGTTTCAACCGCTCAGCCTCCCAGTCACGTATCCCTGACTTAATCTGGAATTTAATCAAGTCACAGCTTAGTCCCACCACAGCGCCATCAAGTCACAGCTTAGTCCCACCATAGTGCCGGAGTTTCGACCGCTCAGCCTCCCAGTCACGTATCACAGACTTAATTTAAAATTTAATCAAATCATCCACGAATTATTCCTCGAATCCGTGACCAGTGGATTATATATAAGAGCAGTGATCACGTCTTAATCGACCGCGCTACCACCGCAGCGATCACGTCTTAATCGACCGCGCTACCACTACAGTGATACCTATTTTACATTTTAATGGCAACAAGAAAAGTTACAATCCAATTTATTTGTTATTTATTATATAAATATTTAAAATAAAATAAAATAAAACATCAAAAATTTGAATCCTTCTTTTAATATTCATTTATTATTTCTTTATATAATTTTTTTCAACCAAAAATAAAATCACGTGCCCCATTCTAGGTACCAGGAATTAGTGGTGGCAGTAAAAGCTGGTGGAATTGGGGCTGGCTTGCTGCCTCCTACCCGCCGTTTATCATTAAATTCAAAGAGCACATTAAAATTCCTCAACCGGGCATATTTACTTTTCCTGAACCTATATCTCTCCGCCACCGTTGATTCGGTTTTCTGTCTCTCCACCGCCGTTGATTTGGTTTTCACGACCAATCGTCCCATCTCTTTCCTTTTCTCAGTCCTTTCCTCCCGTCCATTTGCGAATTTTCCAAATCGCTGCCGCGTACCCTCCCCGGTCCGCGTTCCCATCGATACGCCCCTAAATTTTAAAACCCCTCCATTGCTCTCTCTTTTTTGTTATCATACTGTCTAACGTTCCTGATGAGGCAACCCCGAGAGAAAGAGCGGCGTATCTCCTGGCCTGGCCCCATCAGGACCGTCCGATGAGGCTCCCCGTCACCGCCGCCGCGGTGACGATTGCCGCAGTGTTGATCGCCCTCTTCTCCGCCGCCGCGGATGGGCTGGGCTCCGCCGCCACCGTTGCAATCAGCCCCGGCACGGGCACCGTCTGCGGCGTCCTCGCCGGGGCCGCGCCGCGGAGCATCCGGTGTGCCCGCGGAACGCAGCCGGGATTCTCTATACCGCCGAACATCTCCTTCGACTCCGTCTCCGGCGGCCGGGACTTCCTCTGCGGGCTCAGGTCCGGCGGCACCGCCTTCTTCTGCTGGGACGCCAGCAACGCCTCCTCCAGCGGCCTCCTCCAGAAACGCATCTACAACGGGCCCGCCCCGTTGACGAACCTCACCGTCGGGGAGGACCAGATCGCTGCCATCGACCTGAACGGCCCGGGGATTCGGTGGTGGCGGGGGAACGACAGCTTCCCCACCTCCATCGTCAACGGGTCCTACCACTCGCTCACCTCGGGGCGCGGCTTCTCCTGCGCCATTGACGCGAATCACATCGTCCGGTGTTGGGGAGGGGGCGGCGAAAAGATCCAAAGATACTTCTCGAACGTGTCGATGTTGAGCATCGTCGCAGGGGACTCCCACGTCTGCGGTCTAAATACCACGGGCTTCTTAGTCTGCAAGGGAAGCAACGATTATGGGCAATTGGACGCGCCCTCCGGCCCAGCATTCGAGTTCTCCAGCCTCGCTCTGGGTGCGAGCCAATCGTGCGCGGTGCGGCAAGCCAACGGCACGGTGGTCTGCTGGGGTGGCGGCGACAGGAACGGGACCTATGCTCCTGTGAACACGACTCCGATCATGTTCGTCGTGGCCGGCGGCAATCTTACCTGCGGCCTCACTACGACGAACTTGTCGGTGGTGTGCTGGGGGACGAACCGGAGTGATCCGGCGGTGCCCATTGCACTGGGAAGAATTCTTCCAGGGATTTGTACTGCTGATTCGAGCTCTTGTACATGTGACATGGTTCCGGATTCGGCGACTCTCTGCTCCGGTACTGGAGTTATTTGCAAGCCCTGTCCATTTCCATCGCCTCCACCATCGGTTCCTTCACGGCCGGCACCGCCTGAGCCATCCAAGTCAAGAAAGACAAGCAAGGGGTGGCTGGCTTTCGGGATCGTGGGGTCAGTTGGGACCTTCGCTGGAGTTTGTACGATAATATATTGCCTGTGGATAGGGGTGTGCAGGAACAAGAAAGTCTACAATTCAGTCCAGCCCACCATCACCACCGCCGAGAATGGAGGAGCCAATCCGGGGGATGGAGGAGCTGGAGGATCGATCCTTCCGAGCTCTTTCACCTCCCCTTCGGGGTCCAGGTCCCGAATATTCCGGCGGCAGGGCTCGCGGGTCATGCGGCGGCAGAGGAGCGGACCTTCGTCGTTCAAGGACAGAGCAGAGGAGTTCACCTTCGCCCAGCTCGCCGCCGCCACTAAAAATTTCTCCTTGGATACCAAAATCGGTGCCGGGAGCTTCGGCACCGTCTATAAAGGCAAGCTCCCCGACGGGCGCGAGGTGGCGATCAAAAGAAGCGAGTCCGGTCCCAGGACCAGGAAGTTCCAAGAGAAAGAGAGCGCCTTTCAGTCGGAACTGGCCTTTCTCTCGCGACTCCACCACAAACACCTGGTGGGCCTGGTTGGCTACTGCGAGGAGGAGGAGGAGAGGCTCCTGATCTACGATACATGAAGAATGGGGCACTCTACGACCACCTCCATTCCAAAGACAGCACTTCCACCGTCCTGAACTCCTGGAAGATGAGGATAAAGGTGCTATTGGATGCGGCAAGGGGCATTGAATACCTCCACAACTACGCCGTACCGCCGATCATCCACAGAGACATCAAATCGTCGAACATCCTCCTCGACGGGAACTGGGTGGCGAGGGTCTCGGACTTCGGGCTGTCGCTGATGGAGCCGGAGTTGGACAGCGAGCACCTCTCAACGAGGGCGGCGGGGACGGTGGGGTACATGGACCCAGAGTACTACGGGCTCCACCATTTGACGGTGAAGAGCGACGTCTACGGGCTCGGGGTGGTGATGTTGGAAGTCTTGACGGGGAAAAGAGCGATCTTTAAGGATGAGGAGGAGGGGAATCCGAGGAGCGTGGTGGACTACGCGGTGTCGAGCATCGTGGCCGGGGATGTGGGGCGGGTGCTAGACGCGCGGGTGGGGCCGCCTGGGCCGCATGAGGCGGAGGCGGTGGAGCTGGTGGCGTACACGGCGGTGCACTGCGTGAGTCTCGAGGGGAAGGAGCGGCCCTTCATGGCCGACATCGTCGCCAGCCTCGAGAGCGCCCTCGCGCTCTGCGAGGACAGCCATGGCAGCATCTCCAGCACCAGCATATCCCTCGCCTCCGTCGATTGATTTTTTTTTTTTTTTTCTTTTGTTTTCTCGAGGAGAAACAGAAAGAAAAGAATTCTTTTCTTTACACTTTCCTACATTTCTCCAATTATTTTGATTTTGATACCTTATTTTTTATGCTGTAAATTAAATTCTTATGAAATCCTGCGGTTGTGTTGGTGGGTTAATTATTTTATTTATTTATTTATTTTTGGGAGGGTTTTAAATTTTGCCTTTTGTTTTTCAAAGAGGATTTTAGGCGAAGCTAACATAGAATTAATTATGAAAATTTTGGCAATCAATTAAAGCATGAAGCACACGGCGATCTAACATGATTTTGTTTGACAAGGAACCGAGGATAGGCCATGTTTGTCTCATAATTTGAGTTGTTCGCCAAAGAAAAATAAAAAAAAAGTAGAGAGGAAGAAAAGTTGTCCTTGTAAACCTTTTCTTTGAATTTATGTCAAAGAGAGTAGTTTGAACTCGGCTCCTCTTTCTTTCTTGCCACAAACAGCAACAAAAAAAAATCATACATAAGCATGGAGAGCCGACATGGCTTCTTTTTCTCAAAATATATACCTCATTTCGTCATGAGCGTCCCAGTTTTGACGGATAATTTTACATGTGATGTTCTAGTCCTCACCTTTCAAATGATGGCAGTTGATGGCGGCTTTGTTTTTCCTTTTTTTTTTTTTTTTTCCTTTCGAGTAGTCCTAGTTCTTCAATATATATTTGTTAGGTATGGTCATCAAATTTTTTTCAACTATAATGATCTCATAAGTTAAAGCCATCAAAAAGGCATCTAGCTCTAGATTTTTATGTATAAGATATTCTGTCAATCCGTTATGTGTATGATTGCAACTTGTTATAGGACTGTTTTCCTCTATTATTTTGAGGAGTGGATCATCTAATTAGCAAGATGTAAGCAAAATATTTTAGTCTAGTTTACCTAATGTAGTGCAAGTTAGGTGAGGTATCAATGCAAGAGGTTTCCAATAAGTTGTTGTCAAACTCAACGATGCTTTTACATTTGCATGACAAGATGATTTAGTTTTGCATTTGGAGATATGTTCCCAAGACAAATGTGACGCCGATGAATTTTTCAGACAAATTTTTCTTTATTTTTTTCTGATTTCATGTGCTATAAGCACCAATCCTCCAAAGTTAGTTTGAATTCCTAATCCTGGATTTAGATTAAAGAATGCTGCTCAAGAGTAGTTACGTTGCTTGTACATTAGAAATTAAAAAAAAAAAAAGTTCAGCTGCCGCATCAAATTCATGCGTTGAATAACAAATCATTGGTATTGTCGGCGGAGGAAGGTCTTCTCTCAAATAATCCAAACTAGAGAAGTTAATTATGTGAAAGACAACTTTGGATATCAAATTATACATGCATTGTCCAAATGCAACTTAACCTTGGAAATCTTGTATTGGGATATGACAGATTTAATCTATTTTTGTTGGATCGATTAAAAATGAACTTGGTTGATCAAGTAACAGATCAATGCCCAAGATGCCAAAGGCGTCAAGGCGTCAAGGTCGATCAAGGCCCAAGATGTCCAAGGTCGATCGATGTCCAAGAAGCATTTAGGCTGACTTAAATATGTAACCGATTGATATCTAAGGCTAATTTAATAAGTCAATCCTGGTGTTATGCTGATCAATCTGATAAATTGGTCAAAGAAGGTAAACAATGAGGACTATAACGATAACATCAATGCACGTGCCAGTCCACTAATGAACTAACCGTTTACAGTTTTCTTAGCTGGATTCGGTTAGGATTGTAGCCTATAAATATCGGTGAGTAAGGGGCTTCCGGGAGGAAGTTCAAAAAAATAGATGAACACACGCACACACCCATAGCTCAAATTTTTTCTCAGATCTAATCTATTTACTTTGGGTACTGTGACTGACTTGAACGCCGGAGTGTTCCCCTATCGGAACTTTCCCGGTGAGAAGACTTGCTTGGAAGATTGAAGGAGGAACGATTCAGTGATTAAAGGTATTCATCAGACAATGAAGAGGAGCTAGATCAATTGGCTGAAATTATTTCCAACGAATCCGATTCAAGCTTGGGCATCACAGCAACCTGGACACAATAGATTGGCGCGCCAGGTAGGGGGTCGACATAAGAGTTTTCAGAAATTTGAAGAAAAAGATGGTGACAGGTAGAATGCGAAATTTTTCTGTTGAAGAGGTTCATCATTCTCCGAGAGAGAATGATCCTATCTTGGATGGAGTTTATGTTGCTCCTGCTGGTAATTTGGATCAAGAGCAACCGGGTATTCTCTTGAATAAAATGGAGGTACTTACTGCGGCAGTCCAGAATCTCCAAGAAATGGCTGCAAGTGGATCGCCACGACCCGCTGCTTTAAGGAGTAACCGGCGATTTCTCTTCATGTGAGCAGACGCTCGGGTCCAAGTCGACGTTCACCTTGTCAACATTCTTCAAGGCGGTACTCTCCCTTGAAATGACATCATCAATCTCACAATCATGTGGAAAGATGGGACAAGGGGAAGCGCCCTTGATCTTACTCAAGGTCTTCCAGCGAATCAACCCCTGAAAGTGCTCAACGAACTCCAGATGCTGGAAGAACTGATCATTTTGCAAGAAAATTTAGAAAGTTGGAACTGCAAGTCGCTAGGCTTATCGAACAAAGGAGGACGGAAGATGTGATTTCTACCTGTGACATCCTGCCTCCTTTCTCCAAGAAGATAATGGAGGAAAAGATTCCTCGTCACTTTAAAATTTCTCAAATAGAGCCGTAGATGGATTGGCAGATCCTCTCGATCATTTGGATAGTTTTAAAATCCACATGCTAATCCAAGGAGCTTCGGATGTACTTCACTGCCTTGCTTTCCAAGCGATTCTTAAAAAGGCAGCGAAATGTGGTACTCTAGCCTCTAACCAGGCACCATTCATTCCTTCGGGCAGTTAGAAAGGGTATTCATTTCTCATTTCAGAATAAGTAGACGGATGACGAGAAACTCTGACAATCTTTTCTTTATTCAGCAACAAGAAGGAGAGACTTTAAGAGATTATATGGCAAGATTCAATTCTGCTACATTGGAGATCCCAGATCTTAACGAACATGTGACAATGTCTGCCATAAAATAGGGACTGCGAGCTTCCATGTTCACATCCTCTTTAGATAAAAAATTTTCAGTTAGCTATTCTGAACTATTGGCCCGTATCCAAAAATATGTTCAGGCCGAAGAACAAGCCTTGAGTCGGCGCCAAGTAGAAAGAAAAAAGGCACCGACCAAAAAGAAAATCAAGGATGATGGGCTCCGATCCCCTGGAGTCCGACCAACTCAACGACAAGCTCAAAAGCCCAAAAACTCGATCGGCAAAAGCTACACCAACAAGTTTGATGCCTACACCCCCTTGACTCTTCCAAAAGAAAAAATACTGATGAAAATAGGAAAAAAAAACTTCCTTCAAAGGCCAAGGCCAATGCGAGCTTCGGCCGCTGTGCGCAACAGAGCTAAATATTGTCGATTCCACCGTGATTATGGACACACTACAGAAGAGTGTATCCAATTAAAGGATGAGATTGAAGATCTTATCAAACGCAGTTATTTGGACAAGTATGTTCATAATCAAAATCAAAATTGATTGATTGAAGCAATGGCACTCAGGCCGACGGCCCCAAGAATGATTACCGATGGCACGGAGCTGCCCAATGAACAACCAACCGACGGAGCTGCCCACCGCCGATCATGTTATGAAATGGCTATCAAATGACTTGACCTTGGAATGTAGAAAATCTTCGTAAGTATCATCAATAAAGAAATTTCCTCTTTTTCATTTTCCTATCTGAGGAAAAATATTGAGTTGATACATCTTACAAATTAAAAGGTCGGCCTGATACGCTGACCACAATCCAACAAACAGAGTTGGCCTGACCCACCATCTCATCGATATATTAATATCGGAATAACCGATTAATTAAAAGGTTGACCTGATACACTGACCACAATTCGACAATGGAGTTGGTCTGACCCACCATCTTATTGATATACTAATATCAAAATAATTAATTGACTGTAGGGTTGACCTAATGCGTTGACCACATTTCATCACATTGATATGTCCAATATATTGAAAGGATGGTCTAATATATAGCTGGCTTACTGTACTAACTGCGAAATACCAAAAAGAAAGAAATGATTTCATTGACAATCAATTAAAAGGAAACATTGGTTCATCAGAAATTTGTGATTACAAGTACTATTCGGCTTTTTCTTGAATGGGTAATTCGGCTAGGGAAGCTATCGAATCATTGATCGACTTTTTCGCTTCATCTTCTTCCATAATCCCATCTATAGAAATGGAGGAAACATCGAGATCAGGATATAACTTTTTGATCTTTTTGATGCAGTCTTCAAAGCCGATCTTGTAACCCTCCATCCCTGCTTCGTCTATTTCATCATTAAAAGCTTCGAAATTTTTAAAATTTTCAATTCCGTGAAGGCTCTCTTGAATTGCCGAAGCAGCCTTTTGTTTTGCTTGTTCCAATTTTTATTCAAGGAAAGCAATTTTCTCTTCCATACTGGACTTTTGGCTCATCGCCTCATTATAAGCCCGAGTTTTTTCCTTCATTGCTGCATCCGCCTGTTGGAGTTTCTTCCTTCTTTTCTGTGCGTTGGCTAGAAGCTTCATGGCTTAATCTTCAACCATTCTTAATTGTCTCTTCAACGACAAGTTCGCTCCGGTTGCTTGGACTAACTTCAATTCTAAGGCTGTTCGACATGCATTGGCCTTGTCTTTTTCTTCTTTGATCGATATCAACTGATTTCAAAGATTTATCTGAGAATTAGTTGATCATAGCCAGTCTTCCTCGACCATGAAAATATCATTGATGAATTGATGAAAAGGATGAGGATGCTATTAGAACATAAATAAAAAATCCTTTGAAAGAAGAACTGATATTTACCTTCAGTATTCCTAGATAAATGGAGGAGAAAATATCTCCCACTCTACGCCTATGTGTCACCTCCCAATCCTTCCGAAGAATGACGGATTGCAACACAGTCTTTGCCAGTTTTGGATTATCAAAACTTGCATCTATGATAAGCATTTGGATGCCTTGTCGTCATCCAGATCGGATGACGCTTCAGCGATCGGGGCTTTACCTTTCTTCATCGAAGTTGATTTGACAGATGGATAGCTTTCTAATTCTCTCAATGAAGGATCAGGTGCTGTAATTTCTCTTCATCAGACGAAGACACGACATATTCGGATGATTCTTGCTTGGCGGAAATGCTTCTTGATAAGCGAGCTCTTTTTACGCATGATCTTTGTTCTCTAAATCATATGGATTTGGTTCTCTTCTTGAGTGCCTGACAAAGTCTCTCGCTATCTGGTTTCATCTTCAAGATATGATGAAGGCTTTTTCAAGGTTTTTCGAAACAAAGATGTTCAAAGAAGAAGATGCTCAAAATACTTGAAGTAAAATTAGCCTGAGAGGCAGGCCCAAAATCCCTTTATATAGAGAGCGCCAATGATTAGGATTCATGATCCAAATTTTGAGAGGTCTTGAGATCACGATACATCTATAACCTCAATTTGGTGGGTATTCATATGTCGTTACTGATTCTCAGAAAATCAGTTATGGAATGAGAAAAGATAGTATTTGGTTTGAATTTGAATGATGTATGGTTTCTGGGATACTGACCGGCACGGTTTCGCGATCTACAGAATAACTATTCTTCCAATAAGAAGGTGACATTTGGTGAAAATGATATGCCCATTTTATTATGGCATATTAAAATTAATATTGAAAATATCTCATAAAGATTCTTCTTCTCGAAAAATAGAGGAAAAAAGGAGAAACATTTGACAAATCCGACTGAAATATCGAACTATCATGGGCTATGATAAGCCTGGAAAGTTAAATGATATGTTGCTATGATTAACCTGAGGGTCGACTGATTTAAAGATCAGCTCCCTTAAGGGTGCAATGATTGATAATCTCTTCTTTAGAAGAGTTAGGTAATTATATTTTTCAACAAACCTTTCTCATCAATGATTTTGGTTTATCAGATTTATTCAAAATTGATTTGGTCAGATCTTTCTAAATGCTTTAACACTGTTTATAATCTGACAACGTCAGGTAACCGTTCGTATTGTTCGGATAACTTTATACTGAACTAATTTTTTTTAAAGATTTCTTTGTATGGTTTGATGGTTCCATACTTAGAAAATTTTTACTTGAGAATGTCGGGACTTTTACTTATAAAATTGTTACTTATCGAGCAATTTACCATGTTTGGTATTTAGCTAGGATTCTTTCAAAATGATGTTTGCCTTATTTGAAGTTCAATGATCTTTATTTTAAAAAGGATCAGATAAATTGATTTGTTATTTTGGTTTGCATTCATTGCATGGTCATACGATTTAGAAGACAAGAATGAAAGAAAAGTTTTTCATTTTATATCAAAACTAGGACAAATTCATACATCGGTTATATAAATTAACTTTCTACATTCTGTTCGACTACATTAACTTCTCCGATCTACTCTGGAACAGAGACTGGTATTGCTTCTACTTGAGTCGAGGTATTCATTGTCGGCTCTTCAAGTTGATATTCAGCTTGTTCTTCAGCCTGACCTTCTTCATCAGATACTTCCTTGATTTTGGAAACATCTAGATCAAGGTAACATCTTTTTATCTTGGTTAGGCAATCTTCATAGCCAAAGTCATAGCTCTTGACACGGCCTCGTGAAGCTTATCTTGGAAAGTCGATGATCTTTCATAATTTTCATCGGCCTCGTGAAACTTATCTTGAAAAGCTGATGATCTTTCATAGTTTTCAACGGCCTCCTTAGTAGCTTGTTTTGTTTTGTTTTCTGCTGCTACGGCCCTCTCTTCGGCTTTCTCGAGTTTAGCTGTAGCCAATTGAAGCTTCTTCTTCATTTTTTTTAGCTTCGATTCTATATCAGCTAACTTCGACTGAATCGCCTTAAGTTCAATTTCCAGAGCTAATGCTTGGGTTGCACTTTTCTCTAATTTCTTTTTCACGGCTGACTTTAACTCTTTGGCAACCTCTTTCTTCGCCTTGACCACATCTATCTCATTACACATCATCAGACGGAGTTGGTTGAAACTCTTCAAGCTTTCCTCCATTATAGTGACTCCGTGGATAAGCTGCATATATTTTTTTTATATAAAAAAATCATCATTTACTTAATCGTTTGAAACAAAGTTTGGTATTATACCTTGAGCATCGTAGGATGAAGTGACAAGATCGTCTCATCTATTTGCTAGGACTTGGTTGTTTCCTAGTGATATGGCAAGATCGCTGACATGGAATACACCTCGGATCCAGCTGATAGCCAGATGGACGGATAGCACCGCATCAAGTTTTCTTCCAAGCTCCCCCGCCAGGTGGCCTCACCAACGGTCGTGCCCACCTCAGCCCGAGCTCGGCACCCCTGCTCCTTCGCCAGGTGGCTCCCCCAGGTGGACCCACCACGACCGAAGTCGAGCTTGCCTCTACTCCTTGCCAGGTGGCTCCCCAATGGTCGAGCCCACCTTGGCTGGAGTCGAGCCTTCCTCCGCTCCTTCGTCAGGTGGCTCCCCAATGGTCGAGCCCACCTTGGCTGGAGTCGAGCCCTCCTTCGCTCCTTCGCCAGGTGGCTCTCCAAGGGTCGAGCCCACCTCGGCAGGAGTCGAGCCCACCTCGGCCAGAGTCGAGCCCACCTCGGTCGGAGTCGAGCCCACCTCGCCGAAGTCGAGCCCTCCTCCGCTCCTTCGCCAGGTGGCTCCCCAAGCATCGAGCCCACCTCGGTCGGGGTCGAGCCCTCCTCCGCTCCTTCGCCAGGTGGTTCCCCAAGGGTCGAGCCCACCTCGGCTGGAGTCGAGCCCTCCTCTGCTCCTTCGCAAGGTGGCTCCCCAAAGGGTCGAGCCCACCTCGGCCGGAGTCGAGCCCTCCTCCGCTCCTTCGCCAGGTGGCTCCCCAAAGGTCGAGCCCACCTCCGCCGGAGTCGAGCCCTCTTCCGCTCCTTCATCAGGTGGCTCCCCAAAGGGTCGAGCCCACCTCGGCCAAAGTCGAGCCCTCCTCGCTCCTTCGCCAGGTGGCTCCCCAAGGATTGAGCCCACCTCGACCGAAGTCGAGCCTACCTCTGCTCCTTCGCCAGGTGGCTCCCCAAGGGTCGAGCCTACCTCGGTCGAAGTCGAGCTTACCTCTGCTCCTTCGCCAGGTGGCTCCCCAAGGGTCGATCACACCTCGACCGGAGTTGAGCCCTCCTTCGCTCCTTTGCCAAGTGGCTCCCTAAAGGGTCAAGCCCACCTCGTCGGAGTCGAGCCCTCTCCGTGGAAGCATCGGAAAGAACGAAGGTGCCAGCCCCAAGATCACCGCCGAGGTAGACGCGCGCGGTGCAGCACGTCCAATATGGCACCCCAAATCTGTAACGATGTTCGTAACCTCGTTTGCACCAATTTGGGAGAAGCACCCCAATCGAGATATCATATCTTGTGACCGACCACCTAAAACCTCCCGAAAGAGAAGGCTACGTTCAGGGTCTCAGACCTAAGGGTAGCGGCGCCTAGATCAAGGTTCCACATAATTTTTTCCTTCGTGATAACATGACAAGTGAGACAAGTTCACAGTTTAACTCCCAACTATAAGAGAAAATGATCTCGGAGAAGCGGCCAACGGACACCGTTGATCCCTAAGCCCCCCATAAAGGGCAAATTGAGGTGCTGAAGCAATCGGTAATCTACAAAGGCACGAACAGGCGAGAAAAAAGGTAAGCAACGGAAAGAAGGCAAACATACGAAGTAGCGAGACAGGTGACTTGAAGGCAGGAGGCTCCCAGAGAACTCCCTGAGCGAGTCCCGCGAGCACAGCCACTGTGATACAAGCATCGCTCCTCTCTTACTTTCTCCTACTTAATCCTTTACTAAAAACTTTTCTAAGCTCGGTGACCAAACTTGGATTTGCCTTAGGGGATCGTTCCGCTTTGCCGTCCACTGACTTGATCATTAGAGTACCCTTGCTGGTATCCCCGGCCTGGGTCTCTAACCTTATTTTGCAGGTCCAGGAACACCAGCATTTCGGAGTAAAGGGATAGATATCCGACGCCACCTCATAGCTGCAGGCCACGATAGTAAGGTCAGCAATACCCAGTCTTTCGGAAGAATGGTGGCCCTCAGAAGACGACGGGCTAGTGCCGGGTCATTCAGACCCGATTCATCTATATAGACATTAAAGTCGATAGTGGTGTCTTTGGTAGAGAGTCTCTTTTGTTCTTCCACCATCAGAGCTCTTCCTTTATCAGCTTGGCTAGTTGGACATGATGATAGACCAGCTACAGGAATTCTGACTGATCGCCTCTCCTGTGAGGGATGCTGAAGAGAAGCATAAATGGTACGTCATCTTCATCCGATACACTCGCTATCAATATCGGAGACTCTGGTACCGATGAAGTAGCTGATTTTGCCTTTTTTGGTTTCTTGGCCTCTCCTCCCCTTTGATCGGTCGGAGCGGCCACATTCTTTCTTTTCTTCGACATCTGTCGAAGCCTTTGAATGTCCACCATTATGGTTGTATCTGCACAATCCGATGAATTGGATGTTAGAATTAATCATCGGGAGATAAATAAGGAAATAACATCAGCAGTAAGATACCTAGAGAAGGATTAAGATTGATTTCAACCAAAAATAATCCTCTCTCGTTGAGAAGTTCTTTTATTAAGGGAATCTCTATTCCCGTAAGCTTCTCATAATCTTCCTTATCTACTGTCAATATCTTTTTGTCATCGTTTGGAGTTAATCGGGGTTCCTTACGACTAATGTTGAAGTCCCAAAGGATCTTAGAAACTATGTAAAAGAAGCATGGCTTCTAGCCATGAATGGTCGAAGGAAGCCCAATAATGAATTTCTGACTATGGCATGGATTGATCACCCACCACCCTTAGCCATGGAAATCCCGTTTCAATATGAATAAGGTAGTAAAAAAAGAAGTTCGGGGGATTATGTTTGCATCCTTGCAAAGGATCAAGAAGGCGTAGTTTATTCGGATACTGTTGGGGGTCAACTGAGAAGGAAGTACATGATATAACCTAAAAATCTGGATAAAGAAAGGGTGGAGCGGAAATCTAAGCCCTGCTTTTAAATGTTCTTCATAAACTACCAAGCTACCTGGGGATGGCCGATCTATTTGTTCTTCGGAATTCGGGGTGACTAATGCGAAGTCATCTAAGATATTATAATATTTCTTCAGTGTAAGAACCCTATATTTTGTTAGAGGTCATAATGATGTCTATTCTAACTGATTCGGCTTGTTTCTTCTTCTTCTTCTGAGAAGTAGAACCCTCGGGTTTGTTGGTACGATTGGTCTCTAAGATTCTAGCCATGGAACAAGAGGACGAAAAAGAAAGATTAACCTGAAAAAGAAGGCAAGGAAGAAAGAGGCCGACTTGGAGGGAATTCTTTTGCTCCTAAGGTGAAAAAACTGAAATGGTGGAAAACCTATTTTCCTGGAGGAGATGGTGCTTATATAGTGGCATTCGATGGTTAAAATTTTTCTCTCGAATGGCGAGATTAATTCTGATTATGCTACCTGTCCTTGATATCTGACGAAAAGATATAACTCTTCGAAAAATCGAAGTGACTATTCATGATCCGACGGTAGACATATCAATGATGAGACGCTTGCATTTATTCGATGATGATGATTTTTTGGCCTTTGTAAATTTCAAGAATCGCAATGATGGCTGCAAGTTACGGCTATCAGTTTTATATAACCGCTCATCCTATCAGAGATCGACACGTCATTATGGCACTATGGTCAAGAATATGGGCGTTGGTTCAAAAAAAAAAGAGAGAGAGAAAGAAAAAGAAGAAGAGAGAAAAAGAAAGAAAGAAAGTGAAAAAAAACTTTTGATAACTTCTGACATTTATTTAATGAATGCAGAAACTGGTGATGCAGAAGTTGGGGAGACTAGTATTGGGATATGATAGATTTAACCAATTTCTGTTGGATTGATTAGAAATGAACTTGGTTGATCAAGTAACTAATCAATGTTCAAGAGGCACAAGGCCGATCATGTCCAAGAGGCACAAGGCTGATTAATGCCAAAAGGCGCCAAGGTCGATCAATGTCCAAGAGGCACAAGGCCGACCGATGCCCAAGAGGTACTTAGGCTGACTTAAATGTGTAATCGACTGATATCTAAGGCTAATTTAATAAGTCAATCCTGGTATTATGCTGACCAATCTGATAAATTGGTAAAGATGGTAAACAATGAGGACTATAACAGATAACGATCAATGCACGTACTAGTCCACTGACGAACTAACCGTTTACAGTTTTCTTAGCTGGATTCGGTTAGGATCGTAGCCTATAAATATCGATGAGTAAGGGACTTCCAGAGGGAAGTTCAAAAAAACAGAGGAACTCTCGCACACACCCATAGCTCAAATTTTCTCTGAGATCTAATATGTTTACTCTGGGTACTGTGACTGACTTGAGAGTCGGAGTATCCTCCATCAAAACCTTTTCGGTGAGAGACTTGCTTGCAGGATTGAAGGAGAAACGATTCAGTGATCAAAGAAATTTATCAGACAATGAAGAGGAGCTAGATCAATTAGCTGAAATCATCTCCAATAAATCCGATTCAAGCTTGAATATCACATAACATAGATACAATATCTTGCTTCCTCTACCTAGCAAATAATATTAGATCACACCAACTTACCAGCTGCTTTTTGCCACAATACCTAGGATCTCTCCTGATGGAGTCAAATGGAAACACAAGCACTGGTGGGGAGCAGTCTCTTTTATGTGAGCTGTTCAAACATTTTCTTGTGGGTAGGTAAGGCTACCTTTTAGTTTTTAGTATGCTGCTACTTTCCCGCAGCAGGTCATGCTATAATTATTTATCTCCTGAAAGCTCTAGGCGTGGGTGGTGTGCATTTCTTTTAAAGTTGTAGAATTTAAGAAGAGGGTACGGAGGTTCTCAGACTGGGATTTGCTCGCTGAAACGGATGGTTGTGAAACAGAGGGAGCGATGAAAATAATAAAATTGCACTTAGGATTCGCCGCCAACTTAATGTTTTTTCCTCGGTGGCATTGCCGTGGCCCCCCACCCCCTGCGCAATCAAGAGGCCCGTTGGTCGCCGACTCCGGGCGGCCCAAAATGTCTTCGCCGCTTTATGGTGATCGGTGGTTTAAAATGGCAACCTCAATAGAATCCAAAGATCAGCAAGGAATTTATTATTGGAGACATGAGAGAAAAAAAAACTCACCGCATCGGTCTGGTGTTCAAGGTAGCCACGTGGCCAACATGGTCTCCAATTACAACCAACTTGAAGCTCCGGTCATCGGTTCTATTTAGGTTGGGGGTCTCCGGATTGAACTTGATTTGGATCTAAACCAATGGATGGTATAACCATATATTCTCATAATTAGATCTAGATATTGTTGATTAACTTTTAGATTTGGTTGAGTAAGGTCCCTGATTGATTTGAATATATCAACCGCTACATCTTAGCGCCTGATCAAGGCCTTTCTGGTGTAATTAGATCTGGTCCAATCTTCCAAGATATGTATGCTGCTTGTTTAGGTCTTGTTTTCATCTAGAACGAAGTCAATGCATGGGTTCAAACTTATGTGCTGATCCAACCAAGGTACTTCCACGTCTAGGTTCTTAGAATGGTCGTGTGCTCCAAATCGTTGGCATATGGAATCACTAGTTGTAGGGTGCTCGGTTCTTGCCTTATCCAGCTACGGTTGGGATCCAGGAAAATAGAAGCCGATGGACTGTTCCTCCATGCGCACCCTAAAGTTAGAAGGATGGTAAGTAAGGGGGGCAATCCGATTGGATTGGACTAAATACATGTTATATTAAAAAATTATTAAGCTGAATCCAATCTATTTATTAAACCGGTCAAAATTTAAGATCCGAACTCGATTTATTTATTAAACATATAAGTTAACTCGTATAATATATTTATTAAACTAATTATATCAAGTTAAATAAATTAAATTAATTTTTAATGAATTAAATGGATTAAAGATAAAAGCATATTTTGAATAAGTTAAACAAATTCTAAGCATGTTATTTGATCCAATCTGATTAAAATATTAAATATGTTAAATTGATCGATCTATTTATTATCTGAATTTATTTAATTTAAATTTAAAATTACTTATGATAGTCGAACGTGAGGTAGATGATGATTCGGGTCATATTTTATTAGTCTTAACTGTAGTGTGATGTCCCTCTTCATTCTCTGGAATACTTCATAGTAGGGTACACCCGCACCTCCTCTTTTTCTCCTATATTCACATCTTGTGCACTTTAACAAATGCAACCCTATATAAAAACTCATATAAAATGTCAAAAATAAAAAGAAGATGAAACACTAAAATTAAATCGAAGGTATATTTAACAAAATTACTTAAACAAATTAGTTATAGGTACAAAGGTCATCCATAAAATGCTACCTTCTCCACAAAAGACACATGTACGCACGTCCCAGATATTGACCAGTATTGAGATGGGATGCACAGAAACATGTGAAGTTGGTTCACGAGAGCGGCGTTTCGATGTCAATGGACCGAGCCGGGCTTTCTGGTTGAGGACAAACCACGAGTCCAATATTTAGGCCAATCCTGGGCTGCAAATATCAGGTTCCCTATCGGCCCAATTATCTCTTATTGGGCTAAGTTGGGAATTTAACTCGCTCGGTTCAGTTGGGTGCAAGTTAAAATAAGCATTCTTGTTGAAAGACGAATTTTGTAACGGACCGGATCATCTCTTATGTAGCAAAATATTTGAAGATATTTTATAGACTGATCTAGAAAATGCCTTTTATCAACTTCAAATATTTTTCTTCCTGATTTTTTTGATTGTATTCATACTAGACTTTTATAATTTGAATGCTGCATCTTATCAAAAAAAAAAAAAAAAAAAAAAAAAAAAAAAAAAAAAAAAAAAAAAAAAAAAGAAAGAAAGAAAAAGAAAAAAAGAAAGAGGGAAAAAAAAAACCCTCATCAACTTCTCCAGGGTGGGGAGACAGCAGAGGTGTTGAAACCCCCTTCTAAGAAGGGTTGGTAATGTTCAAAGATATGAAGCATTTTTAAAATAGTAAAATAAACCCAACTCTTGGAAAAGCATGGTAAGAAGGGGAGTTGAATATCTTGGCTTTACCACAGCGCCTTTTTGAACCTGAATAAGATCAAAGGAGCATGCCTGCTAAATTTTATAATTTCCACAGAAATTAATTTTAATATGCTCAAAGGGGTACAACCAATCTTTATTCATTCATGAATGAGAAATAGACACGACAGTACGATACTCACAATTTCAAAATAAAGATTAATAAAAATATTATTTGGATGGTATTAATTAAGATGATTGTCTCTATTCTTTCTCAAAGATTATGAATTGGTCTTGGCAACTAACTAATCATTCATATTAGTCAGTGACACCAGAGGTGCAAAGTAATATATATTTTGAACTTCGTAACGACGCTCGTTATCTTTCCTGGACATGGATTCCGGAACCTTGGCCTTCGGATCTTGGCAACTGTGACTCACGGTCGAAGAAGATTCACGGCAGTCGCACGAAAAGACCCGCTCACGCCCAAACGGAAACCTCTCGTAAAATAACCCTCCATACCGCTCCTTATACTAAGCCAGCAGCCACTGGTCGTTGCCTCCCTTCCGTAAATAAAAGCACGCCACGTACATTAAACGTTTCAGTTTATCAAGAACCTGTGGAACACTGGAATGCACCCCCTTAAATCCTCGGCATGCCCTGGAAAGAGCCCTCCCCTCGTTCCGTCCTCCGCTCTTTAAATTCTCACTCCGATCCCGATCGAGCTCCAGTGAACTCCTCTTACGGTCACCGGCGGCGGACCATATCCCCGCTCTCTCGCGCTCTCTTTCTCTCTATATATCTCTCCGTGAGTGATGTGGGATTCCTCTCGCCGGATCGACCGGAGCTAGGGTTTTTGGGGGCCGGCGATGGTGGGGATGATGGCGGCGAATTGGGCGGAGGCCGCGGCGAGTCTTCTCAACTCGGCGAGGTCTTCTGGAGAGATTCCGGCGAAGCTGCGGTGGTTGCGGCAGTTGAAGGAGATTCTCTTGCACCGGGACCTGTCTCTGCTGCCCGACTTCGTGCCCCGACTCGCGGAACTCCAGGCCGACCACGCCAGCCCCGTGCGGAAGCTCCTCGCAGAGTAAGTCTGCTCCGTTCTGTCTCGTTTCACCTTTTCTTCCATCTGTTTGGCGATTTCTTGAACCCTGCTTCAATGTTATTAAGGCGAGAATTTTGGAAATAAAGAAAGGAAACATTTTGACTCCAGGAGAGTGAAAAGGATGATATAATGTGATCAAGAAAGTCCATTAAGGTTTCAAGAGCAAAATACACTGTTTCTGACATCTCAAAAACCCTTCCTCTCTTTTTGTTTCTTTGTGTTTGTGTTTTGTGTTTCTGGTCATGGCCAAGCAATGCAGGTTCAAGAATAAAGAAAAAGGAAGAGAATTCGATCTTTCAACATCCTGCCAGCCCAGAATTATGGAAATTGAGCAAAAAAGAAGAATTTTGTGAAAAAAAAAAAAAAATGGTATAAGTCACTCTTTAAGAGCCTTTATCGATATATTGAACTTTTTTGGTATAAAAGTTTGTTATTTTTTTTTAGGTAGTAGTAGTTGAAGACAAAAAGTGGGGATTTGGCAAATCCTGGTCCAGTTCATTTGGTTTGTAGTTGCTTCGGGGATCCTAAATTGGGCACCTGTAATATGATGGAATATGATAAACTTGACGACAATGGTGGTGGATCATGGCAGATCTCTGATACATGGACCTCAAATTTTGGATGAGAGAACTTATAGGCAGAGAGGCCAATGAACGAAAGATCAACATGCTTTCCTATTAGAAAAGTAAATGCTAGGATGAAATTGAAGAGGTTCCCCCAACCAAGAGTTTGTGACCTTGATGAAAATATCTACAGAAGGGTTTGGCTCAAGGTAACTAGCTTTATACAAACTTAATTTGAACTCTTTCATTGATTGCCTTACATCCATTGAAAACTATCTTCAGTGATATAAGTAAATGAACCAAGAAGCATTTAGTTTGTAAAAAGAAAAAAAAAACCTCAAAGGTGAAACCGGAATTTGGTGGAAAACAGTCAAAGATCATGCTTGTGCTTACGATGAACGTGCTAACATTCGGGAGTCAATTCATAGGAAATTGAAAGAAAAGTACATCCTCCATAATTATCATAAGCAAATTTATGAAAGGCTCATACAGCTTAAGAAGGGTATTATGATTGTTATTGGATCCATCAAGCAATTCAATAAATTGACTGCAAGGTGTGGAATTGCTGGCCATGATGAACATCATATGGCAAGTTACCAACATGGTCTGCGGATCGACATAAAAGCTAAGCTAGCATTTTATTGACTAGATGCCCTTCATGAGGCTTTTCATCAAGCTTTGCAGTTAGAGAAGGCTATTGCCTTGCAGGCTAGATGTTGAGCTCTCCAAATCGAGGGGTCAGCTAGTTGTTTGGCATCATTGCTCAATGGACTGTTCATCTTACCTCTACAATAGTACCCCAAGCACTGGGCAAGGAAGAAGAGAGGAGCAATGTAGCACTATCCAAGAATTATGTGGATTAAGTTTGATGTTCAGATGTCACAAGCAGGGCTACTGTACTCTTAATATGAACTATTGGAGTATGGAGGACCCTATTTATAAGCACCCGATGACTTTCCTGAAGAGGAACCCATTGAAAAGTTTGCTAAATCTACAGCTTCAACTGATCAATTAATCTCTGATGAGGAAGGAGAGGTGCTTGTTCTTGTCCTATTCACCGTGCAAAATGAAGAAGTTGAGAGAGACCTGTAGAAGCTTAGCCTCGACCTCTATTAAGAATAGATGGCAAGGCATTTGTCAGGGGCTGAACTGCTTTTTTACTGCTTTTTTTTTTTTTTCGGGGGGGGGGGGGGGGGGGGGGGTTTATGCAACATGGAAGAAGGAAAATAGAATAAATAAAAATTTGAACTGGGAACCCTATAAATAGGCCTCTTTAAGTACTCTTTTCCTTTTTAGAATTCTTTTAGTATTTTTTTTCTCTTTAATTAGAATTAGTGAAGGGTTGACCTATGCCCTATAAATAGGTCCTAGGTCATAGTTATAATTGTTTTAGGACTTTTCTTCTTTGATCATAACTCATATAAGGGTCAACCTATCTCCTATAAATAGATCCTAATTATGCTTTTTTGATATCAAGTAACTAGTAATAAAGCTGTTGAAGTTCCTCGATTCCTTGCTTGCCAGAGACTGCAATCTTGCAAAAGGTGACCAGTGGGAGGTCGGAAGCTTTGAGCATTCCCTGGAGAGGTTGGAGGTGAGAAATTTAAGACTCTCAAGTAGTTGGTGTGAGGGCAACTGTTGTTTCTTGCTTCCATGAATTCCACGTTTTCATGCAGGGTTGCTTGCATCAGGTCCTCATCCTGTCTTGGTCCTAAAGAGTCAAGATGATGCCTTATCTTGACACTTGAGATTGTGGGACACCTGACCATCTAGCTAGGACTTGAATGCTTGGTTTCTCTTGCTATCTATCTTTTTAGGTTATCATTGATTGCAGGGGAGGATCGCCATAATTTTTCTTGAATGAAAACATAATGGTTTATGTTTTTCACTGTAACAAACTTGGTCCATGAGAATGGTAGACTATATATGTGTGAATTTGTACTGCATATGTTTCTTGTATGATGTTTTGGAAAGATATCCTTGAATCATCAAATTATATTATTTTTCAGAAATTTTAAGCCTTCTGCTATCTACTTGGGTTAGGACCTTATATTAACTGCAATTCATCTGATGTCAACTTTGTTATAAGATTTTTCTTTCTTGTTTTTCATGTCAAATGGCAAGTGTTCTTTTAGTTACCTGAATTAAAAGCAGGTGCAAGAATGGATTCTGGTTTTGGTACGAGGAATCTGGTCTTTCAGAAATTTATAGAATAAGGAAATACTTAGGAGGAGGTCATGGGAGCAAGTATCCAAACTTCCAAAGAGATTCTGAAGTGGGCATGGCACCTTAGTTTTAAGTGTCCTTCTAGTGCTAGCATATTTGCTTGCTATTAATTCATGATCTATTGAAAATATTCTTTTATCACTAACTTCTAGTTCTTGACGGTTCTAACCTTCTATTTTTTTAATTTTGTCGGTTTCCTCTTTAATTTATCAATTTCTCATTGTTTCAAAATTTGTAAATGGTCTTTGATGTTGTTTTTAATGTAGGATGATTGGTGATATTGGAATGAAGCATATGGAGCTTTTACCTGAAATGATTCCTAGTTTAATTTGCTTTTTAAAGGATGAAACACCTGCAGTTGCTCGGCAAGCTATTATTACAGGAACTTATTTGTTTCGAAATGTGTTAGAAAAGGTGGTAATTCAGGCAAGTTCCACATTGTTGATTTATTACATGCAGCCACATTTTCAAATTGTCAGTGTCATTCCTTCTTTCTCTACATTATTCATGTGTATTTGATCTCCATTTGCAACAGTATTAATTTAACCTTATATGCTTATATGTTGGAGATCTAGTCATTAATTATCATGTTATTGTCTATTTGTCATAATGACCGGTAGTATTTTATAGAAAAATATAACAAAAATCACCTTTTTTGTAGAAAAATATAACAAAAATCACCTTTTTTGACCATCAAGAAAATCACAAAAGAGTATCTAGTGCGCGTCATGGTACAATTTTGTCTTAAGTCAACATGGTATTCGCATGATTCAACCAATACTTGTATGTTTCATCCCATCTACATACCATATTAAATATATGGACTTTACTGGTAAGAGATGGAATTTTTATGTGTAAGTGTGAAAACTCATTTTTAATATGAATACCATGTGGGAATTGTATGCTTGGTGAGTGCCAAGACTGGGGAAAGGCTTATCAGTAATTACAGACAATCAGCTTAGCGTGCCACGGGAAATAAAGTCAGGGACAACAGCTTGATAATTTAATGGGATAAAATCAAGGAATACTGAACCGGTACCAGGGCCTGTACTGGTCATTGACCGGTATGGTATGGTATTGTACCATATTGGACCCCGTACCGGGCCCATGAAATTATAAAAATTTCTCTCTTTGTAATTGCTATATTATTTAACCTGAATTGGACCCGAAGCTGGCCCGAATCGGGCAAAATATACCAGTATGGTATAGCATATTTAGAATGATTCGGGATCCAAACTGTTTTTCATGGCTGAACTGTACTGGCTCTTGGTCGGTATGATTCGGTATGCTCCAAATTGGGTGGTTCGGGATGGTACCGAGAATCTTGAATAAAATAGGGTCTCAAACCATTACAGTTAATTCTTAAACTCAATTTTGTTCTTGTAACACCACAAGTAATATTTATGGGGGTTGATGTGGGTGCCAGGACTGGGGAAGGGCATATCAGTAATTATAGACAATCAGCTTAGCGTTCCACAGAAAAAAAGGGTCCTCAGGGACAACAGCTTGATAATTCAATGGACAAAAATAGGGTCTCAAACCATTACAGTTAATTCTTAAACTCAAATTTGTTCATGTAATACCACAGGAAATATTTATGGAGGTTGATTTGGTGGTCAAATTTGGTCTTGTAAAGAGTTTCATGATAGTGTAGTGGAGCTAGAATAATGAAGAAATTGGATTTTGTAGGTATTGATGGATGTCAGGTAGCCATATTTAATGGGAATCAAAAATAATAGATAAGGGAAAGAAACTCTAATGCTGCAAGTGAAGGTAGATGGGATGGCACTAAAAGGAAGCTGCTGAGATGGAGAGAGTCTGATTTATGGTTCAAGATGATGCTTAGATAGTTTTTTCTTTAATCTAGCTCACAGTTGTTAGAGGTACTTATGCATTGATCAAGAAGTGGATTAATTAGTCCCCTTGCATATTGAAGTAAGGGCTTTGTTATAAGGATGATGTTATAATGGAAAAGAGAAACTTCAGTGCTGAAAGTGAGGTTAGAAGAGATAGGCTATGCAGGATATAGGACTAAGAAAAAGGACAAAAATAATAAACTGTATGGGCATTATTGAACGAATATTGATTTGATGGAATACTGGTCTTGGTAATGCACATTAGATATAGGAGAAGAGGGAGACATTTGTAAGCAGGCGCAGGAGAGGAAGTGAGAATTTGAATTTGGAGAGAGTGGGGTGGCAGCCTATACAGAAATTTTTATTTAGGACAAAAACAAGGATCCAATCACAGGTAAATTTATGAACTGAATTGACAGGATGACAAATGCCTCTCGATTTCTGCAAGGTGAAATCGAGTTGAATACCATATGCCATGATTGAAAACATGCAATAGTTTGTCATTATACGATTTTCGTAAAACAATCAGATGTGTAATTGCTCTTTATTGCATATAGCAACTTTTCATTTAGCATCCTTTGCTTTCTGCCAATTCAGGGTTTATGCTCAAGTGATTTAGATGATTCATTAAAATCATCATGGGCATGGATGCTTGAGTACAAAAATGCAGTATTCCCAATATCAGTCCAGGTAACTTTTGTTTCTGATCATGATTGCTACATTGTGTTCTTTGATCTCTCTCTCTCTGTCTCTCTTCCTTTGATTTGCTTGCTGCAACATGTAATATCAAACTTCTTTGCCAGCCTGGGAGTGATGGTGTTAGATTGCTAGCTGTAAAATTTATTGAAGCAATAATTCTACTTTATACACCGGATCCTGATGTTTCTTCTGATCCACCCAATGAAGCTTGTGAAGGTAGAGGTGAATTATTTGCTTTCAACTCGTAATGGAAGATCTTCCAATCACTTTGAAGCAACCAGTGAGCCTATTTTGCTGTGTACACAATTGATGCCTAACATTATATTGGTGCACTGATCTTTTGACAGGGATGGGATTCAATATATCATGGTTAAGAGGAGGCCATCCTTTGCTTAACGTTGGGGATCTAGCTATGGAAGCCAGTCAGAGCTTGGGATTGTTGCTTGACCAACTTAGGTTCCCACAAGTGAAATCACTTAGTAACTCCATAGTTATTGTGCTCATAAATAGGTAGGTTTTTTTCTTAGTCCTACCTTGCTTTTTTTTTCTGTTTCTTGTTTGATTTTACAATTCTAGCAAGCATAACACAACCCTTAATTCCTTAAGTCTATGTACTGGTAGACAAATACAGTAAACATTTTATAGCTTGCAAAGTACAAAGACCAAAGAACTGAGGAAAAAAAATGAAAACAATTAATGGTTACCTGGTAGCAAATGTGTCAGTTCACTTATTATTCATTTTATAATGTATCAGCTCACTTCTTGTTTGCGTATTGCACGTACTGCTATAAACTGCAACAGCATATAGAAAGTTTTAACTTTTAAGGCATTAACTTGTCAAGAGGATGTTCTTGTCCAACTTTCTAGTTTTACCTTGAAGTGTCTTTGAAAATCAAGTCATTGGCAAACACCTTTACTAAAAGCTGTATGACATTACCATTGACAACAACCAGTTTTGACTCGATCTTCATCAGCAAAGTTGGATATTCCACAGGTAGTTGATCCATGGAGTGTAATTCACCATTTCGCTGATGTCTTTTATTTATTTTTAGCTAGTGTTAGTTGTCCACACTCTTTATTGACTACTAAAATCTCTGACAATAGCACCAGCGAATTGCACAAAATTTCCATTCAATTATCTGGTTTAGTTTCTAGAATGACATAATTTGAACTAGTCTTGGATAGAATAACCATGTTTCATGTTATTGAAATTCTATCTCAATGTTTTTTGCATTTAAGGGGTGCAAAGATTGCTCTTTTTGTATTTTATGGAAATGAATGTGCAAATTTTATTTCAGTTATTGCTTATTTCATTTTGTGTCATTTTGTATTTGTATTAGTTTCTGTGCAATATTCTTCATTCTGCCGTTTGTTGGGTTGGTTTAATGTTCTCTACCAGTCTCTCAGCTATCGCGAAGAAAAGGCCTTCCTTTTATGGACGCATATTACCAGTTTTACTTGGTTTGGATCCAGCAAGTTCACTCATCAAAGGAGTGCAAGTCCCAAATGCACACCATGCATTGAAGAATGCCTTTATGGCATGTTTGAAATGTACACATTCAAGTGCTGAACCGGTATTTCTTTAATCTTAAGTAGGCATTGATGCTATTTGTATAGACTTATTTGTTAGTTCTTTTAATTTTTTTTATGTTGTCTTTCAATGTCACAGCTCAACCACCTTTGCCCTCTTTTCAGTGTTATTTGTATATTTTTTCCATGGGCAGCTTTCAATAAAGAACATTTTAGTTGAGCAAAATACAAATATGTAAAGAGTAGCTCAAGTTTGATAGCCTGTGATATTTGGTGTCACCAATCTGCTATTTGAATTATTTGGTGTACAGATATTATGACATTCTGTGATATAGGAAGCCTTTTTGGTGTGGCCTCTACTTTCCTTCTATCTAAAACTTGTATTATTACTTTGAAAAAAAAAGACACGCTGTGTTGTTCTAATTATGTTAACTATGATCAACAATTCTGTCTTAATGTCATTTCCTTATGTTCCCAAATGACCTAAAACTTCTTTTTTTGATTCTTGGGCCCTCATGTTTATTTTCTTATTCTTCTCTTCTTTTCAGAAGTGTAATTGCATGTTGCCGACATATGTGAGTGTCTAGCAAGATCTCACTGTTTGTTAATTCTATTTAGAACTTGAACTATCTTTCTCATAGAAACAGGATGACGTCGCATATAGAGGCTGTTTCTGAACAACCCCCCTTCCAAAAAAAAAAAAAAAGATTTTGTACCAAGCGGCACCGCTAAAGAAGCATCTTTGCTGCCTGATCAAAAACTTACAACTCAACAGGCTGAAATTATGCTGCGTATCTCCAGGAAATTGCGAAAGATTGGTGACAAATACCACAGATGCTAAGTAATGTGCTGTATAGACTTTGGGTGAGCATTGCTGAAGATGCTGAATGCATGAGTTTCTGCTATAAATATGACAAAGAATAGGTGATAGGAGGGCTGCTGAAGATTGATGGTCAGTACTAATGTTCTAAAGAAGCAGGGTATTCTAACTAGTGTGGTAGCAGTTGTTCTTTGGGGACAGCAAGGGGTATCTTGACCAATGTGGCAAGTGGCAACTATTATTCTGTGCTTCCTTAAGTGGTTATCAACTTGCATCCATCCTTAGTGCTTCTTTTGTGGGGCTCATACATTTCTTTCTTTATTATTTCAGTAGACTTCAAGTTCAGTTCAACTTCTACGAATATGATGGTAGCTTCAACTAATTATTTTATTTTGCATGAAATTTTGGAACTTAAATTAAATAGTTCTACCACCCTTTCCTTGCAATATGGACATTTTACCTGAAACAATGATTAGATAAAAAATTGAGCAATGCTATGGTACTTTTGTTTCAAAGTGGTGCTTCATTTTTCTTAACTTAAAAATATATGGGAACATAATCAAATTTTAGTGTTCCCTTTTATGAGATTTATTTTGTAATTGTGAATATTGCACTTGAGCATTTGTTGGGCTGGCCGAGCTAGGTTCAGGTGGGGCTTATGTTCTATAAGAACACAAAAGTAGCTACCCCAATCCCAGCTCGGCTTGATCCCCACCCTAAAACTTGGTGCCTAAGCCCTGCCAGATAGGAACGTGCTCTGGTTTGACCTAATTGGCTTGGACTGTTTCGGCTAATCGGGTTTAGCACAGCCTGACCCAGGTTGTGCTCGACCAGCTAGAATCAATGTGTAGATCAAGGGACAAGAGAGAGGGAGGGGGAAGCATGAAAAGGATAGGGGATGGAGGGAGAGGAGAAAGGGAATAGTTTGGCCATCCAAGTTGAGCCATGGGTAGCTAGAAGGGGGAGGCATAAGGGAGAGGTATCAAAGGGATGGAGGCAAGAGAGAGAGAGAGGTCTAGGTACCTATGTGGCTTGGACAACCAGGAGGCAGTGCAGAAGTGAGAGGAGAGGGAGAACTGGAACAAGGGAGTTGTTGTCGGTAGTTGAGGGGGGTTCGCGGGTTGGATTGTGGCATGTGGGATAAGGCTAGAAGAGGAAATGGAGAGGGGGCAAGGGGATTTAAGTTAGGGTTTGGGTTTTATATTTTATATTTTTGTAATTTTAGTCTTTTGATTATATATAATTTATATAAAATTTTTAAATACTAGAATTTGGGGTTAAAATCTGGAATCCCGAGCAATTTTTTTTGTTTGGGCTTAAGAAAAGAGGCTCGGTTTGGCCCCTTGAGCTGAAAACCCCAGGCCGAGCTTGCTAAAAATTAGGTTGGGTCAGCCTGTCCTACTTTGCTCAGGTTTAGTTTCTACCATGTTTATTTAAACTTTAAGTCATGTCAAGAATTTAGTTTAAGACTACTTACAATGTAAGTCTTTTTAAAGTAAATTCATCTCGGAAAGGATTCATGGTTTGAGAAATGGGCCTATATTGCTTTTATCTCTGCAGTGGCGTGCTCGCTTGGTTGAAGCCCTAAAAGCCATTAATGCTGGTGAGTTGGCAGAACCAGCAGTCAAGCTTAATGAGAATTCTGGAGGTATAGTAGTCAGTAGAGAAGAGTTGTCACCTCCTAAGGTATGTTACCTTCTCCATTTTGGTAACTTACTCTTCCCCTTCCCCCTCCCCTTTTGAACATGGATTGGAAATTGTTGTAGGATGATAAGGTAACATTGCAAGAATGTGATGAGCGAAACAATGATCTTGGGTGTAAAAGAAATATGGATGAAGAGTGCAGTGATTTGTCACAAGATGATGTTGTTTCTAGTAAAAGAGCTAGACAAACATCTGTCACGGCTAAAGAAATTACCAGTGAATCACTTCAGACAAGTCCTGATTCAGTCCAGATTAATCTCCCTTTGATTAGTTCTACAGCTTCGAGGGATGGAAGTTCTGGACCTGTACAGCAACTTGTTAATATGTTTGGTGCACTAGTTGCCCAAGGTGATAAAGCTGCTGGGTCCCTAGAGATTCTTGTTTCAAGTATCACTTGTGACTTGCTAGCAGAAGTAGTCATTGCTAATATGCAGCATCTTCCACGAACTTGTCCTGAAGCAGATGGGAAGGAAGAATTAGTTTCCAGTTTGGGTTATGCCTCTGGATTTGTTGGTAATAGCCTGCCTGCTCTGCAGCCATCAGTGCTTGCTTCAGATATTCTTTCGCTGTTAAGTTCTATTCCAATGCTAGCATCACTGTTGAATATTCAACCTTCAGCATCACATGATATTTCTGTAAGCTCTGTTCTCTAAATATCTAGTGCTGGTAATATCTTTTGGATTTTGTAATGGTCAGATTGTATTTTAAGGTATTTCAAACTTCCCTTGAAATTGCAGAAAATCCAGCAGGGGGATGAAGAGAAAATGACATCCACAACAGATGCAACTTTCTTACCCTCTAGTGTTGGTGATAGCATTGCAACGACATCTGCTAGTTTGCCTGCTTCCGTGGAGCCAAGCGAACTTGTAACAGAAAACGACAGTTCAGCTGTTCCATTATATGTAAACATGGAAGCAACAGAGAGTAAAATACCTGGTTTGGATTCCACCAGTTCTTTTGATAAAATTCAAGAGTCACAGGATGCTTCTCATACTTCCACTGCTGAGCTGCAAGAAACAATTCTAGGACACGCCATTAATTTGGGCAGCCCAATGCGGCTTGATGCTTCTTCAACTGTTGGTCTGGCCACAAGTGCTTCAGAAGCCCAGAGTCCAAAACTAGCCATAACAGATGCAAGCCAGCTGCCTTGTATAGCTTCTGTTGCCACTGCTCCTCAATATATTCTACCAAACATGACAGTGACTAATGTTGACCTTACTGATGAAGACAAAGATGATCTGCAAAAAGTGGCATTCATGCGCATCCTTGAAGCTTACAAGCAAATAGCAATATCTGGAGGATCACAGATCCACTTTTCCCTGCTTTCTCACTTGGGAATTGAGGTAATAAACCTTTGTTCGTCACAAGCTACCATCACTATTGCCAATTTTGATTCGTGGGAACTGGGCTGATATGGTATTTTGGTAACTGAAATTTTGGTAAATTGCTTGTTTTTTTTTAATGTTTATATTGAGAGCTTTATTCAACTCTCTGTAACCTGGGAATATGAAGAAAAGAGAGATTAATTGTGACCATATCTTTGGTGAATTAATCTTTTGTTTCCCATATCTATTGGGAATGGTAAAGTTGAGGTAAGCTGATGCTTAGGCTAATTTCATGTGGTATATTGACATCGATCAATGGCTAGCTTAATACAGCTGTAGAATTTTGGATCTGGCACACTTGTCTTTGAAGGCTCTGCTATGTTTCTGTGTGGTTTACATTTAAGGTTCGCCATACCAATGCATACTACCCATACAGGGTATATCGTACCATACCAGTACCAAACTGAAACTTGATATGGGAGGTGTACTTTAACACCGAGTCTAGATATGCCAAACCGGCCCCCGTACCTGGCATATTGATGCTGCACCAACATGGTATGCAGGGTCCTACACTGAGATGGCAAATATTGGTTTGGATATTAGAAATGTTCACTGTTTTTAAAGGTGAAATTTTTTATCTTAGTATCTTTTTCCATCATTAAGATATTTATGTGCAAAGTCTTCCAGGGTTTTTTTTTTTGGTTTTTCATTTTAATGGTTACATGATGAGCTTGTTCTTGCATATATAGGCTGATCAATATACCGTGCCCAGGCCATTGTAAGATCTTCCTCTGGAGTGGCATGGGACAAGGCTTGAGCTAGGTCTATCTAATTTGATTTCAAATGACAGGCTGACCCTGGCTCGGCTTATTGGGGACCTGGACTAGCAATATTTAGGCTAATCTGAATCTGCCTTGGGTCTGCATGAGACGTAGCTTGTTACAAGTGGCATAGTGGCAACAGTTTGTTATTATGCTCAATTTATATGGATATTATTTTCCACTATTTAAATACTTTGATATAAAATGCTACACATGATCAATCTAGCTGCTGGTGATGTTTGAGTATCTGCCTTTTTTTTCTATTGTGCCTAGAGCATCCAGTGTGAAATCCTTATGCACAGAGGCTGCTGTGTTGAAATCTCATGTTCCATTGATAAATACATGTTTTTCTATTTATTTATATCAGCCTGCACATTGTTTGGCTTCCTTTATGTTGTATTGGTGGAGTTTCTCAATTTATTTATTTTCTTCCCTTTCACATAGTTGGTGTCCTTTTTTTTTTCCGGTCATTGCCTCGTTATTTATATTTTTGTTGTGAGTTTTTTTTGCTGCAGTACCCTTTAGAATTAGATACATGGGGGCTTCTACAAAGGCATGTGCTGTCTGATTATATGAATCATGAGGTAATGCATAACTTAGTGGTTCTTTTTTACTGTTATCTTTAGTTTTATACCATGTATTTACATATCAATCTATTGCTCTTGTATACTCGGAAACAGCAACAAAATCATCTACTAGTAATTTAATTTTGAAGTATGATAGAACTCCAGCCTGTTGCATTGCCTTCTAATGTTGAGTTTGTACTCAATTGCAGCTGAAAATTCAAAATTTAGTATGCATGATGTATGGGGACATCTTTCTTGAGAGTGTTTCCTATTTGAGCAAGTTAATGGAGGACCAAATTATCTGCCTAGTGCACTTGAATATTATATCTTGTTAGGTGCAGACCAGAGAGTTGATGTGTGCCAAGTGAGAAAGGTTATTCAGGGTAGGTAATTATAAGAAATGCAGCATTTAGATTATTCAAAATGTAGGGTACGGGCTAGTAAAAGCGTGATGCAGTAGACTTGTCCAGTGATCCTGTATTTATAGGCTGTGACGTCTTTGACAATCATAGTGTTGTAGGGTTACTAACAAGACGTTAACAAACAGATATATTAATCTTTCCAATTTTATGTAGCTGCATTGTGCAGGTTGTTCCATAAACTAACGAGATATGTTGAACTGCATATGGACAAGTTCTAAAAAAGGTACTTTATGGAGATAAGTTATCCATTTTCTTTTTACACCCATAGTGTAAAGATGGCCCTGGTCAAATTGTGTAACTCCAGACATTTTTTGGATTAATGGCTGGATATCAAGAAGTGCCTTTTACTGATACTAGTTTACAGGACATAGTATGCACATCTACCTTTTGGGGGCAGGGCGTGGGAAGAAAAGGGAGAGGAAAGATAGCCATATCAGTAAAAAAGAGTGGGCCTCCCTTTTTTTGGATGGCGCAAGTAGTTTCCTCTGCAGAAATAGCTGGGCCCATCCTGTGATTTTTAATTACTAACTTTTTGAGGCTTCAACTAAGAGTCTGGCTTCACATCAAGTCAAGAGTTTTCATTATAAACCTTTTTCTCTATTCTGGCTCTCAATGGGAGTCCCAAAATGATGTGGAGCCCACTCTATTGATTAAAAAATTACAACTCTTTTAAATAAAGGATGCTTCATTCTCTGTGACTGGCTTCAGCTTTAGCTCAGGAGTTCTCATTATATATCGTAGATTACAAGTCTATTAGACAAAAGGAGGCTTCACTTCCTGGGAGCTCGGTTTCATCTTTAGCTTGGAAGTTCTTATGATATATAGTAGATATTGAGAATCGATTTTGTTGGAATGCAGGGGGTTTAATGAATAAGGGCCTTGAAATGATCATAATGCATATTTCAAAGCAATTAGAAACATGCTACTTCTAAACGAGCTGTCCGTGTAATAGATTCGTGATGATTGATGAACAGAACATTGAACAGAAAATACACAAAGCTGGAAATGTATAATCGTTCCATTAGAATTGATTTTTAAATTAGGGATGTATAAGAATAGAGTGTAGCTTGAACCTGGTTGAATTTGCATATTTTTAAAACTTTTTTTTTTTTTTAATCTATACTTTCTCTTACAGTTGGCAGTTTGGCATGCAGAGTTACTTCTGTTATTAGTTCCTGATATGTTTGTTATATTTTATATTGGCATTTTGCTTATTTAAAGTCTAGACACTTGCAAAATGTGGTTTTTTTTCTTCCCCTACATGCTGTTGATCAGATGAATATATGTAGTTTTGGCGTTGGGTGATTACTAGTCTGCTAACCAATATTTTTGGTTTATGAGATTCATTTTCCTGACTTTATTTGTCTTCAGGGGCACGAGTTGACATTACGTGTCCTATACAGGTTGTATCGGGAGGCAGAGCAGGATCAGGACTTTCTTTCGTCTAGAACAGCCACATCAGTCTATGAAACATTTCTTCTTACTGTGGTTCGTATAAATACTTCTTGTCTCTTATGTAAATTATCTTATCTTTTTCTTAGTTTAAATTTTTTTGTATAGGCAGAAACACTTCGTGATACTTTTCCAGCCTCGGATAAATCCTTGAGCAGATTGCTTGGTGAAGTGCCTTATCTACCAGAGGGTGTATTGAAGCTGTTAGAGCACTTGTGCTCTCCTGAAAATGAGAGACATGAAAAAGACTTGCAAAGTGGTGACCGAGTTACTCAAGGCCTCAGTGCTGTTTGGAATCTGATTTTGCTTAGGCCTTCTAATAGAGACAGATGCCTCCAGATTGCATTGCAGGTTTTTGATTTTTAAATTTAGATTATCCAATACTTTGTATTTATCTATATATTTTTTGTAAAGCATTCTATACAGTGCATCCTTCTTATCTTGCATTTTTTTGTCATGCTGAATGGAATTTTCATATGTTGGAAAGCCTTTTCTTTTTTATGGTTGGAAATTCATAATTCTTTTAGTTGTAACTCTGGAAGAATCCTTTGGGAAGTAGTGTAGCTTGTCAGCTATGCGAGGAAAATCACTTGACACAAATGAGCATCTCAGGCACTTCCTCATGCTATGCTGTCTGCTAATGTTCTGACTGTTTTTCTCCAGCCTTCACTCATTTTAGATTAGCTTTGCTTGATAGCATATCATATTCCCACTGGCATGCTTTAAAAAGAGTATTGCTGGTTGTTATCTTGACTAATTTATAAAATCGTGCCCCACCCTGAAAAAAGGATATATATATATATATGTGTGTGTGTATATATATATGTATATTTATTTCTGATAAGGCTGATTAGTTCTATTTTCATTGCTTATCTTATTATTTCTTTTTTCTCTCCTAATAGAGTGCAGTTCATCCTGTGGAAGAAGTGCGAATGAAAGCAATACGCCTGGTAGTTCTACATGCCTTGCTATTTCTGCTGAACATCACCTTGATCAACATACTTCATCCATTATATTTCTGTTTGGATGCTGTTTATTTGCAGGTAGCAAATAAGCTATTTCCAATGCCAAGCATTTCTCAAAAAATTGAAGTATTTGCTAATGAGAAGCTCCAGGCAGTAGCAGATGATATTCCTGCAATGGAGGACATCGATGTTGATGGGTCAGCTCTTGGATTGCTGAAGGTTTGCTTTGTATGCTGTTAAGTAGCATTTGACATATTACAGTTTTACATTTGTCTTATTAATAAAATAAATTCTACCTGTTACATTAAGTAAAACACTTTCCCCCTTTCAGCGGAGTTAGTTCTAAGAATCAGAATAAATAAAATTGATTGTTCAATTTCAGTGAGGTTAACAGTGGGCTGGACTGCTTCATTAAAGTTCATCTCAAAAAATTTATAATGTTTTGCTTTTGAGGTGTAACATAAAGTTGGAGTGAAATATTAAGTAGGTTTTTGTGATGTGTTTGTTAGCTGAAGTATCATTAAAACTTTGTGTGCATGTTTGTGTGCATCTTAATTGGAATTTTTCTGACTTTAAATGTCAATGTATAACCATTTAAGTCATGGGAGATGCATGTAATTTGATGATAACTTCATCTTAATAACATGTTTGATTGTATACAACTCGTCGCTTCCTGTTGTATATGTTAATTGAACTACATCCGGCTAACATCTTGAATTTTAGTCTTTCTTGGAAGAATTGTCCATTCTATTCTGGTCCCATTGGAATAGATTCGGATACAAAGGTGTTGTGGATCAACCAAGAGTGGTTTTTAACGAATTGCTGAAGCTGTATCTTCTCAAGATGCTTGAATCATCTTTTTGCATTGTTTTCTCTACTTTGTCTACATAAATTAATCTTATTGTATTATCGTGAGCCTTTTCAATATTGGAAGTTCATTCTGTCTAGCAGAAAGTTTTGGTGTTAATGTCTTCCAATACTTAGATGTTGTGATGTTACTTTATACTAGAAATATAATTATGTTTGTTCTTATTAAATCTTTCTCAAACTTCATCAGAATGGTGATTTGGAAAAGCCTCCTGCTGGGCGGCAGCCACCACCAAGTCTTGCTAAAAATGAGCTCACATCTGATAACCCACTAGACCAAAATGCAACTTCCTCTTCAATATCAGAGGCACAACGGTGCATGTCACTTTATTTTGCTCTTTGCACCAAGGTTTGGTTCATGCATCCTTCATCATGCATTTGCACATGCTGTCTGTGACCTCCTTATTCAAGTCTAAGTGAATTTGTATATGTTGGACAGAAGCATTCCCTTCTTCGGATAATTTTTGCAATTTACAAAAGCATACCAAAAGCTGCAAAACAGGTTTCTTCCTCTGTTATTTCTCTCTAGCATTTTCATGATATTATACAAAAATAAGGCCTATTCCATTTAGTTCTTGTTCTTCTAACCATTTACATTGTGCAGGCAGTCCATCGCCATATTCCCATCCTGGTTCGTACTATGGGGTCTTCACCCGAACTACTTGGCATTATCTCAGATCCACCAACTGGAAGCGAGAGCCTCCTCATGCAGGTTTGTTAAAAAAAAATGCTTATATGTAGTCAATACTGATAAATGCAGGACAAAAGAGTCAAAACTTTCATGTTGTTGAGATGCTGGTATAGACTAAGGAACTCTGGAAAATAAATTGTGAATGCTGGTTATTCCAGGTTGAAAGCATAATGGAGGTGGACATCCATTTTTCTTCCCCTTTTGGATATGTATTTGCAATCTTCTTTAGGTTTTCCGTGAAAAATATGGAATCAATTTACCATGAGAATTACTATTACTTTCTTAAAGTTGAAACCCGAGTTCATTTACGCATGTAGACATAAAGAAATCAGATCGCCTTCCGAATGGTTTACTGCTTAGCTTTTATTAATCTGTTTCATTTACTTCACATTTGAGTGACTATATCATTACAATTTAGCAGGTTTTACAAACACTAACAGATGGGGTTGTTCCTTCACAAGATTTGATTTCATCGGTCAAAAAATTATATTATTCCAAATTTCAGGTTGATTCAATTAACTAACCTTTAAAAATTGGAGTTTGCATATTTGTGGCATTCTTCTTTTTCTTTTTATTATTATTTATTTGAGGTTTTTCTTGCCTGCAGGATGTAGATATTCTAATTCCAATATTATCATTTCTATCAAAAGATGAGGTATTTTCACCAACATTCCCCCTCCTCTTCTTCTCCCTCTCTCTCTCTCTCTATCATATCACACAAAAAACCTTTACCTGTATCATGTGTCAGCAAAAGGTGCATGCTATTGTCTAATGTGACATGTTTCCACCTATCATATCAGACTTGTTTCTTCCTGAGTTATTATCCTTATTAGGAGTGATACAGTTCTCTTTAGCAGAAAAGGTGATTTTATGCTATAGTTGCCCCCTTAGTACTAGGGAACGTTGCAACTAAACTTATCTGTGTATTTCACTATTGTCATTCGAACAGGACTGGTAAGTTATTTATCCTTTAAGCATATTATAGTTTGTAAATGGGAGGAACACTGAATATTTCTTTTGACTTTTATTTTGAAAAATAATGTAATCTATGTTAGGTAGGGTTTTCTAAGCAAATTTTAGTACACGATGCAGCAAAACTAGTTTCATCTGGGACACTTCTCTTGGTTACTTCCATTGGGTTCTGTGAATTGATTAGATATCCATCAAATTCGGCATCGGTCACAGTTGTTTTGGGTTATTAACAGCTGCATACTACAAGTTACAAAATCAATAACTAGTCAAGTGGGAAATCATTAATGTGCAAAAAGGACATGAAAATAATTAGAGCATTATTTTACTGCTTTGACATATGACTGCCTTTATGATATTCCTCCACTTTTGCTGCTAATAACCTCTATTCTACTGGGTGTTACAGCCCTCATGGATTAGCTGACTTTATTTTCTTAAATTTCTTACCTTTTTCTTTCATAACATTCCTTCACCCGATAGTTATGAAGCTAACAAAAATTGCCTTTGTTGTTACTTCAGGAATTAATATGCCAGATATATTACCTGCTATGTTTGTTTTCTGCAAGCATACACAGTCCATGCACACACACATGCATATTCATACATGTGTATGTATGTTTGTGTATATATATGTATATACATATATATAGTAGAGCTAATATGTAGTTGCCCACACAACAGTCCACGTAAGATCAGGACGACCAGGGCCTAGCACTATTAATCGAAGCTATTGGATGTAATTTACTATCTCTAAATTTCTTTCTGTTAAAAAATCATCCAATTTGGAGATCCTAGCCTATGCTTCCACTGGTCAAAATATGTATTGTTCATGTTAGTTAAACTGTCATTGGATGCATAAGCAATGCATGGTCTAGGGTCTCCGAATCACGTGATGTTTGACAGCATGTAATCTAGATATAGTGGATCACATCCAGTGGGGAACATTGATGCCTGGCCCCCAGTCATCCAGTCACCTAATTTGGACTGTTGTATGGGCGCCCACACATAAGCTCTATTGTATATATAAATACATGGACAGACATTAATAAAATTATACACATACATATCTATTCATAGACATATATACATAACTTTTTAAATTGTCTATCTAATTGCATGATGTTATGTAAACTTCTCTCTTCATGCAATGCCATCACAATTTTTTTCTTTTTTAATATGGATAACCAGTTGAGAAAGCTTTTTTCCTTAAAATTGTTAGTTTCTTTGTCCCAATATTTTGTTTTTTGTACATCTGAAAGCTGTTTTAATTTGATTTTAATCCTTTAGGATGTCATGTCATTAGTCTTCTGTTATTTTTCACATACATTTTTTCTGCTATTTTTTTTGGAATTTTAACAATTTTGGTTGCTTAGGATGATGACATATTATGACTATCTAAAAACATTTTTTTTGTAGAATTATTCTTACTTTCTAAACACCTCAGTTTGATTCTCACCTAGGTTTGCTTGTTATGTCTGCTAGATCCTTCCTATTTTCCCCCGTATTGTTAATCTTCCCCTGGATAAGTTTCAAGCTGCACTTGCTCGGATGCTACAGGTATTCTTGATAAAGTGTCCGTTTCTCTTTTAGATGTAAAATGGTGATTTGTTAGGATGACATCAATAAAATTGTTCTTCATTAGACTATTCTTATATCTGTTTCTTTCTGTTTGAATGAGTTATTGGCTTATTGCCTTCTTTTTTAGTAACTAATTCCAAGTCTGCTATTTGGTGTTTGAGCTTGGGGTAGCTAGGTATCACAACAACTTATAATAGTGAAATCAAATATCTTAGCAAGTGTTTCTGATTTTGGCTCTCTAAAAACAGAAATTGCTGAAGAGAAAAAGTTGACCTCCTTTTGAACAATTGTTCTAACAAGTGCTTGTTCTTATAAGCAGAAATGATGGGATACTTATTAAGTTGTTTATGATATTAAAATACTTTATCCTTCATATAAAGAATTCATGATGCTATAAAACATATATTATATTTTTGCTTCCTCATATGAAGGAAAGTGCTGAGGATAGTGTATCGATCAGAAAAAACTAGGTCAAGCATGCACACACACAGGTCAACCTTCACTGAACTTCTTTAGTGATATATAAGCTAAAGGGATGAAGGAATGGATCTCAGGTGACTGGCAGGGTGAACGTGATCAACAACTTTGATTATGTTGATGATCCTCTCTTATTTTGTATGAGTGGCTTGAATTTGTTGATTTTTAGTAATGAGAAGAACCTCCTGAGAAAGTGAATGAAATTGGGTGAGGAGAGGGAAATGTCAGTATGCAAAGGAAGTTTAGAGGGCAGTTCCTACAGGGAACTGATATGTGGGGTTGTGAGTGCTTTACTCATTCTCTAAACATCAACAAAATATTTGCAGTATTTTCTAGGAGATTAGTGCTTTTTCTTCTTTTGGTATATCACATGAAGTCATCTCTTGTGCTTTACTGCTAACTTTTATTCTCAATTGACATTTAGAAATGCTTAAAGACAATTATGCTTTAGCTTTTCATGAATCTGCTCAAGGATTAGCCATCTGTATAGTCTACTTAGCTTCTCATGCTTTTATTTGACCTAGTAAAGTTCTCGTATATATTCACTTTTGTTTTGGTTTCTTTCCTTGTGTTTGTTCAGGGGTCACCACAGGCTGGCCCTTGCCTGAGTCCACCTGAAGTTTTGATTGCTATCCATGGAATAGATCCTGAGAAAGACGGGATACCTCTGAAAAAGGTAATCAAGCCTTGTTTTAGTTTTGCTGCTGGCTTCAGTTGTGCAGATCACCAAGTTTAGATTGCAATGTAGGTCATGGATGCTTGCTCTGCTTGCTTTGAACAGCCGAACTTGTTCACTCAACAGGTTTTGGCAAAGGTTTTGAATCAATTAGTATGTACCTCTGGAACTAGATCATTTCTCCTGTCTTGTTATTGTTACTGATTATTTGATGACTGAGAATAATCACTTTTTTACAGGTTGAACAGATACCTCTTCCTTTGTTGTTCATGCGAACTGTCATACAAGCAATAGGTGTATTCCCTGCCTTGGTGAGTAAATTTTTAAAGTTGGAAATGTCAATTATATCAAAAGCTGTATTACAGTCAGATTATGTGGGAGAACTGGCTGTCAGGTTAGACTCCATGGAATTGCTAACAGGTAAGACTGCAAATGTATTGCATTAACCCGTGACCTGCCCCAACCCAACCCGTTTAGACCTTATCTGGCCCGTTTTTAAGAATCCATGGGTCTGGGTCAGGTTTTAAAATTGGATTCATTCCATTTTTTGGATTAGATCTGGGTTACTGAATCCGGACCCAATCCAACTCGACCTAAACCTGATAATACTGTTAGGACCTGAACATATTTGAGCCTTTGAGTTGTGATTCAAGGCTTATATGCATGTCTTTAATATAAGGATAGATTTAAAATTATTTTTTTATTATAATTTGTTTTGAGAGCAATATTATTTATTTGTTTGTTGTCTATTTTGTGAGGTTAGCAATAGTTGGCTATGTGATAATTAGAACGTGGTTGGCTATAATTGACTTGGATCCATTCCAAATCCGAATTTTTTGAGTTGGGGCCGGGTTTTATATGGACCTGACTCAACCCAAATGACTTGTTGGATCAAAATTTTTGACCATGGACCGGACCCGATCCAATTTTCTATTGGGTTGGGTTTTGGTCCAATATGAGGACCCAATCAACGAACCAGGTCAGGTCAGGTTCACACATGACCCAGTCCAACTAGACCCATTTGCACCCCTACAAATAGGTCAATTGAGATTTGAGTCTAACTTGTCATTATTAATGCCAAACACCAACCTTGCCCAACCATTTGCCAGCTTGATAGGTATTTGCTCTATGTTGGTAGATATAATGATATCGTGTCCTGTAGAAGTATTATATGGTTTGTAGCTTATATTTCTGTTATATTGGCTTCAGATCTAGTAATTTTTAAACCATTGAATGCTTGGATATTTGATAGGGATTTCTTGAATTGTACCCTTGGGTAGTACCGCAATAGAGCCTGTGTTTTGACCAAATTTGTGTTTTAACCAAATTCATGCTTGGCTTGGTGGGAAATTATAAATTCATTGTTGTAATCTGATTATGTTTACCCTATTCTTCATGCTTTATTAATGATTTATTTATTTATTTATTTTTTGGCTCTTGTTTTAAGTGGATTCACTTTGATTATCATACTATTTTCTCCTTTTCATTGATGGCATCTCTGTTATTTATGATAATGGTTTGATTTGATTGTTCTATAGGTGGACTTTGTAATGGAGATTCTATCGCGGCTTATAAGCAAACAGGTAGCTCTTTATGAAATTACCTGAGTAGTTAATTCCCGTAGATACAATTGTTGATAAACAATGATGACCTGCAATTCACCTTTTTCTAAGAGAAATCATTTAATCTAAATTATGTGCCTTCATATATTGCTGCAGATATGGAAGTATCCAAAATTATGGGTGGGTTTCCTAAAGTGTGCTATCCAGACAAAACCTCAGTCATTCAGTGTTCTGCTGCAGGTTGGTTCACGTGCTATGCAAAACTTTTTAGCTATGTGCTTTTGAAGTTAATGTTCTTTTATTACCTTGCTGATAGGTAGGCCAGTTCAGAAACTGTAGGAGGAAATATGATGGTTCTTGCATGCTAACATTTTACCTTGGGAATAGGATGAAAACTTCACTGAAATAGAGGCATATAATTTATATTAACAAGAATATTTGTGGCTTATGTCAAAGTTTGTCCAGGAAATGTTTTCTAGGGAATAATTGGGATCATACACTGGGGAGTTCTTTCATTTAATATTAATAGAAGGTTTGATTTCTGTATCTGGATTGCAGCAATTTGCTCCTCTAGTAAAGATTCTCCTCTAGTGAAAAATAGAAATGGAGAAATGACAGTGAAATGCACATGCTCCTTATCAATAGAGATTTAGAACAAGGAATAATTGAGGCCCATAGAAGCTGGGAGTGTGAATGAGATCTGGAGGGATGGAAAAATTCATTCTTTATATTTCTGAGTGGCAGTGGAAGCAAGAGCAGGAGCATTTTTGGACTCAAGACCTTATTTTAGCAATCCCTATTTTAAAAATCAACTAAAAAATGACCACCTCCCATTCCTTAAAAAAAATATCCATGCAAGAAAACCTTGAAAAGCATCTACCATGAGGAGTCAATTGATGAGCATTGACCTAGTCTAGCACATGCTCATCACAGCATTGACCTTGCGCTTGACATACCTTCCATACCAAAGTAATGCTACATCATTCATTTCCTGCTGCACTTGTGGAAAAACTTATAACCCTTTGGATTGTTGCTGCCAAGACATTTGCAGACAAAGCTTTAAATTTCTGCTAAAACAGATTGGTTTCAGCCTAGATTGAACCAAAACTAAACCCTTGTTTTGGGTTTCAGCAGATTTTGGTAGTTTCAGTTAGTTTTAGCCAAAATTTTGGTTGATCGGCAGTTATCAATTAGTTTCAATTGACTGGTTTTGGTCTAATTTTGGTCAGAATTGATTGAAACTAACAGTTTAGTTTTACTTTGGTATTTACTATCATATTGAGGTCATTTCCCCACTTATTTAAGTACATGGCTGTATAGTACCAATTTTAGTTGTTTTTTTTAAATATTAAGAAAAAATCTCGAATTAAAAGAGGAGATGGACACAAAATGTTACCCTTTATGGGCCAAGGACTCCAAAAAATCTGTTAAAATAGCAATGAAGACTAATATGAACAACAATTACAAGACATGTTTGAGGGACAACATTTTTATATATAAAATAAATATAACATTATATAATGACATGAAGTTGATTAAATAGACACTTAACCTCAAGACCATGAGGAAGGAATACCGTGACTCAACATATTTGTGAATTCTACAAGAAAATGAAGAAAGATGTGGACATGCTATGTGCTAAAAAGTTTCATATTGTTAGATACTATGAATTTTCATATAACTAATGTTCAAGAATGGGACAGTGTATATGTTCGCATGGTGTTGTCAATGGATTAGGCCAGCCTTGATGGCCCAAAGACCTGACCTGAAAAAACTGGGCTTAGTTTTACTCTGGTATTTACTATCATATTGAGGTCATTTCCCCACTTATTTAGGTACATGGCTGTATAGTACCAATTTTATTTTTTTAAAAAAAATCTAGAGTTAAAAGAGATGGACACAAAATGTTACCTTTATGGGCCGAGGACTCCAAAAAATCTGTTATCATACCAATAAAGACTAATATGAACACCAATTACAAGACACGTTAGAGGGACAACATTTTTATATATAAAATAAATATGACATTATATAATGACATGAATTTGATTAAATAGACACTTAACCTCAAGACTATAAGGAATACTGTGACTCAACATATTTGTGAATTCTACAAGAAAATGAAGAAAGATGTGGACATGCTATGCGCTAGAAAGTTTCATATTGTTAGATACTATGAATTTTCATATAACTAAAGTTCAAGAATGGGACAGTGTATATGTTCGCATAGTGTTGTCAATGGGTCAGGCCAGCCTTAATAGCCCAAAGACCTTACCTGAAAAAAACCGGGCTTGGGCTTAGGTTTTAGGGCTGCAAGCCAGACTGAGGCCAGGAAATTTAGGCCCAGTCAGTTTTTAGGCCAGGCCCAGGTTGAGAATATGGTAAATATCTAATCCTGGCTCAGCCTGAAAGCATACCTTGTGCCTGGTCAGGCTCACGTATGATACCCTAGGGCCAGATTCAGGTGGAGCCAGACTCAGTCTTGAGGTTAAACCTTGCACTTGCTTTGGGCCAAGGCCCAATCCGGTAATTGGCACTCCTATGTTCGCAATACAAAAATACCAGTCTACTTGAAATTAACCTATTTGCAATGGTAATTTCAGTCTAAAATTGTCAAAACTATTTAAATAAAGATCCGTGTAACACAAAATACTCCAGAACCGATGTATGTAAACTTTTATATGCTTCTTTTATTTTTCTTCATTTTTCATTTCTTTGATTTTTTTTTCTTTATCTCAAATTTTTTGAATTGTAACTTTGAGATGTGGAGAGAAATAGATGAAACGCTGGAATGGTCAATTAGAGAACTCCATGAAGCCAACCAAAACTGATAACAAAACTAAGTTTTAATACCTTGTTCGCATATCATTATTGTAATTGAGAGGGAGAAGTTTGGCAAGAAGAAACTTCTTCCTAGAGGAACATACTTCCTTGAGAAACCTGAACCTGCACTTTTGTTAAATGGACTTAGATTCGTGTGTTAATATCTAAGAATTTCTTGTCATGATAGCATCTGATTGTCATTACCAATTTCAATAGCCAAGTGTTGGGTGCAGGTACTCTGGGCTTAGGTGATCTTCTTCACATGCTTCTTTAGTGCTTCCTTTAATTGTCATTCCGCTCGCAGGTCCTGATGATTAGTTTTCATGATAAGTGCCACAGATTGCTGCTGTGTGCCTAGTATTTGGCAAGCACCATTTATTTAATACTGGAAGCTGATTCCAGTATCACCCAAGCAAGTGATCACATGAATGTTCAGATTATCCATCATGACAAAATTGTTAAATAAGCTACCTACTTTGTTTTTTAGGGTGGTAATTGGATTTATTCCTGCATCCGCTCACCCACCAACACAGACAGATGGAGAGAGAATAAATTTTCAAATTACAAAATGTTGTATAGTAATAGCTCATGTTTTCTATCTTGAGGTCCCAAATTTCTATCATGTGAGAAAGGTTTGTCGGATACAAATCCTGATAGCAAGTTGATGTTTGATTTTAAGATATAATTTCATTTATTATTTTTATTGCTATGATGCATAGTCTTGCACGTGGCGTAGGTCTATTTATGATAATATCTGTGTGGCATGACCATTCTTGTATTGGCCAGTTGCCTGCCCCACAGCTTGAAAATGCATTGATCAGAAATCCCATGCTAAGAGCTCCACTGGCTGAGCATGCTAACCAGCTGAACATACGATCAACTCTACCAAGGTCCATATGGTGTTCATATTTCTTCTGTCATGTTGTAATTTTCGGTCAGCAATTGTCATGTTGGAACTTGAATTTAATGTTGGCTACAGGTCTACACTTGTGGTTTTGGGGCTTGTGCAAGATTCACAAGCTTCAGGCCCAGCACAGACAAGCCACGGTCAGGGTCAGGCTGCGGAGACAGGCAGTTCTGCTGCAGATGTTGCCACAGAAGTAACTCAGGAATCTACAGCTATTAGCTGAGGCCAGGTAAGGAGATTTTGATCCTCCGACTTTACAAATTCCTTTTGATTTTGATTCTCATTGGGGCCTGCTTAATTTCTGTTCTCTTAGATCTTCAGCATTATTTCCAACAAAATGGCAGACCATGATGAGAGATTTTATTGAGACTGAAGGCAAATATTTTTGGAGTCGGATGATTTTCCCAGTAGAGAGAGCGCTGTGCTGTGTTTTGCTCTTTTCGCTGGTTTGGTGGTTGTGTCGCTGTCTTACTGCTGCAGTTTATTGCAAAATGTTATACGAGGAAATGTTAGAAAACTGGTTCTCTATGTCATATGTAAGAGTTACTCGATAGGTTCTAGGCACCATTAGTAATGTATAATCAAGTTTTTTTTTTTTTTTGAACAATAATAGATGAAAAATGTGCCATAGTTGAGTTTGCAACTGTTTTTTGTTGAGAGAATGCAACGGCACTATACGGACACTTCTCCATTTTTTTTTTTTTTTTCACTTTTGTTGAAGACATTCAAAATATTTGGGCAAAATGAGCTCAGCAGCAATCGAGGTACATGGATCAGTACAGGTCTTTCCAATGGCAACGATCGGCAATTCATTCAGTGATATCTATGTATCTAGTACTTATTCTTGGTATCTCACTGTTAATTTTTTCCCCTCATTTACTTTCCGTTGCTCCAGATTATGGTTTATCATTCACAAGTTAATGAACAAGATTACATGTTTTGATAGGTTCCAAACCGTGCAAGCTTCATGAAGTAGCCTTTGTGTACCTCGGTTGAGTAGCCCTTATTGCCAGAGTAGAATGGCTTGATGAGAACCGGGAACCGCCTAATCGTTTCCATTGATCAAAAACTCAATCCACTACGCTTCCCTTCGTATAACTTGAAGCCCGGAGCGTCGTGCGGCGGAAAAAACATGATTAGAGCCGGGAAGATTAAGCAATATTTCAAATTTGAGTATCAGATACAGAGAGAAGGTTATCAGTCAGGAATCAGAGGATTGGAATTTATTCCCGGAGAAGAAACTGGAAGAGAGGCGTCTCTCTATTCTCCCAACACAAACACACAAGACCCAGGAGAACAATAACATTGTAGCTAATCTTCACGGGGCGCAAGTTCAGTACGTCCCATCACATTCAGCTTCCCTTAATGCTCTTTCCTTCTCCCATCCAAAAGCCAGCATCAGCTCATTCATTTTGTCATAGTCAGGTGGTGCTGGATCGATTCCATCCCAGCTCATCTGGTTCACAGCATCACACACAGTCTTCGAACCAGACCCAAGGCCGTTCCCGGCTTCATCGGCCGCACGCTCTGACATTGATGCTGGAGAAGCATCGGGGGCTTGGCTGGTGCATCGGAGGAACACAAGAAAGAGCAGAAAAATGAGAACGAGAGCAAAGGGGAGCGGCATGAGCACAATTCCAATCCTGTTGATGGACTTGTAGAGGAAGAGAGCCTCTTTGCCATGCACTTGGTGATGAGACAAGGGGATGTAGGTGGTGAGGAAACAAGTGAAACCAATGAGAGAGATGAGCAATGTGAAGCATACAATGAAAAGGGTCAAGATGCGGCTGACGTTGGTCTTTGGAAGCTGCTGGGGCTCCATGCTACCGTGGTAAAGCCGCCGGATTTCTCTTGACCAGTTGTTACTCATCCTCTATAAAGCCGGAGTTTGTTATATTTGTTTAGGGATGTACCGTTGAGCTTATTAGCTCAAAAGTTGGGCGGCTAAATGAATTCAAATATCCTGGATACATGGTACCAACTTTGTTCCATTCATCCAAAAATTAACAAAGCAAACGCACTGTTGAAAGTAAACTATGGGTTCATGGCAAGCGTCTTTCCGCACCATGTAAATATATAACTCAAATACAGTACTATTATGCTCTCAGACAAATTGATTATTCCCACAAATAAGGTCAAATATTCAACTTGCATCTTAGTTAGCAACTTAGTATCATCATATATTCTTATCAAGAAATTATCATCATATTATCCCTATCTGCTAGAAAATGAAAGAAATATTAACAGCTATGTGGAATATGGATGATGCCAAGGTGGTCATGCCGCCAACGTCGAGGAAAAAAAGGAACATAAAAAATAAAGGAGAAAATCTAAATAAAATTTGTGGAGCTTCCCAAGTATCTAATATTATAAGAATTTTTTTTAATTTGGACTAAAATTAGAATTTTTTTTTTTATTAAAACCGGATTGATTTTATGGTCCATGTTGATAGACGTATGATGGGCCTAATGTTATGTGATAATTGTTTGTGCTAGGAGCACCTCATGTGGATTGGTGTGGTTGAGACGGTACAGTGTAGGTCTTGGCCCAACTGGCCTGTGATGGGAGGGCCTATTAGGATTTGTTTATAAATAATATGCTAGGTCCCCTCTCAACTCCTCATTATTATCATATCATATTCTACGTGAGTTTTGTCTACGTGAGTTTTGTTCTCACTGCTTGCCCCATCGATGAACCGACCTATTGAGAGGATGCTGGAGAGAAGGATTTTGCCTTCGATGTTCACGTGAGTATCACTTTTAGGTTTGGATTATATGAATACAGGTATGTATCATAAACCCTTTTTGATATTGATTATGTGATAAAAACTATAAAATTAGATCTAAACATTTATGTTCTAATCTTTTGTCTGTCAATGATCCATGAGATCAATGAAGATTTTTATATATTTGGTATCAGAGCCTTGGTACCAGATTAGAACCATCGTTCTCAATATTTTAGATATGAAATATAAAATCTTGTTTTGTTGTTGTTCCTTCCTTCCTTTCCATCGTTTGTCACTAGGCCCGACCATCGTCGGCTGTGGACAGGCTGGCATCAACGAGATTGAAACTCGTGAGTGCAGAGATGACCGGCTACCTCTGGTTTATCTTTTGACACCTTGAAAACAAAACACTCAAGCCCTAGCGGCGATCGGGCGTCAAGACCCGATCCCGATGATTGGGAACATGATCGCGACCGATTGACTGAGATCCCAAACTAAACACACAAAAAAAAAATCTATGGGATAAGCTTGTGGGCGGTGACCGTGGAGGTCGCGATCGGTCGTCCCTAGGCCGTCATCAGCGGCCGTGGTTCCCTGCCAGTCCCGCAATCGATCTTCCCCCCTCCACCCCGGCGGTGGCGACCGGTGAGCCCTGTCTCCACCAGCGACCCGATCTGTTCTTTAAAAAAAAATTTGGGGACTTACTTGTCTCGCCGGCCGTCGGACAGGTTCCGACCTTCGACATCTTCACCGGAGCCGATGACAGGACATTCTCGATCGGCCCCGGCGATGGTCTCACCGACGGTTATGCCGGCGGGGAGGATCTAAAGGCGGAGTTTTGAGTTTTGGGGAAGGCCTGTGTCATAGTTTGATCATGGGGAAGATGAAGGCTAACGAGTTTTGGATTTTGGGTTCAAACCAAAATCCAATAACCCATTAACTAATAAGCTATTTTAAAAAAAGTGGCCATTTTGCACTAAAGCCCCTGAATTTTTTGAAATTATATATTAGCCCTTTATAATTTAGTCCCTCCAAAACTTATAATTATATTTTGGTTCAAAAGGCTATTTTGCACTTAGACCCTTAGACGCTTGGATATTTTATATTAATCTATTATGCATTCAAGTCCTTGAAAAATATATATTTCATATTGATTCAAAAAAAAAGATCGATAGTGGTGGGAACCACCGTGCCCTCTTCCTCCTTCCATACCTCGCTAGAAGCATCCGGCAACGATTGACCGGCGATCATTTAGACGGTGGCGACTAAGGCTTGTCCATCGGTGCTAGTGCTGAGCTGTGCTGGGCCCTTGGGATGCAGCTTTTGGCTCTGTTTTCTCGAGGACCTCAAGGGATCCTCCACTGTACTACTGTCGGATGGATCCCACTGGACTTCGACAGTTTGTGGTGTCCCGTCACAGGGACCTCGCCGTCTTCTGTAAGGAGATAGTGGAGGCTGTTATTGGATTGCTAAACCCCATCCAGCTTATGGTGATGCTGTGGCGGACTTCTTGGACAACTAGACGAGTGACCGATGGCCCTCATGTCTCGCTCCATTCTTGTCTCTTTCCGAACTTTGGGTCACCGATGGCCAAGGAATGGCCGCCAGTGGTTGGTTTGGCCGGTGGCTCTCCTTAAAGGAAGATCCAAGCTCGGAGAAGCTATTAATGGAGTTTTTGGAAAGTCTCGGTTGGGTTAAAAGGGGGAGGATGAAGAGAATGTTTTAAAAAATATTGGGTTGATGGGTTATCGGGTTACAACCCGCTTTGAACAGAATTTATTAATTATAAATTTAGTCCAAATTGAAGAACTGGCTGAATCCAATTACATTGGGCTGTTTTAATTTTGGGATTAAGAAACTTTTTACACTTAAGCCCCTATAAATTAAATATGAGTCCATATAAATTTTTTGTAGATCCTGTTATTTTTTAAATGATATTTTATTGGAAAGTTTTTATATTTCTGAAATTTACGATTTGGTCCTCTACTATTGTTTTTGATAAAAATTGCTTGAACGTGCTCATTTTACATCCGATTTGAACATTTTTTAGATCATTGGACTTGTTTTAATTTGAAAAACATTTTGATTGAGTTCTTCATATATAATAAAATATTTAAATAATTTAAAATTATTTATGTGCAATTATACTCACCATTATATAATTCAAGTATGTTTTTCTGTGGCCTCAAATGATTTGGAACTCTATAAATTTTTTGAATAGCTGAGTTATTGAGGACTAATGACTCATCTTTTATTTTTGAAAATTGTATATTGATGTCTCTGTTGCAGTTGATCCAAAATTGACTGTAATTGCTTGTTACACTTATTATATACTATAATTCTTGTCCAAAGGTGTTTTATAGTTGTGTAGTAAGTGTCATTGATAGAAGTTGGAGTTAGAATACATTATTATTATAATTGATCAATGGGGTGCATGTTATAGAGTATCCCATTTTGAACTGATCTTTTGTGGCATACATGTTAAAGTATATCATTTTATATTTATTTGGATATTTATCTTCCCTGTATGAATAATTTATGGATTGGTATAAGTATTTATCACCAAAATGGTTTATTTATGTTGTCCATGAGTTTTTCATTATGAGAGGGTTTTTGATTATTGCATACAACCGCCTGTCCAAAGGAGATTGTTCTATGTTTTAATTTAGAAGGTTGCATGGGGCATTGTGTAGTAATGGTGCTTTAGCTTTCATGGGCTTGTCTGCTCAAAGAGAATAGGTTCGTGACTGTTAGGGTATTTCATTTGCTTGTGGCTTCATGTGAAGAGTACTCATGCATATTACATATTCCGTCCAAAGGATAATATGTGATATTGTATTTGGACTCTTGTATATCATTTATGGTATATGCCCATTGATTAGTATTTTGCATTCCTGTCATCTTTGATTATACAGTCATTTATGTTAATAATAATGTTGTTATTCAATTTTTTGACTGGATCAAAATATCAAAGGTAGAGGTATATTAGACTTAGAAAATTTGTTTGTCCAAAAGGGATAAATTTTCGAATGCCTTGTATCCTCATTGTGTCAACCTTTGTTTTCTTTAAAAAGAAATATATATTAGGTTTAAAAAATTTGTTTACCCAAATGGAGACATATTTTTAAAATTTGTATTTTCATTGAATTGACTTCTTTTTGGGAACTCAAAAGTACATCACATTCTCTATTTATAGGAGAGTTTTATGATGATGCACATGGTATATTTGTTGAAAATGACTTATTATATTCAAAGACTTTATTGATTTATTATTTGTACCTCAAATATGTTACATCATACATAAGCTTGATTGATATTTTATATATCTTATGGTACCTCAAAGATCAAGACTTGATAATCCTTGATTGGAAAGTTTGTGAATTTCGATGGATGGTGACCTTCAAAGTGGCCTATTCATTGAAATTTACAAGATCCTTCTATGAGCTATTTAAAAATGATTGTGTAACATTATATGTTGAAAAGAAATTTCTTATATGGATTATTTTCTTTCTAAAAAAAGTTTTGTTGCATTGGACCAAGGGCTCTCATTAAAATAATGCTTATAAAGATTTTTTAAAAGATATTGTTATATTTCTCTATTGACTAACTGCATAAAGACTATTTAGTAGTTAATATATTTGTGTTCAATAAAGTTAATGCTCTCATTATGATGACTCTGACTGAAATTTAGATAAGAAAACTAAAATTGTACTAGCACTAAGTATGATGAAATATAGATATTACATTATGTAATGACCTTCCATCTTAGTTATCTTATTAGAGTACTCTAAAATAAAGCTGTCTTAAAAATGATAAAGAGTGAATTATTTTATTTGAAGTATATTTATATAATTGATTCTATTTTTATTGTTATATCTAAGAATGGTGATCTAATTTTGATCTCATTTGTGATAGATATGTAGAATCCGATAAAAGAAAGTTTGGATAGCTAATGGATAGATAAATTAATGTATGAGATAGATGGTATGATTGTATTAGGGTTTATATTTTCAAACTAGAGAGAATTGCATCTAAAATTAATACTATGATATTTCTATCTCTAATACATAGACTACTCATCATATTTAGTTTTCCTACTATGCAGTTTAATGAACTTAAAATCATATATATGAAATAATTAATAAATCATATCTTATTCTGTTTCAGAAGTTTTTGATATTTTTGAGAAAAGGATAATGATATTGATAAGATATATCAGTCACATTCTAAGATCCCATATATAATAAATAAATAATATTATTTAAATATTTATATAAATATGATATAGTTGTTTAATATACCATGCCTAAAATTTCTAAATAAAATGATGTGACTAAGAGGCAAAGTACACTCTGAAAGATATGGTGTGAAGTATGATGAATGGATGTAATTTACTTTGATATCTCTAGTATAAAATTCTAATGATTATCATCTATATTTTGAATAAAATTCTTGATAAAATAATTATACAAGATAGCTTTTATATTGAAGATTGGTAGGAAGTCCAATATTTTTTAACTTTATTGTTGGAGCTATTCTGCAACACTTAATCATTGATAATCAATCAACAAATAAATCTTATTTTTGTAATAATACATTGTTTATTTTGGTTATCTGGTTATTTTTAAATAAATACAGATTCTACTACTTAATAGAGGTATAAAGAATATTGAGTTAAATCATACCATATTTATAGATTCTGATTTGTATAATGTCAGATGCTTCTATATATCAAAAGTATGACATCGAAGGAAAATAAATTGTTGTTCTTATTTATATAAATATTATATTTTATCCTATTGGAGGACAGTGGGAGAGTAATATTAAATATACAGACTAATTATAGTACCTCTATTATTAGTTGATGTAGTACTAGTAAAGAAATCATATGATAAGAAAATTGATACATGTTATTTTTATGACAATGTAAATGACTAAAGGTTTTGTTTTATAGAATGCTTGAAAATAAAATCTAGTGGCATTCTTGGATATACAGGCAAAGTTTGTGGCATGTTGCGAAGTCATAATTTATATTATTTTTATTATGAAACTTTGCTCTGCATCTGATAATTATTGATTATATCTTAAAACCACTTATAATTTCTTATAATCATAAGCATCTAGTCCTTTAACGGAACAATAAAAGTTTTCATTATCTCTATCTATGTAAAGATATAATTTTTGTCAGTCAAATGTTGTAGTTGAAAAGGAGATATTTTATATAATATACAAAGTCAATATTTGTTGATCCCCTAATCAAGAATAAGATCCATAGTTTTTATAAAATATGTCAAGAATATGGGTATTTTAAGAATCTTTTGATTTTTGGATTAGTGAGAATTTGATGCATTTATATATTGACTTAATTGACAATTTTTATTTGTTATTAATTGCTGGATTGTAATCCAAGTATACATAAGTATTGAGTGTATATGAATAAAGTCTGTATCAGCTGATACTCTAACCAAGAATTTTTTGAAGCCCATATGCTTTACAAAGCATGTTGAAAATATGGATATATTGAATTCTTTTATTGTACTTGGTTAATGTGAGTGACTTTATATTCATGCTTTATTATTATAAAAGCTTAATTTTATTTATTTTTTCTATCATGTGTATTTATATACATTGTTGATATGATAGTTGATGCATTGCATTTGTTGCCGACCTTACCGCTGTGGCCTGTAGCTGTGAGTTGGCATCGTACCTCAGTCCCCTTTACTCCAGAATCCTAACGCTCATGGACTTGCAAAACAAGGTTAGAGACCCGGGCCGGGGGTTCCGGCGGGGGCACTCTGACGGTCAAGTTAGCGAGCGGTAAAGTGGAACAGATCCACTAAGACGGATCCCCGTTGGGTCACCATACTTAGAGGAATCTTTAAGGAGGAGATGGGTGAGAATGAGCAAGAATGAGGGGGTCAGCACTCCAGTTATTGTGACAGGGCTCGCCGGACTCGTTCCTGCGAGTTCTCGGAGCCGGAGTCGCTTGTTCTCTCCTTCCGTGCATTTGCCCTCTTGTTCGCTTACTTTTTTCTTGTCCGTTTGTGCCCTTTTGAAATTGTTGGGCGTTTCGGTGCCTCGATTTTCCCGTCTGGGAGCCTTGGAGGTCAATGATGTCCATTGGCCATTCCATTAAGATAGCCTCTCCTTCCGGTCGGGAGTTAAGTGGCGAGCTTGTCTCGTCCGCCGTGCTGTCATTAGAGGGGGAACCAGGCGGGACCTCGATCCAGGCACAGGCACCCTGGACTCGAGGCGTTGACTGCGTCCCTCCCCTTCAGGGGGCTCCAGGCCACCGGCCGTCAGATCTAGTACCTCGACCAAGGTGTCCCTTCTAAATTGGTGCAAGCGAGGTTTCGCGCACCATTACAGTCTGGGAATGCCGTACTGGGCGCGACGTACTGTGCACGCCGGGCTAAGCAGCATCTTTGGGGCCTGCGCCTTTGGTCCTTTCATTGCTCCATGGAGAAGGCTCGAATTCGACCGAGGTGGACAGTTGGGGGTGCCACATGGTGGAGGAGCAGAGGCAGGCCTGCTTCGGCCGAGATGGATCCCTCTTGGGTCGACACCTGGCGAAGGGGCAGAGGTGCCTGGCTCGACTCCGGCCGAGGTGGACCCATCTGGGGGTGCCACCTGGCGGAGTAGAGGCAGGCCCGCTTCAGCCAAGGTGGACCCCTCCTGAGTTGACACCTGGCGAAGGGGCAGAGGTGCCTGGCTCGACTCCGACCGAGGTGGACCTGTCTGAGGGTGCCACCTGGTGGAGCAGAGACAGGCCCACTTCGGTCGAGGTGGACCCCTCCTGGGTCGACACCTGGCGAAGGGGTAGAGGTCCTGGCTCGACTCTGATCGAGATGGGCCCGTCTGGGGGTGCCACCTGGCGGAGGAGCAGAGGCAGGCCCGCTTTGTTGAGGTGGACCCCTCCTAGGTCGATACCTGGCAAAGGGCAGAGGTGCCTGGCTCGACTCCGGCCAAGGTGGACCCGTGTAGGGGTGCCACCTGACTGAGGAGCAGATGCAGGCCCGCTTCGACCGAGGTGGACCCCTCCTAGGTCGACACCTGATGAAGGGGCAGAGGTGCCTAGCTTGACTCCAGTCGAGGTGGACCCGTCTTGGGGTACCACCTAGCAGAGGAGAGGCAGGCCCACTTCGGCCAAGGTGGACCTCTCATGAATCGACATCTGGCGAAGGGGCAGAGGCACCTGGCTCGACTCCGGCCGAGGTGGACCCGTCTGGCGGAGGCGCAGAAGCAGGCCCGCTTCGCCGAGGTGGACCCCTCCTAGATCGACACCTGGTGAAGGGGCAGAGGTGCCCGGCTCGACTCCGGTCGAGGTGGACCTGTCTGGGGGTGCCACCCGACCGAGGAGCAGAGGCAGGCCCACTTCGACCGAGATGGACCCCTCCTGGGTCGACACCTAGCGAAGGGGCAGAGGTGCCTGGCTCGACTCCGGTCGAGGTGGACCCGTCTGGGGGGTGCCACCAGGCAGAGGAGTAGAGGCAGGCCCACTTCGCCGAGGTAGACCCCTCCTGGGTTGACACCTGGTGAAGGGCCGAGGTGCCTGGCTTAACTCTGACCGAGGTGGATCCGTCTGGGGGTGCCACCTAGCGGAGGAGAAGAGGCAAGCCCTCTTTGACCGAGGTGGACCCCTCCTGGGTCGACACCTGGCAAAGGGGTAGAGGCACCTGGCTTGACTCCGGCCGAGGTGGACCCGTCTGCGGGTGCCACCTGGCGGAGGAGCAGAGGCAGGCCCACTTCAACCGAGGTAGACCCTCCTGGGTCGACACCTGACGAAGGGGCAGAGGTGCCTGGCTCGACTCCGACCGAGGTGGACCCGTCTGGGGGTGCCACTTGGCGGAGGAACAGAGACAGGCCTGCTTCGACCGAGGTGAACCCCTCCTGGGTCGACACCTGGTGAAGGGGCAGAGGCAGGCCCACTTCGGCCGAGGTGGACCCCTCCTGGGTCGACACCTGGCGAAGGGGCAGAGGTGCCTGGCTCGACTCCGACCAAGGTGGACCCGTCTGGGGGGTGCCACCTAGCGGAGGAGCAGAGGCAGAGCCACTTCATCGAGGTGGACCCCTCCTGGGTCGATACCTGGTGAAGGGTTAGAGGTGCCTGGCTCGACTCCGACCGAGGTGGACCTATCTGGGGATGCCACCTGGCGGAGGAGCAGAGGCAGGCCCACTTCGGTCGAGATGGACCCCTCCTGGGTCGACACCTGGCGAAGGGACAGAGGTGTCTGGCTTGACTCCGGCCGAGGTGGACCCATATGGGGGATGCCACCTGGCGGAGGAGCAGAGACAGAGCCGCTTCGCAGAGGTGGACCCCTCCTGGATCGACACTTGGCGAAGGGGCAGAGGTGCCTGGCTCGACTCTGACCGACGTGGACCCGTCTGGGGGGTGCCACCTGGCGGAGCAGAGGCAAAGCCGCTTCGCCGAGGTGGACCCCTCCTGGGTCAACATCTGAAGAAGGGGCAGAGGTGCCGAGCTCGGCCTGAGATGGGCTTGACCGCTGGTTAAGCCACCTAGCAGAAGAGCTCGGAAGAGAACACCGCACGGCACTGCTTGAAGAGAACACCGCGCAGCACTGCTTAACCACCAGGTGGATCTGACGCATGCTCCACGTCAGTGATCTTGCCACATCATGCCACGTCAGCAATCTTGCCATATCAGTTGCCCCCCACTCCCAAGTCCCATCAGAGCATCGCGGGGATGTGGGGAGTTAATGCAGAGATGACATGGAAGGACAAAAATCTTGTACAATAATTGCCTCGATTGCCATCGCTCCGCTTATCGTGCCCGAGGTCCAATGCACAGGTGCCACGTCCGTGAGTTTGACGGATCATAATTGTGCCATGCCAAACTCGAGACGGTTTTCGGCGAATCGCAGCATCGTTGACGAGCGTCTTCACACATGGCGCTCATCCGATGGCTCGGGCGAAAAAGGGGTTGTACGACCGCTATCGATCAGTTTTGAAAAGGGAGGGGACTTTCCGAAAACGAGGTCTCTTGGCCTTCTCACACCTCATCGGTGGTTTATAGCGGTTCTTCATCTCTCGGGTCACCATTCTCTGCTAAAACATCCTGGTGAGTGTCCGGTGACCCCATTTTCTTTCCTGTCTCTCTTCGATCTCCAGTCCCCCTCCTGCCTTGGGCGATCTAGACCCTTCTTTCGACTTCTTCCTTCTCGATGGCTCATTCGGGCCGTCGTCTTTGATTCTCTTCTAACCTGGACGAGGCCGATCCCTCCTGATCGAGGACTCCATCATCCTCCTCTTCAGAGGAGGACATTCCCCGTGACGTCCGGAGGTGATTGCAGACGGGTGGTATAACCATAAGAATCCCTAGGGCTCCTGTTATCCCCGCCCTTCCTATCTCTGTCATCGCCCCTTCGGTGGCAGAGACTCCTTCTGGTCCCTCCAATTTCGCTTCGACGATGACCGGAGATGATATTTCCTAGATCTGGGACATGTACGGGGTCCCGGACTCCATTCGGCTTTCGCTCCCGAGATCAGGGGAGCGAGTTACCTCGAGCGGCCCTGGCCGGGTTGCTTTCTACGAGGACTTCCTTGCTGAGGGTCTTCGTTTCCCGATTCACCCTTTCTTTCTTTCATTTCTCAACCACTTTTGCCTTGTTCCAGCCCAGTTGGCTCTCAATGCCATCAGGGTCATCTTCGCCTTCATCGTTTTCTACCATATTCAAGGTTCGTCGCCCGTTTTTCGCTGTTCAGGATCCTCTTTATCCTGAAGCGTTACTCTATCGATGATGGCTAGTGGTACATCTCCCCCCGGCCTAGGTGCATCCGGTTCGACCTACCCGCATCAATCAAGGGATGGAAGAACCGATTCTTCTTTGCCTCGGTTGGGGAAGTTGATTGGGTCTGGAGTGAACCAGACCGGTTCCCAAACTGGAACTCCCAGGTTGAGCCGGCTGACTAGGAGGTCTATTCTCAGTTGCTAGGTGATGTGGTCCCTTCTCTTGAAGTTCTGCTCTCGGAGTAGAACTTGTTCGAGGCAGGGGTCAACCCGATCTGGGCAATTGGTGAGGCCCGAGTCTCCTTTCTTCCTCTTTTCTCTTCTCCCCATTTTTTTTATATATGTATATTTATCCTCTGACCTCTTCTCTTTTCAGGGATGAAGTTCTCCATGAAGAGCTTGATGGAGGAGCCCGGAAGAGAGGTGCTTCAAGCGGGGCCCATGACACTCCACCGAAGAGGGCCTGCATGGAGACGGGCCAGGGGCCCAAGCCCGTTCCGACCTCAGAACAGAGGGCGGTGGTTACGGCCCCAGAGCCACCTCAGCAGCAGACTCCCACCCCAAAGGTCGTCGACATCGATGGGAGTGGGGAGGCGGAGCGATTGGTGCCTCCTCCAGCGATTGCGGCCCCACCGACTATAGCTCCACCCGCTGGAGGGACTCCGGATCAGCCTCCTCCGAGCCCCACCCCGCACCGGGGGCAGGGCTCTCTAGCAGTGCCTCTGTCATCCACGACCAGGGCCTAGCGGACAAGATGATGGAGTACGCGGCCTAGCCTCGGGACCGTCGCTTGAGGGGTGGCCGGGACTACGTAGCCACGTTGCTCGGGATCCTTCCATTGCTTTTCACAGTAAGTAGCCAGCTCTTCCATTTAATGTTCTAGTTGGATCCTTCACGAGTCCTGACCCTTCTTTGATGCAGATCGGGACGGACGTTCTCTTGCTCCGGGACTTCCTCTCCACTTCGGCGAAGGAGGCCAAGAAGGAGCGAAGACTGGGCAACTCGCTGCCGACATGGAGGACCTCGTCGGGAAGGGCGTCATGTTGAGGGCGAGCAACCAGGCTCTCCGAGAAGACCTAGCCCGAGCCGAAGGGCGCATTAGGGACCTCGAGTCCTCCCGGTCTGAGGAGAGGGTTGCAACCCCGCGCTGCGCCGAGGAGGACGCAGCGGAGATCTCCCATCTCAGGAGGCAGTCTCGGTCACTGGAGAACCGGGTCAGCGAGGTCTTGGCAGAGCTGAGAGCTACCAAGGAGAAGACCTCCTACATCACAGCACTGTTGGAGGCCACGCAGAAGGAGGATCAAGAGGCTGTGCCTAATTTTCGAGCCTCCCAGCAGTTCAAGGACGAGGTCCACGAGACTGCCGTGGACTCGTTCTTGAAGGTCTTTAAGGTCTGCCAGGAGAAGGTGGCCTCTCTCTTTCCCGAGCTCGATCTGGCTGGGGTGGTTCTGGGCGACCCCAAGGAGCGGCTTGAGGGGGCAGCGGCACCAGGAGCAGCCGACGAGGGGACCACCGGGCAACCCTCTAGGGAGGTGACCGGCAACGTGGAGGCTTCCCAGCCTGGAGAGGAATCGGCGATGGAGTGACCTCGGGTTATCCACCCTGTATCCTAGCGTAGGACTTCTTTTCATTCTTTTGGGCCTTCCGGTCTGTCGGGTCCCTTTTGCTTGTAAGAAATCCCTACGCTGGAAATGAAACTTCTCTTTATTACTCATGACTTTTGTCTTGACTTTTCATTCTGCTCCTTATGGATGGTGCGTCTGAGTTCTTTGTCGTTATTTGTTGCTACCTTTTTGTGGGAGCCAAGCTTGCGACTTCAATTTATAGTTCGAATTGGATTATGAGTTAGAAGCCATATTCAGGAGGCCTCTGGGGTTCATGAGGGAACCCCTGGAGTTTACGGCTTGCATTTTATAAATCTTTGGTGCTGGGACTTTAGTTGCCAGAGCCGGGCTCCGTGCGATCTCGTGGACTGAATCTCGGGATCCTGTGGAGAAACTGGGTTCTGTGCCACCTTCCAGACTGAAGTCTGGGATTCCGTGGAGGAACTAGGTTCCGTGCCACTTTCCGAACTGAAGTCTAGGATTCCGTGGAGGAACTAGGTTCCGTGCCACCTTCCAGACTGACATCCGGGATTCTGTGGAGGAATTGGGTTTCGTGCCACCTTCCAGACTGATGTCCGGGATTCCATGGAGGAACTGATTCCGTGCCACCTTCCAGACTAAAATCCGGGATTTCGTGGAGGAACTGATTCCGTGCCACCTTCCAGACTGAAATCCGGGATTCTGTGGAGGAACTGGGTTCTGTGCCACCTTCCGAACTGAAGTCCGGGCCTTGCATTTTCCACGAGCCGCTTGCGGGACTTTTGCCTCGTCTTTGTTCACCAGACCTAGGGCCGGGCAACGACAGTCCTACGAGACAAAAAACAAGAATTGCCCTAAAGAGAATTTCATTATTAATATTTAGGAAGTCTTACATCATTGGTAATACATCTTCAAGTTCGCGGCGTTCCACGTCCGCGGGAATCGAGCTCCATCGAGCTCGGTAAGGTAGTAGGCGCCGTGAGGGAGTGCTTCGACCACCCTATAAGGGCCTTTCCAGTTTGAAGAGAGATTGCTGCACTCTCGAGGTTGGGAGGCTTCAGCACGGTGCAACACCAGGTCTCCTGGCGAAAGGACTTTAGTCTCACCCGGGAGTTATAGTATCTGGCCACCTGCTGCCGTTAGGCTGCCATCCAAACTCGAGCCTTGTCCCTCATTTCTTCGAGGAGATCTAGATTAAGCAGCAGTCGTGCTGGGTTCTCAGCCTCATCATATTGCTCTACACGCAATGTCGACAGACTGAGCTCCACCAGAATCATTGCTTCTGCTCCGAAGACGAGGTTGAACGGAGTTTCATCCGTGGCCGTCCTTGGTGTTGTGTGGTATGCCCACAGGATGCTGGGAAGCTCTTCCGCCCATCTACCCTTGGCTTGATCCAATCTAGTCTAGAGCCCTTGCAGGATGGTCCGGTTGGTTACTTCGACCTTCCTATTATCTGAGGATGTGCCACCGAGGTGAAGCGATGGTGGATGCTGAGATCATTACAGAACTCGAATTCTCGATAGTCGAACTGGCATCCATTGTCGGTGATGATGGTGTAGGAGAGCCCGAAGCGGCATATGATTGACTTCCAGAGGAATTTGCTAACATTTGCTTCGGTGATTTGAGCTAACGGCTCAGCCTCGACCCATTTCGTGAAGTAATCGATGGCGACAATCAGGAACTTACGCTGCTTGGACGCGGGAGGAAAGGGATCAAGGAGGTCCATGCCCCACTGGGCAAACGACTAGGGGGCGGAGAGCTGGGAGAGCGGCGCGGCCGGCTGGCACTGCACAACAGCGTGACATTGATAGCGGTCACACCTTTTGATAAAGTTGGTTACGTCCTCCCTCATTGTTTTCCAGAAGTATCCTTGACGGAGGGCCTTGTATGCCAGAGTCTTGCCCTCCACATGATTCCCACAGAGGCCTTCGTGGATTTCCTGGAGCACGAGTGCTGCTTCTGTGGGCCTCAAACATTTGAGTAGTGGATAGGAGTAGGACCTCCGGTAGAGCAACCCATCCATCAGCACGAAACGTGCGGCCTTCCTTTCGATGAGGCCGACCTCTATCCGATCTTCGGGCAAGGTACCACCAGTGATGTATTTGATGTACTTGTCCATCCAACTGGTCTCCGGGGTGACCTGCTGGACCTCTTTATGGGCCTCATAGCTCAGGGCCTGAAGATGTTCGATGTAGGCATGGCCCAATGATGAGTCCGGCAAGGTTGCCAGCCGGGAGAGGATATCAGCACGAGCATTTTCATCGCGCGGGATTTGGGAGACACAGAAGCGTTTAAAACCAGACGCGATCGCACGCACTAACTCCAGGTACTTCGACATTTGAGGGTCCCGCGCCTCATACTCGCCTGAGACCTGCCCGGCCACCAACTGTGAATTGGTGAAGACCCTTAAGCTAGTCATGCCCAATTCACGGGAGACACTCAGCCCAGCAAGGAGTGCTTCGCACTCCGCCTGGTTGTTAGTGGCGGCGAACTGGAGGTGGAGCACGCACTCGGCGACGACCCCCTCGTTGTTGGCGAGGATGAGCCCAGCTTCGCTTCCACAGGAGTTGGAGGCTCCGTCCACATGTAGGATCCAGATGTCCTCCCCCGGTTCGGGTCCTGGCTATTGATTCTTGGGGCTCTCTTCCGGCCCCTCGCCCAGGCCTGCCACTCAACAAGAAAGTTAGCCAGTACCTGCACCTTCATGGTTGACCTCGGTCGATAAGCGATGTCAAACTCGCTGAGCTTTAGCGCCCACTTCGCCATGTGTCCAGACGTGTCAGGTCGGCTGAGCATGGCTTTCAGCGATTGATCCATCAGGACCACGATCGGGTGTGCTTGGAAATAAGGCCTGAGGTGCTGGGCAGATACAATGAGCGCAAAAATCAACTTCTCGAATCAAGAATACCTGAGCTCCACATCGTAGAGAAGCTTGCTTGTATAGTATACAGGTCTCTGGATCCCTCCATCATCCGTCCGGACCAGGACCGAGCTGACGACCTCGGTAGTGAGCACCATATACAGGAGGAGCTCTCTCCCTCTTCTGGTCGGGAGAGTAGCGGTGGTGATGCCAGGGTCTTCTTCAGCTCCTTGAATGCCTATTCGCACTCCTTCGTCTAGGCGAAGTCGTGCATCTTTCTCAGTGCCTTAAAGAAGGGCTGACACCGATTAGCAGATCGTGAGATGAACCGGCTCAGGGCTGCTATCCGACCGGTGAGTCACTGGACTTGCTTCTTTGAGGTGGACTACTTTATGTCAAGGATCGCCCAGACCTTCTCTGGGTTGGCTTCTTGTCCAAGGATTATGTCAGATGGGAGGTCTTGAGCCCTCACTGCAATGCCAGCATGGTGACGGGCTCGTCCAGACTATAGATCTCCAGGGCAGCGGTCTTGAAGCGGGTGACATAGTCCCGCAGAAGCTCATGATCTTGCTGCCGGATGGAGAAGAGGCTATCCACCTCCCTCGGCACCTTTCACGGGCATCGAAGTGCACCACAAACCTCCTTTCCAACTGCTGGAAGGAGTAGATGCTTTCGGGCTCGAGATAAGTGAACCAAACTCGAGCGGCCTTCCGGAGGGGGGCCAGAAAGGCAATGCACAGAAGGGCGTCCGTCGCTCCTTGGACTCTCATGAGAGCTTTATAGCTCTCCAGATGGTCCAAGGGATCGGTGGTCCCATCGTAGGGATCCACCTGAGGCATGCGTAACCGATTCGAATTAATTCCTCTTGGATTTCCCGGGAGAAGGGGGGTCGGGCGTTGTAGCCCACTGGCTCACTGGGGGAGCTCTGCATATTGACAAACCGGCGGGAGAGCTCCGCCAGTTTGCGCTCTTGCTCCTCCAGGCGCCTCTCAACCAGGTGCCTGATGGCTTCGTCGGTGGAACCTTCCACCAAGGCCGCTAGAGAAGAACGGGCCAATGGATCGCAGCGAGGGGCCTTGCCCCGACAGTGCCTGCTGCACCTGGCAGCATCGTTGTCATCCGTCAGGGATTGGCTCTTGTGGTCCGCTGATCCAGAATGATTTCTCTTTGCAGGGGTCTGATGACTCCTGCGGGGGTTGGTTGTGGCCCGTGGATGGGACGGCCTGCCTTGGATGGAACACAGGCTTCTGCGAGAGTCCCTGGCTGAGGTTGAGTGACCAGGGAGCGCTGCTATGCTATAGCTGCCTCACGGTCGGGGTCAGTGTCTGCAGTTGTTGGACAATAGCAGCATACTGACCGTCTGCCGAGGGCAACTAAGGAGGAGCGGGAAGTTCCCTCTCTGGGCTACGGGGGCCCGGGGGAGAGGGAACCTCTCCCGCTTCGTTGGTGGAAGCTTCACGTCCGCGAGTTACCACCATGCTTAGAGTCAAGCTATTCTCAAGCTAGAGGGGGGCTCATTCATACAGGGACTTTCGTTCCCCTTCCTGGTGTGCTAATCTGTTGCCGACCTTACTACTGTGGCCTGTAGCTGTGAGTTGGCGCCAAACCTCGGTCCCCTTTACTCCAGAATCCTAACGCTACCGAACCTGCAAAACAAGGTTAGAGACCCGGGCCGGGGGTTCCGACGGGGGCACTCCGACGGTCAAGTTAGCGAGTGATAAAGTGGAACAGATCCACTAAGATGGATCCCCGCTGGGTCACCGTGCTTAGAGGAATCTTTAAGGAGAAGATGGGTAAGAATGAGCGAGAATGAGGGGGTCAGCACTCCAGTTATTGCGACAAGGCTTGCTGGACTCGTTCCTGTGAATTCTCGGAGCCGGAGTCGCTTGTTCTCTCCTTCCGTGCATTTGTCCTCTTGTTCGCTTATCTTTTTCCTAGTCCGTTCGTACCCTTTTGAAAACGTTGGGTGCTTCGGTGCCTCGGTTTTCCTATCTGGGAGCCTTGGAGGTCAACGGTGCCCATTGGCCATTCCACTAAGATAGCCTCTCCTTCCGGTCGGGAGTTAAATGGCGATCTTGTCTCGTCCACCGTGCTGTCACGAGAGGGGGAACCAGGCGGGACCTCGAACCAGGCGCAGGTGCCCCTGGACTCGAGGTGTTGACTGCATCCCTCCCCTTTAGGGGGCTCCAGGCCACCGGCCGCTAGATCTGGTACCTCGACCAAGGTGTCCCTCCTAAATTGGTGCAAGCGAGGTTTCATGCATCATTACAGGTCTGGGAATGCCGTACTGGGTATGCCGCACTATGCGTGCCGGGCTCAGCAGCATCCTCGCGGCTTGCACCTTTGGTCCTTTTAATGCTCCATGGAGAAGGCTCGAATTCGGCTGAGGTGGACCCGTCTGGGGGTGCCACTTGGCGGAGGAGCAGAGGTAGGCCTGCTTCGACCGAGGTGGACCCCTCCTGGGTTGACACCTGGCGAGGGGGCAGAGGTGCCTGGCTCGACTCCGACCAAGGTGGACCCATCTGGGGGGTGCCACCTAGCAGAGGAGCAGAGGTAGAGTTGCTTCGCCGAGGTGGACTTGAAGGTGAAAAACACCTACACCTAGCATACGATATGTAAGAAAAGAGGGCAGAAGAAATGCATTTTAAAATATTTTTAGACATGCACAGCGGAAGGCTCGGTAGATATATCTAAACTATCTATCGAACTGCCCGTAACAGGAACTGGTATAAAGATCTAGCATGCATATAACATCAAAACAATACAAATATAAACGTCATGCCTCTATAGCTCGGTGAGTGCTGGAGAGAAGCTGTGAAGAGCTGTGAGAAGGAGGAGGGCGCTTGAGCCACACAAGTGTCTGGCCTCTACAGGATGTCTACACTTGGGCTCGACTCTGATCAACTCCCTCGGAGTGCTAGCTCTTCGAGATTCTTGGCTGATCTTTTTCTTCCAGGAAGACTAGGAGGAGAGCAGGAACCCTTTTCCAAAACCTCACTCCCAAGACCTAGCTTGGTTGCTAGGTAGCACACACCCAATCCCTAAAGCTCTCACTCTTCTTAATCCTCTTCTCCCAAAAATTCTTTTGCTGTTGTTGTGTAACCCCAGCAGCCACCACAATGTCCTACAATTATAGAGGCAGCAGGGAGAGGGAGAAGAAGGAAGGAGGAGAGATGAGAGGAGAGAATGGGAGAGAGGATCAAGGTCATTCAAAATGGGTCCAACCCAAAAAGGAAAGTATGACCTTCATACCATAAAATCTTGGAGCCAAACCTGGTTTGAATTCGAAATTCAAACCAGGTCAAAACATGCCCAAAAATCCTCCACGAAATCCTCCCAGAAAACTGCTCGTCACAGGAAGTGTCGACACTCGAAAATCACCAAGTGTCGACACTTCACCAAGTGTCAACACCTGCAAAATTTCAAGTGTCGACACTTGGAACAAAGTCAATCATTTTGACTTCGGGTGACGACAAACGATTCTCAATCGTCGATTAGCCATAAGATCATATAGAAATCCTCTATGGTGTGTGACCCCATTGGTTTGAACACTAAGCCGGTAGCACTGGAACATTTTCAGTACCAATCAAAATCCTCATCTAGCAATGATACCCGACATCCGAATAGGTCGAAGATGCAGAGCACCTCACAAGAACCTCTGGCATATGGTTGCCGCATAATTCATCCCTTTGACCTTATAATGTTCAGGATGACCTAGGGTTCGACTGCCAACCATAATTTGGTCTATCCAGATAATGTCTCAATCTCATAAGTTTTGTGACTCCTCACAAGAACTACCATGGCCAAGATTTTGCTGAATTGAGACATAGTGAGTCGTTCACTCCAAACTATTTGGAGAGGTCAATTCCATCTTGATCTACCACTGCTCCACAAGTACTTGACTATACCCAGAAACCTTTCGTCACTGGATTAGAAATCTAGATAGTCCGACATCAAAGTATAGTGAGTTGCTTGCAAGCTGCCATGGTGACCTCAGGTCTAAGGGACACATATACCCATATCCCTTCGCGAGCAACCCTTTGACAGAAGGGAGCTCCGTAGATGGTCACGTTCAGTGAGATGTCATACATTTTACTTGCATGTCACACCAGTGTCTCCACAATCCTTGGTTAAAAGGACAACTAACAAATGCGACATACAACAACCTACACTTGATACATTATCGTCCTATAACAATGTATCATTTGGTTGTGAACCAGTTTAAGAACTACTTGATACATCCTTTATATCAAATAATATAGTTCTAAGGATTCCATCACACAAAGTTATTTACATGAAAAATAAATATGATGGACAGCCAAAATAAGTAACTTTTATTTATTAAAAAGAATTCATATACAAATACAAAGTAGCACAACCATCAATAGCCTAGACAATTGGCTTTGGAACACAATTCCCAACAACTCCCACTTGGACTAAAGCCAATCAGTACAGAATCTCATTCCCATTTTCCTTTTACAATAGTCGAACTCTTGAACTCCGATGGCTTTAGCAAAGGGGTCAGCCAGGTTCTCCTTTCCATCGATCTTCTGAAGGTCATGTCACCTTGTTCCACGATTTCTCGTACAAGGTGATAGCACTATAAAATATGCTTTGTGCGGTGATGAGATTTCGGCTCTTTGGCTTGAGCAATGGCTCCAGTGTTGTCACAATACACCAGAATAGGACCATCCAGGGAAGGTGACACTCCTAGCTCGCCAAGAAACTTCCGCAACCACACAGCTTCCTTCGCTGCATCTGATGCTGCAAAGTACTTTGCTTCGCATACTGAGTCCGCCACAGTAGGCTGCTTGAAACTTTTCCAGCAGACAACTCCTCCATTCAGGATAAAGATAAAACCTGACACACTCTTACTATCATCTTTATCTAACTGGAAACTGGAGTCAGTATACCCTACAAGTTTCAAGTCAGATTCTCCATAAATTAGCCATTGGCCCTTAGTATTTCATAAATACTTAAGGATGGTCTTTACCACTTTCCAATGAGCTTCACCTGGATTAGACTGGTATCTGCTCACTATGCCTAGTGAGTATGCCACATTTGGTCTAGTACATGTCATGGCGTACATGATAGAACCCACTATCGAAGCATATGGAATTCTACTCATATACTCTCTTTCCTCAGGAGTTGTCACACAATTCCTTTTGGAAAGATCAATTCCAATGCCTATCGAGAGATGCCCTTCTTGAAATTCTCCATGCTGAACCGTTTCAGCACGGTGTTGATGTACGTAGACTGGGACAGTTCCAGAAGCCTCTTAGATCTATCTCTATAGATCTTCATACCCAGTATGTAAGAGGCTTCACCCAAGTCCTTCATAGAGAATTGAGATGATAACCAGACCTTTATTCCTTATAGTGCTGCGATGTTATTCCCGATTAAGAGAATGTCATCCACATACAGCACAAGGAATACAATCACAGAACCGTTAGTCTATTTGTAAATGCAAGGTTCTTCTCCATTCCTAACGAAGCCATACGACTTGATACACCTATCAAATCGCATGTTCCAACTCCTTGATGCTTGCTTCAGTCCATAGATGGACTTTTGAAGCTTGCACACCTTTGACTCGTCTATGGATGTGAACCTTTCAGGTTGTATCATATACACCTCTTCTTCCAGCTCACCATTCAGGAAAGCAGTTCGGATATCCATTTGCCAGATTTCATAGTCAAAGTGCGCTGCTAAAGCAAGCATAATCCGAATGAATTTGAGCATTGCCACAGGAGAGAACGTCTCGTCATAGTCTATACCATAACGTTGACGATACCCCTTGGCAATCAGACGGGCTTTATAGGTCTCCACCTTTCCGTCTGCACCCATTTTCCTTTTGAAAATCATTTGCATCCAATGGGTTTTATCCCTTCAGGTGGATCGACCAATATCCATACATTGTTGATCTTCATAGACTCCATTTCGGATTTCATGGCTCCTAGCCATGATTCAGAGTCGAACCTCTGCAATGCATCCATATAGGTAATCGGATCCTTACTATTCTCATCGAGTTCAATGGGATCACCTGATGGGTTTCGGTAGTGCAGCGGATGGTAGAATCTCAAAAATTTTCATTTGAAACTATAAGAAATCGAAACCCTAATCCAGAATCCCATGAGCATAACAATTAACTAATCATATAAGAGGCTTAAGAAGAATACCTGATACGCTATAACCTTCTTCTTTTCACTAGGCATACAAGCGCATGCCCTCCAGAGGTGATCCACACGAGAATTGAACTAAGGAGACACTCCTTTCCTGCTTGCTTAAATCACTAGGACTCTTTGGCAGCCTTTCTAGCCTTTGACAGCCTTTTTCACTTTTCCAGACTAATACCCTCCTGACAAGCACTCTGAACCCTCTGCTAAACTCTTCTTACTTCTACTTAACACTTCTTTATTCTCTTCCTAAGCCCTTGTCTTAATTTGGCAGACTTGTCTTAAAGAAAGAACAATGTCTTAACAAAGGAAGGAAGAGACAAAGAGGATAAGTACAAGAATGTAAGAAAGAAAGGATTGAATGGAATGCTTTCGGTAAAACACCGATGGGTTTATATAGGAAAGCAGAGGCGTGGGATAAGGCTCTTCATCAGCCCTTGATCTACTTTTCATCAGATCAAATAAGACCCTTTAATGAGAAGGAGTCTTTTGGATCTAAGAACACATTCTTTTATGCGCCAAATGACTTATCTGCATCCCTTGGATTTAACCGATGTTTTTTCTTCACACCATGTGGCATGTAACCGGCTGATAAGAAGGTAACTTGAGTGGGAATGAAGAGACATATAAATTATAAATCCCTTTGGTAATATAACTTCCCATTTGAATTTGAATTGGTGCGGCAACCATAAAGAGTTGCGACTCTTCATGTTGCGCACGCCAATTCCTTCCTTCTTTTCTTTCTTGTATGATAAAGAGGCTGAAGGAATGGGTGTTAGGACAAAGGGAGAGACTCCTTGCTTATCTGGAAACCACTTCTCCAAAGCAGAAGGACTCCTATTCCTATTTCATGCCAAAAATTTCTAGCTCCCACACTAAATGGTGCCAAGAGTCCAACCTATTTAGGACTCTTCATAAATCCAAGATAAAGGTTGATAAAATCCAAATAAAATCAGATTATTTGACCCCACTTAGGACATAACTCAATCTAGATTTCTCATAAATTGGTTTGCCCAAATAGCAAGCAAATAGACCCAATCTAATTGGGTTAGGAATTAGGCTAGCATACATATACTAGTATGCAATCTAGCTAGCCAATTAGAATTAATTAACCCTAATATAATATCCAATAAATTCCTAGGTTAATTCTCATATGTGTGTGACCCTTTTGGTTCCACATCTAGCCAGCAGTAGGTCTGGATCCAAGCCGATTCGATCCAATCGGATCCGTTTGACCTAATTAGGTCAAATTGAACTGACCCAAGTTGCCAATTCGAACCAACTTTTCAAATTGACTCATGAATCTAATCAAATTGATTCATGAATCTAATCAAATTGATTCATGATAACCTACACGACATGATTGACGTCTAGCAACGTGTCATGCCTACCTGGAAGATGAGAAATTTTATAGAAATTACCAAAATATCCTTCAGTGGAAAGTTAGCGTGCAATTCAATCTCTCGATATCCTTTTATCCCGAATAAGTGATGGGTATGGATTAATGCCAAACCCTAACACTTAGTCATTTCGAATCTCAATTCGATAATGATGACTCTATTGATGACCGATTAGAAAACTTTTTCTAATCTCATCCTACTTTGATCAAAGACTTCCTGAGTCAATTATTTTGAAGATATTACATGGGATAATTTTCTCTCTTACTAGGAATGATCGATTCCTTGTTGATCCACTCTCATCCTTCATACACCTTCCACCATATTCAAGAACATCCCGTGCATAACTCAATGTCATGAATGGGTATGAATCAAAACATGGCTTAGTGTGCATAAGGATCTAAGGTGATCTCAGGTCTAAAGATCACTTGCACAACTCCCACTATGAGAACTACCTTTTGACAAGTAGTAAGGCATCCATAAGAAGTTCTCAGTGCGGATCAGTTCAGTGAACTCATGTCTACAATGAGCACCCATATCCTCATATCAGTGTCTCTACACTAGTGGCTGTGAGATCAACCACCCTCTCTTAAGAGCATACATAGGATATGCTGGTCTTTCCGGAAGTATCGATCCCCTAATCGATAATCCAACGATCAGGAACATTCTAGATTAGGTTTTATAGAAATTTAGGTCTCATTGTTATGATCTTCATCATAACCCTAATTCCATTTTCCTAACCTACGGGGTTCACCATAATCTATTAATTAGACGCAGTAGTATGATAAAACTAAATACCTTTATTAATACATAAAAAATGTCATACATGAGTTTGGAAGTTTACATAAATGCCCTTACATAATTGGCTTTTAAGGCATTATTCTTTCATCACTGTCCCGGACCAAGAAATCGTAGTATCTGTTCGGTCGGCTCGGTACTCTACCGGATCTCCTTAATGGTTCTGGAGTGGGCTCTGGGTGTGATATAATCATAGCTGGTTCTATGCGGTCACTTAAATATGTCGGTTCTTCTACTTGTTAAACTTCACTAAGTTCAATCTTAGCGGCTACAGTCCATTCACCAAGGAACTCCTTTTTCAAAAAGATAGTCCTAAGACCGACGAACAACTTTTGTTCCTCAGCTAAGTAGAAGTAATACCCCTTAGACTCTTTCCGATACCCAACAAATAGGCACCGGTCAGACCTAGATCCAAGTTTGTCCGTTTCCAAACGTTTTACATAAGCCGGGCACCCCCAAACCCGAAGGTGTGAAAGTGTCAACTTACGTCCAGTCCACATCTCATATGGTGTTTTACTAACGGACTTACTTGGAGCCCTATTCAGAAGGTAACAAGCTGATTCTAGAGCATATCCCCTAAAAGGATATCGGCAGAGAAGCAAAGCCCATTATGGACCGAACCATGTCTAACAGAGTTCGATTCCTCCTCTCAGACATCCATTTAACTGGGGTGTCCCTAGAGGCGTCCACTGAGAGAGAATCCCAATCTCCTCAAAATATGTTAGAAACTTACTCGAAAGGTATTCACCGCCTCGATCAGATCGAAGGGTTTTGATATACTTTCCGGTTTGTTTTTCACTTCATTACGATATCGTTTGAATATTTCAAACGATTCAAATTTATGTCTCGTCAAGAAGACATAACCATACCTCGAAAGGTCGTCTGTAAAAGTAATGAAATAATCGTACCCATCCCTGGCATAAACATTCATGAGTCCGCATACATCAGTATATATCTGACTCAGAATTTCATTGGCTCGATCACCTTTTTCAGTAAAAGGTGACTTAGTCAATTTTCCAAGAAGACATGACTCATAGGTTGGAATGAACTATCTTTACTAAAATCGAGGAGACCCTTGGTTTTCAACCTGTTTATCTTGTTCCTGTTTATATGACCTAGCCTACAATGCCATAGGTACACATCGCTGACATTATCTATCCTAGGACGTGTGCTAGACATGTACATTATACTAACAGGTCATGACAGTACATAAATGCCATCACGTATTTGTCCATTCAAAATAACAAAATCATTCAAAATGATTTTACAAATATCATTTTTTATAAATAGTTCATAACCATATATTGCCAACTGACCTACAGAAATGACATTTAAAATGAAAGAATGATAAAAATGACACTCGTTCAAAATGACAGTACAGGACTCGAAACCAAGTTTAAGGACTTCCAACGCTAGAATTGGAACTCGGCTTCCATTTCCCACGTTCAAGAACCTCTCGCCATCCTCAAATCTTCTACTAACTTGAAGTCCCTGCAAAGAGTTGCAAATGTCAATTGAACTTCCTATATCCAATACCAATTAGTAGCATCGCAAACAGAGAAACTACAAGGTGTTATCATATAAATATCTTGTCCATGACCATCCTGTAGCTTTCTCTTCTTGAACCTGTTCGGGTCAAGGGACGCAATGTAAAGAGGACAGTTCCTCTTCCAATGACCCCGCTTCTTGTAGAAGAAGCACTCCGCCTGGCTTTGATCAGCCTTCACTTTATTGGCCTGACAGGGCCCAGAAGCACTAAGCACCTTTTTCCCTTTATTATTTTTCTTTTTCCATTTCTTAAAGGGACGACGCTCTCCCGAAGAACCTCCCACTAGATTCACCATCTCTTTATTCAACTGGTGGTCTTTCTCATACGTCTGCAGCAGCCCCAACAAACTATGGTAGTTGATGCAGGCTTATTCATTCTGTAATGATCGAGAAAGTCTAGATAAGAAGGGAGAGAATTCAATATCGCATCTTTCCCAAGTTGTTCATGCAAGGGACATCCAAGCTTGCCCAGATGCTCAATCATCTCGATCATGTACATTACATGATCAATGATCGAGGCCCCATCACGCATCCGCGCGTTATAGATAGCACAGGAGACCCTGTACCTCTCAACGTTGTCTGGTATGTCGTCTGGTATCCTGAAAGACTCCTTCAACCTTTGAAGGATTTCTTCCGGCTGGACTTCCTCGAATTTACGACTGAACTCGTCGTTCATCGCAGCCAACATGATGCATCAGACAGTGGTCCTGTCAGAGAGCCACTTCTGATAAATGTCTCTGACCGAACCCCGAGCATTAGTAGCAGGGATCTCAAGTGCCATATCTGATATCACATACAGGATCCGTTCATGCTCCAGGACAATCCTGAATCTTCGATACTAGCTATCGAAGTTGGGTCCATTGAGCTTCTCGTTGTCAAGAAGAGACCGGAGTGACAGGTTGGAAGACATCTGAAAGGAAAACTAAAACTAATTAGCGTATATGAATTATTAACCTAAAGACATGGACTTTAGTCTAAAGGTCCCTCCTACTATTTTGCACATATTGGTAGCCTCTACCTCAAATCCGATGAATTACTTTAATTCCTTAGTAGGTACTAGAGTTCAATAGACAACACATGAGCCCGACTTTGGCCGCCCATCCATGCATGTCTAAAGGTAGGTTCTTTAACCGATTACTTCTCCAAGTAACCTCTAGCAATTGGATTTTGTTCTAAGGAGCACTTCAATCGGCCTTTGGGCCTCCTATTGAAGGTCCTGATTAGGTCCAACCATTAACATGACAAAACTCAATGCTTCTAACTAACGAATGGTCAAGCCCGACTTTGGCCGGCTCACCTAACCACCGTTAAGAGAGTCGCACTGAGCCATCATATTAGGAACAGCAATTTCAATAGCTCGATGAATATCCGATCTTTGGATCTGTCGATGAACACTGAACTACTGGACACATTACTATCCCACTTAATGGGAGGCTAGGACTAGGTTATCTCTATAACTTTGTCCTTTTAATGACCTAATAATTTAGAGGGTTTTTAATTTTAATGTGACAGATGAAGAGAAGAGAAGACATAGATCAACCTCCCACTGACCACATCCGCAATCTAGAAGGGTTACATATAACTAATGATCCATGGATACCTAAAATTAGTCAAGACTGATTAACCTTGGGTGACAAGGGTTAATACAAGTCAATGAGCTATCTAATCAATCCTGATTGACCACATTGGCCAGGTAAGTGAGATCATGGGTTGGGTTCCGCCATTAACCGTGCCTTAAACACCAACAGAGTTGGCCAGGTAAGAGGTAGCCCCAAAGAACTATGATCACAATGCCAAACTTACCTCGACACCAATCGATTCATCAGACTCGATTAGACTAGCCTAAAGACTCGGGTTTTTTACTGAGCCACAAATTAGATCCATTTATATTATGGACTAATCAATCTAACTATTAGATAGATCTAGAGAAGAAATTCTAACTCAACATTTGATTAGATTAGTTCTCTAATTAATCCAATGCATCTAAACTTAGGTCTAACACAATTAAGGACCTAATAGAAGCTAACCCATGACCCTTAAGGCTTATTGAAATGATTTAAGATCTTTGAATCATATTCTTAGAGTTCTTAGTCAATCTTAATTCAAAATTAAGTTCAATAACCTTAAAATAAATTAAAACAATTTTAATTTATCAGTGTAAAATAATTTTACAACAAAATAAAATTTGAATTCACTGTTTTCAGCATTTTTTGCAGCCAAGTATCGATACTTCAAGAGAAAGTGTCGACTCAAGGCCTGAGACATGGAACAGAAAACAGAACAACATGTTTTCTGGCATGCACTCAAGTGTGACACTTCAAGGGTCAAGTGTCGACACTTCAGGATCAAGTGTCGATACTTCAGGGATCAAGTGTCGTCACTTCAACTTGTCTCAGAAGAAAAATAAAAACCAGACCTCAGGAAATTTTTCCATGAGTCGACACTTCAAAGGCCAAGTGTCGACTTACAGCCTTAGACAACGAAAAAACAATGACTTCAAATCAAATGTTTCTCCAAACATTCAAGCAAAATCGATAAAAATAACCTTAGATCTTATCTAAAGTTATTTTATGATCATGTCATTAGATTAAAATATTTTTAACCTATAATTTTTCTTTCTTCTTATTTTCCTTTGCAAGAGTCAATCATAACGGCACCTCTACATGTCATAGGAGACCCCATTGAATGAGAAGAGAGGGTCTTGCAGCCCTACTTCTCTCCTATGACCGGACGGCCTGGTGAAGCACTCAATCCAAGTACTTAAGAAGAAAGGAGATGTTATTAGCATGCTAGCATCATTATACTACAAAATGAACCTATTGCTCTGATACCATTGAAGGTGAAAAACACCTACACCTAGCATAAATATGCAAGAAAAGAGGACAGAAGAAATGCATTTTAAAACATTTTTAAACATGCACAACGGAAGGCTCGATAGATAGATCTAAACTATCTATCGATCTGTCCACAATAGGAATTAGTATAAAGACCTAGCATGCATATAACATCAAAAATAACACAAATATAAAGGTCATACCTCTATACCTCGACGAGTACTGGAGAGAAGCTGTGAAGAGCTGTGAGAAGGAGGAGGGCGCTCGAGCCACACAAGCATCTGGCCTCTACAGGATGTCCACACCTGGGCTCGACTCTGATCAACTCCCTCGGAGTGCTAGCTCTTCGGGATCCTTGGCCGATCTTTTTCTTCCAGGAAGACTAGGAGGAGAGTAGGAACCCTTTCCCAAAACCTCACTCCCAAGACCTAGCTTGATTGCTAGATAGCACATACCCAATCCCTAAAGCTCTCACTCTTCTCAATCCTCTTCTCCCAAAAATTCTTTTGCTGTTGTTGTGTGTTGTGTAACCCCAGCAGCCACCATAATGTCCTACATTTATAGGGGCAGCAGGGAGAGGGAGAAGAAGGAGGAGAGATGAGAGGAGAGAATGGGGAGAGGATCAAGATCATTCCAAATGGGTCCAACCCAAAAAGGAAAGTATGACCTTAATACCATAAAACCTTGGAGCCAAAACTGGTTTGAATTTGAAATTCAAATCAGGTCAAAACATGCCCAAAAATCATCCACAAAATCCTTCCAGAAAACTGCTCGTCACAAGAAGTGTCGATACTCGAAAATCGCCAAGTGTCGACATCTGCAAAATTCCAAGTGTCGATACTTGGAACAAAGTCAATCATATTGACTTCAGATGAAGACAAACGATTCCCAATCATCGATTAGCCATAAGATCATATAGAAATCCTCTATGGTGTGTGACCCCATAGGTTCGAACACTAAGCCGGTAGCACTGGAACATTTCCAGTACCAGTCAAAGTCCTCATCTAGCAATGATACCCGATGCCCGAATAGGTCGAAGATGTAGAGCACCTCACAAGAATCTCTGGCATATGGTTGCCGCATAATTCATCCCTTTGACCTTATAATGCTCAGGATGACCTAGGGTTCGACTGCCAACCTTAATTTGGTCTATCTAGATCATGTCTCAATCTCACAAGTTCGGTGACTCCTCACAAGAACTACCCTGGCAAAGATTTTACTAAATTGAGACATAGTGAGTCATTCACTCCAAACTATTTGGAGAGGTCAATTCCATCTTGATCCACCACCGCTCCACAAGTATTTGACTATACCCAGAAACCTTCCGTCACTGGATTAGAAATCCAGATAGTCCAGCACCAAAGTATAGTGAGTTGCTTGTAAGCTGCCATGGTGACCTCAGATCTAAAGGACACATATATCCATATCCCTTCGCGAGCAACCCTTTGATATAAGAGAGCTCCGCAGATGGTCACGTTCAGTGAGATGTCATACATTTCACTTGCATGTCACACCAGTGTCTCCACACTCCTTGGTTAAGAGGACAACCAACAAATATGACATACAACAACCTATACTTGATACATTGTCGTCCTATAACAATGTATCATTTGGTTGTGAACCAGTTTAAGAACTACTTGATATATCCTGTCTATATCAAAAATGTAGTTCTAAGGACTCCATCACACAAGAGTTCTTTACAGGAAAAATAAATATGATGGATAGCCAAAATAAATAACTTTTATTTATTAAAAAGAATTCATATACAAATACAAAGTAGCACAACCGTCTACGGCCTAAACGATTGGCTTTGGGACACAATTTCCAATAGACCCCTCCTGGATCGACACCTGGCGAAGGGGCAGAGATGCCAAGCTCGGCACGAGGTGGACTTGACCGCTGGTCAAGCCACCTGGCAGAAGAGCTCAAAAAAAAACACCACGCGGCACTGCTTGACTGCCAGCTAGATCTGACGCATGCTCCACGTCAGCGATCTACCACATCATGCCACGTCAGCGATCTTACCATATCAGCATTCCTATATAATTTTGTATGTGCACATATGGAATAAAGTACAACATAGTATCTCAAGATTATATCTTTGTCTTGAGAATGACAGTTGTATGGATATGCCTCATTTGATAATTATGAGATCTCATTGTGTTTGGAGACATACAGACTTCTTTTGAAGTCGTGAGATTTCTCTAGCTTGTTATATAGCATATGATTAAGAGAAATCATGATTGCAGGTATATATGTTTAATTTATTTTGATTATGAGATATCTCTTTTGGTTATGTATCTGACTGAGATCAGGTGTCGAGTCTCGGATTTGTTGTGCTGTCTCGTCATTGACACTATTGTTAAATATGTGAGACAGAATAGCTTGTTGTTTGATGCTATTAAAATTTCTCTTGCTTATTTTGTTTCTCAGTATGTTGAAGAGAAATTAGAGGACTGACAATAAAAATGACATGTTTTATTTTGATTACATTGATGCTATTTTCTTGCTACACTATCACACCAAGACTCGTGTCGATGATGTTTATGATGCTTATAACTATGGATAAGTCTTGTATCGATTGAATAGTACAACGACCCCATGATTCGACATCATGGATACTGTTGGACCAAGTCATTTGTAGATACTGTCTATGGATCATATGGTGACCATATTTTATTTTCAACTCGAGAGTTAATTTTAAAATAAAATGATTTCAAAATTATAATTAATATAGTCCAAGTGAGAGAATGCAAGAATTTTCTTAATTTAGACTAACATTAATTAAAATTTTTCTTTTTATTAAAACCGGATTGATTTTATGGTCCATGTCGATAGACGTATGATTGACCCAATGTTATGTAATCATTGTTTGGGCTAGGAGCACCTTATATGGATTGGTATGGTTGAGACAGCACAGTATAAACCTTGACCCAACTGGCCCGTAATGGAAAGGCTTCTTAGAGTTTACTTATAAATAATAGGCTGGATCCCCTCTCCACTCATTATTATCATATCATATTCTACGTGAATTTTGTTTTCACGATTTGTCCCATCGATTATCCGGCCTACCGAGAGGATGCTGGAGAGAAGGACTTTGCCTTCGATATTCACATGAACATCACTTCCAGATTTGGAATTATACGAATACAGATATATATCGTAAACACTTTTTGATATTGATTATGTGATAAAAACTATAAATTAGATCAAAGCATTTGTGTTCTAATCATCTGTCTATCAATGATCCATGGGATTAATGAAAATTTTCCTACAAATATGGCACAAGTAACCAGTAGAACACCCCCATCTTATGATACATCCAAAACCATCAACCACATACCAACAAGTTATTTCTACTAGGAAAATTTCCGACAATAAATATCAAAAATATTATGTATTGACAACACAACAAAATCAACATATAATTGCTACTTAAAAACAGTGCTATATTCACTATTTAAGTAGAGCTGAAGTAATGTATAAAAATGGCATATTAAAATGGGAGGAACGAGATCTAATTGAATCCCAGAGTTCCCTAAATGAACCCGATAATATGATAATGTACACTAAGCCTTTGGGGTCAGAAAGATCTTCATGAGACACAGTGCCAGCTCAGAGGCCCCGACAGGGACAGCTCTGCAATGGTACTCAGCAACTTTCACCAAGTACAATCGTGGATGGGTATTCCATGCTGTTTAAACCACTCTGGCATGCAAAATTTTTCATACAATATAGGCCTGACATCCTTCTGGATTGATAAGTGCTTAAGAAGCGGAAGAAGAACCCCCATAAGCTGATCAACACAACATATGATGAGAAGAGATAAGAGTTCAAATACTTTTTCCAAGAAAGTGGTTTTGGTGAAGAAATTGCACCCTAACTGCAGATATACATGATTGGCTAATCTCATAGGAAATTATAATCTATTAATACCTGCTCATCATAAGGCTGTCCTGCAGAAAATGGGATGCATGGTATTCCATTTAGTGGTTGCAGCAAGAAACTGAAAGGATTGTTGTCAACAATGACAATGCGGCGGAGATCTTTTGACACGCAAGAAAGATCTTTGACATGCTCCCGATATTCCCTGATAAATACAATGCTAAATGTTCGATCACATGATACAACACTAAGCTTATTACATCTCCAGCCATCTCTTGGTAGTGAAAATTCATTCCATAATCCAGTCAAGATTGGGTAATAGAAAACAATAACAAATGAATGGCAAACCAAATTTAGAGGGAAAAAAATCTGTACAACAAGCAACATCGTCATGTGTTTGAAAATGGCTAACCAGAGAATGAGCAAGCATTTCAATTTAGGGCCGAAACATCATTGGCAGGCAGAGTTGTTAAATCTACATTCCAACCTTCTTATTTTTTCAGGTGAAAGGGAGGGAGATTCACCCATTATAATAACCCAGTCCCAAATGCTTGGGGATGCACCACCCAAGAGGCCAAGACTTAATCCCAGAACTCTGGTTGCAATGTAGAGTATCGTGACCATTGGGGCAATTCACTTTCAAAAATTAGAACATATTTTAAGTGCCTGCAGTACGAAAACTTCAATCGGTTGAAACAAAGTAGATGGTGTTTGGATAGGTAATTCGACGATTACCCCTGGACTTTGACTTCGTAGGTTTGTTAAAACAAAAAAAGAAATGAGGAAATGGAGCCTATTAGTTATGGACTTAAAAATAGCAGAAGAGCTAATATTCCCTACCTTTGAGCCAGTAGATTAGTTAAGACCAATTAGCTTGACTAGGGAGGAACTCTTTTTTTTTTTTTTTGACATACACTTCCGATACACAGGTTATCAAATAACTGGCATTGATTAACTTCTATCATCTACCAGCCCAACGTTCAGAAGCTAGTAATGGCATAAATTAGAATGGTATGCTTTCAGAACATCAACCAAGCAATACATTTCAGGAAAAATTCATATCATATCATTATCTGGTAGTTGTTAAGCACACCACTGTTCATGGAAACAAAACTGTTTGATGTCCAGCCCATGATAAAAGGATTTCATTATGAAACCTCATTCTTTCCATTGTGCATCAAGCACTAAGATATATTTGCTTTAAAATAAATGAAAATGATTACCATGAGGATCATAATATTATATAAGGTCACTATTAAAGAGTATATCTTTAGCATTTAAGGTGGAACCAACAAATGTAACATTATGATAAAGAAGAAGATTATTTTACAGTTATTGTCTAAAAAATTATGTAAATGATCAACAAAATGTAATACTGTTTATCTGAATTTTGTAGATTTACCTTTATTGATCATGAAAAGTTGATAATTTGGCAGCCTCAAAAACAGAAGTTGCAGTGACTAAAATGTGGACCATAACTCACAAGTTTTATTTGAACCTTAAGTATCGTTAATTGCTCGAAGCCAACATGAACTTAATGTATTGATTTCACAGAAACAAATCAAATTCAACTTTATTAGTATAATAATGATATAACACGAATGAGAGCAGATAAATGACAATGATATGGAAAACCAAGGTGCTTATTAAAATGAAATTTATTACTGACTACAATAGAATTTTTCTTAACAATTTGTTCAGAAATATGAAAATTCAGTCCAAAAGTAATCCCAACAATTTATGAAGATAAGATCAACTTACGTGCTGACAGTCGAAGAGCGGTATAGACGAAGATAAAATTTATTATCAACATCTATTCTATCAACAAGAGGGCTAGCATAACCTGAAACAGCATACAAGGATGATAACTAAAACAAGGTTTTTTTTTCTCTCTTTCTTACTTGAAGGGATGACCAAGAAGGTGGAATAGAAGCTACGTAAACAATCATACCTTCAAGACCAGCAGTAAAGAGAACAAGATTTGCAAATTTGCTAATTTGCTGCAAGAACTCTCGCAAACCAGGACGTTCAAAAACAGTGACATGATTCACCTTTTGTTTTCCTTCAGCATCCTTCAAGCCAAGAATTCTACTTTTGAAAAGCACCTCTTATAACATAAGACTGCACAAGCATAAAAATACATCTCTAAAGGGACTAACCTTCTCCACAGATATGCATTCCAGCTCAAAACACTTCAGACCTGCTTCAATAGCCTGATCATGAACAAGGGAAGGAAGGCTAGATGACTCATATGCGCATACCAACGTCTCATCCAAGTCCAGAACAACCTGCACATTATACCAAGTTTCCCTTCAACAGATGGCATTTATACAACATATAATAACTAATACAAAATCAAGCATCGGACCAACTAAAATACTTGGATAAAAATGCTGGACTTTTCCAGTCATTTTTTAACGAATATGATAACAATGCCAACTAAAATATTTAAGAATGGATCATCTGGGAGTGAGGGGGAAGGGCAGAAAAGAAGCAAGAGAAATGAAAACAAAAGGCCTTCTAATATGTAAAACAAAGTTCAGGGCGGAATATTGAAAACCACATCTGACCACCAAGTTGAATCAGATAATACAACATGAGGACCTAAGAAACAAACCATACACAAACCAGCTTTTAGCAGAATCACCAGGTTGGATGCTGGTTTCGTACCTATTTCAAAACTAAAAACCGGGCAAGTGTTTCACAAAACTGCAAATCAAAAGTTGAAAAGCCTGTTTCTTTAGAGGGAAGTCTACTTGAATATTAAAACAATATCATAAGTATCTAAATAGCATTAGAAAAAAAAAATGAACAAATGGCATCAGCCACTTATGTGCTTTCATTTAGTTTGGACTGGTCTGTACACCCATTCAATTCAACTTCTGGGTTGATTTTGACAGCATTAATCATGGGCCATTGCTAATATCAACTAACCAAATCATTAATATCTAAATCTATTAACATGAACTTAACAACTACCCGGCATCAACATGGCATTCTCAAAATTGAAGATCCAGTTGGGGTTATAAACCAAAAGTTTAATGAAGATTTTGTAACAGCTGAAATTAAAAAAGGCTTTGAAGTTTGAGAGTCAATGGTGGTTTCAGCCACGATTTTGTCTTGGCAAGAAGGGGGCATCCTAGCCATGCCATCCCGTTCCTGCAAGAAAACAGGAATAGGACGGCTTTGGGACTCCGAAACTCATCCACGTGGAGAGAGAAGAAAAAAAAGGAAGGAAAGGAAAGAAAGAAGAAGGGGAGAGAAACAAAGGATATTCACCGGGATGCATGACTAGGATTGCTGCTAGGATAGAACAACGAGGTATCCCATTCCATGGAGAAACTGGGACACCTCAATCCAATAGAATTCAAAACCTTGGTTTCAACTACACTACAAGTTAAAACTGCTTGTGACGTACTAACTTAATGCTCAAATGAGTATCTACTCGATTTTATATAACTTCGTTAATATAGCTTGCTACAATGCACCCGCAGTTCATAGATGTCATACAGTGCCTGAGTATGTGCTTTGGGAGGCTATATAATTATTTGTTGCATGGTGTGGTGAAATGCAAAGTGACAAGAAGTGAAGGAACGCAGTAGCCTTGGTTTGTTTGATTATTTCTGTTGTTACTTAAGTGTAGAATGTAATCCATCCTTGTAGTAACCACCAAAATCTAACCTTAGAGGTGTTTGGTATTGAGTCACCAGAACATCATACACCAATAACAGACCCACCTCTACTGAATTCTTCCACTTTCTGAATCCCTACTGCCTTCCCCCTATGTGTTAAATCATCTTAAGCCAACCAAATATCAAGTCATAGTCTCACTCTTACTAATGCATCCATATTATCTACAAGCATATGCCCAAAATAATGTCGCATGAATATCTGCATCAAACAGTACACTTTTATCTTCATGCTATGTATGGTGGAAAAGCCTTGGAAGTCAGCTCCCTATCGCTGGCCTGGAGTGCACAGCTTCAGTATTTCTTCACATATTGCCCACCAAAAAGAGTAAAATAAAGATGTAAGTTCTGCATTTCCCTATTTGATTCCCACACACCTTTTCCCATGAAAACAACCATTTTTTTTTTGTAGATGTGCTGGTCAAAAAACAACGGAAACTCTTTTCCATTCAAGCCCCCTTTTTTTTGGATAAAACAAAAAGGGATAGGAAGGGATAAATCCTGGTGTAGCTACCTCTGCAGGCCCCCATCCTGCCTGGTAATGTTCGATTCGAGACGCTCAGATTTTCGTAGTCTCTCCCCATCTAATGGTGAGTACATCAACCTGACCCACTAAGATGCCGACTAGTAGAACGGGGACAAACCCTGACCTCTCACTCACATCAACTGTCGCAGGTCCCAAGAAAATTTTTGGATTTAATCGAGTCACCTACGAAATCATGCCTCGAACCCGCGACCTGTTGATAGTGAGGCAAGGCCTCTACCAACCAGGCTATCACCTTAGCGGTCATTCAAGCCCTTTTTAAATGAAAAGATAGCTGTACACAAATTTCACATGCACATGTATCACATATGCCGGCTGGCCTCTAGTATTAGCATAAACAGCTTATGCATGTCTGCTTTCTACAAAACATAGAATAGATTTGGCACCCAACTCTAACAAATGAGGCAAACAATTTATTCATGGGTATATTGGGGGGTAAGAAGAAGAAAAGGAACCTTTCTCCTAGTTGAAACAATTGAAATCAAGTAGTACAGAACAATGGCATATCTTTTTGAGAAAAAACTAACAATCATATCATGAAGCAAAATCATTGATATGGAGACAGCATAAGTGAGCACTATGTCATCAATGCTTCTTTCGAAGAGAGGAACTTCCCGAAACAATCAATTCTTTCATATCCCAACCAAGACGGATAATACTACCATGTAAAGTAATTGCATTATAAAATAAACAACTACATACAAAAAAAAAAAAAGACCGCTGGCATTTAAGCAATTTTTCAAGCCTATTTTTAACCTCCATATTTTGTGAAAATTCAATAATTTTGTACATATGTATTTTAAAGTATAAATAGTAGCTATCAGAAATATATGGTAACCATAGAGACTGCCAAAGAGGCTTTCTAACTAATGAGACTGTAATATGAACTCAGTAAGTCATGAGACCAACATTTTGAACAATAAAAATGCAAGAATTCTCACTGAGATTTGGATTTCTCATGCTAAAATATAAAATTGAGATAATTGGTATCAACCTTATCTGGTATACCAAAAACTATCGGTGAAGTGTCATAAAAAAAACTTATTGTATCAAAGAATCAAATGATTTATCCTTATAATCCCAAGCATCACACTGACACGAACAATTATTGGGAAAACGCCTCAAATTCGGTCCATGAAGAACCCTAGACCAAGAAAGAAGCCCAGCCCAAAAAAGAACCCAAGAGAAAAAAAAAAAGAGGAAGGACTGGATTCGGCCCATAGCAGGCCGGCCTGCATGACCAAGACCGCGCAGCCCAGCACGCAGAGGTGCGGGCACACGGCCCATGCGAGCACACGGCCTGCAACGTGTGTGGGTGTACACGATGGCCCAAGGCCCAAGCGGTCCCTTTTTTGGTTTTCTGTCATGGTCTTTCATGGACCGGGAGGTGCACGATGTGGTTTACGCATGTGATGAGTGCGATCGAGCAGCTCTCCATGTGTCCCGCATTGATCGGACAGTTGGGAGTATCCCAAAGCATGACCTCGGCTTGTTCCGTGTCATTTGGGCTGATTTCGAGCAGATTTCAGTGCCATCAAGGCTGACGACCAAGAGTTGATATGGGTTCAATTTTAAATTGGGGGAGCTACAAGACTCTGATTTGAACGTGGTTTTATAAAATAGGAGAAGGGGTCAAGGCAGATAGTGTATGAGGATCCAAAGGATGGTGAACAGCCTCTAGAAAGCTTATAGTGGCCGAGAGTTGAGAGCTTGAGAGAGAAATTTTGGGATTTCTTGTTGAGAGAACTATATGAGATTAAGAGTTCCAATCTTGTAAGTTCTATTTTTTTCATAGTGAAATCTTGTATGTCCAAATAATTGTACTGTCTATTTTATTTTTTATCTTCTTCTCCTGTGGTATCGACACTGACAATCATGATTCCAAAAATAGGAATCTGTATTCCATATGAGTAATCTCCCGACGAGTGGTATCAATGTAGTTGCTACCACGACAATTGGTATCAAAGTCCAGAGTCTCAGATTGCCCGTATTGATTAAAATCGAAAAAGATAGAGAAGACAACCACAATCAAGACAAAAATCAACCGGTTCGATAGGAAGAGCAATTTCTCTCTGGCAGGCAAGGGTGAAAGACTTACTGATTCAACAAGGATTGATCGACGCTCTTATATGAAGAGATCGACCACCATGAAGGACAGGACCTAGAGATGGCTACAGATGCAAGCAGTAAGTACGATCCACCTGTACTTGGCTGAGGAAGTGGTGATCCATATGCTGAATGAGACTTTTCTGACAGTGTTATGGGAGAAGTTCGATAAGTTGTACATGATAAAATCCCTCACCAACATGCTATTCTTTTAGAAACAGTTCTATCAATTGCGGATGATCGAAGGATAGAGCGTGCAGGAGCACCTGAGCAATTTTTAAAGGATCCTCATCGATCTTCTCAATATCGATAAAAAAGTTTGAAGAGAAGACCTGGACGATGATCCTGCTATCGTCTCTACTGTAGTTCTTTAAGTCCTTGGTAACTACTCTTTTAGTAAGAAGGAGTACCATTATTTAAGATAGAGGAGATTACCTCGGTGTTACTCCAGAACGAGGTTCTCATGCAAAAGAATCAAGTTTCGAGTTCAAGCAAGAACTTAGCATTGACGATTTCTGGAGGAGCAGATAGTAGAAGGTGAAGCAATAAAGGATCACGAGGAGGGTGGTTCAGGTCGAAGGATACAAGCAGGATCAAGTGCTACCAATGCAACGAGCTGGGACATCGTGTTAAAGATTGCCTGCAGCTCAAGAATCGGATAAAGGCTACAGTGACGGTGGTCGATAGTAGCGATGGTAAAGGATACTATAGTGATGCACTTATAATACCCAATGAGGTATCTCCTTCTTTCTAGTAAATTTTAGATTTTGCATATCCACATCATATTTGTTATAGAGAGTAGTTATTCGATTCTATAGAGGGTAGAAAGGGTTCTATCCACTTACTAGACAGATCGAGCTATGCGATTGAGGACATCGGGATAGTCAGCTTGAAGGCACATGATGGGACAATAAAGAAATTGAACGATATCCGATGCATACCCAATTTTTACAAAAATCTATTTTTTTTTATCAAACTAGATTCAAACGACTATACGCGGAGAGCCAATGATAAAATTTTGAAGGTCTTGCATGGAAGTAGGATCATTTTGCAGAAAAAGAAGTGAGAAAAATACTATTTCTTGATAAAAAGTCCAGTACGAGATAGAGTTTCTAGTATAGATAGGAGTCCAGTACGAGATAAAGCTTCAGGAGCAGATGGATCGGACATGAGATAAGAGCTTAAAAGGATGACATGCGATGTCACAAGATGAAATTCCTATTACCACAAGAACTTTCCCGAGCAGGTCTCAGGTCGAGGTGAGCACAGCACATGACAAAGATAGATGAGCAGCCTGGCTCAACTTCCATGTTTGTCCATCCATGATCAGCAGGAATTTGTCTTATGTCTGGGGATGAAATCCTTTAAGAAGCTCTCAAAGTCAAGTGGATATCGAATGTCGAGTCAAGATGGAGACTGTTGGAAAAACGCTTCGAATTCAGCTCCTAAAGAAGTCCAGTCCAAAGCAGAACCCCAAAAAAAAAGAGGAAGAACTAGATTCAGCCCACAGCAACCCGGCCTGCATGACCCAGATCATGCAGCCTAGCTTGCAAAGGCGCGGGTGCACGGCCCATGCAAGATCTTGTCCCGGGCGGGTGAGTAGCCCAAGATGTGCACTTGCGGCGCGCGGGCGACGACCAAAGGCCCAGGCAATCCCTTTTTTGGTTTTCTATCACGGTCTTTTATGGATCGGGTGGTGCACGACATGGTTTATGCACATGATGAGCACAATCGAACGGTTCTCTGCACGTCCCGTATTGATCGGATGGCTGGGTGCATCCCACGGTGTGATCTGGGCATGTTCCATGTGATTTGGACTGATTTCAAGTGAAATTCAACACGATCAAGGCTGATCAACGGTCAGGAGTTGATATGGATTTAATTTTGAATTGGAAAAACTACAGAACTCCGATTTGGATGCGGTTTGGACCATTAAACTTCTAGTGAAACGCTCTTCGCAGTAAAAGCTATAAAGATAGAAGCAAGGGTCCAAGTAGATGGTGTGTGAGGATCCAGAGGGTGAAGAAGGATTCCTAGAGAGCCTGTAGGGATTGAGAGTTAAGAGCGAAACCTTACGTGCCCAAATAATTATACTATTTATTTTATTTTTTCTCTTTCTCCTTTTTTTTGAGCATTGACATCAACAATTATGATCCTAAAAATAAGATCCATATTATACATGAATGATCCTCGATGAGTGATTTCAGCGTAGTTGTTACCACAGCAACAACATCAATGATCTAGCAAGCAAGTGAAAATACATGCAGGTGAATTGTGCATATTTCAAGTCTATGTACAAGTTCAATGCAACGTCAGACTTGAAGCCAAGCCCAAACCTCTGACACAATTGCCCTTTATTGTTTATAAAAGTTTCAGCCTTCACCAACTGGAGTCACCCACGAGTGAGAGCACTATGCAGACAGTTACGTGATGCTTTTGTCCCCTTCCATTCCTGTTTCATCTATTTTTAGAGAAACATATTCTTCAACACTGAGGAACACTTATCACCATCACTGATATAAGTTCTCCAAGCACTTGAATTAGCAAGAAGTAAAGTTTTAAAATAAAAGCAAAAGAACAGAAGGCACTAAGGTTCCCAGAAATCACAGAAGCACAAAGCAAGAAGGAGATCCAAAATTTTTTTGCAGCTCAAATATGAAGAGCTCAGAGCTATCGCGAACATACCATGATGGCTGGATTATAATCCATGCTCATTTTAATTACTCCAGAACATTTCAAGTTCCTTCAAATTTCCATTACAGCTCCAAATTCCCAATTCGAGCATGTTACTCACAGCATGAATCCAATGGTCAGACCATTTGTTTTCCGCTAGAGATAAAACCTATATTGATTTCACTAGTTCGATACAGTAAAGTCATTAATCTTCACATAATGGACGCAACCGAGACTACTGAACCAGGATGCCTATCCACTCAGGGGAGGAAAATAAAAATGGCGAGATCTTTACATCAAAATGCGGAGAGGAAAACAGAAAAGCAGGGATGTTTACATCAAAGTGAGAGGAGATACAGATCGAAGCAATACCGTGAGCTTATCGGAAGGGCTGTCGGAGACGGTGTGAGGCGGCGGCGGAGTGTCGGCGGGGGCCTCGACGGGGAGGGGCCTGAAGGCCGGAGAGGAGGAGGACGAGGAGGAAAGGAAGGGGATGAAGGAGAAGAGCTGGGCCCACGACGGGGTTCCCCTCAGGATCTGGAGCAGGATGCGAAACAGGAACCCAACCCAGCTCACAACCGTCCGCCACACATGGAGGCTGTTGGGGACGCCGCCGCCGGGGGAGTACATGGCCGCCGGCGTCGACCGGGCGAGCTCCTCCATCTGAAGGGGACACGCGTAGGCACGAGGTGAGGTCCGGATGGGTTGGGGGACGCCTCCGCGGTGCAGGGGATCCGGTGGGTGGGCGGCCGCTCGAGTGACCGCAGAGGGGAAGATAAATGGAAGCCAGACAACAGGCTGGCGTGGCCCGGATGATTTATTTTTGGTCACTCTTGGTTTTGCCGGATGGACCATGAGATCCGCTTGTTTGTATGTCAAAACTATATCACATGCACGGTAGGTAAAATAGAGACGGGTGGCACTTCATATCCCCCTAAAATTAAAATTATTATATAATTCTCAGGATACACATTTTTTTAAAAAAAGATATTTTTTTAATTACAATATAGCACCATAATAATTACAACGGATAAAAATTTGCCAAGTTTTTATTATATATTATATAAAAAATTTTAATAACAATAGAATAGAAACCCTTATTATCGATATGGATGTCCGCCTGATAAATAAAGAATTATGTAGTGCAGAAACTTCCAGTATTATTATCAACATAAGCGATGACGGTTAAGCAAGCTGCGTGGGATATGATTTTTTATCAATTATTTTTTTTAAAAAAAATAATTTTTAAAATAAAAAAATGTAATAAATAAATTTTTTTAATAGATAAATTTTTATTGCATATTAATAAGTAAACTTATAACCAAGTAAAAATATATGTAATTGGTATTGATATATATATATATATAAGCTGAATCTCATTATAGGAGTTTCTATCATTAATACCAACATCATCTATTCGGGCTTTTGCAGGGTAAATAAAGAATAATGTACAAGCCCGACCACATTAAATAATGAATTTAGTGATTGCCAAGCAAAAAATTTTACCAATAATATCAGTATATTTATGATAAACAGAGAATTCTATATATGTGCTCTTATTCAAAATCTTTTATCATTAACAATGGCAATAGTAATACGGTTTCCATGCAATGCACATGATATTATTTTTCTAAAGTTTTTTAGAATATAATATGATAAGTAATAAATTGTCATAAATATAAAACTTCAAATACAAAATTTCTGTTGTACACCAAACAGTGAATATTAATATTTGTTACGTATCGAGTCATGAATTTTAATTATAATCGAATATATTAATACAAGAATCATTAGTTTCAGCATTTTAATAGTGTTTGAAGAATTCTGCGTAAATCTAGCCTCTATTTTAGATATAAAAAGTAAATATTATATAACATGCCCTCTTTATTAGGATTGCTTGATCTAGTGATGAGTAGTTTAGTTGCTCCACAGTAAATCCACACCTAAATTCCTACGCAACTCTGGAATTAATTATCCTTTTTCTTAAAAAAAAGTTGTTAACTATTTCGCCATTGATCAGCATCGCCTTTTAGGGTGAGTGATTTGGTGCCATTTGAGCTTTTCTTTATCTTGTCTCATGGTGTCTCTGCCTTTGGAAGGAGAAAATGCTTTCTTCGGAAAGATCCCTTCCGTATTCTTTAGTTCTCTTCAAAGGGCCACACTAGAGGAGAATCTAGAGGCGTTAATGAGAAGCGATGATGTGAGGATATAAAGTAGGGCGTGAATGACCAATAGGAAAATAACCTTTTCCTTTTTAATATTTTTTTCATAAAATAAAATTAATTTGGAAATTAATGAATAATTGTTTATGGGATGCGGTCAGGATTAGGGATGACAATCGAATCGGATTGGCCAGAAAGAGATTAGATAAAAAATGGCCCAGATCAAAAATTCAACAATCCGTATCTAACATGTTTATTAAATATGTTAAATAAATTCAGATTTAAACTCGACTTGCTTATTCAACGGATAAGTCAAGTTAGGTTATATAGGTCAAGTGAATTAATTAAATTAGATTAAATATATCAGAAATAGGTTAATCATATTTTAAACATATTAAATATATTTAAAATAAATTAAATAAATCGAGTTATAACTCGATACAATTATTAAAAGAATTAAAGGTTTAAACTTAAATCAAACCCATCGAATAAACATGTCAAGATGGGTTGATCCATTTATAACCGAAATCTATATATGTCAAATCCAGATATATTTTAAACAGGAGGTTGGTCGCATGTTGGATTAACATGATAGATCATAAATTGTGACCTCTAGTTTTGATGAAATACTTTTTAATTATGCTTATGGTAGATTCTTTTCATAAATGAATAGGTGATATAAAGTTCAACTAAGTAAACTATAATAATATTTTTGCATAAATCATGCTTAATTAGGATGTTCATAGGAATTTTGTCTATATCTTGGATTTTAGTTGCCATGAAAGTGAAAAAAAGAAAATAAAAAATAAAATCATTTTTTATCAATAATGAAATAGATATTCTATGAGCAAAGGAAAAAAAGAAGGATAAAATATTAAATATTTATCTTATATATTTAATGTTTTATAGTGACTATCCTTGCTTTAAGGGTAGTGGTTTATGATTGATTTTTCTTAAAAATGGCTAAAATTTATGTATACAGTTTATTACACTAAAAAATTGGACTCATCGGCTAATAAAAAATTGGATAAATCGACTAAGACTTAGATAAATGGCTCAATAAGTGGTAGCTCATAGTTTTAATTGTAAAAAAAGGATGCTGAATAATCAAGCTAAAGGCCAACTATTTATATTATACTGAGAGATGGCTAGATGACTAACCTTGGAGAAGCAAGATTCTCAAGGTATTCGGCCAGCTATTAAATAAAGCAGCCAATAAATAAGATGCCAAAACAACATCGATAACTAAGGCATGGATTGCCAACCATCTAGAAATGTTCAACTAAGTGGGTAGAGGTGTAACAACTATTACAACAAAAAATTATTGCACCGGTTATTACTTGCAACAGAAAAGGTTAGCCGGAACAAAATATTGTTATGGCTAATAGAAGGAGATTATCTTCCAACATAATTTGGTTACTATGAGAACCTATAAATACCAGTAAGAGAGGTCATTCAAGGGATAAGCTAAGCTATGCACTGTACCATGAGACTTTGCCATTTAATTTTTAAGTTTTATATCTGTGCATCAAATTTCTTTCACTGACTTAAGCATCAGAGGATCCTCCATAAGAGAATCTCCTTCCAATTTAAGATTTGTTCTGCATATGAGAAGACACTTTCAATGACGAAGAGCTCCATTGATGCCTATATCATTGTCCAATTCAAGTGACTCACCAAGAGACATCTAAGATTAGAAGTTTGGCATCAACACATATTATATAAGCTCTTGTAAATATATATGTGTGTATTTTAATCTTACTAAATCAACCAACCAGGACAATCAAGAATCATTGCTTTGAGCAGTGTATATAACGTTACAGTAATCGGCATCTAGTTTTTTTAATTAAATAATTTGCAAATAGCAGGACGACTATCACAAGAGCATGGCACCAAATTCATATTAGAATTTTTTTTTTTTTTTTTTTTTTTTTTTGAAATGCTTATGTTGCGGGGTTTGGCTATCCCGGTCACCCCCTAGACAGTCCTAGTCAAACCAAACCTAATTTTTAAAAAAATATAGATAATTTGCACTTTCAATACAAATTCAAAGTTTATATAAACAACATATTTGGCTAAAATTCAAAATTACGTGCTAAAACATGTTTCATTGGATTTATAAATGTTGGAGTTCACCCAAGGTTTACATGAATCACATTTATGGTAGATCAAGAGGGTGAATTCTTGGTAAATGGGAGCTTTCCTTTCCTCCCTTCTCTAATTCTATATCTATGTTTAAGAGATTTTCAAAATTCTACGTGCAAGAGTTTTTTTCCAAGGCTCCTAAGATACCTCCTCATAGCTTGGATTAAGGCAATATTAATAAATGAAAAAAAAAGATGAAAAACTCGATGTTTTAAAGGGTTTTAAGGTTTATATGAGGTAGGTTGAAGTGCCATAGGTAGCTAGGCTTTGTGATGGATCATAACTCCTAACAGCTAAAATTAATGAAGAAAAATATTAATAAGATTTTAATAAAAATTTAAAGAAGGTGGATTAATGAGTTGAAAATGTGGGTCACTTTTGTAGGCGAGATTAGTGATTGAATAAGTTTTTAATATAATTAGCAAATATTGTTGTAAATTTGAATGGGCTAGGAGATGATGGAGGGATGTCAACCTAGGCGTTGACCAATTCTGAACAGGGTTTGACTTAATCTAATTAGTAGTTAAACCCGATCAAAGAAGGTTCAAAATGAGGTCCAAAATTATAAAAATAATAGAAAGTTGATAAACTGGGAAAATATTTGCAACACTTGATTAGACTCTAATGGAGGTTTCGGCATAGCAGCGAGGGATGGTAGGTGAAGGATGGGTGAAACTAAAGAGAGGGTTCGCTCGGTCTGGGGATATGCTTTAAATCTTGTATACTTCTGGTGGAGCTTTTTGGCGAACGGTATTGTGCGAAGGAAGGAGAGACTTGTGGATAGAAAAGCAGGGGATTTCGATAAGTAGCGATAGTCAAGAGTTGTTGAAATCCAATAATAGTGGTCGGTCGTGGACGAAGGTTGTCCAGGAACCATCGAAGCTGCCTTTATGGACATCCCACAGGATCTCAGAGGACAAAATAGACGATCTCCAATGCTACTTCTTAAAGGTATTGGAGCTCCGAGGCTGTAATTGAGGAATCCCACCGGCAATGGAAGAAGCTAGCAGTTTTTGTAAGGAGCTTGGAACGGAAGGTCCCAGTGGATTGGATGGTGAAAGAGGTAAGGATGAAGTTGAAACTTGAGTACGACCTGAAGGTGTTCACCATCATCGAGGATCGCTGTTGGAAATTATGTCCCAAAGCCAATTGTCTAGACTATAGATGGTTGTGCTATCTTTGTATTTGTATATGAATTTTTTTTAATAAATAAAAGTTATTTATTTTGGCTATCCATCATATTTACATTTTCCTGTAAAGACTCTTGTGTGATGGAGTCCTTAGAACTACATTGTTCGATATAAAGAGGGTATATCAGGTAGTTCTTAAACTGGTTCACAACCAAAAAAATATTGTTATAGGACGACGATGTATCAGGTATAGGTTGTTGTATGTTGCATTTGTTGGTTGTCCTTTTAACCAAGGAGTGTGGAGACACTGGTGTGACATGCAAGTGAAATGTATGACATTTCACTGAACGTGACTATCTGTGGAGCTTCCTTCTATCAAAGGGTTGCTCGTAAAGGGATATGGGTATATGTGTCCCTCAGACCTGAGATCACCATGGCAGCTTGTAAGCAACTCACTATACTTTGGTACCGGACTACCTGGATTTCTAATCCAGTAACGGAAGGTTTCTGGGTACAGTCAAGTACTTATAGAGCAGTGGTGAATTAAGATGGAATTGATCTCTCCAAATAGTTTGGAGTGAATGACTCATTATATCTTAATTCAGCAAAATCTTAGCCAGGATAGTTCTTGTGAGGAGTCACGGAACTTGTGAGGTTGAGATATGATCTGGATAAACTAAATTAGGGTTGGCAGTCTAACCCTAAGTCATCATGAGCATTGTGAGGTCAAAGGGATGAATTATACGGCAACCATATGCCAGAGGTTCTTGTGAGGTGCTCTGCATCTTCGACCTATCCGGATGTCGGGTATCATTGCTAGATGAGGACTTTGACTGGTACTGAAATGTTCCAGTGCTACCGGCTTAATGTTTGAACCTATGGGGTCACACATCATAGAGAATTTCTATCTGATCTTTTGGTTAATCGACGATTAAGAATCGTTTGACATCACCAGAGGTCAATTTGATTGACCAGGTTCTAAGTGTCGACACTTGGAATTTTGCAGGTGTCGACACTTGGTGAAGTGTCGACACTTGGCAATTTTCGAGTGTCGACACTTCCTGTGACGAACAGATTTCTAGAAGGATTTCATGGAGGTTTTTTGGGCAGGTTTTGACCTGGTTTGAATTTCGAATTCAAACCAGTTTTGGCTCTAAGGCTTTATGGTATGAAAGTCATACTTACCTTAATGGGTTGAACCTATTTGGAATGGCCTTGATCCTCTCCCCCATTCTCTCCCCTCATCTCTCCTCCTTCTTCTTCTCCCTCTCATGGCTGTACCTATAAATGAAGGTTATTGTAGTGGCTGCTAATGGTTACTAGAGAGACAACAGCAAGAGAAGAAAAAGAAGGGTTTGTGAGAGATCTAGGGATTGGGTGTGAGCTACCTAGCAATCAAGCTAGGTCTTGGGAAGAGAGTTTTGGGAAGGGGTTCCTGCTCTCCTCATAATATTCCTAGAAGAAGAAGATCGGCTAAGGATCTCGAAGAGCTAGCACTCTGAGGGAATTGATCAGAGTTGAGCCCAGGTGTGGATATCCTGTAGAGGCTAGACACGTGTATGGCTCGAGCACCCTTTTCCTTCTCACAGCACTTCCACTGCTTCTCTCATAAAGGTATGGTACTTTTATATTAGCTGTCTCTCTTGCTTTGGATGTTATATGTATGCTAGATCTTTATGCTAGTTCCTGTTACGTGCAGATCGGTAGATCGTTTAGATCTATCTATCGAGCCTTTCGTTGTGCATGTTTTTAAAATATTTTAAAATGCATGTCTTTTGCTATCTTTTCTTGCATATTGTATGCTAGGTGTAGGTGCTTTTCACCTTCAATGGTATCAGAGTAATAGGTTCATTCTTGTAGTATAATGATGCTAGCATGCTAATAACATCTCCTTTCTTTTTTAAGTACTTGGATTGAGTACTTGCAAGACCCTTTCTTTCCATTCAATGGGATCTCCTATGGCGTGTAGGGGTGCCGCTGTGATTGACTCTTGAAAAAGAAAATAAGAAGAAAGAATATTGTAGGTTAAAAATTTTAATCTAATGACATGATCATAAAACAACTTTAGATAAGATCTAAGAGTTTTTATTAATTGGTTTTGATTGAATGTTTGAAGAAATATTAGATTTGAAATCACTATTTTTTCTGTCTCAGGCTATGAGTCGACACTTGGCCTTTGAAGTGTCGACTCATGAGAAAATTTCCTGAAATATGATTTTTGTTTTTCTTCTGAGACAGGCTAAAGTGTCGATACTTGATCCTGAAGTGTCGACACTTGACCTTTGAAGTGTCGACACTTGAGTGCATGCTAGAGAACATGTTATTCTATTTTCTGTTCCCTGTCTCAGGCCTTGAGTCAACACTTGCTCCTGAAGTATCGACACTTGGATTGAAAAATTCTGAAAAATAATAAATTCAAATTTTAATTTTTGTAAAATTGTTTTGCATTTATAAATTAAAATTGTTTTAATTTATTTGAGGCTATTGAATTTAATTGAGAATTAAGAATGACTAATAACTCTAGGAATTTGATTCAAAGATTTTAAATCATTTTAATAAGCCTTAAGGGTCATGGATTAACTTTTATTAGGTCCTTATTGGGTTAGACCGAGTTTAGATGCATTGGACTAATAATAGAACTAATCTAATCAAATGTTGAGTTAGGGTTTCTTCTCTTGAGATCTCTCTAATAGTTAGATTAATTAGTCCATAATCTAAATGGATCTAATTTGTGGCTCAGTGGAAAGCCCAAGTCTTTAGGCTAGTCTAATCGAGTCTGATGAACCGATTGCTATCGAGATAAGTTTGGCATTGTGATCATAGTTCTTTGGGGCTACCTCTTACCTGGCCAACTCTGTTGGTATCTAAGGCAAGATAGTTAATGGCGGAACCCAACTCATGATCTCACTTACCTGGCCAATATGGTGATCAGAATTGATTGGATAGCTCATTGACTCGTGTTAATCCTTGTCATCCAAGGTTAATCAGTTTTGACTAATTTTAGGTATCCATGGATCATTAGTTATGTGTAACCCTCCTAGATTGCTGATGTGGTCAGTGGGAGGTTGATCAATGTCTTCTCATCTCTTCATCTGTCACATTATTTAAAAACCCTCTAAATTATTAGGTCCTTAAAAGGACAAAGTTATAGAGGTAACCAAGTCCTAGCCTCCCATTAAGTGGAATAGTAATGTGTCTAGTAGTTTGGTGTTCATCGGCAGATCCAAAGATTGGGTATTCATCGGGCTATTGGAATTGTTGTTTCTAATATGATGGCTCAATGCGACTCTTTTAATGGTAGTCAGGTGAGCCGGCCAAAGTCAAGCTTGACTATTCGTTAGTTAGAAGCATTGAATTTTGTCATGTTAATGGTTGGACCTAATCAGAACCTTCAATAGGAGGCCCAAAGGTCGATTGAAGTGCTCCTTGGGGCAAACCCAATTACTAGAGGTTACTTGGAGAAGTAATCGGTTGAAGAACCTATCTTTAGACATGCATGGGTGGACCGGCCAAAGTCGGGCTCATGTGTTATCTATTGGACTCTAGTACTCGCTAAGGAATTAAAGTAATTCCTCGGATTGAAGGTAGAGGCTACCAATCTGTGCAAAATAGTGGGAGGGACCTTTAGACTAAAGTCCATGCCTTTATGTTAATAATTCATATACACTAATTAGTTTTGATTTTCCTTTCAGATGTCTTTCAACCTGTCACTCCGGTCTCTTCTCGATAACGAGAAGCTCAATGGACCCAACTTTGATAGTTGGTATCGAAGGCTCAAGATTGTCCTGGAGCACGAATGGATCCTGTATGTGATATCGGATCCGGCACCTGAGATCCCTACTGCCAATGCTCGGGATTCGGTCAGAGACACTTATCAAAAGTGGCTCTCTGACAGGATCACTGTCTGATACATCATGTTGGATGCGATGAACGATGAGTTCAGTCATAAGTTCGAGGAAGCCTAGCCGGAAGAAATCCTTCAAAGGTTGAAGGAGTCTTTCGAGACATCAGACGATGTTGAGAGGTACAAGGTCTCCTGTGTTATCTACAATGCATGGATGCATGATGGGGCCTCGGTCACTGATCATATACTGTACATGATCGAGATGATTGAGCGCCTAGGCAAGCTTGGCTGTCCCTTGCATGAACAGCTTGGGAAAGATACGATTTTGAATTCTCTCCCCTCCTCCTATCTAGACTTTCTCGATCATTATAGAATGAATAAGCATGTAGTCAACTACCATGGTCTATTGGAGTTGCTGCAGACTTATGAGAAAGACCACCAGTTGAATAAAGGGATGGTGAATCTAGTGGGAGGTTCTTCGGGAGGGCGTCGTCCCTTTAAGAAAGGGAAGAAGCAAAATAATAAAGGAAAAAAGGTGCTTAGTGCTTCTAGGCTCAGTCAGGCCAAGAAAGTGAAGGCTAATCAAAGCCAGGCAGAGTGCTTCTTCTGCAAGAAGCAGGGTCATTGGAAGAGGAACTGTCCTCTTTACATTGCATCCCTTGACCCGAACAGGTCCAAGAAGAGAAAGGTGCAGGATGGTCCTGGACAAGGTATTTATATGATAACACCTTGTAGTTTCTCTGTTTGCGATACTACTAACTGGGTATTAGATACAGGAAGTCCAATTCATATTTGTAATTCTTTGCAGGGACTTTAAGTTAGTAGAAGATTCGAGTACGGCTAGAGATTCTTGAACGTGGAAAATGGAAGCCAAGTTCCAGTTCTGGCATTGGGAGTCCTTAAACTTGTTTTCGAGTCCTGTACTATCGTTTTGAACGAGTGTCATTTTTATCCTTCTTTTATTTTGAATGTCATTTCTGTAGGCTAGTTGGCCGTGTATGGTTACGAACTATTAATAAAGAATGACATTTACAAAATCATTTAGAATGATTCTGTAGTTTTGAATGGACAAATGCATGATGGCATCTATGTACTATCGCGATGTGTAAGTGTAATGTACATGTCTTGCAAACGTCCTAAGATAGATAATGTCAGTTATTGCCGCCAAGATCGCCGTGGCCCGTAGCTGCGGCGTCGGAGTGCGCTCCCGTCGCTGCCTGACGGTCCTTTGGTCCTGGATCTGCAAAATAGGGGTTAGTGACCCGGGCCGGGATTTTCGACGGGGGCACTCCGACAGTCAAGTCAGTGATGATCCAGGGAAATAGATCCTCCTGGTCGAGCCCCTCTTGATGGACTCCATACGAGGAGGAGTGAGTTGTGTATAAGTGGGATGCAAGTATGTCGGGGGAAGTGTGGCTTGGTTAGAGGGAGTCTCTGTGCGGCCCTTCCGCCTTGACCTTGCTTGTGAGTGCTAGTGGTGCCGTGCCCCCCTTCTTCGTGGGGGTTTCACCCTTCTTTTTTTGTGTTCTCCCTTGTGTTTTTTTGTGCCTGTGTGTTGGTGTTGTCCTGTTATCTCCAAGTTTGTTGCAAACTAGGTTACCGTTGGGCGTCTGCCTCGGGATCTCCACCGGGCTGTCAAGCACGTGCAGTGGTGTCTCGAGGAGCCTTTCCCGATTTGTGATAAGGGGAGCTGTCATGCGCTCCGACACTTCTCTTGGTCACCACATTCGGAAAACCTGGCATACCTCGAACGGTGGGCCGCCGCCCTCGGGATTCGAATCTCCCAGTTGGCTTCCTCTCTTGGATGATCCAGATGGTTGGTGAGGAGCGTGGCATCTCGATCAGTGTGCTTCTTCCCTTTATAGTGTAACCGGCGGCTGCAGGCGGTTAGTACGGTCTGGGAGGCGCTCCAGTGTAGTCCTCGGGTGGTTCGCCAGTGTTCTAGGCTGGTGGGGTCCATGTCCGAGCTAGGGTTGAGCTGGAATGGCAGGGGTCGCTCCGACCTAGATGCCCCGAGCTTGCGGGGTCATCTTGGTGGAGGATAGAATGCGGGCCCGGTCTAGAGGGCTCGTGCTCAGAGAGGCTCCACGTGGCGGAGGAGTGCTGAGCTCGACTCTGACCACAAGAATCAATCCTCCGAGGGTCTTGCTCTGGAGGTCAGTGTACGGGCTGGTCCAGAGGGCTCACGCTCGGAGAGGCTCCACGTGGCGGAGGAGTTCTTGAGCTTGACTCCGACCACAGGGATCAATCCTCCGAGGGTCTCGCTCTGGAGGGTTGAGTGCGGGCCCGGTCCAGAGGGCTCGCACTCGGAGAGGCTCCACGTGGCGGAGGAGTGCTTGAGCTCGACTCCGACCACAGGGCTCAATCCTCCAAGGGTCTCGCTCTGGAGGAAGGAGTGAGGGCCCGGTCCAGAGGGCTCGTGCTCGAAGACGCTCCACGTGGCAGAGGAGTGCTGAGCTCGACTCCGACCACAGGGCTCAATCCTCCGAGGGTCTCGCTCTGGAGGGTGGAGTGCGGGCCCGGTCCAAAGGCTCACACTCGGAGAGGTTCCATGTGGCAGAGGAGTGCTGAGCTCGACTTCGACCACAGGGCTCAATCCTCCGAGAGTCTCGTTCTAGAGGATGGAGTGCGGGCCCGGTCCAGAGGGCTCGTGCTCGGAGAGGCTCCACGTGGCGGAGGAGTGCTGAGCTCGACTCTGACCACAGGGCTCAATCCTCTGAGGGTCTCGCTCTAGAGGGCGGAGTGCGGGTTTGGTCCAGAGGACTCGCGCTCGGAGAGGCTCCACGTGACGGAGGAGTGCTGAGCTCGACTCCAACCACAAGGCTCAATCCTTCGATGGTCTTGCTTTGGAGGGTGGAGTGTGGCTATGGCCTAGGCGTCCCGAGCTCGCGAGCCCGACCTGGCGGAGGACGGAGCTCGGCTCGCTGTCTCGAGGGAGCTCAGCTCAGCTCGACAGTGGAGTCCGAGCAGGAGGATTGATGCGGCGTCCGACATGGCATCTTCTCTTGATGTGGTGCCTGTCGGCTCCCCTCGTCAGCGATCCTGCCACATCATTTGCCCCCACTCCCGAGGCTCGTTAGTGCACGGCGCTCTGGCCAAAGGGAGTAATTGTGGTGCTGACATGGAAAGGCAAAAATCTGACGCGATGATGACTATGATTGCCGGCGCTTCGAGAGATGGCCCTGCGGGCCAGTGCGGGGGTGCCACGTGGCCACATCCGAGGAGTAATTAATGTTGGTGCAGAATTCAAAATAGTCGGGATGCCATTTTCGTCGATGGGTAGCACGTGGCGTGGATCCGTTGGCGGAGGGGTCGGATCGGTACGAATCCATCGGGTCATTTCGAAATGAAAGGAGGGCCTTACCCGAAACATCCATTCTTTTGAATTCTCCATGCATGCTGCTGCTGCCCAAGTTTTCTTCTTCCTCATAGTTGCCTCAGATTTTCTAAGGAACCAGGTTAGTCTCTTCCTCCTTCTCCCCTCGCTAGAGTAGGGTTCTTTCTCCGAGCCTGGGGTCTTCTTTGAGTTGAGTCTGCTCTTCCGTCCCTCACTTCGAGTCCTTTGTTCCCCTTATTCTTGAGGATGTTCCGCTTTGGCCCGAGCTTCTACCCCTCCACTGATCAGGGCGAGGCCGGTCCTTCCGAGCAGAGGCCGGCGTCTTCTTCTTCTTCTGGCGAAGAGGAGGATGCAACTCATTTCGAGTTAGTAGGAGGCATCCTCCAGGTCCTGTGCTCATCAGGAAGCCAGGGTCCGGTCCTTCTCTCCCTCCTCCTGCTTCTGAGTCTGCCCGGTCTACGGGTCCTGGTGGGGTCGCCTCGACGATCACCGCCGAGGAACTGGGGACCGTTCGAGATGTCTATGGCATCCCATCATCTGTTCGGCTCATGATCCCTCACCCGGGGGAACGGATCACTTCCAGTGGCCCGGGCCGCCTTGCTTTTTATGATGAGACCTTCTCTGGGGGTCTCCGATTTTCTTTGCATCCCTTCTCCTGTCTATCTTAGATAACTACCGTTTGGTCCCTGCACAGTTAGTGCCAAACGCCATTAGGGTCATCTTCTCTTTCATTGTGCTCTGCCACCTCCACGGGTTTGTTGCCCGTTTTTTTTGTTCAGGGCCTTCTTCGCCCTGAAGCGCCATCCAACTGAGGATGGGTGGTGGTCCTTGTCCTCCCGCCCGAGGGGCATTAGGTTCGAGCTCCCCTCTTCCGTCAGGGAATGGAAGAGTAAATTCTTCTTTGTTGAGGTTGAGGGGGTTGATTAGGTCTGGAGTGATCGGACAAGTCCCCCAACTGAAATTCTGTGGTCGACACGGCTGACCAGGACGACTACGAGCGGCTCCATACTACCCAGATCCCTTCTCTCGAGATCCTATTATCAGAGCAGAACCTCATCGACTCCAGGGTGACCCAACGAATGGGTTGGGTGAGTTCAACCTGAGCTTTCCTTCTTTTTCCTTGCATTTTTTACATTGCTTCCCACGAATTCTGACCGTTGTGTGACTTGCATGCAAGGATGATTTTCACCGAGAGTGATCTGCTGGCGATCACTCAGAAGAGGCTGCCAACCGGGCTGGCCGGGGAGCCTCCATCGAGGCGGGTCCGGGGCGAGAGCGCCTGCGGCTGCTACCGTCGTAGCGGTTGGTCCGAGTTCTGCTGCTCCAGCTGGTCAGAGCTCGGAGGTGACTCGAGCTGCCCCTGCGCCAGTGGAGAGGACAGCATCTGCAACACCGAGTCCAGTCCAATAGGAGGCCCGGGAGGTTCCCGAGCAGCGTAGTCATCAGGGGGCGGCCCCCACTGCGGAGCCTAAGGTAGTGACTCGGGCAAGGGCCGTAGCTGTTGCCGCCGCGTCTTGTAGTCTTCCGAGCCCACTTCCTATCGAGATCAGGGACGAGGAGGTCCGGGGCATGGCTAGGACCGCGATTGAGGCACCGCCTGCATCGATGTCAGCTCCCCAGTCGGCCTCCCGGGGCCCTGCAGCTAGCAGGGCAAGGTCGCCCACCTCCGGAGAGGGTAGGAGGGAGGAGGCGCGATGCCATCTCCCCTTCAAAATGGGATCAGAAAGCTCATTCCTCCGGAGCCCCGAACTAGCTGAGCGCATGATGGACTTCTTGATCCAGACATGTGACCGGCAGGATATGGCCGGGATGCGGCTGGGCGACGTCATTAGCGCCATCTTCCCCCAGCTCTACTCGGTGAGATGTCCCTTTCTTCTTTCTCTTTTTTTTTTTTGAGCTGACCTCTTTTCATGGTACAGATCGGTGCCGAGGCTCTCTTCATTAAGGGATGTTATCAGAACTAGGAGCACCTCGAGTGGCAACAGGCAGCCGAGATCGAGTCCCTGAAAACTGACTTGAAGGAGAAAGCCGGGGTGAATGGGGCACTCGAACAGAAGGTCAAGGACCTGGAGAGGCAGCTCGCCGATGCCGAGGGATGAGCGAAGAGGCTCTTGGAGGCTCGCGACCTGGAGTGGAGTCGTTCGAAGAAGGCCGTCGACGATCTCTCCACCGTCGAAAAGAAGTTAAACTGGTACAGTGCCGAGGCTGATCGGCACAAGGAGGCTTCCCGGGCTGCCCAGGCAGAGCTGGTAGCAGGGAAGGAGAAGCTGGCCATGGCTGAGAAGGCGACAAAGGTGGCGGCCAAGTCGGCGGAGGCTGTCAGGATGGAGGCCTCCGAGGCGAGGAAGGGTGCCACCGAGGCCAAGAAGGGCTTTGAGGAGGCTGTTGCCAGATTCAAGGCCTCGAAGGAGTTCGTCACCGAGATCCATCAAATGGCATTGGACTCCTTCTACAAAGGCTTCATGTTCTTTCACGGCCGGATCGAGGCACTTGTTCCCGAGAAGAGCCGCGATCGTCTCAGATATCCTTCGATCTCGAACATGGAGCCTGATGAGGAGGTTGTTGAGGAAGCCGCGACCTCAGAGCCTCCAATGCCAGCCACGACTGAACCATCCGAGACTAGAGCCGACCAGCCGGAGGTTCCTGAAGGAGGGAACTCTCAGCCTCAGGGCTCAGTAGGGGACCGGCCAGTGCGGAGTAGCCCTTTTCTTTTTTGCCTTATTTTTTGCTTCTGTGCTTGGTCAGGGTCGCTCGACATATCGGGGCCCACAAAATGCTTGTAACCGGCACTTAATTAATGAAACCTGAATTCCTTTGCAACCTGTCTTTCGATCGGCCCTTCCCTCCTTTTTCTCTTTCTTTCACTCCCCTTTCTCCTTTTTCTTCCCTTCTCTTTTTCTTCTCATTTTTTTTTTTGAGGCTTAGGGAGATCAGAGAAGGGGGCCTCACCTTGCCTGGGGTTGAGTTATTAAACTTCAATGCTGGCAAGTCGGGCGCAAGGCTACGGCATTTGAGAGCTGCTGGGCTTGGTGATCCCTTGGCCGGAGATCTGAGCTCCGGTCTTGGGTTGACATCCTGGAGCTGGGTTCGGGAACGTTAATGACTGAGAGCTGCGTGGCTCGAAGGTCCCTTGGCCAGAGATATGAGCTCCAGTCTTGGGTAGGCATCCTGGAGCTGGGCTCAGGGGCGTTGATGACTGAGAGCTGCGTGGCTCGAAGGTCCCTTGGCCGGAGATCTGAGCTCTGATCTTGGGCTAGCATCCTGGAGCTGGGCTCGGAGACGTTGATGACTGAGAGTTGTGTGGCTCGAAGGTCCCTTGGCCAGAGATCTGAGCTCCGATCTTGGGCTGGCATCCTGGAGCTGGGCTCAGGGACGTTGATGACTGAGAGCTGCATGGCTCGAAGATCCCTTGGTCGGAGATTTGAGCTCGGTCTTGGGCAGGCATCCTGGAGCTGGGCTCGGGGACGTTGATGACTGAGAGTTATGTGGCTCAAAGGTCCCTTGGCCGGAGATCTGAGCTCCAATCTTGGGCTGGCATCCTAGAGCTAGGCTCGGGGACGTTGATGACTGAGAGCTGCATGGCTCGAAGGTCCCTTGGCTGGAGATCTGAGCTCCAGTCTTGGGCTAAGAAATGATAGTTTTATTGCCGTGTTTCCCTCTCATTCTCTTTCTTTCCTTCTCATCTCTTCTTTTCTTCTTTCTCTTTCTTTTTTTTTTTGATGAGTGGGGAGATCAGAGAAGAGGGTCACAGGATTTGGTTGCCTTGGAGCTATGCTCGAGGCCTTCCTGGCCAGAGAGCTGGGCTCCAGTCCAAGGGTTGCCTGAGGGCTTGGCTCAGGTCTTTGGTGCCTTGGAGCTAGGCTCGAGGCGTTAGTAGGAGCACTTGGCTCCAAGATCCCTTGGCATCTCAGAGCTGGGCTCAGAGACGTTTGAGATTGAGAGCGGCTTGGCTCGGAGGTCCCTTGGCCGGAGATCTGAGCTCTGGTCTTGGGCGATGATATGAAAAGTTCTGTCGCTGTGTTTCCTCTTATTCTCTTTCTTTCCTTTCCCTCTCTCTCTCTTATTCTTCTTTTTTTTTATGATGAGAGGGGAGATCAAGAAGAGGGTCACAGGATTTGGTTGCCTTGGAGCTAGGCTCGAGGCCTTCATGGCCGGAGAGCTGGGCTCTGGTCCAAGGGTTGCCTGAGGGCTTGGCTAGGTCTTTGGCACCTTGGAGTTGGACTCGAGACGTTAATAGGAGCTACTTGGCTCCAAGATCCCTTGACGTCCTGGAGCTGGGCTCGGGGATGCTCGAGATTGAGAGCGGCATGGCTCGAAGATCCCTTGACGTCCTGGAGCTAGGCTCGGGGATGCTCGAGATTGAGAGCGGCATGGCTGAAGATCCCTTGACATCCTGGAGCTGGGCTCGGGGATGCTTGAGATTGAGAGCGGCATGGCTCGAAGATTCCTTGACGTCCTGGAGCTGGGCTCGGGGATGCTTGAGATTGAGAGTGGCATGGCTCGAAGATCCCTTGACATCCTGGAGCAAAGATATGGAGGGCTTGATCCGCCCCCCTTCCTGGTGCGCCAATCTGTTGCCGCCAAGATCAACGTGGTCCGTAGCTGCTGCCAACACTGGAGTGCGCTCCCTTCACTGCCTGGCGATCCTCTGGTCCTGGACCTGCAAAATAGGGGTTAGTGACCCGGGCCGGGATTTCGGTGGGGGCACTCCGACGGTCAAGTCAGTGACGATCTAGGAAACAAATCCTCCTAGTTGAGCCCCTCTTGATGGACTCCACACGAGGAGGAGTGAGTTGTGTATAAGTGGAATCCAAGTGAGTCAGGGGAAGTGTGGCTTGGTTAGAGGGAGTCTCTGTGCGGCCCTTCTGCCTCGATCTTGCTTGTGAGTGCTGGTGGTGCCGTGCCCCCCTTCTTCGTGGGGCTTTCACCCTTCTTTTTTTTGTGTTCTCCCTTGTGTTTTTTTTTTGCCTGTGTGTTGGTGTTGTCCTGTTACCTTCAAGTTTGTTGCAAACTAGGTTATCGTTGGGCGTCCGCCTTGGGATCTCCACCGGGCTATCAGGCATGTGGCGGTATCTCGAGGAGCCTTTCTCGATTCGTGATAAGGGGAGCTGTCATGCGCTCCGACACTCTTCTTGGTCGCCTTTTCCCGAAAAACTTGGCAGCACCTCGAACGGTGGGCCGTCGCCCCCGGGATTCGAATCTCCTGGTTGGCTTCTCTCTTGGGTGATCCAGATGGTTGGTGAGGAGCGTGGCGTCTCAATCAGTGTGCTTCTTTCCTTTCTAGTGTAACCGGTGGCTGCAGGTGGTCAGTACGATCTGGGAGGCACTCCAGAGTAGTCCTCGGGCGGATCGCCGATGTTCTGGGCTGGTGGGGTCCATGTCTGAGCTGGGACTGAGCTGGAATGGCAGGGGTCGCTCCAACCTAGACGCCTCGAGCTTGCGGGGTCATCTTGATGGAGGACAGAATGCCGGCCCGGTCAGAGGGCTCGCGCTCGGAGAGGCTCCATATGGTGGAGGAGTGCTGAGCTCGACTCCGACCACAGGGCTCAATCCTCTGAGGGTCTCGCTCTGGAGGGCGGAGTGCGGGTCCAGTCTAGAGGGCTCGTGCTCGGAGAGGCTCCACGTGGCGGAGGAGTGCTTGAGCTCGACTCCGACCACAGGGCTCAATCCTCCAAGGGTCTCGCTCTGGAGGGCGGAGTGCGGGCCCGATCCAGAGGGCTCGTGCTTGGAGAGGCTCTACGTGGCAGAGGAGTGCTTGAGCTCAACTCCGACCATAGGGCTCAATCCTCCGAGGGTCTCGCTCTGGAGGGTGGAGTGCAGGCCCGGTCCAGAGGGCTTGCGCTCGGAGAGGCTCCACGTGGCGGAGGAGTGCTGAGCTCGACTCCGACCAGAGGGCTCAATCCTCCAAGGGTCTCGCTCTGGAGGGTGAAGTGCGGGCCCGGTCCAGAGGGCTCGTGCTCGGAGAGGCTCCACGTGGCAGAGGAGTGCTGAGCTCGACTCCGATCACAGGGCTCAATCCTCCAAGGGTCTCGCTCTAGAGGGCGGAGTGAGGGCCCGGTCCAAAGGGCTCGTGCTCGGAGAGGCTCCACATGGAGAAGGAGTGCTGAGCTCGACTCCGATCACAAGGCTCAATCCTCCGAGGGTCTCGCTCTGGAGGGCAGAGTGCAGGCCCGGTCTAGAGGGCTCATGCTCGGAGAAGCTCCACGTGGCAGAGGAGTGCTGAGCTCGACTCCGACCACAAGGCTCAATCCTCCAAGAGTCTCGCTCTGGAGGGCGGAGTGCGGGCCCGGTCTAGAGGGCTCATGCTTGGAGAGGTCCCACGTGGCGGATGAGTGCTGAGCTCGACTCCGACCACAGTGCTCAATCCTCCGGGGGTCTCGCTCTGGAGGACGGAGTGCGGCTCCGGCCTAGGCATCCTGAGCTTGCGGGCCCGACCTAGCATTGGACGGAGCTCGGCTCGCTGTCTCGAGGGAGCTTAGCTCAGCTCGGCAGTGGAGTCTGAGCAGGAGGATTGACGCGGCGTCCGACGCGGCATCTTCTCTTGACGTGGTGCCTATCGGCTCCCCCATGTCAGCGATCCTGCCACATCATCAATGATGCGTACTTATGGCATTGTAGGCTAGGTCATATTAACAGGAACAAGATAAACAGGTTGAAAATCAAGGGTCTCATCGATTTTAGTGAAGATAGTTCACTTCCAACCTGTGAGTCCTGTCTTCTTGGAAAAATGACAAAGTTACCTTTTACTCGAAAAGGTGAACGAGCCAATAAAATTCTAAGTCTGATATATACTAATGTATGCGGACCTATGAATGTTAGTGCCAGAGGTAGGTATGGTTATTTCATTACTTTTACAAATGACCTTTCAAGGTATGGTTATGTCTTCTTGATGAGATATAAATCTGAATTATTTAAAATGTTCAAACGATATCGTAATGAAGTAGAAAAATAAACCGGAAAGTGTATCAAAACCCTTCGATCTAATCGAGACGGTGAATACCTTTCAGGTGAATTTCTGACATATCTTGAGAAGAATGGGATTCTTTCTCAGTGGATGCCTTCAGGGACACCTCAATTAAATGGAGTGTCTGAGAGGAGGAATCAAACCATGTTAGATATGGTTCGGCCCATGATGGGCTTTGCTTCTCTACCAATATCCTTTTGGGGATATGCTCTAGAATCAGCCTGTTATCTTCTGAATAGGTCTCCAAGTAAGTCCATTAGCAAAACACCATATGAGATATGGACTGGACATAAGTCGACACTTTCACACCTTCGGGTTTGGAGCTGCCTGGCTTACATAAAATATTTGGAAACGGACAAACTTGGACCTAGGTCTGACCGGTGCCTATTTATTAGGTATCCAAAAGAGTCTAAGAGATATTACTTCTACTTAGCTAAGGAACAAAAGTTGTTTGTCAATCTTAGGGCTATCTTTTTGGAAAAAGAGTTCCTTGGTGAAGGAACTGTAGCTGCTAAGATTGAACTTAGTGAAGTTCAACAAGTAGAAGAATTGACACACTTAAGGGACAACATAGAACCGGTTATGATTAGATCACACCTAGAGCCCACTCAGGAACCATTAAGGAGATCCGATAGAGTACCGAGCCGACCAGACATATACTACAGTTTCTTGGTCCAGGACGGTGATCCTATTGAACTCGATGAGAACAACGAGGATCCAATCACCTATATGGATGCAATGTAGAGGTTCGACTCTGAGAAATATCTAGGAGCCATGAAATCCAAAATGGAGTCCATGGAGATCAACAATGTATGAACATTGGTTGATCCACCTGAATGGATAAAATTCATTGGGTGCAAATATATTTTCAAGAGGAAAAGGGGCGCAGACGGGCAGGTAGAGACCTATAAAGCCCGTGTGGTTGCCAAAGGATATCGTCAACATTATGGTATTGACTATGACGAGACGTTCTCTCCTGTGGCAATGCTCAAATCCATTCGGATTATGCTTGCTTTAGCATCACACTTTGACTATGAAATCTGGCAAATGAATGTCCGGACAGCTTTCTTGAATGATGAGCTGGAAGAGGAGGTGTATATGATACAACCTGAAGGGTTCACATCCACAGACAAGTCAAAGGTGTGCAGGCTTCAAAAGTCCATCTATGGACTGAAGCAAGCATCAAGGAGTTAGAACATGCAATTTGATAAGTGTATCAAGTCGTATGACTTCGTTAGGAATGGAGAAGAACCTTGCATTTACAAATGGGCTAGTGGTTCTGTGATTGTATTCCTTGTGCTATATATGGATGACATTCTCTTAATCGGGAATGATATCATAACACTGCAAGGAATAAAGATCTGGTTATCATCTCAGTTCTCTATAAAGGACTTGGGTGAAGCCTCTTATATACTAGGTATGAAGATCTATAAATATAGATATAAGAGGCTTCTAGGACTTTCTCAGTCTACGTACATCGACACCATGCTGAAATGGTTCAACATGAAAAATCTCAAGAAGAGCTATCTTCCGATAGGCACTGGAATTGATTTATCCAAAAGAAATTGTACGACAACCCCTGAGGAGAGAGAGCGCATGAGTAGGATCCCATATGCTTCGGCAGTGGATTCTATCATGTACGCCATGACATGTACTAGACCAGACATGGCATACTCTCTAGGTATAGTGAGTAGATACCAGTCTGACCCAAGTGAAGCTCATTGGAAAGTGGTGAAGACCATCCTTAAGTATTTGTGAAATACTAAGGACCAATGGCTAATTTATGAAGAATCTGACTTGAAACTTGTGGGGTATACTGACTCTAGTTTCCAGTCAGATAAAGATGATAGCAAGAGTGTTCAGATTTTGTCTTTACCCTGAACGGTGGAGCTGTCTACTGAAAAAGTTCCAAACAGCCTACTGTGGCGGACTCAGTGTATGAAGCAGAGTATATTACAGCATTTGATGCAGTGAAGAAAGATATGTGGTTGCGGAAGTTCCTTGGTGAGCTGGGAGTGGCACCTTTCCTGAATGGTCTTGTTCCGGTGTACTAACAACACTGGAGCCATTGCTCAAGCTAAAGAGCCGAAGTCTCATCACCGCACAAAGCATATTCTGCGATGCTATCACCTTATACGAGAGATCATGGAACGATGTGACATCGACCTTCAGAAGATCGATGAAAAGGAGAACCTGGCTGACCCCTTCACTAAAGCTGTTGGAGTTCAAGAGTTCGACTGTTGTAAACAAAAAATGGGAATGAGATTCTGTACTGATTGGCTTTAGTCCAAGTGGGAGTTGTTGGGAATTGTTTCCCAAAGCTAATCGTATAGACTGTAGATAGTTGTGCTATCTTTGTATAAATATATGAATTCTTTTTAATAAATAAAAGTTATTTATTTTGGCTGTCCATCATATTTACATTTTTCTGTAAAGAACTCCTGTGTGATGGAGTCTTTAAAACTATATTATTTGATATAGAAAGGATATATCAGGTAGTTCTTAAACTGGTTCACAACCAAAGGATACATTATTATAGGGTGATGATGTATCAAGTATAGGTTATTGTATGTCGCATTTATTGGTTGTCCTCTTAACCAAGGAGTGTGGAGACACTGGTGTGACATGCAATTGAAATGTATGATATTTCACTGAACGTGACCATCTACGGAGCTCCCTTCTGCCAAAGGGTTGCTTGCGAAGGGATATGGATATATGTGTCCCTCAGACCTGAGATCATCATGGTAGCTTGCAAGCAACTCACTATACTTTGGTACCGGACTATTTGGATTTCTAATCCAGTGATGGAAGGTTTCTGGGTACAGTCAAGTACTTGTGGAGCGGTGGTGGATCAAGATGGAATTGATCTCTCCAAATAGTTTGGAGTGAATGACTCACTATGTCTCAATTCAGCAAAACCTTGGCCAGGGTAGTTCTTGTGAGGAGTCACAGAACTTGTGAGGTTGAGACATGATCTGGATAAACCAAATTAGGGTTGGCAGTCTAATCCTAGGTCATCCTGAGCATTGTGAGGTCAAAGGGATGAATTATATGGCAACCAAATGCCAGAGGTTCTTGTGAGGTGCTCTGCATCTTCGACCTATCCGGACGTCGGGTATCATTGCTAGATGAGGACTTTGATTGGTACTGGAAATGTTCCAGTGCTACCGGCTTAGTGTTCGAAGCTATGGGGTCACACACTATAGAGGATTTCTATATGATCTTTTGGCTAATCGACGATTGAGAATCGTTTGACGTCACCAGAGGTCAATTTGATTGACCAGGTTCCAAGTGTCGACACTTGGAATTTTGCAGGTGTCGATACTTGGTGAAGTGTCGACACTTGGCAATTTTCAAGTATCGACACTTTCTATGACGAACAGATTTTTGGAAGGATTTCATGGAGATTTTTTGGGCAGGTTTTGACCTGGTTTGAATTTCGAATTCAAACCAGTTTTGGCTCCAAGGCTTTATGGTATGAAAGTCATACTTACCTTAATGGGTTGAACCTATTTGGAATGGCCTTGATCCTCTCCCCCATTCTCTCCCCTCATCTCTCCTCCTTCCTTCTTCTCCTCTCATGGCTGCACCTATAAATGAAGGTCATTATAGTGGCTGCCAATGGTTACTAGAGAGACAATAGCAAGAGAAAAGAAAGAGAAGGGTATGTGAGAGATCTAGGGATTGGGTGTGAGCTACCTAGCAATCAAGCTAGGTCTTGGAAAGAGAGTTTTGGGAAGGGGTTCCTGCTCTCCTCATAGTCTTCCTAGAAGAAGAAGATCGGCCAAGGATCCCGAAGAGCTAGCACTCCGAGGGAGTTGATCAGAGTCGAACCCATGTGTGGATATCCTGTAGAGACCAGATGCGTGTGTGGCTCGAGCACCCTTTTCCTTCTCACAGCACTTCCACTGCTTCTCTCAGAGGTATAAAGGTATGGTACTTTTATATTAACTGTCTCTCTTGCTTTTGATGTTATATGTATGCTAGATCTTTATACTAGTTCCTGTTGCGGAAAAATCGGTAGATTGTTTATATCTATCTATCGAGCCTTCCACTATGCATGTTTTAAAAATATTTTAAAATACATATCTTTCTGTTATCTTTTCTTGCATATTGTATGCTAGGTATAGGTGCTTTTCACCTTCAATCGCATCATTCTCTATCTTCGATCCGAAATGGACTATGCAACAATGCTGAAGGGCGACCACTGGTTCGTAGCAGGATAGCTCCTAGCAATGGAGGCATGAGAGCTAGATTTCGTGCCAAGCAGAAGGATGATTCGAAGGGTTGTCATCTGGTTGAGGCTCCTGGGATTACCCAAGGAGTTCTGGCTATCTTCAACTATCCTGGCCATTGCGGCAGAGGCTGGCAAGTCACTGGCAACCGACAACTTCATGGATTTGCTATGGAAAACTAGCTATGCCTGAGTTCGGGTGGAGATCGATTCAAGGTTGCCATTGAAGCCTGGTGTCTTGATAAGGGAGAAGAAAGGTGCATTTTGGCAATAGTTCGTTTATGAAAACCTTCCCTTGGTATGCTATCGGTGTGTGCCTCTAGGCCATTCTGACGATGGCTGCTGCTTTCCTGAAGAAGATGCATCTTCCGACATGAGCAATTGCTCATAGCCCACCAAAGGCCCTCAAATCAAAGCAGGCTGGGCCGACTTAGGTCGAGTTATCTACTGAGTCTGCTGGGTATACTCTTGGTGAGGTAAGTTCCCAACCTTTGTGTTTACCTGGGAAATAGGAGAAAGGGCATCCTATGGGAGCTTCATTGTGTCTGTTGAGCTGGGGCTCTTTGCCTTTAGGGGAGGTCGGCACTGGGGATTTCTGATCCCCTCCAAGTAGAGCTAATCATGTCTCAATCATGGGAGTCGGCGTAGATGGGCTTGGGCAAAATAGTGAGGTGGATGGGATGAGTGGTGGTGGTTCGATCGCTGCATTGACTTTCGTAGGGGATGATCGGCATGGGAGGGCTGCTCAAGCTGGAGGTTTGCCTTCAGTGGGAAGTGGTCCTGGGGTGAGGGGAAGCCAGCTTCTAGGTCAGGCAAGATTGTGCAGTATGGAAGTGAGGGGATGGAGGTTAAACTGAAGTAAATGGTGGAGGGTGGGGTGAAGGCAACAAGAGGATTCCCAAAGGCTTGCCAGTTCTTTCCTAGGTGGTTATGAGATGTTTTTCTCCCAATCTCAGTGGCACGTCAGGAGGGGGACTCTGGTACTCAATGTTAGCAACTTGTGCAAAGGGATAATCTGTTAGGCTTGGAAGGGGCTGATCAAACCCATGAGGTGGTTACTAGTCATTTGAAAAAAGTCCTATTTGCTGCGAAGGAGGTGGGGGCTGTGGAGATGATGGGAGAGGAGAACAAGGAGACTGCCGGCTACAGGCAGCCCAAAGCACAGTTAGTATGTTTTTGATGAAGGTGCTAATTTGAAATGTCTGTGGGGCTAGAAAGCTTTCCTTTCATTTTATGTATCGAAGATTTATGCAGCAACATCAGCCTGATATGTGCATTCTCATGGAGATGAGGCTCGCTGGCTCGAGTCTGAATCGATTTCGGCGTTGTTTCTCGGTGAATTGGGATTTTAATGCTATCAAGTCCTTGGGTTTGTTCGGAGGTATCAATATTTTTTAGAATTATGCCGCAACTACTATGGATGTCTTCCATCGATGTCCTCAGCAAGTTGCTATTGTAATCATGGAATTTAATGTATTTACTTGGCTTTTGTGTAGAATTTATGCTAGCACTGACTATAAAAAAAGAAGGATCTTATGATAGGGGTGTCTACTTTTGTTGATCAAGGAATCCGCTTAGTTGTAGCGGGTGATTTTTAATTACATTGATGGACTTGAGGAGAAGAGAGGTGGGCTGCATTTTGTGGAGGATACTGGCTCTAGAGAGTTTGGAAAGTTTTTGCAATCCAATGGCCTGGTGGACTTGGCTTTGTTGGCTTTAGATTCACATGGTATAATAATTGGGTCGGTGAAGCCAGAGTTTGGAAAAGGATTGACAGAGTTTTTGTGATTCTGAGCTAGATTTAATGGCACCCTAGCCACCTTATGCATCACCTACCGAGAATTTCTAACCATTACCCGGTGTTACTCTTTACCAACACCTCTTTTTTTTGTTAGAGTCATTTTTAGTTTAAGAAGTTTTGGTTGGCCTATCCCCATTCTTGGAAGATTGCGAGGGAGGTGTGGGGGATGCCAGTGAGTGGGGATGCTAGATACCGGATAACCCAAAGGATAAAGTTGGCTAGGAGACAACTTCTTTGGTGGAATAGAGTTAAGGTGGGTAATATCTTTCAAAGGCTTGAGATTGTGGAGAGATCCATTACTGAACTCCATGAGTAGGAGCAGGATGGGGGATTGGCTGAGGAGGACATGACAGTGCTTTGGAGTCAGCTTTCTATACATCTCTCCCTTCTTAGTTAGCAAGAGACTTGTGGAGACAAAAATCTAAAGTCTAGTGGATCAAGGAAGGGGATAGGAATATCAGAATTTTTTACCAGGCCACTATTGTCCGCAAGCATAGGAACCACATCCGGGCATTCTAGAGCTCAAAGGGTTAGTGGATCATGAAGGATGATGAGATTAGGCTGGAGATTGTGTAGTTTTTCAAGTCGAGGTGGACGATGCCCATGGGGGAATCTGAATCCTTTGTTCCACCACCACCTACTGATGTGGTTTCTAAGCAAGAAAACCAAGAGCTAATTCAAGTTGTTTTGGATGATGAGGTTCGAAGAGTGGTCTGGTTATTTGCTAAGGACAAGGCACCTAGACCTGATGGCTTTCCTCCTCTTTTCATCAAGTGGTATTGGCCCATTATCTAGCAGGATGTGAGTGCTGCAGTGTAGAATTTCTTTATCCATGGCTAGATGCTAAGTTCTTGGAAGTGGACTTTTGTTGTTTTTATTTCCAAACGGCATGACATTTTCGAGTCGGAGCATTATAGAGTGATCAACTTATGCACTACTTTGTACAAAATCTATGCCAAGCTCAGGTTGCCACGATGAAGCCTGTTTCCCCCCGTATCATTTGTCTTGAGTAGGGCGCCTTTGTGAGAGGTCGTAGCATTTTTGATAATGTCCTCATTGCTTATGAATTCATGTATGACCTTCACCGGGATTCGATCCATCGCAGACTTATGGCAATCAAGCTGGACATAGAGCGGACCTATAACCGTATGTATTAGAGCTTCTTAGAGAAGGTATTGGATGACTTTGGTTTCCACCCTCGCTGGATCAGCTGAATTATGGCTTGTATCGAGAGGCCATCTTTTTCCATCCTAATTAATGGAACCCCTTCTAATTTTTTTTGCTCTACTATTAGTCTGCACCAAGGTTGTCCCATGTTCCCATACTTATTTATTATTTGTACCGATATCTTATTGCGAGCTCTACGTGCTATGTCTCGGGGGCCGGATTTGGATCCATATGTCCCTGCTCCCAGGACCCAGCCGATCTTGTATTTATTATTTGTAAATGATTGTTTGCTTATGGGGTGGGCCACTACTTCGTCTGCTACGGCCTTCAAGAGGATTTTGCAAGATTAATGTTTGACCTCTAGCTAGAAAGTGAATTTTCTTAAGTTTATGGTCACTTCAGCCCAAAGATACTTGTTCAGCTCTGTTATATCATCCGAGATACATTGGGGATTGCTGAGCATACTGGAGAGCTATAATATTTGGGAGCTCCTATTACTAGGGGTAGGCTCAGGAGGGTGGATTGTGGTCAAGTGAAAAGAGCAATCCAAGGGCATCTAGAGGGTTGGCAGGGGAGAGCTTTGTCTATGATGGGTAGGATCACCTTGGTGAGGTCGATTTTCAGTTCCATACCTATTTACATTTTTTCTAATGCCATCCTATCCAAAACTCTGGTTTCTAATTTGAGCAATATATCCGAAGTTTCTTGTGGGGCTCTAGTACTAGAGGTCATGGGTTATATCTTCTTGCTTGGAATGTGGTATGCCAGACTCTTGGATCAGGGGGCCTTGGCATTTAGTCTCTTGCCATGAGGAGGGAGGCCTTGATCACCAGACACATGGCCAGACTTCTATGGGTTCGTACAGTATGTGGAGTTTGATAATGAAGGCTAGGTATGGTTTAGGGTCTACTGGAGCGAATTTTCATGCTGGGCATAGTAGCTTGGTTATCAGGCGAGAGATAATGGCTAGGGCTCTTGAGATGATCTCCATACGAGATGGATCTCGGAGGATAGACGGTCAGTAAATTTCATGCTAGATCCGTGGATTGCTAACCTATCATTGAATTGATAGCCAACCTTCATTAGTACTGACATTCCTAACTCTATGATGATATGTGATTTGTTACTCCTGGATAGTAGAGGGTGGAACCCGGTGGTTGTGACCCGAGTCTTTGGAGACATACGAGGTATGCATGTTTTTCCAATTAATCTTCCCATTCACACTAATTGGGATGTCAGGATTTGGAGATCCTTTTATATTCCGAAAGCAATTATGTCAAATCTTTATCATCTATATCGTGAGGAGTCCCTTAGAAGCTTTGACGTTGGTTGGATTTGGAGGATGGATATCCACTCGAGAGTGAGTATGTTCCTTTAGAAGGTTGCTTGAAGATGATTTCTGACAAGATCCTTCCTTATTACTAGAGGAGTGCATCTTCTGTCGACCTGTCCAGGATGTGGAGATGAAGGGGAGATGTTCAAGCGTATTCTTTTCTTGTGCCTCTGGGCTAGTCGGGTGTGGCATTTGGCTGGGATGGATGGATTGATTTATAAGGTAGAGGAAATTCTGTCTACCTTGCTCGAGCTGTTAAGTCAGAGTACCAGAGATCATAGAGCCAGAGCTACTAGGATTTGAGCTGCCTATATTACTTATCATATTTGGTTGACCATAAATGCTATGATTTTTGATTCTAGGTGTCTGGCCAGAGTTATCTTGGAGAGAGCCCTCACTTATGTAGTGGAATTTTGACTGTGACCTCGACGACTGTGAAGACTTGGGGCCCACATCTTGCTCATTTTATGACCGACGGGTTTTCATTTCATAGGAGCCCCCTCATCTGCAGTATATCAAGTCAATTTTAATGGAAGTGTCGGAGGCAGATATGGCAGTTCCAGCTTTGTCATCTGAGATCCTAGGCTTGAATTGCTGGTTGTGAGAGGGAGCTACCTCTTTGAGCCAACAGTTTTTGTAACAGAGTTTCGTGGTTCGTGGGTAGGGATTGCCTTTGCAGGGAGGACGTTACGAGCTGATCACCTTATTTTTAAGGGTGACTCTACTATAGTTATATCTTGGATCCATGAGTCTATGTAGAGAGAGTCCATGCATCCCTTTCTTTGTGATAATTATAGCTCTCTTATTTGAATACATATTGTTACCGATCTCACTGCGATGGCCTGTAGCTCTTGAGCTGGCACCGATCTCGGACTCTCTCACCTCGAGATCTCTAAGCTCCCGGACCATGCAAAACAAAGTCAGAGACCCGGACCGGGGATTTCGGCGGGGGCACTCCGACGATCAAGTTAGAGAGCGGTAGCGGTAAGATAGAACAGATCCCCTAAGGCGGGTTCCCGAAAGATTTTCGTGCTTAGAGGAGATGTAAACGAAAGAAGTGTGGAAAAGAGGGGAGTTGAAGCCCGGCTTCCTGCGCTGGGTTCACCGAGCTCACGCTTGAGGACTTCTTGAGACCTCCCAGGATCGTTCTCTTGGTGTTTTCTCCCTCTTTCGACTTACCTTTCCGCCCGTTTTTACCGTCCCTTTTATACCATCGAACTGCCCTCAGTCCATGTTCCTTCCAGGGGGCTCCCTGAGACCTCTGGACCTTCTCCTCCCCCTTCTTCTTTGGGTCCGGGAGTTAAGTGGCCGGACCGCGTCGTCCATAGTGGTCACGAAAGGGGGAAGACTGTTGAGGCTTTGGGCCGAGCGCGGGAGCTCTCCTTTCGAGGTGTTGACGGTGGGCTTCCAGCCATTTCAGGCTCCTGCCTGCAAGGATTCCATTCCTCGGTTGCAGGGCTCCGTCTGACTGGTGTAAACGAGGTTTTGCATGTCACTGCAGGTCGTGCTGGCGCCCCCTACGGCGCACGGCACGCGTCGGCTCTAGTGGCGACCTTGCAACCCGTGTCTCTGCTTCCCCGAGGCTTTGCAGAGTAGGGCTAATCTCGGTCAAGGTGGACTCGTCAGGGGGCACCACCTAGCGGTGGAGCAGGGGCTGCCAGCTTCGACTGAGGTGGACCCCTCGTGGGTGGACACCTGGCGGAGCGGTAGAGAGGAGGCTCGACCTTCGACAGAGGTGGACCCGTCTTGGGGTGCCACCTGGCGAGGGAGCGAGGGACTGCCAGCTTCGGCCGAGGTGGACCCCTCATAGGTGAACACCTGGCGAAGTGGCAGGGAGGTGCTTGACTTCGGCCGAGGTGGACCCGTCTTCGGGTGTCACCTGGCGAAGGAGCAGGGGGCCCGGCTCGACCTCGACCGAGATGGACCCGTCTTGGGGTGCCACCTGGCGAGGGAGCGAGGGGCCTCCAGCTTCGACCGAGGTGGACCCCTCTTGGGTGGACACCTGGCGGAGTGGCAGAGAGAGGCTCGACTTCGGTCGAGGTGGACCCATCTTCGGGTGCCACCTGGCGAAGGAGCACGAGGGCCTGGCTCGACCTCGGCAGAGGTGGACCCATCTTGGGGTGCCACCTGGCGAGGGAGCGAGGGGGCCGCCAGCTTCGACCGAGGTGGACCCCTCCTGGGTGGACACCAGGCGGAGTGGTAAGGAGGTGCTCGACATCGGTCGAGGTGGACCCGTCTTCGGGTGTCACCTGACGAAGGAGCAGGAGGGCCCGGCTCGACCTCGGCCAAGGTGGACCCATCTTGGGGTGCCAACTAGCGAGGGAGCGAGGGACCGCCAGCTTCGACCGAGGTGGACCCCTTCTGGGTGGATACCTGGCAGAGTGGCAGAGAGAGGCTAGACTTCGACCAAGGTGGACCCATCTTCGGGTGCCACCTGGCGAAGGAGCAGGAGGGCCCGGCTCGACCTCGACAGAGGTGGACCCATCTTGGGGTGCCACTTGGCGAGGGAGAGAGGGGACCACCAGCTTCGGCCAAGGTGGACCCCTCCTGGGTGGACACCTGGCGGAGTGGCAGAAAGAGGCTCAACTTCGACCGAGGTGGACCCGTCTTTGGGTACCGCATGGCGAAGGAGTAGGAGGGCCCGGCTCGACCTCGGTAGAGGTGGACCCATCTTGGGGTGCCACCTGGCGAGGGAACGAGGGGGGCACCAGCTTCGGTCGAGGTGGACGCCTCCTGGGTGGACACCTGGTGGAGTGGCAGGGAGGTGCTCGACTTCGGTCGAGGTGGACCCATCTTCGGGTGTCACCTGGCGAAGGAGCAGGAGGGCCCGGCTCGACCTCGACCGAGGTGGACCCATCTTGCGGTGCCACCTGGCGAGGGAGCGAGGGGCCGCCAGCTTCGGTCGAGGTGGACCCCTCCTGGATGGACACCTGGTGGAGTGGCAGAGAGAGGCTCGACTTCGGCCGAGGTGGACCCATCTTCGGGTGCCACCTGGCGAAGGAGCAGGAGAGCCCGGCTCGACCTCGACAGAGGTGGACCCATCTTGGGGTACCACCTGGCAAGGGAGCGAGGGGGCCGCCAGCTTCGGTCGAGGTGGACCCGTCTTCGGCTGTCACCTGGCGAAGAAGCAGGAGGGCCCGGCTTACCTCGGCCGAGATGGACCCATCTTGGGGTGCCACATGGCAAGGGAGCGAGGGGCCACCAGCTTCGGTCGAGGTGGATCCCTCCTGGGTGGACACCTGGTGAAGTGGTAGAGAAAGGCTCGACTTCGACCGAGGTGGACCTATCTTCGAGTGCCACCTGGCGAAGGAGCAGGAGGGCCCGGCTCGACCTCGGCAGAGGTGGACCCATCTTGGGGTGCCAGCTGGCGAGGGAGCGAGGGGCCTTCAGCTTCGGCCGAGGTGGACCCCTCTTGGGTGGACACCTGGCAGAGTGGCAGAGAGAGGCTCGACTTCGGTCAAGGTGGACCCGTCTTCGGGTGCCACCTGGCGAAGGAGCAGGAGGGCCCGGCTCGACCTCGGCAGAGGTGGACCCATCTTGGGGTGCCACCTTGCGAGGAAACGAGGAGCCGCCAGCTTCGACCGAGGTGGACCCCTCCTGGGTGGACACCTAGCGGAGTGGCAGAGAGAGGCTCGACTTCGATCGAGGTGGACCCATCTTCGGGTGCCACCTGTAGAAGGAGCAGGAGGGCCTGGCTCGATCTCGACAGAGGTGGACCCGTCTTGGGGTGCCACCTGGCGAGGGAGCGAGGGGGCCGCTAGCTTCGGCCGAGGTGGACCCCTCCTGGGTGGACACCTGGCGGAGTGGCAGGGAGGTGCTCGACTTCGGCCGAGGTGGACCCGTCTTCGGGTGCCACCAGGCGAAGGAGCTAGAGGGCCCAGCTCGACCTTGGCAGAGTTGGTCCCATCTTGGGGTGCCACCTGGCGAGGGAGCGAGGGGCCTCCAGCTTCGGCCAAGGTGGACCCCTCCTGGGCGGACACCTGGCGGAGTGGCAGAGAGAGGCTCGACTTTGGCCGAGGTGGACCCATCTTCGGGTGCCACCTGGCGAAGGAGCAAGAGCACTTCTTCTCGAACAGGGGATCTTTTGAAAGAAAAAATCTACATGGTATTGACCGTGTCCAGTTGGACCTGACACGTGCCCCACGGGATGTTGCCATATCAGTTGCCCCCCATCCCCAGGTTCCATCAAGGCATCGTGGCTTGGGATGTGAGGATTTAATGCGGAGATGATGCGGAGAAGGCAAAAATCTCGCGCCATAATTGCCTTGATCCCTGTCGCCGCTTCTATTACGCCGATAACCTATGAGAGGCTACCACCTGCATGGGCCATTAATATGCCGTTTCGAAAATGAGACAATTTCCATCGGACCGAAGTATCGATGTCGGGCGTGCCTCCACGCGGCAGCTATCTGATGGCTCGGAACGGAAAGAGGCGTACGGCTGCTGTCGATTGAGTTTGAAAAGGAGGGGACTTTCCGGAAACGAAGTCTCTCCACTTTCTCACACTCCGCTGGCGGTTACAGTGGTCTCCCTTCATCTTCCTGGGATTGCCATTCCTCTGGTACAAAATATTTTGGTGAGTATCTGCGACCTCCTTCTCCTCTTCCTCCATCTCCTAGTCCTTGTGCCAGTTTTTTTTTTTCACTTCTTCTTCCTTCATGGCGCGTCGCCGCTGTCTCCTCCAACCTGGACGAGGCCGGTCCTTCCCGGTTGAGGACTCCATCGCCTTCTTCCTCGGAGGGGGAAGAGATCCCGGGCGAGGTCCGTAGGCGACTCCAGCCTGGGGCTGTGACCATAGGTGTCCCTAGGGGTCCTAGGTCTCCCCCCGTAGTTTTTCGCTCGTCCTATTTCTTCTCTTCCTCCTCCGGTGGCCTCTCCCTCTGGCCCCTCCAGTCATGCCTCAACGATGACCGAGGACGATCTTTCTCTGCTTCGGGATACCTATGGAATCCCGGATTCAACTCATCTTTCCCTCCCATGGCCTGGAGATCGAGTAACCTCGAGTGGCCCCGGGAGAGTCGCCTTCTACGAGGACTTCCTCCTTGGGGGTCTTCGATTTTTCCTTCATCCATTTTTTCTCTCTTTTCTTAGCCATTATCGTCTGGTCTCGGCCCAGTTGGCTCCTAATGCCATCCGGGTCATCTTTGCCTTCGTCTTTTGCCACTTCCACGGGTTCGTTGCCCGTTTCTCCCTCTTCAGGGCTCTCTTCATCCTGAAGTGCTACTCCATGATGATGGCTGGTAGTACATCTCACCCTGGCCTAGGTGCCTCAGGTTCGACCTCCCTTCATCGATCAAGGGCTGGAAGAACCGCTTCTTTTTTGTCTTGGTCGAAGATGTTGACTGGGCCTGGAGTGAGCTAGACTGGTCTCCGAACCGGAACTCTCAGGTCGAGCTAGCGGACCAAGAGGTCTTCTCACAGCTGCTGAGTGACGCGGTCTCAGCTCTCGATGTTCTGCTCTCAGAGCAGAACTTATTCGAGGCGGGGATCAGTCCCATCCGGGAGCTCGTGAGGCCCGGATCTCTCTCCTTTGATTTCATTTTCTGCTCCATATTTCCCTTCTTTTAAACTGGCTTAACTGACCTCTTTTTCCTCAGGTATGAAGTTCTCCGTGGAGAACCCGATGGAGGGCATCATGGAGAGGGATGCTGTCGAAGGGACTGAACCCCCAGCGAAGAGAGCTCGCACTGAGGTGAGCCGGGTGCCTACGCCCACCTCCATTACTGGCCCTGGGGCAGTGGCTCCTGCCTTCAGGCCACCTCGGGCCCGGGCGCCCGATGTCCCTGTTATCGACCTCGACAAGGCCGGGGAAGAGAGGGGGACGGAACCTCCTCGGGCGATGCCTGCTCCAGCCGTTGCACTGGCCGCTTCCACGGTGGCCACCAGGGTGGTGGCAGCTCCACCGACGGCCGCACCGCTTGGCGAAGGGACGGCCGCCTTTCCTGCTGCCGACACGCCCATTCTACCCCCAAGTCTCACCAACCGATGCTCCGTGATCCATGACCAGGGCCTCACGGAGTCATGGAGTTCGCCAGCACCTCCCGGGATCGCCATTTGAGGGGCGATCGGGACTACACCGAGGCGCTGCTCGGGATCCTCCCGCAACTTTTTACGGTAAGTTCCAAGCTCTGACTCCTTAAAGTTCCAGTTGGATCGTTCTAACTTCGTGTCTCTTTCGATGCAGATCAGGACGGACGTGCTGTTGCTGAGGAACTTCTTCGCCGGCTATGCCAAGAAGGACACCGAGAAGGAGGAGAAGCTCGGCAAACTCGCAGTTGATGTCAAGGACCTCATGAAGAAAGGGGTTGAGCTGCGAGGGAATAACCAGGCTCTCCGAGCCGACCTGGTCCGCGCCAAGGGGCGCATCAAGGAGCTCGAGACCTCTCTGTCGGAGGAGAGGATCTGGAACAAGCACCGCAACGAGGAGGACGCGGTGGAGAAGGCCCGCCTCAGGGCTCAGTCCCGGTCACTGCAATGCCGGGTAGAAGAAATCCTCAAGGAGCTGAGCGCAGCCAAGGAGAAGAACTCCTACATCAACGGGCTACTGGAGGCATCCAAGAGGGAGGCGCAGGAGGCCGTGCCGAAGTTCCGGGCCTCCGAGGAGTACGTCGCTGAGGTGCGGGAGGCGGCCGTGGACTACTTCTTGAAGGGATTCTAGGTATGCCGGGAGAAGGTTAGCTCCTTCTACCCCGAGCTCGACCTCAGCGGGGTCATACTGGGCGGCAGGAGGCAGGAGCCCACCGGAGGAGCTTCGATGACGGCCGATGACGAGGTGGCGGCTCCCGAGCAGCCTCCAGTCGATGGTGCCGGTGGAAAGGGTGCCCCCCAGCCCGAGGAGGATGCGGTTACGCTGAAGTAGCTCCGCGACATTCTATTTTATTTTTGTGTTTTCTTTCTTTGGGTTCTCCCGGCCTGTCGGGGCCCCTTTTGTGTAAGGAACTTTTATTTGCAATGAAATTATCTTTTCATTAACTCGTTCCTTCTGTCTCTCTCTTTCTTTCTTTTATTTTTGTGCATCTTCCGGACTGAACCCCGGTGCTAGCTACTGGGAATAAGTCCCGTAGTGCGTTTCAAGCTGAACTTCGGGATTGCGTGAGTGAACTTGGTTCTGCCCCACCTTCCAGACCGAAGTCCGGGACTTCCGGACTGAACCCCGGGGTCGCAAACTGAATATGAGCCTTGCGCGGCTTGCCGAGCTGTTCTCCGAGATCACATGGACGAATTTGATTATGCCCCGCCTTCCAGACCAAAGTCCGGGACTTTCGGACTGAACCCCGGGGCCGCAGGCTGGATCTGAGCCTTGCGCGGCTTGCTGAGCTGTTCTCCGGGATTGCGTGGATGAATTTAGTTCTGCCCCACCTTCCAGATCGAAGTCCAGGACTTTTAGACTGAACCCCGGGGCCGCAGGCTAGATCTAAGCCTTGCACGGCTTACCGAGCTGTTCTCCGGGATCGCGTGGGCAAATTTGGTTCTGCCCCGCCTTCCAGACCGAAGTCCGGGACTTCCGGACTGAACCCCAGGGCCGCAGGCTGGATCTGAGCCTTGCATGGCTTACCGAGCTGTTCTCCAGGATCGCGTGGATGAATTTGGTTCTGCCTCGCCTTCCAGACCGAAGTCCGGGACTTCCGGACTGAACCCCGGGGCCGCAGGCTAGATCTGAGCCTTGCACGGCTTGCCGAGCTGTTCTCCGGGATTTTGTGAGAGGGATATCGTACCTTCGCGGGTCTTCTGCCATGTTCATGCTCGTTGAACTTAGAGCTGGGTGGCCCTCATCCTACGAGACGAGAGCAAGCATTTGATGAAAAAGATTTCATTGCCAAAGTTTAAGGAGCCTTACACTATTGGTAGTACATCCTCAAGTTTGAGGCATTCCAGGTCTGAGGGAACCGGGATCCGCCTAGCTCCTCCAGGTAGTACGCCCCGTGAGGAAGTGCCTCCACCACCCTATAAGGGCCTTCCCAGTTTGGGAAGAGCTTTCCGCACTCTCGTGGCTGGGAAGCTTCAGCGCGGCGGAGCACCAAATCTCCCTGGCGGAAGGACTTCGGTCGCACTCTAGAGTTGTAGTATCTGGCCATTCGCTGCCGGTAGGCAGCCATCCGAACTCGAGCCCTGTCCCTCGTTTCTTCAAGGAGGTCCAGGTTTAGCAGCATCCTGGTAGGGTTCTCCGTCTCGTCGTACTGCTCCACGCGCAGGGTCGGTAGGCTGAGCTCAACTGGGATAACAGCTTCTGCTCCGAAGACAAGGTTGAACGGGGTCTCATCCGTACCTGTCCTTGGGATAGTGTGATACGCCCAAAGGATGCTCAGGAGCTCTTCCATCCACCTACCCTTGGCCTGGTCCAGTCTTGTCCGGAGGCCTTGCAAGATGGTCCTATTTGTTACCTCGGCTTTTCCGTTTGTCTGAGGATGCGCCATCGAAGTGAAACGATGGTGGATGCTGATGTCGCTGCAAAACTCCTTGAACTCCCGACAATCGAACTGACGTCCGTTGTCGGTGATAATAGTGTGCGGTAGGCCAAAGCGGCAAATAATTGACTTCCAAAGGAACTTGGTGGCATTTGCCTCTGTGATCCGGGCCAAGGGTTTGGCCTCGACCCACTTCGTGAAGTAGTCGATGGCCACGATCAAGAATTTTCATTGTCCGGACACCGGGGGAAAAGGTCCTAGGAGATCCATGCCCCATTGAGCGAACGGCCATGGGGCGGAGAGCTGGGAGAGTGGAGCAGCGGGCTGACGTTGCACCACGGCATGCCGCTGACACCGGTCGCACCTCTTCACGAAGTCAGCTGCGTCTTCTTTCATTGTCTCCCAAAAGTAACCTTGATGGAGGGCCTTGTATGCCAGTGTCCTGCCCCCCACATGGTTCCCACAAACGCCCTCGTGGATCTCTTGGAGCACGAGTGCGGCCTCTGCGGGTCTCAGACACTTGAGGAGCGGGTAAGAGTAGGACCTCCGATACAGTAACCCATCCATTAAGACGAACCGTGTGGCCTTCCTCTTAATGAGGCTAGCTGCCACGCGATCCTCCGACAGGGTGCCATCGGTGATGTACTCGATGTACTTGTCCATCCAGCTGGGCTCTTGGTTGACTTACTGGACCTCCATGGGTGTCTCGTAGCTGGGGCCTTGAGGTGCTCGATGTAAGCGCGGCCCAATGATGAGCTCGGTAGGGTTGCAAGGTGGGAGAGTGCGTCCGTGCGAGCATTTTCCCTGCGAGGTATATGGGAGATGCTGAAACTCCAAAATCCTGTCGCGCTCGTTTTTACGAGCTCCAGGTACTTCGCCATTTAGGGGTCCCGCATCCCGTCTCCCTCGAGATCTGCCCGGCTACTAGCTGCGAGTCGGTGAAGACCTTGAGGTTGGCCACGCCCAGCTCGCTGGACACTCTCAGCCTTGCAAGGAGCGCTTCATACTCCTCTTGATTATTAGTGACGGCGAACTGGATACGGAGCGCACATTCGGCGACAACTCCTTCGCCGTTGGCGAGGATGAGTCCAGCTCCACTCCCACTGGAGTTCGAGGCTCCGTCTACATGAAGGATCCATATGTCTTCCTCTGGTCCTGGCTCCGACTGCCAGTCTTGGGGGCTCTCTTCCACCCCCTTGCCCAGGCCTGCACACTCGACCAAGAAATCAGCGAGTACTGTGCCTTAATGGCCGACCTCGGCCTGTAGGTGATGTCGAACTCGTTGAGCTTGAGCGCCCACTTTGCCAGGTGCCCAGATGTGTCAGGTCGGCTGAGCACTGCTTTCAGCGGCTAATCCATCAGAACAGCAATGGGGTGCACTTGAAAATAAAGTCTGAGATGCTGAGCGGACATGATTAATGCAAAAATCAGTTTCTCGGACTGGGAATACCTGAGCTCCGCATCGTGGAGGAGTTTGCTTATGTAATACATCGGCCTTTGAATTCCCTTGTTGTCTGAACCAGGACCGAACTGATGGCCTCCAGGGTGACCGCCAGGTACAGGAGGAGCTCCTCTCCTTCTTCGGGCCTGGAAAGTAGCGGCAGAGATGCCAGTGTCCTCTTCAGCTCGTTGAACGCCTCCTGGCACTCCTCCGTCCAGGTAAAGTCGTTCATCTTCCTCAGTGCCTTAAAAAAAGGCTGGCAGCGGTCAGCGGACCTCGAGATAAATCGACTCAGGGCGGCTATCCAGCCGGTGAGTCGCTGCACTTGCTTCTTGGAGGTGGGTTGCTCCATGTCCAAGATAGCCTGGACCTTCTCCGGGTTGGCTTCTATCCCCCTTTGGGTTACCATGAATCCTAGGAACTTCCCGGCGGACACGCCGAAAGCGCACTTCACCGGGTTCAATATCATCCGGTGAAGCCGGAGGTTACCGAAGGTCTCCGCCAGGTCGTCGACATGGTTCGAAGGGGGCTTGCTCATTACCAGCATTTCGTTCACATACACCTGCATGTTGCAGCCAATCTGGTCTTTGAAGACTTTATTGACCAGCCGTTGGTACATGGCCCCGGCGTTCTTGAGGCTGAATAGCATCATCTTGTAATAGTAGGTTCCGCGGTCGGTGACAAAAGCAGTGTGCTCCTCGTCCTCCGAGTGCATTCGGATCAGGTTGTACCCGGAGAAGGCATCCATGAAAGAGAGGAGGCGATGCCCTGAAGTGGTATCCACGAGCTGGTCGATCTTTGGAAGAGGGAAACTATCCTTTGGGCAAGCTCGGTTGATGTCGGTATAGTCCACGTAGATCCTCCACTTGCCATTGCTCTTCTTCACCATGACCACGTTCGCCAGCCAACTGGGATAATGTACCTCCCGTACAAAGTCGACGGCGAGAAGCTTCTCCACTTCTTCATTGATGGCCTTCTGCCTCTCCGCAGTAAAACTCCTCTTCTTCTGGCAAACAGGGCGGCACCTTGGATCAATATTCAACCGGTGGGTGAACTCTTCCGAGGGGATACCAGGCATGTCAGCAGTGGACCAGGCGAACACATCAGCGTTCGCCCGGAGGAAGTCTAGCAAATGAGCCCACTCTTCTTCTAGGAGCTGGGCTCCTATCTGCACTGTCTTCTGAGGGTCCGAACTGAGAGGGTACGTCAACAGGTGCTCCACGGGCCCTCTCCTGGCATCTTGCTCTCTTAGGTCGAGGTTGTCGACATCGGAGCCGAGCTCAGCGCTCCGGGCCCCCGGGACCGTCTGCAGACAATGCTGGATAGGCTGGGCTGTCTCTCTCATTACTCCCATCCCAGAGGCGGTAGGGAACTGCACCAGCAACCTCCTAGTGAAAATGACAGCATCCAGCTGGTTGAGCCTTGGACGGCCGAGGATGGCATTATAAGGTGATGGGAGCTTGACGATAGTAAACGTCATCATGATCATACTCTACCGAGGTGGGGATCCAGCAGTGACAGGAAGAGTGATCTCTCCTTCGACCCCCACCGAATCTCCGGTGAAGCCCACGAGAGGGGTGTGCACCGGCTTTAATTGATCATGAGACAGATTCATTCGGGAGAAAGCATCGTAAAAAAGCACGTCAGTAGAGCTCCCACTATCCACCATAATGTGATGTACAGGATGTTTCGCGATGGTCATCTCGACCACCACTACATCATTGTTTACATTTTCATTTTTGTTTCCCTTTTCAAATGGGAGTATATTCTCTGGGTCTCCCGCCTCCCGGGCTCTGTTCGTCGCATGCCCGATTCCCAAGGAGATCATGCCCACCGGCTTCTCCGTTGGGCGGTTGTTAATTGCGGGGACAGGGGAAAGGGCTGCGAGCGGCTGACCCTCCGTCGAGGCTTCGTTCCTTATGAATTTTATGAGGTAGCCCCTCTTGATCAGCTCCTCAATCTCTCGCTTCAGATTGCGGCACTCCTCCATGTCGTGGCCGTGCTCGCGGTTAAATTGGCAATATTTTGTCTTGTCATAGATGTTCCTTGGGTTCTGAGGAGGAGGTCAGCGGAGGTAGTGCTCACCCTCAATCTCCATGAGGATCTTCATTCTGGAAGCGAGGAGAGGGGTGAACGTTCTCTTCGGGGCAGCACCGTTCTTCAGCTTCGGGCCTGGACGAAAATCTGCAGGTGGTCCAGGCCTCCGGGTCCCAGGGACATCCTTTGGGGCAGACTTCTTTGAAGGCTTCCCGTCCAGCTCTCGCCTGGTGTGATCGGCCTCCTCCGCTTGGATGTATTTGTGGACACGGAGAAGGAGCTCAGAGTACATCTTGGGGGCTTTTTATCCAGGGAATACGTCAGACGAGAGGTCTTGAGCCCGCGCTTCAACACCAGCATGGCGGCAGGCTCGTCCATACTATAGATTTCCAGGGCGGCGGTCTTGAAGCGGGTAATGTAGTCCCGCAGCAGCTCCTGGTCCTGCAGGCTGATAGAGAAGAGGCTATCCACCTCTCTTGGCACCTTCCGGCAAGCGTCGAAGTGTGCCACAAACTTTCCTTCCAGCTGATGGAAGGAGCTGATGGATTTCGGCTCGAGGCGGATGAACCAAACTCGAGCAGCCTTCTGGAGGGTGGCTGGGAAGGCAATGCATAGAAGAGCGTCCGTCACTCCCTGGACCCTCATGAGAGCCTTGTAGCTCTCTAAATGGTCCAAGGAATCGATGGTCCCATCGTAGGGATCCACATGAGGCATGCGGAACTGACTTGGGATCAGTTCCTCTTGGATTTCCCGGGAGAAGGGTGGTTGGCATTGTAGCCCGCTGGATCTGTTGGGGAGCTCTGCATGTCGGCAAAGCGGCGGGCGAACTCCGCCAACTTGCGCTCATGCTCCTCCAAGCACCTCTCAGCTTGGCGCCTGATGGCCTCGTCTGTGGAATCTTCCACCGAGGCCGCTAGAGAAGGGGGTGCCGATCGGTCTCGGCGAGGGGCCTTGCCCCGATGGTACCTGCTGTGCTGCACTGCTTCGGCATCGTTGGCCAGAGATCGACTCTCGTGATCCGCCGAACCAGAGTAGTTCCTCTTTGCGGGAGTCTGGTGGCTGCCGTGGGGGTTGGAAGCTGCCCGCGAATGGGAGGGCCTATCTTGGATGGAGCGCAGGCTTCCATGGGGGCCCGTGGCTCGAGCCGTGGGGGTCCCTGGCTGAGGCTAAGTGGCCAGGGAGCGCTGCCGGTGCTGCAGTTGCCGCACAGCAATGGTAAAAGTTTGCAGCTGCTAGACGACAGCTGCGAAAGGACCGTCCACCGGGGATGGCTGAGGAGGAGGAGGTGGACCAGGAAGTTCCCTCTCCGGGCTACGCAACCCTTGAGGAGAAGGAACTTCTCCTGCTTGGCTGGCGGATGCTTCGCGTCCACGCGTCACCACCATGGTCGGAGCGCGCTTTCGCCCACGGAGAGCTTGCTCGCACAGGGGTTACTGTTCTGCCCCCCTTCCTGGTGCGCCAATCTGTTATCGATCTCACCGCGATGGCCTGTAGCTCTTGAGCTGGCACCAATCTCGAACTCTCTAACCTCGAGATCTCCAAGCTCCCGGACCTGCAAAACAAAGTCAGAGACCCAGGTCGGGAATTCCGGCGGGGACACTCAGACGGTCAAGTTAGAGAGCGGCAAGATGGAACAAATCCCCTAAGATGGGTTCCCGAAGGATTCCTGTGCTTAGAGGAGATGTAAACGAAAGAAGTGTAGGGAAGAGGGGAGTTGAAGCCCGGCTTCCTGCATTGGGTTCACCGAGCTCACGCCTGAGGACTTCTTGAGGCCTCCTAGGATCGTTCTCTTGGTGTTTTCTCCCACTTTCGACTTACCTTTCCGCCCATTTTTACCGTCCCTTTTATACCATCGAAATGCTCTCAGCTCACGTTCCTTCCATGGGGCTCCCTGAGACCTCTGAACCTTCTCCTCCCCCTTCTTCTTCAGGTCCGGGAGTTAGGTGGCCGGACCGCCTCGTCCGTAGTATGTCATGAAAGGGGGAAGATTGGTGAGGCTTTGGGCTGAGCGCGAGAGCTCTCCTTTCGAGGCATTGACGGTGGGCTTCCAGCCGTTTCAGGCTCCTGCCCGCAAGGATTCCGTTCCTCGGTTGCGGGGCCCCGTCTGACTGGTGTAAACGAGGTTTTGCATGTCACTACAGGCCGTATTAGCACCCCCTACGGGGCACGGTGCGTGCCGGCTCTAGTGATGACCTTGCAACCCGTGTCTTTGCTTCCCCGAGGCTTTGCAGAGTAGGACTGATCTCGGCCGAGGTGGACCGGTCAAGGGGCACCACCTGGCGGTGGAGCAGGGGCTACCAGCTTCGGCCGAGGTGGACCCCTCTTGGGTGGACACCTGGCGAAGCGACAGAGAGAGGCTCGACTTCGGTCGAGGTGGACCCGTCTTCGAGTACCACCTGGCGAAGGATCAGGAGGGCCCGGCTCGACCTTGGCAGAGGTGGACCCATCTTGGGGTGCCACCTGGCGAGGGAGCGAGGGGCCGCCAGCTTCGGTCGAGGTGGACCCCTCATGGGTGGACACCTGGCGGAGTGGCAGGGAGGTGCTCGACTTCGGCCGAGGTGGACCCGTCTTCGGGTGTCACCTGGCGAAGGAGAAGGAGGGCCTGGCTCGACCTCGGTCGAGGTGGACCCGTCTTGCAGTGCCACCTGGCGAGGGAGCGAGGGGTCGCCAGCTTCGGCCGAGGTGGACTCCTCCTGGGTGGACACCTGGCGGAGTGGTAGAAAGAGGCTCGACTTCGACCGAGGTGGATCCGTCTTCGAGTGCCGCCTGGTGAAGGAGCAGGAGGGCCCGGCTCGACCTCGGTAGAGGTGGACCCATCTTGGGGTGCCACCTGGCGGGGGAGCGAGGGGGCCGCCAGCTTCGGCCGAGGTGGACCCGTCTTCGGGTGTCACATGGTAAAGGAGCAGGAGGGCCCGGCTTGATCTCGGCAGAGGTGGACCCGTCTTGGGGTGCCACCTAGCGAGGGAGTGAGGGGGCCGCCAGCTTCGACCGAGGTGGACCCCTCCTGGGTGGACACCTGACAGAGTGGCAGGGAGGTGCTCGACTTCGGCGGAGGTGGACCCGTCTTCGGGTGCCACTTGGCGAAGGAGCAGGAGGGCCCGGCTCGACCTCGGCCGAGGTGGATCCGTCTTGGGGTGCCACCTGGCGAGGGAGCGAGGGGCCGCCAGCTTCAACCGAGGTGGACCCCTCCTGGGTGGACACCTGGCGGAGTGGCAGAGAGAGGCTCGACTTCGACCGAGGTGGACCTGTCTTCGGGTGCTACCTGGCGAAGGAGCAGGAGGGCCCGGCTCGACCTCGGTAGAGGTGGACCCATCTTGGGGTGCCACCTGGCGAGGGAGCGAGGGGCCGCCAGCTTTGGCCGAGGTGGACCCCTCCTGGGTGGACACTTGACGAAGTGGCAGAGAGAGGCTCGACTTCGGCCGAGGTGGACCCGTCTTCGGGTGCCACCTAGCGAAGGAGCAGGAGGGCCTGGCTCGACCTTGGCCGAGGTGGTCCCGTCTTGGGATGCCACCTGGCGAGGGAGCGAGGGGCCGCCAGCTTCGGCCGAGGTGGACCCTTCCTGGGTGGACACTTGGCGGAGTGGCAGAGAGAGGCTCGACTTCGGCCGAGGTGGACCCGTCTTCGGGTGCCACCTGGCGAAGGAGCACGAGGGCCCCGCTCGACCTCGGCAGAGGTAGACCCATCTTGGGGTGCCACCTGGTGAGGGAGCGAGGGGGCCGCCAGCTTTGGCCGAGGTGGACCCCTCCTGGGTGGACACCTGGTGGAGTGGCAGAAAGAGGCTCGACTTTGGTCTAGGTGGACCCATCTTCGGGTGCCGCCTGGCGAAGGAGTAGGAGGGCCCGACTCGACCTCGGCAGAGGTGGACCCGTCTTGGGGTGCCACCTGGCGAGGGAGCGAGGGGGCCGCTAGCTTCGGTCGAGGTGGACCCCTCCTGGGTGGACACTTGGCGGAGTGGCAGGGAGGTGCTCGACTCCGGCTGAGGTGGACCCGTCTTCGGGTGTCACCTGGCAAAGGAACATGAGGGCTCGGCTCGACCTCGGTCGAGGTGGACCCGTCTTGGGGTGCCACCTGGCGAGGGAGCGAGGGGCTGTCAGCTTCGGTCAAGGTGGACCCCTCCTAGGTGGACACCTGGCGGAGTGGCAGAGAGAGGCTCGACTTCGGTCGAGGTGGACCCGTCTTCGGGTGCCACCTGGTGAAGGAGCAGGAGGGCCCGGCTCGACCTCGGTAGAGGTGGACCCGTCTTGGGGTGCCACCTGACGAGGGAGCGAGGGAGCTGCCAGCTTCAGCCGAGGTGGATCCCTCTTGGATGGACACCTGGCAGAGTGGCAGGGAGGTGCTCGACTTTGGCTGAGGTGGCCCCGTCTTCGGGTGCCACCTGGCGAAGGAGTAGGAGGGCCTGGCTCGACCTCGACCGAGGTGGACTCGTCTTGGGGTGCCACCTTGCGAGGGAGCGAGGGGCCGCTAGCTTCGACCGAGGTGGACCCCTCCTGGGTGGACACTTGGCGGAGTGGCAGAGAGAGGCTCGACTTCGGCCGAGGTGGACCCGTCTTCGGGTGCCACCTGGTGAAGGAGCAGAAGGGCCTGGCTCGACCTCGGTAGAGGTGGACTTGTCTTGGGGTGCCACCTGGCGAGGAGTGAGGGGCCGCCAGCTTCGACCGAGATGGACCCCTCTTGGGTGGACACCTGGCGGAGTGGTAGAGAGAGGCTCGACTTCGGCCGAGGTGGACCCGTCTTCGGGTGCCACCTGGAGAAGGAGCAGGAGGGCCCGGCTCGACCTCGGCAGAGGTGGACCCGTCTTGGGGTGCCACCTGGTGAGGGAGCGAGGGGCCGCCAGTTTCGGCCGATGTGGACCCCTCCTGGGTGGACACCTGGCGGAGTGGCAGAGAGAGGCTCGACTTCGGCTGAGGTGGACCCGTCTTCGGGTGCCACCTGGCGAAGGAGCAGGAGGGCCTGGCTCGATCTCGGCAGAGGTGGACCCGTCTTGGGGTGCCACTTGGCGAGGGAGCGAGGGGGCCGCCAGCTTCGACCGAGGTGGACCCCTCCTGGGTGGACACCTGGCGGAGTGGCAGGAAGGTGCTCAACTTCGGCCGAGGTGGACTCGTCTTCGGGTGCCACCAGGCGAAGGAGCAGGAGGGCCCGGCTCGACCTCGGTAGAGGTGGACCCGTCTTGGGGCGCCACCTGGTGAGGGAACGAGGGGCTGCCAGCTTCGACCGAGGTGGACCCCTCCTAGGCGGACACCTGGCGGAGTGGCAGAAAGAGGCTCGACTTCGACCGAGGTGGACCCGTTTCGGGTGCCATCTAGCGAAGGAGCAGGAGAACTTCTTCTTGAACGGGGATCTTTTGAAAGAAAAAATTCACGTGGTACTGACCGTGTCCACTGGACCTGACACGCGTCCCACGTCAGCGATGTAGCCATATCATATATCTATCATAATCTGACATATTTACGGGAAGATGAATTCAATTGCTAATTAGATCGTCTTTTATATTATAGAGCATTCAAGATATTTTTTGTAGGCCAGCGTGAAAGAAGCTCCAAGTTAACTTTGTAATTTTTTTTTTTTTTTGGATATATTCATGCTAAATTTTTATGGTTTAAATGCTTTGTTTTTTTAATTAAAAAAATAAAAGAAAAAGGGGGAAGGAAAGAAAGTTGAAACTAGGATTTTTAACGCGGTCTATTTAAATTTAAATCCAATTAACGCAGGTAAATTTTAATGACTCCACTAATGCCGGGATTAGATACCCGCAGCGGACCTTTTTTTTAAACCTACTCCGCGAGACATTATACAGATACTCCTCGGCTCTCTTCTGAAAACCTCTGATAGAAAACCCTAGCCGCAATCTCCATAAACGAGAGACCTCGGCGAACCATACCGCAGAGAGAGAGAGAGAGAGAGAGAGATCACCATGGTTTCGGGGTCGGGGATCTGCGCGAAGAGAGTGGTGGTGGACGCGCGTCACCACATGCTCGGTCGGCTGGCGTCGATCTTGGCGAAGGAGCTCCTCAACGGGCAGCGCGTGGTGGTGGTGCGGTGCGAGGAGATCTGCCTATCCGGAGGCCTCGTCCGCCAGAAGATGAAGTACCTTCGCTTCCTCCGCAAGCGCATGAACACCAAACCCTCCCACGGCCCCATCCACTTCCGTGCCCCTGCCAAGATCCTCTGGCGCACCATCCGCGGGTCCGTAATCCCCCTTCTTTCTCTCTAAATTGGGGTTAAGGTTGAGATTGGGTTTTCTGGTAATCTCATCCGATTTGATCGTTATTTTGGCAGGATGATTCCCCACAAGACGAAGCGCGGCGCGGCCGCTCTGGCCAGGCTGAAGGCCTATGAGGGGGTGCCTCCGCCGTACGATAAGATGAAGAGGATGGTTATTCCGGACGCTCTCAAGTACGAGCTAGCTACTACTGTTATTGTCGTTCAGAAATGTTTCGATTTTTGCCTGTTTTAGTGATGTTTTGATGGTTTTCCTGGGTGGAATTAGGGTTTTGAGGCTTCAGGCCGGGCACAAGTACTGCTTGCTTGGCCGGCTTTCCTCGGAGGTTGGTTGGAGTCACTATGATACTATTAAGGTCAGACCAAATCTGCTCCATTACTTTCTTTATATTTTTAGTTACTATCTGGTGACCTTTTTAAGTGCCGTCAGTTAGATGCTTCTGTGTAGCCTTGTCACCTGCTTATCTTTTGATGTGTGCATAATGATCTGTTTTTTTCAATCCATTTTTGATTTTCTATGTAATGTAGTTTTGCCTGTTTTCTTTTGCTTGATTATTATGTCTTCTCACTTTTTTAGTGACTTGTAATGCTGCCAACTTCAGCAGCAGCCTGCTCAGCTTTTTAGATTTTTTAAAAAAGGGTAAAATGGTGGAATTATGAATTAAGAGAACAATGATATGTTGGTTTACTATGTCTTCTTTTGCTGTCTGGGCAATTAGGATGCGCACTGGACCTATATTTTTTAATGAAATGCTGATACTTTTTACGTGGAAGGCAGAAAATGGGAAATGGTAAGCAAATTCAAATAATGCTTCACAGATTTGGAGGTTGTTTCCTTTTTATTATAATCTGCACGTCTTCTTGGACTGGGTGTAGCTTCTTTTTAGATATGTAAGGTTAGTGAACTAATACCTTGTTGGATATTAGTATCGGAGGGTGCTGGGGTCTCATAGGGGATTACTGAAAGCTTCATGACTGCTAATAGCGAGTGCTGTGGGCTCTGTTTGTTTCAAGTGCACAATTTTTTTCTTTTTTGTTTTTGAGGTGATGGGTTGTAGTAGTGACTTTCTGTTTACACTTCCAAGTGACACAAGCTTTAAGGGTAAAAACAAATCAACTATAATCTAGCTTTTCTTCTATTTCCAGTCTATCAATTCTGAGTAAATTGGAAGTTAGCTTAGCTGTAATGATAACCTTTTGATATGGATTTCCAAATCACCATTTAAAAGGTATATGAATTTTTTTCAATGGAGAGTACTTTTACAAATTATTACCCGATGAATTTTCCAGCAGTTGATATGTGTGTATCTCTCTCTCTATATATTTAGATATGCATGCATGCATGCATGTATGTATATATTCATCTCCGATATGGCGATGGGAATTAAGAAATTTACACTTATTTCAGAAGGAAATGTTGTGTGCTTTGAGAAATCCTAATCCTAATTTTATTTTTGAATGAGGGTTTATTTAGGATCTCCTTTATTTTTATTGCTACTTTTATTAGAATTTTTAATTTTATTAAGACTTAGTAAATTGACTTCCATTCAGATATGATTTATTGCTTTATTTAAAGATTTTAATTGCATGGAGAAGGTCATGTCTGGTTGATTGAATTGAATGTTGATTGAATTGAATTCTAGAAATATTTAATTTTTCTTTAATTTTTATTTTATTTTATTTTTGTCCACATGCCGCATCACATGGAGATCTAGAAGGTTCCATTAGAGTTTTGATGCCAAAAAAGAAACACACACACAAAATACATAATTGCACAAGGATTTCTAGGACTCTATGTAATATCTCATCATGTGGAAGTGGTAATGAAGTTACTTTTCAACGAACATAGCAGGATTTGAGTTAATTAGGATAAACGTCTTTTACTTGGAGGAAAAAATACATCTGTCAACAAATTATGTACAAGGGTCTTCCCAGCTGTGTTATTCAGATATCATGTCATGAACATTGCAAGTTCTAAAGGGCCCATCTTGTAATCGATGTTCATAATTTAGTATATTTAAAAATGTTTAGCTTCATTTTGATGATTCTTATATCAATTTGTGGTCCCAATTCTTTGCCTATGCCCGGTTCTTATGCAGCATGTATAGCATTTTTCTATGACAAGTCTATCATGTAATTTTTATCGTTTGGGTCTAGCTAGGTATCATACTGTATGGAGTGTAACAATGCTTCTTGAAATTCTGGTGTTTCTAGTGCTGTACTTTGGACTTATACATTGTAAACTAGTCAAGTTGCCTAACACCATATTTTAATTGGATAGAAAACTCGAATAATTGTAAGATGTGCATGTCAAAGAATTTTTTTTGATAAAATATTAATTTAAGGGCATGCTTGTATAATTTATTAGGATTTGTGCTGAATCCTGCTGGGTCTGTATATTTGGGTATCAACCCAAAATCCCCTGTTCGAATCCTGTGGAAAGAGGACAAAATCTCCATGGGTCTTTTTTTTTCCTTCCTACAGACCAACAGGCCACAACTGGGATTTAGGTTGGGAGTTCAATGGGACCTTAGAAGATGTAGGTTGGGTGGGCCAACAAGCTTGACTCCAGTAGGATATTGCTGTAGGGATATCAAAACACACACTAACTATTTTTTAAAATATTAATTGTATTCTTTTTATATATTTGATTGAAATATATGTTGCTGCTTAAAGTTGAATCTAAGAAAATTCTTTTATAGGCTTGATTCCTGCAGGATATTACTGTAGGAATATCCAAATAGGCCCTAACTATTTATTGTTTACATATTGATTGTATACCTATTATATATATGGTTGAAATATATCTTGCCGTTTAAAGTTGAATCTAAATAATTTTCTTTTTTAAAATGGTGACAAGTTTAAATTAACTTTGGCAGTGCTGATAGAAAGAGGTAGGTTTTGTCTTCAATACCCATGTTAATACAGTCATTGGTTGTTTGAACACCATTAAGTTATTGTGATTCCCATAAACTTTGGTCTTATTTCAACCAGTCTGGTCTTGGCTTCTGAGCATGCTATACTGTGTTGAGAAAAAGTATTGGTAAGTGCATTGGCCCAAGCTTCATCCTGCTTGTTGGACAATCCGAAGTAAACAACGTGGAAAGGGAGAGGTTCTTTAAGACAATATCATGTTTTGTTTTACTTCTGTGTTAGTTATTGGTTCAGGGATGTTTTCTATTATTATGTAAAGATCTTTCACACTTTTAATTGTCATTAACAAGTAATGTAAATGCTCCTTGTGCAGGAGCTGGAGGTGAAAAGGAAACAGAGGGCACAGGTGGCATATGAAAGGAGAAAGCAACTAGCAAAGCTGAGGCTGAAGGCTGAAAAGTCTGCTGAAGAGAAACTTGGCTCCCAGCTTGATATCCTTGCCCCACTGAAGTACTGAGACTGTTTTGTCCTAGGTTAATATTTTGTGGAACAACAACGGTAATCCTTTTTGTTATTTGTTACTGGGTCATTCTCTCCGAGTTGGAAGCAGCAATGGTTGGCTATTTTGACTACTTTGTTTTACATGAGTATGAAGTTGTGTTTGGACTTTGGACTGCAACTGCTGGCGCTTTTCTAGATTGATTTTCCTTTGTAGAATATTTTCCATGGGCCTATGGTTTGTCTCAGCATTGTTTGGAACACACATTAGATTGGCTTATCTAGTATTGCTATAGTATATTGCGGCTAATGCAAGTGAGCATTCTTCTGATCACAGGCTGATATAAGGTGATGAGCACCATTATCTTTCAGGATGGCCTTTATTCTTGATAGCATCGAGATATATGAGCCCTTCTTTTCTGTTCATCTCAAGAGTTCTAGAGTAGAATTCCAATGCGGAAAGGAGCGGAAACTTTACATCAACATGGAAAGCAATGGATTCCGGTTTCTGTTTTTTGCCCTTTTGAATCGTTTACCTTGGAAAATCTCTACATACCGTCTTTAAACTGGAAATATGTGCATGAACATCTTTTGTGCAGAAACAATTGGAAGTATGTTATTTTAGGATGTGTTTGGATGCAAGAAAAACAGCATGGAAAACTAATTTTTTCCCGAAAATCAAATTTTGTTTGTTTCAGGATAGCATTTTGAAAAGTTTATCATTACTTTTTCAGAAAAAGGGTTATATTATAATTGATCATATGAATTGCGCAAACTTGTTGGTGTCCTCTAAAATTGAGAGCTGATCCTCTTTGATTCAGGATTGCATTGGCCATGTTGACTATGTGAGTCCCATCAGACAAACGAACGTATTAACCTACAAAATCATGATTATCGTATACGGATCGTCGTGATGTTGAACGAGCCCTCTTCAGTTCAACCCTCGCTGAGTCTTCATTGTTAGACTCTTACTTTTGGACCATTTAGTGGATCCAAGGACCCAGATCCCCAACTCTTCTTAGATTCTACCAGCAGTTCTCCATCCAAAGCCCTTTCCCCTTTTAGCCTTCTCTCTTTCTCCAAACTCTTCTAACCCTATGAATGTCAATGGAAGACCAAAAAGCCAAAGAAATCAAGAGGAGCAAGATAATTAATGGCACTAGAGTGAAAGGGAAAAATTACTTATTAACCCTTTCATTTGTTTTCCCTAATTTCACTTACCTTCTATCTTATTTAAAAAAAAATTCAATTATATTCTTTGAATTTATTAACTTATCCAATGTGTGCCCAAGCCTTGCTTGCTAGTTGCTACTCGATGCAAACAGGGCATTGTTTAAAATGATAACCATTCTTACTATTATTTTGAATTTCTAATTAGAATAAGCTCCATATTGTATCCCAGGTCTGAGAGTCCTCTGTGACGAGCTCATCATCTCTTTCTTTGTTGACTTCTTCTCCTTGTTATTACTAGGATTGAAGTTAGTCGATCTTCCATGCTTTCTTCCGGTCAAATTGGAGTTTCCACTCCCATCTCCATCTTTTTCTTATCACTTTGTAGAGCTATTCCTTTCTCCCTTTCTCTTCTCCAAAAATTATTTTTTCTCCCGATGTATTTTGATCAGTCTTCCGAATTGATACGCCATTTCTCCACAAATTATCAAAAGATTAGTCGAATTTTTTCTTCTTGATTTTAATAGCCCATTTTCTTGGAGAAAAGCTCTAATATTTTGAGTTTTTAAATTTGGATAAAAATGTAAAGAGAGAATGAAAAGAAATAAATGGAAACAAATAAGATACTAACCCGCAAATATACAGTCTTTACTTGTTCCTAGGAAAATCCGAGCACGAAGGGATCTTCATTGCCACAACGAATTCCACTTTCTTGAGCTCAAGTCCCGGGCACATCCTCTCCTCCCAACACAAACCGCATCATCATCTTCACTTCCCTTCTCCACCATATTCACCGCTTCACCCGACCGCCAGGAAAGAACCTTTCCGGCCATGACTCCATTACCTCCACCCGTACCCTAATCATACCACCACTATAAAATTCATGTTGGCACGCATCGCTACCAAATACTCATTCAAACTATATGTCCTCCGTCAGTATGCGTGGCAGCACAAAGTTACCGTAACCCTTCCATGATCACAGCCTTTAAATATGGCATCCTCTGTAAGTGCTTAATCTCCTCTGCATCACTCCCCACCACCCTCCTCTTGATCACTTCCACCAGCTTCCCTTGTATGTCCCTTCAAGCGTCTCACCATGCATGATCCACTGCAAAGCGGTAGTAGGATCTTGTCGATCGGTTCTTGCATTCTTGAACTACGAGGAGCGGCGTATGTTGATAGAGAATCTGGGAGAAGCGAGCTCCACTGACACCTCTCTCACGCTCCGTGTAGCACGGTAGTTCCACCATCGCCAGGCCATGCTTTGCGTCCGCGCTCTGCCACCAACTCTCCAATCTATCGTCGCCCCCACAGCGACAGCCCCGTTCTCCTTTGCCAGACGATGTGGAGAATATTAACACTGTTCTTGGATAATGTCCAAGGTGGAACCAGTTTGGTAAGCTCGATCTCATTACGTTGGACACGGATGACTTGAAAGAGAATGTTAGCGGCGGTTACACCAACAATCATCATCATATAATTAAAGTGATGGTAACCACATGAGTACATGGATAGGTATTATAGACCACTTAAATCACCAACTAGCCGTTGTTGTGTAGTTTTTACATTTCCCATTCATTGCAGGAATAATTATAGATCTTCATCTATAACAGAGAAAGGCAAGTCAGGTAAGTCCCTTGACTCTTTCATTCTATAATGCCTGCTCTCTTGTTCCTCCTCTTCTTTTTTACCGTTATTTGAATTTTTTTATTGGCCCGAGTACTGAAGAATCTCCTATAAAAAAAAACTCCTATAATATTACCTCATTTCAAGTCCAGCAGTTAACCAAGAAGCGATGGTAGCCTAACCGACTTCGGTCTTACATCGGTTGTACTGAGTTCGATCTAATCTCGGAGTTTAGTAACAATACTAGACACAAGGAGAATAGCCCTTGGATCTCCACTCTTGCATTACTTGAATCCATTCTACTAGCCTTGCTAATCCCTGCATTCTCTCTTTTGTTGCCTCGGCCATCACTTGCACCTTTGTTGATTATACTCTTGCAACCCCTTCCAATACTATGGTTATGTTGATACGTGCCTCTATCTCCGAGTATTCCCTCGTTACCTTTATTAATTTTCTTAGTCTCCTCGACAGCCTTGCCTCCTCCACACTCTCCCTTTCAATTAGCAAGCACATTGCTAGCACCCCCATCACGTCTAACACTATATTTGGATCCTTAAATACGATCTCGATAATGCCGATTGAATCTCATAAATGGAGATTACCAACCATTTTTTCATATTTTCTTTTTTTATGTAATATGTGATGTGTTTTAATTGGATTGTTCTATTGCTGAGCTGGTATATCCAATTCAACTGATAATTATAAGAAATTTAATTTGAGATGCAAAAATAAAACATATTTCTAACCATTTATATTCAAATCTAATCAATCAATCTTGAAAAAGTACCTGTAGATCTTGAATGTATCTTGAAAGGGTGCTTCCGGTCTATGCTTGAGGATTTCAAAAAAGTCTTATTAGCCGGTGGAGAGTCACTGGCTATTATATAAGCAAGATCAGAGATCTTTTTTTAAGAGTTTAACATAACTTCTTGCTTTTATTAAGGAAATATAACTGTGGTTGAGGACTTTATTTTAACTTAAGTTTATCTTTATTTCAAAAAAGTTTAAACTGTACATTATCATCTTAATTATCTTAATCTATCTTTAATAATAATATAGAAGTGGACCATTTTAGTCTCTAAAGGAACGAATACAATATTCTCTTACTTGGCTCACGTATCACAATTAAGATATTAAATATGTGATAATTAAATCTGTAATATGGTCATTGTTGCCGCTCTCGTCGCCGCGCCCGTGTCTCGGATCCGCGGATCCTTCCTGACCGCCTGGCGAGGGAGCCTCCCTGGCTGCGGCGAACCTGCAAGAAGGGGTTAGAAGACCCTGGCCGGGGATATCGGCGAGGGAGCTCCGACGGTCAAGTCAGTAGACGACGAGAAGGAACAGACTCTCCAAGACGGACCCCCGAAAGGGTTCCAGACTTAGCGAGTTTACTAGTAAGAAAGGCGCTCTGGGGACCGGAGATTCGGCCGGGCCTCCTTGCCGAGCTCACGCCGAATTATCCCCTCTCGGGATCTCGGATCTCTCTCTCGGAACGAGGCCTCTTGCCGCTGCTTCCTCCTTGTCCCCAGGCTTGTTCGCTTACCTTGTAGTCCCCAGATTCCTTCCTTTTATCTCCTCTCGTCGGTCGCTTGTCTTCTTCTCCTGGGAGGCTCCCCTGCCCCGTCCTTTTCTCTTTTCCCTTTTCGGTGAGGAGGGCTAGGCGGCTTTCCGACCTCGTCCGTCGAGCCCAACAGGAAAAGGCAAAGACAGAACCGGGGGGGGGGGGGGGGCGGCGCTGGTGAGACGGCCGGTCAGACCTCGGGCCGAGTGAGAGCGCTCTCTTTCCCAAGTGTGGGCGCCATCCGTCTATGGGGCCTGTTTTGTCAGAATCGCGCCTCTCGGCTGCGGGACCTGTCGGGCCGAGGCAAATGGTGTTTCGCATGCCACCGCCCTCCGTACGGGGCGCCGTCTGTGACGCGTACGGCCCGAGGGATGGCCTCGGGGCCTGTGCCTCCTTCCCTGGGACCTTCTCCGTACGGGCGGCCTGACCTCGGCTGATTTGGACCCGTCTCCGGGGGCCACCTGGCGAAGAGCGAAGGACCAGCCGACCTCGGCCTAGGTGGACCCCTCCTGGGTGGACACCTGGCGAGGTGGCAGGAGGTCGCCTGGCTTCGGCCGAGGTGGGCCCGCTTCCGGGGGGGCCACCTGGCGAAGGAGCGAAGGTTCGACCGACCTCGGCCTAGGTGGACCCCTCCTGGGTGGACACCTGGCGAGGTGGCAGGAGGTCGCCTGGCTTCGGCCGAGGTGGGCCCGCCTCCGGGGGGCCACCTAGCGAAGGAGCGAAGGTTCGGCCGACCTCGGCCTAGGTGGACCCCTCCTGGGTGGACACCTGGCGAGGTGGCAGGAGGTCGCCTGGCTTCGGTCGAGGTGGGCCCATCTTCGGGGGGCCACCTGGCGAAGGAGCGAAGGTTCAGCCGACCTCGGCCTAGGTGGGCCCCTCTGGGGTGGGCGCCAAGCGAGGTGGTAGAGGGGCCCCGAACCGAGCTCGACTTCGGCGAGAGCAGCTTGCCTTAGGAAGTCGTCTGGCGGAGTAGTCTTGTCGAGCTCGGCCTTGGCGACGTGGCGCTGACTCGGCCGGAGAAACCTCCACATGGCTCGATCATATTCGGTGGTATCTAAGCCCAGCCACGTCATCGTTACGGCCGTAACAGTTGCCCCCCAGCCCGCCGTTCCGTTGGGGCGTCGTGGAACGTAACGTCGGGATTAAATGCAGATATGACGTGGGGAGGCGAAGATCTTGCATCATAATTGCCGCGATCCTCGTCGCCGCGGCTCGATGCGCCTGAAACCCTATAGGAAGCCGCCACGCGTCGTCCACTTGCCCGCAATGAATGCGTCGCTTCGAGGCAGAGGCCGTTGCCCTGCTAACGAGGCATCGGTGTCGGGCGTGTGTCCACGTGGCGATCGCTCAGTGGCTTGAGGCGGAATGACGGGTACGATCGCTGTCGACTGAGTTTGAAAGGGAGGGGACTTTCCAGAACGAGGCCTTTCCCCTTGCTCCGTGAGCGGTTTGCTGCAGGCTAACTTCTGTTGCCCCGCGCTCGCCTGGCGTATTTTCGGTGAGTGCATCCATCTTTCTCCAGTTCCCCTCTCTCTTTTCTTCTCTGAACCTTTGTCCTTCTCCTGCCATGGCGCGTCGTCGCCATGTCTCCTCCAATCCGGACGAGGCCGGTCCATCCCGATCGAGGACTCCATCTTCTTCCTCCTCAGAGGAGGAAACGATTCCGGAGGAGATCCGCCGGCGTTTGCAACCCGGGGGTGTCACCATTGGCATCCCCAGGGGGGTCCGGTCTCCCCCGGTTGCTCCCGCCGTGCCCCTTCGTTCTCTTCCTGCTCCGTCTCTTCTTCCCGCCGGTCCCTCCGGTCATGCTTCCACCATGACCGAAGGCGATCTTTCTCTGCTCCGGGATGTCTATGGTATCCCGGGGTCAATTCATCTGTCTGTTCCGCGGTCCGGGGAGCGCGCCACCATGAGTGGCCCGGCCGCATAGCCTTCTACGAAGACTTCCTCCTTGGGGGTCTTCGATTTCCTCTGCACCCCTTCTTCCTTTCTTTTCTCAGCCATTTCCGACTTGTTCCGGCCCAGTTGGCTCCCAATGCCATCCGGGTCATCTTCTCCTTTATAGTCTTTTGTCACTTTCACGGGTTCGTTGCCCGTTTCTCCCTCTTCAGGGCCATGTTTACCCTGAAGAAGTGCTCCACCGATGACGGCTGGTGGTATATTTCACCCCGGCCCAGGTGTCTCCGGTTCGACCTCCCTTCTTCGATCAAGGGCTGGAAGAGCCGGTTTTTCTTCGCCTCGGTCGAAGATGTCGACTGGGCCTGGAGTGAACCGGACCGGTCCCCGAACCGGAACTCTCAGGTCGAGTCGGCGGACCAGGAGGCCTACTCCCAGCTCCTGAGTGACGTGGTCCCGGCGCTCGAGGTTCTGCTTTCGGAGCAGAATCTTTTTGAGGCCGGGATCAGTCCCATCCGTGAGACGGGTAAGATTCGGCCCTCCCTTGACTTCTGCCCCCTTTTTCTTCATAACCGAGCCGGCTGACTTCTGTTCTTTTGCATTGCAGGAATGAAGTTCTCACAGGAGAGCCTTCTGGAGGGCGCGGCCCAGAGGGACATTCCGGAGGTAGACGAGCCCGCAGCCAAAAGGGCTCGTACTGAGGCGGGCCGGGAGATCGCGCCGACGACCGCGCCCAGCCCAGTGGCCACTGCTCCCCCGCCCAGGTTGCCTCAAGGCGGGGCCGTTGATGCTCCGGCTGCCCGACCTGGTGGCGATGCTGTTGAGGGGGCTCCACTGCCCGAGGCTCCGTCCAGCGCTGGTCCCATCATTGCTGCTGCCCCGACGGCGTAGCCCGTGGCCTCTGCCGGCCCGTCGATCGCGGCCCCAGCTGAAGGGGCAGCCACCGCAGGAGCCGACCTGACAGCTCCGCCACCGGTGATCACCCACCGGTGTTCAGTCATCCACGACAAGGGGCTCACGGAGAAGGTCATGGAGTATGCCTCCACAGCCCGGGACCGCCGAGCTCAGGGCGGCCGGGACTATGCGGACGCCTTGCTCGTGATTCTCCCGTAGCTCTTTACGGTAAGCCCGAGCTCCTTCTTCTCTGTTCTTTCAAGATTTAGTGGCCTTTTCTCCTAACCTGGTTGCTCTGTTGGTGCAGATCGGAAATGACGTTCTCCTACTGAGGAACTTCCTCGTAGGGAACGCGAAGAGGGACGCCCAGAAGGAGAGGAAGCTCGGCAAGCTCGCGGCCGACGTCAAAGACCTCATGGAAAAGGGGTCGAGCTGCGAGCCAGCAACCAAGCCCTCCAGACCGACCTGGCGCGTTCCGAGGGGCGGAACAAGGAGCTGGAGGCTTCCTTATCGGAGGAGAGGCTCTCCTACCAGCGTCGCACGGAGGAGGACGCGGCGGAGAAGGCTCGCCTGCAGGCCCACTCCCAGTGGCTGGAGCGCCAGCTGGAGGAGGCTCGGCGAGACGCGAGCGCGGCGAAGGACCGGAGTGCGTACATCAACGGACTCCTGGAGGCCGCGAAGCGGGAGGCGCAGGAGGCCATCCCGAAGTTCCGGGCTTCCGACGAGTACACGTCGGAGGTCCGGGAGGCCACCGTGGACTCCTTCCTGAAGGGGTTCCGGATGTGCCGGGAGAAAGTAGGGGCCTTCTTCCCGAGCTCGACCTCAGCGAGGTGGTGCTCGGAGGCAGGAGGCAAGGAGCCGAGAGCAAAGCCTCCGGTGCAGCCGACGCCACTCCCGCGGCCCCGTCGACCAGCAAAGCCGTGGCTCCGGAGCAGCCTCAAGAGCCGGCCGCCGCAGAAGACGAGGATGCAGTGCCTGCGCCCCCGGCGGAGGGCTCCGACCCCGCACCACACTGAGCCATCGTCTTCTCGCCTGCCTCGCTGTTGTAGTTGTTTTTCTTCTTCTTCTTCTTCTTTTTGGGGACTCCCGGCTTGTACTGTCGCTTAAATCAATGAAGATTTTGTTTGACCAAGCCTCGAGTTCATCCCATCTCCCTTCTCTTTTCTTTTTTCTGAGATGTTGATGTGGAATGCTGAAACGATCATAGGCCCGGTCCCTTCCATTGCTCAAATCGAAGGTTGGGGCATCCCGGGCCGCGCGGCGGCAGAGTAGGCCTTGAGCGGGTCCATCCGTGGGATTGCCTTCACACTCGCGTGGGCGACATGGTTTCCGCACCGCCTTCCAGGCCGAAGCCCGGGACCCCCGGACTGAACCTCGGGGTCGCAGGCTTTATCAAGCCTTGCGCGGCTTGCCGAGCTGTTCTCCGGGCTTGCATGGGCGAACTGGGTTCCGCGCCACCTTCCAGGCCGAAGCCCAGGATCTCTGGACTGAAACCCGATGCCGCAGGCTTTCTCAAGTCTTGCGCGGCTTGCCGAGCTGTTCTCCGGGCTTGCGTGGGCGAACTGGGTTCCGCGCCACCTTCCAGGCCGAAGCCCAGGATCTCCGGACTGAAACCCGATGCCGCAGGCTTTCTCAAGCCTTACGCGGCTTGCCGAGCTGTTCTCCGGGCTTGCGTGGGTGAACTGGGTTCCGCGCCACCTTCCAAGCCGAAGCCCAGGATCTCCGAACTGAAACCCGATGCCGCAGGCTTTCTCAAGCCTTGTGCGGCTTGCCGAGCTGTTCTCCGGGCTTGCGTGGGTGAACTGGGTTCCGCGCCACCTTCCAGGTCAAAGCCCAGGATCTCCGGACTGAAACCCGATGCCGCAGGCTTTCTCAAGCCTTGCGCGGCTTGCCGAGCTGTTCTCCGGGCTTGCGTGGGCGAACTGGGTTCCGCGCCACCTTCCAGGCCGAAGCCCAGGACCATGCGCCGGTCTTCCATCAAAGTGAGAAGGGAGCATTTGAAGCGGGGGGACTTTATTACGGGAGTAGGGAACCTTACATCACTGATAATACATTCTTAGGTTCGAGGCGTTCCACGTCCGGGGGAACCTGGCACCTCCCAACTCCTCCAGGTAGTATGCGCCGTGAGGGAGGGCTTCTGCCACCCGGTAGGGGCCCTCCCAGTTGGGCGAGAGCTTGCCGCATTCCCGCGGCTGGGAAGCTTCAGCGCGCCGGAGGACCAAATCTCTGTGACGAAAAACCTTCGACCGCACTCGGGAGTTGTAATACCTGGCCACACGCTGCCTATACGCGGCCATTCGGACTCGGTCCTTGTCCCTCGTTTCCTCGAGGAGGTCAAGGTTGAGCATCATCCTGGCCGGGTTTTCTGTCTCGTCATATTGCTCCACGCGCAGTGTGGGTAGGCTGAGCTCGATCGGGATGACTGCCTCGGCTCCGAAGACGAGGTTGAACGGGGTTTTGTCGGTAGCCGTCCTCGGGGTGGTGTGGTATGCCCAGAGGATGCTGGGGAGCTCGTCGGCCCACCTGCCCTTGGCCTGGTCCAGCCGCGTGCGGAGGCCCTGAAGAATGGTCCTGTTCGTGACTTCGGCCTCTCCATTGGTCTGGGGATGCGCCACCGAGGTAAAGCGATGCCTGATGCCGAGGTCGCTGCAGAATTTTTCGAACTCCCGGTAGTCGAACTGGCGCCCGTTGTCAGTAACCACGGTGTGGGGGAGGCCGAAGCGGCAGACGATGGACTTCCAAAAGAACCTGGCGACGTTTGCTTCGGTGATCCTCGCCAAGGGTTCGGCCTCGACCCACTTCGTGAAGTAGTCGATGGCCACTATCAAGAACTTCCGCTGTCCAGACGCCGGCGGGAATGGGCCCAGGAGGTCCATCCCCCACTGGGCGAACGGCCAGGGAGCTGAGAGCTGGGAGATTGGGTTGGAGGGCTGCCGTTGAACCGTGGCGTGACGCTGGCACCGGTCGCACTTCTTCACGAAGTCAGCGGCGTCTTCCTTCATTGTCTCCCAGAAGTAGCCCTGACGGAGGGCCTTGTACGCCAATGCCCTGCCCTCCACGTGGTTCCCGCAGACGCCTTCGTGAATCTCCTGGAGCACAAGCCTGGCCTTCGTGGATCCTACGCACTTGAGGAGGGGGTAGGAGTAGGATCTTCGATACAAGTGCCCATCCATCAGGACGAACCGCACGGCCTTCTTTCTGATAAGGCGAGCCGCCTCGCGGTCCTCCGGCAGGGTGCCACTGGTGATGTATTCCGCGTACTTGTCCATCTAGCTGGGTTCGTGGCTGACCTGATGGACCTCCACCGGTGCCTCGAGGCTTGGGATCTCAAGGCGCTCCACATGAGCGCGTCCCAGCATCGAGTCCGGCAGGGTCGCCAGCCGAGAGAGAGCATCCGCGCGGGCGTTCTCCCCGCGGGGGATATGGAAGATGTTGAAGCGTCGGAATCTGGACGCGCCCGCCTTGACGAGCTCCAAGTATTTTGCCATTTGGGGGTCATGTGCGACGTACTCCCCGGATACCTGTCCTGCCATGAGCTGGGAATCAGTGAAAGCCTTGAGGTTGGTTACGCCCAGCTCGCGGGAGACACTCAGTCCGGCAAGGAGTGCTTCGTACTCCGTCTGGTTATTTGTTGCGGGGAATTGAAAACGGAGTGCGCATTCGGCGACGACCCCGTCGCTGTTGGCAAGGATGAGCCCAGCCCCGCTCCCCTGGAGTTTGAGGCTCCGTCCACATGGAGGATCCAGGCATCCTCTCCGGGCTCATCGGTGCCTATCTCCGTTGGCTGGCCTGAGGGGCCCTCCTCGGGCTCCTTGCCCAAGCCTGCACATTCAACCAAGAAGTCGGCCAGCACCTGTGCCTTCATGGCCGACCTTGGCCTGTACATAATGTCGAACTCGCTGAGCTTCAGTGCCCACTTTGCCAATCATCCCAAAGTATCGGGTCGGCTGAGCACCGCTTTCAGCGGTTGATCCGTCAGGACAGCGATGGGGTGCGCTTGGAAATAGGGCCTGAGATGCTGGGCAGACACTATTAGTGCAAAAACGAGTTTCTCGGGCCGAGAATACCTGAGCTCCGCGTCACGGAGAAGCTTGCTGGTATAGTACACCGGCCGCTGGACCCCCTGGCCATCGGTCCGAACCAAGACCGAGTTGATGGCTTCTGGGGTGACCGCTAGGTAGAGGATAAGCTCCTCCTCCTCCTCGGGCCTGGACAGCAATGGTGGCGACGCAAGCATCTTCTTCAGCTCCTCGAAGGCCTTCTGGCATTCCTCAGTCCAAGCGAAGTCGTTCATCTTTTTCAGCACCTTGAAGAAGGGACGGCAGCGGTCTGCCGACCTGGAGATAAAGCGGCTGAGGGCCGCAACTCAGCCGTGAGTTGCTGCACTTGCTTCTTGGAGGCGGGCTGCTCCATATCCAGGATGGCCTGGACTTTCTCCGGGTTGGCCTCAATTCCTCTTTGGGTCACCATAAATCCTAGGAATTTCCCGGCGGAGATGCCAAAGGCGCACTTCGCCGGGTTCAGCTTCATCTGATGGCGTCGGAGGTTGCCGAACGTCTCCGCCAAGTCAGCCACGTGGTCCGACTCGGATTTGCTCATTATGAGCATGTCGTCCACGTACACCTGCATGTTGCGGCCTATCTGGTCTTTGAAAATTTTATTGACCAGGCGCTGGTACGTCGCCCCCGCGTTCTTGCGGCCGAATGGCATCATCCTGTAGCAAAAAGTTCCGCGGTCAGTTATGAAGTGGTGTGCTCTTCGTCCTCCGGGCTCATTTGGATCTGGTTGTATCCGGAGAAGGCGTCCATGAACGACAGGAGGCGATGCCCCGAGGTGGTGTCGACCAGCTGGTCGATCTTTGGAAGAGGGAAGCTATCCTTCGGGCAAGCTCGGTTGAGGTCGGTGTAGTCTACACAGATCCTCCACTTACCACTACTCTTTCTTACCATGACCACGTTTGCCAGCCAGCTGGGATACTGGACCTCCCGCACAAAACCGGCGGCGAGGAGCTTCTCCACTTCCTCGTTGATCGCCTTCTGCCTTTCCATGGCGAAGCTCCTCTTCTTCTGGCGGACCGGGCGGCAACTTGGGTCCATGTTTAGCCTGTGCATGATGACCTCGGGCGGGATGCCCGGCATGTCAGCTGCTGACCAGGCGAACACGTCAGCGTTCGCGCGGAGGAACTCCAGCAGGCGGGTCCGTTCTTCTTCAGGGAGCTGGGCCCCGACTTGCACCGTCTTCAAGGGATCCGATCCGAGGGGAAAAATCAGCAGGCGCTCTACGGGCCCTCCCCTGGGTTCCTTCTCTCTTAGGTCGAGGTCGTCGATATCGGGGGCGAGCTCCGCACCCCGGGCGCTCGGGACCGTCTGGAGGCAGAGCGGGACTGGCTGGGTCGTCCCCTTCATCTCCCCGAGCCCGGAAGGCGTGGGGAACTGTACAACAACCTTCTCGTGGAGATTGTGGCGTCCAGTTGGTTGAGCCCGGGACGCCCGAGAATGGCGTTGTAAGGCGAAGGGAGCCTGACGATGGTAAATGTTATTAGGACGGTCGCCTGCCGGGGTGGGGATCCGGCGGTGACCGGGAGAGTGATCTCTCCCTCGACCCCCACGGAGTCCCCTGTAAAACCTACCAGGGGGGTGTGCACCGGTTTCAGCTGATCGTGGGACAAGTTCATTCGAGAGAAAGCGTCGTAAAAAAGTATGTCAGCCGAGCTTCCATATCCACCATGATTTGATGTACAGGATGCTTTGCGATGGTCATCTCGACCACCACGGCATCGTTGTTTACATTATCATTACCCTTCCCCCCTCGGGAGGGATTACATTCTCCGGGTTCCCGACTTCCCGGGCTCTCTTCGCCGCTCGACCGACCCCGCGCGAGATCATGCCCACGGGCTTCTCCGTTGGGCGGTTATCGATTGCAGGGACGGGCGGTAAGGTCGCGAGCGGCTATCCCTCCGAGGGGGCCTCGTTCTTGATGAACTTCCTGAGGTAGCCCCTCCTAATCAGCTCCTCGATCTCCCGCTTCAGGTTGCGACACTCCTCCGTGTCGTGCCCGTGCTCGCGGTGGAACTGGCAGTACTTCGATTTGTCCCGGATGGCTCTCGGGTTCTGAGGAGGAGGTCGACGGAGGTAGCGCTCGCCCTCGATTTCCATGAGGATCTTTGTCCGAGGTGCGAGGAGAGGGGTGTACCTCCGCTCGGGAGTGGCCTCGCCCCTCGGCCTTGGATTCGGGCGAGGGTCGGTAGATGGCCCGGGCTTCCGAGCTCCCGGGTATCTCTCGGGGGCGGCCTCTTCGGAGTCTTCCCGTCCAACTCTCGATGGGTGCGGTCGGCCTCCTCCGCTCGGATGTACTTGTGGGCGCGGAGGAGGAGCTCGGAGTACATCCTGGGCAGCTTCTTGTCCAGGGAGTAGGTCAGGCGGGACGTCTTGAGCCCGCACTTTAAAGCCAGCATGGCGACGGGCTCGTCTAGGCTGTAGATTTCCAGGGCTGCGGTCTTGAACCGGGTGATGTAGTCCCGGAGCAGCTCCTGGTCCTGCTGGCGGATGGAGAAGAGGCTGTCCACCTCTCTTGGCACCTTTCGGCAAGCGTCGAAGTGTGCCACGAACTTTCCTTCCAGCTGATGGAAGGAGCAAATGGATTCGGGCTCGAGGCGGGTGAACCAGACTCGAGCGACCTTCCGGAGGGTGGCCGGGAAGGCGATGCACAGAAGAGCGTCGGTGGCCCCCTGGACCCTCATGAGAGCTTTGTAGCTCTCCAGATGGTCCAGAGGGTCGGTGGTCCCGTCGTAGGGATCCACCTGCGGCATGCGGAACCGTTTTGGGATCGGTTCCGCCTGGATTTCTTCAGAGAAAGGGGGGCGGGAGTCGTAGCCCACCGGGTTTGCCGACGAGTTCTGCAGGTTGGCAAATCGGCGGGCGAACTCCGCTAGCTTGCGCTCATGCTCCTCCAGGCGCCTCTCGGCCTGGCGCCTGATGGCTTCGTCGGTGGAGTCTTCCACCGAGGCTGCGGGTGAAGGGGGCACCGATCGTCTCGGTGCGAAGTCTGGCCTCGGCGTCGCTTGCTGTGATGCACCGTTTCGGCCTCGTCGGCCGGGGATCGGCTCTCGTGATCCTCCGAACCGGAGTAGTTTCTTTTTGCGGGAGCTCGGTGGCTCCCACGGGGGTTGGAGACGGCCCTCGGATGGGATGGCCTGCCCTGAATGGAGCGCAGGCTCCCATGCTGCCCCGCGGCTCGGGCCGCGGGGGTCCCTGGCTGCGGCTGCGTGGCCAGGGACCGCTGCTGATGCTGAAGCTGCCGGACCGCCGAGGTCAAGGTCTGCAGCTGTTGGATGACGGCCGCAAGGGGTCCATCCGTCGAGGTAGGCTGTGGTGGAAGAGGAGGGGGAGCTGGAAGCTCCCTCTCGGGGCTGTGGGCCCCTGGAGGGGAGTGAACCTCCCCATACGGCTGGTGGATGCCTCGCGGCCACGAGTGACCACTATTATCGGAGAGCGCGATACCTGCAGAAAGCTGGCTCCCGCTAGGGTTTGGTGTCCTGCTCCCCTACCTGGTGCGCCAATCTGTTGCCGCTCTCATCGCCGCGCCCGTGCCTCGGATCTGCGGATCCTTCCTGACCGCCTGGCGAGGGAGCCTCCCTGGCTGCGGCAAACCTGCAAGAAGGGGTTAGAAGACCCTGGCCGGGGATCCCGGTGAGGGAGCTCCGACGGTCAAGTCAGTAGACGACGAGAAGGAACAGACTCTCCAAGACGGACCCCCGAAAGGGTTCCAGACTTAGCGAGTTTACTAGTAAGAAAGGCGCTCTGGGGACCGGAGATTCGGCTGGGCCTCCTTGCCGAGCTCACGCCGAATTATCCCCTCTCGGGATCTCGGATCTCTCTCTCGGAGCGAGGCCTCTTGCCGCTGCTTCCTCCTTGTCCCCAGGCTTGTTCACTTACCTTGTCGTCCCCAGATTTCTTCCTTTTATCTCCTCTCGTCGGTCGCTTGTCTTCTCCTCCTGGGAGGCTCCCCTCCCCCTGTCCTTTTCTCTTTTCCCTTTCGGTGAGGAGGGCTAGGTGGCTTTCTGACCTCGTTCGTCGAGCCCAACAGGAAAAAGGCAAAGACAGAACGGGGGAGGGGCGACGCTGGTGAGGCGGCCGGTCAGACCTCAGGTCCAGTGAGAGCGCTCTCTTTTCCAAGTGTGGGCGCCATCCGTCTATGGGGCCTGTTTTGTCAGAATCGCGCCTCTCGACTGCGGGACCTGTCGGGCCCAGGCAAATGGTGTTTCACGTGCCACCGCCCTCCGTACGGGGCACCGTCTGTGACGCGTACGGCCCGAGGGATGGCCTCGGGGCCTGCGCCTCCTTCCCTGGGACCTTCTCCGTACGGGCGGCCTGACCTCGACCGATTTGGACCCGTCTCCGGGGACCACCTGGCGAAGAGTGAAGGACCAGCCGACCTCGGCCTAGGTGGACCCCTCCTGGGTGGACACCTGGCGAGGTGGTAGGAGGTCGCCTGGCTTCGGCCGAGGTGGGCCCGCCTCCAGGGGGGCCACCTGGCGAAGGAGCGAAGGTTCGGCTGACCTCAGCCTAGGTGGACCCCTCCTGGGTGGACACCTGGCGAGGTGGCAGGAGGTCGCCTGGCTTCGTCGAGGTGGCCCGCCTCCGGGGGGCCACCTGACGAAGGAGCGAAGGTTCGGCCGACCTCGGCCTAGGTGGACCTCTCCTGGGTGGACACCTGGCGAGGTGGTAGGAGGTCGCCTGGCTTCGGCCGAGGTGGGCCCGTCTCCGGGGGGCCACCTGGCGAAGGAGCGAAGGTTCGGCCGACCTCGGCCTAGGTGGGCCCCTCCGGGGTGGGCGCCAAGCGAGGTGGTAGAGGGGCCCCGAACCGAGCTCGACTTCGGCGAGAGCAGCTTGCCTTAGGAAGTCGTTTGGCGGAGTAGTCTTGTCGAGCTCGACCTTGGTGACGTGGCGCTGACTCGGCCGGAGAAACCTCCACGTGGCTCGATCATATTCGACGGTATCTGAGCCCGGCCACATCATCGTTACGGCCGTAATAGTCATAAACCAACTCTAGTTAAAAACTTTCACTTAAATAAGAAATTTCAATACATAAATCTTGACAGTCATATCCTATAAATTGAAAACTTTCTTCTATGTATTACAATATAATATATTTTTCATTTAAGTACTTTATAATTTTCTTTGTGAATAACTTCCTATGAGTTATTCTGAGTCCACCTTTGTATGTACAAAAATAAAAAACATGTCCTTTATAAGAATGTCATAATTTTATACAATAAGCAAATAAAAAAATAGAAGTAATGATTTTCATATAATCCACATGATTTTTAAATTATTTGACTAATAATCCTTTATTCATGAGATCTGCAACCATAAGTTTAGTATTAATACCAGATATCTACTTCATGCTTCTTGATATGATATCTAATAGCAAGATAGTTTATATTAATATATTTGCTATGACTTCTATTGTTATCATTCTTTAAAAAGAAAACTATAGTGAAATTGTCACAATAAATCTTTATTGGTCTTATAATAAAATCGACAACTCTCAAACTAGAAGTGAGATTCTTTATCTATAATGTTTGTGATGTAGCTTTATAGCATGCAATGAACTTAGTCTCCATGATAGATAAAGTAATTATGATTTGCTTATTACTTTTCCAAGACACATCACCTCCAACAAAAGAAAAATATATCTTGAAGTAGACTTTTTTGTATCCACATATCCATCAAAATCTTAGTGCAAATAACTAACCACTTCTAAGTAATCAGTATGTCTGTAGGTAGGCATATAATTCTTTATTTCTTGTAAATACCACATAACCTTCTTTACAACTTTTTAATGATTAAGGTTAGGATTGCTTAGGCATCTATCCAAAATTTCTATAGTATATGCAATATCAGGTCTTATACAAATCTAAGTATATATCAAACTTTCCATGGCAGATGTGTATGGATATTCTTCATTTGATCTTTTTCGATTTATTTTGTGGACATTGATTTTGATTGAATTCATCACCTTTAATAATGGATGTAACTATAGGAGCACAATCTATCATTTTAAACCTTTCCAAAATTTTTTTAATGTAAGCACTTTAAGACAAATCTAAAATCCTTTATGATCTATCTCTATGAATTTATATGCATATGATATAAGAGGCTTCACCCATATCCTTCATCTCAAAGTTTTGAGAAGGAAATAGTTTTGTCTTTTTTAACAAATCTAAATCATTTCTTGTAAGTATATATCATCTATATATAGGACAAAAAATATATACTTACTCATGCGAACCTTAAGGTATATACATTGATCCAAAATATTTTCTATAAAACCAAAAGAGCTATAACATTATAGAATTTTATATACCACTGATGAGAGGCTTGCTTAAGTCTATATATAGATTTCTTTAACTTGCAGATAAGATGACTATCTTTATCAGTACAAAACCCTTTAGGCTGAGTCATGTACACTATCTCTTCAAGATTTAATTCCCATTTAAAAATATCATTTTCATATCTATTTGATATAACTCTAAATCAAAATTAGCTACTAAAGTCATAATTATTCTTAATAAATCATTTTTTGAAATTGAAGAGAATGTTTCATGATAATTAATACTTTTATTTTAAATGAAACCATTAGTTATAAATTTGATATTATATTGTTTAATATTATCCAAAGAGTCTCTTTTGATCTTATAGATCCATTACAATTTATTACTGTTCTGTTTGAAACTTGCTGATATGGCTGATATGTCGGATGGCTCTAAGTTTCTCTCCGAGATGAGTGAGTGTTTTGCAACTTACAAAAATAATGCAGACATGGAAGTCTAGCTATAATGAGGGGTTTCTCGGTGGTGGACCTTCCAATGCCTAAGTCAGTTTCTCACGGAAGCAAACAGAAGAGAAATATTTATAACTTCTAGGTAGATAGAGTGATGGTGGATTGCAGCATTGGTATGGAAATGGATGAAGTGATGGAGGTGGCAGATGAATGTGCTAGAGCATAGGCAAAGCTTGGGAGAGAGTAGGTGAAGTAGGTGAGGTAGTCCCGGCCTTTACCTAAGCTCCAACCTAAGACTTAAGGTGGTTATGAGAGAACTTTTGAGACTCTTAGGCTTTGTTTGGATAGCCCTCATTAAGGGAAGGGAAGGGAAAGGAAGGAAAAAAAAGAAAAGAAAAGGGAAGGAAAGGAAAGGGAAGGGAAGGAAAACATTATCCCTGTTTGGATAGTCCTCGTAAGGAAAGGAAAGGAAAAGAAAAAGACTATTTTATCCTTTTTACATGTTTTATAGAAGACCCAAAATCGGAAGAATTGAAAGGATATTTTTGTTCTTTAGTTTGTTTATATTTCTTTCCTTCCTAATCCCTCCAAATCGGGGAAATTGAAAATTCAGCTTAACGGAGAGGAGGGGAGAGGAGGGGAATGAAAGAAGTATTCTTTCCCTTCCATTACTTTTTCTAAAAATTAATATCCAAACAAGGAAAAGGTAACCCTTTCCTTCCCTTTCCCTCCTGATCCCTCCATCCAAATAAAGCCTTAAAGAGCTTATTCTGGAAGTAGAGAGAACTTGGAATAAGCTTACCTTTCCTGAAAGACTTGGAATGTCTCGATCTATGATTTTAGAAGCGGGTATATGGAATACCTGATGCTTAAGGGATATTCTATGATGCAGGGAGTGATGGCTCACACATCTTTGCAAAGCGCATCCCCCTAGAAAAGTGGCCTGGAGTGGCTGTGGATGGCATGGAGCTTGTCTTCATGGCAGGCATACTTCCTAGTGCACATATATTTGAGGGAATGGCTAGTGTCAAACAGTCATGATGCTGGATTACCTACCTTCTAATAGAAGAAGGGCATGCCAGGCTTCCTAGCATTTTCTTTGAGGACGACGTGGCTTGATATGAGGAGTTTGCTTCTATACTGAGCTTGCAAGTGATGTGGTGAGCCATGTTAAAATCCATGTAAGCTTGACCATTTTTAGCTATATCATAGCCAAAGGCTAAAGCTCCTTGGAGTAATTCAATGAGATCCACGACTTTATTTTTTGCCATGGACTCCATCTCTTCTTTCATTGCATAATACCAAAGTATGAATTTATTTTTACTCATGACTTATAAAAATGATTTAGAATCATCATTAGGTCCAACATCAAAGTTGGACTCCTGTAGATAGATAATACAATTGCTACAAATTATAGATATTCTTTTTCTTAAGGATTTTCTTAATTTTATTACTTTTTCTATATTTTGAGTATTTCCAGTAGTAGGCTCAATATGAACTTGCTCTTCATGGGATGGTTGTTCTTGAATTGATTGTATAACAATCAATTTCATGTCTTTTATGGGTTGATCAATTTGATCCCTTATTTTCTCAAATTATTTTTTACGAGAAAAACCCCTCTTACTAAGTTTATAATTCTCAAGAAACTAAGCATTCGTAGCTTCAACTATTTTGGATATGTAATCATGATACCTATATTTCTTGGAGTTCATTACATAGCCAATAAAATAATCATTAACTATTCTAGAATCTAATTTTTTTAAGTGTGGATTATAATGTTTCACTCTAGCTTTGGACATCCTCATATGTATAAGTGACTAAATTTTGTTTCTATCCTTTTTACAACTCAAAAAGATTTTTTAATTCAGCATTCGTTGAATCCCTATTTAAGACATATACTATAGTTTTTAATGCTTCACTCCAAAGAGATAAAAAAGATTAAAAGTACTAATTATACTCCTCACTATGTCAATTAATGTGCAGTTCCTTATTTTTGCCATACTATTTGTTGTGGTATACCTGACGTTGACTATTGGATAATAATGCCCTCTTCTTCAAGAAATTTAGCTAATGAGCTTATTGATTGCCGCTTTTCCGTGTACCTACCTATATCTTTATTATATTTTATAATCTTTATTTTCTTGTCCAATTGTTTCTCCATTTTTGCTTTATAAATCTTAAAGACATCAAATACCTCATTCTTTTTAAAGAGAAGATAGAGATATATGATCTAGTATGGTCATCAATGAATGAGATAAACTATCCGATAATTAAAACATGAAGTAGAAAATGGTCCATAGATGATGGTGTGTGTGATTTTCAAAATATCAAAACTTATTTTGGCATTTTTAAAGGACTTGTTAGTTTACTTTCCCTTTATGCAACTTAAACAAATATCAAAATCAGTAAAATCAATATCTTTTAAAACATTACCACTTACCAATCTCCTTATACTCTCTAAAGAGATGTATACCAATCTTTTATGCCATAAACTTGAAGAGTTCTCCTTAATGATGTTCCTCTTTATGCTAATATTATCATCATGTAATGATGAATGTTTATATTTAAAAGTAAGATTTAAATCTAATTTATATAAATTATTCCTAAAAATACTAATTCCAATAATACTTTTATTTCTAAAATATTTACTATGAAATTTTCAAAAATAAAAACCAAAACTAACATTTGTTAACTTAGAAATAAAAACTAAATTTCTAAATAAACTTGGAACATAAAAAGTATTTTCAAGATTCAAAATAAATCCAAATTTTAAAACTAGGTTCCCATAACTTTTACATGTGAACATATCCGATTGCTTAAATAGATACCTTGTTCATGTTCTTACAGATTTTTTAGATTAAGAAATCCTTGCATAATATTGACAATATGAATTGTAATATCATAATCAATCCACTAAGAATTATTTAGAACATCAACAGAAAATGATTCATGACATATGATAAGTCTATTAATTATCTCAATTTAATAACTAAAATAAATATTAATTACTTTGAATTTATTAAGAATTGATATTTTTATTGATGTTTTGTAGAAAATGAGTTCATAGATTGAAATACCTTAATTTTTGGAGTCCAACGGTACAAACGGTACTTAAATCAAAGTTTAAATGAGATAAGAATCGAATTTCAAAGTTTATATAGAATTGCATGTATTTTAAAGTAGTCGGTCCATAATGGAATGGCCATTGGGTTTACAAAATATGAGTCGACTCACAGATAGCCATTACTACTGGTCCACAGACCTTGTCCATGGACCATCTTCACTGTTTTAAGCCATCGACCATCGAAGACGCCGCTCGTTCACCACCCATGCCCGGAGGAGATGCTGGGAGCCTATTTTCGACCGGGAGGAGCCACCCAAGCACCGCCTTCACGGTGCTTCATCTTCTTTATTTGGCCACCACCATAGATCTTTCCACGCCATCGTTGTGCTTGCTGGAGAAGTCGCCACGGCCCCCCCCCACCACCGTCAACGTCGTTGGAGACTGTCTTCTCCCTTGATTGGCTATCCATATGCCCTGCAGCCATCCATTGTCCATCTTCCTCTATCTCTGTTCAATCACCATGCTGTGTTCCACCTCCTGTCACCGTCGGAGAAGATCTTTGCCATCGTTCGCCTGTTGCTGCAGGTCGACCACCATTCGAGCCACTATCGAGTCGTCAGGAAAGGGTGGCGGCGGCGTTGGGCAACAGGACAAACTAATCAAAGAAGGAAGATGGATCATGAATCTCAGAGACTCTATGGCCCATGTTGATTTCCATGATGTGATTGATTTCTGGACCTTTGATCAATATCCGATGGCAACCAACCCTCAATGGGTCAAGCATTGATTTGGAGCAGGACTCTACAGTCTACTTCAACTAGGATTCGGATTTACCATCCTACCGTTGATTTTGTAAACAATAAATCCTAGCCACCCAAATGATCTTTATGTTTAGTCCCATACTGGTCAACATGAAGACCTCTTCCCTATTGAACCCTATAAAAAAGGCTCCTGTACTTCTACTTGGGGGCACAGTTTCTTCAGCAAACTTTGTATTAATTTAATTTCTTTCTCTTGTTTAGATTATTATGTTAGGCTTGGAAAAAAGAAGAATTATGGAGGGGATGCTGGCAGCAACGATGCGCAGCTAGACTCCTTCAACCTGGGATAAAGATGAAGCCTGTAATTGGGTTCAATCTCTTTTTTTGTACTTAATTTTTATGCAATAAAATTTATGTTCTTCTTTCCTCTGTCTTTTGAGTTATTTTTCTGATCGATGATTTGATATGGCATGCATGGTTTACACCATCTATCGATATGCCATGATCTCAGGATACATTACATGCTTAAATGAGGTAGATCATAGTATGGTAGATTAGATTTCCAACCTTACAAATCAAATAGATAGTTTATACTCTAGCAGACGTGTCGTGATTTCTGGATACGGCCCGTGTCCAATAAGAGATAAATTATTCTAACATTGAATCTATAAGAATTATTGATATTGTAATATAAAAAAAAGAAGATAAAACCTGTTTGTATGATGGATTCAGATTCCTAGGTTACTTCTCATGCTGTCTTGATTTAATAATTACATAGTTGTTATCGTTTAACTACTGCTTTCAATCTAATCGAATACAAATAATTTTCTTTCTTTTCTCTTTCTCATGAAATAATTGCCCTCGGTCCTCGAGGATACGATCTCAACTCATCGTTAGTTATAGTAGTGAATAAGTTTTATTTTGACCACCTACGACAGCGATCAACATACTAGAGATATAGAAGTACATTTCTTTTCAAATCATTTCTTATACTTTATGCAATCGTTCTCCATGTATCTCTTTTTCTTACAAAAGAAACAAGTAACTTTATTACCATTATGCTTTATTAGTACTACAACATCTTTCTTTTCTTAGGAACACTTTTTTCCTATCTATGAGTAGCTAGATTAGTACTTTCATGTTTTATATCTTGTGTCTCTTATTTCAATCTTTCTTTCTCTTGAACATGTATGGTTAAAAGTTCATTAGCAAACCATTTTTCCTTATATGTGTTATAGGAAATCTTGAAAGGGTTATATTCTACGGGCGAAGAATTTAGAATGAAATGAACTAGAAAATGATAAGAAATCTCAACTTCCAAGAACTTGAGTAACAATATCTCTCATTTCTATAATATAATCCCATACATCTTTATAACTATTACAATTTATGTCTAAGAGCCACCTCATTAGGGTATTGGTCAATGTCTTATCAGAATATTCAAACTATTCTTCAATGACCACCATAAAATTCTTAATTTTGTCATATTGAAGAATTGAACCCCCAATACTTTTAGGCACTTGAGACTTGATGAGTATTAAACTTAGGTGATTGGATCGTTCTAATTTCTCATATATCAATATCTACTATAGTGTACTTGAATCTGTGAAAATAGATGGTTCATCCACATGAACTCCTAGGTCAAGATTCTTATACCCAAGAGTATAAAGAATACTATATTTTTAGTTAAAAATTTATCACCACGTAGCATTAAAATAGAGTAGTGTCATTAATATAAGCAGTAGTATTAGCTATAATAATCAATGAACATAGAAAACATTAGTGCTATGAAGCATAAATTGTAATTTAAAATAACCAATATTATTTTAAAAGTAAATTTTGACATTCTTGTGGACAGAATTGCATCATGCATAGAATTTACTAAAATTTTATTAATAAGACTAGTAACAAAGATATCAAAAAAAAAGTAAATTTTCGTATAAGTAGATCTAAAAAAGTCATATCTTTAATACCTAAATCATCATCTTATTCTAATTTAAATTAAAAAAATAATAACTCTCCGTACGGCAAGTTAATTATCTCTATAATTTAATCATAATTTTGTTCACATGACATTACACTTTAATTTATATTTTTTATATAATTTTTACAATATCTAGTATGCTTGGCTATTTCCGAACATAATAAATCCACCAACTTTAATATGATATTTGCAAATCCCCAATAATCATATGAAAATTTATTAAGATTTTTATCTTTATGATGATCATAAATTTCAAGCAAATATATAATAATCCATGACTTAGCATGTAATAAAGATAGATTACAAGAAACAAAATATAATTTTTAAGTATTTTATATGATAAAAGTTTATCATGAGGACATTAAAATAATCTAGAAATCTTTATGTAATAATTTTTTTTTTTTTTTTTGACAAGGATCAAATGCAATTTTCAAAGAACCTTTATGTAATTGATTACTTTATCAGGGATAAAATTGTAAAACTCTCTTGAAACAATTAATCCGGCTCAACGTGGTTGGGTTCCGTCAATTTATTAAAGGGCCAGTGTTTAACGGATCTGGGCTTATGGTTAAAACCCAAAACCCGAAAATCCAAAGACGTTAACCCTCCTTCTTCCTCCCTCCTATTATTTTTTTTCGTTTCTTTTTCCCGATCACCAATTAAGGCCAAAAGCTTCATGGCCGGTGACCCCTTCTTATCGATTCTCCGAGCAGCGACAGAAACCCCATGACCGGCAAGCCCCTCATCGGCTTTTCTCTGCCGGTGGCTCACCGGTCGACACGAAACACCATCGGCCGGCCTTAAAGCCTCGTCCCGACCGGAGACGGTTGGCTCTATGGGAGATTCATGGAGGAGAGGCCAAAAAACGGGTGCTCCTACCTTTGATTTTAGCTGACGGTCACCGGAAAACCTCAAGCGGCGAACCACCGCCCTCTCCCCAAGATCAATCGTCATCATCATCATGGTCCGACTCCTTCGCGAAAGCCCGGTGAAGTTTCTTGTAATCGGATGAAATTTTGTGCTGATCGGGAGACAGGATCGACATGGTTGCACGGCGACCAGTCCGGTCTCCCTTGTGCGAGGAGAAGGGCTCGGCGGTGAGAAAACATGAGCACACCCTCGCCCCGTCTGAACTCTTTATCCGAGGAAAGGCCGAAACCATCAACCTCTACCTTCCTTTATTTTATTTTATTTATTTATCTAATAATCAAGATTAACATGATTAATATCTTTAAAATCAATAAATAAATGATATATAAATAATTTTAATATATCGATAAATAATGATTTGAGATAATAAAATATCGAAGATCTTTGGCGTGAATTCTAAGACCGCCACCATTTTTTTTGATAAAAAGAAAGGTAAGGAAAATAATTTTGAAGCTCCCTCATCAAGTTCCTGTTACGATTGTTCATTAAGGATCGTATATTTTTTTTGTATACCCTCTCATCAATCAATGTGTACGTCAGTTTAATTTCACTGTATCAAATACCAGCCACTTTATCCCCAATCATATATATATATATATATATATATATATAATATATATATATATAATATATATTATATATATATATATATATATATATAAAGAAAAGACTAAGCTTTAATTCATCTTGCTACCCTGTAATGGTCAGGGAATAATTTTAGAATTAAAATATAATTTATTTAAAAATTTTTAACGACTGAAATATATGTATTTTAAATTATTATTGTACTCATCTATAAGGAATTTAAAGTAATCCGCTCCTATTTTATAACTAAGAATAGGTTAAGATAAGCTAAAACTCTTTTGAATTAAAAGTAAGTTTAAATTAAAATAAAGATTGCATCAGAGTTCCAATTAAAAACTCGGCAAAACTCGCGTTCGAAACAATATTTTTTTAAATAAAAATAAGTATTATTAGGAGCCAAGGACGATCCAACAGAAATTATAACAAAAAAGGGCCGGTCGCATTCTCGGCGTTGAACTTCAAACCATAGCGCTCGGCAGATAGCGCCATAAAAAAGCAGGGGAAGGAGAAAGAGAGGGGCCGAGAAGAGGAAGAGGAGATGGGGGTGGATTACTACAAGACCCTCGGCGTCGGCCGCAACGCCAAGGATGACGACCTCAAGAAGGCCTACCGCAAACTCGCCATGAAGTGGCACCCCGACAAGAACCCCAACAACAAGAAATACTCCGAGGCCAAGTTCAAGCAAATCTCCGAAGCCTACGATGTCCGCATCTCTCTCTCTCTCTCTCTCTCTCTTCGATTCTTTGTTTTTCTCTCGTTGATAAAAAACCCTACGTTAAACCCTAGAGCTTGATCCGTTGTTGATTTTTTTTTTTTTTTTTTTAAATCCTTTTAGGTTTTGAGCGATCCACAGAAGAGGGCGATCTACGAGCTGTACGGAGAGGACGGGCTTAAGGGGCAGGTCCCCCCGCCGAGCGGCGGGGCCCCGGGGTTCCCCGGTGGTGCTGCCCATTTCCGGTTCAACCCCCGGAGCGCTGACGAGCTCTTTTCCGAGTTCTTTGGCTTTTCCTGCCCGTTCTTCACCCCCTGCGGCCAGGGGATGGGGAACGCTGCCACCAGTGGGTCCCGCGGCGGCGGTGCTCCTTGCCCTGGAGGCATCTTTGGGGATGATATATTCACGGCGTTTGGGGGAGGCAGAGGGGGCGCGGAGGCGTCCGCCAGTAAGGCGCCGCAGATCGAGCGGACATTGGTTTGTAGCCTCGAGGATCTGTACAAGGGGAAGACGAAGAAGATGAGGATCTCGAGGGATGTGATGGACTCCAATGGGTGAGTTGAGTTGCCCGATTTCTTCATCAAATAAGTTTCAGATCGTTTTGATTCTCCTATATAATTGTATAGCTTATGCATTGCATCATTGTAATGGGATTTAGCTCAACCCAGGAATTAGATTAATGGAGCTACCGTATTGTATTATATGGTATCCTCCTTTGTTTGGCCCAATAAATGTGATTCAGACCCAGAGTCACGTTGATCTAGTATAATAGATAACTGCTTGAAGATTTTTGTTGCATCTTAATGCACTGTTTGATAAACTTTAATACACTACAATGCTGTACAGCATTTTTGCATCTTAGGTGGTTAAAAGCTATATATGTAATACAACATTGTCACTTCAATAAGTAAATTTTCAGTTTTCTACTTGGCATTGATATCTTGAGTAGGTGAAGAAATAACACCAATGTCTTAGGGCCACTGCACATAACTTTCTTTGTATAAAACTTATGATGAGACTAAATATAAAACTTTACATAACTATGTGCGCCAAATATACCACAAGAAATAGTAGCTTTTTTATATATTGTCCTAAATATAAAACTTATGATGAGACTAGCCACAACATTCATCCCAAAGTGGCACCAGAGCCACTCATCTATGCTGAGAGCTATGACCTGAGTAGTCTATTGATGATTACTGGTTACAATTCACAATGCATCAACACCTATGTGCTTGAGAGGTTACGTGCTATATCAACTACATGGTGTACAGCCTATGTTTCTACAGTATTGTTGACAATAGTCTTCGTTGACAACATTCAACTGTTCAACTTAGGGCAATATTGTGAGTGGTAATAATCCTACATAATAAGGATGCTTAACATTTTAGCTGTGTAGCGGATAGATAACATCTGGTAAAGTAGGCTAGTTGTAGGCTTCTTTCAGTTGGGGTATAGTTTTGACATGGTGCATGGAGATGCATATTATTTTGTGGCAATGTATTATTTATTATGTTGATGATTTGGAGTATTTTGTGTAGTCCTAATGATCCGAGTTTCTTGTGCGAAGTCTTTAAATTTTTTCATCTCATACTTGATGCTTAAAGTCAAATTGTATATGTTTATGGTTTTAAATATCTTGAAATACTTTGATTTTATTACCATACTGTATGCGTTCGTTGAAGTTAATATAAGAGATAGAATTGTTGATATGGTGCATCCTAAGATTATGTTTAGAATTGCCAACATGCTTATCCAAGATAAATAGATAATTTGAGATATATGATTTGTCAAGTCAAATGTATGGTTTAGTATTTCAGTCATACAATTTTTGATTAGAAAGCAATCAAACATGCGATTTTTGATCAGAAAGTGATCAAACATGTCATATGTATCTTTTGAACATCAATCAAGTACATAGTTTTTCATGTTCAAGCGTGCTGATACTTGTACAATTTGGTACATGAAACTGAATGTTTTAGGCATGGTATGATTCCCCGGCTTGACTGTATGTCAACTTGCTGGCTTATTAAAGCTATTATCACAAACTCATTGTTTTTAGGTGAACTCTTTATGCTACAAACGTAATTTATTCATCCACTTCTATAATGCATATTAAGTCATCCCATTTCAACTCTGAGACTAAGGATCTAATATTTAGCTTTCCTCTTTATCCAGCTATGGCTTCTGTTGATTTTGTCTTACTGCAGACTTCAGTATTTTTATGCTCCCACTTCTTATCTAAAAGTAACTGTCCATAATTGCTACTTTGCTAACTTCAGTGTTTCAAGGAATTCATGTTTGCAAATGAATGATATCATGCCATTTTGTCTAATTTTATTTTAGATAATATTATTCATTTCAAGTGATCCGCTTTTTCATGTTTAATTACTGGTATATCTTAAGTTATGAAATATGCTTTGTCCATGGCTAAAAAAAACTCATTAAACTATTGCATTTCTTTGTTCTTATTTTGCTAATTTTATAAATTTGACTTGAGCTTCAGTGAGCGTAACTCATTTTTTGAAAAAAAAATAGGAAAAATAATTTTTTGTATAAAATCTCAGGATATAGATTTTGTAGACTCATTGTTTACTCTGAAAATAAGTTTCTCTATTTTATTAGTCATGAGCATTAGTTTCTTTTCTTTTCTTACATGTCAATTTTTGGCTAGGGGTTGTGACTTGGTGAGCATGGGTAGGTTTTATTTGTGCAACACTTAACAATGATAATTATACATGTTTATTTCATTTCAAACTCTATCGAAGGCCATATTTGGTCATTTGATTCCTTATTCATGAATTATACTCTTACTCCTTGTATTGAGAAAAATGATGGCTCTTTTTTTCTTTATAATCTACAGGATTGCTGCCTATACCTAAGTAGGTATGTTAATGTGATACATTGGTAGAAGGTGTCTCCCAATATAGTTTTACTTGGTATAGAAAGTGAGTGATCTGTCATATGCATTGTTAAGTTCGGACTAGTGATGAAAGGAATTAAGTGCTAATATGTTTCTGATGAGATATTAGTAATGAAGAGACTAATCACATATTAATATAAGGGAACATCAATTGCTGATGCTGGCCAAATATCACATAGATAAGCCATAAGAGGTATGACTTATATGTTTGATTGATCAATCTGAGCACTGCACGGACTCTAAGCCTCATGATAATGGTTCTACTGTTTCCTGATTTTCATTTGACTTCCTTTGATATGGTCAAGTTAGCTTGTGGTTTATAGATAAATATATCAGGACATTGAGTTCTTTTAGACCTGGTTGTCATGATCGTGTGATCACACCCTCGTAGCATTAATAGAATCTTTTAGGAATGCATGGAGGGGGGGCGGCGGGCGGGATTTCTACTTCTTTCTGATTTTCATTTGACTTCCTTTGATATGTTCAAGTTAGCTTGTGGTTTAGAGATAAATATATCAGGACATTGAGTTCTTTTAGATCTGGTTGACATGTATGGTATTGGTTTTGGGTCCTGTTTCATTAAAGCAGTAACACTGAAGCGTTTTGGCCTTGAACTTGGTCAAAATGTCTTAAATCATATATTGGGTTGGTATTGTTTTCGGGTCTTGTTTGATTAAAGCAGTAACACTGCAGCAATTTGGCCTTGAACTTGGTCAAAATGTTCTAAATCAAATATTGGGTGATTACAAGTTTCTTTTCGTGCTTGGTTCATTGTATTAACAATGCACTTTTGGTCTATTTTGGCAGATACACTTACACTATTTCAAGCTCCAAATACTTGACTGAGGTTTTCCAGCCAGTGCGATTAACAATCATACCATTTTTGTAGCATCTTTTCTCACTTCTTGAATGTGCACATGATAAAATTTTCCATAATATCTCCTATCACCATTCAATTTGGGCATATTAATAAGGGAACTGTCCAGAATAGTTAATAGCACCCTTGGATGTACTCTTATAAAATTTACGATGCCTTGCCCATCCTTTTAAGTGATTTTAACTTAATTCTTTGATCTCTTCTCTGGTTAACAAATCTTTCACATCTTTGGGGAGAAGCATGCAACCTAGGTTACCCTTTAGAAAGTTGAGGATGAAATGCTCCATTTTGCTTTCTATGATAACATATTGAGAAGAATAACATGACGCTTCTCTTAGATATTCAAAGATCATGATTATCTCTATTAGCAAAGGCTTTTCTTAATTCATCCAGTTGAGGATTAAATCTGGACTAGCTACTAGAACATCAAACTGTTGACTGTTGAATGTAGTCCATCAGCTTCTGTACTTGGTAACGTTACATGTATGCGATGTGATTTTACACCAACTGAACTATAAATTGTAGCTCTCCAGGTTGTGCAGTTGTCATTATACAAGAGGTATGCATGGTTACCACATGGGTGGTGTAGTATTAATTCAGTATACTGCTTAAATTATTTACTTGTTTTTTAATCACAGAATCTCATATGCTGAAACAAATAATTAGACTGGAAGGTAAATTGAGTACCCACCTTTTTCCAGATTACCTATATTGTCAGTCAGAATTTGTTCCAAGTTAGTGTCTCGTCTAGAAATACTGGCATACAGTATAAAATTGGCTGATTTGTAGCTAAAAATGAATTTGAGAGGCTTGATTTTGTTGTTGATGAATCTATGTCTGGTGGAGTTCAATTATCCTTGCTTTTTATTGCTCCCTTATCCTATATATTCTATTTATCAAAAAAAAGATTATATGATATTTATTACCACATCTAAGAAATGCATAACACTTTTTTTGAATGTGAGTGCCTTTTTCTTCTTGTTGTTGTTGTTTTCTTTTGTTGCACGGAGGGGTGGGTGGGTTGGGCTCTTAGATGCTCCAAATATGTTTATACTTCAGTTTGGGGTGGAAGGCCCTGCTGTGAATACTTGATGATTATCATAAGGGAGTTTCATAGGACTACAACATAGGAGGAAAGCCAATTATCTGGTTGATATGTTTTACATTTCTTTTATAGGAGGCCGACCAATGTGGAGGAGATTTTGACTATTGATATCAAGCCTGGCTGGAAAAAGGGTGCAAAGATTACATTCCTAGAGAAAGGCAATGAGCAGCGCAATTCAATACCTGCTGATCTGGTTTTCATCGTTGATGAAAGACCTCATGGTATCTTTAAGAGGGAAGGGAAAGATTTGATCATCACTCAGAAGATCTCACTTGTTGAAGCTCTAACTGGTTGCATTGTACAGCTGACCACTCTGGATGGTCGAAATCTAACTATTCCCATCAATACCATAATCTGCCCCACCTACGAGGAAATTGTTCAAGGTGAAGGGATGCCGCTTACAAAAGAGCCATCCAAGAAAGGGAACTTGAGGATTAAATTTCAAATCAAGTTCCCCTCTAAACTTGCACCAGAGCAAAAGACAGGCATCAAGCAGTTGTTAGCTCCTTGACCGGTTTATGCTTATTCTTTCTTGTAATTTTGTTGAATACTTAGCTCGCATATCGTGAATTTTGTGAAGAAAATTTAAGTGCAAGTTTTTTTTTTTATTATTTATTTGTAAAGAAGTCTAGATAACTGACCTTATAGTTTGCTTGGTTGTTGATATAGGGCTTGATTCCCTTTCCCTGAATTAGAGAGAAGAATGATCATCTCTTAACATGATGCTTGAATTTGCTGCTTGCAGCCTTGAAGCAATTAGCAGTATATGCAAAACATGATGGTATATCAATCAGCTGCCATGGATGACTATGTTCATTTGTAATTGTCATGTTTTATTCAGATGCCTTATCTTAGTCCATGCAACGATTCTATGGTTGGTAATTGTTTTGTTTCAGCATGGTTGTCTCGTTTTGGTAAGATACAGCAATACTCTGTGCGAAAAAATTCACTCCCCAATTACTGGTGAACCAATATGCCATGGCAGGCTGGTTTATTACCCACGGGAAATGCAGCGCGGACTTTGGGAATGGGGTTGGGTTGAAGGTACGCACCTTCTGAAATCTAATTTTGTGGCAGGATCTTTGTTAAACTCCCTTTAAAAAACATTTTAGATTGATAATTTTTAAATATTCGCTGCATATCTTTTCTCATAACAGAGAACAACGAAGAATATGGCTAATTTCTCCAAGTCTGAAGGCTTTTATTTACTTTTCAGGGATTTTAAAATCTCACCACACCGTTAAATTAGAGGAGTTCCATCTATTTACTTTCCAGGGATTTTAAAATCTCACCACACCGTTAAATAAGAGAGTTTACTTTCCAGGGATTTTAAAATCTCACCACACCGTTAAATAAGAGAGTTCCATCAGGATTATTTCCACGAGTGACAGTGAATTGGCATATTTTACAAAGAATAAACAATACAGGCTTCACTAGAATTGTTAAACGGCATGATTTTCTGAATGAAATTCCACCATTCTTCTTTATCCTGTTTCTGGAGCCAAGGACCTAGGCGAGAGCTAAGTGAGACATCGGAGAGCAGCCATCTGTACTATAACCAAGCTAGACATTACTGGTTATTATACTGTCAGCATCAATTCCCTTATGATGAGAATTTTCAAGAGCAGGTGTCTATGGATGGGCCAGGCCAGTCTAATATATACAAACCTACGAAGTTCCCGTCGCCCCGAAAATAACATCAACAATCATAAAACATAATCTTTTTGATGTTATTTGTTAGCTTTTGTCCGATATGGACGACAAAACATTTTTATGCCGACCGTCAACAATAACAAAGTGACCCAACTAAAGTAACCCAACGTAGAGCCAAACTCCTTTTCCATCCACGTGGCATGTCATGAGATCTCTTCCTTCTATAGTGATGAAACGTGCTTTCTATGTAGGTGAAGAAAAAGGAAGAAAAGGAAAAACCTACCCTTTTTTTTCTCCTTCTCCCAACCCGCTTCGAAATCGGTTTTTTTTTTTTTTTTTGTTTTTTTTCTTTAGTTCCCCTTTTGATCGATCACCAAGCGCTGCTCTCTCGCCGCTGCTCGCAGCGAGCGTTCTCTTCCAATCTCCTGTCGTCCTCCTCTTTCCTGTTCTTGTCGTCGGAGCGACTGATAACGACGGATCTTCCTCTCTGATCTCTGCCGCCATGGAAGTGGGCTCGATCTCCTCGGCTCCTCGCACGGTCGAGGAAATCTTCAAGGATTATAGCGGCCGGAGGGCCGCCATCGTCCGAGCTCTCACCGCAGGTCGGGTTTTTATCTCCTCGTCTTCCTTTGTTTCCTTTCCCGCTGTCGTAATCTTCTTGCCACTAACCCTTCTGTCGCCTTCTCTCAGATGTCGATTCCTTCTACGCGCAATGCGATCCAGGTGACCTCGATCGCTTCGATTCCAGATCGGACCTCTCTTGTTCCGAATTTCTCGAATTTAGGGTTCTTTCGTGCCGGAATTTGTGGTAATCTTTCCTCTTTGTTGCAATTTTTTGTTTTTTTCTCTTTTGGTTGGACTGGAACAGAGAAGGAGAATCTTTGTCTGTACGGTCACCCGAACGAGTCGTGGGAGGTGAATCTTCCAGCGGAGGAGGTGCCGCCGGAGCTGCCGGAGCCGGCGCTCGGGATAAATTTCGCGAGGGATGGGATGAACCGCAAGGACTGGCTATCCCTGGTTGCCGTGCACAGCGACTCCTGGCTCCTCTCTGTCGCCTTCTACCTTGGGGCCCGCCTGAACCGCAATGAGAGGTATGCTGCTCCTTTTTTTTTGGGCTTTCGCACCTCTTTTCCTTTGATTCGTCAGGTATACTATTACCTTGTCGTAATATAGTTTCTGACGTTGCATAATTCATAGAAGAACAGATACGTGCTCTTATATTGCTGATTATGTGTTATGGCGTGATAGGATGGATGGTTGTTCGCTTATAAAGTTTAGAGATTTTATCGAAACCTAATTTTAAATCTATTTGATATGACTACACATACTTATGTGAAAATTACGGTAGAAAATTGGTGTGATAACTCTGGCATGCTGTAAGTTTCTTGAATTTTATTTGGTTAGTCTCTTTTCCTTTTCCGTGTATATTAGATCGACAATGGGGATGCAAACTCTAATTGTCACAGTAGGAAGAATCAGGTGATTAACTTCAATGTTCTACTCATGAATTGTGAAAGGATCTACAAGTTGTTTGCAATTTTGGATTCTTTTGAGTAACATGGAACATCAGTGGCCTATTATAATACCTATTCTTCATTAGATTTATGTAGTGTTCTTCTATAATCCTAGTTTTACGATGCACATGGATATTGATGACAACAGCTAGCTTGCCTTTCCTCTTTATACATCATTCTGAGACAATATCGAACTGTTCTGCAAGCTCCAGGAAATTATTTATCATATTCTATTTTGAGTGACTATCGTAGCCTTCTTGTAACCAGGTCTGATTATTTATGGTGATCAGTTCTTGTTAGACTCCTTAGGCCCTTACCATTCACATGATAAAGTGGCATGGTTGTAATAACTATTTCTATGATAGCATGTGTTTAAAAATTAAACAAAACTAACATCGATCAATGTTGAGTGGCTCAGACATTAAAGTTTGAATTGGGTCCTTGATTTCATAACTAGTCAAGGAAGGGCTTTGGTTGTTACTGGTATAGACTTGTTCATACCATCTACCATTTCTCCTTAGAATATAATCAGCCTAGAATCTTAGGTTGGTGTGAGTGCCCACAACAACAAAAAGGGACTCTCTTGAGGCTGTCTGCATTTCACTTTAGAGTTTAAAGTAATTATACATTTTGGTGCACGTCTATTGCCTGCTTTCTGGTGGTAATGATGACTGAAAGGGTTTTGTCGTTACCAGAGATTGGTACTTTTAAATGGTAAGTTATCTTTATGGATGATACTAGGGGGTGATGTAAGTGTTGCGGGATTGGTTCAATGTGGGTGAAAAAGGATGCAGTCCTTTATAGAGTTGCCGGTGACTTAACCCACAGGAGGCCTACGCATTATTTCTCCAATAATTGGAGGATGTATTTGCCTTAGATTCACCTGGGTAGGCTTCGCTAGGGCTTGTTTGAAACTCTATCTATCCCTACCTCTTAGACCAGGGGGGCTCATTAAAGGATCGGAGGGCCCTTTCTGGCAGAGGCATGTGTTTGAGAACCTTGATCGCATCTACTTTGGGTGTGGTCGCTTCCATCTTCCGGATGAGAAGTGCTCGCCGATGGGGGAGAAGGTGGCGGCGGGGCTGGCTTGAGGCCAGATAATGGGTGCGCGATGATGGATGTATTTGCCTTAGATTCACGTGGGTAGGCTTCGCTAGGGCTTGTTTGAAACTCTATCTATCCCTACCTCTTAGACCAAGGGGGCTCATAAAGGATCGGAGGGCCCTTTCTAGCAGAGGCATGTGTTTGAGAACCTTGATGGCATCTACTTTGGGTGTGGTTGCTTCCATCTTCCGGATGAGAAGTGCTCGGCCGATGGGGGAGAAGGTGGCGGCGGGGCCGGCTTGAGGCCAGATAATGGGTGTGCGATGATGGGGAGTATCGAGGTGTGGTAGTCGGGGGACCACATCCTGGACCATGGTTGTTGGTTGTCAGACAGTGGTTATCTGGATTGGAGGCATCCGGTGATCGGGGGAAGGAGATTGAGTTGACTCGGCCAATTGATCTCGAGTCAATCAGGAGGTGACTCAGTAAAGAGCCAACTCAGGCGGACTCAGGTCGGGTTGACCTGGTGCCAGGACCAGATGATTGGATTAAACCAACTAAGATTGCATGGTGGTGATCTCCCCCTTGCTTAACGGCTGGATCTGGCGAGGGGGGTGTGGAGGTGCATGCGGTGGATTTGGACTCGAACCTAGATGCGGATCGGCCAGCCAATTGGTTCGGTCGATTGGACCTAGGTCGAGACGAGGCGGATGGCCCATGCGAATTTCTTGTCGCATGCGGGAGTGGGATGGTGGGTTTAATGAGCATGGGATTGGCCTAGCCCAAGCATGCCCGGCCACCTTAATTTGATGCTGGTTGGGCTCTAGTTAAGCCCATTATGCAGGCTTTTGAGGTCGGTGGGCCTGGTAGGGGGTCTAGGGAGAAAAAAAATAAAGCCAAAATGAAGGCTCCAACCCCACATATAGCCTGTGTGGAGCCGTTTGCAGGGGAGGAAGGTCATGGGGTCTTCATCTTTTCAGCTTTGACCCTTGGGGAGGGAGAGAAGCCGCCATAGGTCATGGAGTCGGCATCTAACTCGAGGGCCCCAGGGAAGGTGGAGCATCTTGCATAGGGGCCAAAAACTGTGATGGATTGTTGAGGTATGGATCATGAGTTTATAGTGGACTGGCTGAGATAGGCCATCTAGGGGACGGAGAGATTGTCAGCAATGAATGCATTAGAAGTTGAGATTGAGGTAGAGATTCAAGTTGAGAGGGGTATTAAAGCGGATCCCTCTCCTGTCCAATCATCATTATGAGACTACTCATTTATAATACCTAAAGGATTGAAAAATCCTCATTCCGGATATCCTCCAGTAGAATGATCTAGCAGCACTGTCTTGATATCTTCATTTTGCTTGATACCCGGCTATCGGTGACGAGCCTTGTACGTGCCAGGCAGTGGATCCAGTTGGCATGGAGCATCCATGCAATGGAGCTAGGGGCCTGTCGGGAAAATTTTGGTGATGTAGAGTCGTGGCGTGTTGAGGGTGGATGCTTTCTATAGATACGAACAACAAGTGGCCTTGGTCATTTCGAAGCAAATCGAAGGTCCTTGGCTTTTGTTTGGTATGTATGCTAGCACCGAGCACAGGGAGCAAAGGGTATTATGGTCCAAGTTATGCAGGGTGATTTCCCTAGGTTTGCCCTCTCTTGTCGTAGGGGACTTTAATTGCATTTCGGGTCCTAGGAGAAGATAGGTGGCAAACAGTTTGTTGACAATATTGGTTTTAGGAAGTTCATGGCGTTTATTAGCGATGTAGGCTTGATTGATTTTGGTTACTTGGGGTCAAAATTCACTTGGTGTAATAACTGGTAGTGGGCAGCTAGGGTTTGAAAGAGGATTGACCAGGTGCTTGCTATTGCTGACCGGCTCCAGCACTTTCCAGGATACTAGGTTATCTTTCGAAGATTGCATTGGATCACTGTCCGATTCTTCTCAGCACTGATGGCTTATGCATGTCCAAGCCTCTGTTCAGGTTTAAGAAGTTATAGACTTTTTATTTTAGATCGTGGGATCTAATCAGGAAGGTGTGGAGGATGCCGATACAAGGGGACGTGAGGTACTGGATGACTTGTAGGTTCGAGTTGGCTTGGCGCAGACTCCTTCAATGGTCTATCTTGAGATTGGTGACATCTTCAGACATATTAAGCAGTGGAGGTGGAGATTGCTGACTTGTAGATAAGAGAGGACCAAAAGGGGCCTCCGGGAGCCTGACTTGAGGGAGCTTCGTCACAAGCTCTCGAAACACCATTCATTACTTAGGCAGCAGGAGACATTGTGGAGACATAAGTCAGGAGTTTAGTAGATCAAGGAGGGTGATTGGAATACCAGTTTCTTCCGTCATTCTACCATGATCCGGAGGTTTGCTAAACGCATCATGCAGCTCAGGGAGAGTGATGGTTGAGTGGTGACTGATAGTGATCAGGTTAGGAGGTAGATCTTTTAGTTCTTCATATCACCATGCCCCTAGGAGGATGCTCCTCTCCAGGGCCTCTAGCTGGTGACTTGCATCTTCGACTAGGAGAATATGGCCTTATCTCATTCGGTGTTTGTTGTAGAGGTATGTAAGGCCTTTTGATCACTTGAAAAGGATAAGGCTCCTGGGCTAGATGGCTTCCCCTCTCTCTTTTTTCGTCAATACTAGCCTATAGTCAGGGCGAAGGTGGTTGATGCGGTGCAGGTGGTTTTTGAGTGTCATGGCCTTCTGGTGGAGTGGAAGAAGATATTGATCTCTTATCTCAAAGAAAGCTGATGCTTCCGTCCCTGAGCACTTTAGACTGATCATCCTGTGTACTACTATCTATAAGGTATGCATGAGGGTTCTGGTCAAACGATTGAAATTGATTGTGCCTTAACTGATTAGTCCTGAGTAGGGGGCCTTGATAGTGGTTGTTGCATCATTGACAATGTCTTACTTGTCCATGAATTCATACATGACCTTTGGCGTGCCCTTATTTGGTGAAGTCTCATTGCGATCAAACTTGACATGGAGCGGGCATATGATAGGATGAGTTGACGCTTCTTATGGTGTACTCTTCAGGATTTTGGATTTTATGAGAGATGGATTAGGTAGATCATGACTTGTATAGAAGCTCTAAGCTTTGCTATTCTGATCAATGGTGCCCCAATGGAATACTTTTAATCATCTATCAGGCTTGGCCAAGGTTATCCTTTCTTTCCTTGCCTGTTCATTTTGTATATTGATAGTGTTCCGTGCTTTGAGGGCTGTGGTCCAAGGGTCGGAGTTGGAGCCCTACTGGTTCGTCTCTGGAGCCAGTCGCTTTCGCACCTCCTCTTTGCATATGATTGCTTGCTCATCGACTGGGCCTCACTCTGTAATGCTAGATACTTTCTACCATTATTGAGGCTTATTATCGTGCTTCTAGCTAGCTGATCAACTTGTAGATATCTACGGTGACCTTCAGTCCCAAGACGAAAATTCTGATGAAGCAGGCAATTCAGGATAGGCTGGGGATCTTGGAGCGGACTGGGATCTTGCTACTTGGGAGTTCTTAATACGTGGAGGAGACTATGCCGAGTGGAGTGCAGGCTTATGGAGCATCGGGTTCGGGTGTGATTGCTTTGAGGGATGGCAAGTTAGTGCCCTATCCATGATGGGTAAGATTACTCTCGTTAGGTTGGTTTTAAGCACTATCCCTGTCTATCTTCTGGCGAACACTATTGTACTTAGATCCTGCCTTAGGGGGTTGGAGCAACTTTTTTGAAACTTCCTGTGAGGCTCAGGGCATAATAGTCATGTAATTCATCTGGTGTTCTGGGAGACGGTCTGCTAGCCTGTGAGAGATGGAGGCCTCGAGATTTAGTCACTTCTTGTTAGGAGGGAGGCCTTGATTGCTAGATATGTTGCGAGATATCTTTTTCAGCCTAATTGCTCACGGTGATGAGGGCTCTATATGGGGCGTCGAGCTAGGGGTCCTAGATTTCGATGACCCAGAGTTGCTCCATCTGGAAGGAGATCTTTGCTCGCAGGTCCATAGTTTTGGACCATGTTAGCTGATTGGGGATGAGACTTCAGTTGATGTGAGCTAGGATGGTTGGATTTTCAATTTATCGCTCTTCCGGTGGTCGACCTATGTCAATATGGAGGTGGATGACCATCTACGGGTCTAGGACTTGATGACTACCAATGGTAGGGGTTGGAGTGGTTAGGATGTCACTCGTCTTTTTGGAAGCTAGCTTGCTGATCATATCCTTGCCATCTCAATCCTCTTTCATCGGAGCTAGGACTTGAGGGTGTGGGGTCGATCGTATTGTCCTAAGATCCCGTCAAAAGCCCTCTTTGAATTGTGCAGGATTTCACCGAACAGCAGGATAAAGGTTGCTTGGATCTGAAGAGTGGTTTGCTCATCCTAGGATGAGATTTTTTTACAAAGGTTGCTTGTGACTGTCTTCCAATGTGCGTGTTACTCAGGGATAGGGATATGGAATTGCCAGCTTTTTGTCCTGTATGCAGATTGGATGATGAGTCTACTGAGTATGCCCTTCTGTGCTGTCATAAGACAAGGTTGATCTGGAGGATGGCGGGGTGTTAGATCTGAGGGGAGGGTAGTGGCTCTTGGTTGGGTACCTTCCTGGAGGCGATTTGTTAGAGTTTAATTGAGGTGAGCGGTAGGATGACATACATTGCCTATCAGATCTGGCTCTCCAGAAGTAGCATGGTGTTTGATGCTAAGGTTGTACCTATGCACCGGGTGCTGAAGAGAGTTACTTGCTTGGTTACAGAGTATGGTCATTTCGACGCTGCCAGCACGATCCTTGATGGTCTGAATTCCTGGAACTCTCATTCTATTATGGGCTCATGGTAGCGACCCGAGGGTTCTTTTCATTTCTAGGAAGCACCCACTTTCGAGATTTGTCAAGGTGAATTTTGACAGCAATGTTAGGGGTGTTATGGGTGGTGTTGGGTATGCCATCCAGGATTCGTTAGACAGGAGCGTCTGTTAGATTGCTAGTGGCAGGGGGCTATAGGCTTTTTGAGCCTTCTGTCTCGGAGGCTGAACTTAGAGCTGCCTGAACAGGCTTTATCTGTGTTAGATAGGAGCTTCATGCGGACAAGATTTTCATTGAGGGAGATTTTGCTACCATCATGGCTAGATTTAGGATGGGATAAATCACTTGGAGGCTTGTATGCTTTTTCATGACATATAGAGGTTCATCCAAGCTTCCGCTATGGTGATTGTTCATGATATCTTTCATGAGGTGAACAGTGTGGCCGACTAGGTTGCATCCTTCATGACCGACCATATTGGAGATTTTTGCAGGGGTTTTTGTTTTTTGACCTTATGGGCTGCACTCATACTAGAGTTGTGTGACCGCCTGCTTGTAACAAAAAAAAAAAAAGGATCAGGGTGATTGGTGTATGGCAAAATTTCTATTACTGAGTTTTTTTTAATTGCATGCTCATCTTACTTGGTTTATCGAGACTCCTATATTTCAAGGGTCCTTAAACAGCCACTTATGTGTAAGTCCTCTAAATATCATGGACCTCATACACCAAAGTAATGTCATACTTCATTTTTTTTAGCTATTTGGAATCTGTGTGAGTACATCGAATGCATTTTATTTATTCTTTTGTCCCGAATAAATATCAGGACATTCTCTTGGTGACCTTCTTGAAACTTCTTGATAGTAGGAAAAGTTTAAAAGAAGCTTAGAAGTAGGGGCATATATAAGCCAAGCTAGATCGATCCAAATGTAGCTCAAGCTTTGCTTGCTTTTTAATCTAGTCTAACTTGATTTGCCGGTGAACAGCTTATGAAAAGTAGGGAGAGTTTGAGGTCCCTCAACACCTTTGTATATATACATACTTCGAGCTAATTTTCACGACCACATCTTAATATTGTAACAAACAGCTTATGATGTGTTTGTGAATAGCTTATGAATATACATTTTTTATAAGTAACATATTAATTTGTATTGATCATGTCATAACAAAACAATATTTTATTATAAATAATAATTCAAATAATATATAATATATATTATCTATCTGTTTATATTTTGGCTTAAGCAGGCCAAGCATGTAGCTTGGCTTAGTTACCAATCAAGCAAGCTGAATTTGAGCCAAAATCAAGCTGCTAATGAGCACTTGCTCATTTGACAGCTCAAATCAAAAGTAGTGGAAAAAAATGAAACTTATTTACAAACATCACTAAATTATTCATGAATTTGACATGCAAGAATTATTTTGTGTATTAAGCTGATCTCCTGTTGCTATACAATTGAAAGCTCCATACGTGAAAAGAAGGGTAAAGGTAGTATACAATGACAGTTGACACTAGTCATCAACTTCTTTCTCGTATTTAGCTATCATTCTATCTGAAGGGAGAAAAGAACATAGACAATGGAACCCCTTTAACTCCATTTCTTCTCCATTCTCCCTTCCCTTGCCTCAAATTGCTTGGGTCTATCTCCCTCAACCATAGTCCTGTTCCTCATGTCCAGGCCACTTGGACATCACTAAGATATCCAAAGGTAGAACCACCTTTTCTTTCATGAGTCCTAGTTAGATATTGATGGGATTGAGAATCTTATTGGTGCCCGTGTCTAGTTTGACCTAACACCATCTTCCTTGCTAGACTTTCAAGCCTTTCTTGCACCTTCATCACTGACTCTTGCTTGGTTTTCGTTCCAATATTTCTTGAAACATTGATGGAGCCTTCCACCTTCATCACCATCTCTTTTTCATTCCAATATTTCTTAAAACATCGATGGAGCCTGTCTAGAGCACTCTAAATCGGGATCGGGCGTGCTCCTTTGCAATTATATGTTGGTGGTGTTCCCAAATACTAAGTAGGAATAGTTGAGGAAAGTTTTTACTGCTTAAGAACTTGGACTTACTGTTATGGGTTGGGCACTCTTCTTTGTTTGGTTCCTTAGGCTCATTCTTTCTAAGTTGGCTTCCATGAAGGGAGTATGGTTGAAATGCAAATCATGTTTCCCCTCTTACTGAAGTGTAGAGGTAAAATCTCAAAAGGACATCTCTTTGGTGTATCGCAAGATATTATATGCAATGGTCTTGCATCCACTCCAAGGCATCCGCGGAAATTGCTTAGTTGATTTATATACATAGGGTCATAATCTTAAGAAAGAAGAAATTTTCAGGATCAAGTAATGCACTTTGATATCTAAGCCACCAAAGGACATAGAAAAGGCCTCCATGTTGGCATGCTTGTGCTCCAAGCCACAGCAAGGGAGATGGAGTGCATGATGTGCGAGGGTGGAAGATGATCCTATGATTTGGGTGTGAGCTATGGGGAGATACAGATTTTATTTAATTTTCCCCTTTTTTAAGAGAAGGGGAGCTTGAGAAGTCATAGCAAGCATTGGAGAATCTCTAATCATTGAGGAGGATCATGCATTATGTTGCAGAACTGCAGAGGAGCTCATTCTTTAATTAAGATTGAGGGTGGTCATGCATCATGTTGCAGAACCGAAGAGGAGCTCATTCTTTAATTAAGTACAATCGATTCTTATATTGGTTATAACTTGAGAGTCCACTTAGTGATCATTCGCATCCTAACCATGAAGATTGTTGCCGGTAAGGATCACACCATGGTAAATACAAATTAAATCTGAATCTACTTAATCAACTTACATCTCTATTAATAATCTTATATTGCTTTTCAAAGATGTTTTCCTTTTTTCTATTTTTATTGTATTTTCTATTTCTGAAATATTTTTTAAAACCTTCTTTGTTATGTTGTGTGGCTGTATCAATTGTTTGTTAGTGAAGGTTTACGATAAAAATCAAAACTTACTAGCTAACTTTAATGCTTTCTGAGTCAAAGTTTATAAAAGTTTGAAAGGAAGTGCTATGATATAATAGAAAATATAGTGGCTTATACTCTCAAAGAACAAACAACAGTCTTTTTATAATGTATTATTGTTATTGTGAATGTGATCTCTTTCCTCTAAGCATAACATATTTCCTTAATGGTTGTTTACCTTATGTCTAGATATATCATGCAGACCCAACTTTGATGATCTTCAGATCTTGGGTCATCATATTATGGACTTGAATGAAAAGATTCTACTGAATTGACTTGGATTCTGGTATTATTCTCAAGCACTGGATGGTCCTAATATTGGTCTTATAAAAGAAGAAATTATAGGACAATTTAAAATAAAGATACTTATGAAAGCTTTGTGGTGCTTTTGCTGCAACCCATGCTTTAACTCATGTTTGAGATTTATGACTGCATCCAGTTTTTTTCACTTTCCTTTCCTTTCCTTTCCTTTGCTTTCTGTTGACTAATAATTATTGGTTGTATTCATTTAATCTGGGATTGTTTTGGTCAGGTTTATCTTGTTGGACCTGTACGTAACAAAGCTCAAGTCAAGTTTGAATTTCGTGTTCCAAACACAATTCTTGGTTTAAGTCTAACTGAGCCAGTTAGGATTAGGTTCAAATTTGCTTTATCTATTAAATATATACGTTTGATGCATCCTTGATCCAACCCTAAAGATTTTGTTTCAAGTTTGAAACTGGGTTTCAACCCATTAACTTTGTGGGTTGATTTGTTTCCTATCAGGACTAGTGGGATGTGCTTGGATATATGTGGATCAGGTCCAGGACTGATTGCCTACTTGCTGCCATGTTTTTTTTTTTTTTTTTGAGTCTTGGTTTGATATGTATATTGTCATAGGACTATTTGATTTGGATTGAGTCAATGTCTGCCTGTTTTTCTTGAAAACATAAAGAAGCTATTTTAAAACATGTAATGTTGTCAATTATGATATTGTCAGGACTCAGGAGTAAGTACGAAGAGATTTAAATGGTTGAGTCTAATGCTAAATGGACCCAATCAACAAAAGCTATTTAAAACCCAAAGAACAAAAATAAGAAAAAAAGAGGACCACATGAATGCTCGTCTCATGTTTTGGAGTCAAAGCAGGACAGTGCAATAAACCATGCAAATTTGCCAGCAGGCCGTTGCAGTGGTTGGTCAATTGGGCCCAAACAGTGTGTGCCCATGGTTGAAGTTCACATACTCTTAGTACTTGCAGTTGAGCTTCATGTCCCGGATTCTATTTTGTTTGCATGATCCTGTGCATCAGGTGGGCTGTGGGTGTACCATTAGTGTTCATCATTTCAATGACCATGCATCTCTTGGCCATAAGTATTTAGGCTCTATCTATCTATTTATCGAACTGTGTGTTTGCTGATGTATGTGATTTTTATTTTTTTAAAATAATAATAACCAGCATATGATCCTCTATATGTTGATAAAATCATTCTGAAAATTGTGACCATTTGTCAGAAAATTATTAGCTGGAAATATAGGTATAATTTCTGCTATTGTTTAATGAAGACTAGTATTTGGGAGGGAATCAGGGGATTGTTGGTTTACAAAGCTGGATTTTGGTGGAAAATAGTGAAGGGAATCAGGTAGATTTTCCAGGAAAACTTGATTTCCATTTAGGAGTGTCGATGTAGACCAGAGGTGGAGATGGAGAATGTCATTTGTTTGACAGTGAAATTTTGGGTAAAAATTGCTTGAAAGCTGAAAACTTTTTACTTTTACATATTCAGTAATCAAATCGAAGGTCATGATCAGCTGTTGAAATTGTCAGACTACGGTGGGTTATTTATGTTGTGATTAGGTCCATATTGTTGCATATGCTGAGTGATAAAAGCGGAGTACCAGTTACTCAGAGCACCTAGGAAGCCACATGTTAAATAAAAGAAATTTATGGAATTATGAAATGTAATCAAACATGCATATGATTTTGCAGATGAAGGTGGCCAAAATAAATTGATTCTGTCAATTGTATTAACATTGGTATGATATAAGGTAGAAGCATAGTGCTGACTACTGATTGCAACAATTGCTAGGAAGTAGTGCAATAAGCCACCTCTAATCATTTAAATGTACTAGGCCTGGGTGTAAGATTATGAATCAGATTTTGCATAATGACCAACGGATTACTGTTGTATGCCTTTTTTGAAGTCCCAAAGAAGGATGTAGTTTGCTTCCACTCAAAAGATTTGTAAGTGTGACAGTATTAAATGGCCTTTTTTAGTGCTACCAGAGTGAATTTTGACATTTGGCACTTTACAAAAGAACAGGATCTGCTTGGAAAGGTTCATGGTGAAAATGTTGGTGGTCAATATTCGCTTATAGATAGTCAGGTGGCCATGCATGATCAACACTTTGGTTTAGTTTTACCAAGTATGATATTTAATGGAAACATATGGTCAAATATTTAGATATATCAACAAGCTTTTGATTCAATTTGTTCAATTGCAAATATCACCATGGATTCAGTCGAGACTATAAAAATCAACCAACTCCAGAAACCACAAGGAAATACCGGAAGCTGGCAGTAAACTGCGAGAGAAGAATTCATATGTTGCACAAATCAGCAGTCATATTCTTGGTTTCGAGGTATTGGAAAACTTTAGGGTGGACATTTTATACAAATTTGCCCTAACATACCATTTCTTTCTCAAGCTAAAGTTGTGCTAATGTATTGGATTTAGTCATGACCTAGTGTATGTCTAAACAATACTAGGCAATAATAGATGGTGCTAAATAATCTATAGTCAAGATGCTTTAGAATTTTGCTCATGTATCTTGGGAATGTTGTTCCATCATAACTTTATCTCCCAATGCTCGTTATTTTTCTTGTAGATACTGTATTTCATGCAGCCTAGATTGCTCATCTAAATGCTTGTAATTTCTTTTCTGAATGATGAGATCCTAGGCATGCTCTGCGGAGGCAGTTGCAGTCGATGGATTTCAGGTAACCCATGCAAACCTCGCTTCAAATAATCAGGCCAACATTTCAGCAGTCTTTCTAGTTTTATTCATGTTTAAAGCTAAACATGAAGGACTAGCTTTATGTATCCAACAGTTAACATTTAATAGTTAGGTGTGAATTATCTTTTTATTTAAGCAAATTAATTAGTTTATAATCTTTCTCAGAGAATTAGCTTATTATCTTGAATTCGTGGATTAAATTGCTTGCAGGTTAGCTAAAGGTACCTTTCAAAACACATGTTCTTGAACTACATAAATACAACGAGCTCCATGTCACTTGAACTTATGAGTCAAAGACATCCATACAGGCCATGCACCATGCCTCTGTTCTTTTGTAGGAGGCCCACACTGAGTGGCAGCAGGCCACATGCTGGGGGTCTCACAGCATGTGGCATGTGTTGAGTGCAAACAGCTCATTTTGGCAGTATACTCTACATGAGTGTAGGTCTGTCATTTCTTCTAGACATGTGTCTATTTGGGAAAAATGCTATGAGATTCCTATAAGGAAGCCTTGTGTGTGTCCAAGTTGCCACGTACGTCAAAACCATTCTGAATTGTTCTGATTTTGCTAAAAGATAATTGAATGTCAGTAGGAAAGATCACCTATGGAGCAATGCTAGTCTTGCACCAATTGCATAATGCAACTTCAACCGGTCAAGGTGCTTTTTTGCTTTTTTTTGGTTTGATGGACCTTTAAAATACATAACCATATCTCTATGTTTTGGTATCTTTTTTTTTTTTTTGGCAAAAGCAACTCTAATTAAAAGAAAGAGCTTTAAAGACAAGTTGAAGGCCAATTGGTGTGTAGTCAGGACAGCTTTATTAGGTTATGTATTTTAAGCTTATGCAACAAGCGGAAGCCTATCTGTACTTGTGCTCATTAATCATCCGCATGTGACATGCATGCAGTATCTAAGGTATAGTCTTAATGTTCTTTTTGGTGGTCGGTGTTCTTTTGTTAAAATTTCTTGATTGCAATCTGTCCTACATCTTACTTCAAACATGATTGTGAAAACTGAGAGTCCATGTCAACAGGAAACGTTTGTTCAGCATGATCAATGATCTTCCAACTGTCTTCGAAGTTGTAACTGATAGGAGGCAATCAAGAGAAAAATCTGGCATGGATAGTGGAAGTAAATCCAAACTCTCAGCAAAGGTAAGACATTTTGGAGGTCTTAGTTATGCCTTTGTTTTCAGTAAATAAACAGGGTAATAACCCGTTTTTTTTTCCTCAGAGGTCAAGTGATGGACAGATAAAAAACAATTCAAAGATAGTTGAGGAGGGGTATGGTGAAGATGATGATGAACACAGTGAAACTCTTTGTGGAACCTGTGGTGGCAACTATAATGCGGATGAGTTTTGGATTGGTTGTGATATATGTGAAAGGTGGTTCCATGGTAAGTGCGTGAAGATAACTCCGGCAAAAGCTGAGAACATAAAGCAATACAAATGCCCCAGTTGCAGTTCAAAGAAAGGAAGGCAGTGACTTAAAAAACCTGTTTTCCAGTATTTCCTGTTGTCCAGTATTTTTCCATTTCAGACTAGTAAATTCTAGTGACTTTGTTCTTATTAGTATTTATAGTTTAGGTGTGGCAGTCCATGTTTTGTAATGTTTTTTGTGCTCATCTAGAAAGAGATCTGTGCTACGATGCAGGAAGCTCTTGCTATTTATAATTCATGCTAACATTTTAGAAATGAATTTAACCTTTTCACCCTTGTATCATCCAAGCTTGATTATTTTGCATGTTTGGAGTAATTGTAGGAAAATACTGATGGATATCTATTACGTTTAAACATTTGTTTAGTTTTGCATTCTGGCTCCCAATTGCATGGAAAACCAAGATCTATTTCCGCTAATATACTTGGACAATGGCATAATTTGTTGCCTGATTTTCTACTCCAATGGGGTGATATTGCAGGTTGATGGCATCATCAAAATTATACATTCGAAAGAACAAGGATAAGCGATAGATTAAAGGACCAGTCGTGAAGACATAGGTATGGCTCTTTTAGGTCTATGTTTGTTGGAGACTTGGATTTGATAAAAAAAGAATGCCGCTGGGAGGTAATGCGATGATGGTCCACCCGTTGAGGGATGGGTAATGGGTGGGGTTATAAATTGACATGTACGTTGAATTTGGACTGCCCTAAACAATTTCAGGGCAGGCCATGAATTTTTTAAGTTATTTGGTGCATTCCCACTCACGCATGCGCATCGATGACTCCTTTATGACGGCAAAACTCGCTAAATCATTTTTCCACGTGGTAATGCAAATGGAGATGTTGTGAAGGGGCTGCGTGGAATCTTGTTGATCATGTTTTGATCTTGTGGGCGACGATTCTAGCTTGGGAGGTGGGTCGGGAGGTTTGGATTATTTCTGCGTCTTCGTGGTGCCCATTCGCTTTAAAAGTTATATATCACTGTCACATTTAGAGACAAGCTGAGCCAGTTTTCCTTGGTAAAATGCTAAGTTCAAGATAATAATAAAAATGATATTAAAAATGACGCGCTCTCTCTCTCTCTCTCTCTCTCTCTCTCTCTATATATATATATATATATATATAGAGAGAGAGAGAGAGAGAGAGAGAGAAGAAAGATCGATTCTTTTTATATATATGTCATGGAGTTTCTTCGAGTATTCGCTCCCTATATATATAATTAAGTTGATTGCCTTACCTTCTCATGTTCCACGTTTATTGATCGCGATTCTCCATGGTTTATACCATATTGGCTCTGGATGAGATACACGTTTCCTAAAATATAGGGAGATAATTGTTAATCTCTATCTGAAATTATACATCACATGCTCTGGCAATTGGGTTGACGCGTTTATAAACAATAGGCCGGATTGGCGAGGTTATCCTGTCACATTGAAACCATCGGCCTTCTTTCCTGGATATCCAGTAAACTATACATGCCATTATAGCTGTCCACAAATTGCTGTTGGCATCTCGGCCAGAGAGGTGACCGCACAGCCCACCATACCCGCATGGCACAATTGCAAGATATTACTGCATGAGAGTAGGGATACGCGCGCATACAGGCATGATTATGCATGACTTTATTTTGGACTCCTTTTAAAAAGTGAGATGGTAGAGATCGTTCGCTTTGGCAGTTGGCAGGGCTGTGACCTGGTTTCTATACCGGATCAAGTTTTTTCTTCGCCATTCCATCGAACATCGTCTGAGCTTCAACAGGCTTCATATGGCAGGTGATGGAAAGAATGGGAAGGGATCAGGCAATGGAGCTCCAGATGCCGATGAGGAGGACCGGAGCTGGTCAAATGTGGTTCAGGGAGTTTCCTAGGGGGCATCGTGGACATCTCACTGAATAACCGAGGCGAAGATTGAGAAGTTGCCAGGGTTCTTCACTAAGATGTTGGAGCTCCCTGTTTCGGAGGTTGAGGAGTCCCGGAGGCAGTGAGAAAATAGGGCACTCTTCGTCCGAAGTCTGGGACGGAGGGTGTCGGTTGGTTGGGTGGTTAGGGATTTCAAAATGAAGCTGAAACTGGAGGAGTCGAAGGTGTTTGCCTTGGCCGAGGATCATCTGCTGGTCCGGTTTAGGGATGACAAGAACTGTTCGCTGGCTCGGGCAGGTGGCCCTTGGTTCGTTAGCGGATAACTCCTGGTGGTGGAACTATGCAACCGGACTTCACTCCGAGTCACAGTCCAATCCTGAGAACGATGGTGTGGCTAAGGCTTCTGGAGCTACCGGTGGAGGTCTGGTCATCGAACATGTTGAGGACAATTGCGGCGAAGGCCGGTAAACCCTTACTCATCGACGACTTCACCGAGAATCTTAAGAAGTTTGGGTCTGCGAGGGTGAAAGTCGAACTAGATTCTAGTAAGCCGCTATTGCCAGGGTGCTGCTACGGGGGAGGAATGGTTTGTTCTGGCAATAGTTTCAGTATGAGAATCTACCGGATCTGTGTTACTGGTGTGGGAGGATGGGTCACGGGGAAGATGCTTGTGGCTTTGTAGTGGATTTGTCCAGCCCGAATGGTGGGAGAGCCCGGGTGCTACCGGACGGTGTTGTGGTTGAGGAGGGGGAAAGTTCTAAGGCTCGACCTTGTCCCTTGGTGTAGGAGTCCGGGAGGTCTGCAGGGGAGGGGCGGCCCAAGGTTGAGCCGTGGATGGTTACTACTTGGGTTCGGTAACCTCGGGCCCCCAAAGCTTTTGTTCATGGCGAGAGGGAGTAGTAGAAGTCTAGAGAGTGCTGCCCTGAGTCATCTGATCTGGATTCTTCCTCAACTCCTCTAGGCTCCTCGCGGATGGTCTCTTCTCCACCGAACTTGCTACCGGACTCAGATGGGTGGCAAAACTGACTAAGGTGGCACGGTGCTGATCTCTGGGAAGCACTGGTGATGACCTTTCTAAGGAGGAGATGACTGCTAGGAAAGGCTTCTTTGCTCTTGGCTCTCTGGGGGATAGAATGGAGGTTGGAGGGGGTGATGAGTCCGGGCCAAGGGACGTCCTGATGGTTGACCCTGCATCGGGGTCTCTGAAGAGGGCTAGGAGCCCACCAAAGCGCGATTCGTCCACTCTTGTTGCTCCAGCTCAAGGTAGCCCAGGTGCTCCAACTTAGGGTAGATAGCAGATCACTTCATCACCAATCAGTCCTGCGGCACTGGTCTCCGACAAGGTTAGATCCACTTCTTTAAGCCTGGGTGGGGATCGGGTTGAGGGGAGTCCTGTTGTTATTCTCCTTCAGTCTCCCCTGTTCTGTGTGCTTCTGTGGATGGGAGAGTGGATACGGTCAATGGAGTTCCTGGTGTTGGTGTGGGGGGGAGCTGGTTCCTGCCATTGATGTAGCAGGTTGCAGGAGGGGGAATCCTAGGCCGGAGTGGTCAGATGTTATCGGGAATGTTCTTGTAGGAGTGGTGATCCAATGCACTGGCCAAGAGGAGCAGAAGACTATTGATGGGTCTGGCTTTCTTGTTCTTGGAGGGGAGGATTCGGCTAAAGGGGGAAGGAAGAATCCAAAGTAGGGGAAAGATGCAGGGAATGCTGTGGAAAATAAATCTAATCATGATGAAATTGCAAAGCAATTGAGAAGTGCATTGTTAGCTAAACAGTTGGAGGGTTCAAAGCCCTTGGCAAGATTAGTTTGTATGTTGCTTTATTATTTCTTTGTTAATGAAGATTATGGTTTGGAATCTGAGGGAGGCGGGAAAGTTCTCATTTTATTCTACCTTTTGTCGCTTTGGACAGGTTTATAATCCCGATATGTATGTTTTGCTTGAAACCAGACTTTCTTGGCCGGCATTGGAAAGGTTCCAGCACCGAATTTAGGAGGATTGGAATTACTTTGTAATTGAATCTCAGGATCTCTCAGGAGGCATTATTGTTGTGTGGAATAAGGAGGTGGCAAGGGTGGACACGTTCAACCATTGTTTGCAGCAGGTGTCCAATGTCATATTAAAAAATGGTGGGCCTACGTGGCTGTTGTCTGGTGCATATGCAAGTACCAATTATAGGGAGAGGAGAACTATTTAGTAGGAAATTTCTATGCTGGTGGATTAGGGTATTCCTATGGTTGTTACAGGAAATTTTAATTATATTCTTGCGGCGGAGGATAAGAGAGGAGATCAGCCATTTATGGAGGATATTGCTTCTAGGGAATTTGCCTAATTTTTGGATGCTAATGGTCTGGATTTGTGGGGCTCAGATATGCTTGGTGTAATAACAGGATAGGGATAGCTAGAGTCTGGGAATGCATTGATAGGGTGTTTGCTTTTCCAGATTGGCTTCTCTTGTATTCTAACCATCAGGTTTATCATCTCCCTAGGATTGCATCTGACCACTGTTCTGTCCTTCTTACTACCTCTATTTCGACCCCTTGCTGTGCTCCATTCAGATTTGAAAAATTTTGGCTGGCTTATCTGGGTTCTTGGGACATAGTTAGGGAGGTTTGGAGGTTACCTATTCAAGGGGAGGCGCAGTATCTGGTTTCCTGTAGGCTGGCTTTATTGAAGCACCGCCTCCTCAAATGGAATAAGGTGAAAGTTGGAAGCTTAGCCTCTTCTTTGACTGTTGTGGAGACTTCCGTTATTGCTCTTCAGGAGGAGGAGAGGGAAGGAGAACTGGGTGATGTTGATTCGATAGCCCTTCGGCACTTCATGTCTAAGCATCATTCCCTTTTGAGTCAGCAAGAGACCATGTAGAGACAAAAATTCAGAGTGTAGTGGTTGAAGGAGGGGGATAGGAATACCAGGTTCTTTTACCAGGCCAGTGTTGTTCGTAGGCATAAGAATCGAGTCAGGGCTCTTCGGTCATCAGAGGGGACATGGTTGGAGGATGCAGATGAGGTTAGGTGTGAGATCTTCTTCTTTTTCCCTTGCAGATGGGCGGGGCCCCAGGAGGTACCCCCTCCTTTTCATTCCCCTCATCTCGACACGTAGGTTTTGGAGGAGGAGAATGACCGTCTGCTTAGCCCCATTTCTGTTGAGGAGGTTCGGGTTGTTTATTGGTCTATGGAGGAGGATAAGGCATCGGGGCCTAATTGTTTTCCTTCATTATTCTTTAGAAGATATTTCATGTATTATTTTGAGGGAGGTTGTGTCAGCTGTGCAAGAATTCTTAGCTTTTGGCAATATGCTTGATCTCTAGAAGTAGATTTTTATAACTTTAATACTGAAGCGACTTGATGCTTCAGAGCCGGGCCACTTTAGGCCTATAGTTTATGCAACACATTGTATAAATTATATGCCAAATGCTTGGCTAACAGGATGAAGCCTATTCTTCCTAGACCGATTTCTCCTAAGCAAGGAGCTTTTGTTGGGGGAAGGTGTATCTCCGATAATATACTCATTGCTCAGGAGTTCATGCATGATTTGAGAAGAGCCCCTGCTAGGTGGGCATTGATGGTCATCAAACTTGATATGGAGAAGGTCTATGATCGGATGTACTGGAGCTTCTTAAAGTATGCTTTGGAAGATTTTGGTTTTCATCGGCTCTGGATTGACCGTATTATGACTGATGCTTGTTGAATTCATCAAAATTAATTACTGTTCACTAATTCTTATAATATTTCTTGTAATATTAGTGAGTCCAGGTCGAACCCTAGAGACTGAATGTGATAACCAAATTATGTAACTAAATGGGGGGTTTTGAATAATTATGAAAATAACTAACTAATTACGCAAATAAGGAAAAACTCTAATTAAATTTAGATTTGTTTTAATTTCAACTTAAGTTCGATTCAAGGAGTTTTTGCACTAGTTAGCAGATTGATCATCAGTTTATAAACATAATATTCTTTCTCTGAATACTTAGCCCCGAAGATTTATCCAGGAGCTAGATAAATCTAATCATCCCTACATTCATTAATTCAAGTCAAGTGCCTAAATTAAATTCTTACCAATGAACCAATTGGTATTAAGTAATCCTCATGTATTCATTGATAGCATTATATACTAGGATGAAGCTAAGGATGAACAACAATTAGACAAGCATAAATTGTTTAATTCATTATATGTTTCATTTTTTAGACAAAGATGAAAACTGGGATCATAATCATTTTGCCTAAGTACTACTTTAACCAAGTTGCATAACAATTACGGATTACGAACTTAGTTTAGCATTCAATCACGTAGACAATCAATTAATAGGCCTCTTAATCAATTAAACTACATAATAAATAAACAATAAAAATTAGGAAACATAGATATCCAGTAAAAAAATAATATTAATTAATATCAAAACCTCACAACTATGCTAACATAGCTAGCTGTCCCTTGAATCGAAACAAAAAAAATTACTCAATCATGAAAATTAGAAATAATATAAAATTAATTTGATTTCCTTCTCTTATCATAAAAATTTCTCTGCTGAAAAAAAAAAAACTCCACTGCTTCTGCTCTTCACCGAACTCTTCTGCAAAATATTCTGCTTATGTTCCCTGCTTCCCCTCTTTTTTTTTTGGTAGGCGACGGCATTAATTTATAAAGGAGTCGGACCCCGTGGGAAATCGACGCTGGACTCTGGTATCAATTCCTACGGTACTCTACTCTCCTTCCCGTGACCAACACAATCACCGCGTTCTGTTATCTCTCAGGCCCTGTTTGGTTGCAGGATACGGGGTCGAATAAGGAGAATAAGAGGCTTATTCTTCCAAACGGCTGCAAAATCGAGGAAGAATAACAAAGTTTTGTTATTCCGGTCAACCCAAATAATTCTGGAATCCATATTCTATGGGTTTCCATGGAATTTCGCTATTCTCGTTTCGGTATTCTCGGGGCAGCTCCGTCATTTGGCTCGATCCAGAAGTTTCTTCATCTTTCTCGTGATCCCTCTCCCTCTTCATCCATTCCGGTCTCTCCCTCCATTCCAAGAGCAGCTGAACTCTCTGGTCTCTCCCTCCGTTCCGGTCTCTCCCTCCGTTCCAGGAGCAGGTAAACCCTCCGGCATTTCCCTCCATTCCGGTCTCTCCCTCCATTCCAAGAGCAGGTGAACCCTCCGGCATCTCCCTCCGTTCCGGTCTCTCCCTCCGTTCCAGGAGCAGGTAAACCCTCCGACGGGGTGGGGTAGAAGTTTCAAGTATCTTATTTTATTATCTGTTGTTCCAACTTGGAAGTTGTTTCTTTGGATATCTCCAGTGCTTTCGATAGGGAAAAATAATTATTTGCAAAAATTGCATTGCAGAGAGCTTGGCCATTACCTAAAATCATGATAAAACTCTTGTGATGGTGCTTTGCATGTAGTATCGGCTAAATGATGATCTGGGGCCTGGAGAGTTTGGTTCCAAGACATATGGAACACAGGCCTCTAGAGTCTGATTTTAGTCCTTTGTACTCTATAGGTGAACATCAACATGAACTTTGTCCTAGATCTTGCTAAGATTGTGAAGCATTTTTATTCTATCTTTGTAGTGGTGGATTGATCCTTTCAGAATCAATCAGCCATCGACGCAATTATGGCATTTGCACAAGAAAAGAAAAAAACTGGTTCATCATGTGATCACAACCAAAAGGATTGGCACAGTATATTATTGTAATCACTAGAAAGAATCGGCACTGAATCTGAATTAGGCTTGTATTTTGACACAATTAAAGAGAAACATGATTGGGGTTCATCACTCGTTTCTCAACCAAACTGCACCAAATATGCCTTCAATCATGTATGTTTATTATTCTGTCAGTAAAACTTTCTGTTCTTTCTTTACATTTTATGATATATATTAAGAATTTTTAAGAAATAACCTGATTGGTATTCCTTCACTTTTGACACTCTTGCAAAATAACAGATTAGCCTGACTTTACAAAAAGACTAAACAAGTCCAGTAGGTTGAGAATACCTCTCTCTCTCTCTCTCTCTCTCTCTTTTTAAGTGAAAGAATAGGACTTCTCAAATCTACATTTTACTGTAGTAGGTTTATGAGCAAGAGAAAGGACATGCAATTAATTCTTTGGGTTCTTATTTCACTAACCTAAATATAAATTAATCTTATAATAAAGCCACAACAGTGGTGATTGTTTTGCATAATTAGTGTGGACTATATTATGATTCTTCTTCTCTTTTAATAATACATATGTTAGAACACTTATAAAGAATGTTAAAAATATTGATGTTGGCATAGGTCCCACTGCTTTGCAGTTGAATTGTTATATTCCTGAATGGTTGGATATACAAAGTTATAATTTTAATTTACTATTATTGTTTATCTATACTATTAATTGTTTATCTATTCCTGAATTGTTGGATATACAAAGTTATAATTTACTATGGTTGAATTGTTAAACTTCCTTTGTTTACTCATGTACTCTCTTAGAGGTTCTTTTGCATCCTATTTTGTGTATCTTTAATTTAGACTTATGCAGTTGAATGCAATGCAGGATCTTGTTGAAAGGATTTTGGCATATTTTGTGTATCTTTAATTTAGACTTATGTGGTTGAATGCAATGTAGGATCTTGTTGATAGGATTTGGGTACTACTGTTAGATGAACAAGGTATTGATATTGACTTTTCCTTTTTCTTTTTTTAATAAAATTTGAGATTTGATTCTGATTTATCCTATGCCGGTGAAGTGGTACTCGTCATCATGTTTCAATTTTTGGTATATGTCTACATCTGTCAAGCTATACACATGAGTGCGTGCACACACTTTTTTTCTATTAATTTTGGTCTATAATTCTAGATTTTATTTACTTTTTGTGCAACAAAATGTTCTTTTTGTGCACACACTGTTTTGTGCTCGTTTCTGGGTAACGGGCTGTGGGATTTTAGCTTTAATAAAGAATGATCTTGGATGGTTTGGCAGAATGGGTCTTTAGTTTTGCTTTTGCTACTCGGTATTAAAGATGTAATTTTTGCTCCTCTTACACTGCGAGAATGGTGTTTTTGTCTGATGGGAATTTGGGTTTTTATAATGAGAAGGTCTTTGGGATCGTCTCATGGGTTTCTTGAAGATCTGGAATGTTGATGGGCATTTCTACAGGTTCTTTCTTTTTCCAGTAGAGGAGGTTTCTATAAGATTTGCCCTGTGAAAAAGAAAGAACCTGTAGAAATGCCCTTCCACTCTTATCATGTGATATTTGATATTTGAATACAATGCTTCTGTGGCATTGGTTAAAACCCTGCATCCCTTCTACTTGACTCGGCCTGCCGTGCCGGCACCGGTCCCGGTGTTCTTATACTCCCCGTAATACAATGTATCGAGCCCGAAGGATCCATTATTCCACTCGTGCCACCCGGCGGGATCGATCACGTCGATGATTTCCGACTCGATTATCACGGTCCTCGAGCATTCTTTCCAAAGATTGAGCAAATCCATCTTTGGTCTAGGTTTTTTTTTCCCTGAGCCAAAACAAGAAACGAGACAAACAGAAATTCATACATGGAGCAAAAAGAGAAAAGGTCTATAAGGTCTATAAGGTCTATAGAGGGACATGTGCAATATGCATTCATAATTCTTTCTAATTAATCTATCATAAACATGCATGTCTTCACAAAGATCAAATCACCTCATCTAATTAGTCTTAATGTTCATAGCCAAAGGTTGAAAGTGATCACCACAACTAATTATGGCAACCATATATCATCTTAATTACCATGTCAACACAAAAAACGATAACCTGATGAATGTTTGTATTAATGAACATCTTGCTTTCTAGTTTTATGTACAATTTATGTTTGTTTTTACATTTTATCTGATGAATGTTTCTTGGATTCAAGTTACAGTTGTTTCGAAAATGTCCAAATCACATGATAAAAGTGAACAAGATGTTGAAGGTTCCTCACGTCGAAGGGCACCTAATTGGACAGATTCCCTCGACATGATCATGATAACCTTAATGCGGCAAGAATACGATGAAGGTAATTGTATAAATGGAACCTTCACAAAGGAAACATGGAAAAAGATGACCTTGTCTTTTAATCAACAAACAAGAAAGAGTTTTACATACCCCAACCTAAAGAACAGGCTGAAGGTCCTCAAAAAAACCTTCAATCTTTATTTCAACCTTGCTAATCGATCGGGTTGGGGCTGGGATCCTGTACTGAAGGTGCCTACTCCCGGTGATGAACAGATGTGGGAGGAGATCATTGCGGTGAGTGCTTTGTAGCTAATACCATTCTAACCAAGTGTTAAGTATATCAATTTATGTAGTTAACATGTACACCTGTATGATGTATAGGTGAACAAAGCTTATGCCCGTATTAAGGATAAGCCTTTTCCAGCCTATGAAGATCTAGAGATCTTGTTCTCTAGAACCACAGCCACTGGTAGGCGCGGGGCTACATCTGCTTTATCGGAAGGTGTATCGGATAATTCAACGTCCGATGATGAAGGACAAACGAGAAATTTTGATTCCTTGCATTTTAGGCAGTCTTCACAAAATATTGATAGCGTATCTGCTGCTTCATTCTACCGTTTGGAAGATTCAGATGAAAGCAGATCAGATGAAGCACCCAACAGCCCGGCCGCATGTACCTCGACACCCGTAACCGAACCAGTTTCTGAAGGACGGCCTTCTTCTGATAGTAAAAAGAGCAGGAGGTCAAATTCCCAGACCGGTAGGTCATGTCGAACTCGGATTAGTAGTGATGCAAGTGATGCACTACAAGAGATCGCTGAACAAGGAAGAAGAAGATTGGAAATTGCAAATGAGCTTCTACGTAGGGAGAAGCTTGGTAGGCCAAATGTTTATTCTATTGCTGAATGCATGGCTAAGTTGAAGAGTTTACCCGGAATTACACCTGAATGCATCATAGATGCATTCGAAATTTTCAAAAATGAGGACAATCGATGGTTCTTTATGAACTATGATGGACATGTTTTGGATGCATGGCTTCGGCGACAACTGTCCAAATTTAATCAAGGCCCTAGATCGATGCAAGCTCCTCCTGCATCAAATGTCTATGTCCCAAACATTTACACTCCAACTTCCATGCATAATGTCCACAGAGCTGCCCCAAATTATTTTATGAATCTGTCCATGAATCCAAACATTCACTCTACACCATATATGTTTAGTTCAACTTTTATGCAATCAGGAATTCAAGGTGGTACGCCATCATTCACGGACCAAGTTTTTAGGGCTAGTACTGGAGGTAGCCCAAGTGCAGCTCATTCAACATCTACTGAACAAAGCTCGCAATTTTTCGGTACAAGCTCTTCCGCACCACGAAATCAGTCTGATGATACATACAGACATGATTGACGGATGACCTACTGTGTTTCTATGTCTGCTGAAGTTAACATTATCCTTAATTACTTTTAATTTACATATGCTTGAAGAATGTATTATTACAAGTATTGTATGTTTGTATTGCTATTTTTATGTTTACTTAAATGTTCTACATATGTGTATGCTGTTATGGAATCTTCATATGATATATGCTGTAATGGAATCTTCATATTTTCACTCTACATATGTATTATATTTTTATTGCTTTTGAATTGATGATATGAATTAAAAAGGATGTATATTTTATAAATCCATTTCTAATCCTATATATTTTATTTAGATGTCTCCCCCGAATCAGCTATTGCAATTCATTATTGATGAGGAAGATTTTTGGGATGATGTTCTTATGACATTGTTAAGTACAGGATTGATTCAGTTGGAGGATTATAACATACATTACAAGAGACCATGTCGAACTCGTCCATTTTCAGGTCACAATCTGATTACAGACATTATGAGTGGTCATCCTGACAGGGGTTACTCTCATTTTCGAATGACAAATTATATGTTCCAACAATTAGAACAGCTGCTTGTCTCACGAGGACTTATAAGCGGCACTCGCAACGTAACCTCTACCGAACAATTGGCTTTCTTTTTGTACTGCGTAGGGCATGGGGTCAGTAATAGAGTTTTGTCCGAAACTTTTCAACATTCAGGTGAGACGATATCAAGATACTTTAACAAAGTTCTTAAAGGGATTTGTTCCCTAAAGCATGACTTCATAGTTCAACCATATGCTGATGTGGGTGTGCATCCAAGAATACGTGATAACAACCTCTTCTATCCATACTTCATGGTATAATTCAAAGCTTTATCTAATTACTATTGCTACATTATATTCATGATTTGATTTTCTTTGGGTATGTGTCATCAAAGAATGCTGTAGGCGCTGTTGATGGTACACACATACCTGCTCTAATAAAGAAGAGCAAACAACCTCGATTCAGGAATCGCAAGGGAACACTTTCTCAAAATGTTATGGCAGCTGCTACATTTGATCACACTTTTCTTTTCATCTATACTGGTTGGGAGGGCTCTGCAGCTGACATGCATATTTTGCGTTGGTGTGTGGAGTCCGGTGGTTTTAATGTCCCTGAAGGTATCGAATGCCTAATGAAGTTATAAAAGTTATGGGATATCGTTGAAACTGTCATTGAGTTCATTTAAATGTTCTTATGCATTTCAGGAAAATATTATCTTGTTGACTCTGGATATGCGAATACGAATAAGTTCCTGGCTCCTTATAGAGGAAATAGGTACCACCTGAGTACATTCAACAATCCTCGAACTCGACGTTATTCAAACAATCGAGATCTATACAACCATAGACATGCACAATTACGCAATTGTGTAGAGAAGGCCTTTGGAATTTTGAAGAAACGTTTTAAGATTTTGAGGACTGCTATACCGTTTCCATTCAAGGTACAGAAGCGGATAATAATGGCTTGTTGCATTATTCATAATTTCATAAGACGCAACCAGGGTAATGACAAGTACTTCAACATGTCATTAGCACCAATGCCTCCTGACCATGATGAGGATGACATAGATCCTTTGTTAATTATCGGTGATGATGAATGTCGTAGAGGGAAAGATCTACGTAATTCCATATCAAATAGGCTATGGGTTGATCATCTACACCGAGGTATGTGCAAATTAACAGAAAGCAAATGGCATACCTTTTTACCCCTATACATTGGGATTTATTTCATAAATTGTTTGGTACTAACTGTTGTTAATTTACATTACTACACTACGTATAATGTGATGTTTTTTTTTTTTGTTATACAGGAAGGCGAGTTCCTCGTTAGCTACCTCCAGTAATGACATCTGGAAAGTACTATGTAGTTTTTGAGGGTCGCCGAAGGGGAGTTTATGACTCATGGGCAGAATGTCAACGTGAAGTTTCTGGTTATAATCATGCTTTATACAAAAAGTTTAGGACACAATCTGAGGCATTCGATGCATTTGACAGATATGTACGAGGTTTTAACAATCCTGCTCTACATGAGTATGATATCAATGAAGTTGAGGCAGACAACATTCATCATGACCGAGGCAATAATAATCACTCGTGATGTGCCCTAATGTTTGTTGTTTTACTTGCCATCCTCGTAGGCTATGTGCTCGGCTTGCTGACATGTGCTTCTATATGAAACTAGGATGTTATGGATTATGAATATTGTATTATTAAGACGTGGTACTGTTTGTTGTATGCTTCATTTTGTTGTGTGCATAAAGTATTGTTATGTTTTTGTCGTATGCATAAAGTATTGCTATGTTTTTTGTCGTGTGCATAAATTTTTGATATGTTACCCTTATGTGGCAATCATGTTTGAATGGTTTCAGGTGAGTCTGGTACATTATTTTGAAGTTTCTGGTTTTGATGAAAGGAAAAGATGTAGGGCTGCCTATCGATGGAGCATGGCCTGGAGACAATAGTTGATCCTAATATTGGTTATTTTTACATACTATTGTAGCCGCGATGCTCTCGGTCATATCAATTGCGGATAGTATCGAGCCATCTTTTCCAATCTACATCCTTGATTTTTACAATTTACATTTTGATATTTCTTATTCATTTGATTTTTGTAATGTGGCAATGATGATGGGCTGTCTATGGATGGAGCAATGCCAGGAGACAATAGTGATACGATGTATCCAGGTTTGTTACTATTGTAGCCGCATTGCTCCATTGACGAGGATTCCATATTTTGCTGAGCCACAAACTCAATTAGCCATTGTAAGGCATTATTAAAGTGTCAGCCCTTAAAGTCCCGCTATATTGAGCTTCCTTGTAAAGTTTGATTGTAAATATGTGCATGATTTTTTAAATAAGGCAATGATGATGGGCTGCCTATTGATTGATTGAGCATTGCTGGGAGGCAGGAGTGGAATTACATTTTTGTTGTTACCACATATCTTGTAGCCGTGATGCTCAATTGAGATTACATTCGCTGTCCTGAGCCAATTATCTTAAATTTATATTTGAACTAGTAGTAATAATAGCAGCTTTAGGTTGCTAAACTTTTATTTATGGCAGCCCTAATCATTTCAGGATTTTGAAGTTTTATATGGATTATATGTGTTTTATATTTACTTCATGTATTATCATTAAATTCATTTGGTTCTTACCATGCCACATTGACTGGTAGAGGCCGTGCCATCATTATACATGCCGTGCCACTTTGCCGTGCCACTTTGCCGTGCCACTTTGATTGGAGGTAGGAGTGAAACACATTTCATTATTTAGCTTCTTGATAGTTTGCCGTGCCACTTTGCCGTGCCATCATATACATTTCTTGTTATATGTATCACTTGTTGGTGTTATGGTTTATGATGATACGCAGGTGTGCTTCTATAATGTTTAAGTGACTACGTGTCATTTAAGTTCCTCATTTCACTGGAATAAGAAATTCCTGTTATTCTCTCTTGATTTTGGCGCTGTTTGGCAGAATAAGGTATATATTATTTATGTGGCAATGATGATAGGCAGCCTATTGATTGAGCATTGCTTGGAAGCAGGAGTGGAAATGCGACATTTGTTGTTTTCCTCTTGTTACCGTGGTGCTCAAGTGAGATTACATTCACTGTCCTGAGCCATTTTTCTAAAATATATGTTGCTACTATTTTACATTTTGGCAGATGTTTTCCTACTTTTTCTAACATAGTTTCTTCATGTTGTGTGACGAGGTATGTTTATATGCATGATTTGGTACCGTTTTATGTTGGATATGGTGATGATGATGGGCTGCCTGTTGATTGAGCATTGCTGGGAGGCAGGAGTGGAACTTCATATTGGTTGTTTTTCTCTTGTAGCCGTGATGCACAAGTGCCATTCGTGCCATGTGTGCGATCCGTGCCATGTGTGCCATCCGTGCCCAGGTTTAGTATTTCACATACCTGACATCAGCTATTTCATTTATTTTGTAAGTATTGAAACTGTTTATATTTTGTTACAGGTGATACAGTGCTTAGAAATGGTCAGGAGAGGCGATACCAGATGAACATAGTCATATGACTTACTGTGGATTGTTAGGGACTGAACTGCAACATCCTAAACATGAATTTGTTTAAGTGATTACTATGTATTTTTTGATTTATAACTGATGGTTGTATCAGTTCCGGTCATGTATTCGCTGGGCATGTATGTAACAATCGTGTTCTTGTAAGTAGAACTCATTTTGTATCCATTCCTTATGATGATGCTACATAATATTATGATATGCACTGTTCCTGAGATATTGCAGAGTTTTTTCATGTGTCATAATAATTTCTGCTTGTGTTGTAAAATATATTTCATTTACAGGGATCCATGTACGGCTTTTGTGTAGGGAAAGTTTTTGCAATTTTTTTTTTTTAATAACCTATTATTAGTCTCGTATATGACTGTAACGTACTAGGGTTCGCCGGATATTTTTCAGGCGGGATCGAAGCAGGGCAGGATTTCTGGTCCGGTCTAAGTACATAGGGTTGGTCTACAGGGTACAACTATTTCAGGCCTATATTGGATCACTGCGAACCCCTGGTATCGATGTACCTTTTCGAATCTGATAGGTGTACCCGATATATAATATCGTTCTGTGATCCCGGTACCGTGCGACATCTCCAGACACAAGCATCACTAAATAGATTAATTACTTTTATTTAAATAGTTTTAGTATGGGTTTTCACGTATAATCAAAAATTTAAAATATTTTGATTACAGTTTAATGGCTCTTATTATTATATTATGTATTGTATCTTAAATTTTCAATATTAATTTAATACATTGAAATAATATTATATTTGGTATGACTTAATTTTAATACATCATTATCATAACTGTATTAACATTAATTTAATTAAACTTATTATTTAAGTATATTATGATAGTATGTTATTTATTTTATAATTTCTTAGTTATATCTTAATAATTTATTATTACGATTAATAAATCATTTTTTTATTAACATATAATTATTATTTCATTTATTATTTCATTTATTATTCGTTGTTTTTAATACTTGTGGGAACTCAGGTTCATTTGTAATCTGATTTAAATAGATTTATTAGTACTTTTCATGGATATAAAAAATAATTCAAATAGGATATTGAATGGTTACTGGATCATAATAATAAATGCAAGTCCGACCTTGCGGCGGACGGAGCTCGACTTCGACAGGCGGTCCCATTGTACTGGGGGAGCTCAGCCTGACGAAGGAGTCCAAGCAGGAAAATTGATGCGGTGTCTGACACGGCGGCTTTCTTTGACATGGCACATATCAGCTGCCATGGAAAATTTAATATTAATAAATTTATTTTTATTAATAAAATATATATAATAAATTAATAAATTATTTGGTATAACATGTTTTAATACATCATATTAATAAATTATTATTAATATAATAATATATTTACTTAAATATAAAATTAAAAAATGATTTTATAACTCATTTTATTTATATATATAACTAGGGGCATTTTGGAGATTTCAAAAAATTCTTGGTGGAATACAGGCTTATTCCCATCTCATCCAAACATCATTTAGAATAACACCGCATTAATTATATTAAAATATTCTGAAATATCAAATTTTCATCCAAACAGAAATTAAGAATAACAACAAGAATAAACCATTCTTGAAAAATACCTATTCCTATTCTCTCTGTTGCTATTCCCCAACCAAACATTACCTCAGAGTCCGGCTTCTCTTAACTCCTTCGAACATCCAGGTTCTCGAGAAAAGATAGCGACAGTGAGGAAGATGGGGATCGGTCTTGGACGGAGATGGACACGACTTGGAGGAACAGGAAAACTAGCTTGTACGGATGAGATCAACGACCTGCGGTGGCTTCGGAAGCAATGGCCGTAACGAAGAAGACCGGGCTGATGGCAGCACACAATGGAGGGATGTACGACTTGATCTCGTGATGTTCGGGCGTGGGAGGTGCCATCACCATGGAGAGGGCCGAACTTTGATGGAGAGCTTGGACAGAGAACTAACAAAGTGCTTGGACGGTTTGGCTCTTAAACAGGCCTCCTCCGGCCATGTTCCCGGGCTTACTCGGTGAAAAGAAGACGATGGCCACGGCTATGGGAAACGATGGAGACTTGGACAACAAACTGGGCGGAGACCGATCCAAGATGATGAAGACCGACCGTTTGGAAACTCCAGCGATTTCTAGGATTTTCCGGTGACTACGGGCTTCTCCGGCCAGCGAGAGGGGTCCCGGCGATGAGGAGAGCGGCTCCGGCATGTTCCCCGACGAATTCGTGGCTTCATTTGGCCTGTGGTCCACGGTCTGTACTCGTGGACCAGCATCAATGGAGGATGGTGAACCGTTCTCTGTTTCGTGAACCAATTGGTTAGTTAACGTTGAACCACTGCTTTAAAAATCATGCTAATTCATGAATAATTCTTCAAAATTTATTTTCTGGCTCAATTAAAGTTCGATTCACGTGCCATTCATGTCGTTGGATTCTAAAAATCGTGCTCTACAACTTCATTGAAGACTATTTCTTCCAATTATGGCTCTATAATTTTTAAAAAATCTGCGAGAAGTCAAAGTAACGAAATTAAATAATGCTAAAAATTAATCCTTAAACATAAACTTATGCATTAATCATCACCATGAGAAAATAAATATATCAAATAAACTAAATATAAAGAGAAATACAATGTATAATTATGTCCCTATCAATGACATGTATTACTTATCCTGCTTATGCTATTCTTATCAATGGAACTCCATCGAATTTCTTTCACTCTACAGTTGGTCTTCGCCAAGGTTGCTCTTTTTCTCATTTCCTGTTTATCTTATGTGCTGATTCTTTCTCGTGAGCTTTACGGGCAGCGATGCGGGAGTTGACGGTTCAACCGTATTGCCCCGCTCTTGGTGCTCCCTCGATCTCACATTTGCTTTTCGCAGATGATTGTCTCCTCTTGGGCCAGGCTTCTATGGCATCGGTGGTGGGATTTAGGATGGTGCTTGAGCATTATTATGTATCCTCGGGCTAGAGGGTAAATCTACATAAATCGGAGGTCCGTTTTAGCTCGAAGACTTCGATCAGGCTTTGACATTCCATTCAGAAGATTTTGGATATTGCTGTTCAGGATAGGTGCATGCAGTATCTGGGAGTTCCTATCATAGTGGGAGGTTGCATAGCTCAGAGTGTCGGAGGGTGGTTATTGCTATTCAAGAGAGGGTGGAGGGCTGGCAGAGTAGAGCCCTCTCTTCCATGGATCGTTAACCCTGATCAGGTTAGCTCTTACTTCTCTATCGATGTTCTTGCTCTCCAATGTTGTCATTCCTAAGTCTATCATCTGTAAGGTGGAGTAAACTATTCGTTCCTTTCTATGGTCATCTTCGAGTACTCATCGGGATGCCACTTGATGGGATGGAATGTGGTCTGCAACCGACTCGGGATGGTAGCTTTGGTATCCATTTATTGGGAGTTTCGAGGGAGGCTTGTATCGCGAGGCATGTTTCCAGCTTTTTGCTGGGTCCGGAGACTATGTGGACTTCTATGATGATGACTCAGTATGGTTCCTTGACCTTGATGGTGGATGCTGAGAGTGGTTTGCCTCAGTAGGGTTCAGTTATCTAGAGAGAGATGAGATGGATAGCCCCTACTATTATTCCACAGTTAAGGTGGGTCATTGGTGATGGTACATTGAACAACTTTATGGATGAGCATTGGCTCTCATTGGAGTTATACTTTGGTTGTTCAGACCTTCGGGTCCATCTTGGGAGAGAGGGTCCTTTCTATTGCTTTGTCGACGCATCCCTGTATGGAATCCAGGTCCGGAGGTCTTCAGTGCTGAGTAAAGCTCCTATATCAGATTTATATCACATGTTTTGGGAGGAGCCTCAGAGGAGCTATCAGATTGGGTGGATTTGGTTTCTAGGTGTGCATCCCAGGGTAGCCCTCTTCTTGTGGAAAGTTGCTTAGCATCGTCTCCCTACCAGGATTCTCCTCCATGTTAGAGGGATTGATCTTCCTCTCTCATGTCCAGCTTGTGTTGTACATATTGAGACTATGGAGCACATGCTTTTCACTTGTCCGAGGGCTCGGCGAGTCTGGAAGGCTGTGGGGATGGATTACATGAGTGCTTAGTCACATGATTTGGTGGCTACCTTTTTGGATCTTTTAAGGTCTCCTTCTATCCCCTTCGGCTTTGGACTTCTGGCTTGTGTAACTTATCACATTTGGCTTTCTCGGAACATTCTTGTATTCAGCTCCACGAGATGTTCCATCAGAGTTCTGGTTGAAAGAGCTCGGGCTCTTATGGAGGAGTTCCATACTGTGACTTTGGCATCCATAGAGATCTGGGGTTCCGGCATTGCTCGCAGAGCACCTCGGAGGGTTTTCATTTCTTGGGAGCCCCCTCCTCCGAGGTATGTCAAGGTCAATTTTGATGGGAGTGTGAGAGGAGCAGTTGGTGGTGCTGCTTTTGTGATTCGGAGTTCTAGCCTCGACATTATTACCGCTAGGGGGTGCCATCTGTTCGATTCTTCCATTCCTCAGGCTGAGCTTATGGTAGCATGGGCGGGATTTAGTATGCATGTCATTGTCTCAAGTCTAATCATCTGATTATTGAGGGTGTTGACCCCTTGAATGATTTTGATGATCATAAAATATTGGAGCATGTATGCTTTACTAATTCTTTCAATTACTTGAGAAGTTTTTGCAGGAAAATGTTTATCTTTACTTTAGTTGGTTTTCTAATTGATTGAAAGGTATTCCAACATTGTATAGACTCTTATGTACTTCAAATTATAAAGCACTATTTTTTTTTCATCTATGTAATCTTGTAAAAGGGCTATAAAAATTATGAAAATAAGAGCGAGTAGATTAGCTCTTGTTGGATTCTTGAATTGAAGAACTTTGGAGAAGTTTGAAGCATTAAAAGGAGTTTTTCTAAGAGCTGACTCATGGATCAAGAGCCGATTCCTTCTGGCATGGCACAAAAAATTTTCAGAGTTTCAGTACCTCGAGCTGACTCAAGTTCCAAGAGCCGACTCAATGAAGAACCAATGCTTTTGAAGATTGAGACCTCGAGCCAACTTAAGCCCAGAAGAGCTGACTCGTCCAGAGTTATGTTTGTTGGTGATTGTGACTTCGAGCCGACTCAGCCTTGAAGAGCTGACTCAAGAAAAATTTGAATTTATGCTAATTGAGAGTTCGAGCCGACTCAACCCAGAAGAGCCAACTTGAATAGAATTTTTACTTTGGCTGTCTGAGACTTCGAGCCAACTCATGGACCTCGAGCCGACTCATGGACCTCGAGTCGACTCGAGTGACAGTTTTTTGCAGTCTAACGGCTAGTTGCAGAATGTCATTTTTGAACTCAAAAAACCTTCCAACAGCTCTATTTCAATTCCCTAGGCCCTACAACGGCTATTTCTGATGGAAAACTATAAAAGGGAGAGTATTTTTGTTGGATTAAATAATTTTTTGAGGGATTATTCATTGATTATTCTTTGGAAGTTGAAAAGTCTTCATGTCTTTCACCAACTCACTTCAAGAGCATTTAAGATAGGATTCAAAGCTCCACCAATTGTTCTTCATCATTGAATCCAACCTTTGAAGAAGTAAAGAAGCATCTTGAAGAGCATTAAAGAGCATTCAAGGCTAGGCTTCACTTTGATCTTCATCAGCAATACTTAAACAAACTCGGTTTGTTGTATAGTTGCTTTACATTTTGATATATCTTTGTTTTCTCTCTAAGAATAGCAAGGTGCTGTGTCTTAAGAGAGGGTTAAAGGTTTTTAGGTGAGCCTTTTAAAAACCTAATTTGGGTTCTTTGTTGATCTTGGTATAAAACCAAGATTAGGGTTTCTTTGGTGATCCTGTTTAAAACCAAAGGGTGTAGGGTTTTTTTTAGTGATCCCGGTAAAACCAAAGTGTATAGGTTTGGATTGTGAGCCTGTTAAAACAATCTGACTATATTCTGATTGGGGGATATAGTGGAAATCCCAAGTGGTGCTTGGATAGTGGATGTAGGAGCGGGTTGCTCCGAACCACTCTAAATTTCTGTATTTGTGATTGTGCTTACTTTACTTTATTGCATTTATTTAATTACTTCCGCATTGCATATTGCACCATAATACCAAAAGGATTTTAAATTATACATACTTGATAAAGTTTTCACAATCCCAATTCACCCTCCTCTTGGGAAGCCACCTGGGAAATAGAGGGGGACTCTATTACTATCATTTTATGGATCAAGGGGGCGGTTGGTTCTGCTTTTGCTCATCCTTTGACTCGAGACGTCACGCTCTGGTTGCAGCGTTGTTCCTCGATTGTGGTCAAGCACATTTCCAGGGAGGCCAATACGGTTGTTGACTGGGTGGCCTTTTTCGTTGCCTCCCATTCGGGATAGGTATTGTGGACCCGGTTGGATGAGTCACCTCTGGAGTTCAAGACTATATTTTTTTTAACTTTTTTGGAATTATTCATACCAGGACTGTTGGTTGAAGCATCCGTCTTTCCAAAAAAAAGTGAGATGGCTGAGAGGTTTTGTGATTTTATGCAATAGTGGCTTTGAAATTTTTGCAGCAATGATGATAGATTCGAGGAGAGTTTGTGAGTATTGTTTGAGAGATTTTTGGTGCTCTTTATTTAGATATCAATACAAAAGAATTGATTGGTTGTAATCTTTTGTATTTATGATTTTTTCTTTCATAATAAAATTGCATGTTCCATGGACATAGGTTTCGGCATAACCACATAAATTCTAATATTCTATTATGATTTATTTTTTACCTATTTTATAGTAATTATTATTTTATTATTCTTTTTTTATCTTGATGCATAAATATATTTAGAGATACATACATTTATTTGATTTTTCTATGGGATTTGATTTCAATATATGGTATTAGAGCTAGATTTCTTGTGTATTTTTGCTAAGTTGATCTGATGTGTGCGTTCAAGATATCAAAAAAATTCAAGGTTAAGAAATTTGATCACAAAATGGACTTTAACTTGTGGAAAAAGAGGGTAAAAGCAATTCCGATTCAGCAAAACCTTCGCAAAGCTCTTCTTTCCGAGAAAAAATCAGGTATTATTGATGTAAATGAATGGTCAGAGCTTGATATGAAAGCTTCCAGTACTATTATACTTTTGTTTAGCAGATGACATAATGTATAATATTGAAGATTATAAAACTATCTCTAATTTATAGAAGAAATTTGATGATCTTTATATGTCAAAGTCTCTTACAAATAAATTATATTTGAAAAAATAACTTTATAGCTTACATTTGTAAAGGGGTGATCTTTTAGAATATTTAAATATGTTCTATAAGTTGATTTCACAGCTTCAAAATTTGAGAGTAAAGATAAAGGAAGAAGATTAGGCTATTATTCTTTTTTCATCTTTATCCAAGTCCTATGACCATTTGGTGACCACCATCTTGTATGACAAAGATACTTTGAAAATGGAGGATGTCAAAATAACTTTGCAATCAAATGAGGCTAGGCACAAGTTTGATGCAAGTGACAGTCTTATAGCAAAATATTCGAATCAAGAAAGAGAACGTTGAAAAGAAAAATATGGCAAAAAGAACCATTTCAAATCTAAGTCAAGAGGATGAAATGACAAGTGCCATTACTGCAAGCAAGAAGGTCATTGGAAGACGAATTGCTCCAAATTGAAGTCCAAGTAGAAATAAAATCCTGATGAGGTTGGAGTTGCTATTGAGTCTGAAAAGGATGAAGATGTATTGACCATTTTTTTCGGTATGAATTTTTCAGATATTTAGATTTTTGATACTCGTTGTTCTAATCATATGTACTCGCATAAAGATATGTTTGTTTCCTATACATATCATGATGGGGGTAGAGTTTTTATGGATAATAATATCGAGTATAGAACTATTATGATAGGAACAATCAAAATTAAGATGTTTGATAGAGTTGTAAGGACTTTGACAGATATCAGGCATGTTCCTGATTTGAAAGAGTCTTATCTCTCTTGGTACCTTAGATGCAAATGGATGTACTTTTGTTGGTACTAATAGCATATTGAAAATTAAACATGGTGCCTTAATATTGATGAAGGGAGAAAAGACAGGTTCCCTATATACGTTGATTGGAAAAACTAATATTGGTGATGTTGCTGTTATATCCTCTTTTGATGATAATGATGTTACATTGTTGTGATATGCTAAGCTTAAGCATATGAGTCAAAGAGGGATGTTAAAATTACATAATAAAAATTTACTCAAGGATATTAAATCTTGTAAACTTGATTTCTGTGAAACATATGTTCTTGGTAAGCAATGCAAGGTAAAGTTTGTTACATCAACCAAAAGGAGCACATAAGTCCTTGGGTATATTCATTTAGACATCTAGGAGTAGCACCAGTCATTTCTCTTAGAGCAGTCAGGTACTTTGTTACTTTTATTGATTACTTCTATAAGAAGGTTTGGATTTACTTCTTGAAGTATAAGTCAAAAGTATTTGAGAAGTTCAAGTACTAGAAAGCTGAAGTTGAAAAGTATCTCAGGCAAGCATAGTGATGTGGCAAGATCGCTGACGTGGAGTACACCTCGGATCCAGCTGGCCACCTGATAGGCAGATAGTGCCATGTCAAGTTTTCTTTCGAGCTCCTGCACCAGGTGGCCCCACCAACGGTCGTGCCCACCTCGGCCCGAGCTCGGCACCTCCACTCCTTCACCAGGTGTCTCCTCAAGGGTTGAGCCTACCTCGGTCGAAGTCGAGCGGGCCTTTGCTCCTTCGCTAGGTGGCTCCCCAAGGGTCAAGCCCACATCGACCAAAGTCGAGCTTGCCTCTGCTCCTTCGTCAGGTGGCTCCCCAAGGGTCGAGCCCACCTCGGTTGAAGTCAAGCCTGCCTCTGCTCCTTCGCTAGGTGGCTCCCCAAGGGTCGATCCCACCTCGACTGAAATCGAGCATGCCTCTGCTCCTTTGCCAGGTGTTTCCCCAAAGGTTGAGCCCACCTAGACCGGAGTTGAGCCTGCCTCTGCTCCTTCACCAGGTGGCTTCCCAAGGGTCGAGCCCACCTTGACCGGAGTCGAGCTTGCCTTTACTCCTTCACCAGGTGGCTCCCCGAGCCTGCCTCTGCTCCTTCGCCAGGTGGCTCCCCAAGGGTCGAGCTCTTCTTGGCCGAAGTCGAGCCCGCCTTTGCTCCTTTGCCAGGTGGCTCCCCAAGGGTCGAGCGCACCTCAGCCAAAGTCGAGCCCGTCTCTGCTCCTTCTCTAGGTGGCTCCCCAAGGATCGAGCCCATCTCGGCCGAGTCGAGCATGCTTCTGCTCCTTTGCCAGGTGGCTCCCCAAGGGTTGAGCCCACCTCAGCCGAGTCGAGCATGCCTCTGCTCTTTCGCCAGGTGGCTCCCCAAGGGTCGAGCCTGCCTCCGCTCCTTTGCTAGGTGGCTCCTCAAAGGTCGAGCCCATCTCGGTCGAAGTCGAGCCCTCTCATTGGAAGCATTGGGAAGAACGAAGGTGCTAGCCCCAAGACCGCCACCAAAGCAGGTGTGCGCAGTGCGGCATGCCCAGTACAGTGCCCCAAATCTATAACGGTGCGCGTAACTTTGTTTGTGCCAATTTGGAAGGGGCACCCCAATCGAGATGTTAGATCATGTGGCTGACCACCTGAAACCCCCCAAAGGAGAAGGCCACATTCAGGGTCTCAGACCCTGAGGGCGGCTATGCCCAGATTGAGGTTCCACCTAATTTTTTCCTTCGTGACAACACGCCGGGCAAGACATGTTTACAACTTAACTCCCAACTACAAGAGGTAATGACCTTAGAAGAGCGGCCAACGGACACCGTTGACCCCTAAGCCCCCCCAGAGAGAAAAAATCGAGGCACTGGAGCGATCGACGATCTAAAATGGCACCAACGGGCGAGGAAGGTAAGCAACCGAAAGAGGACAAACACACGAAGTAGCGGGATAAGTGACTTGAAGGCAGGAGGCTCCTAGAGGACTTCCGGAGCGAGTCCCGCGAGCACAGTCGCCATAACTCAAGCACCGTTCCTCTTTCATTTTCTCCTACTAAATCCTTTATTTAAAACTCCTCTAAGCATGGTGACCGAAGTGGGATCTGCCTTAGGGGATCTGTTCCGCTTTGCCGTCCGCTGACTTGATCGTCGAAGTGCCCTCGCTGGGATCCCCGGCCCGGGTCTCTAACACTATTTTGCAGGTCCGGGAATGCCTAGATTTTGGAGTAAAGGGATAGAGGTCCGGTGCCACTTCATAGCTGCAGGCCATGATGATAAGGTCGATAATAGATTGGCATGCCAGGTGGGGGGAAGTCCCTGTACAGACAAGCTCCCCATGAGCTTAAGATTAGCTCCACTCGAAGCACGGTGGTGACTCGTGGACGAGAAGCTTCCACCAGCCGAGCGGGAGACGCCCTCTCTCCTCCGGGTCCACATAGCCCGGAGAGGGAGCTCCCCGCTCCTCCTCAACTGCCCTCAGCAGATGGCTAGTATGCTGCACTTGTCCAACAGATCCAGGTACTGACCGCAGTCGTGAGGTAATTATAGCACCAGTAGCGCTCCCTAGTAACTCAACCCTAGCCAGGGACCCTCGCGGCCCAAGCCACAGGCTCCCGTGGAAGCCTGTGCACCATCCAAGGTAGGCCATCCCATCCGTGGGCCACAACCAATCCCCGCGGGAGTCACTAGACCCCTGCAAAGAGGAATCATTCTGGGTCGGCGGACCGGGAGAGTCGATCCCGGTGGATGACAATGCTGTCGTTAAGCATGGCAAGCGCCATCGAGGCAAGGCCCCCATCATGACCATCTTCAGCTATCAATTCACTTTTCTCCAGCGGCCTCAGTGGAAGGCTCAACTGACGAGGCCATCCGGCACCTGATAAAGAGGTGACTAGAAGAATAAGAGCGCAAGCTGGTGGAGCTCTCCCTCTAGTTTGCCAACATACAGGGCTCCTCCAAGGAGCTAGTGGGCTATGACGCTCGACCTCCCTTCTTCCAAGAAATCCAAGAGGAACCAATTTTGAGTCGGTTTCGCATGCTTCAGGTGGATTTCTACGATGGGACCACCGATCCCCTGGACCACCTGGAGAGCTATAAAGCTCTCATGAGTGTCCAGGGGGCGACGAACACCCTCTTATGCTTCGCCTTTCCGGCCACCCTCCAGAAGGTCGCTCAAGTTTGGTTCACTTGCCTCGAGCTCGAAAGCATCGACTCCTTCCAATAGTTGGAGAGAAGGTTCGTGATCCACTTCGACGCTTGTCGAAAGGTGCCGCGTGAGGTGGATAGCCTCTTCTCTATCGTGCAGCAAGACCATGAGCTCCTGCAAGACTATGTAACCCGCTTCAAAGCTGCTGCTTTGGAGATCTACAGTTTGGACGAGCTCGTCACCATGTTGGCATTGAAGCAGGGGCTCAAGACCTCCCGCTTGACTTATTCTTTGGATAAGAAGCCGTCAAAGATGTATTCTGAACTCCTCCTCCGTGTCCATAAGTACATGCATGCCGAGGAGACCGACCATACCAGGAGAGAACTAGACGGGAAGCCCCTAAAGAAGCCGTCCCAAGAGACACACCTGGAATGCGGAGACCTAGGCCACCTGCGGACTTCCGGATGGGACAGAAGCCGAAATATGGTCCCGTTCCCGAGAATACTTTCACTCCCCTCCTAGCTCCAAGGTCAAAGATTCTCATGGAGATCGAGGGCGAGCGCTACCTGCACCGACCTCCCCCACTGAGGCCGTCAAGCGGTCACGACAAGACGAAGTACTCCCAATTCCACCATGACCATGGCCACGATACTGAGGACTACCGCAACCTGAAAAGGAAAATCGAAGACCTAATCAGGAGAGGCTATCTCAGGAAGTTCGTGAGGAGCGAGGTTCCGGCGGAGGATCTACTTGTGGCTCTCCCCCCTATTCTTGCAGTTGATAATCGCCCACTGAGAAGCTCATGGACATGATTTCTTAGAGAATAGAATACACATTGAAGAGAGATCGGGAGGGAGGATATTTGGAAAATGTACTCCCCTTTGTGAAGGGAAGGGAGGTGAGGAAGAAAATATAAACAACGATGCTGTCGAAGTCAAGATGACCATCGTCAAGTATCTTGTAAGACGCATCATGGTTGAAATGGGAGCTCCATGGATATGCTTTTTTACGATGCTTTCTCTCAAATGAACTTGTCCCTTAATCGGCTAAGGCCAGTGCATACCCCTCTCATGGGCTTCATGGAATTCTGTGGGAGTCGAGGGAGAAATTACCCTCCCTGTCACTACTGGGTCACCACCCCGGCAAAGCACAGTCATGATGACCTTTACCGTCGTTAGATTCCCGCTGCAATACAATGCTATCCTAGGCTGCCCCGGGCTCAACCTACTTGATGCGGTCATATCTACTAAGAGATTGTTGGTGCAATTCCCGACCCCTCATGGTGTGGACGAGATGAGGGGGGCACCTCAGCCTATCCCGTACTGCTTGCAGGCTATCCTAGGGGCTCGAGGTGCCGAGCTCGACTCCGACGTCGACGACTTTGACCAAAGGGTGCAGGACCCTAAGGGTGGCCCCGTCGAGCACCTCCTGACATATCCTCTTGGCTCGGACCCGCTGAAGATAGTGCAGGTAGGAGCCCAACTACCAGAAGTTGAACGGGCTCGCTTGCTTAGTTTCCTTCGGGTGAACGCAGATGTGTTCGCCTGGACTATAATAAATATGCCAGGTATTCTCCCAGATATCATCACCCACCAGTTGAAGATTGATCCAAAGTGCCATCTAGTTCGGTAGAAGAGGAGGAGCTTTGCCTCGAAGAGGCAGAATGCTATCAACAATGAAGTGGAGAAGCTCCTCATTACCGGCTTCATTCGCGAAGTGCAGTACCCTAGCTGGCTGGCGAATGTGGTCATGGTCAAGAAGAACAACGAGAAATGGAGGATCTGTGTAGACTACACCGATCTCAACCGTGCTTGCCCGAAAGATAGCTTTCCCTTTTAGAAGATCGACCAGCTCGTGGATGCCACCTCGGGGCACCGCCTCCTCTCCATCATGGATGCATTTTCTAGGTATAACCAGCTCCGGATGCATCCGGAGGGTGAGGAGGATACTGCCTTCATCACGGACCGCGGGACATATTGCTACAAAATGATGCCCTTCTGCTTGAAGAACGATGGTGCCACGTACCAGTGGCTAGTTAACAAGGTCTTTAAAGACCAAATTGGCCGCAATGTAGGTGTATGTGGATGACATGCTCGCCATGAGCAAGCCAACCTCGGACCACATCAATGACCTGGTAGAGACCTTTTGCAACCTTCGCCTCCATCAAATGAAGTTGAACCGGTGAAGTGCGCCTTTGGTGTAGCAGCAGAAAAACTTCTTGGCTTCATAGTCACCCAGAGGGGGATAGAAGCCAACCTAGAGAAGGTCCGAGTGATTCTTGACATGGAGCAACCCACCTCCAAGAAACAAGTTCAGCGACTCATCGTCGGATAGCAGCCCTGAGCCGATTCATCTCACGATCTGCCGATCGTTGCCAACCCTTCTTCAAGGTGCTACGGAGGATGCATGACTTCACTTGGACAAAGGAGTGCCAAGAGGCCTTCGAAGAGCTGAAGAAGACCTTGGCATCACCACCACTGCTATCCCGACCAGAGGAGGGAGAAGAGCTCCTCCTGTATATGGCGGTCACCCCGGAGGCCGTTAGCTCGATTTTTGTCCGCATAGATGAAGGAGGGATCCAGAGGCCCATGTATTATACAAGCAAGCTTCTCCACGATGCCGAGATCAGGTACTCTCGATCCGAGAAGTTAATTTTTATGCTCATTATGTCTGCCCAACATCTCAGCCCTTACTTCCAAGCACACCCGATTGCGGTTCTGACGGATCAACCACTGAAAGCCGTATTAAGCCACCCCGACACATCTGGATGCCAAGCAAAGTGGGTGCTGAAGCTCAGTGAGTTTGACATCGCCTACTGCCCGAGGTCATCCATGAAGGTGCAGGTACTGACTGACTTCTTGGTTGAGTGTACAGGCCTGGGCAAGGGGCCGGAAGAGAGCCCCCAGAATCAACAACTGGGACCTGAACCAGATGGGGACATTTGGATCTTGCATGTGGACGGAGCATCCAACTCCGGCAGAAGTGGAACTGGACTCATCCTCGCCAACAGCGAAGGAGTCGTCACCGAATACGCACTCCACTTCCAGTTTGCCATCACTAATAATCAGGCAAAATATGAAGCGCTCCTCACAGGATTGAGGGTCTCTCACGAATTGGGCGTACCTAGTTTGAAAGTCTTCACCGACTCATAATTGGTGGCCGGGCAGATCTCGAGTGAATTCGAGGCCCGAGACCCTTAAATGTCAAAGTACATGGAGCTGGTACATGCAAGTGTGATAGGTTTCAAGCACTTCAGCATCTCCCACATTCCACGTTGAGAGAATGCATGCACCGATGCCCTTTCCCGGCTGGTAACCTTGCCGAACTCCTCTCTGGCCGTGCCTACATCGAGCATCTTCAGACCCCGAGTTACGAAGCACCCAGAGAGGTCCAACAAGTTACCCCAGAGCCCAGTTGGATGAACAAATATGTCAAGTATATCATCGATGGTACCTTGCCCGAAGATCGAATAGAGGCCGACCTTATCAAAAGGAAGGCCGTGCGCTTTATGCTGATGGACAGGCTACTTTACCGAAGGTCCTACTCCTATCCACTCAAATGCTTGAGACCCCTAGAGGCAGCAGTCGTATTCTAGGAGATATACGAAGGTCTCTGCGAAAATCATGTGGGGGGCAGAACTTTGGCATACAAGGTCCTCTGTCAGGGATACTACTGGGAAACAATGAGGGAGGATGCAGCCAACTTCGTCAAGAGGTGTGACTGTTGCCACATCATGCTATCGTGCAACACCAGCCGGCTGCACCGCTCGTCCAGCTCTCTACCCCCTGGCCGTTCGTCCAGTGGGGCATGGACATCCTTGGTCCCTTTCCTCCTGCGTTTGGGCAGCATAAGTTCCTGATAGTTGCCATCGACTACTTCATGAAGTGGGTCGAGGTTGAACCGTTAGCCCGGATCATGGAGGCGAACGTTAGCAAGTTCTTCTGAAAATCAATCGTATGCTGCTTCAGGCTTCCCCACACAATCATCATCAATAATGGACGATAATTCGACAATCGGGAGTTCAAGGAGTTCTGCAACGACCTTGGCATCCGCCATCACTTCACCTCGGTGGCACACCCTCAAACCAACGGGGAGGCTGAGGTGACTAACCGGACTACCCTTCAAGGGCTCCGAACCAGACTGGACCAAGCTAAAGGTAGGTGGGCCAAAGAACTTTCCAGTGTCCTATGGGTATACCACACAACGTCGAGGATGGCCACAGATGAAACACCATTCAACCTCATCTTCGGTGCAGAAGCGGTGATCCCGGTGGAACTAAGTCTGCCAACACTGCAGGTGGAGCAGTATGACAAGGTCGAGAACCCAACACTCCTCCTGCTTAATCTAGATCTGCTTGAAGAGACAAGGGATGAGGCTCGAGTCTAGATGGCAGCCTACCAGCAACGGGTGGCCAGATATTATAACTCTAGGATAAGGCCAAAGTCCTTCCGCCCGGGAGATCTGGTGCTGCGACGGGCGGAAGCCTCCCAACCTCGAGAGTGCGGCAAGCTCTCTCCGAACTGGGAAGGCCCTTACATGGTGGTTGAAGCCCTTCCTTACGAGGCCTATTACCTCGTCGAGCTCGATGGGGCACAATTTTCGTGGACTTGGAACGTCGCCAACTTAAGGATGTATTACCAATGATGTAAGACCTCCTAACATTAATGATGTAATTCTCTTTAGCACAATGCTTGTCTCTATTTCGTAGGACTATCATCGCCCGACCTTAGGCCTAGCGACTGAAGACGGGGTGCCAGGAGTCCCACAAGCGATCCACTGGAAGCAGCTAAAGCCTGGAGTCCAGTCCGGTAGCAAAAGCCCGGAGTCCTGTCCGGCAGTAAAAGCCCGGAGTTCAGTCTGGCAACATAAGCCCAGAATCTAGTCCAGCACCTAAAGCCTGGACTCCAGTCCGGCAATAAAGACCAAAAACTCCAGAATCCCCGCACCTAAAGCCTGGACTCCAATTCAGCAACAAAGACCAAAAGCTTTTCAAGCCCGGCACCGGAAACTCCTGAAGCCCGGAAACCAAAGATCGAAAACTCCAGAAGCCTGGCACCTAAAGCCCAGACTCAAATCTGGCAACAAAGATCGAAACTCCAGAAGTCCGGCACCTAAAGTTCGGACTCCAGTCCGACAACAAAGACTGGAAACTCTTCAAACCCGGCACCGAAAACTCCTGAAACCCGGGAACCAAAGACCGGAAACTCCAGAAGCCCGGCACTGAAAGCCCGTACTTCAGTCTGGTAACCAAAGATCGGAAACCTCGGCACCAGAAACTCATGAAGCCCGGGAACTTAAGACTGGAAGCCCCGGTAACAGAAGCTCCAGGAGTCCAGCACCGAAGCCTGAAAGTCTCCAAAAACCTATTTTCTGATCGAAAGTCGAAGTTGAACTTCTAACCAAAGTTGCAAACTTGGCTTCGGTAGAAACCAAGAAATCCCGGATCTGCCATCGACCTCAAGGGGGATCGAAGCTTGAAGTCAGACAAGATTGAAGCAAATGAAATTGTAAGAAGCATGGAAAGACAAAATAGAAGACCAAAGCACAAAGATGTGAAGGAAAAAGAGAACTTCAATTCTTGTATAGGGTTCTTACAAGTGAAGAGGACCCCGACAGGCCGGGCGACCCCAAAAAAGACAAAATGAAAAACCCTATGCTAGGTACAAAACCTAAAATGAAGAAGGATCCGGGGTCACTAGGTCGCTGGCTCCTTCCCAGGTTGGCGAGCCTTTATATCGCCGGTTGCCTGCTCGGCTGGCTGCCCGGCGATCACTTCCTCAGTCACTCCTGAAGATGCCCCCGGCTCCTCAGGCTGCTTCTTGGCACCACCAATAGGATGCCTCCCAGGTCGAGCTCCGGGAAGAGTGAGGCCATCTTCTCCCGGCAGACCTCGAATCCTTTCAGGAATGAGTCAACGACAGCCTCGTGGACCTCATCCTTGAACTCTTGGGATGCCCGGAACTTCAGCACTGCCTCGAGGGCTTCTCTCCGCACAGCCTCCAACAACCCCGTGACGTATGTTGTCTTCTCATTGGCTGCTGCCAGCTCCTCCAGAACCTCCTCGACCCGGGTCTCCAGAGCCCGAGATCGCCCCTCCAGGCAACTGACCTCCACCGTGGTCTCCTCGGTGCGGCGCTAGGTCAGTATCCTCTCCTCGGAGAGGGACGTCTCGAGATCCTTGGTACGCTCCTTAGCACAGGCCAGATCCCCCCGGAGGACCCTATTGCTTTCCTTCAACTCCTGGCCCTTCTCCATCAGCCCCTTCATGTCGGCTGCAAGTTTGGTCAGCTTTTTCTCCTTGTTGGCTTCCTTCTTCGCCGCGTTGGTAAGGAAGTCCCGGAGTAGGAGTACGTCGGTTTAGATTTGAACCAAAGAAGAGGTTAGACTCTCTGAAATCCAACTGGAATATTAAAAAAAAATGCTGGATACTCACCGAGAAGAGCTGTGGGAGGATCCCAAGTAATGTCACTGAGTAGTCCCTACCTTCCTTCAAGCGGCGGTCCCGAGGTTGGACCGCGTATTCTATCATCTTCTCCACCAGGCCCTGATCCCGAATGACGGAGGCATTCCCTGGAACCCCCGTTGGTGCATAGTAGCGCTCGGAGGAGGGCTGCGTACGGGCATCTTTGGCACGCGAAGACATGGGCAGCGAGGCCATCGCAATCGCTGCCGCCATAGCCGCCGTTGGAACACTGGCCACTGTAACTGTTGGAGGAGGCGGACGCGCCGATCGCTCCTCTTCCTTCCCCCCGTCGATGTCGACGATCTCCGGGGCAGGAATCTGCTACCGAGTTGGCCAGGGAGCCGGTTCCACCGCCCTCTGCTCCGAGGTCAAAGTGGGCTTAGGCCCTTGGTCTGCTTCCACCTGGGCCCCAGTCGAAGCGCTCCTCTTGCAGGCCGACTCCATCAGGTTGTCTATCGAAACTTCATCCCTGAGAAAGAAAAAGGTTAAAGGAGATCAGCAAAAAAAAAAGAAAGAAAAAGAAGAGAAAGAGAGAAGCACGGAGCCTCACCAATCACCTGAATCGGGCTAACCTCGGCCTCAAACAAGTTCTGCTCTGAGAGCAGAACCTCGAGGGAGGGAAGTTCATCACTAAGCAGCAGGAAAAAGGCTTCCTGGTCAGCTGACACTACCTGGGCATTTCAATTTGAGGACCAGTCTGGCTCACTCCAGACCCAATCAACGTCCTCGATCGAGGCAAAAAAAATTGGTTCTTCCACCCCTTGATGGATGTGGGGACGTCGAACCGGAGGCACTTGGGCCACGGGGAAAGGTACCACCACCCGTCGTCGATGGAGAGGCGCTTCATGGTGAACAAGGCCCTAAACAAAGAAAACAAACAACAAACCCATGGAAATGATAGAATACGATGAAGGCAAAGATGACCCTGATGGCATCAGGGGCCAACTAGGCCGGGACGAGGCAAAAGTAGCTAAGAAAGGAAAGGAAAAATGGGTGGAGTGGAAAACAAAGACCGCCGGCGAGGAAGTTTTCGTAGAAAGCGACCCGGCCAGGGCCACTCGAAGTAACCCGCTCCCCCAATTTCGGAAGCGAAAATTGATAGAATCTGGGACCCTGAATTTCTCCCGGATCAGGGAAAGGTCTTCTCCGGTCATCATCGAGGCGAAGCTAGAGGGGCTGGAGGAAGCCTCTGCCATCGGAGGGGCAACGACAGAAGCAGGAGGAGGAACAAAAGCAGGAGAAGGAACCCTAGGGGCCCTAGGGCTTCCAATAACTATCCCGCCAGGATGTAGGCACCTCCGAACTTCGAGGAGAACCTCGTCCTCCTCATCGGAAGACGACGGGGTCCTTGACCGGGAGGGACCTTCCTCGTTCAGGTTGGTGGAGAAACAAGGATGTTAGCCCGAAGGAGCCATTGGAAGAAGAGAGGTTTAAGAAGAAGAGAAGGGGGATAGAAAACCTAAAGAAGGGTTTGGTTCACATAAGACAGAGGGAAGAACTAGAGACCGGGAAGAAGCAGAAGAAGAAGAAAAGATCACACGGCACTCACCTACTTGTTTTGGTAAAGAAAGGCAACCCAGGAGAAGAAGAAGGATCGCTGCAATCACCGGCGAGGTGCGAGAAAATCAAAAGACCTTATTTCCGAAAAGTCCCCCCTCTTTTCAAAGCCAATCGACAGTGGCCATACAATCCTTTTTCGCCCCCACCATTGGATAAGCACCACATGTGAAGGCACCTGGTGTCGATGCTTCGATTTGCTGAAAACCGCCTCGAGTCTGGCACGACGCAATTATGGTGTCGAAATCACGGACGTGGCAGCTGCGCATTAGACCTCAGGTGCGACATGTGGAGCGGCGGCAATCATGGCAATAATTATACTAGATTTTTGTTCTCCCACATCATCTCTGCATTAACTCCCCATGTCCCAACCGTGGTGCTTCGATGGGACTTGGAAGTGGGGGGCAAATGATGTGGTAAGATTACTGACATGGAGTACACCTCAAATCCAGCTGGCTGCCTGACAGGCATATAGCACCGTGTTAAGTTTTCTTTTAAGCTCCCCTGCCAGGTGGCCCCACCAATGGTCGTGCCCACCTTGGCCCAAGCTCGGCACCTCCGCTCCTTCGCCAGGTGGCTTCTCAAGGGTCGAGCGCATCTCGGCCGAAGTTGAGCCTGCCTCTGCTCCTTCGCCAGGTGGCTCCCCAAGGGTCGAGCTCACCTCGGTCGAAGTCAAGCCTGTCTCTGCTCCTTCACCAAGTGGCTCCCCAAGGGTCGAGCCCACCTTGACCGGAGTCGAGCCTGCCTCTGCTCCTTCACCAGGTGGCTCCCCAAGGGTCGAGCCCACCTTAGCCAAAGTCAAGCCCGTCTCTGCTCCTTTGCCAGGTGGCTCTCCAAGGGTCGAGCCTACCTCGACCGAAGTCGAGCTTGCCTCTGCTTCTTTGCCAGGTGGCTCTCCAAGGGTCAAGCCCATCTCAATCGGAGTCGAGCCCGCCTCTGCTCTTTCACTAGGTGGCTTCCCAAGGGTCAAGCCCACCTCAACCGAGGTCGAGCCTGCCTCTGCTCCTTCGCCAAGTGGCTCCCCAAGGGCCAAGCTCACCTCGATCGAAGTCGAGCTTGCCTCCGTTCCTTTGCCAAGTGGCTCCCTAATGGTCGAGCCCACCTCGGTCGAAGTCAAGCTCTCTCTTTGGAAGCATCAGAAATAACGAAGGAGCCAGCTCCAAGATCGCCATTGAAGCAGGCGCGCGCAGTGCGGCGCGCCCAGTACGACGTCCCAAATCTATAACGGTGCGCGTAACCTCATTTGCACCAATTTGGAAGGGGCATCCGAACTGAGATGTCAAATCCTACGGCTGACCACCTGAAACCTCCTGAAGGAGAAGGCCGCATTCAGGGTCTCAGACCCGAGGGCGATTGCACCCAGATCGTGGTTCCACCTAATTTTTCCCTTCATGACAACACACTGGGCAAGACATGTTCATAACTTAACTCCCAACTACAAGAGGAAATGATCTTGGGAGAGCGGCCAACGGACACCATTGACCCCTAAGCCCCCCCGAGGGAAAAAATCGAGGCACTGGAGTGATCGATGATCTAAAAAGGTACCAACAGGCGAGAAGAAAGGTAAGCAACCGAAAGAGGGCAAACACACGAAGTAGTGGGACAAGTGACTTGAAGGCAGGAGGCTCCCAGAGGACTTCCGGAGCGAGTCCCGCGAGCACAGTCACCACAACTCAAGCACCATCCCTCTCTCATTTTCTCCTACTCAATCCTTTATTCAAAACTCCTCTAAGCACGATGACCGAAGTGGGATCCACCTTAGGGGATCCGTTCTGCTTTGCCATCCGCTGACTTGATCATCGGAGTGCCCTCACCGGGATCCCTGGTCCGGGTCTCTAACATTATTTTGCAGGTCCAGAATTGCCTGAATTTTAGAGTAAAGGAATAGACGTTCGGTGCCACTTCGTAGCTATAGGCCACGACGGTAAGGTTGGCAACATAGCAAAACAGGATAGTAGAAAGGATGAACATGATATTACTTGAAAGAGCTTGTTGCATAAGACTATTTGCAGATCTTCCAAAATAATTTTGGATCAAAGCAATAAACACTGCATGCTTCTTGATGAATCGATCTCCTTCGACATCATTGGGATTCAAAACACCACATGAGATTTGGTCTGGTAAGCTAGTTGATTACTCTGACATGCATATATTTGGTTATCTTGCATGTGTATTGATATAGAAGGATCTAGGGCTAAGTTTGATGCAAAGTCTAAACTTTGTATTTATCTAGGATATAAGGTTGGTGTGAAAGGCTACAGACTTTGACATCTAGTTATTCAGAAGATGGAGCTCAGCAGAGATGTAATATTTGATAAATTTTCAATATTAAAAAAAAATTCAGTATCAAGTCCAAAATAAGAAGAAGCCCAGTATCTCGATTGATTAGGTAGAGTCACTGATCGAGACTAACAGCAATAATATTGGATCAAGAAAATTTTTAGAACAGGATATAAAAATTATATTGCCACAGAAATAAGAGGAGCCTTACTTTATTATTACATGAAGGGCTAGAAGGGAAGTAAAACTATCATTGAGGTGAAAGATACAATTACTTATGCTTTTCTTGTTATTTCCAATGATCCAATATCTTTTTAGGAGGCTTGCAGAGTAAGGACAGTGATAAGTGGCAGATTTCCATGGTGGAAGAAATGAATTTTTTTGATAAGAACGAGACTTGGAAACTTGTTATGCTTCCTAAGGAAAGAAAGGCAATCGATTGCAAGTGGGTGTATAGAAAGAATGAAATTTCATCAAAAGATAAACTACCAAGGTATAAGGCCAAATTGTTAATGAAAGGCTATAGTTAGAGAAAATGGATAGATTTTGATAAGATATTTTATACAATATTAAGCATTGCTCTATCAGGATTATGCTTTTTATGGTGGTTATGTGGGATTTAGAGCTAGAGCAGCTTGATGTGATAATTACTTTCTTATATGGTAATCTAGATGAAGAGATTTATATATTGCAGCCAGATGGCTTTGTACAAAAGGGCAATAAAAGCTGGTGTGCAAGTTGAAGAGGTCTATTTATGGTTTGAAGCAAGCTCCGCATCAATAGTATAAGAATTTTGATACCTTCATGGTGACACATGGCTACACTAGGAGTAGGTATGATAGTTATGTCTATTTTCATTTTCTCAGTAATGGTTTTATTATACTACTGATGTTATATATTGATAATATGCTTATAGCTTGTAAGCATATGCAAGATATTTGTAAGTTGAGACATGAACTTAATCTGAGTTTGAAATGAAAGACTTAGGAAGTGCCAAGAAGATCCTACGCATGGAGATTCATAGAGACCGGCCAAATGGAAAGCTATGGTTGACTGAGATGGGATACATAGAGTATGTATTGGCCAAATTTAATATGAAGGAGGCTAAGGCTGTGAGTATATCTCTAGCTCAACATTTTAGATTCTTTATGCAGTAAGGAAGAACGTCAGGAGATGCTTAGTGTTCCTTATGCTAGTGCAGTTGGATATTTGATATATGCTATAGTTTGCACTAAACCGATTTATCACGGGTTGTTAATGTTTTGAATAGATACATGGTAGATCTAGAAAAAGAGTATTGGAATAGAATTAAATGGTTTCTACGTTATTTAAAGTGTACATCAAATTTTGGTTAACTATTTTAGAAGTGCACTAATATTGAAGTTCTAGTTGGTTTTGTTGACTCGGATTATGTAGGTGATCTTAACAAGAGAAGATCAATTACAGGATATATCTTCACTTTATGTAAATATCATATCAGTTGGAAAGCGGTGATTCAGGATATCGTGGCATTGCCAACAACAGAGGCAGAATATATGTTGCAGTTGAGGCTGCCAAAGAGGCAGTTTGGCTTTAGAATTTGGTCAAGGAATTTGATATTACTTAGAAGACTGTTCATATATATTGTGATAGTCAGAGTGCTATATGCCTTGCAAAGGATTCAGTATATCATGCCAAGACAAAGCATATTGATATCCGGTATTACAAGCTCAAGAAATTTGTTACGAGCGATTGCATTCAGTTAATCAAGATTCCTACTCAGAAAAATATTACAGATATGATGATCAAGCCACTTTTAGCAATCAAGTTTTAGTATTCTTTGAACTTCGCTAATATTAAAGAACGCTCAGACATGAAGACCCGGAGGCATGAAGCGAGATTATTTACAAGCTCTCAAAGTTATATATAGGCCAAAATACCAAGTCGAGGTGGAGATTATTGTTGGCATCTCGGCAAGAGATGCCAATAATGAGATGTAACTACACGGCCCACTACACTTGTAGGCACAATAGTGAGACGTAACTACGTAGAAGTCACGGTACGTGCGGATAGAGGTGTGATTGTGTATAACTTTGTTTTGGACTTCTTTAAAAAGATGAGATGGTCAATAGGTTTTGTGATTTTGTGCTATAGCAATTTTGAGATTTTTGTAGCAGCGGACAGCATAGACTCGAGAAGAGTTTGTGAGTATTGTTTGAGAGATTTTTGGTGCTCTTTATTTAGATGTTGATGCAAGAAAATTGATTGGTTGTGATATCTTATATTTGTAATTTTTTTTGCTCATAATAAAATTACATACCTTGTGTCATAGCCGAATCACGTAATTCCTTATATTCTTTCATAAATTATTATTTATTTATTTTATTATAAATATTATTTTTTATTATCATCATTTTGATCATGATGCATAAATATGTTTATATAGATATATATATATATATCTTGTTGCCCGGTCCTCTGTTGGATTTGATTTCGATAACAAATATCTTTAAACCAGGTGGTGGAGGGTTTGTCGGCACAACCCCACCCCCATGTTCCACGTTCTGCTGTTCAAAATTTAAAACAAAGAACCATGGACTTACGCCTCTCCACTTCACCATGCCTTCTAGGTGGAGGCTGGTCGCCTTTCCTCTCCTCTCCCAATTCCCACCCAGACACTGGTCAAACCGAACCATAACATGTCAAAACCTCACGCTTAACACGTTTGTCGCATGTATAGATTCACTTTCGCGGGTACTTTCAGGCCACGTCACTTGCCCTTCTTTTGCTACCATCTCGCGGTGCGTTAACCTCAGAAATCCCACTCCTCTCTCTGTATTATCCTTCTGGGTGGGTGCTGGGAGGTTAGCTCACCGATTTCGTGACACATAACCACAGACTCAGGTTATAAATACCATGTGAGAGCTTCTTGCATGGTTGCCAAATTATCATCACCGTCAAATTAATATCCGTGCCTCGGAAAGTTGCGGCATGGACAGTCCACAAGAGTGGCCGGAGCCCGTGGTTCCAGTCCAAACCTTGGTTGATGCCACGGTGATCCCAGACCGATACGTCAAGCCGCCGTCGGAGCGGCCTGGCACGGGCGTTGATGCATCCAAGGATGCGAGCGTGGGAACGATCCCGATCGTGGACGTTGGTGCCCTCCTGAGCGGTGAGGCTGCGGTGCGCGAGGCCACCATGCGGGCGATATCGGATGCCTGCAAGGAGTGGGGGTTCTTCCAGGTGGTGAACCATGGGGTGAGCCCGGAGCTTATGAGGAGGGCGAGGGAGGTGTGGAGGGAGTTCTTCCACCTCCCTCTGGAGGAGAAGCAGGTGTTTGCCAACTCCCCCAAGACCTTCGAGGGGTACGGGAGCCGGATCGGCATCCAGAAGGGTGCGTGTCTCGACTGGGGGGACTACTTCTTCCTCCATCTCCGGCCGGAGTCCATCAAGAACCATGACAAATGGCCCGCTCTTCCTGCATCCTTGAGGTCTAAATATATTACGTATATATATCGTCATGGTTGTTTTAAACCGTTTCGTTTTTGTTCTCTGTTACAGAGGTCCGACAAAACGTGCCGGATACGTGGCAACTTTGCCAAACGTCAACCAAACGCTAGGGCCATGCAAAATCTGCTATGTTCGTTTTTGAGATTAATTTAGAACCGGGAATGAAAGTGGATCGACCGGATCTAAATCCATTTTCATATCCGAATAGATTCGAATATGGATAAAAGTTTGAGCATCCGACTAGTATGTGTATCCATATTCATATATGTTAAAAAAAAATTAGATACGGTAATGGATAGGCAACTATTCAAATCTATATTTGAATATTGAAATCTATTTTTAATTTTATTTAATTTTATATAACATACATAATTTTTTTAAAAAATTATATTAACATACTATTAATTTGATGTATCTTTTATTTTGTAATATCTATGATTACATGATCATAAAATTTAATCATTCAATTTATATTTATATTAATATTTTTGATATCCAATTTATATCATATTCGTTTAAAATAAATATAAATATAAATTTTTATATTTAATTAATATTTATAATTATATTTATTAAATATAATAAATATGAATATGGATATGCTAATATGATCCACCTTCGATCATGTTTAGAATATATGACATCAACTAACTTAACGGAGAGGGGACACCGGACCAACTCATCATTAATAATCTCATTCTTTAAGCTTGATATTAGTTTAGCATATTTATTGTAATAAGAAACACAAACTACTGGACGCAAACAAGAAAAAGACATTTTACCCAAAAAAATAAAAAAAACAAGACAGGCATTTGTTTAATGTGGAAGTAGAATAGGAATGGTTATTTTACAAGCCGTTCGTACGTTTAATTTTTTTGGCTATGATTTTTAGAATATTTCTAGCAAAGACTGCTCTTAAATAAAAAAAAAAAGGCATGCATAATTAAGAGATATACTCTTTTTCAGGAAAAAAAAAATGAAAAAAAGGGACTCTATTCCAAGAATAGTATGTGAATAACTTATATCACATAGCTATGCCAGATAGATATATACAAGTAGAATTTGATGAAGGTAACCATTTTCTGAAACCCGTTTGGGAGGCCTTAATTACACCTGCTTTGTTCTTGAATATGATTTGGTCAAAATCTGTAAACGAATTAAAACTACTAAAATGGTGCATGTATTTAGGTAATTATATGGTCCTTTTTACACGATAGCTAGCTATCACAGAAAATAAATAAAAACTATTGATAGGTTTTCTTGTAATGAGAAGACAATTGCATGTTAACTTCGTAATGTAAACATGTTATTGAATATGCAAGCAATTCTATTACCACAACCAACTAGTTTCTGTTTTTCTGAAACTAAGGAGTCTGCTTCCAGGAAATAAGTTGAAGTTCCGACCACTAGTTTCTGTTTTTCTGAAACTAAGGAGTCTGCTTCCAGGAAATAAGTTGAAGTTCCGTCCAGGATATATGTAATTGGCTTTTAAACTCAGGTTTTAGGTTTAAATCTTGGTGTTGGGTCTTCCCTTACTCTTCTCTCCTTTTGAGACCTCTAGTTAGGATGCTTTTGCTCTCTCTCTCTCTCTCTCTCTCTCTCTCTCTCTCTCTCTCTCTCTCTCTCTCTGTCCGCAGCCAGCCAGCCAGCCATCCGAGTTTCCTCTGGTCTCTATCAATGCTTTCCTTTACATAGCTTGTACGTCTTTCTTGTCTCTTGTTGCCTCTATGGCGGGAAAAAAAAAAAATGTAAGTTTTATTATTTTTTAATATATTTCAGATAGGTTTTCTGATAAAAAAAAACAAATAAGGAGAAAAAGAGAGAGAGAGAGGTGAAAAAAACACTAGGCTTTCTTATCCATGACAGGTTTAAAACTATAGTCTCTTTAATTATATAAGAAACCGGCCGGGACTGTTAAAATATATATATAGTTCTTATGTAAGCTAGGGTTACTTTGGGATAAGGGATCCATTTTATGTTCTATCTCTTGGCTAGAATTATGAGAATAATTATGTTTTGCATTCGACGTTTGAGCAGGGAAATAACCGAAGCCTATGGAACAGAAGTGGTAAAGTTGTGCGGGGTACTGACGAAGGTGATCTCAAAGACACTAGGATTGGATGAGGGGTTTCTTCAGAAGGCATTCGGTGAAGAGGAAGCCGGGGCTTGCATGAGGGTGAACTACTACCCAAAGTGTCCACAACCAGACCTCACACTCGGTGTCTCCTCCCACTCCGACCCTGGTGGCTTCACCATCCTCCTCCCTGATGAACGTGTCAAAGGTCTCCAGGTCCTTAAAGGTGACGCTTGGGTCACCGTGCAATCCGCTCCCCATGCTTTCATCGTGAACCTCGGAGATCAAATTCAGGTTTTCTCTCCCCCACTTCCCCCTTTTTTCCCTTCAATCAATCTGCCTTCTTATATATATATATATATATATATATATATATATATATATATATTTATTCGAAAAATTGATAATATATATATATATAGATGTCGTGCCACCAAAATACAGCAACTTTAGCACTAATTTTCTGATGATGATCGATGTTCTTATCTCAGTTGCACATGTGGTGCTTTTTACCATACATTTATATATGTACATATTTTTTGCTAGCTCCTAAAAGCCAATATGCATGTGCCTTGCATCTAATGCATGTTCTACATACATGCATGTCACGTTCATACATGCAGTTCGGACTTAACACTGTGATTTATAATGTTAGAACTAAAGATAGAATAATCCCGATGATCAAGGGAAGAAAAGGTTTTGCAAGCCGGCCCTCATTATGTTCTACATGTTCATAGCAAGTATTTAGATATAGTTAATATATTTGGCTGTTATATATATTGTCATCCATGGTCATTGTCTAACAAGAAAATTAACAAACATTTATCATTCTCACGTTTCATTCAATTAAAATAATATTTTGAATCGAGATATTCACATAAGTTCGAAGAATAACTACTCTATGAATATATGGTGACACAATCAAATATTTTTTCTGTTTTTCTAGCATATCCTATTGGGCGAACCGATCGCTAATATCCATAAAATAGCTATTTTTCTACTAAAATAAATTTGATTATGTAAATAATGGTTGCGAGGGAGTCCATTATTATTATTATTATTATTATTATTAGGGGACATCAGCATGTTCAAAACCTGGCCCTACTTTTTTATTTTTTATTTTTATTTTTTCCTGGATAATGAGATCTTCAAAAAACTATTTACGAATCGATTAATTTACCCTTTTAAATCTATAATACAATATTCTTGTTCTTTAGTTTCTTGAAGTAGGATAGGAGAAATACTAGCATGTAAAAGGCATCATACATATATATATATATATAATATACCAAAAAAAATTTCATATATCAAATTATATTTTATTACTCTGAAAATAATAAATTAAATCATCAAAATATCATGACTACCCTTATATTTGAGGAATCTATTTTTTCAATTTTTATTTAATGGATGGATCTGTGATCGATATCATATTTTCATTATTTTTTAAGAATAAAGGAAAAATTAAAGGATGGGAATGGTGGAAAGTGACGCGTACGCGTTATCCCTAGTTTCTCAAAAGTTAGACACGGCTCACTATCGCAGTCACAAGTCAAATGCTATGATCATATCATCGTAAACTGGTCTTCCATGAACAAGCGTAAAACGGAATGTGATTCGCATGCAGAAAGCACAGATAACATCACATTTTAATTTGTACGTATTTACCACTTTAGAAGTGGGCACAAGTCACTTGGTCAAAAGTCCTTTTTTAATTAGTACAAATAAAGAGTCCCTGTCTTTTTTTTTTTTTTTTTAAATTTTGACCAAGCCAAAGACGAGCTAGAGAAATGAACATTGGAACCCTATGCACAAAGATGCTTAGAAGGTGGGTCAGATCCAACTATAGCCCCTCTTTTTATGATTGGGAAAAAAGTATATATATTTCAAACATAAGCATTGTGAAATTAAATTCTATGCTTTCCGTTCTACAATTTTTTTTTTTTTTTTGAGTATGTGTGTATTTTTGTGGAGCAAAATCTTTAGTTCTGCTAATCTCCATCTGTACGTAGTTCTATAGTTGAATTTCTTAAATGGTAAAAAAAAGGGTCTATCTATCTCTCTCTCTCTCTCTCTCTCTCTCTCTCTCTCTCTATATATATATATATATATATATATATATATATATATATAGTCTTATGCGTGTAACACCATCACTGGCTAACTGGATAAGCAATTATAATATTATTTTTGTTGGATTTCATCCTTTGATCAATGAATGCTGCTTCTAGGGCTCTTTCGTGGGTGTTGCTCTTAGAATTTATATTTCAACATGTGACTCAAAGGACAGATTTATTTTGACGTGGTCATTAATTGTAGCAGCTAGCTCATGCAAACCAACAATTTATATTGCATCAATCCACTTCATGGGGTCCAGCTATATATGATAAATCTATAAGTAGATCCAGCATTTGAAAAATATTGTCACTATATACTCAATATAAAATGACTTTTAGACTCTGAATTGTGATTTTTTTTTTTTTAGATTAATTGGGACTCATTTCCATGGCCATCCATATATATATTAATTATTACTTGAATGCTTCAAAAATTTAGGTGCATTTCACTGGGGAAAGAACATATTAGTGCATGCAAATTAAATTGCCCTTGCACAAATATGATGCACTTTATCAAAACTGTTACTCTATTTACATTCCTTTCACTTTAGTGCTATGTTCACTTTAAACTCAGGCAATTGAATGGAGTCTATCCTCTGATTTGTTACCCGATGACCATATGATGACATGGAACCTAATTTGTCACGATCATCTCCTGCTTGCTTAATAAGTACATGTCTAGTTGAGATTTTGACACCACACTTTCCTGGAAGATTCCTATTAAAAGAATATAAAAAATTGAAGTCATGTGTAAGTTATATTATTAATTAAACTCTAGATGTTTAATTGAGGAAGATATCTATCCAACTAAACTTTGGCTTAATTTACATGCCAAGAAAATTTCGACAAACAAGATATACTAATCTGCCAAGAGGGATACAAGAAACATCAATGCTAGAATGATTGATCTACACATTCAAAGCATCATTTCACCAATTCTCGCTCCTTCAACAATAGAAATTCTGTGGAGAACGGTGCCAAAAATCAAATTAGGCAGGTGCCGTTGAAAAATCGGGACTCGGTATGACTTTACATGTAGGGGCTAACCATCTCGATCACAATTAATTAGGTGTTTATTTTAATTAATTCTTGAAATTTTGTTTATTTGCATTATTGTTAATTTAGCATATTTTTCTTCTGACAAAACTTAGGCATAGACCAGGAAGGCAGTCAAAACCTAACCCTTCATTATCTTATATATTATTAGTGAAACATTTCTTTTTATGAAAGATTATTGGTGAAACAGTTATGTAGTTTAAACATGGGATCGATCTAGCTAATGTCATAACTCATAAATTCTAGTGATTTTATGTGTGACAAGGTCGAGAACTATTAGCCTAGGTAGTAGGTTGGCACCTCATCCTTGAGAAATTAAGTGCCCTTCTGGAGATCCAGGATTCAAATTCTGAATATTGTTTAAAAATATATGCGCCAAAATTAAGCATGGTATCGGTGGTTAGAAATTCCCAATAAACCATATTAACTCTGAGTGTATGACCTTATCATTATCATCGAGAGAGAGAGAGAGAGAGAGAGAGAGAGAGAGAGAGAGAGAGAGAGAGAGAGAGAGAGAGAGAGAGAGAGAGAGAGAGAGAGAGAGAGAGGGAAAAAAAAAACACTTCGAGTGTGGGAGAGTATTTCTTTTGTGAGAAAGGAGCACCATTCTTTTTGCGGCCATGCACTTAATAAATGTCGGGTCAAAGAAAGAGTTTTGTTCCTTTCCGTCTCTTCTTTCCATTTAATTTCATCATGCTAAGTTGCATGCCTTTCCTTTGTTCTTGTTCTCGTGTTACGTACTTCTCAAGTATGGCATCAGATCAGTCAATATATGTATTCCTGTTGTTGGGGTGGTCTGTGATTTCTGTTCCTTCTTTCTTGGTTTTGCTTTTGCTATTCATGTTTCAATTAGAGTTGGTGGTCCTCCACTCTCTTGCTCAGAAGAAATAAATACAAAGAACGTACTCTTTATGCACCAAAAACTTCCTCTTAGCAATTCCATTTGAAAAATATCTAAACATACGATGACAACCTTGCATATTACGGTGTCATTTATTCCAGCTTCAGTGATAAAAACTTACTACTAGAATCTAGTGGTTGAAATGCACTTCTTTGTTTCTTTAACATTCCGCTAAATTTTTCAGACTCATTGGAAGCAAGAAGAATGTTTTTTAGCCCTGGCCTCAACATTGACACACTGATATATGACACTATTTGAAGCAAAAATTAATATCTGATACTTAGATTCTAGTATTTTTGATTTGCGCTTTGAAAGCCAAATTAATTAGTGCTGCAATTCGTGAAGGTGGTTTGGCTGAACTTGCAGGTATGTGCATGCATACATACATATATACATCTCTCTCTCTCTCTCTCTCTCTATATATATATATATATATATATATATACACACACACACATACATACATACATACATATGCGTATGTATGCAGGAAAGTCCGGATTTCGGCATGCATGTTGGACTCGAGACCCTGTTGCAGTAGGGAAGCAAATCATCATTTCACTAGTAGAAATTAAAGAAAGAAATAACAATGGTGAAGATAAAATCGATCCAGTCATATTTTTTAGTATATTCACTCTCTCATAGATTCAAATTTCTTATTCTTGGGGGTTCACAAACTGATATAAGTCCCTGATCGATGCACTAATTCAGTGAATATTATTATTTTGCAATGTTCTGAAGAACAATACAGTTTAGTTCATATTTCCCCTCTGCTATCCATTTCGGCTCGCATGATGCGAGGAAATTCGTGAGCACATCCATTAATTACTTGCATGGTTTCCTGGAGCTTCGCCCCTCCTCCTTCCGAACAAACGTACACATGAAGCATGTACGTGCTCCAATTTCAAAACATGGCCTACGTACTACCCAAATTCCAGGTATTCGGCACCCTGCCAGCTTTTGCAATTAGTGTACGTACTGCCCCCGATCATGTTAGTCCAGTGGAATACCATCCCTTTGTTCTAAATATCTAGCTTCCTCACACTGCACAATACCCCCCCTTCCATGATTCTTAGAAGCCGGGCTTGGACCACATATGATTCTTAAATGTCGCTTTGATATCGGGGTCAAAGTTCTACGTCACTTCAAATGTAGTATCTTCACCTAATAGTCAAAGGTTTGGCATTTTTCACACCTGCCAGGCACCAAGGACACGAGCTTCTTCTTCTTCTTTTTTTTTTTTTTTTTTTTTTTGGGTGAGAAGAGAGGTACTTAAAAGTTAGTCAGCCCCGTAGACGGGCGATTCTGTCATTACTTAAATATTTCGATTAGACTTGATTCCCTATTGATTCATTGACCATTGATACGAATTTTTTAATTTTTTCTCGCACTGTTAATGATGCATGTGGACATGATGATATATATATTCATATATAGCTGGACGTACTTGTTCCCAAAATAGCCATGCATAAAAGCTCTTGGGCATTGACCTAAGTTAGAATCTTTAGGTGTTTTGCCTGGACAAGTCATTTGGGAATTGTTTTCTCGAAAAAAAAAAAAAAAAAACATTTTATTTATCAAAAATAATACATGAAACTAATTAGTTATTGTTTTTATTTAGGTGCTAAGTAATGCAGTTTACAAAAGCGTGGAGCATCGTGTGTTTGTGAATGCAGCCGAAGCAAGGTTATCCATTGCTCTTTTCTACAACCCGAAAGGTGACCTGCTGGTGGGACCTGCTCCAGAATTCGTGACCCCAGATCGACCTCCACGCTATAAACCAATGACGTTTAATGAATACAGGTTACATATAAGGAGGAATGGGCCATGTGGCAAGTCGCAAATAGAATCTTTGATAACCAAATAGCCTAAATCATCTCTCAATGCTATAGCTCTTGCACCTGTTTCTTTTGTAATCTTTGTTCAAGATTCCGTTTACCCTCCATGCATGCATCGTTTCATGTTCCTTTGGATGTAAAACGCCATATATTAAATTAAGTTTGTGGTTAACCCCACTTATTTCAAGTAAGGATAGACCGATAATTACAAGTACCTTTTCTTCTAGGTTGAAATTAATGATTAATAACTAAATTCATTACAAGAAAACAGTATTTTAGCAACCGAAAAATCGATTGCTAATAATTGAAAATCGGTTGCAAAATTAATCTACAACCGATTTTGCAACTGAAAGATATTGGTTGCAAAATTTTGTGACTGATTGTATTTGGTTGCAAAAATTTAGCAACCGATTTAGAGACCGATTATTATTTTTTTGGTATATTTATAAAATTTAAATATTTTTTTGAAATGATTTTCAAGTCAGAAAATCGGTTACAAATTCGGTTGCTAAGTAATAATTTTTTAAAAAATATTTAAAAAAATTGGTTGTAAATCAATTAAAAGTCGATTGCAAAATCGATTACAAATTAATAAAAATTTTAAAAAAAATTAAAAATCAGTTACAAAATTGGTTGCAAATTAATAAAAATTGGAAAAAAAATTAAAAGTCGGTTGCAAAATCGATTGCAAATTAATAAAAATTTGGAAAAAAATTAAAAGTCGGTTGCAAAATCGGTTATAAATTAATAAAAATTTAAAAAAAATTAAAATTCGGTTGCAAAATCGATTGCAAATTAATAAAAAATTTTAAAAAAATAAAAATTGGTTGCAAATTAATAAACATTTGAAAAAAAATTAAAAATTGGTTACAAAATTGGTTGCAAATTAATAAATCTTTTTAAAAAAAATTAAAAATCGGTCGCAAAAACGGTTGCTAAAGTAAAATAATTACAAAAAATAAATTTAAAATACTAATTTTTTCTTGTATTTTACAATATTACTAAACATTGTCAAAATATATAATTTACAATATACCAAAGATCACAATGAACATTACAGCAACAAGGCATCTTTAACATATAGAACGTATATATTGTCAGGCAAGCCACATATAAGACATCATGTAATATTTGAGGCTAAGAGCTTGTAATATTTGAGGCATGTCGATTATGAAGCATTTCCCATCAGTATCAGTGCCGAGTGAGACATCATATGGAATGGAGGAAGGGAAAAAGCAGCTATAAGCTTGTAATATATATAAGAACCATGTAGAATTTGGGGCGCTTTCCATCAGTAACAGGCACAAATGGCCCAAATAAAATTTAAAATATTAGTGAAAAACTCATGCTTCAATTACTTAACCAGGTATATTCCGAATCTAGGAATTACACTATTAAAAGATTTTCTAGCCATCCTATAAAGAAAATCTACTATTTTGCTGGCCCATAAAAATCCAATCACATAATGATCAGGATGAGACGGTAAAGAATATGAAATATTAGAAAACTATTATCAACGCCCATTATTGATAAAACAACGTGATGGTATGCTTGAACTAAAAGAGAAGGGACATGATAGTATAAAATACTATTAGGGACTGAACCAAGCTGTACCGGTCCAACCCCCCGTACCATACCGAACGGACTCATACCGTACTAGATCGACTCGTACCGGTCTGGTTAAGGTATGTTTTTAATGGTTTGTACTCGTACCTGGCTTTTAAGACTGAACCGTATTAGTTCTTTATCGATACGGTTCGGTATGCTCCGTATCAGGCGGTACGGGACGTTACCATAAACCTTGCCATAGACCATGCATTGCTTATGCAATCAATGCTTAAAAATGAAGTTGGAGTTGCTTCAAGCCCCAATCGGGAGGTGCTCCAAGCCCGAATTGGACTGAACTGGGCTGTACCGGTCCGAACCCCCTGTACCATACCGAACAGACTCGTACCATATCGGATTGACTCGTACTGGTCCAGTTAAGGTAAGTTTTTAATGGTTCGTATCCCGTACCGGGCTTTTAAGGTTGAACCGTACCGGTATAAATGAAAGAAGAGTACGAGAATACCACGTTCAGAAGCCAGTCCATAAAAGTTGCTGTAAAATCTGGAACACGACAGTTACAAGACCACATACCAAAATAAGCAAGACTATTGTAAGAAAAGTACAGCAAAGATGAACAAAGTACAAGGAAGAGGGTTATAACCTGGCCAAATAAAAAGGGATCCAAAAGTTCTTCACCAATAATAAGACAAGAAGGAGCACCATACAGTAAAGTAGCTGCTTCACGAGAATTACCATGAAGAGTGAGTCAACAAACATCCTACCCAATATAAGAAAGATAATATATATAGATATGATAAGCTCTATGAATGGTACACCCATGCAAATGAACAAAGCCATACTCTCTTTTGGAACAGCCATCCTGGTACGCTCTTTTTTGGCACAGAGCTTCTCCTGTTTATTAGCAGAAAAATCATAACTAAGTAATTATCAACAACAGATTTCATCATCTTTTCCTAATAAATCGCACATTTAATTCTAAAATAAGCCATCAGAATATCATACAAAATAGCCTCTAACCGCAGATAAGAAGAGGAGGCAATCCATGAAAATGCACAATAAAACAACAAAAAGAGAATAAAAGTGTCAAACAAGAAGATTCAGAGGCTCAGGATTGCCTATTTTTATACATTGAGAAGGGTCTAAGGCAGCAAATGGTTGCTTGCAATAATAGCAAGCCATCCAAATTTGCAACACCATTTAGATATAGGCAAAATGGTCCAAGCCAGCATACACTTTCAGCACTTGAAGCATCATAAAGATACCAAGGCAATTCATCACAGCCTCTAACCGCATATAAGAAGAGGAGGCAATCCATGAAAATGCACAATAAAACAACAAAAAGAGAACAAAAGTGTCAAACAAGAAGATTCAGAGGCTCAGGATTGCCTATTTTATACATTGAGAAGGGTCCAAGGCAGCAAATGGTTGCTTGCAATAATAGCAAGCCATCCAAATTTGCAACACCATTTAGATATAGGCAAAATGGTCTGAGCCAGCATACACTTTCAGCACTTGAAGCATCATGAAGATACTAAGGCAACTCATCATAGCTTCTAACTGCAGATAACAAGGTAATATTAAGAGGTGCAGTTCATAATATAAAGCAAAATAAATAACAATAAAAGGTGCAACAAGGTAATATTAAGAATGTGCTAATGCTCCTATTCCTCCTCATCCTCGTCCTCCTCATTATTATCCTCCTCCTTCCTCGCTGTATCCTTGTGCACGGTATCTCTGAAAAGGATCAATTTCAGTTCTTTGCGAAGGATTAACAGTAAAAGCAGAAGTTGCTGAAAGCTGAAAATTTATGTTAGATAATATCTCTTCCAACAGTTATTCATTGTGTTCAATCCGCCTCCATAGTTCATCCTTTTCTTGCTTGGTAGCTTGTACCCGAGCATTGACTTTGGTTTCAACCTTCTTTCACACTTGCTCTTGGAATTCTTTACTATTCAACCATTGTAAGGGGCATGAAGATTGTCCTTGAAAATTTGACGGGTCTATCAATGCAGTGGACTCTAATCCTAGCCCATGCACCCTTCCTTTCTTCTTTCCACCAACAATACGAATCCATATATCCAATTCTGATGGTGAAGTTTGCTGCTGGCTAGAATCAGCACTGCTTTGAGATTGTGCCTCTTGCATGTTATGTTTAAATTCAGATTGAAATATTTAATTTAGTTAGTATTAAAAAAAATAGTAGAATAAAATCAAAATTTTTACTTACGCAAATATGCTCTGATCTCCTATCAATCCAAGCCTTATCCTTCCTATGATGGATATGAATAAATAAGTCAGATGGAGAAGGCACAGTACCTATCTTCAAAATCTGTATTTCGAAGAATAAGATATTTTATTAATATGAATTGTAAATGTATTAAAGATTCCGGTTGATATTGCTTACCAAATTGTATCTATGTTGGGAGGTAGTGATAGAGCCACAAGTATGACGGGAAGGACCAAAATCGTCGCTATCGGAAGCCTTATTTACTTTTGCTTTTTGTGACTTCTCTTGTATTGGGCGGTGCGCCAGTGCTCGCACAATATATTCCATACAAAATCTCCGAGCCATGGCAGTCTCTTCATGGCTCTTCTAGCATTAGCAAGGAGATTTTTTAGTCGAGCCACACCACGTCTTTTGAAATTACGACATGCCCATATTTCATCCGATGGCTGTAACTGATATCTCCTCTATTATGAATTCAATAGCCAGTTAAATGATAATAAAAAATATTAAAAAATAACTTACATTAGACTAAGCAAAATTACTTGCCTTAATTTTATCAAACCACATATCTTTAATACCATGCGATATTTTTTCCATGATACCCATGGCTCATCAAAATGGCTCCTCATTATTTCTACAATAGCATTGGTAGCTGGATGAGATGGTAAAAATCTACAAAGTACAAGTAAGTCAATCAAGAAATTTAATACAGAATATATATTTCAATAATTATCATAAGGCTAAAATTTAATATTACTATTATCCCTTTCCATCAAGGATCAGTACAGCCTTGCCATCGCTGGTCTGTGAGCCTCGTGCATTGTAAGAACTGCTAAGCTCAGGATTAACTGGCAATACATGAGGAACTGATAAAGCAAGAAACTAGTATTTGGGAAATGGCTCAGAGAGCTTATTTGACCGGCAACACGGGCAGAACAGTGAGTGAAGAGGAGGCACGAGCAATAGCGATGGACTTCTTCGAGGCATGTGGTAGCCATCATTCTTTGTTTGGAAAAATAGAGGAAGAAACCGGCTATTTGGAAGGTGGCTCGGACTGTGCCAAAAGGATTCTCAGCATCCTTTCTGGCCACGAGAAGCTTCTTAGGTGGTCCTGGCAACCATGCAAGGCATCTCCAGCAACTTCACGATGGCTTCGACAGTGACCTTGGATCGGAGGGGATGGTAATCATGGGAGTTTTGAATTGATGAGGGGGTGCCGAATAGGGCTGAGACCGACCGGATCTTGGAGGAGATGGCCATGGGGGCGATGTGCAGCGGCTCCGGTGACAGCAGGGCGGTGTTCCAATGGTGCGGATGGCTTCTTGGATCGGCATAGGGAGGACAATTATGGAATGAGGAAGATTGGCCATTTAGGAGGCTTCTCGAGTATTTTTTTGGTTATGGGAGGCGTCTCCGACCAGCAAGGGAGGTGCTGGCGACGGTGGGATGGCACGAGAAGCCTTCTCAAGTGCTGATTTGGCCATAATCGCTTGATGGTCCATGGTTCTATGCCGTGGACCAACAACCATGGCTTTCTATAGATCATCGGGCGAACTATGGATCAAGCAGCCAGTCCATGGTGGGCTAGTGCTTTAAAATCTATGCAATTCATTCTTAAATCTTCGAAATATGATTTTGAGCTCGTTTCAGGTCTGATTTGAGAACTGTTTCCATCGTTGGACTCCTAAAATCGAGCTCTTCATGTTGATGAAATTATTTTCTATAAAACACTATACAAAAGTATCAATTTTATTTAAATAATATTGAATTAATTAATATATTTTTAATAACTTCACATCCTCTAATTTGTGCTTTGCTCGTCCTCGAGTAAAGTAAATGAATTAGTCATCCGTACTAACTTATCCAAGAAGTAAAAAATATCTTATTAATTCTAAATTCAGTTGATATCCGATTAGATCATTGAAGAGGTACTTCATTAGATTATAAATTCTACCCATTTAGTGACCGAGTGAAGTCCAAAGAGATTTTTAAGAGTTTTTCTTTTCCTAACTTTCTACCTCACTCTTTAAATCCTCCAACTTACTCTAGTTTTGATGTAGTATCACTTTATTTAGTCCCTTTTTTTTAGAATAATATAGAGTCAGTGTAATGTCCTAACATCTTGCTTTCTAGATGATCCTTATAGCGAGCTTTAGGCCAATGACTCCCAAACTAGTTGACTTTAGGACATTAGGTGTAAAACACCCTTCAGGCTTACTAATTTGAGTCAAACAGGCTACGTGTTAAGATTGTCTCTACAAAAAGTATCTTTACATCATCACCTTTTGACGCGAACAATAATACTTACTTAGACAAAGTGGCCTGGTTACTCATTGAGAGATACTAAAAATCTTATTTATTAAACTTTTAAAATAATTTTTTTTATATTTCCATCTATACCATTATAAGATAGATTTTTATCAAGATCAATAGTCAGAAGGGTCTGGAATTACTCAAAAAATTTTGATCTAAACCCTATCATTTATTGGACTTCCTTGATAATTTATTCCTCGGTATCTTTAAAATTGTTTAAACTATTAATCATTCCTCATTTAGCAAGCTTGATTATTTTCAAATCAAGACAAAGTTTGGTACTCAAAAATTGATTAAAGTTTTACTAAAGAATTTGATTAATTAATTATCCCTCCAACTTAATTTTCATTGTCCCTAATGGAAGAGGATACTAATAATGTAACTTAAATGATAAGGAAGGATACCACCTAAAAGGATCCTCGAGCATTGATTATCCTTTGTTTCCATACTCCTCTCCGATTTAGTTTTATTATTCTTCTAAAAAGAAAAATAAATAGTTAAAAATAAAAGCATAAACTGGATTGCCTTCCAGGAGTGCTAAGTTTAAAGTCTTCAGCCAGACTCAATGGATCTTTTTAAATTATACCAATTAATACTTTCACTAAATAGATATACCTGACCATGATGGATGGTTGGTCGAAGTCCAATCAGTAATATTCCATAGGATATTTTTCATATATATATATATATCTATAAGACATATCTCCAGATAATTAGTACCAGGAGATGGATTGGTGTACAGGGTAGATGTTAGTTCTAATGCTAGGGCTAGGTAAGGATTGGAAGATGCTATAAATTACTTTATCCAAGGTAGATCTAATAGGTCACTTAGCTCCTCCACGTCATCAAATCTAGTATAGTTCAAATGTTTGCGGAATGGGTCCTTAATCAAATTGTCAGGGCTATCGTGCTGAAAGACTGCATTACTTGATTCTTGTAGTGTCATTTTGGTTGGGCGGTCTATTGGTGGATCAGGGATTGCCTCTCCAATAGCTTCTTTGAGTTTGTTTGGTAAACCTATAAGTTGGGTTTCTTGGTTAGAGGTTGCATTATATTCAAAGAATGGGTCCTTTAACATGGCTAGGAGTGGCTCTTATTCAAGTGTATGTAAGGTTTCAAATGAAGAAGCTATTGGTATATTAAAGGAAGGGGTGAACTGCTCATATTCCATGGCCCATGGAGGAGTGGTGCAAAAATTAGATTCTTCTAACAACATATTTACCTCTTTAGTATATCCATCAATATCAAAATCATCCACTTCGAAACGTGTTAAACATGCTTGTAAAGGATCTGAGTAGAGCAAACTAGGAATGTTATTCTCTATAACTTCTTCTAACATTTCCTCAACCATGTTTACCTTATTATAATCATATGCTTGGAATGCATTAAAGATATTTAACCTCATTTTCTTATTTCCAAAAGATACATCCATGACCCCCGTCCTACAATTTATACAAGCATTAGTGGTTGCTAGGAAGGGTCTTCCAAGGATGATGGATATTTGGCTAGGATTACCACTAGATTCCATATCTAGTACAAGAAAATCAATAGGAAGTAGAATTCATCTACTTTCATTGACACATCTTCTAACACTCCACCGGGTACCTTAACAGATCGTTCTGCCAATTATAAAGTCACTGCCATGAATTTCAATTCTTCGAATCCAAATAATTCATACACTGAACTAGAAAGAAGGTTTATACTTGCACCCAAACTAGTAAAGCTTTCTTAATCGTAAGGTCCCCTATGACACAGAATATAATCAGGGTACCCAGACTTTGAGTTTGGATGGGGCTATTTGCTAAAAGACTGACCTGGCCTACTTAGTCAATTGAATCATTTTCGGTATGTATGCCTTAGATTTTTATTTTTTAGTGCATAGATCCTTAAGAAACTTGGCATAAGTCAGAACTTGTTTAATGGCATCGAGAAGAGGTAAGTTTATCCGAACTTGTTTGAATAGCTCAAGCATCTCATTCATTTTTAGACTCTTCTTATCCAAAGATAAAGAAGATTCTAAAGCACTAGGAAATGGAGCCTTAAGTATAGGTGCTTGGCTAATGGATTCCTTTTTTCTCTTCATTATTTTTCTTCTTTGGCTTATCCAACTCTAGCTTTTAGATTAGGTCAGGCTGGTTTAATATTTTCTCACTTCTAAAAGTTATGACTGATTTAGCATGTTCTGGGAAAGTTACAGGACCAGTGGAGCTCTCAGCCATGTATTACCCTTTTGGATTACTAATGGATTGGCTAAGTAACTTACCTTCCTCCCTCCTACTGAAAGCTATAGCTAGTTGATCTATCTAGGTCTCTAGCTTGGCAATAGACTATGTATGGAAGTGAAAGAGTTGGGTATTCATTTCTAGCCCCTTAAGGGCTTGCAGCACCTTCTCTTTAAAAGTAGGATCATGATTATTCGGTGAAGATTGTAGGGCACTCAGATATTGGGAATATGACATACCTCTAAACTGGATCTCTTACTGGTTGGGCCTCACAGGTTGGGATTTCCAAGAAAAATTGGATGACTTCGCCAGCTAGGATTGTAAGTGTTCGAATAAGAATTATTTCCTAGTCCAGGAGCTATTCAGGTTTGGGCTTGATGGGCTTGCTCTTGAATAAGCTCAGAAAATTGGTAAGCGCCTGGATAGTCACCTATCAAATGATTAAGACTCGAATAGATAATACAAACATCATGATTTTGACGAGGTGGGGAGAAAGTATTTCCAACTTATAAAACTCGATCAAGCTTTTGCGATAATTCATCTACTTTGCTATAGATATCTATAGCATGACCTACTTTATACATTCCACCTCTCTTAGGTTCTATAGGAGGATCTCTACTGATAGCAGATATGTGATGTAAAGAATTTTTACTTAAAGTTTCAAAAAGCTACTATGCCTCATGTTCATTTTTAAGTATGAATGTTCCTCCATATGAGACATTAACTATTTGCTGGTGCCTTTCTGATAGGCCATCTAGCACTAGACCAATTGCCATTTAGGTATAGCATGTTGCGGACATTTCTTAATCAATTCTTTTAATCTCTCCCATGTTTCATGAAACATTTTTCCATCTAATTGAAAAAAACTGGTAATGGCTTTTCTAATCTGATTTATTTTTTTCTATCAGAAAATATTGCTTAAAAAATTCTCTCTATAGTTGATCCCAAGTCGAAATTGTTACAGTGTCTAGATAATTCAACCAGTACTTAGCCTTATTTTTTAGAGAAAAAGGGAACAACTTAAGTCTAAGGGCATCATCGAAGAAATTATGGATCTTGATAGTTGAACATATTTTCAAGAGTTCATCTAGATGTTTGTAGGGATCCTCATTTGCAAGTCCATAAAAAGATGGTAACATCTGAATTACACGAGACTTGATTTCATACTGCACAGCCTCTACTGGAGGTATCTAAATACAGGAAGAATAGGTATATTTAGAAGGATTAAAATACTCCAATTATCATGGTGAATCGATTTCTTGATGGGGGTCCATAATTCTGGATCTGTTTGCCCTACAAGTTTCATCTATTTCAGGATCTAGGGATATGATTTTAGACTTCTAATGATCGACGACCTAGCAAACACCCTACAGTAGTACTCTAAAGCAAACAGCAGTTCAATTTATTTTTAATATTTTTTTTGTTTAAAAAAAATTGGAAGAACGAGAGGAGGTCTAAAGTAAAGACTCCTAAGAGGGTCCTAGACTAGAGAAAAGAGAGTTATTTTAATTAACTTTTTTAAAAATAAGTGATACAATCAAAATCACTTCTATCCTGGGGTTAACCTAGATCTAAACAGCTCCTAACTATTCTAGGGTTATCTTTGAGCACTCCAAGCCCAAGATCAATTAACTGACTTGGCCAAGTAAGTGTAAGGTTGGTGGGGGTCCCCCCGTTGCTTGCCTTAGATACCAATTAAAATTAGCCAGGTAAGCGAATAGAATCAACAAAGAACCACCTTCCTTCGAGCTCTTGCTCCTGAACCACTTGCCTTAGACATCGAGCAACTAACTGAACTGAACTTGATCCAACTCTAGGGTTCCCTTGTCTTACTAAGCTTGAAAGTTCTAGGATCGACGCCAATTAATTTTAACAATTAAGGGTTGGGTCAATGTATATGCAAGGTGGTGATTTATGAGCTAAGGAAGGGTAATGAACTCCTAGGCCACCTTATCTGGTTAACGGGGTTATGTCCTTAAAGTTAATTAATTATGAAGATGAATGCAACAAATAAGATGTCCAAACTAGGAGTTATCACACAAACAAAGTTAAACTAATTATTATTTTTTTATTTTTTAAAATTAGGTGGTTAAGTCTCTAATCTTCTAATAAGTTATGAGGATATCAGGTTTTAATTTTTTTTTAAATTTTTTTAAATATATATATATATATATATTTTAGAATTTTTTTAAAAGTTTGTTCAATCTCTTGTATCCTAGGACAACCATTCAACATAACATAAAGTTATACCAGGGCAACCTTATATCAGGATACGTACGATTGAAAAAAATACTAACTACTAATTTTTAATTAAATTTTTTTGATCCTCTTTTTTTTCAAAAAAATGCTAAAAGTTCTCGGCAATGGTGCCAAAAATCTGGTGTGTATCGCTATGCACCGATTTTAATACCTTAATTTCACTATTCTAGATAGAGTAGCATGAGTAAAGGTCGAATCCACAAGGATTTTAAAGTTATTTCAAATGGTGCATAATGAAATAGTAGAAATTAAACAAATAGTGAAAATAATTAGGATGTGATCTATCTTAACAAGAATATGGCTGTACCTGCAAATCATGATCCGTCCCTTTGAAGAATAGATTAGTCAAAATTATTTCACATGAAGAATACTTAGTAAAAGAATAAAATGGATAAATAAGTAATGCAATCTTTTATTTCATAATATAAAAAGAAATACATCAAATTGCTAAACTTTAAATTTTCCTTCCCTGAGATCTCGCTTCCCAATAAAACTCAGCAAAAATTTGGAGTAGCATCACTATGATTGATCGAAGCAGATGGAACAGTGGTACGACAAGATGGAGATCGGTGCAGCAGAGACCGGGATGCGGTGAAGACCGGGTGACAGAAGGGTAGCCAAAAGAGTGGATAGGAATGGAAGTGGATGGGAGGGTGGAAAGGTGGAATGGAGCGGAGAGAGGAATGGAACGGGGAATGCAGAGACATGCAGACTGGAAGTCGGAAGGGATTGAGCAATAATGGGTGGAGTGCGGAGAGATGGCTCTTTTTATAGGCAAAGTAAAGCGTGTAGGCCCCACGTGGGAACCATGCTGGTTTCCCATCGCAATATGCCCAACATCCTTTGATTCCGTCAGAGCTATCCACTTGATCATCGCACCTACCCAACTATCGCATCCCACATTCATTTCATCCAGTATCTTTCCGTTCCACGTTTCAAACTTTGGTGTATCCATCGTGATCGAGCTTCTTCTTCCGACCTTGTTTCCTATTCAGACATCCTGGTCCAACTCTTGACAAGATGCTCGGTGACAGGCAATGGATCAAGCTTGACCATGAAAGTGTGTAGTGGCTCAGGATCGAATGAAGATGATTGGAGATGGTGACCACTGCAGGCAGCTGCATGGTGAAGAGCTGGGAAGCTTGGGAAGAGGAACCGATGAAGCAAGCAACTAGTACTTGAAAAATGGCTCAAGGAGCTTATTCGACTGGCAACAGGGGCAGAACAGTGAGTGAAGAGGAGGCACGAGCAGCAACGATGGGCTCCATGGAGGCGTGCGGCAGCCATCGTTCTTTGTTTGAAAAAATAGAGGAAGAAACAAGCTATTTGGAAGGTGGCTCGGACGGAGCCAAAAGGATTCTCGGCATCCCTTTTGGCCTCGGGAAGCTTCTTAGGTGGTCCCGATGACCATCAGAGGCATCTCCAATAACTTCACGATGGCTCTGGCACTACCTTGGACCGGAGGGGATGGTAATCATGGGGGTTTTGAACCGATGAGGGGGCGGCGAATAGGGCAAAGACTGGCCAGATCTTGGAGGAGATGGTCGTGGGGGCGGTGTGTAGCGGCTCCGGCGATGGTAAGGAGGTGTTCTAGTGGTGCAGATGGCTTCTTGGATTGGCACAAGGAGGACGATCTTGGAATGAGGAAGACCAGCCACTTGGAAAGCTTCTCAGTTATTTTTCTGGCCATGGGAGGCGTCTTCGATCGACAAGGGAGGTGCTGGCAACGGCGGGACGGCACGATGAGGCTTCTCCGACAGTGATTTGGCTATAGAATCGCTCGATGGTCCATGATTCTGTGCTATGGACCAACAACCATGGCTTCCTACAGACCATTGGGCAAACCGTGGACCAAGCGATCGGTCCATGGTGGACTGGTATTTTTTATACAAAATACTATAAAAAATATTAATTTTATTTTAAAAAATGTTGAATTAATTAATATATTTTTTATAACTATCAAATAATAAGAAAAAAATGGAGAAAGAAAAAGTGCTCAAAAGTTATCCCGAGAGATTTCCTCGACCCCCTATTTATAGAAATAGAGGGCCGAATTAGTTAGGTGGTTAAAATTGTTTGTGAGTTAGTTACACTATTAATAAAATGATTAAATCGGTTAGGTTGTTAAGAGGTCAGCTAGCGAAGTAGTTTGTTGAGTGGTCTGTTTTACTTCTTAGTAACCACTTTACCAACCTTGTTATAAAGGCTATGTTGTAACGGTTCTAATAGCCTTAAGTCATGTGCTTCGAGTTAGATGGAGTCGTAGAATTTTATACCTAGTTCAGGTAGGGATGGCAAAATATAACCTGACCTATCAACTCGATCTATGTTCGACCAGCCTTAAACAGATTTGGATTGATCTTAAATGGATTCGAATTATCAATCCATTTAACTTATTTATTTAATAGATCATATTCAGATTTAAAATTTTCAACCTCCATTTATCTTTTTAATTAAATTATTATATATCTTATCAATTTAAAATTTGAATGGGATTCTTATTCCCGGCATCCATCCCGTTTCAAATTCAAATCATCCCTGTCAATTTACCATGATGTCAGATGATTTGATAGATCACGGGTGGGCATTCCAAGGCGGGTGCTCTCTTTTTTTTGTCATTCAGAAGTCTGATTATCGGAACTCCTTCCAGCTTTGCTCCATCCGGTTGATCGGTCCTCTCGACTCCCACATTCCTACCTCCCTTCTTCCTCTTCTCTCAAGATCAGGCCAGCGGTTCTTCAATGGGGGAGGTGGTCAATAGAGATGCTGCTGGAGCCGAAGGACCAACCGGTAATGCAGGGGGCCATGGTGTCGGTGGCGCAAGGGGTGATGTGGATGTTGGATAGGTGGATCTCAAGCCGGAGAGGGGGCTGGGATGGCGGGGGGGCCGTTGGGGAGGAGGCCGTGGAAGGAGGTGGCAGAGCAAGTGGGTGCCCTGCGGGGGCGGGGGTGGAGACGGCGAGGGGAGGGAGATCGCCAGGGACCGCAGTTGGTCCTTCTTCTCCTTGTCAGCGGGTGGCGTGGGGCGGCAAATTGGACCAGTAAGAGAGGAAGCGTGGCTTTTCGGGATCATAGATCTATCATATTGGAGCTTCGGGATAGAGCCACAAGGAGGGGATCTTGGAGATGAGTCGCCGAATTGTGCAACTTTCGGTGCCGGCAGACCCTCAGCTTCCAAGTATAGACTTGCAGAGTCATCTAATTTGCCAATCTTTTCACCACGCTATCGAGGACTGGTTTAGTGTCCGAACGACAATGATTCCGCCATGGATGGGGAGGGGGAGGACAAGGGTGATAAGGGAGAGAACATTGGGGAAGATCGTCTCGGCGAAGAAGCAGAAGATGGTGAAGGTGGAGAGGAGGGCGGCGAGAAGGATGACACTGGTGGCAGGTTCCTCTCTACATTATTATTATTATTTTATTATTATTATTATTTTTGTAATTAAATTTTAAACAGGTCGAGTTTTTTTTAATTAAATTATAAACAAGTTGTAAATAGGTTGGATTGGATAACCTATTTAACAAACAGATCATGTTCGAGTTCTAAAACTTGATATGTTTAATAAATAAGTCAGGTTCTAGTTGAGTCTTTTTTTCATGACCTGACCTGAATCTGACCGAACCAACCTCATTGCCACCTCTAGGTTCAGGTAAGTGGTTGGAACCTATCCGAGTTGGTATTTGTTCGACAAGTTGTTTAACAATGTATGCTTTAAAATAAGTGATTGATACTTGGCAGTCTAGAATAAGAAGTCGACGACCTGTATTTGATATAAGAGATCGATAGCTTGTGCCTTATATAAAAGATAGCACCCTATGCTTTGTATAAGAGGTCAGTATTCTATATCTTGTATAAGAGATCGGTACTCTGTGCCTTATATAAGATATCCGCATCCTATGCCTTTGTATAAAAGATCAGCACCCTATACTTTATACCTTTTCGCATATGACAGGTCAACCATATCATAACAAGTCTTGCATTTATGTTGGGTTGTGGAAGCATGTGATTGATTTTGAGAGAAATTGGTATGCTAAAATGATCCACGTGAATGGTGCGATTGGGCTTAGCTTGCATGAATCATGACACGAATTTTGGACTCGTGACGGTACTCATCTACTTCCGAACTATGTGGCAATTACTCTCTTTTGCACCATCGATGTTTGTTGCGTTGGAACAGCTAGCAGCGACTATGCCTGAATCACCTGAGTTCATGTCGCCCACGGATGGGAATGGATGCAACTTGCCGCTGGTGCACTTTGCGGCAAGCACAACCCGGCTTGGACAGTCATGGGAGAAGCATCCTTGTGGATGTTTGCCATGACCCGTGTCTATCTCACTTTGGAGCATGACATTGGCCGATAGAGCTGAAAATAGACTGGATTAGATAGGGCTTAATTAAGTGAAAGTTTTTTTAGGCTACAGGCCGGGCTTGAATTAGAAAACTTTCAAAAAATTCAGGCCCTACGACCGACCCGAGCCTTCGGGCCGAGCTTGACCCGAATCCAATTGCATTGGCATGAATTGGTGAGTGGACTGAGGTGCTTGATCAAGAGCTTGTATAGATTGATTTGCTCGACCCCATCCTCCATTTGTCACTCTCTCTGATCATCACCAAATGAGGAGGAAGAGAAAATAGCAAAGTGACTCAAATCCTAGTAACTAAGCTTAAGCCTTAAAAATGAAAACCACATGGTTGCCTGCTGAGGACTGCCGGTAAGTAACGTTGTTCAACATCGGAGAGATTAGTGAATAGCTATCAAGTTTGTCAAGCCGTGTAACATGGTAGGGTCAGATTGAGCCACCAAGGAAGGGTCTATTTTGGAACTGAACCGGGCTAGGACTAGGCCTAAATTGAGGCTCTATTGGATCTTGTTTGAGCACGGGCTCACTCCGAGTTTGGACTGAAAAACAAGCAGGCTTCCAAACTCTTTCCAGTCTGGCAGGCAGTCTAATCTGAAGTTGGCCCAGTCTGGTGGCCCTTCGGCCAGTGAGGGCCCATTTTCAGCTCTACTGATCGATGACTTGATTGCATCCCTTCTCGTTCTTGATTGCATTTCGAGTTATCTCTGGAGACACCCTGAGGCCGAGTCTACTACATTGACGTGTGCTTACATCCAGAGGAGACGCCCTCCATGTTGCAGTTCAGGCCTAGTAAGGATCTGGCTTGCGGTGTCTCGGCTGGACCCAGCATGTAACTGCCTCTCGCTCTTAGATTGTGTCAATTTAAATCCAGTCTAGTAACTCCAATTAACTATTTCGTAATGAATCCGAGAAATGCCATCGATCGATTTGCCATGGTTGGGAAGCTGAGGAGACGGTACTGCTAGTTTGTTTGTCCTGCCACTCGTGACTTCCATGATGATGGCGTTGGACAAGGAAGAGAACATGAAAATTATGTAATAGAAGGAAGATTTTAACAAGTTGAAGACTGTTAATTAAAAGATGATGCTGTCTCCATGAGGTTTTCACCAGCTTTGCTTATCTGCAAGGTAGACTTTCCATTTCACTCATCATATTTGTTTTAATACGTCCTGTTAACGCTGAATCCCTGCCGGCCGGATGGAGTGGCTCGCTCGTTGGTTCACCGTCGTTCGGAACCTGCAAAACAGATCCCCTGACCGGAAATCTTCCGGTGGGGGATACTCCGATGCCAAAGTCAGCAAGAACTCAGGCAGCAGAATGGAGAGCTCGAAAGCAGAGAGAGAAAGGAAAGGATTCGAGTTTTTGGGAATGAGCTTAGCCTACCTCGAGTGTCGCATCTTACCTGTATTTATAGGCTCCAACGTAACTACTTATGGTTATGGGAGTTGGCAAATGCAACCTCCTCATAATTGTAAGTAATGGTGGTCGGAAAATCGACTATTTCGGCGTTATCTAATCTGAGGATTTCGACCATGTGGGCAGTTGCAACAACCAGAGCAGACTTCAACCGTTTTGGAGTTGGAAAAGTCCACATGTTTAGTATACCTCATTCATTTTGAAGTAGATCCGAAGTAAACTTAATATTCTCTTTAGTAGCGCTCCTAAAAGAGAATGTTAACTATACTTCGGAAGAGTTTCTTTGGAAAATACAAGAAAAAATAGGTAAACACTTATAGCTAACCTAAAAATAAGATAACATGCTCTTCAGACTATGTTGAAGGTATGATGCCGGAAACATAAGGTTACTAGGCTTAGTCTTCGGATCAAGATAAGAATACAATCCTAGAGACATAAGGTTGATAAACTTGATCTTCGGACCAAGATAAAGATACGAAGCCGGAGATATGAGATCGTTAGGCTTTAGTCTTCGGATCAAGATAAGAATACAATCCTGGAGACATAAGGTTGATAAACTTGGTCTTCGGACCAAGATAAAGATACGAAGCCGGAGATATGAGATCGTTAGGCTTACTCTTCGGACCAAGATAAAGATACGAAGCCGGAGACTTAAGGTTGTTGGGCTTACTCTTCGGACCAAGATAAAGATACGAAGCCGAAGATATAAGATCGTTAGGCTTACTCTTCAGACCAAGATAAAGATACGAAGCCGGAGACTTAAGGTTGTTGGGCTTACTCTTCGGACCAAGATAAAGATACGAAGCCGAAGATATAAGATCGTTAGGCTTACTCTTCAGACCAAGATAAAGATACGAAGCCGGAGACTTAAGGTTGTTGGGCTTACTCTTCGGACCAAGATAAGGATACGAAGTCGAAGATATAAAACATCCTTTTGTAGATCAGAATCTTCATCAAGTCCAAGAGATATTTTTCTTTATAAATTGATTTGACTAATAAACCAAAAAATTGAAATTGGTTCAAAGAATAGCCCAGTAATTAATTAAAATAAAACCAGGATATCATAACAGCTGCCCTTCACTTCCAAGTTCGAAATGATTTAAATTCGAAAAATGGAATATTTAAAATTTATCGTTTAGTAGTAACTGACAAGTAATGATGGCGCTGATTTCTGACACGTCTTTTGTAATAACTGCTTGGTGGCGTGAAAGACATGGTGAAGACACGTGTCACCTTTTCATTTGCTGTTTCAAAAAAGACGTTTCGAATATAGGAAAACTATGAGAAATCTTTTAAAAAAGGGCTCTTATTTAATCGAGGCAAGACACCTGGCAATTATCTGAGGTTTGATCAGAGCTAAAAAGCCATCGTGGCCATTCACGATATTTTACGCGGATTACAATCACTACCTTATTAATGGTGGTTCTTAGAAAACCATACCTACGATCGAGGCCGTTGATACATTGCATGATTAAGGAGATCTCCGAACCATCTCGAAATCCCATAACTTCACCTATAAAAGGAAGGAAAACTTCACAAGAAGAATTTTCTTCGCACCCACGTTCCTTCTTCCTTTTGCTCTGCGCTGTAACTTGCCATTTTCGTTTCTTTCGGAGGTAGAAGTCTTTCTTCTCTTTTCTTTTTGTTTCTTTGCAATGTTGGAGCCCACTAGGAATCCTTCCACTAGCAGGGGTTCACTGGGAGATGAAACTAGTAGGGAAAAAAGTTCGGATAGGAAGAGAAGTCCAGAGAGATCTCCCAATATTGTTGCCAGTTCCCTATCTCTTGCCAAGCTAGAAAGTGTTAGGAACCACTTTCATATTCCACGAACTTTCAAAACAATCCTCTCGAAACCCGAAGAAAGGGTAGATAACCCCCCTATGAGATCAATTGCCATATACGAAGACCACCTTAAGGCCGGTCTTCGGCTTCCACTTCATCCTTTTTCACGAAGATTTTCAATCTTTACCAAATAGTTCCGGCCTAGCTGACCCCGAATAGCTTTAGGAACATCTGCGGATTTCTAGTTATTTGTAAGCTTCGGAACGTGGAGCCTAGGACTTCCTTATTTACTTTCTTATTCATACTAAAGAGAGACTTCCATGACAAGGGATGGTGGGTCATAGGTCCTCGGCCAGGCTGGAGACTAATAAAAGGAACCTCTAGTGCCATACATGGGTGGAAACACTATTTTTTCCTTGTATACTATACCAACTGGGGGTTTAATACTGAATGGAAAGCACCACGTTTGGATGCAAACGCTGGGAAGAGGGTTCTGAAAGCCGATCTCAAAGACTTTGAAACTTTATCGGAGCCGGAAATTTTCATGTTTAAAGAATTGCTGAAGGAAGAAAACCTTCACCATGCCCATATCAGCAAAGTCCCGGCATTAGGTATAAAGATAGTGGTCTTTGGATTTTTCTTCTTTCCATCTTTCTCTTATATATATATATGATGAAATCCTTTGACTACAGGTGAATCAATGAAGCCAAAGCTTGATAAAGTTCGACAGGCTTCCAAGAAGAGGGCGGTGCCAGTTCCGGCGGAGTCTGAAGCTCGAAAGAAAGCAAGAGCTGAAGAGGGCTCGAGCACCCCTCCGATAAGGCCCACATCGGATGAAGAAATACCTCCCACTTCTTTGCCAAGTCCAGCTGAACCTTCAAGGATTCCATCTCCAAGGAGGTCCTCACCGATGAGTCCCCGTCCAATGCCTCCTCCGGAACAATACGATTCGGCATTCGACAGGGAGTCTCTCCTTGCACCTCCGAAGGAGAAAAGAAAGGGGAAAGCAAAATGTTGCTCCGAGGACGATTCCAGGAGGAGCACCCATTCAAAAGAAGGTTGCAATGTGGATTTTACCATCTTTTCCGAAGCGCGGGGCCTGGAGAATCCCGAGTTAGCCAGGGAACTAATTAAGCACACGCTTTTTCAAAAGAAGGTTGCAATGTGGATTTTACTATCTTTTCCAAAGCGCGGGGCTTGGAGAATCCCGAGTTAGCCAGGGAACTAATGAAGCGCACGCTTTTTCCCAGGGACTGGGACAATACCAAGTCTCGGTGTATCGAAGATGTCTCTGACTCAGTATATTCGTCTGCACTAAAGGTAAGCATCGGACTTTTATGTTTTCAAGGTATAGATCTGCTATTGCTAATCTCTGTTTGTCAATGTAGATGATCCATGATATTACTATCATGGAAGAAGGTATTTTTTATTTCAGAGACAACTACAAGAAAATGAAGGAAAAGGTGAAATTGGCTGAGACCGAGAAGACAATAGTCAAGGAACAAAGACAGGCTATGGAGGAAAAGCTTACTCAAAATAATGCTCTTGTTCAGAGTTTGAAAGTTGATGCAGAAAACATCTAATCAAAGAACTCTGAACAAGAGACAAAACTTAAGAAAAGGCTGAAGAAGATCCAATCTTTGGAGTCTTTACTCAAGGAAACCCATCAGAAGACCGAAGAAGCTATCAAAAAGGCCGAAGAGGCCATTGGAAGGGTCGAATCTTTAGCTGAAGAGATTCGATCATTAAAAGATCAACTGAGAAGGGCGGTAGAAGATTATAAAGTATCTTCGACTTTTGAAGGCGAAATGATTGAAGCGGGATCTTATAGTTACAAAGGAGGCTTCAATGATGGAGTGAAAGAGGTACAAAACCTCTATCCAAATATGGATATTTCAAAAATTCAACTGTTTATTCTCGAAGATCCAAGTGAGCCCGAATCACAACAAAGGTCCATCCGAAGCACTAGCAACAGTCGAAGAAATGACTAATCCGATCGACCTCACCCAAGCTGAAGATACTCCAGCAGAGGGTGATCTGTAACTTCTTCCTTTTCCCTTATCCTTTTGAAAGAATGTAAAAGATCTTATCAATGAAAATTTATTTCAATGAGACATTTCTTTGTAAATGTACATGTAAGTGAATGGAAACTTTTCCAAGTATAAAGTCTTCGGATTAGAATATGATTGAAACCTCCGAAGTATAAAATAATGCTAAGTCCTCGGACTCAAAACGAGAACCTTTCAAGAAACGAAATTTCAAAAATCTGATCAAGATTATATTGTATTGAATAATAATATCAGAATAAGAATGATCCTGAGATGTTAAGACACCAAGTTTGTAAATAATAATACCAAATTTCTGGATCTGAAAAATGTACTAAGTCTTCAGACTTAGGATAATTTCAAATAATTGAGATAAGAAATAATATCAAGTCTCTAGATAAAGATGCCAAGTCTTCAAACTTGAAAATACGCTAGGTCTTCGGACTTGGGATAATTCCATATAATTAAGATAAGAGATAATACCAAATCCAGATAAGAATGCCAAGTTTTGGACTTGAAAATGTGCTAAGTCTTCGAACTTAAAATAATTCCATATAATTAAGACGAGAAATAATACCAAGTTTCCATATAAGAATGCCAAGTCTTCGGACCTAGGATAAAATATACCGTTTGGGTCACCCGTATCCTTATTATAAATGAGAAATTGATTAACCTTTGGTATTTTTACAGGATAGATCACTTGAATCACCCTTAGGCCTCTTAATTAAGGATTAAGATAGGCTGATCGGGCCTACCTCGGCACTTCATAGAGTAGATCACAGAGATCATTCTCATGCCTTTTAGAAATAGAATAAGATAGGCTGATCATGCCCATCTCGGCACTTTGTGAGGTAGATCACAAAGATCATCCTCATGCCTTTTTGATTAAGAGGACTGGTTAAGACCAACTCGGCATTTCGTAAGGTAGATCACGGAGATCATCTTTATGCCTTAAAGAAAAAAAAATTAAGATAGGCTGGTTAAGCCTATCTCGGCATTTTGTAAGGTAGATCACGGGGATCATCCTCATGCCTTTTAGAAAGAGAGATGGAGACAGAATAGTTAAATCTATCTTGATGACCTTGAATAAAAATCTTTATTGATAATACTTGCGAAGGTTTCGTACATTCCAAGGTCGAGGCAATATAATACCTTCTAAAGTTTCCAATCAATAAGTCCCAGGTCGAATAATCTCTTTAATTCGGTATGGACCTTCCCATGTGGAAGAGAGTTTACCTTGTTCGATGGGTTTGGATACTTCATACTTTCACAGAACCAGATCCTCAGGATGAAAGATTCGTTCCTTTACACGAGAGTTATAGTATTTTATAATTTTTTGCTGATATGCAGCCATTTTCAATTGTGCTTGAAATCGTGTACCTTGTAGCAAATCTAGGTCCTTCGATATTTAGAATTTTTGGGCTCTTTATACTGATCAATCTGTAGAGATTGTAAAGAGACCTCTATAGAAAGGACGACTTCAATGCCATAAGATAGATGAAAAGGAGATTCACTAGTAGCTGTTCTGGGAGTGGTTCAGTATGCCCAAAGAACTGAGTTTAATTCATCGACCCACGATCCTTTAGCATCATTCAATCTAGTTTTAAGACCATGAAGAATGGTTTTGTTTGTCACTTCAGCTTTTCCATTACATTGAGGATGTTCCACCGAAGTAAGCTTGTGAAGGATGTGATATTGAGTGCAAAAGTCCTTGAATTTCAGGTTATCAAATTGTCTTTCGTTGTTAATTATTATAGAATAAGAAATTCCAAAATGGAAGATGATGAAATTTCTCATGAAATTTTCAACCTTCGCTTCAGTGATCTGCGCCAACGCTTCGACTTTGACCTACTTTGTAAAATAATCAATAGCTACTATGAGAAGTTTTTGCTGCCCAGAGGCTAGAGGAAATGGACCAAGAATGTCCATTCCCCACTGTGCAAAAGGCCAGGGAGCTGTCAATGGAGTTAACTGATTCGCAAGCCATCTTTGTACATTGGAGTATCTTTGATAGTGATCATATATTTGAACAAATTCTGAAGAGTCCTTTTGGATGGTTGGCCAATAATAACCTTGACGAATTATTTTGTAAGCCAAAGATCTACCCCCAGATGATTTCCACATATTCCTTCATGTACTTTCCTGAGTGCATAATCAGTATTAGATGGACCCAAACATTTCAGCAAAGGTTGCATGAAAGACCTCTCATACAATGTTTCATTCAGGACCACATATTGAGAGGCCATCCATCGAAGCTATTTAGCTTCTAGCTTGTCTTCGGGTAGGGTGCATTCTTTCAAGAATTTAAGAATAGGGTCCATCCATGAAGGTTCACGTTCAACTTGACATACTTCAATTGTGGGCTCTGATATGCTGTGATCTTCAAGATATTTCACATATGTCTTCCCAAGAAAATCTGATGCAGTGATTGCAAGTTGTGAAAGAGCATCTGTCCGAGAATTTTCCGTCCTTGGTACATGAACAATCTCAAAGTACTCTAACCCGGAGGTCAGGCTTTGGACTTTTTCTTGGTACTGAATTATATTTAGATTCCGGGCCTCGAAATCACCTTTTACCTGATTCACCACTAGCTGTGAATCAGGAAAAACTTTGATCCTCTTAATCTCCAACTTTTGGAAGATTCTAAGTCTAGCAATAAGTGCTTCATACTCTACCTGATTATTTGAAGCTCGAAAAGAAAATTGAAAAGCATATTCAATAACTTGCCCATTCGGACCAGCCAAAATTAGACCTGCTCCGCAACCATTGGTGTTTGAGGCACCATCTACATGTAGCATCCAAATAAATTATGGATCATCTACGGCATTCTCCTCTTCGGCTTTTGGTTGGCTCTCTTCAGATTTCCATATACATTCTACTATGAAATCAGCCAAAATATGTGCTTTCATTGCTGACCTGGGCTAAAACTCAATATCAAACTCTCCCAACTTAACAGCCTATTTAGCTATCCTTCCTGAGGTGTCAGGACAACGAAGAATGGCTTTTAAAGGCTGATCCATTAAAATTACAATGGAATGGGCTTGGAAATAGGGTCGAAGGCGCTTCGCTGCAACCACTAGAGAAAAGATAATCTTTTGCACTCTGGGGTATTGGACTTCTGCTTCATGCAACACTTTACTAGTATAGTAGATTGGCTTTTGCAGGTGATTGGCATCTCCTCGTACCAGCACCGAACTAACTGCCTCATCAGAAGCTGATATGTATAAGTGTCTCTCCCTCACAGGGCTTAGAGAGCAAAGGAGGATTTTCTAAGTATTCTTTCAACTTGTCAAAAGCAACTTTGCAGTCTTCTGTCCATTCAAAATTTTAAGTTTGGCGAAGGACCTTGAAAAAGGGTAGACATTTTTCTGCAGAGCAAGAAATAAATCGGCTCAAAGAAGCAACTCTTCCTGTTAACCTCTATACTTCCTTCTTGCAAGTGGGATGCCTCATTGACCGAAGTGCTTGGATCTTCTGTGAGTTAACTTCAATCCCTCGCTTGGTGACCAAGTATCCTAGAAATTTCTCAGAAGTTATATCGAAGATACATTTGGTTGGATTCAATCTCATTCGATGGTATCTAAGAGTATCAAAAGACTCCTTCAAATCTGCAATATGACCAGACTTATGAAGACTTTTCACAATCATATCATCAATATAAGCTTCCATATTTCTTCCAATATGGTTTTTGAAGACTTTGTCAATGAGCCTCTGAAAAGTTGCCCCAGCATTCTTTAAACCAAATGGCATTACTTTATAACACTAAAGTCCTTTTTCTGTAATAAAGGCAATTTTCTCTTCATCTTCGGGATCCATTCAGATCTGGTTATAGCCTGAGAAGGTATCCATAAAACTTAATAATTGATGACCAGTCGTGGCATCAACTAATTGATCAATTTTTGGTACTATCCTTTGGATATGCCTTGTTAAGATCTGTATAATCTATACAAATCCTTCATTTGCCGTTTAATTTCTTCACCATAACCACATTTGCCAACCAATTTGGATATTGGACCTCTCTTATGAAGTTAGCCTCAAGCAGCTTATTAATCTTTTCATCAATAACCTTCTGCCTTTCTGGAGCAAAATTTCTCTTCTTTTGCCGTACAGGCTAATAGGGAGACACTTCTAAGTGATGTGTGATCACATCAGGTGAAATTTCGGACATGTCCGAGGCTGTCCAAGCAAAAATATCAGCATTATTTTGGAGAAAAGTAATTAATTTTACCTTTGACTCTTCATCCAATAAGCTACCAATTTGTACAAGTTTTGTTGGGTCTTCTTCAGATAATGGCATAAAGAGTGTTTTCTCTACTGGTTCTTCACAGTCTTCAGCTTCATCTCTTGGATCCAATTGGTCAAGTGTCAAGGACTTGGCCGTTTATTTATTTTGAATCATCAGACACTGGTGAGCGATCCTTTGATACCCCCTCACCTCCCCAATACCTGACCTGGTAGGAAACCGAACCAAAAGGTGATATATGGATACTATAGCCCTGAACTTATTTAATGCTGGTCGGCCAAAGATTGCATTATAAGTCGAAGATGTTCAAGCCACAATAAAATTAATGGGAAGGGTTCTTGGAAATAGTTCGGGCCCAAAAGTCATGGGTAAGACTGTTTCGCCTTCAACTCCAACTTGATTCCCACCCAAACCTGTTATAGGAATGAGAGACCTTTGTAATTCATGTCCAGATAATCCCATCTGAAGAAAGGCATCATACAGCAAAACATCAACTGAACTTTCATTATCAATCAAAATTCTTTTTACATCATATTTTGCTATTATAGCTGAGACCACGATGGGGTCATCATGTGGAAGTTGGACACCTTGAACATCCTCATCGAAAAAAATGATAGAGTTCTTCCCTTTGAACCTTTTAGGGATATTTTCTTCAACTTCAATATCCCATGCAGATGATCGATGAAGCATTCCAACATTCCCATCAGTTGATTTTTGGTGTGGCAGATCAGCTTCATTAGATATTCTTGGGAGAATTGTTGCTTCGGCTTGAGGTTCTGGGTGATTGATGTATTTTCCCAGATATCCACTCTTTATCAAGTCTTCAATAGCATCCCGAAGCTGAAAACACTCCTCGGTGTTGTGGCCATGATCCTGGTGGAATCGACAGTATTTGCTCTTGTCCCTTGCTTTTGCAGATATCTTCAGGGGATGTGGCCTTTGGAAATAATTTTTCTTTTCAATTTCCAGCAAAATTTTCTCCCTTGGCAAGTTGAGGGGTGTGTAGGCATCAAACCGGTTGTTATGCTGCTTGGATCTGGGGCTGCGCCTGGGAACCAAAGCATTGTCAGAGGATGTGGGCATGTTCGGTCCCTTGGTATTTTTCTTCTTAGAAGGGTATCTCCCTTATGCAAGTCTTCGGCTTGCTACTTGCTCCTCAACGGCAGCATATTTCTGAGCCCTCGTCAACAGTTCGGCATAGTTCAATGAAAATCTTTTGTCCAGGAAAAAAGTAAACCTGGATGATTTAAGGCCTTTCTTCAAGGCAGACATGGACACATGTTCATTCAGATTTGGTATTTCCAAAGTGGTTGAGTTGAAATGGTGCACAAATTTTTTCAAACTTTCTCCTTCATGCTGCTGGAGGAGAAACAAGCTGTCTGTGTTGCACGGCATCTTCTGGCATGTTCTGAAGTGCAAAACAAACTGCTGCTCTAACTCAGCAAAAGAATGGATAATTTTTGGTGGTAGGCTCGAACACCACGTTCGAGCAGATCTTTTCAGTGTAGCAGGAAAAGCAAGACAGTAAAGAGCATCAGTTGCTCCTTGCACTATCATGTGAGCCTTATAACTCCCTAGATGGTCGAGAGGATCCGAAGTCCTATCATAAGCCTCTAGTTGTGGGATCTTGAAATGCCTGGGGATAACTTCATCCATAATGCGATCATAAAATGGAGGCTGAAAGTTAAAAGCAATAACCTCATTGTTCCTCCTCAGATTTGAAATTATGGCTATTTCTGCTTGCATGGATTTGAATTTCTCCTCAAATTCATAGTTTATCTCTCTTTGTCTAGCCCCTTCAGGTGTGAAACTTCTAGAAGAAATAGAGGGAGAGCGTCTGATCCGCTTCTTTCCACCATAATCCTCTGCTTGTCGATCTAGAGAGAGTTCTTGATGTCGATCTTCTTCTCTTTCAGGTTGATGATTGGGCTGTGGAACAAATGGTGGACACTGTCTTTAAGTAGCAGCTTCTTGTAAATTCTGAACTAATGCCGTCAAGGTGTCTACCCTGTTTAGAAGGGCTTCAAACTGTTGCTGCCCCACCATTATCATAGGAGGCTGTACTCCCTGATCTGATGGAGGATCGTTTGCTGGAAGAACATGCTGCTCCCTGCTAGTATATGCGTTCTGAACCTTTGCTTTCACCATTTTTGCTTGACTAGAGCTCTCCTTTGAATAGAGAAAACATATCTCTCACTACCTAGCGTGCCAATCTGTTGACGTTGAATCCCTACCGGTCGGATGGAGTGGCTCGCCCGCTGGTTCACCATCGCCCGGAACCTGCAAAACAGATTTTCTAATCGGAAATCTTTCAGCAGGGGACACTTCGATGCCAAAGTCAGCAAGAGCTCAAGTAGCAGAATGGAGAGCTCGAAAGTAGAGAAGGAAAGAAAAGGATTCAAATTTTTGGGAATGAGCTTAGCTTATCTCGAGTGTCCCCTCTTACCTGTATTTATAGACTCCAACATAACTACTTATGGTTATGAAAGTTGGCAAATGCAACCTCCTCATAACTGTAAGTAGTGGTGGTTGGAAAATCGGCTATTTCGACGTTATCCAATCTGAGAATTTCGACCATGTGGGCAGTTGCAACAACCAGAACAGACTTCAACCATTTTGGGGTTGGAAAAGTCCACATGTTTAATATGCCTCATTTTTTTTGAAGTAGATCCAAAGTAAACTTAACATTTTCTTTAGTAGCGCTCCTAAAAGGGAATTTTAACTATACTTCGGAAGAGTTTATTTGAAAATAACAAGGAAAAATAAGTAAACACTTACAACTAACCTGAAGATAAGATAACATGCTCTTTGAACTATGATGAAGGTATGATGCCAGAAACATAAGGTTAGTAGGCTTAGTCTTCGGATCAAGATAAGAATACGATGCCGGAGACATAAGGTTGATAAACTTGCTCTTCGGACCAAGATAAAGATACGAAGCCAGAGATATGAGATCGTTAGGCTTACTCTTCGAACCAAGACAAAGATACGAAGTCGGAGATATAAGATCGTTAGGCTTACTCTTCGGACCAAGATAAAGATACGAAGCTGGAGATATGAGATCGTTAGGCTTACTATTCTGACCAAGATAAAGATACGAAGCCAGAGACTTAAGGTTGTTGGGCTTATTCTTCGGACCAAGATAAAGATACGAAATCGAAGATATAAGATCGTTAGGCTTACTCTTCGGACCAAGATAAAGATACGAAGCCAGAGACTTAAGGTTGTTGGGCTTACTCTTCGGACCAAGATAAGAATACGAAGCTGAAGATATAAAACATCCTTTTATAGATCAGAATTTTCATCAAGTCTAGGAGATATTTTTCTTTGTAAATTGATTTGACTAATAAACCAAAAAATTGAAATTGGTTTAAAAAATAGCCCAGTAATTAATTAAAATAAAACCAGGATATCATACCACGTCCTTTACCTTTATATGCCAAGGAATGGTAAAATTTTCCCATGTGGTGGTGTTTATTAACCAACTCATTCCAAAGAGAAAGTTGGTATGTATGAAGCAAAGGATGGTTGGGCGGACATGTAGCATTTGCTAAAAATATAACATGAGACTTTTTTATTTTTTTAGATCAAGGAGTCTATCACAAAAAGTTGAAGTTTTACGTACGGTTTGACTTGAGTAGAGGCTGCATATTTGGCCAATCTAGAAATGCTAATATATACATGGTGCAACATTGATTAACAGTAGCTGCTGACTAATTCATTGCCCCCATATCCCTAGTTTCATGGTTTAAGGAAATGTAATTGTGTATTGTTGGGTCAGACAGACTTATGTTGATTTGGAAAGAGCATAAGGCCGATCAACACTAAAAGAGCGTAAGGCAGATAAACGCCGAAAGAGCATAAAGCCGATCAACTTTGAAAGAGCGTAAGGCTGATCAATGCCAAAAGAGCTTAAAGCCGATCAACGTCGAAAGAGAGTACGGCCAATCAACATCGAAGGAGCGCAAGGCCGATTGATAAGCTATAAGGCTGATCAACGCCAAAGGAGCACAAGACTGATCGATAAGTTGCAAGGCTAATCAACGCCTATTGCTGCCAAGACCATCGTGGCCCGTAGCTGCTGCCGGTGCCGGAGTGCACTCCTGTCGCTGCCTGCCGGTCCTCTGCTCCTGGAGCTGTGAAACAGGGATTAGTGACCCGGGCCGGGGTTTCCGGCGGGGGCACTCCGACGATCAAGTCAGTGACGATCCAGGGGAACAGATCCTCCTGGGCCGGTCCCTCTTGATGGACTCCGTACTAGGAGGAGTGGAAGATGTGTCGGTGAAGGAGAAACGCAACAGGGAGAGAATGATAGCGGGGACAGAGGGGTTCCCTATTCCTCCGCTTCTCCTTGTTTCTCAGTGGTTTTTCCTCAACCGTGGTGTTGGTGGTGGCGCTTCGCCCTCTTGGTTGAGCTTGCACTTTGTGTTTGTGGTGGATTGTTGTTCCTGTGTTACTGGTGTGTTTTTCTTGTTGTTGCGTTACCTCCAGGTTGGTTGTGAACTTGGTTACCATTCGGTGCTTGTCTTGGGATCCCCACCGGGTTGTTAGGCACATGCGACGGTGTCCCAGGGAGCCTTTCTTGATTCATGATAGGGTGCATTGTCAGGCGCTCCAGCACCCTCCTTGGTTACTTGTTCCGGGAAATTTGGGGGTGCCTCGAATGGCGGGCCACCACCCATGGGATTAGAATCTCCCGGTTGGCCTTCTTTCTTGGGTGATCTGAGCAGTTGGTGAGGAATGTCGCATCTCGATCAACGCACTGCCTGTCTTTTTGGTGTAACTGGTGGTTTCAGACGGTCAGTACAGTATGGGAGGTGATACGGTACGGTCATCGGGCGGCTCGCCAGTGTCCTCGACTAGTGAGGACCTCATCCGGGCTGGGGTCGAGCTGGGACGGCAAGGCTCGCTCCACCCTAGGCGCTCCAAGCTCGCGGGGGTGCCTAGGTGGAGGGCGAAGTGCGGGCCCGGTCCGAAGGGCGCACGCTCGGAGAGGTTCCATATCGGCGGGTGAGCTCTTGGCTCGACCTCGACCGCAGGGCACTGACCTCCGAGGGTCAAACTCCGGAGGGTGAAAGGCGGACTTGGTCCAGAGGGCGCGTGCTCGGAGAGGCTCCATATCGACGGGTGAGTTCTTGGCTAGACCTCGACCGCAGGGCACTAACCTCCGAGGGTCTCGCTCTGGAGGGCGGAAGGTGGACCCGATCCAGAGGGCGTGCGCTCGGAGAGGCTCCACATCGGCGGGTGAGTCCTTGGCTCGACCTCGACTACAGGGCACTAACCTTCGAGGGTCTCGCTCTAGAGAGCGGAAGGCGGCTCCGACCTAGGCATCGAGCTCAAGAGCTCAACCTGGCGGAGGACTGAGCTCGACTTGCTGTCCTGAGGGAGTTCAGCTCAGCTCGGTAGTGGGGTCCGAGCGGGAGAATCGTCGTGGCATCTTCTCTTGACGTGGCGTCTACCGGTTTCTCCACATCAGCGGTCCTGCCACATCATTTTCCCCCCACTCTCGAGGCTCGTTAGTGTACGGTGCTTGGGTCGAAGGGAGTAATTACGATGCTGACATGGAAAGGCAAAGATCTGGTATGATGATGGCCATGATTGCTGGCGCTATGGGGACTGCCCCTGCGGGCCAATATGGGGATGCCACGTGGCCATGTCCGAGGAGCAGTTAATCCTGGCACAAAATGCAGAGCGACCGGGATACCATTCTCATCGATGGGAGGCATATGGCGCAGATCCGTTGGTGGAGCGGTTGAATCGGTACGAATCCCTTGGGTCATTTCGAAATGAAAGGAAGGCCTTACCCGAACCATCTATCCTTTTTGAATTCTCCGTGCCTACTGCCACCGCGCCCAAGCTTTTTCCTCCTCCCAGTCACCCCGAATTTTTTTATGGTAACAGGTCAGCTTCTTCTTCTTCTTCCTCCTTTCTCCCACCAGAATAGGGTTCTTTCCCGAGGTCCGGAGTCTTCTTTCAGTTGAGTCTCCTCTTCGGTCTTCAGCTTTGAGTTCTTCTTCTTCTTTGCCTTTGAGGATGTTCCATTTTGGTCTGGGCTTCCATCCCTCCGCTGATCAGAGTGAGGCCGGTCCCTCCGAATGGAGGCCGACATCTTCTTCCTCTTCTTCTGACGGGGAGGGAGGTGTAGCTCGCTTCGAGCTCAGTAGGAGGTGCCCTCCTGGTCCAGTTCTCATTAGGGAACCGGGATCTAGTCCTTCTTTTCCTCCTCCCTCTGCTCCTGTCTCCGAGCTTGTCCGGCCTACGGGTCCTGGTGGGGTCGCCTCAACGATCACCGCCGGGGAACTCAGGACTGTCCGGGATGTCTATGGCATCCCACCTTCTGTCCAGCTCATGATCCCTGATCCGGGGGAGCGGGTCACTTCGAGTGGCCCGAGCCGTCTTGCCTTCTATGAGGGGACCATCTCTGGAGGTCTCCGCTTTCCCTTCCACCATTTCTTTCTGTCAGTCTTAGATAATTATCGTTTGGTCCCGGCGCAGCTGGTGCTAAACGCTATTAGGGTCATTTTCTCCTTCATTGTGCTTTGTCATATTCACGGGTTCGTAGCCCGATCCTCTTTGTTCAGGGCTTTCTTTGCCCTGAAGCGCCACCCAACCGAGGATGGGTGGTGGTCTTGTCCTCTCGCCCGAAGGGCATTAAGTTTGAGCTCCCCTCTTCCGTCAAGGGATGGAAGAGTAAGTTTTTCTTTGTCGAGGTCGAGGGGGTTGACTGGGTCTGGAGCGATCCGGACAAGTCCTCCAACCGAAACTCTACGGTCAATGCGGCTGACCGAGATGATTACGAGCAGCTCTGCACCATGCAGATTCCTCCTCTCGAGGTCCTGTTGTCTGAGCAAAACCTCGCCGACTCCGGGGTCGACCCAACGAATGGGTCGGGTGAGTTCGACCTGAACTTTGTTTTTCCTTCCTTCTTGCACTTCTTATGTAGTTTTCCACAGGTTCTAACCGCTGCGTAATTTGCATGCAGGTATGATCTTCTCTGAGAGTGATCTTTTGGCTATTACCAAGAAGAGGCGGCCGACCGGGCTGGCCAGGGAGCCCGCTTCTAGGCGGGCCCGGAGTGAGAGCGCTTCTGTGGCCGACCCACGGTGGTGATCGGTCTAAGCTCGACTGCAGCTACTGGCCCCAGCTCAGAGGTGCCCCACGTTGCTCCTGTGCCAGTGGAGAGGGCAGCTCCCACGGCTCCGAGGTCCGCCCAGCAGGCCCCCACTGCAGAGCTCGAAGTGGTAGTCTGGGCGAGGGCTGCCGCTGCTGCTGCTGCACCTTGCCATCCTCCGGGTCCATCTGTCGCCGACGCTGGGGTTGAGGAGACCTATGGCACTCCCAGGGCCACAACAGATGCGCCGCCTGCGCCGGCGCCGGCCTCCCAACCTACCCCCCGGGGTCCTTCATTCAGCGATGCAAGGCCACTCGCTCAAGGAGAGACCCGGAGGGAGGAGGCGTGGCACTATCTCCCCTTCAGGATGGGGCCGAAGAACTCGGTCCTCCGGAGCCCCGAGCTTGCCGAACGCTTGATGGACTTCTCCATCCAAGAGTGCGATTGGCAAGAGATGGCCGGGATGCAGGTGGCCGATGTCTTCAAGATCTTCTTTTCTCAGTTGTATTCGGTGAGCTCTTTCGCTTCTTTCATTTATTTTTCATTTCATTTTTTTTACTGGCCTCTTCTTCTTTTTACGGTGCTGATTGGTGCCGAGGCCCTCTACATCAGGAGCCACTTCCAGAGCGGGGATCGTCTCGAGCGACAACAGGCCATCGAGATCGAATCTTTGAAGGCCGACCTGAAGGAGAAGGTCGGGGCAAGTGGGGCCCTTGAGTTGAAGATCAAGAACCTTGAAAGAGAGCTCGCCGATGCCGAGAGGCGAGCAAGAGGACTCTTGATGGCTCGTGACTTGGAGCGGAGCTGTTCGAAGAAGGCGATCGATGACCTCTCCATCGTCGAAAAGAAATTGAATTGGTACAGTGCCGAGGCCGACCGATACAAGGAGATCGCCCGAGCCGCCCAGGCAGAATTGGCGGCCATGAAGGAGAAACTTGCCGCTGATGAGAAAGCGGCATAGACGACAACCAACTCGGTGGAGGCAGCCAGGCTGGAGGCCGCCGAGTCGAAGAGGGTGGCCGCTGAGGCCACGAAGGGCACCGAGAACGCTGTTGCCAACTTTAAGGCTTCGGAGGAGTTCATCGCCGATATCCAGCAAATAGCATCGGACTCCTTTTACAAGGGTTTCATGTGCCTGCATGGCCGGGTCAAGGCGCTTGTTCCCGACAAGGACTGTGGCTGCCTCGAGTACCCTTCGGCCATGGAGGAGGAGGTTGATGAAGAGGTCGTCGTGGGAGGTGCAGGCTCACAGCCTCGGGCACTGGCTGAGTGTGGCCCTTCCGTGGCCAACGCAGCTCAGCCGAAGACTTCTGAGGATGGGAGCTCTCGGCCTCAGGATCCGTCAGCGAAGCCGGCCGGCACTGAATGACCCTTTTCTTCCTTGCTTTGCTTTGTACTTTTTGTTTCTTGTACTTGTTTGAGGTCACCCGGCATGTCGGGGGCCCAGAAAACACTTGTAATTTGTGCTTAATCAATGAAGCTGGGATTGCTTTATCATCCACCCTCTTTGCTTGGTTCTTCCCTTATCTATCTTTTGTTTCTTGTATGGGGAGCTCAGGGAGAAGGGTTTCACCTTGCTTGAGGTTAAGTCATAACACTTGAGTGCTGCTGGGCTCGAAGTTCTCTTGGTCGGAGGTTTGAGCTCCGGTCTTGAGAAGGCGTCCTAGAGCTGGGCTCTGGGACGATGATTGCTGAGAGTTGCTTGGCTCGAAGTTTCCTTGGCTGGAGATTTGAGCTTCGGTCTTGAGAAGGCGTCCTGGAGTTGGGCTCGGAGATGATGATTGCTGAGAGCTGCTTGGCTCGAAGTTCCCTTGGCCGGAGATCTGAGCTCCGGTCTTGAAAAGGTGTCCTGGAGCTGGGCTCGGGGATGATGGTTGCTAAGAGCTGCTTGGCTCGAAGTTCCCTTGGCCGGAGATCTGAGCTCTGGTCTTGATAAGGCATCCTGGAGCTGGGCTCGGGGATGATGGTTGCTGAGAGCTGCTTGGCTCGAAGTTCCATTGGCCGGAGATCTGAGCTCCGGTCTTGAGAAGGCATCTTGGAGCTGGGCTCGGGGACGATGGTTGCTGAGAGCTGCTGAAAGTGGTAGCTTCGATGATGCTATATTTTCTTCTTGTTCTCTCTTTCTTTCCTTCCCCACTCTTCTTCTTTCTCTTTTTTCTTTTCATTCTCATCCTTCTTTTCTCTTCTTTTTTTTTTTTAGAGTGGGAAGATCAAAGGAGAGGATGCTGGTTGTACCCCCGCCTTGTTCTTTTTCTTTCCTTCCCCTCTCGTCTTCTTTTCGAGCGAGGAGATCAGAGAAGGGGGCTGCCAGGCTTCCCCCTTTTGTTCTCTTTCTTTCCTTCCCCTCTCGTCTTCTTTTCGAGTGGGGAGATCAGAGAATGGGGGTTACCGGTCTTGATTGCCTTGGAGCTAGGCTCGAGGCCTTCCTAGACGTGGAGCTAGGCTCGGGCCCAAGGGGTTGCCTGAGATCTTGGCTCAGGTCTTTGGTGCCTTGGAGCTAGGCTCGAGGTGTTGATGGGAGCTACAGAGCCCCATGATCTCTTGGCATCTTGGAGCTTGGCTCAGAGATGTTTGAGATAGAGAGCTGCTTGGCTCGAAGATTCTTCAACATCCTGGAGCTGGGCTCGGGGATGCTTGGAGTTGGAGAGCTACGCGGCTCGAAGTTCCTCTAGCATCCTGGAGCTGGGCCCGCAAATGCTGAGAAGTGGGAGCTACGTGGCTCGGAGATTCTTCGACATCCTGGAGCTGGGCTCGGGGATGCTTGGAGTTGGAGAGCTACGTGGCTCGAAGTTCCTCTAGCATCCTGGAGCTGGGCCCGGGAACGCTGGAAAGTGGGAGCTACGTGGCTTGGAGATTCTTCAACATCCTGGAGCTGGACTCGGGATGCTTGGAGTTGGAGAGCTACGTGGCTCCAAGTTCCTCTAGCATCCTGGAGCTGGGCCCGGGAATGCTGGAAAGTGGGAGCTACGTGGCTCGGAGATTCTTCGACATCTTGGAGCTGGACTCCGGGATGCTTGGAGTTGGAGAGCTACATGGCTCGAAGTTCCTCTAGCATCCTAGAGCTGGGCCTGGGAACGCTGGGAAGTGGGAGCTACATGGCTCGGAGATTCTTCGACGTCCTGAAGCTGGGCTCGGGAATGCTTGGAGTTGGAGAGCTACGTGGCTCGAAGTTCCTCTAGCATCCTAGAGCTGGGCCCGAGAAAGCTGGGAGGTGGGAGCTACGTGGCTCAGAGGTTCTTCGACGTCCTGGAGCTGGGCCCGGGGATGCCGTTGATCCTTTCCTGCAAAACATGCGGATACCCATGCAAGGGAAAAAATCACCATGATCGTTGGTGGGGGAACTTACCTTACTGGGGGCATCTTTATAGGTTGTAGGCCTTCCTCCCTCGGGGAGTCTGACGCCGCCGAGTTCTTCGAGGTAACAGACCCCTCCTGATGGAACTTAGGCCGCCTCATGGGGGCCTTCCTGCGATGGTTCGCGATCGTCGTTCTGACGACTGTGGAATCTTTATTTATCTTTCTCCTTCGCTTCCTCCTCCCCACATGGCAGGGAGATCACCCTCGAGGTCCCCTGTCCCCCGGGTTTTCTTAGGTGCCTGCACGATTCTCCAGGTGACCACGTCCGCTGGTTTTGCAGTGGGGCGACCGCTGGTGGTTGAAGCCGACGGGAGAATGGCAAGCGCTTGGGGGTTGGACCTAGAAAAGATCGCCTATCTGTTGACCTTTCCAACTTATATCGTCACCGCTCTTTTGCGGTGTGTTGGTCTGGGGAGTGACGAAGGACTCAGTCATGCCCGTCTCCCCCCTTCCTGGCATGCCAATCTGTTGCCACCAAGACCGTCGTGGCCCATAGCTGCTACCAGCGCCGGAGTGCACTCCTGTCGCTGCCTGCTGGTCCTCTGCTCCTGGACCAGCAAAACAGGGGTTAGTGACCCGGGTCAGGGTTTCCGGCGGGGGCACTCCGATGATCAAGTCAGTGATGATCCAGGAGAACAGATCCTCTTGGTCGGGCCCCTCTTTATGGACTCCGTACTAGGAGGAGTGGAAGATGTGTCGGTGAAGGAGAAATGCAATAGGGGGAGAATGATAGCGGGGATAGAGGGGTTCCCTGTTCCTCCGCTTCTCCTTGTTTTTCGATGGTTTTCCCTCAACCGTGGTGTTGGTGGTGGCGCTTCGCCCTCTTGGTCGAGCTTGCGCTTTGTGTTTGTGGTGGATTGTTGTTCCTGTGTTACTGGTGTGTTTTTTTTGTTGTCGCGTTACCTCCAGGTTGGTTGTGAACTTGGTTACCATTCGGTGCTTGTCTCGGGATCCCCGCCGGGCTATCAGGAGCATGCGACAGTGTCCCAGGGAGCCTTTCCTGATTCATGATAGGGTGCGTTGTCAGGCGATCCGACACCCTCCTTGGTTGCCTTGTTCCGGGAAATTTGGAGGTGCCTCGAATGGTGGGCCGCCGCCCGCAGGATTTGAATCTCCCGGTTGGCCTTCTTTCTTGGATGATCTGAGTGGTTGGTGAGGAATATAGCATCTCGATCAATGCACCGCCTGCCTTTTTGGTGTAACTGGCAGTTTCAGGCGGTCAATACGGTCTGGGAGGTGCTACGGTACGGTCCTCAGGCAGCTCGCCTATGTCCTCGGCTGGTGAGGACCTCGTTTGGGCTGGGGCCGAGCTAGGATGGCAAGGCTCGCTCCACCCTTGGCGCTCCGAGCTCGCGGGGGTGCCTAGGTGGAGGAGGGCGAAGTGCGGGCCCGGTCCGGAGGGCGCGCGCTCGAAGAGGCTCCATATCGGCGGGTGAGCTCTTGGCTCGACCTTGACCGCAGGGCACTAACCTCCGAGGGTCTCACTCCAAGGATGGAAGGCAGATCCGGTCCAGAGGACGCGCACTCGGAGAGGCTCCACATCGGTGGGTGAGTTCTTGGCTCGACCTCGACCGCAGGGCACTAACCTCCGAGGGTCTCGCTCTGGAGGGCAGAAGGCGGACCCGGTCCAGAGGCCGCGTGCTCGGAGAGGCTCCACATCGGCAAGTGAGTCCTTGGCTTGACCTCGACCGTAGGGCACTAACCTCCAAGGGTCTCGCTCTGGAGGGCATAAGGCGGCTTCGACCTAGGCATCGAGCTCAAGAGCTTGACTTGGCAGAGGACTAAGCTCGACTTGCTGTCCTGAGGGAGTTCAGCTCAGCTCAGTAGTGGGGTCCGAGCATGAGAATCATCGTGGCGTCTTCTCTTGACGTGGCACCTGTCAGTTTCTCCATGTCAGCGATCCTGCCACATCAACACACATAGGGCATGAAGCCGACCAATGTTTAAGGGGCACCCGGCTGATCAATACCCAAGTTGATCTTGATGATATGTTGACCAATCTCTGTCGAAGAAGATAAACCATAAGAATTATAAAGGATAACGATTGCTGCATGTGCTAGTCCACTAACAGACTAACTGTTTTCAATTTTCTTGGCTGGATACGGTTAAGATCTGGGCCTATAAATATCAGCGAGTGGAAGGGAAAAAGGGATTCGAAACAGAGAAATTCTAGCGCACCCTTTGCTCGACTCTTTTCTCAGACATAATCTATCTAGTCTAGACTTTTGTGGCGAACTTGGGCATTAGCACATCATCCCATCAAAAGCTACAAGAAGATGAAGAAAAGCTAGATCAACTAGCTACATTCAATTCCAACAAGTTCAATCCAAGCTCAAGCGTCGTAGCACTATGGACACAACAGATTGGCACGCTAGGAAGGGATCTCGACGAGAGATTTTCTCAAGAATCTGAAAGGAAACATGGTAAAGGGTAGGATGTGAAACTCTCCTGTGGAAGAGGTTCATCATTCTCCAAGGGAGAATGATCCTGTTCTAGATGGAATGAATGTAGCTCCTGCTGGTAATCTGGATCAAGAACAACTGGGAATCCTCCTAAGTAAAATGGAGGTGCTTACTGCAGCAGTCCAGAATCTCCAAGAAATGGCTGCAAGTGGACCACCACGGCCTGTTGCTTCAAGGAGCAGCGATCTTCTCTCTATATAAGCAGACGCCCAGGTCCAAGTCGACGTTCATCTTGCCAACACTCTTCTGGATTGCACTCTCCCTTAAAATAATGCCTCTTCTCTCACCACCATGTTAAGAGATGGGACAAAGGAAACGCCCTCGATCTTACTCGACATTTTCCAGTGAATCAACCCCTAACAATGCTTAGACTCCTGATCTTGGAAAGACTGATGACTTTGAAAGGAATTCAGAAAGTTAGAACTACAGATCGCTAGACTCGGTGAACAGAGAAAGACGGAAGATGCTATTTTAACTTGCAACATTCTGCCTCCCTTTTCCAAGAAAATAATGGAGGAAAGGATTCCTCACCATTTTAAAATCTCTTAAGTAGAGCCATATGATGGATCGGCTGATCCACTTAACCATTTAGGCAGTTTTAAAGCGCACATTATCGAGAGCAAGATCTACTCTGATACCAAATATCGAGAAATGAGACACTTCGCTCAACTCCGCGGAATGCCCGGGATCGACTTGATGCTGCCATGGCCATAAAAGGAACCTCACCAGGGAAGGATTGGGGCACACCATCCACTCCCGTCACGGAAGTGTGCCCCCATGGGGCTGTCCACGATAGAGAGAACCAGAGAGAGGGAGAGAGAAGAAATCAAGAATGGGGAGAAAGAGCATTTCGGCTCTTCTTGCTACCATTAACTGTTGACCACTGGCTCTACACATACAAGATATATATATAGCCCTGAGTTAACATGACTCAGCCCAACAAAACTCTCTCTCCCACTAGGCTAACACATGAGCTTTAAACCCGTCAAAAGAGTCGACTTGAACAGACCTCGAGCCGACTCGACCAAACCATGAGTCGACTTGAATAGACCTTAAGCCGACTCGACCAGAACTCCAACCTGCTGTCGACCTGTAGGAGTCGGCTCCTCCATAGCCTGAGCTGACTCCAACCTCAAGATCTCCAAACCCAAATCTTGAGCCTCCTGGAACACCTCCAGGAAATGATTGGCACGTCTCCAAGTACCCAGGGATTGCCTCCAGCATCCCTGCCATGGTCTCCTAAGTCTCTCCAAAGCTTGGGAGCACCACTCAAATCCCAACAATCTCCACCTTGATGCCCCCATGCTTTGGCAAACTTGGCAATGTCCTCAATGCACACCCTGCTGTAATTGCGTGTCCTGATAGCATTGTGCGAATATCCATGCCTCTGCCAATATCCTCTAGCCGCTGATATCACCTGGAGACCTCTGGGATGACCACCTCCATAGCTGAAGATCTAGCTCGTATGCTGGCACCACAGATTGTTGCTTTCCTTCTATCTGGCATCAGTCTATTCTTAGACTTCTTAGAGAGAACCCAGCGAACCTAAACCGGTACTCGCTGTAATTGGAGCTCTACCTGACACAATCTCCAAAGAGCCATGCCATACTCTGCACTCTCCACTCCACCTGGCTAAGTGCATCCCTGACATCCGTGCAAGGATATGGTTCTCCATACACCTCCCGCTCTGAACATATGTCAAAAACTGCTCCACCCGTGAAGCCACCTGTCACCGGTGCTCCACCTGAAACTGAAGTCCCCCTGATGCCACAAAAAGAAATCCCGAGGCCAGCATCTCAACGCTGCCCTGCTGAGCATGACCTGAACCTCGTAACCAGTTGCTGTCTCCTCGGACCCTTCGCATCATCGCGGACCTCTCTGAGACTGTCTCAGATACTCTACAAGCCCATAGGAACCTTTGAAACTCAAGAGCTTATCCCAACTTCTCAAATACAGCAACTGAACATAGCAACCATCGCCAGTAGCTGCTCCATCATGTCCCAGCCTGTCATAGGCTACATGATGTCCCTCATGTCCCAGCCTGTCTCTAGGCTACATGATATCTACTCCCAGCTTGTCAATAGGCTGCATGATGTCTACTGCATCACGTGCCAGCCTGTTCATAGGTTGCATGATGTCTACTCCATCACATACCAGCCTGTCCATAGGCTGCATGACATCCCTAGCACTCCCTGAGACTGTCTCCTGTCTTCCTGAGCTGCCAGCCTCTATCAACTCCAGTGGCTGCACCATCACGTCCCAGCCTGTCCATAGACTGCATGATCATGTCCCAGCCTTAGCTGATGTACCCGGGTCTCCTGAGACCTTCCTGGTGCTCCCTGAGCTACCAGCATCCATCAACCTCTACTGATATACCTTCCTGGTTGTTCCTGAGACCTATCCTCGGTCTCCCTGAGCTGCCAGCCTCAATCAGCTCCAATGGCTGCATCATCACGTCCCAGCCTATCCATAAGCTACATGATCATGTCCCAGCATCTGCTAATGTACTCGGTCTTCCTGAACTAATCAACTTCCAAGACCAACCTCCAGTCACATGAGATACCACACCCACGTATAGCTCCATCACGATCAAGGTAGCTGGAGACCTACCAATCGCTTTCCTCCACAGTGACCAAGAACCTAGTCCACTATCGATGGAGCTACCACTCATGCTCTGAAGATCTTCGGTGTGTGTCGCTCCACCTGTACTGAACCACAGATCACCAGACCTATCAATGCTCCATAGCACAGGACCTGCAGCTCTACTCCACCATCACGAGCACCACAGGATCCATCATCCTCGACTGATTAAAAGATCAGCTCTCTTAAGTGTTTGATGAATGACAATTTCTTTTTTAGGGGGAGCATGTAATTAAATTCTTCGGTAGACCTTTTGTTTATCAATAACTTTGAATTATCGAACTTGTTCAAATTTGATTCGGTCGGATCTTTTCGAATGTTTTGTTGATGTCTGTCATTTAACAATATCGATAACCGTTTGTATTGTTCAGATAACTTTGTACTTAGACTGATCATTTTCAAAAAATTTTTTGAATGATCCGATGATTCCATACTTAGAAAATTTCTCATTTGTGAAACTTTTACTTACCACCTTTTTACTTATCAAGCAATTTATTATATCTTCTTTTAGAAAAAGATGTTTATTTTATTTAAAGTTCAACAATCTATGTTAAAGAAAAGAGAGTTCTTCATTTCATATTAAAGGTTGGACAAGTCTATACATCAATTATACAGATTGATTTTTTACATTCTGTTCAGTTACATTTTCCTTTTCAACCTGTTCTAGAGCGGGGGCTGTTATTTTTCTTCTTCTTGAGTCTAGGCGTTCAACACTGGCTCTTTCTGTTGATCTTCAATTTATTTTTTGGCCTGATCTTCAATTTATTTCTCAGCCAGATCTTATTCATCTGATTCTTCTTCAATTTTGGACATGTCCAGATCAAGATAATTTTTTTTTACTTTGTTCAGGTAATCTGCATAGCCATAATCATAGCTTTCGACGCTCGCCTCATGAAGTTTATCTTGAAAAGCCGATGATCTCATATAATTTCTTACGGCTTCATTGATAGCCTCTTTGACAGTTTACTCTGCTTTTTTTCTTGCTGTCATAACCTTTCCTTCGGCTTTTTCTAGTTTAACTTCAGCCGACCGAAATTTCTTCTTCTTTTTCTTTAGTTTTGATTCCATATTGGTTTTCTTTGATTGGGCTGCTTTAAGTTCTGCTTCCAGAACTAATATTTGGGTTGCTTGCACTTTTAACTTTTTCTCCATAACATTCTTCAATTCTTCTACAGCCTCTTTTTTTGCTTTAGCTTTGTTTATTTCGTTGCGCATAACTTGGCGGAGCTGATCGAAACTTTTCAAGCTTTCTTCCATTATGGTGATTCCATGGATAAGCTGCATGTTTTCATAAGTTGATTTGATCAGATTTGAAAGGATAAAGAAATAATTTTTCACTTGTTTGAAACAAAGTTTAGTTTTATACCTTGAGCATTATCGGATGGAATGACAAAACTGTATCATCTATTTGCTGGGATTTAGTAAAATTCCAGTCTTTCAAAATTATGGTCGCACTTAGAAGGCGATGAGCCAACGCTGGGTCATTCAAGCCCGATTCATCTGTGTAGACATGAAAATCAGTTATGACGTCTTCAGCAGAAAGTCTCTCTTCTTCTTCTGTCATGGGGGCTTTCCCTTTGTCAGCTTGGTTAATAGGGGGCGATGATGGACCTGCTGTAGATGTTTTGATTGATTGCCTCACTTGTATGGGAGGCTGAAGAGATGTGGAAAGAGGAAACTCATCCTTATTTGATATGCTGACTATTATTATTGGAGACTCTGGAGCTGATGAAGTGGCTGGTTTTATCTTTTTTGATTTTTTGGTCTCTCTTTCCTTTTGATCGGACAGAGTGGCCACAGTCTTCCTTTTCTTCAACATCTGTCGAAGCCTCTGGACATCCAACATGGCTGATGTATCTGCATAAGCCAAAGAATTGGATACTAGAATTAATCATCAAAAAATAAGTGAAAGAGTAATATAGGCAGTAAGATACCTAAGGAAGGTTTGGGACTGATTTCAGTTGAATATAATCCTCTTTCATTGAGAAGCACTTTTATCGAGGGAATCTCCATTCCCATGAGCTTTTCATGGTTTTCTTTATTTGTTGCCAAAATCTTTTTGCTATCGTTCAGAGTTATTCGGGGTTCCTTATGGTTGATGCTAAAATTCCAAGGGATTTTAGAAACTATATAAAAGAAACAAGGCTTCCAGCCATAAATGGCCGAAGGAAGCCCGACGATGAATTTTTGACCATGGCATGGGTTAATCACCCATCACCCTTGGCCATGAAAATCTCGTTTTAGTACAAACAAAGGTGTAAAAAGGCGCAAATTATTTGGATACTGTTGGAAGTTAATTGACCTGGTAGTATGCGGTATAGCTTGAAAATCTTGAGGAAGAAAGGATAGAGTGGAAACCTAAGTCCAGCCTTTAAATGTTCTTCATAGATCATTATGCTACCCAGAGGAGCCCGATCTATTTGTTCTTCAGAATTGGGACAACTACTGCAAAATCATATGAGATATTATAGTACTTCTTTAATGCGAGGATCCTATGTTCTGTTAAGGAAGTCCTTATAGCATCTATCCTAATTGATTCGGCTTGTTTTTTTCTTTTGAGAAGTAGAACCTTCCGATTCATTGGTACGACTAATTTCTAAGTTTCTGGCCATGGAAAAGAGAAGAAGGAAAGGAAGATTAACTTAAAGAAAAGGTTGAAGAGAAGAGGGGCCGACCTGAAAAAATTCTTTTGCTCCTAAGGTGAAGAAAGTTGTAATGGTAGAAAATCTATTTTCTTGAAAGAGATGATGCTTATATAGTGATGTTTGGCGGTTAAGATCTTCTCCTCGAACACCGAGATTGCTTCTGATCATGCCACCTGTCCACAACATCCGATGAAAAGATACGGTTCTTTGAAATCGAAGTGACTACTATGATCTGGCGGTAGACATATCGGTGATGAGACGTTTACATTTAATCGATGATGATCCTTCATAAATTTCAAAAATAGCAATGATGATAGTAGACTACGGTAGTCAGTTTTTATAATTGCTTCTCCTATCGGAGGTTGACACGTCGTTAAGGCATGCGGCTCAAGAATGGAAGCGTTGGTTGAAAAAAAAAGAAGAAAAAAAAGAATGAAGGAAAAAGAAAGAAAGGAAGGAACTTCTGATAGCTTCTGATATTCATTTAATGAATTCAGAAGCTGGGAGGATTAGTGTTGGGTCAGGATAGATTTGGTCAGGATTAGTGTTGGGTCAGGATAGATTTGATAGACTTATGTTAATTTGGAAAGAGCGTAAGGCCGATCAACGCCGAAAGAGCGTAAGGCCGATCAACACCGAAAGAGCGTAAGGCCGATCAACGCCGAAGGAGCGCAAGGTCGATTGATGAGCCATAAGGCTAATCAACGCCCATAGGGCACGAAGCCGACCAATGTGCAAGGGGCACCCGGCTGATCAATATCCAAGTTGATCTTGATGATATGTCGACCAATCTCTGTCGAAGAAGATAAACCGTAAGAATTATAAAGGATAACGATTGATGTACGTGCCAGTCCACTAACAGACTAACGTTTTCAGTTTTCTTAGCTGGATACAGTTAAGATCTGGGCCTATAAATACCAGCGAGTGGGAGAAAAAAGGGGATTCGAAACAGAGAAATTCTAGCGCACCCTTTACTCTATTCTTCCCTCAGACCTAATCTGTCTAGTCTAGACTTCTGTGGCGAACTTGGGCATTAGAACATCACCCCATCAAAAGCTACAAGAAGATGAAGAAAAGCTAGATCAACTAGCTGAATTCAATTCCAACAAGTTCCATCCAAGCTCAAATGTGCAGCAATCTGGACACAACATGTATCATAATAATTCAAATGATTAATTTATCGGGGAAAAAAAAACTAATGTATAAAAAATTAATTGTATGAAATTCGATGAAATTAGCTGCTTTATGATTCACAAGCTTTCACTGATACCAGCAACCACTGCATATACTTTCGAGCTTGCTTGAGGCCGAGGAAAATTGCTGCCTGAAAATTGGTAAGTAAATGATTGATTTGGAGAGCTAATCGATGGTGATTATTCGTAACATAGAACTTTTTATCCTGGGCTTAAAAAAAAAGATTAAAAAAAAAAAAATCATGCATGCATGGCATTATTTGCACTTGCATAATGATGCTGGAATTGGAAAATGGTGCATTTTAATGGGTATGAAAAATTACTTGCACTTGTGGTGGAAAGAAGTCCACATACGGAACACATTTGATGGATTTGATCACATGGTGCATGAATATTATCATTTGGTCAAAGCTTTTATAAAACTCCATTGCTTAAATATCAATAATATTGATGGCAGTCAGTGGATTGTTAGCTTTTCAAAGCTGCCCACATTGGTAGAAGATTTGAGTGGTGTTGAATCACCATCATATAGACGATATTTATTTTGAAGCCCAGACAGTATGTTCGATCTTTGTCCCTGAAAAATGTTAACAATCGATGATGACCACTGAAAGGGATGCATAAGTCCATGACACAACCAAGCCGGGGACCACAGTATACAAAAAGGAGAAGAATGTTTATCATGATATAAATCTAGTACTCGTTCCGATTAGTTCGCACATACATATTTAGTTGTGCTCCGAGCTTTTTAGGAATTGTTGAAACTATCCATGATAGTTTTCTACATCTTTCAAAAGATGATCATGGCTGTTTATTATAGTGACCTGTATTGAATCTTTCTTTAATTTCCCCATCCATGCCGAAATCACTGATGTTCCCTCATCGTTAATGTTGGTTGGCTGGCTTGTCTTGTCAAGCAACGAGTTGTCGGCGAATCTAATCCTCACAGCACCACTGATGGGAACGAGAAAGATGTGGCCAATGAAGATCCTGTACAAGTTGCAAGGATAAAGATGATATACGTGCCGTTAGCTGCGTCAAACGAATGAATCTTTGAAGCTTAAATTTTTGACGATTGAAATCGTGAAATTAAACTAGCACATATGGGGATGAATTATACAAAGATCATCAACATGGAGCCCACATATATATGCCGTGGAAGAAGCCACGTACGTAACAGTACGTTACCATGATTTTCTTTTCTTGGTGGTTAGCAGTGCTAGCATCTTAAAGGAATACAAGTTGGTTGAAATTTGAGAGCCTGACTCCCATGCATTTTTGATGCGTGAATCTTGTAGCAGTTGGGGAATATCATGTCATTCTTTCATTGCTTTTGCCTTTTAATTTGTCTGCTACCCGACTGTACTCTATCCTAAGAAGTATGGTGCTAGTTTCCACCAATTAGGCATTATGGCTGAGAAGAAAAATACCCTCCTACCATGGCAAGACATAGGCCTCCTTTCATTGTTGTCAAGTGTAAGATTTAGACTTTTGGGCTGAAGTCGGCAGGCCCAGCCGACTTCGATCCAACCTAAACAAAAAAAAAAAAAAAAAAAGAAAGAACGATGTTGGCTGAGAATCAAAATAGGGGAGGAGCTTTCTCCCTCATCCGGCCGGAGTTTTGCCGGGAGTTTTGGTGGAAGAGTCGTGAGGGGAGAGGGGACTGGTCGGCGATGGATCCGTGAAGGTTTGGGACTCGATTGGTCGGAGGTTGAGTTTCAAACGGCGAGGGAACTCTCGTTGTTTCTCTTTAAAAGCTCCTCACCGTCGCCTCATCGAGCCGCCTTCACGCACTTTCTCCTTCTTCGACGAGCGACCGGGAGCTCTACAACACCGGCCGGTGAGTCCTTTCCCTTTATTTTCATTTTTGGGAGGATTTTGGATGGTTTTTTTTCTTGGGTTTCCGTTCCGTTTTGGGGTCGTTCATCATCGCCGCCGCCGTCGCCGCCCTGCCTTCGGTCCGTAAAGCCTCTGCGACAACCACTCCTTGGTTGTCGGCAAACTGGGGGGAAGGCCAGTTCGGCCGGGTCGAGGGAGAAGCAGGGGGGATGGTTCGGAAGAAGAGAAAGAATGAAAGAACGAAGGAAAGAAAAAAGGAAAAAAAAAAAGGAGGGTTCCATACGGTTCAAAAAAAAAAAAAGAGAGAGAGAGAGAAGAAGAGAAAGTCAAGGGATTTTCTCGAAATTCATAAAAAATTAAAAATTTAGTTTTAATTAAAATTTTTTATTATTGTAGGGAGTCAGTCTTCTGAGCAAGAAGGCGTCGCGTAGATTTCGGGTACGGATTAGTTCAGGTGTGGATAGTTGGTTTTTGAGAAGTAAGGACTCCTAGACTTGATCACCTGTAATATAAATGTATTTTAGATGATCTGATTTGATCCGAGCATATATATAACTATTTTCATGCATGATTATTTTTGGATAGCATGATTTGATTTCTCGAGATACAGAATGAGTTTGTTGTTATTGTTATTTGTGTTCAATTTAATATATCATATTTATCAAGTGATCTTTGAATGGGTTTGATCGTGATATCGATCGTTGAAAGGTGACATGTTCTGACTATATGAGATGAAATGATAAAGTATTAAGTGAAACGGTGTTTGGACTAGCCATGCCACAGCGGTACTATGGTTTCTCAGTGTGCCAGTCACAGGCTGGAGTGTGACAATTTGTGTACTAGTCACAGGCTGGAGTGTGACAATTTGTGTGCCAGCCACGGGCTGGAGTGTGACAACAGTGTGCCCGTCACAGGCTGGAGTGTGACAATAGTGTGCCAGTCACAGGCTAGAGTGTGACCGTGGCTAGTCCAGAACCCTAAAGATAAAGGTTAAATAATAGAAATTCTAAAAAAAAAATGTAAAGTTTTCAAGATTTTTGTCATACACGAAACTTGAATTGTTTGATTGCGTGACATGATATACTGGTATTTTGCTTTTCATAAATATATATTATTATTGGTGTGATCACCTGGAAACCTTACTAGGCTGTATAGCTCACTCCCTACTATTTATTTTTTTCAGAGACTTAGGATACATAGCGAGGATTGGGCTGGGTGTGAGACGGAGCTTCATAAATATTGAGCTAGTTAGTTAGTTTTAGTTTCGGTTACTGATGTTTATGAATCAGTAGACCAATTAATGATATCAACTTAATAAATGGATTGTTCAATTGTTACTTGATTATTTATATAATATTAGTTTTAATTTGATATGTTTGACTTTTGTGTACCTAGACCTTGCATGATCTCTAGATAAAACCTAGGATTTGTGCGGCTGGTCGCGTAGCCGATTCCGGTGCTGGATTCGAGGCGTGACAGAGTGGTATCAAAGCAAATCAGGTTTTAGGATCTTAGGGTATAAGCTCATCGAGAGAGTATGGGTTGATTCATAGGTGGGATAGATATTATGTCATGTTTTTTGATTATTTGAGTGTTAGTTGTATACTAATAATGATTGGTGTAAGATTTCCATGGCGCATAGTAGTGGGCGTAGTCGTACTAGGAGGCCCACAAGATTTGTAGATGGATCAAATGCTTGGGATCCTATAGAGCAGCATGAGGATACTAGGATTTTATCTGGTGATGAGGAACATCTACAAGAACCAACGCCCAATCCCATGGACAACACTGGTGATGAGGAGCATCCACAGGAACCAACGCTCAATCCTTTGGACAACACTCCAGAGACTGGGACAGCAGAAGTAGGAACACTGGGAGGATCTGGAGTTTAGCCTGGGACCAGGTAGGTCTTCCTCAGCTATTGCAATACTTAGTGCAGCAATAAGCTACTGCAAGAGCTGATACACTGAGATTAATGAAAGCACAATAGCAACAGCAACAATTCATACAGTAGCTATTATTACAGCAGCAACAGCCAGAAGTTAGAATTCCACAAGAATGACCAATCACTTTGATAGATTTCAAGAAGTATGCGCCACCGGTATTCAAAGGAACATCTAATCCCATGGAGGTAGAGGGTTGGCTGAAAGCCGTTGAGAAAGCATTCCAAGCCTTGCGGTGTCCGGAAGGGAAGAAGGTTACATTTGCTACTTTTTTATTGCAAGATGAGGCAGCTGCTTGGTGGGAGTTGGAGCTTGGGAAGCAAGGACCAAACGATGTACCTTTTACTTGGACAAATTTTAGAAAGGTTTTCTATGAGAGGTACTTTTCTCAAAGTGTTCGGGTACAAAAATTTCTAGAATTTGATCGCTTGGAGCAAGGTAACTTAACTGTTTCTCAGTATACTGCAAAGTTTGAAGAATTGTCAAAATATGCTCCATCATTGTTAGTATATGCTCCATCATTGTTAGTAGGTGAAGGGATCCGGGCCAAGAAATTCGAAAATGGACTTAGAGATCGGATTCAGCATTAGGTGACTGCCTTTGAGCTACCAACTTATAAAGAGGTCATCAACAAGGCATTGATTATAGAAAGGGATTGGATGTGTCTCAAGTTGAAAGAGAAAAAGCTTTGAAGAAAAGATCCGGAACAAGAGGGTATCAAGGCCAATCCTATAAAGGTACCAATGCAAAAATAAGGAAGCTTGACAATGCTACTTCAAATGACAAGATTCAACAAAAGAGTGACGTCAAGTGTTATAAGTGTGGTGGTTCTCACTATAAGCGGGATTGTACATGGCCAGATGAGTGGAAGTGCCACAACTGTGGCAAACCGGGTCATAAGGCAGTTGTGTGTCCCTATGGTCAAGGGTCACAGCATCAAGTACCTCGTGGAAGACAGCAACTTGAAGGACAGCAGAAATCAGTAACTCAGGGACGGGTTTATGCACTCACCCAGCAGGATGCTAATGCGTCAAATTCAGTAGTGACAGCTATGATTAGATTATTTTCTAGCAATGTTTATGTTATATTTGATACTGGTGCCACCCACTCTTTCGTATCTGTTAGATCGGTTAGAGAAAGCAATGAGTTAACCCCGATACCTTTAGAATTTGAACTATGTATTTCCACTCTTAGTGGGGATGTTTTTGTGGTTAATCAAATCTGCAAGGAGTGTAGATTGAATATTGAAGGTAGGGAGATGGAAGCTGATTTGATAGTCATGGATATGAAAGATTTTGATGTGATCCTTGGAATGGATTGGCTAGCAGCATACCATGCTTCCATCAACTATTTTGAGAAGTAGTGAAATTTCAGATTTCTGATCAGTTAGAGTTTTATTTTGAGGGTAACAAGTTAACCCTTATGAGGAGGGTAATTTCGGCTTTTATTGCCAAGCGACTCCTCGGAAAGGTTGTGAAGGATTTCTGGCAGCGATGATAGATACTTGATAGCAGGAGCTTAAGTTGGAAGACATACCCATTGTGAAAGAATTTCCTGAGGTCTTTCCTGATGATCTGCCAGGATTACCTCCTGATAGAGAAATTGAGTTCTCTATTGATCTTATACCAGGTATAGGTGCCATCTCCAAAGCTCCCTATAGAATGGCTCCGGCAGAATTAAAAGAACTTAAAGAGAAATTGCAATAACTGTTGGATAAAGGATTTATCAAACCTATCGTGTCTTCTGGGGTGCTCCGGTCCTATTCGTAAAGAAGAAGGATGGAAGTTTTTAGCTCTGCATTGACTATCGGGAGTTGAACAAAATGACCATAAGGAATAAATATCCCTTACCAAGGATTGATGATCTATTTGATCAACTACAAGGAACACAGGTATTCTCAAAGATTGATCTTCATTCTGGTTATCATCAATTGAAGATAAAGGCAGAGGATGTACCAAAGACAGTTTTTAGAACCAGATATGAACACTATGAATTTTTGGTTCTACCTTTTGGTCTGACAAATGCACCTGCAGTTTTCATGGATCTCATGAACCGAGTGTTTAGACTATATCTTGATCAATTTGTAGTAGTATTTATTGATGACATACTGATTTATTCAAGGAGTCTACAGGCACATGAGGAACACTTAAAAATAGCATTACAAATACTCAAAGAGGAGAAATTGTTTGCCAAGCTTAAAAAATGTGACTTTTGGTTGGACAGAATTTCTTTCCTTGGCCATGTTATTTCTAAGGATGGTGTTTCTGTGGATCCAAAGAAAGTGGAAGCAGTAGTAGAGTGGGAGAGACCTACTAACGTGTCTGAAGTTTATAGTTTCCTAGGAATGGCAGGATATTATCGAAGGTTTGTTGAAGGATTTTCTCTTATTGCTATACCTTTAACTCGCCTGACCCAGAAACAAATAAAATTTGAATGGACAGATAAATGTGAGCAGAGTTTTCAAGAATTGAAGAAACGGTTAGTCACTGCCCCAGTGTTGACTGTTCCTGTACAGACAGGGGATTTCAGCATATACAGTGATGCATCCCGAAAGGGTCTCAGCTGTATCTTAATGCAAAATAGAAAGGTGATGCCTATGCTTCTAGACAGCTGAAATCATATGAGTTAAATTATCCTACTCATGACCTGGAGTTAGCAGCTGTAGTTTTTGTCTTAAAAATATGGAGACATTACCTGTATGGTAGTCATTGTGAAATCTTTACAGATCATAAAAGTTTAAAATATATATTCACTCAGAAGGAGCTGAACTTGAGACAGAGAAGATGGTTGGAGCTATTAAAGGATTATGATCTGACTATCAACTACCATCTAGGTAAGGCAAATGTTGTAGCATATGCCCTGAGTAGGAAGTCTCCAAGTAAGTTAGCAGCTTTAATTACTAATCAAAAGCACATCATAATGGATCTGGAGAGGTCTGAGATTGAGGTACGAATTCATAATTCTGGGATACAATTAGCTAGTATTATGGTACAACCTATCCTGATTGACAAAATTAAATCAGCTCAAAGGAAGATTTAGAGCTTCAGAGAATTAGAGAGACAGTTGAGTCTGGTGCTCAGTCAGAATTTACTATATATGAAGATGATACCCTGAGGTTTGGTAACAGGTTATGTGTTCCCAAGCTTTAGAATTAAAGAATGAGATTATGGAAGAGGCGCATGGTTCAACATATACGATGCATCTGGGTAGTATAAAAATGTATCGAGATCTACGTGAAAATTTTTGGTGGACTGGTATGAAGAAAGACATAGCTCGGTATGTGGCTCAATGCTTGGTATGTCACAGGTGAAAGCCTAGCATCAAAGACCTGCTGGACCATTGTAGTCTCTTGCGATTCCTCAGTGGAAATGGGAGCACATTATCATGGACTTTGTGACAGGTTTGCCCAAAACCCTTAAGGAAAATAATGCAGTATGGGTGATTGTGGACCGGTTGATGAAATCAGCTCACTTCTTATCCTTTCGTGTCGGACTTTCTCTGGAAAAATTAGCAAACTTGTACATGGAACAAATTGTAAGACTACATGGGATTCCAATTTCTATAGTATCGGATCGAAATAGTAGGTTCATTTCATAATTTTGGAAGAGTCTTCACAAAGCATTGAGGACTAAATTAAGTTTTAGTATAGCATTTTATCCCCAAACCGATGGACAGCAGAGCGAACCATCCAAATTTTGGAAGATATGTTGAGAGATTGTGTTATGGACTTGGGTGGTGCTTGGGACTGTCATCTGTCGTTAATAGAGTTTGCCTACAATAACAGTTATCAAGCCAGCATTCAGATGGCGCCTTTTGAGGCTTTATATGGTAGGAAGTGTAGATCTCCTATCTGTTGGGATGATGTAGGAGAAAGAAAATTGTTGGGTCCAGAAATAGTGCAACAAACAGTAGAAAAGGTATAAATGATCAGGAAACGATTGCGTACTGCTCAGAACCGACAGAAAAGTTATGCTGATAAGAGACGAAGAGAGCTGGAATTCAATGTTGGTGATCATGTCTTTTTAAAGTGTCTCCCACAAAGGGTGTGATGCAATTTGGTGTACGAGGCAAGTTGAGCTCGAGATTTGTGGGACCATTTGAAATTTTGGATAAGGTTGGTGAGGTGGCCTACCGATTAGCGCTACCACCAGTTTTATCTGGAGTGCACAACGTATTTCATGTGTCTATGTTACGGAAGTATATTTTCGATCTCAATCATGCAATAGATTACGTACCCTTGCAACTTCAGGATGATTTGACCTATGAGGATGTGCCTTTACGAATTGTCGACAGCAAGGATCAAGAATTGCGACACCGAATCATACCATATGTGAAGGGACCAACTCCATACTATTTATTTTTTTCAGAGATTCAGGATACATAGCGAGGATTGGGCTGGGTGTGAGACAGAACTTTATAAATATTGAGCTAGTTAGTTTGTTTTAGTTTCGGTTACTGATGTTTGTGAATCAGTAGACCAATTAATGATCTCGACTTAATAAATGGATTGTTCAATTGTTACTTGATTGTTTATATAATATTAGTTTTGATTTGATATGTTTGACTTTTGTGTATCTAGGCCTTGCATGATTTCTAGGATAAAATCTAGGATTTGTGCGGCCGGTTGCATAGCCAATTTTGATGCTGGATTCGAAACGTGACATCAAGACTGTTGCCCTAGTTGCATGCCCATTATAGTGTGCCCAGGCAAGCTTATTACTTGGTAGACAGGTGCTTTATTGGTTTGTTGGACTCGGCCATCGAAGCGTTTTATCTGCTTTCGATCGGTCATGTGGCTATGTGAAGGTTATTTTTGTGGCACATAAATGATGATTCAGTGCAATTTTGAAACTGGAAAATTTCTAGTTACCAGAAAGAGAGGCAAAGGAGAAACACTGAATAAGGCCTGCATCTCGAAAATGGATCAATGGAAACTATGGTGGCCAATTGCATGCTGTCTGATTCGAGTGGGTTCTCTGAGAATATGACATCAAAATGAACCAACTGTTTCCACATAACCATCATTATCGGATGAACTGTTCTATATTTAATGGATAGGAATTCCTGTCCACTGGGTACTGAGCTCTTAATTATGATCGCAGACAGATGCACTCATTCTGTGGTCCTAATAGAATCCCCGTATGTATATTTTTTTATGATAAATTGGATGATTTATATCATTCGAGAAAAAAATATATCCATAGAAAACAGAAAACAAAAGGTCACTAAATTGAACAGGAAGAATAATATCATTAAAAAAAAAAGTCTATCATGCGGTAATTCGAGGACATCAATACGTATACATCTTTAATTATTTTGTTCGTGGGACAGTAGCCTTCACTCCAGAGTTTTTCACATTAGATTCGGTTATCCAGGCATTTTTCTTGTGGAAGTGTATTTCCATTGCAGTAAATTTTCATTATGGGGTTGGTTTGCAGTCACAGGAGGCTTCGGAACTCTTGTTTTGGAGCGCGTTCACTTTGACATGCATGCACCAATGAACTGCTTGCCTAGCATCATTTTCTAGGCATGCATGAATTTTTAGAGGCCAATGAGTTGTTCTTACCCTTATAACATAGGCTTCAATCTCTCCACCAGCTCAAGTTGATCCCAACGTAGTACAATGGGCTCGAATTAATTTGCACCTATCTGCAGTTTTGCACTGCCTTGACAACCGGGATATATTTTTGGAATAGCAAAGATAGACTGGACTAAGATATGCATGGATATTTGACAACGAAAAAGGCTTCACCCTCCCCTCCCTTTCCCCACTTCAGAGCACTGGAGTGCGGTGATTAATTTGGTAGGCTGGTACACAGGCCTCGCTTATCATTTGAACCACATTTACCCCAATCCCTGGCTGCCATGGAGGGCCGCTGCTCTCGTTGAGCATAGAGAGATTATTGCGTGGACGAGGTCCGGTGGTTCAATTCAAATCCCAGAGCATATGGACGATGGATAACATGCACTCTTTATTAGATCTTGAATTGTTTAAATACGAATGATAAACGCGCGTGGCGGGTAACTACTGGACTGATTCACTAAATCGGCTACATCTAATGGACAGTGTTTTTCTTTTTCTTTTTTTTATAATGATGGAGTTTGGAGGGAGCACAATCTCTCCCCAATTTATATTAAAGTAGAAGATTAGTCAGAGAAGAGAAGGGAAGAAGAAAAGTACATGCATGCATGATATAGAACAGGAAAAAAATATCCGATGGAAATCTAGAGATGGGTGCTGTGAGCCTCGAAGATGCATCAAATTATGTTGAGGATCTCCATGGTCTGTGGCGGCCATCCTGAACTAATTAATATACTACAAAAAAGGATTGTTCTTTTATAGATAAAAGATTTAATTAAAAATTTATATTTTTTTAAATAAATATTTTTTTAAATGATATTTAGATAGAAAAATAATTTATTCATGATTTTTTATTCATGAAAAGGTAGTTTTAAAATTTATTATCCATATTTTTTTATATTATTACTTTTTGGGTAAATTGTTAAAATTTTTATTCATATTTTTTATAACACATTTTATAGAAACTAGAGTTTGAAAATTATTGTGCATTAAATAGGAAAGCATTAGAAATCAGAAGTAGGGCATTTTTATAATAAAATTGAATGTTTACTTTACTGGTCGATGAAAAAATGATTTAGTTATTCTCGGATGGATAAGATTTTTTCTTAGTTCACGAATAAATACTATTCAGAAAAAAATAATTTATCTATCTTAAAAAATGTAAGAATATGGATAAACTGACTAATAGAAAAGTTAATCAATTTTTTTATAATATTTATCAAAAAATAGATCTTAAATGAAAACCATATAATTATTTTTAAATAACGGCCCCAATGCCAAAGATTTTTCAATGTCACTTGAACCGAATTTGCCAAAAAAGAAAATAATAATAAATAATAATAATAATAATAAAGTACCATCAGCAATTGGTCCCAAACTCTACTTTTATAAAAAAAAACAAAAATTTCCGAGCTCTTCTATGGTCCATGCATGGTCCAGCCTAAAATTAACATCATTGGTCTACAAAAAGGCCTGCAAGCGATGCATGTTCGAATGCCAACGTCTAACATTAAGGCATGATTTGAAGGTGGTCCAGATGATTTTAACAAAACGGCAAAAGATGGGAGACTTTATTGCGCAACCGAAAAAATGCCATTAATTTCAAAGCATCCACTCATATGTCAACAATAAAACTACACTTCATTGGGGTAAAATATAGATGAAAGCACCTATCATGCATAAGCTAAAAAAAAAAGTTCATCAGGCTCGTAAGCATTGACTTGGTGACCCGATGAAGCCTAGTGCTTGTCAACAACAAATGTAATAATCGCAGCCATCTACTCTTGTCACGTGCCAAGAGAAGCATGACGGAAGCCTTGTAGCATTGCTCAGGAAAAAATAAATCGTCATTTTAGGATAAAATCATGTTTTGAATACTCCTTTTCTTTTTAAAAAGGATAAAATAAATTTTTGTTTTTAGTTTTACTTGTGTACAAGTAATGGTCAAAGCTCATAGTAATTGTAATTGGCAACTTGATATCCTTTGGATAAGCTTGATATCCAAAGGAATTTCAACATTATGATCATATAGTTAGTACCGAGAGAAAATATTACAAGATATCGTTGATTTGATATATGCATCGAAGACGATAAGCCAAGAAAATAATTATTGCTCGAGCTAGTGAAGAAATTTCTTTATTCAATTATTAGTTCGACAAGTACTGTATATTGATGTTACTATAGCGATAATAGCAATGGCTATTATGATATTTCATGATATCGATAAATTTAGTATTGTCAGTATAAATTTTGCAATGCAAGGGAGTGTTAAGATTTATTACTAAGTCTTGCTTCAATTAGGAATCTATTTGTAGTTAGTTATTAGTTTTAATATCTTTAGGACTTTACTTAATTATTGCTTGTACATCATATTCTAAATAGGTTTTGTTACACCCAATCGGCTTTTCTCTTGAACCGGACCGGAGTCGATAGTCCTTCGGTCGGAGCAGGTCAGAGGTCCGACCAACCCACCCCAGTAGAAGGCCGAACGACCTGCTAGGGTAGAGATCCGTCCGACCCACTTCTTCAGAGGTTCGTCTGACCTTCTCCAGTGAAGACCCGACCGACCCACTCCAGCAGAGGTCCAAACGACCCGCTGTAGTAAAGGTCCGTCGAATCCACTTTTTCAAAGGTCCGTCCGACCCTTTCCGATGAAGACCCGATCGACCAACTCCAGCAGAGGTCCGAACGACCCGCTGTAGTAGAGGTCCATCGAATCCACTTCTTCAGAGATCCGTCCGACCCTCTCCAGTGAAGACCCGACCGACCCGCTCTAGCAGAGGTCCGAACGACCCGCTGTAGTAGAGGTCCGTTGGATCCACTTTTTCAAAGGTCCGTCCGACCCACTATAGTAGAGGTTCGACCGACCCACTTCACCAAAGGTCCGACCAACCCACCTTTTGCAGGACCTCATCTGAAGGCTCCATAAACCTTTTCCAACTAATACTAGAATTCTGTTACAACAGATCCCGCGACGTGGCCACGTCCTGGTGCCACCTGGCCACAATCCTAATTCTCCTAGGGACAAATCGGGCATTCCCAGCCTATCCCCTAACAGAATTTGGCAGTATCCTACGCCTATATAAGGTAAACAGGGGACATTGAACAAGGGCTAAGTATTCTCTTCCTACTCCATATGCTTATCTCCATTTGACTCCTCCATTCTGTTGCCCTCAAGCTCCCACTAACTTAAGCATCGGAGTGTCCCCCGCCGGAACACCACCAGTCCTTGAGGACTTTTTTGCAGGAACCAGGAATGGAGCACTCTAGCCAAGCCGTCTGAGCCCGGTCCGGGAGAAGTTGCAGCAACAGATTGGCGCTAAAGGAAGGGGCCTGTTTTCCCTTCTTTAAAAGGAGGAGTCCATCTGCTAACTAAAGCAATGGCAAAGGGAAGAGCCCAGAACACTTTCACTAGGAGAGGTCACTCCTTGTCTAGATCGAAAATGCCCCTCAAGGAGAACGACATCGTCGAGCCCACTATCACTCTGGGATAGCAGCAGTTCCAGACCTTGTTGAACCACATCAACACCCTTGCTATCGCGGTTCAAAATCTCCAGGATATAGCTAACGATCGGCAGCAGCTGCCTACAGCGTCTCACACCAACCACTAGCCTGCTGTTGAGGGAAGCCAACGGCATGAAGTCCCTCATCCCCTTCGGCCCTCTTGGTCGAGTGCTCTTTCAGGTATAGCAACTCGCCCAGGCCGTCGTCCATCAGCAAGATGTCGTAGAGGAGCTGCAAACAATAAGACAGTGTTAGTGACCTACAGAAAATAAAGGAAAGGCCAAAGACTCAGGAACGGGTGACTTACCCCCATCAAGTTGCGGTAGGAGCTCCTGGCGGCTTCATTCAGAGTTCGCCAACCTGATTCGTTCCAATCAATATCTGTAACGGCCCTTTAGAGCAGGTCTTTGACCTACTCACCATCGTGTATTGCGCATCGTTTCTGATGCGCCTCTTCACTAGCTTCGCCAGCCTCCACCCTGCCGGCTTCTCCTCCCTCGATCATCCTTCTCCCTCTGACTGTTGAGGGAGCTTCTTGTGCCAACTCAGTAATCGATGAGGTTGGGGCCGTATCTACGTCAATCCATCCCAACGACTCCTTTTCCGTCCGGGTGGCCGACTGCCAGAATGAAGGAGAATGCTTCGGGGCTCTCATTGCCAGCCGCTCCAGCAAAGGTACGTCGGAGTCCACCAACACAACGGTGGCAGCTAGCTCCTTCACCCGCTATCTCTTTTGTCTCTCTGCTGTTGGCTTCGTGGCTCGGACGCCCCTCTTCTTAGCCGCCCGTGCTATGATCATTGCTTGGTTTGACTTTATTTTTCCACCTGCCAGAGAACAAACTAAAGTTAGTAGCAGAAAGATGAGTCTGACCGAAGAAACAGAAGACCTACAACAGTGGCCTCTATCCTACCCAGGTTTCGGTGTTGGCTGACTCCAGTCGAGTGAAGGCTATCCTCCCAAAGCAGGTCATATATAAAGGTGGGGCCGTCCTCCTCCATCTTATTAAAATCAGCCTCATCAGCACTTAACACTTTCTTCCCGTCAACGGCCTTCGACCTTGGCTCTCTCCATGGCGGCTCAAAGCCCCAAGGCCGTAAGCTATCTATGAAGAAAAAATGGGACTTCCACTCGTGGATAGCCGATGGAAGACCTCCCAAGATCCTCCGGCTATGGCGGGGACTGAACATCCACCACTCCTGGCTTCGGAAATCCTTTTTCAGAAGGAAGAAATTTGCAAAAAGAGACAACCTCGGCTCGACTTCGGCCCTCTGGAAGAGGACCATGAAACCACAGATCGCCCGAATGCTATTCGGGGTCAGCTACGTTAGGGATACCCTATAGGTATTGAAGATCTGAATGAAGAGGTCATGAAGAGGAAAACGGAGGCTGGCCTTAAGATGGTCCTCATACACTGGGAGGGCTCCTAAGTTCAGTGGACCGTTCACCCTTCCATCTCGATTGGGGATGGTCAAGTGTAGCATGGACGGTATATTGAACCTCACCCTGAGGCTCTCTACCCTTTCCCGGGTCATTTCCGATGGGATTCCATCGAGACCCAGTTCCCTATCCCTGCGGGCGGAGCCATGACTGCCGGAAGCCATTTTACCGAAGGTGAAAGGAGCGGAGGGAAGCTAACCTGGTGATCTGGGTTCCTAGAGGGGCGAGAGCGGCAGGAGAGGGAAACTCTTTCTCTTCAAGTGCAGATGCAGTGGAAGACTCCCTCCGGGCCTTCACCTCCTCCTTTTATAGCCACTGAGGGGCCACTTCCCAACGTCCCTCAAGCACCGCGATCAGCCGTCAAACGATGCAACTTCCCAATCCAATGAAGAAGCTGATGAGACGTGACGAACCATGTCCAATCGTGATCCGCGTGATCGCCAAATCAGTGGTGGATGAGCCACTTCGGACGTGGCGCCAACTGTCTGGATCTCGCCACGTCATCTAAGTCACGTCGGAGACCCAACAGGCGGGCGCATCAGCCCATCATTATGCCCCATCAGTATTAACTGCTCCTCTCGCTACCTCCAATGCGACGCCGACACCTGTCATGGGCGCAGAATTCAGGAATGGAAAACGACCAGTCATAGTACACCTGATCAGATCCGCGATCGTCCCAAGGACAGGTGCATTAAAGGCCAAATGATGCTCTCGCCCTTCGAAACCATATATCCTCCCAAAGGCCAAGAACAGGGGGCAACTGTTACACCCAATTGGCTTTTCTCTTGAACCGGACCGGAGCCGATAGTCCTTTGGCCAGAGTGGGTCAGAGGTCCGACATACCCACCCCAGTAGAAGGCCGAACGACCCGCTGGGATAGAGATCCATCCGACCCACTTCTTCAAAGGTCCGTCCGACCTTCTCTAGTGAAGACCCGACCGACCCACTCCAGCAGAGATCCGAACAACCCACTGTAGTAGAGGTCCGTCGGATCCACTTCTTCAGAGGTCCGTCCAACCCTCTCCAGTGAAGACCCGACCAATCCACTCCAGCAGAGGTCCGAACGATCCGCTGTAGTAGAGGTCCGTCGGATCCACTTCTTCAGAGGTCCGTCCGACCCTCTCTAGTGAAGACCCGACCGACCCGCTCCAGCAGAGGTCCGTCGGATCCACTTCTTCGGAGATCTATCCGACCCACTATAGCAGAGGTCCGACCGACCCACTTCACCGAATGTCCGATCGACCCACCTTCTGCAGGACCTCATCTGAAGGCTCCAGAAACCTCTTCCAATTGGTGCCAGAATTCTGTTACAACAGATCCCGCGACGTGGCCACGTCCTGGTGCCACCTAGCCACAATCCTGATTCTCCTAGGGCAAATCGGGCATTCCCAACCTATCTCCTAATAGAATTTGGCAGTATCCCACGCCTATATAACGTAAACGGGGGACCTCGAATAAGGGCTAAGTATTCTCTTCCTACTTCATATGCTTATCTTCATTTGACTCCTCCATTATGTTGCCCTCAAGCTCCCGCTAACTTAAGCATTAGAGTGTTCCCCGCCGGAACACCACCGGTCCTTGAAAATTTTTTGCAGGAACCGGGAGAGGAGCGCTCCAGCCAAACTGTCTGAGCCTGGTCTGGAAGAAGTTGCAGCAACAGGTCTAATTCTAGAATTACTTTATTTGATTTAGAGCTTGTGTCTTAGTGGGTTTAATTTTTTTTTGTTTAAATAGAAGTCTAACTCTCACCATATGAACTCTATTCAGAGGGATCTATGGTGTTTTCTTTATATGTGAAAGAGTATGGAAAATCGAGAGAGAGAGAGAGAGAGGGAGAGAGAGAGAGAGAGAGTGAGGATAGATGTGTCCCCTAGTGATGTGCGAGCGAATTTTTTTTGTATAGCTCAATCTCTCTAATAAAGATAATATTTTTTTCCTATTTTTTCTTCTTCTAACATTTCTCTACTATATTCTTTTTTTATATATATTTGTTTGGATCTCGAATCGGCACGTCATTCTACTTCAGGTAATATACCATTTTACATGGTAACGGACACAACTTATACAAAATTAAGAAATTCAAATAATACTTGCCAACTAGTTTGTTGGGATAAGATTTTGAACGGTTACGGATAGTATCAAAATAGATCCGGATCTTCTTTATGTAGATCAGGGTATACCGTAGCATGGAACCATTTAGATTGATCATGATGTTTCAGATTAGATTTGAATGGATTTAAAGAGATCTTGAGTTGTTACAGTGCCTCCATCGATCCCTTTCAGGTAGACCGGGAGGTCAATTAATTTATTTGTTGATGTACTCATCAACCAGGACAGACCCGGTTACCACTCGCTTGTAGCATAAGTTAGAATCGAACCAGGACAGGACTTCGAGTTAAATGACTTGGTCGTGCTCGAAATTCTCCTCGTCATCCAAATAAGGAAATGGACACAAGTACGACCTCATGGCCTAAACCAGAGGTCTCAATAGGTATTTTCCCACCATCGATGCTATATCTTTCCCAAGCTTATATAAATTTATATAAGGTTGGTGTGGCTTTTATAACATTATATAAGGTAGGTGTGCAGCTACTGCTACAAATTACAAGTTGAGCACCCCCCGAGATACGACACGCGCAATCACAGCTAAGCTGTAGTTAGGTAAGCAATGTTTATTAGACATTAATCAGACAAGTCATTATCATATTTATCTTTTTTTAATTAATGTGTAGACCAAAACCGGGTCACCATCCTTTTCAGTCCATTTAAATATATGGAGACTAGATCGCTAGGATGCGTGAAAAATGTGGTACATCTAAGAAAGTTGGCATATGATTGGTGGGTGGGAATCCAATAAAAATAATATGTTCTTTGTAGTGGATTTAATGAAAATATATTTTTTAATTTATTTTAAAAACATCGGTCATTTATTATATATATATATATATATATATATATATAGTTGTATTTTTGTTAGTGGAATTCTTGATATGTTTACTTTTCGTTTTATTTTTGTAAAAGAGAGATTTTATTTTTTTAGCAATTAAGCAACCGTCCACGAGTCAGCATAAAATAAATGATTAATCTTAGAAGGATAATTCCCAGTCCAAACGAATATAATTTTATTATTTATAGTTCATGGTAGAAAATTTTTCATAACTACCCGCCAGAGCTATTACTTGACTCCCTTCGCAGCAGCAAGGTTGCTCTATTTTTCTCTTTCCTTTCATGATATCTAATGGCGCACAGCCAACATAGTATATATTTTTCTCTTTTTGTCGGTTTCCATCAAATTTCCATCTCCATATCCACCTACATATCTTTTTTTCCCCTGTCCTATTCTAATTTCATCACATTCTTGATAGAGCTTTATATTGAGCACCCCAATTAAGATGATCATCGTCTAATTGATTGGCCTCCTCTATCTGTTTAATCTTTTGTTGGAGCAATAAGGCTCCTTTTTCTTATAATTAGAATAAAAAATTTATTCCGTGAGCTATGTTACCCGAACAAGAAAAGTATATGTGGCCATTTCCATATTGTCCCTATAACGCAAAGCACATGCATGCATGGCATGTGGCACAATGCCATCTCTGTCATTTAGTGGTATATAGGCTTGACATCTTGTAGACGAACAATTAAGAGAAAAAGATGTCCAAGAATGCTCCGAGTAGTTTACATTACAATAATAGAAATCAACTCATATGACATGCGCACTTACGTGTCGCTCATCAAATGTTATAGGATTAAAATTTCTTAATATCTTAATCACTAACCTTGACATTCATCATATCTTTATGTCACGGCCAATTTAAATCACGTGTTTAGATTTATTCATTCATCATCGTCGTCATCTCATACCTGTACTTTTTCAATCCACTATGTATATATGCCTATGCCAATGACAAGATAAGTCTAGGGTTGGAAAATATAATGTTTAGGATGCCTGCTATGGTTGACCCTATCTTTTGTTTGCAAGTGATCGCGATAAGTGAATACGTTGCAGGGTTCATGCATCTGGCCACACCAATGGATGTAAGGGTTTGTGGGCAAGCATTCTTGGTGATGCCCAAAATGTCAACCAACTTGCGGCGCGGCACGCGGTTGGAAGGGTATTTTATCTGGAATTCAAGTTATTTATTTTGCACAAAAAATAATGATAAATCTTTTTTCTTGACTTTATATAGATTTTAAAATACTCTAATTTATATGTTTTATTTATCTATATTAATTTTATAATAGATAAGATACGATTCAATAATTGATACCATAAAAGAAGAAGAATCATTCTTTGGTGCAAAAAAAATACAATCCGGACTCGTTTCTTCCTTGCAGCCTCCGCTCCTCTCCCTCCCCTCACCTTTCTTTAGGTATTTAAAGGATTTGCTGGGGGTTGGAACCTGGGGAGGATGGGTCGGCATCTCATTTTAAATAGGTGGGAGGCCAGGTGTACGGCCAAGGTTTTAGGCCCGTTGGATCTTTTCCATGGACCTAATCTCGGATCCCGAATGGATGCTACTTCGAATTAGAACTCAAGTGATCGATGTAAGCATAGGTTTCCGTGCTGTTCTTCCTTATACTCTTAACCCAATTCCTGCAGCCTATCTTGTGGATAATCTTCAATTAAAAAGGACTGCCGTAATTTTTTGCTACAACTAGCAACATCTAAAAAAAACCAAAAAAAAAAGAAGAAGAAGAAGTAGAAGAAGAAGAAGGAGAAGAAGAAGCTACAACATCAGTGGTATATATGAAATGGAGAAAAGGAAGGCCACTACAAGAAAAAGGAGATAAGCTAACTAATTTTTTTTGGACATTTCAGTCAACTAATTTTTTTCAATGCTAGGGTGGGGAATCAAGACATGTCTGCTGCTAATACTTTTGAAAGTGTTGGTAAATAACGATGCTTAAAAGCATCAGCAAATAAAGTATTGAATCTGTTGATGCTTTTTTTCTAGGTCGGGTTATACCAGGTTTTAAAGATGCTTAAAAATATCAGCATATAAAGCATAGGAATCTGTTGATACTTTTTGCCTGCGTCGGATAATATCGGATTTTAATGATGCTTTAAAGCATTGGCGGGTTTCCTCTATAATCTGCATGGTACCACTTCCTGCGTGATATTTCTTTTCCCTCCCAACTCTATTCTCTTTCCCGGTACCACCTCATGCACCATTTCTCCTCCCAACCTCCCTCCCTTGCTGATACTGGCTTTCCCTCCCATCCTCCCTCCCTCCTCCTCCATTTCTGGCCTCTTCGTCGGTGGATTCGCAGCCAATTATTGCTTTCTACCTCATCCTCCATTTCTTCCCTGATTTCTCCGATTCTAGTCCTATTCTTGGTAGATTCATGACTGATACTTACTTTCCCTTCTATCCTTTTTTCATTCCCAGCCATATTTCTTCATTTCCGGCATCCTCCATAGTGGATTCACGATCGATCGTTGCTTTCTTCTCTTCGTTTCCATTTGCTTCCAAAAAATTTTCCTAAGACAAAACTGATTCGATATTTGTTTAAAATCTCCTTTTGCACATGGTTAATGGATGTTCAACAATTTTTTAAAGTCATCCTGCATTAAGTTCTTACATGTTGAGAAAAAGGATTTCCTGTCGTCTGGCTCAAGATGAGGTTTATCATTTGTTAATGTGAGTTTCAATTTCCATATCATTTATGTCTTGAATATTTTGTGACAGGATTCTGGTATATGTATACTATTTTTCTAGAACATGCCATGAAGAAAGCTGACCTTCACATCTTAGTCTAAAAATTTTAGTGCATGGTTCATTAAAATTTTAATTAATTAACTACTTAAAAATAGTCATGTCTCCCGTACAAAAGCACATTTGTAAAGCTCTTAGTCCATCGGCATTGATGATTTTTTCTTTTCCAAATATGCGTTATGTGGTTGCTGATGTTTCGAAAAATTTTATTCTCTCTCTGGTAATTATCTCCAGGATCGATCTAAACTTGTATGAACCTCTTCAGATAGCCTGGCATATATAGAGATGTTTAAAACAGGATACAAGACTTTAGAATGACAAAATCTAGTACCATCCTTTCTAGCTTCAAAAAGTCACACTAACCAGTCATTAGTTACTGCACTTGTAGTTGATTTTAAGATGATCTAATTAAATTCTTTCAGACAGGAAACAGAAAATTTTGAGATTCTTGAGAGCTTCATTTTTTTTTTTTTTTTTTTCATTTCTAGGAGAGGAATCCTTTATAATCATCAATATAGATAGGCAGCATGGATTTTTGATAGTCCATAATCTAATGCTTATATTTATGTATTGCTAGGCTTTGATGCCTTGTTAGTAGCCAAGAGGAAAGTTGTAAATGCTTATAGGTTTGTGGTGGTAGAGGGGTGTATACTACTGCTTTATCCTTGTTTTATTATTTTCAAAGCAAAATTTAGAGGTTAGTGGGTGATAAAAGAATGAAAAAATGAGTGTCACAGAATAAGTTTGTTAGATTTGAGTTCATGTTTGAGCACGATGGATTTCGGATACTATGATATTTGTTTATTTACTGAACTAATGGGGGGCATGGATGCATTATGTACAAAGTCTTCTTTGATATGGAGCTTTAGACTTGCATACATTGTAGTTGTCATACAAAATAGTTGTGGATTAAAAAAGCAGCTCATAGTTCTTTTTAAGGTTGCAATAAAGTGACCATGTTTAGATACCATGGTGGCTTCCCTAGCCAAAAGGCTCCACTTAATGTGAGGTAGTCCCACTTTAAAGCATACTTCATTTATAAAACATAATATCTAAGTCCTTTGTTGCCATTGCTCTTGAAATTGTGTCCCCTCTACATAACATATCAACCATGGTTGTGAGGCGAAGGTATTGCATAATACACAATTACCATGAACCAACAAGCATTGTCTTATCTATTTTAGATTAGGCTTATGGATGATATAACTCAAATTTCTATTGTAGGCTAAGTAGAAAATGTTGCTTGTGCATGTTAGAATGGATGATGGGATTCATGTGGGTGAAAGAGAAGCATGGGGCTAAGAAGATGTGGTTGTAATTTTCGAATTTTGCTGCAAGCTGACTAGAGAACGGCTTGATGTTAGACCTATGAATTGTGTAGATATCATAAGGCAGATATTTGGCTTATTTATCATGATTCTTTTATTGGTCAAAAGGAAAAACCCAACCCAATTGCATGTGCCCCCTCCCTACCTCTCTCTCTCTATCTCTCTCTATCTCTTTTTTTTTTTTTTGGGAGAGGATATACCGAGTTCTTATTGTATAAATACTTCCATGAGAATTATTGTATAAAATATTCAATAGCTTCTTTGATGGACAAGATCGATATACCATATTACTATTGTACAAAGGCTTTCATGAGAATTATTATGCAGAATATTCAATAACTGAGTACAGAAATAGAAATCAATAAAATAATCCTTGTGCGATTAGCTATACATACAAGCTACAACTAAGTTTATAAAATACTCCATAGGGTTTATACAAAGCCCTGCACACCTTTTAAAGTGTTGCAATTAATTTGTTGGATCGGGATTTGACCTTGTACGACTTGGTTCCCAAATCATTCCTTTTTCTTTTCTTTCGAATCTAACCTTACATTACATGTTGACACCATTATGAATATGTTTGGCCGGTGATTGAAATTAGAATGATTTGCACACAATTATACCAACTATTACTTCAAAATCTACTTTTTGTAATAGAGATCATGTGCTTGATCTATTTCTTAGCTCTCTAACCTTGTTTATGGACATGATTGATTGTGAAGAGCATGCATTCCTTTTTATATGGAAAAAATAGTAATTAATGTGGAGTCAATGGATTTAGATAAGGCTTTAAACTTTTATTTTTAAACAAATTTAATGTTTCATTATTATGTTTATGTAGATATGTCTTGCTTTTTTTTAGATGCATCATGCATAATGGACGAACATCATGTTACCACCATTGATGACTAAATATTACATTTGAAGATAATGATGCGGGACGAACCTAGGACTGATGAAAAACAGTAAATCTAATTTTTTAATATTTTTTTAGATATTAATTCAGTGGCTAAAGACTCGAAAATAAGTAAAGAATTAGCATGATGACTAGTAATGCTAGAAACTATCATACCCGCAGGAAGACACATGCAGAATAATAAAGGTCATGACCCTGGAATTGAAAAACTCCCGATTTAGGATAGCGTACCTATCATTAGATCATAACTTAAAAGGGGGAAGGCTTTTACCAGGCAGCGATTGTAGTTTCTTCGATGAAGAGATCTCTCAACCTCTGGATGGCACCTGGAAGAACAAGCCTTTGGTCCCGAATCTGAAGGCGATCTGGATCCGATCTGAAGGCAAAGAAAGCCTCATCAGGGGAGGGAAAACACATCGGGAATCTGCAAAACATCAAAATTAGGCATGAATCAGGTAATCAAAGAAAAAAATAATAAGATGAAACAAGGAAGGAAAAGGATTAGGGCAAAGGGCGGCAGCAAGGAAGCAGAAAAAGCTCTTGATCTGGGCGTATTCAAGGCTTCTCTTTTGGACGTGGCTGATGCTTGGAGATCTGATTTGCTGCTTGGGGCATGGAGGATTGCAAGGATGGGTGGTTGGCCAACACAAGAGAACAAGAATCAAACACAAAGAAACCAAAAGAAAACATAAGACACCTATCTCAAAATAATTCAGCAGAGTTTTAATTCATAAGAGTAGATTGCTTACAAGAGGAAGAGTGGTGGGGTTTTTATAGAGTCCCATGCCCTCTCCTAAAGGGATTACAAGTCTTCTCCTAGTTAGAATAGGTTTACACAATTTAAGTGGAAGAAAGATTACAAAATAAATATAGGAGTATACTAGTTGAATAGAATAAGAACTAGGTTTCCTTCTTCCATTTGAATTCCTCCTTCTTAGCTTGGACCAAGTCAACACTTTGGACGTGTTGGGCTTCATGGGTGGGCAGAAAGGGGCAGCCAAGAATGGGTTGGGCGCATGGGCTTTGGACCCTGGAGGCCTGGGATGCCTGGAGCAGGAATTTCCAGGTATCTTGGTTATGGGCTAGAATATACCTAGAATCTTGGTTCTTCATGGACCTGGGCCTTGAATTCTCTTGGTCTGGGGTACAGGTAAGTCCTTGGGATCTTGTTATGACCTGGTTTGGGACTATACTCTAGCATCTAGAGGGAATATGGGCATCCGGAAAATATTTGGAAGGAATCAGGGTATCTAGAAAGGCATCTTGGATCCTGGGGTGCCTCGCAAAATCCAATAAGCTGATGTAGTGGCCTCTGACTCCTGGATGAGGCCTGGTGGAACTCCAAAATAGGGTAATCTCCTCTTGTATAAATATTAGACTCATACTAGACTTATACTGAAATACATGACTCGATACTGGACTGGGGTTGAGACAAATCAATTAGCCTCAACTTATTATAGGACTCAATCTTAATTGATTATAAATTATGACACATGACTAAAATCCTAATCAGTGAACCTTATGGGATCCAGGGTCTGTGTCTGATCCTGGTGTCCCCACCAATTCTTCCAGGGTGGGAAGAACTCTACCCCGTCGAGTAAGGGTCAATTTGGCTCTCAAGGAGGGTCTGGGTTGAGGCGTGGCAGTTCCTCACCAGTGCTCCACAAATCCTCGGATTCTAGCTGACCTTGCCATCTGACCAAATACCTTTGATAACTTTCATCCCGGGTACTGATGGCTTGATCATTCAGGATTCACTCACTCTTTTCCTCACTTATTGGCCAAATTATACGTGGACACTCTAAGGTGGGTTCACTCACAAAGGAAGGAATTTGGCTCAAGGTACTCGCTAGGTATCACTAATGGCTCCTTATGCTCCATAAGGTCTGAACTGCTGAAGGTGGGACTAATACCTAAATCAGGTGTTATCTCAAGCATATAGGCATTGAGTCCAACTCTTTTCATTATTCTGAAATGGGCCAGCTTTGTGAGCAAGAAATCTCTTTATCAACACATAGTCCCCTGAAGAAAATTCTTTAACATGTTTTCCGGAATTAGCCAAGTTATTATATAGTTCATTATTTATGTTCAGCTTTTGACTAATTTTCAGATGCAGATGCTGTGCAGTGGCTAGTGTAGGTGCAGATAGATGATTCAGGGCTATGGATTTATTGGACTCAAGACTAACACCTAATAGACTCGACTAGACTTCCCTATCAAAGAAAATTTATTGGACTCTTTGGGTCTAACCTAACACATTATAGACTCTTTAGGTTTGACCCTAGCATGGCATTGCACATGAAAATTTACTATGTACTCCTACTATGTGCCATAGGGTTCTCCTAAAGTAAGATGCAAACATGATAAACTCAACGAATGAATGCAACATGTGAACCTCTATAAAATGCATATGAATGGTTAAAGAAACATAATAAGATTCAGAAAAGGGTAGAAAATAAGATGTAGGTTCAGGGTTAGTTTGGCAGGAAAAGGGTTCGAGAATAATTAGATAGAATGGAATGCAAGAAGGTGTGTCAGGAATTAGTCATAGACTAATGAGGTTTACCTTATGGATTTGGGATATTTCTATAGGGTCTGCATTATGGAAGAATGGGTCATTAATTTTAGGGAAGAGATCAACTGGAGTCAATGGAGTGATTTCATCCTGAGGGTATTGGTTTAAAGAGATCAGGTCCTTAATAAATTCTTCTGGTTCTTGAATCAAAGGACTGGACTCTACAACTAGACTCTCTTCTAAAGTTTCCTCAGGTGGTGTTCTAGTAACAGGATCTGGGTTCTCTTCCTCTAACTGCTCTTCCATTACAACTTCAACTAAATCTAGATCGGCTCCCACTTGTGTATCTATTGATTCAGCTAACTCTAAGTCTTCTATGGGGAACTCCTCTTCTTCTTCCTCATACTCCTCTACTAGGCTCACATCATCTTCATATATCTCCTCTTCTAGGTCATTCTAGTGAACCAATGGAGTGATAAGAGGGGGTTGACTAGGAAAAAATTGACTAATGACTGGGATGACAGGGGTGGGTTGGCTAAGAAAAATCGACCCAATACTGGACTCAGGTTTAGGTCTGGGGTGGGTCTCAGGGTTTTGCTCTAGGTTTCCTAATTGGTTTCCTACTTGGGCAAACTTATTGGTTACATGATCAAGCCTATTGGTTGCTTGGTTATAGGATTGAGTTAATTGGTCAAGTCGATTGTTGACCTGGGTATTGGATTGATCGATTAGATCAAATCGTTCAGTCATGGTTTTCATGAAAACCTCTAGACTGGGGTCCATGGTTGAGCTAGGTTGGGGTTTAGACTTATGGTATTGGGTTCCTAGTCTAGTGGTCATGCAATCAAACAGTCAGTCATGATGAGATGGTGCAGCCAAGCATGCAAAGGATCGGTAATTCTAGGGTTTCCTAGACCTATAGCCAAAATTGAATGAGTCAGCTCAACTTATACTTAACCTAGCAGCTAATCCTTCCTCTGGCCAGGTAGAAGGTGGGGTGGTGGGAGGCTCCCCCTGCTTGTCACAGGATCCTCATTATAAACCACCAGTCCACTTAGGTCATTTGACTCTAGACCCCAGCCTTAGACACTAGTTTTCAGTAATAGCCACAGGATTAAATGCACTAGTTGGCCCACACAGTTTAGACCCGACCTGTTGGGTGTCACCTAGCCCACTAGGGCAAATTATGTCTAGTTAATTTTAAATAGGCTTGGGTCAATATGATGATGGTGGTTTTGGGCCTAGGTCAGGTGATGAAATCCTGCCCTGATCTGAGATAATGAATTGCCCTTAAGATTAGGTTAATCAAATGATGCACATTCAATGAGTCCTGATGCAACTAATAACAATCAGAAAAATAAAATATTTTATGTGTATTTTATGATGTGGCAAGTTAGGTTTAAGTTGATTAGGTTAGCAATCAAATTGGGCTTAGGATGTGTGGAAGTTGGTTAGGTTTGTCAAGTAAGTGCAGAAATTCAAGAAATCAGGGTTTCATAAGATGCAGGATTTGATATAGTTATCGATGCAAAAAAAAATCAGAAAAATTCTAGGACAGAGGATGGACGGTGATGATGAAATCTGCCAAATTTTATGCACAACAAAAGTCAGATGATGATGCAAATCCTAGGGTATTCAGACTGATGCAGAAATCTCAGGTTTTCAGTTAGGGTTTCTAATATGCCATATTTTAATGAATTAGGTTTTCTATAAAATTAATTAAAAATTATGATAAAATAGAGGACAAGACAGAGAACAATTCATGAAAATTTAACATAAAAATAAAATTCCTAGGTAGTCTAAATTAGATGAAAAACAAACACCTAATACTCTAGTAGGATGCAGAAATTAGGGTTTGTGAATCTAATGCAGATGAATGCTATCCTAAACCTGCTCTGATACCAAACTGATGTAGGACAAACCTAAGACTGATGAAAAATAGTAAATATAATTTTTTTTATATTTTTTTAGACATTAATTCAATAGCTAAAGATCCAAAATAAGTAAAGAATTAGCATGATGACTAGTAATGCTAGAAACTATCATACCCACAGGAAGACACATACAGAATAATAAAAGTCAGGACCCAGGAATTGAGAAACTCCCGGTTTAGGATAGCGTACCTATCATTAGATCAGAACTCAAAAGGGAGAAGGCTTTTACTAGGCAGCGATTGTAGTTTTTTCGATGAAGAGATCTCTCAGCCTCTAGATGGCGCCTAGAAGAACAAGCCTTTGGTTCCCGAATTTGAAGGCGATCTGGATCTGGTCTAAAGGAAAAGAAAGCTTCCTCTAGGGAGGGAAAATACCTCGGGGATCTACAAAACATCAAGGTTATGCACGAATCAGGTAATCAAAGAAAAAAATAACAAGATAAAACAAGGAAGGAAAGGGATTAGGGCAAAGAGCTGGTGGCAAGGAAGCAGAAAGAGCTCTTGATTTGGGCATCTTCAAGGCTTCTCTTTTGGGCGTGGCTGATGCTTGGAGATCTGATTTGCTACTTGGGGCGTGGAGGATTGCAAGGATGGGTGGTCGGCCAACACAAGAGAACAAGAACCAAACATAAAGAAACCAAAAGAAAACACAAGACACCTGTCTCAAAACAATTTAGCAGAGTTTTAATTCATAAGAGTAGATTGCTTACGAGAGAAAGCGGGGTGGGGTATTTATAGAGTCCCATGCCCTCTCCTAAAGGAATTACAAGTCTTCTCCTATTTAGAATAGGTTTACACAATTTAAGTGGAAGAAAGACTATAAAATGAGCCTAGAACTAGGAGTATACTAGTTGAATAGAATAAGAACTAGGTTTCCTTCTTCCATTTGAATTCCTCCTTCTTAGCTTGGACCAAGTCAACACTTTGGACATGTTGGGCTTCATGAGGGGGCAGCAAGGGGCGACCAAGGATGGGTTGGGCGCATGGGCTTTGGACCCTGGAGGCTTGGGATACCTGGAGCAGGAATATTCTAGATATCTTGATTCTGGGCTAGAATATACCTGGAATCATGGTTCTTCATGGACTTGGGCCTTTAATTCTCTTAGGCTGGTGTGCAGGTAAGTCCTTGGGATCATGTTATAATCTGGTTTGCGAATATACTCTAGCATCTGGAGGAAATCTGGGCATCCAAAAAATATCTGAAAGGAATCAGGGTATCTAGAAAGGCATCTTGGATCCTGGGATGTCTCGCAAAATCCAATAAGCTGATGTAGTGGCCTCTGACTCCTGAATGAGGCCTGGTGGAACTCCAAAATAGGGTAACCTCTTCTCTTGTACAATAATTAGACTCATACTATACTTATACTGAAATACAGGACTCGATACAGGACTGGGGTTGAGACAAATCAATTAGCCTCAACTTATTACAGGTCTCAATCTTAATTGATTACAAAATTATGACACATGACTAAAATCCTAATCAATAAACCTTATAGGATCCAAGGATTTGTGTCTGATCCTGGTGTCCCCACTAGATAATGTTGTGAACTTCTAATAAATTTATTAAAAATATTATATTGATTTATTTTATTATACTGTATAAGTTCTAACTTGTATTTTATCTTCACATTTTATAGATTTGTCAAGCTTTATTTTATGGCTTCCATTTGAAGTGACTTATGATAAAAAAGAAAATACGAGATCTTATTTGGAGTTATAACTTGTGCTCATGTATTGTTTAAGAACTTAATTTTTATGTTATTTTAGATATATTGGAAAATTGAAGCTATGTTATCATGTGTTTCATTTGATATTTGGAATTGTATTTGATAGTATTGTGTATTTGTTAATTGAAGCAATAAAGTAGTATTTGTAAGAATGCTCTCAGTTCCTTGTACATCATGTTTAATGCTCTCTGTCATTACATCAAGAAGAAAAGAAGCTCTCTCCTGTAGTCTTGCAATACTCTAATTGTCGAGCTTGGATTATGTTTCTATTTTTTCATATTGACACAAAACTAATGCTTATTATATGGTTGCATTTTTTTTTCTTGCTTTATTCGTTCTACATACTATTACACTTTGCCATCTATTTACATATTTTTCCGATCATGTTATATTTTTTAGTTCTGCATCTCATTAAGATACTTTTTTTTATGATCCTTTCACTTGATCAAGCTCTGCTTTTCGTGGATATCTAGTATCATATCATAAAATAGTTTCATGATTTTAATTCTACTGCTATTTCTTGGATCTGCTGCTGTTGGAATTCATGTTCAATAATCTGCTCTAATTACCAGTGATGCCACTGGCCTACTTTGGACCCCTTGAGGCTTGAAGCCTCTTAATTTTTAGCTTAGCGATAAGCATTTTGTCCATATCATGCCAGATATTCTGCCTTCATGCATCTTGCTTCCTGACCTATAGATCTTGAGTGCTTATAGAACCGGTAAAGCTAGCATTCTTAGGTCATCCTTATCTTGTTCTTCTGATTGTCAAAGATCATACACTAGATGCTAAGAAAAGCATCATTGTCAAATACCATGTGCTATTTTACATATTTAAGCAATTTATTTAGTCAAGATGTTCGCTAGATGCTAACTATCACACAAATGGCTACAGTGAGTGGCAGAGTATATAAATTGTAAGCCATCAAATATGTCGATTACACCAAGGGCATATTTGGTTCAAGAAAGCTCCATTTTTATTCCGATTTTAGAAGCAATTGGAATTCCCAAATCCTCCAAAACCCAATACCTATTCTTCTTTATCATCCAAATCCAATTTAGATTTTAATTTTGATTTGGATCATGAACCAAATGTACCGGATTCTCATTCCACGTTCCCATTCTCATTCCAGAATCCAATTTCCCTCGACCAAACATGGATTAAATTATTCAACCAAAAAAGAACATGGATTAAATTAATCCCAAGAGATAAAAAATATATATTGCATGCTAAACTAAGCAATTCTTCGTTAGCATTCTGCCATGAAGGTACCCATAGTTTTTTATTTTTTATTTTATTTTATGTTATTTTATTTTATGTGGAATCTTCATGCTGATATTCTTTAAGACATGTACAAATGCAATACTTGCATATATCATTTGCTTGGCTTTGGAATTTTACAAATAGCATATATTCTGTTAAAATGCTGGAAAATCTCGAGATAAAGGCACTGCTAGACTGCTTAGCAGAGTATTTTTTTAGGTCAAAACAAACATTAGATGGATGCTTCTATGGTACATGTCACATGCGTATGTGTTCTTGGCTAATATTTGCCAAGAAAAATTTTAGACATATTTATGAAGAAGCTAATTAAGTTTTAGATGTTGAGCTGCATGAGAATATTTATGTGAGGTTTCAACGTGTAAGCCTTGTGAAAACAAGTCGGGTTTTGATTAGTGAGCCCAGAAAATTAATTGGCTGTAATCGGTTGAGATTATAGTGAATTTCCAAGTGGGTCTTGGGAAGTGATGTAGATGCATTGAATAGCACCGAACCACTATATTTCTTTTGTATTTGTGGTTGCTTGTCTCTTATATTTATTCTTCTCTTATTACTTTTATATTTATGCTGCACACTTATTAAAAGCACTTTAACTTTGTATTCATAGTACTAAGTGTTACAGTAGTAAACAAGATCCATTCGGCCCTGACACGCATCCTCCTTGGAGGCTGGCGCGGCCACGTACTTCTCCACCTCGGCCCAGCTCGGCTCGGCCCCACTTCGGCCACGTGGTGGTTCAGCCCAGCTCGGCTCGGCCCCACTTCGGCCACGTGGCGGTTCACCCCAGCTCGGCTCGGCCCCACTTCGGCCACGTGGCGGTTCAGCCCAGCTCGGCTCGGCCCCACTTCGGCCATGTGGCGGTTCAGCCCAGCTCGGCTCGGCCCCACTTCGGCCATGTGGCGGTTTAGCCCAGCTCGGCTCGGCCCCACTTCGGCCACGTGGCGGTTCACCCCAGCTCGGCTCGGCCCCACCTCGGCGGGGAACCTCAGTACCTCGGCCTCACTTCGGCCGTCGAATCCAGCTCCGGCACTACACCGTCCAAGAACCTCCGTGCCCAGCGCGGCACGGTCCGGGAGCCTCCGAGCCCGGCGTGGCACACGTTCAGCTCCGCGTGACCCAGTCACCTGCGCGTCCCCTCCGGCTCCAAGATAGGGCTCCCAGGTTCGGTCACTGCCCTCACGATGGACTGGCTCCCTCGCCTGCATGCTCCAGCAGCAAGGGAGGAGCCCGCCCGTCCGACCTCGCCGCCGTGACCCAGCTCCGCCAGCGTCCGGTTCATCGCCACTGAGCTCGGCGCAGCACGCCCAAGGCAGCGCGACTCCGGCTTGCTCCGGCTCGGATCCGCCCGCGCTAGGGCACGACCCAGCTCTTCTCCGGCTTCGCCCACCTCGGCAGGCCCCACGTGCTTCCGTCCAGCTCCCGGCTCACCCGTGAGAGGCCTCCGCCTCACCCCAGTTCGGCTCCGCCTGGTTTGGGGAGTGGTTCCGCACGACCGCAGGCAAGGCAGCGCTCTGCATGTCTCCGGCTCGGTCCGACCGGCACCCTGGCAACGTTCCGTGAGGCTCCGCCCGACCTCGCCCACGGTGCGAAGGCCGGCCCCCAGCCCGGCTGTGCACTGCCCCAGGCTTCGGCTCCGGCCCTGCACCGCCCGAGCACCGCCCGACGGCTCCATGCCCGGCGCGGCGCGATCCCCCGGCGCCTCCGAGCCCGGCAGCGGCATGCCCGACGCCTCCGAGCTCGGCGGCGGCACGCTCAGCACCTCCGAGCCCGGCACAGTGCCCTGGCATCCCCGAGCTCGCCACTCCGGTGCCCTTGTTCCGGCATGGCATGCACCCGGTGCCTTCTACTTCTCCGGCGCGGCACGCCCCAGTGCACCCGACGCCTCTGGCTTCTCCGGCGCGACGGGCTCGGCGCCTCCAAGACCGGCGTGGGTACCCCGACGCCTCCGAGCCCGGTGACGGGTCCCCCGGCTCCTCCGGCTTCCAACCGACCTCCGCACCGCTCAAGCTCCATCTCCGGCTCCGCGTGCTCCCGTCCAGCAAGGGTTTGGTCCCCATGACTTCGCCCCGTCCGGCTCCGGTCCTGCACCGGCACCCCGGCAGTGCCCCGCGAGGCTCCACCGACCTCCCCGGCACGCCCCGGCTCGGCACCTCCGAGCTCGGCATCGCAACATGTCCAGGGCAGAGGCCCCCCCGAGCCCCGGCTCCTTCCGTTCTGGCCAAGCTCGGCACGCTCGCAGTGCACTTGCGGCACGCCCGCAGTGGTCCGGCTCCTGCGGCCCGGTTCCCCCGGCTCCGGTCCGACGCAACCTCACCCGCACGCATGGGTCCGTACCTACGTGCATGGGGGCCTCGCACGTCGCCTCGATCAGCATGCATGAAGGCCCCCGCAGACCTTCTCTCGATCCGCGTGCCCGCATGGCAACTTGAAGCGGCGTCCCGGCTAGCCCGGCACTTTGGCATCACAGCCCAGCTCGGTCGCTGGGAGCACCACGCAGTTCGGTCGCACTCACGTGGGCCCAGCATGTTTCCCGAGGGGCCCATCCACATGGGCCCGGCGCTCTTTCCATAGATCCCCCTCCACGTGGGTCCTATGATACGCCGCCTGACACGCCGCCTGCAAAGAAAGGTTTGCATTTAAGTTTCCTAAGCTACCGTTTACACTAACTAGTGAATAGCACCACATCCGAGGCGCTGTGCTCCTTCACCAACCTCCTGAACCATCAAGAAAGGGGAAGTTGACCAACCTACCTAAGCCTCCCATGCCTGCAGAAGCTTCACAGGCCTATACCAAGAAGAACGTGCCCCTCTAAACACCAAGAGCCACTCGTCTACATAAGAGCAGCGGGAAGAGATAAGAGGGGTAAGAGACAACACACTCTCTTGATTCTTACATGGTCTATCACCCTCTGGTAGCGGAGAGTCTCCCAAGCTCTCCGTCTCAGAGGTCCCTTATTTCCTTCGATTGTCCCGCTGACTTGATCGTCGGAGTGCCTTTGCCGGAATCCCCGGCGCAGGTCTCCCCTGTTTTGCAGGTATCGCCTAACGGATGGACGATAAGGAGGAAGATTACTCCTCACCGGAGAGGCCCACAGGAGGGCCACTACAGTACCAAGCCCCTTTCATCCCAACTACAACTATGTTCCCCTTGATCGTCTCCGACCAACGAGCCCGGTGACGCTGGCACGGAGCCCACTCACCTAGGCCACGTAAGAGCTACAGGCCACGACGATCTAGGCGGCAATAGATTGGCGCACCAGGTAGGGGGCAGATCCATGCTCCTCCATAAGGTGGGATGATGGTTTCCACCTTTGTCCTTAGTCCCTAGGGGGCAGACCGGGGGCACGGGGATGGGGGCGCGAGAACTTCTCCCTCTCTCTCGAGGCTCCAAGGAGCGGCATCGACTAAAAATCTTGAGCTGTGAAGGTGCATCGCCACCCTTGACGGGGCACCTGGCATCAGGCTAAGGATGGAGCTACCTCCCAGCGGTACCACCATCCAGGAGCCCCACCAAAAAAAAAGAAGAGAAGAAAAGGGAGAGAGAAAAGAAAAGAGAGAAGAAGGGAAAAAGAAGAGAGGGTCTGGCCATCGAGAAGAAGAAAGAAATCTGTCGAGTTTCCTCCCATGCAACGAAGCTTACTCCCTCATGCAGCAGGAGTCTCTTCCTCCTCCATGCAATGAGGCCTTCTCCTTCCACTCGATGGAGTTATTTCCCTCATGCAACAGAGGTCTCACTTCCTCCCAGGCAGTGGAGGTCCACCCTCCTATGCAACAGGGGTCTTATGCTCCCATGCAACGAAACTCCCTCCCATATAACAGGAGCCTCTTTCCTCCCAAGCGATGGGAGTCTTATACTCCCGTGCAATGGAGCTTCTCCCCAAGCCACGAAGCTCCCCATGCAACGGAGCCTTGCTCCCTCATGCAACCGAGTTGTATTCTTACGTGCAAAGGAGTCTCACTCTCTTCCAAGATGGCGGTCGGTGAACCTAATTCTGGCCTGTACAAGGAAGAAATATGTCTTTGTTTATTCATATAACCGGAGCTAAACAGGTAACTCCTTCCACTCTACCTTTATAAAATAAAAAATTGTGTTTCAGTTTTACAGGAAGGGCTCCTGTACCACTATCAAGGGCAAGCACTATGACTTGCCAGAGCCGGTCATAGCCTGGCGCAAGAATTCTTGATCAAAGCCCGGATCCCATGCTCTATGGCACCAAAAAGCTGAATCCCACATCTATCGCACGACTCTCAGTTCAGCTCTTGCCTTACTCACAGTCCGGAGATGTCTGCGGAGACTCAAAGAAGTCCCGCTATCTACCGAGAGAACTGACAGTTTGGCATTTGCTGTGCTCAAAGTCTGGAGATGTCCATGGGAAGCTTTGGGGCTCCAACAGTCCACGGGAAGGAGGAACACAGGAACTCATCCGCCCGACTCCAAGTCCGGCAAACTCAAATGAAGTTAAGAGCTGAAGTCAAGCTCCTCAGTTCAGCCGAGCTGAACTCAATAAAGCCAAGCCGCAGCTCCTCACCGAGCCCCACATCTACCGCATGACTCTCAGTTCAGCGCTTGCCTTACTCACAGTCCGGAGATGTCCGCGGAGACTCAAAGAAGTCCCGCCATCTACCGAGAAAATTGATAGTTTGGCATTTGCTGTGCTCAAAGTCCGAAGATGTCCAGGGGAAGCTCTGGAGTTCCAGTCGTTTATGGCTAGCCTCCTAATATAGCAAACCAGCAGCTCTGTCGTCCCAAGAAGGAGGTAAGGATCCCTCCTCAATCATTAAAGTTCCTTTCTGGTGCAACTTTGTCCTTCACCAGCACAGGGACTCATCCGTCAGACTCCAAGTCTGGCGAAGTTCAGAGCTGAAGTCAAGCTCCTTAGCTCAGCCAAGCTGAAATCAAATAGAGCCGAGCCAGAGTCATGCCTCTTGATTTAGCCGAGCTGAAGCCAAGCTCCCTACTAAGCCCCGCATCTACCTCCTGACCATAGTCCGGAGATGTCCATAGGTAGCTCTGAAGGTCCAACCATTTGTGGCTCGCCTCCTAGCATGCCAAACAGCTCTGCGACCTCACGGAGGATGTAAGAATCTCTCCTCAAAAATTAAAGTTCATCTTTGGTGCAACTTTGCTCTTCATCATTACAGGAGATCATCTGTCCGACTCCGAATCTGACGAAGGAAGCCCGGATCCCAGTTCCGGCATAACGGAACCTAGTTCTGGTACAAAATCCTGGAGAACAGCTCGGTAGGTCGCGCAAGGCTCAACTCCAGCCTGCGGCCCCGGGGTTCAGTCTGGAAGGAGACACTAAAATTATTTAGCATATGCCGGAACCTATTTGATTGCATCCAGAAGAGAGAGATTAATTCGAACTTGCTTAAATAATTTTAGTGTCTCCTCGAGTTCTCCTTTCTTCTTCTCTACAAGAATCAGGGCTTTTAGGGCATCTAGGTATCGTACTTTGGGCAAGTAGGGTGGTTCTGGTATAATCGATTCATCTTCTTTTCTCAGCTCCTCCTTGTCCTTGATGGTTCTAATTTAGGTTGGGTTGGAGGTGTGGGGCAGATCTCATCGGTTCTACTAGGTTGCTCGATGACCTTTCCATTCCTGAGAGTCATTACTGATTTGGCTTGTTCAAAAAAGGTTTCTAGGATATTGGAGCCTTTAGCCATGAATTGTCCTCTTGGGTTGCCCTCAAGTTGAGATGGTAATTTTTCTCATTCCTTTCTACCCAGAATTGTCGCTAATTAACCAATTTGTGTTTCTAACCTAGCGATGGATTGTGTATGAGAACTGATTATTTGGGAGTGGGAAGTGAGGGTCTGTGTGTTGACCTCTATCCAATCTAAAGCCTTCAAAACTCTCTCCTCAAAGGCTGAGCTATAGTTAGTGGACGATGATTGAGAAGGGTTTTGGTATTGCAAGTGAGGTATGCTCCTGTAACTAGTTTCTTGATAGTTTGGGTTTGATGGAATTGGGATAGCAGGTGGCTATGATTTCCAGGAAAAATTAGGGTGATTAAGCCATTCTGGGTTATAGGTGTTTGAATAAGGATTGTTTCCTAGTCTACGAGCTTGTTGGGTTTGAGCTTGTTGGACCTGGTCATGGACAAATTCAGGAAACTGGGTAGTTGCTGGATATTTTGTGGTGTAGTGGGTGGGGCTAGAGCAGATTACGCAAACTTCTTGTTGTGGACTAAGTATAGGTGGGGTAGGAAAGTATCCCTTACTAAACATGCGATCCATCCTTTGGGACAACTCATCTACTATCTTTTGTGACATCTCATTCATTTTATTGTGGATATCTATGTAGTGACCAACTTCATAGATTCCACCTTTTTTTGAGGAGCAATGAGTCTTCACTACATAAGGCAGACATATAGTGTAAAAAATTTTCACTCAATGTCTCAAATAATTGTCATGCCTCATCCTCACTTTTCAACATGAAAGTTCCTTCGCATGAGGCATCGACTAACTATCGGTGTTCCTCTAGGAAACCATCACAGAAATACTGGACTAGTTGCCTCTTTGGAGCTGCGTGATGTGGGCACTTTCGGATTAGGTCCTTTAGCCTCTCCTATGTCTCATGGAACATTTCTCCTTCAATCTGGAAAAAACTAGTTATGGCTTTTCTAATATGGTTGGATTTTTCTATGGAAAAGTATTTCTTGAGAAATTCTCTTTGAAGTTGGTCCAAGGTTGATATAGTTACTAAATCTAAGATACTCAGCCAATATTTGGCTTTGTTCTTAAGTAAAAATGGAAAAAGCTTCAACCTAAGGATTAGAGAATTTTTGAATTTTAACTGGAGAGCAGATCTCAAGAAATTTACCTAGGTGCTTATAGAGGTCCTTGTTACTAAGTTCGTGAAAAGATGGTAGCATCTGAATAACACTGGACTTGATCTCATATTGGGTGTCCTCCATAGGAGGTACTTGGATGCATAGTGATATGAGTATGAGGATTGGGTAAAATATTTCCTTAATGGGCACGGAGGGTTGATATCATCAGGGTCAGCCATATTTGTAAGCCGGATTGACCTAAGGGTATTCTCTAACTCTTCATCAAATGGTCGCAAGTCGGGTTGTAGTGATCATCGACTTAACATGCAACCAAATGGTCTAAGTGAGGCAATCCTAGGCTCTTAAGTTTTTTTTTAATGTATTTATTAAAGAAGAGAAGGGAGAAGAAGAGTGAAGAAAGAAAGAAGGCTAAAGATGAGAGCCTAAGGAGTCCTAAAGCTAAGAGTGATAGAGAAAGAGTATTAGTTAAAGTTCTAGGTTAATTGCAAATAAGTTAGTAGTCAATGAACTCTCTATCCTAAGATTCCTAGTTCTAGACAGCTCCTAATTATTCCAAGGTTGCCTTTAAGCCTTCGAAGTTAGATACAAACTATCCACTAGCCAGGTAAGGGTAAGGTCGGTGGGGGTACCCCCGTTGTTTTTCTTAAATACCAAATTACTTGGCCAAGTCAGACAACATAACCAATTAAAGAATCACCTTTCTTTAGGGCTACATCATCCTTGAATCCCTTTCCTTAGATACCAGTGAACTAGTTAATTCTGAGCTAGTCCAGCTCTCAGGGTCCCTTGTCCTAGTGAGCTCGATAATCCTTAGGAGCCAACGTCTAATTAATTTTAAGTTAAGGCTTAAGTCAATGCAATATGCAGGGAAATGGTTTATGGACCAAGGAAGGGTAATGACATCCCTATCTTATATTGTTTAGGGGTTTCGTGCCCTTAAGATATTTTATAAATTATGCAATGCAAAGAAAACAGATGTCCAGTATAAATAGTTAGTTTTTAAGGCTTAATTAGTATCTTTATTTTAATTACGTGTTACGAGATGTCTTGTTTTCTTTTTAGATTAGGTTTTTTTAAATTTTTAGGTAAGTTTTTAATTTAGTTAATTAAGTATAAAAAGAAAACTAAATTAGATGAGTAGATTAAGTAGTTAGGAGAGCAGTAAAAAGTAATTAACTATTTATATATATTTATTTATTTTTAAAAATTTTTAAATCATAAACATGCCTATGGTTCCCGGTAACGGTGCCAAATTTTGATCATTGTCATAGGTGATCAAGAATAATTCATCAACTCAACTCTATAGCTAGGATAAGTCAGGATTGTATCCTTAGGGACCTTAGGGCTAAGTTATGATTTTTTAAAAAAAGAAAAGAAAAGTAATTGTAATTGTGTGAAATAAAAGTGAGTAAAAAATAAACTACTCTTAAGGTGAAGCAAGTGAGAGAAAATATTTTAAGAGAGGAAGAGTGATTATGCAATGCCAGATTGTATTTCTCTTATAACTAAAATGTAATTGGCTTTAGGGGGATTTACCTATCTTCCCTTGGCGCGTCTTCGAGAGGCACTAGGTATCCAATTCTTCTTTCCTTGGCATGTCCCGTATCCATAATAGATTACGGCACGTCTTCGAGAGGCACTAGGTATCCAATTCTTCTTTCCTTGGCATGTCCCGTATCCGTAATAGATCACGATGCATTTTTGGAAAGCAAGAATTGTCCCTAAAATCAATTTAATAATAAAGCATAAAAATCGAATAAAAGAGAACAAATAAATTTGTAAAGGAAAACATACTATTTTATTGCAGAACAAGAATTACAAAAGACTGAAGAACCCGCTCTTCCCTTCCGCACTTCTGCACTAACCCACTTCTAAGTTGATCCCCTCCTGTCCCCTATGCAAAGGCTCTAAAGAGACTCCAGGAAGTTGCTTTCCCCAGGTAGAGGCATAGGAGCCTTTTTATAGGGTTCAACAAAAGAGACGCTTTCATGGTTTTCCGATGATGGACTAAACATGAGGATCGAAATAATAGCTAAGGTTTAATTTTACAGGACTTAATGGTTAGATGGTAACCTAAATCCTAATTAACTTAGACTATAGAGTTCTGCTCCCACTCAATGTTTGACCAGCTGGTTGGTTGCCATTGGATCTTGATTGGAGGTCCAAAAATCACCCTCATCATGGAAATCAATAAGAACCATTGGAGTGCTTTGAGATACATGCTCCTTGATGGGTTTTGATCGAGCTGGTTGCTGTTTCCTAGCATCGTCACCATCTTTCCCTTCGATCGCAGTCGCCGCCACCGAAACTTTGCCGGCCTTGCCCACGTGCTGCCACGACCAACCGTCGAAGCCTTGCCAAAGTTGTTGCCAAAGCCACTGCACACCACTGAGAGCTACCATCGGAGAAGAAGTCTGGTGATGCCCGTGAGATGGCTCGATGCAGAGGAGGAAGACGGCATTGCCATCGATGTCCGGATAAGGGTGGAGACAAACTTTCGATGGCCGGAGATAGTGACTTGGGCGGAGTTCGGTGGTGTGGCCATGGCTCGGACAGTGAACTGCTTCTCAAATCGGAGGAAGAATAAAGTGGCAGAACAGCGAAAAAATGGCCAGATCTTTTCATAGAGGGCCGTGGAGGAGATTCTCTAGCGACGAGGAAGGTGGATGGCAACTCTAGTGGTGGCGGGGCAACGATTTTGGGCTAAAAATCCCTCGCGGTCCATGGCTCTGCATTGTGGACCAGCAACCATGGGGGATCGTGAACTAACGGGCTTGTCATAAACCATTCAACCGGTCCATGGTGGACCGGTTGCTTCAATAACCATGCAAACCATTAATAATTTTTCAAAAATCGATTATGGGATCATTTTAAATCGGATTTGATTCAAACTTATTTCGTTTGAACCCATAAATTGAGCTCTTCATATTGATAATTTCTTTCCTATAAATGACATATAAAAATATCAATTTTAAATAAATAAAGATAATTTAATTATTAAATTAATATTTTTATATATATGTATAATGTAGTTATCAGGCCTCCAGTGGCTGGCCAGCCCTTTCTCGGCCATCCCGAGGCTAGAGGATGAACTCCATCATCCTCTCAGCAAGTCCTGGGTCAAGGGTGGTTCCAGCATCTAGTGACACCGAGGTGGATACCCTAGTTATCTTGGGGCTCGGCACTGCAAAAGTAGAAGGCCCCGGTGTCGCTGATGAGGAGGAGCGCCCGGATAACATCGATAGAGCCTCTGCCATCTCGACAGACGCCGATAGGGCCGACCCTCCCCCACCGTGATGACGGCCGTTGTTTGCTTCGCCTCTGAGATGGTGGGATCTCAATTATTTCGGGGACTGCTAGGAGGGTCGAAGGCATCCCCTCCCTGGCCATGGCGCTCCCACTAAGCTTGTGGGCCGTAGCCCTGGCCACCTCTGTGGTTGGCACCGGAGAATCGCGGGCACTCCTTTCCTTGTGCTCAGAGGAGGCCTCCCCGTGGGGTCTCTACTTTGGTTCCCCGTGAGGCCTCTTCAACGGTTCCTCTCTGGGCCTTGTGGACACAGGCCATTTGCGGGATATATGCCTGATCTGATCCACCGAGAATCTCATATCTACAATCTAAAAAGGAGTCTTGTTAGCCACTATGTGCTGTCAAAGGACCCAGGTCTAACGCCTTACCTAAGGAACAGACGAGGCTGATCCCGATGTCAAACATATTTTGTTCAAACAGGAGGTCCCACCCATGGAGGACCTTTGAGGTGACAAGCTGGTCATACACCTCCTAGTTAGCGGGCTCCATCGAAGCATTCTAGTTTGGGGATCGGTCGGGGTAGCTCCAAGCCCAATTAACCCCCACGACTGAGACAAAGAAGAACCTACTCTTCCATCCCTTGATGAAGGTGGGCAAGTCAAACTTAAGGACCCTCGAGTGGGGGACTATGAACCACCACCCATTATAGTGGGATGGCATTTCAAGGTAAAAAGAGCCCTAAAAGAAGAGATGCGGGCGACAATACCATGAAAGTAGCACAACACAATGAAGGAAGAAATAATCCTAAAAGAATTTGGGATGAGCTGGGTAGGAACTAACCTATAATGGTCAAGAAAAAAAAGAAAAAAGGGATGAAGAGGGAGACGGAGCCCAATGAGAAAGAAGTCCTCGTACAGGGCAATCCGGTCTGGGCCACTGGATGTGATCCATTCCTCCAGCCCCGGAGCCATCAATCGGATACAATCTAGAATCCTGTAGATGCTCCAAAGATGGAGGGCATCCGACCAGGTCATCATCGAAGCGATCCCGGATGGACCTGCCTGGTCTTGGCCAAAAGAAGGAGAAGGAGGAGGCAAAGAGGGAACGTTGGGGTCCACCGTTCGATGGGGACCCCAAGGGACTCTGAAAGGGATGTCCTCCTCCTCGCTATTCGAGGAAGAAAGCCCTGACCGGAAGAGCTCCGCCACACTTAGGCGGTCCAAATGGTCTTGCCTACCTTTGGGAGAACTCATGGACACAAAAAAGAAAGGACAGAGGAAAGAAAGGAGGACCCAAACCCTAAAGGAACCCCCTCGGCACAGAGAGTAAGGAGAGAAGGTGGAGGAAGAGGATTGACCTGGGGAGACCTTGGACCAAGGTTATCAAAATGGGTATGGGGCTCTCGCTCTCCTCTCTCTGTCCTTGCTCCCTTAAAGATTTTTTGAAATGGTGGAATGGAGGGGAATGGCCTCTCTGAGAAAGATAATGAAACCCTATCACATTGCACCGAACGGGGCTTGCATCCTCTCCCCTCCCGTGGCCAATGGATCTCGGCCACGTGTCGACTTCCGCCACGTGGGATGCTTTGATTCACATGCAACTGTACTGGGTGGAGTGTAACCATCATGACAGGCCATTGTGCCAGCTAATGTGGCACCTCTCAATTGGCACCAGGCACGACTTGCAAACCATCGATGATCAAGACATTAAATGGCACAGGCACGATGTCCTTCCACGTTAGCGATGTCATTACTCTCTTCGCCCTGAACCCAAGGGGGGTGTCTCGCACTTTGGACTCGAGAGTGGGGGGCATCTGATATGGTGAATCACTGATGCGGCATCCGTATCAAATGCAGCTAGCGGTTGAGGCTGCAGGCGGAGCCACTAGGTGGGCACCATCTGTCGAGCTCCCCGCTAAGGCCAAGCTCCTGTCCAAGGTGAGCTCCCAGTCAGGGTCAAGCTCCCGTTCGAGGTAAGCTCCTAGCTGGGGTCGAGCTCCCATTAGAGGTGAGCTCCCAATGGGGTTGAGCTCCCATCCAAAATAAGTTCCCGGCTGAGGAGGGTCATGGCTTGGTAGAACCCCTGGTCGAGCCGAATGCTGAAGGCAACAAGAGCCCTCATAACCGTGATGGCAAGATCGATGGAGGAAGGGGGCGTGCCCCCTCATGAAGCTACTACAAGGATGGCCTAGATGGCAACCCCAGCGGGCGACATCGCTATCTTTGCCGAACTCGTCACGGCTCTTAGGGAGTGAACCTCCTACAATAGAGGCGCTCTGCCGGAGCTCCAGACCCTTAGCATGCCACCTGCACCTTTTGCAGGGGAGTGCTCTACCAGAGCTCCAGATCCTATGGCACGTTGCCTGCACCTTCTGCAAGGGGGTGCTCCACCGAAGCTCCAAACCCTGTAGCACGCTACCTGCATCTCCTGCAGGGTACTCCACTAGGGGATTAGACCTTGTAATACCCCACTTACATCTCTCACCGCCAGGGTAGTGCTCCTCCAAGCTTCCAGGCCCGGTAGCATGTCGCCTGCACCCTCTGAAGGAGTGCCCTATCAGGGCACCAGACTTCGTGGCACGCCACTCGCATTTGTCGCAGTGGGTCACCCCACTAAGGGTGCAGATCATACAGTACATTGCCTGCACCCGTTGAGTCTCCCTTCGAGAACTTGGACCTTGTCTCGTGCAGCCTAGGAACAAGGTAGTCCTTCAAGACGAGACATGCCCCAAGGAGGCACGGAAGAGAAAGGGGAACTCTAAGCCCCGCAATAGAGAACCAACTGCTATAAGAAAGGAAAGGGATCTCCGGCAAAGGTAAGGAAAAAATAAGCCAAGGTGAGTGCTGGATGTATGTAGAGGACTCCTCCAGTCACCCGCGATTCTAATTCTTCTATCTTTCGGACCCTCTGAACACGGAAGCTCCTTTAAGCCCCACTAAAGAGGATCTATTCTTCTTAATCACTCTACTGACTTGACCATCAGAGTGTTCCTGCTGGGATCCCTAATTTGAGTATCTTCTTTTTTTGCATGACCGACCAACCAGACACAAGGACTTCGCAGCAGAAAACCTAGCCCTCCTGCGAGAGCTCAACTTCGACCAAATCTCACTCAAGCTTCAAGCCATGACGATCCGGACAGCAACGATACCCATGCTATTTAGCATCGAGAAAATAATTTTTTAGCATCGACTTTTCTTTCTTTTCCTGTAGTGAGCATTTTAAATTAAAATCTATTGCCACTTGATCTTGAGCATTTCATCACTGTAGAAAGGCTGTTCGTCCATGCATGTATCTTTTGTGTGCATGTGGAGATATATATATATAGATATATATATATATATATATATATATTATGATCGTTCTGGCACATCTTGGAAACTTTGATCCCTTCCTTGCAACCTAGAATAGGAACAATGTCTAAGAGCCACTCATTTAGGCTCTTGCGGGGCCAACCGCGAGTCGTCCCCACGCAGGATGACCTAATGATAAGAACCTCGTCTCCTGCCATGATATGCCAGCCAAGTAATGGTGCATACATGCATGCGAATGAAGCACCGGGTATTGGATTCCATAAAAGGATTCAGCGTTTTAGAATCCTTCTCCGGTGGCGTCAAATAGGCGGTGGACAACACTATCACGCATCCCTCCGGCAAATCTAACCAAAAAAGCACGGGATTTTTTTTAATCAACTCCAAAGTGTAAACAAAGCCAAGTGGAGAAAACATCACTGGATATGGATGAGACTTTGAGTGGTATAGTGGTGTGTCTTGGATTTTATATGCTATCAAGCATCTATAACTTCTATAGGCTGACGTTGATCTCCACCAATAAATTTCTTTGTATGATCACCTAATGCATATGAGTTATAAAGAACACTGCATCCGTGGCTAATCTCACAATAGCATGCGCTTCTTTTTTTTTTTTTTTCCTCGATAAGATGGGTGCAATTATACAATTTTGGTACGAATACAACTCACAAAATCAAAAAGTAAAATATTTCTAAATGGTCCAAAGATAGCATCCATGCTCATCCAAGTCACATCACCGGAGTGCTACACAACAAAGAAGACAATCCAATCTATAGCAGAGTTTGCTTTGTAGTAGGCATATCGAATCACTAACCAAGCAGCACCACCAAACAGAAGAAGAATATCCTGCAGTAGGGGATGAGTTGCGGCTCCCGTAGCATAAGCTTGATCCAACCTATAATAGTAAAGGAGTCCTCTAAATCACCAACCAGTCAGCATGGAGGGTATGTCTAGTATAGACGATGCCAGCCCACACACCCGTAACTCAACCTTCAGGACTGAAGGGGTAAACAGTCTACTGCCACCCACTGCCACCAATCTAGACGGCGAATCTTTGATGACAAAGCCAGCTCCTCTCTAGGATAAATCGCCTGAGTCAAAACCCTCTCCAAGATAAACCAGCCAAAAGCCTCCTGGATTCAAAAACCCAACTGTTCCTCGATAACCATATATAATAACCCTTATATATGGCCACATATGCTTTTTGTATACCCGAATCCTGGTCGCCTCAGAATCCATGTCAAGCTCCAGGCTTTGAAGAAAGAATCAAGTCCGACTGTCCATGGAAATGACCCCCGGTAGAAGGTCAACCATCCTCTAAATCCATGCAACTCTTAGACAACAGAAAAGAACATGATCCACTATCTCTTCCTCAACATCACAGTATGGGCAGGCAGCACGAAAGGGCACGCCCCTCCCTCTCAAAATTGACCTGATAGGTAGATAATCCTAGGCTAATCTTTAAAGGAACAAGCTGATCCTCCAGTGAACTCCCATTCTCCAAATCCAAGCTGCATCAAGTCTCCACCTGGGATCTTGCAATACAATGCATTGAGATCTCTTGCCCTCACCTTCTGCCCATAGGATGATCTCCACACTCTAACATCATGTGCATCATCAGTATGCACCACAATGGAGAGGACTCTACTGGCAAGGTCAAGGCCAAACAACTGAACTACATGATTAGTGTGCCAGCCACCTTGCTCAAGGAGTAAAAGATCAGAGATCCTCACAAACTCCCCACTATCTATGCTAAGAAAGGTGGCCCATCTGCTCAACGGGAGATTAGATATCTAAGAGTCAGGATAAAAATCAGTCATACACCCATCACCAACAACCTAGCGGGTCTGAGTCAGAATCTCCGATGCACGACTACAAATTTCTCTCCACATAATTGAGCTGCTCTGAAGAGACTCACAATAATATTCCAACTGCTATTGATTTTAATTTGTTGGTATCTCATGACTTCTATGTGCTTAGTTCCTGTTGGAATGTCACGTTTCAATAATCGAGTCTTGTGAGAAAAGGAGAGAAAAACTTTAGCACTCATTTGGTTCACCGACGGGGGAGGGAAAAGTGTGGTCGATGTGAAAAGATAAATATCTCATATTTGATTAAAATTTTCAAAGAAAAAGAAAATAAAAAAATAGCTTTTACATGAAAATAAGTTTCTCTTGTTTCGTGAAAAAGAAAAATCTATATGAGACATTAAAAAGTCTAATTTTCATTGGACAGTGAAATTAGGATTATTTTTTTCTAAAATGCTCTTAAATTTTTAGATAGAATAAATAAGGTTTTTTTTTCTTTATTAAAGATACAATGGATATTTTATACATTTTTTTTAGAAAAGTAAATGCTCCACCAAATATATGGCATTTTGAAATATGCAACTTTCTCATAATCAACCAAATATATAAAATCACTTTTCTAAGCATTATATATATATATATATAGGCATTAGCTTTCTTGAAATATTATTATAGTAAAAAAATCTTCCTATAAATCAAACGAGTTCAAAAATATTTTAATTTATGCTACTTGGAGAGCTAAGATGATTCCATGTATATGGACCTAGGCTAATGGAAGGGATGAACTAAAAGTTGCCAAGAATTTCCACAATGTTCCAAAGGATTCACAAGATAATATATAGGACAACCAAGATAATCCAGATTTTGGTGGCTGAGGCTATCAGTGGTCAATTTGTATGATGAGGCTTGTCTCCTGGCTTGCCATGCTTTCTGTTTACCGTTATGGCATATGACATGTATCGTTATGTGATTACTTCCATCAGATTGAGTATCTAGGAAAGACATACTTGTATGTCACAAGCGCAAATTTTACCATGCGGATTATGTCACATTAATTTGTTTTGAGAAAAGATTTATATGATAGTTTAAAATGATATTTTTTAATTAATTTGAGAAACAATAGAAGATTAATGTAAGCCAGAGCAAATGTCCATTGAAAAAGGATGCATGTGTTGCATTACGAAACATTAATTTTCTTATTTTATGAATTAAAATTTGCTTTTATTAAAAGCTTAAAACTTTTTATGTTAATAATATAATGTTGTGATAATTAATTAACAATAATATCAATTATTTGCCTCCCTAGGGTTAAAGGCATGCCAAGCTATATTGTACCATACGAAAGGAGAATTCAATCTTTGTAAATAGGATCCAAGGGGAGTCCCTATGCACTATACTAAAGGAGAATCCAATATATTGCATGTATTTGTCAAAACCATTTTAGGGCTTTTTCTACCTCGATCTTCTTTATAACTCTATTTTTTGAATAATTAAGAAAATCTATACTACCAAAAAAAAAAAAAAGATGACAAATTATCCCATTCCATTTCACAAAGTGTGAAGGAACTGGTTTAAAGGCTAAAAACAACACTAAATCATAAAATTGGGTTAATGTTTATATCCATTAGATGCAGCAAATTTAGTGAAACCATATATATATCCTTTGGTAACAAATAAAGGATAGAAGATCCCCCCTTTTTTTTCTTTTTTTTCTTTTTTTTTTTTTAACACTATCTGGGCCACAACACCTGGAGGAAAAAGGCAATAATAGTAACTTCTGTTGGGATGTGTCAGTCCAAGCACGGGCCAACCGCCGATTCAACCGGTCGAAAACCATCGGCCGAAGACTTTCCCTCCGAACCGTGAGCACCAGGCCCAGATATTCGGAAAAGACCGAATAACCATGGGCAGACAAAAGCTCTAGACATGTCCACGGCTCTAGAAGACCAAGTCCTCGGCCTGGACCAGAGTACGACCTCCGAAAACACGATCTTCGGATTACGTCAAAGACGTAGTCTTCGGCCTACGACAAGGATCAAGTCCCTGACCCATGCCAAAGACACGATCTCCGATCTATCTCGAAAATGCCTAAGGACTAAAACACCACCTGATTCACTTACGGGAATCCCCTTGAACGGGGAGTCTGAAGGCAGACATCCGATCTGTCTCAAATCTTTACGAAACATGACAAGCAACGGTTACCCTTGACTATCTCCGGCATGATCTTGGTGCGTGATTCCAGCGGCAGCACCCCGGGCTTGGCTGCCAGAACCGTCCCAATAACCACCCACAATCCCTGATTGTAGGAAGGAAAATAACTCTCCCGTCGTAACGGTTGAGAGGAGAATGAAACCATAAGCAGGGCAACTCCTTATAAATAATGGTAAGAGGGAACACTGGAGGTAAGGTGCTTGACACCCTTGACAATATCAGAGCTTTTCCCTTCTCCGTCTTCCCCATTCTGTGGCCAGAGTCCGCCTCTGACTTAGGCATCGGAGTGTCCCCCGCCAGAACATCTCCAGCAAGGGATATGTTTTGCAGGTGAACTAGGGAGCGGTCCCGCGATCCAGTAGCTCCGCCCGATCGGAAGAAAGGGTTCGACGCCAACAGATTGGCGCGCCAGGAAGGGGCACACTCATCATCCAAGGGTGGAGAAGAACCACGACCGCCGTTCAAACCCCAACCAAAAGATTGGGTGAACCATCACACCACGGAAAAAGGAGAGACAGTCCCTGGCTCACCCATTCCTTATTCACCCTTCAATCAATGAATGACAGCTGTCCATCGCCTGATTTTCGAATCAGCCGGCAGATAGGGAGACGACCCAATCAAAGATTTTGTAATCATCCACTGCACCACCCCGTAAAAGAAAAATGGCAAACCAGTAATACTGGTGGAGACACCAAAGGCACCAGAATAAGATAGAGGCTTTTCAACCCTCTATGAATTGATCAATAATTTATAAGTCCATCTGTAATAAGGGTTTAGCCTATCCGAGTCCATTTTAGTTATTATTTGAGTATTTTGAGTTTCAGTTCTGTACTAGTCAACTCATGTTGAGCTAGTTCAGTCCAGTGTTAGTCAGCTCATATCGAGCTAATTTTATTTTTTTGAGTCCTATTCAACCATATTGAAGACTCAAGACCACATCATACAAGTGAAGACCAAGTCCAACCAGATTGAAGACATGGAAGTATAGCCCAAGTCCAACCCAGCTTGAAGATTTGAAGACCCTAGGAGAAAAATTCAGAAAACCCTGATTCCTTGTCGATGCCCTCCATATGCCCAGATTCCCTTCCATATGCCAAAATATATTCATATACCAAGGCATCAATGATTTTAGAGGTCCATCTGCATCCTAGCCCAAAGAAATCAAGCCCAGGTGCCAAGCCCAAGCCCCTAAGAGCAAGATACCAGGGAATATTCCTGCTACCTGGCTACCAGGCCACCCTAGCTTCTAGAGGCCCAAACTCATGCGCCCGAGCCCCTTTGGGCCGGCCTCTTGCTGTTCCTAGAAGCCCAACACACCCCCCTAGGCATCCTTGGAGTGTTGGCCAAGTCAAGAGAATTTTTAGAGATTTTTTCTACCTAATGTTTCCTTATTTTCTAGCTAGGGTTTGAGAGGGAAAAGGATTCTTATGTAAAGACTTATGTGCCCTTACTTGGAGCCCAAGGTTAAAGGTCTATTTAAAGGACCCTAGCCTCTTGTATGAAGGGAGATTTTGATATATGAAATAAACCTTGAGTTCTTCAATTGCTTTGTGTGATTACCCTGCTGTGTGCATAAAGGGATTTGAGAGTTCTTCTTCCCGGTGTTTGCAACCATCTTCCTGCAGCCAACCATCCTTCCAGCCCCTCCAAAACTTTCTTCCTTTTGCTGTTTTCCTTTGTTTTCTTGATTTTCTCTGAGTTTTCTAACCCCTGATAGGTCGTTTGCAGGTCCCCGAGTTCCTACGAATCCAACGACTCCAACCACGCCTTAATCGGACCACCGAATAGAAAGCCGGGTATCCGCGGGTCTTTGGCTCGGTTTTCCAGGCCGCATCCGTCGAGGAACGAGAGATCCCTTCACTGCGATCTTCACTGGGCACTTCAGACGTTGTCAGGTACACCCCCTCTACCTCCAATCTTATTATTGTAGGAGAACTTGCCATAACCGAGGCTTCTCAGTCCCGACGATCCTTCTTTAGTACTTTTCTAGGTTCTAATCTGCATGCTTAGCTTCAAAAATTCATACAAAATTTTCTACAACTAATTTTGATATGAAATTCAGGAATTAATCACCTAACCCCACATATAAAACATATAAAAAGAATTGTATGCATGTTAGTCCCGCATCATTTGGTATCAGAGCTTAGATTAGGGCTTGTTTTCTGCAATTTTTAGTCCGTATATATTCTGTTATTTTAATTATTTCTTCCTGATAAAAACTCCAAAAATTTTAAAATCTATTTTTCTGGATTCATCATAATTCACAATAATTGTAAGAATTTTTTTAGATTTTATTATGTCCTGTGAATTTTTTGCAAGCCAAAATACAGCCTGTAAATTCTTGGCTCTATATTTTCAGCAAGACAAGTTTGGAAGTTTTAGGATTTTGTTTAGCATCTTTTGCATATCTTTTAATTTTAGTATATTTCCAGCATATTAGGCCATGATTCGCAAGTTTTCTTCTATTTAAAAAAATACCAAAAAAAATTACATATTCTCCAAAAATACCAAAAACATCTAAACCCTAATTTGCATCCTCATCTGCCTGCCATCATTGCATAATTTACTTTTAAGGGCACTCTTGCTATATCAGATGGGGAGAGGATTTGATCACCTCTCCTTAGCCCAAAACCACATCCCTTGCATTCGGTCCCAAGCCTTAACCTAAAATTAACTATACTTAATTTGCCCTAGCGGGCTAGGGATACCAACTGGTCGGGTCCGGACTATGTGTCAGATCATTGTGTCAAGCTAACCCGTATGTGCTTTGTGCTCAGTGTCTAGAACGGTGGTTTAGGGATTCAATCTCGAAGGGCTTGTGTGCTGGTCCGCCTACCTGGCCAATCTCTGATTGGTGTCTAGGATTGGCAATCAGGGACCTAACACTCCCCTTACACCTGCCTGGCTGAGTACAGAGTTACTATAGGCTAGTTTGCCACCCTGATTGAGCATCTAGTTTGGACTCTAGGTCTAGTCAGCTATAGTTGGTCTAATCGAGTCTTGCATGAGCACTAGATCAGGGGTTTAATATCACCCACCTCCTTCACAAATGTCTGAACCCATGAAAAATTTGCAAGCCCAAATAAAAGCACTCACTGAGCAACTAACCCAATCCATGGCCCAGTTAACTCATTCTGGTACCCAAACCAACAATAGAATTGACCATTTTGCCAATAGGTTTGACCAGTTAGAAGGCCATGTAGGGACCATACAAAGAACCCATAGGTCACAGTCTGAGCCAGATCCTGAGTCCCCTCAACCTAGGAGGACCCCAAACCCTAATTTATACCATGAGGTCGAACCTAGGAGAGCCCCTTATTCTGACCCGTACTACAATCCTCAACCTAGGAGGACCCCAAACCCTGATCCATACCGAGAGGTTGAACCTAGGAGAGCCCCTCAGCCTGACCCATACTATAATACTGAACCTAGAAGAACCCCTTACCATGACCCTTATTATGATACTGAACCGAGGAAAACCCAATACTCTGACCCATATAGGGAGTCCAATCCTAGGAGAACCCAATACTCTGACCCATATAGGGAGTCCATTCCTAGGAGAACCCAATACTCTGACCCATATAGAGAGCCCAACCCTAGGAGAACCCAATATTCTGACCCATATAGGGAGTCCAACCCTAGGAGAACCCAATATTCTGACCCATATAGGGAGCCCAACCTTAGGAGGACCCCATACCATGATCCATCCTTAGAACCTGACCATAGAGCTGACCCAAAATCCTATGAGCCCAGAGAACCCATAACCCCTAAGTATCAGCCTAGTACTAGTCATGCTTCCCCTAGTCAACTTGAACCCCATAGGATTAGTATCCCTAAATATAAACCCAGTAGTGAGCCACTACCCCTTATACAACCTGAACCTACTAGGAGTAGTACCCATAATCAGAGACCAGAACCTAACCAATTTCCTGCTAACCGACCTTCTCCAACCATTCCTGAGATTCACAAGGCTTACATTAACACGGAAATGTATGAAGCTGATGTGAGCCTAGTGGATGAGTATGAGGGAGAAGAGGAGACACCTTTAGATGACCTAGAATTAGTTGACCCAATAGATACCCAGGTAAAAGCCAACCTAGAGGTAGTTGACCTTGACCACATCCAACCTAAAGCTATAGTGGAAGAACAAATAGAGGAAGAGAACGTAGGTATTGCTACTAGAGCCTTCCTGAGAAAATCATAGAGGGGAGCCAAATTATAGAGTCTAGTCCTAAAATACAAGAACCAGAAGAATTTGTTAACGACTTGATCTCTTTGAATCAGTACCCTCAGGATGAGCCTCCTCCTATAGTTCCCATTAAGGACCACTTCCCTGAGATTAATAACCCATCCTTCCATTATACAAACCCCGTAGATATATCGTAACCCCATAAGGTTAACCTCATTAGTCTAGGATTAGTCCCTGACATGCCTTCTTTTATTCTACTTTATCCAACTAACCCGGAACCTTTTTCTCCACCCTACCAGAGTAATTCTGAACCCACTTCCTATTTCCTACCCTTTCTTGAGTTTTCTCATGTGTCTAGAACTATTAGGTTACATTTTGTTGAGGTTACTAGGTTGCAAGGATCCATAGAGCACATCCCATTTGCTACCTACTTTTGGCAGACCCTCTGGCACTTATTAGGAGTTACTAGCAAATTTTCTTCTGCAAGTCATCCATCAACCACGACTCATGCCCCCATGACCAAGTGGTAGTTAAGACCTAATAAACCTCTTTAGTCGAGTCTGTTAGGTGTAGGTTTGAGTCTTTTGCATCATCTTGTTAGGAGTCTGCATGTGCCTAGCATGTTCACCACCCGCACTAGTGTTAAAACAACTGGCTAATTCCCGAAGAAGGGTCAAAGAATTTGATGTAGTGGATTCTATCTTGGTTAGGCTTAGGCCTAAAAGAAGCTTCATGCTCGCAGAGCTGGACCTTTTTAAAGTGATAGAAAAGGTTGGATCAAATGCCTAGGTGTTAGACTTGCCTTCGGATTTGGGCATTAGTTCTACCTTCAATATTACAGACCTGGTTGAGTATAGGAAACTGGCAGCGATACCTAGTGAGGCCTTTGGACCTATTCCTTTTCATTGTGAGTGACCCTAACCCAGAGTGTCCACTAACAAATTGGCCAAAGAGAGGAGAACGGATCGAGCATATCCTGGACGATCAAGCCATCACGACCCGGGGCCGTGACTGTCAATGCTTCCTGGTCCGATGGCAAGGCCAGCCAGAGTCGGACGATTCGTAGATTTCTCGAGAGGACTTGCAACGCCTCAACCCAGACCTTCTTGAGAGATATGTGAGCCAGTCTGATCTTCACTCGACAGGGTCGGGTTCCTCCCACCCCGGGAGAATTGGTGGGGACACCAAAGGCACCAGAATAAGATAGAGGCTTTTCAACCCTCTATGAATTGATCAATAATTTATGAGTCCATCTGTAATAAGGGCTTAACCTATCTGAGTCCATTTTAGTTGTTATTTGAGTATTTTGAGTTTCAATTCTGTACTAGTCAGCTCATGTTGAGCTAGTTCAGTCTAGTGTTAGTCAGCTCATGTCGAGCTAATTTTATTTTTTTGAGTCCTATTCAACCATATTGAAGACTCAAGACCACATCATACAAGTGAAGACCAAGTCCAACCAGATTGAAGACATGGAAGTATAGCCCAAGCCAACCCAGCTTGAAGATTTGAAGACCCCAGGAGGAAAATTCATAAAACCCTGATTCCTTACCGATGCCCTTCAGATGTCCAGATTCCCTTCCAGATGCTAAAATATATTCATATACCAAGGCATCCATGATTTTAGAGGTCCATCTGCATCCTAGCCCATAGAAATCAAGCCTAGGCGCCAAGCCCAAGCCCCTAAGAAGCAAGATACCAGGGAATATTCCTGCTACCTAGCTACCAGGCCACCCCAGCTTCCAGAGGCCCAAACCCATGCACCCGAGCCCCTTTGGGCCGGCCTCTTGCTGCTCCTAGAAGCCCAACACACCCCCCTAGGCATCCTTGGAGTGTTGGCCAAGTCAAGAGAATTTTTAGAAATTTTTTCTACCTAATGTTTCCTTATTTTCTAGCTAGGGTTTGAGAGGGAAAAGGATTCTTATGTAAAGACTTATGTGCCCTTACTTGGAGCCCAAGGTTAAAGGTCTATTTAAAGGACCCTAGCCTCTTGTATGAAGGGAGATTTTGTTATATGAAATAAACCTTGAGTTCTTCAATTGCTTTGTGTGATTACCCTGCTGTGTGCATAAAGGGGTTTGAGAGTTCTTCTTCCCGGTGTTTGCAACCATCTTCCTGCCGCCAACCATCCTTCCAGCCCCTCCAAAACTTTCTTCCCTTTGCTGTTTTCCTTTGTTTTCTTGATTTCCTCTGAGTTTTCTAACCCCTGATAGGTCGTTTGCAGGTCCCCGAGTTCCTACGAATCCAACGACTCCAGCCACGCCTCAATCGGACCACCGAGCAGAAAGCCGGGTATCCGCGGGTCTTTGGCTCGGTTTTTCAGGCCGCATCCATCGAGGAACGAGAGATCCCTTCGCTGCGATCTTCACCGGGCACTTCAGACATTGTCAGGTACACCCCCTCTACCTCCAGTCTTATTATTGTAGGAGAACTTATCCTAACCGAGGCTTCTCAGCCCCGGCGATCCTTCTTTAGTACTTTTCTAGGTTCTAATCTGCATGCTTGGCTTCAAAAATTCATACAAAATTCTCTATAACTAATTTTGATATGAAATTCGGGAATTAATCACCTAACCCCACATATAAAACATATAAAAAGAATTGCATGCATGTTAGTCCCGCATCAAATACTCTCACTTTTCGAGGTAAATCTTCACTTCGAAGATTGAGAGTAGGAGGACAACTGTTGGGATGTGTCAGCTCAAGCACGAGCCAACCGCTGATTCAACCGATCGAAGACCACCGGCCGAAGACTTTCCCTCCGAACTATGAGCACCTAGCCCAGATATTCGAAAAATACCAAATAACCACGGGCAGACAAAAGCTCTAGACAGGTCCACGGCTCCAGAAGACCAAGTCCTCAGCCTAGACCAGAGTACGACCTCCGAAGACACGATCTTCAGATTACGCCGAAGACGCAATCTTCGACCTACGACAAGGATCAAGTCCCTGACCTGTGCCAAAGACACGATCTCCGATCTATCTCGAAAAGGCCTGAGGACTAAAACACCACCCAATTCACTTACGGGAATCCCCTTGAACGGGGAGTCTGAAGGCAGACATCTGATCTATCTCAAATCTCTACGAAACATGACAAGCAACGGTTATCCTCGACTATCTCTGGCATGATCTTAGTGCATGATTCCAGTGGCAGCGCCCCCAGCCTGGCCACCGAAACCGCCCCAATAACCACCCACGATCCCTGATTGTGGGAAGGAAAATAACTCCCCCGTCGTAACTGTTGGGAGGAGAACGAAACCGCAGGCAGGGCAACTTCTTATAAATAATGGTAAGAGGAAACACTGGAGGTAAGGCGCTTGACACCCTTGACAATTCAGAGCTTTTCCCTTCTCTATCTTCCCCATTCTGTGGCCAGAGCCCGCCTCTGACTTAGGCATCGGAGTGTCCCCCGCTGAAACATCTCCGGCAAGGGATCTATTTTACAGGTGAACCAGGGAGCGGTCCCGCGATCCAGTAGCTCCGCCCGGTCGGAAGAAAGGGTTCGACGCCAATAGATTGGCATGCTAGGAAGGGGCACACTCATCATCCTAGGATGGAGAAAAACCATGACCGCCATTCAAACCCCAACCAAAAGATTGGGTGAACCATTGCACCGCGGAAAAAGGAGAGACAGTCCCTGGCTCGCCCATTCCTTTTTCACCCTTCAATCAAGGAATGACAACTATCCATCGCTTGATTTTCGAATCAGTCGGCAGATAGGGGAGATGCCCAATCAAAGATTTTGTAATCATCCACTGCACCACCCCCCAGAAGAAAAATGACAAACCAGTAATACTCTCACTCTTCGAGGCAAATCTTTGCTTCGAAGATTGAGAGTAGGGGGGCAATTGTTGGGATGTGTTAGCCCAAGCATGGGCCAACCACCGATTCAACCGGTCGAAGACCACCGGCCGAAGACTTTCCCTCCGAACCATGAGCACCTGGCTCAGATATTCGGAAAAGACTGAATAACCACAGGCAGACAAAAGCTCTAGACAGGTCCACAGCTCCAGAAGACCAAGTCCTCGGCCTAGACCAGAGTACGACCTCCGAAGACACGATCTTCGGATTACGCCAAAGACGCAGTCTTCGGCTTACGACAAGGATTAAGTCCGTGACCCGCACCAAAGACACGATCTCCGATCTGTCTCGAAAAGGCCTGAGGACTAAAACACCACCCGATTCACTTACGAGAATCCCCTTGAACGGGGAGTTTGAAGGTAGACATCCAATATGTCTCAAATCTCTATGAAACATGACAAGCAACAGTTACCCTCAACTATCTCCGGCATGATCTTGGTGCGTGATTCTAGCGGCAGTGCCCCTGGCCTGGCCGCCGGAACCGCCTCAATAACCACCCACGATCCCTGATTGTGGGAAGAAAAATAACTCCCCCATCGTAACTGTTGGGAGGAGAACGAAACCGCAGGCAGGGCAACTCCTTATAAATAATGGTAAGAGGGAACACTGGAAGTAAGGCGCTTGACATCCTCGATAATATCAGAGCTTTTCCCTTCTCTGTCTTCCCCATTTTGTGGCCAGAGCCCATCTCTGAGTTAAGCATCGTAGTGTCCCCCACCGAAACATCTCCAGCAAGGGATCTGTTTTACAGGTGAACCAGGGAGCAGTCCCGTGATCCAGTAGCTCCGTCCGGTCAAAAAAAAGGGTTCGATGCCAACAACTTCCATCATGATACATTGAAGAATCATTTTTGTACGAAGAGCAGCACCATTCACATGATAGGACTTGTTTCGCATTATAGTATTTGATGCTTTTCATTTAATTTAGAATTTTTCACATGTACACCATATAAATATTTAAAACCGCATATAGGCTCTCAAAAATTTACTACTTGTGAGATATCTTTATTAATTATTTTTTTATTGCACATCTATCACAGTCCACTCAATGATGTTAATTTAACTAGTATTTAATTATATATATATATATATGTAAACACCTTTTTAAGTTTGCTATGTGTGTGTACATCTTGATAAGTTATTTTTTTAATCTATCCTCATTGAGTTCAAAGTATTGTGGTCATTAATTTTCAAAGTTCATTTCTTCGTAATGTTAGATGACATATGTTGATTAAAAGGTAGATGTAATATATATATATATATATATATATGTGTGTGTGTGTGTAAAACCATTCTCAGCCAATGTAAAACCTATGAAAAGCTAGGAATGGTTATTGAGCCAATCCTAGCTAGTTTAATATAAATTTTGAATGTCATTCTATAGTCAGCTTATTGTTGCAAATGGAATTAATATTCGAGCTATGAAAAGCTAGGAATGGTTATTGAGCCAATCCTAGCTAGTTTAATATAAATTTTGAATGTCATTCTATAGTCAGCTTATTGTTGCAAATGGAATTAATAATCGAGCTACATATATATAGATGCTACGTACCTTCATCGTGGACTCCAAAAACTTCTCTGACCATGCTTCTGTGTCCTCGGCAATTAAGGCTATCCTAGCTTCCTGCAGTGTGGCATCACAATAAGCAAACCATAGAAGCCCATGCATGTTGTCATCATGGATGGGCGGATGAGATACATATCAAAGGTAAAAATTTGCATTCACGGTCGAAAGATAGCATCATCCTTTTAGCTACATCTAGATTAACAAAAAATATATCATAGATTCCCCATGCTAGAATACTATAAACTAGTTGCCAGGCCAATAAGTCCAATTTGGAGTATGCGAAACGGGTCATGATCACTTCAATCATTAACGTCGTCGCAACCTAGCCACTCATTTATGACTAAGCTCTAGCCTATTTTTTGAGCCCATTGACCGAACCAACTTCAACCCACATTGCATCTGGTCGACCTTTCCAGAATCATTAATTATGAAGTACATGGGGGCACGAATGACCCAAGGGGATGGTCATGGGCCCACCAAGAAAATTAAATAAATAAATAAACAAAACGAACAACGGTGCCAATCTCTCACATGTTTAAAAACATTCGTGGTCCAGCCGCGTGCCATCGAGACGCTTTGGATTGGATGTCGGCAAAACTTTTTTGATCCGCGCCGCATGCCGGCTCCCGCCACCCGTGTTCGGGTTGTCGCACGGGATTTAAAGCGATCATTGTGCAATCCAACGGTGGATCCGCACGAAGGAAGGTGAATACTTTCTTCTCCCGAAAGATATGACCCCAGCCACTTACTCGAAGAAGACTGACAAGAAGAAGGCATCATACCACGCCTTTCCAACCCACTTTCTCTGTTTGTATCCATCGAGTCGCGTCTATTTTCATTTCCTCGTGCTCGTGCTTGCCGGCCCTGTCAACTTCGCAGCATTATGAGGGCAAAAAACCAACCCCTCTCTTGTTATAATTTTTTTTTTTAAAAAAAAAATCCATAACAAAACAAAATTTTAAAAAAAAAATTTCGTCCTTTTTTTTTTTGGGGAGGGGGGTGTAAGAAAGAAAAAGGCTTCTATTTTGTTTTTTTCCCAGGAAAAAAAAAAAAAAAAAAAAAAGCTTTACGTTAGCTACCCACTTTCTTTTTTGATTTGAAGGGTGGTGATCACCACCCGGTTATGTATCCGCCATTGATATCACGTTTGCGTCTACGTCCCTTTCGTCCATCAGCACCATTCACGACCCTTACCCTCTTCCACCCTTCTCCTGCTCTTATCCATCTCTTTTCCCACTCCTTTTACTTCCTCCACCATTTCCCCCCCCCTCTCTCCGTAGCCATCTCAAGTGTTCTTCAACCTCATATTTGCCTCCCTTTATCTCTTTATATATATGAGAGTGAGCTTAACATGGTTAGCCGGGACGAGTCGTGCCATATACGATCATCCTCGTGCTGGCCTTTTGTATTTGTTGTCTCATAGAATCCGGTCTTGGCGATTGGAGGGGGGCGGGGGGGGGGTGAGATTTTGTGATGCATGGATTGCCTCCAAGACTGGCCCGAACCAATCGTCCGCGTCCAGTCCATTTCGGACAGCGGCGCCACCACGATCCCCGACAGGTACATAAAGCCGCCCTCCGACCGTCCTTCTTCGACCCCATGCACCAACCTTAGCATCCCGGTCATCGACTTCGCTTCGCTCGGCAGCGATGTCACCGCCGACCGCGCGGCCGTCGTCCAGGCCGTATCCGATGCGTGCCGGGACTGGGGATTCTTCCAGGTGGTGAACCATGGGGTGGACCCGAAGCTGATGAGAAGGATGAGGGAAGTGTGGCGGGGCTTCTTCCATTTACCCATGGAAGAAAAGCAGGTATATGCCAATTCCCCGAAGACTTACGAGGGCTACGGCAGCCGGCTCGGGATCGATAAGGGCGCCATTCTTGATTGGGGTGACTACTACTACCTCCACATCCTCCCTCCCTCCCTAAAAAGCCACGACAAATGGCCCGAACTTCCTCCTTCCTTGAGGTACATAATTAACAAGTCTTTTTTTTTTTTTTTTTTCTAAAGTTAAAACGGGAACCGCATCAACAATTAGTCGAGATAACAAATTAAAAAGCAAAACATAATTTGCATGATTAATTTTCTTCGCATCAAACGTACCGGTTATTTGGATCGATCAGCAGGGAGACCACGGAGGAGTATAGCCAAGAATTGATAAAGCTGTGTGGAAGAGTGATGAAGGTGCTGTCTTCGGGGCTGGGACTGGAGGAGGATTTCCTGCAGAAGGCGTTCGGCGGGGACGACGTGGGTGTTTGTATGAGGGTCAATTTCTACCCCAAGTGCCCCCAGCCGGACCTGGCTCTCGGCCTCTCCTCGCATTCGGATCCGGGCGGCATAACCGTGCTCCTGGCCGATGACCGGGTCAAGGGCCTTCAGGTTCGCCGAGGCCATGCTTGGGTCACCGTTCAGCCGATTCCCGACGCTTTTATCATCAACGTCGGCGATCAAATTCAGGTAAAGAGTAATATCCATCGCTAGCTTCTCCTCTCCTTTTACCCTCCTCTTCTCGGCATCCTCCCTCCCGGCTTGTTTGAGCTTATCACCGTGACACGTGCAAGTGGTTCAGTGGAGCCAAGCAATCTGCCGTACGTCACCTAGCTGCAAGGTTCCAGGAAGCTGGATCTCTATCCTAATTCCCTCCTAGTTCTCGAGTTAACTCTTTTGTCTGACCAACTGCAGCGAGTGGTCTATATATATCGAGGGGTGGTCCAATTGCCAGGCCAACTAGAAAGAGGACACCCCGGACCGTTGCCTTCGCTACTCGCCAGTGATTGCCCACGGGAACTTTTTGTTCTTTCCCCTCTCCACCTCCACCTAGCTAAGCTCCCAGATCGAGTAACGCTCGGATAAGCCACAAGGCGCGCAGCAAGACAACAAGCTCATCAGCGATAGGATGATTTCATTTTCACCACCTGGACATGCTATGGCCACCTTCAACATGAACCACCCAAAAACAAAAAACAAAAAAAAAAAAAAAAAAAAAAAAGGCAGCCAATTTGGCTAAACATGCAACTCCTCTCTTGGGCCAACGGAATCCTAACCCAATGCTCCACCTTAATTTGTCCCCCTTATTCTCGAAGAAAAGAATCCTCCCACATATACGTACAAACAAATTAAGCATATCATAGCACTTGGCTAGGATTCCATTTGCTCGAGAGAGGGGGTGAAAAAAAAAAAAAAAATTAGAGGACTCGGCGAATCAGTTTTTTTTTTCTTTTCTTTTCTTTTCTTTTCTGGTCTTCTTACACTAAGATAGCCAGAATGTTCATGTGGTGTATCACTAGCTATAGTACATGGAGATATAATTTCTCCTTGCAGCAACCACGTTGCACACTTCACGATGTCTGTTCCAAGGGAGCAAGGAGAATACTCCATGCATGCACCACACCTTAGTGATTTTTCAAGTCACCTTTTTGATTTAATTTAGAATTTTTCTTTCTTTTTTTTTTTTAAACAACCTCTTGGATATGGTTCTGTGCTCGTACAGGTCTTTGGATGTACTTTTTTTTCACCCTCGCGGATAAATTCCAAGCCTCGGTTTGTTGAGCCTTCAAGACCTGTACTGTAGTCTTATCCTTGATTTAATTTGAAGGCAATTTTCCATTGCAAAGGCTCCTGAATTCCTTTGAAAAGAAAGAAAGAAGTTTTTCGAAGCCACCCAACTTGAACGTATTTTTTTAGAAAAATAAAAATAAAATAATTTATAAAAAAAATAATATTTAGATATTTTTATTAATAAATAACAAAACTAAATTGTAAAGACTCTATTTGAATTGTAAAAAATTGCTCTTATATAATTCAAAGTGGATATTTTTTACTTAAAAGATGTTTTTTAAATAAATATGACTAATAAAAATAATCATAAGAAAATAACATTTTATTAAAAAAAAAGATTAGATATCATTTCTTATATCAACTTTATTTTTAATCATTTTATCTAAATTTTTTTTAATTAAGAGATGTTCATGATCCTTTTTTTTTTTTTTTAGAAAAAAATATATATTTTAATCAACCAAGATCCAAATAACAAAATTTGATCCTGATCTATCAGCACACTACATCTTTGTGGATAGCATCTAGCTAGAACTTAAAAACCTATTTAATTTTTTTAAAATAAAATGAAAAATAATTATCTCAATCAAATAATATATGGGCAATAAGGTCCTGGCTTTCTACATACTCTTGCTTCCATGCTAATCCATCCTGGCCAAGGTCGTTGACTTGGAATCTATGATCATCCCTGATCATGTCCTCAATCAAACCTTCTTATTATTTTTCAGTAGGGTATTGTCTCGATGTTGAGTCATCATTGACATTTAGAAAAAGTAGCCACTTCTTACAAAAGGATAAAGTTCACTAATGGATAGGTATCTCTTGTATCATATGCTTTCTAGCGCGGAGCTAAAGGGTATTTCTTGGCTCTCTCTCTCCCCCTCCCTCCAAATTCAAACCCACGTGCTCATTCCCTTGGTCCAACTAAACCCTCCCTTTTCGACACATACCAAGCCTCCCATTACTTAGTCCTACCCACATCCTCTTGCCAACACCACATCAATGCGATGTCATGGCACCTCTAATTACTATTAAAAATTACCAAGAAAATCACTAATTAATTAATTAGTCTTTGCAGTCACATTTGATGTAGGACTTGTTACTACCTTAGCCAAATTTCTATCCAATACTAGAGAGTCAGGTTCTTAATATATATATATATATATATATATATATATATATATATATATATGATCTTGAAAATCACATGACATTATTTTATTATATTATATTATTACCGGTCATAATACAATGAATATTCATGAAATATGATTGAACAATAATTATTTGTTTCTAATTCATGTCAGGTGTTAAGCAATGCGACATATAAAAGTGTGGAGCATAGAGTGATGGTGAACTCGGAAGCAGAGCGACTATCTTTCGCCTTTTTCTACAATCCAAAAGGTGATCTACAGATAAAACCAGTCCTAGAGCTGGTGACACCTGATCGCCCTGCACTCTACGAACCCATGACCTTCAATGAGTACCGGCTTTATATCAGGAAGAAAGGCCCTCGTGGAAAATCCCAAGTAGAATCTCTCAAGGCCGTTTGATGGTATCTTAATTTGATCCCCTTCCTTCCTATTCTCTTGTATTCTTATTTGTATATCATTGCGATTAGTAAGAGTTTATGTAAATCTCATTGGGCCCGTCATGGATCATTGTCTACTACGTCTCCCTCTTTATTTCTCTCGCATACACGAAAGATTATTAAAAACTGTAGTAGATTCCATTGCATACCGATTTATATGATAAATGGGACCCGGCAATACTTGTGTTGGGTGAGTGAGAGAGAGAGAAAGGCTAAATGTGGGCCTACCACGATGCATCAGCGATGATGGTGGATGAGCTCAAATAGGGCCACGTGTTATGCGTGCGTGATAGAGGGACAGGTGTACGATGGACAGGGGTTGTATGTATATTCCGCGAGAAGGAAGGATTCACTTTCCTTCGTGCGAATCATCCAAAGATCGCGCGATGGTCGCTTCCAGATCTGTGCTGGCGGATGAATGGAGGCGTTGGGAGAGCTTTGCGATGTGTGCAACGGTGGACGTTTGCGAACGAAGATCGATCATTGTTTTGGGTGGAAGATACGACCCGAACTCGTTGCATGATTGGGGATCGGACGGATGATGCGAGGTTTAAAGCCGACAAGAAGGACGGTCTTCCAGTCCAACTCGCACGTGAAACATATCCCACCGACCGAAGTGGCGTCTATTTTTTTTTTTCCCGCCCCCCAACGGCCATGTTTAAGTGATGGGTACATTGGTACTATTGCTAGATTAATTAAGGAAAAATGATTGGCCATGCAAGGGTTGTACAACTCTAGTCTTTATTTATCTCAACCGGGGGGGGGGGGAAGAAAAAAAAAATAATAATAATAAACAATACAAAGTTTCTAATGTTTCTATTATGTATAATGAGCTTATCAAGCCAATAATATTGGGTTTGAGAAATTTTATTTTATATGCATATTTAATAGGAATCTCCAAAGCAATTTGCGATCTCTGCTGGTCCTAAATGCTGCCAACGGAAATAACGAGTATCAGAATTGTGAGTAATAAAATGAAGGAAACTAGACTGGATTCCTTGGGCCCATGGAGACCTGCCATTTTTAAAACTATAGAAATTTTTCGTAGCTGGAGTCTTAGAGGATCTACTGGGTTGTTGATGATTTGAGATGCCACCAGATAGGTATTAATTGGGTCACGCCTGCAATAAGCCTGTGAAGTTTTAAAATGTATGGTGACACGATAACCTACTAAAATAGCCTAGCCTCATTGGAGTGGCTTAGATTTCATATTATTGTTCCAACTTCCAATTAAACCAGCTTGACTTTGATGTGAGAGTGAGAGAGAGAGAGAGAGAGAGAGAGAGAGAGAGAGAGAGAGAGAGAGAGAGGTTGCAACTTCTCCTAAGAATTTTCCTCCTATCAGCCTATTTCATAACTTGGTTAAAACCATTTCCAAGGTGCTTTCTAATAGACCTGCCTCTCTATTCCTTGGTCTTGGGCTTTCACCAAAAAGGATATAATTTATTACAGCAAGAAGAAGGATTTCGGTGGGAAAAGCTAGACTTCATAAGGGTGTTCGATCGTCTTGATTGGAGCTTCCTAATCGAGACACACTCATAAAAGATACCCCTATTTATGGATTAAAATAGCTTAGCAGAATTCTCAACGGAGCTAAAGAGGAAAATGTTGACAACCTGGCCTAAACCAATTTTCATCTATGTAATAACCAAGAATAGACTTTTCTCATTTTATCCATTAACCATAAATGAACATTTCTTGTAAAGAATGAAACTCATGTATAAAAAGGGAAGGACCCCTATGGCTAGAATATGAAAAAATAAAAATAAATTTTCCTTCCTTTTTCTCCTCTGCTTCAACATGGTATCAGAGCTGCCGACCTATCTCATTTTATTCCCATATATTCCAATCTTATTTCCTATCCTATTCCCATCTTCTTCCTAAGTACCACCGCTGTCACCACACCTCCCGCATATGGCAACCACCCTTGCTGCTACTCCCCTTTCTGCTATGTAGGGCCTTCACCCAGGCCCTCCTTGACACCCCCGAAGCCATCTTCTTCTCCGGTGTTGGCAAGTTCGGCATAGTTGCCCACAAGCTATCCTGGACCCTCGCCTCCCTCGGCTTTGTCCACTCCGTCTTCCTACCCCTCGCATCGCCTTCTTTCCCGTCTTCTTCCCAGCACCTTCTTACCCCTCGGCTTCTACTTCCCTGGCACCGTCTTCTTCTTCCCGCCTTCTTTTCTCTTGCCCCCCATCGACGCCCTCCACGGGGACATCGAATTCTTCTTCGACAACATCCTCGTCCTCTTCTCCAAGTCCAGCTCCTCCAACGAGCTCCTTGGCCTCGGCCCCTACGCCCTCGTCCCCTCGCCCTACGCCCTCATCCTCTACCCCCGTGCCTGTGCCCTGCACGCTCGTCCTCTGCGACCGCGCCCAGCACCGGACCCCTGCCGCTGCACCCTCGTCCCCTCATCCCCTGCACCCGCACCCTGCACCCTACTCCAAAAGTCTTTCTTGCCGGACCTTCTCTCTATGGTCCTGGCTCTTGCTGTCTTTGCGGCTCTAGCCCCTCTCTGCAACCTTCGCTCTAAAGCCCACGGTTGCCGGATCTCAATGAAAGAAGAAGGGAGGCCACAGGCATTCTCATGGACTGGCTTTAGGTACACTTACTCTTAAGCATATTTGGAAGCATTAATTTTCCAAGAACAACTTTGAGCAGCTATTTTATGTGGTGATCTATACCCGGCCCTCGAACGATGATGGATAACCCTTCTCTCCTGATTAGTTTGGTCCGGCTAGATGGGCCTATCACTTATCTTTTATGGTCTCGAAATGTGCGGTTGTACATTAAATCCTGTGAATTTGAGGGATTTCTCATCGGGGTTACAAAGAAGCCACAATTAGGAAACACTGCAATATCGAAATAGAAATCTGAGAACTCTCTTGTGATGACCTGACTTCTTAACTCTATGGTGCCTTCAGTTGCTCAAGGTATGTTCTTTTTTGAAACTGCCTGAAAAATTTCGGAGGCTGCTACTCAAACTTATTTACAACAGGGCAATACTGCTCAAGTTTTTGAGATCAAACGGTGGGTACGTACACTACGACAGGGCAAACTCTCTATTACTACTTATATGACCGAACTCTAGTGGATGTGGTTTATGCTGGACTTTTATCGTCCCTTTAAAGTCTGTTGCTCAAAAGATGCCCTTGAGTTCAAGAAATACACTGATGAGGAGCGAATATTTGATTTCCTTGCTAGACTCAATGATGACTTTGATCCTATCTGAGTTCAGATTTTGGATCGCAATATAGATCTATCATCCCTTGACTAAGTCTTCTCTTTGGTTCTGAGTGAGGAAACTCGTTGATGGGTGATGCTTATTCCTGCAGATCCAGTATGTTCTATGATGATTGTTCAGCCCCAATCATAATCTCGTGGACATGGTGATCGAGATATGTGGATATGCTCATATTATAACAAATCGAGACATGTTTGTGATACTTGTTGGTAGCTACATGGTCATCCCTCTAGTCATGATCGAGGTGGTCGTCGAGGTGACGGACGTTCTGGTGGAGCCCTTGGTCATCCTCAGGTGAGTTTTTTCGAACACCCTGAAAGGAGTGTTTCGTCTTCTAAGGCATTGCCTCCTCCTTCCTTACTTGCTGATGCCAGGAATTCACTATCTGCTGATAAGAAGCTCTGTTGAATTATGGATCGGCTTAATGTTTCTACCAGCAATGCTCCCTCTACTATCATTTGCCTAGCAGTTCTTCCAGTTTTCTCTCCTCTTTCTATTCTCATTTTGCACAATCTCATTTCTCTTATATTGAGTCCAGTGCATGCACTCTTAATAACTTTGACTCTTCCATTAATTCTTCTACAAAGTGGGTCATCGATTCTGGTGCCACTGTGCATATGACTGGTAATTTTGACATCTTCAAGTCTTATTCATTATGTTCAGATAGAGTGCGTATAACTGATAGCTCTTTTTGATCTATGTGCGGAAAAGGAACCATCAACTGTACGCTGACCATAATACTTTCTTTCGCTTTGCATGTCCCAAATTTTTCCACTAATCTCTTGTCTATCCATTCTATTACAAATAATCTTAATTGTAAAGTTACCTTTTTTTTTCACTTACTGTGTTTTTCAGAAACTGACAATGGGGGAAACGATTGGGTATGGTAAAATGCACAATGGACTTTATTACTTGGATGAAGGGGAGCTAAAGAATTACTATCTGAAAGCTGGTATGGTTGTTTTCATTATTTAATACTGCTATGCATGAACTTCAGTTACAGCACCACAGGCTTGGACATATCTAATTCTCTATTTTGTCAAGATTATTTTCCAGTTTATATCATCTGTGTTCTAAAGAATAATTAGTTTGTGATGTGTATAAATTTGCTAAGCACATGCACAATAATTATCTGATTTCAGGAACTCGTAGTAATAAACCTTTTGAAATTTTTCTGTGGAGGCCCTATAGTACTGTTTTCATCTCTAAGCATCGTTATTTTGTCACCTTTATTGATTGTTATAGTAGAGTCACTTGGATCTATCTTCTCAAATCTAAAGATGAGGTTGTCTGTTGCTTCAAAGAGTTTTATAAACTAGTTGATATCCAGTTTAGTGCTAAGATTAAAATATTATGATCTTATAATGACACTGAGTATATGCATAAAAAGTTTCATAAGTACCTAACTTCTTATGATATTATCCACCAAACTACTTGTGTTGACACCCCTGCCCAGAATGGTGTTGCTGAACGAAAGAATCGACACAATTTGGAGGTTGCTCAATCCTTATTATTTGCTATGCGAGTTCTGAAAAACTTATAGGATAAGGCAGTTCTCACTGTAGCTTATCTGATTAATCGCATGCCTCTTCGCACCCTGGAGTACCAAGCACCACTTGCCTACCTACAAGGGATATCTTCTTTTATTATACCCCCTTAGGTGTTCGGATGTACATGTTTTGTCCGAGATCATCGTCCTGGAGTTGGTAAGCTTGATCCAAGATCCTTGAAATATATCTTTATAGGCTATTCTACTACTCAAAAGGACTATAAATGCTATTATCCTCCTGAATGATGGACATTTATCAATATGGATGTTATTTTTCGAGAGACGAAAGCCTTTTTTTTATAATGTTTCACCAATTGGGCCATTTACTCAGGTACCTTTCATCTAACCATTTATTTACTCTCCGAGAGCAACTGGTCGAGTGGAAAAGATTATGGTACCTGAGGAGCAAGCATGAACTGGTCGAGAGGGGGCGATATGGTACCTGAGGAGCAAGCACAAACTGATCAAGAGGGAAAGATTATGGTACCTAAGGAGCAAGCACAAACTGAGACAGCACAATAGTTAGAGAACGATCCTAATCGACGGGGAGAGCCCATGTGCATTCTACCCAACAGTCTCCCTCTGACTCAGTTTCAACATCCTCCTTCGATAATGATAATATTCCTTCCCCTGATCCTACTTTACATTTATCTATTGCTCATAGAAAAGCTTCTCATTCTCATATTATTCCTTCTCGATATCGTTATGATATTGCTACTTTTATTTCCTATGGATCTCTTTCACCTATATATAGGTCATTTATTGTATCTTTAGATTCTATCTCTATACCATCACACTGGAAGGATGCTATGACAGGTCCTAAGTGGAGAAGAGCAATGCTTGAAGAAATGCAAGCCTTAGCAAAAAATCAGACTTGAGATCTGGTTTCCCTACCTATTGAAAAATGAGCAGTGGGGTGCAAATGGGTCTATACTGTGAAGTATACCCCTGAGGGCAAAGTTGATCATTACAAAGCTCGCGCACAAATATACGATATTGACTATGATGAGACTTTTACCCCTGCAGCAAAGATCAACACCATTCGGATTCTCATATCTTATGAAGTGAATCTTGACTGGAGTTTGTTCTAATTAGATATGAAAAATATCTTTTTACATGGCGATCTTCAAAAGGAGGTATATATAGAGATCCCTCCCAGATTCACTAGTACAGAGACTGCTGGCAAGGTCTACCGCCTACGTCAGTCACTCTATTGATTGAAATAATCATCTAAAACATGGTTTGATCGCTTCTATCATGCCATGCCTGAAATTGGTTATCAGCAAAGTAATGCAGATCATATCATGTTCTTCTGTCATAATAAGGATAAGATTACTATCCTATTTATCTATGTAGATGATATCATTCTCACTGGTAATGATCTCCCAGAATTGGCTTATTTGAAGACTCAACTGGCACAATCCTTTGAAGTCAAATATCTGGGCAATTTATGATATTTTCTTGAGATTGAAGTAGCTAGATCATCTCATGGTATCTTTCTTTCTCAACGAAAATATATCTTGGATTTATTGAATGAGACAGGGATGTTGGGATATTGACCTGCTACTACTCCTATTGAGCAGAATCATCGTCTTACTGTTAATAATAGCGAGCCAGTAGATCGTGAGCGATATCAGCATCTTGTTGGCAAATTGATCTATTTCTCACATACAAGACCTGACATAGCCTTTACAGTCAGTATTGTGAGCTAGTACATGCATGATCCTCGTGAGCACCATCAGGAAGCTGTTTATAAGATTCTTCGATACCTTAAGAGTTATTTAGGTCGTGGGCTTTTTTTTCTTGTCATAAACATCTTAAAATTGAAGTTTATTCAGATGCTGATTATGCAAGTTCCAAGGATGATCGTCGATCCACCATAGGCTATTATACTTTTGTTGATAGAAATCTTGTGACTTGGCACAGTAAGAAACAAAATGTTATCGTTCGATCTAGTGCAGAGAGAGAATACAAAGCCATGGCTCAAGATATTTGTGAGATCATATGGTTAAAACGACTGCTTACCGAACTACGTTTGTTTCGAACTTTCCCTCTCTTTCTATTTTGTGATAGCAAGGCAGCCATTAATATTGCTAATAATCCTGTGCAATATGATAGAACCAAGCACAAAGAGATTGACCGCCATTTCATCAAAGATAAGTTTGATCAGAAAGTTATCCATCTATCATTTATTAAGTCTATGAAGTAATTAGCAGACATACTAAAAAAGGGACTCGGTGGTTCTATGTTTTCTTCAATTTGTAGCAAGATGAAGCTTCGTGATATCTTCGCCTCATCTTGAGGAGGAGTGTTGACAACCTGGCATAAATCAATTTTCATCTTTGTAATAACCAAGAATAGGCCTTTCCCGATTTATCTATTAAGCATGAATGAACATTCCTTATAAAGGATAAAACTCATGTATAAAAAGAGAAGGACCCTTATGGCTAGAATATAAAAAATAATAATAAATTTTCTTTCCTTTTTTTGCCTCTGCTTTAACAGAAAAAAAAATATATATATATATGGTTGAGGAGACCACGACCAGGAGGAAAGCTTTTGTTATCTGCAATTTTCCGATTATAATATTCTTTTCCATCAAGCCAATGTAGACCACGTCGCTGTTCTGAAGTTTATTCTCTACGTTTTTGAGATGGCTTCAGGTCTAAGAATTAACTTTGTTAACAGTTTTGCTGTTGCTTTGGACAGAGAAAATATGGATGGCAATATGTTTGCCATCATTCTTAATTGTATGGAAGATTATTTTCCCATCAACTATTAACTAGGACTGCCTCTCTCTGACTATATATAGTCCCAAGAAAGCGGACCGCCTACCTCTTCTTCCTAGGTTCAATAGTAAACAAGCTGATTGGATGGTAAGTACCTTTCAATTGGGGGAAGACTAGTTTTGGTGAATGCTGCCCTTTCTAACCTTCATTACTACACGTACGTCAGGTTTTAAGCTGCTATCTTGAAAGGTGTTGCTAACGTGAATGCATTTTGTTGCCTTGTTAGATAGGGTGAGGTTTGTAAAGCCAAGTAGAGGGAGGCCCTTGGCATTAAAAAACTCTCAATGACATGAGGAGGGCTCTCCTTGTAGGATTGCAGTAACTTCAAGAAAATGTAGTGTATAGAGCTACATTGATATAATATCAGCAGGAGCAAGTTGATATCTAACAGGAAGTTGTCAAGGCTTGTGCCACTGCTCTATTTGTGCAGGAGAACTGGGATTTCTCTTTTGGGCCAAGAAGAATCAATTCTTCCGCCTGCAATATTTCAGAGAAGAAAAAATTCCTTGCCTTGGTCTTGTCTTCTGTAGATTAAATCTTAAATATTATTAGTGCGCTATGAGACATCTAATTAATACATGGTGATTATGTAGTGTCATCTTGCAATCTGGGAAAGCCATGTCCATATCAGCACACATTTTTAAAGTTAAGTGGCGCACTTGGCTTTTTTTTTTTTTTTTTTTTTTTTCGGTGCATCCATTCAAGAAGGAAGGTGAATACAATCAGCACTTGGCTCCTTTTTATTAAGAGCACATTGCAATCAGTACTTAATGTTTTTTTTAAGGCATTCTTTTTCTGTCCTCGTAGATGCTTTGTTCCTCGAGAGAAAAAAAATAAAATAAAAAAACATATAATGATGATGAATTTTCTCTACTTCACTGGAAGAAGGAGTAGAAAAGAAATACGGGAACAAGAATGATTGCAGCTTTGAAAAGTGTATTTAGAAATTAACATTAATAACCAACGTGCTGCTACAATTTTGAAAGTATCACGTTATACCTATGGCCATGTATTTTTGCATTTGTGTTGGAAGACATTGGTTGAAGGTGTTTGAGCCCCTTTCGTGCATTACATCATTTTAAATAATGCAAGGTGGAATTTATTAGCAAAAAATGTCATGATTATTTTTACCATTTTTCACTCGTCTTGAATGCTCATAAGTTGACATCTAACAAAAATGCTCACAAAGTAGATACATCCCCATAATTATAACCATAGTCATTTTATCTTTATCTTTTTCTAACTACTTAGAGTTTAAAGCAGAAACCTGAATCTAGCCAAATAAACCTAGAATCTCACCTAAAAAATCTAGTTAAAAGGTATTATTTTGGATTCCTTGGCTTGTACAAGTACTTAAAATCTCCCCAATATGTATGCAGTCGATATAAACTAAATACAAGCCTATATGGGTCCTCACATGGTCCTCCTATTTAAACCCCAATATTCTTAATAGACTAAGGGTTTAAATCTAGTCAAATCTAATAGCTAACACCATGATTAGTAGTTGTTGCCGCCCGGATCGTCGTGGCCCGTAGCTGCTGATGGTGTCGGGTGGTCCGCGTCCGCCCGCCGGGATGCCTTCGATGCCTCGGAACCTGCAAGACAGCCAACGTCAGTGACCCGGGCCGGAAATTCCGGCGGGAGCACTCCGACGATCAAGTCAGTGACGATCCAGGAGAACAGATCTTCCTGGTCGAGCCCCTCTGGATGAGCTCCACGCTAGGAGTGAGTGGAGGGTAGGAGAGTGTGAGTGAGCTGGGAGATGTGGTGGCCGAGGTGGTCTTGCCCTCCTGTCTGGCCTCTCCCCCTTCTCTTCTTTCTCTTTCTGGAGGTTGTGTTGTTGGAAAAATTGTGTTCTCTTGTTGAGAGAATGTTGATCTTGCTTGAAAAAAAAAGAAGAAATGGGTGTCGTTACCTCCCTTTTGTTTATTTTGGCTGGGTCTTTTCCTTTGGCTTGCCTCGGGGTTCTCCCATGCTGTCAGACGGGTACAACAAGGTACCGTGCCATAGACGGGATGCCTTCTTTATTTGATAGCTAGGGAAGCCACTGCATGCCTCGACTGTTGTGCCGCCGCTCTCGGGGACTGCGCTCCTTGGTGGGATCTTTTCTCCAGTCGTACGGCAGGTTGGTGGAGGGCATGGTGCCTTGATGTGAGCTTCCTTTCTTTCTGATGTGAATGGTGGCCGTGGGCATTAATGGCGATGTGGCGGGTGCTGTCGTATGGTCCTCGGGGGGCTCGCCACCATCTTCGAAGGGGATGTGCTGTTCCCATGTGAGTTGGTGTCTCGATCTGAGTTGAGGGCCGAGTTGGGAAGATAGGGCCCACTCGCAGGGGACCGGTCTCGCGGCGGCTCGGCTGTGCGGAGGAGGGCCGAGCTCGGTGCCAGGCCAGGGGGGCCCAGCTCTTACCGAGCTCGGGCTGGCAAAGGTGGATGAGGTGCACCCGGTCCAGGGGACCCAGCCTCGAAGGGGTTCTTCGTGGCGGAGGAGGCTTGAGCTCGACTCCGGGCCGCGGGACCCGACCTCGGGCCCGAAAGGTCCACCTCTGATGGGGCTTGAGCTCGGTTCCGACCTAGGCGTCCCGACCTGGCGGGTACCGACCTAGCTGAGGACGGAGCCTGGCTTCGACGGGCGGCCCCGTTGGCATCGGGAGCTCAGCCCGGCGAAGGGGCCTGTGGTGGTAATCCCGCATGGTGTCCAGTGAGGGCTCCACATCAAGCTCCTTGCCCTACGTCAGCGAACCGGTCACATCATTTGTCCCACACTCTCGAGGCCCGTTGTCGCGTGGCGCTCGGGGCGAAGGGAGTAATTGCGGTGCTGACGTGGAAAGATGAAAAATCTGGTACAATAATGATCGATATCGGTGGCGTCTTGCCCGGCGGGCCTTTGAGCTTGTGCGGGGGTGCCATGTGGCTACGTCCCGAGAGCGGTTATGGCGAGCACGAAAGTCGGAGCGACCACAGTCGGATGGTGGTGCTGGCCCCGTTGATCAGCGACACGTCGCGTGACTCTTGGGGAAGCCGTAACGGTACGGTCGGACGCAGGTTGTCTCGAATGGATGGGTGAGTCCTTTCGAAATGTACCTTTTTTCAAACTTCTTCGCGCCCGGAGTCGTACAGGAGCCTTCCTCTTCTTCTCCGACCGTCAGCGTCTTCCCTAAGCTTTAGCAGGTTAGCTCTCCCTTTTCGCCCGTTAGAAGTCGCCGTAGGTCTTCCTCCGTTCGCCTCCTCCTTCTAGTCACCTAGGAGTTGCTCTGTTCACCTTTCTCTTCCATGGACCGCTTCGGCTCCAACTTCTGTCCCTCTTACCAAGCTGAGGTCGGACCTTCCCGGCCGAAGACTCCTTCCAACAAGGAGATGGAGGCGGCGAGGTACGAGTTCAGTAGAAGGCCTTACCACGGTTCGGTGTCCATTAGGGAACCCGGGTATTCTCCTCCTCCCCGTTTGGCCCTCCTTCCTGCTCCCGCCCCTGCTTCCACTTCTGTTTCTGCTTCTCTTCCTGAGCCTGAGCCTTCTCGGTCGACAGGTCCCGAAGGGGTCACTTCGGTGATTACCGCGGAGGACCTTGTATCTATCCAGGAAGCTTATGGCATCCCCGAATCCATCCGGCTCTCCGCCCCTCGTCCCGGGGAGCGGGTTACCTCCAGCGGCCCTCGACGGATCGCCTTCTATGAGGAGGCCTTCGCCAGGGGTCTCCGCTTCCCTGTACATCCTTTTTTCCTTTCCTTCTTGGCCAACTATCGGCTTGTCCCTGCCCAGTTGGTCCCCAATGCCATCAGAACGATATTTTGTTTCATCGTTCTGTGTCACTTTCACGGGGTTGTTGCCCGTTTTTCCTTGTTCAGGGCCTTCTTCACCCTGAAACGCCACCCTACCAAGGACGGGTGGTGGTCCCTGTCTTCCCGCCCTCGGGGCATCAAGTTTGTACTCCCCTCTTCCATCAAAGGATGGAAGAGTAGGTTCTTCTTTGCCTCAGTAGAGGGATCGATTGGGTCTAGAGCGACCCAGATCGATCTCCGAATAGAAAATCCTCTGTCGAAGCTGCCAACCTCGACATGTATGACCTGCTCAGATCGGCCGGGATCCCATCACTGGAGGTCTTGTTGTCGGAACAGAACCTTCGCGAGGCCGGGGTCAGCTCAGCACGGGAGCCAGGTGAGTTCGATTTGACCACCCCCCTTCATTTCTTATTTATTTTTCTTTCTCCCCTTCCTTTTTTTTTTTTTGTTGAGCTGACATCGTTCTCTCTGGTGCAGAAATGAAGTTTTCGATGGATGAGCTGCTCTCGTTTATTGAGGAATGTGAGCAGGCGGCTAACGCAGGTGAGCCCGCTCTGAAGAGGGCTCGAGCCAAAGATGGGGCAAGGCCGGTGCAGGCCAGGGTAGATGCACCGGTTCAGGAACGACGGCGAAAGAGGGCGGCCGAGCACGTCCCCGTGCCTGCCGGGCAGCGCGAGCTAGTAGCGGCGGCCGAGCCCGAGTTGGTCGCCCGCGTGAGATCGGCTATTGCCGCCGCCAGGTCGGCACCCCCCACCTCGGAGGTCGTCAACGTCTGAGGAAGGGGGGCCGCAAGAGATTAGGCCGACGCCCCAGGTGCGGTCCGATGCTGCGCCGACCTCGCAGTCGGCACCGAGGGCGCCACCCGTAGATGAAGGAGCTGAGCCGGCGAGGACCAAAGATAGAGATTACCGGAAGGTCTCCTTCAGGTTGGGGCCGAACGTCTCTCTAGTAAAGGATCCCAGCCTCGCCGAGCGGATGATGGACTTCTCCGTCCAGTCCTGCGACCGGCGGGACGGGAGCGTGAGGCTCCTGGGCAACGTCGTCTGCTCGACGTTCACCAACCTCTATGCCGTAAGTTTCTTCTCGCCCCTTCTTGGTCTTTCCTGAGCTTCTTTTTCACTCGATAATTAACATGCTTTCTTCAATACAGCAAGGTAGGAATCTGCTCCTCATCCGGGACTTCTACCGGAACTGAGCGAAGAGGGAGAAGGAGCGACTGACCGAGCTCGAGTCCTTGTGGGCTGAGGCGAGCCGGAAGAACGGAGAGGCCCAGGAGGCCAACCTCAAAATCAAGAGCCTCACGGCTGAGGCCGCAGACGCCGCCAGAGTAAAGAAGGAGCTCGAAAGCGAGCTCGAATCGAAGAGGACTCGACTGAAGGAGCTCCGGGCCGAGTCAGAGAGGAAGGTGGCGACCACGGAGAAGAGGGCCGCTGAGGCCGAGGGGAAGGCCGCTGAGGCCGAGAAGAAGGCCGCTGCCGCCAACCATGCCGCCGAGGTCATCGAGAAGGGAATGGCAACGGCGGTCCGCCAGGCCGAGCGCGTTGAGGATATGGTGGCCACCGAAAAGAGCAAGGTGGAGGGTGCCAGAAGGGATGCTGCCGGCACGGTGGCCGCCTTCAAAGCTTCCCCCGAGTACCTCAAGGACTTCAAGGAGGCGACAACGGACTCCTTTGCCAAGGGGTTCGCTTATTGCCATCAGTAGTTGCAGGGTATTCTGTACGAGGAGCGACTGGCTGCGCTCCAGATCCCGGGAAAGAAGGCTTCCTCTGCAACGACGACGGTGGCGGAAAGGCAAGGAGCTGCTCCAACCGAGGCCCGTGCCCCAGTGACCTCGGCGGTGCCCAACCTCGGAGAGCCGACACCATCGGTGGCGAAGGCGGCACCTACGCCGCAGCCGGAGGCAGCTGATCCGGTCCCGGCGGCTCCAGCAGCTGAACCTGCTCCTCCAGCGAAGGTCGCCCAGGAGCATGCCCAAGCGACGGAAGTGAAGGAGGGAGAGGTCCTAGCTATGCGCCGCCCGGGGAAGGAGCCAACTACTTAGGATAGGACCTTTTTCCTTTTTATACTTGTACCTTTCTTTCATCTTTTTTTTTTCTTCTTGACCGGGTCACCCGGCCTGTCGGGGCCCGGAAGATAGTGTAATCAATTCCTTCAGTAATGAAATTCACTTTTGCAACCACTGTGCCCCTATTATCTGTAATGTGGAATGTCTCTTCTCTCTCTTCTCCTCCCTTTCTTTACTTCTTTTTCGGTGCAGGGAGGTCCGAGAAGGGGAGCCGAAGACTTCGACCGGCACGGACCCGGCGTTGAGCTTGAGGTCACACCGGCGATGAATGTCGGCCTTGGACTCAGTGGCTTATGGACATGATTCAGTAATCGCCGTTTCAGAGCTGGGCTCGGAGACGTCGAAGGCTGAGATCCTTGGCGTCAGAAGTCTGAGTCTTGAACCTTAGTGTCTCGAGGCCGGTTCCAAGGACGTTGATGATCGAGAATTGCAGCGCCGGAAATCTGAGTTCTAGACCTCGGCGTCCTGGAGTTGGGTTCGGAGGCACTAAGAGCCTGGGGACTTCCCAGGTCCTTCGCCGGGGAGCTGGGCTCATCGGTGCCGGAGGGTCATCCGGTCTTCAGTGCCGGATGTCATCGATCTTTGATGCCGGGGAGCTGGGCTCGCCGGTGCCTAGGGGCTTCCCAGGTCTTTGTGCTGAAGGACTTTTCTCTGGGCTTTGATGCCGGGGAGCTGGGCTCGCCGGTGCTTGGGGGCTTCCCAGGTCTTTGTACAGGAGGACTTTTCTCTGGGCTTTGATGCCGGGGAGCTGGGCTCGCCGGTGCCTGGGGGCTTCCCAGGTCTTTGTGCCAGAGGACTTTTCTCCGGGCTTTGATTGGCGATGATGCTGTCCAGCCCAGGGGACCTGAGCTCGGAGGGGCGCCTCACAGCGGAGGAGGCTGAGCTCGACTCCTGGCCATAGGTCCCGATCTCGAGTGGTCCGCCTTGGGTGGGAGTTCGTGCTCGGCTCCGGCCTAGACATCCCGGGCTTGCGGGAGCGGACCTGATGGAGGACAGGGCCCGGCTTCGGCCATCATCGTGGAGCCGAGCCCGGGGGTGTTGACGGTGACGAGCTGCATGGCTCGAAGGTGCCCTTGGCCGGAGGTCTGAGCTCCGGTCTTGAGCAGGCGTCCTGGAGCTGGGCTCGGGGACATTGATGACTTGAGATGGTGCCTTGGAACTGGGCTCGAAGACGCGTTGGTTGAGAGGATTCCCTTGGCCGGAGATCCGAGCTCCAGTCTGGGACTGACATCCTGGAGATGGGCTCGGGGACGTTGGGACTTAATGATTTAAGGGCATGGCTCAGAAGATGACGCTTCGGAGCTGGGCTCGGGGATGTTAACTGCCTGGGGGCTTCTCAGGTCCTTTGCCGGGGAGCTGGGCTCGCCGGTGCCGAAGGGTCATCCGGTCTTTGATGCCGGGGAGCTGGGCTCGCCGGTGCCGGAGGGTCATCTGGTCTTCGGTGCCGGAGAGTCATCCGGTCTTTAATGTCGGGGAGCTGGGCTCGCCGGTGCCGGAGGGACATCCGGTCTTCGATGCCGGAGGGTCATCCGGTCTTCGATGCCGGGGAGTCATCCGGTCTTTGGTGCCGGGGAGCTAGGCTCGCCGGTGCCGGAGGGTCATCTGGTCTTCAGTGCCGGAGGGTCATCCGGTCTTTGATGCCGGGGAGCTGGGCTCGCCGGTTGAGTTTCCTGCAAGGCGGATAGGCCGTGTTGCAGAAAGAAATCTTTATTTCTCATGGAGGGAATACTTACACTACTGATAGTATCTCCTCAAATTACAAGCGTTCCAGGTCCGGGGGAACCTGGCGCCATCCAAGTCTTCTAGGTAGTAGGCCCCCTGCGAGAGGGCCTCAGCCACTTTATAAGGGCCCTCCCAGTTCGGTGAGAGCTTGCCGCACTCCCGGGGCTGAGATGCTTCAGCCCGGCGCAGCACCAGGTCGCCAGGTCGGAAGTCTGCTTCACACGCGCGTTGTAGTATCGGGCGACCCGTTGCCGGTATGCGGCCATCCGGAGCCGATCTTTGTCCCTTGTTTCTTCGAGGAGGTCCAGGTTGAGGAGGTGTGCCGAGTTCTGTGCTTCATCGTACTACTGTACGCGGAGCGTGGGCACACCGAGCCCAGCTGGAATCACCGCTTCCGACCCGAAGACGAGGTTGAAAGGTGTTTCGCCCGTCGCCGTCCTGGGCGTTGTGCGGTAGGCCCACAGGACGCTCGAAAATTCTTCTGCCCATCTGCCCTTCGCTTGATCCAGCATGGTGCGGAGTCCTTGAAGAATGGTTCGGTTGGTGACCTCGGCTTCCCCATTCGTCTGGGGATGGGTGACCGAGGTGAACCGATGCAGGATCCCGTGCTCGGCGCAGAATCCCTTGAACTCTCGGTTGTCGAACTGTCGCCCATTGTCGGTGATGACACAATTGGGGAGTCCAAAACGGCAGATGACAAACTTCCAAAAGAATTATCGGATATTGGCCTCCGTAATTCGAGCTAGCAGCTCCGCCTTGACCCACTTGGTGAAGTAGTCTATCGCCACTAGCAAGAACTTTCGCTGCCCAGGCGCGGTGGGGAATGGCCCCAGGATGTCCATCCCCCATTGCACGAAGGGCCAGGAGGATAACAGTTGGGAGATCGGTGCGGCCGGCAGGCACTGGAGGTGGGAATGGCACTGGCACTTGTCACACTTCTTGACGAAGTCGATGGTGTCCTCCCTCATCGTTTCCCAGAAGTATCTTTGGTGGAGTGCCTTGTACGCCAGAGTCCTTCCTCCTACATGATTCTCACAGAGGCCCTCGTGTATCTCCTAGAGCATGAAACCGCCTCCGCAGGCCTGAGGCACTTCAGGAAGGGGTAGGAATAGGATTGGCGGTAGAGCTGGCCGTCCATCAAGACGAAGCGGGCGGCTTTCCTTCTGATAAGGATAGCTTCTTTGTGGTCTTCCGGCAGTAGGCCGTCTTGGAGGTACTTGATGTACTTGTCCATCCAGCTCGGCTCGGGGGCTACTTGTTGCACCTCTCAGGGCTCTCGTAGCTCGGATTTTCGAGATATTCGACGTAGGCACGCCCCAGGGATGAGTCCGGTAAGGTGGCGAGCCTTGACAGCACGTCCGCACGAGCGTTTTCCCCACGGGGATGTGGGAAACGCAGAAGTAACGAAAGCCTGCTGCGCTCGAACGGACCCTCTCTAGGTACTTCATCATTTGGGGATCTCGGGTCTTGTACTCTCCGACGACTTGTCCGGCAATCAGCTGGGAGTCGGTGAAGACCTTGAGGTTCTGTATGCCCAGTTCGCGGGACACCTTCAGGCCCGCGAGGAGCGCCTTGTACTCCGCTTGGTTGTTTGTGACGGGAAACTTGAAGCGAAGTACACACTCCGTCACCACTCCATTGGAATTGGCGAGGATGAGGCCTGCTCCACTCCCGCAAGAATTAGAGGCACCGTCCACGTGGAGGACCCAAGGGTCTTCCAGCAGGCCGGGCTCGACTTGGCTCTCCAGGACCATCCGCTCTGGTTCCTCGGGGAGCCCTGTACATTCGACTACGAAGTCGACTAAGACTTGGGCCTTCTGCGATGATCTCGACCGATATGTGATATCGTACTTGCTCAATGTCAGGGACCATTTGGCTAACCTTCCGGAAGTCTCAGGATGGCTTAGCATGGTCCTCAGTGGCTGATTAGTCACAACCACGATGGGATGCGCTTGGAAATAGGGCCTGAGGCACTTAGCAGACATTATTAGTGCAAAAATAAGTTTTTCAAAGCGGGTATACCTGATCTCCGCATCATGGAGTATTTTGCTGGTATAGTACACCGGCTTCTATGACCCGTCCTGGTTTGCACGGACAAGGACCGAGATGACAGCCCCTGGGGTGACCGCCAGGTAGAGCAGAAGCTCTTCGCCTTCTTCTGGTCTGGATAGCAGAGGTGGGGAGGTCAGGAACTCCTTCAGCTCTTCAAAGGCCATCTTGCACTCTTCGGTCCAGGTGAAGTCATGCATCTTGCGCAGCGCCTTAAAGAAAGGGAGGCAACGGTCAGCCGACCTCGAGATGAACCGGCTCAAGGCTACGATTCTTCCTGTCAGGCGCTGAACCTGCTTCTTGGATGTTGGGTGCTCCATGTCCAGAATTGCTTGGACCTTCTCCAGATTTGCCTCGATGCCTCTCTGAGTGACCATGAAGCCGAGGAATTTCCCGGCCGATACCCCAAAGGCGCACTTCGCCAGGTTGAGCTTCATTTGGTGCTTCCGGAGACTGTGAAAAGCTTCAGCGAGGTCGGCAATATGGTTCGAGCTCGGTTTGCTCATGACGAGCATGTCATCCATGTATACTTGCACATTCCTGCCAATCTGGTCCTTGAAGACCTTGTTGACCAGACGTTGGTAGGTGGCCCCAGCATTCTTCAGGCCAAAGGGCATCATTCTGTAGCAGTATGTCCCCCGGTCAGTGATGAAGGCAGTGTGCTCCTCGTCCTCCGGGTACATCCGGATCTGATTGTACCCGGAGAATGCATCCATGAAGGAGAGCAGCTTGTGCCCTGACGTGGCATCCACCAGTTGGTCTATCCTTGGCAAAGGGAAGCTATCCTTCGGGCACGCCTTGTTGAGGTCGATGTAGTCTACACAGATCCTCCACTTGCCGTTGTTCTTCTTCACCATCACCACATTCGCCAGCCAGCTTGGGTATTGCACCTCTCGGACGAAGCCGACGACGAGGAGTTTCTCAACTTCCTCATTGATGGCCGCTTGCCTTTCGGGGGCAAAGCTTCTCTTCTTCTGTCAAACCGGCTTGCACTTCGGATCAACATTAAGTTTGTAGGTGATGACTTCAGGGAGAATACATGGCATGTCGGCTGCCGTCCAGGCGAACACATCTGCATTTGCCCTCAAGAACTCTAGTAGCAGAGCTTTCTCTTCCTCGGGCAGCTGGGCTCCGATCTGCACGATCTTCATCTGGTCGATCCCGAGCTGGTAGGGAAGCAGGCGCTCGGTCGGGCCTCCCGTGGGGTCCTGAACCCTCTGATCGAGCTCGGTTGCTCGGGAATCCTCCTCGGGCACCCGGGCCCCGGGGAGTGTCTGGAAGCAGTGCTGCACTAGCTGGGGCATGCCCCTCATCTCCCCCACACCAAGGGGTTGAGAATTGGACAAGCAACCTCTTAGTAGAGACGACAGCGTCGAGGAGGTTAAGCCCAGGTCGGCCCAAGATCACGTTGTAAGGCGAAGGAAGCCTGACAACCGTGAACTCATCATGACGGTACTCTGCCGAGGTGGGTCCCGACAATGACTGGGAGAGTGATTTCTCCTTCTACTTTTGCGGAATCTCCCGTAAAACCAACGAGGGGAGTATACACTAGCTTGAGCTGAGTAGGAAAGAGATTCATCCGGGAGAAGGCATCATAGAAAAGTACATCCATAGAGCTTCCACTATCTACCATGATGCGCTTTACAGGATGCTTTGTGATCGTCATCTCGACACCACAGCATCATTATTTATATTTTTCTTCCCACTTTTTCCTTCCCTCATAAAAGAGAGTACATTCTCAGAGTTCCCTGCCCCCCGGGTCCTCTTGGATGCTCGCTCGGCTCCCTAGGAGATCATGCCCACAGGCTTCTCGATGGGGCGGTTGTCGATGGCTGGAGCTGGCGGGAGAGAAACGAGCGCCTGGGACTCTGGTTGAGTTCTACCCCCTACATATTTTTCGAGGTAGCCTCTCTTGATGAGTTCTTCGATCTCCCATTTGAGATTGCGGCATTCCTCGGTGTCGTGCCCGTGGTCACGGTGGAAGCGGCAGTACTTCGTCTTGTCGCGGGTGAAGGATGGCTTCAATGGCGATGGATGCCTCAGATAAGTCTCGCCCTCGATCTCCATGAGGATCTTCGTTCTCGGGGCGAAAAGGGGAGTGAAACTCTCTTGAGGGACGGGGGCATTTCTTGGCCTTAACACTGGTTGGGAGCTCTGAGCTAGCGGTCTCGGCCTCCGCGCTTCAGGCTTCTCGACGGGCACCGGCCCCTTCAACAGCTTTCCATCGAGCTCCCGCCTCGTACGATCTGCCTCCTCGGCGCGGATGTACTTCTGAGCCCGAAAGAGTAGCTCGGCATAGATCTTCGGGGACTTCTTGTCGAGCGAGTAGGTCAGGCGGAAGGTCCTGAGCCCTCGCTTTAGAGCCAACATCGCTACCGGCTCCTCCAGGCAGTAGATCTCCAATGCGGCGGCCTTGAAGCGAGCCACGTAGTCTTGTAGCGGCTCACGGTCTTGCTGCTTGATGGAGAAGTAGCTATCTGCCTCACGTGGTATCTTCCGACAAGCATCAAAATGAGCCACGAACTTCTGTCCCAACTGGATAAAAGAGCTGATGCTTTCTAGCTCGAAGCGGGTGAACCACACCCGAGCCGCCTTCCGGAGGGTTGCAGGGAAGGCGACGCACAAAAGGCATCAGTGGTCCCCTGGACCCTCATGAGAGCTCTGTAACTTTCTAGGTTGTCCAGGAGATTGGTGGTCCCATCGTAAGGATCCACCTGCGGCATGCGGAACCGACGAGGAATCGGCTCTACCTGGATCTCCTGGAAAAAAGGAGGGCGGGCGTCATAGCCCGCTGTCTCACTAGCAGAGCCAGGCAAGTTGGCGAACCGGCGGGCAAATTCCGTCAGCTTGCGGTCATGCTCTTCCAGGCGCTTCTCCACCATGCACCTGATGGCCTCGTCTGTAGACCCCTCCGCTGAGGGGGGCGGTGAAGGTGAGGCGGACGCGCGGCACCCGTGGCAAGGAGCCTTGCCCTTCCAACCCTGGCGGGGCTTAGGTGCCCCCCGACCAAGGTGCGACGAGTAGCTTTCTTCGTCAGTGGAGCTAGCCCGCCGTCGCTTCATTGGGACTTGATGGGTGCCTCGAGGGTCTGTAGCTGCTCGCGACTGCGAAGGCCTCCCGTGGAAGGAACACAGGCTGTCGCGAGTGGCTGCGGAGTGGGCCGCAGGGGTCTCTAGCTGTTGGTGGGTGGCCAGGGATTGATGTTGATGCTGGTGCTGAAGCTGGCGCATCGTCACGGTAAGAGTGTGCATTTGCTGGGCAAGTGCGGTCAGCTGGGTCTCCAGTGGGGACGGTTGAACCGGGGCAGGTACTTCCATCTCCGGTCCGTGCGGGTTCCCGTGGGAAGGGGATGCCTCCACACGGCTGGGAGAAGCTCCCCTTGCCCGGGTGGTCACCATCCTCCCGATGGACTGGCTAAGCGGGGCTTGAACTGGATCAAGTGTCATTCTGGTCCCCTACCTATGCACGCCAATCTGTTACCGCCCGGATCGTCATGGCCCATAGCTGCTGATGGTGTCGAGTGGTCCGCGTCCGCCCGTCGGGGATGCCTCCAATGCCTCGGAACCTGCAAGATAGCCAACGTCAGTGACCCGGGTCGGGGATTCCGGCGGGAACACTCCGACGATCAAGTCAGTGACGATCCAAGAGAACAGATCCTCCTGGTCGAGCCCCTCTGGATGAGCTCCATGCTAGGAGGAGTGAGTGGAGTGTAGGAGAGTGTGAGTAAGCTGGGAGATGTGGTGGCCGAGGTGGTCTTGCCCTCCTGTCTGGCCTCTCTCCCTTCTCTTCTTTCTCTTTCTGGAGGTTGTGTTGTTGGAAAAATTGTGCTCTTGTTGAGAGAATGTTGATCTTGCTTGAAAAAAAAGAAGAAATGGGTGTCGTTACCTCCCTTTTTATTTATTCTGGCTGGATCTTTTCCTTTGGCTTGCCTCGGGGTTCTCCCATGCTGTCAGACGGGTACAACAAGGTACCATGCCGTAGACGGGACGCCTTCTTTATTGGGTAGCTAGGGAAGCCACTGCATGCCTCTGACATTCCTTTTATTTGCCCTTCCTGGAAGTCTGGCAGGACCTCGACTGTTGTGCCGCCGCTCTCAGGGACTGCGCTCCTTGGTGGGGTCTTTTCTCCAGTCATACGGCAGGTCGGTGGAGGACATGGTGCCTTGATGTGAGCTTCCTTTCTTTATGGTATGAATGACGGCCTTGGACATTAATGGCGACGTGGCGGGTGCTGTCGTATGGTCCTCGGGGGGCCTGCCACCATCTTCGGAGAGGAGGTGCTGTTCCCGTGTGGGTTGGTGTCTCGATCCGAGTTGAGGGCCGAGCTGGAAAGATAGGGCCCACCCACAGGGGACCGGTCTCGTGGCGGCTCGGCTATGCGGAGGAGGGCCAAGTTCGATGCCAGGCTAGGGAGGCACAGCTCTTACCGAGCTCGGGCTAGCAGAGGTGGATGAGGTGCGCCCGGTCCAGGGAACTCGGCCTCGGAGGGGTTCTCCGTGGCAAAGGAGGCTTGAGCTCGACTCCGGGCCGCGAGACCCGACCTCGGGCTCGAAAGGTCCGCCTCTAGCGGGGCTTGAGCTCGGCTCCGACCTAGGCGTCCCAACCTGGCGAAGGACGGAGCCCGGCTTCGACGGGCGACCCTGTTAGCATCGGGAGCTCAACCCGATAAAGGGGCCTGTGGTGGTAATCCCACGTAGCATCCAGTGAGGGCTCCACGTCAGGCTCCTTGCCCCACATCAACGAACCGGTCACATCAGTAGTCAATACCAAAATAGGCTTGTGTTGCAATGTTTCCTTGTCCACATAAACCATGGATTGTATTTATTTTTATAATAACCTAGGATTTCATCCAAAAGACTAATAAATCTATACAAGTATTGAAGATCTAGCTAATGTGTTGGGGTTGCACACAGTGTTGGATCGTTTTAAGCTTCTATTAATATTCTACCTCATTAAGGTATTTCACTGAATATATCATAGGCATAAATAACAAATATAAGAAAAATAAGAAATTTACGTGGTTTGACAAATATGCCTACATCCACACAGAAGAGGAGCAATCCACTATAAATCTATCTTGAAATTGCATACAAAAGTGATATAAATACCTAAATTAAAGGGTCCTGAAATAATCATAAAAGAGGCATAAATAAACCGCAACAATAAACCAAACAGACAATATCTTTCTCGGCCTTGGCTATGAACCAAAAGAAGATAATCTGAGAGATAAATCAATACCTTTTCGGCCACTGTAATCGATCAAAAGAAAGATACTTCTCTAGAGGATGAAGAACAAAATAGTAGATGTCTTCGACAGCTATAGCACAAATAGATCGGGGACCAAGAGAGTAGAACTAAAGGGTTGTAACGAATAAAGAGCAATCAAGACTTGAGGACTTTTCAGAACCGATGGTCTCATACTCCTTTTAAAAGGAAACAATGAAGAAGAGTTGAAATCAAAGAGAACTCGTCCATCCCAATTTCAATCAAAGAAGAACTATCCGAGCCATCAAACTTTGATTCCTCTATGCTTCTCGTCGGAGACTTTGGAGATGAAATCCAATCGAAAGGAGTCCCGTGCTATATCTATAAAAAAAAGTTCTTCTTGTCCCCAAATTTCTTTGGATAAGAAGTTCATTCGACCTCAAATAACCTCGGGAAGAAGAGTCTGAGACAAGTGGGATTGTTCCTCTATTTTCTGTTCCTTAAAAGCCTCAATTGGGTGGAAAGTTTGGAGCAACCTAATAACAATCCTCCTCCTTGCGAAGAATAATGTACCTCTATCAAATATGGATTATCAAACCTCCTCCTGAACATAAGTTCCAAAGGGCATCACCAAGTGCTTAAACCAATCAAAATCAGAAAAATCCAGAACTTAATTACTAAGATTGGTTTAATGAACACATCAGCCAAATTATGAGCAGTGCTAATTTTCTGAAGCCAAATATCACTATCCTCCACCAAATCTCTAATGAAGTGATACCTAACATCCACATGCTTAGTGTCTTCATGATATACCTGATCTCTAGCAAGATGCAAAGTACTATGACTATCACAGTAAATATCCAAATAGTTCTACTTGATATCCAAATCCTATACTGACCCTCTTAGCCAGATAGCTTTTTTTGTGACCTCTATCAATGCCATATACTTTGCCTTTGTAATAGACAAAGCAACTGCAGACCGCAAAGTAGCCTTTCAACTAACTGCACAACCAGAAAGAATAAATATATATCTAGTCAATAACATTCTCCTGTCCAAATCACAAGCATAATCAGAATCACAAAATCCTGTAATGATACAATTACTTTGTTCAAAAAATACTAATTACAAATTAGAAATGCCCTTCAAATATCTATCCATTTCATGACTAGTAAGCCTTCACACAATTATCCATATACCTGCTCACCATACTTACTACCTGTGAAGGTCGAGTGCAAAGCATTGCATACATGATGCTGCCTACCATACTTGCATATAGCACTATATATATATATATATATATATATATATATATATATATATATATATATATATCTTTCCTTATCCTCGGTCTAAGGAGAGTCCTTCATAGATAATCTAAAATGACTGGCAAAGAAAATATGGACTAGCTTAGCTATAAACATACAATATATTTCTAAAACTTTCTTAATATAACTATGCTGGATAAAAAAGAGTCTATCTGATTGCCTATCACGTATGATCTCCATCTCAGGTATCTTCTTTGCTGGTACAAGATCCTTCATTTTAAACACAACACTAAGCTTGAATTTCAGCTTCTAGATGATTGACATATCTCTAGTTGCAATTATCATATCATTCACATACAATAATAAGTAACAAAAGGACCCGTCTGAAAGTCGCTGATGATACACACAACTATCATATAAAGATTTGTTGAATCTATGATTGATCATAAATCTATCAAATTTATGGTACCATTATCTCGGAGACTGCTTGAGACCATACAATAATTTCTTGAGTAAGCATACATGATCTTCTTTATCTGAGATCTCAAAATTAGGTAGCTATTGTATATAAATCTACTCCTCCAAGTTATCATGTAGAAAAGCTATCTTTACATCTAGTTGTTCTAACTCTAAGTCTTGAGAAGCAACTGAAACAAGCAACACACGGATTGAAGAGTGTTTGACTATAGGAGAAAATACTTTCTTGTAATCAATACCCTCTTGTTGACTATAGCCTTTAGCCACCAATCTGGTTTTATATTCAAAATCCTAAGATGTGGCTCCTTCCTTCTTCTTGAAGATTCATTTGCAACCAATTATCTTTTTGTCCTTAGATAAATTGACTAATTTTTAAATCTGATTCTTTTTCAAAGACTGAAGTTCTTCAACCATAGTCATGGTCCACTACTCAGCCTATGAACTACCAATAGCTTCTTGATATATGATCGGCTCATCACCTATAATATCTACAACACTCAAAGCATAATAAACTAACTTAGCATAAGCAAAATTCTAGAAACCATACTTTTGAGGTGCTCTAATCTGGTGCTTGAATCTTTGAAGGGCAATAATATCATCCTGAACCTAACCTTACATGATAACCTCCTCCCGAGTCTGTATCTCTGGATCTATCTACTAATATAACCATTCTAAACTTGAGTATCTTCATTAGCTACTGTTGTTGTGATCTAATTGATTAATATCAATAACAGTCCGATCCTACTGAACTTGAACCTGATCTTCTTGTGAAGAACTAGGTTGTATATGTCATGAAAGAGTAGTTGTCTAATGAAAAGTCACATCCCTGCTAACTAGAAATTTTTAGGATCCAGACTCTATGTACAAAAATCTGTAGCTCTTCATTCCATATGTGTATCCGAGAAATACGTACTTCTTAGTCCTGAGATCCAGCTTTCCATCTCTGCCATATGCATATGCTGGACATTCAAAGACTCTAAGTACTGAATAGTCTATAGATCTTTTTGTCCACATCTCTTCCGAAATCTTTATGCTTAATGATGATGCTGGAGATCAATTTATAATATAGCAAGTTATGTGTGCAGCCTCTGTTCAAAAATCTTTACTCAATCTAGAACTTGATAGCATAAATTTAACTCTCTCTAATAGTGTGTGGTTCATTCATTCTACCATACAATTCTGCTGAGATATATTAACCATGATCCTATATTTGATAATGCTTTCTGATTTACAAAAATTATCAAATTTTGTAGAACAAATTCCAATCTATTATCAGTTCGAAAGGTTTTTACCCTCTTAATTTATCTCTTGACCATAGCATTCCACTTCTTGAATGTATCAAATATATCACTCTTATTCTTGATAGTATAAATCTAGATTTTATGGGAGTAGTCATTAATAAACGAAAATAAATATCTGGATCTATCCTTGGATGTCACTATGATAATAGGTTTCATAGGTTAGAATGATTATAATCCAATATAACTATTATCCTGTGCACGCCTGTAGAAAAGTTGACTCTATATTATTTTTCAAATACACAGTGCTTACAGAATCTAAGTGTATCAACATTCTGACCACCGAGCATACCACATCTGCTAAGCTCTTGTAAACCTTTATCCAACATGTGACCCAGTCTCTGATGCCACAACTATGTCAACTACTCAATAGAGGACTATATTGCTAAAGCCTATTTCACCATTGTACTGCAGTCAAAATAGTAAAGGATGACACTTAATTTACCTCTCAATAAAGTCAATGCTCATTTATTAGTAGTTATAGATCCTCTATCCCATTTGCCCTCAAAACCTATACTATCAAGGGCATGCACGAAGAGAAGGTTCCTTTTCAGTTGAAGAACATATCTGATATCGTACAGGTCACCACAATATTTGCATGGGATTTGATATGAACTTTATCAATACTTTCACTTTGTAGATTGCATCATCCCCAAAAGGAATGATGTCTCCCTTACATGGTTTAAAAGAAGAGAACTATTTCTTATAGGATGTCATGTAAAAAAAATGGTCCAGAGTCCACAATCCAGGTATCAGCTTGACTGACACTGCAAGTAGCTGTAAATACTACATCATTTGTAACATTGATGTGTCTCCTGATGTAACTACAACAAATGCCGAATATGAGATAGTTCATTTATCTTTCTGTTCTTTCTCTTTCTTGGATTGTAAAAATCTATATTCAGATTTTTAGTGATCTAGCTTCTTGCAATAATGATAAATACCTAACCTTTTAGGCCTAGACTTTGATCCGATTTTGGACTTGCTTCTACCTTGTCCACCTTTTCTTTATGGATTTCTGTCTCTAACTGTAAGTCCATGTACTGGAGTCGGAGTCTGATGCTCTAACTATACTTTCAACTTAAGCTCATTGGATAACAAAGTGACTTATATCCCTTCAAGACTTCTAGTCTCTCTTTCATAGAACATGGTAATAGTAATATTCTCAAAAAAGTTAGGCAAAGAATAAATCAGGATCAAAGCCTTATCTTCCTCATCAACATCAATACCAATATTTGTCAAATATAACAGAAGCATATTGTATTCATCCAAGTGATCTTTAAGTAAAGTCCCTTTTGTCATATAAAATATAGGTAACTTTTTAGTTAAATATAGTCTATTGGTAAAAAACTTTGTCATATAAAGGCTATCCAATTTATCCCATGCACTTTTAGCTATATTAAGACCCATGATATTACATAGGACTTTGCCACTCAAATCCAAAAAAAAAATCCCTTGTGCTCTCTCATTGATTTTCTCTTAGCAGGCTCAATATCTCTTTAGATTACATCCATACCCTTGAGGGCTATTACAACGCCCTCATTAACCAACAAATATTTCATCCTTACCTTCTATAGTGCGAAATCATCTATACCATCAAACACAACTACTTTATGCCTTTAGCAGTGGAATAAAAAATAACTACCTCATGAGCCATTGATAAACTTTGTTGTCCATCAGATGCCATCCAAATACTCTGATACCAGTTGTTGGGATTCCGCGCAGCGAATTGGATCGCTTTAGATTTTTAAATTAATATTCTATCTCATTGAGGCATTTCATCGAACATATCACAGGTATAAATAACAAGTACAAATAAAATAAAAAATTTACGCGGTTCGGCAAACTTGCCTATATCCATACAGAGGAGCAATTCACTATATATCCATCCCGAAATAGAGTACAAAGATAATATAAATACCTAAATTAAAGGATCACAAAATAATCATAAAAGAGATAAATAAATCATAATAATAAACCAAACGAATAATATCTTTTCAGCCTTGATTACAAATCAAGATAAGATAATCTGAAAAATAAATCAATACCTTCTCAGCTATGATAATCAATCAAGAGAAAGATACTTCTCTAGATAATGAAGAACAAAATAATAGATATCTTCGACAATCAGAGCACAAACAAATCGAGAACCAAGAGAGTGGGCCTAAAGGACTGTGACAAATAGAGAGCAATTGAGATTTGCAAGCTTCCTAAAATCGAAGACCTCATATTCCTTTTAAAGAAAAACAACGAAGAAGAATTCAGATCGAAAAGAACTCGTCCATCTCAATTTTAATCGAAGAAGAACTATCCAAACCATTAGACTTTGATTCCTCTTTGTTGCTTGCCGGAGACTTCGGAGACAAAATCCAATCAAAAGGAATCCCAGGTTGTATTTAAAAAATGAGTTCTTCTTGTCCCTAAATCTTTTTAGATAAGAAATTCATCTGGTCTCAAATACCCTTGAGAAGAAGAAACTGAGACAAGTAAGATTTTTCCTCTATTTTCTGTCCTTAAAGCCTCAATCAGGTGAAAAGTTTGGAGCAACCTAATAATATAATATATAACTAATATGAGACTAAATATGCCAGCAAGGAAACTCACATATTTCCTTCATTTAAATCCAAGTAAGGTTGTGCTCTTGCCATGCTAAGAGTCAAAATCCAATATAATTTGATCATAAATAACAGGATTGGCTGATGGTCAATCCCTAAAGAAGGTACCTTTTAGTCCATATAGGCCATAGCATGGACTTACTTAGATATAATTTATAATGATCCAAGAGATCACCCAAAAAGGACAGCCAAAAAGTATTATTTGGATTACTTGATTCTATACATGTATCTAAAATCTTTTTGATGTATAACTAATATAAAACTAAACACAAGTCCACACGGATAGTTAGATACTCTCTCCAATTAAGGTTTGGCATACTTGCCATTCTAAACATTCAAATCTAATCAAATCAAATCATAAAGACTACAATTAACTTGGTCAGCTCAAAATAGCATATGCTACAATATCCCCGAGTTTACATGAGCCATGACCTAGGTCCACTTTAATACTGTCTATAATGACATAGAACGTCATCCAAAATAGCTAGCCAAAAACTATTATTTTAGATTTCCTGATCCTGCATAAATATCCAAAGTCTTATCAATACATAGTTGATATAGGACCGAACACAAGCATGCAAAGATCTTCACAAGCGTACTAGTATTTGAATGAGGCTAATGATAAAATCTTCAGCATACAGTGAGATACCTGAAACTTATAGATGATTCTCATCAATTTCTTGTCCTCTAAAGTGATGGAAGATGCCTTACCAAATCAGGTAATGCACAATCAAAACATGAAGTTGAAGCCATCACTAAGTGAATGAAGTATTACAACTTAGAAGCATACAAGAGTTCAAAATTCGTGAGTTTCCACATCCGGCAAAAATTGAAGAGTTAGTCAAAACAGCAGAATCTTTACATTGAAACATACAAGGCAGCGGCGCTCTGCTCAAACAAATTACAAGGCCAAACAGAAGGGTCTGCCAAGAAAGATGCCAATGAAAAATAATGAATAATAATAATAATAGATATTTGCATTTGTAAAGGCTCAAATGATAACATGTAATGAGAAAAAAACCTTCAGTAACTGAGTCCACTCACTGCCTATGTTTGGAGAACCATCTTTCTTGAGTCCAAAGCTCAACATGTTGAATCTTCCACTTGAATAATGTGGCAAAGCCTTTCTCCAATTGAATCCTGTTGTCATCATATCTACAAATACATGAGAGATGAGGGGAAAGAACATCTCGTTCAGCAGTACAGAGATTTGGTTCACCTTGTCATCTGCACGATCTGTGCTGTCAGAAGCTCCATTTTCCACCAAGGCCTCTTGAAACTTCTCTGGGATCTCTTGTCATTCCCATCTTTATCAAAGTGTGAAAAGGCGCTATCAAGATGTTCATCATTTGCCATCCTCTGTAAATGACGAGACGGAGCAAAAAATCCTCCATAATCAAGCACTCCTTTTCCATTGTTATCTACCTGTTTGTAAGAAACATCTTTGGTCAAACTCTACAGCATTATCTGCTGAGCAAGGTATGGGATTTAAATCTAAATACGTAGAAAGTCTTTACATTCTGGACAAATGGCATAAAATTTGATGCAGAAAACCAAGTTATAAGCGCATCGCTGACAAAATAGAAACAAATAAAACAAAGCTATCTGTTTTGATAACATACCTACACAATGAATCTACTTACATCTTTACCCTGCCTGATCATCAACATGATGCTGTAAAGAATTATCCAACAATGCTTTGAACAACTTTAAATTACTTCAGGATAAAAATTTTGGTATTTGGTTGAGGATTCCAATTTATGTATAAATTAATCATATGGTACAGGTTTGGTAGGCAAAAATTGTGGGCAAGTCAAGAAAATGTAAAGTATCTAGCAAGAAAAGGAGGAGGAATATGAAGAACGTTTCTATAAAAGGAGAAATTTTCTTTTTCATAGAAACTTTGGAGTCACGTAGCACAGAGCACAGAATCAGGATTTTCCTACCAAGGACCAAATCTACCAACTGATTCCCTTTACCCATATGAACATCAGATCAGCAACCACATCTAAATCCAGTATACCCTGCTAATGGATCTTCTGCCCATGCAGCTAGACAAGGTATTCAGCTTCAAGGTTTAGGTATCACACCACCAAATGCTCCAAGGAACAACCTACAAGGTATGAGGGCACAATGGGTGGCAACTATGATAAGTGTTTTGCTACCCTATTTCCAGCAGTTATTTCTTTCGGATATATTCTTCTGTTTTCAGAATTTGAATCAGCATCTTTTAAGACCCCTACCCATGTCCTTTCTCCTTAAAATGCTTTTGAATGTGATGGGCAGCAGGTGATTGGAAAACAGAAACTTTGAAATTTTGCATGAGAAAAAGACTTAATCACAGTCACTAACAATACTATTCACAAAGCAGAATATAGATAGTAGGAAGGAATATTTAAAAAAAAAAGAAAACTGTTTATGTAAGAACAGAAACAGCATTCAACGAAGGGTACAGGATCACTGGATCAGTATGCAATTTCAACAGGCTCAAAAAAAGGATGAAGTTCGTGAGTACTTATTAAGGTCCAATTTTTAATGTTTTTTTAAACAGATGTTCCTACCCTTTTACGGACAGAGATGATGGCCATGAAGTTTTAATGGATGATCTAACAAGCTTCAAGTCTATAGCAAAAATTAAAACTTCTTGCTTGATGAAATTGATTTCAGTAATAGGCAAAATATTAAAAAGCCAATAAGCATGTCTAAATTAAATTAAACCAAGATAAACAGTAGGAAATGTGCTTACAATTTTGTTCGATGTGTGTAGTTGATTAACAGTTTTGCAAAACATCATTTGGGAAAAGGTTCTCTTTCTTTGTTTTCAACCTAAAATTCACTCTTGCATGATGTCTGCTTTACATTGCTCTTTATCCCATTTAACATCAATAGTTCAGTGTGAACCTGCCACCATGAAGATGAGTTTGAATCGACATTTTGCCTTCCCATCCTAAATTTGCTTCTTCAGAATAGCTAATCATGGAAACTTCACAGATCCTAGTCATTCATGCAATACACCCTATGTGTTTATATTCATAAACACTAGCCTTCACACAAGAGTATGACCTTCAGTACATGTTTCATCTTGGATTTTCCAGAAAAAAAGGACAGCCCAGTGTATAAGGATCCCACCACCATGGGAGGGCCAAATGTACGCGGTCTTAACCCCGCATCTAAAGGGGCTGTTACCATCTTTCGAGCTCATGACACCAAGGCCATATTGAAGCAATCTTACCATGGTGCCAACTGGCAAGGCTCACCCAGCTTGGATTGTCAAATATTTTTAAACCAAACCAAAAGAGTCCACACTAAAAGGTGGTAAGCTTCCTGTTTGTATAGTTGAGCACCACTTAGCATTTGCAGATACTAGGCAAAGTTGTGCATCTTTTCTATCAATTTAAGCAAGAAATTAGGATTACTGAACAGAGGATGGATTAGCCTCAGTGTCAGGTTAGCATGTGGTAATCAGGATTGACACGATTTGAGCTAGAAATTAGCACAAAGACATTGGATGGATTAGCTTGAGTGTCAGATAATATCAATTAATCAATATTAACATGATTTCAGAACATTTTGTGGATTTTTAAGAGCTTGATGGGTGAATGCATGCACAAAAGATCTTCTCTTAAAACATTAATCTTATTATGCTAAAAGTTGGTCTAGGAAATTTGACCCATCCTCCAACCCACAACACACACAGACAAAAGAAAAAAGAAAAAAAACGAAGAAGAGGCAAAGGGAAGAAAAGCTGTTCATATTGCTGCCAAACAGAGAGAGATAATATTAGTCTGATGGAATTCATTTTGGGTTTCGAAAAAAAAAGGTATTTGAAACATAGAAATCCAACATATCCATCTTGATATTTAGTTTTCTTCTAGTGCCAAATAAACTAATATTACAAGTTGCTATGGCAACCCCCCCTCCCACAAAAGCCACTCAAAAGATAAAAAAGCCCGTGAAAGGTGGTGAACACATCTATGTCCATTTGTCATTTCAACTACTTTTTCCAAAGAAACATACCTACAAGCATACATATTTTAGATATTTCAGAAGCCCTACCCTGACATGTATAATTTACTAACAAACGTCTTGTTTGCTGATGTCTGGTTCATCGCACTCCTTTTAACCTTAATATTTTATTTAGCAGGTTTAGAATCCAACCAAACTATACAGGATATAGGTTAAACTGTTAAAGTCTGAAGTAATGCATGTTATGGTTGAAGTAAACTTACAGCTTCAATGAGCACCTGCATCTTGGACTCTGCAAGGTGGGAGCCAGTTTTTAGAAGGCCAATTTTTAGTTCTTCACAAAGAAACAATGCCATCGCTAACTGTGTCAATCATCTTGAACATTTCTCTCATGTCTTCAACTTCACCAACAGATAAATAATAAGCAACAACCTGTCAGCAAAAAACATCGCCACCAAATATTTTAGATATTTACACCACAGGTGTGAGAACAAGCAAAAGGGGCAGGGGGAAGGAAAAAACTAATAGGATCTAGAAGTTGAAAACTTCAAATGTAAGAGCTCCCCTTTTAAATCTATTCATTATTGAAAATTGCTTACATCTTGACTTGTCAATCTCTCCAAGGGGAATGTTTGGAGCCTTTTTAGCATTAAGCCAGCAATGCTTTGCAATGAAGAAAAAATGATATATCATTGCAAATCTAGTTATGTTAAAAAAATAAGAATAGGTGGTGATCCAAACTACAGATATCTTACATAAAGCTTTAATAGGTGGCATGGACTTCCAACAATTTCAGAGAACCTTTCACCTATAATGTTAAACAAACTAATGCTATTTACCAAAAAGGAAAACTAATGCTAATAAAAATATGCACCAAATATTTGAATTAAGAACACCATCTAATAAAGTTAAAATTTGACCATTTAATTTCCTTTCATACTTCAAAATACCAAAAAAATTGAATGCTTGAAGAATGCTTATATACACTTAAGGCCTTTTCAGATTCATCCTACTACTGCCATTATCCCTAAAAAAGTAGTCTGATATGAATAACATCATAGGTATCAACTTTCTCACTATGCCAAAAAGTGCATCACACTTGAATATACCAAAAGATTCACATTCAAGTACATCTGTATGATACAAATACATGGTCATATTTAGGCTATGTAGCAGAATGCACTTCTATAACAGATATTAAACAGAGTAAAGTTTTATCAGAATTCTAGGGATTGCATGTTAATATTGTTTCACACATCAATTAGATGAGAGCTGAAGTGCCTTGCCTTGCATGAAATGCCCTTTAATATCCTACACAATGTTTGTGCCAGGTGGTGATGCTTCCAGCAAAAGTAAGCAAAACACTCTTTCATATGTCATAGATCATTGTGCTTGTGCTGCATTGTGATTGCATCAAAGTATCAAAATGTGTTGTAACTCAAAAAATCTTGGACTGATGTTTCCAGAATTTTTTTTTTCAAGGGAAGGATGTCCAAAAATCATTGATTATGGTACAGATTAGGAATCTTGGTAAAGTTCACATGAAATAAGATTATGATCAAACTTCTCTTCAATGATATACTATGACATGATGCTTAAGAGAATTAGGTTACTGCAGTTATTTAAAAATAAGTGTAACCAAAGAAGCCAAGCATATGGACTATTGATGATATGCACATCTCAAATGGCTATATCAACTTTTTCCATTTAGAAACATGTGAAGAAAAAGGGAGGGTGAATCTTGGCACAACAATTAGGTTGTTCCATTGTAAATTGGATACCATGGGTCTGAAACATGGAAACAACCTCCCTGCACATTAGGGTACGGTTGCATAAATCTGACTATTCTGAATTCTTAAATAGTCATGCACTAGACGACCCTCTTTTGACTATAAAAAAGGGCTGCCATCTCTCTCTGACATGTGTACATGCATGAAGAACATGTTTGAACCCTTTCCAAACTACTCTTGGCATTATATGCATGACCGATGATGTATAAAACTAGATATTTAATGCTTCTGCAGCCGAGAAAGCTTAATAATTTTCTTTAGATAAGGATCACCACATGTGACTGCTCCAAGTAGCTGAATATGATAATGCACCATGGAATGGTGTTAATCCATAATGTTATGACGTTGGATTTTTTTTTTTTTTGTGAGCATCTAGACCAAACTAATGCAATCAATAACCATAACCAAGAAGACTTGAATATAGTATTGTGAGTCACTTTCACAAATCACTCTTTGCCAACAATTCTTACCAAGAGCTGCATTCTTTACCTATGCAGCATTTTGGAGTCTTTCCTTGCAAAATACATCCAAGCGATTACTGGCACAAATGTGGTGCTCCCAAGCCTTCAAAGGCCAGGAAAGGAGTCATGGTGATGGCTCCAAGAGTCTAGGATAGGTTATAGTCCTAGGATTAAGACCAATTTGGTCCTAGGATGGAGGTTTAGCCCTCCACGAGCTTGAGATCCAGGATTTTGGATTTTGAGGGGACTAATCCATGTTAAATTGGATTTGTATCAAAGTGGATGTGAGAGTGGGTCAAGTCATGAATGTACATGGACTTGGATAAGTACTCTCCTAATTGGATTAGCCTTGGAAGAAGTTTGAGTTAGATTAGGTTCATATGTTGTATCCTAATTGGATTAAGAGGGTCCTTTGGTCTATAAATGGGCACACAATATAACCTATTGAAAGATGAATGAAAACCTAATTTCTCCCTAATCTTTCTCTCTCTCTCTCTGTGGTTTTTTGCCATCCAAGCAACAGCAAGGAGCCCTCACACCACCCAAGAAGTAGAAGTGGGTGCATGCAGGTATCTCACGTGCACCCCCTTCCATGCACCGGGAGTCCCTTCTCCAAGGGATTCTCTCGCTCCACCATGGTCTAAGTTTGTGGACATCCAAAAGGAGGCTTCACCCTCAAGTTTCTCATGAAAAAGTGAAGAGATTTATACGACAAGGTTGTGTGCTAGGAGTTGGAGTCCTCTGAGACTCTCTCTCTTTTCACACCTCCATGGAAGTCTCCACGCCCTAGGAGGCTTGGGATCAAGAATCAGAGGAGGAAGTGTGGAGGGGCTTCTAAGGTGGGTTATAGTCCAGGAAATGCACAAGGAGATGAGTACAAGCAAAGGCTACTGTGCTAAAATGCTGCCATGGAGTTTCCATTGCACAGAGACTTCTCATCCAAGGTTTTTTATTCAGATCTGCTAGTCCCAAGGATCTACGCCCGTAGCCCTGGTTCATAGGGTGTTGGGGACTGGGATTTTAGATCTAGAGGTGCGTCACAAGTCCGTGAAAGTGAGAAGACATGAACTAGGTCGCTGCAATAGAGTTCTTAGCATACAGTGATCTAGGACTTGATTGTTGGCTGCCCAAACGAGGCTCAATTGACGTGAAACTTTGTAGAGAACTTCCTCACCGGTCTCCTTAGGTCCATGCAGGTGCACAGCGATCCTTTCAATTAGTTTTAGAGCCTGCTAAAGCGTGGAAGAGAGGAAATCGCCAGGAAAAGGTGCTGCAAAAATTCTATTCAAAACAGAATCTGACTACAGGCCAATCTTGGTTCTCTCTGCTAGTCCCAAATTTTCAAAATTTGGTGAGACTCCTACACAAGGTAGGAGGCAAGGAGAGAGCCTCTAGAGGTCAAGTTTCGAAGGAAAAAAGCATGGAAAAATATCTAAGGGAGGAAGAAGGTTGCTGAATCTATTTCAGGTTTGCCAAAATCTGCACACCTATTCCACGGTATGCCTCGGATCTACCTTCATTTTTATTGTAGTTTGGCCAACCATGAACAGCAAGTTAAAGGTGGAGGTGGAGAGGTGTGACGAGGAGGGGAGCTTCTCTTTTTGAATGATATGGGTGGATGATTTGCTGGTCCAACTTTAATTGAATTCGATCTTGAAGAAAAGGCCGGAATGAATGGCAAATAGGCAATACAGTTCTCTGGAAAAGATGGGCAACAAGGAGCAGTTTGATGGATGATGAGTGTTTGGCATGCTACAGAAGAGGTTTCTCAAAGAGCAATGGTCAAGGTGGAGACGAAAAAGTAATTATACAGCCTTCAGATGCAGAAATGCAAGAAGTAGTTGGGATACATTTAGTGGTTCAATCTAAGCATGGATTTGTGAAGCCTTGGGATGGTGGAGATGGTTGATTCCTTGATTATCGTTGCTAGTTTAGAGGAGGCTGTCCTCTTGGTTGTTTCGAAGTCCGTAGGATGCAGAGAGTCCGAAACGGGAGTAGCGGTGATGGAGGTGCAACTGGAGGTCAGCAAGATAGTATTGGATGGCTGATCTCGGATCTGATTTTTCTTTTGCAGGGATACTAGGAAGAGTTGTCATTTAGGTGGAGCACCGACCAAAGATGCCTCCATAGGTGGAGGGAGGTTTAGCACAGGTTCAAAGCCGAGAGGTGCAGGAAAAAGATATCATATTCCAGTTCCAATGGCGATAACACACTATATGGATCGATGCGAAATATATGGGCACCAAAGAGGTGTGGCTCTGGAAAAATCATATCAGATAGTTTGTTTACAGTGAGAGAAGACCCAGATACCTATAAGGAGACTGAGACGAGTCCCAGAAGAGATAGGTGGGTCCTAGTTCGGACAGGAAAGCTACAATCCCTCCAAGAAAAGCTGAAGCGATAGTTGGTGCAAGTACAAAAGAGAAAGATGCCAACATAACATAGGAGGGTGCCTGGATACAAGCAAGGATCTTCAATCCAGGTGGAGACGGTCATCTTAAAGGTCTCCAGGATTGAAAAAATTGGCATTGACATTGAAATTTGCACAGGAAGCTGTCAGAGTGCACAGCGACAGTGCAACGGTAGCAGCTTGGTGCAGATGGATCATGCGGAGAATGCCAAAGCTTATGGGTACCAAGATGGAGATTGTTGGCACAAATATGGTGCTCCCAAGCCTTGGAAGGCCAGGAGAGGAATCATGGCGATGGCTCCAAGAGTCTATGACATGTTAGAGTCCTAGGACTAGAACTAGTTTTGCCCTAGGATGGAGGTTCGGTCCCTTACGGGCTCGATATCTAGAATTTTAGATCTTGAGAGAACTAATCTATGTTAGATCGGATTTGAGTCCAAGTGGATGTAAGAGTGGATCAAGTTATGGATGTACATGAGCTTGAATAAGTGCTCTCCTAATTGGATTAGCCTTGAAAGAAGTTTGAGTTAGGTTAGATCTTGTATTATATTCTTAATTGGATTAGGAGAGCTCTTTAGTCTATAAAAGGGCACACCATGAAACCTATTGAAGGAGGAAAGAAAACTTAACCTTAACCTTTCTCTCCTTCTCTCCCTCTCTCCCTAGTTTTTGCTGTCCAAGCAGCGGCAAGGAGAATCCCTCATGCTGCCCAAGAAGTAGAAGGGACCATGAGTAGGTATCTCACACATACCCCCTTCCGTGCACTGGGAGTTCCTTCTTCCAGGAACTCTCTCTCCACCATGGTCTAGGTTTGTGGACGTCCAAGAGGAGGCTTCACACCTCAGGTTTCTCATCAAAAGTGAAGAAGAGGCATGCCAAAGAAAGAGGGAAGAAGAGCACATGCACGTGAGAAGTTTGTGCAGCAAGATCATGTGCTAGAAGTTGGAGTCCTCTAGGACTCTCTCTTCACGCCTCCATAGAAGTCTCCATGCCCTAAGAGAATTGGGATCTGATCAAGAGTTAGAGGAGGCATGAAGGGGCTTCTATGGTGGTTCAAGTCTAGGAAGTGCACAAGGAGATGAGTATAGATAAAGGCTGCTATGCTGAAATGTTGTCATGAAGTTCTTATCGTACAGGAACTCCTCATCCAAGAATTTTCATCCAGATCTACTAGTTCCAAGGATCTACATCCCTAGTCTTAGTTTCTAGGATGTTGGAGGGTGGAATTTCATATCTAAAGGCACATCCGAGATCCATGAAAGTGGGGAGACGCAAACTAAGTCAGAGTCTTAACGCGTAGTGATCTAAGACTTGATCATTGGCTATCCAAATAAATTTATGTGAAACTTTGCAGAGAGCTTCCTCACCGGTCTTCTTAAGTCCATGCAAATACACAACAGTCCTTTTAGTGATTTAGCTTAACTCTTTCCCACATCTTTTTAAACCCTAGGATATATTCAATTAAGGGCCTGTTTGGATAATTGGTCTGAAAATCTCATTGGATTCGTAGAATTTGGTCATTACAACAAGTTAGGTAATAGGATCACAAGCTGGGCTAAGCCTATATCCATAGGTACCCAAGAATGGCTTTGGAGTGGGCCGGCTGGGATCCTGTAGGAAGAAAAATATATATTATATAACTGGTTGTACTGGCCCAACCCATGAATCCAACAAGATTTTTAGCCCAATCATCCAAAGGGGCCCCAAGTCATTCACCTTTCCAAGGTTTTCAGAGATGTTAGCCACAATTGTCGATACCATTTAGTTGGATCTCCATCATTATAATGTCATTTGGCTTTAAAGTAGTTACTTTATGCATCTTGGCTTTATCCTTCCTAGTTTTTCTACACATCCACCTCAGCGTTCTCAATTAGGCAAATCCAACAAATTGATCCAAACAAACATTTTGGACCTTATTGTTGCGAATTCCATTGGAATCTCCTTTCCAATGTTCAAACAATTAAGAAATTCTCCGCATCTTGTTCTATTAGGAGCAGCATTGACTTCAGATTAGCTCCCAGATTAAATACAGCTCCCAAAATCGAATTTTTAAACCATAATTCATCAAAATCAGTCATAACTCGAGCAAAATCATCAGACTCGAAGGCAATAGAACACTCACCGGCCTTGAGGAATATGGAAATTCATGGCCTTGAGGGGCTAATCCACCTTCTTGTTCGCAAATAGAGAGTTTTCTGGCTTGAGGTGGCCGTGGAATGGATCACGCCGTGCTGGTTGTCCGGGTCACAGACGCAGCGGCCCGCTTGGTGCAGTGCCCGAGGGCGACGATGCGATCGAAGGGCTCCATGACGATGTAGACAGTGTCCTCGTCCTCGCAGGCCTCTCGGAGGCTCACGATGCCTGGGGAGGTGGCCCATGATCCCGGCGGACGTCCTCGACATCGACGGCGGCGCGGAGCTTGCGCACTTGCAAGCCAGGAGCTCCCGAGTTTCGCCATCCATGCGGAGGTTGGTCCACGACGATCTTGGCAGAAAAGCAGGGGGCGGCGGCATGGTGGTGGTGGGAACTGAAGTCCTCGTGGGTGGCGGCGGAGGGGACAGCAGTTGCAATCGCCGCCGAGAAGCTGGGGTTTTTGACCTGGTTTCGGGGTTTTTTTATTTATTTTATTTATTTTATTTTTACAAAAGGATAAGGGGGATTCCGGCGTAGCTACCTCGCGTACCTTTATCACATCATTATAATACCAACTAATAAAATAAAGATTAAAAAAAAAAAATCCTTGCCTCAAATTCGTACCAATTATTATAAATTTTAAAAAAAATTAAATTTAATTAAATTAATCATGAAATCATATCTCACCGTATTGATAGTAAGGCAAAGATCTTTATCGACTTAAGCTATCATTTTAATGATGCTTGAGACATCTTTTATTTTGCAAGAAAATAAGAGACGTTAACATATAATTTTTTTAAAAAATAATCAATATAGGGAAGGACCGAAAGGCAGACGAAGATGGTGAGTAAATACCATCTAGATAACAGAAGGGGTCATCCTTTCCAAATTACTAGGGATGTCAAGGAATTTAATCATTGCATTGTCCAAGCCGAGTTCGCTAATATTGGTTATTCTGGCCCTCCATTTATTATGTGCAATAATAGAAGGGACAATGCCAGGGTCTGGAAAAGGCTTGATAGAGCCTTTGTTTCACCTTTGTAGCTTCAATTATTCCCTTGCTCTACGTTGCAGCATCTTACGAGATTTGTCTCAGATCATTGCCCAATTCTGCTATCGATAGATCAGTATCGGAGGAGAAAGAATATTCCGTTCAGGTTTGAAAAAATGTGGATGCATTATCAGGATATCCATCGTACCATAGCGTGTTCTTGGAATGTTGATGTCACCGCTCTCCTCCGGTAAGATTATCTAAGCTTTTGTTTAAAACTAAAGTTGCTTTGAAAAAGTGGAAGAAATGTTTGGGCAACATATTCTGGCAGGCTAAAAAACTGCAACAAAATATTTATGATCTGCAATTAAAGGAATCTCAATCTAATACTTTTTCTGATGATGATCATAGGAACCTTCTTGATCTTATTCGTCAATTCAATGCCAACCTTCAAATCCAGGAAACGTTTTGGCGTCAAAGATCTCGCGTCACTTGGCTTAAAGAGAGGGATCGTAACACGAAGTTTTTTCACCACTTAACAATAATGAGGCGGAGACAGAATAATATTCACTCCCTCAAGGACCAGCAGGACATCCTACTACGAAAAATGAAAAAATTCAGGAGCTGATATATGCTCACTTTAAACAAAGATGGCACAGGGAGGGCCCAGAAGATAACGAACCTTTATTCACGATGAATTCTACGGTCACAGATGCCCAGAATGAAATGCTTATTGAACATGTTTCAGTACAGGAAATTTGGGATGTTGTGAACCATATGCCATCGGACAAGGTGCCTGGCCCGGATGGGTTCCCTCCGCTGTTCTTTCAAAATTTTTGGTATATCATTCATAATGAGGTGACTCAAGCTATAACTTATATTTTTCACGAGTGTAATATGCCGACTACCTGGAAAAGGACTTTCATTGCTCTTATCCCTAAGAAACCTCAGCCTAAGGACATCACTGATTATCGTCCGATTAGTCTTTGCAATACTATCTATAAGATTGTCGCTAAAATTCTGGCTAATCGGTTGCAAATTGTCCTTCCAGCTATTATTTCAGAGGAGCAGGGGGCTTTTCTTTTGGGAAGGAATATTACAAATAACATTCTTCTTGCCAAGGAAATCATGCACTCAGTACATAGGGCACCTAAGAAGAGGCTATGATGCTGTCCAAGTGGACATGGAGAACGCTTATGATAAAATGTTGTGGTCCTCCTTAATAAGGTTTTACAGCAATTAAGCACTCACCCGTATTTTATCCAAATGATCATGCAATGCGTCACGGGGTATGAATATGCCATCATTATCAACGAAACCCCCACGAAGTGGCTGAATCCAGCTAGAGGCTTGCATCAAGGGTATCCCTATCCCCTTCTCTTTTTATTTTATGTTCTAATGTTTTCTCTAATATGCTTAATTATGTAGTCAGCCACTATTTGCTCAGATTGTTTAAAATCAGTAATGACGGGCCACATATTTCGTACTTAATGTTTGCGAATGATATGATTCTCCTTGCCCGTGCTACTTTAACTGATACAGTGTTCTTAAAAATAATTCTTGAAGCCTACAATGATCTATCGGGACAAGTAATCAACACTGCGAAATCCCACATCTCCTTCAGCCCTTCAACGGATCATAATATCAAAAACCGTATCATTTATGTTTTTCATATAATAGAAAAAATGGGAACCATCAAATATTTGGGTATTCCCGTGTCTGGTTCTAAACTTCAGTCTAATGAGTTTGATTTTTTGGTGGATGCAGTGCATACTATAACAGAAGCCTAGAAGGGGAAGACTCTATCCTTTGCGGGGCGTTTGATGCTGGTCTCTTCGGTTTTAACTTCCTTGTTCAATTACATAATGGCTGCTCTATACATCCCGCATAGAGTCATAAAGAAAATTGAAAGAATCATTAAGGCGTTCCTTTGGGGTCATTCCAACGATAGCAAAGGTTTACATTTGGTTGCTTGAGACAAGGTGTGTAAGCCGAAGATTGAGGGGGTCTCGGCGTAGTTCCTTTGCTTGATAAGCAAAGGGCATCTTTTGCTAAGCAGGCTACCTAACTTTATTTGAAGCCTAATACTTTATGGGCCCAAACCATTCGAGCCAAGTATCGTCTTCTTCCCTGTTCGATTATTTATAAAAGACCTCGCTATTGTACGCACACGTGGGCCCGTATAGCGGAATTCGGTAACTTGCTGGGTCCCAACATTATTTGCAATATTGCATCGGGCGATACTATTACTATCCTTAATAATCCTTGGATCTCTATAATTCCTTTATCTTATTGGTCGACGACTATCAATATGGACATTGATGTTCAAGATTGGAAAGTGTCACAGCTTATTACTCCGGATAGAGATTGGGATCTTCTCATCTTGAATAGGCTATTCTCCAAGGACCTGGTGGACACCATAACTCACATCCTTATTTCTATGGGAAACTGGTCGGACATAATATTTTGGGAACCTATTGTAGCTCAGAAGGTTACACAAAAGGATATGTACCCCCATATAAGTCAACCGAGACAGGTAAGTACCTTTGCTTACCACTGGATCTGGAAACTATACACTCCAGAGCGGGTAAGAACTTTTTGGTGGAAGTTGGTCAATTTCAAAGTAAAGACTAAGCAATTTCTGTGTAACAAAGATATTTTACAAGCTGACTCCATTTATTGTGATATATGTCCTACTCAGGAGGAGGATATGGAACACATCTTTATCCATTTCCCGTTTATTAAGGATTGTTGGGGTCTCATCAACAAATCTATAAGTTTAAATTTCAATCCAATTTTATTCTTGAACTCTTGACAATGATGATGTCTACACAATCCGATAATACCTCTAACTTTATAATTGCTTATACTATCTGGTAGGTTTGGAAGGCTCGAATGATAGGTTATTCTAGGACAAATTTCTGACCCACAATCAAATCGCTCGTATGGTTCTCATGTTTACTTCCACCAACCGGCATATCGAGCATCGGGAGTCAAAAAACCCCCTAGGCACTGGGAAAACCCGTTACCCCATTCTTTCAGAGGTAGGGGACCCAATTTGGTTTGTTGGTTTTCCCCCCCTGCAGGGGTTATAAAGATAAACTTGATGCCTAGGTTAAGCCGGGCATTACTACTGTGGCTTATGTAATCAGAAATTATGCAAGTATTATGTTAAAAGCTACTGGTAAACAAATCCGGACCACTTCGGTATTCAATGCGGAGCTTTCTGCAGCCTGGTATAGTATAAAAGACTCCGTCAAAGATATTCATCAACATCTGATCCTTGAAGGAGACAGCCAGCTAGTGATCAATTCCATCAATAAGCATTATCAAAGCTGGCTCAATCTCCAGCCGATGTTGTTGGATATCCTGAATTGGAAGAGTTTAATTCTTAACTTTGTGGCCATCCATGTTGCGCGATAGGCTAATCAAATTGCCCATTATCTAGCTAAGCACGCGCGTCAGGAGAATTTCGTCTATTACCAAGGCGATGACATTCCTCACGATCTTCTATCGACTCTCCACAAAGATAGAAGGGGATTTCTTTCAATGCCAAATCAAGTTTACAATGCACCCCATTATGCTTTATAACGATCATCTATGCAGGATCTTAAAGGGGGGAGCAGGTCATATCAAAAGTATCATAATTTAGCTCTTCGGGTCCATCTCTCTGCCTATCCTTCATCCTTTCATATTTGCCTCCACGACACACAAATTACTGTTCAGCTATTTCAGTTTATCTTCTGTGGTGCTGTTTATTCCAATGACCTCCTGTCGAAATTTGAAGTGGGAAAAATAAGGAAAATATCCGAAAAAAAAGGAAAAAAGCAAAAAGGAAAAAATTATATATACAAGAAAAAAAAAAGATGAAAGAAAAAATTACAAAATGTAACCCTTGCCTGACAATATGGTTTTTTTGCAGGTTACATTGGTCTATGCCATTCTCAGGCTCTGTGGAATGGATTCTTATAACAGGGATGCTAATCTGTTTTCATCTTACATTCAATTCATCTACTATACAACTGTTACTTGCTGCTATTCTAAATTGTCATATTCCTACTGTACCTACTTACAATATCTGCTGGGAGTCTTATCTAAATGGTTTACATGATGGCATGGGGAAAATTCTCATGTCGGCTCTTATCAGGAACGTCACAGTTATTTGTTCAGATGCACAATTGGTCTTTATACAGGAGGTATTAATGGTGCAATTCTTCCAAACAGGTGTTCCATGAACTCTATCTCTAATACTGTTTTCCTTGCTTCGAAAGGGTACTTTGTCTTTCTTCTGGTTCATTACAGTTTACTTTATGGGTTTCAAACCCTAAAGGAGCTGCCTATCTTCCATCGATACTTCTATAAATTAATTATGGACTGCCTTTGCATTATGAATTCCTATGTTCAAGGCAACAACGCTTGTCTCAGATGGGCTGCATTCAAATTCAGGGTTATTCTTATGAACACTCATGATTACAGGATTAGGTGGCATATGATCTCAACATGTTTTTATTTGCTGTCTATACTCACCATATTAGCTTCTACTTGTGGCATTCTTCTTTTAACGAGGCTTCATTCCAATGGATAATACTCCCAACTTCCAGGGTCTCCGAATTTCAATTTACAGGCTTAAATTATAATTCTCTGGTTATCCAGAAGGCTGCCAACTCTGCTTTCTATATTGGCCTAATTTGTGTCTGCATGTGCCGGCTGCACCGACATTATCTTATATATGGTTTCTAGCCTTTGAGCTTCTGGAGTTCAGATAATTTACCTTATTTCATATCTCCTTTGACCTATGCTTATATTCTATCATTCTTTCATGACTTCTATTCTAGGCGAAGGCATCAGTTTGAAGAAAGGTTATTTGAATGTGTTACCTGAAGGTCCTGTATATGCCTGCTGGACCTTCAATTTTATAAAGCTTTCTTATTCAGCTAACTTGGTTTTTATCGGTGTATGCTCCAAGGAAGGTGTGCCTCAGGGGTTCTTATGCGCAACTCCTCCTTATTACAATCTCAAACAAGGTTCCACGGTCTTTCATCAATGTATCGGTTCATGTTTCATTTTATTCAATTATGGGCCAATTTTAATTTTCAGCTACTGGAAAGCCATTCATCCACTCAACTATTGCCCAGGGATTCATGTTGCAGCAAGTGCCGAAGCGTTATGTTTCTCTCTTACAATTTTGGTTCCTGAAACCCTCAGGTTACATGCTAGGACTCTCAGATCAAGAGTCTTATTGTGTCTTTTGCTATGTTAACTTTTTGTCTAGATTTTGAATACTCGCTATGAATATGTAGGTTTTGTAATAAATTCTGAACTGACATGTAACTTTTTTATGGGTTGCTTATAAAGCAATGCTGTAAATCTTTTTTATATGTTTAATATAATCATGGCTATGGCCTTTCTTATCAAAAAAAAAAAAAAAAAAAGCCCATCAAGATAATAACAGCTAAGTCGAATCTGGCTATGATTTCTTCGTCTAAGATTATAATCACGATAAAATTATTTAAATAAAAAAATGCACCTAGAATGCTCGAAGGATGCATGGGATTAATTATTGTTCAACCATATCTTTGGATATAATAAAAAATAATTAAATTACTTTTTTATTATTATATATCGGATAATTTTTTTAAAATATAGACCCTCATGGTCATTCTCAAAAGAATATTTTGCTGGTCCCCAGTTAACTATGGGTCATGCATTCCAAACCCTTGGATGAACTTTGCCAAACTCTTTCTTTAATGGGTAATACCACATGGCGCCATATCATCGGTTATAAAGTGACCAGCCAGTTCTTGCTACAAGCAATGGTGCATGGAAGTCGTTTGGTAATATGTCTGAGCTCCGTACGATTTGGCTGTCTGGCATCACCGAGAAAGAGCCGTAGCACGATATTTGGCATGGCATGAATCAGGTTTTTTTAAAAATTTTATTTACGTAGATGGGATCGTCCCAACTTTAATTACGAAAATAGGTGTACAGTATTTAAAAAAAAAAAGAAAATTGAACTCGCGAGTCCCCCTCGCAATTTCGTGAAATCATGGGTACAATCAAAATCGCGGATAGAACTCGCGATTCCATGATTTCGAACTCGCGATTCTCCCCCATTTATTTTTAATTTTAAATTTTAATAAAAAAATTAAAAATTTAATAAAAAAACTTTAAAAAAAATTAAAAATTTAAAATAAAAAATAATAATATGATATTATAATGATATATTATTATATATTTTATATTATAATAAATATTTTATATTTTAAAATATAATAAATATATTATAATTTATTAAATTATATAATTATATATTATAATATAGTATATTGTTGATGTACGTATACCAAAATGACGGTGGCGGTGTTGCATCAAGTACCGTCAAGGCAGCATAACAGGATGAGTGGCCAGACCGACGATCGGACAAGTACCGTATCGGCAGCCAAACTGGCTGTCGGATTAGGAGCCAGACTGACGATCAGACCAATAACCGGATTGGCACCGACCTAGCAGCCGAACTGGCTATCGGACCGGTGGCCGGAGCCAGACTGGTTGTCAGACCGATGGTCGGAGCTGGACTGCGAAGTCGATGCCAATCCGGTCCGGCTTTGGCCACCGGTCCGACAGCCAATTTGGCTGCCGATACGGTACCTGTCCGATCGTCGATCTGGTCACTCATCCCCGTTGTACTGCCTCGACGGTACTTGATGCAACACCGCCACCACCATGTTTGGTATACGTACATCAACAAATATACTGTATTATAATATATAATTTAATAAATTATAATATATTTATATTTTAAAATATAAAATATTTATTATAATATAAAATATATAGTAATATATCATTATAATATCATATTATTATTATTTATTTTTAAATTTTTTTCAATTTTTTAAATTTTTTTTATTATTTTGTTTTGTTTTTATTAAAATTTAAAATTAAAAAAAAAAGTTGAAGAGAAATCGTGGATTTTACACGTGATTTCACGAAATCGCAGGTGAAACTCGCGAGTTCATTTTTTTTTTTTTTAACTATACACCTATTTTGTAATTAAAATTGGGATGACCCTAACTACATAAATAAAATTTTAAAAATAATATTTAAAAAAAAAAACCTGAATCAAGGCATCCTAGGTTTTTTTTAAAAAAAAAAAAATTGGAGGATAAAATCCCGGTATCGGGGACAAAGTGGGATGGTGCTAGCAGAACGATGATATAAAGAAATCCCAGTAAAATTTTAGAATTTAATTAAATTATCCATGGATTATGCCTCGATCCATCGACTGAGGTAAAATCTTCCTATGAGACTACTATTTTTGTGATATGAGACTACTATTGTGATGTAACATATTATCTTTAACAGACATATCCTAGCACACATCATCCATTAATTGGCAGGGAACTGTATTACTTTTCATGCCATTTCTATTTATGGTGAGATAAACATGGTAGTAAATTGGCTTGTATCCACTGAAACAAAACATTTAGATACTATTTTATGTCCTAGCAATAATATTTTTTAAAAAATATTTTATTTTTTATAGTTTTGTTGGATGTGTATGATATCACGGGGTGAGGGGCTGGGGTACCGGTCAAATCTCTTACTTAAGTGGGAGGCCAAATCTCTGGCCAATGGACGTAACATTTTGCAAGAAGGATAAAAATAAAGAAAAATAAAATAAAATTTTAAGTTGGTAATGATCATAAAATGATGGAAGCTCGTTCCAGGTTGATAAGCTTTTAAATAGGTTGGAGGGGATTGAGGCTGTATTCATTGCATGACTAGACTAATAATAGAATGGTGGTGATCATCGATCCTACCCTTTTTTTTTAAAAAAAAAAAAAAAAAAAAAAACTGAAAAGACAAGCACCGTGTGGTCAAGCGTGTAACGATGGGCAGCGGCTGATTTGACTGGATCCGAATACGAAAAACTAAGATTTAATGTGCTGATTAGGTCTAGTCCATGCATACATAACCTCTGTGCCCCTAATTTCTGTTGTGATTTTGGTGCAAGGTAGGATGTAAGGTCCTCCACTAGCAACCAACTTGCACTTAAAAGCAACTGGCCACTTGTCTTCTAGCTATACGTTCCTTTAATATTAAATTTAGATTAATATAGGTACTCTCTAATATAATATTACTAAAACTAGATTTGAGAAGTTAATAGATTCTGCACTGCACCTATGTAGTTTGGTTTTGAGCATCACTGTAGTCATGCTAGGAAATGACAAACAAAATAATGTAGAAGGTTTTCGTATTGTCTGAAGCAACAAGAAACATGGATCTCCAAGCAACAATTATTTGAGGAGGATAGATCCTTATAGAATACGTACAGCGCTTGCCATTCAAATGTTGGTTTGGACTTTACGATCAATTAAACATGAAAAATATGAGGTACAGCTATATATGGTTGGACATCCAATACATCAGCTTCGATCTTCCAAGACAATGTGCATATATGCACTAATTGAGTCATAATCAATATCATTTTAAGATTTAGCACAAAATATTGAATGGACCACAGATAATGGAATTGCAAGTTTGCATCATTAGCTCTATCAATGGACAGTGCATTAAAGGATTCTTTCTTATCATTGTAGGATAATTAATTCTATGTCCAGTGTGAACAAGAGGATGAGTTCACACACACCTTAAATAGGTAATTCATAACTCAATTCATTCAAAACTCGGTCAATATACATCCTTCCCCCGTGAAAAAGTTGGATCAAATTCTCAGGTTGGTTGAGTTACCTAGTTAATTAATTCATTAATACAATATAGTAATCTCATAGGTAGTCTAAAGTTAGTCTCTCTTTGTCCTGGCTATCCTTATCTACATATGCTAACTTATATTTATCTTTTTGCAAAAAAAAAGGAGGGAGTGTTGCTTGATCCACTCACGTCATTCGATTAATTATAAGAGCATAGATTCTTTACAGTACTCATAATGCACCGTTAAGTATGATACATCATGTGCACCGTCCATCACATAATGAGGATTGTATATGATGTGCATCACATGGCTCGCATTCATACATAGCCATCTATCACATGATGAATGATACGTGATGTGGCCAGATCGCTGACATGGAATCCCTGTCAGATCCAGTCAAGTACCGTGTGGGCAGAAGTTGCCATGCCAAACCGCTCTCTCCGAGCTCCTTTGCCAGGTGGCCACCTCGACCGAAATCGAGCTCCTTCACCAGGTGGCTCGACCGAAGTCGAGCTCCTTCACCAGGTGGCTCCCTCGAGGTCGAGTCCACCTCATCAAAGTCGAGCTCCTACTCTCCTCGAGCTCCTTCCTCGGGTGGCTCCCTGAGGTCAAGCCCATCTCAGCCGAAGTCGAGCTCCTGCTCTCCTCGAGCTCCTTTGCCGGGTGGCTTCCTCAAAGTCGAGCCCACCTCGACCTGAAGTCGAGCTCCTGCTCTTTTTGAGCTCCTTCACCAAGCGGCTCCCTCGAGGTCGAGCCCACCTCGACCGAAGTCGAGCTTCTACTCTCTTCGAGCTTCCTCGCCAGGTGACTCCCTCAAGGTCGAGCCCACCTCGCCCGAGGTCGAGCTCCGGCTCTCTTCTAGCAAGGGATCTAGCAGCTGGAAGTCAAGGCCCCACGGTGCCACCTTCCTTGGGCGGCGGACCGCCGCCCAAGGACCACGGAAGAGCACCCTCCAGGATGCCATTATCATCCTTACTGCTACTTACACAAGATAGAAAAGAGCGCCCTGATCGAGGCACTGCACTCCCAACCAACCTTCTGCATCACCCGAAAGAGAAAATATCCCGGAAGATTCAAATTCCAGGAGATGACTGTCCCCCGATCGAGGCTCTGCCAAGTTTTCCAAAGTGGAGCGACAAAGAGGGAGGTCAAACCGACAACATAACTCCTTATCACGAATAAGGAAGGTACTTGAATGCACGGTACAAAGCACTGCCAGAAGTTGACCTTCCGATGCCTGCAAAGAAGGAAGATCAAGGTAAGCCGCTGGGAGGAAGCCTGGTCTAAAAAGACCCTCTTAAGGTTCTCAACACAAGGTAAGCAAGCCTAACCCAAGCAAGCAAGGGAGAGTGCAGGGCATAGGAGAGGAATCGAGAAACCGAGCACCTTGGGCTACTGGAGACTCACCGGAAGGATCTTGACGGACACAGCCACAAGGCTCGAGCTCTCCTCAGCTGCTCCTACCCCAGCTCCGTTCTCTTTGTTTCAATCCAAATCTCCTCCTTCAAGTATGGGGTCCGAGCAAAGGGGCCCACAGGGAAGGATATGTTCTTATAGATCGTCACTGACTTGATCGTCGGAGTGCCCCGTCGGGATCCCCGGTCCGGGTCTTCTTTGTTTTGCAGGTCCGAGTGCGCACGAGCAGGCTCCCGTGCGACAAGGTCGGCATCCGAGATTGGTTTCCAACTACAGGCCATGACGGTATAGACGGCGACAGTATGCATAATGCACCATAACTTGTGATGCACCATAGAGGATCTATACTCTAATTATAACCATTAGTTACATTTTACATTATTAAATGGCCATATTCAACCATAATGAATATATCAAGTCTTTTATAGAATTGATTCAAATGCAAGATCATTTAGTATTTTCATGATATATTGGTATTGTAAGGCATGACATGTTAAAATTATATTTAGATGAAAATAACACCAATCCTTTTTTATTAAAAAAACTAACACATCAAATTTTAAAAGCTTCTACACCAAGCCTATATCCTTCATCTTCACATAAATAATTATTTATCTAAATAGCTAGATGAAGAATAAGATCTCTTATAACCTTTTCCCTAAAATGGGTTAAGGTTGGGATAAAGGAGGATTGTAGGAACCAGTTGGAGGGGGTTCATGGGCGGTGGTGTTGTTGAAATCCGGGAGGCTAATAGTTATGGTAGTTTGCGCAATAAAGCTTAGAAAAAAGTTTTAAAAAATTTGAAAGTAATAACATGTATTAATTATTGTATATAATATTGGGGTTAACGGTTTTAGACATTGGACTATATTATTACAATAAAATTGTTCGGTAATGTTAATTGAAATTTCAAAATTTTGGTGTGCCAATGTTATTGTAAAAATTTGAAGGGATCAAATTATATTTTCTATAAAAAACAGAAAAGAAAAAGGAGGAGTTTATGCAGGGATGACTTCAACCCTAAAATTTGACATCCTTGCATTGATGCTAACTCTTAAGATTTTAAATGTTGTACGCATGTTGAAATTTAAAAAATATTAAGTATTTGAATAATTAGAAAAGCAATTCTAGTCCATGCATGCGCAGCCACCTTCTAGATTTTCCACGCTTGGTTCAATTGGAAACAATATAAGATAAAGCCAGAAACTCTTGCAGGATGACAAAAGTGGAAAATACTGGGCCAATCTGAAGCCAGATAAATTGCACCAAAAAGCTAGATGAATAACATGATGTGGCCAACAAGACTAAGCTGCGTCCATCGGAAACCTGAATCAAATCAGTTAATCCATTTCCCCATTAAAAATTTGGCTCTGTCTCAAAGCTTAGGTTTTTTGGAGAGTTTTTTTTTTTAATAAAATGAGAGCCGGATGAACAGCATTGCTACCCTTTTCGGATATTGACTATAAAGATCTTTATTTTGCTTAAAAAAATATTCGATACAAAATATAATTCGATCCTTTTTTAAAAATCATATTTTAAGTAGAATGGATAAATATATTATTCTCGTTCTATGATCTATCTAAAATACCAGCCGGAAATCGCACGCTCTCGGAGCTTAGTTAGCGTGGTGAACCCTGCACGTACGAAAAGCTGTCTTGTGACAAATCGAACACCAATCGCGCGCAAATCCTTCATTTATTACAACACGTCCCAAGCCACGCGTCGATATCCCTGGCCGCCCGAAGATTGCCAGAGATCCTTCCAGAATTCACACGACAAAAACTTAGCGAGCAAGGCATGCTGAACAAGGCAAGCTATCGCCGCACCGATTCTGTTCACAAGAATCGTTCTCCATCTACGTGGCATCGAGAAGATTAGCGCTTGACGAGGCGGTAAGATCGAATGGTCATGTGCCATGTGGGCCCACGGGAATGCATCACGGGCGCTCCGAAACCTTTGTCATTGGTGAATTCAGCCTTGGCATAAGCCTGACGCCACCCTGACGGACCCGCCCGCACCCAGCCCAAAGAGAAAAGCAATGGGAAAGCAAACGGTTTCCGCGTTGACAGATAAAATGCAACCGGACGTCCCCACGCTCGGCCTCTTCCCTCCCCCAGATCTCTCGATTCCCCACAATCCTCCTCCACCCCGGTGCTCTCTCTCCCCACCCCTCGCCTCTTTCCCACCGCCACCACGCTAGCTAGGTCAGTTCACACTCTTTCCCCTCTTCTTTTTTTTTAACCCCTTTTCCCATCTCTTTATCCATCTCAAGCTAGCTTTTAGCCATGGAGCTACACCACCACTACAACCCTTATAATTATCTCAACGTGAATCCCCTAACCGAGGGAAGTGGTGGGGAGAGAGATCGGGAGCGAGACCGGTTCCCCCAGTGGACCCATGCCGAGACCAAGGAATTCTTGGCCGTTCGAGCCGAGCTTAATCGGAGCTTCATGGTGACCAAGCGCAACAAGCCCTTGTGGGAAGCCATCTCTGCCAGGCTCCAGCAGAAGGGATTCAACCGCACCCCCGAGCAATGCAAGTCCAAGTGGAAGAACCTCGTCACTCGTTTCAAGGTGAACTCGATATGTTATTAGATTTTCTCACCGTTTCCTCCCTTCTTTTAAGATTTCTTTTTCTTTTGCACAAAAATATATGGCTTTGATTGAGCAGGGGATTGAGGCCATGGAAGGTGAGGGCAGCAGACAGTTCCCCTTCCACGAGGAGATGCGGACGATATTCTCGGAGAGGATGGAGAGGCTGCTGGTTTCGAGCAAAGATAAAGGGAAGGGAGTGCAAGTCCTTGGAGAGGAGTTGGGGGAGGAAGAGGGGGGGGGGAGGAGGAGGGGAGGAGGAGGAGGAGGAGAAGGTGGTGGGGAGTAAGAGGAAGAGGAAGTTGGCGAGTAGGAGGGGATTTGAAGGAGACGTGGAGGATGCCCTCAAGGATTTTGCGAGGCGGCAGCTGGAAATACAGGCTCGATGGATTGCGGCAGCGGAAGCGAGGGAGGCGCAGAGGAGGGCTAAAGAGGAGGAGTGGAGGAGAACAATGGTGGCTTTGGAGGAGGAAAGGAAAGCAATGGAGAGGACGTGGAGGGAGAGGGAGGAGGAGCGGCGGGCGAGGGAGGAGGCCCGGGCGGAGAGGCGAGACGCTCTTCTGAGAGCCCTTCTTGCGAAGATAGAAAAAGAAGGGTTGTAGTTCTATAAGGGTTGTAGCTCATTGTTAAGAAATATAAGGCTATGGCTTCCCTCTTGATCGTGGTATGAGACATGCAAGGAAAAGAGAAGCAAAAGGTTTGCACTTTGAATTGGCCTTTGGTTTTGAATCTATGCTGCTATGCTACTTTTGTTTGTTTCTCTGACCTTGGTTGGAAAAAAAGTAATTAGGGTTTATAAAGAAATCAAAAACGGCTGCGTACTACTCGATAATCTTTGAGAGATTTTGCTCAGATTATCTTTGAGAGATGCTTTGCTCGCCATGAGAGTAGAGTATCGGCACCTTGATCTTGAAGGAGCATGCAAATGCCTCTCTTTCCACTAGTTCATTTAACTCTTTTTTGACACTTGAAAAGGGAAAAAGAAATAGTGATTTACTTTTATGATGGGCTAGTTCTTTAACAGCTCTTCTTTCTTAACTCGAATCAAAGCAGATTGTATAAGTTCTTAAAGGAATGGTCCTTGTGTTCAGAATTTGGTTAAGGAGACAAACACTGGAGCGTTATATAATACTGAAATCTCTAGCCTCTTACGTTGCTCATAGCCACCTCCAGAAATTTCCAAAAGAAAATCTAGGTTCATATATATTGGAAAAAGAGAGAGAGAGAGAGAAATCTAGGTTAATATTATATTGAGAGAGAGAGAGAGAGAGAGAGAGAGAGAGAGAGAGAGAGAGAGAGAGAGAGAGAGAGAGAGAGAGAGAGAGAGAGAGAGACAGGAACACGCTGTTGTTTGATTATGACATACATGTTCAGATACATTATATATTTGATCTAGTCTTCTTTCTTTCTAGAGCTTATTTTGATCTGAAATTTCTTTCCAAGGAAAAGTCTAATTTTTCCTTTTCTTTTCTTTGACAGAATGTTTCTTTCACATAGGGTTGAAAATGTACGTATGAGGATGTTGTTTCATAAATAGGTTGAAGGGGGATAAACAAAATAACACCTATTAGCCCCATGTGTAGTATAAACTTTATGATTACAATAATATGGAGAACTTGGCAGGAAGCATGAAGTAGAAGCTTAGATTTGGACAAGAGTATGGAGAGGTGCCGAACATGCTTGGTAGTGGCAATCAAATGAGGTTTGGCGACTCTTAGAATTTCTACTGACTCGAGCAAATGTGATGAAATGCCTAAAAATATAGACCCACATGACACAATCAAATAGTAATGTTTCTCTTTTCTTTTTCAAAATACACGGCAAGCTTCGTGATCAAAGAAAGGATTAGGTTTCAGTGTTGAAATATCTAACAATGAACCAACCAAAAAACTCTAATGTTAAAATTAATGGTCACATAATTATATATCTTTGTGAACCGGGAAATACACTTTCAAATACAATAGAACTGATTGTTCTTGTTGTTTAGTAAGTATATTATATGTTTACATTTTGTTTTACAAAGTTCATCTTGTTTCACATATAATTACATGAGATGGTAATGTCAGTTCCAAGTAGGGGTGCAATTGAGTTGAGCTATGTTTAGTAGTTAGGAGCATGAGTTTGATCCAATTCAAAAACTAGAATTCAAAACTTGGCTTAAGAGATCGAGCCTTAATATTCCAAGCTCAAGTTTGGCTCGATAAAAAATAATAATAATAAAATCGAGATCAACTTAACTTGACTCGAATATCATCCGAGTCATATTCAAGCTCGAATTCGATCTCGAATTTGAGTCTTAACCTATTAATAGTATATATTAACTAGATGCTGGACTTGTGCAATGCACGAAGTATAATAATTTTGATGTTTGATATGATTTAAAATTTATTTAATAAAATATATTATCTATTGCATCTGTTATATCTTTTATTTTAAATCTATTCAAAATTTATTTCAAAATTTTGATGTTAAAATTTTTTCTCAAAACTAAGTCAGAAAAGTATAGTGCAAGTTTTGGAAAGAAAATTCCCTCTAAAACTAAGCCGGTCTTCTTTGCTTTTAAAGATATAATAAATTATATAAAATGTATAATTATGAGCAAGAAAAAAGGCCTAAAAAAATTTGATACTTGGCAGCGATTGAATCCAAATAGTATTACTTTAGTCATTTATAATAGACATGTATTATAAATAAAATTAAAATTATTGAATATATATATAATAGATTTGTAAGCTTTCAAGCCAAATATTCTACTACTTGAATTTAACTTAAACTTGATAATAGCCAAGTCAAGTCGAACCCGAATAGCTCACAAGGAGCATGACTTAGTATCAAGGCCCCTTCATAGAAAATGAAAATTAAGCTTCTACGCTCAAGTAGTGGTGAATTGTACGGTTTGGCAATCTTGAAAGTAATCAAGAGCGAATTCAAATATATAGGTAAGTATAAAGTAGAAATAATTCATAGGATCATCTATGTGTGCCATTTGGTTAAATGAGTAATACATTGCTAAAACCATAAGCAAAAAAAATGGCAAAGTAATGTCATTTTTTAAAAAATTTTAAGGACAAAATTGCATTAACAATCATGGATGCCAACTTTTTTTCATAATTAATTTACCCATCAGGACCTTGGTATCAAACATATGAGACAACATTTGTAATTACAGGAGATGACCTAGTGTTGATCAACGTGAAGTATCTTTTTCATGCTCATGACTTGATGGCATGGGGAATATTGTTTTACTTGAACGATCAATACGACTTTTGGAGAATAAAAGTGCAAAATTGGTTTTAGAATGTAATTCAGATATACTCATTGTTAATTTGTTTGCCAGTAATGAAAAGGAACTGTGTATATGTAATTTGTTGATAGCGATGAGTAGATCTATGAGGTTGTGCAACTCTGAATGTTTTAGATATCCTTGTGAGCTATTCTTTCTAATTCATAATTTATGTTCTTTCTTGTTGTTGCTGTTCTTAATGCTAACATGAATTTCAGAGTGATGATTTTAAGACAGGAATTTTCAGGAGGAGCATTTCAGCTGTGCGAGTCACAAATACATACAATAATGAAACAAATTAGATCAATAATTCAGGGATTTGGCAGTGGCATATATGTGTGCATTTTCTTAGGCATGCGTGTGATTCACACATCTAAACTGCCCATTTTAGAATTATGTTCAACAAGGTCTTAACATTTACCCCTTTTTTTTTCTTTGGATGTAAGACTAAACACGGTTTATCAATTTGATTTACTTGATAAATATCTTAAGATAGTTATATTTCTTAATTTTTTATGAATAAAGTATTATTTCTATTTTTCTCAAGATAACTGTAAAGGTCTTTAATAATAGATGAAATGGAATTAAGGGAGCAGAATGATACAATGAATACATGACTAACACAAGACAATGTCATGTAGGAAAGATTATGTGTGTGTGTGTCTATATGTGTGTGTGTGTAGATAGATATATATAGACATGATATTTATGAGAAACACGGCTATGCTTTGTGGATCATGAAAGTGGCAAAGGAGAGACCATAGAATAAATACTAGCTACAGGAGGTCATCATGGATTCGTAGTGTTTCTGTGTGAGGATGAGGAGCTTAAGGATTGCAGGAGTATAAAGTAATTGGGCATTGATAATGCTAGCTAGTCCGCTAACCTGCTGGGTATCAGGTACTCTTCTGGAAGATTGGTTTAGTTTTGAATAGATGGTGATGAAAGATTAGTGAAGCCTTTTTTTTTTTTTTGAAGAAGCCTACAATTTAAAGGAATAAATAATGTTTCTTTGCTACTGTCTTGCTTTTTTGTTTTTTTTTAAAAAAAAATGTAAAAAAGAAAAGCCTGCTATCTTTCTCCGAAAAGGATATTGTCCTCGAATGACCAATTAACATTATCTTAATTGTTTGGCACCACACTTATAAGGATTAGCTGTTGGCATTGATCCATGGTTCATTTCCAGGACTTGCTCATGGAAATTAAAGATCCAGGATTCAATGTCTGGTGATGGCAAAAGATCAGAAAACAATATTGCTTGCAGACCTAATGTGACTTCTGTTAATATCATGCTCCTTTTGTTCCCCTTCTTCTCAGCACTGCAACTTTGGACAGGAGTATATATTATAAGTATTTGTAAGTAATCATCAATTTTTTTATTCATTAGTTTTCTCTCTTGGTGCATTTTGTACACCTGCTTGAGAAGAACTAATAATTTCGAATTTGTTGAGAGTGATCAGGAAAATATGCTGCTAGCGTTGGAAGCATGTGCAGCTACCAATGGCCATTTACATAATTGTTCATGGGAATGTATTGAAAATATACAGCAGATGGTGCCATTCATCAGTTTACATCCACAGAGGAGATATTTTGAGACAATGGGAATCTTAAATATTGCAGGAAAAATTGGTTCTTATTCTTTAGGTTCTGCAAAGTGCTGAATAAAATAGAACAATATTCCTATAAGAACGTATCAAAGAGTAAAGCTGGGGATGTTTTTCACTGAGAAGCAAAGTGTTGGATGGTATGAATTACACCATTGCTCTGATCTTTTAATCAAGGCTTGTTCCAGGGGCTTTCATACTGCCTTGGGAGTTGAGTTGCAACAGATGAAACCCAGATAAGAACATGATAAGATATTAGCTTGTCCTCGTAAAGCTTGAGCTTTAGCTTGACCACCTTCTTAAACGGAACCACTTACAAGCTTTAAACCTATAATAGTTTGACTGTTTTCTGCAATATGGATTAGTTAGTTGACCCTAGCTCACGTCACCAACTTTTTCCCCTTCAAACATATATTTTTAATTTGTTACTGGGTGGACGTCCGTATATGTCCACCACGTAGTCTGGACAAAGACACAAACTGAGTTGACATTTTCTAGGGTTGTTAGGGAACAAGGAGAAATGGTTGCATGCCCAAAAATTTGCTGAATTATAATTAAGGTATCTGCCCAATAAATTAGTCCCACAATTCCAAAGGTTGAATTATATGTAGTATAGCTAGCTTCCTCTTCATCATACTCACGGTAATCACAATTTAAAAGGGTGGCATGGCTTATATTTTTGAAGTGTTTCACAACTTCTCCATGGTATGGTTGGTGGTCCATCTGAGTCGTGTTCAGGCGTCTGACCTTTTGCCGCACGTATACGGGGAAGTATGTCGAAGAGAGAGAGAGAGAGTCCCAAAACCAAATTTAAGAAAAAGTTGTTCAGCTACTCTTGATATGGTGCTCTTATTATATGTTAAAATATGTTGTCATTGTTGATTCTCGATAGACTCTAATAAAATAATTTTTTCAACTTCATCGGATACAATTAAGGACCACAAGTTACGTGTTGAATCAAAATTTCATGCACAAGTCTTGTTTGACAAGCATGGACTAAATGGATCCTTAATTAATTACAGCCCACTTAATAAGATATATATATAAGTAAATAAAATTTTGCTCGGTTTGGTATTAGGCCAGGCTTGGGCTGGTGGACCAGACCCAATCTGAACTCGGGAATTCCAAGTCAATTGCTTCAGGAATAAGCATCGTCTCTTGACTCAAGCAATAGTTATTATTACATGTTCAAATGGTTGCGTCGATATCTAGCTATAGCATTTAACTAATTCTTCATCAGAACTTTATTATGTTAATTGCAAGGCAAGTTTGATGGGTTCCACGTTGTCATGATATTTATGGGTGGGTCGGAGAGATGATGCTATGCTCTTCGATCAATATTGGAAATTGCCTTAGAAACACCTAATCGAAAAAACTTCTGTTTTATGTTTGGAAGTGGGACCGTGAGATATATTGACATGGAATTAGCAAGCAAGTAGGAAAAGAACTGCAACGTATATATATATATATATATATATATATATATGTTGCAGTCCTTTTCCTAACACACACATATATGTGTGTGTGTGTCGGATTGATTAACGAAAGGCCATAAGCAAGCTGATGATATAACATTCGGTCGACTTGTCTTTAGAGCATATTAATCTGATCGACTTATAAAGTTCGATTGATTTAAGATCAAAAGAATGGGTCAGTGACCAGATTCGTCGACCAATTCAAGAAGAATGGGGATGGCATATAGTTATTTTAACGGAATAACAACATTTGTTATAATGGATCCAGGTTAGTTTTAACGAAATAATGTCGAAACTAACTGTAAGAAATCATGTCTAACTAACTTCCATTAAGGCAAATGCCTATAAATACCAGTAAGAGGGGACCTCCGAAGGTAAGTAAGAAAAATCGGGTGAAGTATTCCTGATCCAGCCTAGCTTTTCTAGAGATTCTATATTTGTTGCCCAAACTCTTGCTGACTAAAGCTTCGGAGTGTTCCCCACCGGAAATATTCCAGTGAGTGGACCTATTTTGCAAGAGTCCGAGAAGATCGGTCGGCAAATATTGATGGTGCAAGAAGATCATGTGGGTTCAACAATGACAGATTGGCATGCCAGGAAGGGGCACAAATTATCTTGAAAAAGAATCTTGAAAGAGAAGATGGTGAGAGGAAAAGTGCAGAATACTTCAACTGGTAGAGATCGTCCGCAATCCAATAAGAATAACCCATCCTTGGAAAATAATAATATAGCTCCTACGATGAGCATAGGATAACAGCAAAAATAGCATTCTCTTGGATAAAATGAAAGTTCTTATTGCTGCTGTTCAGAATTTTAAGAAGTTGCAATCAGTGGATAACAGCAACCGATCGCTTCTAGACTTAGCCGACGATCTCCTTTAGGAGAGGTTCGGTGGCAAGAACCAAGTCGATGCTCTCGATATTGTCATTCCTTGAATCGACGTTTCCCCATGCGGCAAGCACTCGATCCCATGAATATAAAGAGAGCCGGTTCAAAGGAAAACGCCGGAGGTCCTTTTCTAAATCTTCAAGGGACTCTATCCCAAAAAGTTCTCGCTGGAGCAAGGGAATTCAACGACATGATGATTTTGAGAGAAAATTCCGGAAGTTGGAGCTACAAATCGCTAAGCTCGATGATCAACAAAGAAGTGATGAACGACTCGTTGCTTATGATTTACAACCTCCATTTTCTAGGAGAATTATGGAAGAAGTGATCCCCCCTCACTTCAAGATCCCACAGCTGGAACCCTATGATGGAACCATTGACCTTCTTGACCACGTGGGCAATCTTAAAGCCCACATAATGATCCAAGGTGCTATTGACGCCCTTCATTATCTTGCTTTCCCAGTGACTTTAAAGAAGACTACGTGGATGTGGTATTCGAGCCTTCGACCAAGTACTATCCATTTTTTTGATCAATTAGAAAGATTATTTATAGCTAATTTTAGGACATGTAAAAACATGCTGTGCAATTCGAATAGCCTCTTTTTCATTTACCAAAATGAAGGTGAAACTCTGAGAGAATACGTGGCCCATTTCAACTCTATCACACTTGAAGTCCTAGATCTAAAAGAGCATGTGACTATGTTTGTTATAAAAAAAGGTCTCAAGTCATCCAGATTCACTTTCTTCCTAGACAAGAAACTCTCAACCAACTACTCTGAATTGTTGGCACGTGCATAAAAGTATGCGCTAGCTGAAGAGCAAGCTGCAAGTCGGTGTCAGGCTGAAAAAAGGTCAGTCTCAAAGAAAAAGAATCAAAAGAATGATGAGTCATGACCTACCAATAACGATGATGCTCCAGTTCGACAATGAAATCCGAAACCGAAGAACTTAACCTGCAAGTTTGATACTACACTCCCCTTTCTCTTCCAAGAGAAAAGATACTAATGAAAATAGTGAAAGAGAGCTTCCTACGAAGGCCTCGGCCAATACAGGTGCCTCTAGCATCATGGAATAAGAACAAGTACTACTGATTTCATCGTGATCTTAGGCATACTACTGAAGAATGCATCCAGTTGAAAGATGAAATTGAAAGCTTGATCAAACAGGGATACTTGAAAAAATATATCCATAGCCAAGAATGCTGAGCCGAGATCGTCGCTCAGAAGCAAACCATGGATGAAATGGAGCTTCCCAATCAACAACCCACCAATGGAATGGTTGGCATGTTACACTGTCGACCTAATTTTAGGGAGGAAGGGATTGAGGAAGACATTCCAAAGAGGTATAGAGCAACAATATTATTAGCTTTTCTAATGATAACTTGCGAGAAGTTCAAATACCCCATGATGATCCTATAGTTATTTTTGCTATCATTGCAAATTATGATGTAAGAAGAATTTTAGTGGATAATGGAAGCTCAATCGAGGTATTATTTTATGATGCTTTTGTTAAGATGAATCTATCTAGACGTAAATTACAAAAAGCCTTAATACCCTTAATGGGATTTGGAGGAAATCCAGTAGAAGTAGAGGAAGAAATAACGCTTCTAGTAACCATTGGTACAGAATCCCTACAAAAAATACTCCCTATCAATTTTATGGTCATTCGAACATCTTCCACATACAACACTATATTAAGATGACCGGTTTTGAATAAGTTTCATGCAATCGTGTCAACCTATCATTTTTTGGTATGATTCCCAACCAAAAATGGGATCGAATAAATGAAAGGAGATTAGAGAGTGGCCCGACAATATTTGATGATTCAAGATAGATAATCAATGAACAAAATGTCCTTAAAGCATTTGGATCAAAAGGATTAGATAGAAGGATGTGGCAAACCAGTCGAAAGGACTATCTCGGTGTCACTTAAAAAGGAAGATCCAACGAAGGTTGTGCAAGTCGGAAGTATGCTGGATGAAGAAATGAAGTCGAAACTAATTGACTTCCTATAAAATAATACTGACATTTTTGCATGGTCGGCTGCTTATATGCTTGGAATTCTCCCGGAAGTTATTACTCGTCAGTTGAAGGTTAACCCAGGGTGTAGGCCTATCTGGTAGAAGAAGAGAAATTTTACCCATGAAAGATAGAAGCTTATTAATGAAGAAGTGAGTAAGCTCCTTGATGTTGAATTCATAAGAGAGGTTCATTAACTGGATTGGCTTACCAACGTAGTAATGGTAAAGAAGGCAAATGGTAAATGAAAAATTTATATTGATTATATTGACCTCTCAACAAAGCCTGTATGAAGATTAGTTTCTCCTTGCCAAAAATAGATCAGCTGGTTGATGCCACTATCGGACACAAGCTCTTAAGCTTCATAGATGCCTTCTCAAGCTATAATCAAATTCGAAAGGATCCTGACGATGAGAAGAAGACGGCCTTCATAACTAAAAAAGGATTATATTACTATAAAGTAATGCCATTTGGTTTGAAAAATTCTGGAGCTACATATCAACGGTTGGTCAACAAGATCTTTGAAAAATAGCTTAGAAGAACTATGAAAGTATATGTCGATGATATGATAGTAAAAAGCATCCAAGTGACTGATCATATCAAGGATTTAGGAAAGGCCTTCTGCGTATTACGAAGCTATTGGATGGAATTGAATCTGACTAAATATGCCTTCAAAGTAATCTCAGGAAAATTTCTTGGTTTCTTTGTTACTAATCGAAGAATAGAAGCCAACCCCAAAAAAATCCGAGCAATCCTTGACATGAGACATATTTCAAGTAAGAAAGAGGTACAATAGCTAATTGGGCGTATCACTTCATTAAGCCAATTTATCTCTTGATCGGCAGAAAGGTGCCTACCTTTTTTTAAAGCTCTATGACAAACAAGAAGCTTTGAGTGGTCGAAAAGTTTCCAACACGCCTTTGAGGAGTTGAAAAAATATTTAATTAATCCACGATTGCTATCAAAGCCTGAAGAAGGAGAAATCTTATATCTATATCTTTCCACTTCAAATAAAGCTATCAGCTCGGTGCTTGTTAGGAAAGAGTCTAACAACCTCCATAAACCAGTCTACTACATCAGCAAGGTACTACATGATGTTGAAGTAAGATATCCGAAGATACAAAAGCTAATTTATGCATTGATGATAGCAGTGAAGCACCTAAGATCTTATTTCCGGATTCATCCGGTCGTAGTTATGATAGATCAATCATTTAAGGCCATCCTACGATGCCCTAATATATTAGGAAAGATAGCTAAATGAAGCATCAAATTGAGTTTGACATAACATACAAACCACAACCGGTGATGAAGGCATAGGTGCTAGTTGATTTTATTGCCAAGTGCACTTGGAACGATGAAGAGGATGATCATAGAAAGGTTGACAAAGGGTTGAAGGAGATCCCGATCCTACATGGATACTCGATATAGATGGAGCATCCAATTTCTCTAGCTATGGAGCAGAGTTGATATTAGCCAGTCCTGAAGGAGATATTGTTGAGTATGCCATTCATTTTTTCTTTTTAGGTATCAAACAGCCAGGCAGAATATGAAGTCTTTTGGCAGGACTTATGATGGGGACAATCGGCCCGGAATCTAAAGTAGCCTAGATCAACCCAGAAGCCCAACCAAGCCAAAACCTAAAGCCTAAGCCTGAAGCCAGCCCAACCCAGAAGCCCAGCCCAGAACCTAAAACCCAACCCAGCCCAAACCCTGAGGGCCCAAGATCCTGAAGTCGATGCATCCAAATCTTGATGCAGTACAAATCCCGAAGTATATAACAGGATAAATATTTTTGTGGATGTACGAGAGATTGGTATCTTGAAATTTTAGGATTAGTTTTATCGATTGTTTAGTTTGAATATTAGTTTTATTAGTTTTATCGGTTGTTTAGTTTGAATATTTGTTTTTATGATTTACTTTATCTAGTAGGATTAGTTTGTTTTTAAAATAAATAATTTGAATTTGTTAGGGGTATTTGATCAGGATATCGAATATTAGTCTACTTAAGATCATGTTTTTTGATGAATAAAATTAGAGTGATGAATAAAAATATTTGAGAAATCATCTGGGTGCGTCCCGACTTCTCCCTCTTCTCTTCTTCTCTCCGGTTCTCCCTTCCTTCTTTCTGGATTTTCTTTCCTCTCTCTTCTGTAACTTCTTCCCCGTTCTTCTCTTTCTCTATTTCTCTCTCTGGATTCTTTCTTCCCTGGACTCTCCTCCTCTTCCCCTTCTTCTATGTTCTATTCCTTCCGCTCATCACTTAAATACAAGTCCTCTTCCCTGTGTTCTTTCTTTCCAAAGCCGTCAACAAAATAAAACCCCATCCATCAAGCTCCCACCAGGGCATTAATTCTTTTCCCCACCCCCACGACCTCACCCATCAAGCTCCCACCAGGGCATTAATTCTTTTCCCCACCCCCACGACCTCTCCGTTTTTAACCAAACATCCATCAGTCTCCCAATCATAAATAACTTCCCTAGGGGCGTCAGGATAGTTGGAAGTGGGTTTTGTCTCGCTCGTTTCCTTCGTGGGCGGATTTCTCTTGGTTGAGAGATATAGAGATGGAGACCATGAAGACGACCAATCTCCTGTTATCGCTCTCTCGTGAAGGTATGCCCGAGAAGATCCATAGGAGGACAAAGCCATATGATGATGGTATGTTCAAGTGCAAGACATGCAGTCGCCGGTCTTCCACCCGAGCCTCACCTCCGGCCACCGATGCTCACTTCGGAATCAAGCCACTGCCCCAGCCATCTGGATCTCCTCCCACGCCGCAGACCTCCATGGCCGCCACCGTCTCCTCCGCCCGTGTAACCCGTTGCAGCCGAAGCCCCACACGCGATGCCTCCCATCCGTGTCGTCGCCGCCATGGCTGTCGCCGCCCTGCCGGACCAACTCTGCCAAGCATCGACACCGGCGAGGCCTCTCCCGCAAGCCCCCCTGTTTGGCACGATCGTGAAAGCATGGCTTGCACGATCGTGAAGGCATAGTCGGCCTCCCTTGCCGACTTTAGGTGCAGGCTAGAAAAATGAAAAAAAGAAAAAAATCGTGGGAAAAAAAGAGGAGTAAAAAAAAAAGGAGAGAAATGGAGAAAAAGAAGTATGGTTTTTTTTAGTATAAAAAAAGAAATGAAAATAGAGGAAAAAAATATGAAAAAAGGTTTAATTTGAATAAAAAAATTAGAAAAAATAATAATAATAAATTGGGTTTGAACCTAGCCTAGGGTCGTTTCCTAGCGACCAACGGTCTGACCTTCTTGGAATAAACATTGATTCGGGGTCATGTCTCACGTCAATTATTTGGTATCAGAGCGTTCAATACCACATTAACTTAGAATTGCCAAGGAACTAGGTATTCAAAGGTGAAGGTCTTTTCAGATTTTTAATTGGTTGTGATAAGTAAAGGAAGAATTTGAAGCATGGGATGCTATTATGATGAAATATATAGGAAAGGTATGAGATCTCATCACCAAGTTCGATTTCTTTAAGATATCCCATATTCCATGGACTAAAAACTCTCGAGTTGACATACTTTCCCGACTAGCTACTACAACTCCTGACTCCCTTGGTTAGATATTCATTGAATATTTAGAAGTTTCTAGTATAATGGATGAGAGTTTAAAAATATATCAAATGGAGCAAGAGCCTTGCTGGATGGATCTGATCGCCAAATATCTGAACAAAGGGATATTACCAGAAGATGCTGTTGAAGCCAAGCAGACATGTTGGATGGCTTCACAATATATCATTTTGGATGGGAATCTCTATAAAAGATCGTTTACACTGCCTCTATTAAAATGCTCAGGGCCCTTGGATGCCGATTATGCCCTAAGAAAAATGTACAAAGATATATGTGGTGATCATTTGGGAGACAGATCTCTGGCTTATAAAATTATACATCAAGGATACTATTAGCCAACCACCGAAAAAGATGCCACTGACTTTGTTAGAAAGTGTGATCAATACTAAATGTATTCCAATATCCAAAGGTGCCCAGCGAATCAACTGACTCAATTGATATTTTTGATAAATAAAGAGTTGGTCTAATCCATAGACTCATATTTGACAAAATAAGAGTTCTCTAATCAACTAACTCAATTGGTATATACAAATAAAGAGTTGATTTAATTAACTGACTCAATCAGTATTTCGATAAATAAAGAGTTGGTCTAATCCACTGACTCATATTCGACAAAATAAGAGTTGGTCTAATCAATCGACACAATCAATATTTCTGATAAATAAAGAGTTTGTCTGACCCACTAACTCATATCCAACAAAGCAAGAGTTAGTCTAATCAACTAACTCAATCAATATGTTCGATAAAAGAAGAATTGGCATAATTCACCGACTTCATTGGAAGATGATACTTGAAGATGATATCTGAGAATACATACACTTTGAACTATTTAGAAGTTACTAAGGACTCAGCACTAAAGCCTGCCTATGTGTGTATTTCTTAAGGCACCGACTTTGTCATAAACTTATTATGAAGTGCTAATTTGCCGAAAGGTTAGTACTTAACAAGAAACGCCATCACTGAAAGTACACATGGTAGACAACGCCAAAGATTTATTACTTAAAGATTTTTTCACACAGACAACAAATGCAAAGAGTATGTCTGAAGGAAAGAAGATTTCATTGATATCTCAAATATTTGATACATTTACACATGAGTTTGTATCAAAGAAAGTCTAAAAGCAGAAGGAAAGAGCTACATCATGGTTGGTCTTCGGTAGTCTCTGGTTCAAGGTCATCACTTTCTTGAATCCCTTCAACTTGCTTGACAATTTTGGGAGGAGCAGCTTTAGCTTGTTCTGCTACCTCGTCCTCTCCTCTGATATCATTCATATTTACACTAGAAAGATCCAAGTATGGATAGAGCTTTGATACTTCTCTAGCAGTCAGTAAAGCCCATCTGGTAGCTGACCACCCCCATCTCTGTCATCTCATTATCGAAGGCAGTGGACTTCATATAGTCTTTGACTGCTTGGCAGGATTTTCTCTCTACTAGTGCCACCCTTTCCTTGACCACAGATTGTAATGCGAGGCCTCATCAACCTTCGACACCAACTCCTTTAGAAGCACCTCTACAGAATGGAGCTTCTTCTTCTTCCTTCTTAACTTGGCCTCTATCTCAACCACTTATTTTTCACCACCCTATACTTTCTCCAAAGAGTTGATGTCAGTAATGCTCTTCTCCAGCTTCACTTCCAAGCTTCGCTGAGATTATGGCTTAGCTCAAAAAAGCCTGACATACTCTTCTCAATCAACAAAATCTCATGGATAAATTGAAAGACATAAGTCACAAAGGTTAATTAATGAAGTGTTTATATAAAAGATGAAAGAAGAATGGAAAAGAAATTTACCTTCAGGAGGCTGGGATAAAGGGCAGGAAGGACCTCATCCAAACGATGGGCCTTCGTCATCTCCCAATCTTTTGGAAGAAGAACTGCCTTCAGGAGTCGACGAGCTAACTTAGGATTCTCCAACCTTGACTCATCAGAGTAAATAATGAAGTCAACGACCTGCTCATCTTCAGCTTGCTAATCCCTTTCGGACCCTGCATCATCCTGAGGAGCCTTACCTTTGTCCAGTCAGCAAGCTTGAGACGAAGAAGCACCAATGGATGAAGGCACTGGCGGCTGCTCTAGATGCCTTCCAGTAGGAGTGACCCTTGGATGAAGTTTCGCGAGAGGAACGTCGTCGTCATTCAAGGTCATCCTCACCACGATTGGAGTGCTCTCCCTAGCCGAGGCCTTTGAGGGGGTGGCAGTCACTCGAACCCTTTTTACACCTTTCGATTCCCCTAAAGGAGTGGCTGCCTACCTCTTCCTGATAGCTTATCAGAGTTTTCTAGATCAAGCTTCATTCTTTCGTCTGTAAAAAAGTAAAGTATCAGTTAGTCATAGAGAAGTAAAAGAAGAAGAAGAAAGTAAAGTGATTTATCCGATGATAAAACCTAATGAGGGAGACATGCTAATTCAAACAAGGTGGAGGCTCTGCTCACTTAACAACTCATTCATCGGAGGGACCTTGACTCCTAAAAGTCTCTTGTAGTCTTCTTTATCAGCTACGAGGACCTTTTTTCTATTATTCGGGATTAAAAGTGACTCCCTCTACTTGGTACTGAAGCCCCAAGATTGGATGGAAGAAAGAAAGAAAAAGTAGTGCTTTCATCCATGGATAGCAAACAAAAGTCATGAGATAAATCTCTAATGACCCACCATCCTCAGCTATGAAAATCCTTCTTTAAGATGAAGGAGCAAAAGAGAGAAGTCCTAGGCTCTATTTGAAGGTCGTGGCAGAGGACAAGGAAAGCACATATGATGTGGATACTGTTCGGAGTCAATTACACAGAAACTACATGGTACAAGTTAAAGAGCTGAATGAAGAATGGATGAAGAGAAAAACGAAGACTTGCCTTCTAGTATTCTCGTATACAACTATGCTACCTGGAGGAGACCCATCTATCTTCTCACCGAAGTGAGGAACAAATGCTAAAAAATCCTGCAGAATTTTATAGTAACTTCGCAGAACAGTTAACCTAGACTCACTAAGACTGCTCCTAATCGATTCAGGACAAAGCTCTTCCCTATAAAGGCCTCTCATCCTTGGAGGACTGGGACTGTCGGAGGATTGCTCCTCAGCTTCTCCCCTACGATCAAAGACCTGTCAGCGATGAAAATCTCTAAGGACCTAAACATGGCGGATAACGAAAGAAAAGCTGACCTGAGCCACGGAGGAGAGCTTGAAGGAAGAAGGAAGAGTTGGGACGGAGATGAAAACCCTCTAGAATCAAAACTTGAATAGCAAAAAGACCAGGCCTTGAGAGGGGAAAGCCCTTTATATAAAGAGCGGCAACGGCCATGATTTCTTTCTCGAATAATGTGAGGCACCTCTGATTGTGCCATGAATGGAAATCCTAACTAAAGATACAAAGCTGATAGAGGAAGAAAAACCAATGTATCGGTCTTGATCTATAAGAATCCGACTGTCAGTAATGAGAGATGACGATGGCTATGATTGCATTCTTGTGCAATATCGGACGCCCCTAATTGTGCTATACATCATGATCCTGAATTGAAGACGTAAAGCTAATGGAAAGGAAATCAACGTGACTCCTTGATCCATGAGAATGGCTTTGTCACCAATAGAAACTCGATACCTGTCAAGGAAAGAATGTCCAAAAAGAAATGAATTAATTCTGCCAACTGACTCCAAGATTCATTATCATTAAAAGATATTCCCCCCAGTGAAGGACATGGATGACGAGACGATCCATCAAAAAAAAAAGGAGAAAGAAGATAAGTCAAAAATAATTAACTCCCACCTTTCAAGGCAACAGTGCAACTTAAAACTGAGAGTGGGGGCAAGTATTGTGATGGGCCGGTCAGACTGATTAACGAAAGGCTATAGGTCCAAAAGTTAACAAGCTGATGGTACAACATTCAGTCGACTCATCTTTAGAGCATATTAATCCGACCGACTTATAAAGTCCGACCAACTTAAGGTCAGAGGAATGGGTCAGTAACTAGATTCGTCGATCGATTCAAGAAGAATGGGGATGGCAAGAAAAGAGATAGTTATTCTAATGGAATAACAATTGTTCGTTATAACGGGTTCAGGTTAGTTTCAATAGAATAACATCGAAACTAACTGTAAGAAATCCTTTCTAACTAACTTATGTTAAGACAAATACCTATAAATACCGGTAAGAGAGACCTCAGAAGGTAAGTAAGAAAAACTGGATGAAGTATTCCTGATTTAGTCTAGTTTCTCTAGAAATTCTATATCTGTTGCCCGAACTCTTGCTAATTTAAGCATCGAAGTGTCCTTCACCAGAAATCCTCCGATGAATGGACCTATTTTGCAAGAGTCTAGGAAGATCGACAGGCGAATATTGACGGTTCAAAAAGATCATCTAGGTTCAACGATAACAGTATGTATGCATGTATATTCGAGTTCAAATATAAGAAGTTTCACTCAAAGAGGTAAGTATCAATAGGCTGCGCAATCTAGCTATTGGTGAACGCCAATTAACGTACATAGCTCTGCTTGCAATATTGCCATCCTCTGAATTAAAAGTGTGGCGTATTAGATGCCCCAGTGCTCGCACCTCTCCTCTAATATTGGTCCCAGACCTCCACATTTGGACTGCCTAGGCACTTGCAATCGCCAGCACAAGGGAAGGCCATGATTCAGTGATGAAACCTTTTGAACTTGAAGGCTACAAATGCTGAAATTTTACGGCTGCAGGCTAAGCATGCTTGGGCCTGCTTAGTGATCATTTGGAATGGATTTGGGCCTTCTATGAGTAGCTTAATAAGATTCATTGCTCCACTAGGTTCGCTCTGCCAAGATTGCTGGGTTTGAACCACAAGCTCTTCAACTCACCTAAACTCATCTCAAATATATATTACCACCAGCTTGATATAAGATTTTTCTTTAGAGAAAGGTTACCATGGTCCAAATGGTAGACCAACGTAGTATCTCCAAGGATCCAACCCACTCCCACCCACCCCTATTAAAGCAACTTGAAAGCCCATATGAACTTATTCATCTTATTCTCTTCAGAACTTAACCATTAAAAGCTAGGTACAATTATTTTTGGTAACCTGCTTGCATTCACATGGCCCCTCTCTTGGACAATATTGCACTGGGGACTAGCATTCGATCCTAGAATCTAATTTCTGAGACTTTATTCAAAAAGATTAGCTAGAAGATATTATTTGAATTTTTTGTCTACTATAAGTTTTGAAGATCTCTTTAATATATAATTGATGTAAGACATGCATCTATAATAGACAAGACCTTTCAAATTAGAGGGCAGTTAATTTAACCGACAAAACTTCACAACTATAAAGAGAATTTCAATTGCATCCAATAGGGTTTAGGAATAAAAATGCCGGCACTCCTTATCTTGCCATCACTAGAACGGAAATATATAGATACTAATATTTTTATATCCATATTTATTTTATTTAATGAATATAGATATAGATACAATATTTATTATATGTAAAAATCCATATTCAAATTGTTTTAAATGGATATGATACAAATCAAATACTAAAAATATAGATATAAATATAGATATAAGTCAGATGATTAAATTTTATGACAACAAAACTATATATATAACTAAATTGATGACAAATCAAGTTAATAATATATTAATGTGGTTATTTATTTCTTAAAAACTTCATTACTGTTATGTAAAATTAAACAGAAATACAAATGTAATCAAATACTTGGACATGGATTGGATGGTTGTCTATGTATATCCATATCCATTTTTCTTTAATGAATATGAATATTGATATTAATTAGATACTTAAATTTTTATAATAGATTTGGATATGGATGGATTCATCTTCAACTTTCCAATCTCGGCAATCTTGGTGTCTCGATCGAAGCAGGCCCTACTAGAGTTGAAAATAGATCATATGCTAGCATATCCATGTCCATATTTATTTTATTTAATGAATATAGATAGAGATACAATATTAATTAGATATAAAAATTTATATCCAATTTGTTTTAAATGGATATAGATATAAATCAAAAACGAAAATGTGGATACAAATGTAGATATAAGATAGATGGTTAAATTTTATAAGAATAGAATTACATATATTATTAAATAGATGATAAATAAAGTTAATAGTATATTAATATAATCATTTTAAAAAAAAAAACTCATTACCATTATATAAAATTAAATAGGATTACAAATAAAATCAAATATTCAAATATGAATCGGATAGTTATCTATCTATATCTATATCCATTTTTCTTTAATAGATATAGATATAGATATTAGTTAGATACTTAAATTTCAATGATAGATTAGGATATGGATGGATTTATCATACAACATCTAGCTTTCCAATGCCAATAGCCTTGATGTCTTAATCAAAGCAGGTCCTCACTAGAGCTAAAAATAGATCGGATACTAGCATATCTATGTCCATATTTATTTTATTTAACGAATATAGATACATATATGATATTAATTAGGTGTAAAATCTATATCCAATTTGTTTTAAATGTATATAAATACAATTAAATATAAAAAATATAGATACAAATATAGATATAAGTTAGATGATTAAACTTTATAACCACGTAATTATATATATTACCAAATAGATGATAAATCAAGTTAATAGCATGTTAATATGATCATTTATTTTTTAAAAAAAATGTTACTATTATATAAAATTAAACAAGATAATAAATGAAATCAAATATTCGAATATAGATTGGATAGTTGTTTATCTATATCTATATATATTTTTCTTTGATGGATATGTATACGGATATTTGTTAGATACTTAAATTTATATGATAGATTCGGATATTGATGGATTCAACTTACAACATCCAACTTTCAACCTCAGTAGTCAATCTAATAGTTGATTAAATATATATAGATATAATTAAATACAAAAAATAAAGATACAAATATAGATATAAGTTAGATAATTAAACTTTATAACCACATAATTACATATATTACTAAATAGATGATAAATCAAGTTAATATCATGTTAATATGATCAATTATTTTTTAAAAAAATGTTACTGTTATATAAAATTAAACAAGATAATAAATGAAATCAAATATTCAAATATGGATTGGATAGTTGTTTATCTATATCCATATCCATTTTTCTTTGATAGATATGTATATAGATATTTGTTAGATACTTAAATTTATATGATAGATTTGGATATTGATGGATTCAACTTACAACATCCAACTTTCCAACCTCGGTAGCCAACGAACATAGACATGAACATGATATTAATTAGATGTAAAATCCCATATCCAATTTGTTTTAAATGGATACATATACAAATCGAAAATATGGATACAAATATAGATATAAGTCAGTTGATTAAATTTTATCATCACAAAATTATATATATTACTAAATGAATGATAAATTAAATTAATAGCATGTTAATGTACATATTTATTTTTTTAAAAAATATTACTATTATATAAAATTAAATAAGATTATAAATGAAATCAAATATTTGGATTTGGATCAGATAGTTATTTATCTATATCTAGATCTATTTTTTTATGATATGAATATGGATATTAGTTAGATACTTAAATTTCTATGATCGATTTAGACTCTGATGAATTTAGCATACAACATCTAGCTTTCCAACCTAGGTAGTCCTGGTATCTTGGTCAAAGCAAGCCCCCACTAGAGATGAAAATAGATTAGATACTAGCATATTCATATCCATATTTATTTTACTTAACGAATATAGATACAGATACAATTTTAATTAGATGTAAAAATCTATATCCAATTTATTTTAAATGGACATGATACAAATTGGATATTGAAAATATAGATACAAATATAGATATAAGTCAAATAATTAAATTTTATAACCACAAAATTACATATATTACTAAATTGATAATAAATCAAATTAATGGTATGTTAATGTAATTATTTAATTTTTTTAAAGATTTATTACTATTATATAAAATTAAATAAAATTATAAATAAAATTAAATATTCAGATATGGATCTAATTGTTGTCTATCTATATTTATTTTTTTATGGATATTGATATCAGTTAGATTCTAAAATTTATATGATAGATTCAAATATGACTGCCCTGGTGTCTCGATCAAAGTAGGCCCTCACTAGAGCTGAAAATAAGAATATCTATATTTATTTTATTTTATAAATATAAATATGGATATTCTAGTAATTAGGTATAAAAATCTATATCCAATTTATTTTAAATGGACACATATACAAAATAAATACTAAAAATTTGAATACAAATATAAATATAAATAAAATAATTAAATTTTATAACTATAGAATTATATATATTACTAAATAGATGATAAATCAAATTAATAACATATTAATGTGATTATTTATTTTTTTGAAAAATATATTACTATTATAAAAAATTAAATAAAATTATAAATGAAATTAAATATTTAGATATAAATTGAATAATTGTCTATTGGTATCTATATTTAATTTTATTTAATAGATATAAATATAAATATAGATATTAGTTAGATATTTATTTATTTTTTTCATAAATTCAGATATGGATGGATTCAAGGAGTTTTTATTTCAAAATAATATAATTTTAATAAATATTTATGAAAGTACGGTAGTTGGATTTTTATTTATCAAAATAGGTGTCGGCGGCCCGATGGAGGCCACGTAAGTAGTGAAATCGACCTGTGATTTCATAAAATCGCAAGTTGAACCTGCGATTTCAGTAGAAGCTGAAATCATAGGTTGAGTAAAAATTCTTAACATAAAATTTTATTAACCTATGATTTCAGCTTATATTTTGAACCTACGACTTCGCAGGACCTACCTGCGATTTCAATTATGCCTGATTTAAAATTTTATTTTTAAAATCTTAATATATATTTTAAAATTAAATAATAAAAATTTAAAGTATAATAATTTTTTATTTTTTACAGTAAAATAATTATTATATGAAATTAAAATTAATAATAAATTTTTAAATTTATTAGTTAATTATATTATTATAAAATAATTTAATATATATCAGTTATACTAATGTTATATAACATCCCGTGTCCGGTCGTGCCATGCCTAGCACTCGGGCACGCCATGCATCCGATCATGCATAAACCTCACCCGGCCATGCCCCATGCCATGCCGTGGCATGACAAGCGCTCGACCGTGCCATGCTTTGTGCCAACACGCGCCCAGTGCCCTTCGACTGACCGTGCCTTGCCCCGTGCCCACATGCCTGATGCCTCGTAGTAGAACATGCCATGCCCCGCGACCGCTTGCACCCATGCCTGATCGTGCTGTGTCCAATGCCCGCACACGTGGAGGGCCTCAACGTGCATCCCTTGCATGCGAGATGCATGTCTCGACTGCGATGGCATGCTTCAGCACCGGGCACATGCATCAATAAAGGATGGCAGGGCAAGGACTCCAGTCTCCTGTAATATTAAATTTTAAATTTTTTTCCATCCACTTCGATCTCTTTATTTAATTGTAAATAATATTTATATAGAAATATGTAAATTATAGTATATTTATTATCATGGTTGATTAATATTATTTAATATATTAAACAAAAAAATAAATTTAAATAAATATAAATTTAATATAATAAACTTGCATAAATTTAATTATGCAATATAGATTTATTCGATAATTATATAATTATTATCAAAAAATCAGTATAGATTTAAAGTTTATTTTTCTTACAAAATATAGATTACAAATTTTATAAATATATGTTTTATGATTAATTTAAAATATCTATTCTGAAATTAATAGATTTAAATATTATATGTATTATACTGACATGAATAGTAAAGTAATTGTTATATAAAATTTATTACATTATGAATTTGACAAATTAATGAGTAAATTACATTATTTATAAATAATGTAATATATATTATTACATTATATTAATATAATATCAGTTAAACTATAGATAAGTTATTTTATAATTATTAAAACAAATGATTAATGTTAACTAATATTAATTAATGTTGATTAGAAAATTAAATATGAATATATCGAATTATATTATTCAATTATTATTTAATTATTATCAAATAATCAATATAGATTTAAAATTTATTTTTCTTTCAAAATATGGATTATAAGTTTTGTAAATATTTTTTTGTATGCTTAATTTAAAATATATATTCTTAAATTAATAAATTAAAATTAATAGATTTAAATATTTCACTGTAACTTTTTTATTTTTCTAAAATATATATTGAATAAGAAAACACATGTCATCCATGAAAATCTTGAATAATTATCATTCAGGTTGATAATAATAAATAAAATTTTATAATAAAATCTCATAAATATAAATAATAAAATAATAAAAAATAAAAAATCTAAGTCCCATAAGGTGGTTGTCTTCTCCTGCGTGAAGGCTATTGTCGACGAGTCATTGGCTCCACTTCACTCTGTCCTTGACGCTCTATTAGATCCTGTATATCATCGTATGCCTGCGGTGTAGATACATGCTGCGATGATCCCTCGCTTATATAATGTCTTTTATGTCCTGAGAATCCGGATGCATCATGTAATCTAGTGCAGCATTGTAGTCAAAATATGTAGTAGCATCCTTGGTAGATGTAAACTATCTCACATCCTCATGAAGGTAACTAGCCACGAACATATATGGATCATACTCTGACATCAGATATGGAGAGGTACTGTATCATTGAGTACCTCATCTGTGCTAAGTTGGAGAAGGTGCTCCCGATGTAGATGCATACAGGAAAGGTGAAGGAGTCTCGTCCTCATGATCAAATTCTCGTAACTAAACATGTGCATGCTCACCAATAACACCAAGGACGGAATGACATATATCCTGTATAAACTACGAGGACGTCGATATGGAACCTGGCTGAGCAAGATGGTGTATCATCATAATGCCACTGCTCTAAAGTTACAAACATTTAATGAGTCATAGAAAATAAAATAAATATCTATTAATAATGTTAAATAACATAAATAAAAGTTCTTACCAGATAATCATATACTGCACCATCACGACTGATGAACCGTCGAGTGATGCCGCGATACCACTACATGTATGGATCGTGATAATCCATGGCACCATCAGCGGGAGCACCATCTATAATATAATCAAATCGGCTCACCCATAACTGAATATAATATTGATGAGTGATAGTCCAATCTTGCTTGACTCGTCTCCTGAGATCGATATGGTGCAGCGCAGAATCAATAACACACCGCTTGGGTACGATTTGTCGAATACCAAATTATCACATTACTCTATCAAGAAAGTGTCACTCTACGATATGCAAATATATATGTGGCACTTGACCACCAAATATCCTGACCATGCAGGCAGTAATCTAGTAGCTGTAAAAGAATGTCGGCTGTATATAACTACCATATCACCTGTTTATGAAGCATATAAAGCATTTTGTATTAAATAAAAAAATAAAAAATATTAATCATTAACAAAAATAAGAAATAGTCATCACCTGCTCTGCTCTCAGGTATTTTAGCAAATATTAATACGAAGAGAGAACATATGTAGGTACCTCCATAATAGAAAAATTATCTCTCCATCTGCACATTAAATGGATTAAATGAGTTACATAAATCAGTAAATATCTTTAGTAATAAAATTTGATAAAATTTAAAACTTACCATATCCTTAACCGTTCTTGTGGTAAACTAGCTCCACCATCTTCTAAATTGACCATAGGATCCAGAACTTGTCAAAGTAATCTGCATGGTGCCAGGATCGGGAATCTATTCTACATCCATAACTGTAGTAGTAATAAAGGACCAGCTATGTCAGTGGCATCTTTCCTGCTCGCCCTACACAACTCTCTATACAACCATACAAGCCCTGCAATACCCCAACTATAATGTCTAGTAGTCTCGAAATCTGCTAATAGAGGTAGAAATATGAGATGCATCAAGCTTCGAGATTTATCCAAGAACAAACACCCACCCATCAGCTATAAAATATATGTTCGAGTATAGTGTTGAATCTGTATCTCGTTAGTATCAAAGGCTAGCTCATGTAACTGATTCGCTAGCCAAACCATGCTCAATTATGATCCCTGGAGTCTATCCTATGGTGGGATAAATCCTAACAAATCATAACAAATCTATCTCTAGTCTACCTATATCGTACCTGTTGCTGACCTTACCGCCGTGGCCTGTAGCTGTGAGATGGCGCCGGATCTCGATCCCTTTTACTTCGGAATCCTAATGCTCTCGGACCTGCAAAACAAGGTTAGAGACTCGGGCCGGAGGTTCCTGCAGGGGCACTCCGATAGTCAAGTTAGCGAGCAACAAAGTGGAATAGATCCACTAAGACGGATCCCCGCTGGGTCTCCGTACTTAGAGGAATCTTTTATGAGCAGATGAGTGAAAGTGGATAAGAACAAGAGGGGTCAGCACTCCAGCTCTTGCGACTAGGCTCGCCGGATTCATTCCTGCGATTTCTTCGAGCCTCTGCCTATGAGTTGCCTGTTTTCTCCTTTCGTGTGTTTGCCCTCTTGGTTGCTTATCTTCCTCTTCACCCGTTGGTGTCCCTTTGAGGTCGTTGGGTGCTTCGATGCCTCGATTCTCCCCCTCTGGGAGCTTTTGGAGGTCCGCGGTGCTTATTCGTCATTCCCCTGAGGTCGCCTCCCCTTATGGTTGGGAATTAAGTGGCGAGCTTATCCCGTTCACTGTGTTATCATTAAAGAGAGAACTTGGCGAGACCTCGATCCACGCAAAGGTACCCTCGGGCTTGAGGTGTTGACCGTGGCTCTCCCTTTTGGGGGTTCTAGGTCACCAGCCGCCAGATCTGGTACCTCGATCAAGGTGTCCTTCCTAAACTGGTGTAAATGAGGTTTCGCGCACCATTACAGATCTGGGGACGCCGTATTGGGCGCGCCATACTGTGGGCGCCATTCTCAGCAACATCCTTGGGTCTTGCACCTTCGGTCCTTCCGTGCTTCATGGTAAAGGCTCGACTTTGACCGAGGTGGACCTATCTGGGGGTGCCACTTGGCGGAAGGGGCAGAGACGCCAGGCTCGACTTCGACCGAGGTGGACCCATCTGGGGGTACCACCTGACGGAAGGAGCAGAGATGCCAGGCTCGACTCCGGTCGAGGTGGACCTATCAGGGGGTGCCACCTGGCGAAGGAGCAAAGGCAGGCCCACTTCGACAGAGGTGGATCCCACCTGGGTCGACACCTGGCAAAGGGACAGAGGCAAGCTCGACTTCGGCCTAAGTGGACCCATCTGGGGGCGCCACCTGGCGGAAGGAGTAGAGATGCCAGGCTCGACTCCGGACGAGGTGGACCCATCTGGGGGTGCCACCTAGCCGAGGAGTAGAGACAGGCCCACATCAACCGAGGTGGACCCCACCTGGGTCGACACCTGGCGAAGGGGCAGAGGCAAGCTCAACTTCGGCCGAGGTGGACTCATTTGGGGGCACCACCTGGCGAAAGGAGCAGAGATGCCATGCTCGACTCCGATCGAGGTGGACCCATCTGGGGGTGCCACTTGGCAGAAGAGCAGAGGCAAGCCCACTTCGGTCGAGGTGGACCCCACCTGGGTCGACACCTGGCGAAGGGGTAGAGGCAAGCTTGACTTCGATCGAGGTGGACCCGTCTGGGGGCGCCACCTGGTGGAAGGAGCAAAGATGCCAGGCTCAACTCCGGCCAAGATGGACCCATTTGGGGGTTCCACCTGGCGGAGGAGCAGAGGTAGGCCCACTTCGATCGAGGTGGACCCCGCTTGGGTCGACACCTGGCGAAGGGGCAGAGGCAAGCTCAACTTCAACCGAGGCGGACCCGTCAAGGGGCGCCACCTGGCAAAGGAGCAGAGATGCCAGGCTTGACCCCGACCGAGGTGGACCCATCTAGGGGTGCCACCTGGCGGAGGAGCAGAGGCAGGCCCACTTCGATCGAGGTGGACCCCACCTAGGTCGACACCTGGCAAAGGGGCAGAGGCAAGCTCGACTTCGATCGAGGTGGACCTGTCTGAGGTCGCCACCTGGTCGAAGGAGCAGAGATGCCAGGCTCGACTTCGGCCGAGGTGGACCCATCTGGGGGTGCCACCTGGTGGAGGAGCATAGGCAGGCCCACTTTGGTCGAGGTGGATCCCGCTTGGGTCGACACCTGATGAAGGGGCAGAGGCAAGCTCGACTTCGACCGAGGTGGACCCGTCAAGGGGCGCCACCTGGCAAAGGAGCAGAGATGCTAGGCTCGACCCCGGCCGAGATGGACCCATCTAGGGGTGCCACCTAGTGGAGGAGTAGAGGCAGGCCCACTTCGATCGAGGTGGACCCTGGTGCGGGCACCAGACTCAGAAGAAGACTTCAGAGCTCCATCTGGATCTCTGATTGACATTGCCCGAGAAATTAGGGTTTGTAATAAAGGTTGACCTGGTCAACCAGTTTATTTATTTTTATTTATTTCTTGAGTCACCATTTAAATTTTGTTGAGTCATGTTGACTCGGTGCAAGTCCCGATGTGGTTTCAATTTGGTCCAAAATGGTGCCACATTTGTCTTCCAATCAAATCAAGGTTCAAGCAAGTGGAGGCCACACTCCAAGCCACACGCCCAGCCACACTCCGAGCACATGCCAGAGTCCAGGAGGCGCCACAGAGGCATCCCAGTGTCATGGTCCCCACACCCAAAGAAGAAAAAATCAAATTGGAAGCTAATTTAAAGGAGGCGCCCATACCTGCCTATTTTACCCAAGCAAAGAAGGAAGAAAACTTCTCTTGGAGAAGAAATCAAAGAAGGACATCCAATTGAAGTTCAAATCAAAATCAAAGAGCTTAACTTGGAGTGGAAGAAAAGAAAAATGCCATAAGAAGAGGAGGACTCCAAATCCAAATCCAACTCCAAAGGAGGCGCCATAAAAATTCCAAAAAAAATTCCTTTATGGCCGTCCCAATTTTTTTTGAAGTCTTGGTCGACCAAGAGAGGGGGTTTTCTACCTAATCTAGAGGTTGGAAGAGTTTAGTCCCACATGGGAATTTGTACAAGCTAGGAGAAAATTTTAGGTCTATATAATAGACCTCTCTTTGTAACTTTGAAAATCAATGAAGAAAATTATTTTTTTGCTACTCTCTTGTGTTGAGTGACCTAGGTTTCTCTTCTTCCGCACTATTCTAAGTGTTGAGCTCCGTGAGGGGGTAATCCGGGTTCCATTGGAGCCTTGAGGAGGTGAGAGATCTCCATCTTTATCCAAAACCCTAGGTTAGCCACTTGAAATTCCAAACCCTAGCCACCCTTCATTATTTTCAATCCATCAAACCCTAGATCCATCCATCTCCCATGGCCTCTCTCTCTCTACAAGTCCAGGCCGTCCACCTTCATCCAGATCCAGTCCGGCTACTTCAGATCCAGAGCAAGTTCCAAGGAAAATCACATCAGCTTCTAGGAGAATCCAGTTTTCAGCAATTTCAATCTTCAAGTTCATCAACCTGGTAAATTCTTCCCTTGACTCTCTGATTCCATCAATTGTTTTTCTTCTCTTCCAGATCTTGAGTTCAGGAGAAGCCAACCCGCCAAAGGACCAGTACTGGAGGATCCATTGCGAAGAAATCTGAATCCGAGGATCCAACAATCTGCTCGGGAGAGTTCCTCCACCAAAATCTGTGAAGATCATTGTCTGGTTAGGTAAACCATCTCTTCTCTTTATTTCTGTTCTGCTGAAAGTTCGGAGCGAAACCCTAGGTCTGGGAGTTTCTCAACCCCCAGCGATCCGTTGCTTCTGAATTACTCTGATACTTTAGTTTCCTTAAAATTGTGCTTTCAATTATCATATTAGTCTCTTTCAATGTTAGGTTAACTTTTCTTTGATTTGAAGCCAACTTCTACAAACATATAAAAACAACAAAAAAATTAGTTAATCTTAATTTACTTCCGCATCGCGTCCCTTTATTTGTTCTGCATCATTTTTGGTATGGTGCGGGCACCAGACTCAGAAGAAGACTTCAGAGCTCCATCTGGATCTCTGATTGACATTGCCCGAGAAATTAGGGTTTGTAATAAAGGTTGACCTGGTCAACCAGTTTATTTATTTTTATTTATTTCTTGAGTCACCATTTAAATTTTGTTGAGTCATGTTGACTTGGTGCAAGTCCCGATGTGGTTTCAATTTGGTCCAAAATGGTGCCACATTTGTCTTCCAATCAAATCAAGGTTCAAGCAAGTGGAGGCCACACTCCAAGCCACACGCCCAGCCAAACTCCGAGCACACGCCAGAGTCCAGGAGGCGCCACAGAGGCATCCCAGTGTCATGGTCCCCACACCCAAAGAAGAAAAAATCAAATTGGAAGCTAATTTAAAGGAGGCGCCCATACCTGCCTATTTTACCTAAGCAAAGAAGGAAGAAAACTTCTCTTGGAGAAGAAATCAAAGAAGGACATCCAATTGAAGTTCAAATCAAAATCAAAGAGCTTAACTTGGAGTGGAAGAAAAGAAGAAATGCCATAAGAAGAGGAGGACTCCAAATCCAAATCCAACTCCAAAGGAGGCGCCATAAAAATTCCAAAAAAATTCCTTTATGGCCGTCCCAATTTTTTTTGAAGTCTTGGTCGACCAAGAGAGGGGGTTTTCTACCTAATCTAGAGGTTGGAAGAGTTTAGTCCCACATGGGAATTTGTACAAGCTAGGAGAAAATTTTAGGTCTATATAATAGACCTCTCTTTGTAACTTTGAAAATCAATGAAGAAAATTATTTTTTTGCTACTCTCTTGTGTTGAGTGACCTAGGTTTCTCTTCTTCCGCACTATTCTAAGTGTTGAGCTCCGTGAGGGGGTAATCCGGGTTCCATTGGAGCCTTGAGGAGGTGAGAGATCTCCATCTTTATCCAAAACCCTAGGTTAGCCACTTGAAATTCCAAAACCCTAGCCACCCTTCATTATTTTCAATCCATCAAACCCTAGATCCATCCATCTCCCACGACCCTCTCTCTCTACAAGTCCAGGCCGTCCACCTTCATCCAGATCCAGTCCGGCTACTTCAGATCCAGAGCAAGTTCCAAGAAAAATCACATCAACATCTAGGAGAATCCAGTTTTCAGCAATTTCAATCTTCAAGTTCATCAACCTGGTAAATCTTTCCCTTGACTCTCTGATTCCATCAATTGTTTTTCTTCTCTTCCAGATCTTGAGTTCAGGAGAAGCCAACCGGCCAAAGGACCAGTATTGGAGGATCCATTACGAAGATATCTGAATCCGGGATCCAACAATCTGCTCGGAGAGTTCCTCCACCAAAATCTGTGAAGATCATTGTCTGGTTAGATAAACCATCTCTTCTCGTTATTTCTGTTCTTTTGAAAGTTCGGAGCGAAACCCTAGGTCTGGGAGTTTCTCAACCCCCAGCGATCCATTGCTTCTGAACTACTCTGATAATTTAGTTTCCTTAAAATTGTGCTTTCAATTATCATATTAGTATCTTTCAATGTTAGGTTAACTTTTCTTTGATTTGAAGCCAACTTCTACAAACATATAAAAACAACAAAAAAATTAGTTAATCTTAATTTACTTCCGCATCACATTCCTTTATTTGTTCTGCATCAGACCCCACCTGGGTCGACACTTGGCGAAGGGGCAGAGACAAGCTCGACTTCGGTCGAGGTGGACCCGTTTGGGGGCGCCACCTGGTGAAAGGAGCATGATGCCAGGCTCGACTCCGACCGAGGTGGACCTATCTGGGGGTGCCACTTGGTGGAGCAGAGACAAGCCCACTTCGACTGAGGTGGACCCCTCCTGGGTCGACACCTGGCAAAGGGGCAGAGGCAAGCTCGACTTTGATCGAGGTGGACCCATCAAGGGGCGCCACCTGGTGAAGGAGCAGAGGTGCCCGGCTCGACTTTGGCAAGGTGGACCCATCACGGGGTGCCACCCGACGAAGGAGCAGAGGCTGGCCCACTTCGACCGAGGTGGACCCCTCCTGGGTCGACACCTAGCGAAGGGGCAGAGGATCTAAGCTCAGATCGAGGTGGGCGCGACCGCTGGTCAAGCCACCCGACAGGAGAGCTCGGAAGAGAACGCCACGTGGCACTGCCTGGCGGTCAGCCGGGTTGATGTACGCTCCACGTTAGCGATCTTGCCATATCAGTACCTATCACCGGTAGACCATCAACTGGTAAACCTAACTTAATAGCAATATCCTAAAGGATGACGATGTACTCTCCATGTGGTAAATGAAATGTATGTCTCTGGATGCCAACGCTCTACAAGAGCCATAATCAAGTGCTAGTCTAACCATATAAATCCTACATGTGTAATACCGTAAAATCCTGATTGTATCAAATAAGGCAATATGCATCTATCGAGAGGTATCGACCTACGTATAACTAGCTCTCTACGTTGATAGAGTAGTATGGCAGTCCTCTGCCCACCCCATGCTAAAGATGATCTATGTGTATCCTGATCAAATAATATGGAACAATCTGATGGACTAGGATCCATAATTGTAATTTATAATAAGTAAATCTAATAAGTAAGCATAAAATCCACTTGACGAACGATTTTTTTCTTATGAAAATGATAAAAAAATACCTACAATATAAATGTGAATAACAAATTCTTAAACAGACAAATACATTAATGCCAAGACTAAAATAATAATTTATCAAAATCCGTACAATAGAACTACAATCAATCAAATATAATAGAAAGTCATGACAACCCATTAATGCATGAAAGTTTTTTCCAAGCTGCAACCACTACCAATCCTGACATATTAACAAAATATAAATAAAAAAATATCAGTCTGGTACATGTCATGATCAATAAAAAGATCTCATATAAAAAAGAGAATAAGCTGATATATCTAAAAATATCCATGGAATGCCACTTGTAAGTAGAAACTATCTGCATGTAAAGTTCTTAGACAAGACTGTCTATCATGCCCTTCCTCCCTATAGATTGCACACCTTTATTTGTTTCCGGATTCTCTGACATCCATGTTGTTCCAAATTCTGGTGGAACAAGACCTACCTTTGTCTCAACCTATTTTTATCGGGTATGATCATACAATCTTGACTTTGCTGAGACCAATATTCTTGGTACATAATTGGTTGAAATTGAGGTACATAAGTTTGATGATTGTCATGTAATGTATAGCATCGATCAACATATCTATAAAAATTAATCGCAACATGTGCATATGCAGCCATCACATGAGAGCAAGGTAAATGATAACACAACCATTTCTGGTATGTACATGTCCATTGTGAAAGTCGCACTACCTATAATTTAAGTTACCATAAGTCAATATGTAAAGTACATACCATAATTTTTTTTGAAAAAAATTGAAAAGATACAATCACCTGTGTGTTGTTTTCTCTGTTCATGTTTGGACCACGTCTCACAATCCATACTTGAAATAAACTACTAGCTCTATCGAATCTTCTAACAGTATGCGATGTAGCTTTGACTCGCTTAAAAATTATTTGTCCCATAATAAAAGGAGTAAATCTTTCATTCCTGTTAATTACATCATTTGCCTGGGCATATCGACCTTCAAAATATGATACAAGTCGAAAGAAAGTCAACTGCACCAATACAGTTATTAGCAAGAATCGAGCATTTTTTAAAACTCCATTGAAACACTCAGATATATTTATCGTCATCATTTTATACTGTCAACCATTATCATGTGCACATGTCCATTTCTTTAAAGAGATATCATTCAGCCATTGAACAGCTTTTAAATTAAATTTTTCAATGTTTCTCATATATTTCTGAAATTTTCTATGCTGTATTTACATTCTAGCTTTTTTCACCATATCCAGTAATTTTGGATCATGAAATCTTGAATTAAAATTGCTTACCATATGACTGATGAATGTGATTTATATAAAAAATATTTGGATCTTAATTATATAAAAATTTGGTTTAATTATTATTAATTTAGCAGCATTTGTAGCCTATTTATGCTTAATTATTTTATTTATTTCAGGTATTCGTGCTAAGAGAGTATCGAAGCAAAATGGATCAAGAAATAAAAGGGAGGCTACCAAATTAATTTACATGCACTAGAAGAAGTCAAGTCCCAGTCCAAAAGAAAATAGGAAGGTTTGGCCCATCAAGATATTCTCCGTAGCCTTTTTATGGAAGACTTCCTTGGCTTGTTTTTTGGCTGGATGACGTTGAACAACTAAGGCAGCGGAACAAGAGGAAGAGAAACCGAAGGAACAGTAGCAGCGGAATAGCAGCAAAGAAAGAAAAAAAAAACAAAGACATGCAGAGCAAAAACAACAAGAGAAGAACGTGAGGATAAAGTGGAAAAAGGGAGAAAGAGGCAACGTGAGAAGAAAAAAAAAGTAACGTGGAAGAAAAGGAAAGGGAGATCACGTGGAAGAAAAGAAGAGACACCCGAAAAAAAAATAAAAATAGAGCAATAGAGGGCACGGCATCGCTCATCCCGGGTTCCAGTCCATTGTGAAAAATGCACGGACGTAGGACGAGGGAAGAAATCGAAGATTGCACGGATGCAGGGAAGAAATCAGAGATCGCATGATTTTATTTGATTTGTATTCTTCATATTTTTATTTTGTTTTCAATCTAAATATGTGCAACTAATTTCTTCTTAGCTAAGGCTTAGGAATTTAACTAATGCGGTGATTTTGGATTTCAATGGTTAATTTGATTTCCTTTTGTTACTTGAGATTTCTTTTGTGATCGTAATGCTTTGGGAGATTTGATTAATTCTTCAATGAATTTCATTTAGAGTTTAATTGATCTATTAAATTTCTAGGTTGAAAAGTAAAAGAAATCTATAGATTTAAATCATATCTGAATTACTAGGACTGACCTATGCAGTAATTAGGATTATAAAAATTTAATGCAACTGAATTATTTAAATCATGTCTTAACCACCATGGTTAATAATTTTGGATAGGATTAGTACAATTTGAATGAAAGTGCATTAATCAATTAAGAAAACCTGCTCGCTTGTAAAACCAGAAAATCAAATTAGCTTATTCAGAAGAAATTATCGCATCGATTTAGTTAAATTCCCGACACCTTAGCTATTTTAGAATTGTCTCTTTCTAAAAGTTTGCTGCCATCTTAGTTTGATAGTTTGTTTAATTTTCAATTTAATATTTTTTTACTTGAAATTAATTGTCCAAACAGTATAAGTAGGTATTATAATTTTGGTGATTGTCTCTGATCCTAGAGGATGACATTGGGTTACTACTTGTATTACTCGCACGACCGATACGCTTGCCGAACACATGTCAAGTTTTTGGCGCCATTGCCGGGGATCAGTAACGGACAACATTCAAATTCTTATCTGCTAATTGATTTGGATTTTTTTTATTATGTTATTAACTTTTTATGTCCCGGAAAACTGCACATACTTTAGAAGACTTTGATCCAGAAATAGAAAGAACGCTCAGGAAAAGACAATGTAGACTCAGACAACTACTGGAAGGGTTAAGTACATATTTGGTAGATATCAACAACATGACCATGGAAGATGTTGGTGAACATAATTATCAGAATCTCCCACACATACCCAATAAGGAGGTGCAAAACCTACATGGAGATAGACTTTTGTTTGAATACATCACGCCTAGAGTCACGGGAGCATAATCAAGCATTAGGAGGCCACCAGTTCAGGCAAATAATTTTGAGATAAAGCCCGCCTTTATCCAGATGATCCAAAACTCACTCCAATTTTCAGGTTGGCCTTCTGATGACCCTCACGAGCATTTAAGTCAATTTCTTAAGTTATGTGACACTTTTAAACATAATGGGATTTCTGAAGATGCCATTAGACTTAGACTGTTCCCATTTTCACTGAGAGACAGAGCAAAAAGTTGGTTAAACTCTTTTCCAACTAAATCCATAACTACATGGGATGACTTAGCTGATAAGTTCTTAAACAAATATTTTTTCCCCTCCAAAATAGCAAAGCTTAGATTAGACATCTCCACATTTACACAGTATGAGACTGAGAGCTTTAGTGAGGCATGGGAGAGGCTTAAGGAATTATGTAGAAAGTGTCCCCACCATGGTCTTGAAATATGGAAACAGGTACATGCATTTTATCGTGGCTTACTTCCTTCTGCGAGAGCAGTTTTAGATGCAGCTGCAGGTGGTTCATTTTCAAAGAAGTACAGCCATCAAGCTTATAGCCTATTGAAAGATATGGCAGATAGCAATATGAATTGGAACTCAGAAAAATAGAATCATAAGAGAACCAGTGGTGTGTTTGGAGTGGATGTTGTGGTGACACTTTCATCTCAACTAGATGTAATGAACAAAAAGATTGAAGTTCTAGCAGTATTTCAACTACAAGCATCAACTACAGTGATGGAGTGCGAGCTATGCGGAGGACCTCACACATACAATAACTGCCCACAGGTAACTTTTCAAATTCAATATCTGAAAATGCTAATTATGTGTCTGGTAATTTCAGGAACAACTAGATGGGTAATACATACAATTCAGGACTTCGCAATCACCCAAACTTATCTTGGAGAAGCCAGAACATTTAGAATCCATCGCCACTTCAGAGGCCATATCAACCACCTGGTTTTCAGCAATGCCCACCACCACCTCCATCACAACCGACTCAAGAAGAGAAGAGGCATGGCTTGGAAGATATTATGTGAAAATACATGCAACAAAATGAGGCTAGATTCCAAGCAAATGAGGCAACATTAAAAAATTTAGAGACACAAGTTGGGCAGATAGCTGACATGTTAGCTAACAGAGGACCTGAAACTTTGCCAAGCAATACAGAAAAGAATTCCAGGAAGCATGTGCAAGCTATTAGCCTACGAAGTGGAAGAGAGATAAAGAAACCAAAAGTGCAACAGAAAAAGCTTGATATAGAGGAGATTGTTGATGAAGAAGGGGACAAGAATAAAAAGGATGAGACACCAGCAAAAGCCCCTACAGTTGCTCCATATGAGTCAAGGCTGCCTTTTCCCCAGAGACAACATCAGCAGAAAACGGATAAGCAATTTTCTAAATTTTTAGAAATTTTAAAATAATTGCATATTAATCTTCCATTTGTTGATGTTATTTCTCAGATGCCCAACTATGCCAAGTTCTTCAAGGAGATCTTATCAAACAAAAGGAAGCTGGAAGATTGTGAGACGGTGGCACTCAATGAAGAATGTTCAGCCATCCTATTGAATAAACTACCACAGAAGCTTAAGGATCCAAGGAGTTTTAATATACCTTTCTTAATCGGTAATTGCACTTTTAATGCATTAATTGATTTACGAGCTAGCATCAATTTAATGCCACTCACAATATTTAAGAAACTAGGACTTTGTGAGCCTAAGCCAACCATGGTATCATTGCAATTGGCAGATAGATATATAACCTATCCTAGAGGAATAGTAGAAGATATTTTGGTCAAAGTAGATAAATTTATCTTGCTAGTTGACTTTATAGTCCTAGATATGGAAGAAGATCATGTTATATCTATCATTTTAGGACGACAATTTCTTAACACAGGTAAAGCATTGATAGATGTGCATGAAGGCAAATTGATATTAAGAATTCATAATGAGCAAGTAACATTCAATGTTTTTAAAGCAATGAAAAAGCCACAAGATTTAGCATCATGTTTTCAGATTGACTGCATTGATTGTCTTGTGCAAGAGAAGGTTGGAGAGATGATGACTGAAGATGAATTGCAACACACCTTAATTTCAACTCACAGCAATGAAGGAGGAAGTGAAGAAGAAAGCCAATATGCAGCAATGATAAATAGCAGACAAATTTACACACAGAGAAGACCATTTGAAGAGTTGGAGAGAAAAGCTATCAATCACCTCATACCATCCATTAACCAACCACCAGAATTATAACTGAAATCACTTCCCTCACATTTAAAATATATTTTTATTACCTCCATCTCATTTACCTGTTATAATTTCTTCTCTTTTGACAGATGCAATGGAGGAGAAGCTGTTGAGGGTGCTGAGAGCTCACAAAATGGCCATTGATTGGACAATAGCAAATATACATGGAATCAGCCCAACAATATGCATGCACAAGATACTCATGGAGGAGCAATTCAAACCATCAGCGCAGCCTCAAAGAAGACTCAACCTAACCATGAAAGAGGTAGTTAAAGCTAAGACGATTAAATTACTTGATGAAGGTATTATCTGCCCCATCTCAGATAGTAATTGGGTTAGTCCAGTATAAGTAGTTCCTAAAAAGGCAGGTTTTATGGTCCTTGAAAATGAAAAACATTAATTAATCCCTGTTAGAAAAGTAACTGGATGGAGAGTTTGCATTGATTATAGGAAGATGAATGATGTTACAAGGAAAGATCACTTTCCTTTACCTTTCATTGACCATATGCTAGAAAGACTGGTAGGGCATGCGTATTACTGCTTCTTAGATGGATATTTAGGATATAACCAGATCCCTGTAGCACCTGATGTTGGCTCTTCTAGTGATTTTGATGAGTAACAAAACGTTGAGTACATATTATGTACTAATGCTTATTTCTAGTTATGAGTTCTCAGAAAACAAGCATCTCAAATTCTTTAAAATTAAAGTATCATGGCACGTTGTGGCACGAAGCATCTTTCGCGATTTGAGGAGTCTTTTCCATGCAAAAACGGGTTAAAAGAGTTCAATTATTGCTTATTTATGTTCCATTTAAGTTCTATATTTGATGCTTGTGTTTTTGGCTTAAATTGCACTTAATTATGAATTTTGCAGAACCAAGTGTCGACACCTGGAAGGTCAAGTGTCAACATTTCAGCATTTGGCACGCAGAAAAACTCCTTGGCAAACCAAGTGTCGATACTCAGAATTCAAGTGTTGACACCTGAAACTCAAGTGTCGACACTTAAGTTCCCAAATGTCGACTCAAGGCCTGAGACTTTTTGAAAATCCAAAACTTGACTAATTGAGTGTTTTTATGTCAAGTGTCAACACCTGGAAGTCAAGTGTCGACACCTGACAGCCAAATATCGACACCTGGCAGCCAAGTGTCAACACTCGGGTTCTGACAGCCCTAACATATCTATTTTTTTGAAGTGCAGAAATGTCTTTTCAAGCTCCAAACGGCTAGATTCGAAGCTCCAACAGTCATAAACCATTTTCTGAAAGTTTTTGAAGTTTTTAAGCTTCACCAAACTTATTCTTGAAGCATTGAAGTCCATTCAAAGCCCAAAAGTCAATATTCTCTCAAGAACTTCACTTCAAAAGCCATTTATAGTATGATTCCCTGAAAAAGCTTACAAGCCTATCCTTTCAACATTCCAAAAAGAGAGCTTGAAGAATATTCCAAGAAGAAGACAAGAAAAACATCAATTAGAGCCTCAAAGCTTCCATTCTACTCTTGAAGAAAATTTGTCTTGTTTATTTGAATTGTATATCTGAATTTCTTTTGTGATTTGACCTAGCTTTCAAGGGTTTCTTGAAAGTAGGTTGTTATGGTTTGTTGGTGAGCCAAAGTGACAAAATCAACTAGGGTTAACTTGTGAGCCCGAAGACAAAACAAGTGTAAAGGTTTGTTCGTAAGCCTAGGTGATAAAACTGACATAGGTTTTGACTTGTGAGCCTTTGAAAAAATAAGTCGGCTGTAATCTTGGAGAGATTATAGTGGAATTTTCAAGGGTGGCTTGGAGAGTGGATGTAGGTGCTAGATTTGCACCGAACCACTATAAACTTTGTATTTGCGTATGATTATCTCTTCTATCTCTTGCTCTTTACTTATTGCACTCTATTTATTGCTTTCCGTTGTATATAACTTAGTGCATCAATTTCATTACTCACAAACACCATAAGGCCTGCACATTATTATTTTAAATTTTTAAAAGACCCAATTCACCCCCCCTCTTGGGCTCCATTTCTGGGCAACAAGTGGTATCAGAGCATCGGTACTCTCTTGTAGGTCCAAGATTTTGAGTAAAAGATCATGACAGCCCCAATAGGAATGGGTGTTGTTGAAGGTCAAGCTTCAAATCGTCCCCCACTTTTTAATGGCATAAATTATACTTATTAGAAAACTCGCATGCACATATTCATTCAAGCCATTGATTATAGTCTTTAGAGGATAATCATAAAAGGTCCTCATCAACCTACTATGTTGATTAATGGCATTCTCACTCCAAAAATGGAAGATGATTGGGATGAGAATGATATTAAGCAAATAGAGCTTAATGCTAAGGCTATGAATTTATTGTTTTGCTCTCTCGATCCAAGTGAATTCAATTAAATATCTAATTGTCTCTTCACTAAGAAAATATAGGACGCACTTGAGGTTATCCACGAGGGTACACACCAAGTGAAAACCACTAAAGTTAACAAGCTCATTCACACGTACGAAATATTTAGAATGGAACCTATTGAATATATTAGTGAGATGTATACTAGGTTCACAAATATTATGAATGGCATGAGAAGTTTAGGAAAGATTATTTCTAACGGTGAACTTGTAAACAAACTTCTCAGGTCTCTACCGGCTTCTTGGGATGCAAAGATAACAGCCATTGAAGAAGCCAAGGATGTCAACATTGTTCCACTTGAGCAACTGTTGGGCTCATTAATGACTTATGACCTTTCCCTTAAACAAAAGAATGTGGATGTTGACAAGAAGAAGAAAGTGATCGCCTTTAAATCCACTACAAGAGAAGAATCAAGTGATGAACATGAAGAAGAAGATGAAAAAGATGAGACGGCTCTATGATGCAGGACGAAAGAGGAGATGATGCGATGCAGAAATAAATTAAGATTAATTCTCTTTTTTTTTTTTTTATAATTTCAGAAATTGGCTTTGACTCAAAGGAAAGCTAAACTAAATTGAAAGAAACTAGGTAATAACTGAAAGCACAATTTAAAAGAAACTAGATTATCAGAGTGGTTCAGAAGTAACGGATCGCTGGGGGTTGAGAAACTCCCAGATCTAGGGTTTCGCTCTAAACTTTCAACAGAACAGAAATAAAGAGAAGAGATGGGTTACCAACCAGACAGTGATCTTCACAAAGTTTGGTGGAAGAACTCTCTCGAGCAGATTGTTGGATCCTCAGATTCGGATACCTTCGCAATGGATCCTCCAATACTGGTCCTGTGGCTGAGTCAGCTTCTCCTGGACTCAAGATATGGGAAAGAAGAAGAACAAGTGATGGAATCAGATACTCAAGGAAGAATTTACCAGATTGAAGAATTTGAAAGTTGATGTTGCTGAAATCCGGATTCTCCTGGAGGCTGATCTGACTTCCTCTGGGAATTGCTCTGGATATGAAGTATCCGGACTGGACCCGGATGCTGGGGCCGGCCTTGACTTGAAGAGAGTGGCCGTGAGAGATGGGATAGGCTAGGGCTTGGTGGAAAGAGAAGGATGATGGGCGGCTAGGGTTTGGGAGTGAAGTGGCTAACCTAGGGTTTGGGGTTTGGAGATCTCACACCTCCTCAAGGTTCCTGGGGAACCCGGATTTACTCCCTCACGGAGCTCAACACCTGGATGCAAGTGCAGAAGAGAGAAAACACAGAGCTTGCTCACACAAAAATTTTAATTCATTCATCATATTACTTTAAAGTTTACAAGAAGGGTTTAATTTATAGGACTTTACAAGAGAGTAGAGTTTTACATCTTCCCATGTGGGATTAAAGGAGGGGATCTTCAAATTAGGATTGTAGGATCAATCCCTACACTTATGGCCGGCCAAAAGATTCCACAAATGTTGATTGGTGGCTTCAAAAGGAAAGTGGGTGGCGCCTCCTAGCCTTGATCTTCAAGAAAAAATGTTTTTCCTTCCATGATTGGTCTTATTTGAAAGTATTTGGGCGCCTCCTTAACCTTGCACTTCAAGAGAAATTTCCTTCCTTTTATACCTGGTTTTATTTGGAATTACTTGGGCACCTCCTAGTCTTCCTCCCCAAGCTTTGCTCCTTTCTTTTCATAGCTTGGCTCTTATGGAAACACCTTGGCCGCCCCCTTGAATTTTGGCTCCCAGATTGTCTTCTCCTTAAGTGGCTCATGAGAGGAGGGACCTGCTATCTTGTGGTGTGGGGACCAAAGCCTACTGGATGGAGATGTGGCACCCCCTGGACTCAGGCGTGTGGCTGGGAGTGTGGCTGGGAGTGTGGCGCCCACTTGCTTGGCCTTGGGAGAAAATGTGACACCCCAGGTTGAAGTCCTAGACCACTACTGAGTCAACATGACTCAACAAAATAAACTGCAGGGAATACAGACTCAAGCTAAAATTGAGTTGATCAAGTCAACCCTTATTACAAACCAGAAAACCCTAATTCTTCGGGCAAGGTCAATCAGAGATCCAGATGGAGCTCTGAAGTCTTCTTCTGAGTCTGGTGCCCGCACCAATTCTCCCGGGGTGGGAGGAACTCGACCCTGTCGAGTATGGATCAAGTTGGCTCTGGTATCTCTCCAAGAGGTCTGGGTCCAATTCTTGTAATTCTTCTCAGGAGATCCAAGAGTCATCAGAATCTGGCCTTCCTTGCCAGCGGACCAGGTATCTTTGGTATCCTCGATTACGAGTAAAGATAACCTGATCATCCAGGATCTTTTCAATCTGGTCTTTCCTCACAGGCCAGTTTGTTGGTGGACACACAGGGTTGGGTTCACTCTCAAGAGCAGGATTAGGCTCAAAAGGCTCACTGGGAATCACAGCTGGTTCTCTATACTCTACTAGGTCTGAAATGTTGAAAGTGGAGCTAATGCCTAGTTCTGGAAGTAACTCGAGCACATAGGCATTGGATCCTACTCTCTTCACCACTCTAAATGGCCCAGCTCCTCTAGCATGTAACTTTCTAACGGTTCCTGGAGGAAACCATTCAGGCCTTAACATAATCATTACATAGTCTCCTTCATCAAAAGTTTTGACTCGCCTTTGAGAATCAGCCAACTTCTTATAAGTTTCATTACTTAAGTTTATTTTGGCATGAATTTCTTTATGCAAGTCTTTTATATGCTGTGCAAAAACTTCAGCAGACTCGGAGATTCGTGTGTGGATTGGTAAAGGAGCTAAGTCAAGAGGTGTGTGAGGTTTGTACCCATGCACAATTTCAAATAGACTCTTACCCGTAGACCTATTGACCGAGTCATTGTATACAAATTCAGCTCTAGGTAAGTACAAATCCCAGTTCCTAATGTTTTCACCAACAAGACACCTTAACAGATTGCCTAAACTACGGTTCACTACTTCGGTTTGGCCATCAGTCTGGGGATGATAGGCAGTTGAAAACTTAAGTTTTGTCCCTAACTTATGCCAAAGGGTTTTCCAGAAATAGCTGGTGAACCGGACATCCCTATCGGAAACATTTGTCTTAGGTAGGCCATGGAGTCGAACTATCTCATTAAAGAACAGGGTGGCTACCTTAGACGCATCAAATGTTTGGGAACAAGGCAAGAAATGGGCCATCTTGGAAAATCGGTCGACTACAACACAGATAGAGTCATGTCTCCTCTGGGTCTTAGGCAAACCTAACACAAAGTCCATGCTCACATCTTGCCAAGGACGATCTGGGACAGGGAGTGGGGTATAAAGGCCGGTGTTTTGTTTTCGCTGTTTGGCAACAGCGCAGGTCCGACACCTAGCCATAATGTGTGCTACATCTCTTTTTAAACTAGGCCAGAAAAAGTGGTCTTCAATAGCCAGGGTGGTCTTGTCTTTTCCGAAATGACCAGCTAAACCTCCAGCATGAATTTTCCAAATCAAAAATTCCTAAGAGAAGTTCTAGGGATGCAAAGCCAATTCTTAAAGAACAAAAAGCCATCTAAAAGGGTATAATCCTTATGGTCACTAGATGGTCCTTGAGTTAGATCCTGGTACACAGTCTTAAAATCCGGACACGACTCATATTCCTCTTTGATTTGCTCAAACCCTATGACTTCAGCCCTAACAGAATTCAACAACAAAGATCGACGACTAAGGGCATCAGCTACCTTATTTTCAGACCCAACCTTATGCTTCAAAACAAAAGTATAGGACTGGATATACTCTACCCACTTAGCATGCCTAGGGTTAAGCTTCTTCTAGGAATTCAAGAATCTAAGAGCCTCATGGTCCGAAAACAGCACAAATTCTTGCGGTAGCAAATAATATCTCCAGTAACGCAAAGCTTGCACTACCGCATAAAATTCCTTATCATAGGTAGAATACCTAAGCTTAGCATCATTAAGTTTTTCACTAAAGAATGCTACGGGATGGTTCTCTTGGCTTAGGACTCCACCTATACCTACTCCTGAAGCATCACAGGCAACCTCAAATACTTTTGAAAAGTCTGGTAACCTCAAAATGGGTGCCTGGGTCATCCTATCCTTAAGACCAAGAAGGCTTTATGGGCTGCTTTAGTCCACTGGAATTCTCCCTTCCTAATACAGTCTGTGATAGGAGCAACTACAGTACTAAACCCCTTGATGAATCGCCTATAGAAGGTAGCCAAGTCGTGGAAACTTCTGACTTCATGCACACCGGTCGGCTCTGGCCATTATACTATGGACCTAATCTTTTCTGGATCGGCAGCCTCGCCGCCAGGGGTTACTACAAAACCAAGGAAGATAATTCTACTGGTCATGAATTCACACTTTTTGAGATTACCGTAGAGACTATCATTCCTCAAAACTTAGCAGACTTGTCTAAGGTAGCCTAGGTGGTCTGCAGGGGTCTTATTATAGATCAGGATGTCATCAAAATAGACCACTACAAACTTTCCTATGAAAGCTCTAAGTACCTGGGTCATAATCCTCATGAAAGTACTAGGGGCATTGGACAACCCAAAAGGCATAACAACCCATTCATAGAGACCATCCTTAGTTTTGAAAGCGGTTTTCCACTCATCCCCTGGTCTAATCCTAACCTGATGATAGCCGCTCTTGAGATCAATTTTAGAAAAAACCATTGCACCGGCCATCATATCTAGCATGTCATCTAGTCTAGGGATGGGGAACCTATACTTGATTATGATTTTGTTGATGGCACGACTATCAACACACATCCTCCACGTGCCATCCTTCTTCGGGGTTAGAAGTGCAGGGACTGCACAAGGGCTAAGACTCTCTCTAATGAACCCCTTCCTCAACAATTCTCCAACCTGCTTTTGCAGTTCCTTATGCTCAGATGGATTCATCCTATAATGGGGCAAGTTGGGTAAAGTAGCTCCTGGAACTAAATCTATGGAATGCTGGATATCCCTAAGAGGTGGAAGGTGGTCTGGCAGATCCTCGGGAAAAATATCCTCAAATTCTTTTAACAAAGGTTTAACTTCCTGAGGAGGCTCTAAGGGTGTAGAGTCCTAAGTTCCTTAACAGTCAACATCCAAATAGGTGAACCACTATGAATTTCCTGTTCTAGATCCTTAGCACTAATTAGGTTCACTCCAGTCTTCATTTCTCTGACCTTATTGGTTCCTTTAGCTACCGTGTCCTTAAGAGGAGCTGAATGGATTGTGATTTTCTTTCCATTAAAACTAAAGACACAGGTGTTGGATTTTTCTAAGAGGGTGGCATCATGATCATACAACCAAGGTCTTCCAAGAATTATACTGCTCTCCCCCATGGGCAAGACGGCACACCAAATCTTCTCTTGATAGGATTGCATTTGGATTTGGACCTGACATCTAGACTGGATAGGTATAGATGTAGAGTCTACCCAAGAAACCTTATAGGGGTTGGGGTGGGGGACTGGGATTAAGCCTAACATTTTGACAGTGCTAGTAGAAATGGCATTCACACAGCTCCCACTATCTATGATGATTTTACAAACCTTATCCCCTAGTTTAAGGAAAGTCTGTAGGATGTTAGTCCTACGCCAATCTTCCTGAACTCTATTCTGGGATAGGATGCATCTCACAACCCCTAATTGGTCAGACTCTGTGGATTCCTCCTCTCCTTCATACTCATCAACCAAATTCATTCCGGCCTCATAAACTTCTTCTTCAAACTCTTCATTGGGTCCGGAACTCTCTTCTTCTGCTTCTTCTATGTAAAGGGATCTACGAGGGCACTGGCTAGAAACATGACCTACCTTGTGGCACTTAAAACAAGCTATGGCTGTGTACTGGTTGGAGATATGACCGGGCTTCTGGCACTTAAAACAGATGATACTAGGGGTTCTCTGGGTGTCAGGTGCCTTACCTTTGTCCATGGGCCTAGGGGTGGGAATACCCTGATTAGACTTGCTAGGGGTAACTTGGCTAGGTCCATTTCTTGGGATTGGGGCACTAACCCTAGAAGGCATAGGTCCTCTCTAAAATTTTTCAGTGTTCAGTGCAATCTGATAGGCTTGGTCTAGGTCAGTAACCTCTCTCAGAAACAACTCCCTCTTTATGTCTTCCCTAAGTCTAGCCCTAAACCTAGACAAAGTGACCTCATGGGATTCACTCACATCACATCTCATCAGGTATTCATCAAAGGTGGTTATGTAGTCTGATATAGATTGGTTCCCTTGTTTCAAAGTCTGCCATTGGTCTAACAGATTTTTCTGGTATGAAATGGGAAGGTACTTATCTCTAAGTTTCTCTTTCATACCCTGCCAAGTGGTTATGGGCTCTACATTTCGTCTTCTAGTGGTTAGCTCAATGTTCCCCCAGTATAACCTAGCTTGACGTACTAACTTCATCTTGGCAAACTTGAACTTCCTTTCCTCAGACATGGCATACCACTCAAAGTACTGGTCCATCTCACCCTCCCAATCAGAATACACCTTAGGGTTTAAGCTACCATCAAAAGTGGGTGCATCTAATTTGATGTTCCGAATGAACCTATCATCTCTATCTTCAGGTTCTGGGTCAGGCCTCCTATGATTAGGTTTAGGATCTCTATATAAAGGTCTTCTAGGCTCTTGGTGTGGGTGAGGTTGAGGCACATTAAAACCTGGGTCAGGAGTCCAATCCTGATGCCTAGGTTCCTCAAGTACTTGGACTCGATCCCTAAGCTGGGAAAAATTCTCATGGACTTATTCTTTAAACTGGGCAACAGTGGCAGTCATATCCTGACTCAATTTATTCATACTCTCAGTAAGAGCTCTAACCATGGCCTCTAAATCAGGTTGGGTTTGACCAGGTTGGTAGGGTACTCCATTCCGGGTAGACATGATGATGCAAGCAAATACACAAAATGAGACTCAACTGAATGACTACGGGCTAACTAGACCTAGAGTCCAAACTAGATGCTCAATCAGACTGGCAAGCTAGCCTGTAGTAACCCGGGACTCAGCCAGGCAGGTGTAAGGGGAGTGTTAGGTCCCTAATTGCCAATCCTAGACACCAATCAGTGATTGGCCAGGTAGGCGGACCAGCACACAAGCCCTTCGGGACATAGTCCCTGAACCACCGTTCTAGACACTGAGTACAAAGCACACACAGAGTAACTAGACAAACTGACTCAACACTAGCCTTGACCCGACTTGTTGATGTCCCTAGCCCACTAGGACAAATTAAGTCTAATAAATTTTAAAGTTAGGCTTAGGATCGAATGAGTGGGTGGTGGTTTTAGGCTAAGGAGAGGTTATCAACTCCTCCCCTTATCTTAGATGCTCAAATGCCCTTAGGATGAATTAGGAGATGTTCACTCAAAATAATTGCATTGCAGAACACAAAAACAGAGTTGCAGTAGTTTAACTCTCAGAAATTTTATAGAAACCAATAAATCATAGGAAAATTTTGTAAAATAGCTTCAATTATACTGGTTCCAGAAAAATAAAAATCACACAATTCAGAGTTACTTGCACTGAGAAACAATTCCTGTAACAGGGTAGTTACGGACTAAAAATATGATGCTTCCCCGTTTACAATTCCTGCTACGAAGTTGTAACCCAACGGATCCCCTACACGCCCTAGGAACACCCCATGGAATGGGAAGAGGAGGTTTGCACCTCGCTTCGTTCCTAGGACCGGACGTCCTGGGGAGTCTACTTCGAGCAGACAAAGTAAAAAGGAGAGAGACTTAAAACAAGCAAGCAAAACAGAAATCCTAGACTGAGCTCTGATACCAAAAATGATGCAGGACGAAAGAGGAGATGATGCGATGCGGAAATAAATTAAGATTAATTCTTTTTTTTTTTCTTTTTTTTTATAATTTCAGAAATTGGCTTTGACTCAAAGGAAAGCTAAACTAAATTGAAAGAAACTAGGTAATAACTGAAAGCATAATTTAAAAGAAACTAGGTTATCAGAGTGGTTCAGAAGTAACGGATCGCTGGGGGTTGAGAAACTCCCAGACCTAGGGTTTCGCTCTGAACTTTCAACAGGACAGAAATAAAGAGAAGAGATGGGTTACCAACCAGACAGTGATCTTCACAAAGTTTGGTGGAAGAACTCTCTCGAGCAGATTGTTAGATCCTCGGATTCGGATACCTTCGCAATGGATCCTCCAATACTGGTCCTGTGGCTGAGTCGGCTTCTCCTGGACTCAAGATCTGGAAAAGAAGAAGAACAAGTGATGGAATTAGATACTCAAGGAAGAATTTACCAGATTGAAGAACTTGAAAGTTGATGTTGCTGAAATCCGGATTCTCCTGGAGGCTGATCTGACTTCCTCTGGGAATTGCTCTGGATCTGAAGTATCCGGACTGGACCCGGATGCTGGGGCCGGCCTTGACTTGAAGAGAGTGGCCGTGAGAGGTGGGATAGGCTAGGGCTTGGTGGAAAGAGAAGGATGATGGGCGGCTAGGGTTTGGGAGTGAAGTGGCTAACCTAGGGTTTGGGGTTTGGAGATCTCACACCTCCTCAAGGTTCCTGGGGAACCCGGATTTACTCCCTCACGGAGCTCAACACCTGGATGCAAGTGCAGAAGAGAGAAAACACAGAGTTTGCTCACACAAAAATTTTAATTCATTCATCATATTACTTTAAAGTTAACAAGAAGGGTTTAATTTATAGGACTTTACAAGAGAGTAGGGTTTTACATCTTCCCATGTGGGACTAAAGGAGGGGATCTTCAAATTAGGATTGTAGGATCAATCCCTACACTTATGGCCGGCCAAAAGATTCCACAAATGTTGATTGGTGGCTTCAAAAGGAAAGTGGGTGGCGCCTCCTAGCCTTGATCTTCAAGAAAAAATATTTTTCCTTCCATGATTGGTCTTATTTGGAAGTATTTGGGCGCCTCCTTAACCTTGCACTTCAAGAAAAACTTCCTTCCTTTTATACCTGGTTTTATTTGGAATTACTTGGGCGCCTCCTAGTCTTCCTCCCCAAGCTTTGCTCCTTTCTTTTCATAGCTTGGCTCTTATGGAAACACCTTGGCCGCCCCCTTGAATTGTGGCTCCCAGATTGTCTTCTCCTTAAGTGGTGCATGAGAGGAGGGACCTGCTATCTTGTGGTGTGGGGACCAAAGCCTACTGGATGGAGATGTGGCGCTCCCTGGACTCAGGCGTGTGGCTGGGAGTGTGGCGCCCACTTGCTTGGCCTTGGGAGAAAATGTGACACCCCAGGTTGAAGTCCTAGACCACTACTGAGTCAACATGACTCAACAAAATAAACTGCAGGGAATACAGACTCAAGCTAAAATTGAGTTGATCAAGTCAACCCTTATTACAAACCAGAAAACCCTAATTCTTTGGGCAAGGTCAATCAGAGATCCAGATGGAGCTCTGAAGTCTTCTTCTGAGTCTGGTGCCCGTACCACTCTAATGGCAAGAAAGTTCAGAAGGTTCATGAAGAAAAAGAAATACAACTTCCAGAAGAAATCTTTGAAAGGTGAGCCAAGCAAAGAAAAAGAAAAGGAGAAAGAAAAAGAGCTGCCCACATGCTTTGAATGTAAGAAACCAGGCCACTTCAAGATGGACTACCCCTACTTAAGAAGAGCAGAAGAAAATTAAGCAAGAAGGCCATGATGGCAACCTGGAGTGACAGCGAGGACTCCAGCTCTGAGGAAGAACACAAGAAGTTGCAAACTTCTGTTTGATGGCGGATCATGATGAGGTATGCCTTGCAACCAATAAAAGAAGAATATGATACCTTGATAGTGGTTGCTCAAGGCATATGACCGGAGATGTGGAGCAGTTCTCTTCACTCGAATATCAGATTGGTGGTAGTGTGACATTTGGTGATAATGAAAAGGGCAAGATTGTTGGACATGGTAAAGTCCATATCACCCCCTCTACTTACATTGAAAATGTACTATATGTTGATGGTTTGAAACATAACTTGCTTAACATTAGTCAATTTTATGACAAGGATTTTAAAGTTATTTTCGAATCTTCTATGTGCATTGTTTCTAGTCTAGATGACAATGGCATCAAGTTTATTGGTCATAGGCATGACAACATTTATATGGTTGATTTTGATGATCTTCCTATTCAAAATGGTCAATGCCTAGTGGCAATGGAGGCCAAAATCAATGAAACTAGTTGGTTTTGGCATCGTAGACTAGGACATGCTAGTATACATTTGATTTCAAAACTTAACAAAAAGAATTTGATAAAAGATTTGTCAAAACTCAGTTTTGAAAAAGACAAGATTTGTAGTGCATGCCAGCTTGGAAAACAAACCAAATCTTCTTTTAAACCAAAAGGAGTAATCTCTACATATAGATGCTTAAAGTTGCTTCATATGGACCTTTTTGGGCTAACTAGAATATCTAATTTGGGAAGTAAGAAGTACGGTCTAGTTATTGTAGACGATTTCTCACGTTTTACATGGGTCATGTTTTTAGCATACAAAGATGAAACGTTTTCTGAATTCATTAGATTTCATAAAAGAGTTCCAAATGAAAAAGGTATTTCAATTGTTTCTTTGAGAAGTGACCATGGAACTGAATTTGAAAATTCTGATTTTGACAAATTCTGTATTGAAAATGACATTCATCACAATTTTTCAGCACTTAGGATACCTCAACAAAATGGGATGGTAGAAAGAAAAAATAGAACTCTTGAAAAAATGGCACGCACCATGCTTTGTGAAAATGACCTACCTAGATATTTTTGGGCGGAAGATATAAACACTGCATGCTATATTTTAAATCATGTTTTAATCCGACCAATTTTAAAGAAAACACCGTATGAGCTTTGGAAGGGTAGAAAACCTTCAATTCGATATTTTCATGTTTTTGGATGCCGTTGTTTCATTTTAAATAATGGTAAAGATAATTTGAGCAAATTTGATGCCAAGTCAGATGAGGGAGTCTTTCTAGGCTACTCTACATCTAGCAAGGCATACAGGGTCTTCAATAGAAGAATACTTGTTGTTGAAGAATCCATACATGTGGTATTTGATGAATCTGACCAAAAATCTTCTAGAAAAGAAGATGTGCTTTGTGATAAAACAGGTACAAAAAGAATTGAAGAGGTGAACAACAATGAAGAGCCTAGAAAGGAACAAGAAGTTGATCAAAACAATGAAGGAGATCAAGCACAAGGTGATGAAAACACATCTACTATTGATTCTCTACCCAAGGAATGGAGGTATGTTCATGAACACCCCAAAGAACTTATCATTGGTGATCCATCTAAAGGTGTAAGTACTCGATCATCCTTTAGGAATGTTTGTGATTACTTAGCATTTATTTCTCAAATTGAACCAAAGACTATTGAAGAAGCTGAAAATGATTATAATTGGATTAATGCTATGCAAGACGAACTTAACCAATTTAAAAGAAACAATGTTTGGACACTAGTAGATAGGCCTTCAAATATTTCAATTATTGGTACAACATGGGTTTTTAGAAACAAACTTGATGGAAATGGTATTGTTACAAGACATAAGGCTAGACTAGTTGCCAAAGGATACAATCAGGAGGAAGGGATTGATTTTGATGAAACCTTTGCTTCCGTGGCTAGACTTGAGGTAATTAGGCTATTATTGGCTTTTGCTTATTTTATGGATTTTAAATTATTTCAAATGGATATTAAAAGTGCTTTTTTAAATAGTTTTATCGAAGAAGTGGTTTATGTTGAACAACCGCCTGGTTTTGAAAATCCTGAACTTTCAAATCATGTTTTCAAACTTCATAAAGCTTTGTATGATTTGAAACAAGCTCCTAGAGCTTGGTATGATCGTTTAAGTTCTTTCTTACTCAAAAATGATTTTACTAAAGGTAATGTTGACAAAACTTTATTTTTGAAGAAAAAGAATGATGATCTCTTAGTAGTACAAATATATATAGATTATATCATTTTCGGTGCTACTAACGAATCTCTTTGTCAAGAGTTTGCAAAGTTAATATAGGATGAGTTCGAGATGAGTATGATGGGAGAACTTAACTTCTTTCTCAGACTCCAGATAAAGCAAACCAAAGAGGGGATCTTCATCAACCAAGCAAAGTACACAAAAGAAATACTCAAGAAGTTTGGGATGGAGAATACCAAGCCATTAGGTACGCCTATGAGCTCCTCTTGTAGACTTGACAAGGATGAATCAGGTAAATCTATTGACCAAAAATTATATCATGGCATGATTGGTTCACTGTTATATCTTACTGCCAGTAAGCTAGATATCATGTTTAGTGTTTGTAAGTGTGCTAGATATCAGTCTAATTCTAAAGAGTCTCATCTTTTAGTTATTAAATGCATACTTGGATATCTATCTGGCTCAATTAAAATTGTCTTTGGTACTCTAGAGAATCTTCATTTGAATTGATTGCTTATTCTGATGCTGACTTTGCTGGGTGTAAACTTGATCATAAAAGTACTAGTGGAACTTGTCATTTCTTGGAGTGAATTTGATCTCTTGGAGTAGCAAGAAACAGAATTTGGTTGCTCTATCTACGGCGGAAGCCGAATATATAGTAGCTGGAAGCTGTTGTGTTCAAATCTTTGGATCAAACAACAACTCGAAATTTTGGCATTAAACTAATTAAGACACCCATAAGATGTGACAATACTAGTGCAATTAATCTAATTAAGAATCCTGTGCAACATTCAAGAAGTAAATACATTGAAATAAGACATCATTTCATAAGATATCATGTACAAAATTCTAATATGGAACTTGAATTTATGTGTATTGATGATCAATTAGCTGATATGTTTACCAAACCTTGAGTGAGGAGAGATTTTGCATGATTAGAAGAGAGTTATGTATCATCAATCAATTCTCCTAAAACTCTCTCAAATTCCATCTTATCCAAGTTGTTTTTACCTAAAAATTACTTATGTTAAGTCCCAAAAACTTTTAAAAAACATCCTTGATTTTTTAAAAAAATTTCAGATTTTTTTGGATTTTCTTGGCCAAGTGTCGACACTTGGATTTTGCGAAGTGTCGACACCTGACCAAGTGTCGACACTTGAGAAATCCCAAGTGTCGACACTCACGAAAAAATTATGTCTTTTTTAGGGCAAACCAAGATTTTGATTTTTGCTTTCCCTCGCTTTCTCTCGAGCTTCAGTGGTCCCCAAAAACTCCTCCACCTTCCAAATCTTCTCTTTCCCTCTTTACCCCGCTGAAATCAGGTATTTTCTCTCTCTCTCTCTCTTTCATTTTTAAAATCGTGTAACCTAGATTCCCTATTATCCATCCGTTTTAATGTATTTAACTCGAATTTTTCGGAGTTTTGAATCGTTTTTAAGACTCCATTTGGAGGAAATCATGTTTGAATGTATTTATCTTGGATTTCCCATGGATTGTTGACCGATTTCTCACACATTCCATCCGTTTCTCTTAATTTCACTATTGGATTGGATTTTTGGCCAAAATATTCAAGGGTTTCACTCCAAAAACAGATTTCTAAGCAATTTGTTAGGATTTCATTCGTGTGGAAGGATATTTGTGATGATTTCATGGTATTTTACCCCCATTTCCACTATTTTGTTTGATTACTTATTTCTAACCTAAAACCCAAATGTACTTTGGTTTTAACCCTAATCCCATGTGTTTAGTTTATTTTATATATTTCAACTGGTCCTAGTTCACTAGCTTTATAAAATATATTTTATATATTTTGATAAATTTTGTAACCCAAACATATTCTATATGATTTACAACCCAAATATGTTTTATAAACACAAATGTACTTTACATAATGGGATTAATGTTTTAACCCAAGTGTGTTTTATGTGATTGCGATAAACTTCCCTCTTTTCAACTTTCGATTTCATGTTTTTGAGAAATTTTTTTTATTTTATCCCTCTTTTCAAAAACCAAATTCTAGCTTCTTTTAAAACCAGTATCCCTCTTTTAGGAAAACATGGTCTCCTTTAGCCTAACCCATAGCCGATCTATAGTTCTCAACCTGATTGAAACCCGTTCCCCCTAGGTTATTTACCTTCATCCTTTCTTGCTTAGCTTGTTGTGATGGGTCCGAGGAAGAGACTTGCTGTTATGAGGAGATCCAGTCAGGGTTCTGAGAGGAGGACCAAGGCCAGACACGATGCAGGACAGGCCAGTAGTTTAGCAGCTCTAGGTTCCCCCCTGTAGAGAGGATGGCAGGGAAGGTCGTGGCTTATGGAAGACGGGTCGACTTAGAGTTTTTTGATAGACAGCACTTCCAGATTCAGCGGACACTCACAGATGCTGGATTAGTGCCCTGCTGCACCATGCAGGACAGGTACTATCCTCATCTAGTGAGGGAGTTCTATGGTGCCTTGGATTGCCATCGAGTACATTGGAGCACCACCGTCAAGGGAGTGGAGATCTCATTGACAGAGGAGCTATTCAGCAGAGTATGGAAGATTTCTCATCGAGGCATTTATACCTTCTCAGTAGAGGATAGAGAGGCAGCTTTCAGGTGCATTCTTGAGTGCGAGGACGTTCACGGAGTGACTGTGGTAACCACGAACCAGTTAGTGGAGATGCGCCTTCTACATCACATCACCGCCCGTATTCTACTTCCAAAGACTGGATGATTCGACTTCATCACTGAGAGGGAGCTAATGCTGATGGTCAGTATGACCTAGAGGATCCAGATCGATCTACCCTTGATGATGTTAGTTCAGATGCGTGATGCTGCGACATAGAGATGTCATTGTTTACCATACGGGATGGCGTTGACCCATTCTGTTCAGGGCTTGTAGAGTTCCCTTGAAGGGGGAGATCCCCAAGGAGATTCTACATACCGATGTATATGACGAGCGGTCGCTACACCGCATGGGATATCGGTTGGTCGCAGGTCACTGGGTTTGGAGAGAGTCTGGACATGAGCCAGACGAGGAGAATGAGATTAGAGAGGCTGAGGCCGGGCCATCAGGGCCAGTCAGGACACCTCCTCAGGCTGCTCCAGCATAAGAGGCAGAGCTTGCTACTCCGACAGCTACACCTTCAGCTCCTCCTCCATCATCTACCGAGTTATCTTTTGAGGAGCACACCCGACAGTAGTTCGCTGAGGTATGAAGTGAAATTGTAGGACTTGGGGTGCAGTCGACTCAGCTGAGGATAGAGATAGAGGGCCTTAGAGCCCACAGCTTCTGAGCTTGTTGAGTTATGACACATCGTGGAGGCAGGATTCGTACGTATGGAGGAGTTATTCAGATCTTTTGTCCCTCCAGCAGCTCCTGCAGCTCCACCGGCTGATGATGATGATGATGACCACCTAGACAGACATGATGACATTGATGAGGGTGGTTCTGATACTGATGATGGAGATGGTGATGATGGAGATGGTGATGGTGGAGATGGAGATAGAGTTGGTGATTCCAGTGATGGGAGTTCAGATGGCAGTGTTGGTCGCTATCAGATGCTTAGTAGAGATGGTGATCCTCCAGCTACCCCTGCAGTTCCTCCACTAGCTGACATAGTTGATTCCACTCCTGATTTCATTACACTGGCTGACATTCTATTCCCTCCTTCCACTAGATCTTCTAGGGTTGTACCCTTACTAGGACCTTCTGGCTGCACTAGGAGTCGCAGGGCATTAGCCCAGGGACCTCCTAAGGCATTAGTTCCTAGATATAGGATTAGTGCACCATTTAATCTTGAGATTCCATCTGATGAGGACTAGCCTCATAGATTGTATGTTTTATGATTTATGTCTCATGATGTATCTTGTTGTTTCAGTATTTCTGATAAGTTAGCAAATTTTGTAACTCAAAACTTCACTTTATATACATATATTTTACTTTGATGGTTACTTGGTATCTTGATTTGAATTCACTATGATTGATATTCTTTAATTGATGCTCTACTTTTACTTTTTGGCTCTAATACCTGGTATAATACTCTTGCAATTTTTGAATTTATGATTAACTCTTGAAAAACTGTTTCCATGCTCTGATACTCCACTACTTTTTATCTCCATGCTCATTTTGAGGGGGAGTTTACTCCTTTTTTTTTCTAATGATTGAAAAAAAGCGGGAGTATAATTATAGAAATTTTGATTAATTTTAATTTCAATTTGATCTGATACCAATATTGCATACTGATCCTTAAAACTTGTTCTGATTAGAATTGTCTAACTAAGGGACTAAGGGGGAGATTCATCCTTCTTAACTATGCAAGTTATGGATGTATAAGCTTGAAATCATATTTATAAATTATCATATCTGAAATTTAAAATTAAATGTTGATATACTCGAGGTTTTGTCATCATCAAAAAGGGGAAGATTGTTGGCTCTCCTAGTTATTTTGATAAGTAACAAAATGTTGAGTACATATTGTGTACTAATACTTATTTCTAGTTATGAGTTCTCAGGAAACAAGCACCTCAAATTCTTTAAAATTAAAGTATCGTGGCACGTTATGGCATGAAGCATCTTTCATGATTTAAGGAGTCTTTTCCATGCAAAAAGGGGTTAAAAGAGTTTAATTATTGCTTATTTATGTTCCATTTAAGTTCCATATTTGATGCTTGTATTTTTTGCTTCAATTGCACTTAATTGTAAATTTTGCAGAACCAAGTGTTGACACCTGTAAGGTCAAGTGTCGACACTTTAGTATTTGGCATGCAAAAAAATTCCTTGGCACGCCAATTGTCGACACCCAGAATTCAAGTATCGATACTTAAGTTCCCAAGTGTCGACTCAAGGCCTAAGACTTTTTGAAAATATAGAACTTGGCCAATAGAGTATTTTTATGTCAAGTGTTGACACCTGTGAATCAAGTGTCGATACTTGAAAGTTCAAGTGTTGACACCTGTGAATCAAGTGTCGATACTTGAAAGTTCAAGTGTCGACACCTGAAAGTCAAGTGTCGATACCTGATAGCCAAGTATCGATACCTAACAGCCAAGTATCGATACTTAGATTCTGGCAACCCTAATGGATCTATTTTTTTTAAATGCAGAAACATCTTTTCAAGCTCTAAACGGCTAGATTCAAAGCCCCAATGGTCACAAACCATTTTTTGGAAATTTTTAAAATATTTAAGCTTCACCAAACTCATTCTTGAAGCATTGAAGTCCATTCAAAGCCCAAAAGTCAATATTCTCCCAAGAACTTTACTTCGAAAGCCATTTATAGTGTGATTCCTGAAAAAGCTTATAAGCCTATCCTTTCAACATTCCAAAAAGAGAGCTTGAAGAATATTCCAAGGAGAAGACAAGAAAAAGCATCAATTAGAGCCTCAAAGCTTACATTCTACTCTTGAAGAGAGTTTGTCTTGTTTATTTGAATTGTATATCTGAATTTCTTTTGTGATTTGACCTAGCTTTCAAGGGTTTCTTGAAAATAGGTTGTTGTGGTTTGTTGGTGAGCCAAAGTGACAAAACCAACTAGGGTTAACTTGTGAGCCCGAAGACAAAACAAGTGTAAAGGTTTGTTGGTGAGCCTAGGTGATAAAACCGATATAGGTTTTGACTTGTGAGCCTTTGGAAAAACAAGTCGGCTGTAATCTTGGAGAGATTATAGTGAAATTCCCAAGGGTGGCTTGGGATGTGGATGTAGGTGCTAGGTTTGCACCGAACCACTATAAACTTTGTGTTTATGAGTGATTATCTCTTCTATCTCTTGCTCTTTACTTATTGCACTCTATTTATTGCTTTCCACTGCATATAACTTAGTGCATCAATTTCATTACTCAAAAACACCACAAGGCCTGCACATTATTACTTTAAATTTTTAAAGATCCAATTCACCCTCCCTCTTGGGCTTCATTTCTGGGCAACGCCTGAGGATCAAGAGAAGACTACCTTCACTTATCCTTATGGTACCTTCATCTACCGTAGGATGCCTTTTGGGCTATGTAATGCACCGGCAACATTTCAATGTTGCATGATGGCCATCTGTCATGATATGATTGAGCACTTCATAGAAACTTTTACGAATGATTTTTCTGTGTTTGGTGTGTCATTTGATGAATGCTTGCATAATTTGAATTTAGTATTGCAGAGGTATGAGGAAACTAATTTAGTGCTAAATTAGGAAAAGTGTCATTTCATGGTACAAGAAGGTATTATTTTAGGTCACAGGATATCTTCTAAGGGGATAGAAGTAGATAGAGCTAAGGTGAAAGTAATTGAAAAATTACCTCCCTTGATATCAATGAGAGCAGTTAGGAGTTTTTTAGGACATGCTGGTTTTTACAGAAGATTCATCAAAGATTTTTCAAAAATTGCACGTCCGTTATCTAATTTACTGATGAAAGATACTCCTTTTATGTTTACTACTGACTGCTTATATGCTTTTAATTGTTTGAAACAGAAGCTTGTCCATGCTCCTATAGTGGTTGCTCCCGAATGAGGACAGCCTTTTGAATTAATGTGTGATGCTAGTGATGAAGCTGTAGGGGCTGTGTTGGGATAGAGGAGAGAAAAGAAATTTCAGCCAATATATTATACCAGTAGGACCTTGACTGCAACTCAGAGGAAGTACACCATAACTGAAAAGGAACTATTGGCTGTAGTGTTTGCTTTTGATAAATTTAGATCTTACCTGATTTTGTCAAAAGTGATTGTTTACACTGATCATAGTGCTTTGAAGTTTCTTTTTACTAAACAGGATGCTAAGCCCAGGCTGATACGATGGATTTTGCTGCTGCAAGAGTTTAACATAGAAATAAGGGATAAATCTGGAGCAGAGAATGTGGTGGCAGATCATCTGTCGAGGCTAGAAGGAGGTTCCATGGAGGATGGTAAAGAATATGAGATTGGTGAGTGCTTTCCTGATGAACATTTATTTGAGCTGTAGGTAAGTACTCAACCTTGGTATGCTGATATGGCAAATTTTATTACTTATGGAGTATTATCTCATGATCTTTCATACCAACAGAAAAAGAAAATTTTTTGCTAATACTAAACACTATTTTTGGGATGAACCTTTTTTGTTTAAGGTATGTGCAGATGGTATAATCAGGAGATGTATACCAGAGAAGGAGATGTACTCTATCTTGCAGCACTATCATGATAGAGAGGTAGGAGGACACTTTGGACCAACTCGTACAGCTGCTAAGGTCCTACAATCATGTTTCTTTTGGCTAACCTTGTTTAAAGATGCCCACAGGTATATCACTGTATGTGATAGATGTCAACGCACAGTTAACATTTCTAGAAAACATGAGATGCCTCTTAATAATATACTTGTGTGTGAAGTCTTTAATGTATGGGGCATAGATTTTATGGGACCATTTCCAAAGTCTTTTTCTAAAGAATACATTTTAGTGGCGATTGACTATGTCTCAAAATGTGTTGAGGCTGTAGCTTTGCAAAAAAAATATGCTAAATCTATGATGAAATTTTTGAAAAAGAATATTTTTACTAGGTTTGGTGTACCACGTGCTCTGATTAGTGATGAGGGAACCCATTTTTGCAATAAACAAATTGACAACTTATTAAAGAAATATGGGATAACTCACAAAATTGCTACAACCTATCATCCACAAACTAGCGGACAAGTTGAGGTGTCTAACCGTGAGCTGAAATGAATTTTAGAAAAGACTGTTCATTTGCATAAGAGAGATTAGGCAGAAAAACTTGATGATGTACTGTGGGCTTATATAACAGCTTTTAAAATACTAATTGGAATGTCTCCATATAGATTAGTGTTTGGAAAAGCTTGTCATTTGCCTGTAGAGTTAGAGCATAAAGCTTATTGGGCCATTAAATACTTAAATTTTGATTTAACTTCTGCAGGTGAGAAAAAAGCATTGCAACTGAATGAGATGGATGAGTTTAAAGAGCAAGCTTACGAGAATACCAAGATCTATAAAGAATGAACCAAGAGATGACATGACAAACACATCATGAGAAAGGAGTTTGAGGTGGGACAATAGGTTTTGCTCTTTAATTCCAGATTAAAGCTGTTTCCAGGTAAGCTTCGATCTAAATGGTATGGACCATATATTGTGACACAAGTTTTTTCCTATGGAGTAGTGAAGGTGAAGGATCAAAAAGGTATCACTTTCAAGATAAATGGACAGAGACTGAAATCATATGTTAGTGGTGGCTTGGAATCTTTCAAAGCCATCATTATGATAAGAGAGCAATAAGAGAGGACAATCTAGCTATAGACTCTAAATATAGTACTGGTTGGGAGGCAACCCAACATTCTTTCCTTTTATTTTTGCTTTAATCTATTTTATATTTTTTACTTCAATCTATTAATTTTATTTATTTTCTTGTTAGATGTGGCTGCCATTTAAGTTGGGTGATCAAAGGTGCAACTGAAACATGCGAGGATTGAGTGAACAAACAGAGACACGATCACATATTACCTATCTCCAATTGAATCTTGAAACCAAGGGAGTATCAGCTATCATTTTCCCTTTCTTCTATATTAGCTTGCTTTATTGTCTTCAAACATTAGGGACAATGTTTGCTTTTAAGTTGGGGGGTATTTATTTGGTAGGGATTAGTAGAGATTAGTGAAATTTTGAGATAGGAAATTATTTTGATTCGTTTTGATCCAAGTTTTTTTTTAAAAAAAAAAAATCTTTTATCAATCAACTTGAATCTTTGCTGGAACCGAGTGAGTGTTTGAGACTTTAGACCATCCTTTAAATAAGGAGTCTACTCGTGTACTGTTTGGATGAATCAAAAATGACTTGGAGTTGAAGACTTGATAGGATTAAGAGCTTATAATTGAGACTATGAGGATGCATGAACTTTGATAGGCATGTTTTAATTGATTTAAATTAAGGATTATTTCTATCAGCTTAAATCAAATGTTAAGAAAGTTTTTGACTCCGAAGGTTATAGCTATGCATAATAAAATTAAGACACATCGAGTAGATGCTAACTGCAATTACTAACCCATGCACCCTACTCCGCTGTGTTGGGATGACTTAGTAACCAGATGTTTGGCACTAGCAATGTCAACAGTCACGTAAAATGGTAACCCAATGCATGAGTATGCAAAGCACTCAACTGATGTGTTATTTTATGATAAAAGCCAATTTTGAAACTTTTGCAGTAAAAGGCAAGTTTATAACAATTACCCAGTTGAGAACCGCCAACAACACTTGAAAAAAAAAAAAAAAAAAAAAAAAAAAAAAAAAAAAAAAAAAAAAAAAAAAACTAACCCAATTGAAAGGTGTTGTCTTGTTTTATTATGTTAGTAATAGCTTGAAGAAAAAGTGACAAGCATTGATTAATGTTTTAAGCTGACAGAAAGTAATCTTGAGTTGATTTCATTATAATATATCTTTATAAGGAATTACAGTCTTATAGTCACTACAGTGAATCTGGACTTTATCGACGCTTTTTTAGACGTTTCCCGACGCTTTTAAGCATCGCTAAATAATCTCCCGACGTTTTGTAAAGCGTCGCCTATGCAAGTGTTGGGACGCAACCTGCCGACGCTTGAAAAAAGCGTCGGCATTTGCCGATGCTTTAAAGCGTAGCTAAATTTTTATTTACCGATGCTTTAAAGCGTCGCTAGTTTTAAATCTAGCGACGCTTTAAAGCATCGGCATTTGGCGATGCTTTAAAGCGTTGGCATTTAGCGACGCTTTAAAGCGTCGCTAGATTAAATCCTAGCGATGCTTTAAAGCATCGCTAGTTCCAGTTTTAGCGATGCTTTAAAGCATCGCCAGTTTCAGTTCTAGCGACGCTTTAAAGCGTCGCTAGACTAAACCCTAGCGACGCTTTAAAGCGTCGCTATACACCAAATCTAGCGATGCTTTAAAGCGTCGCCAGTTCCAGTTTTAGCGACGCTTTAAAGCATCGCTAGAACCTAGCGATGCTTTAAAGCGTCGCTAGGTTTGGTGTCTAGCGACGCTTTAAAGCTTCGCTAGGGTTTAGTCTAGCGACGCTTTAAAGCGTCGCCAGGTCCAAACCTAGCGACACTTTAAAGCATCGGTGGATTTTTTTTTTTAAAAAAAAATAAACAGCCATATATACAAACCCATAACCTGTATATATTATGAAAATGAAACATTCAAACCTGTATCACATCCAACATACATAAACAAATGAAAATATTCAAACCTGTATCACATATCACATCCAACATACACAAACAAAGATACAAACCAAATATAAAAAGTTTTTTATATATATATAAACATATCAATCCAAGTTCAAATAAACAAAAAGACATACATAAATAATAAAAAAACCATCTAGCATCACTGATCCGTGGGAGGCTGGTCGTCGTCAGGTCTGCGGCTCGCAGATGCTCCAGGAACCTGCAAGATATACATCAGGAATTATAACCTGTATACATTATATATATTCTAAATTATTAGATACATACAAAATTAATAAATAATTACTTACCTGAGATGACATGAACATATGCAGCACAGATGTAACATGCTCTAGCTGAGACCTAATGGTCTGTATCTCTGCTCTGTCTGCATCACGTGTCTGTCGGAGCTCTGCTATCTCCTCCTGGAGCTGACGAACATGTAACTGATCATGACTCTCTCTAGTATCCCGAGTATATCTACGCACCTCAGATAACTGAGTAGGGGTAACTCCAATCCCATAACCCCTTACTCGTCCAGGACGCTCTGGTCCCATCAACTCCGAGAATACCTCAGCCTCGATGCGACTGCTCTGTGTAGATGATGAACCCTCGCCAGCACGCTCGGATCATAGAGGTAGCCCTATTCTATATTTTACAAAAAACACATATATTAATACTTAATAAAAATATAAATATAAATCATAATATAACATAAATAAAAAAATACATATATATCTCTGGACTCGTCCCGAACAAAACTGCCATCCTGGTGAACGTGAGTCATCCGATAGAACTCCACCTCACCGGCTCCCTCCCCTGCTGATCAGCCTATATAAAGAATAAATATTATAAAAAAATTCAAAATAACACTTTTTATATCCCCGTACCATTATACATGGCACATGCATGATACATGATGATACATGATGTTAAAACTAAAAGTATACTAAAAGTATTATGGGATGAGAAACATACAAACTCATGCCTGAGCCGTGCATAACTCTTGGACCCCGCTGTGTGAGGAACAGACTAAGCAGCTCGTGCAGCTCTACCAATATCAGAATACGTCTGCAAAATAAAATTAAAACAATGTTATATATTGTATAAATATAATTATAACAAGTGAAAATTAATAAATTTCGAAGTGTTTGATGATGCTACACAACCTGTGCCCTCTCGGAGAACCAATAGTGCACCAGCTCCATCCACTGATAAGGGTGAACATCAAGAGGACAGGTAGCTACAACTTGCTCCTCTGTCCTACCCTCTAGCTTGTAGTCTCTCTTCAACTTCGCCCTATATTCTTTCCACTTGTGATTGAGAGACTTAAGCACAAAATCAGATGAATCTGAAGGAAGAACGAACTTGCTCTACAATTTAATTAAACAATAAAATAAATATTAAATGAAATAAGCAATTCAATTGTTAAAAACCTAAGATATAAAATAATATATTAATTTTTTACCTGCACAACTCGTAGCATTTCTATTTTATATGCAGGAAGCATGTCGTTCCACTTCGAATAATTCAGGGGACATAGCTGACCACGGCGTGCTACTGTCCCCAGAAAGCTAATCAACAAGCTAGCAGCTTTCTTAATAGGCTGCCCTAGCTTGTTGCACTCTATCACTATCCTCTCACCCTCAGGTAACTGCCACACATCATGAACTAATGTGGGTCCTCGCCTACGCCTGAGTCTCCCGGATCCATCTACAAAAAAAAATACAGAACATTGTATATCAAAACTATTGCATATGCATGAATTGAAATGAGATAGAATTATTAAATTATATACCCTGTATCTGTATATCATCGACGATAAGCTCGTCATCAGGATGATCCATAGAAGGATCGTGATGTGCAGACTCGGAGGGAATAACGTCGTCCTGAGGCTGATGTGCAGAAATAGAGGGACTGCCATCAGACCGATGTGAAACTGATCGACTGCCCTCAGGCTGTTGTGCTGAAGAAGTACCAGCCTCGGTCTGGGAAAACTAAAACTGTACATCTGCTAATCGCTTCCTTCGAGGCATGGTGTACCTAACCTGCATTATTTAAAAACAAGTCAGTCAACATTATAATCAAATTATAACGGAAATGAATTGCAATTTAAAAGATAACATAATCATTAATACAAAAAATGTAAACCATCTTACAAACTACTTACTTGTCATAATCAACCAGTTGTACCTTCCTCGGAATCCAACCTAACCAAAATGGTTGTATCATTTATATGATCATCCGGTACAATATTATAAGGCATACACTGAGTGTAAGTATCATCATCTTCTTCTTCCACCCTTTTTTCCATGTCATACAAGTCTCTGGGTTTTGTCTTAATAAGAGTAGCCCATTCTTTATCTTTTGAGTCTTGTACATAAAAAACTTGTCGAGCTTGAGATGAAAAGATAAATGGATCATCCTTCAATAACACACCCGTATGTATCAATCTTGAAAAATTGACAAGTACGAATCCGTTTGAGTCCTTTTTCAAACCTCTCGGTGTATTTATATCCACCCAATCGTATCAAAATAATACAACTTTAAAATTTTCATAATAATCCAACTCCAAAATATCTTTAAGTATACCATAATAAAATTTTCCATCTGCTTCAACCATAACACCACTGTTCTGAGTTTTCCTAAGTTTCTCGCGCTCCTTGGTATGAAATTTAAAGCCATTTATAATAAAACCATTATATTTGTTCATAATATAATTTGGACCTCTGGAAAGTGCAATTAATTCTGCTGAACTATTTTTCTCCATCAGTACCGGTACCTAAAAAATATAATATCAATTATCGATCATTTATTCGATGTTAAAAATATATAAAATTATTATACGACTTATATATACTAACCTGATTGGCAAGCCAATTAGGAAATAACTCAACCAACAATCTTTGTTCAATCCTTGGATTAGGACGAGTGGAATGATTGGCTTGTCGTTGTATAGATAAAAATTCACTGCATGACAATAAAATATAAGTTGACAACAACATGTCTAATATTTAGTATTATCCATGTGTAGATAGACTAACCTGCGATAGTCAGATATTATGTCACTATGTAGCAATACATAACGGTGTGCTTGTGACATGGATTTATGGTCAAGAACAATACTTTCAGCTTTTCTATAAATCTTCCGGATGATGCAAATTTGTATATATCTATATTCTCCATAGTATCACCATGATGTTGAGGTCGATTGAATACAGTCTCAACACCTTTGAGATATCTTGAACAAAATGTTAAACACTCTTCAGCAATATATCCCTCTGCTATTGAGCCCTCAGGATGGGCTTTGTTTCGTACATAATCCTTCAAACATACAAGATACCTTCAAAAAGTATGATATTTATATCATATTAAATAATAAAAAAGTTATATAAATTATAAAATTTAAGTTTTACAGTATTACCTCTCGATAGGGTACATCCATCTGTAGTGTACGGCCCACCAAGTTTAGCTTCGAAGCTAGGTGAATGAGTAGATGAACCATAATCGTAAAAAATCCAGGAGGAAAAATCTTTTCCATCTGACATAATGTAAGTACGACTTGAGATTGCAACTGATCAAGCTCCTGATGATCAAGAACCTTAGAACATAATGCCTTGAAGAATGATGATAACTGAAAAACAACCGTAATAACTTGTTTTGGCATTGACGACCTTAAAGCCAATGAAAGAATATCTTCATTAATATATGTCCATCATGACTTTTAAGATTTGAAATTTTGTGCTCTTTCAGAATCACACATCGTGAAATATTTGAGGCATATCCATCAGGAACTTTGATATTCTTTAAAACTGTCAGGAAGAGATCTTTTTCTTGACTAGACATTGTATAACATGTATGAGGGATATAAGTTCTTCCCACTGATACTACTTCTCTCAATACCAAATTTAATGAAATTCTGTACTCCATCCAGATATTCTTTGCTATTCCTCGGTTTAGTTATCCAACTCTTATCCATTGTAAGAAAAAGCTAACTGAAATAAATAAATATTTATAAGAATAGAATAAATTTAAAATAAGTTTATTCAATAGATCAATTACAGTATTATTAAATGCACCATATCACCAACTAATAGGTAAAGAGATCCTATCCCATTCAAGAATTGCATTAATTATATAGGTCATTTACAGTAACCAAAAGATACGCAATAGAAGTTCCAGAAAAATTTCGGCAGCATTTTCCCTTAGTTCTTCCCATACAAATAAATATGTATGAGGAAAACTAAAAGAAAATGATATCCGAAATATATCTGGAACTCTATCTGTACCGTTTGATTACTGTAAGCACCTATAAAATTATTTGCAATTCTCAAACTGTCCAAACTGGACATTCAATTGACCACTGTACATATTTCTGCCATCCATACAAAAATTAAATAATTGTACAGATCGTGTAGAATATGTACTTTAATCAATTGACGGGTCTATGTTTCAATGCAATGCAAGTTTTTAAAAAAATATATAAAAAATCATAATTGATCGTAACAAAACTACAGATGGTATTGAAATATATAAAAATGGAGTTATTCATGGACAACTTATCGGACATGTTGCAATAGATTTCGATATCGAAGTAATCATCACTGAAGTGATCTATAAACAAAGTTTTTAGCCGGAGTTAGCTCTAGCAAGGATCTTCCAACATTCAAGCTAGACATCTAGAATAGATAGAAAGTAAGTAATGAACATAAAAAAGAGTTATTTATCTTGAGATCCTTAAGGTCTTGGTTATTTATAAAAGATGACTGTGAAATTAACTCGAGTGGTCAACCACTTTGTCACCTAGCTTTAATATCTCTTGAAAATTAGACCATTGAGTTTTTTAAGGTTTAAAAGCACTAAAATCATTTAAAAAAAAGCCATTTTATGAATTGTGTATTGATTAATTAACTCTGCACACATAAGGTTCATAGGTTCTAGTCCTAATATGTTTAATTATTTAATTAATAGCTTCCATGTGCACTAAATTTTGAAATTCAGAATTAAGTAGTAATAAATACACTAATTAAGGGTGCAAATAATTGAAAATTAATAACTATATTGAATAAATAGTGTACTAAACAATTATATTAAAACCATATTCTAAGATATTCATATTGAAGAACCTTTTACTTCTCTACAATAAGATCATTTGTCTTTTAAGACATAACTAAGAAGACTAAATAGAAAGAAAATTTCGATTTCTAGACAAGTCTTCAATCTCATTTTAATTCCTAGTGTAGCATCCTTTGTGCCATTACTTCAATAACTTTGAACATTTGATAATCTTTGTCCTTTAACCAACATCTAGAATCATGTAATTTTTCTCTTTTTATGCCAAGATGCCACTCCTTACCTTGCAATATTCATGGTACACACAGATATAAATATATGTTATATAGAGAGTATTTTAGATGTAACAGCTTAATATATTTTTGTCTATGCAACTGATTGAAAATAGCTAAAGACATGTATGCTTGATATATTTTTTTATACATGAACCGTACCGGCTCTTGGCCGGTACGGTATGATATATCCCATGCCAGATGGTATAGGATGATAGCATAAACTCTGAAGCAAACACAACCATGAATTCACTTAATTCATTGATTATGTAATCTAGCAATACGGCAGACCAGAGAATCCCATCTCATGCAATCATCTACTCTTTCCGTATCAAGTTTAATTTGAATCAAATTCAGATAATTGAGGCATTCTCCAGGACATGCAATATTTCTCGAGCTACGAGGATGCTATCCACTTGTCAAGCATGTAGCAAGAAAGGGTAAATTGCACTTTTGTACTTCAATACATGCATTATTTCTCGAGCTACGAGGATGTTATCCACTTGTCAAGCATGTAGCAAGAAAGGGTAAGTTGCTCTTTTGTGTGCGTGTGCGAAATATAGCTCTAGTATAAATACAATCTCGAGGCAAAACTGTTTCGAAATTGAGAAAGAAGAACAACGATGGAGTCCCAAAAAATTGCACATACACAAGAGATGCTTCAAAGTATGTAAAAGTGGCTCTTATGAGTTGAATACGATGAACTAAGGTTGAGTGCCTCCACAGCTGCACTTGATGTACACCAGCTTATCATTGTTTTGAAATCACTTCTAAAATGATGTGCATGCCCTCAAAATCTGATGGCATAAGTCAACCCCTCTCATGCTCCTTGCAACTTACCATCAGTGTTGAAAAATCAAGATGATCTGATCGGGAAGAAGAAAAAAAATTTTTAATCTGTTCTACTAGAATCTCTCAAAAAGAAAAAGAAGAATTATGAAAGTAGTATTTAAGTCTCTCTTTGTTATATTAATTAATTCTCCATGACATAAACTACGGTATATAGTCCCAATGTATAATAGTGAGGTCCATCATTTCATTTAATGAAATCAATTAGGCTTTGCATGTCATTTCCCTTAAGAAAGAAAAAAATGTAGATAGAAATATGCCATTGAAGATATTATTCAGCTCATGATTTTTGAACTTTGGAAAAGAAAAAAAAAAACTTATCGAGCGGAGGAGGAGGAGGGGGGGTTCGGCAGCGGCTCGATCGACCGGGAGATCACGGACGGCTGCTGCGTCGGCGGACCGAGCAGAGGAGGAGGAGGAGGAGGAGGGGGGGAGGAGGAGGAGGAGTTGGGGGGAGGGGGGGTGTTCGGTGGGGGGGGGGGGGGGGGGCGGAGGAGGAGGAGTTGGGGGGGGGGGGGGATAGGGCCGCGGCGGACTGAGCGGGGGGTAGGAGGAGGAGGAGGAGGAGGAGGAGGAGTTGGGGGGGGGGGGAAGGGCCGCGCGGACCGAGCGGGGGGGGGGGGGAGGAGGAGGAGGAGGAGGAGGAGGAGAAGGAGGAGGGGGGCGGGGGGGAGGAGGGGGGGGTTCGGCGGCTGCAAATAATTAGGGCTTGGGAGGGTGCCTGGGTTTTGGGGGAGGGCTTGGAGTCCAGCGACGCTTATAAGCGTCGCCAAAAGTCCTGGACTCCGGCGACGCTTATAAGCGTCGCTAAAAGACCTGGGAACTCCGGTGACACTTATAAGCATCGCCAAATGTCCTGGAAGCTTTGGCGACGCTTTAAAGCGTCAGCAAAGGTCCCGGACTTCGGCGACGCTTAAAAGCGTCGACAAATGTACGATCCGGCGACGTTTATAAGCATCGGCAAAGGTCCTGGACTCCGCGACGCTTAAAAGCGTCGGCAAATGTCTTGTCCGGCGACGCTTAAAAGCGTCGGCAAAGGTCCCAGACTCTGGCGATGCTAAAAAGCGTCGGTAAAGGTCCTCGACTTCAGCGACGCTTAAAAGCATCGGCAAATGTCGGATCCGGCGACGCTTATAAGCATCGGCAAAGGTCCCTGGACACCGCGACGCTTTTAAGCGTCGGTAAATGTCCCGATTCTGGCGACGCTTAAAAGCGTCGGCAAAGGTCCCAGACTCCGGCGATACTTATAAGCGTTGGCAAATATCCCGGATTTCAGCGGGATGGTCCGGCGATGCTTAAAAGCGTCGGTAAAACTCAGGGTTAATTGCCGACGCTTAAAAGCATCGATTGACTTTCGGTTTTGCCAGCACTTTCATAAAGCGTCGACGGGTTCTGGTTCTTCCCGACGCTTCCGAGAAGCGTCGCCAGAAAAAGGTCGGGATAATCCTGTTTTGCTGTAGTGAGTTGATGTTTTGAAATCTTATGAATTGATAGTCATAAAGAAAAAGTTATTGGAGAAGATTTCAATTGTTATCCGGGTTAATTGTTTATTTAAAATTGATGTTGATTTTATTTATGCTTTACTCGGGACAACAAAGATTTAAGTTATGGGGTATTTAATGAATGCGATTTATATAGAAATAATTGGATCTTAATTGTATAAAAATTTGATTTAATTATTATTAATTTAACAGCATTTGTAGCCTATTTATGTTTAATTATTTTATTTATTTCAGATATGCGTGCTAAGAAAGTATCGAAGCAAAATGGATCAATAAATAAAAGGAAGGCTGCCAAATTAATTTATATGTACTAGAAGAAGTCAGGACCCAGTCCAAAAAAAAAGTCCAAAAAAAAATAGAAAGGTTTGGCCCATCAAGATATTCTCCGTAGCCTTTTTATGCAAGACTTCCTTGGCTTGTTTTTTTGGCTGGATGACGTTGAACAACAAAGGCAGCGGAACAAGAGGAAGAGAAACCGAAGGAACAGCAGCAGCGGAACAGCAACAAAGAAAGAAAAAAAAAAAAAAAACAAAGACGTGTGGAGGAAAAACAACAAGAGAAGAACGTAAGGATAAAGTGGAAAAAGGAAGAAAGAGGCAGCGTGAGAAGGAAAAAAAAATAATAACGTGGAAAAAAAGAAAGGAAGATGGCGCAGAAGAAAAGAGAAGGCGTGTGAAAGAAAAAAAAAAATAGGGTGACAGAGGGCATCGCTCACCCCGGGTTCCAGTCCATTGTGAAAAACGTGCAGACGCAAGACAAGAAAAAAAATCGAAGATTGCATGGATGCAGGGAAGAAATCAGAGATCGCATGATTTTATTTGATTTATATTCTCGCTGTTTTTATTTTGTTTTCAATCCAAATATGTGCAACTAATTTCTTCTTAGCTAAGGCTTAGGGATTTAACTGATACGGTGATTTTGGATTTCAATGGTTAATTTGATTTCCTTCGTTTACTTGATATTTTTTTATAATCCTAATGCTTAGGGAGATTCGATTAATTCCTCGATGAATTTCATTTAAAATTTAATTGATCTATTAATTTCTAGGTTAAAAAGTAAACGAAATCCATAGATTTAAATCATATCTGAATTACTATGACTGATTTATGCAGTGATTAGGATTATAAAAATTTAATGCATCTGAATTATTTAAATCATGTCTTAACCACCGTGGTTAATAATTTTGGATATGATTAGTGCAATTTGAACGAAAGTGTATTAATCAATTAAGAAAACCTGCTGGCTTGTAAAACTAGAAAATCAAATTAGCATATTCAGAAGAAATTATCGCATCGAATTAGTTAAATTCATGACACCTTAGCTATTTTAGAATTTGTCTCTTTCTGAAAGTTTGCTACCATCTTAGTTTGATAGTTTGTTTAATTTTCAATTTAATATTTTTTTACTTGAAATCAATTGTCCAAACAGTATAAGTAGGTATTATAACTTGGATGATTGTCTTTGATCCTAGAGGACGACATTGGGTTACTACCTTGTATTATTTGCACGACTGGTATGCTTGCCGAACACGCGTCAATGATGTAGATAATAAACATGATAAGCATTTGATGGCTACCAATCTAGATGCTCATTTTGCACTATAACTTGTATACCAGCATGTAAATCAGAGATTAGACAAATATCCTAATGTGATGTAATAGAATTTTTGATGCAAGCTAAGAACCAACCCCATGTATCAGCTGACTCTTCATTGACAAAACCAAATGTAAGTAAAAATTCTAATTATTTCCATCAACAACAGTTGTAATCATCAACTTCTCCTTATACTTTCTATACAAGCAAGTATCATCAATACTTATGGCCGGTCGACAGTACTTAAACCCTTCAATCGAGAATGCAAAGGCCCAGAAAATATGTTCAAATTGAGCACAAGCAAGAATACCAGTAGGAGTGCTGATGAATTTCATCCAAGAGCTTATACAATGTGCAACCATTTTGGCAGTAATTAATATGATATATCATAATCCCTGAACAGCATGGCTATTGCCTTTTGCTTAGCATCCCATAATTTTTTATAACTAGATATATAATTATATTTATTCTTTATTACTGCATCAAGTCCAACAATAGCAATTATAGGAATTTCTTTTACCATGTCTTATATTTCATTTGCAATTAATGTAGAGTCCAGTTTAGAATGATCTTGAGACATCATTATAGATATGTATGTATGGGGACCAATATATCATGAGATCTTTAAAAAATCATGCTATTTAATAGCTCTCACCATCCAATGATATCCTGACTCTCTATTCTTATATTTTACAAACCATAGATTGGGATTGGACTCAATAACTTTGAATTTGTGATGTCTTTCAATAGAATACTGCTTTATTGTAGTTTATAATTCTACCTGTAAAGCAAAGTCCTTTATGTAATTCCTCATATCGTTATCATATAACATATTATTCTTGCAATGTAGAATACCATACACATTAGCAGCAGTCCAATCAACCTGAGTGAATATTTCAGATAGAGCTTCAAATACAGTATAATTTGGAACAGTGGTGTCTTGTGGACTTTGTACAGGTTCTGACGTACCAACTTCATTAGGCTCATCAGCCATGTCATCTTTACTTTTTTCATCATTTTTATAAAAAAGTTGATTATCTGCATGCACCGTATCATCAGCAACTGTGTATACTAATGCTTGTCTAATATTACTCTCTGGTACGGTACTGTCCACTGTATGTAACAAGTTTTGTCTAAATCTTGAACCAGTATTTTTCAAAACATTATATATGATGTTCGGACTACAATATGAAATAACATGTTCGCTTACATGAGTTGTTGCTATATTTCGAACAGTTACTTCATAATCATCCTATTCGCAAACATGTTCAGGAGCTTCAATAATTTGTATATTTATATACAACTCTGCACCCGATATACATTGATGTGGACTGATAGTTGAAAATATTATCTCTATGTCTTTATCATCGGTTAGTGGAATAGGTTATACTTTACAAATGTCAGCTGAACAACTTGTGGATATCTATAAATAATCAATATTTTTTTTAGTTCTGTCTATGTGGAAGACTATATATTTTGTGCTCCAACTCTTTGAATGTCATACCATTTTTAATTCTAATTTCCTTTTTCAGTCCCTTATTGTATTCAATATCATATTTTCATTAATCATAGAATCATTAATATGACATAAGGCTGTGATTATTTCTTCCATTTTATCCTACATATTTAATAAACAAAATATATTTAGAGATAACTTTCTCAAAATATATAATGATATCATTAAAAAACTAATTAAACAAAAGTAATAATCCGACATTGAAATTAGGAAAGCAATTATTCTATTAAATAGATAGATATAGATTGCACTATATTTTTGAATTAATATCTACATACGGAGTTTAAAATGACTTAAATGAAAAATACATTCTATCACCAACTACTAGGTAAAGATAGGTCCTATCCCATTCAGGAATTGTATTAATATTAATGATCGATTTACGATAAATAAACGATATATAATAGAGATCGAATGAAATTTTGGCAGTATTTTTTCTTAGTTATCCATACATAAATAATTATGTGCATGGAGAACTAAAGAAAAATGCTGCTCCAAATTTTATTCGATCTCTATTACACATCATTTGTTTACTATAAACTAACCTATAAAATTAATTATAATTTTCAAACTATCCAAATTGGATAATCAATTGATTAATATACATAATTCTAAGATTTGTATAAAATTAATAAAATATGCGGATACTATAAAATATGCATATTAATCAATTGATGGATCTACGATTCGATGTAATACAAATTTTATCAAAATATATACATAAATCAAATAATTAACCTAACAAGTGCTTTCCAAAATATAATTGCATCATTAATAATTTCTATATATTCAATACTATAAATATGCATACTACATATCTAAAAATTAAGAAAATAAAATTACAAACATGCAAGTTACGTATTTCTAATATTTCTGATCAAATAATTTTTTTGTATACTATGATTATATTTCTTTAATAATTAAATCTATAATATAATTAATGTAGCATATAAGTTAACAATTTTATTCATTAATTAATAATTTATTTATATACCATGACATACAAATTTTTATTATTTAACTATTTATATGTTTTAAATATTTATTAGTTCTAAATAATTATTATTCAAAGTAAAATATATTTAAATTTATCAAGATCTCCTATTTATACAGTATCTTTTATGATACAATTAATATTTATATTTAAAATTTAGTTTCATGCAGCATATACATTACTAATTTTATTTATAATTTAATATATTATTTTTATACCACCATGTATTCATATTTAATAATAAAATTATTTACAACTTATAGATATTAATACGTTTTAAGTATTTAGCAATAATACCATAATTTATTTATATCAACTAAATTATATCACATTTGTAATGTATTCTATTTATACATAAACTTTATTATACTTTTATTATTTTTTGATTAATTTTTTATAATTTAATTAACACAGCATATGTGTCAACAACTTTACTATTAAATTAATAATTTACTTATATAGCAAACTCATTTATAATTAAATAATTATTTACATACTATAAATACTTATATATTTTATTTATGTAATATTAATATCTTCATTTATTTATGTAAAACAAATATATTATTTCAATACCAAAGTTTATTAATTATATATAAATTTATATTTTATTTTTACATCATTATATACTGTTTTATAATTAATTAATTATAAAACATTTCAAAAATATTAAATAAATTGAATCCTTAATTAAAAACAAAATAATTCAAAATTTCAATATATATTTAAATTTATTAACTGATTTTTTTTACCTTTATAATTTTATCTACATATTTAATATTTAATTATTATTTATTTTAACATTAGCACTATAATTTATTTTCTTTAATTTTGATATAATAAATAATAAATATTTAATAACCAAGTAATTCTCCAAAGCTTATTGATATTTTTTTTTTCTATTACACAATCAAAATATAAAATTATACATAATTTCATTACCACATATCAATAGAATTTAATAAAAACTCTAAATTATAATATAAGCACCAAAAATAACTATATTATGACATTAAAATTTTGACAAGCAAATCAATATAAGCACAAAAAATATCTACATTTCATTACTATCTTTGACATCAAAAATTTTATTTTTATCAATTTTAAAAATACTTAATTATAATATAAGCACAAAAAATAACTATATTATGCAAACATAAAAAAAATATAGAATTACATTGCTAAAAAAATAAAATACCATAATATTAGAATATTAAATTTCAGATATTAAATTAATAAATACAAAAAAATATAATAAGTAAGAAAGTATTATAATAATAATTAAATAATTAAAATAACAAAAAAATAAAGAAAATTATCTCCTATGCCAGATGGAAGACAACATTTCTTTTTGATCGGAATAGCTGAGGAATGCACTTGGACCGGATCTTCACAGCCGAACAGAAGATCAACTTGGAATGGACTTGAGTACACTTGGATCGGATTCGGATACGAGTATAAGGGAACAAGAGGACCGACACAAAATACAAACGGAAAGGGCCGGGAGGGGTAGGGGGGAGAAAAATGGAAGAAAGATGGAACCGTGGGAGCCGAAGTGGGGCAGGGGGAAGGAAAAAAAACCAAGATGGGGCCGTGAGAAGAGGACGAAAGGAGTTTAAGTTTGCGGCCGGGAAATTATGTGTTCAACCAGCAATTTCACAGTAAAATACAGGTTAAACATGCAATTTTGTCGAGAAATCACAGATTCAAGAGCCGATTTCAATGCCACTTGTCCACTGCCTGAATCCACGTGTTAGCTTTGTACCACGCATGCCAGGGTCCATGCCACGTGGCCAAAAATATCTAAATCCGTAAAGAAAACCTGAAACACCTAATCTAGTAATTATTGATTAAAATAATATTATTTTTTAAAAAAAATTCCACTTCCCAAGCGATCACTGCCATTTGATTTTTTAGATGCGTTGAATGAGTCCAATTGTGGATCAAAGTTTCAACCCAAGTCACGATCACTTCACGTAATCAAGTGTTCGCGGCCCAGATTGTATCATGTGGTTAATTTTTTGGGGGCTGGATATGGATCGAGTTTAAATCTAATAATGGTTGAGTCACGTAAGATATGTACGGTCAAAATTATAGATGTATCCTAACTTCACCCGACCGAACATGATTGGAGATGTTGTTGCCCTTCCAGAACAGTTTTACATGTAGACTAAGAATTAAAATTAAATAAAATAGCAATTCCAATCAAACAGTAAGAATCAAATAAACATAAAATTAATGGCAGTCAGTATTGTAACATGAATAGAGGAAGATGCTAATTCCTTTTCTTGATTTTTTTTTTTTTATTTAATCGGTAGTTTTCCTGCTCTCCCCTTCCCTAAGGAGCTGGCCCGAGGACAGGATTGCGTTCTTTTGCATTTGGAACGAGCTTAATTTCCATCTAAACTGTCGGCCGTGGCAGCCAATCCACTCAACGGTCAACTTTGGCGTATCACATCTTTGCCTTTGCACGCACGCTTCTCTTTCTTTCTTTCTTTCTTTCTTTTTTTTATTTTTTTAAATAAAAGGCGGTTGCCATAATTATATTAACACATATAAGATAAATTTATAAAAATGCTTTACATGAATCCCAAAATAGGGCAAAATGATAAATTCATTCAACTCTGCTCCTTCTTCTTTCTTTCTTTCTTTCTTTCTTTTTTTTTTTTTTTTTTTTTTAATTATATTCATTAAACAAAACAAGAATGAATACAATCCAGAAAGTCAGACAGTATAAGATCTCTAAGCTGTACAGGAAATGACCGCCAGTCTGATCAAAGAACAGAGACAGAATGACGGGCAACAAAAGAGATAACCCAGTCTGCAGCCAAATTTGCCTCCCTATAAATATGACGGAGGATAAACGAGGAACATCCCTGTAGTAGGAGAGTGATATCCCATATAACAAGGTGATCCGAATGGATGATCAAGGACTGCCAGATCCAGGAGATGATTGTCATAGAGTCTCTCTCGATGATGAGATGATCCAAGCGGAGAACCTAACAAGCATATCTGATACCGACCCAAGCAGCATATAATTCCGTCATAAGGACAGAAGAATCCAGAAGAGGGGTACCGCCAACTGCCAGGAAGCCCAATCCGGAACCCCGGATGACAAAAGCAGCACCTCCCGAATTGCGTCAGAGACTATCATCAAAGCTGACTGTGAAGACAAACGGGGTAGGGGGTTCCTAAGTGATGAATACATGAAGGAGCGCTCGAGGAGCGAGGTGAGAACCCCAGATGTCCGAATGTCTCCCAGTCGATCTCAAAAACTCAGTAGCAGATGCAGAGGCCCGCTGCACAGTAAGCCAAGGGGAACATCGCACCGAGCTGAACACCCACTCGTTCCTAGCCAGCCAAATATGGTAGGCAATATAGGCCAGGAGAGACGTAGCGGGGGTAGCAGCAACAGTGCGCAGGCTCCCAATAAAGGAGTGTAGAGGGTCATCATCCAAGGACAGAAGGTGGGCAAGCCGTGCAATATGCCACACCCGTTTGGCTCGGGGGCAAGAGAACAAGGTATGATCCTAGATCTCCTGATCGATATCGTAGGTGGGACGGTGAAGGGATATATGCATACCTCTAGATGACAGGAGATGTCTGGTGGGAAGGCACCAACGGGCCACCTTCCAGATAAACAGAGAAACTTGGGATGCATCGGGAAAGACCAAATCCAAGAAAAGCAATCCATAGGGGGCGGCGAATCACCCTCAGGGGTGAAGATGGTCAAGAGATTCGACATCGGAGCCCTACGGGCCGTAGAGCGCCTCCAGACTCTGACATCCGGGCACGGGGAGATGGATAAGATAATGGAAGAGACCCGGAGGCCCAGAATATCCCCAAACCTAGCTCGGACAGCCTCCTGGTCCACCTCATATGGCCAGGGATGAAGAGATCCGGGATGACCATGGAGTCGGGAGAATCGACTGAGATAAAGGTAGGCCATCTACTAAGGGGGATGTCCGAAATCCACGGGTCCTGCATGAACCGAATGGACCTGCCATCCCCAATCACCCAAGCAAGGTGGGAAGATATGATAGGGACTATAAGAAGCATATCCCTCCAAATAGCTGAAGAACATCTGGTAGGGCGGAGATTGCCATCAATGAAGGCATGGTGGTCATCATAGCGGGCCCGCATCATAGTCGCCCACATGCTCTGCGGACAGAGAAAATATCTGGCAACAAGCCTACCATGTAATGCCTCCCTCCAGATAAGAAGAGACTGGATCTCCAACCTGCCATGACGTATAGACTGGCAGACAGACTGCCAGGATACCAAGTGAATCCTGCGCCTAGAAGAAGTAGAATCCCACAAGAAAGCCCGTAGCATCTGCTCCAGTCTGATGACAGAGGTCCTAGGAATAATAGCATTGGATAACATATAGACCGACAAAGACGTGAGGATCGAGCGGATAAGGGTAATCCTATCCATGGAGGAGAGAGAATGACCCTGCCATCCATCAATCCACTCACGAACCGCCTGAATCATCGGAAAGCATTCATTAGTGGATAACCTAGCACCGGATATAGGAACATCCAAGTAAGTGAGAAGGCCATAGTGCTCCACGATCTCGAGAATACTCGAAATCCTGTGGCGAATGCGAGCAGGGGACTTGGGACTAAAGTAAAGGCCCGATTTTTGGAGATTAATTCTATGTCCCGATGCTAGGCAATAATCCTCCAGGATCCCCCGGAAACCTTGGACAGTAGGGATGGAAGCCCTCCCCAGGAGAAGACAATCATCTGCAAATAAAAGATGCGAGATCGGCGGAGCACCCGGGATAGGGGAAAATGGTTGGACAATCGATTCCCTCATCGCTGCTCGCAACGTCCTCAATAGCTAGTCAGCACAAATGATAAATAAAAAGGGGATAGGGGCAACCTTGACGGAGGCCGACTGATGAGGTAAAGAAATTCGTGGGAGATCCATTGATGAGGAGAGAGAATGAAGGCTTGGAGACACAAGCAAATATCTCGGATATCCATGTTGTGTGGAAGCCGGAGTCATATAAAGCCCTGAGGAGAAAATCCCAACTGACTCTATCATAAGCTCTCTCCATATCAAGCTTGTTGGCTATCAAGCTATGCCTAGCGGAGGTCAGACATAAACTCATGGGCTATAAGAACATTGTCAGAAATAGAGCGCCTCCCAACGAAAGCATCCTGCTTCGGACAAATCAGTTAGGGGATAATGGGTTTCATTCTAGAAACCATGAGCTCAGCACAGACCTTATATAGAGTATTGCACAGACTGATAGGGTGATAGTGGACAGGCTCCGAGGTATCAAGATGCTTGGAAATAAGAGTAATAAAAGTCCATTTTCAGGATGTGGGCATAATACCTGAAACAAAGAATAATTGAATGGCAGCAATAACATCCGAAGATAAAATATTCCGGTATCTCTGAAAGAAGAAAGGCGGGTAGCCATCAGAGCCAGGGGCTTTATCCTCCCTCAAAGACCATAAGGCAGCACTAACCTCGTCGTCGAGGATGGGAGCCATAAGAGTGGAATTGTGGAAAGAGGAGACCACAGTAGTCGGCGGATAAGAATGAGTGCGAGTAATAGGAATAGACTCCGTCTAACGGGAAGCAACGAAAGTCAAAATCTCCTGCCTAATAGCCTAATCATCCTTCAACCATTGACCATCAGAGAAGTGCAGAGAATGAATAGAGTTATGGTGCCTGCGGATCACAGTAGCCAGGTGAAAGAAAGAAATATTTTTGTCACTTGCCCGCAACCACTGAACTCTAGACTTCTGGCACCAAACAACCTCCTGATGCTGGAGCAAAGCATGATACAAAGATAGGTGGGATCGGAGGGTGTCCATATCAGACTGCGAAAGACCACCCATCCTGTCCTCCTTGTCATGCAGGTCCGATATTGTGGCTTCAATAAATCTGAGCTTGGTCATGATATTACCAATTTCAACCGGTTCCACCTGAGGAGCCTCCTCCTGAGCAGCTCCAACCGACGAGAGAGCCGATAGGACGCATCATCCCTAACAGGGATCCTCCATACTTCTCTGACAATGCTTCTAACCTTGAGATAGGAATGCCAGAACTTCTTAAATCTAAAACGAGTGGGGCTCCATATATAGACATCCGAAGTCAGAAGGAGGAAGTAATGATCAGATGCGATCCTGCTGAAATGGCGCACAACGTTGGTCGGGCAAACAGAGAGCCAAGAAGGGGTAGCATAACATCTGTCTAACCTCTTCCGAACCCTTGCCGTCCCTGAGCGGTTATTGCACCAGGTGAAGCAAAGGCCCACAAATCTCAAGTCCACCAAACCAGTCCCCTGGATAAAATCGGTGAACTCAAAAGAAGCCATATCCTGAACAAAAGGTCTTCCCCCTTTTATCCTCCAACCGGTCAATAACATTGAAGTCCCCAATAATAACAGTAGGAACACCCTGTCCGATTAAAGCCGAAGCCTTAGCACACACCATCCATCTCTCCCTATAAAATGTACTGACATAGATACCACAAAGAAGCCAAGAAGGACGGTTGAATTCAGTGATAACAATAGCCATCAATTAAAAGGAGCAATGGAAAATATCAATTTTGACCACCACCGGGTCCCACATAACAACAATACCCCCGCTAAACCCTGTGATTGGATAGAATAAAAATCCCATTTTCAGGAGAAGCGACGACGCATACGGTACAGACTAGGACCAGAAAGTTTTGTTTTCAACAGGATACAAAGCTGAGAATTATATAACTGTAAAAACCTATAATAGGTGAACAGGAACATGGGTTTTCCCGCTTCCCGCATGTTCCAGACAAGAGTCTTCATAATTAACAGAGCTTGGATGATCCGGAGCCATGCCCAGAATCATCCATAGAAGTAACATAAGTGGAGTCAGAGGTACTCGGATTGGCGACATCCCTGAAAATCATAGACACAGTTACAGATAGGCTATGATCCTTCACAGCATCTAGGGCAGCATCCAAAGCAACGGCCTCAAGGACCCTCCCCATCGAGTTCAGGGTTTCCTTCAGCATCAGAGAAATTTCATCATGGCTATTACCCTGCACATCAAACAGAGAAGGGGCAGAGACCAATTGAGAGGACTTAACATCCTCCGGAGAGGCAGCCTTATCAGAGGCACTTCCATGAGCAACACCACCATCCACCGGCCCCTAGGAAGATATACCCCCAGCCAATGAGGAGGACCCAGTCAAAGAGGAGGACCCAGAGGAGCCAACCTAAGGCCTACCCCTGGTACCCCGCTTACCGGCCTTAGACTTTCCAAAACCAGCCAAGTGAGCCGCATCCGGCATCAACCCTTTGGCCTTAGCAACCCGCATGCACACAGGGTCCCGGTCCAGGCGGACAGAGGATTCATTCCCACCAGAACCCAACTTATCACTGCTACTACTTTTCTCCCCTCACCGGAAATCACAGGAAGAGTCCCCGGTTGAGCATTGCGAAGACTAGGGGAGGGGGCATCAGGAGACAAGCAGAGTTCATAAGGTCTTACCCGATCAGGGAAAACAGGGTCGGCAGTAAGAGAGTCAGAGGCAGCCTTAGGAGCAACAGGAACATCATGTTGAGGTGCAGAGGCTACCAATGGAGAAGAGGGGGTATGCTTTGGGGATCGGGCGGTGGGGGACTGAGGAGGGCTCCGGCCTCACTTAAGAGATACAGCCCCATACTCCGACATGCACAAATCCCTCAGGCCGGCAACCAGAACCAGCTCCATACATTCCACCAGGGGACCGAAAGATCCTTTGGACCCATTGCCACCATCCGACAGGTCCGACAGGGCCGCCTCCAGTGAACGGCGGCGAGCCACCTTGGTCGGCTTCCGCCAACCATCAAAGTCGGGAGGACAGTTTGGGGGAGGTGGAAGCATGCGTGGAAGAGGAGCGGGGCGGCGATGATGAGGGGCGGTCCGAGGATGAAGCCAGGGTCTTACCAGTTTCAGGGTCACTTGCCGACAGAGGAGAGACAGCAGCAGGACGAGGTTGGCAGATCCTTGATGTAACCATCCACAGGCCAAATTTAAGGTGACTAGTAGCCACCGGTGGGGCAGCTGAGGAGGAGGATCCATCAAACCCAACAGAGCCCATATTCCGAGCCTCCTTCACCACCACATCCACCAGGTTACCCGGACCCAAGGCTTGCTTTCCGGAAGAGCAGACTTCGGTAGACCCAAGTAGCGGTGGGCCTCAACAGAGTGGCCGATCCTTCAGCAATTGAAACAAACCGTCGGCAAGTTCCCGTAAACAAACTATTGCCAAAATACCTTATTCTGACCCTGAATAAGAACCCCCGCAGAAGCAGGTTGGCAGCGTCCACCTCCAGTCGGACGCGGGCATACCCCATCTTCTTCAGCTGATCAGTAAAAGTATCAATAACCAGAGGATTGCCCGCCTCACCTGCCACCGCCGTGATCACCGACGGGAGCCAATACTCCAGAGGTAGATCAGGGAGGCGCATCCAAACTACAGTTTTTGTGATGGGTTGACGAGCCGGGAGGAAATCAGGGACCCATCAATCCAGTGCAAGCAGTTGGCCTCCCACAAACCAAGGCCTTCCCCTTTCACCCGAGCACTATCACTCACCGAGCTCAGGTGAATGACGAAGTGATCGTCACCAACCAGGAATACTTCCGGATCATAGCTCAGTTTGAGCTTCAATCGGACCTCCTTGGACAGGCCGGAGGGAGAGATCCGTCGCCCAAGCTTCGAAAGATGAACGCGTGGCCCTCCCACTGCCGTCGAGAGTCATCGAGGAGCTCCTCGGCAACCGGAGAACTTTAGAAAAGCACTACTGCAGATGGTCTAGATCATCCTCCAAGATCCTGTACGATGACCACGTCGGAGCGCGCGCCGTACCCTGGACAACATTGGCCCAGGTCCGGTCACCGTCACCTCGGTCATCACCAGCCGAACCACCCGAGGCTTTCGCCTTGCCATCATTCGCCATCACTGAAGAGGGAGCTCGATCAGGAGGGCTCCGACCCCCAAACACACATTGAGAAGCTCAGACCTCCAAGAAGCAACAGCCCGCGGCCAAGAACCACAGAAAACCACAGAGAGAGAGGGAGCACGAACACAGGGAGACAGAGAACCAGAGAAGGAGGCAGTAAACCACAGAAAGAGAGAGGGAGCATGAACAAGAGAACTTGAAATCCACCATGAAAGCAAAGGAAGATGATGGCTCGATTCCCGAGTCAGAGCGATTCAGACAACTGCACTAAGCAAACCTTTCCGCATTATCCTAATTCTTTCATCTTTGCCTTTGCACGTACGCTTCTCTTTATCAACTTGGTAAACATCCACCACGCACCAACAGCCTGGCCTTGCTTATAATGCTAAAACCCAATATATAAACTAAAATATCGGTGTTTTTTTTTTTTTTTTTTTTTTTTTTTTTTTTTTTGATGATGATGAAGCAAAAGGGATGGAGGGATCAATCCTAATGTAGCTACCCGCGGTGCCCTCCCCGCCGGGGGGCAAGGGGTGCCTTGGCCCCCAGCCCCCACCTCTCAATTTTTAATTTTTTCTATAATTTTTCATTTTTTTTAAAAAAAAATTAGATATTTGGCCACCATAAAATTTTCTTTTCACCTCAAAAAAAATCTTAAAAAATTGATAAAAAGATTTTCAAAAAAGAAATTGAATTCTATGAATCTTATAAAAAAATCAATCCCAAAAAGTCTTTAAAAAAAAAAAAATTGGTGAATAACTCACCTGCAGCAATCCAATCCCAAATTCCATCCGTCGTGCTCTTGCACTGAAACCTTTCACAATACCCAAACCCCACCCGTCGGCTGCCGCCGACTACTCCTCTTTTCCCCAACCGCCAACCTCTTCACGCCGTCTCCTTCACCTCTCTTCCTCGTTGAGTCATCAACTTCTCTCTTCCCCAACCGGCAACCATCACGAGGCTGCCTTCACCCGCCGCTGTCCACGACAGGCCACCCGCTACCGATGGCTAACCCCACCGGCCATCTCCTTCGCGGCTTCACCTCTTTTACAGTCAACTCCTCCTCTCTTCCCCAACTAGCAACCACCGCTCCTATCCGGCTACCCGTCGCCGGCTCCTTTTCTGTCCAGAACTCCTACCCATGGCCTGATACTGGAGCTCCATGTCTTCACTCGTTTTATCTATATTTGGCTTGATAGGTATCATAGTATATTTCCTAACTTCCTATTGTATGGTATCATATTTTTTGGCCCCCCTGAAAAACTTGGTGTGGTCCACCCCTGCTCCGCGCTAGGTAATATTCAATTCGAGATGATCAGATTTTCGCAGTCTCTCCCCATCCAATGATGAGTATGTCAAGTTAACACCACTAAGACACCGGCTAGTAGATTTTTGCAATCTCCCCCATCCAATGGTGAGTACGTCAATCTGACATCACTAAGATGTTGGCTTGTAGAACAGGAACAAAGGGGGTCTCACCACTAAGATGTCAGCTAGCTAGTAGAACGGAGATAAAGGGGAGATCTTGATCTCTCACTCATATTAACTGTCGTAGATTCGAGTCACACGCAAGATTATACCTCGAATCCGGATCTATTACAGTGAAACAAGATCTCTATCAATCGAGCTACCGTTTTAGCGATAACTAAAAATATCATTTGCCCCTCTTAATAATACATATAAGAATAATACAATATATACTTTTATAAAAAAAAGGAGCAAGAGAGGGATGCCGATGCAGCTATTCTTCCTGGGTATGACGATAACGATTCCAATTTTATCAAAAAATATTCGACACAGAACGATGACAAAAATGACTTGATTATTTCTTACCATATTTTAAATAGAATGGATGGTACATCATGCTAGTCTCACCAAAATAATAAGTGAATCAATAGCCAATCTCACGCATCCTTATCCAGGTTTCAAAATTAATTTAATTTTTTTTTAAATTGGTTGCAACATCATTTCTCGAACACGAGATAGGTGAAATAAGGAATCACAGCACTATTATTTTGGTGGTCGATATTGTTTTTTTGAAACCATGAAACATTGTGTGTTTTGTGTGAGTAAGTTTTTTTTTTTTTTTTTTTTTTTTCACCCCTGGCCGGAAATAAATAAATATATATATTTTCCAGGCGTTCACAAAAGCAGTTCAGGCGGCATCTTTTGCGTGAAAGGATGGTTAATATTTTTTTTAACATTGCCGATTGGATTGCACAAGGAACAATGGGTTTTTGACCGAAAAATATAAAAAAAATATTTATCAAAATACCGCTGCCCCCCTTTTTATTTATGGATCTAAATAATTTTAGTCATATATTTTTCTTACTTGGATACATGCAGGATTATTTGGATGCATGGCATGAGAATAAAAATATGGATTGGATTCATAAATTTTGTACAAAATCATGGGTTGAACCCATTATTTTAGTTTCGAACATCTAAAAATACGAGTTAAACTCGTGAATTCTGAGTGAAAACGTAGGTTGAACCCGCAAATTTAGAGTGAAAACACGGGCTCAACCCATGTTTTCAATATAAATCGATGGATAAAAAAAAAGAAAGAAAAAGACACGGTCGAATCTACGTATTAAAAAAAAAAAGCTTCTTCCAATGAATGAAAAAAAAAAAAATCCCCCGTATGGGAGAATGCATGATGCCTAAAAAAACAAAAATCTCCCAATACTTTTTATTTAATTTTGTAAATACTATTCGTAATGTTGGATTTAATTTCAAAAATATCATTAGAAAAGATATTTAGATTTAATTTCTAAAATGCTCTTAATTTAATTTTAAAAATACATTTATATTGTTTGATTTAATTTTGAAAATGCCATTTGCAGTTTAATTTTAAAAGATATTTACAGAATTAGATAAAAAAATCCAACTCCATAAATATTCTTTTAAATTAAATTTTAATCTAATAAAATTTTTAAAAATAAATAAAAAAATTTAAAATAATAAAATTAAATTAAAAATATTTACAATAACATAATAAAATTATAATATTTAAAATAATATAATAAAATTAAAAATATTAAAATATTTAAAATAATATAAAAAAATAAAATTAAAAAAAATAAAAAAATAAAAATAGAGTTATGGGGCACCCGGACTGGTACTGATCACTGATCTAAATTTTTTAAAAAAATCACGGGGCATCGGTTCGACTAGACCGATGGCCGGCGGTCGGACCGGTGGCCGGACCCTGGCGATTAGACCGGTGACCGTATGGGTGGCAGGACCAACGGACGGACGGTGGTCGAACCGATGGTAGGACCGATGGTCGGACCGGCGATCGAATCGATGGCCGGATCATGGTGACCGGATCGATTGTCAGACTGGTGACCGAATGTCAGACCAATGGCCGGATTGGCAACTAGACCGGCGATCAGACTGGCACCAACGTAGCAGTTAAACTGGCTGTCGGATCGATGGCTGGAGCCGTACTGGCTATCAGACCGGTGGCCGGATCGACGACCGAACTACGAAATCACAAATTATAATAATTAAAAAAAATATTACAGTATCATATTATTACTTTTTTTTTAATTTTTTTTACTTTTTTGTTTTTAATTTTTATTATTTTTGTTTTTTTAAAAGTAAATGATATGATACTATAATAAAAAACAAAAAATTAGAAAAAAATTAATAAAAAATTAGAAAAAAAATTTAAAAATAAAAAATAATAATATGATACTATAATAATTTTTTTAAATTATTATACCCTACAATTTCGCAGTTCGGTCGCCGATCCGGCCACCGGTCTGATAGCTAGTACAGCTCCGACCATCGATCCGATAGCCAGTTCGGCTGCTAGGTTGGTGCCAGTCCGATCGCTGGTCTAGCTGCCAGTCCGGCCACTGGTCTGATATTTGGTCATCGGTCTGACGGTCGATCCAGTCACAGGATCCGACCACCGGTCCGACAGCTGGTCCGGCCCGGTCACCGGTCCGGCCACCTGTCCGGCCACCATGGTCCGGCCACCGGTCCTACCGTTGGTCCTGCCACCCATACGGTCACCGATCTAGTCGAACCGGTGCCCCGTAACTTTTTTTAAAAAATTAGATCAGTGATCGGTACCAATCCTGGTGCCCCGTTTTATTTTCCAATTTTTTTAAATTTTATATTTTATTATATTATTTTAAATATTTTAATATTTTTAATTTTATTATATTATTTTAAATATTTTATTATATTATTTTAAATATTGTTATTTATTTTTTAAAATTTTATTAGATTAAAATTTAATTTAAAAAAAATATTTATAGCGTGCAGTAGGATTTTTTATTTAATTTTCTGAATATCCTTTCGGAATTAAATTGTAAATAATATTTTCGAAGTTAAATCAAACATTACGAATGGTATTTTCAAAATTAAATCATGAATATTTTAGAAATTAAATCTAAATATCCTTTCTAATAGCATTTTTGAAATTAAATCTAACATTACGAATGGTATTTTCAAAATTAAATGAAGGACATTTTATTTATTTTTTTTTTGGGCGCCACGCTTTTTTCATGCAGGTTTTTTTTTTCTATTCATTGGAAGAAGATGCGGATTCGACCCGTGCCTAATTTATTTTTTAAATATGCGGGTTCGATCCACGCCTTCTTTTTTTAAAATTTTTAATATGCGGGTTCGATCATCGTCTTCTTCTTTCTTTCTTTTTTTTTTTTGTCCGCTAGTTTATATTGAAAATGCGGGTTAAACCCGTATTTTTATTCTGAATTCACGAATTCAACCTGCGTTTTCAGATGTTCGGAGCTAAAATTGCGGGTTCAATCCATGATTTCGTATAAAATTCATGGATCCAACCCGTATTTTCAACTCCATGCTACACACCTAAATAATCCTGTCACTTGTCCAAGTAGGGAAGACACGTGATCAAAATCACCTAGATCCGTAAGTATAAAAAGGGCAGCGGTACTTTGATAAATAATTTTTTTTTAATATTATTTCGGTCAAAAGCCGAAGGAACAATTGCATGATTTATCAATAGATTCGTACAAAGATACCAAATATAACATGTTCGATTTATTGATCGGGATTTGATTGTGCTTTGCATGCAGCTAAACAGGGTGAGGCATGTCAGAAATAAATTTTGTACGTATTGAATCTATGCTAAGTTCAAGGTTGAGCTTAACTTAGATTCAAGTATCAAATGCTAAGTCAGAGATGGTACAAATTCGATTCATCTAAAATAAGATTTATCATCTTGATACCAGTTTTCATGGATGGTACTGATTCAATATAGTATCATAGCATTGGTATGCTTTGAAATGAGAAATCAAATGGTAAAGAATGGTACAGTATTCCATGATTGGAAGGATGTTTGCATTCAAAGGTTCCCATTGCTATCTTAGTTGTAGCGCGTTACTACCATGTTGCTAAAAAATTTGTCCAAAATTATAATGAAAGACTTTCGATTTGAAGTTTTTTTATGCTGCTTTGCGCGAGTCCGTCCTTGTTATGAGCACCGGTACTCCATTTGTTGTGGTTGGAGATTGGCAAAGGTGTGAATCTGGGTCATGCGTACCATACAACCAATCGCTGGCTCTTTAGGTCCCGGAGCTGTCCATGAGTTCAGATTTTGAGTGTTTGGTCAAAATTAATGTCTTCAAGATTTTCCACGCCAGTAGCTTTTTTTTTTTTTTTTTTTTTTGGTAAACCAAAAAAGAGGGGAAAAGAGTTAGATCCCGGGCGTGGCCACCCCTAGATGGTCTCCCAATCCCAGTCAGGAAATATTCGATACACGATGCATATTAAATTTTTCGCAGCCGTTTCTCATCCGAAGATTAGTATGTCAACCTGTGTCAGTAGCTTTTGGATACCGCTCTTCTACTTGTATCTCGTACCTTTTATCCTAAGATGTGTTTGGTTTGGAATTGGAGTTGAAATCAAAATTAGAAAAGAAATTGGAATGGCCATATCCTCTGAAGTGTTTAGTTTGTGACCGAAATCGTAATCGAAAATGGAATTAGAAGTATTATCCAATCAGAAAATTAAATTCTTAAAAAAGGGTGGAGATTAGATTTTGGAGGATTTGACCATTTCCATTCATATTCCAAGCTCCAAATCCTCCTAACCAAATACCCCCTTAAGTAGTGTTTAGTTCTCTTATGCTGGATGGAATAAGTGTTTATTCTAGCTTATTCTCCAAACTGATGAAAAGTCATGGTGGGCCATCATGGTCTAGCAATTCCGGTTAACTCTCTGCTATTCTAAACTTCATATTTCATGGTAGACTATGATATAGCCTACTCTAGATCATTTTATTTCTAGTATGATAGGCCATGCTGCATTAATTGCATTGGAATAAATTTATTATTCTAGATTTCTAGCCAAATAAAAATCTAGAATAATAAGGATGAATAGTTATTTCCTAAGAATCATATTCTATTCTAGGAAAAAAATTTGGGTATCCAAGCACTACCTTAGGACATATTTGGTTGGGGAGATTTGAGACCCGGAATGGGAATGAGAATGGGCAACTCCCATTCCAACTATTTAGTTGGAGAGTCTCATTCCCATTCCGATTTCGAGATGAAATTAGAAAGGCCAAATTCCTTTGATTTCAATATGGTCTTTCACCATGGGATTCAAATTTCATTCCTCCATCCATTCAGATGTTACTTCATTAAAAAAAATCCGGACAAAGAGACGAAGAAGACGAGGAGAGAGGAGGTGGGCACTAGCGATGAAGGTGACAAGAAGGGCGGTGATGAGGGTGATGGTCACAAGAGTGGCAAGGATGAAGATCACGACAAGAACGGTTGGTTCTAGAAAAGAACACGATGGATGGTGGTGAAAGAGGTCACCATGGAGTTAGAGGGGGAAGAGAGGGAGGTAGGGAAGGAGAAAGGAGGGGCGACAGTGGTGCTACGAGCAATGAGGGCTACCAATTGGAGGTTACAGAGTGCATTAACGATGGAGGAAGGGTTCGGGTTGGGGTTGGTGTTGGAGTTGAAGTTAGGGCGAGGCTGCGAGGTGGTGGAGAAGAAGATTCAAGAGGGCGAGGCCGCGGGGCATCAGAAGAGAAGGGCTGGGAGGATGCCATAGTTGGCCTTGAGCTTTAGAAAGAAAGGGGGAAATGGGTTTGCTAAGAGAAAGGGAAGAGATAAGCTAATAATTTTTTTAAAAATATTAAGATATATTTTTCAAAATATTAAAAGAAATAATATTTTTTTTAAATTTAAATATTTTTAAAATATTTAAAATATTAAAATAATTCATAAAATAAGCTAAGAATATCAAAATATAAAAAATTAAAATAATTAACATTTTGAAAATGATTAATTTTTTTAAAGTATTAATATTGTTTTTAAATATTAAAAATATACAAGCATTAAAATAATTAAAAAAAATAAGTTTATAATTTTAAAATATTGAAATATCAAAATATGATTTTATGGATTTAGGATTTTTAATGCTTAAATAAAAAATATATTAATAAAAATATAAAATAATAAAATGAGATAAAAATAAATGTAATTTAAATAAAAATTAAATAAAATAAGATGGTATTAGGGCATCTAGTTGCATACCGAGAGCTAGAATGGGGTGTCATGGGTTAGAGGTAGTGAAGGGACCGGCAACGACCTTCTAATGGAGGAATGGGTTGTTGCCGTCGTAGGAGGCATTAGGGAATGGTGGCGGCGTTAGGATTAGGATTGCGATCCATATAGGTGAAGGGGTAATGCGATAAATCTGGAAAGTGATACCATTTAAATGGATAACGATAAAAACAAAAAAATAATTAAAAAATATTAAAAATATTTATTAATAAAATTTTTAGATATAATGATTAAAAATATTAATAATATATTTTAGTTATGTAATATTTAAATAAAATATCAAATAAAATAAATAAAATATTAAAATAAAAAATAAGTCCAAAAATAATTAATTTATTTTATTTATTAAAATAAATAAAATGAAATAAGTATACTTTTTTTAAAAAATAAAAATAATAAAAAAATAGTTAATTATGATTCTTATCTTTAAATGATCTAAACGATAATAATGGGAATTATCAATTTTCATTTTGATTCCGAGCATGAACCAAATGTTTAAAAAATTTTATAATTTTGGTTCTCAATATGATTCTAATTTTTATTCCGATTCTAGTTATGTATCAAACACATCCTGAGGTATCCTTCTAATATGCCCATTTAATTATTTTCAACAGCATTTTACCTATTTTTTTTTTTCAATAGCTATGGATCCAGGGTGATGCATTGGATTGTCTGTCCCAATGCACCATTTTGTAGGGATGGCAGTTTTTACCAACCCAATGGCTATTCGATCCGACTCAATACTAATGGAGTGGGTAAAATCCAACCCACCTAATTTATAAATCGACATGGGTTATATAAAAAAAATTCGACTCGGGTTCGAGTCAGGTACAGGTAGTAGTACGTCTCGACCTGAGCCCGACCCGTTTATATACAAAAAAAAATTATGTTTATAAAATATTTAAGTAAATTAGATATGGGACGTGATATGACAAGATCGCTGACGTGGAGCACACCTCGGATCCAGTTGGCAGCGAAGCGGGTAGATATCGCCACGTCGGATTCTTTCCGAGCTCCTTCGCCAATTGGCTCTCCAAGGGTCGAGCCCACCTCGACCGAAGTCGAGCTCCGTCCGCTCCTTCGCCAGGTGGCTCCCCAAGGTTCGAGCTCATCTCAGTTGAAGTCGAGCTCCCTCTGCTCCTTCGTCGGGTGGCTCCCCAAGGGTCGAGCCCACCTCGGCCGAAGTCGAGCTCTCTTCGCTCCTTCGCTAGGTGGCATCCCAAGGGGCGAGCCCACCTCGGCCGAAGTCGAGCTCCCTCCGCTCCTTCACCAGGTGGCTCCCCAAGGGTTGAGCCCACCTCGGCTGAAGTCGAGCCATCTCCGCTCCTTTACCAGGTGGCTCCCTTAAGGTCGAGCCCACCTCGGCCAAAGTCGAGCCATCTCCGCTCTTTCGCCAGGTAGCTCCCTAAGGGTTGAGCCCACCTCAGCCGAAGTCAAGCCCGCTCTTCGGAAGCTTCACGAAAAGGATAAAGGCGTCAGCACCAAGTCTGCCATCGGAGTCGGTCTGTCCAGTACGGCATGTCTAGTACGGTGCCCTAAAGCTAGCAAGGTGCGCCTACCATCATTTGCACCAGTTGGGGAGGTGTGCCTCGATCGAGGTACCAGGTCCTGCAGCTGACCATCTGTATTGCCCAAAAGGAGAAGGCCATGTCAGGGACCTCAGACCTGAGGGCGGCTACTCCCGGATCGAGGCCCTGCTAAACTTCCCCAACCATGATAACCCACCGGGAAAACAAGTCTCGCAACATAACTCCCTACTATAAGGGAAAATGACCTTAGGAGCACGGCCAACAGATGCTATTGACCTTTGAGCACCCCAGGAGGGGGAAAACCGAGACAAGAAGTGGGGAGTGCCGAGGATCTAAAAGGAGGATCCAACGGGCGAGAATAGGGTAAGCAAGGAAAAGGCGGAGAAGGAGATAGAAGCGGAGAGAGCGCACGGAGGCTACCGCAAAACTTCTGGAGAGAGTTTTGACGGACATGGCCGTCACGGCTCGAGCCTTACTCCTCTCCTACCCTTCCTACTATATCCTTTACTAAAAACTCTCCTTCAAGCATGGTGATCAAAGAGGGAGCCATCTTGGAGGATCTGTTCCTCTTTACCGTTCGCTGACTTGATCGTCGGAGTGCCCCCACCGAGATTCCCGGCCCGGGTCTTTAACTTTGTTTCACAGGACCGGGAACCGCTGGTTTTCGAAAAACGAGGCTGTCGTCCAGCGCCACATCCAAGCTGCGGGCCACGACGGTAAGGGCGGCAACAGGACGTATATACCTGATCCGACTCGACCCGACCTGTTTAGATTTTAAGTAAATTAGATTTTATGAGACCGAATATACCTAATCCGACTCGATCCAAACGTAATTTTTTTATACCCGACTCGACCCGATCCGATCCGAGATGGATATGGGATGGATAATTTTTTAATGAAGTAAGGTATGGATTTTGGATGATCCGACCTAAATCTGATTCATTGCCATCCCTGTCATTTTGTTTCAATTCAAATCCATTACAGTGATTAGGGCATGGCTTCATTATCTGCGCACCAGTTAGTGGATAAGATAAGCGGCCTTGACGTTTGATGGGCCAGTTCATGGTGTCTCCTGTTTGGGTAGGAGTATGACTAGTTTGCATGGACCCCATCTTAAGTACCAAATGGTTATCTCGTCGTATGATCACTTGGTCATGTGCTAAGGAAAATTATGTGCAAGCTAATCTTAGGACATATGATTCATATTTTGATTATAAATTTAGTAATACGCTTGGAACAACAAATAGGGCCATCTACTTGAAAAACTCCAAGTCCACTTGATCTGATGCAGATTGGGACTCTGAAAATAATGATTAATTTGTGGAGGTAATTTTCTCCTCAAGAAATTTTTTTTTCATCAATAGAAATATCATTTTTATTCTTTATATAATGTTAGTGGGCTAAGTGTAGACAACTTAAGTAGAGAAGATCCATCTGGACAACAACAAATCATCAAAGAGATCTCTAATTTTGCATCACAGTGAATAAAATATAGGCAAAATGAATACTATAGCATATATATACGTGTATATGTCGGTCCACAGCTTACACATGGCAACTATGGCAACCATCCGACATGGGATTTTTTTGGATCCAGGCAAGGACCAACACATCATCCTGCAAATAGGGGAAAGAAAAAATAAATCAATCAATACCTCAATGTTCCACGTAAAGGACAGGAAATCAACCAGTAAGAACAAACATTGAAATCAATAATCCGCACCGTAGCCTGACCTTGTCGATGACGACGACCAGGCTACACTCGGGATCGCACCAAGGTTTGGGGCCAAACGAGTCCAAACATTATCCCTCCGTTCTTTGACTTGGCCACCGCAGGGACAATAATTAGCGGCACCCCACCGTCAAGTTGCCGTTCGATCATGACCGTTTGGTTTGTGTTCCCCGTCCGTCATCAGAAGTGTCATGGTCCGCCTCCTCCTCCTCCGGTCGTTATTATTACGAATAAAAAAGCAATGGCTGTTATTTTCATGGTTAATAGAGCTGGTAAGTTACCGAGAGTATCGGGACCCCCCACCCATAAGGAAAGACGGTTTCATTTATTTATTATTTTTTTATAAAAACAAAAAAAAAAAAAAAAAAAAAAAGAACGATCACTCCATCCTACCGTAGAATATTCGATACTGGATGATAACAAGAATAGCTCAACTCCTTAATGCGATCCTACGATTTCAAACTAGATGGATGAGTAGGTCATCAAGTTCAATCAAAATATTGGTGGATCTCAGCTATTGGACTTGACCAACTAAATTATCTTTTGGCTAGTTTCTCGGCATTCGAGATTCCGTCGTCTTGGTAACAGAGCTTCGCCGAGTGCAGAGTGCGTTACATTTACATGCTTACATTTAGTAATAAATAATTAAATATAGTTAAAGATTTCGAAACTGCACGGTGGTTCGCTACGATCCGGAACCAGGTGGAATGCTGACAGCGCAAGCACCCCACCACGCTCCGGTCAAAGCCGGTCAACACAACCGACACGTGTCCTTCTCGTTGAGTGGAGATGGCGGGCGGATAAATTTATGCTCCCATTATGAATTAACCGGAATGGACGGATGATGTGTCGGTCTCGCATTTGCAGACATGAAGGGACACCGGGCCCACCCTCCATTCCTTCGCTTCCCCGTATCATTATCCAGGATTTCCATGCAGTTAAAGTCACATTCGGTTCCGGTTGCGGGAATCTGCATTTCATTCTCATTTGTATTTCATTTCTCATTGACATTTTATTTTCATTTGCATTTCACTTATCCGAAATTTGCGTTTAATTTCGAGGTCGGAAGAAGGTCGGCGCCTTCCGGTGCTGCGTTGGTGGTCCAAAAAGGCGACGCTCCGAAGCTACCTTCTTCTATTTTATCCTCTCTATCCCAACTACAAAAAGCCCCACCCGACGACCAACTCCCCCCGCCCCTCGGCCTTCCCTTCCAAGTTCCAAACCCTGATCCCCGTTCTGTAATTCCAAAGAAAGGATATGTGTAGCGGCCCCAGGAAGCCCTCCCCACCTCCGTCTCCCCCCACCGGCCCCGCTGCAATGGCCGCCGCCGGCGACCCCGAGAAACTCCCGGCCGCGGCTTCCCCCGTCTCCCTGCTCCTCGAGCTCTCAGCCTCCGACGACCTATCCGCCTTCAAGCGCGCCGTCGAGGACGACGGCCTCTCGCTCGACTGCCCAGCCCCCTGGTACTGCCGCTCCCCCAGCCGGCGGACCATGGGCTTCGAGCAGCGCACCCCGCTCATGATCGCAGCCCTCTATGGCAGCCCTGCCGTGGTTGCTTACATCCTCTCCGCCCGCCCCGCTGAGGCCTCCCGCCGCTCGTCATCCGATGGCGCCACCCCCCTCCACTGCGCCGCTTCCGGCGGCTCCGCTTTCTCCTCGGAATCGTCAAGATGCTCATGGACGGCGGCGCCGACGTTGACGCCACCGACGCTGCCGGGAACCGCCCCGGCGACGTCATCGCCCGCCACTTCTCCGCCTCGACCACCCGATCCCTCGAAGTCGCCCTCAAAGCCTCTTGCCATGGGGTTTCATCTCCCGGAGGAGCAAAAGAAGAGGAGACGAAGTCCGGCGAGAAGAAATACCTCTGGACATCACCCTCCCCGATATCAATAACGGGATCTACGGCACGGACGAGTTTCGGATGTATACCTTCAAGGTCAAACCTTGCTCCAGGGCCTATTCCCATGACTGGACGGAGTGCCCCTTCGTCCACCCGGGGGAGAACGCCCGGCGCCGCGACCCCCGGAAGTACTTCTACAGCTGCGTTCCCTGTCCGGAGTTCCGGAAGGGGTCGTGCCGGAACGGAGACGCCTGCGAGTACGCCCACGGGGTATTCGAGAGCTGGCTCCATCCGGACCAGTACCGGACCCGCCTCTGCAAGGACGAGACCGGCTGCAACCGCCGCGTCTGCTTCTTCGCCCACAAGCGCGAGGAGCTCCGCTCTGTCAGCTCCGGGATGGTGCTCTCCTCCCCGAAGTCGTCGTCAGCGGGGCTGTCATCGTTGGATATGGCGACAGCTTTGATGATGATGCAGCAGACAGGGTCGGCCATGTCACCGTCGGCATCGTCGGGTTTGGGCGCGGCGACCGCCTGGATGAACCAGCCTGGCGGCTTGGCGACTCCGCCCTCCTTGCAACTGCCGAGCAGCAGGCTGAAGGCATCGCTGAGCGCCAGGGATTTGAGTTTTGACCTGGATTTGCTCGGGCTCGAAGGGTACCAGCAGAAGTTGATCGATGAGATCTCGAGCACCGCTTCGCCTCGGGCTAACTGGACCCTGAACTCCCTGGCCGCTGTTGCTGCTGCCGCCGCCGCCTCTCGGGCATCAGACACTAACGATCTATTTGGTTCTCTTAATCCATCCATGCGGTCTCAGTTGCAGGGGCTTTCTCTGAAAAAGACGGCAGCCGGCTCGTCCTCTGCCGGAGCACAATTCCAGTCACCCGCTGGAGTCCGGTCTCAATTGCTTTCTGGCTACGGAGGTAACTTGCCGCCTTCTCCAAGCGTAAGTGCGACTTCATCGATCGGGCTCGACCACTCGATGGCAAAGGCCATCATGGGCTCGAGGGCTTCCGCGTTTGCAAAGCGGAGTCAGAGCTTCGTCGACCGCGGAGCGACGGCTGGTCGCCAATCGACCCTCTCGTCAATGACTACTTCTGCAGCGGCGGCTGCATCGGTTCTTTCCGACTGGGGCTCGCCGGACGGGAAGCTGGACTGGGGAATTCAAGGGGAGGAGCTGAACAAGCTGAGAAAGTCGGCATCCTTTAACTTCCGGACCAAGCAGGCTGGAAGTAGCTTTGGAGGGGCAGCCCCGGCGGCCGCTGCGGTGCGGGGAGGCTTGGATGAGCCCGACCTTTCCTGGGTGCAGTCTCTGGTGAAGGATGGACCTGCGGCACCGATGGGCCGGCATGGCATGGAACAGCAGCGGAAGGGGTACCAACTCAACGGTGCTGGAGGCGAGTTCCATGGATCAGAGCTCCTCTCTTCTTGGGATGAGAAGATTATGGCTTAAAGGCCATAATCCGATACCTGCCATTTTTCTGACTAGTTAACTTCTTCCTTGGTTCCTTATATTCTTTGAATCAGTTATAGTTTTAGCTGTGGCCATTTCCTCGAGAAGAAAGCAAACCCGAAGGGTATCTGAGCTGATTAGAGACGGTACAAACGTTCTTTCATTCATATATAACTTAAGAGGAAGAATATATAGATAGAAGATGGGTCACCAGAGTTCCAAGATTATGAAAAAGAGAATAAACGGACTTGTAGAAGCTTTTATTATTATTTTTCTTTATTTATTATTATTATTATTTATTTTTTTTAAGGTAAAGGTTTCTGTCAATGGAGCATTGAATCGTGTTACCTTTGAGTCCTGTATTTGTTTGGCTTAGGGCCTTTCTTAGGGCAAGGGTTTGTATTGTATAGATATATCGAGCAGCAGCGAAGACTCTTAATTTTAATATTTTCTTTCGGCACATTTTTTTTTTTTGTTTCCTTCACTTGCCCTTTGAACAATGATATGAAGATCGGATTCATTTCGTGAGCTTTTTGGTTGTGGCAGCAGCTTCCATCTCTCATCTATTATTTGCAACATGTCTTTGTGAAAGCTTGATAATTGCCGCAAGGTAATGTGGTTTTGCCGACCATGGCTGCCATATTCTTCGTCTGTGTAAACGGAATGATGCCATCCTCCACTTATTTTTTGGTGTCCTCGGCAACGTCAAAGCAATTTGAGTGGGCATCTTCTGCCATTTCTTATTGTTGCTGGATCGGAAATATATTCCTTTTCTATTGGAGATCTCCTTATTTTATGTGGGTCGGAAAACGCTTCTTTCTGGAAGAAAGTTGGCACCCGATCGTAAATCATGATCTTTGGTTGTTCCGTGCTCTCTTTTTTTATTTTTTTGTAAAATGAACTTTGGTTGATCCGTGCTTTGTCCGTGACTCCTTGGTCTCATATCTGCTTTGTCTTATTCTTCATAGGCTTTGTTGCCTAAAATTGCTCAGCATCCGCTCCGTCAAAGAGGACGTATTGGGTGAAAATGGGTAACGTGGTTAAATGTCACAATGATAGAAGTCATCTTGGACTGAGTCAGCTTATATTGCTTGCTTCAGATACAAGCATCATTGTGGGAGGAACTCCACAACATCTTGATCCTATGTCGGAGTTACTACACTATATTGGATGCACTCAAATACGAGAGTTTACTAAATCCGCTTGTATACATTCAAACCCCTCCGAACTTATAAGAATCCTCAACCCTCTTTATCATGTACTCGGGACCTTGATTATGATACATATCATTTCTTTAATCAGCACCGTCAAAATTATGGACCATACATTTTCATCAGTCCTGTACCCGAAACAGTCTCGGTCATGGGGATTTCCTATACCTAAATTTCTTTTTTTGTTCATCGAAAAAAAGAAATTTAGCACCTTTACTTTTCTTTTATAATATGGGGATTTCCTTCCACTTTCAAGAGCCTGTTGACCGGTAAGCAAGGAAGAAAATCCATCTTCGTCAATAGGACGTGACGTCAAAAGATTTATTTTTTTTTTTTTCCTTTTGAACAAGATAATTTGACTTCACCTTGCTGGACCATTCAAATGTGGCGGAAACAATAAAGCTACTGAATATTTTATTCATATTATATCATAGTATATATAAAGAACAAATACAAGCTTTGAGATGCAGGAAAAAAAAATTATGAAGGAGAATATTACAGGCTTTAAGAAGATAAAAAAGTAAAGCTGGAAAGAAATAAAAGAGGCAGGAGATCAGATATATAAGGACTATAAAGACTTTCTACTACTTCCCCTCAAGATGGGATGAAGATATCTTGGAGATCCATTTTGCTAACAAGAGATGAAAATGAAGATTCATTCAGTCTTTTGTTAGGATATCTATCACTTGATTAGCTGAGCTGATAAAAGAGATGCAGATCATTTGCTAGGCACATTTTTCTTGATAAATTGACGGTCAATTTCAATATGTTTGGTACGATCATGTTGCATCAAATTATTCATAATTTTAATTATCGCCTTATTATCACAGTACAACATCATAGAGGACTTACTCAGGAGGCGTAGCTCTTGGAGTAATTTCTGTAGCCAAAAAAACTCACATATTCCCTAAGCCATTGCTCTATACTCAGCCTCTGCAGTTAATCTAGCTACAACAGATTGCTTTTTTCATCTCCAAGTAACTAGATTACCGTCAATGAATGTACGGTAATCAGTAGTGAATCGTCGATCATCCAATGATCCTGCCCAATCTACATTAGTGAATGCCTCTATCCTCAAAGAGTTATGTCGAGTAAAGAGCAATCTCCGTTCAGGACACATTTTTAGATAGCGTAGTGCCCAATAGATTGCCTCCATATGTTGCTCTCGTAGATTATGTATAAACTGGCTGATGACACTGACTACAAAAGCAATGTCTGGTCTGATATGAGAAAGATAAATTAGTTTCCCTACCAATCGTTGGTATCCCCCATGATCCATAGGAGCTCCTCCATTTGCCATTAATTTGTGATTCTGGTCAAAAGGTGTATTAGTAGGCTTACATCCTAACATTCCAGTCTCACTAAGAAGGTCAAGAGTATATTTTCGCCGAGTTAAAAAAATAATGTGAGATGACCTAGAGATCTCAAGACCTAAAAAATATCTCAACAGTCCCAAGTCCTTAACCTTAAACTCACAAGCCAGATCATGTTTAAGCCATGCAATCTTCCTGAAACCATCTTCTGTGATAACTATATCATCAACATATACTATCAAAATAGTTCTCTTTCCATCAGTATGCTTGTAAAATAAAGTATGATCCACATTACTTTATGAATATCCCATTTTGAGCACTGCCCGCTTGAAACATTCAAACCAGGCATAGGAAAATTGCTTGAAGCCATAGAGAGAGCGCCGTAATCTACACACCTTCCCTATCATAACTCTGCTCACAAATCCAGGAGGAATCTGCATGTAAACCTCCTCCTAAAGATCTTCACAAAGAAAGGCATTCTTCACATCTAACTAATACAACTCCCAGCCATAGTTAGCAGCACACGAGATTAAGGTACGTACTGAGTTCATTTTTGCCATGGGGGATGTTGCCGTCTACACCGTCGTGGCCTGTAGCTAGAAGCCGACCTCGTTGCATGGGAGCTTGCCTGTGTGCCCGGACCTGCAAAACAAGGAAGACCTGAGCCAGGGATCCCAGCGGGGGCATTCCAATGATAAAGTCAGTGATGATCTAGGGGAACAGATCCTCCCCTGTAGGCCACTTTGCTTGGATTCCACACTTGGAGGAGGAGATTTGGTTTGAAATAAAGAGAATGGAGCTGGGGTAGGAGCAGTCGAGAAGAACTCGAGCCTTGTGGCTGTGTTCGTTAAGACCCTTCCGATGAGTCTCTGGTAGCCAGAGCGCTCAGTTTCTCGGTTGCTCTCCCGTGTGTTGCCCTCTCCCTTGCTAGCTTGGGTTAGACTTACTTACCTGATGTTGGGAACCTTAGGAGGGTCTTTTAGACCGGTTTCCCAGTAGCTTACCTTGGGATCTTCTCCCTCTACAGGCACCGGAAGGTCAACTTCTGATAGTGCTTCATTTCGTGCGCTCAAGTACCTCCTTTATTTGTGATAAGTAGTTATGTTGCCGGCTCGGACCCCCTTCCTGGTTGCTCCACTTTGGAAAACTTGGCAGAGCCTCGATCGGGGGGCAGCCGTCCCTTAGATTTGAATCTTCTAGGGCGATTTCCTCTTTCGGGTGGCGTCGAAGGTCGGTTGGGAGTGCAATGCCTCAACCGGGGCGCTCTTTCCTATATGGTGTAAGTGGTAGCAAGGATGATAATGGCATCCCGGAGGGTGCCCTTCCGTGGTCCTTGGGCGGTGGTCCGCTGCCAAGGGAGGTGGCACCCGGGGCCTTGACTTTCAGTTGCCAGACCCATCCCTTGCTTAAGAGAGCTTGGCCTGAGGAGGGCAAGAGCTCGACCTCGGTCGAGGTGGGCTCGACCTTGAGGGAGCCACCTGGCGAGGGAGCTTGAAGAGAGCAGGAGCTCGACTTTGGTCGAGGTGGGATCAACCTCGAGGGAGCCACCTGGCGAATAAGCTTAAAGAGAGTAGGAGCTCGACTTCGATCGAGATGGGCTATGTTGAAAATTATGTCCCAAAGCCAATCATCTAGGCTGTAGATGGTTGTACTAATTTTGTAATTGTATAAGAATTTTTAATGAATAAAGTTATTCTTTTGGCTATTCATCATATTTACATTTTTCTGAAAGAACTCTTATATGATGGAGTCCTTAAAACTAAATTATTTGATATAAAGAGGATATATCAAGTAGTTTCTTAAACTGGTTCACAGCCAAAAGATACATTGTTATAGGACGACGATGTACCGAGTATAGATTGTTGTATATTATATTGTTGGTTGTCCTCTTAGCCAAAGAGTGTGGAGACACTGGTATAATATGCAAGTAAAATGTGTGACATCTCACTGAACGTAACCATTTACGGAGCTCCCTTCTGCCAAAGGGTTACTCGCGAAGAGATATGAGTATATGTGTCCCTCAGACCTGAGATCACCATGGTAGCTTGTAAGCAACTCACTGTACTTTGGTACCAGATTACCTGGATTTCTAATATAGTAATGAAAGATTTCTGGGTGCAATCAAGTACTTGTGGAGCGGTGTAGATCAAGATGGAATTGACCCCTCTAAATAGTTTGGAGTTGTTGCCGATCTCGCCAACGTGGCCTGTAACTTCAGAGCTGGTGGCGGGATCAAACCGTCTCGCCTCGAGGTCTCCGGGCTCCCGATCCTGCAAGACAAGGTCAGAAATCCTGGCCGGGGATCCCGGCGAGGGAGCTCCGACGGTCAAGTTAGAAAACGGCGAGATGGAACAGAATCTCCAAGGCGGGCCCCCGAAGGAGTTCCAAGCTTAGAGATTATCTTAGCAAAAAAGGTCTGAGGAAGAGTGGAAATTGGGCCAAGTTCCTTCACCGAGCTTGCGCCAAGGGATCCCTCTCGGGATCTTGGATCCTGCTCTTGGTGCATTTTCTTTTCCCAGCCTTTTTTCCCCTAACCTGGTCATCCGCTCTTCCCATCCTTTTATTCAATCACGCCGCCTCCGGCCTCCCACCCTTGGGAGGCCCCCTCTTCGCTTTCACCTCTTTCTCTCTCTCTCCTTTCCCCTTTCCCCTTCGGGTCTAAAATCCCGGCGGCCTCCTTGTCTTGCTTGCCGAGCCCAGCGAGGAAAGGGTAGAGGGAGGACACCATCCAGACCTTGGGCCGAGCGCGAGCGCTCTCCTTCCCAGACACCGACAATGTCCGTTACCGGGTCCTATCTTGCCAGGGACTTTGCCTCTCGGCTGCGGAACCTGTCGGGCCGATGTAAACGAGGTTTCGCGCGTTGCTGCCGACCGTACCGGCGCTCCTCTCGAGGCGCGACACGCGCTGCTCGAGGGGTGGTCTCGGAACTCGTGCTCCTGCTTCTCGGTGGCCTCACCACACAGGGTAGCCGGCCTCGGCCAAGGTGGGCCCCTCCTGGGCGGACACCTAGCGGAGCGGCAGAGGAGCGCTCGACTTCGGCCGAGGTGGACCCATGTCCGGGAGCCACCTGGCGAAAGAGCAGGAAGGCCCGGCTCGACCTCGGCCGAGGTGGAACCGTCTCAGGGTGCCACCCGACGAGGGAGCAAGGGGCCGCTGGCTTCGGCCAAGGTGGACCCCTTTTGGGCGGACACCTGGCGAAGGAGCAGCAGAGGGGTGCTCGACTTCGGCCGAGGTGGACCCGTATCCGGGCGCCACCTGGCGAAGGAGCAGGAAGGCCCGGCTCGACCTAGATCGAGGTGGAACCATCTCAGGGCGCCACTCAACGAGGGAGCAAGGGGCCGCCGGCCTCGACCGAGGTGGACCCCACCTAGGCGGACACCTGGCGGAGCGGCAGAGGGGCGCTCATCTTCGGCCGAGCTGGACCCGTGTCCGGGCGCCACCTGGCGAAGGAGCAGGATGGCCCGGCCGACCTCGACCGAGGTGGAACCGTCTTAGGGCGCCACTCGGCGAGGGAGCAAGGGGCCACCGCTTCGGCCGAGGTGGATCCCTCCTGGGCGGACACCTGGCGGAGCGATAGAGGGGCGCTCGACTTCGGCGAGGTGGACCCGCGTCGGGCGCCACCTGGCAAAGGAGCAGGAAGGCCCGGCTCGACCTCGACCGAGGTGGAACCGTCTCTGGGCGCCACTCGGCGAGGGAGCAAGGGGCCGCTGGCTTCGGCGAGGTGGACCCCTCCTGGGCGGATACCGGCGAAGCGGCAGAGGGGCGCTCGAGCTCGGCTGAGGTGGACCCGTGTCCGGGCGCCACCTGGCGAAGGAGCGGGAAGGCCCGGCTCGACCTCGGCGGAGGTGGAACCATCTCAGGCACCACCCGGCGAGGGAGCAGGGGGCCGCCGGCTTCTGCCAAGGTGGACCCCTCCTGGGTGAACACCTGGCAGAGCGGCAGAGGGGCACTCGACTTCGACCGAGGTGGACCCGTGCCGGGCGCCACCTGGGAAAGGAGCGGGAAGGCCCGGCTCGACCTCGGTCGAGGTGGAACGTCTTAGGGCGCTACCCGGTGAGGGAGCAGGGGGCCGCCGGCTTCGACCGAGGTGGACCCCTCTGGGCGGACACCTGGCGAAGGAGCAGGAAGGCCCGGCCAGACCTCGACTTCGGTCGCGGTGGAGCCACATCCGACCTTGCTGGACCGCTCCGCTCTGCCGAAAAAAAATCCACATGGTTCGGACCACTTCCGGCGGAATCTGAGACATGCCACATCATCGTAACGGCTCTAACAATTGCCCCCATCCCCTCGTTCCGCTGAGGCGTCATGGCTCAGAACGTGTGGATTTAATGCGGAGATGACGTTTGGAAGGCGAAGATCTCGCACATGATTGCCACGATCCTCGTTGCCATTTCTCGTTGCACCGAGGTCCTATGAGAGGCTGCCACGCGTCGCCTCTCCGGTTGCACTTAATGCATGCTTCGAAAAGGAGGCCGTTCCTCGTAACCGAACATCGATGTCGGGCTGTGCGTCCACGCGGCATCCATCTGGTGATCCGGAACAGAATGAGGGGTATGGCCACTGTCGATCGAATTCGAAAAGAGAGGGGACTTTTTGGAAACGAGGCCTTTCCCTTTCTCGCGCTCCGCCGGCGGTTGCAGTGGGCTATCCTTCACTTCCCTGGGTTGCCACTTTTTTTGCACAGTGTGTTTCGGTGAGTGCCTACGTCTCTTCCTTCCGTCCCTTTTCTCAGCAACTTTTCTTCACCATTTCCTTCCCATGGCGCGCCGTCATCATGTTTCATCTAATTCGGACGAGGCCAGTCTGTCCCGCCGAGGCCTCCATCGTCCTCTTCCTCGAAAGGGGAGGTGATCTCGGAAGAGATCCGCAGGCGGCTCCAGCCTGGGGGTGTAACCATAGGCGTCCCTAGGGGTCCTAGGTCTCCCCCTGTAGTTTTCCCGCCCGTCCCATGTCTTCTCTTCTCCTCCTCCAGCCATTTCTTCTACTGGTCCCTCCGGTCACGTCTAATCGATGACTGAAGGTGACCTTTCTTTGCTCCGGGAAGTCTATGGCATCCCGGAGTCGATCCATCTTTCTCTCCCGCGGCCCGGGGATCGTGTGACCTTAAGCGGCCCCGGGCGAATAGCCTTTTACGAGGACTTCCTCCTTGGGATCTTCGGTTCCCCTACATCCTTTCTTCCTCTCCTTTCTCAGTCACTACTGCCTGGTCCCGGCCCAGTTGGCTCCAAACGCCATCCGGGTCATCTTCGCCTTCATTATCTTCTGCCACTTCCACGGTTTGTTGCTCGCTTCTCTCTCTTCAGGGCTCTTTTCATCCTAAAGCATTATTCCACCGATGATGGCTTGGTGGTACATTTCACCTCGGCCTAGGTGTCTCCGGTTCGACCTCCCTTCATCTATTAAGGGTTGGAAGAACTGGTTCATTTTTGCCTCAGTCGAGGATGTCGACTGGGCCTGGAGCGAGCCGGATCGGTCCCCGAACCGAACTCCCAAGTCGAGCCGGCGGACCAAGAGGTCTATTCCCTAATGCTGAGTGACGCGGTCCCGATGCTCGATGTTCTGCTCTCGGAGCGAAACTTGTTCGAGGCGGGGATCAGTCCCATCCGGGAGCTAGGTGAGGCTCAGCCTTCCTTTCTACTTCGCACCCCATTCTCCCTTTTCCTTTTTAACAGGGATGACCGACCTCCGTTTTATTTCAGGTATGAAGTTCTTAGAAAACCTCCTGAAGGGCGCCGCTCAGAGGGACATTGCTGAGGGAAATGAGCCCGCGGCGAAGAGGGCTCCCACCGAGGCGAGCCAGGAGGCAATGCCGATTCCCACCTCCGGTCTAGTGGCGGCAGCTCCCGCATCCAGGCCACCTCAGGCCCGGGCTGCCGACGTTCTTGTCGTCGACCTCGACAGGGCTACAGAAGAGGGAGGGCCAGCCCCCTCCCGGGCAGCGCCCGTCTCAACCGCCGCCCCGACGGCGCCCCCGGTGGCTTCAGCTGCTCCATCGGTGGCAGTTCCACCTGGCGAGGGGACGGTCACCCTTGCCGCTGCCGACCTATCCACCCTGACGCCAAATCTCACCAGCCGGTGCTCCGTGATCTGCGATCAGGGCCTCATGGAAAGGGTCATGGAGTTCGCCTGCACCTCCCGGGATCGCCGACTGAGGGGCGGCCGGGATTATGCCGACGCCCTGCTCGGAATCCTTCCGCAGCTCTTCACGGTAAGTCCCAGACTCGGAACCCTCCCTTTTAAAGTTCTAGTTGGATCTTGACTGACCTCTCCTTTTCTGGTGCAGATCGGGACCGACGTGCTGCTGTTGAGGAATTTCCTCGCAGGGTATGCCAAGAAGGATGCCGAGAAGGAGGAAAAGCTCGGCAAACTCGCGACCGACATGAAGGACCTCATGGAGAAGGGGGTCGAGCTGCGGGGGAGCAACCAAGCCCTCCAATCCGACCTGGCGCGCACCGAGGGGCGCATCAAAGAATCGGAGACCTCTCTGTCTGAGGAGAGGATCTCCAACCAGCACCGCGCGGAGGAGGACGCGGCGGAGAAGGCTCGCCTCCGAGCTCAGTCCCGATCATTGGAGCACCGGGTGGAGGAGGTTCGGAGGGAGATGAATGCAGCCAAAAAGTGGAGCTTCTACGTCAACGGGCTGCTAGAAGCTTAAAGCGGGAGGCGTAGGAGGCCGTCCCGAAATTCCGGGCTTCCGAGGAGTACATCGCGGAGGTTCGGGAGGCCGCCGTGGACTCCTTCATGAAGGGGTTCCAGGTGTGCCGGGAGAAAGTGGGCTCCTTCTACCCCGAGCTCGACCTCAGCGGGTGATCCTCGCGGAAGGAGGCAGGAGCCCAGCGGAGAGGCTCCAGTGGCAGCAGGCGACGCGGCTGCAACTCCAGAGCAGCCCCCCTAGCAACCACCCGTCGACGGTGCAGGTGGAGAGTGCGCACCCCCCCCGAGGACAGTGCCTCTGTGCCAAACTAGTTCCCCACTTGTATTTCTTTTCTTTTGCTTCTCTTTTTTTTTTTTTGAGGACTCCCGGCCTGTCGGGACTCCTTCATTGTAATCATTCTTTGGATTAATGAAAAATCTCCTTTTTGCCAAGTCTCATCTTTGCCTTCTCTCTGTTCTCTTTTTTTTGTTTAGACCGAGTGTTGGTTTCGAGTGCCTAGAATAAGCCCTGTGGTGTGCTCCGAGCTGAGCTTGCGGGTAGACTGAATCCCGTCCAGCATTCAGACCAAAGTTCGGAGCTTCCGGGTTGGACGCCGGTGGAGCAGGCCTTGCGCGAGTCCTTCTAGCTTACCGTCCTGTCCTCTGGGTGCGTGGGTGAGCTTGGCTCTGCCCCGCCTTACGGACCGAAGTCCGGGACTTCCGGACTGAACCCCGGGGCTGCAGGCTTTATCCGAGCCCTGCGCGGCTTGCCGGGCTGTTCTCCGTGATTGCGTGTGCGAGTTTGGCTCTGCCCCGCCTTCCGGATCGAAGTCCGGGACTTCCGGACTGAACCCCGGGGCCGCAGGCTTTATCCGAGCCCTGCGTGCCTTGCCGGCGGTGTTCTCCGTGATTGCGTTGGCGAATTTGGCTCTGCCCCACCTTTCGGATCGAAGTCCGGATTTCCGGACTGAACCCCGGGGTCGCAGGCTTTATCCGAGCCCTGCGCAGCTTGCCGGGCTATTCTCCGTGATTGCATAGGCGAGTTTGGCTCTGCCCTGCCTTCCGGACCGAAGTCTGGGACTTCCGGACTGAACCCCGGGGCCGCAGGCTTTATCCGAGCCCTGCGCGCTTGCCGGGCTGTTCTCCGTGATTGCGTGGGCGAGTTTCGCTCTGCCCCACCTTCCGGACCGAAGTCCGGGACTTCTCGCCTTCTCGGGTCTTCGGCCACAGCCGTGTTTGCCGAACTCAGAGCTAAGTGTCTCTCTTCCTACGAGGTGAGAAGAAGCATTTGAAGTAAAATGATTTTATTGCAGGAGTTCGAGGAACCTTACATTATTGGTAATACATCCTCAGGTTCGAGGCATTTCAGGTCGAGGGAATCTGGACCCTCCTAACTCCTCCAGGTAATAGGCCCCGTGAGGAAGAACTTCCGCCACCCTATACGGGCCCTCCCAGTTCGGGAGAGCTTCCCGCACTCCCGTGGCTGGGAAGCTTCAGCACGCCGGAGCACCAGATCTCCTGGGCGAAAGGACTTCGGTCGCACCCGAGAGTTGTAGTACCTGGCCACTCGCTGCCTGTATGCCACCATCCGGACTCGGGCCTTGTCCCTCGTCTCCTCAAGGTCCAGGTTCAGCATCATCTTGGCGGGGTTCTCCACTTCGTCGTACTGCTCCACGCATAGGGTGGGTAGGCTGAGCTCAATCGAGATAACCGCCTCGGCTCCGAAGATGAGGTTTGAACGGGGTCTCATCGGTGGCCATCCTCGGGGTGGTGTGGTACGCCCATAGGATGCTCGGGAGCTCTTCTGCCCACCCACCCTTGGCCTGATCCAGCCTTGTCCGGAGGCCTTGCAAGATGGTCCTATTCGTCACCTCGGTTCTCCATTTGTCTGCGGATGCGCCATCGAGGTGAAGTGATGGTGGATGCTGAGGTCGCTGCAGAATTCTTCAAACTCCCGACAATCGAATTGATGTCCATTATCGGTGATAATGGTATGGGGTAGGTCGAAAATGATTGACTTCCAGAGAAATTTGGCGACGCTTGCCTCCATGATTCGTGCTAGGGGTTCGGCCTCGACCCACTTCGTGAAGTAGTCAATGGCCACGATCAGGAACTTCCGCTGTCCGGACGCCGGGGGAAAGGGTCCTAAGAGATCCATCCCCCACTGGGTGAACGGCCACGGAGCCGAGAGCTGGGAAAGCGGAGTGGAGGGCTGCCGCTGCACCACGGCGTGCCGCTGGCACCGATCACACCTCTTCACGAAGTCGGCGGCATCCTCCTTTATCGTCTCCCAGAAATAACCTTGGCAGAGTGCCTTATACGTTAGCGTTTTGCCCCCCACATGGTTCCCGCAGATGCCCTCGTGGATTTCCTGGAATACGAGTGCGGCCTCCGCGGCTCTCAGGCATTTGAGGAGGGGGTAGGAGTAGGACCTCCGATACAGCTGCCCATCCATTAGGACGAACCGCGCGGCCTTCTTTTTGATAAGGCAGGCCGACGCGCGGTCCTCCGGCAAGGTGCTGCCGGTAATGTACTCGGCATACTTGTCCATCCAGTTGGGCTCTTGGCTGACCTGTTACCTCCACAGGGGTCTCGTAGCTCGGGGCCTTGAGACGCTAAACATGAGCGCGGCCCAGCAACGAGTCCGGCAGGGTTGCCAGCCGGGAGAGAGCGTCCGCACGAGCATTTTTCCCCGCAGGGTATGTGGGAGATGCAGAAGCGCCGAAATCCGGCCACGCTCGTTCTTACGAGCTCTAGATATTTCGCCATTTGTGGGTCGTGCGCACCGTACTCTCCGGAGATCTGTCCGGCCACCAGCTGGGAATCAGTGAAGGTCTTGAGGTTAGCCATGCCCAACTCGCGGGCCACTCTCAGCCCGGCGAGGAGCGCCTCGTACTCCGCCTGGTTATTAGTTGTGGCGAACTGAAAACGGAGTGCACATTCGACGACAACCCCATCGCCGTTGGCGAGGATGAGGCCGGCTCCGCTCCCGCCAAAGTTCAAGGCTCCGTCCACATGAAGGATCCACACGTCCTCCTCGGGTCCCGGTTTCAACTGCCGGTCCAGAGGGTCATCCTCTGTCCCCTTGCCTAGGCCTGCGCACTCGACCAAGAAGTCGGCGAGCACTTGCACCTTCATGGCCGACCTTGGCCGATAAGCGATATCGAACTCACTGAGCTTGAGTGCCCACTTCACCAATCGCCCGGATGTGTCGGGTCGGCTGAGTATCGCTTTCAGCGGCTGATCAGTCAGGACGGTAATGGAATGCGCTTGGAAATAGGGCCTGAGATGCTGGGCAGACATTATTAATGCAAAAATGAGCTTTTCAGGCCGGGAATACCTGAGCTCCGCATCGCGGAGGAGTTTGCTTGTGTAGTACACTGGTCACTGAACTCCCTGGTCGTCGGTCCGAACCAGGACCGAGCTGACGGCCTCCGGGGTGACCGCCAGGTAGAGGATGAGCTCCTCTCCTTCTTCAGGCCTGGAAACCAGTGGGGGCGATGCAAGCATCTTCTTCAGCTCATCAAACACCTCCTGGCACTCCCTGGTCCAGGTGAAGTCGCTCATCTTCCTCAGCACTTTGAAGAAAGGCCGACAGCGATCGACCGACCTCGAGATAAACCGACTTAGAGCGGCTATCTGGTCGGTGAGTCGCTGCACTTACTTCTTGGAGGTGGGTTGCTCCATGTCCAAGATGGCATGGACCTTTTTCGGGTTAACCTCTATCCCTCTTGGGTCACCATGAACCCCAGGAATTTCCCGGCGGAGACACCGAAGGTGCACTTCGCCGGGTTCAGCTTCATCTGGTGAAGTCAGAGGTTGCCGAAGGTCTCCGCCAGGTCGCCAACATGATTCGAAAGGGGCTTGCTCATTACCAGCATGTCATCCACGTACACCTGCATGTTGCGGCCGATCTGATCCTTGAAGACTTTGTTGACCAGTCGCTGGTACGTGGCCCCGGCATTCTTGAGGCCAAATGGCATCATCTTGTAACAGTAAGTTCCGCGGTCGGTGACGAAGGCGGTGTGCTCTTCGTCTTCCGGGTGCATTCGAATCTGGTTGTACCCGGAGAAGGCATCCATGAAAGAGAGGAGGCGATGCCCCGAAGTGGTGTCCACCAGCTGGTCAATCTTCGGAAGAGGGAAGCTGTCCTTTGGGCAGGCTCGGTTGAGGTCAGTGTAGTCCACACAGATCCTCTACTTGCCACTACTCTTCTTCACCATGACCACATTCTCCAACCAGCTAGGATATTGTACTTCCCACACGAAACCGGCGGCGAGGAGCGTCTCCACCTCTTTGTTGATGGCCCTCTGCTTTTCTGTGGCGAAGCTCCTCTTCTTCTGGCGGACCGGGCGGCACCTCGGATCCACGTTTAGCCTGTGGGTGATGACTTCAGGGGGGATGCCCGGCATGTCGGCCGCGGACCATGCAAACACATCCGCATTCGCGTGGAGGAAATCCAGCAGGCGGGTCCGCTCTTCCTCCGAGAGCTGGGCCCCCACATGCACAGTCTTCTGAGGGTCCGAACCGAGGGGATACGCCAACAAATGTTCCACGAGTCCTCCTCTGGGTTCCTTCTCCCTTAAGTCGAGGTCGTCGACGTCGGGGCCGAGCCCGGCACCTCGGGTACCCGGGACCGCCTGAAGGCAATGCTGGACTAGCTGGGTCGTCCCCCTCATCACCCCAGGCCCGGAGGCCATGGGGAATTGTACTAGCAACCATTTCGTGGAAATCATGGTGTCAAGCTGGTTGAGCCCCGGATGATCGAGGATCGCGTTATAAGGCGAGGGGAGTTTGACGACGGTGAACGTCATCATGATTGTGGTCAGTCGAGGTGGGGATCCAGCGGTGACAGGGAGAGTGATCTCCCCTTCGACCCCCACCGAGTTCCCGTAAAGCCCATAAGAGGGGTGTGCACCGGCCTTAGCTGATCATGAGACAGGTTCATTCAGGAGAAAGCATCATAAAAAAGCACGTCAGTAGAGCTCCCACTATCTACCATAATGCGATGTACAGGATGCTTACGATGGTCATCTCGACCACCACAGCATCATTATTTACATTTTTTATTTTAATTACCCTTCTCAAAGGGGGATACATTCTCCGGGTCCCCCACCTCCCGGGCTCTCTTTGCCGCCCGCCCGATTTCATAAGAGATCATGCCCACTGGCTTCTCCGTCGGGCGATTATCGATCGCAGGGACCGGGGGGAGGGCCGCGAGCGGCTGTCCCTTCGCCGGAGCTTCGGTCCTCACAAACTTCCTGAGGTAGCCTCTTTTAATTAGCTCATCGATTTCCCGCTTCAGATTGCGACACTCCTCCGTGTCATGGCCATGCTCGTGGTGGAACTGGTAGTGCTTTGACTTGTCGCGGGTGCTCCTTGGGTTCTGAGGGGGAGGTCGGCGGAGGTAGTGCTTGCCCTCAATTTCCATGAGGATCTTTATTCTGGGAGAAAGAAGAGGGATGAAATTTCGCTCCGAGGCGGCTCCGCCCTTCGGCTTCGGATTTGGACAGGGGTCAGCAGGTGGCCTGGGCCTTCGGGTCCCGGGAACATCTCTCAGGGCCGGCTTCTTCAAGGTCCTCCCGTCCAGTTCTCGCTGGGTGCGATCGGCCTCCTACGCTCGGATATACTTGTGGACACGGAGGAGGTGCTCGGAATACGTCCTGGGGGGTTTCTTGTCTAGGTAATAAGTCAGGCAGGACGTCTTGAGCCCGCGCTTTAATGCCAGTATGGCAACGGGCTCGTCCAGGCTGTAGATTTCCAGGGTAGCGGTCTTGAAGTGGGTAATATAGTCCTGAAGCAGCTCCTGGTCCTGCTGGCGGATGGAGAAGAGGCTGTCCATCTCTCTCGGCACCTTCCGACAAGCGTCGAAGTGCGCCACGAACTTTCCTTCCAAATGATGGAAGGAGCAAATAGATCCCGGCTCGAGACGAGTGAACCAGACTCGAGCAGCCTTCCGGAGGGTAGCGGGGAAGGCAATGCATAAAAGAGCATCCGTGGCCCCATGGACCCTCATGAGAGCCTTGTAGCTCTCCAGATGGTCCAAAGGGTCGGTGGTCCCATTGTAGGGATCCACCTGCGGCATGCGGAACCGGCTCGGAATCGGCTCCTCTTGGATTTCCCGTGAGAAGGGTGGCCTGGAGTCGTAGCCCGCCAGGTCCGCCGAGGAGTTTTGTAAGTCGGCAAATCGGCGGGCGAACTTTGCCAGTTTGCGCTCGTGCTCCTCCAGGCACCTCTCGGCCTGGCGCTTGATGGCCTCGTCAGTGGAATCTTCCACCGAGGCCACTGGTGAAGGGGGCACCGATCGATCTCGGCGGGGGGCTTTGCCCCGACGTTGCCTACTGCGGCACACCGTCTCGGCATCATCGGCCGGGATCGACTCTCGTGATTCGCCGAACCGGAGTAATTTCTCTTCGCGGGGGTTTGGTGGCTCCCGCGGGGGTTGGAGGCTGCCTGCGATTTGGATGGCCTGCCATGGATGGAGCGCAGGCTTTCACGCGGCCCCACGGCCCGAGCCACGGGGGTCTTTGGCTGGGGCTGCATGGCCAAGGAGTGCTGCTGGTGCTGTAGCTGCCGAACTGCTGTAGTCAGGGTTTGCAGCTGTTGGATGACAGCTGCAAAAGGTTCGTTCACTGAGGTCGGCTGCGGTGGAAGAGGAGGTGGAGCAGGAAACTCCCTCTCTGGGCTGCGTGGCCCCTGAGGGGAGGGGACCTCCCCTACTCGGCTGGTGGATGCTTCGCGCCCGCGTGTGACCACCATGGCCGGAGCGCGTTTCGTCCCATAAAGAGCTAGCTCGCACTGGGGGTGTTGTCCTGCCCCACTTCCTGGCACGCCAATCTGTTGCCGATCTCGCCGCCGTGGCCTGTAACTTCAGAGCTGGTGGCAGGATCAGACCGTCTTGCCTCGAGGTCTGCGGGCTCCCGATCCTGCAAGACAAGGTCAGAAACCCTGGCCGGGGATCCCGGTGAGGGAGCTCCGATGGTCAAGTTAGAAAACGGCGAGATGGAACATAGTCTCCAAGGCGGGCCCCCGAAGGAGTCCCAGGCTTAGAGATTATCTTAGCAAAAACAGTCTCAGGAAGAGTGGAAATTGGGCCAAGTTCCTTCACCGAGCTTGTACCAAGGGACCCCTCTCGAGATCTTGGATCCTGCTCTCAGTGTCTTTTCTTTTCCCAGCCTTTTTTTCCCTTACCTGGTCGTCCGCTCTTCCCATCCTTTTATCCCATCACGCTGCCTCCGGCCTCCCGCCCTTGGGAGGCCCCTATTCGCTTTCACCTCCTTCTCTCTCCTCTCTTTTCCGTTTCCCCGTCGAGTCCAAGAACCCGGCAGCCTCCTTATCTTGCTTGCCAAGCCCAGCGAGGAAAGGGTAGAGGGAAGACACCGGCCAGACCTTGGGCCGAGCGCGAGCGCTCTCCTTCCCAGATGCCGACAACGTCCGTTACCGGGTCCTGTCTTGCCAGGACTTCGCCTCTCGACTGCGGAACCGTCGGGCCGATGTAAACGATGTTTCGCACACTGCGGACCGTACCGGTGCTCCTCTCGAGGTGCGGCACGCGCTGCTCGAGGGGCGGTCTCAGAACTCGTGCTTCTGCTTCTCGGCAGCCTCACCATGCAAGGTCCGGCCGGCGGCCAAGGTGGGCCCCTCCTGCGGCACACCTGAGAGAGAGGGAGCGCTCGACTTCGACCGAGGTGGACCCGTGTCTGGGTGCCACCTGGCGAAGGAGTAGGAAGGCCTGGCTCGACCTCGGCCTAGGTGGAACCGTCTCAGGGCGCCACCCGACGAGGGAGTAAGGGGCCGCCGGCTTCGACCGAGGTGGACCCCTCCTGGGCGGACACCTGGCGAAGGAGTAGCAGAGGGGCGCTCGACTTCGGCCGAGGTGGACCCATGTCCTGGCGCCACCTAGCGAAGGAGCAGGAAGGCCTGGCTCGACCTCGACCGAGGTGGAACCGTCTCAGGGCGCCACTCGACGAGGGAGCAAGGGCCGCCGGCCTCGGCCGAGGTGGACCCCTCCTGGGCGGACACTTGGCGGAGCGGCAGAGGGGTGCTCGACTTCGGCCGAGGTGGACCCGTGTCCGGGTGCCACCTGGCGAAGGAGCAGGAAGGCCTGGCTCGACCTCGACCGTGGTGGAACCGTCTCAGGGCGCCACTCGGCGAGGGAGCAAGGGGCTGCCGGCTTCGGCCGAGGTGGACCCCTCCTGGGCGGACACCTGGCGAAGCGACAGAGGGGAGCTCGAGCTCGGCTGAGGTGGACCCGTGTCCGGGCGCCACCTGGCAAAGGAGCGGGAAGGCCCAGCTCGAGCTCGACCGAGGTGGAACCATCTCAGGGTGCCACCCGGCGAGGGAGCAGGGGGCCGCCGGCTTCGGCCGAGGTGGACCCCTCCTGGGCGGACACCTGGCGGAGCAGCAAAGGGGTGCTCGACTTCGATCGAGGTGTACCCGTGCCTGGCGCGGGGCCCGGCTCGGGAAGGCCCGCTCGACCTCGGCCGAGGTGGAACCATCTTAGGGCGCCACCCGGCGAGGGAGCAGGGGGCGGCCGGCTTCGACCGAGGTGGACCCCTCCTGGGCGGACACCTGGCGAAGGAGCAGGAAGGCCCAGCCCGACCTTGACTTCGGCCGCGGTGGAGCCACATCCGACCTTGCTGGACCACTCCCGCTCTGCCGAAAAAAAATCTACGTGGTTCGGACCACGTCCGGCGGAATCTGAGATACGCCACGTCATCGTAACGGCTGTAACAGGAGTAAATGACTCGCTGTGTCTCAATTTAGCAAAACCTTGGCCAGGATAGTTCTTGTGAGGAGTCACAGAATTTATAAAGTTGAGACATGATTTGGATGAACCAAATTAGGGTTGGCAGTCAAATCCTAGGTCATCCAGAGCATATAAGGTCAAAGGGATGAATTATGTGATAACCATATGCCAGAGGTTCTTGAAAGTTGCTCTGTAACTTCGACCTATCCGGATGTCGAGTATCATTGCTAGATATAAACTTTGACTGGAATTGGAAGTGATCCAGGGCTACTGACTTATTGTTCGAATCTATGGGGTCACACACCATGGAGATTTCTATCTGATCTAAAGGCTGATTGATAATTAAGAATCATTTACTGTCACTGGTGGTCAATATGATTGACCATGTGTCGACACTTGAGGGGTCGACACTGGCTGTGACAAGAAGCATTTTTGGAAGTCATTTCTGGACGAGCCGACTCGATCCCTGCTCGAGCCAACTCATTCTGTGTTTTGGACGAGCTAACTCGATCGAGCCGACTCGATCCCTGCTCGAGCCGACTCAATCATACTGAAAGAACAGTATGACTATTCTGTGTTCTAGATAAGCTGACTCGACCTTTGCTCGAGTCGACTCGTCTCTGCTCGACCAGAAAAACCTGAATGGGATTTTCTTGGAAGCTTTTTGGGAATAGAGGCCTGGGCCGGGGATTCTGGCGGGGGCACTCCGATGGTCAAGTCATCGACGACCCAGGGAATAGATCCTCCTGGCCGAGCCCCTCTTGATGGACTCCACGTGAGGAGGAGTGAATGAGATGAGAGTGAAGTGAAAGTGAGTCAGGAGGAGGGTAACGACGGAGCTAGAGGGATTCTCTGCTTAACCGCCTCTCCTTTGCATGTCTTTCTTTTTTCTTTCTTTGTGGTGGTGGTGCCTCGCCCCCTCTGGTTGAGCTGGCACCGGGGTTGTATTATTTTTCATGTTACCTCCCCCTTCGGGGGTGTCGATCGTTCTTTGTAGTTGAGGTGATCATTCGCGCGATGAATGGGACGTGTCTCCTGACATGCGGTAGGGGAAGCTTCAATGCATTCTGACATTCTGGCTGTACCATTCCTAGCAGGTACTCGATCGGGGGGCCGCCGCTCCCGGGATTCGTGCCCTTTGACTGGCCTCTCTTTCTAGTGGTACGGGCAGCATGGCATCCTGGTCCGGGGACTTCTCTCCCTTCTCTTCTGGCTTAAGTGGCAGTAGCGGATATTTATTATGGCATGGTAGGCATTGCTTCATGGCCCTCGAGAGGCCCGTCGATGTCCAGAAAGGGAAGCACTATTCCCCAGGGGATCGGTGCCTTGGCCGAGGTGGTGGCTGAGTTGGAGAGCAAGGCTGAGGTCCGCCGGGCTCGACCTCGAAGTGGCCCCACGTGGCGGAGGAGGGATAAGCTCGACTCCGGACCATGGGGCTTGACCTCGGGGGCCTGGCCTGGCGAAGGGGGGTGGCGCGCGACCCCAGGCGGGAGGATTCGACCTTGAAGGGGATCCATGTGGCGAAGGAGGACAGAGCTCGACTCCGAACCGTGGTTCCTGGCTTCGGGGGGTCCGATCTGGGAAGGTCACTCGGCTCGACCTAGGTGCACCCAACTTCGCGAGAGGCCGACCTGGTAGAGGACGGTGCTCGGTCTCAGCAAGCAGATCAGGCATTCTAAGGGAGCTCAGCCCAGTGAGGGAGCTCAGGAGAAAGCGTCCACCTTGGCAGCATACGTGGACACGGTGTCCGACGGGTGTCCCACGTCAGTGCTCTTGCCACATCAGCTGCCTCTATAACTAAAGGCTGTTTTTGGGGTTGCTAGTTAGCTGAGAAAAAAAAGGTTGAAGAACTAAAAGGAAAAGGGATTTTGTGAGGACTTGGGATTGGGTGTGAGAATACCTAGCATTCAAGCTAGGTCTTGGGAAGAGTGATAGTTAGGAAGGGTTCCACCTCTCATCCTTGTCTTCCGAGAAGAAGAAGATCAGTCCGAAGGATCCCAAGGAGCTAGCACTCCGAGGGAGTTGATCAGAGTCTAGCCCTGGTATGGATTACCTGTAGAGGCCAGACACGTGTGTGGCTCGAGTGCTTTACCCTTCTCCGTAGCATTTCAAAGGTATAATGGTAAGGTACTTTTATATCTTTGATTATTTTTCTTGCTCTTGATGTATATTGCATGCTGCATTATTGTACTAGATCCTGTTGCTGGTAGATTGGTAGATCGTTTTGATCGATCTATCAAGCCTTCCACTATTTATTTTAAAATTATTTTAAAATACTTTCTTTCTATTTAGCATGTTTTCCCTTCATATGGTATCAGAGCGCAGGTTTTCTTCATAGTATTATAATGCTAGCATGCTTTGACATCATTGTTTTCTCTTAAATACTTGGATTAAGTGCTTCACATGGCTGTCCGATCATAGAAGAGAAGTAGGGCTGCAAGACCCCTCTTCTCTTTCAATGCGGTCTCCTATGGCGTGTAGGGGTGCCGCTTGTGATTGCCTCATGAAAAAGAAAATAAGAGAAAATGTAGATTAAAAATTTTTTAATCTAATGTTATGATCATAAAATAAATTTAGATAAGATCTAAGAGTTTTATTTTGATCGTATTTAATATCTAACTTTGAATAGTTCAAGTAAGATGCATGAATTTAAAGTCACTATTTTCTGCCCCCGCAGACGAGCCGACTCAAATCTTGCTCGAGCCAACTCATTTATGCAGGCAGAACAGTCTATCTGTTATAGTTCTGGATGAGCCGACTCGACCCCTGCTCGAGCCAACTCATATCTGCTAACAGATGAATCTGTCAGTTTTTGGTTCTAGACGAACTGACTCACATTCTACATGAGTCGACTCGATCAGAAAGTCCTAGAAGAGTGAATTCAAATTTACTTATAGAATTGTTTTACATTCTTAATTGAAATTTTTTGATTAATTAAGGCTATTAGACTTAATTGAGACTTAAGTTATATTGTATGGCAATAACTCTAGGAATATGATTCAAAGATTTTAAGTCATTTCAATAAACCTTAAGGATCATGGGTTAGCTTCTTTTGAATCCTTAATTGGGTTAGACTTAAGTTTAGATGCATTGTACTAAATAGAGAACTAATCTAATCAAATGTTGAGTTAGGATTTCTTCTATATAGATCTCTCTAATAGTTAGATTGATTAGTCCATAGATCTAAATGGACCTAATTTTATGGCTCAATAGTCAGCCTGAGTCTTTAGGCTAGTCTAATCGACTTTGATGAACCAATTGGTATCTAGGTAAGTTTGGCAATTTGATCATGGTTCTTTGGGACTACCTCTTACCTGGCCAACTCGGTTGGTGTCTAAGGCAAGATGATTAATGGCAGAACCTAACCCATGATCTCACTTACCTGGCCAATATGGTCGATCAGAATTGATTGGATAGCTCATTGACTCGTATTAGCCCATGTCATCCAAGGTTAATCAGTCATGACTGATTTTAGGTGCCCATGGATCATTAGTTATGTGTAACCCTCCTTGATTGTTGATGTGGTCAATGGGAGGTTGATCCATGTCTTCTCATCACTTCTTCTATCATATTAAAATTAAATCATCTAAATTATTAGGTTCATAAAAGGATGAAGTTATAGGGATAACCAAGTCCTAGCCTCCCATTAAGTGAGATGGTAATGGGTCCAAAAGTTGGGTGTTCATCGACAGATCCAAAGATCGGGTGTTCATCGGGCTATTGGAATTGATGTTCCTAATATGATCATTCAGTGCGACTCTCTTAACGGTGGTCAGGTGGGTAGGCCAGAGTCGGGCTTAACTATTCGTTAGCTAGAAGCATTGAATTTTGTCATGTTAATGGTTAAACCTAACCAAGACCTTCAATAGAAGGCCCAAAGGCCGATTGAAGTGCACCTTGGGGCAAAAATCTAAATACTAGAGGTTACTTGGAGAAGTAATCGGTTGAAGAACCTATATTTAGACACGCATGGGTGGGCCGGCTAAAGTCGGGCTCATGTATTGTCTATTGGACTTTAGTACCCACTTAGGATTCAAAGTGATTCCTTGGATTGGAGGTAGAGGCTACCAGTCTGAACAAAATAGTGAGAGGGCCTTTAGACTAAAGACCATGTCTATAAGATAATAATTCATATACACTAATTAGTTTTGATTTTTCTTTCAGATGTCTTCCAACCTGTCGCTCCGGTCTTTTCTCGATAACGAGAAGCTTAAGGGTCCCAACTTCGATAGCTAGTATCGAAGACTCAGGATTATCCTGGAGCATGAATCGATCCTGTATGTGATATCGGATCCGGCACCTGAAACCCCTGCTCCCAATGCTCGGGATTCGGTCAGAGATACTAATTAGAAGTGGCTCTCTGATAGGACAACTGTTTGATGCATAATGTTGGCAGCAATGAATGACGAGTTCAGTCATAAATTCGAAGAAGTCCAGCTGAAAGAAATCCTTCAAAGGTTGAAGGAGTCATTCGGGACACCAGGCGATGTTGAGAGGTACAGGATCTCCTGTGCTATCTACAACATGCGGATGCGTGATGGGATCTTAGTCACTGATCATGTATTGTACATGATCGAGATGATTGAGCGCATATGCAAGCTCGGATGTCCCTTGCATGAACAGCTTGGGAAGGATGCGATTTTGAATTCCTTACCCTCTTCCTATCTAGATTTTCTCGATCATTATAAAATGAATAAGCATGCAGTCAACTACCATGATCTATTGGGGTTGCTGCAGACTTATGAGAAAGACCACCATCTAAATAAAAGGATGGTAAATCTAGTAGGAGGATTTTCGGCAGGGCGTCGTCCCTTTAAGAAAGGAAAAAAGAAAAATAAAAGGAAACATGTGCAGAATGCTTATGAGCCCAATCAGGCCAAGAAGGAGAAGGCTGATAAGAGCCTAGCGGAGTGTTCTTCTACAAGAAGCAGGGATATTGGAAGAGAAACTGTCCTCTTTACATTGCATCCCTTAACCCGAATAGGTCCAAGAAGAGGAAGCAGCCATAAGGTGCTGGACAAGGTATTTATATGATTACATCTTGTAGTTTCTTTATCTGCGATACTACTAACTAGGTATTGGATACTGGAAGTCCAATTCATATTTGCAAATCTTTGCAGGGACTTCAAGTTAGTAGAAGATTCGAGGATGGCGAGAGATTCTTGAACATGGAAAATGGAAGCCAAGTTCCAGTCCTGGCATTGGGAGTTCTCAAACTAGTTTTTAAGTCTTATACAATCATTTTGAATGTGTGTCATTTTTGTCCATCTTTTATTTTAAATGTCATTTCTGTAGGCCAATTGGCCATGTATGGTTATGAACTATCAATAAAGAATGATATTTGCAAAATCATTTGGAATGGTTCCTTTGTAATGAATGGATATATGAATAATGACATTTATATACTATCGTGACCTGTTAATGTAGTGTACACATCTAGCAAATGCCCTAGGATAGATAATGTCTATGATGAGTACCTATGGCATTGTCGGCTAGGTCATATTAACAAGAGCAAGATAAACAGGTTGAAGTGCTAGGGTCTCATCGACTTTAGTGAAAGTGGTTCACTTCCAACCTGTGAGTCCTGTCTTCTTGGAAAGATGATAAAGTCACCTTTTACTGGAAAAGGTGAACGAGACAAAGAAATTCTAAGTCTGGTGCATACTGATATATGCAGACCCATGAATATTAGTGCTAGAGGAGGGTACAGTTATTTCATTACATTTATAACGACCTTTCGAGGTATGGTTATGTCTTCTTGGTGAGACATAAATCTGAATTATTTGAAATGTTCAAATGATATCGTAATGAAGTAAAAAAATAAACTGGAAGGTATATCAAAATCTTTCGATCAGATAGAGGCAGTGAATCCTTTCCGATGAGTTTCTGACATATCTTGAAGATAATGGGATTCTCTCTTGGTGGACACCTCCAGGGACACCTCAGTTAAATGGAGTGTCTGAAAGGAGGAATTGAACCCTGTTAGATATGGTTCGGTCCATGATGGGCTTTGCTTCACTACTGTTATCCTTTTGGGGATATGCTATGGAATCAGCCTGTTACCTTTTGAATATGGCTTCGAGTAAATCTGTTAACAAAATCCCATATGAGATATGGACTGGACGTAAGCAGACACTCTCACACCTTCAGGTCTAGGATTGTCCGGCTTATGTAAAACGTTTAGAAATGGCAAACTTGGACCTAAGTCTGTTCGGTGCCTATTTGTTGGGTATCCAAAAGAGTCTAAGGAATATTAGTTTTACTTAACTGAGGAACAGAAATTGTACGTCAGTCTTAGGGCTGTCTTTTTGGAAAAGGAGTTCCTTGGTGAAAGAACTGTAGACGCTAAGATTGAACTTAGTAAAGTTCAACAAGTAGAAGAACTGACACACTTAAGGGACAACATAAAACTGGTAGTGATTAGATCACACCTAGAGCCCACACAGGAATCATTAAAGAGATCCGGTAGGGTACCGAGTCGACCAGATAGATACTACGGTTTCTTAATCCGGGATGGTGATTCCATTGAACTCGATGAGAACAATGAGGATCCAATCACCTATATGGATCGATGCAGAGGTCCGACTCTAAGAAATGGCTAGGAGCTATGCAATCCGGAATGGAATCCATGGAAATCAATAATGTATGGACATTGGTTGATCCGCTTGACGAGATAAAACTCATTGGATATAAATGGATTTTCAAGAGAAAAAGAGGTGCAGACGGGCAGGTGAAGACCTATAAAGCCCGTCTGGTTGTCAAAGGATATCGTCAACGTTATGATATTAACTATGATGAGATGTTCTCTCCCGTGACAATGCTCAAGTTCATTCGGATTATGCTTGCTTTAGCGGCATACTTTGACTATGAAATCTGGCAAATGGATGTCCAAATAGCTTTCCTGAATGGTGAGCTGGAAGAGGAGGTGTATATGATACAACCTGAAGGGTTCACATCCATAGACGAGTCAAAGGTGTGCAAGCATCAAAAGTCCATCTATGGATTGAAGCAAGCATCAAGGAGTTGGAACATACGATTTGATAAATGTATCAAGTCGTATGACTTCATTAAGAACGGAGAAGAACCTTGCATTTATAAATGGGTTAATGGTTCTATGATTATATTCCTTGTGTTGTATGTGGATGGCATTCTCTTAATCGGGAATGACATTCCAGCATTGCAAGGAATAAAGGTCTGGTTGTCATCTCTGTTCTTTATGAAGGACTTGGGTGAAGCCTCTTCATATTGGGTATAAAGATCTATAGAGATAGGTCTAAGAGGCTTCTGGGACTGTCCTAGTCTACGTACATCGATACTGTGTTGAAGCGGTTCAGCATAAAAAATTTCAAGAAAGGGTATCTCCTGATAGGTACTGGAATTGCTCTCTCCAAGAAGGATTGTGCGACAACTTCCAAGGAGAGAGCGTATGAGTAGAATCTCGTATGCTTTGGCAATGGATTCTATCATGTACGCTATGACATGTACTAGACCAGACATAGCTTACTCACTAGGCATAGTGAGCACGTACCAGTCTGATCCAGGTGAAGCTCATTGGAAGGTGGTAAAACCATCCTTAAGTATTTGTGAAATACTAAGGACCAATGGCTAATTTATGGAGAACCTGACTTGAAACTTATGGGATATACTGACTCTAGTTTTTAGTAAGATAAGGATGACAGCAAGAGTGTGTCAAGATTTAACTTTACCCTAAATGGAGGAGCGATCTACTGGAAAAGTTCCAAGCAGCCTACTATGATGGAATCAGTATGCGAAGCAGAATACATTACAGCATCAAATGTAGCGAAGGAAGCTATGTGGTTGTAGAAGTTCCTTGGCAAACTAGGAGTGGCACCTTCGCTGGATGGTCCTGTTTTAGTGTATTGTGACAGCACTGGAGTCATTGCTCAAGCCAAAGAGTCGAAGTCTCATCACCGCACAAAGCAATTCTGCGGTGCTATCACCTTGTACAAGAGATCGTGGAACGAAGTGACATTGACCTTCAGAAGATCGATGGAAAGGAAAACCTAGCTGACCCCTTCACTAAAGGCGTCGGAGTTCAAGAGTTCAATACTTGTAAATGGAAAATAGGAATAAGATTATGTACTGATTGGCTTTAATCCAAGTGGGAGTTGTTGGGAATTGTGTCCCAAAGTCAATTGTCTAGGCTGTATACGGTTGTGCTAATTTTATAATTGTTTATGAATTTTTAATGAATAAAAGTTATTCTTTTGGCTATTAATCATATTTATATTTTCCTGATATGACTCTTGTATGATGGAGTTCTTAGAACTACATTATTTGATATAGAGAGGATATATCAAGTAGTTCTTAAATTGGTTCACAACCAAAGGATACAATGTTATAGGATGACGATGTATCGAGTATAGGTTGTTGTATGTCATATTTGTTAGTTGTCTTCTTAACCAAGGAGTGTGGAGACACTGGTGTGACATGCAAGTAAAATGTGTGACATCTCACTGAACGTGACCATTTACAGAGCTTCCTTCTGCCAAAGGGCTGCTCGCAAAGGGATATGGATATATGTGTCCCTCAGACCTGAGGTCACCATGGTAGCTTGCAAGCAACTCACTATGCTTTGGTGCCGGACTACCTGGATTTCTAATCCAGTGATGAAAGGTTTCTTGGTACAGTTAAGTACTTGTGGAGCGGTGGTGGATCAAGATGGAATTGACCCCTCCAAATAGCATAAAGTGAATGACTCGCTGTGTCTCAATTTAGCAAAACCTTGGCCAGGGTAGTTCTTGTGAGGAGTCACTGAACTTGTAAAGTTGAGACATGATCTAGATGAACCAAATTAGGGTTGGCAGTCAAATCCTAGATTATCCTGAGCATTATGAGATCAAAGGAATGAATTATGCGATAACCATATGCTAGAGGTTCTTGAAAGTTGCTCTGTAATCTTCGACCTATCCGGACGTCGAGTATCATTGCTAGATGAGAAATTTGACTGGTACTGGAAGTGTTCTAGTGCTACCGGCTTAGTGTTCGAACCTATGGGGTCACATACCATAAGAGTTTTTATCTGATCTAAAGGCTGATCGACGATTAAGAATCATTTGCTGTCATTGGCGGTCAATATAATTGACCATGTGTCGAAACTGGACTGTGACAATAAGCATTTTTCGGAAGTCATTTCTAGACGAGCCGACTGGATCCCTGCTCGAGCCAACTTGTTATGTATTTTGGAACAGTCCAACTGTTATGTATTCTGGACGAGCCGACTCGATCCTTGATCGAGCCGACTCATTCCTACTGAAAGAACAGTCCAACTATTATGTATTCTGGACGAGCCGACTCGACCCTTGCTCGAGCCGACTCATTCCTACTGAAAGAACAGTCCAACTGTTATGTATTCTGGACGAGCCGACTCGACCCTTGCTCGAGTCGACTCATCTCTGCTCGACCAGAAAAACCTGAACGGGATTTTTTAGGAAGCTTTTTGGGAAGATTTTGACCTGGTTTGAATTTTGAATTCAAGCTATTTTGGCTCCAAACTTTCTTGGAAGGATTATCATTCCTTCCTTATATGGTTAGAGCCAAATTGGTATGCCGTTGACCTTCTCCCCCAATCACTCCTTCCTCTTTCTCCCTCTCATGGCTGCCTCTATAAATAAAGATTGTTTTAGGGGTTGTTAGTATTGCCGCTAAGATCGCCGTGGCCTGTAGTTGATGTCGAGCTCATAACGAACTCCTATCGCTCGGGATCCTACTCGAGCATCGGGACCTACAAAATAGAGTTAGAGACCCGAGCTAGGGATTCTGACTGGAGCACTGTGACGGTCAAGTCAGTAATGATCCAGGAAAATAGATCCTCCTGGTCAAGCCCCAAGTATGGCTCCAAGCTAGGAGGATAATTCATGAGGTGAGAGAGTGCGAGTGGGTCGAGCACATAATGCGGGAGTGGCAATAGAGGAGAGCTCGAGCTGAGTGGCTGTGTCTGTCTAGATCCCGCCTGGGAGTTTTGCGGTAGCCTCGAGCATTGTCTTCCTGTGCGCTGCCCCCTTCTTGCTTGTTGGACCTCACTCGACTGAATCTTGAACATACATTGTTTGAATCTAGGAGACCACTTTTTGCTGGGGGCATTGCACGCCACTTACCTTGGGATCTTCCCCATGCTTACGGGTGCGTGTGGCGATGTTGCATGCCGTGGACAAGTTGCCTTTCCATTCTAGTGGCATGGAAGCTACCGTTCCTTCTGACATTCCTTCTGGTCGCTCCTTTTTGGATAACTTAGCAGGGCCTCGATCGACGGGCCACCGCCTCCTGGATCCGGATCTGCTGGCTGACTTCCACTTTTGGAGGGTATAGATGGTTGGTGGAGAATGCAGAGCCTCGATCGGAGGATTCCTTCCATTTTGGCATAAATGGCAGCTGGGACCATCATCGCGGCTTGGCAGGCATCTTTTCACAGTCCTCGAACATCGAGTCGCCATCCAGGGAGAGCAGCGACTCCCTTCGACTGCAGATCTCTTCGTCTGAGGTGGAGCCGATCTGGAGAGGCAAAGCTCGACTTCAGCCTCGACCTCTCCACCCAAAGAGAGCACGGCCGGGCGAAGGAGGGGCGGAGCTCGACTTCGACCTCGACCTCTTCACCCGGAGGGAGTGCAGTCGGGCGAAGGAGAGAGGAACTCGACTTCGGCCTCGGCCTCTCCACCTGGAGGGAGCATGGCCGAGCGAAGGAGGGGCGGAGCTCGACTTCAGCCTTGGCCTCTCCACCTGGAGGGAGCACGACCGGGTGAAGGAGGGGCGGAGCTCGACTTCGACCTTGGCCTCTCCACCCAGAGGGAGCGCAGTCGAGCGAAGGAGAGCGGAACTCGACTTTGACCTCGGCCTCTCTACCCGGAGGGAGCGCAACCAAACGAAGGAGAGGCAGAGCTCGACTTCAGCCTCGGCCTCTCCACCCGGAGGGAGCGCGGTCGGGCAAAGGAGTCCGGGCAGAGGTGTCCCACGTGGCAACTTCATCCGACATGGCGTCTGACAGGGGCCCCACGTCAGCGATCTTGCCACATCAGCTGGTTAGTTAAGAAAAAAAAGATTGAAGAACTAAAAGGAAAAGGGGTTTTCTGAGGACTTGGGATTGGGTGTGAGAATACCTAGCATTCAAGCTAGGTCTTGGGAAGAGAGATAGTTAGAAAGGGTTCCACCTCTCCTCCTTATCTTTCAAGATGAAGAAGATCAGCCCGAAGGATCCCAAAGAGCTAGCACTCCGAGGGAGTTGATCAGAGTCGAGCCCCGTGTAGATTACCTGTAGAGGCCAGACACGTGTGGCTCGAGCGCTTTACCCTTCTCTGCAGCATTTCAAAGATATAATGGTAAGGTACTTTTATATCTTTGATTATTTTTCTTGCTTTTGATGTATATTACATGCTGCATTATTTTACTAAATCATGTTGCTGGCAGATTGGTAGATCATTTTGATCGATTTACCAAGCCTTCCGCTGTTTATTTTAAAATTATTTTAAAATACTTTCTTTCTACCTGGCATGTTTTTTCTTCAGTCTCGACCTCAAGGGAGCCACCTGGCGAAGGAGCTCAAAGAGAGCAAGAGCTCGACTTCGGTCGAGGTGGGCTCGACTTCGGTCGAGGTGGGCTCGACTTCGGTCGAGGTGGGCTCGACCTCGAGGGAGCCACCTGGTGAAGGAACTCGACTTTCGTCGAGGTGGGCTCGACCTCGAGGGAGCCACCTGGCGAAGGAGCTTGGAGAGAGCGATCTGACGTGACAACTTTTGCCCACGTGGTATTTGATTGGATCTGACAAGGGCTCCACGTCAGCGGTCTAGCCACATCAGGGGCTTTAGCCACAATGCGAGCCTTATACCTTTCAAGTTTGCTTTCATGATTATACTTGACTGTATACACCCATTTGCAACCTATTGGTTGTTTTCCATCAGGTAGAGTGACCAGATCCCATGTATGGTTCTTTGACAAAGCATTCATTTCCTCCATCATTGCCTGTCTCCAATTTGGATTTGCCATAGCCACCTTCCAATCAGTAGGGATGCTCATAGATTCTAATGCAGTTACAAAGGATTTATAAGGAGCTAGAGACTCATAGGATATATAATTAGAAATATCATAGTGATAGCGAGGAGGGATGATCAGGCGAGAACCCTTTCGTTTTGCAATAGGAATATCTAAATCAGAAAAAATAAGGTTGTTACCATTATTCATGGAGGAAGAGGAGGATTCAAAAGATCTAGATGGTACTATACTTAGGAAAGAAGCTTGGATAACTGGAGAATGCACAATAGCCTCACTTTGCTCCACCTGAATAGCATCAACATGTGCCGTACTAGGATCATCCTGAGCATAATCAGTCGCTACTTCCTTACTTCCTTCACCACTATGCTCCCCTTACGCCAAGGGCTCCTAGATGGCATGGTCAAGAATTCATAGGACATAGAGACACCACTTGGTATATCTGAAAGTCGAGGAAGTTGTTCCATCACATAATAAAGCTCCATTTCTCGAAAGTTCACATCCATGGTGACGAGCATCTGCCATGTAGGTGGATAATAATATTTATATCCCTTCTTAGTGGTAGAATAACCTACAAAGATGCATTTTAGAGCTCAAGGATCCAGTTTACCAACAGATGGTACATGATCTCGAGCAAAACATACACAGCTGAAAACACGGGGTGGGATAATGTATTCGGTCTTTCCTTGTAGACATTCTAGTGGAGACTTGAAGTCAAGAACACGGAGAGGCATATGGTTGATGAGGTAAAGCAGCAGTCAGAATAGCCTCCCCTCATAAAAATTTAGGATCTCGCATAGAAAACATGAGAGTGTGAGTTATCACTAGTAAATGTCGATTCTTTCGCTCGGCTACTCCATTTTGTGTAGGGATATTGATGCAAGTTGTCTGATGAAGAATCCCATGTTCATGCAAGTAGGTACGAAATGCATGATGCGTATATTCCGTACCATTATCGAATCGGAGTATTTTAATCTTCGTCCCAAATTGAGTGTCCATCAATTTATGAAATTCTTTGAAACAGGAGAATACCTTATACTTGCTCTTCAGTAAGTATAACCAGGTCACCCGACTGTAGTAACCAATAAAGGTAACAAACCACCAATGCCCCTTAATGGAAATAGTACTACAAGGTCCCCAAACATCCGAATATATAATATCAAATTTATGGTTGCATCGATTATTAGAGACAGGATACACTCCACGGGTATGTTTTGCAAATTCACAATTATCACAAACTAAAGTAATCTTCTTACAAGAGTGAGAAAGAGTAGGAAACAAACGACATAAAACAGGAAAAGCGACGTGACCGAGTCTTTTATGATGAAGCAGAAGCTCAGAAGAAGCCGTATTTGCTGACAAAGCATCATGAAGCCACTCTCCTTCATTTTCCAAGTAGCACAAGCCATTGTGCATTTTACCATATCCAAGTTCCTTCCCCGTTGTCAGTTCTTGAAAGATACAATGAGGTGGGCAAAAGATGACGGAACAGTTTAAATCACGAGTAATAGAGCTAATAGATAACAAGTTCGTGGAAATGTAGGGACATGCAATATTGATGATAATTGAAGAGAGGTGTACAATCGACGGTTCCCTTACCAGATACAGCTGAAAGGGATCCTCGACCAAACGAACTCGATCATGACCTGAACTAGGAAAGTATGCACTAAAGGAAGTAGAAGATCCGATCATATGATCGAAAGCACCCGAATCAAGAATCCATGATGAAGACATATCCAGACAAGCAAATGCATGGCCTATACTACAAGAAATACCTGACTGAGCAAAAGTGGAAATAGGCAGTGGCGGGCTCGTCGAAGCTAGAGGAGGCAAGGAATTGGAAGTATAGTCATATTGGCCCATCAACCGCTTCATGGTCTGATGTCGTCAAGGGAGATACGAGCAGAAGACTCCACTTTCTCAGATAAATGTGCAGTTTACTGACCACGACCTCGACCCCGACCATGCTCGGAAAAAGCTGACCGTGACCTCGACCCCGACCACGCTCCCAATCTTTCCACTTAGATTGAGAGGGGCGATCATGTAGTTCCCAACAAGTAGCATTGACATGACTAGGCTTGTGACAGTAATTGCAGATAATAGACAGCCGTGCACCAGATCGAAGCAATGGTTTAGCTGTGAGGGCAGAGCGAATAGGCTCAGTAAAAACAATGACTCTAGTCCTCGTCTCCTCCTATAACACAGTAGAAAAGGCCTGACTTAGTCTTTGCATATCGTCCCGAGCCAGGAGCTGCACCCGAACTAGCTCAAACTCAGAATTCAAGCCATACAAAAAATCCTGGACTCATTCCTCTTCTAGGTACCTATGGAATCGGTGCATATATGCAAAGCATTCTAGATGGAAGGTACGGTAGTGGTCAGCTTCAGCTCATAATCTTTTTAATTCTGTAGCATAATCAGTAACAGATAGTGTGCCTTGACGAAGCTGCCTCAACTAGCACCGAATCTCATAATCTATGCAAGATTAGCCTTTTGAGAATATATCTGGGCCACTGTCTCCTATATCTCATATGCAGTCTCCAATAGCTGCACACTCCATGAGCATTCGGGACCATAGTGTTGAATAAAAAAGTCATGATCACCGAATTTTATATATCCCACTGAGCCATTCATGGTGCTCCATCAACAAGTCGTGATACTGTGCCGGTAAGATATCCCTCAAAACCATGATTTTTGATAAGTAGTTGGATACTTCGAGACCAGGATAAATGCATGGCTAGTCCATCGAGCTTGACAGTAACAAGATAAATGCATGGCTAGTCCATCGAGCATGACACTAACTTGGAATGTATTGAGAAATGTACCCTTTCATGAAGATCCTCTCCGTTAAGTTATGGACTGGATAGTTAAAACCTGGACTGCGAACAACTTACTAAGAAGATTTTCTAAGTCTTGAATGATAACTGCATTAGTCTTTCTGGACCCAAAAAGAATTGCCTCTCAAAGGAGCCCATAAGAATTAAAAAATATCCTGCATCAAGTTATTCAAAAAGGGGACGAGAATCAATGTTCCCAAACCATGCATATGCTGTCGCTCGCTCTAGCTTCTCATCTTGTCCGCCAAGATGAATCCAGGGAGCTCCTCCCTGTTGATGACCGCCGCTCCGATGCCCGGTGAGAACGCCCTCAAAGCCGGCCAAGGGATCAATCACAGTGCTGGATCCACCTCCAGATCACCGGAAGGGATGGTAAAGCACCGTGCCACCTTACGTCTAGGATCACAGGGCGAGGTCGACAGCGATGATGTGGAGGCAGAGGCGAGGCCGCGGGCGTGACGGCGATGGCGTGAGGGCGGGAGGCCCGAGCGTGGGCGGAAGCACAGGGCGACGCGACGGCCGGATCTGGGATTCCAGGAAGAGAAACACAACGAGAAGAAAGCAGATGAGGGCGGATCCAGGGATCCTGGCGGTCGCCTCCTGCTGCTGCTCTCCGAGAGACGGGGGTGGGCGGAAGCACAGCGACGACGCAACGGCCGGAGCGTCGACGGAAGCACAGGGCGACGCGACGGCTGGAGCGTGGGCGCGTGGAAGCACAGGGGGTGGGCGGGCGGAAGCATAGGGGGTGGGCGGAAGCAGAGGGGCGGGCGGAAGCACAGGGGGGCGGAAGCACAGGGCGACGCGAGGGTGTGGACAAGAGACGGGGTGGGTGGAGGCATAGGGCGACGCGAGGGAGGCCCAGAATGGGAGCCGGCGAGGGTTGGTGGAGATGGCGGCGGTGGAGATGGAGTGACGGGGCCGGCGATACCGGAGATGGCGCGACGGGGCCGGCGATACCGGAGATGGCGCGACGGGGCCGGTGGCGATGGCGCGACGGTGGAGATGGGAGTTGCGACGGTTTGGGGGGTGTTGAGGAGGGGGGGGGTGGGGGTGGGGTTTAGAATTAGAGATCCCCGGAAGATTTTGATATCACGATGAAAACAGCAAAATTATTAAATATTTTATTTATATTATATTTTAGTACCTATATAGAATAGATACTGTTGATGCTGAACCAAATAGACCGGAGAGAGTGGTTCTTCCATCGGATTGCCGTCGACTGATACCTGCAAGAAGTTTCTGACCGGAGATTTTTCGACGGGATACTTCGATGTCTAAGATAGAGCCCAGGCACACAGAATGGAGAATTTCAAGAGCAAGAAAAATAAAGAAAGGGATCGAAAAGAATGCCCTTCCCAAAAGTTCCATATGTGTCCCCTCTTACCAGTATTTATAGGCTCTAACTTAACTACTTACAGTTATGGAGGTTGATGGATATAACCACTTCATAACCGTAAGTAGTGGTTGTTGGAAAAGCCATTACACTCGAGGTTTGTTCAATCTGAAGCTTCGGACCATGTGGATGATTGTAACAACTCAAATAGATTAACTGTTTGATCAAGAAACTCACCTGCTCCAGAGTCCCTTTTTCTTTTAAGGGTGAATCCGAAGTGAACTATGCATTCTCTTCGGTAGCGCTCCTGAAAGGAATGTTAGCATTTTGGATTCTTTTGAATATAGCAAAAATAAATACTTACAGTCTTCGGATTATGCTGGGGAAATAAAGCCGAAAACATTTGCCTAGGAGATCAAGTCTTCGGATCAAGATGGGTGCACGAAGCCGAAGACAGTAAACAAAGCTTGCTCCCCAGAAAGTTAGGTATGATTTTTGGATTAAGACAATAATATGAAGCCGAAGACCCGGAGTACACATGAAGCCATAAATATTGACCATGGTCTTCGGGTTGAAATAACGATACGAAGCCGAAGACTTAAAGTTATACATCTTCCAGAATGAACATAATGTTACAAATATTAGGCTTGGTCTTTGGGTTGAGATAATGATACGAAGCCGAAGACTTAGGGTTAATAATGAGAAGATAGTACCACAAAACTGAAGACTCCTTTTACCGGCTAATGCGATCAATAAAATAAAATAAAAGAACAAATAATTAAATTTTCGGAATAAAATCGGGATATCATAATAGCTGTCCCCCACTCCCAGTTTCGAAATGATTAAGTTTCGAAAAATGGGAGTATTTTAATTTTGTCTTCTAGCAATAACCATCGAGTAATGATGGCAAAACCCTGACACGTCTTTTCGCTATAACTGCCTGGTGGAGCGATAAAACGTGGCGAAGACACGTGTCACTTCACCACGGCTGCCTCAAAGGAAACGCCTCGATTCCGGAAAGGTCTTGGGAAAATTTCGAGAGGAAAAATTTTTTATTAATGGGAACTGGACACGTGGCAACCATCCGAGGTGTGAATGCTTTGTTCATGCGATCCCAGTCGATAATGAAATTTCACGCGGATCGCCCCAACTCGTCTCATTAATGATCTTTTTAAGTGGCCGTACCCATGATCGAAACCTCCGTATCAGCGCACGATTGCTTGGTTCTCCGAACCGCCTTAAAGACCCAACCCATCTCCTTCGTCTATAAAAGGGGAGGAAACTTGAAAGAAAGATTTTTCTTCGCGCTCGTGCTCTTGGAATTTCAGTTTTTTCTGCAATCTGTCATCTTCCCCGTGGTCCGGTCCACCATTTTTGTCCCTTCATAGGTTTAGATGTCCCTCTTTCCTCCTTTCATTTCCTCATTTCTCTCAATATTGGGGCCTTTTGGGAGTTCTTCCTCTAGTTCTAGTAGCGGTTCATCGGTTAGTAGAGTATCGTCCGAAAGAGAAACTGCTAGGATCCCGCTGAGAGGGGGCCTTCAGGGTGAAACCAGTAGGGGAAGGAGTTCTAGTGGGAAGCGGAGCCCGGAACGATCACCGGACTCCGTCGAAAGTTCCTATACCCTCACCAAAATAGAAGAAACCAAACAGTGTTATCATATTCTACCTACCTTCCACCTGATTCTTCCACAACCCGAAGAGAGGGTAGATAAGCCTCCTGTTGATGCTGGACCAAATAGACCGGAGGTAGTGGTTCTTCCACCGGATTGCCGTCCACTGATACCTGCAAGAAGTCCCTGACCGAAGGTTTTCCGGCGGGGGACACTCCGATGTCTAAGTCAGATAGAGCCCAGGCAATAGCATAATGGAGAATTTCAAGAGCAAGAAAAGTAAAGAAAGGGATCGAAAAGAATGCCCCTCCCCAAAAGTCCCCTGTGTGTCCTCTCTTACTAGTATTTATAGGCTCCAACTTAACTACTTACGGTTATGGAGGTTGACTGATATAACTACTTCATAACCATAAGTAGTGGTTGTTGGAAAAGCCGTTACACTCGAGGTTTGTTCAATCTGAAGCTTCGGACCATGTCGGTGATTGTAACAACTCAAACAGATTAACTGTTTGATCAAGAAACCCACCTGCTCCAGAGCCTCTTTTTCTTTTAAGGGTGAATCCGAAGTGAACTATGCATTCTCTTCAGTAGCGCTCCTGAAGGAATGTTAGCACTTTGGATTCTTTTGAATATAGCAAAAATAAATACTTACAGTCTTCAGATTATACTGGGAAAATAAAGCCGAAAACATTTGCCTAGGAGGTCAAGTCTTCGGATCAAGATGGGTGCACGAAGCCAAAAACAGTAAACAAAGTTTGATCCCCAGAAAGTTGGGTATGGTTTTCGGATTAAGACAATAATATGAAGCCGAAGAGCCGGAGTACACATGAAGCCATAAATATTGAGCATGGTCTTTGGGTTGAGATAACGATACGAAGTCGAAGACTTGGAGTTATATATCTTCCAGAATGAACATAATGTCACAAACATTAGGCTTGGTCTTTGGGTTGAGATAATGATATGAAGCCGAAGACTTAGGATTAATAATGAGAAGACATTACCATGAAACTGAAGACTTCTTTTACCGACTGATGCGATCAATAAAACAAAATAAAAGAACAAATAATTTAATTTTAGAATAAAATCGGGATATCATAACACCTCCCATTCGATTCATAGCCATATACGAAGACCACTTCAAAGCGAGTTTTCGGCTTCCTCTTCATCCTTTCTTTGCAAAGATTTTCAACTTATACCAGATAGTCCTGGCTCAGCTGACCCCTAATAGCTTTAGGAACATCTGCGGGTTTCTTGTACTTTGTAAACTTAGAAACGTAGAGCCGAAGACATCCCTATTTACCTCTTTATTCATGCTGAAGAGGGATTTTCACAGCAAAGGGTGGTGGGTCATAGGTCCTCAGCTGGGTCGAAGACTATTAAAAGGAACTCCCAGTGCGATACATGGATGGAAGCCTTGCTTCTTTTTCGTGTATTATACCAACTGGGGTTTCAATACCGAGTGGTCGGCTCCGCGTTTGGATGCAAACACTGGTAAGAGGGTTTTGAAAGCTGATATCAAAGATTTCGAGACCTTGTCGGAGCCGGAGATCCCTTCCCTTAAAGAACTGCTGAGGGAAGAAAATCTTTACCGTGCTCATATCAGCGAAGTCCCAACATTAGGTATAGAATAAGTAATCTTTGGATTCTTTTTGCTTTTCTTCTCCATATATACATGCATAACAAATTCCTTATTTCCAACAGCAGGTAAAAAGATGAAGCCCCAACTTGAGAAGGTTCGGCAGGCTTCTAGAAAAAGGGCGGTAGCTGCTCTTGCAACAACTGAAGTCCAGAAGAAGAAAAGGGCGGAGGAGAGTTCTAGCGCACCTCCGATGAGGCCCGTACTAGATGAAGACATTCCCTCCACTTCTCCGATTTCGACTGATCCCGCTAGAAGCTCGTCCCCAAGGGTGTCCCCTCCACGGAGCCCTCAACATGTGCCATCCACTAGTCAACGAGATACAACTTTCAATAAAGAATCTGTGATTGCCCCCCCGGAAGACAGAAGTCAGGAGAGGTCGAAGTATCGATCCGAAGAGGTCCTAGATGGAACGCCACTTCGGAGGGAGGGTGCAATGTAGACTTTACTGCATTCTCAGATCGAGAAGGCTTAAAAAATTCTGAACTAGCGAGAGAGCTGTTGAAGCATACTCTTCTCCCAAAAATTGGGATAATATCAAGTCCCGATGTATCGAAGAGATCTCGGACTCAGTGTTCTCCTCCGCTTTGAAGGTAAATATTTATTTGCCATGTTGATTTAGATTTTTAATTACTAAGTTTTCACTTGCTGTTGTAGATGATGCACGCATTACGCATATGGAGGAGAGCATTTTCGACTTCCAAATAACTTACAAAAAGATGAAGGAAGAAGTAAAAGCAAACAAAGCTGAGAAGGCCATAGCTGAAGAGCAAAGACAAGCTATAGAGGAAAAGCTCGCCCAAAGTGATGCTTCGGTTCAAAATTTGAGAGCCAAAGTAGATAAAATCCGATCAGAGCGTGCTGAATAGGAGGCGAGATCCAAAAAGAGAAAGGCCAAGATTCAGTCCTTGGAGACCTCATTTAGGGAAGCAAACAAGCATTCTGAAGAAGCTTTCAAAAGAAAAGAAGAGGTCCTTGAAGAGAACCGATCTTTAAAAGATCAATTGGAGAAAGCCATAGAAAACTACAAAGCATCTGCAGCCTTCGAAGTTGAAATGGTTGAAGCTGGGACTATAGTTATCGAGGAGGCTTCAATGACGGAGTTGAGGAGGTGCAGAAGCTTATCCAGACTTGGATGTTTCAAGCATCCAACTATTCGATCTTGAGAGTCCAACTACGCCTGAACTCCAAACGGACCCCGAAGCATCAACAATGGCTGAAGAAGCAATGGGTCCAATTGATCTGACCGATGAGGCTTCAATAGAAAACTTGTAACTTTTTCTTTTCTTTTTGGGATGTAAGGAAGTCATTGTTAATGAAAGAACTTCTTTTGGAATTTTCACTTGCATGTGATAGGATACAAATTTCTTAAATATAAAGTCTTCGGGCTAATAAGAATTTTGAAGTACTTAATGCAAAAAATCGTATCCTTGAACTTAGGATAAAAAAAATCCAAATAATATTCAAGTCTCTCGGACCTGACTTTATGCTAAGTCTTCGGACTCAAGATAAAAGAAATCCAGAGAATAATCAAGTCTCTTGGACTTGAATTTTGTACTAAGTCTTCGGACTTAGGATAAAGAAATCCAGATAATAATCAAGTCTCTTGGACTTGAATTTTGTACTAAGTCTTCGAACTTAGGATAAAGAAATCCAGATAATAATCAAGTCTGTTGGACTTGAATTTTGTACTAAGTCTTCGGACTTAGGATAAAGAAATCCAGATAATAATCAAGTCTCTTGGACTTGAATTTTGCACTAAGTCTTCGGACTTAGGATAAAGAAATCCAGATAATAATCAAGTCTCTTGGACTTGAATTTTGCACTAAGTCTTCGGACTTAGGATAAAGAAAATTCTTGAATTATTTGGGGATTAAAATAGACTGATCGAACCTACCTCGGCATTTCGTGAGATGGATCTAGAGATCATCCTCATGCCTTTTTGCATAGGGATTAAGACAGGCTGATCATGTCTACCTCGGCACTTACGTGAAGTAGATCCGGAGATCATCTTTATGCCTTTTAGATTAAGATGGACTATTTTGAGCCCAACTCGGCACTTTGTGAGGTAGATTCGGAGATCACTCTCATGCCTTTTAAAAGAAATAAGATAGATTAGATGTGCTTATCTTGGCAGTTCACATAGTAGATCACAGAGATTACCACAATGCCATTAAAAAAATAGAATGAAGAGAAACAGATTGAATTTGTATCAATAACCTTGAATGAAACCTTTATTGATAATATTTTCGAAGGTTTTGTACATTCCATGGTCGAGGTAACAAAACCCCTTCCAAAGTTTCTAGCCGATAAGTTCCAGGTCGAACGACCTCTTTGATCCGGTATGGTCTTCCCATGTAGGTGAGAGTTTACCTTGTTCTGTCAGCTTTGACACTTCGAACTTTCGTAGAACTAAATCTCTAGGGAGAAAGGCTCATTCTTTTACACGAGCATTATAATACCCTACAACTTTTTGCTGGTACATAGCCATCTTCAATTGTGCCTGGAGTCGTGTACCTTGTAATAAGTCCAGGTCAACTCTTCGGCGTTCAGAGTTCTCAGGTTCCTCATAGTGATCAATCCGAAGAGAATGCAAAGATACCTCTACAGGAAGGACAGCTTCAGTGCCATAAGAAAGATGAAATGGAGATTCACCAGTGGCTATTCTGGGAGTAGTTCGATACACCCAAAGAACTGAATTCAGCTCATCATCCCATGATCCCTTAGCATCATTTAAGTTGGTTTTTAAACCATGAAGGATAGTTCTGTTGGTTACTTCAGCCTCTTCGTTATACCGAGGATGCCCTACCGAAGTAAGTTTGTGCAGGATATGATACTGGGAGCAAAAATTTCTGAACTTCGGATTGTCAAACTGTCTCCTATTGTCAATTATAATAGAGTACGGAATCCCGAAACAGAAGATGATGAAATTTCTTACAAAACCTTTAACCTTGGTCTCAGTAATCTGTGCTAATGCTTCATCTTCGACCTACTTAGTGAAATAGTCGATGGCCACGATGAGGAATTTCCGTTATCCGGAAGCTGGAGGAAATGGACCTAAAATATCCATTCTCCATTGTGCAAAAGGCCAGGGGTCGTTAATGAAGTTAGCTGGTTTGCAGGTCGTCTTTGCATATTGGCATATCTCTGACATTGATCACATTTTCGGACAAATTCCGCAGAGTCTTTTTGGATAGTTGGCCAATAGTAACCTTGACGGATTATTTTGTATGCCAAAGATCTGCCCCCCAGATGGTCTCCGCATATCCCTTCATGCACTTCCCTGAGCGCATAATCTGCATCGGATGGGCCTAGGCATTTCAGCAAAGGTTGCGTGAAAGAGCTCTTATATAGGGTTCCGTCTAAGACAACATACTGAGAGGCGGCCCATCGAAGCCGTTTAGCCTCCAACTTATCTTCAGGCAAAAAACCTTCTCCCAGGAATTTGAGAATTGGATCCATCCATGAAGGTTCATGTTCAACTTGACATACTTCAGCTGGGGATCCCGATATGCTGGGATCTTCAAGATATTCTACATAAGTTCTCCCAAGAGAATCTGGTGTGGTGGTTGTAAGTCTTGAAAGAGCATCTGCCCGAAAATTCTCTTTTCTTGGCACATGAACAATTTCAAAGTGTTCCAATCCAGATGCCAAGCTTCGGACCTTTTCTAGATAATGGATCATACTTGGATTTCGAGCTTCGAAATCACCTTTTACTTGATTTACTACCAGCTGCGAATCAGAAAAAACTTTGATCCTTTTGATCTCCAACTTCTAAGAGATTCTAAGTCTAGCAACGAGTGCTTCATATTCTGCCTGATTATTTGATGCCTAAAAAGAAAACCGAAGAGCATATTCAATAACCTACCCATTGGATCCAGTAAGGATCAAACCTGCACCGCATCCATTGGCATTTGATGCACCGTCAACATGCAACATCCAAATAAACTCTGGATCGCCTTCGGCCTTTTCCTCTTCGGCCTTTGATTGGTCCTCTTCAGATCCCCACGTGCACTCAACTATAAAATCAGCCAAAATTTGTGCCTTCATTGATGATCTAGGCTAATATTCAATATCCAATTCCCCTAGTTTAACGGTCCACTTAGCAATTCTTCCTGAGGTATCAGGGCAACGAAGTATGGCCTTTAGGGATTGATCCATTAGGACCACAATAGGGTGGGCTTAAAAATAGGGACGAAGCCGCTTCGCCGCAACCACTAAAGAGAAGATAATCTTTTGCACTCTAGGATATCGGACTTCGGCTTCATGCAATACCTTGCTAGTGTAATAAATCGTTTTCTGTAAATGATTGGCATCTTTTCGTACTAGAACCGAACTGATCGCTTCGTTTGTGGCTGACAAATATAGATAAAGCATTTCTCCTTCATAGGGTTTAGAGAGCAATGATGGGTTTTCCAAATATTCCTTCAACTTGTCGAAGGCAATTCGGTAGTCCTCTGTCCATTCAGAATTTTGAGCCTAATGAAGAACCTTGAAAAATGGCAAACACCTTTCTGCAGAGCGGGAAATGAAACAGCTCAAAGAGGCTATTCTCCCAGTTAGCTTTTGCACTTCTCTCTTGCAAGTAGGTTGCCTCATGGCCCGAAGAGCTTGTATTTTTTCCGGATTAGCCTCTATTCCCCGCTTGGTAACCAAGTATCCTAGGAATTACCTAGAGGTTACTCTAAAGATGCATTTGGTTGGATTTAACCTCATCCGATGATGTCTAAGAGCATCAAAATATTCCTTCAAATCTGTGAATGATCCGACTTATGCAGACTCTTCATAATCATATCATCGACATAAGCTTCTATGTTTCTTCCAACCTGATTTTTGAACACTTTGTTGATGAGTCTTTGAAAAGTTGCCCCAGCATTCTTTAATCCAAATGGCATCATCTTATAACAGTGAGTCCTTTCTCTGTAATGAAAGCAGTCTTTTATTCATCTTCAGGATCCATTTGGATTTGATTATAGCCTGAAAAGGCATCCATAAAACTCAGCATTTGATGACCAGCCGTAGCGTCAACCAGCTGATCGATCTTTAGCAACGGAAAACTATCCTTTGGGCATGCTTTATTGAGATCTGTATAATCTATACAAATCCTCCACTTGCCGTTTGATTTCTTTACCATGACTATATTTGCTAGCCACTTCGGATATTGGACCTCTCTTATGAAGTTTGCTTCAAGTAGTTTGTTAACCTCTTCATCAATTGCCTTTTGCCTTTCGGGAGCAAAATTTCTCTTCTTCTGCCATACTGGCTTGTGATTAGGAGATACTTCCAAGCGATGAGTAATCACTTCAGGCGGGATTCCAGGCATGTCCAAAGCTGTCCAAGCAAAAATATCAGCATTATCACGAAGAAAGGAAATCAACCTTACCTTTGACTCCTCATCGAGCAAACTACCAATTTGTAGAAGCTTGGTTGGCTCGTCTTCGGATAACAGTATAGAGAGTGTCCTTCCCAATGGCTTTCCAGAGTCTTCGGATTCATCTCTTGGATCGAGCTGGTCAAGTGCCACGGATTTGGATATTTGCTTGTCCTGAATCATAAGGCATTGGCGAGCGATCCTTTGGTCCCCCCTCACTTCTCCTATACCTGTCCTGGTAAGAAAACGGACCAACAGATGATAGGTCGAAACTATGGCTCTGAACTTATTCAATGCCGGACGCCCCAAGATTGCATTATAAGCTAAAGACGTTCTGGCCACAATAAAATTGATTGGAAGGGTCCTTTGAATTGGTTCGGACCCAAAGGTCACGGGCAAGACCATTTCGCCTTCAACTCCGACCTGATTTCCACCAAAACCAGTTATTGGAATGAGGGATCTTCGTAATTCATGTCCAGGTAATTTCATCCAAAGAAAAGCATCATAGAGCAACACATCAACTGAGCTTCAATTATCAATCAATATTCTTTTTACATCAAATTTGGCAATTACTACCGAGACCACTACAGGGTCATCATGCGGAAGCTGTACATCTTGAATGTCTTCATCGGTAAAAGTAATAGAGTTCTTTCCTTTGAGCCTATTCGGCACATTCTCTTCGGCTTCTTCATTCCATGCCGAAGACCGATGAAGCATCCCAACATCTCCTCCGGTTGGTTTCTGGTGAGGCAAATCAGCTTCTTCGGATATTCCTAGGAGGGCAGTTGCTTCGACATGAGACCCTGGACGGTTGACATATTTTTCCAGATATCCTCTTTTTATTAAATCCTCAATGGCATCTCGAAGCTGGAAGCATTCTTCAGTATTATGGCCATGGTCTCGATGATACCGACAGTACTTGCTTTTGTCCCTGGCTTTCGCTGGTGTCTTCAGGGGACATGGCCTCTGGAAATATTTCTCTTTCTCTATCTCCAGTAGAATCTTTTTCTGGATAAGTTGAGGGGTGTATAGGCGTCGAACCGACTGTTCTGTTGTCGAGGCCTGGGGCTGCGCCTAGAAGCCAAAGCGTTGTTAGAGGATGTTGGTGCGTTTAGCTTCTGGTGCTCTTCTTTTTGGGAGGGAGCCTTCCCTCTGCCAGTTTTTGGCTTGCCGCTTGCTTCTCAATGGCAGCATATTTCTGAACTCTTGCCAGCAGTTCGGCATAGCTCTTGGGAATCTTTTGTCCAGGAAAAAGTGAACCTGGACGATTTTAAGCCTTTCTTTAAGGCAGACATGGCCACATGCTCATTCAAGTTCGGGATTTCCAAAGTGGCCAAATTGAAACGGTGAACAAAACCCTTCAAACTTTCTCCTTCTTGTTGCTGGAGAAGAAATAAACTGTCAGTGTTTCGCGGCATCTTTTGGCATGTCCAGAAGTGTGAGACAAACTGCCGCTCCAACTCAGAAAAGAAATGAATCGAATTTGGAGGTAGGCTCGAATACCACATTCGAGCGGATTTCTTCAGGGTGGCAGGGAAAGCAATGCAGTACAGAGCGTCAGTTGGTCCCTGCACCATCATGTGCACCTTGTAACTCCCCAGATGGTCGAGGGGGTCCGAAGTCCCATCATAGGCCTCCAATTATGGGATCTTGAAGTGCCTAGAGATAATTTCATCCATGATGTCATCAGAAAAAGGGGGTTGAGAGTTGAAGGTCACAACCTCATCATTTCTCCTTAAATTTGAAATTCTTGTTATCTGTGCTTGCATAGCCTTGAATTTCCCCTGCACTTCTTGATTGATCTCCTTCTGCCTTGAATTTTCTGGCACATAGCTTCTTGAAGAAATATAAGGAGATCGCTGGACCCTCTTTCTTTCAACACGACCTTCTGCCTGTCGATCTGGCGGAGAGATGCAGCGGCGATGAGAAGATCGAATCTGTGAGAAGCTGGGGGTGATCTCTCGGTGCTGATCTCGCTCCCTCTCAGGTGGACCATCAGCTTGTGGAACAGAGGGAGGGCCTTGTTTCTGAGCTGTGGCTTCATGCAAGTGCTGCACCAGCACCGTCAAGGCTTCCACCTTATTCACCAGACTTTCAAACTGCTGTTTCTCCACCAAAATCATGGGAGGCGGTGATCCCTGAATCGCTGGACAAGAATTGACCGGAGGTCCATTTGACGGAGGGGCCTGTTGCCCCTGGCTCGTGGAAACATTCTTACCTTTCCCTTTCACCATTCTCGCCCAGTAGAAATCTCCTTCAAGATAGAAGAATCAAATTTCGACCCCTACCTGGCACGCCAATCTGTTGATGCTGGACCAAATAGATCGGAGGGAGTGGTTCTTCCGCCGGATTGCTGTCGACTGACACCTGCAAGAAGTCCCTAACCGGAGGTTTTCCGGCGGGGGACACTCCGATACCTAAGTCAGATAGAGCCCAGGCAGCAGCAGAATGGAGAATTTCAAGAGTAAGAAAAGTAAAGAAGGGATCGAAAAGAATGCCCCTCCCCAAAAGTCCCCTGTGTGTCTTCTCTTACCAGTATTTATAGGCTCCAACTTAACTACTTACGGTTATGGAGGATGACGGATATAACCACTTCATAACCGTAAGTAGTGGTTGTTGGAAAAGCCGTTACACTCGAGGTTTGTTCAATCTGAAACTTCGGACCATGTGGGCGATTGTAACAACTCAAACAGATTAACTGTTTGATCAAGAAACCCACCTGCTCCAGAGGCCCTTTTTCTTTTAAGGGTGAATTCGAAGTGAACTATGCATTCTCTTCAGTAGCGCTCCTGAAGGGAATGTTAGCACTTTGGATTCTTTTGAATATAGCAAAAATAAATACTTACAGTCTTCGGATTATGCTGGGAAAATAAAGCCGAAAATATTTGCCTAGGAGGTCAAGTCTTCGGATCAAGATGGGTGCATGAAGCCGAAGACAGTAAACAATGCTTGCTCTCCAGAAAGTTGGGTATGGCCTTCGGATTAAGACAATAATATGAAGCCGAAGACCTGGAGTACACATGAAGCCATAAATATTGAGCATGGTCTTCGGGTTGAGATAACGATACGAAGCTGAAGACTTGGAGTTATGCATCTTCCAGAATGAACATAATGTCACAAACATTAGGCTTGGTCTTCGGGTTGAGATAATGATACGAAGCCGAAGACCTAGAATTAATAATGAGAAGACAGTATCACGAAACCGAAAACTCCTTTTACCGGCTGATGCGATCAATAAAATAAAATAAAAATAAATAATTAATTAAATTTTTGGAATAAAATCAGGATATCATAATAGATACAGATTTTAAAAATAGAAAAATAAAATTAGAAAAAAAATATTACAGATTTTTAAAAAATATAAAAGTAAAGTGGAAACAGAATAAAAAAGATAGAAGATCTGATATAAGTCTTTCTAATAAAATGTCTTCTGTATAACTTCTATTTAGCCTGCATCTAATTCTATATATTTTCATCAGTTATATTGGAAAAACAAAACTTCTATCTCTGGCCTGCATCTAGTGTCATATTTTTGCATCAGTTGTATTGCAAACAATCAACCATTTGTGAAAATTCATGTCCACTTAATATACACGCCATCATCACAGTACCTCTCTGAAATTATGATATTATTTATCTTGTACCTAAAATTTGTCGCTTTCCTACTGCAATCATGGTTGAAATGCTATATGTCTGCTCGCAGTTATTATTCAAATGATCAGGCACTCAAACCTGGTCTTTCATAAGTTACGGAGTCCAGAATGTCCTGGTCCAGATTTTATCAGTTGCAGCAATCTGGCAAAAGTTTTAATTTTCATCAACGAATTGATATTTTGATTCGGTGCCATTTTGTTGTTGTACTCGAAGCCAAAATCCTTTTCTTGTTCTACACTCTTTTTTTTTTTTTTCCCCTCCTAACTAAAATTTCCGTTTTTGGTTCTTCATTGGTATCCTATTTATTACACTCAATCGACTCTGCTTCGAACCAGATTGGAGCTGATGGCCTTTCGACTGGGTTGGACCAAAGACCCGGTTGACCCATCAAAGATCTGACCGACTCACTTGAGATCCGACCAATCCACTTGAAATCCGACTGACCCACTTCAGCCAAGCCCATATCGGCCCAGAGGTTCTAGAGGCTCCTTCCAGCTGGTACCAGGATTCCGTTACGACTGAATCCTGACATCTCGGCATCATTACTTTATGGATCCCACAATCTCGGTGTCGTTACTCTACAGGTCCCACGATCTGGCACCACCTGGCCACTACCAAAATTCCTTTAGGGGCAGTTTGGCCATTCCCAGTCTGGCCTCTAATATATCTGGTGAAGTTCCATGCCTATATAAGGTAAAAGGGGGACTCCGAGCGATAAGAGTGCTTTTTTCTTCCAACGAGCTATCTTCATTGATTCTTCCATTCTGTTGCTCTAAGGCTCCCACTAACTTAGCTATCGAAGGGTCCCCCGTTGGAGCACCTCCAGCCCTGGGATGTTTTTGCAGGAACCAGGGAGATGTACACTCCAACCAAGTTGAGAGAACCCGGTCCGGGAGATTCAGTGGTAACAAATTGGCGCTAGAGGAAAGGCCCAAACCTTCGTTCTTGTCTTCCTTTCCCCAAAAGAGGAATCCATTGCTAAGTAAAATGATGGCGAAAGGAAGAGCTTAGAATACCTCCAACAGGAGAGGCCGCTCCCAGGCGAGCTCAGGAGAGCCCCTCAAGGAGAATGACACCGCCCAGCCTACCATAACCCTGGAACAGTAGCAGTTCCATACTCTTTTGAACCGCATCGACACTCTCACAGTCACGGTTCATAACCTCTAAGATGCGGTCGATGACAGACAGCAGCTGCCCGCGATGTCCAGAACCAGTCATCCACCTGCGACCGAAGGGAGCCGACAGTAAGGAGTCTCTTGACACCACTCCTACACGACCCCGGAGCCCCGTAGGTCACAAAGGACTCGCGTCGACGGGAAAAGAGTGAGGTCTGCTTTGCACTCTTCCGCGAATTCAATCTCCGACAATGACCAGCGATGCGATTAAGATCCAAGGGACTACACCAGCAAGCTCCATCGCATGGAGAAGCAGATTGCCGAACTCGTCGATCGGCAAAAAGGAGAAGAAGCACTGGCATACGACTCCCGCCCACCGTTCTTTGCCAAAATTATAAGGGAAACCATCCCCCGTCACTTCAAGATCCTCTAGATGGATGCTTACGATGGCACCACCGACCCTCTAGACCATTTGGGCACTTATAAGGCTCACATAATGGTGCAGGACGCCTCCGATGCCCTCCACTGCATCGCCTTCCCTACAACACTTAAGAAGGCAGCTCAGATATGGTTTTCCGCCATCCGACCAGGTACAATTCACACCTTCTTCCAGCTGGAAAAGCTCTTTTTGTCTCATTTCAGGACTTGCAGCCGGACACTGAGGAACATGGACTGCATCTTCCTCGTGTAGCAGAAGGAAGGAGAAACCCTCTGGGAATACATGGCCCAATTTAATTCGGCAACCATGGAGATCCCGGACCTCAACGAGCACGTAGCTATGTCGGCTTCAAAAAGAGGCTACGATTGTTGCTCACCTTCTTATTGGACAAAAAGTTTCTAACAAGCTACTCCGAACTACTGGCCCAGATGCAAAAATATGCCCTGGCAAAAGAACAAGCGGCAAGGCGATGCCAGGTTGAAGGAAGGTCGGCTCCCAAGAGGAGGAGCGATAGGGCTTCCAAAGTCCGACCTCCTAGCGATGGCACCAACTCGGCCTGATGCTGTAGCCCTAAGTCGAAGGACTTCCCTAGGAGGTTCGAGACTTACACACCTCTCTCCCTCCCGAGAGAGAAAATCCTTATGGAGATAGAGGAGACCTTCCTACAAAGGCCTCTCCCGATGAGGAGTCCTTCCACATCGAGGAGCAAGGACAAGTACTGCCGGTTCCACTGTGACCATGGGCATAGCACAGAAGATTGCCTCCAGTTAAAGGACGCGATCGAAGATCTGATTAAGTGGGAGTATCTCCACAAGTACATCCGACCCTAGAGGAGTCGAGCTAAAACTTCCTTTGCCAGAGACCCCCCTGGAGGAAACAGAGCTACCCAACCAACGCCCTACCGACGAAAATATTGGCATGCTCCACCACTGGTCCGACTGGAGAGACGAGGGAGGTCGGGACATCTCAAAGAGGCCTCGGGGTTCTAATTTAATTAGTTTCTCCAACAAAGACCTCCCAGAGACCCAGATCTTAGGGAATGATCCTGTTGTTATGTCGGCAGTAATTGCCAATTATGATGTAAAAAGGATCCTCATTGATAATAGAAGCTCCACTGAAGTTTTGTTGTATGATGCCTTTGTCATAATGAATCTGCCTATAACTAGGCTACAAGAATCCCCAACACCATTGACTAGATTCGGAGGAAATTCCATCGACGTAGAGAGAGAAATAACTCTACCCGTGACCATCAGATAAGAACCTTATCAGAAGACCCTCCCTATTAATTTTGTGGTCGTCCGCATGACATCAGCTTACAATGTCATATTGGGACGACCGGGCCTTAACAAATTCTGAGCCATTGTGTCTACGTACCACTTGCTGGAAAATCTCCGACTCGGAATGGGGTCGGAGTGATGAGAAGAGATCGTAGGATGGCCAAGCAGTATTTAATCATTCAGGACAGGCAATTGGAAGACCATTCCACCTTGGAATAACTTGATCCCAAGTCCGAAGCCGACTACTATAGAGAACCAATCGAGAAGATCCTCTTCGTGCCTCTTAGGGAGGACGATCCTACTAGGGTCCTGTAGGTCGGAAGCATGCTCGATGAGGAGGCCAAATCAGAGCTGGTCAGCTTCCTGCATAATAATACCGATATTTTCGTGTGGTCGACATCCGACATGCCAGGCATCCCGTCGAAAGTCATAACCCATCAGCTTAAGGTGAACCCCACCTACAAGCCTGTTCGACAGCAGTACTATATCTCTCACAAGTTGACTTCGGTCGGACAGCTCCAATCCAACGAGGAGGCCGAAGTCACAACCAGACGATCCTACATGGGTTGAAGACCCGATTGAACAACGCCAAGGGACTCTGGGTGGAAAAGCTTCATTTGGTGCTCTGGGCCTATCGGACTACCTCCCGGACGGTGACTGGAGAAGCTCCATTCAATCTCACCTACGGGAGTGGGGAGGTCATATCGGTGGAAGTTTCCTTGCAGTCCTTCCGGATTGATTATTTTGCTGAACCAACCAATTCTGAACAGAGAAGGGTTGATCTTGACTTGCTCGAAGGCACCCGACTCTAGGCGAACCTGAGGATGGCGACCTATCGTCAAAGAATGGCTAGATATTACAATTCTCAAGTCAAGGCTCGAAGCTTTCGGTCGGAGACTTGAATCCGTAAAGATCAGAGATATCCAGGTTGACTGAATAAGGAAAGCTTTCCCTTAACTAAGAAGGCCCCTATCGGATGGTCGAAGTGATCCGGATCGAAACTTACCAATTCGAGCATCTAGACGGATGACAGGTAGCACGTCCTTGGAATGTAGATAACCTCCACAAAAATTATCAATAAAGACAACAATTTACAATGCAAACAAGTCCGATTCTGATCGGCAAAGGCTCTAGGGTTGCCTACTTAAGTCCGATTTCGATCGGCAAAGGCTCTAGTGTTGCCTACTCAAGTCCGATTTCGATCGGCAAAGACTCTAGTATAGCCCACTCAAGTCCGATTCCGATCGGCAAAAGCTCTAGGGCAGCCCATTCAAGTCCGATTTCGATCGGCAAAGGCTCTAGTGTAGCCCACTCAAGTCTGATCACGATCGGCAAAGGCTCTAGGATATCTCGCTCAAGTTCTATCCGATCGGCAAAGGCTCTAGTGCAGCCCACTTAAAGTCTGATCCTGATTGGCAAGGCTCTAGCGTAGCCCCTTCAGAATCCGACCTCGATCGGAAAGTACTTTGTGAGATCCTTAAACACTTGAAGGATCTCCCTATAAATAACTAGTTCAAAGCTTTCTTAGGAATATTTCTAAAAGAAATGAGTTCGGGCTAAACCAGCCTCTCGACATTTAGAAATATTTCTAAGAGAGATGAGTTCGGACTAAGCCGATCGTTCTGCATTCAAAAAAATAAAAGTCGAAGACATATACCAAAGAAGAAGTCATTTCATTTATTGTTAAAAGTTTTTGTACAAGAGTGGGCAGACTTTTACAATTAGTCTTAAGTCTTGCACTGTGGGTACAAGGGAGGAATAGTTGGAGAAGCTTCGGCTTCAGCCTCCTATGATGCATCTGAAGTCCCGACCGATACCTCAGCCAGCCCCGTGTTGGCAGCATCTTGGGCGTCGACCACGATGTCGGTCGACCCCCCTTCTTCTTCCATTGGTTGCCTCAACTGTATGGCAGATAAGTCGAGCTCCGGAAAGGCTTCGGCTACCTTCTTCAGGCAGTCGTCGAAGCCGTACTCGTAGCTCGCTGCTCTGGCCTCCTCCATCTCGTCGTTGAAGCTGGTGGAAGCCTTGTACTCTGCCACAGCATCGCGGATCCGCTCCTCTGCCAACTCCCTTGCCTCCCTCAGATGGGTCATGTACTTCGTCGACACTGCCTGGTTGGCCCGCGTGCTCCTCTCGAGCTCAGTAGACTGCTCCTCCTCTCTCAGCCGACAGACCAAGGAAGTAACCTTCGCCTTCTTTTTCTTCAACTTGGCTTCTCGTTCGGCCAGCTGGATCTGCAGGTCCTTTGCCTGCTTCTTCAAGGACTCAGCTTTGGCCAAACTGGCTGATAGCCTCTCCTCAGTGGCCTTTTGCGATGCTAGTGCCGCCACTTTGGTCGCCTTCAGTTCTTCGACTTCCCCAGCAGAGGCCTCCATCACACGGACCATTTCATCGAGGCCATCGTCCATCATCGAGACCTCATGGAGGAGCTGCAAGCAACAGACCATATCAGTCATGAACAAGAGATAAAAAAGAAAGAAAAGAAGGGAGAAAATAAAGGAATAACAGACGTACCTTAAGCAGATTGAGGTAGGTGCCTCTTGCCACCTCGTTCAGCTTACGCTTACTGGTCTCCTCCCAGTCAGCATTGGTGATAGCCCCTTTGAGCAGATCCCTGGCTTGCTGGGGGTTGTGAAGAGCATGCCAGCGTCTGAAAGTGTGGTACCTGACCTCGTCGGCGTCTGCTTCTCTAACTGTGGCCAATGGTGAGGCTGGGGCCATCCCCTCTTCGGTCGGCTCCGACACGATTGGCTTCGGTCGGCTCCGACACGATTGGCTTCGGTCGGACGGCTGACTCCCTGGCAGTGGGTGGAGGTCCCGACACCCTCGCCGCCATCCGCTCTGACAAGGGTATGTTATTCTCGTCGAATTCCGATGCCACTATGATCGTGGGCCTTTCCTCCGCCCGCTGCTTCTTCAGCTTATCCGCGGTCGGCTCTGCAGACTGGGCGGCCCTCTTCTTTACCACCCGCTCTGCTACCTTCTCTTTATCAGGCTTTATCTTCTCTCCTGTTGCAAGGGCAAAACCGAAGTAAGTAAAGAAGAAAATAAAGCCTATAGAACGAAAAAAAGATCGATGGCAATGGCTTCTACCCTACCTAAGTGTTCATGGTGGCTGACTCCGGCCAGGTGGAGGCTATCCTCCTAAAGCAATTTCGACACCATTGTGACGTCGACCGCCCCCATCTCATTGAAGTCAGCTTGGTCGGCCATCAGCACCACCCTCCCTTCATTAGCCTTCAGCCTTGGTTCCCTCCATGATAGGTCAAAGCCCCAAGGCCGAAGGCTGTGCACGAAGAACTTGGATTTCCATCCATGGATGGCTGATGGAAGGCCTTCGAGTATCTTCTGCCTGGGACGGGGGCTAAGCATCCACCACTCTTTGCTCCTAAAGTCTTTCTTTAGAACAAAGAAGGTGGTGAAGAGGGAGGTCCTAGGCTCTGTTTCGTCTCTTTGGTACAGAACCATGAAGCAGCTAATGGCTCGAATGCTGTTCGGGGTCAGCAGCACAGGGGTAATTCTATAGAGGTTGAAGACCTCGATGAAAAAGTCGTACAAGGGGAACCGAAGGCCAGCCTTTAAGTGATCATCGTATACCGGGAGGGCTCCAGGACTTAGTGGCCTGGTCATCCTTTCTTCCCGATCCGGGACAATGAGGTGCAAGGTGGAGGGAATGTTGAATCTAACCCTAAGGGACTCTACCTGATCCCGCATCATTTCAAACTAGATTTGATTGGGACCTAGCTCCCTCTCCCTATGGTTGGAGGCCATTACTGTGAGGCTTGAAGGAAAGATGGACTAACCTGGGGGCTGGTTTTCTAAAAGGGCGGAGATGGTGGAATGTAACGCTCTCTTTCCAAGTGCGGATGCAGCAAGAAACTTCACCCATAGTCTCAATGCCTCCTTCTTATAGCCCCTAGGTAGACCGGCTCTCGCTGTCCCTCAAGTACCGCGACCTAGGCGTCAAGTGGTACTACTTCCTACGCAGCGGAAGCCGATGCAACGGAAAGAAGCACATTCGAGCCGCGATCCGCGTGATCACCAGATCGACGGCAGAGAGGTCGCCCCCGGCATGGCGCCAATCGCCCAGATACCCCCACGTAACCCAAGTCACCTCTGAAGCTTGACGGCCGAGCGGCCCAAGTTGGCCACTCATCATTGTGTGCCTTCTACATTAACTGCCGCACCCTCCGCCTGCAATACGGTGTCAACACTTGTCCTGAGCACGAGTTTCCAGAGTGAAAAACGACCGGACACAGCACGCTCAATTGATCCGGAATTATCTCAAGGATAAATGCATTTAATGCGAGAATGATGCTCTCGTCCTTCAAAGCTACAAGCCCTCCTGAAGGCCAAGAACAAGGGGGCAACTGTTATACCCAATCGGCTCTCCTCCGAACTAGACTGGAGCCGACGGCCTTTTGGCTGGGTTAGACCAAAGGCCCGACTGACCCATCAAAGGTCCGACTGACTCACTTGAGGTCGACTGACCCACTTGAGGTCCGACTGATCCACTTCAGCCGAGTCCATGTCGGCCAGGAGGCTCCAGAGGCTCCTTCCAGCTGGTGCTAGGATTCCATTATGACTGAATCCTGGCATCTCGGCATCATAACTTTGTGGATCCCACGATCTTGGTGCCGTTACTCTATAGGTCCTACGATATGGTGCCACCTGACTACTATTAAGATTCCTCTAGGGGCAGTTTCGCCATTCCCAACCTGGTCCCTAACAGATTCAGGTGAAGTTCCGTACCTATATAAAGGTAAAAGGGTACTCCGAGCGATAAGAGTGCTTTTTCCTTTCCACGAGCTATCTCTATTGATTCCTTCATTCTGTTGCTTTAGGGCTCCCACTAACTTAGTCATCGAAGGGTCCCCCGCTGAAACACCTCCAGCCCGTGGAACGGTTTTGCAGGAATCAAGGAGATGCACACTCCAGTCAGGTCGAGAGAATCCGATCCAGGAGATACAGCGGCAACACTATTTTTCAAATTCCGTGAGGAAATACATTCCCACTATCAGTAACATCCACGAAACATTCTGGACTGTAATGTTGGCCGATAGCAGATCTAGTCCAATGATTGGAACCATCGTTACCTGCTCCCTAACAAGATTTCTTATTATCTCCATTTTGCCCTGCAATTGATCAGGTTTAAGAAGTGTCCATCCTTCACATACAAATAAAAACTAAGTCCATTTCAAAGAGAAATTATAACCGCAGATGGTGACTTTGACTATGAACTTTTCTGCATTAGTTCATATATTCATTGCAGGGGAAAGGGAGTTTCAGAAGTTTAATGTACAATTTCACAATTCACAGTAGTTTGAAAATTCACATACTACCTCACAGAGAAGTAGATCAAATATCTCGAGCCCAAGCTCGGCTGCAATATCTCCAGCACCTTCTGACCTCCACATTTCTTTCGAAATCCATGCATAATTCTTCAGATCCTTCTCTGCTAGCCTGCAAATGTTTCCCCAAGCGTCTGAAAAATCTGGACAAGGTTGTCCTGGCTTCCTTGATCTCTTGCTTTCCCTATCAAAAGACCTCACTACTCCATCCTTGGAGGATGTAGCAAGGCCAGTGCTTGAAGATAAGCAGCTGACATTCTCAAAGTTTGATGATAGCTTTCTTCTTGAGCTCTGCTGCACTGTTTGCTTCTCTTCTTCTGCATCATATAAAGAAAGACAACGGGTCACAATTAACAAAAATACAGCATTTCAGAAACTAATTTCGGTATACAACATAGCATTAATTACCCGAAGACGGGGAATTGTTATCGATACAGCAGTCATCATCAGTGTATGCAAGATCCAAAACCGAAACAGGGCTGGAATCTTGGGAGCTGCATTCCGATTCCACTTTCCGTCGAGCATTTTCCATCTTTTTTGCAATGCCGGGCCTCTCTAACAAAATTGGCATTTCTATGTGCTTCGTGGGCTTGATCAAATCCTCCGCTTTGGTAGCTTGAGAGCCTTTCCTACGAACATTCTTGCTTCGAGAATGGACTGCTGAGTCAACTTCATCATGTCTTTTGCGAGGCACGTTCTTCTTATGACAGTGCTGATGCTCGTCTCTCGTGTTTTTCTTCTTCTTTGCTTCGATACTTGTGATTTCTCTCTTCACTCTATCCCTGTCCTCGCTCTTCCTCTCCTTCATCTCTCGAAAGCGTGTCCCCTGTCTCATTCCATTCGATCTCATCATCTCTTCTTTCTCATCAGGCGTGAAGCTCAGAAGCAGGAACTCCTCATTCTCCTGCCTCAAGTACGTCGGTACTTCTCGGAAAGACAGTGATGTCCTGACCGGTGGACTTTGGCTTCTCTCAGAAAGAAACCCAGGCCAGCTCTCGAGCGAGTTCGCCGACCGGCTTCTCCCGATCAACTCGGAAGCGGCATATGGACACACCGGCATGGACTCCAGGCCCATGAGACGTGCCACAATGCCAGGACTGCCCATAGTCTCCTTCTCGGCCTTCCACTCCCGGCCAAAGGCAGCATCGATCTCATCGGCTTCTTCTCCCTCCCTGGAATTGCTGCTGCGGAGACTCCCGCAAAGAATGCGGTGCACAACTCCCGAGAGGCATCCGGCGGCAGCATGGGAGCGAGAGTCGAAGGAGGACGAGGACGGGGAAGAGAACTTCATGAGGTGAGTGAGGAAAAAACTAAAATAAGGGGAACAGGAATGATGGGTTTGTGGAATTTAACGTCAGTCGATGATGGTGAAAAGAGCGAGAGAACTTGGAGTGGAATTTGAATTGGGAGAGGAGGGAAGCTAAGGGAGCAAAGGGGGAGGGTGACTTGTGAGTTGGTGGAAAGGCAAAAAGAAGGCGGTGAACTGGTTGGGGGCGGGCTTCGTATTTGAACGGAAGGATGATGTGATGGCAAGCTGTTGATGGTTTGAAACGTAACTGAGGTATGGGGCCCATCGGTCCTTCTTTCGGTCTCCCCACTTATCCATCCTTGTGATCGTTCGTTTCCCATTTGGGTTGGGGTTGGGGTTGGGGTGAAAGAAAGGAAAGAAAACTGGCAGAGAGAGAGAGAAAGGCTATTGGGTGCGGTGGTGTGGTGTCAGAGGTTGGAAGAGTCGGTGGGAAGTTTGCGACCAAACAGCGGCAAATCCGGTTTTCCTCGCACCAGCCGATGTTTCTGACTTTTGGCGTTGGTGGATGCCTTCGACATGGTGGGGGCCGCCATTGGTGCCGGTACGATCAAAGCAGCGAGTCGAGTATTGAATAATTGACCAGCTACCCACGAGAGTCTCGTTTTCTTATTGGCTGATGTCACCGAAACGTGTGGGGCTGAGCCTGTCTGAAACTAATGGGTTTGGTCTCGGTGGGAGGAGATTTGTTTTTTTTTTTTTTTTTTTTTGATAGAACAAATAGGAAAGGATAAGATCCCGCGGCTGTTTCCAGACGGTCCCCATTTTAATCAAAAAATATTTTATACATGATATATATTATTTTTTATGATCGTTCTTTATTCGAAGATGAATATATCAACTTAACTGCCACGGTAACACGTTCTTCTTTTATTAAAATAATATTATACTATAATGATTAACCTCTCATGGATCAGGGACGTAGACCCACGCTCCCATGTGTTCCACTTAAATAAATGAGCGTGGAGAATTTTTCTCGTTGGTGTGTCTGGCATACATCATTTGGAAAGGACTGCACCGCACTGTTATGCTGGAACACAAGAGGAAGAAAGATGATGATTTTTAAAAATTTGACTTTCACGCATATAGCACTGTTTGTTTTTTTTGTTTTTGTTTTTTTTTTTTTTTTTTTTTTTTTAGAATAAAAGAGTAGAGGAGATTATTCCAGTGTAGCATCTCATTCTGGTTCCTAGTCCATTAGACCATATTTGATACGGACCGTAATTTTTTGTATATCCTTCTCATCATTCAGGTTTTATCAGTCCGTTAGACCATATTCGATACGGACCATAATTTTTTTGCATATCCTTCTCATCATTCAGGTTTTACCTGAACGGATGAGTACATCAGTCTAGTCCCTCTACGATGTCGGAGTATCAGCTGGTCCGCTTCTCAATCACGTGCACACTGGTCTGCCCCTTAGTCACGTGCACCCGGAAATTCAGAATTTTAATCGAGTCACCCCAGGATCATTTCTTGAACTCGTGACTAGAGAAAGGAGGAACCAAATCTTTACCAACCGTGCTACCTGTGAAGGTCACTGCTGCTTCTTTTAAAACTTTATTCATCTCATCAGTCAGGTGCGTAAGAAAAATATATGATAAATTTTTAAAATACAATAATCAATGATCAATGATCAAATCAACGAGGCTTCACCGATATTTCTTGTTTTCTTTAGCAACACATCCTTTTATGGGAAAGATTTCAAATACTTCTATTCTTAAATACAGTATTCGATGCTTTTTTTCACAAAAATATGCCGAAAAAACATAGTATTTTAAATTTTAAATTTAAAAAATAAATTTATTTTATTTTTTAAAAATATTTTAAAAAAAATATTGAAATAGAACTTCCTTTTCAAAATACGTTAGCTAAGAAAGGGATATTTTTTAAAAAATATATAACACACTAGATATGAATTGCAATACAACTCTTTAGGGGAAAATTTCTGTGAAGCCCAGTTCTTAATGGGCTGATTTTGGACTGAAGTCGGCAAGGGCCGCCGACTTCAGTTCAAATTTCTTCTGGTTCGGGAGTTTGGATTTCCCGACGGGAAATCCGGAGAGGCTCGTCGACGCCACCGGAGGTGGGGGAGATAAGGTCCTTCCTCGGGTTTTAGGGGCATTGGGAGCCTTTGTTGATCCGGGAAAACCCTCCCTGTGGGTGGAGCGTCGACGGATCTTTCGAGTGCCCTGCCCTCGCCGGAACGCCCTTCGCCGGAGGTCGTGCGATCGGAGTCGCCCTCGCCGGTAAGTCCTCTCTTCCTGGTATGGACGTTGAGTGTCCGTGCGGCTCGACGGAGGGGAGAATCCGGTTGATTTTCCTTTCCGTTGAAGCCTTGGACTGTGGCCGGCACATGCAGAGGATGCATGTTGTGGCCGGACTCTCTTCCTTCTCCGGCGTGAACATCGTGGTGGTCGGACGGGAGGATCGCCGTCGATCCTCCCTGCTTCTCCCATGGGGTCGGGCGATGCCATGGCCGTCGATGGCTGGGGCTCGGTTTGATCAGGCTTGGCTGGGCCAAGCTGGATTGGGCTGGGTTTGGATGGGCCGGGCTTGGCTGGGCCAAGCTGGATTGGGCCGGGTTTAGCTGGGCCGGGCTTGGCTGGGCCGGGCCTCGTTGGGCCAGTCTTGGTTGAGCCATGCCCTGTTGGGCCAGGTCTATTTCTTGGTTGGGCCGGTCCAGTAAAAACTCCATTGGAAAAAAAAATAAATAAATAATAATAATAATGATTATATTAATAATATTAAATAAAGGGGAAGAAGGGGAAAAGATCTGTTGGACAAGGTTGTTCCAAGAAAATTTAGTTTATATATAATTTCTTTTTAATTTGTGATTCAGGATCGTCGTTGTCTCTGGAAGATCGGATCTAGGGAATTGAACTGCACGTTGTTGGTGGATGCTCTTGAGTAAGTTATCTTGACCTCTGATATGTATGCCAATATATATATTTATAACTTAGTAGATATATGTGATATATCTGCATTTGATTGCATTGGATTGCGTGCATCATGCTCTGTGTTGGCGTGAGTACATTGTGCTGGTGCGGGTATATTGTGGGATTACTTTGGATTGCGTGCGTCGTGTTGATGTGGATGCATTGTATTGGTGTTGAGTGGTGCAGTTGGTTGTGAGTGCTCTCTAGTCTGACTATGATCATACGAGAACCTAGTCTCCTTTTGGGCCTCCAACAGGGCTATTGCTGGCACATGACCGTTGAGCGGTATGTGACACAGGAGCTAGATGTCTTATTTTAGCCATGTGTGGCCGGCACATGCAGAGGATGCATGTTTCTCGTATGATACTCAGAGCTAGTTTTCCTTTTGGGCCTCCAGCAGGGCTATTGCTGGTACATGACTGTTGAGCGGTATGTGACACAGGATCTAGTCTCTTTCGGGGCGAGCCATGGGCCGATCGTGGCCATAGTCTGAGGGACTAGGAGAGTTAAGTAAATGGTTGGCCATCCATAGTCGTGTCGTGTCTGTGTCGGTCGCATTAAGTGTACGTATTTGCATCAGGTCGTGGGTTATTATTATTATATTGCTGGACATCTTGTTGCATGATGTATTATGCTTGTTGTTATTAGATACATATTGGTGTATGTATATTGAAGGTGTTGATAACTTACTGAGCCTGTGTAGCTCACCCATGTTTTCTTATATTTTTGTTTCAGATATCGAAGATCATTTGGGTTTTGGAACCAGTCAGTGAGGAGCTAGGATTTAGGTGTTAATCCCTGAGTTTATATTTTATCTGTATTTTATATTCTGTTAATCTTTATGGAAAGTTGTTCCTTACTATTGTTTGGTTGTAGATTTGAAAGTTAGGCCTGGCATGATCTCTAGAAGATATCTAGGATTGTGCGGCCGGTCACGTAGCCGATCCTTGATCTGGATTCGGGGCGTGACAATTTCCTTGAGTGCAAGCTTGACGGACACGTAGGAAAAAAATTACCATGCGATTTGTACAATGTCTATGTGGTTTTTATCCAAGAATATGCGATAATGTTGCTTTGCCCTGAATTAGCAAATAATTGTGAGAAAGGAAACTTCTATTTATTAGTTGAAGTTAGATATCGCTTGATTTCGACAGGAGTGACGATTGGATATTGTATTCCATTTTGGACATGCCAGGGATGAAAGTAAGTCAGTTGGATTGGATCACGAGTAATTTTGATTTGATCCAGTTCTTTGATCGAGTTCTAAGATTAGAGATATACCTATTTCAATAAAAAATCGGGCCGGATCCATGATCAAATTTTTTGATCCAACAGGTCATTCGGATTGGACCGGATTCATTGATAACCCAATTCTAGTCTAAAAAAAATGATATAATTAAATTAGGTTTTAATCAATATATATATATATATTTTAATTTTACACAGGCAACTATTATTAACCACAAAATATATAATAAACAATATTACTCTCAAATAAATTAAAATATAAAAATAATTATAAATTTATTTTTGTATTACAAAAAAAATTTATATAAGTCTTAAATTATAATTTTGAGGTTTAAAATATTTGGATCCTAACAATATTAGCAGGTTCGGATCGGGTCGGGTTTGAATTCAGTAAATCCAGATCTAACCTGAAAAATGTAACAGGTCTAATTTTTGGATCTAACCTAAATATATAGATCTTCAAAAATGGATTGGGTTGGGTCTTAATCGATCAGATTGGGTAGGATCATGGGTCAACTCGGCCCATTTGTAGTCTTAGTCATGCATTTAATGATGCCCTCCCAATCGGTTCCGGTCATTGTACATCACTGAAGCAAGTTCTAAATTGAAGATGAACATTTCTTATGAGTAGTGTGGTTGGCATCCACATACTTTTATTGTTTATCATCTATGAGAATTGTTGTACCCTGCCGGCTCATCATCAAGCTGGACCAGCCCCTCTTCGCGATCCAACCGGACCGCTCTTCTAAAGATCCGGCGGCCACACCTCAGCCGAAGTCCGATCCACTGGAGTAAAGGTCCGAACAACCCATTCCTGCTGGGGTCTGGCCCACTGTTCTCCTACGGAGGTCCGACCCACTGGAGTAGAGGTCCGAACGACCCATTCTTGCTGGGGTCCGGCCCACTATTCTCCTTCGGAGGTCCGACCCACTGGAGTAGAGGTCCGAACGACCCATTCCTGCTGGGGTCCGGTCCACTGTTCTCCTTCGGAGGTTCGACCCACTGGAGTAAAGGTCCGAACGATCCATTCCTGCTGGGGTCTGACCCACTGTTCTCCTTCGGAGGTCCGACCCACTAGAGTAGAGGTCCGAACGACCCATTCCTGCTGGGGTCCGGTCCACTGTTCTCCTTCGAAAGTTCAACCCACTGGAGTGGAAGTCCGAACGACCCATTCCTGCTGGGGGCTGATCCACTGTTCTCCTTTTGAAGTCCTGACAGACACTCCTTCTCGGAGGATCGGTTAGCCCTCTCAGTCAGTGTCCGACCGACTCACTCCAGGGACCGGAGAGTTCCAGAAACCTCTTTCGGTTGTAACAGAATCCTACCACATCAGTAGCACTGCTCCACTATTCCCATGATGGTGCCCTATCCGGGTGCCACGTGGCCACTCTCCAAATCCTCCTAGGGGCAAATCGGTCTTTTTTTGACTCCTCCCTAACGGATTTTGGATTGTTCCATGCCTATATAAGGTAACCGGGAGACCCCGTTTTGAGCTAAGTTCACTCTTCCCTCTCCATACGCTGCCCTCTCTTCGAATCCTCCATTCTGTTGCCTTCAAGCTCCTGCTAACTTAAGCATCGGAGTGTCCCCCACCGGAATGCCACCAGTGCCTGGGGGACTTTGTTGCAGGTCAACCAGGAGAGGAGCGCTCTAGCACAGCCGACCGAGCCCGGTCCAGGAGAAGACGTAGCAACAAGAATCTTAATCAAACTTGTATTTGTTGATCTAAGTGAATATATTTTAATTTATACATAACTGATTCTTGCTATAGATAGTGAGTGTCTCGGGTGTGAGATGTATGTGATCAACCATAGCGATAAAGTCATGACTTAAAATGTGTTTGGTTAGGAGAAATTGGGGCCCAGAATGGGAATCGAAATGGATGATTCCCATTCTAACTATTTCGTTTGGAGGAGTCCTGTTCTGATTACAATTTCCAGGTAGAATGAGGATAGTCCAATCCCACGAAATCTAATCCACCCTCTTCCGAAATCCAAAGCTCATACCTTTCAAGTCCCACTACTACATCAAAAAAAAATCCCAGTGCTGAAAAAAAAGGAGAGGTGGAAGATGATGAGAAATAAAGGTAGGTGTCGGTGGTGAGAGGGGGAGGGGACGCGTGAGGCCCGATGTTATTGGACTATTTTTGGACTGAAGTCGGCAGCCCTTGCCGACTTTAGTTCAAATTCAGCATGGCACCGAACTTTCGGAATGACCGACGGAGGTTTCAGAGTGGCCGGTCGACGGCGCGGGGGGGGGGCGGCGGGGCATAAGGGTCTTCCTTGGGGTTTAAAGATCCATCGCGTGCCTCAGTCCAAACTGAACCCTCCTAATCTGGTGGATGCCGAAGATCGACGCCGATCGTGTCGGGCTATTTCCTCGCGTGCTACGGCCCTTCCCGAAGACCGTTTTTCCTCTGGTGCTGCCGAAACCGCCACCGACCTCGCCGGTAAATGCCCTCTCCCCTATTTCCATTTGAGCGTAGGCATAATCATAGATGACAGGCGGGAGCCCATCTCCTTTCGAGCACGGGCTTGAGCAGGGACGACCGGACAGGGGGGATCCAATTTTGTTTTTTTGGGATTTAGGTGGGTGATCAGACGGCCACCGGTGGTCGCACTACTATCTGCTCCTGTCAGCCGGGCCACCTTCTCAGTGGCTATCTCCCATGGTTGCCGCCGACCGCCGTGGGGAGGCCAGCTTGGTCAAGCCGAGAAAGGAGCATCAGGGAGAGGGGGGTTTATCTCACTTTTAGATTTCCGACAGCTGGTCGGACGGTCGTCAGGGTCACCGCTGGTCTTTCTTCCTTCCGGTCTTCCATTGGAGGAGGGGGGATCGGCTTGGTAGGGGAGATGGCAGCGGATCAGGTGAAGGGAGGAAGAATCGAGTTGACTCGGTTAGTAGGGGTGAGTCAACACGGTTGGCAGGCTGGGTTGACTTGGTCAACAGAGCTGAGTTGACTCGATTTGTAGGGGTGGGTTGACTCGGTCAACAGTATTGGGTTGACTTAGTCTATGAGATGTGTTGACCCGATTTTCAGGGATGGGCTTGCTCGGTGAAAGCAAATTTTGAAGAAAAAAAGATAGAGGAGAGAGAGAGGAGAGAGAAAGATGAGAGAGAGGAGAGAGGAAGAGGAGAGAGAAAAGGAGAGAGGAGAGAAAAGGGAAAGGGAGGAAAGGTAACTTCCAGACCAGAATTGGAATTGGGTTGAGGAGAGTGCCCCATGATAACTTAGTTTTCTTTTTTTTAATCTTGAAATAGAAATTAATTATATGATTAAATTTGTGATTCAGGATCGTCGTTGTCTCTGGAAAATCGGGTCTAGGGATTGAACTGCACTTAGTTGATGGATACTCTTCAGTAAGTTATCTTGACCTCTGATATTGTATACCAATATGTTATATATTTATGAATTATTAATATGTGTAATATATCTGTATTTGATTACATTGGCGTGGGTGCATTGTATTGGTGTGGGTGCATCGTGTTGGTGTGGGTGCATTGTGTTGGTATGGGTTCATTGTATTGGTGTGGGTGCTCTCTAATCCGACTATGATCACATGAGGACCTAGTCTCCTTTTGGGCCTCCAACAGGACGATCGCTGGCACATGACCATTGAGCGGTATGTGAAACAGGAGATAATAACCTTATTTTAGCCATGCATGGCAGTTGTTGGTACATGCAGAGGATGCATATTTTCTCGTGTGATATCAGAGTTAGTTTCCTTCCGGGCCTCCAGTGGGGCGATCACTAGCACATGACCGGTTTTGGTATATGTAGTCAGGATTCTATTCTCTTTCGGGACTAGCCACGGTCCGATCATGGTCATAGTCAGAGGGACTAGGAGAGTAAAGTACATGATTGGCCATTCATAGTCGAGTCCTATCTATGTCGGTTGCATTTAAGTGTACAAATTTGCATAGTATTGCTAGTATATTATTTTGAGATGGATATCTTGTATGTATGAGTTATATATGTTACTAGTTGTTATTGACATATTTGTATATGTATATTGGAGATGATGATAACTTACTGAGCCTGTATAGCTCATCCCTGTTTTTCCATATTTTTGTTACAGATCCAGAAGATTAATTTAGCTTTGGGATCCGTCAGTGAGGAACTTAGGACTTAGCGGACAATATCACCAAGGTAGTAGCTTGTTTTGATGCAGGCATGGTGTGTTTGAAGGAGAAATAACCCTAGGGCGCACGACCGTCTGTTGTGCATCCAGCTCGGGTTTAGGGTTGGGGTATGATAGATTTATTGGTATCAGAGCAAAGGTTTAAAATCAAGATGACCTAGTTAGTAAGAGTGGGGTAGAATTAAGGTTTTGATTGAATATTCCAGAATAATTATCAATATTGAGAATTTATTTAATTTTTTTTGATAGGTGTATGTTATAGTTCTAAGGGTTTTGATAAATATAGAAGGCTTGCACAAATAAAATGATTAAATTCTCCTAGCTTAATTTTTGGAAGGATATCATCGAGGCTAGATAATGGATATGTGTAGATATATTTTGAGTTATATTATGGATTTGATTTTGATATAATTGTAGATTGTGATACAAGTGATTAAAAATTAATGGATAGTTATTAAGGCATGACTGAATGGTACCCAAACTTGGGTCATGATCATTTGAGACTGACATAAGTGATTAGGATAAGATATTAAAGTTTAGGTTGTAATTACTATGGACTGTGATATAAAAGATATTTGAACTTAGTATTATGATTCATCGGGATATGATGGATTCAAAGTATTGATTTATAATCTCTAGGTAGTGTGCATAAGAATTGACATATGATTAGCCCAATAGAGGAATATGATTTTTGTAAAGAATTGATCTTGGATGCTGAATGATTTAGTATAGATACTGAAGAGCTAAATCAGATGTATCTTCTTCTCTGATAAATGGGTTTGATCTAGTCTCGGAAATGGTAGATTAGAAGTATAATATGTTGTGGTATGCTAAATATGTGTATTCAGTTATTAATTAAATGATATGGATAAAGATCATGATAGCTTGCAAATTTTGTTAATTCTTGGATTATAAATTTGGGAACTATTGCAAGATATTTATGATGTAGGTTATGAAAGAGTTTAATGAGATTAAGAAGGAGAATCTTTCAATGAATCTGTATATGGATTATTATTGAAATTATGCAATGGACATATGTTTTGGATAATGCTTAGATTTGTAATTTGCTATTAGTAGATTAAAGGATATTATGTAAACATGGCATGCATATCTTGGTAAAATCTTTGATGGTTTATGTTAGTGGTTTGGATTTGATTATTTGATCTTCCATATGTTTATGGAGCTTAATGGATATGTTGAATACTAAGTTGTTTATTTTGTTAGAGTTAATGTTAACCTTCCAAGAGAAAAGTTGATCTAAATTATTCAATTGAATTATTAAGGGAAACATAAATAGTTTGAATTGAGACCAGAATTATTGATGAATACAGAATGGACAATACAATCTTATGTAAAGACTTTAAACGTAGAGGATGGATCAAGTTTAAATTTGATATGATATACTCGAGGCCTAGTAAGGACAAGAAAACTTATTAGTTTTGATCTTGTTTTATTTAAAGGTTAAATTTGGTTTAGATTCTAATGAAATGGATATCCTTGTTAGAAATTTACTTAATAAAATTAGAGGATTTAAAAATTTATATCAGAGTGCGTAGTGGAAGAGTGGTGGACTAAAGATATTAGGATTAAAGTATATTATGATGAATGAATATGAGCTCTTATTGGAATTACCGAATTTTGGACAAATAAATCATGTGAGTTTTGGATTGCGCATCTTTGAGTGTTGGAAGATTTAGATTTTTTTAAATTTCGAGGCTAAAATTTTTGTTTTGGGAGGGGAGAATGTGAGGCCCGGTGTTATTAGACCATTTTTGGGTTGAAGTCGGCAGCCCTTGCTTACTTTAGTTCGAATTCAGCGTGTCACCGAACCTTCGGAATGACCGGCGGAGGTTTCGGAGTGGCCGGTTGATGGCGGGGGGGGGGGGGGGGCGCGATAAGGCTCTTCCTTGGGGTTTAAAGGTCCCTCGCGTGCCTTAATCCAAATCGACCCTTCCTCCGTCGGTGGATGCCGAAAATCGACGCCGATCACGTCGGGCGATTCCCTCGCATGCTACGGCCCTTCCTGACGACCGTTTTTCCTCTAGTGCTGCTGAAATTGCCACCGACCTCGCCGGTAAGTGCCCTATCCCCTGTTTCTGTTTGAGCGTAGGCATAATCAGAGGCGACCGGCGGGAGCCTGTCTCCTCTCGAGCACGGGCTTGAGTAGGGATGACCGGACAGGGTGGATCCATTTTTTTTTTGGATTTAGGTGGGTGATCAGATGGCCGTCGGTGGTCGCGCTACCGTTTGCTCTTGTCAGCCGGGCCCCCTTCTCGGTGGCCGTCTCCCATGGCTGTCACCGACCGCCATAGGGAGGTCGGCTCAGTCAAGCCAAGAGAGGAGCATGAGGGAGAGGGGGGTTTATCTTGCTTTTGGGTTCTTGGCAGGTGGCCGAATGGCCATCAGGGTCGCCACCGGTCTTTCCTCCTTCCGGTCTTCCGTTGGAGGAGGGGGGATCAGCTTTGTAGGGGAGATGGCAGTAGATCCGGTGAAGGAAAAATCGACTTGACTCGGTTAGTAGGGGTGAGTCAACTCGGTTGGCAGGTTGGGTTGACTCGGTCAACAGAGCCAAGTTGACTCGATTTGCAGGGGTGAGTTGACTCGGTCAACAGTACTGGGTTGACTCAGTATATGGGATGTGTTGACCCAGTTTTCAGGGATGGGCTTATTCGGTGGAAGCAAATTTTGGAAAAAGAGAGAGAGAGAGGAGAGAGAAAGATGAGAAAGAGGAGAGAGAAGGAAGAGAGAGAAAATGAGAGAGAGGAGAGAAAAGAGAAAGGGAGGAAAGGTAACTTCCAGATCAGAATTGGAATTGGGTTAAGGAGAGTGCCCCATGATAACTTAGTTTTCTTTTTTTTTAATTTTGAAATAGAAATTAATTATATGATTAAATTTGTGATTCAAGATCGTCGTTGTTTCTGGAAAATCGGGTCTAGGGATTAAACTGCACTTAGTTGATGGATACTCTTCAGTAAGTTATCTTGATCTCTGATATTGTATACAAATATGTTATATATTTATGAATTATTAATATATGTAATATATCTGCATTTGATTGCAATGGTGTGGGTGCATTGTATTGGTGTGGGTGCATCATGTTAGTGTAGGTGCATTGTATTGGTGTGGGTGCTCTCTAGTCTGACTATGATCACACGAGGACCTGTCTCCTTTTGGGCCTCCAGCGGGACGATCGCTGGCACATGACGTTGAGCAGTATGTGATACAAGAGCTAGTTGCCTTATTTTAGCCATGCATGGCAGTTGTTGGCACATGCAGAGGATGTATATTTTTTCATGTGATATCAGAGTTAGTTTCCTTCCGGGCCTCCAGTGGGACAATCACTGGCGCATGACCGATTTCAGTATGTATAGTCAGGATTTTATTCTCTTTCGGGACTAGCCACGAACCGATCGTGGCCATAGTCAGAGGGACTAGGAGAGTAAAGTATATGGTTGGCCATCTATAGTCGTGTCGTGTCTATGTCGGTTGCATTTAAGTGTACACATTTGCATAGTATTTCTAGTATATTATTTTGAGATGGATATCTTGTATGTATGAATTGTATATGTTACTGGTTGTTATTGACATATTTGTATATGTATATTGGAGATGATGATAACTTACTAAGCCTATATAGCTCACCTCTGTTTTCCTATATTTTTGTTACAGATCCAGAAGATTAATTGGCTTTGGGACCAGTCAGTGAGGAACTTAGGACATAGAGGACAATATCGTCAAGGTGGTAGCATATTTTGATGCAGGCCTGGTGTGTCTGAAGGAGAAATAATCCTAGGGCATACGGTCGTCTATTGCGCATCCGGCTCGGGTTTGAAGTCGGGACGTGATAGGACGGCAGTGGCAAGAGGGGAGGGGAGCCACGCGACTACAGTGATGACGGTAGCAAGAGGGGAGGGGAACTCGTAGTGGAGGTGAAAGGGGGTGGGAAGCTTGGCAAGGATGATGAGAGAGGGAGGGAATGCGACAGTGACGAGAGACGAGGGGAGCCACCAGCAACGCGGCAGTAAAAGATGGGAGGTTAGGGTTTTGGATTTTGTAAAGATTTTAGATCTACATTTTTATAAATATATAAAAATATTAGTAGAAATATTAAATAAAAAATATTAATAAAAATAAAAGATAAAAAAAAAAAAAAAAAAGATAAAAAATATGTGGAATTAAAAAAATTGAATAAGATAAAAATAATTAAAATTAGTGTAAATATATGAGACAAAAAATAATTAGTAAATAGTTAAAAATGTTAAAATATTAAAATATTAAAATATTGTTTTGTAGATTTAGGGTTTATAAATGGGAATGATCCAATCCCTTTTGAATCTAATATGGACACACCTTGCTAGATTTTGATTTCATTCCATTGGAATGATGATAAAAATAAAATAAAATAAAAAAAACAAATTTTGTATCTTTTGGCACCCTCCCCCCCTACACCCATCATTGCTATCTGTGTTGTGTCATTTTCCTCAAAAAGAATGGGCTCGTAGGTAAGGCCCATGACAACCGTCTCAGTTGGCTTGTAGGATAGAAGAGATAGTCAAGAACGTAGGAAGGTCATCTAGCTAGGTGGCCGTGGTGCTCAAACATCCAGTCGTGTATCAATGCTTGGCACAAGGGATCCGGTCAGGAGGCGGTAATACTGGAGAATGCAGCAGACGAGACCTAGAGAGAGGCGGTAGAGCTGATGGACCCAGAAGTGACGAAGGGACTGGCAAAGACCTTCCACTAAAAAAATGAGGTAGTGGTCTTCATTGTCGACTACTTCCCCATGGAGACGATGGTGGCATTAGGGTTAGGATCAGGATAAAAAGATAAGAAATGCAACGGTTTTCAAGAGGTGACATGGATTAAAAATAGATAAGGGTGGAAACAAACAAAATATTAATTAATTTATTAACATATATTTATTAAAAAGTTATTATATATAATAATTAAAAATATTTAATAATATATTATATCTATCTACTATTTAAATAAAATAAAATAAATAAAATTGGATGAGTTTAAAAAATTAGAAATAAATAAAAATATTTATTTTTTTAAAAAAAATTAGTTGATTATAATTTCTATCTCTAAATGATCCAAACAATAATAATGAAAATCACCATTTTTGATTCTAATCCTAGTCATCAGCCAAATATTTTGAAATATTTTTCCATTTTGATTTTGATTTTGATTCATTCCGATTCTAATTTTGATCACGAACGAAACAATGCTTCAATAGAGTCAACCTATCAAAGACCCTCTGAATGTTTATTGTATAATATATAGCAAAATAGATAACCTATCTTTTGTTTCTATTTTTTTCCTTATAATTTTGTAGTTCCATCAAACTATCCTTCTTTTAAAAGAAAATTTTGAAAACAAATTTTGCATATAATTCTAATGTTGATCCAAAATATCTCAGACGCCGATTCTCCCGGCCTCTTCTAGAGCATTGAGCAAATAGTAGCTTTAATACAGAAACAAAAATATCTTTAACTCTTCGATTCTTTCGATATTTCAATTAGATTAATTTGTTAAACAATGCCCTCACTCTTAAGGCACCCATGGTACTTGTCAGCATTGTATGGCAAACGGCATGTGGGCTTGGTTAACAACATCACCAATTCAAATATTATAGGTCCTTTATAACCATTTATTCCTGTTATGGTACACTGGTTTAAAGAAAAGATGATTACCGGTCCGGAGGTTCAATTGATTCCATCTGAACTGGTCGACCAAGCAGATGAACATGAGGGTGACTTCGAAGTTCGACGAAGCAATAATGCGATGTCATGTTCTAGCCAACGACATCGCCCAACATGGGATCAATCTTCGGCTGGCTCCGAAGAGGACAATTCCGAAATACAGACCTGATCCACGTTGTCCCAGAATGAATGATTACTATATCTTCAGCCCAATCTGAAGTAGATTGATCCGAAGTAAATGGCTAATGCCTCTTCGGCTTACTCCGAAGAGGATGGGTCTGAAGTAACTGGCCAACCTCACTTCGGTCCATTCCGAAAAGGAAGGTCTTGAAGTAGGTTAATGGTTTTTCCTTGGCCTAGAGCCATCAAGAATTGGTTTGGTTGTCCTAACCAACCACGTGATGAGTAGCTCCTGCTGTAATAAAACCGGGATAGCCTACCTTCGACAATAACCCCGTTCAGTTATAAGGAAGTTGGATTAACCAACTTCCCTAACAGAATTCCTAAAGGTTTAACTACTTTTAGTTACAACATCACATATAAATATTGGTAAGAGGGGACTTCCGAGGAAAGTGATCCTAAGCAATTTTGAGCGATCATAGGCAAATCAAAGCCAGTCCACGGATTGCTCTCACAATGCCACTCAAGCTCTCACCCCTTTCATTCCATTTCTTTCTCTTTGAGCTCTCCATTCTGTGACCTGGATCCTTACTGACTTAGGCATCGAAGTATCCCCCATCAGAGAAAATCCGGTCAGGAATTTGTTTTGCAGGAACTCCAGGAGGCGAACCAGCAATCCAGCCACTCCGTCCGGTCCACAAGGATTCAGCATCAACAGATTGGCATTCTAGGAAGAGGCCGATTATTCTTTTCTTGGAAAGGAGAGTTCTAAGAAATACAAGATGGTGAAAGGCAGAGTTCAGAATGCCTCAGCAAGCAGGGGACGCCCAGCATCACAAAGGAATGAACCTCTGTTGGAGAATGAGGCAATTCCTCCCACAATCATTATAGGAAAGCAATAGTTGGAGACCCTCATGAAAAGGGTAGACGTGTTGACTACTTTGGTTCAAACCTTCCAAGAAACAGCACTCCAAGGATGATATCCGTCAGCAACTTACAGACACAGTCACCAATCCAGGAGAGGTGACGAACAACGTCCATAATCCACTCGACACTCCTCTCGGGGCTGTCAATCCTGCGAGCCTTGAAGTTCTCGACATCATGGGCTTATAGAGAGCCGAATTGACAAGAAGAGGTCACAGAGATCTGTTTCGGTTTCTTCCAGTGACTCTACATTGGGGAATGCTAGACGAAAGGGAGCATATCATCATTATGAGGAAAAACTTAAAGCACTAGAATTCCAAGTTGAAAAACTTCATGACTAGCGAAGAACTGATGATGTCATGGCATACAATTCATAATCTCCATTCTCCTAGAGAATCATGGAAGAAGTAATTCCCTGTCATTTTAAGGTTCCTCAGCTGGGAGCATACGATGGAACCACTAAACCTCTTGATCATCTAGGGAGCTTCAGAGTACATATGATGATACAAGGAGCCTTGGATGCCCTTCATTGTCTCGCCTTCCTCGCCACTTTAAAGAAAGCTTCTCAAATATGATATTCGAGCATTAGACCAGGTACCATCCATTCTTTTAGTGAATTGAAAAACCTATTTGTTTTACATTTCAGGACTTGCAGGAAGATGCCCCGTAACTCCGACAGCCTCTTCCTGCTATAGTAGGCCGAAGGAGAAAGTCTTAAAGACTATGTCGCTAGATTCAACTCTGCAACTCTTGAGATCCCCGATCTCAATGAGTATGTGGTCATGTCAGTCATGAAAAAAGGCCTTCGATCATCCAGGTTCACCTTCTTCCTGGATAAGAAATTCTCTACAAACTATGCCGAACTACTGAGAGAGCCCAGAAGTATGCATTAGCTGAAGAGCAAGCGGTGAGTTGACGACTAACTGAAGGGAGGCTAGCTTTCAAGAAAAAGAGCAACAAAGGGTCATCTCCACCCATACCTTCTAAAAATGATGCGTCGATCCTATGGCGCAGTCCTAAACCCAAGCCATGGAGCGGCAAGTTCGACTCCTATACTCCTCTCTCTCTCCCAAGGAAGAAAATTTGATGGAAATAGAGAAAGAAAGCTTTTTGCAAAGGCCACATCCTATGAAGACAAACCCTAGATGGAGGGATAGGAATAAATACTGCCGATTCCACCAGAATCACGGCTACAATACTGAAGACTACATCCAACTTAAGGATGCAATAGAAGATTTGATAAAAAGAGGCTACCTGGGAAAGTATATCAATACCCAGGAACTTCGAACTGAAGCAACTGCCCTCACAAGGGCCGCGAAAGAAGCCAAACTGCCCAATCAACGACCTACTGATGGAAGAGTGGGCATGCTTCACCGACAGACCCATTGGAGAAGCAGAGCCAAATAAAAACTTCTAAGAGGTACAAAAGCAATAATACTATAAGTTTCTCTGACGATGATCTACGAGGAGTTCAGACTCCCCACGATGATCCCATTGTAATCTCGGCTGTGATTGCCAACTATGATGTAAGACGAATTCTTGTTGATAATGGAAGCTCTACAGAAGTCTTATTTTATGATGCTTTCCTCAGGATGAATTTATCCAAAAGCAAGCTATAAAGATCTCCTATACCTTTGATTGGGTTCGAAGGCAACCAAGTTGGAGTAGAAAGAGAAATCGAACTCCCAGTAACTATCGGCACTGAACCACTTCAAAAAATACTTTCCATCAATTTCATGGTCGTACAAACCCCGTCAGCATACAATGCCATTTTGGGATGACCCACCCTAAATAAGTTTCGTGCCATAGTTTCTACTTTCCACTTTCTGGTGCAGTTCCCCACCAAGAACGGCATCGGAGAAGTGAAGGGAGATCAAAGAGTAGCCAGACAATGTCTGATGATTCAAAATAGACAATCTGCAAAACCTATGACATTGGAGCAATTAGATCCAAGAGATCGGCTAGAGGAATGCGGAGAACCCATGAAAAAAATCATTTCTGTACCACTAGCCGAAGACGACCTGATGCAAGTCGTACAAATTGGAAGCATGTTGGACAAAGAAATAGAGGCAAGGCTAATATAGTTCTTCGGAGCAATGCCGATGTCTTTGCCTGGTCAGCTTCGAACATGCCTAAGATTCTAGCCGAAGTCATTACACATCGACTATAAGTTTCTCCCGATCACAAACCTGTTCGATAAAAGAAAAAAAAATTGCTCCAGAAAGATAAAAGATAATCGACAAAGAGGTAAGTAAGCTTCTCAAGGCCGGATTCATAAAGAAAACATATTATCCTGACCGGTTAGCTAATGTCATAATGATTAAGAAAGCCAACAACAAATGGAGGATATGTATCGCTTATACTGATCTTAACAAGGCATACCCCAAAGATAGCTTTCATCTACCAAAGATTGATCAGCTGGTTGACGCCATTACTAGTCATCAACTATTGAGTTTTATGGATGCTTTCTCTAGCTATAATCAGATACGAATAGATCGTGAAGACGAAGAAAAAATAGCATTCATAATAGAGAAAGGGCTCTATTGCTATAAAGTCATGCCATTCGGACTAAAGAATGCCAGAGCAACTTTTCAAAAACTGATCAATAAGGTATTTGAAAAATAGCTTGGCTAGAACATGGAGGCATACATCGATGATATGATTGTAAAAAGCCTCCAGAAAGCCGATCATATTCAAGACCTCCAAGAGTCCTTTGATGCCCTGCGACATCATTGGATGAAGTTGAATCCGACCAAATGCACCTTTGGAGTAACTTCAGGGAAGTTCTTGGGATTCCTCATCACCAAGCAAGGAATAAAGGCCAATTCGGAGAAGATTCTAGCCATCAAGAATATGAGACATCCTGCTAATAAGAAAGAAGTTCAATAGCTAACCAGAAGAATCGTGTCTTTGAGCCGATTCATTTTTTGATCGGCAGAAAGATGTCTACCCTTCTTCAAAGCCCTCCGTCAGACCAGAAGTTTTGAATGGTTGAAAGAATGTCGACTTGCCTTCGAAGAATTGAAGAAGTATTTGGAAAGTCCTCTACTTTCTAAGCCTCAAGAAGGCGAAACTCTATATCTGTATATTATCACTTCGGATGAAGCAATCAGCTCCGTACTTATCAGAAAAGGAGCCGAAGGCCAATAAGAGCCGATCTACTACACCAGCAAAGTACTACATGAAGCCGAAGTGAGATATCCCAGAATACAGAAGCTCATTTATTCACCGATAATTGTAGTGAAATGCTTGCATCTATACTTTCAATCCCACACCATTGAAGTGTTGACTGATCAACCCTTGATAGCCATTCTCCGATGTTCGGACACTTCAGGGAGGATAGCCAAGTGGGCTGTCAAGTTAGGAGAATTCGACATCATTTTTCGACCCCGGTCAGCGATGAAGGTGCAGGTACTTGCTGATTTCTTAGCCGAATGTACATGGGGACAAGAAGACAACCTACAGAAGACTGAAGAGGAGGAAACCATCGAAAAGGATTCAAAATCCATATGGATACTTCATGTGGATGGAGCTTCCAATTATACTGGCTATGGGGTTGGTCTTATATTAGTCGACCCTGATGGCCGAAGCATGGAATACGCTCTTAGGTTCTCTTTTCAAGCTTCGAACAACGAAGCCAAATACGAAGCCCTCTTTATAGGACTCAAGATTACCAAAGAATTGGGGATTAGAAATATTAAAGTTTTCTCAGATTCCTAATTGGTGGTGAACCAAGTGAAAGGTGAATTCGAAGCTCAAACCCCACCATGTTCCGGTACTTGGAAAAAGTTTGAGATCTTTCGTCTCGGCTAGAATTCTTTAAAATAGCTCATATACCATGGACTGAAAACTTTAGAGCCGAAGCTCTTTCTTGGCTTGTGACCTCTGCTTCGGAATCACTTGGTCGTACCTACATCGAGTACTTGGAAGATCCAAGTATATCAAAAAAAGCTTCCGAGGTCCACCACATTGAGCATGAACCCTGTTGGATGGACCCGATTGTGAAATTTTTAAACGAGTGCATATTACCTGAAGACAAAGTTGAGGCCAAGCAAATACGTTGGATGGCGTCCTAGTATATTATTTTGGATGGATCTTTATACAAGAGGTCTTTCACTCAGCCTTTATTAAAATGCATAGGGCCGTCGGATGTTGACTGCGCCCTAAGAGAAGTGCACGAAGGCATATATGGAGATCATTTGGGGGCAGATCACTAGTTTACAAGATAATTTGCCAAGGTTATTATTGACCAACTATTCAGAAAGATGCAGTTGACTACATCCAAAGATGCGACCAATATCAAAGATACTCCAACATTCAAAGACGTTCTGCAAGACAGCTGACTCAGCTTATAGCCCCATGACCTTTTGCTCAATGGAGAATGGATATACTTGGTCCGTTCCCTCTAGCCTTTGGACAACGAAAATTTTTTATTATGGCCATCAAATACTTCACCAAATGGGTTGAGGCTGAACCCTTAGCCCATATTACTGAAGGGAAGATCAAGAACCTTGTCAGAAGTGTGATTATATTTTGATTTGGAATGCCACATGCCATTGTCACTAACAATGGAAGACACTTTGACAATTCTAAGTTCAAAGAATTCTGCACCCAATATCATATTGCCCACAGATTGACTTCTGTTAGACATCCCTAATTCAACGAAGAAGCCGAAGTGACCAATAGGATGATTCTCCATGGTCTGAAGACCAAGCTGAATGACGCCAAAGGGCTTTGGGCCAAAGAGCTAAACTCAGTCCTTTGGGCATATCAAACAACTCCCAGAATAGCCACCGAAGAATCTCCGTTCAGTTTGGCCTGCGGCTCCGAAGCAGTCCTTCCAATGGAAGTCACTTTACAATCTCTAAGGATTGATTACTTCAAAGAACCTAGAAATTTGGAGCGTTGTAGAGCAGATTTGGATCTACTCTAAAGTACTAGACTTCAAGCTCAAATGAAGATGGCTACATATCGACAAAAAATTATCAAATATTATAACTCCAAGGTGAAGGAACGAGCCTTCCAGCTAGAAGACATAGTATTGCGAAGGTCCAAAGTATTTCGGCCAACCGAACAAGGCAAACTAACTCCTAACCGGGAGGGGCCTTACCAGATTAGAGAGGTCATACGCCCTGGGGCATATCGGCTTGAAACTCTGGATGGTCTCCTGTTACCTCGCCTTGGAATATAGAAAACCTTCACAAGTACTATCAATAAAGAAAATTTCTCTTAAAATTTTCTCGACGAAGTCTTCAAGAAAAGATGGGTCTAATCAGCCTATCTTATTATCAAACAAAGGTAGAGAGATGGCCTTAGTGGCTTACCCTATGGTAAATCCGATGACATGCCGGGGTGGGCCTAACTAGCCTACCTTATTATCAATCAAAGGTATAGGGATGGCCTTAGCGACCTACCCTATGATAAATTTGACGACATGCCGGGACGGGCCTGACTAGCCTACCTTATTATCAATCAAAGATACAGAGATGGCCTTAGTGGCCTACCCTATGGTAAATCCAATGATGTACCAGGATGGGCCTAACCAACCTACCTTATTATCAAACAAAGGTACAAGGATGGCCTAAGCAGCCTACCTCAATGGCTAATCCAATAAGTGCAAGCCAACAAGCCTGATATGTCTACAATACTAACAAGTTAAGTTTCTTCTATCTATGACGAAGTTAATACAGAATCTTGAAATTCAGCTTCAGTTCGTTATCTACAGTGTTGACCATTCTACACTTAGAACAATTCTCAAGCACATTCCACAAACAATATTCATTAGGAAAAAGGGAGATTTCATTTATATGAAAGATGCATTACATCCTTTCGGAAGAGGAAGTTGGTCTACTAAATAAAAAAAAGAAGAAGATACATCAAGATTGTTTCTTATCATCCGGCCCAAAAATCGGAGCAAAAGTAGAAGCCTCCCCTATGACTTCTTTGTCAGTCAAGGGAGCTGGCATCTCTTCGGTTAGATCTTCCGCTCCTTTCTTATTGGCTTCATTATCAGATATGGCAATGGCAGAGACATCTAAGTCCAGATAGGTCTTCTTGATTTTCTTCGAGCAATCCCAAAAACCAAGGCCATAACCCTCCACCCATGCCTCGTACCTTTCGTTGTCGAATGCTTCGATGATGCTTAAGGCATTTCTGTCAGCCAGCTCTACTTTTTGTTCGGCTAATTTTACTTTCTCCTCGAGAGAACTAATTCTTTCCTCCAAGTCAGCCTTCTGAGCTGCGGCCTCTTCGAGGGTTCGAAGGTTGTCCCTTATTATTACTTCGGCTGAGTGTAGTTTCCTCCTTTTCTTCCCCAACTCTTCCATAATTTTAATCATTTGATCCTAAGCCACTGCTAGCTCTTTCTCCAGCGAAAGGTTGGCAGCAGTGGTCTAAATCAAATTTTGTATCATGGTCTCTTGGAGCTCTTCGACCACCTTCCTTTCAGCTTTAGCCGACTCCAACTGGCTATGAAGATCTTTATTGATATTCGTAAGTCCACGAATAGTCTCTTCTATCAAAGAGATCTCGTGGATGAACTGCCAAAGAAGACAAGAATGAGATCAGCCTTGACAATATAAGTTAATGAAAAGAAACTTCAAAGGCAATTCCTACACGTACCTATAGTATCTTAGGATAAATGGAGGAAAAAATATCCTCCAACTCATGACTTCTGGTAGTCTCCCAGTCCTTTTGGAGGATGATAGCTTTCAGCAAAGTTTTAGCTAGTCTTGGGTTATCAAGACCAGCATCAGTAGCAAATGTGCTACAACATTTGAAGCCCTCCTCTTCGGTAACTCGAGGTTTCGATTCAGCTTCCGACTCAGGTACTACTTTAGAAGCCAGAGCCTTGCCCTTGTTTGTCTGGCTTGGCTCCTTTGATGGTCCGGCGACATGCTTCGCTGAGTGGATATTCTCTTCTTCTGAGGATGATTCTACAGTAATTGATGTATTCTTCCCAACCAGGTTTTCTGAGGAAATCTGCAAATGGGTTCGCTTGATATCCCTTCGATATGATCTCCTTAATGGACCTGCTGCTGCCTTCTTCTTGACAGTCATTCAAAGCTTTCCAGCATTCAGTTTCATCTTAACACCGATAAAAGAAAATGATGATCAAAGTTTGTTAATGAGAAGAGCAGAAAAACCATAGCAAATCCCTGCTTGACCAGTGAAGATCTCCAAAGATCAAAGAGGTTTGACCTTTAATAGCAAGACCCTCTTATATAAGGGATACCGATGGTCCGGATTTCTTGCTCAATTTCCAAACACCCCTATAATCATGTCAAGTGCATTCCAACTAACAGAAGTCGAAGTGACAACCTCGACTTGTGAGTGGGCAGTTAGGAGAAATCTAAGGACCATGACCCATCCGATTCTGGGGCACACCACTTTAATGATTCCGATCGAAACGGTTCACGATCTTAATTATTCATTCTCTGCCAATAAAGATGTGACATCTGGCAAAAGCAGCCCACCCTAATAATTATTCATTAATGCACCCTTTCTTTCCCCTTAATAAAAAAAACTCTCACTAATCCAAGATGTCCGAAGCTACTTGAGTTCGGGAGTGATTGGCCAGGCTAATCTATTTATTCAAGACTTATGTTCTTGCCAAGACTAAGTTCGAGGACCTCGTACTTAGAAAAATTTGTGCTCAAGTTGAAGGTTATTATATGTCCAAAAACTTCACACTTAGAAAAATTCTTACTCAAGTAGAAGATTATTATATATCTGAAGTCTGCTATATATCCGAAAACTACTACACATCCAAAAATGCCATACTTGGAGAAATTTTTGCTCAAAATGGAAGGCATCATACATCCGATGATTCTATACTTAGAAAAAAATTATACCATAGTATAGTTTAAAAGAAGAAGTGTACTTTCTATTCACAACAAAAGAAATACATTTACTTTTCGTTCTTCTTACAAAAAAAGGAAGAAAGAAAAAGCTACTAGAACCTATTCGTCCATTACTGCTACAATTTTCGGGTCAGTTGTCGGATGAACCTCTTTAGTTTGGATCAGGGCCCTTGGGTCAAATATCATCGGATCTTCCACTTCTTCAGTTGTGACCAAGGCTTCTCCTGGCTGTCCCTGATCTTCTTCAGCCGTGATCAGGATTTCTTCTGGCTGCTCTGGAATTTCTTCAACTTCGGCTGGAGGTTCAGTTTCTTCCTCTTCGACCTCATATAGCTGGATGCTCTAGAGGTCTAGCTCAGGACACAGCCCTTGGACATTTTTAATCCCATCATTGAAGCCCAATTGGTAATTGACCACCCCTGATTCAGTTACCTCCTCTTTGAATTTTGAAGACTTCTTGAAGTCTTGAATTGCCCTGGTTACTTGACCCCTCAGGGATTCAGATTCTCTAGCCGCCGCTTCGACCTCTTTGACCGCCGCCTCGACCTTTTCTTGAAACTTCTTGGCTGAATGCTCCAAGGAGTGGATTATTTTCTTCTTTTTTCTGAGCTTCCCTTCTTGCTCATAAACCTTCAATTAAGCTTTCTTTAGCTCACTCTTCAAGCTCTGAACATCAGCGTTACTCTTGTTGAGCTTCTCCTTTATGGCCGACCGTAGCTCTTCGGCCATTTCTTTCTTGGCCTTCACCGTTTGAAGTGAAAGAAAAACTAGTAGCGAGCATGCTTTCAATTTTAAAACTTTTTCAAAATAACATGCAGTGGAAGCATGATAAATTGATTAACATTTAATCTAATCATGCTTTTAGAATTATTCTATGCTACTTAGCCCAAGATCTTGCATGAATGATTAATATAAACTATGAAATCATGAATTCATGCTATGAACATTTCAAAGCAACATATCTATATATATAAAACCATACCTCGTATGAAGTGGAGACGCTCTCCACTGTGAAAGATCCAGGAGGAAGAAGAACTCTGCCTAGCCGCACACATGTCCGGCCTCTACAGGTGGTTCACACCAGGGCTCTTTCAAAATCTACTTCCGCTCCAAGTGCTAGCTTGTTATGGAACAATTTGATCGGAACTCCTTTTCTTCTTTCGATGCCGGACTCTCCGAATGAATGAAGAAACTCAAGAGGTGGAGAATGAGTCGTTGGAACCCTTCCCAAACACTCAATCCTAAGACCTAGATCACTAGGTACAGATATGCACACTTCTTTCCAAAAATCTCACACCCATAAAACTAGAACCTTTCCTAGCTTCTTCCCTTTCTTCCCTTTTATTTTTCCAGCATTTCTTTGCTGAATTTTCTCTTATTTTCGTCCTCCCATTTCAGCCCATTATGTAGATGGTGAGAGAGAGGGAAAGTGGGGAGTTATGGGTGATAATGGAGTGGTAATGGGTAGTTATGGGGAGTTATGGTCATGGAAAGTTACATAACTCCCCAAAACTGAATTTAAACTTATTTAAATTCAGATTAATGTGTTAATTGATTTTAGTTCATAACTGAAATCAATTGGATCAAGTGTGCATACATTAGGTTCAACCTAATTGGATCCAAACCTATTTTGAACCAAATCTTATTTGATTTGTTCCAGATTTTTATAGCTCAATCAAATTGGGCTATCAAGTAATCACATTACTTAATTCACCTCCATGCATCACCAACTATTAGTGAAAATTTTATGTCACAACCTTTTGTGACATCAAGTGTCTACACTTGCGAAATCAACAAGTGTCGACACTTACACAAGTGTCGACACTTACACAAGTGTCGACACTTTCAAGAATATCAAGTATCGACACTTGGGTAAAGAAAAACACTTTTCCTTTGTGAGTCCACGAACGATTTCCAATCATTCTCCGATCACTAGATCAAGTAGAAACCCCTATGGTGTGTGACCTCATAGGTTCGAACACTAAGCCGGTAGCACTGGAACATTTCTAATACCAGTCAAAGTCGCCATCTAGCAATGACACCCGACGTCCGAATAGGTCGAAGTTGCAGAGCAACAATCAAGAACCAGGAGATATGGAAACCTAGTAATTAATCCCTTTGACCTCAATGCTCAGGAAGACTTAGGGTTAAACTGCCCAACCCATAAAGTCCATCAACTATGTGTCTCAATCTCACAAGTCCTGTAACACATTACAGAGACTACCCTGGCCAAGGTTTTGCTAAATTGAAACACATTAAGATATCTGCTCCAAACACTTTGGAGGGGTCAATCCCATCTTGATCCGATCACTGCTATACGAGTACTTAATTGTACCCAGAAACCTTCCATCCCTGGATTAGAAATCCAGATAGTCCAGTACCAAAGTACAGTGAGTTGCTCGCAAGCTACCATGACGATCTCATGTCTGAGGGATAACTACGTCCATATCAAAACTTTAGGCAGAAAAAAGTACAAACGGGTCACGTTCGATGAAATGTCAAACACAATATCTGCATGCCATACTAGTGTCTCCACACTCCTTGGTTAAGAGGACAACCAATGACTATGACACACAACGACCTATACTTGATATACTATCATCCTGAAATAAGTGTATCATTTGGTCGCGAACAATTTTAGGACTATATGATATATCATCTCTATATCACATACAAATAGTCCTAAGGACTTCATCACTCAAGAACTCATTACAGAAAGATAAAATAGTGATGAACTGCCAGAATAAATATTTTATTCAATAATATAATTTATATACAATTACATCAAATGTACAACTGTCTACGGTAGTAATTGACTTTGGGACACATTTTCCAACAACTCCCACTTGGACTAAAGCCAATCAGAACAGTATCGTATACCCATCTTCCATTTATAATCATTGAGTTCTTGAATTCCAACTGCTTTAGTGAAGGGGTCAGCCAGGTTCTCCTTTCCGTCGATCTTCAGAAGGTCGATATCACCTCGTTCCACGATTTCTCGCACAAGATGAAACCAGCGCAGAATATGCTTGGTACGCTGATGGGACTTCGGCTCTTTGACTTGAGCAATGGCTCCAGTGCTGTCACAGTACACTGGAACAGGACCATCCAGGGAAGGTGCCACTCCCAGCTCGCTAAGAAATTTTCGTAACCAAACAGCTTCCTTTGCTGCATCAGATGCTGCAATATATTCCGCTTTGTATACAGAGTTTGCTACAGTGTGCTGCTTGGAACTCTTCCAGCAGATAGCCCCACCATTCAGGATAAAAATAAAGCCAGACACACTCTTGCTATCATCCCTATCTGACTGAAAACTGGAGTCAGTATACCCCATAAGTTTCAAGTCAGGTCCTCCAAAAAGAAGCCACTGGTCCTTGGTATTTCACAAATACTTCAGGATGGTCTTTGCAACCTTCCAGTGTGCTTCACCTGGGTCAGACTGGTATCGACTCACTATTCCTAATGAGTATTCCACGTCTGGTCTAGTACATGTCATGGCATACATGATGGACCCTACTACCGAAGCATAAGGAATCCTACTCATATGCTCTCTTTCCTCAGGAGACGTCGGACAATCCTTCTTAGAAAGAGAAATTCCATGGCCTATCGAAAGATAGCCTTTTTTGGAATTCTCCATGCTGAACCTTTTCAGCATGGTATCAATGTACGTAGACTGGGACAAACCCAGAAGCTTCCTTGATCTATCCCAATAGATCTTCATACCTAGTATGAAAGAAGCTTCATCCAAGTCTTTTATAGAAAACTGGGATGACAACCAGACCTTTATTCCCTGTAATGCAGGGATGTCATTCCCGATTAAGAGAATGTCATCCACATACAGTACAAGAAATACAACTATAGAACCATTTGCCCACTTATATATGCAGGGTTCTTCTTTGTTCCTAACAAAACCATACGTCTTGATACACTTATCAAAATGCATGTTCCAACTCCGAGACGCTTGCTTTAGTCCATAGAAGGACCTACTAAGCTTACATACCTTAGATTCATCTGTGGATGTGAACCCTTCAGGTTGCATCATATACACCTCCTCATCTAGCTCGCCATTTAGGAAAGCTGTTCGGACATCCATTTGCCAGATTTCATAGTCCAGATATGTAGCTAAGGCAAGCATAATCCGAATAGACTTGAGCATTGCCACAGGGAAAAACATCTCGTCATAGTTAATACCATAACGTTGATGATAACCCTTGGCAACCAGACGGGCTTTATAGGTCTTTACCTGCCCATCTGTGCCCCGTTTCCTTTTGAAGACCCATTTGCACCCAATGGGTTTTACCCCTTCAGGTGGATCAACCAAAGTCCATACTTTGTTGATTTTCATGGACTCCATTTCAGATTTCATGGCTCCCAGCCACAACTCAGAATCAGACCTCTGCATCGCGTCCATATAGGTGATTGGATCCTCGTTGTTCTCATCGAGCTCAACGGGATCACCGTCCCGGACCAAAAAACCGTAGTATCTGTCCGGTTGACGTGGTACTCTACCGGATCTCCTTAATGACTGGTCAATAGGCTCAAGGTTTGATCTTATCATAATGGATTCTGTAGCAGTCCTTGAATGATTTGGTTCTTCTATCTGTTGAACTTCAGTAAGCTCAACATTGGCAGCTTGAGCACCTTCAGTAAGGTACTCCCTTTCCAAAAAGGTAGCTCTAAGACTGACGAACAATTTTTGTTCCCCAAGCATATAGAAGAAATAACCCTTAGACTCTTTAGGATACCCAACAAAGTGGCACCTGTCAGACCTAGGTCCAAGTTTATCTGTCTCCAAATGTTTGACATAAGCCGGACACCCCCAAACCCGAAGGTGTGAAAGACTCGGCTTACGTCCATTCCATATCTCATATGGAGTTTTGTTAACAGACTTACTCGGAACTCTATTTAGAAGATAGCATGCTGATTCCAAAGCATACCCCCAAAAGGAAGTTGACAGAGTTGCAAATCCCATCATGGATCTAACCATGTCCAACAGAGTCCGATTCCTCCTTTCAGACACACCATTTAACTGGGGCATCCCAGGAGGTGTCCATTGAGAGAGAATCCCATTCTCTTCAAGATAAGTCAGAAACTCTCCAGAAAGATATTCTCCACCTCGATCTGATCAAAGGATTTTAATAAGCTTCCCGGTTTGTTTTTCAACTTCATTACGATACTGTTTGAATATTTCAAACGATTCAGATTTATGTCTCATCAAAAAACATAACCGTACCTTGAGAGGTCGTCCGTAAATGTAATGAAATATTTATACCCACCCTTGGCATCGACATTCATTGGCCCACATACATCAGTATGTACTAGACACAAAATGTCATCGGCTCGTACACCTTTTCCAGTAAAAGGTGACTTGATCATCTTACCAAGTAAACAAGATTCACAGGTTGGCAGTGATTCACAATCACTAATGTTTAGGAGACCTTCTCCCACTAACTTGTTGATTCTATTCTTGTTTATATGACCTAGCCTACAGTGCCAGAGATAAGCATCATTGACATTATCTAATCTAGGGCGTTTGCATGAAATGTACATTACACCAACAGGTTGTGATAAAACATAAATGCCATTCTTAATATGTCCAGTCATAACCACAATATCATTCATAATGACTTTGCAAAAATCACTCTTGATTAATAGTTCATAACCATTACTGGCCAACTGGCCTACAGAGATAATATTTACAAGGAATGATGGACAATAGTGACAATCACTAAGAACAACTTTACAAGACTCGAAAAACAGATTGATAATTCCCAACGCCAGGACTGGAGCTTGACTTCCATTCCCCACATTCAGAAATCTCTCGCCATTCTCGAATCTTCTACTAACTTGTAGTCCCTGCAACATATTGCAAATGTGATAAGGACTACCAGTATCCAATATCCAGTTAGTAGTATCACAAATAGAAAAACAACAAGGATTTATCATATAAATACCTTGTCCAGCAACCTTTTGTTGCTTCTTCTACTTCAGCCTGTTCGGGTCAAGTGTAGCTAGGTAAGCAGAACAATTCCTATTCCAATGACCCGGCTTCTTGTAGTAGAAGCATTCTGCCTGACTCTGGTCAGCCTTCTTCTTAATCTGACTGGGCCCAGCACTTTGCACCATTTTACTTTTATTCTTTTTCTTTTTCCCTTTTTTAAAGGGATGACGCCTTGCCACACTGCCTCCCACTAAATTCACCAAGCTCTTTTGGAGCTGGTGATCCTTTTCATAAGTCTGTAGTAACCCCATCAACCCATGGTAGTTGACTACAGGCCTTGTTAACCTATAGTGATCTAGAAAAGGTAAGTAGGAGGGAGGCAAAGAATTCAAGATCGCATCCCTCCCAAGCTGCTCGTGGAAAGGATATCCGAGTTTGGCCAAGCGCTCGATCATCTCGATCATGTATAATACATGATCAGTGACCGAGGACCCTTCAGTCATTCGAGCGTTGAAGATGGTAGAGGAAACCCTGTACCTTTTAACGTCGTCTGGGGCACCAAAAGATTCCTTCAACTTTTGAAGGATTTCCTCCGGTTGAGCCTCCTCGAATCTGCGACTGAACTCGTCGTTCATAGCCGCCAACATAATGCACCGCACCGTAGTACGGTCAGAGACCCACTTTTGATAAGCTTCTCTGACTGCAGTATGTGCGGTGAGGGCTGGCCCCTCAGGTGCCGGATCTGTTAATACATAAAGGATCCGTTTGTGCTCGAGAATAATTCTCAGTCTTCGATACCAGCTATCGAATTTGGGTCCCATGAGCTTGTTATTATCTAATAATGACTGGAGTGACAGATTAGTAGACATCTGAAAAAGAAAACCAAGACTATTTAGTATATGAATTATTTAAAACTTAAAGACATGGACTTTTGTCTAAAAGCTCCTCCCATTATTTTATTCAGACTGGTAGCCTCTACCTCCAATCCAAAGAATAATACTTATCCCTTAGTGGGTACCAGAATCTAATAGACAATGCATGAGCCCGACTATGGTCGGCCAACCCATGCTCATCTAAAGGTAGGTTCATAACCAGTTGTTTCTCCAAACAACTCCTAGTAATTTATTTTGCCCTAGGAACACTTCAATCGGCCTTTGGGTTACCTGCTAAAGAAGGTCCTAGTTAGGTCCAACCATTAACATGACTGATCTTAATTCTTCTAGCTAACAAATGATCAAGCCCGACTTTGGCCGGCTAACCTGACCACCTATTTAAGAATGTTCCATTATGTCATCATATAATGAATGGCAATTCCAATAGTATGATGACCACCCGATCTATGGATTTGCCGATAATCACCCCACTACTGGACTTATTACCAAACACCTTAATGGGAGGCTAAGACAAAAAATTATCATATAATTTCCATCTTTTTAAGGACCTAATAATTTAGAGGTTTTATACATGTTGTGATAGAAGAGAAAGGATAAGTCATGGATTATCTTTCACTAACTTCATATGTTAATGAAAGGGTTACATGAACTACAAAATCTATGGATACCTAAATCAGTCAAGCTGATTAACCTTATTGGCATGGGCTAACTCGAATCAATGAGCTAACTAATCAAATCTGGTTGACCATATTGGCCAGGTAAGTGAGATCAAGGTTATGGGTTAAGCCATTAACCATCTTTCCTTAGACACCAATATCATTGGCCAGGAAAGAGGTAGCCCCAAAAACCATAGATCAAAAGCCATACTTACCTTAGACACCAATTGGTTCGCCAATTTCGATTAGACTAGCCTAAGAAATCGGGTCCTACCACGAAGCCAAGATTAAGTCCATTTAGATGTATGGACTAATCAATCTAATTATTAGATAGATACTAGAGAAGAACCTTAACTCAACATTTGATTAAGTTAATTCTCTATTAAGTCCAATTCATCTAAACTTAGGTCTAACCCAATTAGGACCTAATTCAAGCTAACCCATTTAATCCAAAGTTATGAATATGACTTAGATCTTAAAATTATATCCTTAGATCATTTAGTCACTTAGATTTATTTAATTCATAATTAAGTTAATCATATAACAGATTGAAACATTTTCAATAAACTTTATAAAATATTTTTTTACAAGAAAATCCAACTTTTAAATTTCTGTTCACTGTGAAGTGTCGACACTTCAGTAGCAAGTGTTGACACCAGGTGTCGACACTACTCTGAGACAGGTCGACACATAGTGAACCAATTTTTGTGTTTTTGTTCATGAGTCGACATCTAGAAGCCCAAGTGTCAACACATAGACACCCAAGTGTCGACACTTGATCCAACCCGAGCACAGAAATGTAGAAATCCAAATTTTGTCTTTTCTAAACTTGAATGTTATGTTAAACTATTTAACATAACAATCATAAACTAACTTTAGAACATTTCTAAAACATTTTATGACTTCAAATTTAGAACATTATAAAGATCAAAACATTTTAATCTTTACTTTTTCTTTTCTTTTTCTTCTTCATGAGTCCTTCACAATGGCACCCCGACACGCCATAGGAGATCCCTTTGAATGGGAAGTGAGGGTCTTGCAGCCCTACTTCTCTCCTATGACCGGACGGCCTGGTGAGGCACTCAACCCGAGTACTTGCAAGATATTAAACTAATTTTATAATGTTTATACTAAACATTCATGCTAGAGCAACCTGGTTGCTCTGATACCAATTGAAAGAAAAAATAGTAGCGAGCATGCTTTCAATTTTAAAACTTTTTCAAAATAACATACAGCGGAAGCATGAAAAATGGATTAATATTTAATCTAAGCATGCTTTTAGAATTATTCTATGCTACTTAGCCCAAGATCTTGCATGAATGATTAATATAAACTATGAAATCATGAATTCATGCTATGAATATTTCAAAGCAACATATCTTTATATGTAAAACCATACCTCGTATGAAGTGGAGACGCTCTCCGCTGCAAAAGATCTAGGAGGAGGAAGAAGAACTCTGCTTAGCCACACACGTGTCCGGCCTCTACAGGTGGTTCACACCAGGGCTCTTTCAAAATCTACTTCCGTTCTAAGTGCTAGCTTGTTGTAGAACAATTTGATCGGAACTCCTTTTCTTCTTTTGATGCCGGACTCTCCGAATGAATGAAGAAACTCAAGAGGTGGAGAATGAGTCATGGAACCCTTCCCAAACACTCAATCCTAAGACCTAGATCACTAGGTACAGATATGCACACTTCTTTCCAAAAATCTCACACCCATAAAACTAGAACCTTTCCTAGCTTCTTCCCTTTTATTTTTCCAGCATTTCTTTGCTAATTTTCTCTTATTTTCGTCCTCCCATTTCAGCCCATTATGTAGATGGTGATGGAGAGGGAAAGTGGGGAGTTATGGGTGATAATGGAGTGGTAATGGGTAGTTATGGGGAGTTATGGTCATGGGAAGTTACATAACTCTCCAAAACTGAATTTAAACTTATTTAAATTTAGATTAATGTGTTAATTGATTTCAGTTCATAACTGAAATCAATTGGGTCAAGTGTGCATACATTAGGTTCAACCCAATTGGACCCAAACCTATTTTGAACCAAATCCTATTTGATTTGTTCCAGATTTTTATAGCTCAATCAAATTGGACTATCAAGTAATCACATTACTTAATTCACCTCCATGCATCACCAACTATTAGTGAAAATTTTATGTCATAACCTTTTGTGACATCAAGTGTCTATACTTGCGAAATCAACAAGTGTCGACACTTACACAAGTGTCGACACTTTCAAGAATATCAAGTGTCGACACTTGGGTAAAGAAAAACACTTTTCCTTTATGAGTCCACGAACGATTCCCAATCGTTCTCCGATCACTAGATCAAGTAGAAACCCCTATGGTGTGTGACCCCATAGGTTCGAACACTAAGCCGGTAGCGCTGGAACATTTCCAATACCAGTCAAAGTCGCCATCTAGCAATGACACTCGACATCCGGATAGGTCGAAGTTGCAGAGCAACAATCAAGAACCAGGAGATATGGAAACCTAGTAATTAATCCCTTTGACCTCAATGCTCAGGAAGACTTAGGGTTAAACTGCCCAACCCATAAAGTCCATCAACTATGTGTCTCAATCTCACAAGTCCTATAACACATTACAGAGACTACCCTGGCCAAGGTTTTGCTAAATTAAAATACAGTAAGATATCTGCTCCAAACACTTTGGAGGGGTCAATCCCATCTTGATCCGATCACTGCTACACGAGTACTTAACTGTACCCAGAAACCTTCCATCCCTGGATTAGAAATCCAGATAGTCCAGTACCAAAGTACAGTGAGTTGCTCGCAAGCTACCATGACGATCTCATATCTGAGGGATAACTACGTCCATATCAAAACTCTAGGCAGAAAAATGTACAGACGGGTCACGTTCGATGAAATGTCAAACACAACATCTGCATGCCATACCAGTGTCTCCATACTCCTTGGTTAAGAGGACAACCAACGACTATGGCACACAACGACCTATACTTGATATACTATCATTCTGAAATAAGTGTATCATTTGGTCGCGAACAATTTTAGGACTATATGATATATCCTCTCTATATCACATACAAATAGTCCTAAGGACTTCATCACTCAAGAACTCATTACAGAAAGATGAAATAGTGATGAACTACCAGAATAAACATTTTATTCAATAATATAATTAATATACAATTACATCAAATGTACAACTGTCTACAGTAGTAATTGGCTTTGGGACACATTTCCCAACATGAAGCTCCTCCCGAATACTTTGGCTGAAGTTGACATACTATACTATACTTTCCTCCATCAGAGTCATGTCATGAACTAGCTACATCAGTCAACCAAAACCTAAAGTCGCTATACTGAATCTAATCCTGAAAAGATGAATGGAGGAAAGGACATTTGCCTTCAGCAAGGCAGGGTACGCTGAAGCAACCACCTCCTCAAGGCGGTGATTTGTTGTTACCTCTCAATCCCGGGGGAGTAATGTAGCCTTCAATACCTTCATGGCTATGTCTGGGTGCACTAGATCCCTCGCATCTGAGAAGACTGAGAGGTCTATCTCACACTCCTGATCCAACGGAGTATCTCTCTTTAGTCCTTCTCCAGTTTGGGGGGCCTTGCCTTTATCCGTTGAGGAAAGATGAGGCAATGGTGCATTGACGGTCGGAGCTGGGACTGGTTGAGTCGAAGCCCGAATCGGAGTGGAGTTCCTTAGAGGGGGCTCTGCTAGAGGGACATCATCTCCTCCTGAAGATGTCCTCATCGTCGCAGTTCTTGAGGCCTCTTCAGCCCATGCTTTCTTCCGGATTTTCAATCCCTCTTGAGGGACCGGTACTGCCCTCTTCTTAGCAACTTGACGAAGCTTTACAAAGTCTGGCTTCATTTTACCTGCAAATGAAAAAGTTTCAAAAGTTCATTCAACAGAAATATGCAGAAAACATGGTGAAATAAAGACCGACTATTAGCTATACCTAATGATGGGAAAGCACTGATCTGGGCAAGGTGAAGGTTTTGTTCTTCAAGTAATTCTTTGATCAGAGGAATCTCGGACTCAGATAATATCTTGTAGTCTACCTGGTCGGCCCTCAAAACCTTCTTGCCCGCGTTAGCATCCAGTCGAGGTTCCCTCCATTCGGTGTTGAAACCCCACGACTGGGAAGAAAAGATAAAGGAAAAATTGGGTTCCATCCATGAATAGCACTGGGTATATCCCAGATTATTTTATGACCAGGACAAGGGCCGATGACCCACCATCCCTGCATGTGGAAATCCTTCTTCAGTATGAAGAGGGACGTAAACAAAGAGGTCCTGGGTGTTATGTTCAAGATATCGTAGAGGACCAAAAAACCACATATAGTCCGAATACTATTCGGACTTAACTGGGAAAGAATTATATGGTACAGGTTGAAGACTTTTAGTAAAGAAAGGATGAAGGAGAAATCAAAGACCAGCTTTCAGGTGGTCTTCGTATACTGAAATTGTTCCTGGAGGAGCCCGATTCACTCTCTCCTCGGAATGGGGAAGCATCAAAGGAAAGCTTTCAGGGATGTGATAATTGTCTCTAAGCCAAGCTAACCTATCGAAAGACAAAGAGTCCATCGAAAACCTCTTAATGAGGAAATCAGCATGACTCTCAAATCCCCACCATTTCTCCAAGAGCCAACAAAAACCCGACACCTGTTCGCAGCATGATATCTGAATCAGAAAGTCAATTATCATGATCAACTGAATTGGAGATTTGCCATCATTTGTTATCTTTTCTCCTACCAGAAGAAGACAAAATATAAATACTCCCATTTTTCAAAGCAAAAGTTACTTTGAAACGGGAGTGGGAGGCAACTGTTGTGGTACACCGACTCAAAGAAAAGATGATTACTGATCCAGAGGTTCAATCGATCCCATTTAAATCGGTCGACCAAGTAGAAGAACATGAGGGTGACTCCGAAGTTCGACGAAGCAATAATCTGATGCCATGTTCTAGCCAATGGCATCGCCCAACGTGGGATCAGTCTTTGGCTGGCTCTGAAAAGGACAATTCTGAATTACATACCTGATCCATGTCGTGCCAAAATGAATGATTACTCTATCTTCAGCCCAATCCGAAGTAGACTGATCTGAAGTAAATGGCTAATGCATCTTTAGCTTACTCCGAAGAGGATGGGTCTGAAGCAACTGGCCAACCTCACTTCGGTCCATTCCGGAAAGGAAGATCTTGAAGTATGTTAATGGTCTTTCCTTGGCCTAGAGCCATCAAAAATTGGTTTGGTTGTCCTAACCAACCACGTAATGAGTAGCTCCTGCTACAATAAAACTGGGGTAGCCTACCTTCAATGGCAATCCCGTTCAGTATAAGGAAGTTGGATTAACCAACTTTCCTAACATAATTCCTAAAGGTTTAACTACTTTCAATTACAACATCACTTATAAATATCGGTAAGAGGGGACTTCCGAGGAAAGTGATCCTAAGCAATTCTGAGTGATCATAGGCAAGTCAAAGCCAGTCCATGGATAGCTCTCACGATGCCATTCAAGCTCTCACCCCTTTCATTCCATTCCTTTCTCTTTGAGCTCTCCATTCTGTAGCCTAATCCTTATTGACTTAGGCATCGGAGTGTTCCCACCGGAGAAAATCCGGTCAAGGGGTTTGTTTTGCAGGAATTCCAGGTGGTGAACCAGCAATCCAGCCACTCCATCCGGTCCGCAGGGATTCAACATCAACAATTCCTTTTCTCAAAATTATTTATTAATAATTTTTTTCTTTGAAGTACATTGCTATAATAATAATAATTATTATTATTATTGTTATTATTATTAGATGAATCAGATCCATCAAACCATTCTAAATCCTAGGAGACATGTATAGTGGATAATAGGATGGATTTTCATCCCCATTTCAATCTTGAATTATTTAAATATAGGAGAGGTAGATATTAGGAATTATCTCCTTGTTGGGAATTATCCTGAAGCCATATTTGAAAGCAAATTCCAAAAATAAATATGTGATATCCTTAGGAATAACCAAACAATAAGCAGAAGTATACCTGAAGCCATATTTGAAGGCCAATCCCTGTATCGCACGGCTAGCCTTCCAGATTCACACGGGTTTCCTAAAGAGCCTTTTTTCTTCTTTTTTTTTTTCTTCTTCGATGATGGGATATCAGATAGAAAGGAATAACTCCGTGTGATCTGGGGACCATAACCACTTTTATATGAAAACAGCATTATTATGATCTCTATTTTTGCCCATCATAAAAATAGAAATTATCCTTAAATCTCTACACATTAAAAGGTCCACACCGTAATAGATACATTAAGGCCCTAATTAGCTCAAAACTTAATTGATCACTTTTAAGTGGGCCAAACCTTAAATGACAGCCCACAAAGCCACAAAGCATTATTATTTACATATAAGCCCAATGTTGGATTAAGGATCCAACAATCTCCCACTTGGGCTATATGTATAACCTTATAATCATGCTTTGCGAAAAAAACCGAATGAGCTTAACTTTGCTGTCCTTATTAAAATGCAATCAATCTGGTCCATCAACCACCCCAACATAGGATCAAAGCAGCCTTTGTTACAATTATCATAACTCAACCCATCAATGGTCACGTATATCAATGTAATTGAATGACATGGATTATGATGTGGATGTGTAGCATGAAAATTTCATGCAATGTGATCTTAACATGCTTATTTCCAATTGGTCCACCCTTAGACCTCAATGAGATCAAACCAAACAAAACCAGAGTGTAAATAAGCCGAAACTTTATTTCTGCAGAAAACTAAAATAACTGAAAAATATCTGTATTACAAAAGCATCTACAATATACAAACTTTCACTAAAACTGAATATCCTCAACTGACATGACACCCATATGAGTAGTGTGCTCATGAAATACCTTGGGTGGCACTCCTTTAGTAAGTGGATCCACAACCATAGAGTTTATACCTATGTGCTCAATATATAACTTTTCACTCTAAACTCTTTCTTTAACAACCAAGAACTTGATATCTATATGCTTTGATTTCGTTGAGCTCCTATTGTTATTAGTATATAAAACTGCTGACTTATTATCACAAAATAACTTGAGTGGCCTTTCAACACCGTCCACTATACGCAGTCCCGTGATAAAGTTTTGAAGCCATGTTCCATGATTGGATGCCTCATAGCATGCTATGAACTCTGCTGCCATGGTAGAAGACGCTATAAGTGACTGTTTAGCACTCTTCCATGAGATAGCACCTCCGGCAAGCAGGTAGATATAGTACAATGTAGATTTCATACTATATTGGCATCCAGCAAAATCGGAGTCAGTATAACCAATCATCTCAAGTTGATTCGACCTCCGATCCATGAGCATGTAGTCTTTTGTTCTCTGTAAGTACCGCAAGACCCGTTTAGCTGCTTTCCAATGCTCAAATCTTGGATTGCTCAAATATCTGCCCAACATCCCAGTGACGTACGCAATATTCGGATGCGTACAAATTTGAGCGTATATTAGACTCCATACTACTGATGCATAGAGAATCTTCTGCATTTTCTCTTTCTCCAAGTTATTCTCAGGGCACTGATATAGACCAAACTTGTCTTTCTTAGCGACAAGGGTATCTCATGGTTTGCAATTTTGCATGCCATACATTTTTAGAACTTTCTTGATATAGCTCTTTTGTGATAATTCTAGAATACCCCGGGAATGATCCTGGTGTATTTATATGCCTAATACAAAAGAGGCGTCACCAAGATCTTTCATCTCAAAATTCTTAGCTAGAAATCTCTTAGTTTCGTGCATTAAGCCTATATCACTACTAGCAAGCAAGATATCATCGACATATAAAATCAGAAAAATATGTTTACTCCCACAGAACTTATGGTATATACAATCATCAACCAAATTCATCTTAAAACTGAATAAGATGATCACTTGATGAAATTTGAAATACCATTGTCGAGATGCCTGTTTGAGTCCATAGATGGATTTCCTAAGTTTGCAAACCATGTTCTTTGGATCTCTCGATACAAAGTTTTCTAGTTGCACCATATAAATTGTCTCATCAATATCATCATTGAGAAACGTTGTCTTCACATCTATCCAGTATAACTCAAGATTGAAATGCATCACCAAACTATTATAATCCTGAAAGAGTCCTTCAAAGAAATCGAAGAGAAAGTCTTTTTATAATCGATGCCTTCTTTCTGTGTAAAGAGCCCTTTACGATAAGACGAGCTTTGTACCTCTCCACATTGCCTTTCGAATCCCTTTTAGTTTTAAATATCCATTTACAACTAATGGGTTTCACACCTTCTGGCAATGAGATAAGATTCCATACGTCATTGTCTTTCATGGACTTTATCTCCTCATTCAGGCATCAATCCACTTTTGAGAGTTAAAACTTTCCATGGCTTGACGAAAGTTGATTGGATCATCTTCCATTACTCCAATGTCTACCTCATGTTCTTGGAGAAATACAATGTAATCATCTGGCATTGCACTTCTCCTTTCTCCAGTGGATCTTCTTAATGGCATAGGTTCTTGAGATACTAGAGTTTGTTCTTCTGGAATAATTTCTTGGATGGGAGGTTCTTCGACATTGTCTTGATTTGTTGTGTCTTAAACAAGGTCATAAATAAAATCCTAACCAATGCCAATGACACTAGTGGGAATATTAACATATTCCTCTTCAAAGACAAAGTCCTTAGCTATATCTCCCCCCGTAAACTCAACATCCTCAAAGAACTGTGCATTTCCCGACTCAAAATTGATTTAGTCATGGGATCATAAAACTTATACCCTCTGGATCTTTCAGAGTATCTAATAAAATAACAACTCACCGTCTTTGAGTCCAGTTTCTTTTCATTAGGCCTAAGGCCTTGCCTTAGCTGGTCATCCCCAAATATGTAAGTGATTTACATTGGGTTTCCTGCCCGTCCTAAGTTCATAAGGGATTTTGGTAGTTGCTTTAGTTGGAACTCTGTTAAGGACATATGCTGTAGTCTTAAGAGCTTCTCCCTAGAGTGAGTCAGGTAAGGTAGAATGACTAATCATACTCCTTACCATGTCTTTAAGCGTTCTGTTTCATCTTTCAGCAACACCATTCATGGTGGGCGAACCCGGCATAGTGTACTGTGTAACGATACCGCATTCCTCTAGGAATTTAGCAAAAGGTCCTGGACGTTGTTTACCTGAACCATCATATCTGCCATAGTATTCACCACCACGGTCAGATCTGATGCTTTTAATCTTTTTGTTGAGTTGGTTCTCAACTTCAACCTTATAATTTTTGAACATATCCAGTGACTGTGACTTTTCATGAATGAGATATATGTAGCCATATCTGGAAAAATCATCTATGAACATTATAAAGTATTGTTGACCATTTCAAGCAACCATAGGGAATGACCTACAAATATCTGTATGTATAAGTTCTAAGACGTTCGAAGTCCTATTGGCTTCAAATCTCCTTTGATTGGTTTGTTTTTCCTTTATGCAATTAACACAAACATCAAAATCTGCAAAATCTAAGGAATCCAAGATTCTGTCTGACACAAGTCTCTCCATTCTCCTTCTGGAGATGTGACATAATCTCTTGTGCCATAACAAAGCCGAAATCTCAATGGTTAATTTTCTCTTTATACCTCGTGTACTTAATTGCAAGGATTCATTAAATGAAGTAATTGAATCAATTAAATAAAGATTATCATAGCCTGATAAAAAACCATAACCAACCACTTTTGAATCATGAAGCAAACTAAATTTTCCATTTCCAAATGAACAAAAATAACCTAATTTGTCCAAAGCAGAAATAGAAATCAATTTCGTCTAAATGATGGTACAATAAAAGTTTCATCAAGATCCAAATAAAATCTAGTCTTTAACAAAATCTAAATTTTTCTATTGCCTCAACTTGAACCACCTGGCCATCGCCTACATAGATGTATCTTTCAGCATCACTTGGCTTTCAGCAACTCAGGCAACCCTGCATAGATATACTGATATGAGTTATTGCACCAGAATCTATCCACCACGTGTGTCTAGGTACTGAAATTAAATTAACCTCAGAACAAACCAAAACAAGAAGCATACTTTTCTTAGCACGCCAGGCATGATAATTAGTGCACTACTTCTTCTTATGCCTTTCAGCCTCACAAAAGAAACAACCCTTACCATCTGAGTCAGTGGTTTTCTTTTATTGTTTCTTAGGAGGTACTGTATCTGCAGCTCCTTTATCCTTCTTCCTTTTCTTTCCCTTGCTATTTTTCCTAGAGGTTAAGGCTAGGTGAGCACTTTCTGTCTTTTCTTGTTTGAACATTTCGTCTTCCTTAACATAGTGTGAGATGAGCTCATTCAAAGACCAAGTCTCTTTCTGACAGTTATAGCTCACCTTAAACTGGTTGAACTGGATCGGAAGAGATATCAAAATCAGATGCACTAACAAGTCCTCAGAGAGTTCAAGCTTAAGTGCTTTCAATTTAGAGGTAAGATGAGACATCTCCATGATGTACTCCCTGATGTTGCCTTTACCCATATACCTCATTGAAATTGGGTTTGTCAAGAGTGTACCAATTTCAGCCTTTTCACTTTTGACAAATCTCTTTTCAGTTTTAGTAAGGAAATCTTTAGCTGTAGTAATTGTTTCAGATATTGTGTCTCTCAATGCTTCTAGAATCGACTTTTTCATGATCATCATGCACATGCGATTTGATCTCTCCCACCTCTCAATCTCTCTCTTTTCATCAGAGGTACTCTTATCCGTAAGAGGTGCAGGAACATTTTCCCTTATCGCAAGGTCGAGATCCATGAATCCAAGAACTATTAAAATGTTCTCTTGCCATGACTTGAAGTTAGAGCCATTCAACATAGGAATTGAATTGATGTTGACAGTTATATTAGCAGGAGTCATATCTAAATAGAGAACAACAAACAAAACAAGCTTACATCAGTATTACAACAAAAATAAATTCAAATAAAGGCAAATCCCATCTCAAGATATCGGGCACTCCATTAATAGTTTATCTTTAGACAAAATATTAACTTGTAAGTGATATCTTGGTGCAGTAATCAAATACTGATAATAGGAACATATCAAACAGTAAACCTTTGTTTGGGTCGATTTACTATTCACATGCAAAACCAAATAATCATCACGTATTTATTATTACAAGTGCACATGTAATTTTGTTAAATATTTACCATCCTTCGGGCTGACAAATATTCACAAATTACATATGTACAACTGTTTATATTTCAAAATAAATTAATTTCAACAAGAAATGTCACTTTGGTGATATGTTGCTTCAATTAATTTATCTCAAAATATATATATATATAAATACCAATATTTGAATTTAAAATTGTACCCAAAATAAATAATATTAAAATTGACCCTAAGGGTCACTTCCTTAATTGCAAAAGGCAGTCGCCTGCTGCATTTCCTTCCATCGAATACCGCTGCCATCGCCTGCTACATTTCCTTCCATCGAACATCATTATCGTAGCCAACCAGGCCATGACATCCCTGTGACATGGCCAGACAGGCCACGCCTATCCTTTCCGACGCCAGCAATGGTGAAAAAATTACGAATACCCAAAAATAAAATATCAAAACAAAATCTTAAACTGAAAATATAACCTTATTCTTAATGATTCAACGTGAATAGGCTCTGATACTACTTGTTAAGAATTATCCCCTTGTTGGGAATTATCTTGAAGCTATATTTGAAAGCAAATCCCAAAAATAAATATGTGATATCATTGAGAATAACCAAACAATAAGAAGATGCGTACTTGAAGCCATATTTGAAGGCCTATCCCTGTGATGCATGGCTAACCTTCCAGATTCATACGAGTTTCTTAAAGAGCCTTTTTTTTTTCTCTAGGATTTTTTTTTCTTCTCTGACGATGGGATATTGGAGAGAGAAATAACTCCGTGTGATCTGGGGACCATAACCGCTTTTATACGAAAACAATATTATTATAACCTCTATTTTTGTCCATCATAAAAATAGAAATTACTTTTAAGTCTCTACACATTAAAAGGCCCATACCCTATTAGATACATTAAAGTCCCAATTAACTCAAAATTTAATTGATTACTTTTAAGTGGACCAAGCCTTAAAATGACAGCCACAAAGCATTATTATTTATATATAAGCTCAATATTAAATTAAGAATCTAACAATAAATGTATAATCTTATGGGTGTCCATTGGATTGGTCCACCGAACCTAGTCCATCTAATAATTTCCCGTTACCACGACGTCAAATGGCCCTTCATCACCTATTCTCTCATGAACCTTTGCATCCATGAATGCTGGACTCCTCTTATCCTCCTGACATTCACCAACCAAACCAGTGGATCGCTGTTTTCACAGTATATAATATATATATATACATACCAGGCTTCCCTGTTTTGACTGAATTTGGAAACAAGCGTGCACTTCTTATGCAAGTCGGTACGATATCCCGGTGCCAACGGGAGCTAAGAGGATGTCAGCATGGTCCAAAAACGTACTTCTCGAGCTGCACCGGCCTTTCCCGGTAGAGCTTTTCTTTTCTGATTTCGAAACCACGAGAACAAATTCTGGGGTGGGGGAAGCTTCTTGCTTCCTCCCTTTTCCATCAAAAGAAGATATATTCTTCTGGCGTAAATGCACACGTAGCGACCAGCTAGCAGAAGGCCAGTGGGGATCATGGCAGGCCATCATTGATCTAACTTTGTTTTTTTTTTAAAAAAATTACAAAAAAAAAAAGAGAGGCCAGACCAAGATTCTCTTGTTTGATTACATGTATCTTTGTGCAATCCACCACCCCGGAATAAAAATTTAAGCACGCCACCCGCTGTCCGGTGAATTTTTCACGATGGTGAACTTTCTGGGACCCGATCACAAGCATCATCCAGTTTTTTAGTGGAACAGTGATGTTTGAATCCCCAAGAACTGATGTATATGGTCCACCGAGGATTTACTGCTATCCATGCTCATGTACGGTTGCAGCAACCGACTTTTTAGGGATTAGGTCACACTGCCAGTTTTGGAAGAATAGCAAAGTTTCAGCTAAATTTGGAAAATTCATTCTTATTTTCGTTTTATTTAATGCATTATCCAAACATATGGAAAATTTTTATTTTTTCAAAAATATTAGTTTTCCAAAACTTTTCCCAAGCAATCAAAGTTATCCAACTAATGCATGAGATATTGATTCAGGTGCTAGTTCAATGTGCCAATTAGGGCCTTAGCCTTCTCCAGAGGGCCAACTTGTTAGAAGAACAAATTTTAGCTCGCTAAATTTTAAGAACGTATAATCGTACGCCATCATCGGATGGGAGCAGGTCGTATCTTTCGCAGGGATAAATGATTGAACTTCTTTCTTGATACCAACCATTAGAAGATGCCTTGCACTACTTTCAAAGCAGATATATGGCTCTCAAAGCATTGCAACATCTTCATGAGCATAATTTTTAAAATAATTTTGGTGCCATCTAATGTTTAGTGTGGTGAAAGAAGATCAATCATTATTCGTGTGAAAGATACGACCAGCTCTATCAATGGATTGCATGAAGAAAGAGAAAATAAATGAGCTTCATCAAAGGAGAAACGGAAGAAGTTTGAAATCGGTACGGGGAAGGCCTCCAATCCAAAGTATCAATGGGCGAGCCCAAAAAGGTCATTTCTGATCCTGGCCCATTTAAGTTTTATCCGATTCTAGGGATGGCAAAATATGATCCGATCCGTCAACCTGATCTGTTATCTTAAACAGATTTGGATTTGATTAAATAGATTCGTATCATAAATAGATTGATTTATTTAATCTATTTATTAAGCAGGGTCAAAATTTTCAACCTATCCGGCTTATTTAACATGTTTATCTTTATTTTTTAATAATTACCGTGCACAGAAATTGGATGGCTCATTCGAATTTTTGGGTTCATTCTCGTGGCTTATACGTTTTATCCTATTTAAAATTTGCTGATAGCCCGTCAGTCACCGCGAAGGCACTAACCCACTGGATTCTCCAAAGGCTTCCATCATTTTCTTTTCTCCTTCCTCAAAAAACCCCTAACTACTCCCTGCCTCGCCCTCCTCATCAAGGTCGTCTCCCTCTTCCAAGTTGGTTGCGTCGAGATTCGTGAGTTCCTCCATGCCATCGCCGACCTCTAATGCCATGGTCTTTTTCATCTTCAGCAAACGTGTCGCCCTTGCAACCGCCCTCTCCACCACTGCCAACCACGATTGCCTCGATCCCAAGTCAGTCTCCTCCTCCACTCACAAACTTCTTAGACAATACCGGCACGTCCAACAATAATGAGATCCATGCCAAGGCCCACCGGGGAGTCAATCGACGATGTTGAGTAGGCTCACTGTCACTAGGGCCAACCTCTGTGCCATCATGGAGGCCCTCGACCTCAAGATTACGTACTCCTGGCTTGGCACCGCCTTTGTCGGCCATCACACCCTCAGAACCCTCTTTTCCAAAGAATGGATCCTCTACGACTATGTCTTCACTAGCTGCCCCGACACGATGCACTCCTCCCTCTTCACCGAGCATTTCTTCTTCGACATTGCTTGCGATGCTGCCACCCTCTTCCTCGACAGTCGTGCATCCTCTATGGTGACTTCCCCCTTTCCCCTTCTTTAGCATCGGCGCGATAAGGTATCGTGTCTCCAACTTTCTCTTTCTCGATCTTCCAAGATCATGCAAGATTTTTGCAAACAGAGCCTTGATCAAAACTTTTCTCTTTTATTATTTTTTTAATTTTTAACCGGATCATAAATAGATCTAAACCATGTTATAAATGGATTTGGGTTTTAAAAACTTTGACCTATTTAATAATAGGTCAAGGCCGGGTTTAGATATTTTAGGCTCGACCTATATTTCATCCGATCCATTTATATCCAACTCGTCTTGATTGCCACCCCTATTCAAACTTAGCCAAGTGCTATCCTATACGTATATAGGATTTGTTCGGGAATGAGATAGTTTTTAGCCAAAAAAAAAAAAAAAAAAAAAAATTCATAAAAGCTATATTTTTTATATCAAAAACTATTTTAGAAGAAAGCAGTTGCTTTATTTAACCATCAATATCCTGAAGCTATAAAAATAGTTTATTTGATTAACAATCCAAAAACTATTTTGAATGACAAAATAATCAAAAAAAAGATAAATATAAAAAAAAAAAGAAAGGAAATTAATACGAAAAATGTTAGGAATCGAGACGAGAAAATATTAATTTAAAGAAGAAAAAAAAATCATGGTAGATAAGAGGATATAGATGAAAATGAGAAAAGATTAATTTGAGAAAGAAAGAGTTCTGATACTATGGAGAAAAAGAAAGATAGAATGAAAGAAGACTGATCTAAAAAAAAAATGATGGGAAAAGAGAATGAGATATATATAAGATGAGAGGAGACAAAGATGTTAATGGAAATGGAAAGAGATTAATGAGGATAGAGATAAGAGGATATTAATTTGAAGAAAGGAAGAATTGAAGCAAAAAAAAAAAACCTGTTATTTAGAAAAAACTAAATTCTTGCAAATATGATATTTAACTTGTAGGAATGCATCTACCAAAAAGAGAGAAGTTAGGTTTACATATATCATGTTTTAAAATTTTAAATGCAATTCAAAATTATTTTTTAAGTTGTACTCAAATACTTAAAATTTTATATTTATATTTATTTTTAACAACTATAAAGGCACACCTGGATATGCTCATACTATGTGAGGCCTGTGCCTAGTCTGTGTCTAGTCTCGTTTTCTTGTAGTACTGGACAAGGTGCAAATTGAGCGTATTTCATTGTCATGGAAATCTTAAGCCTTTTGTTGGTTGAAACTCCCCTTTTGCAGCTAGTGGATAAGCAAAAGGACATGGATGATGTTATTTGGCATTTGGGAAAACAGGTAAAGCGAGCTTGCATGTCTTCTCTATATATATATATATATATATATATATATATATATATATATATATATAGGTTTTATTTAGATTGGGTCCTGGATATCTCTTAGAATATCTAGAGCTTCTTAGAGAAATATAAAGGACTTTATAGCCCTGGAGTAAGGGAATGAAACTTGCACTATCACTATGTGCAGAGTTCTAATATCATTGGTATATATACTTCTTGTATGGCATATTTTTTGCCTTCTCATTGCAACATGGATGTTACTCTGGGTGGTTTGGTCTTGATACATCTGTTCGTGAACCATTTTACCTTGGTGAAAAGGTTCATATTTCGAGTTAAACTAATCAAATTCTTCCAACAATCTAAACTATTTAGTTATAATTATATTTGAATCAAAATTTACTTATCAAGGCTAGTTCGCATCACATGGTATTATGGATACCATCTAACAGAGACATGGATATCTTCTCGCAGGCATCATCTTCACTTTAGATGGCAATCAAACCAACCTGCTGTTTGAAGAATTAATTCAGAAATCTCTCTGAATAATCATTGTACCTAGCAAGTTATTCCCTGGCCCATACCTCCTATCAAGCCATTAATATTGTCATCCATATCAACCGATCTACTTCATATCATTATGAATCATAATCAATTGCATATGTTGGGATATCCCGATCCAAGCACGAGCCGAATACCGGTTCTGCCAATCGAAGACCTTTTCTCCGAACCAACAACTTTGGACCCAAAAAGATTAGGCCAACCGCAGGCAACTCAAGGCTTTCTGTCGGCCTACGACATCCGAAGGCAAGACCTTTGGATTATGTCTTCGGCCCTAACCGAAGACCAGGCTTCTCGTCAACTTCCGAAGACATACTCTTCGTTTCTTACCGAAGACACGATCTCCGGTCCTTGGTAAACACCAAGTCCTCGACTCACGCCGAAGACAGGACCTCCAACCGAGAAGATCCGAAGACGAGGAGATTCCCGATTTAATTATGAGAATCTCCCTAAGCGGAGGAAATCTGAAGATGGATCCATGATCTGTCTCAGATAGGTAATAATAACCAACGGTTATTATCAACTATCTCCATGCCACGATCATGGCGCGCAACTCTAGCTGCCACGCCTCCGATCTTGCCGGAACCGCTCAATGACAACCCACGATTGCCAATCATGGGGAGAAATCAACTCCCCATAATCACTAGGAGAAGAACGGATCCGCAGGCCGGACGGCCCCTTATAAATAGTGGTAAGAGGAAATGCACAAAAAAGGTACACGCTAAAAATTCACAAAGCCTTTCTTTCTGCTTCTCGAATATTTTCCATTCTGTGGCTGAAGCCCGCCTCTGACTTAGGCATCGGAGTGTCCCCCGCCGGAGCAACTCCAGCAAGGGACCTGTTTTGCAGGTGAACCGGGTAGCGGTCCTGTGGTGCAGCACTCCGACCGACCGGAAGACAAGACAGAGGCCAAGAAAATTTGCTGGATGGCATCCCAATATGTCATCTTAGACGGGACCCTCTATAAGAGGTCATTTTCTCAACCACTGCTAAAGTGCTTAGGACCGACGGATGCGGATTACACCCTGAGAGAGGTCTACGAGGGCATATGCAGTGATCACTTAGGAGGTAGATCTTTGGCGTACAAGATCATTCGACAAGGATATTATTGGCCCTCCATTTAGAAGGACTCAGCTGACTTCGTACGAAGGTGTGACCAATGCCAAAGGTACACCAACATTTAGAGGCAACCTGCAACTCACTTGACTCAACTGACGGCCCCTTGGCCTTTTGCTCAATGGAGAATAGATATTATTGGCCCATTCTCGCCGGCCTCTGGACAAAGGAAGTTCCTCTTATGGCCATTGACTAATTCATGAAGTGGGTAGAAGCCGAACCACTAGCTCAGATCACAGAAGGCAAGGTAGAGAATTTTGTAAAAAATTTCATCATATTCCGGTTTGGCATCCCACATATTATAATCACGGACAACGGGAGACAGTTCGACAATCCGAAGTTCAAGGACTTCTGCGCTCAGTATCATGTTCAGCACCGGCTGACCTCCGTTGCCCACCCACAGTCCAACGGAGAAGCCGAAGCAACTAATCAGACCATTCTCCATGGTTTGAAGACGAGATTGAATGCCGCCAAAGGGCTTTGGGCCGAAGAGCTGACATCCGTTCTCTGGGCGTACCGAACTATCCCAGGAACGGTCACCGGCAAGTCTCCGTTCAACCTAGCATACGGTACCGAAGCCGTACTACCTATCGAAGTCTCCCTACAATCCTTAAGAGTTGACAACTACGAAGAACCTGGAAACTTCGATCGTAGAATGATCAATCTAGATCTGCTACCAAGCACCAGGCTTCAGGTCCAGATAAAAATGGCAACGTACCAACAAAAGGTCGCCAAATATTACAACTCTAGAGTGAAGGAGCAGATCTTCCGCACAGGGGACATGGTATTGCGAAGGGCAGAAGTATCCAGGCCAACAGAACAGGGTAAACTTTCTCCCAACTGGGAAGGTCCATACCAAGTCGAAGAGGTCATGGACCAGGAGCATATCGACTCAAGACCCTAGATGGAAAATCTCTATCCCGGTCATGGAATGTACAAAACCTTCGCAAATATTATCAATAAACAGATTCCTAAATTTCCTGTGCAAATTTGCTCAACTCCACTCAACTCAGGACAGCTTGTTGCCTCGACTGAATGACAACAACCTAAGTGGCCCGATCTATGAAATTGGCCAACTGCGCAAAGGAGAGTCTGATCCACTCACTTTATCGGTATGCCCGATGAGCGCAACGGATGGCCTAGTCAGGCCACCAAGAAAATCGAAGGCACAGGGATGGTTCAAATAACCTACCCTACAGGAAACCCGAAGACGTGCTGGGGCGGGCCTATTCAGCCTACCTTACACTAAAAAAGGTGCAGGGATGGTTTTCACAACCTACCCTACGATAAATCCAAAGACGCACTGGGGCGGGCTTAAACAGCCTACCTTGATCATGACAGAAATGTATAGGGACGGTGCAGACACCCCACCCAATGGTGAATCCGAAAACATGCATGAAAGGACCAATGTCATCCTTCCTGTCGACAACAAACATCTCTGGGATGGCCCAGCCGACCTCACATCTTCCCTATAGACTGCAAATGGTCCAAGGAATCTACGCTCTAGATGTGACATAATGCAACATATCGCAAAGGACACATGGGAAGAGGTAAGAAAAGTTAGGATATTTCATTTTTTTTCAATTTTTTTATAAAAGAAAAAGAAAAGAACTCTCACAAAGAGAGGACAAAAAAAAAGGAGAAGGGTTGCGGGAAAGCATTTTTAATAACCTCTCGCCGGATTTTTCTCGTGCTGGTGGGGGGAGTTTTGGAAAGATGATGAAGGGGCCCCGGGGTCCCTATCCGGACCAGAATCCGATCCCTCTTCGGAGTCAGAATCAAACTCGTGTCCGAGAAAAGGAACAGAGGGCTTGATGTTGTCCAGGCCCTTCAAGTCATAGAACTTGAAGGCCTTCCCCCTGTACTCCCAGAACCCTTGATGGTAGGAGTCCAGAGCTGCTTCGGTGACCTCCTCCTTGAAGGCAGCGGACGCCTTGAAGTCTGAGATGGCGTTTGCCGCCTCCTTCTTGACCTCCTCCCTGGCCTCCTTCAGTTGAGCCTCCAACATGCGGACCCTCTTCTCCAAGCGATCCATGATAGGCTCATCATCGTCGCTCGGTTCAAACAACCCCGGACTCCTCTTCCTTTTGGGATCAATGGCCCTCCTCTTTGCTGCCTTTCGAAGCTCGGAGGTGCTAAACCTCATTTTGACTGAAGCACTGGGAAGGAAGAAGGAGTCTAAGAGGATGATAGCCCTTGACAGCATAGGACAAGGTCCTATTTATAAGGACTCTGCACCCACGACTGGCCGCAGGGAAGCGTGCTCCATGTCTTTTTCCAGCCACATCAAAGGGTGCCACGTGTCCAAGCGATGCTTCGAGAACCAGAAGACCGCTTGAGGGTCACTCTTGGGACAGCAACTGCCGGTGCTTCGAATCCGGAGGAATCCCCATCGTGCGGCAGCGACATTAATGGCTCCTTTTTTGAAAAAGGAGATCCGGCGGCACACAAGGCACAAGAAAATGTGACTGTGCAAATATCGACACACCGCGTGTATAACGAGAATCACAATTAAACGTCCTTAATCATCGGTCAATAGGGAGGTGACACCTGTCTATCATGTCCATTCCAACGGACATGTTTAGTTATGAAAGGAAGGTGATATCAGCCTGGTCGACCGTGGATGGTCTTCGGCAACGGAGTTCTAACTTATTTCAAAGTTCGTCTTCGTCAACTACCAATCAAACGGTCTTCGGCCATAACCGTTCAACCAAGCAAAAGAAGGAATAGTAAAGAGACTGACTTTGTTCAAGCTATATCTAAAAATGCAACATGGCACATGCAGGAGAAGAAAAAGCTACTTTAAAATCTAGAGAAGTCATACAAAAACCATTGATGACACATAAAAAAAAAGAAGGAGAAAACACCTAAAGCAACTTAGATTATTCAACATCCACTGAACGAGACCCAATACCGCAGGATTGAAGCAACTTGTCAACCTGCACAGAAAGGATCTCGTCGAATTGGGCCGGGACAGGAGAACCTTCAGCCTGGGCTTCCTCAGCCTGAGTCCCTTCTTGAATCGGGATCAGAGTTGGAGCTGCCCCCAGATCTTCGACTGAGGCTAGGGCTGGAAATGGGCCGGCCCAAAGACTATATTTTAAAAATTTTTGGACCGAATCTGGACATCCCTTTGGCCCAAAAATTAAATGGACTCTAATTTACAGCCCTAAGACTAGTCCAATATGCTTAAAATTTTGTCCGCAACCTGAACCAATTTCAGGCCGATCTGAAGTTTATTGAGCTGGCCTAGTCCAGTTCCAAACAATGAGCTTTTGGACCGGCCCATTTCCAGCCCTAACTGAGGCAGAGGCCTCTTCTCCCGGACACGGCACCTCTTCGGCCTCTTCCGCAGCCTCGGCCTCCTCCTCCTCCTCTTCTTCTTCAACTATGTTGAAGGAAGGGATGCCAGAGAGATCAAGGTGGGGGAAGGCCTCCTTCACCTTGGAAAGTCCGTCATTGAAGCCATGCTAGTAGCCATACAGGGATGTTTTGTTCATCTCCTCTTGGAACTATGAAGACTTCCTGAAGTCTGCTACAGCGTTGTCCACCAGCTTTCTCAGGGCCGCGGACTCTCTCTTGGCCGCTTCAGACTCCAGAACTGCCTCTTCGGCCCTCCTGGCAGCTTCCTCCATCGCTTTGGTCAAACTCTCTATTCTTTCTTACTTTTCCTTGACAGTTAGCTCCAAGAAGTCGACTTGTTTTTTACTCTTTCTCTACCCTGCCCCTTGCTCCGCTATTGTCAAATGGGCACTTTTCAGTTCACCCTTCAGCTCATGAACCTCGTCATTCACCCGAACGAGATGGTTCTCCATAGACTGCCTCAATTCTTCGACTACTTCTTTTACGGCCCTAGCAGTATGGAGATCCTCCTTGAGGCCATAAATGAGGCTATCAACATTTTCCAGGCCCTCCTCCATAAAGGTAAGGTCATAGACCAACTACATTGAAAATATGGAGTTATGGATCGAACAATTCTCAGAGCAAAGGAGACTAGCAAGGACCATACTTGTTGCAGGGCGGAAAATGTAGAATCAAATACCCTGGGAAGGTTTCGACTTCAGAGAACTGCCAAATCGTGAGGCAGTAATGTGCTCTTCAGTGCTTGCCTGGCAACGGCGGGGACCAGCAATCTCCCCGTGGGAGAAAGCTCCGAAGAGTTCACCAGACGGCTTCCAGCGTGGGAAGCCCCACGAGCGGACTCTCCCTCGACCTGCGGTGCTTTGCCCCTATCAGCTGCAGGGGGACAAAGCGGTGGCACATCCCCGCCTGAGGCGGACTCCCCCTTGAGCAGACCAGGGAGGTAACCGTCGGTGGAATTTCAACCGGATGATGTCTTGACGGGGCCCCTTCCACAGGCACCACATCTTCCCCTGAGGTCCCTCGAGAAGATGAAGTGCTCCGGTCCCCCTCAGGACTGTCTCTTCGAGCCTTCTTCCAAACTGCTGATCTTGTGAGAGGGGCTTGAGCTACCCTCTTCTCAGAAGTCTGACGGAGCTAGCTCAGGCCAGGCTTCATTCCGCCACCTACAAGCAGAGAAATTTCTTTAAGTCAACTGAGCTACAACAAAAATAGGAGAAAAGGGGTAGAGATTTCGTCACTATACCTAATGCGGAGAACTTTCTAATCCCTGCAAGATAGAGATTTCTCTCCTCCAACAACTCGCGGATAGGGGTGACTTCCAAATTAATCAGAAGATCATAATCCGACTGGTCAGCCGTCAAGACCTTTTTCCCATCATTGTCGGTTAGACGAGGCTTCTTCCAAACAATGTCGAAGCCCCACGGATCAATGGACAGTACGAACATAAAAATAGGTTTCCACCCATGGATGGCGCTGGGCATGTCTCTGATAATCTCGCGGCCCGACCGAGGGCCGATCACCCACTATCCACTGCCATGGAATTCCCTCTTGAGTATAAAAAGGACTGTGAATAAGTTGGTCCTAGGTTCTATGTTTGCAATGTGGCACAGAATCAGAAACCCACAGACATTCCGGATGCTATTCGGGGTCAATTGCGCCGGCACCACTTCGTATAGATGAAAGATTTTGATGAAAAAAAGGATGTAGGGGAAATCGAGGCCAGCCTTCAGATGGTCTTCGTACATGGCTAAGCACTCGGGAGGAGGTTTGTTCACCCGTTCCTCAGGTGCGGGGAGAACGAAAGGAAACCCCTCGAGAATACGATAGCGTTCCCGAAGAAGGGCCATCTTCCCCTGTGTAACTGAATAGGGATCGATCCGGACCTACCACATCACCGGCCCCCGAGGGCCCAACTTGTCCCCCCTGACTTTCTACAGCTTCTTCTATGGTAAAAGAATGAACAAAAGGTAGAAGGAAGATTATACCTGCAGAATAGACTGGTAGTCAAGAATAGAGAAGGCTGAGCGAAGAATGAAGCGAGGTTGAAGAAGCTTCCTCAGCCGACCTTCTTCTTTCCTGAAAGGAGTCAGGAGCCTAAAGTCCAACCGGTTGATTTGACAAAGGGTAAACCCAAGGAGGTAACCCATCTTGGATCAGCGGCCAGGATAAAGGACATCCATCATCCAATGGGCGGGGAGAAGCTATCACAACCACCCAAATCCCAACCAAAAGATTGGCTGAACCATCATGCAACGGGAAAAGAAGAGACGGTCCCAGGGCCAACCGCTCTTTTCTTCTCCCCAATCAGGAAGTGACAACTGTCCACCTCCTGATTCTCAAATCAACCAGCAGTCATAATGGGCAGTCTAATCAGGGATCTCATGATCATCCACTACACTCTCCCCTCGAAGGAAAACGACAAAGCATTGATACTCTCACTTCTCGAGGCAAATCTTCGCTTCGAAAACTGAGAGTACGGGGGCAACTGTTGGGATATCCCGGTCCAAGCACGAGCCAAACACCGGTTCTGCCAACCGAAGACCTTTCCTCTGAACCAACAACTTCGGGCCCAGAAAGATCAGGCAAACCGCGGGTAACTCACGGCTCTCTGCGGCTACGACATCCGAAGGCAAGACCTTCGGATTATGTCTTCGGCCCTAACCAAAGACCAGGCTTCTCGTTAACTTTCGAAGATATACTCTTCGTTTCCTGTCGAAGACACGATCTCCGGTCCTTGGTAAACACCAAGTCCTCGACTCACGCCAAAGACAGGACCTCCAACCGAGAAGATCCGAAGACGAGGAGATTCCGATTTAATTATGAGAATCTTCCTAAGCGGGGGAAATCTGAAGATGGATCCACGATCTGTCTCAGATAGGCAACAGTAACCAACGGTTACTATCGACTATCTCCATGCCACGATCATGGCGCGCAACTCCAGTTGCCACGCCTCCGGTCTGGCCGGAACTGCTCAATGACAACCCACGATTGCCAATCAGGAGAGAAATCAACTCCCCGTAATCACTGGGAGAAGAATGGATCCGCAGGCCGGATGGCCCCTTATAAATAGCGGTAAGAGTAAATGCATAAAAAAGGTACACGCTAAAAATTCACAGAGCCTTTCCCTCTGCTTCTCGAATCTTTCCCTCTGTGGTTGGAGCCCGCCTCTGATTTAGGCATCGGAGTGTCCCCGCCGGAGCAACTCCGGCAAGGAACCTGTTTTGCAGGTGAACGGGGGGAGCGGTCCTATGATGCAGCAGCTCCGACCGGCTAGAACAGGGACTCTACACCAACAGCATATAATAATAGAAATGGAAGGAAAGCGCGGATGTTAATGTGGTATGATGACTTGCCAGCATACACAGGACAAGATCTCTTAACATTCCTCGGATACAACAAATGGAGATCTATCCACAGACTTCTACCATATTAAACAGCAAATTGTTACAGAGAATTCACAATAAGCAAAAAATTATATATCATCACCACATTAAATTAATGTTGCTGTTTAAAAAATAGTTTACTCAAAAAACCTCTCATCGGATCAGCATTCTTTGCCTCATCCCAACATATTTAAACATCTTTTCTTCTCTGCCCGACAGTCTACATTCAGTCCCAGTTTCACAGTCACAGCCTAACAAGCTTATACATAAGCTCATCTTTTCCAAGTATTTTATATCATTTTCTAAATATTTTCTACAAGATCTGCTTCTAGTAAATCCTTTCCAATTCCAAAATTTTCATTTTTTCATTTGAATTTCAAAACCTTCATAATTATATAAGCAAGATGCATGGATGTCCATGTCCGGACAGGAAACATGAGGAGCCAACCTCTTAAGACCGAAGTTTATGAAAACTAGAGGAAAACCACTGCAGTAGAAGTAATTGAATGGTTCCATTTTTTAATAGCAAAGCAAGCTTCATACCAATTTCAGGTTTAAATACTAATGATTTAAGGTCTAATTATGCTATATACAACCAGACTCAGGAAGAGATATAGTATATATTCCAGTGATATGGACCATTTTGTTAACCTTGTTTGTCCTTCATGCCTATAATTTCTTAGGCAAACTCTATGGAACGAATTTAGCCTTCAGGATATCTCTCCCCAAGCAATAATTCTAGAACTCATGTTTCTACAAAGAAAAATTGTCTTCCAATTTTTTAGTCATCAGTTCGCCATCTCAAGCAGCTTCAGAATCATATCTAGGCAACCATGTTCTTGCTCTGGCTTATTGGAAGAAAGGGGCTTCTTCCAAAGGAAGGCTCACCTACCTCTCACTCTCCTTGCTTTTTTTTATGTTATTATTTTTTTTTTGGAAAGATTCTTAGAATGATCTATGAGATCATTGATGCCTCCGTGTTCTCATGTCCGCGATGCCCTGGAATGACCTGTCCTTTGGTATTTATAAAGCTTGATGATTATGAGGCCCCGGGTTTATGCATTCTTTTTTTTTTTTTCTTTTTTTTTTTTTTTTTTTTTTTGGGGGGGTGGGGGGGCGGGTCGATGCTATGCATTGGACTTAATGTGGAGGCCCTGCCAGGTAATGTTCGATACAAGATCTTTGAAGTGGTCTTTCTCTTTCAAGGGTGGTGGGTACGTCAACCTGATGTGACTATAACTAAGCCGGTTGGTAGAACGGATCAGTCCTGATCTCTGACCATCCTACATGTCACGGGCTCAAGAAATTTTTCTGGATGTAATCGAGTCACGTCTAACGACGGGATCATGCCTCGAACCCGTACGGTTGGCAGTGAGGCAAGATCTTATCTACCAACCAGGCTATCACCTTAGCGGTATAGTATGCTTTTGCTTTAGTAGACCTATTTTTAGCAGCACGCGGCAATTATGCTATGCATCAATATTATTTATCCTTGTCCAAGTTCTGAGCACATCACTGCCCACCAACAAAATCAATCCTAGGTACCTATAGCATGGTTCAATCCTGTCTACAAGTTTATTTCTAATTGTTATGTGGCCTAATCCAATGAATTTAATGTGAACTTTTTAGTCTGTTCATCCATATAGACTCTAAATAAATTCTAGACCGTTCACACTTCCTATTCCCCCCTCCCCCTAGCCCAAAAAAAAAAAAAAATCCTAGGGAACTTTTGCTTTTTAAAAATAAAAAAAATAGTATGATAAAGTGGCCATTGATTTGAGCTGATATTAGTTGCACATGAAGCTTTATGTTGTACCATAGACGCTTAGCGACATTCTTTTTAATCGAATAAAAACCATATGAAATGGGCACTATAGAATATACAGGGCATGCCTTCTAGTTTGCCAAGTTTTTCTAATACCATATAAGAAAAAGTTCTAGTAGTCAAAGATTCTCCTTACTAATAAAGTTGTTAATCTTATAATTAAAAATAAAAAAGTATGGTATTCTTTCTTCTTTCTTTTTATAATATACTTACTCGATACAACTATATGGCCAAATGGTACGTACTAAGCAAATTGACTATCGAGCAAGTCAATATGCACCTTTAAGTAAATAATATACAATTTTAGAGCATAGAATTCACCAATATTAGTACACCTTTACATAAATATATATTTAACAAATAAATCATGCAGTTAATCTAATACACATGTCTAAGTAAATTAATATATAGTTTCAAATATTATGTTATAGTAACATACATAGTATGATAATACACAGATCAATTTCCAATATACTCACAAGCTTTCTTGATATATATTGCTAACAATGATCCCATACACACTTAGATAAATTGATATAAAGTATTTAGAATAAAGTCACAAATATATAGTACACAACCAAGTGATATATACGTAGTTATCTACTAATCTAATACATACTTAAAATAAATTGATACACCATTTTAGAAAGTAAAGTTCACTAGTATACGCTGCATGGTATGGTGATACATGCTCATTAACTTTCTAATATATTGTAAACTTCTTGATACACATCTATTAATGATCTAAATATATCTCCAGATAAATCAATATATAGTTATCAGGACATGCTTTTTACTTGAAGATGTGTATTAGGTCACTGCTAAGTATATATCAAATAAGCTTGCAATGTATGTGCAAAAGTCAATCATATATATCACAACTCCATAGTGTAACCGATAAATATAGAATGACTAATTTACTAAATATGTGTTATTTGATAATTTATTATATATTATTAAATTTTATATTCTAAAAATCATGTATGATTTATTTCAAGATATGTATTAACTTGCTTGATAATTAATTATTTAGTATATATCATATAGTCATATAATATATATCGAGAATTATGAAAAAAAAAAATTTAATAAATAATTGATAATTTTATTAATAAAAATAATTTTTATTTAAAAAATAATATTATGAGAAACGTGACAATCCCGAACTTCCTGTCCATTCAAGATTTTGTTCTTTCTAGTCGACCTGGATGTCAAATTATCCTTAGATGGGAAAAGATAATAGCTTTGCATCAAATCATGGATCTCTATATAAGATCCTCTGTCGCCTTAAGAGATCTTCTCTCTGGCAGTGTTCGAAGTGCTTTGGATGATGCTGGTTTTGTTATCTATGATTCTGAGAGTAGAATGTTGGCAGCAGGAGGCTCCTTTCTCTATGAGCCTTCAGTTCCAGAAGCCGAACTCAGAGCTGCATGGACGGGCATCACTTGTGCTAAACAATAGTTGCATGTCGACAGGATCCTCATCGAGGATGACTTTGCCATTATTATTGCTTGGATTCAGAGCAGGTCGAAGCATCGTTAGGTCCATCATCTGCTCCGTGACATTTGGCACTCTCTTGGATCGTCGGTTATCTTGACAGTTAGTCTTATCTTTAGGAGACCAATGCTGTAGTGGATTGGATTGTCACTTTTGTTGCTGAGCATTTTGGAGATTGGTCTTGGTACCATCGGGACTGTATTCCTCCATCTCTTCAGAATTTTTTTATTTGATCTTATGGGCGGCTCTTGTATCCCGTTTGTTTAAGCATCCATTTGTATATAAAAAAAAAAAACCCTCTCTCTCACTTTATATATATATATATATATATTATATATATATATAGGTGGAAATATAGACATATATATGTATATATATATATATAAAGGTGAAAATATAGACGTCTGCGTTGGAACTGTTCCAAAAGCATGGGTTGGCCGTGTTTCCGCATTACAAGAAATACATAATCAAGACGTCTCCATTGGAACTGTTCCAAAGTTTGGGCTGGCTGTGTTCCACATTACAAGAAATAAATAATGCACTGAGAGTTCATTTAATAAATCTTGCGTATCTATTTTCTAAAATTTTATTCTGTCAGCCAGACAATCTGTTAAAACCAAGAAGGATGTCTAGATTATAAATTTTTCCCTCCCATTCATGCTGTCTTGCTAGTTAATAAACCTACTGCTAATATACAAAAGACTTCAAGCTATCCTGAATTTATTGTAAATGAATTCCGCTGCCAAAACTCGCTTCCATCAGATCCAACTCTCAAAGAATGAATTGGCCCAAAATTCCCAAAATAATGAAACAAGGATTACGATAAAGCTCGATTTGGTAAAACATGACCCCCATATGTTCTGATCTACATAGCCAGGAGATTTTCCCACATCTCTTGGTCCATGATATCAAAACACAAGATGAAAAGAACTAGTGCAGCAGAACCACTCACAAAAATTAAGAATATGAGAAAATTCGTCGCCCAAAGAGTAAGTCTATTGACAACTCACATGCAACCAGTGGCTTTCCCTGGCATGTGCCCTGCCACAAAGTCACATGAGAACCAAAAAAGGGGCAACCCTAGCTGCATTTATATATATATATATATATATATATATATATGAACCGGTGTATTTATTGCATAGAATGAGGATGAATACATCTAAAAAGTCAGCCAAAATAAGATTCCTAAGCTGTACAGGAACAGAATGACATCTAACCAAAGTACAAAACCCGAATGATGAGCTACAAAGGATGCCATCCAGTCTGCAGCTGAGTTGGCCTCCCGGTAAATATGCCTAATGAACACACAAGAGCAATCCTGCAGCAGGAACCTGATGTCACGGACGATGGGATGAGCTGCCGGGGTTGACGAGAAGTGCGTAATCCGGGATATAACGGTGGCAGAGTCACCCTCAATGATCAATCGATCAAGGTGAAGAACCTACCGGCATACCTAATCCCAACCAACGTCGCGTATAAATCAGTAGCAGGAACCAAGGAGTCCAGAAGGGAAACACCACTGGCACCAGGAATCCAAGGTGGGAGTCCCGAATAACAAAGCTCGCTCCTCCCAACCTGCGATGAAGCTCCCATCGAAGCTAACAGTGACGAAAATGGAGGGGGTTCCCATATAATAAAAACCCTCCGAGATGCTCGACGAGCGAAAGGGGAACCCCAGGTCTCCGAAGATCTCACCGTCGACCTCTAGAACTCAATGGCAGCACTCCTGGCTCTCTCAACCACCATCCTAGGAGAACTCCTTGCGGAAGCAAAAATATGCTCATTTTTGGATATCCAAATATGATAAACCAGGTAAGCAGTAAGGAAATCTGAATAGTAGAAGTCCTCCTAAGTAGAGAATAAAAGGAGTCAATTATGTGATTTGCCTGGGAAGATAGGTCGTGAAAGCCCGCCAATCTCCAAATCATCATAGCACGACTACACAGAAAAATGACATGCAATTGCGACTCTCTTGGAATCCAATAAAAAGGACAGTTAGAAGTGATGTGAATGCCTCTAAATATAAGAAACTTACAAGTAGGGAGCTGATGCCAAGCAAGTTTCCAAATAAAAAGTGAGACCCCCGGATGAACCGGTAAAGTCTAGATCCAATGATAGCTCCGAGACATATCAGGCTCTGGGAAGGGACATCCGATAAGATCTGAGATCGGCACACGAGAGGATGTCGTATGACGCTAAACTCTGGGTTCGAGCACGGGTGGCTGGCAGGGCGATGAAAAGAACCCTGAAGCCAAAAATATTCTCGAAGATGGATAAAACTGCATCCCGATCCCAGGTGGCCTGACCAGGCAGCAGAAGCTGAGCAATAGTAATGGAGGGAGGCGTAAGCACTGAGATGAAAGTAGGCCACCGAATCAAAGAAATGTCCGATATCCAGGGATCATGCAGAAATCTGATCAATCAGCCATCGCCAATCACCCAGGATAGATGAGGGATAATGAGCGGCGCCATAGATAGCATCTCACGCCAAAGAATCGATGACCTCCTAGGAGGAGGAGGGGGGGTCACCGGGATCCATCGGATGTCTCCATATTTGGCCCTCATAAAAGAAGACCACATACTGTCTGGACATAAGAAAAACCTGGCAGCATGTCTAAACATAAAAGCCTCTTTCCTATCTATGAGAGAGGGAATACCCAAGCCTCCACTCTGAATTGATCGGTAGACTATCTCCCATCTCATTAGATGAATTCTCCTGCGAGCATAAGAGGAATCCCATAGAAAAGAACGAATCATCTACTCGATTTTGGCAATAACACACTTGGGGATATAAACATTAGAAAGCATATAAATAGGGAGAAAGGCAAGAACCGAATGAATGAGAGTAAGCCTGCCCATTCGAAAGAGATCTAGCCTGCCATCCAGCAATCCTATCCGTCACAGCCACCAATGACGGAGCACACTCATTTTTGGACAGCCTGGCTCTAGAAATGGGAATACCTAAATAGTGGAGGGGACCCTGGCACTCCTGAATTTCCAGCATATGAAGGATCCTGCCATAGAGAGTAGAAGACATTTTTGGACTAAAACTCCAGATTTGTAGAAGTTCACCCTCTGGCTAGAAGCATAATAATAGTGCTCAACAACTCTCCTGAATCCCCTAGCATTAATCAGGGACGCCCGACCAAGAAGTAAACAATCATCCGCAAATAGGAGATGCAAAATCGGCAGTGCACCTGGCACAGGAAATAGGAGATATCCGAAACCGCACAGCCTCTGAAAGTGATCTGGAAAGGAAGTCAACATAAATGATAAATAAATAAGGGAAGAGGGGACAACCTTGCCGGAGACCATGAGTTGATTGAAAGAAATCCGTAGGAGAGCCGTTGAGCAGAATAGAAAAGGATGGAGCAGTAATGCATGCCATAATTTTAGATATCTAAATATGGTGAAACCAAAGTCCTCCATTGCCTTAAAGAGGAAGGTCCAATCAATACAGTCATATGGCCTCTCCATATCCAGCTTTATAACCATTAGACTGTGTCGCTGAGATGCTCGATGAAGATCGTGCATAAATTCCTGAGCAATAAGAATATTATCAGAAATATTGGGATCCCCAATAAATGCACCCTACTCCGGGCTAATCAACTGAGGGAGAATAATTTTCATCCTGTTCGCTAACAACTTGGCGTAAACTTTATAAAGAGTATTACAGAGGCTGATTGGCTGAAAATGAGATGGCTGGGATGGATCAGCACGCTTGGAAATGAGGGCGATATAAGTTTGCTTCCAGTTAGAAGGCATAATAGCAGTATTAAAAAAAAGTTGAATAGCAGCAACCATATCAACCCGAAGAATATCCTAGAAGGCCCAAAAAAAAATGGAGGGAAGCCATCAGGGCCCGGAGCTTTATCCTCCACTAGGGACCAGAGTGCTGATTTTACTTCCTCCTCAAATACCTGAGTTAAAAGTAAAGAATTCTGAATAGTAGAAATTGAAGTCTGGGGAGGAAAGGAAGAAATAGAAAGAGATAGTAAAAGGAATAGTCCACCTGGCAACGAAATAATGGAGCAATTCTCTTCTAATATTAGCTTCATCCCTCGATCCAGCCTGCCTAATCAGAGTATAGAGCACGGATCCTATTAGTGTGTCTCCTGATAATAGTGGCATGATGAAAATACCGGGTGTTCCTGTCCCCCTCTCACAGCCATTGAACCATGAATTTTTGTCTCCAGAGTATCTCCTGCTTCTGTAATAGAGAATGATGACAAGCAAGGAGACTCCGCAGGGCTTCTAAATCTGTATCAGATAATAATCCATCAAGATCCTCCTTGACCTTCAAAGAAAGAATAGAGGCTTCTACATATTTGAGATGGTTCATTAGATTGCCCACCTCCACCCTGTTCCACCAAAGCAGCCGTCTCTTAAGAAGATCCAATCTCCTAAATATCCTATAAGCAGTATCACCCCGAATTGGCATTCTCCAAACCTTCCTAGCAATATCTTTCGTCTTAAGATAGGAAAGCCAGAACTTCTCAAATCTGAAAGGCATCGGTCTTTTGGGAGATATATTCAAAGATAATAGAATAGGAGCATGATCCGAAGTGATCCGACTAAGATGACGAACAGTGTGATCTGGAAATAGGGAGATCCAAGAAGGAGTAGCATAGTATCTGTCCAATCTTTCCCACACTCTGGCTTGTCCAGAGTGATTATTACATCAGGTATGACAAGGACCCAGGAAACCTAAATCCATCATACCATTTTCCTGAATGAAGTTGGAAAACTCCCTAGTGCCCACATCCTAGGCAAAAGTTTTACCTCCCTGGTTATCCTCTGACCTATCAATAGAGTTGAAGTCCCCAACAACCACTGTCGAGATCCCCTGATCAATCAAGACTGACGCTTCCTCCCAGACCGTTCTTCTCTTTCTGTACGACGTATTGCATAGAAGCCACAGAGGAACCAAGAGGGCTGGTCTGGCTCAGAAACAACAATAGCAACTATTTGAGTGGAGCGGTGAAAGACATCAACCCTAACTGAAGTCATGTCCCAATTAACAATTATACCACCAGCAAGGCCCTGGGAGGGCACAGAGAAAAATCATCAATCCCTGGGAGACGACGCCTGAGGCCATCAAGACTCGGACTAGAAATCCTAGTCTCCAGCAATACACAAATCTGAGGGTTATACAACTGAAGGTACCTGTGATAAGGAGATAAAAAGAATGATTTTTTAGCCCTCCTAACATTCCATATAAAAGTTTTCACAATACAAAGTCCAACATGAGGATCGGATCCCTATCCGCCCTCAACCTCTTGCACAGCAACCGAAAACTTTTTTATCCCAAGAATCTTTTTCCCCTTTTTTATTATATCATTGATATGACCCTTCCTTTCTGTGTTGCCTTTCACCGAGTCTAGAGCCTGTTTGACCCTATCACAGACCATGCTGTGATCCACTTAGAACGGTCTCTCGATCCAGAAAGACCCCCCCCCCCCCACCCTCCCCGGACTCTTAGGTTTAGAGAGCTTAGAAGCACTACCACATGCTGTGATCCCCATGTTGCAACACTGGCTTTCACCAGCAAGAAAATTAGTGGAACAGCCCCCACCATATGGAAAACGAGCACCACTGTCCCTCGCCCCCCCCCCCCCCCCCCCCACGGACTCTTAGGTTTAGAGAGCTTAGAAGCACTACCACATGCTGTGATCCCCGTGTTGCAACACTGGCTTTCACCAAGCAAAAATTAGTGGAACAGCCCCCACCATATGGAAACGAGTACCCCCGCCCCCACCCACCCCCCCCCCCCCAGCGGACTCTTAGGTTTAGAGAGCTTAGAAACACTACCACATGCTGTGATCCCCGTGTTGCAACACTGGCTTTCACCAAGCAAGAAAATTAGTGGAACAGCCCCCACCATATGGAAAACGAGCACCACTGTCCCTCGACCGCGATGGGTGGAAACTGATGTTTCCTTCGCTATTTGCTCTGTCGGTCAAGATAGAGAACGAGTGGAGCAGAATTCCTCATAGGAAACTAGAGGTTAGAAGGAGCGTACCGGATTCTATCAACAAAAGTCTCATCAACTTTTCAGTCACCAATCATATGCACACTAGACATGGAAAATTAAGAAACAGTTACCAGCAGTCAGCATTATTATTATTATTATTATTTTTCCACCTCTTCTCTTTGATTACTTGAGATTTTCACCTGAAAAAATTATAGCTTCGCTATGCTGAGATGATAATTCCCCAGCAGCTTAACAAATACAAATTCGTGCTTGATTACATATCATAATAAATTCATTTGAGGACAAGTTTCGTATCCAGAAGGTGCATCGATCAGCAATCTCTTCCCTTTTAGATGGAAGAGAAAAGGATGGCTAATACGAATTCAGACAGTTGTTTGTGAATCAGAAATCTTCCCATGTATGGGAACCAATTGTTTCAATCCGACTTCTTCCGTGAAAAAAACTATTCAGTGGCGATCATTCTGATAGTAGACGACATCTCCAGTATCGCCAACATAGCGATCTCTTCTCATGCTCTTAGCGAGGACACCAAACAGGTGAAATGGCAAAGGACCAGATTTCTCAGGTTCTTTGTAGTACTTTCCAAGCACTGGCTTTGCCGCCTCGGTCTAATACATCAATGCGAGGTTGATGAGTATTAAAAGTAGCATTTTTCTCATTCATCTTTCTGAAGGATGATGAAGAAAAGGTAACAAGCTAGTGATACTTACAGCTTCTATTAGATGGTAATGCGGTATCTGTGGGAAGAGGTGATGTATCACATGAGTCCCAATATCATGGTGGATGTCATTGATCCATCCATAATCCCGGTCTAATGTTGTCAGCCCTCCGCGGAGATAACTCCACTCCTGGAGGAGAAGAAAAGCACATTCATTACCGAATAAACACATACACAAGCAAGAATGAAGAAGCGTGGCACAAAATTCACCCACAAACTACTGCCATAACTTTAGCAGGCTAATTTCTCTTCTACATATCCTAGGATTTGAGACTAGTTTACTTTCTCTTCTACTCCCAGCAAACAGTGCAAAAAAGAACATATGCATTGCAAAACAGTGATCTTATATCTAGTGCTTGCATTAGTCTTTTTGGAACAAATTGACAGAAATAAGCAATAAGGAAGCCCCCCAACATAGAATTTAGCCAAAAAAAAAAAAAGAACTTGCCATTTCCAGAGAAAATTTGTAGAAAATAATCTCTCTCTCTCTCTCTCTCTCTCTCTCTCTCTATATATATATATATATATATATTATATATATATATATATAGTGGGTGTGATTTTATACCTTTCCACGATACCAAGGAAGTTTCTCATCATGCCCATGATGATGCAAGTATGTTACAAAATCCAACCACATGACGAATATCTGCATTCAGAACCACGGAATTAATCATAACAAAATTCACAAAAAAATAAAATAAAATAAAAATCCATGAATGCTCTCACTAACAGTAAACATAATTAAAAGAGTTAATAGACCCACCAAGTAGGGAATTCCATACAGCATTATCACTGGAACAAGGCCAAATTTCCATGTTAATCCTGCAAGTACCGCCACCATTGCTGACCAGCACGCTGTCGATGTTATCACATCCTTCTTCTCCTTTGGAAGGAATAGATCACTATCCGGATGGAAGTGCGAACCTTTCTTCCCTGGACTCCTTGTCCACTGCAAATCAAAACACAGATTAAAAACATAGCTAAATTGGGACCCTCGGTGTCCATAATTGATCCCATTTAAAACGTGGGTGGTCACCAGGTACAAGGGGAATGCAAGCATTGGGAAAGGCAATGTGAAACGCAAAATCCGAGTGGGAGAATCCAGACTTCTATATAACTTCTCTGGCAACTGCAAGTAATCCAATATGATAAAACCCATCATAAATTAAATGCTGGACGAAAGCACCAACCAATCTAAAAGACATGTAGGAGCAAGATACTAACAGGGTGCCAGGACTCGTCATTCTCGATATGCCCATGGTTCTGGTGATGAGTCCTGTGACTGATCCTCCTGAGGATTTCAGCAGTATTACCCCAAAATAATTAGACATCCAAACTTCACAGAGATAACAATTCTTCTGCTTCCTTGAAATCTAATTAGCTTCCTTAGCTCAGATTGGGAACAGGGGACATACCAGCCATGGTAAGGAACGAGAATGGAAGAATGGAGCAAATGCCCAAGCACGCTGTTCAGATTCGGATTGCTTGAAAAGCTTCCATGCCCACTGTCAAAGATTCGATTTTTATAAGAATACGGACAAAAATTGGCTTCATCTCAAGGGGAAAAAAAGACTAAAAAGACCAATCTTGATGGCGGAAATCCGTACCAATCGTGTCCAAGAACGAAGATAGCCCAGAACATGGTGCCCTGAGCCGCCCAGTAGAGAGGCCATACCATCCAGTTGTTGAGGTAGGCGGCGGCGGCCGCGAGCCCAAACACAGCGACCACATCCCGGACGACGTAACTCATAGATTTCCAGGGATTCTTCACCCAGCAGTGCTTCGGGATGGCGGCCCGGATCTCCGCCAGCCCGAACGGCGGCGGCATCCCGGGGTCGAACTCCGGCACCTCTCCCTCACATCCATTCACCCTTTTCCCATTAACCTCCACCCCTTCCCTCGCCTCCTCCACCGTCGTCACCCTCAGCGCCCAGTCCCCGTGGGGCGCCCCGCCTCCGAGGCAGATCTGGCGGCGGAAATCCATGCCACGGACCGACGGAGAGGGTAAGCTCCGCCGCAGTGGCTGGAGCCTGGATTTGGTCCGGTAGAAATCCGCCGGCGGCGGTCTTATACCACAGCATCCAGATAGAACCCAACTCGCCATTATAGATTTTTTTTTTTTTTTTTTTCAAAAAAAACTCTCCTTTCCCCCTTCCCTCTGCCTTTTATTTCCCCGGAGTTTGAGGGTGTTTTGCTACGAAGTTTTTGAGAGGCAGAGGAGAAGAAAAGATGAGAATCTAGAGGCTGGTTGTCCTTCTATTAGGAGGGCCTCTCGTATGCCGCTCTCTTCTCTATCTCTCTTTCTCCCCTCTCCTCTTCATTCCGTGCCAAGTCGCAGTTTACAGGGGCGTGCCTGGTATCGAGGATTTACGATGAGAACGGAGTGGGTACAATCGTGGTCGACTTATAGAGAATTCGGGATTTGACGGCGTCTGCTGATGTTTTGACCCACACGGTTCTGGTGGTCGCGACTCGGTAGGATTAGGAAAAAGCAAAAAAAAAAAAAAAAAAAAACTTCGACGACGAAGCCCAATTCATACGGGCGCGGTTTGGTAAATTCATCGGAGGAGGGGTCATTGTGGGTCGGTTTCGAAGCCGCCGGTTGACCGCTGGCTGGAAATAACTTTTGCGTTGAAGAGATGGTTCACGTGGAGCGCTTCGGGACGCGGATCGCATCTTCCTTCCCGGGGAACGTAGTTTTGTTGGCCAGATTTTTAGAATCACATCCTTCTAATAATATTTCTTATTATTTTAATTTTATATTATTTTTTATTGATATAATTATGTATCATTTATTATTATTTTTAAAAAAATTAATTTTATATCTATTATTATTATTATTTATATATTATTATAATATTTTTTGAAATAAATTGGATAAAATTAAAATAATTTTTTTTTTTATTTTCTTTTTTTCATAATATAATTTTACATGGTTCAAGGTACTATCTATTTTCATGCAAATTTTCTATTTTTAGTAGATTCATAGCTCGTTTATTTTTTCTGTTGATAATATGGAGATTCTATATTTTTAAATAAATTTGTATTTTTTTTTGCTATTTTTTTTTAATATTATAAAAATCTTCTATTTTTAGTAGATCCATAGATCGTTCTTTTTTTGATAGATGACAGGAAGATTCTTTATTTTTAAATGAATCTGCATCTATTTTTTTTTAGATATATTGCTATCTAGTTAGAGATATTTTTCTTTCTTTTAGATTTTGACATTTAGTTTCAAGCTTTTTTAGACATTTTACCATCCAGTTTGAAATATTTTTCCTTTTTTCTATATTATTTTTATCCGCAAAAATTATTGGTCCTTGACTATCTTTTATTTAAGCACCAACTTTTTTATATAATATTTTTGTATACAAGGATCATTGACTTTCGATCGCCTTCAACACCGGTCTTCTCTTCTATGGTATTTTTATATGCGAGCATCGTCAATCTTTAACTACCTTTTTTTTAAGTACTAATATTTTTTTCTAGACATTCCATCTATATAAAAATAATAATTTTTAAATTCAAGTTGGTATCTATACCATCATCTTGAGTTCAAGAAAGAGTTTTAGCATAATTTTTGGAATCATATAATATTTTTTATTAATTTAATTATATATTTTTTATTAGCATGATTTTATATCGCTTGTTAATATTTTTTTTATTAGTTTGATTCTATATCAATTATTATTATTTTTCTTTATGATACTTATACACCATTATAAATTATTCAAGAAATGTATTGAATAAAATTAAAATAGGGATAATAAAGTTATTTACCTCTTTTTCTCTTTTTCTTTTATTTTTTTTTTCTTTCATAATATTTTAACAAATTAAACAAGATAGGTGAAAGAAGAATAGAAGACTGGAGAGGGATTTGCTAACAATGATTATATATATATATATATTTTATTTATAGAACCTACTTTTCTTTTTGTACATGATATCCATAACATGATATTGGGATGTGAGCCAACTAACATCCGGCTTATCTACTGGAAGACAAATAATATTGCATGTGGAAAACATAGAACTAATCAATTTGGGTAAAGATACGAAGCCGTACATGTTAGGCATGGTCTTCGGATCAAGATAAATATACGAAGCCGAAGACATAAGGTTAATAAACTTGGCTTGAAATCATAAATGTAAAAGGTCTTCGGACTAAGATAATGATACGAAGTCGAAGATAAGGCTGATTTAATTATCTCCTGGATCAAGATAAAGATACGAAGCCATAAATGCAAAAGGTCTTCGGATTAAGATAATGATACGAAGCCGAAGACGCTGATATCCTTTTATCAAGCCCAATAAACATTTTCCTTTGTATGCTGATTTGACCAATAAACCGAAAATTGAAATTGGTTCAAATAATAATCCAATAATTAATTGAGATAAAACCGGGATACCATAACAGCTGCCCCCCACTTCCAAGTTCGAAATGATTTAATTTCGAAGAATGGGAATATTTCAATTTTGTCTTCTAATGATAACTGACAAATAATGATGGCGACGAACTCTGACACGTCTTTCGCCATAACTGCCTAGTGGTGCGAAAAAATGTGGTGAAGACACGCGTCACCTTGTCACTGGCTGTTTTAAAAGGAACGCCTCGAATTTGGTAAAATTCAAAGAAATCTTTGAAAAAGGGGCTCTTATTCAACCGAGATTGGACACGTGGCAATCATCCGGAGGCTAATCACAGTTAAAAAAATCATCTTAGCCCTTCATGTCACTTCATGCAGATCACAACCATAATTTCATTAATGGGTGATTTTCAGGAAATCGTGTCCAGGATCGAAACTGTCGATACGGTGTACGATTAGAGGGGACTTCCAAAGCATCTTGAAACCCCACAATCCTAGCTATAAAAGGGAGAGAGTTTCAGCAGAAGGGCTTTCCTTGCATTTGCACTCCATCTTCCTCCCATCTTGTGCAACAATTCGTCATTTTTGTTCCTTCAGAGGTTAAAGGCCCTTCTTTCCTTTTTCCTTTTGTGTGTTTTTTTTTTTATGATATTAGGGTCCAGTAGGAATCCTTCTTCCAGTAGAGGTCCACCGGAAGGTGAAACCAGTAGGGAACCATTAGGAGGCGAAACCGGTAGGAATTTGCCGGGAACCGAAACTAATAGGGGAAGAAGTTCCAATAGAAAGAGAAGCCCGAAAAGATCACCTGACTCTATCACCAGTTCTTTTGCTCTCGCCAAAATAGAGGAGGTTAAGCGATGTTTTCACATTCCATGGACCTTTAAAAGTATTCTTCCAAAACCCGAAGAAAGGGTAGATAAACCTCTCATGCAATCCATTGCTATATATGAAGACCACTTCAAGGCTGGTCTTCGGCTTCCACTTCACACATTCTTCACAAAAATATTTAACCTTTACCAAATAGTTCCAGCTCAGCTAACCCCAATAGCTTTAGGAATATTTGTGGATTTCTGGTACTTTGCAAACTTAGAAATGTAAAGCCGAAGACATCCTTGTTCACCTCTCTATTCATGCTGAAAAGAGATTTCTACGGCAAAGGGTGGTGGGTCATAGGTCCTCGGCCAGGTCGAAGACTAATAAAAGGAACCCCCAATGCAATTCATGGGTGGAAGCATTGCTTTTTCTTTGTATATTACATCCATTGGGGATTCAACATTGACTGGAAAGCTCCGTGTTTGGATGCAAACGTCGGAAAAAGAGTTCTGAAAGCCGATCTCAAAGACTTTGAGACTCTATCGGAGTCGGAGATCCCCTCATTTAAAGAATTGCTGAAGGAAGAAAACCTTCATCGAGCCTACATCAGCGAAGTCCCAACATTAGGTATAGAAATAGTGGTCTTTGAATTTTCATTCTCTTCATCCTTCTTTTTCTTTTTCTTCTTTTCTCATATGGTGAAATCTTTTGATTGCAAGTGAAAGACTGAAGCCTCAACTTGAGAAAATTCGACATACTTCCTGAAAGAGGGCTGTGGCTGTTCCAACGACATCCGAAGTCCGAAAGAAAAGAAAGGTTGAAGAGGGTTCGAGTACTCCTCCGATGAGGCCCACATCGAATGAAGAGATACCATCTATTTCACCAAATCCACCTGAACCTACCAGGAGTCCATCTCCGAGGAGGTCTCCTCCGAGGAGTCCCCGTCCGATGCCCTCTTCATATCAACGTGACTTGTCATTTGATAGGGAATCTCTAATTGCACCTCTGAAGGAAAAAAGAAAGGAAAGATCAAAGTTTCGATCCGAGGGCGATCCTAGGTGGAATGCCTCTTCAGAAGGAGGATGCAATGTAGACTTTACCATTTTTTCGGATAGAGAGGGCTTAGAGAATCCTGACCTGGCCAAGGAGCTAATGAAGCGCACACTTCTTCCAAAAGACTGGGACAAAACTAAGTCCCGATGTATTGAAGAAGTCTCTGACTCAATGTTCTCATCAGCACTAAAGGTAAATATGTTATTGTATTTTCAAAGTATAAATTTGTTGTTGCAACTCTTCAATCTATTAATATAGATAATGCATGACATTACTGTCATGGAGGAAAGCATCTTCGACTTTAGAGACAACTATAAAAAGATGAAGGACAAAATGAAGACAGCTGAAATTGAAAAAGCAGTAGCCAAAGAGCAAAGGCAGGCTATGGAGGAGAAGCTTGCCCAAAGCGATGCCTTAGTTCAGAGCTTGAAAGCAGATATAAAGAAAATTCAATGAAAGAACTCTGAACAGGAGGCGAGACTTAAAAAGAGAAATAACAAAGTTCGGTCTTTGGAAGCTTTACTTAAAGAAGCTCATCAGAAATCCGAACAGGCTACCAAAAAGATCGAAGAAGCCGCCGAAGAGATTCGATCTTTGAAAGATCAACTGAAGAGGGCGGTAGAGGATTATAAATCGTCTTTGGCTTTTGAAAATGAGATGGTAGAAGCAGGAACCCACAGCTATAAAGGAGGCTTTAATGATGGGGTGAAGGAAGTGCAAAGCCTTTACCTAAATTTGGACATTTCGGGGATTCAACTGTTCGATCCTGAATGTCCAAATGAGCCTGAATCACAAGAGGGTCCCAAAGCTCCATCGATAGCTGAAGAAATGGCCAATCCAACTGAACCAACTCCAACCGAAGACACTCCAGCAATGGAGAACTTGTAACTTTTTCCTCTTCTTTTTTTTTTTTTGAGAAAGTGTAAAAAATCTTATCAATGAAAATCCTTTCCAATGCGAAATTTTCTATGAATGCGTACATGAATGGATGAGAATTCTTCCAAGTGTAGGGTCTTCGGATAATTAAGAACTCCGAAATATATAAAATGATACTAAGTCTTCGGACTTAGAAAATTTCCATAATAAGAGAATGCCAAGTTTCCTCATAATAAAGTTGAGTCTTTGGACTAGTAAATATACTAAGTCTTCGGACTTAGAAATAATTTCATATAATTGAAAAGAATTCCGAATTCCCAGATAAGAGCCAAGACTTCGGATTTGAAAATTCACTAAGTCTTCGGACCTAGGAGAATTCTGGATAATTAAGTTAAGAAAGAATCTCATAGATAATTCTAAGTCTTCAGACTTAAAAAAATTTCAGATAATTAAGTTGAGAAGGAATCTCATAGATAATTCCAAGTCTTCGGACTTAAGAAAATTCCAGATAATTAAGTTGAGAAGGAATCTCATAGATAATTCTAAGTCTTCGGACTTGAGAAAATTTTAGATAATTAAATTCTCCTAAATGAGAATACTAAGTCTTCGGACTTGAGAATAAAATAGACCATGTAAATCATTTGCCTTTTGATCAAGGATTAAGATAGGCTGATCGGGCCTACCTCGGCATTTCATAGAGTAGATCATGAAGATCATTCTCATACCTTTTTTGGGATATCTTTTTGGGATATCATTAAGACAGGTTGATTATGCCCACCTCGGCACTTCGTGAGGTAGATCACGGAGATCATCCTCATGCCTTTTTGATTAAGATGGACTGGTTAAGCCCAACTCGGCACTTTGCAGGGTAGATCATGAAGATCATCCTTATGCCTTTAAGAAAAGAAAAATAAGATAGGCTGGTTAGGCTTACCTTGGCATTTCATAGGGTAGATCACGGAGATCATCCTTATGCCTTTTCAGAAATAAAGTTAAGACAGGACAGTTGAATCTATCTTGATGACCTTGAATAAAACCTTTATTGATAATATTTGCGGAGGTTTTGTACATTCCAAGGTCGAGATAGTAGAATACCCTCTAAGATTTCCAACTAGTAAGTTTCAGTTCGAATAACCTCTCTGATTCGGTATGGTCCTTCCCATGTAGGAGAGAGTTTACCCTGTTCGGTTTGTTTGGATATTTCAGACTTTCGCAGAACTAGATCTTCAGGATGAAAGGTCCGTTCTTTTACATGAGAGTTGTAGTATCTTGCCATTTCCTATTGATACGCAGTCATTTTTAACTGTGCATGAAGTCGTGTGCCTTGTAGTCAATCCAGATCAACTCTTCGACGTTTAGAGTTTTCAGGCTCTCCGTAGTGATCAATCCGTAGAGATTGCAAAGTGACCTCTACAGGAAGGACTTCTTTGGTTCTATAAGATAGATGAAATGAAAATTCACCAGTAGCTGTTCTGGGAGTAGTTCGATATGCCCAAAGAACTGAGTTTAACTCATCGCTCCATAACCCTTTAACATCATTTAATCTAGTTCTAAGACCATAAAGAATAGTCCTATTTGTCACATCAGCTTCTCCATTACATTGAGGATGTGCCACTGAAATGAGTTTATGAAGAATGTGATACTGGACGCAGAAGTCCTTAAATTTCGGGTTATCAAACTGTCTTCCGTTGTTAGTTATTATAGAATAAGGAATTTCAAAGCAGAAAATGATGAAGTTTCTCACGAAATTTTCAACTTTTGCTTCAGTAATATGTGCCAATGCTTCGGCTTCAACCCATTTTGTAAAGTAATCAATAGCTACTATAAGAAATTTTCACTACCCAGAAGCTGGAGAAAATGGACCAAGAATGTCAATTCTCCATTATGCAAAAGGCCAGGGCACTATTAACGGAGTTAACTGATTTGCAGGTCACCTTTATACATTGGCGTATCTTTGACAATGATCACATCTTCGGACAAATTCTGCAGAATCCTTCTGGATGGTTGGCCAATAATAACCTTGGCGGATTATTTTATATGCCAAGGATCTACCTCCCAGATAATCTCCACATATCCCTTCATACACTTCCCTGAGTACATAATCTGCATCAGATGGACCCAAACATTTCAGTAAAGGCTATGTGAAGGACCTCTTATATAATGTTTCATCCAAGATCACATATTGAGAGGCCATCCAGCGAAGTTGTTTAGCTTCGAGCTTGTCTTCGAGCAAAGTTCCCTCTTTTAGGAACTTGAGAATAGGATTCATCCATGAAGGTTCATCCTCAACTTGACATACATCAACTATAGGTTCTGATATGCTGGGATCTTCAAGATATTCCATATATGTCCTCCCAAGAGAATCGGGTGCCGTGGTTGCAAGTCTTGAAAGAGCATCTGCCCGAGAATTTTCTATCCTCAGTGCATGAACAATCTCAAAATGTTCCAAACCAGATGTCATGCTTCGGACTTTCTCCAAATATTGGATCTACTTGGATTTCGGGCTTCAAAATCACCTTTTACTTGATTCACCACCAACTATGAATCGAAAAAAACTTTGAGCCTTATTATATTCAACTTTTGGAAGATTCTAAGTCCAGCAAGGAGTGCTTCATACTCTGCCTGATTATTTGAGGCTTGAAAAGAAAATCGAAGAGCATATTCGATAACTTGCCCATTCGGACTAGCCAGAATTAAACCTGCACCACAACCATTGGCGTTCGAAGCACCATCGACATGTAGCATCCAAATAAACTCTAAATTGTCTTCGTTACCTTCTTCCTCAGCTCTTGGCTGGTCCTCTTCGGATCCCCATATGCATTCAGCTATAAAATCAGCCAAAATCTGTGCTTTCATTGCCGACCTAGGCTGATACTCAATATCAAACTCCCCTAATTTAACAGCCCACTTAGCTATCCTTCCTGAGGTGTCAGGATAATAGAGTATGGCTTTTAAAGGTTGATCTGTCAGAACCACAATAGAATGGGCTTGGAAATAAGGCCGAAGACGCTTTACTGCAACCACTAGAGAAAAGATAATCTTTTATACTCTGGGATATCGGACTTCAGCTTCATGCAACACTTTACTAGTATAGTAGATCAGCTTCTGTGAATGATTGACATCTCTTCATACCAGAACCGAACTAACTGCTTCATCTATGGCTGATAGATATAAGTAAAGTATTTCTCCTTCACAGGGCTTAGAGAGTAATTAGGGATTTTCCAAGTATTCCTTCAGTTTGTCAAAGGCAATTCTGCAATCTTCTGTCCATTCAAAATTTTGATTCTGGCAAAGAATATTAAAAAATGGCAAATATCTTTCTACAGAACGGGAGATAAATCAGCTCAAAGAAGCAATTCTCCCTGTTAACCTTTGTACCTCCTTATTGCAAGTAGGATGCCTCATTGTCTGAAGTGCTTGGATTTTTTCTGGATTAACTTCAATTCCTCACTTGGTGACCAAGTACCCCAGAAATTTTTCAAAAGTTACACCGAAAACACATTTGGCAGAATTCAACCTCATCCGATGATGTCTAAGAGCATCAAAAGACTCATTTAGATCAATAATATGATCAGATTTATGAAAACTTTTCATAATCAAATCATCAACATAAGCTTCTATATTTCTTCCAATCTGATTTTTGAAGACTTTGTTGATGAGCCTTTGAAAAGTTGTCCCAGTATTCTTCAAACCAAATGGCATCACTTTATAACAATAAAGCCATTTCTCTGTAACAAAAGCAGTCTTCTCTTCATCTTCAGGATTCATTCGGATCTGGTTATAGCCTGAGAAGGCATCCATAAAATTTAATAACTAATGACCAGCCGTAGCATCAACTAGCTGATCGATTTTTGGTAAAGAAAAACTGTCCTTTGGACATGCCTTGTTGAGGTCCGTATAATCTATGCAAATCCTCCATTTGCCATTTGATTTTTTCACCATGACCACATTTGCCAGCCAATCCAGATATTGGACCTCTCTTATGAAGTTGGCTTCAAGCAATTTATTAACTTCTTCATCAATAGCCTTCTGCCTTTCTGAAGCAAAATTTCTCTTCTTCTACCGCACAGACTTATAGTTGGGTGAGATCTCTAGGCGATGTATGATCACATTGGGTGAAATTCCAGGCATGTCCAAGGCTGTCCAAGCAAAAATATCAGCATTATCTCGAAGGAAAGAGATTAGTTTTACCTTTGATTCTTCATCAAGCAGGCTGCTAATTTATAAAAGCTTGGTTAGGTTATCTTCGGATAATGGCACAAAAAGTATTTTCTCCACTGGTTCTCCAGAGTCTTTGGATTCGTCTCTTAGATATAGCTGATCAAGTGATAAAGATTTGGATGCTTGTTTATTTTGAATCATCAGACACTGGTGGGTAATCCTTTGATCTCCCCTTACTTCTCCAACGCCTGTCCTGGTAGAAAATCGAACCAACAAGTGGTACATTGAGACTATGGCTCTGAACTTATTCAATGATGGACGCCCCAAAATTGCATTATAAGCTGAAAACATTCTGGCCACAATAAAATTGATAGGAAGAGTTCTTTGGAATGGTTCAGACTCAAAAGTTATGGGCAAGACCATTTCACCTTCAACCCCAACTTGATTTCCACCAAAACCAGTTATAGGAATGAGAGATCTTCACAATTCACGTTCAGATAATCCCATCCGAAGGAAAGCATCATAAAGCAACATATCAACTAAGCTTCCATTATCAATTAAAATTCTTTTTACATCAAACTTGGCTATAACAGCCGAGACCACTACAGGGTCATCATGTGGAAGCTGTATTCCTTGAACATCCTCATCGAAAAAAGTAATAGAGTTTTTTCCTTTGAATCTCTTCGGGACATTCTCCTCAACTTCAACATCCCATGCAGATGTCCGATGAAGCATTCCAACATCCCTGCTAGTTGGTTTTTGATGTGGTAGATTGGCTTCATCGAATATTCTTGGAAGAATTGTTGATTCAGCTTGAGATTCAGGGCGGTTGATGTACTTTCCCAGGTATCCCCTTTTTATCAGGTCTTCGATGGCATCCCAAAGCTGAAAACATTCTTTTGTATTATGGCCATGATCCTAGTGGAATCGGCAGTATTTGCTTTTGTCCCTTGTCTTTGCAGGTGTCTTCAGGGGACGTGGCCTTTGAAAATATTTTTCTTTCTCAATTTCCAGCATAATCTTCTCCCTAGGTAAGTTGAGGGGCATGTAGGCATCGAATCGATTATTCTGTTGTTTGGATCTGGGGCTGCACCTGGGGACCGAAAAGTTGTTAGAAGATGTTGGCATGTTCGGTCCCCTGGCACTCTTCTTCTTAGAAGGGAACCTCCCTTCCGCTAGTCTTCGGCTTGCCGCTTGCTCCTTAGCGGCTGCATCTTTGAGCCCTTGCCAGCAGTTTGGCATAGCTCACTGAAAATTTTTGTCCAGGAAAAAAGTGAACCTGGACGACTTCAATCCTTTCTTCAAAGCTGACATGGTCACATACTCATTCAGATTCGGAATTTTGAAGGTGGCCGAATTGAAGCTGTGGACAAACTCCTTCAAACTTTCTCCTTCTTGTTGTTGGAGAAGAAACAAATTATCGATGTTGCGCGGCATTTTCTGACACGTCCTGAAGTGCGAGACAAACTGCTGCTCTAACTCAGCAAAAGAATGAATTGTCTTTGGAGGTAAGCTCGAATACCACATTCGAGTAGATCTCTTCAGAGTAGCAGAAAAAGCAAGGCAGTAAAGAGCATCCGTTGCTCCTTGCACCATCATATGAGCCTTATAGCTCCCTAGATGGTCGAGAGGATCGGAAGTCCCATCATAAGTTTCTAATTGTGGGATCTTGATGTGCCTGGGGATGGCTTCATCCATAATATGATCAAAAAAAGAGGGCCGAGAGTTAAAGATGATGACCTCATCATTCCTTCTCAGATCTAAAATTCTTGCTATCTGTGCTTGTATAGATTTGAATTTTTCTTCAAACTCATAGTTGATCTCTTTCTGCCTAGCTTCTTCCGGTGCAAAGCTTCTAGAAGAAACAAAGGGAGAGCGCCGGATCCTTTTCTTTCCACCATAAACCCCTGTTTGATGATCTGGTGGAGAGGTGTAGTGGTCACGGGATAACCAGATCTGTGAAAAATTGGGGGTGACCTCTTGATGCCGATCTTCTTCTCTACCAAGTTAATGACTGGACTGCGGAACCGATGGTGGATGCTACCCTTGAGCAGCAGCTTATTGCAGGTTTTGTACTAGTGCTGTCAAAGCTTCCACCCTGTTTAACAGGGTTTCGAATTGTTGTTGCCCCACCATTATCATGGGAGGCTGCAACCCTTGATCTGCTGGAAGATCACTCACCGGAGGTCCGTTTGTTGGAGGAGCATGTTGTTCCTGGCTTGAAGATGCATTCTTAGCTTTTCCTTTCACCATTTTTCTTTGGAAACTCTCCTTCAAAGTAGAGGAAACAGAGCTTCTTCCCCTACCTGGCACACTAATCTGCTGACGCTGAATCTCCACCGACTGGATAGAGTGGTTCTTCCGGTGAATTGCCATCGATCGCAACCTGCAAAACAGATCCCTGACTGGAGATTTTTTGGCGGGGGATACTCCGATGCCAAAGTCAGAAGAAACTCAGGCAGTAGTAGAATGGTGAGTTTTTAGAAGCAGAGAGGGAAAGGAGAAATTTGAATTGCGAGAATGAGTCCAAAACCCTTCCCTTTTGAGCGTCCCCTCTTACCAGTATTTATAGGCTCCAATCGTAACTACTTATGGTTATGCAAGTTGGCAAATGCAACTACCTCACAACTGTAAGTAGTGACGGTCGGAGAATCAGTTATTTTGAAGCGTATCCATTCAGAGGATTTCAACCATGTGGACGGTTGCAATAGCCAAAACAGGGTTGGCTGTCCTAAGATTGAAAAAGCCCACATGCTTAATATGCCTCTTTTTAGAGTAAAATCGAAGTCTATTTGGAAATAACGAAAGTAAACGCTTACAGTCCAAAAAATGAGGTAGTATGCTCTTCGGATTACACTGAAGGAGTAAAGCTGAAGATATTCAATTAACAGGCATGGTCTTCGGATCAAGACAAAGGTGCGAAGCCGAAGACATAGAACTAATAAATTTGAGTAAAGATACGAAGCCGTACGTGTTAGACGTGGTCTTCGGATCAAGATAAATATACGAAACCAAAAACATAAGGTTAATAAACTTGGCTTGAAACCATAAATATAAAAGGTCTTTAGACTAAGATAATAATACGAAACCGAAGACAAGGCTGATTTAATTATCTCCTGGATCAAGATAAAGATACGAAGTCATAAATGCAAAAGGTTTTTAGACTAAGATAATGATACAAAGCCAAAGACGCTGAATATCCTTTTATCAAGCCCAGTAGACATTTTCCTTTGTATGCTGATTTGACCAATAAACCGAAAATTGAAATTGGTTCAAATAATAATCCAATAATTAATTGAGATAAAACCGGGATATCATAATAATTTTGTTTTTAAGATTTCAACCTAAAAGGTACCTTATATGGAAAGCATGATTTTTCCTTATAAATTTAAATCTTCTTTTGATTCATAATCGATATCAAATAAATGATGCCATTCTATAATAATAATAATAATAATAATAATAATAATAATAATAATAATAATAATAATAATAGTCAATATAAATATTAAAACAAGTCATATTTGAAAAAGTATTACAACCTACAAACTCCATATATATATATATATATATATATATATATATATTAAAATCCAGGGGACCCCTTTTTTTTTTTTTTGTTGCTTAATGGGAGGATCGATTCCATAGAAACAAACAAATTGCATTTAAAAAGTGATGCTTGTGGATGTGTCAAGTAATTTACAATGCAAATTCAAAATTACGCAAGTAGCAAATAGTAGATTATCAATCAGCAATATAAAATTCAAGAATTTTTTTAATTATAATTTTTAAATAAAATGATGCAAGCATTTTGATGACAATAGCCAATGCCGCTAATTTAGTCAATGTTGATGTCATAAAATTTTATTTTATTTTATTTTATTTTATTTTTGGGGGGTAAGAATTGATGTCCTAAGATTGAGCCTTCTGCATGACTCCAAAACCATGTCAAGTTTTCTGAGTGCTTTTCATTTTAAACCTAAAAATACCATTGGCGCTTCATTGACAAGTCACCGGGCTCCTAGATTCCGGTTCACTGATCACTGTGCAGCTTGATGCAATCCCTGGGAAGTTAAATATCAGCCCTCACCTAGGAATCAAAACAACTCATCAATTAAATATCAGGTTGCAGGAAGTTGTACCTACACTGATACATACGATGTAATCGTGCACCATGTCAATCATTTCATCTCTTTTTTCTATATATGGACCCCATTCATCATATGTCCGTCTTAATAATTGATACATAACATGAAGACAAGATAATTGGCATAGCACACGGCCACATTGATTTATATGATCTAGGGTATAATTTCTTTCAAACGAGATATATAGATGATGTTATTCTAGTCCCTTTTTTTCAAAAAAAAAAAAAAAAATCAATGGTTTCGACTTGTTCCGTTGCCGGTATTTATATATCCAAGCAGCAGTACGTGGTGTGAATAGCAAATGACAAAATTCACTATTTCTAAATCTTCAACATAATTGTGAGGACTCTTTGACCGAGCCGTCTGGTGTGGTGGCAATGCTAAAAGTTTTTGGACGTGGTATAAATTCTTTAAAGACGCTTTTGATCAATATCTTTTATTGGAGCGTGAAGCATGCAGCATATTTGGAACTCGGATATGTTGCAAGGCAAAGCACGTTTTTTGTCAAATTGTTTCACCATTTCACACCACGCATGTTGAATTGGACGGTTTCAAAACTTTCATACATGGAACGCGTTGGCAAAAGTTTGAATCAAAGCTTTAAAGAGCACCGGCTCTTGGAATTTTGAAGTCTGAAATCATGAATAACTCGGAGTGGCACGACTTCAAGCCACCATAGCTTTTCAAGAACTCTCATCCTGTTAAAAATGAAGTCATGATGCATGACCTTTTTTCTTTTTTTTTTCTCTCCTTTTACTCCAGTAGTTCTTATTGATTTGAATCATTTATTTTTAGTAACAAACCATATAAATAGCTGCTTTCGAAATAATAATAATTTAGGATAAGGGAAAAAAAAAAAAATTTTGAATGCCTATATTGGACCGATAGGTCACGGCGATCTTTAGCAGTCTCCTGTACCTACGATGGTTGCCGGTTGAAGGAAAAGGGCAAGCGGAGAGTCGAGCCTATTGCTCTTCTAAAATAACTCGTTTAGTTTTCGAGAATACTCCTCCCTTTTTCTTTTTCTTTTTTCCCTAAATTGTTATTTATGGTATGTTGATTTTTAAAAATATGATACCTGAAACAATAATTTTGACATGTTTAATTAACAATAAAAAAATAATTTATTACAGTATAACTTATATTTAGTTGAACATTTACTTTCTTGAAAAAATTATATAAAATATCTAATTGGTACAAGATCATACAAATCTACCCTCAAACTTTATATAAATATTATATAATATTTATATTAATAAAAATATATATTAATTAATTTAATATAATATTAGATCATGATGATTTATTATATTAATATAATATTAATATTATATAAATATTATATTGATATTAGTATATTAATATTAATATTGTATCTTCTTGGAACTTTCAATTGCTAGTTTGGACGATAGGTCATCTTGACATTGAGAGGTCACCTATATGCCTACGATGGTTCCCACCCAAAAGGAAAGGCCAAGCGTAATAGCGCTCAAGCTAATACTTTTTGTAATTTTAGACTCATTTGATTCATGAAAAAAAAAAAAAATCTTTGTATTGTGATAAGCCGGCTCAACAAAAACACATTACCAATTCAGAGGTTCAATTAATTCTTTTTGGACCGCTCGCCAAAGCCAGAAGATCTAAAGAGCACTCAAGTCCCATAAAGCGATGATTCGATATTTTTTATATTATTTGCAAAGCAGGGGCAGTCTTCGGCCTGTGCCGAAGAGTATTGAGAAATTTCAAGGTACTGATCTCATTTGTTGGAAGTTCCAGACCAGCGCCTATATGCAGCGGATACAGAGGAAACAACGTGAAAGGATATAGTCCAACAATCTGTTCTTGGATTTAATATCATGCAACAATGGAGATATAAATATAGGAGAAAAAGAGAGATTACTTTATTTCTTTGGAGAAGAACCTTATTACAATAAACAAGACAACTCTCGACAGCACTTCTGAAAACCCAGAAGCTTCTCGCCGTCCCGCACGTCTTCTTTCTTGCATGCCTCATGTCCCAAGAACCCACATACCCCATGCACGAAAAATACCTCAATGTGAGTCCCTTCTCCAAAGCCCCGTGAAACACCATCATGGCACAAGCCCTCCACGTGATATCTCCCTCACGTGCGCCTCTCTGCAGCCCATCACCGTAGCCTCCTTGAAACCCAAGAGGCTCTCTACGGTCCACGCCCCAAGGGGCGTCCTCAAGCCCTCATGGTCCAAGACCAAGACCGTGAGAAGTCCTTACGGATTCCACACCGGACCGGACCCCAAAGGGTCGGCCTCTCTCGGACCCTCCAAACTGTTGGTTTTCTCCCAGAAACAGAAAATTGCAATCGAACATGCATCAACAGCCTATCACAGCAGAAGTAGATACAAAAATAATTTATATCTAATCATGCAATTCATAAATAAATCTAATTTATTAATCATAAATTTCTAACATGTTGCATAACAAGAAAAAAATATTAGATCTAAAATAAAAATTATTTTAAGCATAAAATACTTACCTGGATCGCTATCCGGGCCTGCTCTGAAAACCGTACAGATCCGCTACTGAAAAGTCAGGATTCTGTCGGAGCCATGCAATCGCCCAGCCTCTGCTGATATCCATACAAAGCTCTCGCAATCGAGTCGTAGAGGGCACCGGACTGCTAGATCCTTGCAACCCTCTCCTCTTTCAGCAAATCGTCTACTTTAAAAACTATGCCAATCTGAATCCAGACCGGCTTTCGACTTCTGTCTTGCAAATCGGACTATGCAAGATCTTGGACCTTTGCTATCTTCTTCCTCTTATGAAGAAGACCTCTCAACGCTATTGAAGATTACAAGAAAAATATTCTGGAAGGGAGAAGAAAAGATGCGCCAAGACTCTCAGGTATTAGCGCCCAAGAGAAGAAAGATGCCCAAAATTAATTCATGGTGAAAAGGAGAAGCTTTTCATGCCAATTGTGATCTATCTTGGTCAGCCACCTTTCTTCTTATTTAAATTTAAGTTCTCCCATCCTATCAAAACAAAACACCAATGTTTTATTTTATCTGGCTAGGATTTAAGAGGAGTGGAAGGCAAGGACTCTTCCCTCTCTTAATTAATTCATGCCAACTCCATATTAGCACCCTGCTCTTTCATGCCCCATATTATTTGTCGCATAAATGCATGGGTCCACTAGGTTGGCATGTGGAGGGAAGGGGAGACAAGGAGAGAGAGTCCCGATCTAACTGGACTCTAGGTCATGGTCCAAATGAAGTGATTTTACAGTCAAACTGAAGCCGATTTTAAATCCGATCGAACCATTTCAAAGCGAACATTGACCCGAATCAATTAGAATTAATTAATTGAGTCTAACTCAATTAAATTAAATCTAATTTAAATTAATTAATAATTAATCCATAATCAATTAATTGTAACATTTACAATTAGGTCAAATATTAATTGTAACACTTATAATTAGGTCCAAATTGATTTGCTGATTGGTTACTTGAGCTCCTAATGTGTGTGACCCCTCATGTCCTATCCTGTCTGGTAATGAGACATGTTGTAATCTCCATTATACATCATCGAAACTCCTTTCGATGGGCTGAAACAATTTCAACTCAACCCTAATTAGGATCATCGATCCGAGAATGATCCTAACGGATTCTCATAATCCACCAGTGACACCTAGCAGTATGTAGTGGCGACCCAGCAAAATAAGATTGGAACCCCTGGGTGTAGTTACCATATGATTTGGTTCCTCTATCAAAATCTCGACATGATGTTAGTTACGGATACTCGTCAAACCCATCAGTCATATGCTTAACCTAATCGACTTAAGTCCAATTGTGATATTAATGAAAACACCTTTTCATTATCACCCTGCTATGGCCATAGACTTATGGATTTAGTCTTATTAAGCTTGCATATGATTATACCTTACTACTAAGGTTGATAGATCCCTACAAGTGGACACCCTACTCTTACAATAAACTTACTGCAGCCAACGAACATCGCAAGGTCCCATATGGATAGGAACCATGTGATTGTGCTGTCAAACTACAGCAACCTTATTGTGAGTAACTGAGATACTCTAGGTCAAGGAACTATTTACACGACTACAGCATCAGGAAGTATCGACAAGTGAGTAACCATCAATATAACTTCCTGTACTTGGTCACGCTCAGTACCGTTGATCTCTATCAACTACCTGCACTCTCACTCCAGTGTTACTACACTATAGGTTAGAGACTCATCTATGCAAAAGGGAAGTGATCTGTGCACCGATTTTAATGGATCAATCATCGTCCTCGTGATATTCTAATAATTGGGAGATTTTAGGAGTTAATCTATAAAGACACATGCCTCAAATTCTCAACTCTTAAGAATATGTGTCATTATCTATTAACTCCATGGATGATTATAGATACAACAATATGAATAAAACTAATACCTTTTAATTGATAAGAAAAATTAAGTACAAGGTTCATGCCCTAAATTAAAATGTGTCAAGCCAACAAGGCTTTCAGGGCATACATTTAACAATCTTCCACTTGCACTAAAGCCAATTGGCTACATATCTAAGTCCCATTTTTTCAAAGTGGACTTCAGCCTTCTGATGGCTCAGAGTCTTAGTCAGTGGGTCTGCCATGTTGTCCGTAGAGTCTACTTTTCGCACCTCAAGATATTTCTTCTTGAGGTAGTCGCGTATGATATGAAACCACCGCTTAATATACTTGAACTTTTGGTGAGACCTGTGCTCCTTAGCTTGAGCTATTGCACCATTATTGTCATAATATATGGGGATGGCAGCAGATGGCATCACTCCAAGCTCCGCAATAAACTTTTTATACCAGAAGGCTTCTTTTGCAGCTTCAGAGGCATCGATGTACTCTGCTTCCATTGTTGAATATGCTATAATGGGCTGCTTGGAACTTTTCCAACTAGTTGCCCCACCATTGCACAAAAATATAGACCCTGATGTAGACTTTCTATCATCAGGATCAGACATAAAGTCTGAGTCTGTATATCCCTTTATCCCTAATTCTGAACTCCCATCGAAGACTAAGAACAAATCTTTAGTCCTTCTCAAGTACTTAAGAATATTCTTCATAGCTATCCAGTGTTCTTCACCTGGATTTGATTGATATCAGCTTGAGACACTCACAGCAAGAGCTATATCAGGTTGAGTACACAACATGACATACATAAGGCTTCTAATTATCGAAGCATATGGAATCTTGCACATGCATTGAATCTCTTCAGGTGTGTTGGGACACATTTTCTTGGAGAGATTAATGCCATGTCGAAGAGGTAACAATCATCTTTTAGAGTTCTCCATGCTAAACCTTTTCAATACTCCTCTATGTACAATTTTTGTGAAAGGCCAAGCATCCGATTAATCTATTTTTATAGACCTTAATCCCCAAAATATAAAATGCTTCACCTAAGGCTTAATCCCCAAAGGCTGCTCCATATAGATATCTTCCTCAAGATATCCATTCAAGAATGCAGTTTTCACATCCATCTGTCATATCTCATAATCATGATATGTTGCAATTGCAAGCAATATATGGATAGATTTCAGCATAGCTACTGGTAAAATGGTATCATGATAGTCAATGCCTTCACGTTGACTATACCCTTTCGCCACCAACCTAGCTTTAAAGATCTCTGCCTTACCATATGTACCTATTTTCCTTTTGTTGATCCATTTACAACCAATAGGTACAATACCCTCTGGTGGATCCACTAAGGACCAAACTTGGTTAGAATGCATTGAATCAATTTCTGACTTTATAGCATTCAACCATTTCTCGGAGTCGATGTCTGAGATCGCCTCATCATAAGTCTTAAGACCAATCAATTGATCCTTATCCCCAACAAGAAACATTTTCTTTATATCCTCTGTAAGCATACCCAAATACCTTTAAGAAGGTATGGAGACTCTAATAGACCTACGAGGTGGAAGAGCATTTACGTGTATTGGTTGATTATGTTCGATATGATCTCCAACTGGCAGCTTTTCAGAGACTTTCTCATCGAGCTTAATTAACTTCCCATTACCACCTTCCTGAATAAACTATTTTTCAAGAAATATGGCATGTTTGCTCATAATCACATTATGATCTTCTTGAAGGTAAAAGTAATATCCTAAAGTTTCTTTAGGATATCCTATAAACCAAGCTTTCACAGATCTAGATTCCAACTTGTCCGCTATTAGTCTTTTAACATAGGCTGAACATCCCCAAATCTTGAAATGAGCAAGACTTTGTTTCTTACCATGCCAAATCTCATATGGTGTGGCAGGAACAGATTTAGATGGAACCCTATTTAGAATATAAATTGAAGTTTGTAGGGTATCTTTCCAAAGAAATAAAAGTAGCATCGATCAACATATTTATAAAAATCAATTGAAATATGTACACAAGCAACCATGACATGTGAATAAGGTAAATGTTAGCACTGTCATTTTTGACATGTACATGTACGCTTTGACAGTTGAATAATCTGCATTATGAAATTTAATAATTGGTACATTAGAAATTAGATACTACAAAGTTGTAATAAATTTAATAACTTTAAAGCTATATCTGAGTGTTGTTGTCTTTATTCATATATAGACCATACATCACAGTTTGGATTTGAAATATACCGCTGGCTCTATCAAATCTCATAATGGTATGGGATGTAGCTTTAGCTTGTTTGGCGATTACATGACCTATAACGAAAGGAATAAATCTTTCATTCCTTCAAGTATATCAACTATCTGGGCACATCAACCATCAAAGTATGATACAAGTCGAAAGAATGTGAACCACACCAATGCAGTTACAGATAGAAATCGAGCATTTTTTAGTACTTCATTAAAATACTTCGATAGATTGGTAGTTATTATTCCACACCTTCGGCCACCATCATATGCACATATCCATTTATATAATAGGATATCGCTTAATCATTAAATAGCTTCTAGTTTCAATTTCTTGATATTTTTCATATATCTCCGAAATTTTTTAATTTGTGTTTGCATTCCATCCATTTTTACCATATCCCTTAATTTGGAATCCCTAAATATTGTATAGAGATTGGTTGCCATATGATGTAAACAGTATACATGATATGCATTCGGTTACTGCCAACCTAGGATCTCATTTTGTGTTGACGCTGGTCTTGATTTTGATGATTGATAAAATACTTAAGTATATATGAGTACTAATTATGTGTTTTAGTATGTTTATCATATTAAGTACTCATATCAGTTGAAAGAACAAAATGCTTGTATTTCAGTTGAAGAAGTCCTTCAAATTCATGGAATTTCAAGTTATAAGGACTTTGGAACATAAAGAAGATTTGAAAGGACTTAAATTTTGATTTTAGAGAAGTTTCAACAAGTTTCAACACTGGTACACTCAAGTGTCGACTCATGAAGATGTTAAAGTATCGACTTAAGGCTGAGAACAAGAAAAATACAGAACTGTGTCAATCCAGAATTTTTGCCTTGAGCTAACCTATCAAGTGTCGACTCACCAGTCAAGTATCGACTCATAAAGAAATCAAGTGTTGACTCATGAAGAACTCAAGTGTCGACTCACCAGATTCAAGTATCGATACTTGGTATAACGGCTAGTTTTTTAGAAGTGTAGAATTGCTTCCAACTTGCTTCAAACGGCTAGTTTTTCATCTCCAACGGTCATAAATGGTCATCTATGGTTTGAAGAGCTATATAAACACCAAAAATCAAATGGAGAAGCAATCCTTTGATGAGATCATTGAATAATGGTTCAAGCCTTCACGCTTCCAAAGATAAGAGAGTTGATCCAAGTCCACAACATCAAGCTTCATTCAAAGGCTTCAACAAATTGAAGACAAGCTTCTTCAACATCATCCAAGGGCTTCAAAGAGATACTTGCTTTATTTTAGAAAGCTTTATTGTATTCTTTACTTTCATTCTTACTTTGTTATATCAAGATTTTTGGTAAGCCTTGGAAAATCAAAGAGGTTGTTGGTTAGCCTTTGTATAAAACCAACATAGATTGTTGATGATCCTGTAAACCTAACATAGGTTGTTGGTGAGCCCGTAAAACCATCAGAGGTTGTTTGTTAGCCTAAGTTATAAAACCAACAAGAGGTTTTGACTTGTGAGCCTGAAAAATAAGTTAGATTTTGATTAGTGAGCTCGGAAAACTAATCGACTGTAATCTTGGTGATTATGGTGAAATACCCAAGGAAAACTTGGGGAGTGGATGTAGGTGCCTTGGAGTGCATCGAACCACTATATATTCTTGCATTTGTGATTGCTTTTATTTATTGCTTATTTACTCTTGCATTCACTTTGTTAATTCTGTTGCATATTTTATTAAGCACACAAACACTTTGGCAAAATATAAGCACTTGATTTGAATTGGCACATACTTGTTTTATATCCATTGAAATAGTTTTTAAAATTCAATTTACCACCCCCTCTTGAATTGCATCTATGCTGAGCAACATTTTGTATTACGGCTAGTATGCTGGGATGCCGATCAAAAATTAAGCAAATTTTTTATTATGGGATAACAAAAGTTTGCAGACAAATAAGAACCAACTCCATATATCAATTGATTCTTCATCGACGATAGCAAAAGCTAATAGAAAATCTTGATTATTTTCATTAGTAGCAGTTACAATCAATAATTTATATCTATACTTTTCATACAGAAATGTCGCATCAATACGATTACCTGTCGACAATACTTGAACACTTCAATTGATGGTGCAAAAGCCCAAAAGACCCGATCAAGTTGAGCACACGCTAGATGGCAGGTTGGAGTGCTAATGAATTTCATCTAAGATCCTGGAGTAAATTTCTCTACTGCATGCAACTATAATTCATATGATTTATCCCAATTATCGAACATTATGGCTATTGCTTTTTGCTTTGCTTTTCATAACTTTCTATAAGTGACCATGTAATTGAATTTATTCTTTATGACTACACTAAGTCCTACAATAGCAATTGCAGATACTTCTTTCGCTAGATTACGTATTTCATTAGTAATTAAAGTAGAGTCTAATCTATAATGATCCTGAGACATCATTATAGACATGCATGTGAGCTTCCATTGGCATCCTGACTCTTTATTCTTACATTTCACAACCCATAAATTTGGTTTTGACTCAACAACCTTGAATTCATGATGTCTATCAATTGAATATTACTTCACTACACTTTGTAATTCTACCTTGTTTGCAAAACGAAGTCTTTTGCATAACTCTTATCACTTTTCCAAACAAAAGATGATTCTTGAAGGGAATAATCATTGACACATTAGCAATTTTCCAATTGAACTGAGTAAATATTCTCGAAGGAACCTCAAATATAGTATAGTTCGGTACAGTAGTATCATATGGACTTTGTGCAGCATGTGAAGGGCCAGCTTCTTGATCTTCATGTTCCATATCATCTTCACCAGGAACATCATCTTGATTAAAAAGTTCATTATCTACATATATTGTATCATCAGCAGCTATGTATAGTGAAGCTTACCTGATAGCACTCTCTGGCACATCACTTTTTATTGTACGAATATGATCCTCGATATGTATGGAAGCAGTATTTAATTGATGAGTATCAAAAATATTTGGACTACAAGCAAAAGCAACATGTTCACTGATATGAGTTGTTGCTATATTTCAAACAACTTCTTCGTATTCATTAGGTTCATGAATAGGTTGAGCATCTTTAATGGGTTGTATATCTATATACAACTCCGTACCTGATAGACATTAATATGCACTAATGATAGAAAATATTATCTCTATGTTCTCATCATTGGTGATGGGAGCAGGTTCATACTTTACTAATCTTGGCTGCACATGTTATGGATATCTATATATAATCAATAATTTATACCTTGTCTTGTCAATACGGAAGACACTTATATAACTTGTTATATAGTTCATCATGCATCATTTTATATTTAATTCTAATTATCTTTTTGGTCCTCGATTGTACTCAATACCAAATTCTCCATTAACGATACAACCATTAATATAACATAAGACTGTGATAACTTTTTCTATTTCTCACTACAAAATAAATAAACAAATATTTATTGAAACATGCTATCTTCAATAAATTAAATATAACATTACTGAAATTTATAAAAATATTAAACATGCTGATATCCAAAATAAAAAATCTATACATCCACAAAAATTCATTATATAGATATATATGTTCATAACATAACAAGCATACGACGAGAAGCTAAAGGACATGTAATATTAAAAAACTATTATATTATATTTCTAAATTGATACAAAAATGTGAAGTTAAAAATGATATACATAAAATATGCATCTTATCACCAACTAATAGATAAGGACCATATCTTATTCAGGAATTATAACTAATTTTATAGATCAGTTAATAGTAATCAAATGATATGCAATGAAGATCAAAAGAAACTTTGATAGTATTTTTTCTTAATTCTTCCTATATAAATAATTGTTGACCCTTGGAATGATTTTGATGATCACAAAATATTGGAGCATGTATATGTTACTAAGTCTTTCAATTACTTGAGAAGTTTTTGCAGGAAATGGTTATCTCTAGTTTAAATTGGTTTTCAAATTGATTGAGAGGTAATTCAATTATGTATAGACTCTTATGTACTTTGAATTGTAAATGCCCTAATTTTTTAACTATGTAATCCTATAAATGGGTTGTAAAATTGTAAAAATAAGAGTAAGTAGATTAGTTCTTATTTGATTCAAGTATTGAAGAGTTTTGGAGAAGTTTGAAGCATCAATTGAAATTTTAGCAATAGTTGACTCATGGATCAAGAGCCGACTCCTTGTGGCACAGTACGAAAAAATTTCAGAGTTTCAATATCTCGAGCTGACTCGTGTCCCAAGAGCCGACTCGTGAAAGAATACATGTTTATGAAGTCTGAGATCTCGAGCCGACTCGAGCTCCAAGAGCCGACTCGTCTAGAGTTATGATTTTTTGGTGACTGAGACTTCGAGCCGACTCTGCCCTGAAGAGCCGACTCAAGGTATTTATTGTTTTGAATTGATTGAAGGCAAGAGCCGACTCCTGACTGAAGAGCCGACTCTTATAGAAATTTTTGTCTGGACTGTCTGAGACTTTGAGCCGACTCGTGGACTTCGAGCCGACTCGAGTGACCGTTTTTTGCACTAAACGGCTAGTTGCTGAAAGTAATTTTTGAACTCTAATTCGTCTCCAACAACTCTTTCACAAATCCTTAGGCCCTACAATAGCCATATCTCTTGGAAAACTATAAAAGGGATTGCTTTTGAGGGATTAAATAATGATTAAAAAATTATTATTGATTTATCTTGAGAAATTGAAGAGCCTTTAAGTCTTTCACCAACCTACTTCAAGAGCTTTCAATATAGGATTCAAAGCTTCACCAACTTCTCTTCATCATTGAATCCACTCATTGAAGAAGCATAAAAGTAGCTTGAAGAGCATTAAAGAGCATTCAAAGCTAGGCTTCATCTTGATCTACATCGGCAATATTTAAACAAACTCGGTTTGTTGTGTAGTTGCTTTTTATTTCTCTATATCTTTGTTTTCTCTTTAAGAACAGCAAGGGGCTATCTTAAGAGAGGGTTGAAGGTTTCTAGGTGAACCTTGTAAAACCTAAGTTTGGGTTCTTGGTGATCCCGGTATAAAACCAAGTGTTAGGGTTTCTTTGGTGATCCCGTTTAAAACGAAAGGGAGTTTGGATTTCTTTGGCAATCCCGTAAAACCAAAGTGTATAGGTTTGGATTGTGAGCCTGGTAAAATAATCCGACTGTATTCCGGTTTGGGGGATATAGTAGAAATCCCAAGTGGTGCTTAGGTAGTGGACGTAGGAGCCGGTTGCTCCGAACCACTCTAAATCTCTTTGTGTTTGTGTTTGTGCTTACTTTAGCTTATTGCATTTACTTGATTACTTCCGCATTTCATATTGCACCACAACACTAAAAGAATTTCAAAGTGCACATAATTATGAAAAGTTTTTTAATCCCAATTCACCCCCTCTTAGGGAGCCACCTGGGCAACAATAATTGTGTGTAAGGAGAACTAATTATAATTCCCAAACTATCCAAATTGGATAATTAATTAACCAATATATATAATTCTTTGATCCGTATAAAAATATATAAATATACGGATACTTAGAATATGCACATCAATCAATTGACGGGTCTACGGTCTATGCAATACAAATTTTTTAAATATAAATAGTTAATTAATTAATCAAGTTAATATATAATTACATATTACGAGCACACCAATAACAATATATCATAAACATTAAATGTTACAAACATGAATATTGTATATCTATATTAAAATTACACAAATCATAGAAGCTTTCAAAAAAAATACAACCATCATGAATATACCCACTACCTGATAAAATATTTGATTTTCTAATATATTATATCAAGAAGATTTATCTTATTGATCGATATAAGATACTTCGAGCCAGCCTGAAATATAGCAGGACAGACTTTCATCAATTTACACAATCAATTCTATTTTCAAACCATGCTTCGATTTTCCTATTGATCGACAATGTTTCAGCTTGAATTTAAGCCGACCACGGGCTCCACTCCCGGTTTGAAAATTTTTAACATGACCTAATTACACTAATTTTTTAATAACAATGTCATATTCTTCACAACATATCAAAAAGAAAATTTAATAAGAACATCTTTTATTAAAAATTTATCATATTTCTTAAAATTACTAGTACATTTTTCAAAAAACATATACTTTTTATTACTTTAATAATAATATTTTTTAAAGAATATCATCTATATTTTTTAAAAATTTAATAACCTATATTTTTATTAATTAAGCCTAAATTTTTATTTATTACAAAATAATCTATAATTAATTAATATATACTCTTTAAAATTGCTAGTACATTTTTCAAAAAAAAATATATTTTTTATTCCTTTAATAGTAATATTTTTTAAAGAATATCACCTATATTTTTTAGAAAAATCAACAACCTATATTTTCTTAACAATCTAACCTAAATTTTTATTTATTACATAAATATTTTTTTATAGCTTCCCTTATATTTTTTAATATAATTATTTTTTATTTAACTAGGGCTTATAATACAATTCATATTTTTTTTTTATTTTTAAGTGATTGTCTTATAATTTTTCTATTACTGATATTTATTTAAAAAATTACAACTATTACTCTTCATAAATATTATCTAATACTTTTATACATTATCATATAATTTTTAAATATAATATTTATTATTGATTTTTAATCTATAATTAATTTTTAATCTATAATTAATTAATCTATAAGTAATTTTTAATATATAACTAATTTTATGATCTATAATTAATTAATATATATTCCTTAAAATTGCTAGTATATTTTTTAAAAATATATATATACTTTTTATTGCTTTAATAGTAACATTTTTTAAAGAATATCACCTATATTTTTTTAAAAAATTAGTAACCTATATTTTCTTAATAATCTAGCCTAAATTTTTATTTATTACATAAGTATTTTTTTGCAGCTTCCCTTATATTTTTAATATAATTATTTTTTATTTAACTAGAACTTATAATACAATTTGTATTGTAAAAAATTTTATTTCTAAGTCATCGTCTTATAATTTTCCAATTACTAATATTTGTTTAAATAATTACAACTATTACTCTTCATAAATATTATCCAATATTTTTTATATATTATCATATAATTTTTAAATATAATATTTACTATTGATTTTTAATCTATAATTAATTTTTAATCCATAATTAATTAATGTATAATTAATTTTTAATATATAACTAATTTTTTGATCTATAATTTATTAATATATATTTCTTAAAATTGCTAGTACATTTTTAAAATATACATATACTTTTATTACTTTAATAGTAACATTTTTTAAACAATATCACCTATATTTTTTAAAAATTTAATAACCTATATTTTCTTAACAATCTAGCCTAAATTTGTATTTATTATAAATTTTTTTTTTACAGCTTCCCTTATATTTTTTATTATAATTATTTTTTATTTAATTAGGGCTTATAATACGATTCGTATTGTAAAAGTTTTTTTATTTCTAAGTGATTATCTTAGAATTTTTTTATTACTAATATTATTTAAATAATTACAACTATTATTTTTTATAAATATTATCCAATATTTTTTACATATTATCATATAATTTTTAAATATAATATTTATTATTGATTTGTAATCTATAATTAATGTAAATGTTTTCTATAAAATTTCTTTAACATGAATCTTAGATTTTTTAAATATTTTTTTAAGAAAAATACTTTATTACCATTTTTATTTAACATTTTTTACATCAACGCACACCTACAAAATATTTTTAAAAATTTAAAATTCATAGAAAAAAAAGCCCAATCCATCCCAAATCTGTTAAGGCCATGGCCTAATTTTACAAAAATAAAAATATTTTATTTAAATCAACATTATTTATAGGAATACATTTCTAAAATAATAAAAAAAATGAAAATTCATGAGACTTTGCAAAATGTATTTAAAAAATTCGATTACCTTAATTAGCAAACTAGAGTGACATATATTCCTATCTTACTATATATAAATTATAAAAAAATTATCATGATTATTATTTAAAAAACATCTTGAATAATTAAATTAAAATTGCAGTAACACAATATCATAGGAGAAGGGACAAGGAAATCACTAACCATGGCTAACAATTTCTAGAAAAATAAAATTATATCATTCCAAAAAATCTAAAATAAAATAAAATTATGCATATTATTTATTATAATAAAAAAATATCTTTAATATACAAATTGGATGGCAACGGACTGAACCACACGTGGTGAGAAGGGAATAGGGGACCACAAAACTGATTAAAGAAAAGGGAACGGGAGAACCAAACGCCGGACTCTAGCTCTCGACCATGGCGGAAATAAGTATACTGAGAAGCCACAGGCACCTATGCCAGGTGGCCGCAAATATCAAACACGTGGTAAAAAAACATCAAATAGATAAATAAGTTTTAAACCATCACATTTTGATAATTTTGTTTTAAAAAAATGTTATTTAAAAATTTTTAAATTTGAAATTATAAGAAACGTGTCAATCCTAAACATGGATTTTTTTAAAATATTATTTTTTAAAAATAATATTACCAAACTGTGGCTGTTCCAAACAAAATTACCAATCTACTGCCCATTTGACCGCATGTCAACTTTTTTAAACAAATTTTTGCCGCCTATTTTTGGATGGAACGTTGGCTGCCATCTAGAGAAGACACATCTCCAAGATGCATTTTCATAGAGAAGATGCAGCTTCAAAGCTGCGTCTTTCTCAGGCTTCTTCACTACCCGACCAGGACTTCGGAAAAAAAAAAAAAATGGCGGTTGGTCTCCCCCAAAAAAGAATGAGGTGTTGGTCCCCCGGTTCTCTTCCCTGATCTCATATTTTTTTTTTTCCTGGTGTAATCACCGCCATCTATTTTGTAAATATTGTTTTATTTGAAATAACATGCATAGTTTTTTTTATTTTAATTTTCTTTTGGAATGATATAGGTTTAGTTTTTTTTAGAAATTATTAGTCATGGTTACTGATCTCCCTTCTCCAAAGGTATGTTGTTACTATCATTTAAATTTTTTTATTGAAAGTATTTTTTTATTAATAGTTATGCTATTTTTTTAGAGATACGGTAATTTTTATAAATGGATTTGTGAGATTCCATGAATGTTTAATTTTTTGAATTTTTAAAATTATATTTACGTAAATGGTTATCAAAAAAATTATTAGTATTTTTATAATATTAGACAATGGCTTTGATGGATTGGACCTAATTTATATGGATTTATAATATTTAAAAGTATTTATAGATGTTTATTGATATAAATAAGTTTAACCAAAAATGATAATATAGTATTTTTTAGAAAAAGTAATTAAAAAATAGATTTATTTATTTGAAAAATTATTGTGAGTTTATAAATTAATTATTAATTAAAATTCAATAATAAATATTATAATTAAAAAATACATTGCAATTTGTAAGAAAATATATCATAATATTAACAAAAATTAGTAGTTGGAATTATTTAAATAAAAATAATAATATTTTTATTATTTTTATAATAAATAAAAATTTAGATAGGATTGTTAGGAAAATATAGGTTAATGAATTTTTAAAAAATATGGATGATATTTTTTTAAGAAATTATTAGTATTAAAGTAATAAAAAGTATAATTTTTTTCAAAAAAAATATAATATAATTTTTTTAAAAATAATATTAATTTATGATACATTAACAAATTACTTATAAATAAAAAAGTAATCATAGATTATATAATTATAGATTAAGAATTAATTGTAGTTAAAAAATAAGTAGTAAATATTAAATTTAAAAATTATATGATAATATATAAAAAGTATTTAATAATATTTATGAAGAGTAATAGTTGTGTTTATTTAAATATTATTAGTAATAAGAAAACTCTTAGGTAATCACTTAGAAATAATTTTTTTTATAATATGAATCTACTATAACTCCTAGTTAAATTAAAAATAATTAAATTAAAAAATATAAGAAAAGATATAAAAAATGTAATAAATAAATTTTTTGGTTATATTGTTAAGAAAATATTGGTTAGTAAATTTTTTTAAAAAATAGGTGATATTGGTTAGTTAGTTATATATTAAAAGTTATATCCTGTTAAAAGATTTTGTAATTAATATTAAATTTAGAAATGATATGATAATATAAATTAAAATATTGGATAATATTTATGAAGAGTGATAATTGTGATTATTTAAATAATGTTAGTGATAGAAAAATTCTAAGTTAATCGGCTACAAATAATTTTTTTAGGATATAAATTATGTTGTAAGTCCTAATTAAATTAAAAATATTTTTATTAAAAAATATAAAGGAAACTTTTAAAAAATAAAATTATAAGATATAAAATTTTTGGCTATATTATTAAGAGAATATAGGTTATTAAAATTTTAAATAATATAGGTGATAATTTATTAAAATTATATTTTAAAATAATAAAAAATGTATATATTTTTTAAAAATGTACTAGTAATTTATAGAAAAAAATATTAAATAATTAGTAATCACCAAAGAAGTTGTAAAGTAAACATTAATTATATTTCAATGAATTATACATTTAAATTTAATTTTATTTTAAAAATCGATGGAAAATATTAACTTTTAAAAAAATATGATAATGTATTAAAAAAATTAGACAAAATATATGATGAGTAATACTTGTGATTATTTAAATAATATTAGTACTAGAAAAATTCTAAGGTAATAAAAAAATCATAATATAAATTATATTTTAAGCCTGAGTTAAATTAAAAAGAATTATATCATAAATTATAATGGAAGCCATATGAAATTAATTTTAGGTAATGATAAAAATTCTTGTTCCAGGGGTAGAGCCAGTGGTTGGAATGAATTTTTAATATTTATGTAATTTTAATATAAATATGCTACATTCATGTTTGTTATTTTTAGTATTTATAGCATATTCTTTTTGATATACTTGTAAATTGTAAATATATATAAAAATGATTAATTAGTTTTTTTTTTTTATGAAATTTGTATTGCATAGAACCGTAGACTCATCAATTGATTGATGTGCATATTCTACGTATGTGTATATTTATATTATTTTTTATGAATATCTAGAATTATGTATATTGATCAATTGATTGTCTAATTTGGATAGTTTGGAAATTGCAATCAATTTTATAGATTAGTTAATAGTAATCAAAGGATATGCAATTGAGATTGTAAGGAATTTTGTATAGCATTTTTTTTTAGTTCTCCTTGCACATAAATATTTGTGTATGAAGAACTAAGAAAAAATACTGTCAAAATTTTTTTTGATCCCAATTACATATCATTAGATTACTGTTAACTAATCTATATATTTGATTGCAATTCCTGAATGGGATAGGGCCCTTATCTATTAGATGGTGATAGGATGCATGTTTTACATATATCATTTTTAAATCTTATTTTTGTATATATTCAAAATATCATATAAAGTATATTTTAAATATATAGATTTTTTCATTCTGAATGTCAGCATGCTTAATATTTTTATAAATTTATTAATATTATATTTAATTTATTGAATATAGCATGTTTCATCAAGTATTCATTTAATTGTTTTGTAGTGAGAAATGAAAGAAGTTATCACAGTATTATATTAATGGTTGTATCATCAATAGAGAATTTGATATTGAATATAATAAGCGATCAGAAAAGGAAATTAGAATTAAATTTAGAATCATACATGAAGAACTACTGAACAAGTTACATAGTGTCTTCCGTATTGACAGGACAAGATATAAATTATTGATTACATATAGATATCCATAACTTGTGCTGCGGCCGATATTAGTGAAGTATGAACATGTTATGATCACCGATGATGAGGACATAGAGATAATATCTCTACTATTATTGCATATCAATCAATGTCTATCAGGTATGGAGTTGTATTTAGATATACAACTCATTGAAGATGCACGGCCCATTCACGAATCAAATGAATATAAAGAGGTTGTTCGAAATATGGCAACGAGTAGTATCAGTGAACAGGTTATTTCTGTTCGTAGTCCAAACATTTACAATAATTCTTAAGTAAATACTGCTTCTTATATACCGAGAATCACATTCGTACAATGAAAAGTGATGTGCCAAAGAGTGTCATCAGGCATTCTTCACATTCTTCACAGTACACAGTTACTAGTGATACAATACATATAGATAATGAGCTTTTTAATCAAGATGATGTTCCTCATGAAGATGATGTTAATCATGAAGGTCAGGAAGCTGGCCTTTCTTATGCTGCACAAAGTCCACATGGCATAACTGTACCAAACTATTATGCATTTGAGGCTCCATCTACAACATTCACTCAGTTCAATTGGGAAGCTGCCAATGTCTTGATGTACTATTCCCTTCAAGAACCATCTTTTAACTAGGAAAGTGGTCAGGAGTTATACAAAGGACTTCGTTTTGCAGGCAAAGTTGAATTACAAAGTATTGTGAAGCAGTATTCAATTAATAGACACCATGAATTCAAGGTTGTTGGGTCAACTCCAAATTTATGGACTATGAAATGTAAGTATAAAGATTCTAGATGTCAATGAAAGCTCTGAGAAATTAAACAAAATAATTACTTCGAGATATCACGATACTGTGATCCACATACATGTATATCTGAAGTGATGTCTCAAGATCATCATTTTGGATCAGACTCTACTTTAATTGCCAATAAAATACATGATATGGTGAAAGAAGTACCTACAATTACTATTACAAGACTTAGTGCGGTCATAAAAAATAAATTCAATTATACTGCCACTAATAGAAAGTTATGGAAAGCAAAGCAAAAAGCAATAGCCAGGGTATTTAGTGATTGGGACAAATCATATGAATTACTGTCCAAGTTGTTGCATGCAGTAGAGGAATTTAATCCTGGTTCTTGGATGAAAATTCATTAGCAATTCAATCGGTCATCCAACATGTGCTCAATTTGATTGGGTCTTCTGATCTTTTGCACCATCCATTGAAGGATCCAAGTATTGTCAACCGGTAATCAGTGTTGTTGCAACATTTTTGTATGAAAAATATAGATATAAATTATTGATTGCAATTGCTATTGATGGAAATAATCAAATTTTTTCATTATCTTTTGCTATTATTGATGAAGAGTACCGATACATGGGGTTGGTTTTTTACTTGTTTGCAAACTTTTATTACTCCACGATAGGAAATTTGCTTAATTTATGATCGGTATGCTGGCAAACTGATTGTAGTACAAAATGAGCACTTAGGTTGGCAGCAACTGAATACATATCATGTATACTGCTTATGTCATGTGGCAAGCAAACTCTATACTAAATTTAGGGATGCCAAATTAAAGGATATGGTAAAAAAGGCTGGAATGCAAACATAGATCAGAAAATTTGAGTGATATATGAAAAGTATTGAGAAATTGAAACTAGAAGCTATTTAATGGTTGAGCAAAATTTCATTAGATAAATGGACATGTGCATATGATGATGGCCGAAGATATGAAATAATGATAACCAATTTGTCGAAGTATTTTAATGGAGTGCTTAAAAATGATCGATTCTTTTTGACTTGTATCTTATTTTGATAGTCAATGTATCCAGGTAGTTGATGTACTAGATAGGAACGAAAGATTTATTCCATTCGTCATTGGATCATGTAATTATCAAACAAGCTAAAGCTACATGTGACATAGTTACAAGATTTGATAGAGAGGGGTGGGGTGCCCGGCGGCCTCCGAGGGCAGATCTGGAGGCGGAAATCCATGCCACGGACGGATGGACAGGGTAAGCTCCGTCGCAGTGGCTGGAGCCTAGATTTGGGCCGAGAGAAATCCACCGGCAGCGGTCTTATACCACAGCATTCAGATAGAACCCAACTCGCCATTATAGAATTAAAAAAAAAAAAAAACTCTCCTTTCTCCCTCCCCCTGCCTTTTATTTCCCGGAGTTTGAGGGTGTTTTGCTACGAAGTTTTTGAGAGGCAGGGGAGCAGAAAAGATGAGAATCTAGACTGGCTGCCCTTCTCTCAGGGGAGCCTCTCGTTTGCCTCTCTCTTCTCTGTCCCTCATTTCCCTTTTTTTTTTTTTTTATCCGTGCCAAGTCGCTGGAATTTTTTTTAAAAATAATATTAAAAAAAACTTAATTACAAAAATAGGTGATCCATAAAATATTTACGGATCTAGGTGGCACGTAGCAAAAGAAATTCGGAGAAAAAAAAAAATGGACACGTGGCATTTGGGTTGCCAGCACAGTCGAATTCGTCTTTTCGAAAGATGAATTCTAAACTGAATTCGTCTTTTCGAAAGACAAATTCATATCCGTCTTTTCGAAAGACAAATTCATATCCATCCCCAAGACCTTGCTAATTCGGTGACACGTGGCAATTGGACGTTCCCTCGGAGCCACGTGTCCTTCTGATTTCGGCTTTTAGAAAGACGAACTTAAATTTGTCTTTTCAAAAGCTGAAATCAAGCCACAGGACCCTCGTGTTCGTTGATACGTGGCGATCCTGGCATTCCGGTGGTGACGCATGTTGGAAAATGTGTCCCAAAGCCAATTTCTACTGTACACAGTTGTACATTTGATGTAATTATATATGAATTATATTATTGAATAAAATGTTTATTCTGATAGTTCATCACTATTTCATCTTTTTGTAATGAGTTCTTGAGTGATGAAGTCCTTAGGACTATTTGTATGTGATATAGAGAGGATATATCATATAGTCCTAAAATTGTTCGCGACCAAATGATATATTTATTTCAGGATGATAGTATATCAAGTATAGGTCATTGTGTGCCATAGTCGTTGGTTGTCCTCTTAACCAAGGAGTGTGGAGATACTGGTATGGCATGCAGATGTTGTGTTTGACATTTCATCGAACGTGATCCGTCTGTACTTTTTTCTGCCTAGAGTTTTGATATGGACGTAGTTATCCCTCAGATATGAGATCGTCATGGTAGCTTGCGAGCAACTCACTGTACTTTGGTACTGGACTATCTGGATTTCTAATCCAGGGATGGAAGGTTTCTGGGTACAGTTAAGTACTCGTGTAGCGGTGATCGGATCAAGATGGGATTGACCCCTCCAAAGTGTTTGGAGCAGATATCTTACTGTGTTTCAATTTAGCAAAACCTTGGCCAGGGTAGTCTTTGTAAAGTGTTACAGGACTTGTAAGATTGAGACACATTGTTGATGGACTTTATGGGTTGGGTAGTTTAACCCTAAGTCTTCCTAAGCATTGAGGTAAAAGGGATTAATTACAAGGTTTCCATATCTCCTGGTTCTTGATTGTTGCTCTGCAACTTCGACCTATCCGGACGTCGGGTGTCATTGCTAGATGGTGACTTTGACTGGTATTGGAAATGTTCCAGTGCTACCGGCTTAGTGTTCGAATCTATGGGGTCACACATCATAGAGGTTCTACTTGATCTAGTGTTCGGAGAACGATTGGGAATCGTTCGGAGAACGATTGGGAATCGTTCGTAGACTCACAGAGAAAAAAGGTTTTTCTTTATCCAAGTGTCGACACTTGATATTCTTGAAAGTGTCGACACTTGTGTAAGTATCGACACTTGTTGATTTTGCAAGTGTAGACACTTGATGTCACAAAGGTTGTGACATGAAATTTTCACTAATAGTTGGTGATGCATGGAGGTGAATTAAGTAATGTGATTACTTGATAGCCCAATTTGATTGAGCTATAAAAATCTGGAACGAATCAAATAGGATTTGGTTCAAAATAGGTTTGGGTCCAATCGGGTTGAACCCAATGTATGCACACTTGACCCAATTGATTTCAGTTATGAACTAAAATCAATTAACACATTAATCTGAATTTAAATTCATTTTTGGGGAGTTATGTAACTTCCCATGACCATAACTCCCCATAACTACCCATTACCACACCTATAACTCCCCACTCTCCCTCTCCCTCTCCATCTACATAATGGGCTGAAATGGGAGGACGAAAATAAGGAAAAATTCAGCAAAGAAATGCTGGAAAAATCAAAGGGAAGAAAGGGAAGAAACTAGGAAAAGTTCTAGTTTTATGGGTGTGAGGTTTTTGGAGAAGAGTGTGCATATTTGTACCTAGTGATCTAGGTCTTATAATTGAGTATTTGAGAAGGGTTCCAACAACTCATTCTCCACCTCTTGTGTTTCTTCATTCATTCGGAGAGTCCGGCATCGAAAGAAGAAAAGGAGTTCCGATCAAATCGTTCCACAACAAGCTAGCACTTGGAGTGGAAGTAGATTTTGAAAGAGCCCTGGTGTGAACCACCTGTAGAGGCCGGACACGTGTGCAGCTAAGCAGAGTTCTTCTTCCTCCTCTTGGATCTTTCGTGGCGGAGAGTGTCTCCACTTCATACGATGTATGGTTTTACATATATGGATATGTTGCTTTGAAATGTTCATTGCATAAATTCATAATTTCATGGTTTATATTAATCATTCATGCAAGATCTTGGGCTAAGTAGCATAGAATAATTCTAAAAGCATGCTTAGATTAAATGTTAATCCATTTATCATGCTTTCGCTGCATGTTATTTTGAAAAAGTTTTAAAATTGAAAGCATGCTCGCTACTAGTTTTCCTTTCAACGCGTGGCCTGATTGGTTCGGTTTTTGGAAAGATGAATCTGAAGTCGTCTTTTCAAAAGATGAATTCGTTTGAGAATTCGTCGTTTGAAAAGACGAACTCAGGCAGAACCCTTTAAACCCTGCTCCCCTGTATTTTTTTCACTGTTCTTCGTCATTTTTTTTTTCCCGTGGTCCCTCGCCGGTCCCTCCTCCCGTGGACCCAGTTTTTGGTTTTTTTTTCGGGTGGGGTCCTAAATCGGTCGAAGGCTTCGTTGTTCTCGCTCGTCCGTTCCGGTTTGTATTTTTTATTTTTTTTATTTTTTTAGTATTTAAGCTTTTTTTTATTAATATTTTTTTTTTGTTGTGTAGATCCGATTTCTGGCTTTTCATTGGACGATCTAGATCTCGTTCTTCCATATTTCATTATCCCGATTCAAGATAATTTTTTTATTAACTTATAATTATTTGATTGTTTAAATTAAATTTTGTATATATTAATTTAAATTTTGAATTAAATTTTTTATTACATATTTGAGTAGTTAAATTTTGTGTTTTGAATTTTCTATGATAAATTTATTTAGTATTTGTTATTTAATAATTTACATTATTACTTTTATATTAGAAATTAATATTAAAAAATTGATTTTATGGGAAGTCAAATTAGTGTGTTAATTATAAAAATTGATAAAATATTATTAAATTTTGAGGGATGATTAGAATAAATAATTTATATAAAATTTTTAAGTAAATAATAAGATGTATATATAAAAATTTAAAGATATTTAAAATTTATTAAATAATAAGAAGTTTTGATTATCTATGTTTTTGTTTAATATTTATTATTTCAGGAATTAAAAAAATAATATATATTGATAATGATTAATTAAATAATATGTAGTTCCAATTATTAAAATTTAAAAATTTAGTATTGTATTTCAATAATTAATTAATGTAAAAAGAATAATGATATACTAATAATTTTTTATTAAAAAAATATTATAAATAAGAACTTATTTATGTTAGTAAATGGATTAATCATTAAGATTATTTTGTCGTTAATTAATTATGGTAATACTTAATTATGAATATATAAGTATATAAAAATAATATATGATTATGTCTATATTGTAAATAATTATTTAGTTAAATAATTATTTAGTAATACTTAGTTATGAATAAAATTTGAAGTTTACGTATTTGTAGTTATATTTTTTATTATATAAATGTGCAGTATGAATTTTTATAGCATGTATTGTGTACATATTGATATCGGTGATGTAATTATGTTTCGAAATAATTTTTTAGGTTAATCATTTAAATTCTTATTTATATTTTTATAAAATTTGCATTTCATTGAACCGTAGACCCGTCAATTGCTTGATCACTGCTCTCGTCGAGCGGTGGCGTCCAGAGATGCATACTTTTCATTTTCTCCATGGAGAGGCCACCATCACCCTACAGGATGTTGCGGTTCAGCTAGGCTTGCCAGTAGATGGTCTACCAGTGATGGGTAGTACACGGGTAGACTGGAGGCAGCTTTGTCTTGAGTTATTAGGGATCGTCCCACCGGATGATAGATTGCATGGATCATGACTGAGCTTGGTCTGGCTTACCGAGCACTTCCAGGATTTAGCATTCGATGCGGACGAGGCATCCATTCAGTGCTATGCTCAAGCATATATTACAGTTGAGTGCTATGCTCACAGCATCTATTATTTACAGTTGATGGGTGGGTGCCTTTTTATGGATAAATCTGGGAACAACATGCATCTATTATTTCTACCTTTATTAGCGGATTTCGAGACAGCCGGACAATATAGTTGGGGTAGCGCTGGACTCACTTGGTTGTATAGAGAGATGTGCAAGGCGAGCCACAGAGATGTTACTGATATTGCTGGTCCGCTGTTGCTACTACAGCTGTAGGCATGGGATAGAGTTCCGATTCTTGCACCCCACAGATTACTTCGACAGGCTCCAGATCCGATGATTGATTTTGATGATGATGGAGCCGGTTTACCACAGGGACCATTAGGGATGAGGTGAGTTTAGAATTTACATAATATTTTTATGCCGTGTATGATATATACTATTTTATTTAATTAATTTAATTAATTTATTTTGTAGATGGAGAGATCTTTTTTCTGTCACACAGATACCTATGCATGTGGTCTCTTCATATCGTTATTTACTTGATCGACTACGACCCAACGAGGTAATGAATATTGAGTTTTTGGTAATGATTGACTTGTTTTATTTGTTCTTGTTTAATAAATTATGCTTTAAATTATTTATAAACAGGTCATATGGCAGCCATATACTGTCGCTATGATTGCATAGTTACCAGACTACTGTCTACAGGGTCAGGAGATCTGGTGTAGTAGAGTGCCACTAGTATGTTTTTATATAGTAGAGTGGCATTTACCCGATAAAGTGATGCGCCAGTTCAGGATGCGACAGGTCGTGCCAGATCAGTTTGATACGTTGTCTGCACTACATCGTATTGATATGAGAGGACGATCTGATCAGGATTGGTCCACCGTTTATCGGGATTATATACAGTTGTGGATGAGTCGTCATGACTATATTATACATGATGATCAATTTGATGGTACCATGGATTATCACGATCCTTATATGCAGTGGTATCGTAGGATCACTTGTCGATTCATCAGTCGCAATGGTGCAGTATATGATTACATGGTAAATAATTTAAGTTTTATTATTTAAATTATAATATACGTTTAAATTTTGTCAAACTAATTATTTTTTTATTTACAGGGTAGTAGTTTTGCGACGATACTTGAGCGTGCGACGACCTCCCCAGATATACAGGATATATATCATTCTGCCCTTCATACTCTTGGCGAGCATGCACGGATTCCACTACATGAGTTTTATCAGGAGAGAGACAGGGAGGACGAGACTCCTTCACCTTATTATCCATATGCATCTTCATCCGGAGCACCTCCGCCAGCTCATCACAGACGAGGTACAAGACGAGATAGCATTGTTCCACATCCGATGCACGAGTTCACATCTACTGAGGATGTAGCAGCACATTTTGATTATACTACTGCACCGAATTTCATAGGCTGGCAGCATGATTATTCCAGACATGTAGCATCGTTGTCACATCATGTATCTACATATCAGGCATCACACGATATAGAGCATGAGACAGAGCAGCATCAGCCACCTCTGATCCATCGTCGTATACAGCCTGCACGCACTAGGAGACGGCCACCATGTGGGACCAAATAGTCATTTATTTTAGAATTTATTGTAATTCATGTTTTCTTGTTAATTTTTAAAAAAATTATGTTTTTAATATATGTGTTTATTTATATGTGTTATGGTCCAAAATATATAAGAATTATTTATATAAGTGTTTATTTATATATGTGTTTATATGTGTTCTGGCCTAAAATAGACAAGAATCATTTATTTGCTTAACTAAATTTAAAAAAATATAAATTATAAATTTCAAATTATGAAAATAATAAAAATTTTATTTTCTGTCGATTCTGTCATCTATTCGGTTCTGTCCTGTCATCGTTTTGATCGCCAGTCCGATTACCAAGATCGATCATCGGTTCACTTACTGGTCTTGCTATTGATTCGATCATCCGTCCACCTACTGATCCGATCATCGATCCACATATCGGTCTTAAAAATGATAAGAATCATTTATTTACTCAGGTAAATTAAAAAAATATATAAAATATAAAATTAAATTTATAAAAATAATAAATTATTTTAGGATTTATTAAAATTCATGATTTCTCGTTAATTTTTATTTTTTTTTATTAAATTTTAATTAAAAGAATATTATTTGGTGAAATCGTAGATACAATCGACGATTTATCATTATTTAATTTTATAAAAAAATATAAAATTTTTAACAATTTTTTAATAATTTTTATTTTTTCAATTTTTAATATAATCTGGTAAATAATATATTTAAAATATTTTAATTTAATATATTAATTATTTAATAATAATAATAATTTTTTTTCTTTTTTCAGTAAAATCGTGGAAGGATTCGACCCTCGGTCCTGTCACCATCCCGATTGCCAGTCCGGCTACCATCAGGATCCGATTATCGGTTCACCTATGGTCCTGCTACCAGTCTGACCATCGGTCCACCTATCGGTCAGACCATCGATCCACATATCGGTCCTGCAATTTTTTTATTAATTTTTTATTTTTTATAAAATTTTGATACATTCATGTATTATACAGTTATTCACGGGTTAATTTTTTTCAGATTTTTTTTAAAAAAAATTTATTTTAATAAAATAAATTTTAATATAATAAATCAATATTTTAAAATTAAAAATATCTTTCTTTTCTATTATTTTTTTTAGACGATTTATCAAGAATTCGTCTTTTGTAAAGACGAATTCAATTAAACTGAATTCGTCCTTACGAAAGCCGAATTCAGTTAAATTGAATTCATCTTTTCAACTGACGAATTCATCCACGTCACTCTTTCCATCTAGTTCGGTAAATAAATATTACATCATTTATTTTCATAATTTTTTTTAAAAAAAATATTATTTAAAAAAAAATTCCTAAGTCGCAGTGCTGGAGTGGCGCGATTTACGATGAGATCGGAGTGGGTACAAGCGTAGCAACTCGGGATTTGTCGGCGTCGGCTGCCGTTTTGAACCATTCGGTTTTGGTGGTGGTCACCGGTGACTCGGTAGGATTAGAAAAAAGAAAAAAATATATCTTCGTCGATGGCCCCCAATTCGAACGGGGGCGGTTTGGTAATTTCATAGACATCGAGGCGTCATTTTGGCTCCGTTTCAAAGCCGACCGTTGACTGCTGGTTGGAAATAATTTTTGTGTTGCAGAGGTGATTCACGTGGAGTACCTTTTTTTTTTTCTCTTTTTTAATAGAACAGGGGCTGTACCCGACGTGGCCACCCCAAGACGGTCCTTCAACTCCGGTCAAGAAATATTACGCGGAGCACTTTTGGATGCGGATGGCATCTTTCTTTCCCGAGGAAAGTAGGTTTGATAGCCCCATTTTTTAGAGGGTTTTTCTTAAATAATATTTTTTAATATTTTAATTTTTAAATTAATGTCAAATCATTTTATTTATGAATTTAAATGTATGGGCTCTAAAAAATATATATATATATTCAAAATCACGGGATCCAAAATATATATATATATATATATATATATATATATATATATATATATATATATATATATATATATTTGGAATCGCGGATTCTATCCACGATTTCTTCTTTATTTCTTTATTTTAAATTTTAATAAAAATTAATTAAAAAATTAATAAAAAATTAGAAAAAAAATAAAAAATAAAAAAATAATAATATGATATTATAATAATTTTTGTAACCTACGTTTTTGCAATCCGGTCATTGATCCGGTCATCGATTTGATAACCAGTCCGCTCCGACCATCATCCGATAGCCAGTTCGGCTGCTAGGTCAGTGCCAGTCCAATCACCGGTCAAGCTACCAGTCCGGTCACTGGTCTCACAGTCGGTCACCGGTCTGACGGTCGATCTGGTCGCCAGGATCCGGCCACCGGTCTGGCCATCAAGGTCGAGGCGAACCAGCGGTCCGTCTAGCCACATGACCGGCCACCAGTCCGACCATCGGTCCAGCCACCAGTCCAGCCACCATGTTCCGGCCACCAGTCTGACTGCCTTGACCCTGATGGCCAGACCAGCGGTCAGACCGGTGGCCGGATCCTGGCGACCGGATCGACCGTCAGATCGATGACCAACTATTAGACTAGTGGCTGGACTGGCAGCTAGACCGGCGATTGGACTGCACCGACCTAGCAGCCGAACTGGTTGTCGGATCGATGGCCAGAACCGGACTAGCTATCAGACCGGTGGCCGGATCGACGACCGGACTGCAAAATCACAGGTTATAATAATTTAAAAAATTATTATTGTATCATATTATTATTTTTTATTTTTAAAATTTTTTTCTAATTTTTTTCTAATTTTTTTATTTTTTATTTTTATTAAAATTTAAAATAAAAAAAATGGAGGAGAAATCATGGATAGAACCCGCGATTTCAAATATTTTTTTTTTATTTTTATTTTTTGAAATCACGGGTAGGATATGTGATTTTTTTTTTTTTTTTTTTTTTTTTTTTTTTTTTTGCTGTACACCTAAATCCATAAATAAAACAGATTCGGCATTAATTTAGAAAATAAAATATTAAAAACATTATTTTATAAAAAAACCCTTTTTTAGAATCACATCCTTCTAATAATATTTCTTTATTAATTTAATTTTAGATTATTTTTATTGATATAATCTTATATTATTTGTTATTATTTTTAAAAAATAATTTTATAGTGATTATTATTTTTTTATAATTATTATGTATCATTATAAATAATTTTTAAAATATATCGAATAAAATTAAAATAAATATAATAAAATTCTTTTTCTCCGTTTCCTTTTTTTTTTTTTTTTTTTTTTTTTGTAAAATGTTAACATGGTTCCTGAGGCACCATCTCTATTTTTATGCTTTTTTTTTTTATTTTTAGTAGATTGATAAATTATCCCCATCTCTATTTTATGTAATTTTTTTTTATTTTTAGTAGATCGATAAATTTTCCCCATATCTATTTTTATGTAATTTTTTTTATGTATAGGAGATCGATAAATTATTCGTTTTTTATAAATGATATGAAATTTTCTTGTTTTTAAATGAATCTGCATCTATTCTTTTTTTTTTTTTTGGATGTTTTGTTATCTAGTTTAAAAAAAAAAAAAAATTTGATGTTTTGCTATTTAGTTTTAGATTTTTTTAAGATATTTTACCACCTAGTTCAAACCATCTTCCTTTCCTTTAAATATTTTACTATCTATTTAAATTTTTTTTTTCTATATTATTTTTATCTATAAAAATTATCAATCCTCGATTATCTTCTATTTAAACACCAACATTCTTTTATGTGACATTTTTATATACGAGAATCATTGACCTTCAATCATCTTTAACACCATTTTCTCTTCTGTAGTATTTTTATCCGTAAGAATCATCAATCTTCAATTACCTCCATTCTGAGTACCGATCTTCTCTTCTACAATATTCCATATAATAAAAAAAAAAAATTTTTAAATTCAAGTTGATATCTATACTACCATCTTGAGTTTAAGAGAGAATATTAGTATGATTTTTAGGATCACAAAAAATTGATCTCAACATATTTTTTATTAATTTAATTATGTATCTTTTTTATTAGCATGATTCTATATTGTTTATTAATATTTTTTTATTAGCATGATCATGTGTCAGTTATTATTATTTTTCTTATATGATGCTTCTACATTATTATATATAATGCATAAGATATATTGAATAAAATTAAAATAGAGATAATAAAAACATTTACCTTTTTCTTTTTTTTCTTTTATTTTTCTTTCCATTCATAATATTTTAACAAGGTTAAACAAGATAGGTGAAAGAAGAATAGGAAACCAGTTGATTGTAAAGGGGGATTCATTGACAATGGTATCTTGGTTATAGGCATCTAGAGACAGTACTGCTCCTCCTCTTCTATCCATAGTATGCTATCAAGATGCGGAGCCGATTAATATCTGGCATATCTATCGCAAGATAAATAATGTTACAGGCTGAGCCGCCTCCTTTATAGCTCAGTATTCCAAATATGGCGTGTGAAATGATATTTCTGCTTTGTTGATGTCCTTTTAGAATACCTACTTTCTTTTATTTCTTGTGATGTATTCATGCTTGTCAATAATTCATTTGCCTAGTCAAAAAAAGTAAAAAATAGGGAAGAAGAGGAAGAGAAGATTGGCAACCAGCGACCAGGATGGTTTCACCACCACCACCAACCCCCACCACCTCCAAAATATATAATAAAATAAAAAATCTTATTTATGCAAATATGTGACTATGTTTGTGCTTCAAGTTTTCCATGTTTAAATTCATCAACGGCAAACAATTGCGATCCGGGACAAGCTCGAACAACATCGATCTATAAATAAATTTACTCTCAGTTTTATCAGCTGCAGCATATATAACCAGTTGCCCTGGTTGTTTTCAGTGGAAAACCATGTCACTACAGTGAACAGGATTTTTAACAACGCTTAAATTGACCTTCAATATTTTAAAGCATCGGTAAAAACATCTTCGACGCTTGCAAAATCATTGTAAAATGAAGAGTGGAGACGGTTTTTCTTGATGCTTTGCGAAAGCATTGCAATAGCATCGGGCATTTTTTCGATGCTTTAAAGTGTCGCTAATTACAGTTATTACCGATGCTTTAAAGCGACGGATATAATATTATTGCCGACGCTTTTAAAAAGCGTCGGAAATATATTATTTCCGATATTTTAAAGCGTCGTTAAAAACGTAATTACCAATGCTTTAAAATGTCGGTAATAACAATAATTATCGACGCTTTTTCAAAGCATCGAAAATTTCATTTTTCAAAAAAAATAAATAATTATTGTAAAATTTGAAATCTATACAATTTTTTAACCTGTACATAAATAAGATATATTTCAATTTCATTCCAGGCATTCATCATATATCCAAATATAAATCAAAATATAAATCCAAAAATATAATACATTACAATTTAATATTAGTTTGTTATACATGTCTGTTTAACAAAATTAAAAAATACATGAAAATACATAGAGTGAAATAATAAAAAAGTCGAGGTCAATGATCTGCAGGAGGTAGATCGTCATCCGGTCCATATGGATCTGATGCTCCAGAAGCCTATAAAAAAATATTTAAAATATTTAACTTATGAAATTATTAATGACATGGGAATTATATAAATTATTGATTTAACATAAAAATATATATTTAAAATCATATATATATGTACCTGATGTGGAACAAATATCTGTATGACAGATGTAAGCCGCTCAATATGCTGTCTCATGCTATCCATCGCTGCTCTATCGGCATCAGCTCTCTGTCGTATCTCCTCTACCTCGGCACGGCTCTGTCGAATTTCCTCAGCATAGCTCCGTTGATATCCTCTAACTCCTCCTCGAGTCTGCGAACTCGTGCATCTTGAGCACTATCTACAGCCTGACGTGTATGTGTACTGACCGCTGATAACTGAGTGGGAGTGACTCTAACTCTATATCCCCTCACTCGACCGTAGCGCTCCGAGCCCATCAACTCTGTAAATACCTCGGCCTCGACGCGACTACTCTGCGTAGATGCTGTAGAATCATCAACACGCTCAACAATAAGAGTTGTAGCTCTTTCCTGTATAAATTTAGACAAATTAGTAGGGTTTTAAAGATTAACAAATTACAATTTAAATCGTTAAATGAATTAAATGTTAATAACTTACATATATATCCCTCGACTCATCTGACAAAAGTGTCGTCACGATGAGTATGAGTCATTCGATAAAACTCTACCTGACCGAGTTCCCTCCTATGCTCATCGGCCTACAAGAAATATTATAATTTTAAGCAAATAACTCAAACTATTTTAAAAATTATTTAAGTATCAAGATATATATGTATCGCGATACATCGTTCGCGATACATCGTCCGCGATACATATATGTATCGCGATACATCGTCCACGATACATCGTCCGCGATACATATATGTATCGCGATACATCGTCCACGATACATCGTCCGCGATACATATATATATCGCGATACATCATCCGTGATACATTATCCGCGACACATATATGTATCGCAATACATCATCCGCGATACATATATATGTCCCGCGACACATATATATGTCCCGCGATACATATATATGTCCCGTGACACGTATACATGTACCGCGATACATATACATGTACCGCGATACATAAATGTACCGTTATAAGAAATAACTTATCCTAGCACCTCTAAATCCTAGTATTTAGGTACCTTGATATTGTCATCAAGTGATCTGTTGCAAGACTAGGACACAATTTTGAAATATCCTGTAAGGACTTAACAAGAACTACTTAATCTATATCACAAAAAACTAAGGGAATAGTTTAAGAAACTTATGAACTCCTGCCTGACTCGCACGTAACTCTTCAATCCTGATGTGTGGGGAACAGACTGAGATGCTTGGGCAGCTCTACCAATATCAGAATATGTCTACAAAATCAAAAAGAGAACTCATATCAATAAAGTAATATATATATATATATATATATATATATATATATATATATATATATATATATATATATATATATAATATACCATATTCTTTAATAAACTTGTTTCAAATAAATTAGAAGATACCTGTCCCCTGTTAGAAAACCAGTAGTGAACCAACTCCACCCACTGATGCGGGGGTACATCAGGAGGACAGGTACCAACTACCTGCTCCTCTGTCATACCCGGCAACTTGTACTTCGTCTTCAACTGGGCTTTATATTCTTTCCATTTCCGGTTGAGAGATTTCAGTACAAAGTCATGGGAGGATGGAGGAAGTACAAACTTACCCTACAAAACAAAATAATTAATAATAATATAAAACATAGTAATATTTGAACTATACAAGATAATAAATAATTTAATACAAATTTTTTACCTGTATAACTCGAAGAATCTCTACTTTATACATCGGAAGCATATCATTCCACTTAGCATAGCTAAGTGGACAAAGCTGATGCCTCCGTGGAACCGTCCCCAGAAAAGAGCTCAATAAGCTGGAGGCTTTCTTAATTGGCTGTCCCAGCTCATTACACTCAACCAATATCCTCTCACCCTCGGGCATCTGCCAAACATCACGTACTACTGTAGGCCCGCGCCTACGTCTGACACTCCCCGATCCATCTGCATAGAAATAGATAAAAGTAAGCTATAATATGATATATTATTAAAAATTATCTAAACATTAAACATTAACATTAATACCTTTCAATAGGATACATCCATCGGTAGTGTACCGGTCCACCAAGCTTGACATCCGAAGCTAAATGAATGAGTAGATGTATCATAATAGTAAAAAATCCAGGTGAAAAAATCTTCTCCATCTGACAAAGTGTAACCGCAATTTCCGACTCCAACCGATCAAGCTCTCCAGGATCAATAACCTTTGAACATAATGACTTAAAGAATGATGATAACATGATTATAACTGTAAGAACTGATTTAGACATCGATGATCTTGAAGCTATTGGAAAGATATCTTGCATCAATATGTGACCATCATGACTTTTCATATTGAAAATTTTCCGGTCTTTAAGATGCACGCACCTTGAAATGTTAGATGCATATCCATCAAGTACTTTAGTATTTTTCAATACTGTCAAAAAATTATCTTTTTCTTGAACAGACATGGTATAAGATGCAAGAGGTAAATAAATTCTATCATTAGCAAGCATTTTGGGATGAAGATCATGTCGGATACCCAATTCTTGCAAATCCATTCGGGCCTTCATGTTATCTTTGGTCTTTCCATCAAGATTCAATAATGTTCCAAGTAGATTATCACATACATTCTTCTCTATGTGCATGACATCAAGATTATGTCGAATCAGAATATATTTCCAATAAGGTAAGTCAAAAAAGATACTTCTTTTCTTCCATAAATGTTTACTGGACTGAGTTGTAGATGCTATCTGTACATCTTCCTCATTTTCATTTTCAAAAAAATTATCAGGATCTTCAAATACCTATGCATCCACCGTAGCAGTAGTCATTTCTTCTGGCAAACCTTCTTGATCATCCTTCCTCTTTTTTTATTAGACTTTGAAGATTTACCATATGTATAACTGATGGAATCCATTTGTCTAAGAATATTAGTTCCAGAATGTGGAATAGGTGCACATCCCATTTCTATGGTACCATCAAATAAATCTTGCTGAAAACGAAACGGATGATTTAGTTCTAACCATCAATGATGTGCCACATAACAGAATTTTCCTCCATGTTTTAACCAAATCGAATGTGTCGAATCTGCACAACAAGGACATGCAACCCGTCCTTTTGTACTCCAGCCAGATAAATTGGCATATGCTGGAAAATCATTAATAGTCCATAACAAAGTAGCCCGTAGTTTGAATGTTTCACCATTGGAAGCATCAACTACATCAACACCTTCCCACAACTGTTTCAATTCCTCTATTAAAGGTTGTAGAAAAATATCAATATCATTTCCGGGATCCTTATCACCCAGAATAACCATTGATAAGATAACTAAGGATTGTTTCATGCACAACCATGATGGTAAATTGTATGGTATCAGAACAACTGGCCAAGTACTGTATGTAGAATTTAGAGTACGGAAAGGATTGAAGCCATCTGAAGCTAAACCCAACCAAACATTACGAATATCAGAGGCAAAATCAGAATGTCTATCATTAAAATCCTTCCATGCTAAACTATCAGCTGGATGTCTCAACATTCCATCCTTCGTACACCCTTCATGATGCCATCTCATCAATGAAGCTATTTTTGATGATGAATATAGCCTTCTCAACCGAGGAATAAGTGGAAAGTAACACAATACCTTCGCTGGTTTCTTTGTACGCCGCATTGTATCTGTTGCATTCACTACATCATCCTCATCTCCTTCATGACTTGTCCATCGTGAAGATCCACATACATTGCATGACTCTCGATCAGCATTTTTTCCATGATATGATATGCAATCTTTCGGACAACTATGAATCTTTTGATATCCAAGATCCAGATTGTTGACAACTTTCTTTGCTTCATAATAAGAGGATGGTAAACCATTACCTTCTGGAAATGCATCCTTTAATAACCTCAGAAGCATAGTAAAACTCTTACCCGACCATCCATTCATATATTTTATATGGAATAAATGTATAAGAAAAGAGATCTTAGAAAATTTCAAAACAGCCCGGATATAATTGTTCATCTGCTTCTTTCATTAAATTATGATACCGAGCTGACTCAGAAGTTGATGGTTGCTGAGCTCCCGTTGTTTCATGTGTACCACTTGAACCTACAAAGTTTTGAACACCATATCGAAAAGCATCTGTGATCAAACCCGATATATCATCATCTCCTACTAGATTCTTTTGCATATTACTGGATCCAGGATCAGATGATGGTTGATTACTTAATTCTGGCAACATAAGTTCTCCATGAAAAATCTACTGAGTATAACCTCTTGCAAAACTATTCCATATCAAATATTTTTCTACTATTTGTGGAGCTAGATAGTGACTGTTAACACATCGTCGGCATGGACAATAAATCTTTCTATTCAAACTACTTTTCTCCATACCGAATTTAATGAAATCACGAACTCCATTTAAATATTCGTTGGTATTTCTTTGTTTATTTATCCAGCTTTTATCCATTTTAGGATAAAATGATTCAACTTTCAAGTTATCTAAATACCAAAAAAAGTTTTAGTTAATAACAATGCACTAAGTAATTTTTTGTTTAAAATATATAAAAAATAACATAGATTAATTAATAAATGTACCCTATCACCAACTAATAGAAAAAGAGGTCCTATCCCATTCAAGAATTGCATTAATTATATAGGTCATTTAAAGTAACCAAACGATACGCAATAGAAGCTCCAGAAAAATTTCGGTAGCATTTCCCTTCAGTTCTCCCCATACAACTAAAAATGTATGAGGAGAACTAAAAGAAAATGCTGTCTGAAATATATCTGGAACTCTATCCATACCGCTTGATTACTATAAGCACCTATAAAATTATTTGCAATTCTCAAACTGTCCAAACTGGACAATCAATTGACCACTGTACATATTTCTTCCATCCGAACAAAAATAAAATAAATGTACGGATATTGTAGAATATGTACTTTAATCAATTGACGGGTCTATGTTTCTATGCAATGCAAGTTTTATAAAAAATACTTTAAAAATTATTATTAATCATAACAAAGCTATTGATGGTTTTAAAATGAAAGCTATGCAATACTAAACAAATCTTAAAGCATAACATATTCAGTAAAATACATATATATACCAAGAAATTTATAAAAAACATAAATAATCTACTAAGAAAAAAAAAATAAATAAAGAAAAATAACTAGGAGGCTCATATCTACTATTTAATCCGCAACTAAATCAAAACGACTACAATTGGTTGCCTACAAAAGAAGGCCATCCAAGATTATAGGTATTAGAAATTGTTGAATCAGCAAAATATACCTCAATCAACTAAATCAAAACGACTACAATCGGTTGCTTGCAAAAGAAGGCCATCCAAGATTGCAGCCATTAGAAATTGTTGAATCAGGAAAACATACATCTGAAATCATCATAGCCTCCATATACAAACCTTAAACCAATTTCAAAATAGGGTAGAAACTCTCTTTACCCTCGAAGCAATCAAGCACCTGATAACAAAAAGACAACAAAACATGTAAAGCATATTTGGGTTATGGATGGGGATAAACCTTACATATTGTCTGACAAACTGATACGTCTTTCAATTTAAAGAAGTAATTCTTAATGATAGTTAGGCTGGGATTTTGCTGTTCATCATAAATGGGTTAACCATGACAAGAAAACTATAGCTCTGCTCAAGACTTTCTGAAATCTGTCAGAGCCCCAATGTATAAAGCCCAGTCTAGCTAGGTCTAGTGTTATAGGCTTTGAGTTGTAGATCTAACATAAATTCCCAAGAGATTAGTAGTAAGAAGACTTTTGCTAGTTCTTTGAATTATACCATTGAGTTGAAAGCCTGAAAGTTCTAATCTTACTTTGTCTGATTCTCCTTTGTCCTTCAATCATATCTAGTAACTTTTTCTTTGTATTACCTTCATTTGTTGAGGTGGTAAACTTATTAAAATGGTATAGACATTCTTTGGATGATGGTGCCTCATTGTTGGGTATTGTTTTCCTTCCATTTAGTATGTAAGACTAAGCTGGTGACCATTATTTAATGGAGTAAACATACATTTTTCTTTTTTAATTGGGTAGATAAGGCTGTATACATACAATTTGGGGTACGTATATGTATTTCGTTTCCTGTGTTCAACCCTCTTATGGTACACATATATGCTCCAAACCTATTTCCACATTCTAACTGATCACCAAGTAGACTCTAATGAGCACAATTCCATGATTGGCTCATAGTTCACAAGATGGTGATTATGATATATTTCATTAATTTATTTATAAATTCTCATATTCATATTTGCTTTTCCCGAGCATTCAACTTCTTTGACAATTCTTTAAGAATGAGCTTTAGTTGGAGCTATCTCCTTGGCTTTCTCAGGATTTATTTATTATCTATTTATCTATTTACTTGTTATATTTTTATGCAGCTTTATCCAAAGCTACCTCTAACTAAAAGAAATGTCTAAGTAGATATCATGCATATTCTCTTGAGATTCAGTTAATGAACTATTAGCAAAATACCATTGTTATGTAGGGGATAGAAAAGAGAGTAAAAATAATAATATAAAAAAGTAAAAAAAAATAAAGTAAGATTAATGAGTATATGTAATAATAATAATAATAATAATAATAATAATAATTGACCATACAAAATTGGATCTAATTAATCTACGCTAAATGGACTTGATTAAATTTGACAAAAAATTGTCAAAGAAGAAGGTCTCAGTCTCCGAAAATTAAAGTGAACATAAATCCATTCTAAAAGTAAACCTAGCCTACTTCTTACGAAGTGACTAGCCGGATATGCATTTTAAAACCATACTCAATTTTAGATTATGCTTGGTTAACAAGTGGACATGTTCTTATCAACTTTATGACCGAGATTTAATTTAAATGAATTGTATTTTGATTATATGTATTGATCCATTGTAGTGGATGCATTTGTAAATGGATTTGATTATCATACCATGCATTTCCGAAGTGTATAATATAAGTATAATCCTTGCAAAGCTAAATATTCATATAGTGATTTTAATTCTTGCTTTAAAATATATGCAAAGCTACTTCAATACATACACCGTGTAGAATCTTTAATCACTCTCTTGAAATCATGATTTATATGATTTTGATACAATTTTATCACAGTTGTGCATGAAAAGCTTATTAGTTCTTGGTCCTGATAATTTTAAACAATGCATTTCTAGTTGAACAAACTTGGTAAAAGAAAATATTTAAAACTTTTGCTTTGTATCAATAATTATAACTTCAATTCTTAGGATGCCCTAGGATGTCCAAAAGAAAGAGTATGGAAGGCCCCATCTTAAACCCTAAACCCTAAAATCTAAATAATAAACCCTAAACCCTAAACATATAAAATTAAAAATCTTCTAATATTACAGTGAAAAACATATAAAAAACATAAATCACAGAGAAAAAAGCATAAAAATTAAAAATATATAAAATTAAAAATTTTCTAATATTACAGTGATTCACGAATGGGGGAAGAGTACGTATTACCTTAATTAGCCAGAGACGACAGTGATTCACGGAGGAAATGGAGAAGCCCAGAGACGAGAAGCCCGGAGACGACCGGAGAAACCTGGAGACGAGGGGCCCGAAGACGAATGGAGAAGCCCGGAGCTGACCGGAGAGGCCCGGAGACGAGAAGCTAACCCGGAGACGACCGGAGAAACCCGGAGATCGACGAGAAGCCTGAAAACGAATGGAGAAGCCCGGAGATGACCGGAGAAGCCCGAAGACGACCGGAGAAACGCGGAGATGACCGGAGAAGCACGGAGACGACGATCGGTGGTGCGAATGAAGGAGATGGATCGAGGAGGAAGAGGAGGGAGGCGGCGCGCGGTGCGAGCGAACGAAATGAGGGCTAGGGCTCGGGGGGGAAAGTAATCGAAAATTTTCGATACTTTAAAGCGTCGTTATATCCATTTTTTCCCAACGCAAAAAGAAAGCATCGGCAAACCAAGTATTTTTCCGGCGGTTTTGAGAAGCGTCGGCAAATTTCGAATTCCGATATTTATAAACGCCGTAATATATATTTTTTTCCGATGCTTTTTAAAAATATCGGCATGCTCAGGAAATTAAGGATGCTATGAAAAAGTATCGATAAAAATCCGTTATTGTTTTTTATAATTAAAAAGTTAAGGACGCTATGAAAAGTATCGAAAAAAATCCGTTGTTATTTTTTATAATTACTGTATTGCGCGGCATTTTATTGGATGGTTTCTAATTACGTTAGAAGACTTTCGTGGGAAGGAAAGGGATGGTTTGTAATTACGTTAGAAGACTTTCGTGGGAAGGAAAGGCCAGGCAGAACCGACATAATAGAAAGGCGGCTCCCTACCGTACATTTTAGTGTTATCTACCAGACCGGATCATGGACGGCTATTTATGAAATATGGTGGTGAAAAATCATCATCCATGCTTGACACGCTAATAATATGTACTACTTTTGATAATGTGAACGTGATTGATGTCAGGCAGCTGCTTGTTTGTATATATTGAGTTGCGTGAGAGAGTGATGTTTTACAAAGGACGGTGGGATGCTTGTTTATTATCGGATAAAGAAGTTTTCCCATTTGTACTTTATATATATATATATATATATATATATATATATATATATATATATATATATATATATATATATATATATGTTGATGCTAAATTTCTGTTGATCGGATGGAGCAACCTGATTATTGGTTCATCTTCGATGAAAGCCTGCAAAATAAATTTTCTGACCGAAATTTTTTCGATGGATACTTTAATGCCAAAGTTAGCAAGAATTTAGGCAGCAGAATGGAGAACTTGAGAGCAGAATAGTATGAAAAAATAGAAATGGAAAAAATGAGTGGAGTGGCGTTAAAAGAGCTAGTTATGAACTGGCTCTAACTTGCCTGGAGTTGACTTTTCTCGAGTGTCCTTTCTTACCGATATTTATAGGCGTGAGTGTAACTACTTATGATTATAGGAATTAGTTAATGTAACTTCCTTATAACAGTAAGTAGTAGCGGTTGGAAATTAGTTATCCCATGGTTATCGAAGCCGGAGCTATCGACCATGTGAATGATTATAACAACCAGAACAACATTCAACTGTTTCAGGTTAAAAGATCGTTCACATACTTCAAATATACCCTCTTTAGAGGAGATCCAAAAAGAGTCCAACTACCTATTCGGATTGTTTTCCTTGGAATGGTCCGAAAATGTGCTAGCCATATGCTTCGGATTTATCTCCTTCGGAGTGAACCAGAACATAAAGAGCTGCTTACCATGAAGCCAAAGGGATAAACAATACATTCCAGAAGTGTATTCTTCGGACCAAGCTGAAGACATGAAGCCGAATGAAATAGTCATATATTTCAAAAGTGTCTTCTTCAGACCAAGCTGAATACATGAAACCAAATGAAATAGTAATATATCCCAGAAGCGTCTTCTTCGGACCAAGCCGAAGACATGAAGCCGAATGAAATAGTAACATATTCCAAAAACGTCTTCTTCGGACCAGGTTAAGACATGAAGCCGAATGAAATAGTAACATATTAATGAACTAATAATATATTCTTTTCATTGAAACAGATTGTAGCCCTCATTAAATTAAGAAAATATCATATTTAGGTGCACTGATTTGGTTGACATGTCCAAATAAAATCGATCCAACTGATAAACCGATAATTATTTTGTATTGAACCGGATTACTACAAGAATATATATATGCAAGAACATAGTATATATGCATAATTATAAATGCATCTAAAATAGCTTCTTTTTATGAATAAATACTAGCAACTAAAAGTGAGAGTATCCTTATAAAAAAAAAAAAAAAAAGTGAGAGTATATTTTGAAATAAATTAAAGAAGTTATAAGTCCATATCTATCTATATGTTTCTTATTTGCATCATACCATCTTTAAATCGGTTATAGTTCGAGCATTTTTCATGAGAGCAAAATCATGTACGGCTTGTGCTCTTACGTGCATCAATGGCTAAAGAGAAAGACTCGTGTGAAATTCCTTTGGGGAATTTCCTTGCATGCTTATCCCCCTGAGCATTTTTCACGGTCCTTCCACGGCCTGGACCAGAAAAGAGAGGGCGTGCGCGCTTCTCCATCTGATTACGATTTTATGGTGAGGCCTGAGCACTTTGTAGCCTCTTGAGTCTAGCGGATGAGCTCGTAAGGGATGAATCATCGTCGGTTAGATATGGATGATGGCTCTTACCACTAATTTTTCTAAACGTGATTCATGAGCTTTCCCATGACATAAAGACGTCCCCACTTTCTGAGTAATTACGGGTACATTGATGCACGAAGAAAGAATTTATTTTCTTTTTTTTTCTAACTGACATGAAATGATTCATGTATTGGCGATCATTCTTGGTAACTTTGTGTCATGTACACGATGGAATGGTTGCTTTATTTTAATTTTTCTTTTGACTAATAATTTGATTTTTCAGGGTTAATCGAATCACCAAAAGTGGAAGGAGATTAGCATTAATATCAAGTTTAATGCCTCATCCAAGAGATGACACATAACCGTGCTGTCTAGGTTGAGTGCAAGTCTCATATTCTATATCTTATATTTGGGTAGTTTATTGAAGTATATAAGTATTTTCGTTTACAATTGAAGGAGCTGAGCTAGTTTTTTGAAGCTAGAAACCAAACTTTGCATCCTGCAAGACTCCTTATTAGGCGAGAAGCGCGTTAGTTCTATTCAAATTGCTCGCATAGCAATTTTTGCCGGCAAAACCAGTTCCTCCTGATACATTTTCGACATTGTATAGTAATATTTTATACACTCACGTTTAAAGACAATTGTCACAGAATATTGCTTAATTTTCTCATACATATATATTTAGAAATAGGAAGAGTCTGGTCGGGTGAACCTCTTCTGGAAAATAGTAAAAAAAATTATAAGGATTCCTGCAGCACTTTCTAAATTGGGACTTCTAGGACATCATAAACCCACCAGTTAGGATTATAAAGCACTATTTAATCAGTACTCTGGTTCTGGATATTGACTGATCTTATTTTTTTCTCTTTATAAATTATATTGGAATATTACAAAAACTAATCTTTTTGGATTAAAAAATAAAAAAGGTAACGTAGTTTAGTTATTAGAAAGTCTGGCTACAGAGCATTATTAGGTTACAAAAGAAAAGGCCAGTTCCAAAAGCCTTCATTCCAAAATAGGAGATGGATAAAAATCTTAAAAAGTATCAACTTATGAATATTAATTTCCTTGAATCATAAATCCACTCCAATACATTGTTCTTTTATCCAACTCCGACACTGTTGCCATACTTGAGCCTCATGGCGTACATGAGATTTTTTTTTTTTTTTTTTTTTGAAGTGAAAGGGAAGCAGTAAACCTGCCACCCATTTTTATTCAGAGTACATGGGAAGTATAACCCCGTGGATTTCGCTAGATTCTTGATTGCTCTCCCATGTACGGATGCAAGGCCTCTCCAGTCCAATCCCAAACTATAGAGAACACGGACTCAACCAAGTCGTACAGGTCAACAGTTCAAGCACCTAGCCAAATATTTTTTTTATTTTTTCCCCCGAGCAACTGTTGGAGACATCCAAACCATCCTAGATTACATCTGCCATCGCTCTCTCTCTCTTTTTTTTTTTAATTTCTAAAAGCAAAAGTCAAAAAAAAATTCCTATTTTTTAAAATATAAATATCTTTGATATAATAAATAATTTTTAAAATATAAAAATTTTACTAAATAATGAGAACAGCAGCGGCGGTGGCTGTGAAACTAAAGGCTACACTACAGCAATGCTAGCGATGACTAAATAAAATATATTTTTTTAAAAAAAAGAAAAGTATTTTAATAACTTCATTCCCAAAAACCATACTTCACTTTTCCAAAACAAAAAATAAGACTTACCTTACCCTACCTAACATTTTTTATCTCAATATTTGCATTTTAGTTTTAAAAACAGAACAAAGCAATGAGGTACAAACATTTGGTTAACATGTTGTAAAGGGTCTTATTTCACGCCACCCAATATTCGATCATCGAGACATTAAGAGTGAATCTTGGCTAGCGAAGCTGGTCAACAATTCCGTCCAAAAGCGAGTCTATACAGGATGCAGTGGGAAAACACTCTTGACGACCCATGATGAGTTAAGATTTGCAATACCAGTTATATTTTCCACCACTTTCTCTTTTCCATTGTTTTCACTAGTTCATTTGCCATATCAGCGAAGTTTTCCGCCCCACTTTGCAACTCCGCAGTTCGTTGGCTCAATCTCTGTAAGAAACATGAGCAGTTGTTAAATGGAGCCTATATCATCATCATTTATACGGTACTGGCAACAAGAGGCAAAATGGAAAGGTCTCATAAAACATTGGTTGAGCGCATCCATGAGGCAAACATTCTGAATTGATTGGCATTGGACATAAACTTACCATCGGACCCCCTTTGTGTGTGTGTGTTTGTGGACGCGCACGCACGCACAGACTACATGGCACTTCCAAACATTATCTATTTCAAAATGATAGATTATATCCCTTTTTCAAGATTGTAAATACCTCGATCAACTATATTTTCATATAAAAAGGCAAATTCTGTAAAGATTCTATGGATGTCTGTGCAAACTTATGCCAATCTTATTTATATGAAGTCAATGTGTTCAAGATAAATAAGCAGGAAGTAGCAGATGAAAATCCTACCTCAAGCCTTTCCTGCCTCTGTGCAAGCTTATCTCTTGCATGAGCTGCTGCTGCAGAGGCATCCTGGATGGAAAAGAACATCAGCTAATGGAATACAAAGAAGAATTATAAAGAAATACATAAGCAGAAGAATTACCCCAGCAAAACGATACTGAGTCAGGATTTCTTGAGTTGTCCTCGTTCTTGGCTTCATATCACTAGTTGGCCCCTCAAATAATTTTTTTCTTTCCTCATCTAAATTTAATACAAAGCTTAAGTCAAGTGAACAAGATGAGTGTTTAAGTGCTTGATATGGAAGAACGGCATGTTAGCATCCGTACCCATTTTATAATTCTTATTTACAATAGATGAAGTTGAGGTGGATGTTGTAGGTAATATATCATCAATCTCAATGTCATCTGCATAGAAGAACTTTAAATAGATAGGTACACAAACAATATGTGTGTGTGTGTGTGTGAGAGAGAGAGAGAGAGAGAGAAAGAGAGAGCACCAATGCTCAGTTCAGCAACTTCTGGGTCACCAGTGGTAGTGGTCGGAGTATTGCAAAATGGAACCCTTGAAAATAACTCTTCCAGTTGCTGACTAGAACTATATCTAGGAATGCTATCAATAATATTGGGATTGTTCTCTGTTCTACCCCCTTTAAGTCCTCTCATGATACCACCAAAAATCCCAGGAGCCATATTCTGCAGCATTAGAGCTATGTCATGGACGAAACTCAACAAAGTTGATTGATGACAGCACACCCACACTAAAAAGTCATTTTTCTAAACCTGTTTCTTTTTCTGACTTGTAGAAAGATTAATGGCAGCCTCAGCAGCAGCTGCAAGAACTTTATCATGAAGGCATGGCAAAGATTCTGGAATCCTAGAATAAGCATATGAATACCATGAGTTCTGGATATAAACCTAGTTACAAAATTACTTTATTGATTCAATATGCAATCAATAGATACCTGAAGTCATTTGCACTAGCCACATGCGAGAGGAAAGCAAGTTCACATCCACTAACCTGTAAGGTCCTCAAAAAGGATAAGAATTATGTGATTTGGTTTCTCAGAACAAAGAAACTATGTTACAACTTGATTAATGCCATTTCACAAAATTTTAATATATACTTGATAGTTACAAGAAAAGATGAAAAAGAAAGATAGCAGTAACAACTAATTTGGTACAAACTAGAAGTGATGTTATCAATCTAATAAACATAGAAGTTAAAGGTAATATGCGGTGGTGTTAGCTGATATAGACTGAACTGCAGAGCATAAGAATAAGTTTAGCAGCACCATTATATGATGATGAACGATGAAGAGAAAAATTGAGGCGGTTCAATCAATGTTAGGGATGTCCACAAGTGCCAGAGATGGACCAGGAAACAGTTAAGGCTTGAATTTATGTAACATGTATCAAACGAGAGCAACATCCAAGGTTACCTGGATGGGGCTATAGAAAGGAGTTGATGAAGTTCAATATGGTGAAGGATATGAACCTGGGTACAGATGAAGTCCAACAAGAAGATTTCATAAGTCCAAACCTCAAATGGATGGGATTAAGGCCTGTTCCAAAGTCAGTTAATTTTCAACCAGTCATCCACCTTCTTGTCTAACTAACCCAATTCAAAAGAAATTCAAGTTAATGGGAATAAGATTATGATTAAGTACACTTTCTTTCTGCACTTGAGACCCAAGCTTTTCTGATATCAAGCATTGATCTAGATGTCAGGTAGTCAGTCCGTTCAACACATCTTGAATCAGGTTCAAGTTACACATAAACACGAGTAAAACTTGTCACCATTGGTCAACTTGATTAAGATCCATAGATTTGACATGGCTCATTTCAAGGGATAAGCCAGTGGGGCAGAATATGACAATTGCATTGCCTGAAAATTTCTCTTAATTTCTTTATAGCCAAGAGGCAAAATTAAGATGCTAATAAGGGACAACATAATGTTGTATGAACTTCACAAACATTCCAGTTCCACGAAGTGCAAAAGATTCTTCTATGTTCCAAGCAAGAAGTGATAGAAGTTTAGTCAAATAAACAGTAATGAACATCTCAAGAAACATATAGCTCTAGAAACCAAGCAAGATATTCACCAAAGCAATCTGCCCGTTATCATCAGAGCTCATGGTTTTATCCATGTTTGTCTTGAAGCTCCATCTTAGAATTGACATTAATGACCCTTCAGCCACAGGTTCCAAACCCGGCAATGACCTGTTCATGAACAGAGCAATCAACTAATCACAAAAGAAGAAATGCTTCAAACTGAAGGGTTTTTGGGCTCAATGAAATTCAGATCACCCTAATGGTGGAATGATCCAAGAAGACAAAGCCTAAGAAATCTATGGCACAAGAAAGTGAATATCCATGGCAAAAAAGGCAATGGTTATTGTTATACTAGACCCATATCCTAGAATACTGGATATTTTAAAGCTGTATATATCTGATATGTAACGATTGTTGATACATGTCAGATATGATTAAAATACATGCCAGATGTATATTTTATGTAACCTATATTTTTGAAGTAAGAAAAGCTACAAATACTCTGCAAATATGCTGATAATACCACCCAAATACCTTTGGAGATAAGGCTGAGGGCTCTTTCTTTCTTTCTTTCTTTCTTTTCAAATGCTGCCCTTCTAATGATGGAAATGATGGATGGTATAAACATTTGTGATGATTGAGTATAGACTACGTCATTCTGATGATTAATACCACCTTATGGATGTTTTAAAAACTAATGTTGAAAACATAACTATCTTTTGGTTTTTCAAGATTTGTCATATCATTTGCAGAAATCCAAATAGGGGAACAGAGGGTGAAATGGTCATTTACCTTATCTCTATATCTCCCGTCTGGTAAAGTAATATAAGTTGGCATGCCTTTTCGTCTCTCTTTGTAAAAGTTGTTGACCAACAACAATGTTTTACAAGGTTCACTTTACGAATAAATTTGCTATCCCCCTAAAATTGAAGGGGAAAGAAAAAAAAATCAGTATGCAGATGAGAATTGTTAAATTGTTGATGAAACTAGCATAAGAGGGGAGGCTACCTGGATCACAGACTTCAAAGAATACAACCATATTGCATCCTCACAACATAGTAAAAGAAGTGGATCCACCAATTTCTCATAGGAGTCTGAAGTATTGCTAGAGCTTTGCTGTTCAACTTCTTGTGTCTTGCTTCCATCGGGATTATCATTCTTCTCAGTTTCACTTTGGGAAGAGTTATCATCAGAAATATGTTGGGGGTGTTTCTCACTAGCTGCTTTGGAGATTGCATTACTTCCCTCTAAACATGAAATGTTAAAGATATGATGTTACTTCAACACAAAATAAGGCCCAATAATTGCCCTCTATGTTTGCTAAAAATTACTTGCCTATGACATACATGGAGATTGCAAGAGAGTCCTTTGGATGCACTTGTCGTGAAATCATATCACCAGTTTTGCTATCAATGATTATAACATGTGCATCCTTGGTTAAGATGAGTACAACCTCTGCAGGGTCTGTTGGCCTTTCGAGGCTTACTTGCTTTGGACTGTTTGCTGGGACACTGTATTGGGGAATAACATGCACATGTATACAAACTACTGGAGAGTTTCTTCCATCCATAAAATTTTTATGAAACGTGACAGATAGTGAATGCATATCAAGCATTGCCACCTGAAAAGAGCGCCAAGATAAAATGACAGAAGTTAATATCTTGAAGTCCCACTGACAAACTTGATTCAAAGCAGCACCCCTCCCACAAAAAGAAAAAAATGACCAAAAAAAAGTGGAGGTAATATACCTGACCATCTTCAAAACCTACAGCAAATCTATCTCCATAATTTGTAAATTGAAGGGTTCGAATGCATAAATTTAGGATACAAAAGGCTGCAATACAATGAAATCCTTTTCCATGATGTGCAACTTGAACTGCAAAACATGTTAATGGAAATGGTATTAGCTCAGATGGGAAGTAACCTTTTCAAAGAGAAATGGCTCAATTCTATTAAGTTAACAGGTCCCTTTTCCATCTTTTACTTGCCATGCCTGAACTGGAAAGTGATCATATCTTATTTAGCTTATTGGAACATAACTCCATTCTACATCTAATGCAATATATATAGCTGCAAGTGAGATTGGATACTGTGCTTGTACAGATTGCATAATTAGCACTGCTGTAGCTTCTTAGATTGGTTTTGTTTTGGGCTTTGGCTGTCTCAGGCACCAACAGTGACACATAATGCATGAATCTGTTTTCACTAGGAATTAACACCATGAATCCACCTCACAAAGAACTACTATTAATTAGATTGTATCACCTTCATGGTACACAAATTGTAATGGTCCTTAGACTTAAAGCAAACAACCACCCAGTTTTTGCACAATCACGTTGAAGATGAACTAGAGGATTGATCATATAATGCTACATTGCTGAATGGTTGATAAGGTTGGACAAAACTAAAGGCACCTTATCCAATAGATTTGATTGGACACAAAATCCTGAACTCACATAGCTAATCATGCATTAAATGTCTTTGGATGTACTCAAATTGTAGTATTCATCAAGAAGGTTTTACTATGGTATTTAGGATGGTACTATGGAGCGCTGAAACTTAACCAAGGTCCTAGTAGTCATGCCTCATCATGGTTGTTGGCTATACATCATCTCCATTCTTATCCACAGGACCATCAATGACATAGATCGGTGTAGAAACTAATTTCAAAATTTGTGCATGAAAGGGACAATAAGTGGCATTACTTAATCTCAGTAATCTATAGGTTCTTTAGATGCCATGTTGACTGATATATGTAAGCAAAACTTTCAGCCAAAGAAGTCAAAGCATAATCCTTTGTAGATCATATTTAATTTAGAAACCCTGAAGCTGCCAAGCACATTTGGTAAGTGTGAATGAGACAAGACATGAAGTCACAAGGATGATTCTTTTACGAGATGAAGTGCATATTGGAAAGGGTTGTCTTGGAATTTGTACAAGGTTTTTCAAGTGGCTTATTTTACTTGTGTTGCCTTGTGGATTTACTTGCTGAAGATTATCATATCTGTTGCCTTTAGTGACATGCTCACATACGGACTTGTGATTATTGTTTCCCCCTCCCCACCCTTGTCACCTTTTTTTTTCTTTATAATTTTAAGACTGCTTGCTGGTGCTACATTATGCGTTTGTTTTAATTGCTTGCTCCACGGTCTCTTAGTTCTGGCTTTGTTGCACTCTGCTTTAGACCCCTGCTTTGCTTACCTTTCTATAGACTGGCTTCTTATCTGCTAAAACTGCTGAATTTAATATTCTAAAGATGCTATTCACATAACATGCTCTTTTGTGCTGTTTCTTTTGCTAAATAATTTTGTCATGCTTGCAGACCACTAATCAATATCTTGTTTTTCGTCGATACTTCTCTTTTCTTTTCTTTCTTTTTTGTTCTGCACACAATAACTCCATTGAATTTGACTAAATTCAGCTTTTCAATTAAATCTAAGAAACATGATAGCAAAAATACCAATTCTACTAGAACTTGAGGCTGATATCCAATAAAGGTGCATTCCATTGCATTACAAGATATTACCTTCATGTCTAGTTTCAGTGACAAAGTGAACAGTTGATCCATCAGTGCTCTCATGAAGCTTATAGACACGAACCTATATAATAACATAAAACAAGGAAATGGTGATATGGCATAAACTGCTTTTAGGCATTGAAAAATAAAATGACTTGCAACAAACAGATCTAACCAGACCACATTCATCGCCAACAGCCAAAGTCAAACTTATAGAACAAAAGGCCAGTGCTGATACCGAAGCATTTTCAGCATCTACTTTGACACCTGGGACCTGTAATTAGATGGCAGTAAAAGTCATTCCACTACTAAGTTTATAGATATTAATGATAGAATATTATAGAATATTAACCTTGCTTTCTAAAACAAACATCAGTTCCAGGATTGGATATGTTGCATCCCAAATTCTCACTGATCCATCTTCATAACCTGCTATAAATATTCTTTCAACGGCATAATTTTCAGATGACATCTCACTAGGGATCCCACCAGTCAAAGGCCACTTTGTACCCGCTGATAGGTTAGGTATTGCAAGTTTTTTAGCATAATCTTTCTACATAGACAGGAAGAACTGATGTTATGAAAGGAAGGTGAAAGAGTAAAAACAATGATTTTGAGAAAGGCACACAAAGTGTCAAAAAGAGTTCCATGATATCAGGAAATGAAATACCTTCAACAAACCCTGGGAAGAATTACCGCCCATGGGTAGCAGACAGAACTTTGTAACAGTCATACATGGATCAATACTCGGTACTGCATCAGGAAATTTCTCAGCTTGAACAGAAGGCTTTTCTTCAGATGTCAACATAGACAACAAAGAGCCATCATAAACATGTAGTTGTCCAGGATTTGTCAATACAAAAAATGCAGCAGTGGAACAGTTCTCTAGTGATCCGGCATTAGGTACTAAAATCATGTCTGCAAAAGATCCATTAAGATTGAGGTCCACACGAGAGATGCACCTTAAAGTCTCTATTCCAGAGGACCATTCAAGACTGAGAATCTGCAATAGAAGATAATTGTCATCACTAAAATGATTAGATTAAAAAAATATATAGTAATAGCATAAGTTGCCATCTAAATTATTGAGCTCCCTTAGCATAATTTTAAGTACATAAGAAATTTGCAATATAAATGAAAATTTTTTGGTCAAACAAAAGAACTTTATAACAAGATTGTTGCTTTTATACAAATGATTTTTCCCACTAGTCAATAATTAAATAAATAATTATTCATCAATATGGATAACAAGGGTTCGATTCCCCTAAAAAATGTATGGGAAAGACTGAAAGAGGGTGAGATTAAAAATCAAATGTTTCTCTCATGTCCACTCCCTTTCCAACTCCTGACTTTTAAGTCTATCCCTTGGTGTAAAAACAAGATTGCACAAAGTCCATGACGTGAAATTATTTAATCATACTATAAACTACATCCCCTGAATTAGGGCTCCATGAGGCTTGTAATAGCTCTCACACAAGCAGTTCAAATTTCAAGATGCTATAAAACGGTACCTCCAAAAGATACTGTTGAACTACTAAAAGAACTGAGGCATGGAAATCTACAACAACCTATCATTCAATATTTCAATTCTATTATAGGTGATTAACTAACTTGGCTTAAGGCATAGCTAAAAGAAGATTTGAACAGGACAGCTACTTATCCCCTTGTTAATTATTTGTAGATAGTGATACAGTACTTCCCAAAAATAAGCAAGTTTGGAGCGGAAGTGTTATTCTTCAATGCTCTGTACAATTTTCAAGGACAATCAGAGAGTAAATTTAAATCACCAGGACTAGGCATTAATATGGACAACACAAGAACATACAACTCAAAAAGATGACAAAATGATTGGCTGCCATTCTTCATCTCTTTTCGTTAGTCTTTTTATCTTTCCACTGCATACATTTATTTGGCTTCTATTTATAGAAAGATTGAAAGATAAGCTAATAAACACAAAGAAAGAGAACTGTCCTTGGGATGATACAAAATCCAACATGTCACGCCTCCATACTAAATTTGCCTTCATTAATTTTGCCATTAGTATGTTGCAAAAATAAAGAAATTACATGGAAACTTTCTATGGAAGATGACAAGTGGAATCAAAGGGAAAACCATGTTTATGGCTCAGACTTGATAAATATTATCAAACTCTTCTTGCAAGATATAACAAGGTGGAAAGCATCATAGAGAGGTTCATTAATCAAAAATATTGGGAAGACATAACAAGTGGAGCAGATTAATGTCTAGCAAGAAGCACCTCAGGCCAACTCTCTTGGAGGAAATCTACATAGCAGATGTTGTTCATGTCAAGAGGGACATCCAATTGTTAGAGTGACCTTTGAGCAGACCATGATAACATTGCATTAGTTTCTGCATAGTGCATGATGGCTTCAATCAATGAGGTGATCCTGATGGACATGTACTAGAAGCCAACAACATCAATGTATGGATTATTGAACTTGAGATATTTAAAGCAAAAGATAATTATTTATTTGTTATTATTCTCAAAGATACATTTCTCATGCATTTTATTTAATGTTTTTGATTAGTGAAACTCTAACAAATTTTCCAGCTTTCAATATCATTTAAAATTTTAAACTCATTTACTTGGTCAACAAATAAGAGGCTGACTTGGCTACATTCGAATGAATTTGGAGCAAATCCAGTCAAGTCAAAATTTTATAATGGAGGTCTTACATCGATGATCCAAGCTATTGAATATGATCTACTACATCAAAACTACTCGCATATCAAAAATCATATGATTTAGAAATCTCTAGCCTATGCATTAAGTGATCAAAAATATATATAATTTAATTTTATTTAGGTAGACCATATTTTAATCACTTGATGCATAGGCTTGGAATTCCCAAATCATATGATTTTTTATATATATGTAGTTTTGATATAGTAAATCACATCCAACGGCTTAGATCATCGATGTAGGACCTTTATATAGTAGATCACATCCAACGGCTTGGATCATCAATATAGAACCTCTATTATAAAGTTTTGATTTGGTGGATTTGACCTAGCCGTATATTCAAATGTATCCAAGTCCACCTCAACAAATAATAGGCCCTGATTTTTATCATTATCAAGTATTTACAAGCACTTAACCCATATTATGCCTCTAACCCCACATTTGCATTTCAACCAGTTCATGGTGAGATTGCTTCGGTCAAATTGATGGACTCAACAATCAGTTAATTCATTCCATAAACCTACATTTAAATTTACAAGATTTAAAACTAGGAAACATATATCTTTATTTATTCCCATTCTTTTCTTTAAGATTTGGTAGGTCAATCATTTCATTGCACATGATGGAACAACCTTCACTTACCTTTCACATCTTTAATTCGCATCCAGTTCACCAAACTCCGGTTAGAGCAAGAATGGATTTCAGAGTAACCATAATGACATCACCAATTTCCAACCACACTTGTTCCATATGGTACCTTGAACTAGAAAATAATATGGGGCCTAGATAATTCAAATAAAAGCATCATTTTACTTATTTATACTATTCTTAAAGATTTTTTTTTGGTACAGTATCCTGCTTTTAGAGATTAATAATCGATAAGATTCTTTTTCAAGAAACAGAACTTATTTTTATAGAGTAAACTTAGTGAGTGAACACATTTGATCATTTCTCAAAACAACACTCCTCCCTTGCACCAAACCACACTCTTCCTCTTAACTTAGAACTTCAGCACTACACTGAAGCTTAGCAGTTTGATGATTGGCTCCCTTGACGGTATGCATTCCCTATTTTCTAGAACCGCAACATATTTCTATTATAATTCACACAGTCACAGAACATGTTGTTTTACATGTCAAGGCTATACACAATATAAATTATATATTTAGGACATGAAAAGAACAAGCAAGTATGCTGAAAACATTTAGACGTGAAGAATGAGAAGTTAAATAAACATTTTGAATTGAAGATTTGTGTGATAAACAAAGTGCATGTGCTCAAATAAATGTAGGAATGAGAAAATTTTTGAATATGTGGCATACATCAGAAAAGAGAAAACACCTTAAAATCACATCAAGATACTTGAAGCTAAATGATGTTAACTTGACCAAGCAGGCATCTGTTATTTTATGAACATGACGAAATGAATAGAACTTCATAATAGAAGGATCCCAGCATGACTATATAAGGATATGAGGCTAAACCTTTCCCAATTATTTCTTAAGATGGTATTTTAGAAAGGAAACAAAGAAACACACCAGCGAAAATGCCACAGTACACAAATCAGTCCCAAAAGAATGAAAAAATATTATAGCTAGAAATCTAATCCTAAGCAACTCATCACTTCATGGGATCACAGCCATCCATCAAGCAATATTTCATCTTTAATCAGTTAAGTGCATTCCCCATTCTGAGTGCTATACAAAACGTTCGCTGTGCTAGTATTGAGGCCCGAACTGGTCATCGATGGTACAGTTCGGTATGCCCTGGTGCCTTTCCATACCAAGCCCGAACCGACACAGCGAAGAGAGCAGAGGGAGAATGGGAGAGAAGAAAAGAGAGAGGGGGAGGGAAGGAGAGGAAGGGGGAGAGAGGGCCCTGGAAGGTAGCCAAGCTGCCACACCACTACTGTGGTGGAAAGCCGAAGGTGCTCCACCCTCCTCTCGATCGAAACAAGGGCTTTGGCCCCTGTGCCATTTTTTTATTTTGGTTTTAGAAGGTCAAGTTTGCAACACCATTGCCGACTTTACTTTTTTCTTTTTTTTCTTTTTTTTTTTTTTTTGCAATTCTCAATCAAAGTTGGCTACGGTGTTACTGGCTTCACCCAATAAAACCAAAAATTAAAAAACAAAACAGGAGTTGATGCCCCTATTTGGATCAGGAGGAGGGTGGAGCCCCTCCTCCGTCTTTCCACCAAGCTCAACAAGGGTGCGGCAGCCTCCAATTGCCTTTTCTCTCTATCCCTCCCCTCCCTCCCCCTTCTCTAACTCTCTTTTCCTCTCTTTCCTTCTCCCTCTCCCCCTCCTTGGCTAGTTTTTTGTTTCAATTGTCAAAACTGTCCCAGTTTGCCACTAGCATGGCTCAGCTCAGTATGCCCTAGATCGCGCTATTCAGGATGGTTCCACAAATCCTAGCTATGCATACACTAAAAAGCAATGCATATAAAACCCTATGCTTGTAACTAAATGAAAAGGATAAGGTTATTAGTTACACTGTCATGAGACATGGCATGTTGTTGGAGCTGCGGCAGCAGCTTTACCATGTGTCAGTACAATGGCATCCTGAGCCCCTATATGGCACTAGTACAGAGTACTATACCAGGTCAATATGATATGCCATGTACTATCTGGTACACGGTATTGAAAATACTGTTACAAATAGTGGCTGGAGATTAAAAATAAAAGGAGAACCATATAATGTGAATAGTGGAGAAACAAACCGTTAGAACTTCTTCAGATCCCATTTCATCACCACCATATATAAAAAGTTGCCCTCCTTTATCAATATCTGCTTTACCATTAGCAGACCAGTGTAAGACAATGACGGGTAGCCTACGATTTCCAGATGCCAGCTGTAGCTTAACAACATTATTAGATGATATCCCACTTTGTTGCCCTTTTATAGATGAACTTGAGGAAATGTTCCACAATAATATATCTCCATTTATGTAACCCACAGCAACGACAGAACCAGTCTTAGATGCCCAGCAGAGAGAACAAATTTCCTTCTCTTCTTCTTCATTGTCAGCCATATTGCCTGAAAGTTCATTGGCCACTCCAGTTGAAGAATCAGTGTGCACATCACCCTTCAATTGAAGATCTGTGTAACCTCTTACAGCAACAACCTGGCCCTCAGATATGTCCCACAGAATTAAAAGTCCATTCTCATAGCCAATCAGCACTCTGCAATAGAATGATAAATTCATTGTGTTGAGAATTTCACAAAAACAAACACATACAGAGTATAAGAGAGAGGGGGGGTGGAGAGAGAGAGAGAGCTCATATCAGCATCTGAAGAAACTAACGATTAAAATTTTGCTATCATTCATTTCACCTCAAAAGAAATAGAGAGGGCCTTTGAGTGGTCATGGTATCGATTTTGATGTTTCACAGATGAACTGGTAAAATTAAACAGCAAATAACACACAGATGGACACATGCACAGACTCTATGTATAGCAATTATTAGCCAAATAACTGAACAAGAAAGGATACTTATTCCCTGTGCATACCAAGTAATGCTTCTTTTATTTATTTTTGAAACAATACCATGTTTATTAAAACACAAAATAATCAAGGATTATTTTACTTATGGCATACCAAAAAGAGGTAAGAGCATCTTATGATACAAATGTGCAAAATGCTTCATGCAGCTGCAAAGATGAGACTGAGAGTTTATCTTGACACATGGATAACAAAGTAGAATGAATAATCATCGTATCTAAATTTTCTCACAACCACGAGGTTGCTAGTGACTATTGTTAAGCTACCTTAGGTCTTCTTGTGCAGGAACCTTCATGCCTGGCAGTGCTGATCAATGGCCAGAAGTATTTATGTAACAACCTATCATGGGAAATCATAATAATCAAGAAGATGTAATTGCATTCATAGCTTGGACATATTTCTGATCACCATGGGAAAAACCCAACATATAAATATTAATGAGGATTTCTAGAATACAAAGAGGGATGGCCAGAAGATCACAATTTTGAAATAGCACTTGGTTTTCTAACTTTATTATTGGACATTGTAAAGGCTAACCTCAGATCCATCCACCCTACCTCCAAGCTTCACAACTGAGCTATGGTTGACAGGTCCTGGAACCTGGACGACATTATGAATATTTTTTCCCAAAACATGCTAAGCTCATCTGAAATAATGATCCTCGTTTTGCAAGTTTGGACTGCCTTAGATGGAAGACCAAGAAAACCATAGGAAACATTTTAAGGATGCGTATATGATTGCCATTTCTCTATTTGTGACAGACACCACATAATAAACGTCATCATCACTCACACCCTTTCTTGCAAAAACAGGGTCAGTCAAGAAGGCCCCATGGACTGATATTTCTGCAAATGGATATCAACTTGATTCATCCATCCAAATTCTGGTGCAGAATTCCTAACAAAGACAACTCTAAGCATAAGAGAAGCCTTCCTTGAAACCTAGAAGGCCAGGTTGTGAGCAGGAAATTACACCAATAATCCAATTCAAGTCCGTGCAAGCAAGGAGCATGAAAATCCATGATTAAGAACCTAGTTGATGCTATCATCCTAGTCTTCCTAGATACTTGCAGGGAGCCCAGTCTGCTCAATATTGGCTCCTTAAGGGCAGGCTCTAGGGTGAATGCTATAAATAAAAACCTGAGACAAATAAATGTATGCTCAAGAAGGGGAATTTGGCCTAAAGACATTTCATCTTTCACAGGACTTAAATTCTTCTTTTGTTTATGTTCAGCTTGGATACCCATATGACAAAGAAAAAGATGAAGGATGAAGGAGAAAGGTGGAGAACCATCAGGGTTTATATAGATGAATGGAGTCTCCAGTCAAGCAGCCCATATATGTATCAATAGTTCAAGTAACAAACCATTTGATATTGTCTTACTAAATACTTTCTTCTAATTTCTGTTTCTCAAATAGGAATAACAGGGTTCTAAGGTCAATCATGACTAGTATGGTTGAAGGTTCAGTCCAAGCTTAAGAACTCATTTTGTTTCTACATGTTAGGGCCTTAATATCCCTTGATTGATGAACTTTCAATCAATGAGTCCTAAGACCCGTAGTTTTGGTATTAGCAACAAATTTTTCCTCCTATGTAGGAGTACACAGAGCACTGATGACAAATTTGTTAATGAATTTCCCAAAGATCTTGATGGATGTTAAAAATGCCTAGCCATGCATGCATTAATTGTCATGGGTGCAATACTATTGCAATTCTTGAATATTAGAGTGAAAATAACATAGAACATGATTAATGAAAATTTTCACATTAGGAACATCATCCAATGTCAATAATTCAATAAAGAAAAGGACACCTAAAATACCTAGTTCCAGAAGTACAAGGTTGTGGTAGAATTCCAACGATTGGTTGGGGACTGAGAAAGGGAATGCCAGCTGCTTCTGCAACAAAAGAAGTAAACATAAATAGACATTCATTAAACTTAAAGCATATAAACATTCATACGAAAAACATGATATCTTCCATGCAATAAAAAAATATTAGAGCTACCTATAAGCAAAGTTTCACAAATCAAGATGAGAGAGTTACAAGCAAACTTTCTTAAAATTGGTAATTGGGACATAGTTTCTAGGACGACATGAGTAGTTTCTACATTATTTTATATATTACCATATTTATTATGTAAAATTAAATTAACAATGTCATTAATGTCTCAAATTATGTTTTTTTTTAAATTTTTAAAGAATGCATATTCATTTTAAGGTGATTTATGAAGGGTGGTTGTCAAACTTGTAGATATGGATACAAGAAGGAAGAAGGAAACCACCGGAGGTTTAAGTGGTGCGTTTGAAGGAGGGTGCGGTAACTAGATTGAAATAACATTTGACTTGTGGTTATGCCAATGTGATTGCACATGATAAAATGTCCACGAGAGGTTTGATAGCTGACAAAGAAGCACTTTTATGACCTTGGGGAGGGCAAGCAAAAAAGACTAGAAAAACAAACAAAGATTGATCATTGGACAGCTGAGCCACCATTATATCACTCCAAGATTTGGACAACTGTGAGGCATCGGATCCAGATGACATAGAGGCGGCCTTGATTCAGGCTACTATATAAGACTTGATCAGTGATGGAGAAAGATGTTGTGAAGCACAGAGCACAAATTGGACTCTATAGTATGAGAGGGTTCTGGTTTCTGATCCGCAAAGAGAGATCCAAGCTTCAAGAGAAGCCAATCAGTGAGAGAGATTATTGGTAAGAGTGGCAGTCGAATAACAATTAGGTTTAGGGCCTTTACTGACAAGAATGAAAAGAAGCCTAGAGATATATTAGCAGGAGCCATCATTCATGACTAAAATCCATAAGCCTTCTTGGCAAAGGCTTTAAGCAGTAAAGGATTGATTCCATGATCATCGAGGATACAAAAAGGGGCATATGGAGAGATACTGCTTCTTGGTTCCAATGTAAACACACGATTACAAATATCACAAATAACACCTACTACCATTCACCTATCAGCTCCATCCAAAAAGCAAATCAGCATGTTGATCCTTCTAGGTTGAGGGATATCCATAGTGAGTTCCTTGATAATAGCAAGGGTGAGTTGGAGAGATGGATAGCCTCCTATCAAAGCCAGTGGGACACTTATGGATTCACATTGATGTATGATGGTAAGACAAGACCTACCAGGCAAAGCATCACGCTCTTTAACATGGCATGACAAAAAAAAATTCTTCCTCATATTGATGATGTAGGCAAGGTCTGTAGGATGAAACAAGCGGCAAAGACATTCCAGTCCATCATTATGTTTATACATAAACACACTGTTGGTTTGAAGAGAAAGCACATTGGGACAAGATACTAAGGCCAACAATCACCCACTTCACCATGCACTACATTGCACTCGACAGCCGTATGAAGAAGGCAAGCCCATGCTAGATGTTTGTGAGTGCAAAGTGGCAAAAGAGGAGATATGCCCATAGCATCATACACGGAAGCCATGCAGAGGAGTTAGTGACAAGCCAATAGTTCTAAAAGGGGGCCAAGAGAGTAGTTAGGGCACTCACACAGTCACACCTCTATATTGAGTGCTTAGGGCTGCAAATAGTGAGAAATACTCTCAGTTGGGCTTCTTGTATCATATATGATGATTGCCAAGGTCAAGATCAAGCAAGCCGATCTAGAACATGTTGATGAGTATATTAAAATCATTAAGGAAAGATGGGATTACTAGATGGGCAAGGGGTTGTAACTAGCAAGAAATCCAAGCACAATTCTTAATGCTTGTTTATTCTTATAATACTATCAAGCAATCCTTGATTTGCTAATTAAATCAATCAAATACTTGGCAGCCTACCACCTCAACTATGGTTCCAATATAGCGTCCCTGACCATGAATGAGGTCCTGACATCTATGAGCAACATAGACTCTCAAAGAGGGACTAGATGTTAGTACAGACTTTGGAATTCAAATCCATTATTCAAATATATTATGTATGTACGTATATTCAAGCTAAAAATTATGCATTCTCTATTTTTATTTATTATAATTGCATCCATCAAGCAATCATAGGCTCCTCAGAACCAATATGAAATAAAATAATATTAAAATTTCAAGATTCCAAAACCTTAAAATAATCATAACAACCAAAAGTTAAAAAATAACAAATATTGAACCGGGTACCTCACTAGTACGCTTCTGCATACCGAGTGTCAGTATAATGCTGTACTGACAGTACCAGAGTGGTATAGTATCTAGTACTGAGATTGTGAACCTTTTGCTAATTGAATAACATCTACCTTACCTGTAACAACATTTGCTGGAATATGATATGGCAATTTGAAAAGCTTTCCATCTTCATCATTGTATTTTAATACAGAGAATAACCCATTCTCATCACCAATATACCTACAAACAGCAATGAAAATATTTGTTGGTTTATCTGATAAAAAATTCTCCGACAAGCCTGCTAGCAGCTGACAAGAGATGTAACCAAATCATTTGCAGATCAGTATCTGTAGCGCACATTAAATAGGTCCCTTGGACTACAGCAAAAGCAGTCATGTTGGCTTCCCATTGTAAACAGAAAACTAGCTGTCTGGATTCCAGATTCCAAACCTGCCATAGTGAATAAGCCCCATGATAGATGTGCACACATGGCAATAAGAGACCAGAAATTGTATCAGAAGATATAACATTCATGTGAAAATAGGCTTATAGATGACTGCTATGCAAATTAAGTGAGTCTGGTTTTACTGCAGTATTGTGAGATGCATGCAACCATCACAGGAACATATGAGGAATAATAACATCTCCAAACTGCATCACTACAACTGAGTAAATAATTCACAAGTGTTAAAATCCCCTTGGAAGCCTAGCTGAAAATTGAGGTGATGGAATAATTGAACCCAGGTGATTGATAAATTCTCTAAAAGGACCTTTCCACTGGTTTCAACTGATAAAAAAGAGTATAGGTTCTGAAGATTATCATGGACATACAGAAATCATAGAAGGAAAAAGAGAATAATGCAAGAAGAGAATTGATGAATCTACCTCAAGACAACATGGGATATACCCTGAAAATTACCTACAGAAAAATTACATTAAGATTAAAAACTTTGGAGAGTTAAAATTTGGCCATAGCTTACAGATTTAACCCATGCTAAGGATTTTTGTAGGACACAAAGCCTATTTGTCCACAATTACCTGGTGCTGCATGAGCTCCCAGGAACATAAAAGCTGTTTTCCTTTTTCCATCACAACTTTGAGTTGCGCAAAATTTTCTTGCAAACTAATCATTAAACCATCTGGCTACTTTTTTCTTCGTCCAAACTTGGAATTGAGTGATTTTAGGTCCATATTTGGAGCTCATGTGTAGGGTCATCAAACAGAGCAGACCCTGAACAGAGTTTTTCTAAATTCGTTTTGGCTTATTTGGGTGATGAAGCAATGGTCCTGCTATTATGATTTCCCTTTAAGCAATGCTCTCTAGAGTGGCATATGGCAACAGTCATATTCCAAAGCTTTTTGTATGACCATTGTTATTTCCCTTTAAGCAATGCTCTCTAGAGTGACATAAGACAACAGTCATATTCTAAAACTTTTGGTTTACATTTCATTTAACCTATTTATTTGATGAAATTCAACAAATAAATATCTGATTTCCAACTTGATGACTTTCTTTTGCACAAAGAATTCGATGTCTTTCATTATATTTTTTGAAAAATAAATTCAGTCAAGTTATGATCACCCAACTCCAAAGGCATAGTGTAAACCACAATTGCCTTCAAATCCAAGAAGGCCTGCCATTTAGTACAGCTGACAAGGGAATGTTCTTTCCAGAAGTACTCAAAGGCCTATCTATAGGTGGTCTATCTTGTAATGGATGGAGAAATCTATAAATAGGTCCAAGGCAAATGAACACTGCCAAATAGTGTAATGTTAGCAAATGTTCAACAATCTTTTATGGATATGTTATTTTTACTATGTTCCCAACCATATACACGAAGCTACTAGAAAAGATTATAGGGTAGTATCTGACAATGCAAATGCATGATAAAAAAGAAAGTGAAGGCATATTATGAAGATAAATAATACAAAAGAAAGAAAAGATACCTGGATTTCATTCTCATTTGAGACACCGACAAGAAATCCTTGGTTATGTAGAAACTGAAATAGACAGTACACTAATTTACCAAAAGAAAGAAAAAGTTCTCTTCAAGAAGAAAGTGAAGAAGGGACAACAAATTGGATACCAAAAAACCATGCAGAATGAGTAAATCCTTGTGAACCATATTGCATTTGGCGAACTCCATGGCCCCAGAAGTATGGTTTACAGATGGCTAATTCCATGTTATTGCAAGTATGAAGTAGAAATATGGTTTATGGATGGATAATTTCATTATATTGCAAGTATGAAGTAAAAAATGGCTTATGGATGGATATCTCCATTATATTTGTCTATGAAGTTGAGCTTATTTCCAGCATTATGCATATGTTAATCAATACGTTATCTCCCAAGAAAAACTTTCTGGAAGTTCACATTCTTTGTTTAAATAATCTGATTGAGGACTTGACCCTTCTCCTTTTCTAAAGTGTAACATCCATTGCTAAAACACAACAGCATTACTCACATACAACTGCATCACTATCTAATCCACTACAGTAAAACTAGACCTTCTCTACCAGCACAAGATTATCACTGACCAAGTGACCATCACCGGAAACAGCAAAATTAACATACTCAAGACTCAAAAAGAACACAACTAGATCCATGAACATTTATTTATCCAGGGCTTCAGCTTAACAATATTCAATTTCTTCTTGGCCCAAATTTCAGATTTCGCTATAAGTTCAGCCCATATTTCCACTATAATTATCTTCAGGGTTCGGTGAGAAACAATGAGAACAAATCTATCAAAATTACTCACACAAAGACTCCTCTTTCATCTTTTTTTTTTCCCCTAGTCCAATATTTGTTTGATAGATATTCTGGCACCACTCCATGTATTATCTGTATTGTTGAATTCATAGTTACCAGTACATGGATGCAAAATTAAATCCTTTTTCATACTCGACAATTCACATTATCAAATTTATTCTCCTTTTTCAGGATCTTTGGGAAAAAAGCTATCACAGCTTTTTATATACTTCCACAAATGTTGGTATTTTTCGTGATATGTTAGCAGCACCATATGTGCCATTAAGGCATCTTCTCTCAAGCTCATAACAAATCACCTTATCTGTCTTCGAAAGCTCAATGATATAAGAATGGGCTATACTAAATTCTCAAAGGACCAGCAAAGAAAGGCCTCAGCATGATAGTAAGGTTGCTCCACTGAGACCAGAAGATCACAAGTTTGAAACACGGAAACTCTCTCTGCATGCGGAGATAAGGCTGTGTATATCTGACTCTCCCCACACCCCACCATGATGGGGGCCTTGTGCACAAACCACCCTTTTTTTACGCATTGAAGAAAGCAGTATATAAGAAAGAACAGAGAGGGGTTACCATAGAAGGTGCCAAAGGAAGCTACTGATGGAGCTTAAGAATATGACCAAATTTAATGATCATGGAGGCCTTTTGATGCAATTATGTGATGCAAAAACACAGCAGGAAAAGATTGATATTTAAGTGTAGATCAAAATAATGATAGTAAGAAGATGTGTGTCTAGGAGTATATTCTTATAATACTTATTTACCATTGAACAACTGTTTACTTTTTGAAACATCAACTGCTGCTTTCAGCTTTCATCTCCAGGGTTACACAGTTCAATTATAGTAGCTGCCGTGAAAGCAACCTACATCTCCCCGGATTAGAAGAACTATCATTATATCCCATTGGAATACCATACTCACATTGAATAAACATAGAATCAAATTAATCTGGCATCTTGAATTGCAATCAGCACAAATAAACTAGAAGAGAAGAAAGAAAAATGAAAAAAATATATATTCCTCAATAGAGAATCCTCAAATTTCAGCAAGTGGCAGAAGAACTGGACAACAACTTGAGTTACAAGGAGCTGATATCGGACATATAGGGATTAGGCATATCAATTACATAGATTTTATTTGGTATGGAATTATAGTGGATTTGTTGAATTATTGCTGCATTATTCAATGTCCATTTTTAGATTACATGTGGAATTGCTAGTAGAGAAAGAAAGAAAACAATATAAACTTGTTGCATGAGACTAAAGCCCCTTTTAAGTGTTACAAACCTCTAAGTATTTGTAGGGCACCTTCTTTGGGGATATAAGAAGGCCTTCAATATTGTCACCTCCAATAATTTTTATTCTACCATCCCTGCAATTACAGGTTAAAAAAAATGTTATGCCCAAAAACCCAGGCCAAACTATCAGGAAGATGCATAGCATATTGGCCATGATGCCAGATCTTTTAACAGGTGTGCATGGAGGCCCAGCAAAGCATTTTACATTTCAGGACTGATGTCTTGATTATTCATTTTCTTAAAATATTACTAATCTTCACAATAACAATTAACAAACTATCAGTTTGATGGCTACAGCACAGCAGGCTAAGACCAAAACAATCACTATAAATATCAGCAAGATGATGCAAGCGTTGGAGTTTTTCTAAGGAAGCAACTACAGTATTTTAAACTCTTCGGTTATGCTCAAAATTCAGGAAGTAATAAAAACCAAGCAATTACTCTATGAAATTCAAAATAACCATGTATGTCCCTTTTATAGGGCAGGCGTTCAATAGATGCAAGATTTGAAGTTTGTATAATGTGGGCTTATTGGCTATAGTATTGTAAGGTGTCCTGGGGCTCACTGTGCTAAACTAGCATGCAGCGGCATGGACAAATATGCAATGCAGCATGCAGATATGCAAAAGGCACAAAAAATATGGAAATTGGAAAGTATTCAGTATTTTATAATGTACACTGGTGACATAAAGACATGTAAAAACATCTAAACAAGGAGTTTGATTCATCTAAACAAACATTACTATTATACATGTATGTTGTTGCTAAAAAGCATAAGCAAAAACAGATGGGTTATATACCATCCAGTAATTTTGCATATAATTAAGTTCAAAATTGTTCTTCAATGACCTCCAACCTAAGATGGCCAAGCAATGCCAAACCGGCCAGTTGAGGGCATATCAAAACAGACCAGTCAGGGACAGCACAATCATTCAGCATATTAAAGCCCCTCCCCCCGGCAAGGGTTAGAATTTCCATTGGCCTTCCCCCTCCCTCCCTCCTTCTTGCTCTCTTCCTCTCTCCTTTTCTCCCCCTCCTTTCCTCTTCTTATTTTCGAAACACCCTGGAACAGCACAAACCCATACTGTACTAAACCGGTTGCCAGCTAGTATGATCTCCAGTACCAGTTTGGCAACCTTTTCCTCCAACATTGCACATAGATAAAGAAAGAAACAATAGTGAAAAAAAAGGAATAGGAGTGTTCATCTTTTTCATGTGTATGGTTGTTTATGGGCATTGGGTAGCAACGCATTCACTGGTTGAGGCCAGGTTTGGGTTCAGTAAATTAGCAAAAGAAGCAAGCTGGGGGCAAAATTTTAGGACCACAAGTATTTTTGACTAAGTATGGTCGACCCTAACCTGGTCCAAAGCCCATACACAATTTTAGCACAGCACTTGCAATCCCCTGGATCTCCTCTTCTAACCCACCCAATTCTCTTATTCTTTACCATCATTAAGTCCTTTCTCAACACCACCCATCCTACTCATTCCACCCTATAATTCCCTGCATTACTTTCAACACCACAATCCACCCCCAACTTTGCCACAAAACCCCATTTTCCCTAGCTTACATATATCAACAAAATAGATTATTAGAAGTGTTCAGACTAGATACTACAGGCTCATGCAACTAAGCAACTCAGCAAGGTTCAATTATACCTAGAACTAGAGAATGAAGTAGACAAAGTTTGACATGCAAACAAGGAAAGAAAATAATAATTGAAGTATTGAACATTGAAATATTAAGTTCTTATGACTGGAACACTACGTGGATGAATTAAAAAGAAACAGCTGAATGTCTTGCAAAGATGGTAAGATATGATGGAACATGTAGACGTTGAGACAATGAGTTTTTAGAGGTTATTGAAGGATGAACAAAGCAGTCATGTGCCTTCTCTAATTTTTTTGTTTTCAAAAAATATCTTATGTGAATTGAAAAGCATGTCATTTTCACACAAACACAAAAAAAAAATATCGCAATCAGGATATAATCACCACCTCTTCATGTATTCCTTCTCCATCTTTTATGTCCATCAAAAAAATCCCAACGTTAATCCTTCAACCCTTGTGCCCATTACAACAATTTACAACCATTTATCAGTTAAATGTTATCTGAAAGCAGGGGTTTTGTTTCAATACTCAGCATCAAATCAGGTTCTTACGTATAATATAAAATCCTTTATCATCAAGAATAGTATAAGATTTTAATCACCAGCAACTGGCTGAGTTAATAAGGAGGCTGCAAAGAAGTTGTTAAAAAGTCATGCAGTAAGCTTGTTAAAAATGGGCCACGAAAATGTACAATCTTTAGTAATTGAAAAAATCAAGGGTTGTATACTGGAATGCAGCCTTGTGAAATTATTCTTAAAAAGTTGAGAGCAAGGAGAGATCTCTTAGGCTTATGAAAGAAATTTGCCAAAATGCCCAGTTTATAAAGAGGTCAAGCTCCATCCTCACTTTCTACATTGCTGTTTAAACTATGACTCTAAAAAAAAGCATTAGCATCCAGTAGATTATCATAGAATTACTAAAGTACAGAGCTGGATGGTAGGAAGATTCTCACAAAGCATGGTAACCTAGTGACCTTTTATGAAGCTTTTCAAGTGGCAGATGTCATTGAAAATGAAAACTCCTATGCATACCAAAATGTCAACAGTCTGGTGAGGATGGGAAAAAGACCGGTCAAAATCTGGTGAGGATGGGATTCAAACGAAGGTCACTGACATCAACATCCAATGATTTTGCCAACTGACCCAGTTGGCATCCTCATTCAATAAATATTTTCAAGCACCATAGGACCGTTCCTTGCTCGAGGAGAAAATATAGGTATTCTCTTCTAGAGAATTTTTTGTAGTCTCTAGACTAGTTATCTTTAGCAAGAGCCTAAGGACACTGATGAAAAATATTTGATAGATGTGAAGGGAAGGCTATGTGTTGGACTGTGCAAAGGAGCATTATTTGTGCCAAAATCAAGATTACCATCAAGCTCATGAATCTGGCACCTTACTGATGAATTAGTTTTACTTTAGATATTATTTATGTCCTTAGAACATGTGGTCCAATATCCCAAGCATTCTTTGCATTAACCAGCTCAACCAATTGCATTAAAATGGCATCAGAGGGCACCACCAAAAAGTTCTCTATCACCAGGCAACAAAGGATGTAGTGACCCAAAACACACTACCAAAGGATGCATGGTCATTTCCAAGCCACCATTATTAATAAATAGGGCACAAAACTGCACAAGGCTCCTAACATTGCAGGATCTGGGGAAGGTCAAATGTACATAGCCTAATCCCCATATACAGAGAGGCTATTTTGTGTTTCAAACCCGTAACCTCTAAATTGGAATGGAGCAACCTTACCACTTCACCAAGGCTCACCTTCCAAACCACCATTATGAATCAATTCCCGGATTGCCAGGATTATTCCTAGAAGGACAAGATTCCATAGAAAACTTCATCTCTTACTGTCTGTTTAGTATGAAGGATGAATTGGAGAAAGGATAGAAAGAGGAGGAAGGATGGATGAGGGAGAGAATGGATGAATCTTCCATCCATACTCTCATTTATTTGGTGAAACATGGATGAATAGGAACAATTCCCACCTCTGTTTGGTGTAGGAGGAACAAAATGGGAGATGGATGATATTTATATTACATTTTTACTAAACTACACTTTGATAAAAAATTATTATTATCATCAATTTATGATACTTATTTATAGTAAAGAAGTAAAGCAATGTATAAACTTATAGTTTTTATAATTTATAATTATATAAAAAATTATATAAATATTTAGTTCTAATTTACTTAAATAAAATACATTATTTTATAAATTAAGTATATATGAATTAATTAATTTATATATATTAATTATATAAATAACTAATTAATTTATAATTTAATTAATTAATTAATTTTATACAAATGGTTAACTAAAAATAGTAAATGTAGATAAATAAAAAATAATTCTAATTATTTACTTATAATTATGAAAATTATATACTAAAATTAAATAATTAGTAATAAAATTTAGCAGTATAGGATTAATAATATAGATAAAATAAAAAAATATAAATAAAATGAATAAAAAAGTGAAGAAATGTTATTGTTTTATCAAAAAATTAATGAAAGTAATTTTGTCAATATAGAAACTCACCCCTCACATGCTCCATCCATCCTTTCTTATATCCTTCTAATTTAGGAAGATAAAAATTAGTGGATCAGAGTGGATGGGCAATCCCTCCTTTTAAACCATCCTCACTAAAAATTTTTGAACCAAATGATGGATGGAGACTATCCATCTTTCCAACCGCATCAATCCTCCCACTCATGAATATGACCCTAACCATACACAGGGTTAAGAAAGGAAGAGAAATCTAGATACAAAGGATCATCTAATTCTTTCTAGTCGATCTCTAATCCTAGCATCACTAAAAAAATGGAACACCAATAAAACCTACATTTGGAGCCACCATTGTGACTCTTACAAAAAAAAAAAAAAAAATCAGGCCAATGAAAATATACCTTACATTTCACTCAAGAGAAACTTGTTTTGAACTATTTAATAAAGCTGGATGTGGAATCTAGGCTTCGGTAACATAAATCATTCAGTTGAAAGAACAGAAAAACAAAGAATTTTCAAACTCACAATGTCCCGATTGCCAAAAGCCGTTGAATCGGGTCAAAAGCCAAAAGCGATGAAGTATATGGGATGCCATAATGCACAGCAATTTGTAGGTCCAGGTCAGCTGAGTCCATATATCTATTTTGTGTTTTATGCTGCGAGAAAAAATAAGGAAAAATAGGTCAACAGAACAAGTAAATAACATCAGGATAAGCTGATCTAAATCTAAAAAATATAGCATGTTCCCATGTAAAACAAAGCATTGAAAGCATGAAACTGAACTATAGAGTAAATTTTAAAGGAACAATACAGCACCACCTCTATAGTCTGAAACAACATTACATGTGTGGAAGAAAACACAAATTGATTATATATATCCATCACATTTTCAAACTGTCTTATACTATAACCACTTGAAAGCACATCTTATACATGCAAATTTTCAAGGAATAGGATCCTAAAGATACTTTGGCATGCTTTCTCAATTCTTGTCAGAGTTGACATATAACTCAACATGTATGACAAGTGGGGCATGCATACTGAGTGTATATGATATCCTAGCACAATTCCAAAGAGTAGGTATCCATAAGCCAATGGAAAACCTAGAGATGGCAGTTAGCACCAGCCTATCAAGTAGCACTTTTAAACAAGCTCTTGGAAACAGAATGGTAACAACAACTTTACTCATATAAGGCAGCATGAATAGTTTCTCGATGCAACACATGGACATTGAAATGGTAGCAATGCATGTTGGCAACAAGAAAATCTCGATAGCCATGACAAGGAAGTAGTTTTTCTTTGAATGAAAAGTGAACAGGGAGTAGAATCAAATCTGGCAATTGTACACAGGAAGAAACATTGATGCGCATATAGAAATCGGAAAAAGGAAATTATTTTAACAAAACAGGTTGATAATGAAGAGTGCCATCTGTACTGACAAGGTCTATTGCATCTTTCGTATTATATAAGTCAGATTGGTCAAGTGATCCATATATTGCTGCCTCCGTTCATCTCAAGGTTCACGAACTCAATTTTGGCTTCAGATTTGACTATGCCAAACAAGTTTTAGTTTCAGTAGTTTCCACAATTTCAGCTCCAATATTGGTAGTTTGACAATAAAAAAGTAGAATAATCAAAAAAAAATCAGAAAATAAGTACATACAAGAAAGCATAAACAAGCAAGATCACAAGAACAGTAATTGGGCATCACTTGGCATACTATTATATTATTTGATGTATAGCATCAGTTGGTTTGGCATGGACTAGTTTTGGATCATAAGAAGTAAAAGAAAAAAGGAAGTACAAGAAACAACATGTTTCACATCATTCTAGGGTGAAGTATCAATGTCTCCCAAACTGATCCAAACCATCACGATGCATCAACCTGTACTGAATCGATGTGGAACTAGATCAATTTGCAGGTTTCGTTTGGAACTCAGTGTGAACCAACCCAAATCGAGCCAAGTAAAGCTGCCTAGTTCTAAGCAGTTCCACTAGATTTGGCTGGCTGAACCAACTAGAGTTCATAAAAACCCTTCTACTTCCCCATTTAATCCTAGATTGCTGACTTCTCTCTCACTCACTCTGGCTGCATGGGAACCTTGCCAATGGCCTTTGCCTTCCGGACTCTCCTTGCCTCTCTATCTCTCTCTTTCTCTCACTCACTCTCTCTACCATGGGAGGCCTTGCTTGTGCTCATGGTGGCCATGGCTCCTCCCCAAGCCACCACTACCATCATCTCTAGGACCAATATCCTCTAATAAAAAGACAAAACGCCATCTCCTCTCTCTCTCTCTCTAAATCTAGGGCAAAACCCTAAATTGGGTGAATCTGCACCCGGATTGGCACCAGTGTGCACATCATTTGTTGGTAATGGTATTGTACTGTATTGTATCTTGCCAACTGGGTACCTAACCAGTATGGATCATGGTTCTGATTTTGATGACAATCAAGCATATGAGAACTGAATGCCCATAACAATATGAGGATAGTCAGTATGAATTGAAATTAAAGTTCCAGTAAGCAATAAAAGAAAGCAAGGAATCCATATTTTGCTTTGAAAAAAGTGCAATGCCTACACTTAAATGTCAAAAAATTTCATGATAGATCTGCAATATCTAGTATATTTATAAGGTAGGGATCAAGAGACTTATCTAAAACTTCATACCATGTAGAAGAGATCTGAGCTCAAACCTTGCAAACCAACTCTTTGGCAGCCCAATGTACTTCACAATGCCCTCTTCTCTTTCCCCTAAAAAGATTTCTCGAGAAATCCTAAAATTTCTAAATCCTTGACAATATTAATATTCATTTTAAATTTCTTTGAACCAAACACATAAAGACTTCTAACTTCTCAAATTTGCAAAATTTAAGATTAATCTTAACAAATAGTTCTAAGTCTTCTGAAAGTTCATATTGATGAGCAAAAATTATCAAAGTACAATGCAAATTGTCCACATGCATTAAATGCTGCCTACAGGTCAGTTTTGGCCATAATTAAAAAAAAAAAAAAAATTGGATTAGCTTCCACAGAATGCAATACATCTCATTTTCATTTTGAGTTTACACTGAAACTTAAAGCTATGGTATATTTGTGCAGGAAAGGAAAAAGGGAAAGTCACATTATTTTTAAAAAAACTTTGATGAGTTCCACAAGGTTAATAATTTAATATATACATGAATTTAAACTCTGCATGGGGTTCATGGATTTTGACATTGGCATCATCACCAGATTTGCATGAAAGTATTTCCAGGTAAGGCAGCTCCAGAATTCTGAAAAGTTGGTTAGGAAAAAGTAGTAACAGAAACACGTTATGCTGCATGCAGAGCAAGCATAAACTGTCAATCATTTACCATTACAAACAGATACAAAAGAATCAATCATACAAAGGTGTGCATGCACAAGCACAATGTTTGATGTCATTATTTATAGTATTTGTACATATGCCACCTTATATAGGTCTGATTTCAAAATGGCTACAATTCATGGTACAGTACTAACTTGGGGTATTATAGAGCTTTAAATATTGACCAGGCATCGGCTAGCTCACTGCAAGTCTACAATGTACAGGGATACGTTGGGCAATCAACACTTTTAGACCGGCAATAACTTCACTTTTTTTAAGTAAGATTTGCTTTATTAGTAATAGTATAGGAGCGACACTTTGTAATCACAAATATTTAAAATAATCAAGAACAATAAATAAAAACAGGCTCCTTACTAAGTTATAGTGGAGGAAAATTCAGATGGCTCCAAAGCTTTTCCTCAAATACCTGAGCAATAAATTACTTTATCATGCCTGGATGACTGAATAAGTCAATTGTAGACCGATGACGAGTCAGCTCAGTAGAAGGACATCAATTTCAGAACAACAACCGGACCCTCGTTGTATCGATTCCTTCCTTTTGAGGCTCAGCCATGTCCTTTTTTTGAATCTAAATTGCATTGAAATTTATAACCAATCGTAGGCCTAAAATCAGGACCAGCTTCTTTGGAATAAAATCTCAAAAATCAACATCAGAACAATCGGAAATTTTGTTCTTTTATCTCAGAACTAGATGTGGTTATAGAATCAAAACCACATTTTTTTTGGAAGAAAAATTCAAACTAAAGGATTCAAGAAACCAACGAATATATCGATCCAAGAACTTCAAATAGAAGAATTCAAGAGAGCAAGAAAGCTGGGCAGTGGGCATCGACAAAGAAGTCGATCTGATCGAGCGATCACAAGCGATCGCATGAGTTGTTAGTACCTTGGGCACGGCCTTCTGGAAGAGGCGCTTGGCGAACATCGGCTCTGCCTGTTTCCGTTCTTCGATAGCAGCCTCTGGGAATCGTAGAAGAGAGGGGAGAAAAGAAAAAGGGCGAAGAGTTATCTGGGTTCTAGTTAAGAGATGGCGCGGCCGGCCGGCGGGGAGGATAGAGATCGGTGGGCGGGGCGACGGAGAAGAAGGAGGAGGCGATGGCTTGGAGGCCGGTTCTTGAGGTGGACGGAAGAGAGAATGGCGGAAATGATGATATTTTGCTCTCGGGGATAGCAGGAATTACCTCTCCGGTAGCTTGGGCATTTGGGATTGACCAGGTCCCCACTCCCCGGCGTCAATATATTTATATATATGCATAACTTTTTTTAAAATATAATATAGAATAGATATAATAAAATAGATAAGAAATATTTCATAAATATAAAGATCCAATAAAAATAGAATAAAATATATAAATATAAAGGTCTAGTTATGTTTTAAAAATAAAATTATATTAATGATATTATTAATATGGATATCCACGAGAGCTTAGTATAAATTGAGTTTTCGTTTTTAATTTTATATAAGAGATAAAATATATAAGATATAATAAATTATATATTCGAGTAGAATAGATATAGTAACGTTATTTATTATTTAAAATAAAAATTATATTGATAATATTGTTGATACGGATATTATGCGGTAAATGACGGATTCTGCAGAGTTTTCATTTTAATATATAATCAGGTTATTGATAGAATAAAATTTTAAAATGGTAAAACTCTAAGGTTTGTCTTCCAGCCTGAAAAAGGCAAAACCGGCCTGCCAAGATGGACACGCAAGCAGTACAAGATGATATATGTCAGGGTTTAATCTTGCATTTATAAAATTATTACAAAATAATTGTTATAGTACATTATTTGGTGTGATAATTATCTAGTTTAATGTAAATAAGGTAATGCTACGGTAATTTTTTTTTTAAAGCATGCACCGGGTGTCATTTATTTATTTATTTATTTATTGGTAAACAAAAAAAAGCTAGGGGGATAAATCCGTGTGTTATTTATTTTTGAATGAAGGGTTGAGATCTAATACCGGATGACCACATGCACCAGTTTTAAGACCAGGTTTTTTTTTTTTAATTAACTCACCAGCCACGTCTCATTTTTAGAACCTTTTCTTTCTTTCCTCCTTCCCCTATTCTTTAACCATTTTTTTCTTGCCCACGATATTCTTCGTCCCGACACCAGGGTGACGATAGAATGGGGAATAACGAGGAGTCTTTGATACCTCAGCTAAAAAAACCTGCACGTCTCCTTCCTCCCTGTTTTATTTTTATTTTATTATTTTTATTTATGTTTACTATTTGTTTGCACCATATCTTAAATGTTGAATTTGATTTCTAATATAGTCTGATAATCACTTAATCAAATTTAATTTATCATATCAACCATACATACCGAATCAATTACATATAATTTAATTAATTAAAAAATTTATTCCTAGCTAAATCGATCTTTTCATGAGCTAAATCAGATTTTAATTAAAATTTTAACCTTTTGATAGAAAAAACATATACAGATATAAATATAAAGATACTCTAATTTTTTTTTAATTTACATAATAATGATAAATATTTTTTTATCGATCATCTATATTAAGAGAGGAGGATGAAGAGAGAAAAGATCATATATTTCAGGATAAAAATCAGACATCTCAAAATCTACGTGCTTGGGATAATGATGTAAGATATGTCTTGTATAATTTTAAGTGATGCGAGATATGTCTTGAATAATTTTAAGTTTTTCACTAATGTAGTAGCACAATCCAGATATAGTGGATTAAATTTTTTCTAACTATATATTCTTATTGTCAAATAGCATGCACATGACCTTTTTTATCTTTCAATGAGTTTTTGATTTTTTAGTTTTCTCTTCTCCTATTTATTTTTTAAAAATCAAACCAACCAACATATTTAAACCAATAAACCTTCCAAATACTTGAAAAAAGTTATATAAACAAACCAAATCAATACAAAACTAAACTGAAGGAACTAATTATATTTAATCAAATATTTAATTTTAGAATTTTTTAAATCCAAATGTTAATTTGATTTTAAAAAAGTATTTAAAATCAAACCGACCGAACTATTTTCAATCCTAGTGGTGGCAATGCTCCCTTTTTAATGGTCTCAGCATATCGGGTGTCAGAACTAGTTCATTTTAATTGATGATATGAAATTGAAGAAGCTTTATAGATAGTATTTGGTTTTGTAATTTTGGATATAATAAGGATTTATTTCACTTTACTCTTCCAAATAGGTGAAAAAATGGTGGTGAGCTACTATCATTTAACAATTCCGGTCAACACTCCCTAATTCTAAAATATCAACTACATGGTGGACCATGGAACTGGTTATTTTAGAGCATATTATTTTTGGATATTCATCATCATTTAACAAAATAGTTATGAATGAGAGTGAACCATGGAATAAAGGTTTATTCTCGTGTTAACCAATTACCGGTTAGAATAATACTATATTAATTATATTAGAATAAAGATAAAATATCAGATTTTTAATCAAACAGAAATGAATAGTTATTCTTGGAGAATTCATATTTTTATTATAGGAATAAAATGTGGTTATCCAGATACTACAGTAAAACAGTAAAAGATAAGCTATTCATGATTGATAAGTGCAGCGCAGTGTTGCAGGAAAATTGAAGTGTGATAAATTTTAACTAACCTCGGCAACCCAAGTGCCGGAACTTGTTCATTTTGATTTTATCTGCAATCTTGGAGAAGTTCCATGATAACTCTATACTTGGGCACGTTTTGCTGGCTTTTTTTTCTTCCTTTTTCTATGAGGGAAGCATGCAATCCCTCAACAGATGCAGAATAGTGAAAGAAACAGCTTGAGCACGGACTTCGGCTTGGAAAAGAAATCGGCATTAGTGGCCTAGAATATGGTGTATGGTTGAGTTTATCCGAGCCGTGTCCCTCAAAATAAGTTCATACGACAAGAGAGAAGTCCCAAAATTTTATGAGCCACATCCCATCCTTTTCTTTGGTTTGGAAAAAAAAAGACGAACGTGCAAAAGGTTGGGAAGCATTTTTCGTAATATTTTTCTTTCTGATTTTTTTATCTATTCACACTATATTAATATGGTGTGCATCTTCCGGTTAAAAAAAAAAAAAAAAAAAAAAGCCATCAGTTTAAGCTTAAGCAGATAAAACAACAGCAAATCTATTTCAGAAAATCGCTCACATTATCCGCTGCCTGACCTTGGGAAGGACCACAGCTGAAATCCTCGGCCTCTCGCCACTCATGGCTAATGGCTATTCAGCCTTCTTTGTTTCAAGAAATCTTCTAGAAGCCGCACCATGATAACTTGTCTAGTTATGCAACAGGAGAAATTTTTTATCCACACGAAGAAGAATCGCACCATAAATTTTATGAGAAAAATATCCTTATAATTTTATATAAATTTTTTATAACTTTCTATAGATATTATTATTGGCATGATACCCGATACGGATCCCATATATCTTGAAATTTCATTGAACTATAACATTCCTTGTATGTCATGCATTTTCTAATAAATCCATTGGAACACCCTCTCATGAATGTATGGAGGTTATTCCAAAATTCTAAACTCATCAACTTCATCATGGTATCAGAGCTAGGCGACCCCCTCTTCTCTTCTCTTCCTCGTTGTCCCTAATCCCTAAACCTCTCTTCCATGGTTCCAGGGATAACTTCAGAGATCGTCTTCTCATGAGGCCTCTCTTCCATCTCTCTTCTTCCCATGGCCTCTCCGATTAAATCGGCTTTCCATGGTTGGTAGTATTTTTTGTGTTTATTTGTTCCCCTGCTTCCCTTCATGTGATCACCAGCGTCTCTACCTTTGCCATTGCTGCTGCCGTCGTTGCTGCCAGATCGGACACAGCATCGCTGCCGCCGTTGCCGTCGGATCGAACACAGCGTTGCTGCTGCCATTGCCGCTAGAAGCCACCACCGATCACTGCCACCGTTGCCATTGAAAGCCTCCGCCGCCACTTTTGTCCTCCTTCGGTCGCTGCCATCGTTGCCAACCTCCTCCAGTTGCTGCCACTGTTGCCGCTGGAAGCCTCCGCTGCCACCATTGCTACTGCCACCATCGCTGCCGTCACATTCTTCTCCTCTACCACCGTTCGAACCCCTACCCTTGGCACCGCCGTTGCCACTGAAAGTCGGCGCCACCTCCTCCCTTATTTCCAGTCGGCTTTCCCGCCCTCCGATCTTCCTCTTGATGCCCTAGGAAGAGGACTTAGATACAGCACCGAACAAGGGATCCGCTGACAATGGGATCTCTGTCTCGTTCCTTTTGGGCTATGATAAAGTGTGGGATAATACACGATATATGGGCCATCGGTACACCATGATTGCTTTTCCCGCTGGCATGGATCTTATGAAAAGGTTCATTATTTCCGGGCAATATGATTGGGTCTTGGATATTGAATGCTGGTGAAATATCTGAGTGTTATCTTAAGTAAGATTTTTTCCTCTCCCTCTTTGACCTTGAGTTATTATAATTGTTCATAGAATCAGTATTCTCTTTGCTATGATGAATCCAACAGCATTGACCTTGGTGACCTTGAGGTCCTCTTAAATAGACTTATACGGAGAGATATGGATAATTCTGGAGGAGACAATTTTAGTTCTGCTCTCCAAACCATCAACGTTAAACTAGATGGACCAGAAAACTATCTGAGTTGGTCCCATCATGCTCGCCGCCTCATCTTGGAGTCTAGAGATCTTGAAGGGTTTATTATATGTGAGTTGAAAAGGCCTGATGGAATGGAAACTGATGCAAAGAGATGGAAGAATAATAATTTCTTGGTGTCAGCTTGGTTGTTGGCTCTATGACTCCACAGGTGGCTAAGACTATGGAGAAGTTAGCAAGTGCATATGAAATATGGACTGCTTTGGCAATAATGTATTCTCAACAGGGGAATACCATGCAAACTCACAAGATATAATGTGAGCTTAATGATCTAAAACAAGGAAGTATGTCCATTGTTGTGTATATATCTGAGATTAAAAGGCTATGGTCTGATCTAGATTTTTTTGATCCACTCTCTTTAGCTTGTTCTGAAGATGCTGAGACTATACAGAAATGGATTGATAGGTAAAGAATTGCTGATTTTCTTCATGGCTTAAACCCTGAGTTTGAACACCGACGAGCCACAATACTTGCAGCCAAAAAGTGGCCAACTCTGGATGAGGCTATTTCTTCTATTGCCAATGAAGAAACACAGCTACAGACCATGTCCTCAACTTATGGTGCTCCATCTCGATATGCCCTTGTTGGTTCTGCCCAATCCTCATAGCCATCATCTTCACGAGCTACTCGTGTTTCTTCCTCTGCCTTCATGCATGACAAGATTTGTCACCATTGTCATTAGCCAGGTCATATTAGACCCTACTGTCCTAAGCTTCGTAGTAAGACTCCAGGAGGTCGAGGAGGTGCTCGTAGCGAAGGGGAGGAGGTTGTGGTGCTCATGGCAGTGGTTTTGCATATCAAACTACTGTGCCTGGGGATACCTCTACCTACATAGTTACTGTTGTTGCACCTGGAGATACTGCTACTCATACGATCACTGTTACTACTGATGAGTTACGGGTCCTTCATTAGTTCAAATCCAGTCTTGAAGCTTCAGCCAATACTGTTTCTTCTCAAAATATTGCTTCTTCCAGTCATTATGATAACTTTGCTTATATAAGTCAGATATACAAGATATGGCATTTAGTTGCATTAGTTCTTGTTGCCGCCAAGACCGTCGTGGCCCGTAGCTGCTGTCGGCGCCGGAGTGCACTCCTCCTGCCCTCGCCATCCTCGGGTCCCGGATCTCCATGCTGGGTGTGGTCGTCTCGCCGCTCGACGGTCCTCCGCTCCCTGACCTGCAAGACAGGAGTTAAAGACCCAGGCCAGGATTTCCGGCAGGGGCACTCCGACGATCAAGTCAATGATGATCCAGGGGAACAGATCCTCTTGGTCGGGCCCTTCTTGATGGACTCCGCACTAGGAGGAGTGGAAAATGTGTGCAAAGGTAAAAACGTTGCAGGGGGAGAGTGATAGCGAGGATAGAGGGGTGCCCTGTTCCTCCGCCTCTTCTTGTGTCCCTCGTTTTCCTTCACTATGGTGGTAGTGGCGCTTCACCCTCTTGATCGGGCTTGCGCTTTTATTTTTTTTCTGGCTTGTATCTTTTTTTTCGCCTGTGTGTTGGAGTTGTTGTGTTACCTCTGAGCTTGTTGCAAACTAAGTTACGGTTGGGCGCTTGTCTCGGGATCCCCGCCGGGCTGTCAAGCGCATGCGGTGGTGTCCCAATGAGTCTTTCCTGATTCATGATAAGGAGAGTTGTCAGGCGCTCCGGCACTTCTCTTGGTTGTCTCATTCCAGGAAACTTGGCAGCGCCTCAAATGGTGGGTCGCCGCCCACGGGATTCGAATCTTCTGGTTGGCTTCTTCTCTTAGGTGATTTGAGTGGTTAGTGAGGAGTGTGGCATCTCGATCAACGTGCTGCTTGCCTTTCTAGTGTAACTGGCGGTTGTAGGTGGTCAGTACGGCCTGGAAGGCGCTTCAATGCAATCCTTGGGTGGCTCGCCGGTGTTCTGGGCTGGTAAGGACCTCGTCCGAGCTGGGGCCAAGCTGGGATGGCAGGACTCACTCCGACCTAGACGCTCCGAGCTTGTGGGGGCACCTTGGTGGAGGAGGGTAGAGTGCAGGCCCGGTTCGGAGGGCACACGCTCGGAGAGGCTCCACATCGGTGGGTAAGCGCTGGGCTCGACCTCGATCGCAGGGCACTAACCTCCGAGGGTCTCACTCCGGAAGGTGGAAGGCGGACCCGGTCCAAAGGGCGCGCGCTCGGAGAGGTTCCACATCGGCGGGTGAGCTCTTGGCTCGACCTCGACCGTAGGGTACTAGCCTCCGAGGGTCTCACTCTGAAGGGTGGAAGGCGGACCCGGTCCAGAGTGCGCGTGCTCGGAGAGGCTCCACATCGACAGGTGAGCTCTTGGCTCGACCTCGACCGCAGGGCACTAGCCTCCGAGGGTCTCGCTCTGGAGGGCGGAAGGCGGACCTGGTCCAGAGGGCGCGCACTCGGAGAGGCTCCACATCGGCGGGTGAGCTCTTGGCTCAACCTCGATCGCAGGGCACTAGCCTCCGAGGGTCTCGCTCTGGAGGGCGGAAGGCGGACCGTGTCCAGAGGGCGCGTGCTCGGAGAGGCTCCACATCGGCGGGGAGCTCTTGGCTTGACCTCGACCGCAGGGCACTAGCCTCCGAGGGTCTCGCTCTGGAGGGCGGAAGGCGGACCCTATCCAGAGGGCGCGTGCTCGGAGAGGCTCCACATCGACGGGCGAGCTCTTGGCTCGACCTCGATTGCAGGGCACTAGCCTCCGAGGGTCTCGCTTTGGAGGATGGAAGACGGCTCCGACCTAGGCATCCCGAGCTTGCGGGCACGACTTGGCAGAGGACTGAGCTCGGCTTGTTATTCTGAGGGAGCTCAGCTCAGCTCGGTAGTGGGACCCGGGCTGGAGAATCGATGCAGCATCTTTTCTTGACGTGGTGCCTGTCGGTTCCTCCGCGTCAGCGATCCCTTTACATCATTTTCCCCCCACTCTCGAGGCCTGTTAGTGCGTGGCACTCGGGTCGAAGGGAGTAATTACGGTGCTGACATGGAAAGGCAAAAATCTGGCATGATGATGGCCATGATTGCTGGCGCTTCGGAGACCGACCCTGCGGATCAATGCGGGGATGCCATGTGGCCACGTCCGAGGAGCAGTTAATGTGGGCGCAAAATGCAGAGCGGCCGGGACGCCATTCTCATCGATGGACAGCACGTGGCATAGATCCGTTGGCCGAAGGGTTGAATCGGTACGAATCCCTCGGGTCATTTCGAAATGACAGGAGGGCCTTACCCGAACCATCCATTCTTTTTGAATTCTTCGTGCCTGCTGCTGCCGCACCCAAGCTTCTTCCTCCTTCCAGTTGCCCCGAATTTTCTAAGACAACAGGTCAGCTTCTTCTCTCTCCTTCCCTCGCTAGAATAGGGTTCTTTCCCGGCGTCTGGAGTCTTCTCTAGGTTGAGTCTTCTCTTCCGTCCTTTACTGCAAGTTCTTCCTTTCCCTTGTTCTCGAGGATGTTCCATTTTGGTCCGGGCTTCCGCCCCTCCACTGATCAGGGCGAGGCTGGTCCCTCCGAGCGGAGACCGACATCTTCTTCTTCTTCTTCTGACGGAGAGGAAGATACAACTCGCTTTGAGCTCAGTAGGAGGCATCCTCCCGGTCCGGTACTCATCAGGGAATCGGAATCTGGCCCTTCTTTGCCTCCTCCTTCTCCTTCTGTCCCCGTCTCTGAGTCAATCTGGTCCATAGGTCCTAGTGGGGTCATCTCGACGATCACTGCCGGGGAACTGAAGACCGTCCGGGATGTCTATGGCATTCCGGCTTCCGTTCGGCTCATGATTCCCCAGCTGGGGGAACGGGTCACTTCTAGTGGCCCGGGCCATCTTGCATTTTATAAGGGGACCTTCTCTGGGGGTCTCCGATTTTCCTTCCATCCTTTCTTCCTGTCCGTCCTGGACAATTACCATCTGGTCCCCGCACAGCTAGTGCCAAACGCCATTAGGGTCATTTTTTCCTTCATTGTGCTTTGTCACCTCCACGGGTTCGTTGCCCGCTTTTCTTTGTTCAGGACTTTCTTTGCCTTGAAGCGCCACCCAACCGAGGATGGGTGGTGGTCCTTGTGCTCCCGCCCGAAGGGCATTTAGTTCGAGCTTCCCTCTTCCATCAGGGGATGGAAGAGCAAGTTTTTCTTTGTTGAGGTCGAGGGAGTCGACTGGGTCTGGAGCGATCCGGACAAGTCCCCCAACCAAAATTCTGTGGTCGATGCGGCTGACCAGGATGATTACGAGCAGCTCTGCATCGCCCAGGTTCCTCCTCTGGAGGTCCTGTTGTCTGAGCAGAACCTCGCCGACTCCAAGGTCAATCCAGCGAATGGGTTGGGTGAGTTTGACCTGAACTTTTCTTTTCCTTTTTTTCTTGCACTTCTTGCACTTCTTGCACTATTCCCCACAGATTCTAACTGTTGTGTGGTTTGTATGTAGGAATGATCTTCTCCGAGAATGACCTCCTGGCAATCACTAAGAAGAGGCTGTCGACCGGGGGCTGGCCGGGGAGCCTTCGCGAGGCGGGCATGATGTGAGAGCATCCCTACGGCCACCCCCACGATAATGATTGGTCTGAGCTTGGCAGCTCCAGTGGGTCCGAGTTCAGAGGTGTCCCACACTGCTCCTGTGCTGGTGGAGAGGGCAGCTTCCGCGGCACCAAGGCCAGCCCAACAGGCCCTCGCTACAGAGCCTGAGGTAGTTGTCCGGGCGAGGGCTGTGGCTACTGCCGCTGCACCCTGCCGTCCTCCGAGTCTGCCCGTCGCTGACATCGGGGGTAAGGAGATCCGGGCTGTGCCCAGGGCCATGACGGAGGTGCCACCTGCATTAGCTTCTCAGTCTGCCCCCCAGGGTCCTTCAGCCAGCGGGGTGAGGCTAACCGCCCCCGAAGAGGGCAGGAGGGAGGAGGCACGACGCCGCCTCCCCTTCAGGATGGGGCCGGAGAGCTCTTTCCTCCGGAGCCCCGAGTTGGCCGAGCATATGATGGATTTCTTAATCCAGCTATGCGACCGGCAAGAGATGGCCAAGATGCGACTGGCCGATGTTATCAGCAACATCTTTTTCCAGCTGTACTCGGTGAGTTATCCCCTCCTTTCTTTTCTTTTCTCCTTTTTTTTTTCAGCTGACCTCTTTTCATGGTGCAGATCGGCGCCGAGGCCCTCTACATCAAGGGCTGCCACCAGAGCTAGAAGCGTCTCGAGCGGCAACAAGCCACCGAGTTCGAGTCTTTGAAGGCTGACCTGAAGGGGAAGGTCGCGGCAAACGGGGTCCTTGAGTCGAAGGTCAAGGACCTTGAGAAAGAGCTGCCGATGCTGAGGGATGAGCGAAGGCACTCCTGACGGCTCGCGACCTGGAGCGGAGCCGTTCGAAGAAGGCGATCGACGACCTCTCCGTCGCCGAGAATAAGCTTAACTAGTATAGTGCCGAGGTCGATCGGTACAAGGAGATCGCCCAAGCTGCCCAGGCAGAGCTGGCAGCTGTGAAGAAGAGAATTGCCGCAGCCAAGAAGGTGGCAGAGACGGTAGCCAACTCGGAGGAGGTAGCTAGGTCGGAGGTCGCCGAGTTGAGGAGGGTGGCCGCTACGGCCATGAAGGGTGCTGAGGACGCCGTCGCCAGATTCAGGGCTTCGGAGGACTTCATCGCTGATATCCAGCAGATGGCGTCGGATTCCTTTTATAAGGGTTTCATGTACCTACACGGCCGGGTCGAGGTGCTTATTCCTAACAAGGATCGTGGCTGCCTCAGGTATCCTTCAGCCTTGGAGGTGGAGGCTGACGAGGAGGTCGTCGCAGGAGCTGCGGGCCCAGGGCCTTCGAGACCAGCTGAGGGTGATCCCCCCGGAGTTAGGGCAGCTCAGCCAGAGACTTCTCGAGCTCAGGATCTAGCAGAGAAACTGGTCGGCAAGGAGTGACCCTTTTCTTCCTTGCCTTGCTTTGTACTTTTGTTTCTTGCTTTCAGCCAGGGTCACCCGGCATGTCAGGGGCCCAGGAAATACTTGTAATTTGTGTTCAGTTAATGAAGCTTAAGTTTCTTTGCCATCTATTTTCTTTCACTCCCTTTCCTCTTGGCCGGAGATCTGAGCTCCAGTCTTGAGAAGGGAGAGTGGTAGCTTCGATGATGCTGTATTTTCCTCTTGTTCTCTCTTCCTTTCCTTCCCCTCTCTTCTTTCTTTCTCTCTTTTCTTCTTTTCTTTTTTTTTTTTTTAGAGTGGGGAGATCAAAGAAGAGGATGCTGGTTGTGCCCCCATTTTGTTCTCTTTCTTTCCTTCCCCTCCCATCTTCTTTTTGAGTAGGGAGATCAGAGAAGAGGATGCTGGTTGTGCCCCCATTTTGTTATCTTTCTTTCCTTCCCCTCCCATCTTCTTTTCGAGTGGGGAGATCAGGGAAGGGGGTTGCCGGGCTCCCCCCTTTGTTCTCTTTCTTTCATTTCCCTCTCGTATTCTTTTCGAGTGGGAATATCAGAGAAGGGGGTTACCGATCTTGATTGTCTTGGAGCTAGGCTCGAGGCCTTCCTGGACGTGGAGCTAGGCTCGGGCCCAAGGGTTGCCTGAGATCTTGGCTCAGGTATTTGGCACCTTGGAGCTAGGCTCGAGGCGTTGATGGGAGCTACGTGGCCCCATGATCTCTTGGCATCTCGGAGCTGGGCTCGGAAACATTTGAGATAGAGAGCGGCTTGGCTCGAAGTTTTCTTGGTCGAAGATCTGAGCTCCGGTCTTGAGCCGGCATCCTGGAGCTGGGCTCGGGGACGTTGTTGAATGGGAGCTGCCTGGCTCAAAGGTCTCTTGGTCAGAGATCTGAGCTCCAGTTTTGAGTTGGTGTCCTAGAGCTGGGCTCAGGGACGCTTGAGTTTGGGGGCCACGTGGCTCGAAGATCCTTTAATGTCTTGGAGCTGGGCTCGGGGATGCTTGGAATTGGGAGCTACGTGGCTCAAAGTTCTTTGACGTCCTGGAGCTGGGCTCGGGGATGCTTGGAGTTTAGGAGCTACATGGCTTGAAGTTCTTTGACATCCTGGAGCTGGGCTCGGGGATGCTTGTAATTAGGAGCTACGTGGCTCGAAGTTCTTTGATATCCTGGAGCTAGGCTCGGGGATGCTGTTGAATTGGGAGCTACGTGGCTCGAAGTTCTTTGACGTCCTGGAGCTAGGCTCGGGGGCACCGCTGATTCTTCCCTGTAAAATATGCGGATACCCATGCAAGGAAAAATCATTATTATGATTGTTGGTAAGGGAACTTACCTTATTGGGGGCGTCTTTGTAGGCTGTTGGCCCTCCTCCCACGGGGAGCCTGACGCCGTCGAGTTCTTCGAAGTAATGGACCCCTCGTGATGGAGCTTCGACCGCCTCGTGGGGGCCTTCCCACAGTGGCCCACGACCGTCGTCCCGGCATCCGTGGCATCTTTATTTGCCTTTCTCCTTCGCTCTCTTCTCCCCTCATGGTGGGGCGATTACCCTCGGGGTCTCCTGTCCCTCGAGTCTTCTTAGATGCATGCGCGATTCTCCAGGAAATCATGCCCACCGGTTTTGCGGTGGGGTGACTGTCAGTGGTCAAAGCTGACGGGAGAGTGGCGAGTGCTTGGGGCCCCACTTGGGGTCTGCCCCCTCGCAAACCTTTAGAGGAGAGCTTCCTTGATGAGCTTCTCGATCTCCTGCTCACGGTTGCGACATTTTTCGATGCCATGGCTGTGATCGCAGTGGAAGCGATGATACTCCGCCTCGTCATGACCGATGAAGGGCTTCACCGGTAGTGGGCATTGTAGTCCGGTGGCTCGCCGGCTGAGCCTTGTATGCTAATGAACTGGCGGAAGAATCCCGCCATCTTGCGCTCATACTTCTCCAGGCGCACTTTCGCTGCATGCCTGATGGTTTCGTCAATGGATTCTCCGTCGAAGGGGATGGAGGGAGTGATGTCCCGGAGAGGCCTAGTGAAGATCGCCAATCTCTTGACCTTTCTAGCTTGTGTCGTCACCGTTCTTCCACGGTATGTTGACCTATGAGGAGGTGGAGGACTTAGTCACGCCCGTCCTGCGCCCTCCCTTCCTGGCATGCCAATCTGTTGCCGCCAAGACTGTCATGGTCTGTAGCTGCTGTCGGCACAGGAGTGCGCTCCTCCTGCCGCCTGCCATCCTCGGGTCCTAGACCTCTGTACTGGGTGTGGTCGTCTCATCGCTCGGCGGTCCTCCGCTCCCTGACCTACGAGACAGGGGTTAGAGACCCGGGCTGGGGTTTCCGGTGGGGGCACTCCGACGATCAAGTCAGTGACGATCCAGGGAAACAGATCCTCCTAGTCGGGCCCCTCTTGATGGACTCCGCACTAGGAGTGGAAAATGTGTGCGAAGGTGAAAATGTTGCAGGGGGAGAGTGATAGTGGAGACAGAGGGATGCCCTGTTCCTCCGCCTCTCCTTGTGTCCCTCGTTTTCCTTCAACTATGGTGGTAGTAGCGCTTCACCCTCTTGGTCGGGCTTGCGCTCCTATTTTTATTCTAGCTTATGTCTTTTTTTTTCGCCTATGTGTTGGAGTTGTTGTGTTACCTCTGAGCTTATTGCAAACTAGGTTACCATTATGTGCTTGTCTAGGGATCCTCGCCGGGCTGTCAGGCGCATGCGGCGGTATCCCGAGGAGTTATTCCTGATTCATGGTAAGGAGAGTTGTCAGGCGCTCCGGCACTCCTCTTCGTTGTCTCATTCCGGGAAACTTGGCAGTGTCTTAAACAACGGACCGCCGCCCGGAAGATTCGAATCTTCTGGTTGGCTTCTTCTCTTGAGTGATTTGAGTGGTTAATGAGGAGTGTGGCATCTCGATCAACGTGCTGCTTGCCTTTCTGGTATAACTGGTGGTCGTAGGTGGTCAGTACGGCCTGGAAGGTGCTTCAGTGCAGTCCTTGGGTGGCTCGCTGGTATTCTGGGCTGGTGAGGACCTCGTCCGGGCTGGGGCCGAGCTGGGATGGCAGGACTCGCTCCGACCTAAGCACTCCGAGCTTGCGGGGGTGCCTTGGTGGAGGAGGGCAGAGTGCACGCCCAGTCCGGAGGACACGCGCTCGGAGAGGCTCCACATCGGCGGGTGAGCGCTGGGCTCGACCTCGACCGTAGGGAACTAACCTCCGAGGGTCTCACTCCGGAGGGCGGAAGGTGGACCCGGTCAGAGGGTGCGTGCTCGGAGAGGCTCCATATCGGTGGGTGAGCTTTTGGCTCGACCTCGACCGTAAGGCACTAGCCTCCAAGGGTCTCGCTCTAGAGGGCGGAAGGCGGACCCTGTCTAGAGGGTGCGCGCTCGGAGAGGCTCCACATCGACGGGTGAGCTCTTGGCTCGACCTAGACTGCAGGGCACTAGCCTCTGAGGGTCTCGCTCTGGAGGGCGGAAGGTGGACCCAATCCAGAAGGTGCGCGCTCGGAGAGGCTCCATATCAGCGGGTGAGCTCTTGGCTCGACCTCGACCGCCGGGCACTAGCCTCCGAGGGTCTCGCTCTGGAGGGTTGAAGGCGGACCCGGTCCAGAGGGCGCGCGCTCGGAGAGGCTCCACATCGGCGGGTGAGCTCTTGGCTCGACCTCGACCGCAGGGTACTAGCCTCCGAGGGTCTCGCTCTGGAGGGCGAAAGGCAGACCCGGTCTAGAGGGCACGCGCTCGGAGAGGCTCCACATCGACGGGCGAGCTCTTGGCTCGACCTCGACCGCAGGGCACTAGCCTCCGAGGGTCCGCTCTGGAGGGCGAAAGACGGCTCCGACCTAGGCATCCCGAGCTTGCGGGCACGACCTGGCAGAGGACTGAGCTCGGCTTGTTATTCTGAGGGAGCTCAGCTCAGCTCGATAGTGGGACCCGGGCTGGAGAATCGATGCGGCGTCTTTTCTTGACGTGGCACCTGCCGGTTCGTCCACGTCAGCGATCCCTTCACATCAGTTCTCATAATAATTTTTGGATTATAGATTCTGGAACATCCAGCCATATAACTGGATCATCTAATAATTTCATCTCTTACTCTCCTAGTATAATCAATAAATCTGTGCATTTAGCTAATGGCTCGGTCTCTAAATCTCTAGGCAAGGATCTATTTACTGTACACCGAGTTTACCTCTTCAGTCTGTTATGCATATTCCAACATTCCTTGTTAACCTACTATCTATTAGTTCTATTACTCGTGATCTTAAATGTTTTGTAACTTTCAATGAACATAACTATGTTATTCAGGAAGCTCGAACAAGGAAGAGACTTGAGACTGGAATAATGCGTGATGGGCTATAAATTCTGGAAGATAGCTATTCAAAAGCGGATACATGGCTGCTGCATCTGAGTCACGAAAGTCTGAATTATTGCTACTACATTACAGGCTTGGTCATCTTCCTTTTACTCTTATGGCACAGATTCATCCCTCTGAGTTCAGTAACATCGACAAACACCTCTTGGTTTGTGATGCATGTGAGTTTGCTAAACACACACGTAGTATTTATCCAGTTTCAAGTAGTAGGAGTTCTGCACCTTTTCATATTGTACATTATGATGTATGGGGCCCATATGGAACAACTTCTATCTCTGGTCACAGGTGGTTTGTGACCTTTATTGATTATTATAGTAGAATAACATGGGTCTATCTAATGAAGAATAAAAATGAAGTTTTTTCTTGCTTCAAAGATTTTCATAAGGTAGATTTTACTCAGTATGCTACTACTTTGAAAATTCTTCACTCAGATAATGGAATTGAATATGTGAATAAGGAGTTTGGTGAGTATTTATCATCTCATGATATTATTCATCAGACTATTGTGTTGACACCCCTGCACAAAATGAAGTTGCTGAACGTAAGAATAGTCATTTTTGGAAGTGACTTGGTGTTTAATGTTTACTATAAATGTGCCAAAGTTTTTATGGAATGAAGCTGTTCTTACAGCAGCCTACTTGATCAATCGAATGCCACTTCGGGTGTTAGGGTATAAAACCCCTATTGAATATGTCACTGGAGTTACCTCTTATATTGTACCTCCTCGTGTATTTGGTTATGTTTGTTTCGTGCAGAATCATCGACTATCTATGGATAAACTTTATTCTCGTGCTCTGAAGTGTATTTTCGTCGGATGCTCTCCAACTAAAAAGGGCTACAAGTGATGGTGTCCTTCTAAACGGAAGCTCTTAATTTGTATGGATGTTACTTTTGAGAATTCGAGCCTTTTTTATGGTGGCTCTTCCTATTTTTCCTCCTTACTCGAATCCTCTCCCAACTCAGGTGTTCCTTGTGCCGGTCAAGAGGGGGAGACCATATTGGATGTCTTTGATAATCCTGTTATGGAGGATGTCTTTGATAATCCTGTTATGGAGACCACCTCTATCCTTAATGTTCCTGATTTTAATCAGAGGGATAATCCTGAGCTCAATGCTCCTAAAGATAACCAGAGGGATGATGCTGATGACACTCCAAAATATCCTATCACTCCAACTCAAGAACAGCCCTACACGCATTCTCCAGAATCGCAGTCTTCATCTTCTATTCCAGCTTTGTCTCCTTTGTCCTTGCCTCCATCTAAGACAAGTGGTAATATTTCTGATCCCTCTATTAATTCTCCTTCTGAGTTGCCTATTGCTTTACGAAAAGCTCCTCGTCATGCTAGTTGTCCTACACGGTATAGGCATGATATCGCTAACTTTGTATCTTATTCTTGTTTGTCCCCCTCATATAATAGTTTTATAGTCTCATTGCATTCTGTGTCTATACCTAATGACTGGAAGATGGCAAAAAAGGATCCTCGATGGAAAGAAGCTATGTTATAAGAAATGAGAGCTTTGAAAAAGAACAAGACATGGGATTTTGTATCTCTACCAGCTGGAAAATAGCCGGTTAGTTGTAAGTTGGTCTTTACTGTAAAGCAGACTCCGGAGGGCACTGTTGAATGTTACAAGGCAAGATTGGTAGCAAAAGGCTTCCCACAAACATATGGGATCGATTATTATGAGATCTTTACTCCTGTGGCAAAGATGAATACTGTTAGAACCATTATCTCGTGTGCAGCCAACTTCGATTGGAATTTATACCAACCGGATGTAAAAAGTATATTTCTACATAGAGAACTTTAGGAGGAGGTATATATGCAGTTCCACCCGGCTTTGCTACAGCTCAAACTGTTGGAAAATTTTGTAGATTGAAACGATCTTTGTATGGGCTAAAGCAATCTTCACGAGCTTGGTTTGACCGATTCAGGCAGGCTGTCATGTCAACGGGCTATCGTCAGAGTAATGCTGATCACACGCTCTTCTTCAAGCAATCCTATGGACGAATTACACTTCTTATTGTCTATGTCGATGACATCGTGATTACTGGTAATGATATAAAGGAGATAGCATGTCTGAAGTCTCAATTAGCACAAGCATTTGAGGTCAAGGACCTGGGTAAACTAAGGTACTTTCTCAGAATTGAAGTAGCATATTCTTCTAAGAGAATTTATCTTTTTCAAAGAAAGTATATTTTGGATCTTTTGACTGGAACTGGAATGCTCGGATGTAGACCTGTAGCTACACTTATTGATCAGAATCCTAGACTTATAGCTAACTCTAGCACTCCAATAGATAAGGATCGTTATCAGATATTGGTAGGAAGGTTGATTTATTTATCCCATACCAGACTTGATATTGCCTTTGCTGTAAGTATGGTTAGCCAATATATGCATGATCCTTGCTCAAGTCATATGGAAGTAGTATATAGGATTCTTCGATACTTGAAGAATTGTCCTGGAAGAGGGCTATTATATTCACGACATGGACACCTTTATATTGAAGGATATACAAATGCTGACTGGGCTGGATCCATAGATGACAGGCACTCGATCTCTGGTTATTGCACATTTATGGGAGGAAATCTTATTACATGGCATAGCAAAAAATAAGATGTGGTGGCTCGCTCAACTACTGAGATTGAATATAGAGCAATGGCACTTGGAGTTTGTGAAGTACTATGGCTAAAAAACTTGTTAACAAAACTTCAATTACTTCATGATTCTTCATTACTACTCTTTTGTCACAATCAGGCAGCCATTAACATAGCAAACAATCCAGTTCAGCATGATAGAACCAAGCACATTGAAATTGATCGACATTTTATCAAGCAAAAGCTCACCTCCGGGGTCCTTCAGATCTTGTATGTTCAATCTTCAAATCAACTAGCTGATGCTCTAACCAAAGGATTAAGTTTAAGTCATTTTACTTCTGTTTGTACCAAGATGGGATTTATCAATATATTTGCCCCATCTTGAGAAGGAGTATTGGCATGATACCCGATACGGATCTCATATATCTTGGGATTTCATTGAGCTGTAACATTCCTTGTATGTCATGCCTTTTCTAATAAATCCATTGGAACACCATCTCATAAGGGTATGGAGGTTATTCCAAAACCCTAAACTCATTAACTTCATCAATTTTAAATAAAATTATAATATTATATTATAAAAGTCATACTTTGATACAAGATACCGTAATTTTAAAAAAATTATGATTTCAAATTTTTCAATAACAAAATACCTTTCTCTTTTTTCATGAAAAAAAGAAAGAGATGTCATAATTTTTTATTCAAAAAGTTATAAAAACTATAAAAGGGATAAATATTTTGTCATTGAAAATTTCAAGTAAAAAAGTTGGACAAAATTTTCAATGATGAAAATGCCCATCATATCTTTTTGAAATGATAAAGGCATCCTATTCCAAATAAAGATGGTGATAAAATCCAAACTCGTGGATACTCGACCTGATTTGGTCAATACTTTGAGCGGATTTGGGTCAGATTTGGTTAAAACTCAAATACTTAACTTTAGATTTGAATAGGAACAAGAAATATAAGCACCTGACCTATATCTAGCCCAAACCATTTTAATATTTAATAGCCATATATATTATATTAAATATATTTTATCAATTATTATCTACTAGTTATTAAATTCTAAAATACTTAAATCCCTGTTATATATTATCTTTTTGGAACTTGGAACTTAGAATTAGATATCCTTTTAAATATAATTTTTATTTTTATTTACTTCAAAGGTATTAAACTAAGCATTGTTGAATTTTATTTATCTAAGATAATTTGAATTTTATTTTTATTGAATATAGAACTAAATATTATTGAACTAAAAATGTAGTTGAATTTTATTTGTTTAAGGTGGATATGATTTATAAAATGGTAATATGGCTTTAGAGTCAATAGAAATGAAAAAAATGCTTAATGTGACCTAATTATTGAAAAAAATGTTCAATATGATTCAATTGGATTCATGTCGAGTAAACACGAATTACCTAATAGCCGATTGAGATGGATTTAGATAAAAAAAAAAATAGTCCCGATAATATTTGAATTAGGTTTGGATAGTTTGTTAAATATTTAGATTTTGATAATTAGAAACCCATTTCAAACCCAACCTAATGCCATCCTTAATTCCAGTGTCATGATTTTTCTTTAGGATGCCATTAAAATCACAAAAGGACGAGAATTTTCATCATTAAAAATTTCAAACAAAAAGTTGAATAATATTTTTAATAACAAAAATACTTACTGCATCTTTCTGAAAAGATAAAAATATCCTATCCTAAAATATTATAATTTAGTTATGGGACATGTTACAGTAGTAAAAAAAATCCATTCGGTCCTGACACAGCATCCTCCTTGGTGGCTGATGTGGCCACATGCTTCATGGGTATCTCCAAGTCTTCCATTAAAAGAAAACGATGGGTCCGCTTGTTCTAAGAGAAGATCGGCCCCTGTGGCAGTCAGTCGAAAATTTAGCCAGCCCACTTTGGCCATGCATGAAGTACAACTTCTTGGCTGCTCAGTCCGCGCCCCGATCTGGCATGGAGTCCTACCTCAACTCGCGCGTTAGCACAGCAGGGGTGGAAAGGTCCCTCGAATGGCATCTCAGTCGGCTTCGCGCCCTCTACGCCACATTACCCCAGTCCGGCTCCGCCCGCATGGGGTCTGGCTCCAGTTCTGAGGTGGAGCTCTACGGTTACCGGCGCACCTCAACCCCGCTCATGCCCAGTCCGGCACCAGGGTCATGCCCGTGGCATGGCTGCACCCAGACACCTTGACTCCACCTCTGTCCGCAGTGCACCCCAGCTCAAGTCTGTCATGCCTGCGGCACGACCGCGCCCAGGCACCTCGACTCCACCTTCGTTAGCGACGCACCCCAGCTCCAGTCCGGCACGCCCGCGCCTAGTCCGGCACAACCCCGTGTCAGTCCGGCATGCCTCCACCCAGTCCGGCATGCCTTTGCCCAATCCGGCATGACGTCACCCAGTCCGGCCAAGCCCGCAGAGTTGTGGCACGGGTCAGTTCAGCTCTGTCCACCGCGCCCGCACCCACTCCGGCTCCATCCGGCGAGACTCCGCCCAGTCCAGCAACGCTCGGTGTGGCGTTCTTCTCCGGCTCTGCGCTTCAGCTTCAGCTCTGCCCAGTCTGGCAACGCCCGGCGCAGCATCCTTCTCTAGCTCCAACTGCTTCAGATCCGGCTCCACCCAGTCCAGCAACGCCCGGCACGGCATTCTTCTCCGACTCCATCCGCTTCAGCTTTGGCTCTGCCCAGTCCGGCAACACCCGGCACGGCGTTCTCCCTCGCGAAGAGTCCGGCCCCAAGATGACTCCGCCCATGGTCTGGCTCCTCCCATCTCAGGGCAGCCCCACGATCTAGCAGGCTACTCTCATCTGGCTCCCGCATGCTCCAACGAACAGCTCGCCTCGATCTCCGCACGTGTAGGAAGTAGCGCGGCTCCACCCCAGTCCGGCGTGGAGTCTTGCCCCGGCTCGCACGTCACCGTAGCAGGAGAAGGGCGGCACCTCAGCCAGCCTTGTGCATGCCCGCCATCAACCTGGGGCCCGCTCCAGTCCAGTTCTGCCCGGCTTCCGCTGGGGGTAGCCCAACACCCCGCTCCAGTGGGGTTCCGCATGCCTTGATCCATATGCCTGGGGGACTCTACATGCCATGCCTCGATCCACGCGCGTGGGGACTCTGCATGCCATGCCTTAATTCGCGTGCATAAAGACTCTACATGCCCCACCTCGGTTTGTGTGCACAAAGAGCCTCCACCTCCCTCATCTCGATCCGCATGCCATGGTCCGTTTGACTCCATCCCAGGTATGCTTTTCAAAGTACAAGTACAATGAAGCCTGGATGGCCGCCCCGACACGTAAAATCACCGTCCCTGTTAGACTTGCTACAGGTCCTGTAGTGCACCGCTTGCAAGGAGGGCTATATTAAAGCCCCCAGGTCACAGTTTACACCAATCAGGAAGGAGTGCCCCATCCAAGATATTGTGCTCCTTCACCAACCTCTTGAACCACCTAGAAGAAGAAGATTCACCAACCTATCCTAGCCTCCCAGGCCTGCAAAAACCTCACAGGCCTATGTCAAGAAGAGTACGCCTCCCCAAACGACAAGAGTCGCTCGTCTACATAAAACCAGCATCAAAGGTAAGGGGAGGTAAGAGACAAGAGACTCTCTTGAATCCTGCATTATCTTCCATTCTTATCACCCTCTGGGAGCGAAGAATCTCCTAAGCTCTTTGCCTTAGAGATCTTCTGTTCCCCTCGATCGTCCCACTGACTTGATCATCGGAGTGTCTTCGCCGGAATCCCCGGTCCAGGTCTCCTTTATTTTGTAGGTCTGCTCGACGGAGAGAGGTGATTCCTGAGGCTGGGGGCCGAGCGCCCGTGGGAGGAACCCGACTCACCAGAGCTACGGGCCACGACGATCCAGGAGGCAACAGGACATTACAGTTTTTATTGAAAAGATAAAGACATTATATCCCAAGATATTATAATTTAATCCGAAGATGTCATAATTTTTTTCATGAAATCATAAAAGTTACATAAGAAAAAGAATATTTTTATTATTAAATTTTTTTTAAAAAAAAAGCATGATAGGACTTTGCTATCCTCAAAAAATTAAAAAAGTAAAATAATGAATTGCATGAAATGCCTGCAGCATTGAAATAAATGCAACCTCATTAATTACATTTATATGATCTAATCAAATAAGGTGGTGTAATTTTTTCTACACCGGATACGATGGACAAGGAATTACTCCATAAGAAAATATCAAAATAAGCTAATTAATGTTGGGTGTGGAGCCATATCCATCCAAGATCCAAGTCCCTAGAAGCCCAGAGAAAAACCAAAAAATCAGAACAGAAAAAAAAATAGCAGCAGGCCCGCAGGTCAGACCAGGCCCGACCCACGTGCACGGCCCAGCAAGCGGGCGGGCGTGCAAGCCTGCGGCCCAGCCCGGCACGCAGGGTGCAGCCCAGGCCCACGTAGGACACACATGGACGCGTGGGCTTGGCCCAGTTCGGAGCGACAGCAACCTGGGGCATTTCCCAGGTGTTTCCCATCAGTTTCCCGCCAATTCTCATGGGTCACAGTGGTCCATGGCATTTCTACACGATCTGGATCGTCCGATCACCTGATCGAATGACTGAGACTGATCCAAGGGAGATTAGGCTTAATCAGAGGCTATTCGATACGGATTTTGGCATCATCTGAGACATTGATCTTAGATCCGACGGCCTGGGAGCTTTCCTGAGGGCTTTAAACTATGAGACAAGTTTTTAATCTGATTTTGGACTCGTTCATTCCTTGTTGCAACAGGATACGCCAACAAAGAGCTCAAGAGAGCCTGCAAACCAGAACAGAGCTTGCAGAGCAATAGAGAGCCAGAGGTTTTTGCAATCCAATGTAGGCCAAGGGTTTTCCAAGAGAGAAAATAAGGGAAAAAGAGAGAGAAAGGTAGAGAGAGGGCAAATGTTCCTTCTATATTGTGTTATTCTTTCTTCTTTCTTCGTATTAGACTGGGGTTTGCATCCAGGAAGGGTTCTCTTATGTAATAACTTCCCGTATTTCTTCCTGATAGTGGAGATTTGATCCTATACGACCGTGGACGTAAGAGCAAGAGGCTCAGAACCATGTAATCTCTGTGTATTTGCTTGTGCTTGTTTTTATTTGTCTTTCAGGCTTTCTGTTTCGTTTCTTCTGCAAATCCTTTTGGCATCCCACTACGATCTACATTCCCTAATAACTGGTATCAGAGCACCTGGTTCGAATGGGAGCGATGGTTGGAGATGAAGGAAAGGCCAAGATCGACAGGTTTGATGGGAAAGACTTCAGATTCTGGAAGATGCAGATCGAGGATTATCTATACCAGAAGAAGCTTCACCTACCATTGTCGGGGAAGAAACCTACCGAGATGTCACAAGCAAATTGGGATTTGCTGGACCGTCAGGCTTTGGGAGTTATCCGACTAACATTGGCTAGGAACGTCATGTTCAACATCCTGGAGGAAAAGACGATAGCTGGATTGATGCAGGCACTATCCAACATATATGAGAAACATTCGGCCTCCAATAAGATTTATCTCATGCATCGTTTGTTCAATTTGAAGATGAGCAAAGGTTCGTCCGTAACCGATCACATCAATAAATTTAATTTGATTACTAGTTAGTTGAGTTCAGTGGACATAAGCTTCAAGGATGAAGTCCATGCCCTAATCTTGTTATCCTCTTTGCTCGAGAGCTAGGGTGCAACTATGACAGCGGTGAATAGTTCATGCAGCTCGAGCAAGCTGAAATTTGAAGAGGTCCGGAACTTGATTCTCAGTGAAGACATCAGGTGGAAAGAAATCAAAGGAAGCTCTGGTTCTGCCTTGGTGACTCAAGAAGGCAGAGGAAAAACTACACAGTGCAGTGAAGGCCATGGGAGATCCAAGTCCAAGCAGAGGAGCCAGTCAAGATCGAAGAGTGATGGCTGTTGGTACTGCAGTAAGAGGGGACACATCAGAAAGAATTGCTGGGCATGGAAGGACAAGGGACAGAACGAAGAGTCAATCAATGCCATGATCGAGATAATTGAAGATGCATTGGTTCTCAACATGGACAGTCCAATGGAGTCTTGGATTCTAGACTCTGAAGCTTCATTTCACTCTACTGCACAAAAGGAGTCTATGCACAACTATATTGCTGGAGACTTCGAAAATGTCTATCTTGCAGATGAAGAGCCTTTGGATATTATGGAAAAGGGTGATGTATATATCAAGATGCCAGATCAATCAATTTGGAAGCTCAAAATGTCAGACATGTCCCAAGATTGAAGAGAAACCTGATATCAGTCGGGCAGCTGGACTTAGAGGGGTGCATTATAACTTTTATTGGTGGCTCTTGAAAGATCACCAAAGGTGTGATGGTGATAGTACGAGAAAATAAGTTGGGTACCCTATATATGACTAGTAACACCAGAGATGTAGTGGCATTGGCACTGGCAGACTCAGAGTTGTGGCACTACAGGTTGGGTCACATGAACGAGAAAGAAATGCAAATACTGTTGAAGAAAGATAAGCTACCAGGCTTGAAGACAACAGATATTGGTTTATGCTAGAATTGTATTCTTGGGAAGTATAAGAGAGTCAGCTTCTCCAAAATTGGAAGGGCACCAAGATCAAGAAAGCTGGAGCTTGTGCACATCGACGTGTGGGGTCCCTCCCAGGTTGCATCCATTGGAGCTTCATAATATTATGTGACTTTTATCGACGACTCCATCAGAAAGGTATGATTTATTTTATACAGAATAAATTTGATGTATTTAACACTTTCAGGAAGTGAAAAAGCTTGGTGGAGAATGAGTCTGGACAGAAAATAAAGTACCTGAGATCGAACAATGGAGGTGAGTATGACAGCACCGAGTTCAAGGAGTTATGCGCAATTAATGGGATCAAGATAGAAATTTACGATCCCAAGTATGCCATAACAGAACGGGATAGCTGAGTGCATGAACAAGACCTTGAACGAGAGAGCCAGGAGCATGAGGCTCCATGCTAGATTGTCCAAGATGTTTTGTGCTGAGGCAGTTAGCACTGCTGCCTATCTGATCAACAGGAGTTCCTTAGTCCCCCTTGAGTATAAGCTACCAGAAGAAGAGTGGACAGGAAAGTCAGCAAGTTTATCTCACTTAAAGATCTTCGGTTGTGTCTCCTACGTACAGGTCAATGCAGAGAAGAAGTCAAATAGGTGCTTCTTCATTGGATATAGCACTAATGAGTCCGATTACAAGTTCTAGAGTGAGAAGGACAGGAAGATCATCAGGAGCAAGGACATGGTATTCAATGAAAGAAACATGTACAAGGACCAGAGCGTTTCAGACAGAGCAGGACAGGCAGACAAGGAGAAAGAACAAGTAGAGTTGGAAGAGATCACAGAAGAGGACATTGCCGAGGGAGCAAGAGATCCTGAACCTCAGCTAGAGACACCTCAGCTGAGGAGATCTACAAGGACCCTGAAACCACGTGTAAGGTATTCACCCCTGTTATATTATCTACTATCGATAGATGGAGGGGAGTCAGAGTGCTTTGATGAAGCCATTGAAAGCGGAGATTCGGTCAAGTGAGAGCTGGCAATAAAGGATGAGATGCAGTCCTTAGCAAAGAACCAGACATGGGAGCTCAGCACACTACCAAAGGGAAAGAAAGTACTACATAACAAGTGGGTCTACAAGATCAAGGAAGAGCACAATGGTAGCAAGAGGTACAAGGCAAGGTTAGCTGTGAAAGGCTTCCAACAGAAAAAAAACCCAGGTGGTGATGCCGATACTACGAGGAGCACGACAGGATATGTGTATATCATTGGCGAGACAGCGGTGAGCTGGATCTCACAGTTGCAAAAGACCATGGCTCTTTCTATCATCGAGGTGGATATGCTAAACAGACAGTTACCACAGAGAAATTGGGACCATGCATGGCCTCAATTGGCCTCCGGAGCTAGTTGATTGGAGGCGCCGCACAGGATACTGACTTGTTTTTATTTGTCGTTGGAAATTTGTTTTTTATATTTCAGGTAGGATGCAAGATTGGGTGTCTAAGTCTCCAAGTTGAAGAGTTGTTGGGTGTAGAGCCATATCCACCCAAGACCCAAGTCCCCAGAAGCCCAGAAGCCTAGAGAAAAAACCAGAACAAATCAGAAAGAAAAAAGAAAAAAAATAGCAGCAGGCCCGCAGGTCGGACCAAGCTCGACCCACGCGTACGGCCCAACGCGCAGCCCGGCCTAGGCGCATGAACGTGCGGCCCGGCCCGGCATGCAGATGCGCAAGGCGCTGCCCAGGCCCACGCACAGGATGCATGCGGGAGCATGGGCTCGACCCAGTTTGAAGCGACGGCGACCTGGGGCGTTTCCCACGATTTCCCGCCGGTTTCTCATGGCTCACAGCGGTCCATGGCATTTATGCACGATCTAGACCGTCCGATCGCCTGATATGATGGCTAAGACTGATCCGAGAGAAATTAGGCTTGATCAGAGGCTATTCGATATGGAATTTTGGCATGATCTGAGACATTGATCTCAGATTCGACAGCCTGGGAGCTTTCTTGAGGGCATTGGACTTTGAGACAAGTTTTTTATCTGATTTTGGAATCGTTCGTTCCTTGTTGCATCAAGATACGTCGACAGAAAGCTCAGGAGAGCCTACAGACTAGAACAGAGCCTGCAGAGTAACAGAGAGCCAGAGATTTTTGCAATCCAGTGTAGTCCAATGATTTTTCAAGAAAGAAAACAAGGGAAAGAGAAAGAAAAAGGTAGAGAGAGGGCAAAGGTTCCTCCTATATTGTGTTATTTTTTTTTTCTTTCTTCGTATTGGATTGAGATTTGCATCCAGAGAGTGATCTGAACTTCCTGTATTTCTTTCTAATAGTGGAGATTTGATCCTATGTGGCTGTAAACTTAGGAGCAAGAGGCCGAATTATGTAATCTCTGTATGTTTGCTTGTACTTATTTTATTTATCTTTCAAGCTTTCTATTTCGTTTCTTCTATGAACTTTTTTGGCATCTAACTGTAATCCATATTTTCTAATAATTAAACCCAAAACTACTTGATGTAACCATCTTTCGGGTATCAAACATCAAGAATCAAACAATACACTCAAAAAAAAAAAAAAAAAAAAAAGGGAGAATTCTAACCAAGATTAGCTCGAGAAAATTCCCGCATTCCCTCTAAATTATGAAAAATTTCCTCAAGAAGCAGGGGAAGTAATTGGTTTTTCCGGAGAGAGGGTAGGAAGCCGAAGGGAGGGAATTAAACCCCGCCCGCTCCTGATCCTATTGGGTTTTGGGTTCCCGTTATTTTCACCGGGGCTTCTTAGCTTCCTTTTGTATCATGGGCTTCTTGGCTTCCTTTTTGTGGCGCGTGGACACTTGCGTTGGACGGGGGATGAGTTTTTAGTAACGATTCGTAGAAAGGCGTTGTCTCCTCGGCAGCATGATCAATCTGCTCACTTCTCCCAAAGTATAAGTTTATGGGCTGTGAATCCGTGTCAAGTGGGGAAAAAAAAAAGAAAAAAGCTAGGTCTATCATGTATCACAATCTTTACCCGTCATGTAGATCCCGCATTAAAAAATTAACGAGATTGGTGAAGACTCTACAGAGCTGTTTCTCTCGAATAGGAGCCAACGATGCTAGATGTGGGAGATCACCATGATCCCATATTCAAGAATAAGAAGAGGGATGCATGAGCAAATTAGTCCGGACCAGTCCTTCTCCCAGCAACATTCTTTTTCGTACCGCGAACCAGTAAGCATGTGACACTAACAGGACCATGGTAATAGAACTGTCAACAGATCGGGTCCGAACCCGAGGCTCATGGATCTGGGTCCAATAGATCCGGATCTGGATTTTAATATGGATCCATTTATCTGGATCCAGACCTGGACCAAATTAGTCATCGTTAAATGGATCCAGATATTGATATTATATATCTGACCCGACAGACTCGAGATCAGATTAAATAAAATAATATGATATATATTTATATATTTATATAAATGTGGGATGTTGGATCATAATCGAACGGTTAAAAATAGTTCAAGATTTTACTATTAAATCCTCCAGAAAAATCGTGCCCTAACCTTCGGCCCTTCTCCCCCCCGGCACTCCGCCTCCACGCCTACGGCCGACGCCTCCCCCCAACAGCCAACGCCGCCTCCGACGCTCCCCTCGACAGCCAACTGTTCGAGCAATCGACTATTAAGCCCTCTACGCTACCGACTGCTCCTATGATCGGAGCAATCGAGGCCCTCGACATCGGCGCTCCACCTTCATTTTTCATTGGAAATTTCTCGGTTCTTCATCTATGTCATAAAGAGTTCCAATATTAGATCAATTCTAGTTGAGTTCTCCATGGCAGAAAGCTCGAAGAGGGTGAATGGGTGGTTGGCGAAGATGGATTCATTCGAATCGTGGTGGGTCTCTCAAGATGAGGAAGATTCCAGCGTGAGAGAGGAAGAAGAGGAAGAGTTGGTGTGCCGGAGTGTCTTCGAGTCGGAGGAAGAGGACAGCGGGACCTAGAGGTTGATTAGGACCGACCCCGGCTCGATTCCTTCAACGTCAAGGCGCTCGAGGTCCCCGGAGCTCAGAGGAATAAGGTCGAGGTAAAGTCTGTCCTGCACGTTGATCTTTTTTTTATCTATATGAATAACTTTCATGAATTTTTACGGACCATTTGATATGCTTTAGATGCTAAAATTTGATCAATCATAGAATTGGAAGGATAAAGTTCTAAACTTTTTGTTAAGTTTTCAGGAAAAAATGGATTTTTATTTGGGCAGTGTTGCCGCCAGGATCGTCATGGCCCATAGCTGCTGTCGGCGTCGGCGTGCGCTCCCTTTGCTGCCCGGCAGTCCTCTGCTCCTGGACCTGCAAGACAGGGGTTAGTGACCCGGGCCGAGGTTTCCAGCGGGGGCACTCCGACGATCAAGTCAGTGACGATCCAGGGGAACAGATCCTCCTGGTCGAGCCCCTCTTGATGGACTCCACACGAGGAGGAGCGAGTTGTGTGAATGTGAATAGCAAGTGTGCCGGGGGAAGTGTGGCCTGGTTAGGGGGAGTCCCTGTGTGGCCTTCCTTCCCGACCTTGCTCTGGAATGCTGGTGGTGCCATGCCCCTCTTCCTGGTGGGGGTTACACACCTCCTCCTTTTTTTTGTGTTGTTGCTTGTATTTTTCCTGTGTGTTGGGGTTGTTGTGTTACCTCCGAGTTTGTTGCAAACTAGGTTACAGTTGGGCACTGGCCTCGGGATCCCCGTTGGGCAGTCAGACGCATGCGGCGGTGTCCCGAGGAGCCTTTCCTGATTCGTGATAAGGGAAGCTGTCATGCGCTCCGACACTTCTCTTGGTCACCTCATTCCAGGAAACTTGGCAATGCCTCGGATGGTGGGCCACCGCCCACGGGATTCAAATCTCCCGGTTGGCTTCCGTTCTTGGATGATCTGGGTGGTTGGTGAGGAGTGTGTCATTTTGATCAGCGTGCTTCTTCCCATTCTAGTGTAATTGGTGGTTGCAGGTGGTCAGTACGGCCTGAAAGGCGCTCCGGTGCAATCCTCGGGCGGCTCGCCGACGTTCTAGGCTAGCGAGGACCTTGTCCGAGCTAGGGCTGAACTGGAACGACATGGCTCACTCCGACCTAGGCGCTCTGAGAGTCTCGCTCTGGAGGGCAAAGGGCGGACCCGGTCCAAAGGGCGCGCGCTCGGAGAGGCTCCACGTTGGCGGGTAAGCGCTGAGCTCGACTCCGACCACAGGCCTCTAACCTCCGAGGGTCTCGCTCTGGAGGGCAGAAGGCAGACCCGGTCCATAGGGCGCGCGCTCGGAGAGGCTCCACGTTGGAGGGTGAGCATTGAGCTCGACTCTGACCACAGGGCTCTAACCTCCGAGGGTCTCGCTCTAGAGGGCAGAGGGCGGACCCGGTCTAGAGGCCACACACTCGGAGAGGTTCCACGTTGGCAGGTGAGCGCTGAGCTCGACTCCGACCACAGGGCTCTAACCTCCGAGGGTCTCGCTCTGGAGGGCAGAGTGTGGACCCGGTCCAGAGGGCGCGCGCTCGGAGAGACTCCACGTTGGCGGGTGAGCGCTGAGCTCGACTCCGACCATAGGGCTCTAACCTCCGAGGGTCTCGCTCTGGAGGGCAGAGGCCGGACCCGGTCCAGAGGGTGCGCACTCAGAGAGGCTCCACGTTGGCGGGTGTGCGCTGAGCTCGACTCCCACCACAAGGCTCTAACCTCCGAGGGTCTCGCTCTGGAGGGCAGAGGGCGGACCCGGTCCAGAGGGCGCGCGGTCGGAGATGCTCCACGTTGGCGGGTGAGCGCTGAGCTCGACTCCGACCATAGGGCTCTAACCTCCGAGGGTCTCGCTCTGGAGGGCAGAGGGCAGACCCTGTCCAGAGGGCGCGCGCTCGGAGAGGATCCACGTTGGCGGGTGAGCCTGAGCTCGACTCCGACCACAGGGCTCTAACCTCCGAGGGTCTCACTATGGAGGACAGAAGGCGGCTCCGGCCTAGGCATCCCGAGCTTGCGGGCCCAACCTGGCGAAGGACAAAGCTCGGCTCGCTGTCTTGAGGGAGCTCAGCTTAGCTCGGCAGCGGAGTTCGGGCTGGAGAATTGACACGACGTCCGACGCATCATCTTCCTTTGACATGGCGCCCGCCGGTTCCCCCACATCAGCGATCTCGCCACATCATTTGCCCCCACTCCCGAGGCTCGTTAGTGCACTGCGCTCGGGCCGAAGGGAGTAATTATGGTGCTGACATGGAAAGGCAGAAATCTGGCACGATGATGGCCATGATTGCTGGCGCTTCGAGAGACGACCCCGCGGATCAATGCAGGGGTGCCGCGTGGCCATGCCCGAGGAGTAGTTAATATTTGCGCAAAATCCAGAGCGGCTAGGAGGCCATTTTCGTCGATGGGCAGCACGTGGCATGGATCTATTGGCGGAGGGGTCGGATCGGTACGAATCCATCGGGTCATTTCGAAATGAAAGGAGGGCCTTACTCGAAACATCTATTCTTTTGAATTCTCCATGCCTGCCGCTACTGCGCCCAAGCTTTCTTCTTCCTCACAGTTGCCTCAGGTTTTCTAAGGAATCAGGTCAGTCTCTTCTTCCTTCTCCCCTCGCTAGAGTAGGGTTCTTTCTCCGGGCCTGGGGTCTTCTTTGAGTTGAGTCTGCTCTTCCGTCCTCCACTTCGAGTCCATCATTCCCCTTGTTCTTGAGGATGTCCCATTTTGGTCCGGGCTTCCACCCCTCCACTGATCAAGGCGAGGCTGGTTCCTCCGAGCGGAGGCTGGCATCTTCTTCTTCTTCTTCTGGCGGGAAGGAAGATGTAACTCGCTTCGAGCTCAGTAGGAGGCATCCTCCCGGTCTAGTGCTCATCAGGGAACCAGGATCCGGTTCTTCTCTCCCTCCTCCTACTTCTATTCCTGCTTTCGAGTCCGTCTGGTCCACAGGTCCTAGTGGGGTCACCTCGACGACCACCACCGAGGAACTGAGGACCGTTCGGGATGCCTATGGCATCCCACCTTCCGTTCGGCTCATGATCTCTCGTCCGAGGGAGCAGGTCACTTCCAGGGGCCCGGGCCGTCTTGCTTTTTATGAGGAGACCTTCTCTGGGGTCTCCGGTTTCCTTTCCACCCTTTCTTCCTGTCTGTCTTAGATAATTACCATTTAGTCCCTGCACAATTAATGCCAAATGCCATGAGGGTTATCTTTTCTTTCATTGTGCTTTGCCACCTTCACGGGTTTGTTGCCCGGTTTTCCTTGTTCAGGGCCTTCTTCGTCCTGAAGCACCACCCACTGAGGATGGGTGGTGGTCCTTGTCCTCCTTCCCGAAGGGCATCAAATTTGAGCTCCCCCTCTTCCATCAGAGGATGGAAGAGTAAGTTTTTCTTTGTTGAGGTTGAGGGGGTTGACTGGGTCTGGAGTGATCCGGACAAGTCCCCCAACGAAAATTCTGTGGTCCATGCGGCTGACTGGGATGACTACGAGCAGCTCCGTACCACCTAGATTCCTCCTCTCGAGGTCTTGTTATCCGAGCAGAACCTCACTGACTCCGGGGTCGACCCAACGAATGGGTTGGGTGAGTTCGACCTAAACTTTCCTCTTTCTTTATCTTGCACCCCTTGCACTGCTTCTCACGACTCTGATTGTCGTGTAACTTGCATGCAGGGATGATTTTCTCCAAGAACGACCTACTGGCGATCACTCGGAAGAGGCCGCCGATCGGGCTGGCCGGAGAGCCTTCATCGAGGTGGGTCCGGGGCGAGAGCGCTCCTGTGGCTGCCCCCACTGTGGTGGTTGGTCTGAGCTCGGCTGCTCCAGCTGGTCCGAGTTCGGAGGTGACTCGTGCTGCTCCTACGCCGGTGGAGAGGGCGACTTCTGTGGCATCGAGGCCAGCCCAGCAGGCCCCTGCTGCAGAGCCTGAAGAAGTGGCCCGGGCAAGGGCCGCAGCTGCTGCCACTGCACCCTGCTGTCCTCCGAGTCCACCTGTCATCGAGATCAGGGATGAGGAGGCCCAGGCCATGACCAGGACCACGACCGAGGCGCCGCCTGCGCCGGCACCAGCTTCTCAGCCTGCCCCCCAGGATTCTTCAACCAACGAGGCAAGGCCGCCCACTCTCGGAGAGGGTAGGAGGGAGGAGGCACGACGTCGTCTCCCCTTCAGGATAGGGCTGGAGAGCTCGTTCCTCCGAAGCCCCGAACTGGTGGAGCGCATGATGGACTTCTCGATCCAGACATGCGACTGGCAAGAGATGGCCGGAATGCAGCTGGGCGATGTTATCAGCACCATCTTCCCCCAGCTGTACTCGATGAGCTATCCCTTCCTTTCTTTTCTTCTTTTTTTTTTTTGAGCTGACCCCTTCTCATGGTGCAGATGGGTGCCGAGGCCCTCTTCATCAAGGGCTGCTATCAAAACTGGGAGAGTCTCGAGCGGCAACGAGCGATCGAGATCGAATCCCTGAAAGCCGACCTAAAGGAGAAGGTCGGAGCGAACGGGGCCCTTGAACTGAAGGTCAAGGACCTTGAGAAACAGCTCGCCGACGCCGAGGGGCGAGCGAAGAGACTTTTGGAGGCCCAGACCTGGAGCGAAGCCGTTCGAAGAAAGCCATTGAAGATCTCTCCTTCGTGGAGAAGAAGTTGAATTGGTATAGTGCCGAGGCTGATCGGCACAAGGAGGCCTCCCGGCTACCCAGGCAGAGCTGGCAGCAGGGAGGGAGAAATTGGCCACAGCTAAGAAGGTGGCGGAGGTGGCGGCCAAGTCGACGGAGGCTGCTAGGCTGGAGGCCGCCGAGTCAAAGAGGATGGCCGATGAGGCCAAGAAGGGCACCGAGGACACCGTTGCGAAGTTCAGGGCTTTGGAGGAGTTCGTCACCGAAATTCATCAGATGGCGTCGAACTCCTTCTACAAGGGCTTTATGTTCTTGCGCGGCCGGGTTAAGGTGCTTGCCCCCGAGGAGAGTCATAACTGCCTCAGGTATCCTTCGGCCTCAGACGCAAAGCCCGACGAGGAGGTTGCCGCGAAAGCTGTGGCCTCAGAGCCTCCAACGTCAACCGAGGCTGATCCGTCCAAGATTAGAGCTGCCCAGCCAGAAGCTCAAGAAGGCGGGAACTCTCAGCCTCTGGGTTCAACAGGGGAGCCGGCCGGCGTGGAGTAGCCCTTCTCTTTCTCGCTTTGTTTTGTATTTTTGTTTATTGTACTTAGTTAGGGTCGCCCGGCATGTCGGGGGCCCACAAAATACTTGTAACTCGTATTTGATCAATGAAACTTGAGCTTCCTTGCCATTTGTTTTTGCCTGGCTCTTCCCTTCTTTCTCTATTTCTTTCACTCCCCTTCTTTCCTTCTTTTTTTTTTTTGGCATATGAGTGGGGAGATCAGAGAGAAGGGCCTCACCTTGCCTGGGTGTTGAGTTATGACACTTGAGAGCTGCTGGGCTCGAAGGTGTTGTGGACTGAGAGCTATGTGGCTCGAAGGTCCTTTGGCCGGAGATCTGAGCTCCGGTCTTGGGCTGGCATCCTGGAGCTGGGCTCGGGGATGCTGGTGACTGAGAGCTGCGTGGCTCGAAGTTCCCTTGGCCGGAGGTCTGAGCTCCGGTCTTGGGCTAGCGTCCTGGAGCTGGGCTCGGGGATGTTGGTGACTGAGAGCTGCGTGGCTCGAAGTTCCCTTAGCCGGAGGTCTGAGCTCCAGTCTCGGGCTGGCATCCTGGAGCTGGGCTCGGGGACATTGGTGACCGAGAGCTGCGTGGCTTGAAGGTCCCTTGGCCGGAGATCTGAGCTCCAGTCTTGGGGCTGGCGTCCTGGAGCTGGGCTCGAGGACGTTGGTGACTGAGAGCTGCGTGGCTCGAAGTTCCCTTGGCCGGAGATCTGAGCTCCGGTCTTGGGGCAGGCGTCCTGGAGCTGGGCTCGGGGACGTTGGTGACTGAGAGCTACATGGCTTGAAGTTCCCTTGGCCGGAGATCTGAGCTCCGGTCTTGGGCTGGCATCCTGGAGCTGGGCTCGGGGACGTTGGTGACTGAGAGCTGTGTGGCTCGAAGTTCCCTTGGCAAGAGATCTGAGCTCCGGTCTTGGACTGGCATCCTGGAGCTGGGCTCGGGGATGTTGGTGACTGAGAGCTGCATGGCTCGAGGTTCCCTTGGTTGGAGATCTGAGCTCCGGTCTTGGGCTGGCATCCTGGAGCTGGGCTCGGGGACGTTGGTGACTGAGAGCTGCGTGGCTCGAAGTTCCCTTGACCGGAGTCTGAGCTCCAGTCTTGGGCTGGCATCTTGGAGCTGGGCTCAAGGACGTTGGTGACTGAGAGCTGCGTGGCTCGAGGTTCCCTTGGCCGGAGGTCTGAGCTCCGATCTTGGGGCTTGAGGAGTGATAGCTTTGTTGCTGTGTTTCCCTCTCGTTCTTTCTTTCCTTCCCCTCTATCTTTTTGATGAGCGGGGAGATCAGAGAAGAGGGTTCTTGCCGTATTTCCCTCTCGTTCTCTTTCTTTCCTTCCCCTCTCCCTTTTTTTTTTTTTTTTTGGAGTGGAGAGATCAAAGAAGAGGGTGCTTGCCGTGTTCCCCTCTCGTTCTCTTTCTTTCCTTCCCCTCTCTTCTTATTTTTGAGTGGGGAGATCAGAGAAGAGGGTTACAGGACTTGATTGCCTTGGAGCTAGGCTTGAGGCCTTCTTGGATGGAGAGCTGGGCTCAGGTCCAGGGGTTGCCTGAGGGCTTGGCTCAGGTCTTTGGCACCTTGGAGCTAGGCTCGAGGCATTGATGGGAGTTGCTTGGCCCCAAGATCTCTTGGCGTCTCGAAGCTAGGCTCGGAGATGTTTGAGATTGAGAGCGGCTTGGCTCGAAGGTCCCTTGGCCGGAGATCTGAGCTCCGATCTTGGGCAGGTAACCTAGAGCTGGGCTGGGGGACGTTGTTAATTGGAGCTGGGCTCGGGGATGTCCTGGAGCTAGGCTCGAGGATGCTTGAGATTGAGAGTGGCATGGCTCGAAGATCCTTTGATGTCCTGGAGCTGGGCTCGGGGATGCTTGATATTAAGAGCTACATGACTCGAAGATCTCTTGACGTCCTGGAGCTGGGCTCAGGGACACTTGAGATTGAGAACGGCATGGCTCAAAGATCCTTTGACATCCTGGAGCTAGGCTCGGGGATGCTTGATATTGTTCCCTGCAAGACATATAGATATTCGTGCAAGAAAAAAGTCGTTATCATTATTGTCGATAAGAAAGCTTACATCAGAGGTGGCATCTTCGCAGATTGCCGGCACTCTATGTCCGGGGGAGCCTGATGCCGTCGAGATCTTCGAGGTGATAAGCCCCTCGTGATGGGACTTCGACCATCTTTTAGGGGCCTTCCCAGTTTGGTGGGAGCTTGCCGCGTTCTCGGGGCTGATTTGCCTCTGCCCGGTGCAGCACCAGATTTCCGGGCCCAAAGGTTCTTGGCCAAACCCGGGCGTTGTAACGCCGGGGCTGCTCGTTGCTGGCGAGTTTTATTGAGGCTGGCGTTGAGCGGGTTGGGCCTAAGTCAATCTCAGAATAATGTTGTGAGCCGCAGGAAGCCCGTCGACAACAAAAATCATCATAGTAGTGCTCTTGGAGGGGGCGTCATAAGGAAGCACGTCCGCAGAGCTTCAGTTATCGACTGTGGTGCACTTTTCCAGGATGGTTCGTGATCGTCATCCTGACGACTGTGGCATATTTATTTATATTTCTTTCTCACTTTCTCCTTCCCGCACAGTGGGGAGTACATTCTCGGGGTCCCCTGCCCCTCGGGTCCTCTTGGATGCACGCGCAGCTCCCCAGGTGATCACGCCCATCGGCTTCACGGTGGGGTGGCTGTTGATGGTTGGAGCTGGCGGGAGAGCGGCGAGTGCCTGGGGCCCCGCTTGAGGTCTGCCCCCCTCCGCAAACCTCTAGAGGCAGCCTCATTTGACGAGTTTCTCGATTTCTTACCTGGGGCTGCAACATTCTTCAATGTCATGGCCGTGATCGCGGTGAAGGCGACAATACTTCGTCTCGCCACGACCGGTGAAGGGCTTCAATGGTAGCGGGTGTTGTAGTCCACTGGCTCACTAGTTGAGCCTTGCATACTGGCAAACCGGTGGGGGAACTCCGCTAGCCTGCACTCATGTTTCTCCAGGCACCTTTCCGCTATGCGCCTGATGGCTTCGTCAACAGACCTCTCTGCCGGAGGAGACGGAGAAGGTGACGTGGGTGCCCTTGGGAAGGGGAGCCCCTTGCACGGCTGGTGGAGGCCTCTTGAGCTTGCGTCGTCACCATTCTTCCGTAGAGTGTCAATCTGTAAAGAGGTGGAGGGCTTGATTCAACCCCCTTCCTGGCGCGCCAATCTGTTGCCGCCAAAATCGCCGTGGCCCGTAGCTGCTGTTGGTGCTGGAGTGCGCTCCCTTTGCTGCCCGACGGTCCTCTGCTCCTGGACCTGCAAGACAGGGGTTAGTGACCCGGGCCGGGATTCCGGTGGGGGCACTTCGACGATCAAGTCAGTGACGATCCAGGAGAACAGATCCTCCTGGTTGAGCCCCTCTTGATGGACTGCACACGAGGAGGAGTGAGTTGTGTGAATGTGAATAGCAAGTGTGTCGGGGGAAGTATGGCCTGGTTAGGGGGAGTCCCTATATGGCCTTCCTTCCCGACCTTGCTCTGGAATGCTGGTGGTGCCATGCCCTTCTTCCTGGTGGGGGTTGCACACCTCCTTTTTTTTGTGTTGTTGCTTGTATTTTATCTATGTGTTGGGGTTGTTGTATTACCTCCGAGTTTGTTACAAACTAGGTTACTGTTGGGCACTGGCCTCGGGATCCCCGTCGAGCTATCAGGCACATGCGGCGGTGTCCCGATGAACCTTTCCTGATTCGTGATAAAGGAAGCTGTCATGCGCTCGGACACTCCTCTTGGTCGCCTCATTCCAGGAAACTTGGCAGTGCCTCGGATGGTGAGCTGCTGCCCACGGGATTCGAATCTCCCGGTTGGCTTCCTTTCTTGGATGATCTGGGTGGTTAGTGATGAGTGTGGCATCTCGATCAGCATGCTTCTTCCCTTTCTAGTGTAATTGGAGGCTGCAGGTGGTTAGCACGGCCTGGAAGGCGCTCTGGTGTAGTCCTCGGGCGGCTCACCGACGTTCTAGGCTGGCGAGGACCTCGTCCGAGCTGGGCTGAGCTGGAACGGCAGGGCTCGCTCCGACCTAGGTGCTCCGAGCTTGCGGGGGCATCTTGGTGGAGGAGAGCAGAGTGCGGGCCCAGTCCAGAAGGCGGCGCTCGGAGAGGCTCCATGTTGGCTGGTGAGCGCTGAGCTCGACTCCGACCACAGGGCTCTAACCTCCGAGGGTCTCGCTCTGGAGGGCAGGAGGTGGACCCGGTCTAGAAGGCGCGCGCTCGGAGAGGCTCCACGTTGGCGGGTGAGCGTTGAGCTCGACTTCGACCACAGGGCTCTAACCTCCGAGGGTCTCGCTCTGGAGAGCAGAGGGCGGAACCGGTCCAGAGGGTGCGCGCTCGGAGAGGCTCCACGTTGGCGGGTGAGCGCTGAGCTCGACTCCGACCACAGGGCTCTAACCACCGAGGGTCTCACTCTGGAGGGCATAGGGCGGACCCGATCCAGAGGGCCCATGCTCAGAGAGGCTCCACGTTGGCGGGTGAGCGCTAAGCTCGACTTTAACCACAAGGCTCTAACCTCTGAGGGTCTCGCTCTGGAGGACAGAGGACAGACCCGGTCCAGAGGGCGCGCACTCGGAGAGGCTCCACGTTGGCAGGTGAGCGCTGAGCTCAACTTCGACCACAGGCCTCTAACCTCCGAGGGTCTCGCTCTGGAGGGCAGAGGACGGACCCGGTCCAGAGAGCGCGTGCTCGGAGAGTCTCCACATTGGCGGTGAGCGCTGAGCTCGACTCCGACCACAGGGCTCTAACCTCCGAGGGTCTCGCTCTGGAGAGCAGAGGGCGGACCCGGTCCTGAGGGCGCACGCTCGGAGAGGCTCCATGTTGGCGGGTGAGCGCTGAGCTCGACTCCGACCACAGGGCTCTAACCTCCGAGGGTCCCGCTCTGGAGGGCAGAAGGCGGCTCCGGCCTAGGCGTCCCGAGCTCGCGGGCCCGACCTAGCGTGATGCAGAACAAAAAACTCTGATACCAAGAATGATGCAGAACGGAAGCTCTGATACCAAAAATGATGCAGAACAAAGAACAAAGAAGCGTATGTGGAAGTAAATTTAGGATTAATTTCTTCTTTTTTTTTTCTTTTTTTTATTTTTTTTTTATATTTCAGAAATTGGCTTTGACTCAAAGTAAAGCTAAACTAAGTTGAAGGGAACTAGGTAAGGATTGAAAGCACAGTTTAGAAGAAACTAAATTATCAGAGTAGTTCAGAAGTAACGGATCGCTGGGGGGTTGAGAAACTCCCAGACCTAGGGTTTCGCTCTGAACTTTCAACAGAACAGAAATAGAGAGGAGAGATGGTTTACTAACCAGACAGTGATCTTCTCAGGATTTTGGTGGAAGAACTCTCTCGAGCAGATTGTGGGATCCTCGGAGTCGGCTATCTTCGCAATGGATCCTCCAATACTGGTCTTGTGGTTTGGTCGGCTTCTCCTGGACTCAAGATCTAGGAAAGAAGAGGAACAAGTGATGGATTTCAGATACTCAAGAAAAGATTTACCAGGTTGAAGAACTTGAAAGCTGAAGTTGCTGAAATCAGGATTCTCCTGGAGGCCGATCTGACTTCCTCTTAGAATTGCTGTAGATCTGAAGTATCTGGACTGGAGCTGGATGCTGGTGGCCGGCCTGGACTTGGAGAGGATGGCCGTGAGAAGTGGAATAGACTAGGGCTTGGTGGAAAGAGAAGGGTGATGGCGGCTAGGGTTTGGGAGTGGAGTGGCTAATCTAGGGTTTGGGTTTTGGAGATCTCACACCTTCTCAAGGTTCCTGGGGAACCCGGATTTACTCCCTCACGGAGCTCAACACCTGGATGCAAGTGCGGAAGAGAGAAAACACAGTTTGCTCACAAAAAAAAAATTTGGTTTCATTCATCTGATTCTTTTCAAACTTACATGGAGGTTTAATTTATAGGCCATTACAAGAGAGTAGGGTTTTACATCTTCCCATGTGGGACTAAAGGAGGGGATCTTCAAATTAGGATATCAATCCTTACTCATATGGCCGGCCAATTAATTCCAAAGTTGATTGAAGCTTCAAAAAGGAAAGTGGGTGGCGCCTCCTTGTCTTGACCTCCAAGAAAATATTTTTTCCTTCTATGCTTGGCCTTATCAGGAAGTGTTTGGGCGCCTCTTAACCTTGCCCTCTAAGAGAAAATTTGTTGCCTTTTATATCTGGCTTTAGTTGGAATGATTAGGGCGCCTCCTAACCTTGCTTTTCAAGAGAAATCTCCTTCCTTTCATGGCTCAACCCTTTTTGGATACCTCCTTTTCTTTCTCCCCAAGTTATGGCTCCTTCTAACTTTGTTTTGAGTATTTCTGGCAAGTAATGGGCGCCTCCTTGAATCTCTCCCCAAGAGAATTTCTTTCCTTTCATAGTTTGGTTCTTTTGGGAAGTCTTGGACCGCCCCCTTGATTTTGTGGATCCCTGGTGGATTTCTCCTCAATTGGCGCATGAAAGAGGGGAGCTGCTATCTGTGGTGTGGGGACCAAAGCCTGCTGGATGGAGATGTGGCGCCCCCTGGACTCAGGCGTATGGCTGGGAGTGTGGCTGGGAGTGTGGCGCCCACTTGCTTGGCCTTGGGAGAAAATGTAACACCCCAGGTTGAAGCCCTAGTCCACTACTGAGTCAACATGACTCAACAAAATAAAAATGCAGGTAATATAGACTCAAGCTAAAATTGAGTTGATCAAGTCAACCCTTATTACAAGCCAAAAAAAATCCTAATTCTTCGGGCAAGGTTAATCAAAGATCCAGATGGAGCTCTGAAGTCTTCTTCTGAGTATGGTGCCCGCACCATAGCGGAGGACAGAGCTCAGCTCGCTGTCTTGAGGGAGCTCAGCTCAGATCGGCAGTAGAGTCCTGGCTGGAGAATTGACGCGGCGTCCGACGTGATGTCTTCCTTTGACGTGGCATCCGCCGGTTCCCCCATGTCAGCGATCCCGCCACATCAGGCAGAAATTGCGAGTTCTTTTTGTTATTCTACCATTTGTCATCCAAAACTCTGCTTTTGTTTACAAGAGAGTAGTATCTGAGTTCATCTTTTATTTCGTGAGCCTTTTAGCTAATAACTGCATGGTATTCGTGTCCAGGTTCGAGTCTGGATACCCGGGATCAATTCGGGTCCGGGTCTAGTATTTTAAAATTGGGCCCGTTGGGTATTCGGGTCCGGGTCCGGGTCTGGATATCTGGGTTCCGACCCGTACCCGATCCGTTGACAGCTCTACATGGTAATGCACTAGAGGGAGTTGTGGATTGCTAAATGTGTGCCCCCTGGCGGAAGATTCAGTCGTTGGCCTGTCGCCATAAATTGGCAGGTCAAGTTCCAGAATTTTTTTTAAAATAATATTATTTTAAAAATATAATTATGAGAATAGGTGTTAGGTTTAATATTTACCAAAATAGGTGTTTGGGGTGGACATGGAGATCATGATGGAAATTAAAATCGTCTTTCGAAAATGAGAAATCATTTTCGATTAAAAACATCTTTTAAAAAGAAGAATTCTATATAGCTGAAAACGTCTTTTGAAAAGACAATTTCTAAATAAGCTGAATAAAATTTTATATATTATTTTTTTATTTATTATCAAAATGACCTTCGTAATGTTTGATTTAATTTCAAAAATACCTTTTTTTAGCTGAGTTGAATTTGTCTTTCAAAAAGATACTTAGGGAATTAAATAAAAAATTCCTCATAAATGCACCTGCACCCCATTAAATGCCTGCACCCCATAATATTAAAAAAAATATTTATGGATATTGAGATGATTTCAAATCAATTTATTTTTTTTAAATTTAATTTAAAAATTGAAACGATATTTTTAATTAAATTGGTGTGACGTGACATTTGAAATCATCTATGCCATAGACGATTTCAGCAGTCCTTTTCTTTTTTAAAACCTTTATTTTTTAAAATTTTAATTAATAAATCTTAATTTAAAATAAATAAATAATAAGTAAAACATTAATATTAATTAAAATTTTATATATTATTTTTTGATAATATTAATTATTACAATATTTTCAAATAACATTAATAAAAAATAATATTAATTAACTATATAAAAATAATATTAATTTAAAATTAATAATAAATTAACTAAAAATAACATTAATTAAAAAACATTATAGTGATATATTATAATATATTTTTTACATTATAATAAATATTTTATATTCTAAAATATAATAAATATATTATAATTTATTATATTATATATATATATTATAATATAGTATAAAAAATTATAAATAATTAAAAAATAATCACCAGGTCGATACCATCCTGTCGCTAGTCTGGTACCAGTTCGGTCAACAATCCGGTGTCAGTCCGATCCCTTGCTTAGGACTGGCGGCTGGACCGACGCCCAGTGTAAAATCATAAATTACCATCTTAATAATAATATAAAATATTAATATTATAAAATAAAATTTATTATAATATCTAATAAATATTATAATAAATATAATAAGTATATTATAATATATTGAATTATAAATACTATATCATATTATAAATACTATATTATATTATAAAATATAATAAATATAATAAATATTTTAAGATATAATATAAAATTTATAATTTAGTCGGTGCCGATCTAGTTGTCTGTCCGGTCGCTAATTTACCTAGCGAGCCAATGCTAGTCCGACCATCAACCCGATGCTAATCTGGCCGCCAGTCCGGTCACTAGGTTGATCCCAGTCCAGTTGCCAGTTCAATTGATATCAATATCCAATTAGATCAGTGATCGGACCGATGGCCGGATCGGTAATCGGACCGATGGCCAGATTGGTGACCGGACTAGATTGGATAGACGCAGGTTTCTTTCAATTTTTTTGTCAACTTTTTTTCTCCACTTATTATGACTTTATTTATATATTTTTTATTTTTTATTTTTTTATTTTAAAAATGGAGGTGCAGGAATAAGATAAAGTCCCACGTGTGTATGTGGCTTCACCCATAACTTTTTTTTATTTTTTAAAATTCTTTTAGAATTTTACATTTTATTATATTATTTTAAATATTTTTAATTTTATTATATTATTTTAAATATTTTATATATTATAAATTTATTATGTTATTTTAAATATTTTTAATTTTATTATATTATTTTAAATATTTTATTATATTATTTTAAATTTTGTTATTTATTTTTTAAAATTTTATTAGATTAAAATTTAATCAAAAAAGAGTATTTGTGGGGTGCAGGCATTTAATGGTGCATTTATGAGAGATTTTTGATTTAATTTCTTAAATACCTTTTTGAAAGACGAATTCAACTAGCTAAGATGGGCATTTTCGAAATTAAATCAAATATTACGAAGGGCATTTACGAAATTAAATCAAACATTATGAAGGGTATTTTGGAAATTAAATCAAAAATTATGAAAGGTATTTTTGAAATTAAATCAAATATTATGAAGGGCATTTTGGTAATAAATAAAAAAAGTAATATATAAAATTTTAATTAATTCTGATTTCCAAAGTTGATTCCAGCTTATTTAAAAATCGACTTTTCAAAAGATGTTTTCAGCTTATTTAGAAATCGCCTTCTCAAAAGATATTTTCAGCTGTATAGAAATCGTCTTTTCAAAAGATGTTTTCATTCAAAATTGATTTCGCATTTTCGAAAGATGATTTTAACTTCCATCGTGGCCTCCACGTCCGCTCCAAACATCTATTTTGATAAATATTAAACCTAACACCTATTTTCATAATTATATTTTAAAAAAATATTATTTTAAAAATAAATCTCGAGTTCCATGCCAAACCTACCACCAATGTCCCAGGGTGTCTGGATGCTTCCGCAGTAGCGTGCTTCATTCAATCATGCAAATACACACATCGATTAGAAGAGCCACTTATCAAAATTTTGGAGTTTTCACCTTAAAGCCAAAATTAAGAAGGGAGTTTCTTATGATAAATTGATTAATTATTTTAATTTAATCATTAAAATAAATATTAATTAATTAATATTTATTAAGAATTAATATTTTTTTATGAATGTTTTGTGGAACAGGAGTTTATAGATTAAAAAAGCTCAATTTTTGAAGTCTAACGTACCGAAAGCATTCAAAATGGAGTTCAAATGGACCCGGAATCAGAATTGAAAGATCATCATAGAAGCACACCTTTTAAAGCAGCCGGTCCATCATGGTGTAAAGCCCACTTGTTTTTGAGCTAATTGGGCTAAAGTCGGTAGGCTTCACCGACTTCAGATCGAACACCAAAAAAAAAAAAAACTCTGAAAATAAGGGATGGAGCCCTTGTTTATCCGACCACCAAAATCGTCGGAATACCCAGAAGGAGGGCCATGGAGAGGTAGGGGTTGATCGGTGGAGAGTCATGGAGGGAAGAGGGACTCGATCAATCAAGTTTTCTTTCCCCGTATGGTAAGGAAAAGCTCTCGTTTCCTCTTCTTTAAAAATCCCCTTATAGCTGAGATTTCCATCAATCTTTCCCCCTCCTTCGATGGTCGATTGCTTCAAGACCATCGCTGGTAAGCTCTCTTCTCCCTCGATAGTTCTTGGGTTATAGGTATGGTGGCAGTAAGGGGCGGAGCCCCATCTCTTCCCTCTCTACCTCGGTTGTTCTGCCGGTGGTCGATCGCCGCTGGTAGTGTTTCAACCCCCATCCTTGCTCCATTCGGAAAGCCCCCGATGGACCACCGCCATCCTCCGGCTCATTGGAACAAGGGAGGCCAGTATGGGCTAAGAGAAGAAGAGGATCGAGGGAGAAGGAAAGAAAGAAAGAAAAGAAAAAAAAAAGAGAGAGAGAAAGAAGAGGAGAGAGAAAAAGGAGGAAAAAATTATCATAAATAATAATAAAATTTGAAATCAACTTTTTAATAATTTAGACCAAGATCAAGATTGGACTAAGAACTATTTTTTTATACTAATTTATTTTATATAGAAAATTGATTATATAATTAATCTTATCAGGATTTTTATATATTGATAAAGCAGTATTAGAGTTGAGAATCAAATAGGCAGTATAGAGTCTTTTCAGGTAAGTTATCTTAACCTCTAGTATTACATGCTAAATATGTTATGATTGTTGTGCAATGTTAAATATGTATGGTATAGTTCGATCTGTATTGGATTGCATCCATTGTCATGTGTGTTGGTGTTGACACTTCCTAGTCCGATTATGATCACACGAGGATCTAGTCTCCTTCCGGGCCTCCAGTGGGGTGATCACTGGCATATGACTGATGTACGGTATGTGTAATCAGGAGCTAGTTGCCTTTTATTTTTAGCCATGCATGGCAGTTGCTGGCACATGTTGAGGATGCATAATTCTCATGTGATATCAGAGTTAGTTTCCTTCCAAGCCTCCAGCGGAGCGATCATTGGCACATGATCGATTTCGGTATATATAGTCAGGGTTCTAATCTCTTTCAGGACTAGCCATGGGTCGATCATGGCCATAGTCAGAGGGACTAGAAGAGTAAAGTAAATGATTGGCCATCCATAGTCGTGTCGTTGCATTTGAGTGTGCACATTTGCATGATATTGATGTTTACTTTATCATGATGCTGGATATTATATTTTTTTATGATTTGTTTATGTTGCTATTATTATTGACATATTTATGTATATATATTGAAAATGATGATAACTTACTGAGTCTATTAAGCTCATACCCTATTTTTATTATTTTTGTTACAAATCTGAAAGATCCACCGGACATTGGGACCAGTTAGTGAGGAGTTAGGATTTAGAGATTTTAGTCTTAATTCATGTTTATTTAAATCTTAGTTAAACTATGCTTACATTGTATCTGAGATTTTTGTGAGATTTCATCTATTAGTTTGGATTGAAATGTTCTAGAAATAATAAAGTTTAATGAATTTATTTTCTACCATTGTCTGAATGTTAATTTATAAAGATAAGCCTTGTATATTCAATGGGATGAATCCTGAGGATATGCAGCTATCCGTTATATGCCTGGTCGGGCATCAGGTTGGGGCATGATAGATTTAGTGATATCAGAGCATAGTTCAAAGATTCTATAGATTGGAATAGATAGTGAGAGTGTGGTAGAATTGATTAGGATATGATTAGATGATTTAAATATGTATATTAGTAAATTAAATTTGATTGAATCTAATATTTTCGTGAATCATGTGGAGATGGCTCAAACTCGATCCATGAGGGTATCCAATGCTGCAAAAAATTTTCATGCTATTAATATGCATCGCAGTCATCCAAATGATCGCACCTCTCGAACCTGTAATGCCTCGCAGACCAGGGACATCTCTCCAACAAATGGAGCTTCTCAAATTAAGGACAATATCTCTCGAGCAGCAGGAACAACTCGAGCTGCTAGTACTTCTAGGACAGCTTATAGTCCATCGCCATATTATGGTGAGAGTCAAGCAGCTAGCCCTATTCATCAATAGTATGATGTGCCCAATAATCAGGGAATTACTAGTTCTAATGATTAGGTAGAAAATCTCATACAAGCTTTAGCTGGATTTGTTCAAGAGATACGACAGTAAAAAAATAGAGTGGCTAGTCTTCCAGGATGGATCGAGGGATTGGTGAGTTTAAGAAGCTAGCACCACCTATTTTTGAAGGCACCACCGAACCCACTGAATCACTAAAATGGCTTAAGGAGATGGAAAAAGTTTTTGCTAACATGGATTGCATTGATAATAAAAAAGTCTATTTTGCTACTTATCAGTTGGAGGGTGAAGCTTTTGAATGGTGGAAAGCTGTCAAGAGGCAACATGGTTATAACAGGCTAATCACTTGGAATATATTTTGATAATAATTTATGGTTATGTATTTTATTGAGAGCCTCAGATTTGAAAGAAGATTGAATTTATAAGGCTGATTCAAGGAAATATGACAGTGACCCAGTATGACGCCAAGTTTACCGAGTTGTCTCGCTTTGCTCCGGATCTAGTGGCTACTGATGGCATCAAAGCTCGAAGATTTGAAAAAAGACTGTATTGCCACCTAGATCATCGTGGCTTGCAGCTCCTATGTGGTGCTGGTGAGTGGGCTTCCCACATGGTGACCTCCAAGCATAACCAGTCCTGCAAAAAAGAGGAGACCTGGACCGGGGATCCCAGTGGGGGCACTCCGATGATCAAGTCAGTGGGCAATCAAGGGGAACAGATCCTCCTTAGTGCAGCCTGGAGTGGTCTTCACGTTCAAAGGATTCTTGAAGAGATAGGGTAGAAGTTTAGAGCAGTTGGTGTTGGACAGTGGTAGCTGTAATAGTGGGAGCTCTTGGGGGAGTCTCCAGATATTCCTCCTGTCCTCTAGCTTCACTTGCCTGCTCTTGCTTGCCCTAGTTCCTACTTGTTTGCACTTGCTTTCTACTTTGACTTACCTTTATGGAGGCCCCTTTGAGCTTCTTATAGAAGCATGATTCATTTGGCAGAGTACAGGACCCTGGTTTGGTGCTCTCTAAGAGCGTCTCCCGTAGGTTTGTCCCCTTTCCTCCTGAGAAGAGGGAGACAGGGCCCGTAGCCCTTGTACGGAGGCTCCTCCATGGGTGCAGGCAAAGTACTATGAAGTGTGCATCCCTTTCACAGTGAGTGCGAGTGGCGTGCCATGGGGGCCTGACACCCCGACAAAACATTGCTTCTTATAGGCATCGTGCCACCATGTCTAGGGACCTGGTAGAGCACTGGCCTGGCGGGAGATGCTACAGGATCTGAGACTCTAGATAAAACCTTCCTCTTCTGGGTGGTACAAGCGGTGGGTTGAAGGGCGCGATGCTCCGGATGGAGAGCCTTTCCACAGAAGGTGCCGATAGCAAGCTGAGAGGCCTAGGGCTCCAGCAGCATGCCCCTCCATAGGGGATACAGGTAGCACGCCCTAGCGGAATGCCACTCCACAAAGTTTGCAAGCGACGTGCCTTGGCGGAGTACCACTCCACAGAGGTTGCAAGCGGCGTGCCCTGGCGGAGCGCCACTTCATAAAGGTGGCAGTCTCTCTAAGCAACATAAGGGTTCCGGCGGGGATGGTGACACCACCCACCTAGGTCACTATCACGACCGCTCCTAAGATTACTCGAGGGAGAGATTGAGTCCACCCGTCTTTGTCCATGCTTGACTTCAGGTGGGAAGTTGACTTTGACTCTGACCAGAAGCTCGACCTTGAACAGGGAGCTCGACCTCGGTGGAGAGCTTGACCTCGAACGGGAGCTCAACCTCAGCATCAATTTGATGACAGCATTCAAGTGGTGCCTTCTGCCAGCTAGACCTCCAGCTAGATACGATGGAGGCTCCATGTCAGCAGTCATGCCACATCAGACTGGTGCCTAGAATCCATGCTGGGATAAGGCCAATGCAATTGAACTCTTATCGAGATGTGGTTAATAAGGCCAAGATTGTTAAACAAAAAGTTAACAATATGCAACAAGAAAGAGAGCGCCAACAGAAGAAAAGGTTGAGGTCCGATGGACAACAAGGTGGTCGACCTTCTGGCAATCAATCAAAACCACGGAATGCACATAGGCAAGATAAAGGACCTCAGTAGAGTAATGGACCTCGTTGTACAAGGTGTCAAGGTTTTCACTTGGTACAGGATTGTCGTTGGTTCTCTGGAGCATGTTTTGATTGTGACTAGCAGGGTCACAAGGCTGTGGATTGCCCACTCCGTTAGAACACCGATTATCAGCAACCTTATCTAAATATATCTGGACCGCCTGCTCAAGCTATCCAGCATGCATCGACTTCTTATCAAGGCCAACCCATAGAGCAAGGATATGGAGGACGTTCAAAACCAAAAACCCAAGCTTGTGTTTATGCCTTGACTCAGCAAGATGCTCAGGCATCAAATACCGTAGTGACAGGTATGATTAAGGTGGTTTCTGCATATGCTTTTGTCCTATTTGACTCTGGAACGACATATTATTTTATTTCATCTAGATTTGCTAAGAAGGTTAATATCATGCCTAAAAAATTGGATTATGAAATATGTGTAACTACTCGAAATCGGGTTTCATTATGGTGGATATGATTTATCTATCTTGCCCTTTGAGCATCGGGATCATGATCTTGTATCCAATATAATGGTATTGGAGATGAAAGACTTTGATATAATTCTAGAAATGAATTGGCTTACTTCTTATCATGCTACAGTGGATTGTTTTGGAAAGAAAGTGATCTTTCAGATTCCCGGACAAGAACCTTATAACTTTATTAGTAGTGGAGCAAACGTTTCTACCAAAATTATTTCTGTTATGCAAGCTAGTAAAATGTTAAAAAAGGGTTGCATGGGTTTGTTGGCTAGTGTAACAGATTCTCAGTAAGGAGAAGTGAAGTTAGAAAATATTTCTGTGGTGAGAGAGTTTCCTGATGTATTTCTAGAAGATTTGCTAGGATTACCTCCTGATAGGGAGATAGAATTTGCTATTGATCTCATACCCAGCTCCAAACCTATCTCCAAAGCTCCTTACCAAATGGTTCTAGCTGAATTAAAGGAACATAAAGAGCAACTCTAGGAACTACTTGATAACAATTTTATTTGGCCTAGTGTCTCACCGTGGGGTGCTCCAGTTATCTTTGTCAAGAGGAAAGACAGAAGTTTGAGGTTATATATTGATTATAGAGAGTTGAACAAGTTGATAATTCAAAATAAGTATCGCCTACCAAAAATTGATGATATTTTTAATCAGCTACAGGGTGCTCAGGTATTTTCAAAAATTGATTTACGATCTGGATATCACTAATTAAAAATTAAGACTGATGATATTTCTAAGATAGCTTTCGGGGCTAGATATGGATATTATGAATTCTTAGTCATGCCATTTTGATTAACCAATGCTCCCACAGCTTTTATGGATATGATGAACCGAGTATTCAGGGCTTATCTGGATCAGTGTGTAATTGTATTCATAGATGATATTCTAGTATATTCCCAGAATCATAAAGAACACGAAGAACATTTGAAGATAGTATTACAGATACTAAGAAAACACAAAAATTATATGCAAAGTTAAAGAAATGTCAATTTTGGCTTGAGAGCATCTCTTTTCTTGGACACAATCTCTAAGGATGGCATATCTGTTGATCCAATAAAGATAAAAGCAATTGTGAATTGGGATCGACCAACCAATATGATAGAGGTCCATAGTTTTCTTGGATTAGCAAGATATTATAGAAGATTTGTAGAAGGATTCTCTTACAATGCAATTCCTTTAACTCAGTTAACTCATAAAGGAACAAAATTTGAATGGACCGAAGAATGCAAAAAAAGTTTTTAAGAACTAAATAGTGTTTAGTATTGGCTCCTATCCTTACTATACCATCTGGAAGTAGAGGTTTCACCGTCTTTAGTGATGCATCTAAAAAGAGTTTGGGATATATTTTTATGCAAAATAGAAAGGTAGTATCATATGCTTCTCGATAGTTAAAGTTCCATGAGCAGAATTATCCTACCCATGATTTGGAGCTGGTAGCAGTAGTATTTGTACTAAAGATTTGGAGATATTATTTATATGAAGTACCATGTGAAATATTTATGAATCATAAGCGTCTTAAATACTTATTCTCTCAAAAAGAATTAAATTTGAGGCAAAGAAAATGGTTGGAGCTCATAAAGGATTATGATCTAACAGTTAGCTATCATCAGAGAAAAGCAAATGTGGTTGCTTATGCTTTAAGTAAAAAACTTGAAGGTAATATAGCAACCTTGTTGCCCAGGTGGCTTCCCAAGAGGGGAATGAATTGTGATAATAAAAATTTTAGCAAGTATGTACAATTTAAAATCTTTTTGGTATTGTGGTGAAATATACAATGCGGAAGTAAATAATTGAGCACAATCAAGGCAATCACAAATACAAAGGATTTAGAGTGGTTCGGAGCAACCCGCTCCTACGTCCACTATCCAATATACCACTTGAAATTTCCACTATATTTTTCCTAGAATACAGTCGGATTGTTTTACCGGGATCACAATCCAAACCCAACTCCCTTTGATTTTTACATCGGGCTCACCAAAGAAATCCACTCTTGGTTTTATACCAGGATCACCAAGAAACCCAAACTTGGTTTTGCAACGGGCTAACCAAAAACCCAAACTAAAGATAAAACAAGTAAACAATGCAACATAAAATATAAACTCCCAAAGAGTAGATGGTTGCCGCTTTAGCTTGTTGAATGTAGCTCTTCTAAGCTCTCCTCTTTCTTCAAATAAAGCTTCAAGAGTTGTGATAGGAAGTGAAGAACCCTCTCTTGAATTTGAACATTGAAGCTCTCTCCAAAATCTGAAATATAAACTTGAAAATTTCTTTTTCTTCAATTTCTCTTCCCCTCTTTAATCACTCTCCTTTTTCTTCACTTTGATCCATCATATATAAGTTTTGGAAGTGTTCCCATGTTGTTTTGACCGTTGGAGTGCCTTGAAAATCAAAATATGACCGTTTGGAACTGTTGGAATGAAGAAAAACAATTTCTGCAACTAGCCGTTGGAGTGCCAGAACCCGTCACTCGAGTTGGCTAGAGCTGGACGAGTCGGCTTGAGTAATTATAGTTCTGCCATTCTGGAGTCATTTTGATTGAATAATTACAGTTCTGCCATTCTGAAAGAGTTGGCTCTTGATCCATGAGTCGGCTCGAGCTGAACTTCTTCAAATACTTCCAAACCACTCCAAACTTCTTCTAAACCATTTCAAATATCTTCTAAACCTATGATAATTTACAAAAATAATCTTTACAAGGATAATTAGTAACATAATCATGCATCAATGTTTTGTAATCATCAAAATCAATCCTAGGATCAACAATTTCCTCCTTTTTGATGATGACAAAATATTGGGCATGAAAAAAAATTTTAGCACAAAATTAACTTTATAAAAGATTGTATTTCAAGTAAATTAACAAGTATCATATAAGCAATAAGCTCCCCCTTAATTTATCAGTTTATTTCAAAAATGAAACTTCTCTCTTTTTAAATGTTCTTTTTCATGACACCTTATATCTATCTCCCTTTTTGACATCAACAAAAAGTATTCTTAACCATTTTTTAAGGGATACTAATCAATGATTTTATAATACCACAAGAATATTATGATATTTTGAGATAATTTCACCTTCTTTTATTTTCTTCATATTCTTGTCAATAATTTCTCTTTTTCTCCCCCTTTCTTTATGCTATCAATTGTTACAAATACTAATTATTGGGGGTATCAAGATTCTTAATTTTTCGTTTATCTAACACATACACTCCTCTCTCTTTCACATTCAGTCTAAGCATTCATGCAAGAGAGTAATGTGAAATATGGTATCAATAGAAGAATTAAAGTCATGAGTTTATAAAAATCATCAAAATCAATCTATACTCATGATCAATTTAAAACATTAAGTATGCTAGCACATCTCAAATTATCTATGCTAGAGTAAGCTAGAACTCTTGATTTCATGATTCTTTGCCACAAGACTTGAATATCAATCATACCTCAAACATTCAAAATGTTTCAAGTTAAAGTTCAATGGATTTCACATGATCAAAAATACTAGTAACTATTGCATAGTTGACATTTAACTCATCTTAAAGCATCAAATATAATAAACATAGAAAATTGCTTCAAGTAAATGACTAGCATTACATATATCAAAAAGTAAGGAAGGGTTTGAGTAAATTATACCAATATGAATAATCTTTACATTATTTTTCTTTTTCTTTCTGAAATTACAAAGATAAGCTTTATGCCCAACTCTTTTACAACAAAAATAAAAAACATTAGCTTTTTGAATTTTATTTTGAGCTGAAATCTTTCTTTCAACAAGATTGGAATTTGAATTACAAATAATTTCATCTCTATTACTTGAAAATCTTTGATTACTTAATAATAATTCAAGCTTATCTGAACTTAAAGTCAATTTGTCAACTAAAGGCTTGAGTTTCTCATCTTCTTTTTGCAACCTTTGATTTTTTTCATGTAATACTTCATTCTTTTCAAGATATTCAATATTTTCTTTTTGAAAAGTTTTGCAATTTTAGAAATAGAATTTAATTCAATTTGCAAAACATGATATTTTTTCAAAGCATCATTTCTTTCATTTTGAAGCATATCATATGATAGTTTTAAGATTTGATGCTTAGTTCCTAACTTTTTATATTCAGATATTAAATCATGAAAAGCATTATTAAGATCATCAAATGTAAATTCTGAGTTTGGTACAGAATTTACCTCATTTTGTAGAACCGTAAAGCATGTGTTGGCAGTTTTTGATTGCTTTACATTATCACTTGAGTTTGAATCTTCGCTATCGCTCCAAGTGGCTGCCAATGCCTTTTTTTCTTTTCTTTCTCTTTGTATGGCTCCCCCTTAGCCATATACTTCTTCTTTTTTCTAAATCTGCCCTTACCCATAAATTTTCTAAACTTTTTCATAACCAGGGCTAATTTATCTTCATCTTGCTCTTCTTTGGATGATGAACTTGTGAACTCTTTTTTATTTTCTTTAGTAGCCACCTTGAGTGCAATTGTTTTCTTTTTCTTTTCTTCATCTTCACTCCGGTGCTTCATTGTGAGTTCATGAGTGATGAGTGATCCGAGAAGCTCTTCTAATGGTAGATTGTTTAGATTCTTTGCCTCTTGAATTGTAGTTACTTTAGGATCCCAAATTCTTGGCAAAGATCAAAGAATCTTTTGAACCATATCTGTATTAGAACACATTCTACTAAAACTTTTCAAGCTATTAGTAATGTTAGTAAACCTCAAAAATATTTCAGAAATAGATTTATGAGGTTCTATTTTAAACATTTCATAATCATGCATGAGCATATTGATCTTAGAGTTTTTAACTTGTGTTGTGCCTTCATGAGTGATTTCAAGTTTATCCCAAATTTCTTTTACAGATGTGCAAGTAGAAATTCGGTTAAACTCATTTGCATCTAAAGCACAATACAAGAGGTTCATTGCTCTTGCATTCAACTCTCCCATTTGCATTTCATAAACATTCCAATCCAACTCTGGTTTTGGAATATTTATGCCATCAACATTTATCATGGGAGTGGGAGGTTTTCTTAAGATATTTTTTCATAATTTAAAATCTATAGCTTGAATATAAATTTTCATGCGTGATTTCCAATAGCTATAATTTGTGCCGATAAAAAGTAGTGGTTGTGTAGAACATTGCCCTTCGACAAGATGTGTGCTCATTTGGATAGCCATTAATTCAGAGATACTGCTCTAATACCAATTGTTGCCCATGTGGCTTCCCAAGAGGGAGATGAATTGGGATAATAAAAACTTTAGCAAGTATGTGCAATTTAAAATCCTTTTGGTGTTGTGGTGAAATATACAATGCGGAAGTAAATAATTAAGCACAATCAAGGCAATCACAAACACAAGAGATTTAGAGTGGTTCGGAGCAACCCGCTCCTACGTCCACTACCTAAAATATTACTTGGGATTTCCACTATATTCTTCCTAAAATACAGTCGGATTGTTTTACCGGGATCACAATCCAAACCTAACTCCCTTGGTTTTTACACCGGGCTCACCAAAGAAACCCACTCTTGGTTTTATACCAGGATCACCAAAAAATCTAAACTTGGTTTTGCAACGGGCTAACCAAAAATCCAAACTAAAGTAAAACAAGTAAACAATGCAACATAAAATACAAACTCCCAAAGAGTAGATGGTTGCCGCTTTAGCTTGTTGAATGTAGCTCTTCTAAGCTCTCCTCTTTCTTCAAATAAAGCTTCAAGAGTTGTAATAGGAAGTGAAGAACCCTCTCTTGAATTTGAACATTGAAACTCTCTTCAAAATCTGAAATATAAACTTGAAAAATCCTTTTTCTTCAATTTCTCTTTCCCTCTTTAATCACTCTCATTTTTCTTCACTTTGATCCATCATATATAAGTTTTGCAAGTGTTCCCATGTTGTTTTGACCGTTGGAGTGCCTTGGAAATCGAAATATGACCGTTTGGAACCGTTGGAATGAAGAAAAATAATTTCTGCAACTAGTCGTTAGACTGCCAAAACCCATCACTTGAGTCGGCTCGAGCTGGACAAGTCAACTCTTCTGGGTCGAGTCGGCTCGAGTAATTACAGTTCTGCCATTATGGAGTCATTTTGATTGAATAATTACAGTTCTGCCATTCTGAAAGAGTTGGCTCTTGATCCATGAGTCAGCTCGAGCTGAACTTCTTCAAATGATTCCAAACCACTCCAAACTTCTTCTAAACCATTTCAAACATCTTCTAAACCTATGATACTTTACAAAAACAATTTTTACAAGGATAATTAGTAACATAATCATGCATCAATATTTTGTAATCATCAAAATCAATCCTAGGGTCAACAAACCTTGATCACTTCACAAAAGGATATTCTTCAAGATCTTGGAAAGTTAGATATCGAAGTATGGGTACAAAATTCTAAAATCTAGCTCTCCTCTTTGAATATACAACCTACTTTGATTGATAGAATTAAAACATCTCAATTAATTGATCCTGAATTACAAAGAATTAGAGAGAAGGTACGATCAGGGATGGCAAAAAAGTTTAGAATTCATGAAGATGGATCCTTAAGGTTTGGGAATTAATTATGTATTTCACATGATGCAGATATAAAAAAAGAAATTTTAGAAGAAGCTCGTAATTATACCTACACTATGCATCCAGGAAGTACAAGAATATATGGAGACCTTCGAGATAACTTCTAGTTGAGTGGTATGAAAAGAGAGATAGCATTATATGTTGCCCAATGCTTAAACTGTCAACAAGTGAAAGCTGAACATCAAAAACCTGTTGGACCATTATAGCCCCTTACCGTTCCAATATGGAAGTAGGAACATATCACGATGTACTTTGTTTCTAGTTTGCCAAGAACTCTTAAAGGATTTGATGCCATCTAGATGATTGTGGATCGATTGACCAAGTCAACACATTTCCTGCCCATTAAAATTAATTATGCTTTGGAGAGGTTAGCTAAATTATATATTGATAAAATTATCAAACTCCATGGTATCCCAGTATCAATTGTATCCGATCGAAGCACAAGGTTTGTATCATAATTTTGGAAAAGTTTACGTCAAGCCTTGAAAACCAAGTTGGAATTTATATATCTTTTCATCCCTAAACGGATGGCCAATCGGAAAGAACAATTCAAACCTTGGAAGATATGTTAAGAGCGTGCATATTGGACCTTAAGGGGTCTTGGGATAGACATTTATCATTGATGGAGTTTGCATACAATAACGGTTATCAAGCTTCTATTCGAATGGCTTCCTTTGAAGCTCTTTATAGAAGATGGTGCATAACTCCTATCTGTTAGGATGATGTTGGTGAAAGAAAACTCTTGGGACTAGAAATTATTCAACAAACAACGAAAAAAATTAAACTTATTAGGAAGCGACTTCTTTCGGCTCAGAATCGATAAAAGAACTATACAAATAATATAAGAGAATTAGAATTCCAAGAGGGAGATCATGTGTTTCTCAAAGTGTCTCCTACTAAGGGAGTTATGAGATTCAGGATGCGAGGTAAATTAAGCCCTTGGTATGTGGGACCTTTTGAAATCTTAGACAAGATTGGGGCAGTAGCTTATCGGCTTGCTTTACCACCGTCACTGGCTGGAGTTTATAACGTATTTCATGTATCCATGCTGCGAAAATATATATCTGATTATAATCATGTACTCAAGATTGGACCACTTCAACTAAGAGAAGATTTATCCTATGAATAGCAACCAGTGAAAACTGTAGATATGAAGGAATAGGTCTTAAAATGACGTATAATTCCTTATGTCAAAGTACAATGGAGCAACCATTCAGAGCAAGAAGCAACTTGGGAACTTGAAGAATCTATGCAAACCAACTATCCTCAGCTATTTCATAAATCAGGTATATTAAATTTCGAGACCAAAATTTTTTCTATAGGAGGGGAGAATGTGAAGCTCACTTGTTTTTGGGCTAATTGGGCTGAAGTTGGCAGCCTTTACCGACTTCAGATCGAACCCAAAAAAAACTCTAAAAATAGGGAACGGAGTTCCTGTTTATCTGGCCACCAAAATCGTCGGAACACCCAAAAGGAGGGCCATGGAGAGGTAGAGGTTGACTGGTGGAGAGTCGTGGAGGGGAGGGGGACTCGATCGATCGAGTTTTCTTTTCCCGTACAGCGAGGAAAAGCTCTCGTTTCCTCTTCTTTAAAAACCCCCTTATAGCCGATATTTCCACCAATCTTTCCCCCTCCTCTGGTGGTCGATTGCTTCGAGACCATCATCGGTAAGCTCTCTCTTCTCCCTCAGTAATTCTTGGGTTATGACTATGGTGGCAGTAAGGGGCGGAGTCCCATCTCTTTCCTCTCTACCTCGGTTGTTCTATCGGTGGTCAACCACTATCGGTAGTGTTTCAACCCCCATCCTTGCTCCATCCAAAAAGCCTCTAGTGGACCGCCACCCTCCTCCGGCTCGTCGAAATAAGGGAGGCCAGTGTGGGCCAAGAGAGGAAGAGGATCAGGGAAGAAGGAAAGAAAGAAAGAAAAGAAAAGAGAGAGAGAGAGAGAGAGAAAGAAAGAAGAGGAGAAAGAGAAAAAGGAGGAAAAAATTTGGTTTTAAATAATAATAAATTTTGAAATTAGTTTTTTAGTGGTTTAGATTAAGATCCAGACCAGACTAAGAATTATTTTCCTATACTAGTTTATTTTAGATAAGAAATTGATTATATAATTAACTTTGTCAGGGTTTTAATCTTTTCTGTCGATAGAACAATATCAAAGTTGAGAATCAAATAGACATTATAGAGTCCTTTCAGATAAATTATCTTGATCTCTAATATTACATGCTAAATATGTTATGATTGTTATGCAACGTTAAATGTATGTGGTATAGTTTGATCTGTATTGGGTTGCATTCATTGTTGTGTGTGTTGGTGTTGACGCTCTCTAGCCGACTATGATCACACGAGGACCTAGTCTCCTTCCAAGCCTCTAGTGGGGTGATCACTAGCATATGACCGATATACAGTATATGTAGTTAGGAGCTACTTGTCTTTTATTTTTAGCCATGCATGGCAGTTGCTGACACATGCTGAGGATGCATGTTTTCTTATATGATATCAGAGTTAGTTTTCTTTCGGACCTCTAGTGGGACGATCACTGGCACATGACCAGTTTCGGTATGTATAGTTCAGGATTCTAGTCTTTTTCGAAACTAGCCATGGATCGATCATGGCCATAGTCAGAGGGACAAGGAGAGTAAAGTAAATGGTTGGTCATCTATAATCGCGTCGTTGTATTTGAGTGTGCATATTTGCATGATGTTGATGTTTATTTTATCATAATGCTAGATATTTTTTTTTTTATGATTTGTTTATGTTGCTGTTGTTATTGACATATTTATATATATATATTGAAGGTGATGATAATTTACTGAGCCTGTCAAGCTCATACCTTGTTTTTATTATCTTTGTTATAGATCCAGAAGATTCATCGGGCTTTGAAACCAGTCAGTGATGAGTTAGGATTTAGGAATTTTTAGTTTCTTAATTCATGTTTGTTTAAATCTTAGTTAAAATATGCTCATATTGTACTGGGATTTTTGTGAGATTTCATCTGTTAGTTTGGATTGAAATACTCTAGAAATAATAAAGTTTAGTGAATTTATCTTTTACCATTGTCTGAATGTTAATTTCTAAAGATAAGCCTTGTATATTAATAGAGTGAATCCTGAGAATATGCGGCTATTTGTTACATACTTGGCTGGGCATGACACATAGACCGGCCGCTGGGTTTACAGAATATAGATTGGTCTACGGCTGCCATGACTACCGATCCATGGGACCGTTCCATGGACCATCTGCCCTCTGGAGTCGTTTCGTTGTCGGAGAAGTGGCCGGACACCTTCCTCGCACTGTCGAGAGCCGCCAGCTGCTGGAAAGAACAGCTGAGCACCAATCCATGCCCGTAAAATCGATGGGTCCACTTCTCTTCTCCTAAAAATCAAACTCGGTCATGCTGTCACGGTGCCAATCACTGTCCGAGAGGCCGTCTATGGCCGGGAAGCCCACCGGAAAGCCGTCATTGCTGCACCTCCCAACTGCCTCACCATTTCAAGTTGTCGGTGGCCATCCTTTCTCTGGATTAGCTGTCAGATGTCCTCTTCCCCTCATTGATGACACCACCCGTCATCGTTTTTCACCACCGCCACCGGCTGCCGTCTTCCACCATCCACTCACCACTGCACTGGATCGGGACAAGAGTCCGAATCCAGCTGTGAGATGGACATCCGAGATATGGCGGATTCCAGGTTGGACTTGGTTCGCCCAAGAAGGAAGAACACGTGTTGCACGAATTTCGACGTGATTTGAAGCTTGCGATGTGAAATGGACGTCTGAGAGTTTTTCATGCAATATCTGGTCGATCTTGAACCCGAATGACTCCAAACTTGATCGAGAGGAAGCCCTAGACGAGCTCCGTAAAAGGAAGACCCCGGGCAACAATTCAAGCATCAGTTTCTTTAATAAATTTTGTATTAATTTATTTTTTTCTTATTTAGATCATTTTAGTTTAGACTTAGAAAAGAGAAAAATGGCCGATCTTGAACCCGAATGACTCCAAATTTGATCGAGAGAAAGCCCTAGACGAGCTCCATAAAAGGAAGACCCCGGGCAGCAATTCAAGCATCGTTTCTTCAATAAATTTTGTATTAATTTATTTTTTTCTTATTTAGTTCATTTTAGTTTAGACTTAGAAAAGAAAAAAATGGAGGAGATGCTGGCGACAGCAATGCACGGCTAGACTCATTTAACTTAGGATGAAGATGAAGCCTCTATCCAGGTTTTATCTCTCTTTTTGTATTTGAATTCTATACAATAAAATTCATATTCTTCTTTTCTCCGTCTTTTGAGTTATTTTTCTAATCGATGATTTGATCTGACATACATGACCTACACCCTCTATCGATGTGTAGTGACTGCAGATACGGTATATGCCTAAAAGAGCTAGATCGTAGTATGATAGATTAAATTCCTAATCTTGTAAATCAATAAGATAGAGCTAGATCATAGTATGGTAGATTAAATTCCTAATCTTGTAAATCAATAAGATAGTTTATACTCTAGCGAACGCGTCATGACCTCCGGACATGGTCCGTACCCAATAAAAGATAAATTATTCTAATCCCGAATTTGTAAGAATCATTGATATTGCAACATAAAAAAAAATAAAATAAAATCTATTTACATGATAGATTTAGATTCCTAGATTATTTCTCCTACTGACTTGATTTAATTAATTAATTAGTTGTTATCTTTTAATAACTACTTCTTTCAATCTAATTCCTATAAATAATTTTCTTCTTTTTTTTTATGAAATAATTATTCTTGATCTTCGATGATACAATCATGACTCACTACTAATTATAATAATAAACATATTTTATTTTTGACCATCTATGATAACAATCAATTTTATTTTAAAAATAATATATGCGTACTTAAACAAAGCTTACTTTTCTATCAACATTTATAAAGAGATGGCTTACATGGACAATTGCGGAACCGACCAGAATTTTAATAACTGCGATCCTTAACATTTGCATTGTTCCTTCTTTATTCAGTTAAAATATATCATATGAATTTCAATTTGTACCTTAGTTCAATGCAATTATATATTAATTTTTAATTTTAAATGTCGAACTTGCCAAAACAAAATTATACCCCATTTTATGAACAGCAACTTTAAAAAACGAACACTGTTAGTTCACTTTTCTTATTTGTTACTACTGTAATGACTGAAAACAATCTCCACAAAATAAATAAATAAATAAATATCCACAAATGTTGTTTCAACTTAATTGAATGATATATCAGGCAATGATTAACATGCACACATCTACACTAAAACTCGAGGAGATGCATCGAAACAAAACATAAATATCTCTGTAAAGATTCATATTTTGTATACAAGCGTCAATGATCTTACTCTCTCATTCTCATCACTACTAATAGACGTTTTTGTCCAATTTCATTATGCAAGCATCAGCAAAGCCAACATGACATGGGCATCTCATGGATTTATTTCACAACCATAATTTAGTGCATAAGAATAGGATCAAATCATATCCACAACAGCGTTAACCTGGCAAAGAATTATTAACCCAAAAAATGTGATGTTAATGCAGTAGAGGTCTCCCATGAAGGAAAACGGAGATTCTTGAAACGAGAAAGGTTAAGGTTCCAGTCAAACAAGACTGGAAGCTCCTTGTTCATGAATTCCTCGTAGGTTCACATATATCATCATTACTTTCAACATGTGGATTGTTTGATAATGTAATATTCACATTCTTCCACTATTACATATGACAAACGAATTCCGCTCGTATAATATTTTTGTTTTAAGAATCGCCAAAACCAAAGTAGTAGACCAAAAAGTTACAAGAGGCCACACAAACGTGGCCTGGAGCAGAATTGCTTCCCATTTGCTTTCACAAGGGCCATCACCCCAGCTGTCAAGCCAGCCCAAACTACGGAAGAAACGAAATGCTGTGCATTGTGTCTGGCTGTTAACATAATAAAAATCATTCATTAAATTGTCAAATAAAAATTTTATATTCAAACATATCTTGCAAAAGTCTGAAATATGTGCTGGAAGACCTTGATTTAACGTTAATGTTGTTACTGTAAGACCTCCAACAATGAGAACTGATGCCACTGGAAGATACTGCAGTTTTTTTTATTAATTAACAAAATGTCAAATCAATGAATCAAAAGATGATATCAAGTAAAACTTTCAAATATATGATAAGGCATGCTGAAATAGAAAAAAAGATAGATCATCTCTAACTTGAGATAAAAATCAAATGCTAAACGATTCATCATCGAGAGCTTCCAGATAAAATACATCTGATTAATTAAGACAGAATACACAGTGCTTACTGATAATGACTCAAACGCATTTAGCTGAAAAGGAGATGGACTATTTCTGCTGACGGAGTAACGGCCACTAATAAGATCCATTGCATCCTGAGAAGCTCCATAAACAGTCCACTAGGACTTGAGCCATTATAGGGAAAGCTAAATAAACCAGGAGGAAAGAGAGTGCGAAGAGGGACAAGAAAAGAACTTATGGATACAACATACCTGCCGAATGCCATCTTGAAAGTTATTCAAATAATAGCGTGAGAGAGCACTCATGCCATCCTTTATTAATCCAGCCAGAGTCTGTCTCCCATATCTGCACGTTGAGTCCAAAACTTAGCAAAACACAGCTGGACTTCTATGTCAACTCATGGTGGTTGAGCATGCAAACGACTACGTATGCTAAAAAAAATACCTGACAAGGTCCCCCTTCAGGGCATGAGTACCAGCATACTCCAAGCTGATTTCATCTCCTTGTTCAGCCCATACTACCAAACACAACATGAGAAATTGTACATATAGTATCAAAGAAAATCAACCAGATAAAATTTGGTGCATAAGATATGCCAGAAATCCCCTTACATATCTTGAACAGATCATAAATGTCATCATACATGGATATGCATTCACTTGAAGAAAATGCCCCCATGCATTGCAGTTGAGAGTTTAATGATTTCCTGGCCAGATAACTCTGAGAAAGAAAGGAAGAAGACACATAATAAACATTTTTTGTACACAGGCAAATAATTTGAAGCTTACAAGTGACAAGATAATTTAGTAAAAGAAGATAACATGATGTAAAAAAAAAACTTCGTAATCTGTAGATATTTGTTGTAGAAATGAATCGAACCAAAAGGTTGATGTCTAAACAAATATGCTAAAGAACTATAGCTTCACTACTGTGTGGTTTTTCTTTCTCCTCACATGGATATTTGGGGATTAATGCTTGTATGATGCAAAAAATGAACATTAGTTCCCTTCAGTTGGTGAACAATTTTGCTTCCAAGTGCATCCAACTATATTTAGGTCTTGCCCTTCTTTTATAGCTAAACAATAGTGTACAGGCTACTTGAGCTCCCATGATACAAGGAAGAAAGGTAACATAGGTAAAGAAAGATCCTATTTACAGTCTTGGCTCTCGTAAACCCATTTCCAGCAAAATATCTCCCTTGCGTATGCTCTCCTTAGAACCCTTTACCCATGTTCAGATCTTCATTGGCTACAATTCTATACATTTATCCAAAGGTAGCACCCATTTCTGTGTTTAGCCTTTATCATTCTATGCTTTCACTTCAACTTCTCTTTCCTATTCAAAAATCAGCCCTTTGTCTCTATGTACTCACGTTGAGAATTCTTTAAAACATCTGCCATAGTCATCTCCCGAGGAAACCATGTCTTGCCTACATTTTGGTTCTGCTAAGCCACATACAAATGATCACACAACCATTTATTTGCTGGTGCACCTTCACTTCATCTTCATCTTCATCTTCCCCATTCCAGTGGGAACTTCAAGTCTCTTCTTATCCAATTATAAGTTGCACACCTATAAATCCTAAAGTCATAAAGTATAACATCAGTCCCTATCGTCCACAACATTCTGCCACATTTTTACTGAATCATTTAGGCTCATATTCCATCAACTGGCAGGTGCTTCACAAGAATAACATGCAAGAGTAACCTACCATTCTTGTCCGCGACTCTCTCTCCTCTCCTCCCCAACAAAAAAAAGTCAGTCCTCAACTTTATTTATTCGGTGAATGACCACAGATACTTTGCCACTTGCAATCATATATTCTGAATTTTAAATATGCGATGATGGTGATGATGGCAAAAAAATTCACAACCTGGACAGATTAGAAAAGGAATGTGAAGAAGGAAGAAAACATTCAGATAGATTGCCACAAAATTATGCTAAAGAAAATACGCAGATGTGGGCTCATGTTTCAAAATCATGCTTAGCTTGTTTTACAAACTCATACAGTGATACAAGTGATGGAGGTAAACATTTTTCTTGAACTTTTAGAATGATAACAAGTTGATGATAACTCCCTTAAGATAATCAGCATAACAACAAAAGCAGAATAAAAAATTCAGCATTTCAAGGAAAGAAAATCAACAAAACCTGAGTGACATTTGTTCGGTCTAGGCAATCAATGCAATTCACCCTAATTATTCCATTCTGCTCTGATAGTATCTCTCCTTCAGCATTGACAAGAAAATATCTGCTCAGCTGAAACAATAATGAATTAAGCAAATATTATATGCAACAATTACAACAAAGTTGAAAGACAAATCAAAAATTGCAGAAGCATACATGAAGAGTAATTGGCATAAAACGATTCTTTATTTAACTTGATTACCCTTGTTTTTCAACATTTTCTTTAATTTGATCATAAAGAAGTTGTAGATCATCAAAGTTCCCTTTGCCACAAATGTGATGGAAGTCAAAAGACACGTATCTGTGAACCAAATCAAATGGTCAATTATAACAAATAATGCTTCACCATAATGGAAAAAATGAAAATCATATACAGGAGATGATGGGTTACAGCATGGGTTATTCAGCCACTTATTAGGCTGTTCAATGAAATAGCAATAGCAACGTAGCATTAAAACACAGCAAGAAGTAAAATAAAATTTTAAGTATGCATTTAAAAAGTCAAAAGCAACTAAAAATGGATAGAGACAACAATGTTTTAAGAAACAAACAGAAGGGGACCTTACTTTGATGGTTTCTGATATGCATGGAAGGACCAAAAAGAGAGAACCCCTTAAAAAACTAAGGTGAATGTTCTGGTTCTTGTATCAATATAAGCATAGCCATAAAAGGAAGAAAGCATGGACTTACAAATGTAGCTCCAAAAGCTTTCTAAAGGAATGCATATGCAGCAAATAATCCTCCTTTTATTTTAAAAGAAAAGTGCAAAGTCCATTATAACAATATGTGGTAGGTTTGCAAAGCAATTAACCCACACCAACCCTTCCTACCATCCTTCAAATTATTCCAACATTGCATTGAAAGGGTGCACCAGCAATGATGTCATGAAAACAGAAAGCACAATATGAACAAAGACTATATCATGGACCTATCAAGGCCCAAACAAGAAGCAGCTCGAGACCATTGATCAAGAGGCTCCTTAGGTTGGAAATACTGGTCAATATTTCAATTGCAACCAGCGGCTCCATCATTAATGAACTACCCAATTAAGGATCATGATGTTTTGGAGAAACATGAAGGTGATGCCATAGATATCTGAATCTCCTTTGGTGACCGACAATTCGACACACCACTTCTTCTTTAAAAAGGGTTACTAAGAAAGGAAAGGGTAAGAAGAGTAAGAGCATAGGCCCACAATGATAGCCTTATGCCCTTATCCACACTTTTGACACCCTAACAGCTTTTGTGTTCCATTTGGACAATACAGAGGAGAGAGAAGCAAAGAGATGAATGATAAAAGTGTCTAGTTGCCGCTCTCCCCCTCCCCCAACCCCTATCTGGAAGTGCAGTGGAAAAAGAGAGGAAACTCAATTAGTATTTTGCTTAATTAGATTTCAAAGAGGAAAGGAAGTGTCATTTCCTTTCTCCTATTTACATGTGCAAATTGGCAATTAGAGAAAAGGGAAGGGTCATTATCCATGCTCTCCACTTTTGGAGAGATTGAAAAAGTGAGCCGATAGACCTTTACTTTATCTTCATTTCTCTTCTCTTTCCTCTATTTTTTTTTTTTTTTTTGAGAGAGAGAGAGAGAATCCTAAATGTGTTATTTGAACAAGGGATCTGCACACTCCTCCGTTTCTCTTCTGTCCAAATCTGTCATTTCGAACAAAGATGCAGAAAAAGGGGATAATAGAGAAGTTAACTAATTGTATGAATCTTTAGGTGAAAAGGAAATTCAAAGGAACTTATCTGTTGTAGTTGGTTATAGAAAGCATCTAAAGAGTTGGGCTGTATCCTGTGTTACAAGCACTCAGATTCAAGTGTCCGGTGCATATTAGGTTATTTAAAACAGCAACATAGTATTTGTCTATATAGAATTTAACTCTGAATAGGTTGAACAGATTAGTCATTGCCTTAAAATTTGATCTGTCTGTTGCCCCACCACTGTGTTTAAAGGCATAGAATTGTTGTCTCATAGGTCCAGATGGCAAAGAAAATAAGATGATGCTTCTCAGACACCCTCAAGTGTCATGCAATTACAGGTAACAATTATTACTAAGTCATTGATTGTTTAAATAGGATGAAGATTGACTGATCTAGATTTAATCAATTGCACATATGATGAGACAAATAGAGATGTTAACAGAAAAACAAGTTTTTTTCAGAGTACCTGACTTGAGGAAGTTTTTCCATTTCAGCAGCAAATGCACGACTTAGCTCACCTTCATCACCATGCTGTAATAGTATGATGAGTCACTAAAGATAAACTTAGAAATGTAGTTTGATGAAACCATATTTAGGATTCACAATTAAATCAAAAAGAACTTCTATACCCACGAATGACTTCCTCTCAAATCCCTTTTTTTTTTTCTTGTGAACGGTATATCCATTGAAGCTATGATATTCAGCACAAACTACTCAAACAGTACCTACATTCAATTCGAATAGAGGCATTATATACTGTGTAGGCCCTATCCTCTAGGATCTTTAGCCATTATACATTAGTCCTTTTCAAGGCTTCAAATCCAATGGACGAGCCATCTCGATTTTTCTATGGAATGGGATATGCCACCATCCTGCCCCAACCTAATACTTAGGACAAGGGATATCCCAAGATGCATTGACTGGGATGTTGGGACGATGGCCGGACAGTCCCGTTTCAATACTTGGGATGGTACCCTGTCCTGGCATCTTGTGGGATATCTCACTGGGATTTGAATCTGTGGCCATGTTTTTATTAGTAATCACATCCTATCTGCAGACAATAAATATAAGTACAAAGGAAAAAGCAAAAAAAAAAAAAAAAGATCCAAATTATAAAGCCTCTCCCTTTCCTTTTCTTTTCTACAACACTTCTTCCAATAGTCAAAATTAAAAGCTGCCCTAACAACTAATCTTTGTTACACAGTTCCAATCTATTCATACCCTTCCTAGCAAATCCTTTAGTGATAGCATTAGATTGATTTATAACAAACTGATTATGAAATACAGGTAAGAAACTTACTTTATCAGTTAGGTCAACCGCCACAGTCTCCCCATATCTTTGTATAAGATCATGAAAATGGCGCTCGACAACTTTTGGCTACAACCATCAAATATAAATTAAGTTTATGAAAGGCATATTTCATAAGGGATTAATTGTTTGGATAAGTAGCAGCACATATTTGTACAAAATTCTCACCGTTTCTTCATGATTAATTATATTAAGTCGTGGCTTGTAGCTCAAGTCTACAATTTGTTCCCAAAGCAGTGGAATAGAACCTCGAATCTGGCATATACAAACAACACACTTCAACACACTAGAATTTGTAGAACTAAACAAACTCGTTTATTTCTAAACATAATTATGCATGCATCCATAGAGAGAAGGGCTCATTAATTCCACCCAACCAACCAAAACTTTTGCACCTATTTAAGCCTTAAAATAATCAGTACCTGATCATGCAATAAAAACCAAAATTTCTTTTGGAAAGAAGGGTTTCTTACCTAAACCAAAGGTAAAGAGAGAAAAATAGCATTAAAAAAAATATTTAATAGAAAATCAGTTTGGTGCTGAAATATTAAAGAAAAAAATCTTCAAACTTATGATTAACATACCATTGAAACTCACTTATAGCAGAGCATACATAGTAACCTTACCCCATCAGTTTATAGTCACCTTCAAGATATTTTATTGATATCAATAGCTCAACCATTCAAAATGTTATGTACCACTAAAGCAATGGCTAGTTCTTCTACTAAAGACCTTCCTTCATGCCCTACTTTTCACCCAGTCTTCAAATGAAACTCAAGAAAACCCCAAATTATCATTTGCCAGGGTAATTACATTGAACACATTTAGGCTGTCCGCTATAACTATCTCACTTTGTATTCTAATGAAGCAATTCCAAACCTTCCTCCAATATACTTCAAGCTCTATCCTGGATAAGTTTACAAAAAAATTCATTCTGCATTTCTACCTCTACCAAATCTAATATGCTCAGTTTATGCTCATGGACCTTTTCAACCAATATTGCGTTGAAACCAAAATTATAGATGCTCATTCTTAAAATATTTTTCATATCAAGTCTTCTTCTCAAGACATTTAGAACACCTAAATTGCTTTTTAAGTACAATAATAAGAGAGGAGTCTCCAATAGACATTAATACGAGAAAGAACTTGTGCAAACTCCATTTTCTGTTTTTAGGATCTGTAAGCGAAAAAATAACTACAGGGTAACTAGACGCATCTCTCTCCTGCATTGAACAAAAAAATTATTGTAGACAGCTCTTGAGGAAGCCCTAACAGAGTTGCACCATACTATGAAGACAACTAGAGTCTCACAAATGGGAATAAGGAAGGCATTTCTATATTTTACCTCTACTCATTAGAATTCTTCAAATTCTATAACTACTGCTTTTATATAAATCAGTGCAATCATCTAAAACAGCCTGAATCCAGCAAATCAAATTTCATAGTATCTACACAACCTTGTCATGGTCTGCTGGGAGGATATAAATAGTAAAAGAATGGTACCAAAAAATTTTCATCCTGCCATGCTACAGATAATATGTAGTGACAAATGTATAGATGCTAAAAACTGGTAGTCATGACCTCAGAGAGGTTAGGAAGTAATTGCCACAGAAAATAACATAAAATTGAGATTTGAGATCACCTGTAATATCTGGTTTTTATTACTATATGCTTAACTAAATTTCTTCCATCATTCATAATGTCACCTGTAAAAATGAGGATTTAAGACCTTCAAACTCAACCAACTGCTCAGTCTCAATAAAATTAGCTGTGTCACCATCAAGATTAGCTCCTCTTCTCCACATTCTTGTTCCTGAAATATTTTTGCAACACCAACAGTGTATCAATCATATCAGAGAAGTTATATGGATAGATATAGTAGATTATCATTTTATCAACACTGTTTCAAAGTGATTGCAGAAATTAAATATGCAATTGCTTTATATATTTATACCTAGACGCCTGTTGCATCTTCGTGAAATCAATGTAATTTTGACAGGTGATTTTTTAGGGTAAACTGTACCATCTGAAAGTGTAAGACACTGTTAAGGATTGTCCTTGGTCAAGCATCTTTATCCTCAAACAAATGAAATATATGAACATGCATGTGAATATCTGGCAAACCCGATCACACTCCAATTAACCTGGAAAATCTCCACTAAAATGTAAAACAAGAAGTACATTCGCCCGTAGACATACAAGTAGAAATGCCCCTTATAAGGACTTATGCACAAAGACAATGGAAATCTATGATATTTATGATATATTTATAAAAGATATTTAAGCCTGAGGATATTTCCTTGTATCAAGGGGATGATGAACGCATCAAGCTGCGAGAACGAGATGAAAATTAATTTTAGATTGCACATGACCAGTTCATAATATATTAATCATCCAAAAAGTATGTAACCTTTATTTCAATAAGCTCCTCCAACAAGTTTTGGTTCCAAACGAAGCGGGGATCACCCTGAGAAAAGAATAGGAAAAATGAATTATATATAGTTAGCCAGAGAAGAACATCAGATCTCCAAGATATAGCATAGTTAATTGTGCTCCTCTTCTGATCATGAAAGAATTGATAGTAGTCAGTCCCCCACCCCATACCACCTCTATATCATGCATGCATGTGGATTATTGTGTATAAGAATAATTAAAAAAACAATGAAAAAAAATCTACATCTAAATTTCTGGTCACCAAGAATCTATATAGGACCCAAGAAATATTAGGAAGATGAATGCAATACTAAATAGTTTGCATGTTTCAGTATCTATCACTGAGAAAGTTAAGTATAAAGCCAATATACAGAAAGAATAAAAAAACATTTGCAGATCCTAGACTTCAGTTCAGGTTATCCTGAAGCAAGCAAATCTTTGCCTAATAAGTTTAAACATCTAGCAGCATGCCATAACAAAGAATATATAAACTAATTTACAATAATTTAACTTATTAAGCATACTTAGTGAGATAATAACTAAAAGTACAACAAGATGTTCATAACCAGACACGAGTCATAGACTAGAAGACCATGATACTCCTTAAGCACAAACAAATCTATGCCCCTATATATAAAAATAATTGGCCATGTTAGCTAGCAAAAAGTGTCCACAAACCAACAAATTTATAGATCAAAGCTATCAAAACCTATCTTTCCCAAATATATACAAAAATAGCAAATGAAAATAAATATTGATTTATTGTAGCCCTGGTAAACAACACATGCCAGACATTAACAGACCTGTTTCCAAAGCGGTTTGTGCACCCTTACTTCATCTAACTTGCATGCCCTCTGTAAGCTAGAAGCAACAACAACATGCGGGCATTGTTTACTTAGATATCAATCATATTTTGGAAGAAATCATCTACCAAGTATCAACATAAATGCTTATAGAACACTAAGTTTACAAATGAGTCAACTGTAATGCAATGAATGAAATGTTGAATCAACTGTAATGCAAGTAGATGGTAATTTTGAGAACCCAGTTCCAACTGACCTGTACCATTATATGCATGATAAAAACTTACTTTAATGTTATATCCCATTCATATGAATAATATAACCCACAGGTTGATTCCACGGTTCTAAGGAGAGACATAAAGTAAGCCTCATCTTTTTTCTGCAAACAGGAGGCATTACATAATTTAAAAGAGCTGATCAGAAATTCAAAGAGTAACCAGACAGCATAAGCACACCAGCCCAGCCCCGATAAAAAAAATTTAAAAAGATCCCAAACCTCTTTTCTGTCCGGAAAGGATTTTGTGATAATATATACAATAATAGTGACATATGAACTGATAGGCAAACCATACTTCTTGTGAAGTTAAATGCCTCAGAGCCTCGTTGCAGGAGAGAAATCTCATGGACTTCACTCGGTAAATAGAATAACCAAGATAAGTACCAACTTCCTTCCGAGCAGTGATAACTAGAACATATGTTCCTGGAACAAAATTAAATATTCAGCTAAAAGGATGCAAATGCAAGTTATAAGAACAAAAGTAGCTGATATTATGAAAAAAATTATTGTAATTGCAAAGATAAATATTATTTTAAAGAATTATTCATTAAGTGGTATCATATGGTAAAACAAAAACTTTCCAAACCAAGGCCATTCCTGATATATAATGCTTATCATTCCTTCTCCCAAACAAATCCATGCAATTTGCTCCGTAGTAAAATTTCCAGTTAGAAGGAAAATGAAGAGCCTACAAAGTATTTATATTTCCACTCCATTATTGTGACTAAGGCACAGGCAAAGCGATATTTAGAATGTGGCAAAGACAAAGCGATATTTAGAAATGTGGCAAAGGCAAAGACTTGAGCAACAGATAGTTAGGCATGCCTATCTCCAAAAGAATTTTCCTTGAGTATGGACTCTCCAAAGTAGGCGAGATGCTTTCATCAACAAAATCTGTTATATAAATGGAATGTCCAAACTTCATCCTTGAAAGCAACCAAGAGCTTTTGTAAAAGAGATTATGTTAATTTAATGGTGATATAGGCAAGTGGTGCTCAAGGTTGAAGCGCCAATGGGGTATATGTTACCTAATGTTTCATCCATTTCCATATTCCCTTGTGAGACCAGTAATCTATTAATGGATGACTAGTAGTCCACTCCCCTTGGAATGCTCAGCCACTCAGAGAAACCTAGACTCTTAGAGATTCTAACGAATATACACTATGTTGACTTATGACATGAGCTCTAGTGTATGTATGACTCTTAGCACAGAAATACTATAGGCGGTCATCTACAGAATTTGACTGCCCCATTAAAGTCAAGTTCCCATGACAAAATCTTTAAATTCACTTTTAGATGTTGCAAACTGAATGAAGGTAGGCCTCTCATAATAGCATAGGTGTAAAATGTTCTATATATTAACAGGGATGATATTATCCTAAATAAAATTTGATTTCAAATAATGGTTGATTTGCCATGGCCTTTAAAGTAGGAGCGGTAATTTATGACCTGATTCGTCAACCCAACTTGCAAACAACTTGCGCTAAACAGGTCTGGGTTTGACATAATTGGATTTGGGTCATAAATAGGTTAACATGTCTAAACCTGTTGGTTAAATGGGTTGGGTTCAAGTTTAAGTCTTTGACCCCTTTAACCCATTTAATAATTGAACTAGATCATTATCTTACCCACTTAACTTGTTTAAGATATGTTTAACCTATTTAAAACCTGCTTAACTTGTTTCTATCATGTTTAACCTGACCTGCTTAACCTATTTAGCCTGTTTAAATATATTTAATCCATTAAAAATCTACTTAACATGTTTAACTTGACTTAACATGTTTAATAAATGAGTTATACATGTCAGGTAGGGTTACCTATTTAATAAACAAGCCAAGTTCAGATCTAAATTTTTAACTTGTTTAATAAATATGTTAGATTTTGGTTGATAAATTTTTGACCGGCCAGCATCCAACCAACCTGACCCAATTGCCGCCCCTACTATAAAGTGAAAAATTTGCCAAGTCAGGCATCAGGCATTGGATAAGCTGGACCTTGAATTGGCTGTGACGAGATATAAGATAACATTGAATTATATGATAAGCTGTACTCTACCAAGAGACACAATAAATCAGAATCACAAGAAATTGATGCAGTGGTGCCCAATATAAATGAAAGAATTATATTTGAAACCAGAATAACTACAACAAATAAACATTATAGGAGAACCATAACCACATAAAGCCCCAAACATTAGTAGCAGCTTGCTGCCTTCTGCAACATTAAATTCAGAAAGTCTAAGCAACCATAACCGCTCCATGCATACAGTTAGCGCCAGCAACCATTTGTATCATAACCATTAAACTTGATAGTGAGTACAGAGAAAACATGATAAGTATACTGACAAGAAAAATACCTGCAAGCAATCTTATAACGCCAACCACTCCATAAATTGTTGCAACTTTAAATGGAGCTTCGGAACCGAGATCTCCTGCACAGATAAATGATAAATCAGCAAGAGGTGACAGCTGGAATCATTGATAGATTTCGAGGTACTTGTTCACAAAATTCTCTCCTAAATCAGAAAAAATCGACTTCAGACTCCAATTTGCATCTTGGTCAAAGCACAAAGAATAAATCAGCAAACATGAACAATAGATAAAATATCAAACCAAATGAGAAATATCATTCTTTAGGCGAGATTCTTGAGCTCTTTCAAAACAAAATCTGTTCCTTCTTGCCCTAATCCAACTCAAGAACTCCCGGATCAAAAATATTTCATCAAAGAATTTCAGATAGAAGGTATTGAATTCGTTTTTTGAAAAAAGGAGTTTTATTCCTATCAACTCGATAAGCCCAAGATTAAAAGATTCGAACCAAGAAATCTTATCGGGATGAATTCTTTCTTTTCCTCGAACGATTGGGGAGTTGGGGATGTTATGAGTTATGACTGGATCCAGAAACTTCAGAGATTGGCTGACCGGAGAGGGGCTGAAGATGGCCGTCGGAGCGGTCGACCGAGAAGGCGTGGTCGGGGACGTCGGGGTCGAGAGATCGGATGACGTACTTGTCGGGGAACTCCTGGAGCTGGAGTTCCCGGCAGCAGAGCTTTCGGGAAACCCCTTCGCCATGGCGCTCGGGCGTCTGGTCTGACCCGTGCAATTATCGCTGACCAATTATTGCACGCAAGAACGCTTCTTCCTTGCAAACATGGTGGAATGCATCGTAGGAGCGGGTGGATCGGAAAGCTTCGCACCCCAGACCCTCAGAGCTTTTCGTGGGCTTACCAAGTCGCCTGCTTGGAGCGCCGACATTGATCCTCTCTTTCATAATTTAAATGTGAGAGAGGAGACTTTGAAATTTTGCTGGGATTCATTTCGTTGGAAATAATCTTACATAACAAAAAATAAAATTTATACCAAATTAATATATTTAATAATATATATATATATATATATATATATATATATATAATTATTATTATTTGAATTTATCGGATATTAACTTTAGCTTTTTTTTTTTTTTTTTTTTTTATCAACCAAAAATGGATAGAGGGATAAATCCCGGTGTAGCTACTCTGCAAGCCCCTACCCCACCAGGTAATGATCGATATGAAGCACTCAAATTTGCGTAGCCTCTTCCCATCTAATAGTGAGTACGTAACCTGATATGCTCAGATTTACGCATCGATAGTCTTCCTCTTTCAACCTAATAGTCTTCCCATCTATAGTGAGTACGTTAACATGATATGAGCTTGCCTCTTCCAACCTAAAGTCCTATCTAATAGTGATACGTTAACATGATAGATCCTGATCAATAGCTATCCTGATCTCTCTTCCAACTAATAGTCTTCCATCTAATAGCGAGTACGTTAACATGATATGCTCAGCCTGCCTCTTCCAACCTAATAGTGAGTAGGTTAACATGATATGATCCTGATCTAATAGCTCCATGAGTACGTTAACATGATATGCTCAGCATGCCTCTTCCAACCTAATAGTGAGTAGGTAACATATGATCCTGATCTAATAGCTCATCCTGATCTCTCTTCCAACCTAATAGTGAGTAGGTTAACATGATATGTCAGCCTGCCTCTTCCACCTAATGTGAGTAGGTTAACATGATATGATCTGATCTAATAGCTCATCCTGATCTCTCATTCACGCCAACTATTGAGGGTCCCAGAAAAATTCTAGATTTAATCGAGTCACCCGCGGGATCATACCTCGAACCACCAATCTATTGATAGTGAGGTAAGGCCTCTACCGACCGAGCTACCGACTTAGCGATGGTATTTATTTTTTAAAAAAAATAAGATTCTCCAATTTTTTTATTTATTTTTTTATTATTTTTTTTGATAAAGTAAAAGATGTAGATTTTGCGATCTTTTCTTACTAAAATGCTGGTTAATAAATTGAAAACAAATTAGATTTAATCGAGTCATCCGCGGAATCATGGCTCAAACCCGGTTGATAATCTGGACTACCACCTTAACAATTATAAATTAATATTTAATAAAAATATTTTAATAAAATATATAGTCATTAAATTTATTTTAATATATTTTTAAATTTATTTAAATTTTAAAAAAGTATTATGAATTATTATCATTATAAAGTATTTAAAATATAAAATAATTAAAACATAATACAAATAAATTATTAAAATAATTATACAAAAAATTAAAATATAAAAAATAATTAAATATAAAAAAACATTATATAAAGAATTATGTAATTATAGTTATTATAGATGTTAAAGGATCCACGATCAAAAATATAAAAATTGGTGACCGTTTTCAGATTTTATTAAAATAATATAAATTAATAAATATTTAAAAATTAGGTATTTTAAATTATATTTACTAAATTAGAAGTATGATAGTTGATTTGGTTGAAATCATCTTTCCAAAAAATGATTTCAAATACAGAATAAAATCATCGTTTAAAAAAATGATTTCAATTAATCAAAATTTATTTTTTTATACTTCAATTTAAAATTTAATGTATATTACTTAATAATATATTATAATATATTTTATATTATGATAAATATTTTATATTTCAAATATAATAAACATATTTTAATTTACAATAAATTAATAAAAATCTTTAAAAATCAATAAATTTTTTTAAAAATAGAAAAAATTTAACAAATAAGAAATATAATAATATAATAATATATTATGACATGTTTTATATTATAATAAATATTTTATATTCCAAACAATAATAAATATATTTAATTTACAAAAAAATTTAATAAAAATCTTTAAGAATTAATAATATTTTTAGAATTATGAAAAATAAAAAATAATAATGATATGATATTATAATAATATATTATGACATGTTTTACATTATAAGAAATTTTATATTCCAAAATATAATAAATTTACAAATTTACAAAAAATTAATAATAATTATAAAAATTAATATTTTTTTAAAAAAAATAGAAAAAACTAGAAAAATAAAAAAATAAAAATATGATATTATAAAAATATATTATGATATGTTTTATATTATAATAAATATTTTACATTCCAAAATATAATAAATATATCATAATTTACAAAAAATTAATAAAAATCTTTAAAATTAAAATTTTTAAATTAAAAATAAAAAAAAATGATATTATAATAATATATTACGACATGTTTTATATTATAATAAATATTTCATATCAACGATCAGATCGGTGGTAGAACCTTGTTGATTGGACCAGTGGCAGGATCCTGGCGGTCGGACCAGTGGTAGAACCATGGCGATCGAACTAGTGGTAGGTCCCTAGTAGTCAAATCGGTGGCAGGACCCTGGTGGCCGGATTGGTAGTAGGACCCTGGCGGTCAAACTGGTGACAGGATCATGGTGGCTGGATCGGTGGCAGGACCCTGGTGGCCAGACTGGTGGCAGGATCCTGGCAATCGGAATGGTGGCAGGATCCTGATGGCCGGATTGGATATCAGACCGGTGGCAGGATCTTAACGGCCGGACCAGTAGTAGAACCCTGGCTATCGACCGGTGGCAGGACCCTGGCGGTCTGACCGGTGGCAAGATCTTGGTGGTCGGATCAGTAGAAGACCTGGAGATCGGACCGGTGGCAAGACCCTGACGATCGGATCGAGGACCGGTGGCAAGACCCTGACGATCGGATCGACGAACCGGTGGTAGGACCTTAGCAATCGGAATGGTAGCAGGACCCTAGTGTTCGAACCGACTATCAGACCGGTGGCAAGACCCTAACGACCGGACCAAGAGAGGACCTTGGTGATCTGACCGATGGCAGGACCTTGACGATTAAACCGGTGGCAGGACTCTAGTGGTTAGACCAGTGATAGGATCCTAGCAACCAGATCGGCGGTGAGACAATTGACAAAACCTTACTGACCGGACCGGTGATAGGACCTTAGCAGTCGGACCGATGGCAGGACCTTGATGGCCAGATCGGTGGCAGGACCTTGCAGGCTGGATCGATGGCAGGACCTTGCAGGTCGACTGATGGCAAGACCCTGATGTCGGACCAGTGACAAGACCCTAGTGGCTGGATATGTGGCAACCTTGGCGATCGAGCCATCGATTAGATTGGTGGTAGTACTTTGCCGGTCAGACTGGTGACAGGACCCTGGTAGTCAGATCGATGGCAGGATCCTGGTGGCCGGACCGATTGTAGATCGGTGGTAGGAACTTGCCGGCTGGACCAATGCCAGGACCTTAGTGGCCAAACCGGTGGCAGACCCTAGCAGCCAAGCCGGTGGCACGATCCTGGTGGCCAACTGGTGACAGGATCTTGATGGTCGGAATGATGGCAAAACCCTGGTGGCTGGACCGGCAGTCAGACCGATGGTAGGACCTTACCGACCGGACCAATGGCAGGACCGATTCGGTCGCTAGGGTTCTACTACCAGGCCACCGATCCGATCGCTAGGGTTTTACTACCGGTCCGGCCATCAGGGTTCTACTACCGGTCCGGCCGTCAAGGTTCTACTACCGATCCGGCTGTCAGGGTCCTGCCACCGATCTGATAGCCGGTCCGGCCATTAGGGTCCTACCACCATTCCGACTGCCAGGGTCCCTATCACCGGTCTGATAGCTGGTCTGGCCATCAGGATCTTGCCACCATTCGACTGCTAGGATCCTGCCACCGGTCCGACCACCAGGGTCCGCTATCGGTCCGGCCACCATGGTCATGTTACCGGTCTGACCGCTAGGGTCCTGTTACCGATCCGACTATCAGGGTCCTACCGCCGATCTGATCATCGGTCTGGCCATCAGGATCCTACCATCGACAGACTGCCAGGGTTCTACTACCGGTCTGGCCGTCAGGTCCTGCCACTAGTTTGATAGCCGGTCCAGCCACCAGGGTCTTGCCACCATTCCGACTACTAGGGTCCTGCCATCGGTCCGAACACTAGGGTCCTGCCATCGATCCGGTCGCCATGGTCCTGTCATCGATCCGATCGCCAATATCTTGCTATCGATCCGGCCGCCAGGGTCCTGCCATCGATTTGATCGCCGTCCGGCCACCAGAGTCCTGCCACTGATCTGACCGCCAGGGTCCTGCCACCGGTTTGACTACCAAGGTCCATGTCACCAGTCCGATTGACAAGGTTCTGCCACCGGTCTGATCGCTAGTATGAAATATTTATTATAATATAAAATATGTCATAATATATTATTATAATATAATAATATTATTTTTCATATTTTTTAAATTTTTCCTAATTTTTGAAAAAAATTATTAATTTTTAAAAAAATTATTATTTTTTTGTAAATCATGATATATTTATTATATTTTGGAATGTAAAATACTTATTATGATATAAACATGTCATATAATATTTTTATAATATATAATAATAATATTATTATTATTTAGTTTTTTAATTTAAAATGTTGTCGTCTATATCGTCGTGGCCAGTAGCTCTTACGTGGCCTAGGTGAGTAGACTCCCTGCCAGCATCACTGGGCTCGTCGGTCGGAGACGATCGAGGGGAACATAGTCATAGTTGGGATGAAAGGGGCTTGGTACTGTGGTGGTCCTCCTGTGGGCCTCTCGATGAGGAGTCTTTTTCTTCCATATCGTCCCTCCGTTGGGCGATACCTGCAAAACAAGGGAGACCTGCGCCGGGGATTCCGGCAAAAATACTCCGACGATCAAGTCAGTGGGACGATCGAAGGAGATAAACGACCTCTGAGGCGGAGAGCTTGGGGGACTCTCTGCTACCAGAGGGTGATAGATAATGGACGATAATGTAAGAATGAAGAGAGTGTGTTGTCTCTTACCCCTTCTCACCTCTTTCTACTGCTCTTATGTAGACGAGCGGCTCTTGGTGTTCAGAGAGGCACGTTCTTCTTGGTACAGGCCTGTAAGGCTTCCGCAGGCCTGGGAGGCTTAGATATGTTGGTCAACCTTCTCCTTCCAGGTGGTTTAAGAAGTTGGTGAAGGGGCACAGTGCCTTGGATGGGACACGGCTTCCTAATTGATGTAAATTGTATCCTGGGGGCTTTAATATAGCCCTTCTGGTAGGAGGCACACTAGGGGCGGTGATTTTACAAGTCAGGCTGCCACCGTACCTGTATTTCGAAAAGCGTACCTGGGATGGAGACGATGATATATGGATCAAGAGAGACATGTAGATGGAGACTCTTCATGTGCACAGTTCGAGGTGCGCGGCACGAGGCGCCTCCTTCATGCGGACCGGGGTGCGTGGGCAGCAATCTCTTGGGCGCGCGGACCAAGATGCGGGAACGAGATGCTTTGGCGTGAACGAGCGGGCAAGGCGCCGTCCTTGGCGCGGGCTAGGATAGAACCATGTCGCGCTGGAAGAGCAGACCGGACGGAGGGCTCGGCGGACGGAGCCTAGCATGTCGTATCGGAGCTGGGTGCACCGCGAGCGGAAGCGGGGCCGGAGTCGATGCAAGCATCTGGACTGGGAACCGTAGGGCAGCAGCATAGGCCTCCCGCGGGCGGGTCCCTGCGTGCGACCGGCTGCTGGGGCGAGCGGAGCCAGGGTGGACCGGTGCTGGCGGATCTGGACACCAGGAAGGCTGATGCCGAGGCAGATCGAGGTGCTCTAGCGCTGGGGCATGCCCTGGCACGGTCGCGGAGCTGCAGGCGCGCGGGTGCGGCCAGGCCGAGCTGGGAGCCGAACGGGAGGACCGGACCGGGGCACCGATCGCCGGACTGGAGTGGGGCAGGACCGGAGCTGCGAGCGGAGGCGGTGCCGAGGTGGGTTTCCCATGGGCGGAAGCGGAGCTGGGTGCACCAAACTGGAGCAGTCGCAAGCGTGGGCGGAGCCGGGCTGGCACGGGGCAGCCATGGGCTTGCCCAGCTGAGCCGGTGCCAGAGCTGGCGAAGGTGAGCTGGGGCCGGTCGTCACGCAATGGGCGAGGTCGGGAGTAGCCGGAGGTGCCGGAGCTCGGAGGCGAGCCTCCCGCGGGCGAACTGGGCACCGGCTTGTGTGAAAGCCTCCCGCGAGCTTCCCACGGGCGGATCGGGCACCGGCCTGGGCGGAAGCCGGAGGCGCCGGAGCTCGGAGGCGTGGCGAGCACGGGGGCTCGCCGGCGTGGGGTCGTGCCGGACCGAACAGAGGCGAGGCACTGCCGGGGTGCCGCCGGTCGTTACCCTGGCATGGACCTACCCTGGTGCAAGTGTGCGCATGGGCGGTGCAGGCGCCAGTTTCCCCTGGCACAAGTGATGGACGCGCGTACCTCCCATGTGCACGGACCGAGGTACAGAGAAGGTGCCGAGCTGGGATGGCTGGAGCCGACCTGGGTCTGATCGAAGTGGGCTGACCGAGCTGGAACTGACCTGGGTATGCTAGAGCGTGCCGAGCTGGAGCTGACCTGGGCATGCCACGAGCATGCCGAGCTAAACTGAACGGTCGAAGTTGGACTTCTCATGACCGAAGTGAGGTCCAGGTACTAGTTCACCACCGAGGTGGGGCCGAGCTGAGCTGGGCTGAACCGCCACATGGACAAAGTGGGATCGTGGTGAGGCCGAGGTGGAAAGGTGCCTGGCCGAGGTGGCAGAGTATGTGACCGAGCCAGCCTCCAGAGAGGATGCGTGTCAGGGCTGAATGGATTTTGTTCACTACTGTAACATAAAAAAATATTAATTTTTAAAGATTTTTATTATTTTTTTGTAAATTATAATATATTTATTATATTTTGGAATATAAAAAACTTCTTATAATAAAAAACATGTCATAATATATTATTATAATATGATATTATTATTTTTCTTTTTTTTCTAATTTAAAAAATATTAATTTTTAAAGATTTTTATTATTTTTTTGTAAATTATAATATATTTATTATATTTTGAAATATAAAATATTTATCATAATATAAAATATATCATAATATATTATTAAATAATATATATTAAATTTTAAATAAAAATATAAAAAAATTAAGGTTTGATTAATTGAAATCATTTTTTCTGAAAGATGATTTTAATCTGTATTTGAAATTATCTTTTAAGAAGAAATAATCTTTTCAAAAACAATTCCAATCAAATCAATTACCACACACTTAATTTAATAAATATAATATAAAATATTTAATTTTATAAATATTTATTATATTTATATTATGCTTTAAAAAAATCCAACCGTTTTCCCTCAATCCTTATCCACGTACACCAATAAGGTAGTGTTTGGTTGAGGAATAGGAATAGGGAGAATAGGAATAGGTATTCTCCAAGAATAGTTTATTCTCGTTGTTATTCTCAATTTCTGTTTAGATGAAAATCTGGTATTCCAGAATATTCTAGTGTAATTAATGCGGTATTATTCTAAATGGTGTTTGGATGAGATGGGAATAAGCCTGTATTCCACCAAGAATAGGGAAGGAATTTTTGAAATCTCCAAAATGCCCCTAGTTATATATATAAATAAAATGAGTTATAAAATCATTTTTTAATTTTATATTTAAGTAAATATATTATTATATTAATAATAATTTATTAATATGATGTATTAAAACATGTTATACCAAATAATTTATTAATTTAATATATATATATTTTATTAATAAAAATAAATTTATTAATATTAAATTCTAATTATGATGTATTAAAATAATGTTATACAAATTAATTGATTATTATAACTGATGTGGCAAGACCGCTGACGTGGGGCAGCTGACATGTGCCATGTCAAAGAAAACCGCCATGTCAGACACCGCGTCAATTTTCCTGCTTGGACTCCTTCGTCAGGCTGAGCTCCCACAGTACAATGGGACCGCCTGTCGAAGTCGAGCTCCGTCCGCCGCCAGGTCGGACTCGCATTTATTATTATGATCCAGTAACCATTCAATATCCTATTTGAATTATTTTTTATATCCATGAAAAGCACTAATAAATCTATTTAAATCAGATTACAAATGAACCTGAGTTCCCACAAGTATTAAAAACGACAAATAATAAATGAAAAATAAATGAAATAATAATTATATGTTAATAAAAAATGATTTATTAATCGTAATAATAAATTATTAGGATATAATTAAGAAATTATAAAATAAATAACAGACTATCATAATATATTTAAATAATAAGTTTAATTAAATTAATGTTAATATAGTTATGATAATGATGTATTAAAATTAAGTCATACAAAATATAATATTATTTCAATGTATTAAATTAATATTGAAAATTTAAGATACAATACATAATATAATAATAAGAGCCATTAAACTGTAATCAAAATATTTTAAATTTTTGATTATACGTGAAAACCCATACTAAAACTATTTAAATAAAAGTAATTAATCTATTTAGCGATGCTTGTGTCTGGAGATGTCGCACGGTACCGGGATCACAGAACTATATTATATATCGGGTATACCTATCAGATTCGAAAAGGTACATCGATACCAGGGATTCGCAGTGATCCAATATAGGCCTGAAATAGTTGAACACTGTAGACCAACCCTGTGTACTTAGACCGGACCGGAAATCCTGCCCTGCTTCGATCCCGCCTGAATAATATCGAGGAACCCTAGTACGTTACAGTCATATGTGAGACTAATAATTGGTTATTAAAAAAAAAATTTGCAAAAACTTTCCGTACACAAAAGCCGTACATGGATCCCTGTAAATGAAATATATTTTACAACACAAGCAGAAACTATTATGACACATGAGAAAACTCTGCAATATCTCAGGAACAGTGCATATCATAATATTATGTAGCATCATCATAAGGAATGGATACAAAATGAGTTCTACTTACAAGAACACGATTGTTACATACATGCCCAGCGAATACATGACCGGAACTGATACAGCCATCAGTTATAAATCAAAAAATACATAGTAATCACTTAAACAAATTCATGTTTAGGATGTTGCAATTCAGTCATTAATAATCCACAGTAAGTCGTATGACTATGTTCATCTAGTATCGCCTCTCATGACCATTTCTAAGCACTGTATCACCTGTAACAAAATATAAACAGTTTCAATACTTACAAAATAAATGAAATAGTTGATGTCAGGTATGTGAAATACTAAACCTGGGCATGGATGGCACACATGGCACGGATGACAAGAATGGCACGGATGGCACACATGGCACGGATGGCACTTGTGCATCACGGCTACAAGAGAAAAACAACCAATATGAAGTTCCACTCCTGCCTCCCAGCAATGCTCAATCAACAGGCAGCCCATCATCATCGCCATATCCAACATAAAACGATACCAAATCATGCATATAAACATACCTCGTCACACAACATGAAGAAGCTATGTTAGAAAAAGTAGAAAAACATCTGCCAAAATGTAAAATAGTAGCAACATATATTTTAGAAAAATGGCTCAGGACAGCGAATGTAATCTCACTTGAGTACCACGGTAACAAGAGGAAAACAACAAATGTCGCATTTCCACTCCTGCTTCCAAGCAATGCTCAATCAATAGGCTGCCTATCATCATTGCCACATAAATAATATATACCTTATTCTGCCAAACAGCGCCAAAATCAAGGGAGAATAACAGGAATTTCTTATTCCGGTGAAATGAGGAACTTAAATGACACGTAGTCACTTGAACATTATAGAAGCACACCTGCGTATCATCATAAACCATAACACCAACAAGTGATATATATAACTTAACAACTGAAACATCCTGCATCATTAAGAAGCGATACATATTTTATCTGGCACGCATAGGCTGAGATGAAATAGAAGTACAATACATATTTTCTATCTTTTCTAAACATATTTTTCTATCTTTTCTTAGCCAACAAGTTTTGTATGGATGTACCACTATCATGGTTGTAAAAAGTAGAAGATATTTCCCATGCCACTGCAAGCAAATAATGTGGCACGGCATGGACATACCATGCCATTGCAAGCAAAATAGTAGCACGGCATGGACAAACCAAAATTGGGTTATCTCGTGCCACTATCATTGCTATAAAAATTACAAGATATTTCCCATGCCACTGCAAGCAAAATAGTGGCATGGCATGGACATACCATGCCAATGACCACACAAGTTTCAGTTGAAGAAAATAAAGAGGCAGTATGTTAAATGAAGCACAACAGCAAAAGCTAAAGCCAGAAAAGAATATAGAGTTACAACTTAAAACATTTATTAGCAATGAAATAAGTTAAGGGTCATTGCTAAAATCAAATACATTAGATCAATTATTCCACAGGCTAACCCAATGAAATAATGTTAGACAGGTATGCACTATAAATTTGTAGGTACATCAAAAGAGGAAACTTTGCAAATTGATAAAATATCATCTGATTTACTGAAGAAGTTAGATATCTTTAGGAAATTCCAAATGTTCACCGTTTGATGGTTGACAAATATCGGTCTCACAAAATGTAGTAGAGAATTATATAGTGCTTAATTACTACAGGTCCCTGCCTTTCACAAATTCAGGATTTCCTGGTTTTGAGCAGAAGCATGAAGGGCATGACAAAAGCTCTTCCCAACCCTCTGTCAATACAAGCTAAAGCACATATTATACAATGATAAACCACATATTGGCAGGGTACCACTTGGCAACGAAACAATGCTCAGCTAGTAATCATGTAACAGCAAAATACACAATGCTGCATGGCTAACAGGGCCCATGAAACTGCTAGAAATAATGTACTGAATTTCCAAACAAATATATGAGCATCATAAACCATAGTATCAAAAAGCAAAACAATGCACTGTATTTCCAAAGAAATCATAAAGCAAACTATCAAGAAGCTAAATAATGAAATGTGTTTCACTCCTACCTCCAATCAAAGTGGCACAGCAAAGTGGCACGGCAAAGTGGCACGGCATGTATAATGATGGCACGGCCTCTACCAGTCAATGTGGCACGGTAGGAACCAAATGAATTTAATGATAATACATGAAGTAAATATAAAACACATATAATCCATATAAAACTTCAAAATCCTGAAATGATTAGGGCTGCCATAAATATAAGTATAGCAACCTGAAAGCTGCTATTATTACTACTAGTTCAAATATAAATTTAAGATAATTGGCTCAGGACAGCGAATGTAATCTCAATTGAGCATCACGGCTACAAGATATGTGGTAACAACAAAAATGTAATTCCACTCCTGCCTCCCAGCAATGCTCAATCAATCAATAGGCAGCCCATCATCATTGCCTTATTTAAAAAATCATGTACATATTTACAATCAAACTTTACAAGGAAGCTCAATATAGTGGGACTTTAAGGGCTGACACTTTAATAATGCCTTACAATGGCTAATTGAGTTTGTGGCTCAGCAAAATGTGGAATCCTCGTCAATGGAGCAATGCGGCTGCAATAGTAACAAACCTGGATACATCGTATCACTATTGTCTCCTGGCATTGCTCCGTCCATAGACAGCCCATCATCATTGCCACATTACAAAAATCAAATGAATAAGAAATATCAAAATGTAAATTGTAAAAATCAAGGATGTAGATTGGAAAAGATGGCTCGATACTATCCGCAATTGATATGACCGAGAGCATCGCGGCTACAATAGTATGTAAAAATAACCAATATTAGGATCAACTATTGTCTCCAGGCCATGCTCCATCGATAGGCAGCCCTACATCTTTTCCTTTCATCAAAACCAGAAACTTCAAAATAATGTACCAGACTCACCTGAAACCATTCAAACATGATTGCCACATAAGGATAACATATCAAAAATTTATGCACACAACAAAAAACATAGCAATACTTTATGCATACGACAAAAACATAACAATACTTTATGCACACAACAAAATGAAGAATACAACAAACAGTACGACGTCTTAATAATACAATATTCATAATCCATAACATCCTAGTTTCATATAGAAGCACATGTCAGCAAGCCGAGCACATAGCCTACGAGGATGGCAAGTAAAACAACAAACATTAGGGCACATCGCGAGTGATTATTATTGCCCCGGTCATGATGAATGTTGTCTGCCTCAACTTCATTGATAGCATACTCATGTAGAGCAGGATTGTTAAAACCTCGTACATATCTGTCAAATGCATCGAATGCCTCAGATTGTGTTCTAAACTTTTTGTATAAAGCATGATTATAACTAGAAACTTCACGTTGACATTCTGCCCATGAGTCATAAACTCCCCTTCGGCGACCCTCAAAAACTACATAGTACTTTCCAGATGTCATTACTGGAGGTAGTTAACGAGGAACTCGCCTTCCTGTATAACAAAAAAAAAAAAAATATCACATTATACGTAGTGTAGTAATGTAAATTAACAACAGTTAGTACCAAACAATTTATGAAATAAATCCCAATGTATAGGGATAAAAGGTATGTCATTTGCTTTCTGTTAATTTGCACATACCTCGGTGTAGATGATCAACCCATAGCCTATTTGATATGGAATTACGTAGATCTTCCCCTCTACGACATTCATCATCACCGATAATTAGCAAAGGATCTATGTCATCCTCATCATGGTCAGGAGGCATTGGTGCTAATGACATGTTGAAGTACTTGTCATTACCCTGGTTGCGTCTTATGAAATTATGAATAATGCAACAAGCTATTACTATCCGCTTCTGTACCTTGAATGGAAACGGTATAGCAGTCCTCAAAATCTTAAAACGTTTCTTCAAAATTTCAAAGGCCTTCTCTACACAATTGCGTAATTGTGCATGTCTATGGTTGTATAGATCTCGATTGTTTGAATAACGTCGAGTTCGAGGATTGTTGAATGTACTCAGGTGGTACCTATTTTCTCTATAAGGAACCAGGAACTTATTCGTATTCGCATATCCAGAGTCAACAAGGTAATATTTTCCTGAAATGCATAAGAACATTTAAATGAACTCAATGACAGTTTCAACGATATCCCATAAATTTTATAACTTCATTAGGCTTTCGATACCTTCAGGGACATTGAAACCACCGGACTCCACACACCAACGCAAAATACGCATGTCAGCTGCAGAGCCCTCCCAGCCAGTACAGATAAAAAGAAAAGTGTGATCAAATGAAGCAGCTGCCATAACATTTTGAGAAAGTGTTCCCTTGCGATTCCTGAATCGAGGTTGTTTGCTCTTCTTTATTAGAGCAGGTATGTGTGTACCATCAACAGTGCCTACAGCATTCTTTGATGACACATACCTAAAGAAAATCAAATCATGAATATAATGTAGCAATAGTAATTAGATAAAGCTTTGAATTATACCATGAAGTATGGATAGAAGAGGTTGTTATCACGTATTCTTGGATGCACACCCACATCAGCAGATGGTTGAACTATGAAGTCATGCTTTAGGAACAAATCCCTTTAAGAACTTTGTTAAAGTATCTTGATATCGTCTCACCTGAATGTTGAAAAGTTTCGGACAAAACTCTATTACTGACCCCATGCCCTACGCAGTACAAAAAGAAAGCCAATTGTTCGTAGAGGTTACGTTGCGAGTGCCGCTTATAAGTCCTCGTGAGACAAGCAGCTGTTCTAATTGTTGGAACATATAATTTGTCATTCGAAAATGAGAGTAACCCCTGTCATGATGACCACTCATAATGTCTGTAATCAGATTGTGACCTGAAAATGGACGAGTTCGACATGGTCTCTTGTAATGTATGTTATAATTCTCCAACTGAATCAATCCTGTACTTAACAATGTCATAAGAACATCATCCCAAAAATCTTCCTCATCAATAATGAATTGCAATAGCTGATTCGGGGGAGACATCTAAATAAAAATATAGGATTAGAAATGGATTTATAAAATATACATCCTTTTTAATTCATATCATCAATTCAAAAGCAATAAAAATATAATACATATGTAGAGTGAAAATATGAAGATTCCATTACAGCATATATCATATGAAGATTCCATAACAGCATACACATATGTAGAACATTTAAGTAAACATAAAAATAGCAATACAAACATACAATACTTGTAATAATACATTCTTCAAGCATATGTAAATTAAAAGTAATTAAGGATAATGTTAACTTCAGCAGACATAGAAACACAGTAGGTCATCCGTCAATCATGTTTGTATGTATCATCAGACTGATTTCGTGGTGCGAAAGAGCTTGTACCGAAAAATTGCGAGCATTGTTCAGTAGATGTTGAATGAGCTGCACTTGGGCTACCTCTAGTACTAGCCCTAAAAACTTGGTCCGTGAATGATGGCATACCACCTTGAATTCCTGATTGCATAGAAGTTGAACTAAACATATATGGTGGAGAGTGAATGTTTGGATTCATGGACAGATTCATAAAATAATTTGGGGCAGCTCTGTGGACATTATGCATAGAAGTTGGAGTGTAAATGTTTGGGACATAGACATTTGATGCAGGAGGAGCTTGCATCGATCTAGGGCCTTGATTAAATTCGGACAGTTGTCGTCGAAGCCATGCATCCAAAACATGTCCATCATAGTTCATAAAGAACCATCGATTGTCCTCATTTTTGAAAATTTCGAATGCATCTATGATGCATTCAGGTGTAATTCCGGGTAAACTCTCCAACTTAGCCATGCATTCAGCAATAGAATAAACATTTGGCCTACCAAGCTTCTCCCTACGTAGAAGCTCATTTGCAATTTCCAATCTTCTTCTTCCTTGTTCAGCGATCTCTTGTAGTGCATCACTTGCATCACTACTAATCCGAGATCGACATGACCTACCGGTCTGGGAATTTGACCTCCTGCTCTTTTTGCTATCAGAAGAAGGCCGTCCTTCAGAAACTGGTTCGGTTACGGGTGTCGAGGTACATGCGGCCGGGCTGTTGGGTGCTTCATCTGATCTGCTTTCATCTGAATCTTCCAAACGGTAGAATGAAGCAGCAGATACGCGGTCAATATTTTGTGAAGACTGCCTAATATGCAAGGAATCAAAATTTCCCGTTTGTCCTTCATCATCGGATGTTGAATTATCCGATACACATTTCGGTAAAGCAGATGTAGCCCCGCGCCTACCAGTGGCTGTGGTTCTAGAGAACAAGATCTCTAGATCTTCATAGGCATGAAAAGGCTTATCCTTAATACGGGCATAAGCTTTGTTCACCTGTACATCATACAGGTGTACATGTTAACTACATAAATTGATATACTTAACACTTGGTTAGAATGGTGTTAGCTACAAAGCACTCACCGCAATGATCTCCTCCCACATCTGTTCATCACCGGGAGTAGGCACCTTCAGTACAGGATCCCAGCCCCAACCCGATCGATTAACAAGGTTGAAATAAAGATTGAAGGTTTTTTGAGGACCTTCAGCCTGTTCTTCAGGTTGGGGTATGTAAAACTCTTTCTTGTTTGTTGATTAAAAGACAAGGTCATCTTTTTCCATGTTTCCTTTGTGAAGGTTCAATTTATACAATTACCTTCATCATATTCTTGCCGCATTAAGGTAATCATGATCATGTCGAGGGAATCTGTCCAATTAGGTGCCCTTCGACGTGAGGAACTTTCAACATCTTGTTCACTCTTATCATGTGATTTGGACATTTTAGAAACAACTGTAACTTGAATCCAAGAAACATTCATCAGATAAAATGTAAAAACAAACATAAATTGTACATAAAACTAGAAAGCAAGATGTTCATTAATACAAACATTCATCAAGTTATCATTTTTTGTGTTGACATGGTAATTAAGATGATATATGGTTGCCATAATTAGTTGTGGTGATCACTTTCAACCTTTGGCTATGAACATTAAGACTAATTAGATGAGGTGATTTGATCTTTGTGAAGACATGCATGTTTATGATAGATTAATTAGAAAGAAGTATGAATGCATATTGCACATGTCCCTCTACATGATGGACACCGATTAAGCTTATGCGGCATTAAGATCCTGCTTTCAATGGTGATGTCGCTGGCATGGGCCTAAGGGAGGAGATTACTACCTTGGTGCACTAATCTTTGCTCCCTTGATGGTTTTCACTATTTATTGGCCTATGAAAGCAAAACCATGACATGGGTTAAAATATGAATCTCTGTACTTTGACTTATATTAACTTATTCCCTTCAAACCGAGGGGATATGGGTTAAATACGATGTCAAACAAACTGGAAAAGAATAATATTTGGTAATAAAAACAATAACAGTAGCAATAAATTAAATTTACCTCATCTTAAGAGAGGCTTCTTTGGGAAGTGCCTTCAACAGCACGGATCTAGATCTTAGGCCAATTTTAGAGATGATTTCTTAATTTTAGAGGTGCAACCATGGTAGATGGCCCGGTCCTTAACAAGGGGGAGGACAGTATAGACCTGCCCCCAGGCTTTAGATTCCATCCCACGGACGAAGAGATCATCACCCACTACCTCTCTCCAAAGGTTCTTAACCATAGCTTCAGTGCAAAAGCTGTAGGAGAGGTGGATTTGAACAAGTGCAAGCCATGGGATCTTCCATGTAAGCATCTCCTTTTCTTATAGACCTTTTCTCTTTTTGCTCCATGTATGAATTTCTGTTTGTCTTGTTTCTTGTTTTGGCTCAGGGAAAAAAAAACCTAGACCAAAGTTGGATTTGCTCAATCTTTGGAAAGAATGCTCGAGGACCGTGATAATCGAGTCGGAAATCACCGACGTGATGATCCCGCCGGGTGGCACGAGTGGAATAATGGATCCTTCGGGCTCGATACATTGTATTACGGGGAGTATAAGAACACCGGGACCGGTGCCGGCACGGCAGGCCGAGTCAAGTGGAAGGGATGCAGGGTTTTAACCAATGCCACAGAAGCATTGTATTCAAATATCAAATATCACATGATAAGAGTGGAAGGGCATTTCTACAGGTTCTTTCTTTTTCACAGGGCAAATCTTATAGAAACCTCCTCTACTGGAAAAAGAAAGAACCTGTAGAAATGCCCATCAACATTCCAGATCTTCAAGAAACCCATGAGACGATCCCAAAGACCTTCTCATTATAAAAACCCAAATTTCTATCAGACAGAAACACCATTCTCGCAGTGTAAGAGGAGCAAAAATTACATCTTTAATACCGAGTAGCAAAAGCAAAACTAAAGACCCATGCTGCCAAACCATCCAAGATCATTCTTTATTAAAGCTAAAATCCCACGGTCCGTTACCCAAAAACGAGCACTTCTCCACTTAAAAATTCTCACTAGGGTGTTGGAAGGGCATTTCTATAAATGTTACAAATCTGTATTCAAATATCAAATGCCAAAAAAATAAAGCCTAGATCTCGAATGGTCTCCTTCCCAACAAATCTCCGGAAAATATAATCAAATGGAAATAAAACAAAACATTTTTTGAGAAAAAAATAGAGGAGCTCGTTCTTTCTTACCTCAAGCGAGTCGATCGTGGACGTCGAGGGGAAAAAAAATTCCACGGGGCTGCAACTGGAACGGAGGGAGAGGGGTGGAGGGTTCGACTGCTTTACCTCAAGCGAGTCGATCGTGGATGTCGAGGGAAATGTCGATTTCACGGGGCTGCAACTGGAAATGTCGGAGGGTTCACCTGCTCCTGGAATGGAGGGAGAGACCGGAACGAAGGGAGAGACCGGAACGGAGGGAAATGCCGGAGGGTTTACCTGCTCCTGGAACGGAGGGAGAGACCGAACGGAGGGAAATGCCGGAGGGTTCACCTGCTCCTGGAATGGAGGGAGAGACCGAAACGAAGGGAGAGACCGGAACGGAGAGAAATGCCGGAGGGTTTACCTGCTCCTGGAATGGAGGGAGAGACCGGAACCGAGGGAAATGCCGGAGAGTTCACCTGCTCCTGGAATGGAGGGAGAGACCGGAACGAAGGGAGAGACCGGAACGGAGGGAAATGCCGGAGGGTTTACCTGCTCCGGGAACGGAGGGAGAGACCGGAACGGAGGGAGAGACCGGAGGGTTCAGCTGCTCCTGGAATGGAGGGAGAGACCGGAGGGTTCAGCTGCTCCTGGAATGGAGGGAGAGACCGGAACGGAGGGAGAGGGAGAGGGATCACGAGAAAGATGAGGAACCTTCTGGACCGAGCTAAATGACGGAGCTGCCCTGAGAATACCGAAATGAGAATTATGAAATTTTATGAAAACCCATGAAATATGAATTCCGAAATTACTTGAATTGACCGGAATAACAAATCTTTATTATTCTTTCTCGATTTTACAGCCGTTTAGATGAATAAACCTCTTATTCTCCTTATTTGACTCGTATTCTGCAACCAAACAGGTCCCAAAAGTTTCGAGGCGTTCCAACTCGAAAACCCAAGGCCTGGCGTGCTCCCAACCCCACGCTGGCTCGTTATGTGGCAAAACTTGTCAGGTGGAGTCCCATAAAAAAATCTAATTATTGCGCGAACCAGGTCCAAATGGACCGCACCAAATCTCACGGTGGATAACACGCCACATCACCCTTGTATTTCATCAATTACCGATTGCGCGTGATCCACGGTGATATGCTCCGGAGAATTGCCCCGGTCCACTTCGTCCAGGTGCGTGCAATAATTCCTCCATAAAATAAAATAAAAAAAAAAGGGAAAAAACCCACTTCGTTGCTTCCAACGTAAATAAAACACCCAGAAACGCTCGACCGCCCTCCAGCCTCCACCGATCCTCGAAGGCCATTCATGGAGTCAAAGGCAGCGGCGATGGAAGAAGTAGCGGCAAATGATCCCTCTTACCCGCCCCTCTTCCGCCGGCCCAACACCAACCCCAACCCCTACCCCTACCCCGGCTCGAACCGTGGCGAGGACCAGCGGCCGGCTCCCGCTAACCCGGTCATCGAAGTGCCGGTGATCGATCTGGAGTGCCTGGACCCGGTCAGGCTCGACGAGGTGTGCCGGGGTATGGGGATCTTCCGGATCGCCAACCACGGCGTTTCCTCGGCCCTGATGGACCGGCTCCTGGACCAAGCCAGGGGGCTGCTCTCCCTCCCCTTCGAGTCCAAGCAAACCCTGTTCTCGGACCCCGTGTCCTACATCTGTGGCTCGCCGTCTTTGGGCGCAAAGGTTGGAAACCTCAACTGGTTCGAGGGCTTCCACGTTCCCCTCGGCCAGCTCAAGTCCAAAGGACATGATTTGGACTCCCAAGACTCAGCAGCTTCGTTTAGGTACGGCCTGCTCTCCGACTCTTTGTCGCTTGTATAGTTGGACACTTGGAACTTGAGTAGGATAGTGCATTTAGGTCCCGCTTGCTTGTGGGTAGCAAATCCCGGATTACTTAATCCTAGCATTTACAAATCCTTGATGAGTCTTATCTTCAGATCAGTGAAAAAGTGCTGGTGTTTCTTTCAAGCATGGAATCAGAGACATGATAAAAAGTCCAAAAAAAATAGGAGAGTGAATTAGGACCTGTTTGGGAGTTTAGGGAAGAAAAGGAAAGAAAGGATTGATGAGGAAAGAAAAGAAACTTAGAGAAAGGAAGTTTATTTCTCTCCTTTTATTTGGAAATTTAAATGGAAGAAAAATATAATTTATTCTCTTATTATTTGGAAACGGAGAAGAAAGGAAATGAAAGGACATGTTATAGTTTTCTTTTCCTTTTAGAGGGGTAAAATGAAAATTATAAAAGAGTTTTATTTAATTTCACTTCCTTTCTCTCCAATTTCACTCGATTTGGAGAAGAAAAAATAGTAGATTTGAGAGGTTTTATTTATGTTTATTTTCTCTCTTTTTTTTCCTTCATTTTCTTACCTAAAGAAACTTCCAGATAAAGGGAAATATTAATTTTGTCTCCGATTCTCCTCTTCCAAACAGGGTAGGAATGGTGCATTTGGTTTGTGACCCGAATCAGAATTAGAATGGAAATCAAAACAGCCATACTCTTCATGTGTTTGGTTCTGATTGGAATTAGAATTGGATTCAGAATGAGGGGCATGTTTGGTTTGGGGGGAGAGGGGAGTTGCTCTAGGGAAGGGAATGAGTGACTTTTATTTTAGTTATTTGGTTTGGAGTATCATTCCTATACTGATTCCAGTATCCTCTAAAATCCAATCTCTAGTCTCCCTTAGTATTCAAAGTCCATTCAGATTTCAATTCTGATTCCGGTCATGAGCCAAACTTGTTGGAGAACATGACCATTCCAATTTTCATTCCAATTCTAACTCCGATCACGAATCCAACATGCTCGAGATTTGAATATCGGAGAGAATTAGGATTGAATTTTGGAGGATTGTAGCATTCTCATTCCTCCTAAAATTGGAATAAAAATGGTACACCCACCCCAATCCAGACTGTTGGAATGTTGGTCATTCATTTTCATTTTCATTCTAGATCGAAAATGACACTCTCCCCAATTAAACGGTTTTTCATTCCATATAAAAAATGACACTCTCCCCAATTAAACGGTTTTTCATTCCAGATCGAAAATGACACTCTCCCCAATTAAATAGTTGGAATGGGAGTTACTCATTCTCATTCTAGATCCCAACTCCTTCCGACCAAACATGTGGGGTAGGTTATGATGTGATGGAGGCCTAATATCCCATCTTTGTTCTGTTTCTCAAGTAACTTTAACTGCTCAAAAAACAATCCTATTTATCAGATTAGTAAAATAAGCTGACCATAACTTAGGGTTGTCACACAACCAAATGGGGCCTTAATATTTGGGAATAGACTTTCAACTGGGAAATCCATGAGAAATTGAGAATAAAAGGAACTAAAAAGAAGTTCTCAAAGAATTTGTAGGTGAAAAATCATTCAGGGGATGCCAAGTTTCACAAGTTCTGGATAAAAAAATTCAAAATCAATCAGTTTTATGAAAACATTTATTTGGTTATTTTTCATGATCCTGTTCTGCCAAAATTGACATATCATGAAAAACAAGTCTCACAGAAAACAGGTTTCCTCCTCATTTTCATAAAATCCTTTTCTAGAGAGAATCTGTGCTTTATAGATATCTGTTTTGGTAAAAGTCACCGCTGTCAACCAAACAGCTAGCCCTTCATTACAGAGACCGCATTTCAACATTGCACTTTTAACGAATGTTATATATATATAAGGCTTTAGCTATGTAGCCTTCAGCCATGCCGGGTCTCTAAATGACTTGCCTGGTGAACTTCAGAGCTGGCCGTTGCAACTTTTGATGTATATACCAAGTCCAATCGATTCATACTTTTGATGCTATAAATTTAATCACTTCAGCTGATTTAGTCCATCAAAACATGCACCATAAAAGTTCGTTATTCATGAGTCAACAAAGGGAAATAAAAATACAATTAAAAAAAAACTTGATGAATGTTTAAGAATTATTCAGAATTTTGTCTAGTGAATTTAGGATCAGACTAATCTTATATATGTTAAATGTTTTGTCAGTGATCATATAATAGAAATACAACTAATTTAACAATGAAAAATAAATAAACAATTCTGATGACAAGTGTTAAGAACATAGAATTCAAATGGATCCACTAATGTTTACCTATTCTACTTCAGTTCATCATGATAACATAACTGCAGCAAACTGCATAAATATTTCAGAACTTAAGGGGAAAAAAAGGAGACGGAGGGAATGAACCCTTCACCTTCATATACAAAACAAGCGCTTTGCAATTGAAGATAATTATATTGAAAACATACATACTTATTGAACTCTGGCAATGTTCTTCTTCTTTCCAACATGAGTCATCCTTTTTACAAGGTGCCTGGCAGATGAATATGGGCAACACATGGCACGCATAGCAAGGACACTTTTTAATGCTGTGGCTGCCAATCTCAAACTGGATGCCAAGAAGACGGCTTCTTACCTATCTGAATTTGATGGCACATTTGTTCGAGTCTATCGGTATCCATGCTGCCCTGACATTGATAAATATTTTGGGATGGGTGCTCACACGGATAGCTCAGCTTTATCCATCTTGTGCCAAGATGAGTTGGGAGGCTTGCAAATTTTTCATGACAACCAATGGTTCGATGTAGCACCCATTCCTGGCACGCTTATTGTAAACCTGGGAGACATGATTCAGGTGACTTCTATAATCAGATAAGTGCTGCAAAAATAATTCAAATCATAATATTTCTAATCTTGATGAGGTTGTGACTTTGCTTTAAATGACATTTTAGGTTTATAGCGATGATGAATACAAAAGCGTCAAACACAGGGTGCTGGCAAATAGAAGCAAGGAGAGAATCTCGGTGTGTTATTTTGTTTTTCCAGTGGAAGATAGCCTAATTATCAGCTCCAGATATAAAGCATTTACTTATAGAGAGTGGAAGGCCAAGGTGCTAGAAGATATTAAAGCCACTGGAGACAAATTAGGCCTTGCACCATTCAGAATCGAGGATCCAATCTAAATCTTCTGAGTTCAACCACCGTTCTCTTTCTGACGGTACTGTTCAAATGGTTTTAGTTGGCATCTGTTTTGGTTTGTTAGTCAGCATTCGAATAAATTGCACAAAAATAAATAAAGAAACAAATATATTGTTTGTAATCCAAGGGTTTGTTTCCTTCTTATCATAAGTTATGGAATTAATTGCCTGATAAGTTATAAATAAAATCAGTGGTCTTGGTCATGCACCTAGTAAGTTATAAGTCACAATGCAGTCTGATATGGCAATATCGGTGACGTGGAGTGTATGTTAGATCGGCTGGATGCCAGCGGTGTCACGTGAATTTTTTCTTTCGAAGTTTCTCCCGGGTGGCTCGACCCGCGATCGTCCTCACCTTGGACGAGGCGCTCCTGCTTCTTCGCCAGGTGGCACCCCAAGATGGGTCCACCTTGGCTGAAGTCGAGCTTCGCCAGGTGTCCATCCAGGAGGGGTCCATCTCGACCGAAGCTGGCGGCCTCTGCTTCCTTGCCAGGTGGCGCTCCAAGACGGGTCCACCTCGTCGAGGTCAAGCCAGACGCTCCTGCTCCTTCGTCAGGTGGCACACCAAGATGGTTCCACCTCGGTCGAAGTCGAGCCTTCCTCTGCCACTTCGTCAGGTGTCCACCCAGGAAGGATCCTCCTCGGCCGAAGCTGGTGGCCCCTGCTCCCTCGCCAGGTGGCGCTTCAAGACGGGTCCACCTCGCCGAGGTCGAGCTAGGTGTTCCTGTTCCTCCGCCAGGTGGCACTCCAAGATGAGTCCACCTCAGTCGAAGTCGAGCCTTCCTCTGCCACTTCGTCAGGTGTCCACCCAGGAGGGGTCCACCTCGGTCGAAGCTGGCAGCCTCTGCTCCCTCTCCAGGTGGTGCTCCAAGATGGGTCTACCTTGCCGAGGTCGAGCCAAGCGCTCCTGCCTCTCCGCCACGTGGCACCCAAAGATGGGTCCACCTCGACCGAAGTCGAGCCTTCCTCTGCCACTTCGCCAGGTGTCCGTCCAAGAGGGGTCCACCTCGGTCGAAGCTGGCGGCCTCTGCTCCCTCGACAGGTGGCATCCCAAGACGGGTCCACCTCGCCGAGGTCGAGCTAGGCGCTTCTGCTCTTTCATCGGTTGGCATCCCAAGATGGGTCCACCTCGATCGAAGTCGAGCCTTCCTCTGCCACTTCGCCAGGTGTCCGCCCAGGAGGGATCCACCTCGGCCAAAGCTGGCGGCCTCTGCTCCCTCGCCAGGTGGCGCCCCAAGATGGGTCCACCTCGTCGAGGTCGAGCCAGGTGCTCCTGCTCCTTCGCCAGGTGGCACCCCAAGATGGGTCCATCTCGGTCGAAGTCGAGCCTTCCTCTGCCACTTCGTCAGGTGTCCATCCAGGAGAGGTCCACCTCGGCCGAAGCTAGCGGTCTCTGCTCCCTCGCCAGGTGGCGCCCCAAGATGGGTCCACCTCGCCGAGGTCGAGCCAGGCGCTCCTGCTCCTTCGCCAGGTGGCACCCCAAGATGGGTCCACCTCGGCCGAAGTTGAGCCTTCCTCTGCCGCTTCGCCAGGTGTCCGCCTAGGAGGGGTCCACCTCGGTCGAAGTTGGTGGCCTCTGCTCCCTCGCCAGGTGGCGCCCCACCTGACTCCTGCCTCTCCGCCACGTGGCACCCCAAGATGGGTCCACATCGACCGAAGTCGAGCCTTCCTCTGCCACTTCGCCAAGTGTCCGCCCAAGAGGGGTCCACCTCGATCAAAGCTGGCGGCCTCTGCTCCCTCGCTAGGTGGCACCCCAAGATGGGTCCACCTCACTGAGGTCGAGCCAGGCGCTCCTTCTCTTTCGCCAGGTGGAACCCTAAGATGGGTCCACCTTAACCGAAGTCGAGCCTTCCTCTGCCACTTCGCCAGGTGTCCGTCCAAGAGGGGTCCACCTCAGCCGAAGCTGGCGGCCTCTGCTCCCTCGCCAGGTGGCGCCCCAAGATGGGTCCACCTCGTCGAGGTCGAGCCAGGCGCTCCTGCTCCTTCGCTAGGTGGCACCCCAAAATGGGTCCATCTCGGCCAAAGTCGAGCCTTCCTCTGCCACTTCGCCAGGTGTCAATCCAGGAGGGGTCCACCTTGGTCGAAGCTGGCGGTCTCTGCTCCCTCGCCAGGTGGCGCCCCAAGACGGGTCCACCTCGTCGAGGTCGAGCCAGGCGCTCCTGCTCCTTCGTCGGGTGGCACCCCAAGATGGGTCCACCTCGTCCGAAGTCAAGCCTTCCTCTGTCGCTTCGCCAAGTGTCCGCCCAGGAGGGGTCCCCTCGGCCAAAGCTGGCGGCCTCTGCTCCCTCGCCAGGTGGCATCCCAAGATGGGTCCACCTCATCGAGGTCGAGACGGGCGCTCCTGCTCTTCCATCAGGTGGCAACCCAAGATGGGTCCACCTCGGCCGAAGTCGAGCCTTCCTTTGCCACTTTGCCAGGTATCCGCCCAGGAGGGGTCCACCTCGACCGAAGCTGGCGGTCTCTACTCCCTCGCCAGGTGGCACTCCAAGACGGGTCCACCTCGCCGAGGTCGAGCAAGGCGCTCCTGCTCCTCCGCCATGTGGCACCCCAAGATGGGTCCACCTCGGCCGAAGTCGAGCCTTCCTCTGCCGTTTCGCCAGGTATCCGCCCAGGAGGGGTCCACCTCGATCGAAGCTGGCGGCCTTTGCTCCCTCGTCATGTGGCACCCCAAGACGGGTCCACCTCGCCGAGGTCGAGCCAGGCGCTCCTGCTCCTCCACCAGGTGGCACCTCAAGATGGGTGCACCTCGCCGAAGTCGAGCCTTCCTCTGCCATTTCGCCAACTGTACGCCTAGGAGGGGTCCACCTCGGCCGAAGCTGGTGGCCTCTGCTCCCTCACCAGGTGGCGCCCCAAGACGGGTCTACCTTGCCGAGGTCGAGCCAGGCGCTCCTGCTCTTTCGCCAGGTGGCACCCCAAGATGGGTCCACCTCGACCGAAGTCGAGCCTTCCTCTGCCACTTCGCCAGGTGTCTGCCCAGGAGGGGTCCACCTCAGCCGAAGCTGGTGGCCTCTGCTCCCTCGCCATGTGGCGCCCCAAGAAGGATCCACCTTGTCGAGGTCGAGCCAGGCGCTCCTGCTCCTTCACCAGGTGGCACCCTGGTGCGGACATCGAGATGAATATTGAACCTGATCAGTTGACTCATATATCAGGACAGCCCGGTGATAGTTCGGCAAAGCCCAACCCAGGCATTTCGGTTCAGCTTCCGGCCCATGACGATTTGGGGCAGCTAGCATCGCCAGCAGGAAACGTGTGCAGGTCCAGACGCCTTCAAGGGAAGCAAGTTTCAAATCTGACCCATTTTTGGGATGAAAACAATTAATTAGGAATTGGGCCGAAGGCCCAATACACTATTAGCGCCCATGGAGTTTCGGATCCGGAAAAATACCAGAGTCTTTAGTCTTATTATTATTATTATAATTTTATTAGTGACGTGATCTCTTGATCTTTATTCTTATTTTTATTCGTTGTTTAAAAAAAAAAAATCCCGTTTGAAGTATTTCACGCATGGAGTCAGCGTGTTGGAGTCTTGAGTTTGTGTTTGTTTTGTTGTTTTCCTCCCTGTTAGTCATGTGGAAGACTTTGTTATGGGTTGTATTGATGCTTTAAAAACCAAACCAAGGAATAAAGAAAAGAGACAGAGCATTTTGGAATTTTTTTCACCGTGCTTTGGTGTTTGTTTCCGTGGAAGGCTGTCCGGCCTTCTTTTCCCCCTCGCGCACACCAGGTTGAAAGCCTGGTTGGGAGAGGACGATTTCGTGAGGAATCACTTCGTCCGTTCCAAGTTCTTGTAGAAAAAAAAAAAAAATAGGGACTCACGTGAGAAACCCATCGTTCGTCCATTCCATTCGTGAAGACCCGGATTGAAATCCGGTAGAGGGCTGGCAACGTGAGAATCACGCTGCCCTTCCAGCACTTGATCATTGCAGGTTTCAAAGGATCTTCCCCATCTTGCTCAATCCTAGCATCCAAGAATTCTAAGAACCCGTTCTCGCTGAGTCGGGGTTTTGGTCGCTGCAGGCGTTTGACAACCGCCCTGCACCATCTTGGTATCAGAGCCTTGATCCGTTCTTGATCTGACCTTGATCCGTTCTTGTTTAAAAAAAAAAATTCTGCCGGCAACCATGGAGCGGAACAATGAGGAGCCTTCTCTTCGTGACGTTGTGGTGACCCAGCAGCATATGATGGTTGTTTTGTAAGCAATGATGGCACGGTTGGAGGCGCAAGATCGTGCTATACCTCATCAAGATCGTGATGTACCTAACGAACATCGAGAAGGTGATGCCGACCCTTTCCAGAATATTGAAGATCCACACCATTGCAAAGAGGGCAGCAACCGCGGTGTGATGTAGCGCTTCCCAGGGATTTCGGACCGCCGCCTGTGCATGACAATCAGACTCGTTGGGAGTCCGGGTTTCAGATTGAGATACCGGAGTTCAGAGGTGGTTTGAATCCTGCTGAGTATATGGATTAGACCCTGCAGGTTGATGATGTTTTCCGGCTGAAAGAAGTGCCTTTGGACAAGCAAGTGCCGCTTATCACAATCCGATTCCGAGATCGAGCAGCGGCTTGGTGGCATGCACAGCACTACCGGAGGTATATGGATGGGAGGCCACCAATTGCATAATGGGCAACCTTGAAGCAGGAGATGAATCGGGAGTTCCTTCCTCAGAACCATGAACATGTCCTTTATTCTAAATTGCATGGTTTAACACAAGGAAATCGAAGCGTGGAAGATTATACTACAGAGTTCTACCGACTGGTGGCTCGAAACCAATTGATGGAGTCAGAACCGAGGTTGGTAGCTATGTATTTTCTTGGACTGCGATTCCCGATCCAGGATGCATTGGCTCTGCATCGGATTGACAGTGTTGGTGATGCGCACATGCGGGCGCAAGCAGTGGAGCAGAGCCTGATGCGGAATAGAGGGTTCCAGAGTAGAGGAAACTTATCTGGTCAGTCTTCGGGGCAGAGTTCTGGTAGTAGGAGTGCACCTCCTGTGGTGAGGCAACAAACTTCGGCAGTTCCTCCGAGACCTGCAGTGCCGAGTGGGGCTTCAGGTCCCCAGCAGAGGGTGGGCAGCAATCGAGCCAATGTTCGCTGCCATCGGTGTCATGACTTAGGACATTATGTCAATGAGTGCCCCAAGGCGCGTACCCAGTTACTTATGGAGGAGGAGCAGGAAGTTGAATTTCCCGAGGATGAGGAGTTCGAGGATAAGATGTATGTGATTGACCCAGACCACATCCAGGGAGAGAGTCTGATCATTAGGAGGATGTGTCTTGCACCAAGAGCTGGTAGAAATTGGCGTTGGCACGATATTTTCTCAACAAAGTGCACTGTAGCTGGTAAAACTTGTAAGGTAATTATTGATTCTGGAAGTTGGGAGAATGTGATTGCTAAGGAAGCTGTGAAGAAATTGGGGTTGATGACTGAGCCCCATCCTCAACCATACAAGCTCGGCTGGGTGAATTAGGATGCAGATATTCAGGTCAGTCGACGTTGCAGGTTGGCATTATCTTTTGGTCCTCAGCTTGAGACGTCAATAGTAGCTGATGTTGTACCGATGGATGCGACACACATCATTTTGGGACGACCTTGGCAGTTTGATAATAAAGCAGTGTATAATGGTTACACTCATACTTATATGCTGCGACCAGATGGGAGAAAAGTGATCTTGAAACTACTACAGGACATGGCTGAACAGAAGGTAGTAATTTGTTTGCCAAGCAGGGAGTTTGAGACGAGTTTAGAGGGAGAAGATTTCTGTTTTGCCCTGGTTAGTAAGCTAGAAGAGTTTGGCCAGAATGGAGAGCAGGAGCTACATGATCTTCCTCAGGAGTTGGTGTCAGTTTTGGAGGAATTTCGGGATGTTGTACGGAGTGAGCTTCCTGCGGGTTTGCCACCACTTCGAGATATTCAGTATGAGATTGATCTGATTCCGGGTTCTGTGTTACCGAATAAGGCTCATTACCGAATGACCCCGCAGCAGCATGAGGAGCTGAAGAGGCAGGCTCAAGATCTTTTAGACAAAGGCTTTGTACGGGAAAGCATTAGCCCGTGCGCGGTACCAGCACTTTTGGTGCCGAAAAAGGATGGTTCATGACGTATGTGTGTTGACAGCCGGGCAATAAACAGAATTACTGTGAAGTATAGATTTCCAATACCGAGGCTGGATGATATGCTAGATCAGTTGAGTGGTGCCGTGTTCTTTACTAAGATTGATTTGAAAAGTGGGTATCATCATATCAGAATGAAGCCAGGTGATGAGTGGAAGACAGCCTTCAAGACAAAGGAAGGCCTGTATGAATGGTTGGTGATGCCATTCGGGCTATCTAATGCGCCTAGTACGTTTATGCGAGTAATGAACCAGGTTTTGCGTCCATTCCTTAGTTCTTTTGTTGTTGCATACTTTGATGATATATTGATATACAGTAAGACAGCACAAGAGCATGTTGAGCATGTTTCACAAGTTCTAACAGTATTACGTGAAAACCAACTTTTTGCTAACCCAGAGAAGTGTATTTGGATGGTAGACAAATTAATTTTTCTGGGATATGTTGTTACTGGTGATGGGATTCTTCCAGATGAAAGTAAGGTGCGAGCGATAGTGGACTGGCCAGCACCTACAACTTTGACTGAATTGAGATTCTTTTTGGGTCTTGCGGGTTTTTACAGAAGGTTTGTGAAGAGGTATAGTGAGATTGCTGCACCCTTAACAGACTTGTTGAAATTAAATTAGTTTGGATGGAATGACATTGCTCAGGCAGCATTTGATGAGATGAAAGTCAAGTTGACACAAGCACCACTGTTGGTTCTTCCAGATTTTGACAAGGTATTCGAAGTAGATTGTGATGCTTCGAAGACTGGGATTGGCGCAGTACTCAGCCAAGATGGGAGACCCGTTGCTTTCTACAGTGAGAAGCTTAGAGGTGCCAAACTGATGTATTCGGTTTATGATTTGAAGCTATTCGCCATTGTGAGGTCATTGCATCATTGGCGACATTACTTGATCCAACGAGAATTTGTGCTGTACTCAGATCATCAAGCATTAAAATTTCTACAGGGACAACATAAGTTGAGCTCCAGACATGCAAAATGGGTAAGTACTCTACAGGAGTATACTTTCAGCATCAAGCATAAGTCAGGCACTTTGAACAAAGTGGCAGATGCTTTAAGTAGACGGAGTTTATTGATTGGTGCTATGCAAGTATATACCCTTGGGTTTGAAAGCATGAAGGATGATATCCATGCATATGAGCATTTCCAGAGCATTGTGACTGAATTGGAAGCTGGAGGTCGATCTGACTTCGTCCTACATGATGGATATTTGTTCCGTGGTAATTGTCTCTATATTTCTAACACTTCACTGCGTGTATTGATTATTCAGGAGCTGCATAATCAAGGACATTTTGGAAGAGACAAAACTGCATGGTTAATTCGTCAACGGTTTTATTGGCCTGGGCTTGACCGAGATGTCAAAGCCTTTGTGAAGAGATGCCGTTTGTGTCAGGAATCCAAAGGATCAGATACAAATCAAGGTTTATATACCCCTTTACCGATTCCAGATGAGCCATGGCGAGAGGTATCTATGGATTTTGTTGTAGGTTTACCACGGACAGTGAGAGGTCTAGACTCAATTATGGTAGTCGTAGATCGGTTCAGCAAGATGGCTTGTTTCTTGCCATGCAAAACGATATTTGATGCGTCGAAAGTAGCTGATCTTTATTTTTTTGCAGTTGTTCGATATTATGGGTTACCATCGTCGATAGTTTCGGACTGAGATAGTAAGTTTATGGGCATTTCTGGCATGAATTATGGAAAAAATTGGGTACAAAATTAAAATTCAGTAGTCCCTATCATCCTCAGACCGATGGCAAACCGAGATTGTCAATCGAAGTCTTGGTAACTTGTTGAGAGCCAATGTGCAAGAATTTAAAAATTGGGATGTATGTTTGCCGAAGATTGAGTTTGAGTTCAATTCTTCAACGAACCGTTCTACTGGTTTTGCACCCTTTCAGGTATTGTATGGATTTCTGCCAAAAGGACCACTTGATATTTTACCTGTTGATGTGCCAAACAAATCAAGTAAGAAGATAGAAGATCGAGTGGCTGATCTACATGAGGTGCACGCAACTGTTAAAGCCAATCTAGAGAAAAATTATGCCAAGTATAAGGCTAAGGCTGATTAGACGCGTCGACAGCAGACTTTTGAGATTGGTGATTTGGTATGGGTCTTCTTGCCAAGAAAACGATATCCACAGGGGGCCTACACCAAACTCAAACCAAAGAAAATTGGTCCTTGTCAGGTGTTGGAGAAATTTAGTGACAATGTCTATCGAGTTGAATTACCAGACGATGTCCTTATTTCTGATGTATTCAATATTCGACATCTAACCCCTTATGCAGGTGATAATTCAAGCTTTAGGACAAGCTTTTCAGAGAAAGGGGAGAGTGATGCGGACATCGAGATGAATATCGAACCTGATCAGTTAACTCATATATCAGGACAGCCCGGTGATAGTTCGGCGAAGCCCAACCCAGATGTTTCGGTTCAGCTTCCGGCCCATGACGATTTGGGGCAACCAGCCTCGCCAGCAGGAAACGTGCACAGGTCCAGACGCCTTCAAGGGAAGCAAGTTTCAAATCTGACCCATTTTTGGGATGAAAACAATTAATTGGGAATTGGGCCGAAGGCCCAATACACTATTAGCGCCCGTGGAGTTTCGGATCTGGAAAACACCGGAGTCTTTAGTCTTATTATTATTATTATTATTTTATTAGTGGCGTGATCTCTTGATCTTTATTCTTATTTTTATTTGTTGTTTTTAAAAAAAAAAAAAATTCCCGTTTGAAGTATTTCATGCATGGAGTCAGCGTGTTGGAGTCTTGAGTTTGTGTTTGTTTTGTTGTTTTCCTCCCTGTTAGTCACGTGGAAGACTTTGTTATGGGTTGTATTGATGCTTTAAAAACCAAACCAAGGAATAAAGAAAAGAGACAGAGCGTTTTGGAATTTTTTTCACCGTGCTTTGGTGTTTGTTTCCGTGGAAGGCTGTCCGGCCTTCTTTTCCCCCTCGCGCACACCAGGTTGAAAGCCTGGTTGGGAGAGGACGATTCCGTGAGGAATCACTTCGTCCGTTCCAAGTTCTTGTAGAAAAAAAAAAAAAAATAGGGACTCACGGTGAGAAACCCATCATTCGTCCCTTCCATTCGTTAAAACCCGGATTGAAATCCGGTAGAGGGCTGGCAACGTGAGGAATCACGCTTCCCTTCCAGCGCTTGATTGTTGTAGGTTTCAAAGGATCTTCCCCATCTTGCTCAATCCTAGCATCCAAGAATTCTAAGAACCCGTTCTCGCTGAGTCGAGGTTTTGGTCGCTGCAGGCGTTTGACAACCGCCCTGCACCACACCCCAAGATGGGTCCATCTCGGCTGAAGTCGAGTCTTCCTCTGCCACTTCGCCAGGTGTCCATCTAGGAGGGGTCCACCTCGGTCGAAGATGGCGGTCTCTGCTCCCTCGCCAGGTGGCGCCCAAGATGGGTCCACCTCGTCGAGGTCGAGCCAGGCGCTCTTGCTCCTTCGCCAGGTGGCACCCCAAGATGGGTCCACCTCGGCTGAAGTCGAGCCTTCCTCTGCCGCTTCGCCAGGTGTCCGTCCAGGAGGGGTCCACCTCGGCCGAAGCTAGCGACCTCTGCTCCCTCGCCAGGTGGCGCCCCAAGATGGGTCCACCTCACCGAGGTCGAGCCAGGCCCTCCTGCTCCTTCGTCAGGTGGCACCCCAAGATGGGTCCACCTTGGCCGAAGTCGAGCCTTCCTCTGCCACTTTGCTAGGTGTCCGCCCAGGAGGGGTCCACCTCGGCCAAAGCTGGCGGCCTCTACTCCCTCGCCAGGTGGCACTCCAAGACGGGTCCACCCCGCCGAGGTCGAGCTAGGCGCTCCTGCTCCTCCACCAGGTGGCACCCCAAGATGGGTGCACCTCGACCGAAGTCGAGCCTTCCTCTGCCACTTCGCCAAGTGTCCACCCAGGAGGGGTCCACCTCGGTCGAAACTGGCGGCCTCTGCTCCCTCACCAGGTGGCACCCCAAGACAGGTCCACTCGCCGAGGTCGAGCCAGGCGCTCCTACTCCTTCGCCAGGTGGCACCCCAAGATTGGTCCACCTCGATCGAAGTCGAGCCTTCTTCTGCCACTTCGCCAGGTGTCCGTCCAGGAGGGGTCCACCTCGGTCGAAGCTGGCGGCCTCTACTCCCTCGCCAAGTGGAGCCCCAAGACGGGTCCACCTCGTCGAGGTCGAGCCAGGTGCTCCTGCCACTCCGCCAGGTGGCACCCCCTGATGGGTTCACCTCGGCCGAAGTCAGCTCTACTTTGCAAAGCCTCTGGGGATCAAAGGCACGAGCCACGAGGTCACTGCTAGAGTCGACGTGCGGCGCGTTCCATACAGGGCATCCAGTACGGCCCGCAACGGCGCGCGGAACCTCGTTTACACCAATTAAGGAGGGCTTCGCGATCGAGGTATTGAATCCTTGCAGACAGGGGCCTGGAACCCAGAAAATCCACAGTCAACGCCCCGAGATGAGGGCTCCCATGCTTGGCTCGAGATCTCACCAGGTTCCTCCTTTCGTGACAGCACGGCGGACAAGGCAAGCTCGCCGCTTAACTCCTAGACTCGAAGAGGAGGGGAGAAGGGGGGAAAGGAGTCAGGGACCTCCGGGAGCCTTCGAGAGGGGAGGAAACAAAAGCTGAAGGTGGTCCGGTGGTATAAGAGGGACGATGAAAAGCGGACGAGAAGGTAAGCCACTGAGAGGAAAGAACACCTAGAGAAAGGGATAACGATTTTGGGGCTCCTGGAAGTTCCCATGCGCAAGCCCGGCGAGTCCAGTGCAAGAAACTGGGTGTCAACCCCTCTCGTTTCCACACTTCTTTCATAAAAAACCTTCTCTAAGCACGGGAATCCAGCGGAGACCCGTCTTAGTGGATCTGTTCCATCTTGCCACTCGCTAACTTGACCATCGGAGTATCCCGCCGGAATTCCCGGCCCGGGGTTCTGACCTTGTTTTGCAGGACCGAAGGCTTGGAGATTCCGAGGCGAAGGAGTCCAAGATTCGGTGCCAGTGCATAAGCTACATGCCATAGCGGTAAGAACGGCAACATAGTCTAAAGAAACTTTGTATGATGATGAGACTAAATTATAAACCCTGATTTGCAAAAAATTATTTATATGTGACAATTAATTGGTTATATATTCATGTTTAGCAAACTTGATAAGGCATTTTGTGGGATCATTGGGAGTTAAAACTGTATCACCATGTTGACTGGATTGACATGACAAGACTTAATGAGCACTGAAAAGATCTATATTTACTAAATCATTGATAAATATACTGAGAAATCAATTTTTATGAAAAGTTTATGGGATTGAATGATGTATAGCATAATTATAAAAGAATTAGCTAAGTGCGAAACGAAGCACCTCACTCCATGCAAGGCAACATGAACAACAAACTGGTTTAATTCCTAATAAAATTATGAAAGGTGTTCATGAGATGAAAGGAAAGATATCCACAACTGCAAGAATTCTGTTGCCTCGGAAGAGGGAAGACATTCCATTTGTTCGTGCAAAACTTAACATAGTTCCCCATTAAACCATTAATTCCAAGTTCACGTAGCGACCAAGAAATTGCTATGAAGTCATCATATAAAGTCTGGTGATAAAATTATAAATATTTTTTAAAATAAATAATAAATTATATAAAAAGTTGCTCAATTGCTAGCTTTATATATTGGTGATATAAAGGTACTATAATTAAAGATGACAATTTATTATCCATTTTAGAATCCAATGCACAATCGATTTACTGTAAGTAAATTTGAATTTAACATAAATAAATTCTAATCGAAGATGGATCAAGATGTTTAAATCTATTAATGAAATCATAGGTTGAATTAAACATCTTCGATCCATTTAACTTATTTTAATCTATTTAATAATTAAATTGAATTATAATTTATTTCTGTCATGTCTAATCTGACCCACTTAATTTATCTAAATTTATTTGATTCGTTAAAAATATATTTAGCTCGTTTGATCCAATAAACAGGTTATATGGAATGATTTGAATTATCTATTTAATAAATATATTAATTTCATAAATATTTTTTTTTAAAAAAAATATTTAATAAATAAATTAAAATTTGAATGGATGAGTTTTTGATCCAATCCAACTTGATTGTCATCTTCTCCGCAATCATAATATTTAAGAAATAGCATTCAAGAAAGTGGAGAGTAGACCTTGTAGCCATTGGATTTTTCAACCGTAGCGCCGGTATAGCAGCGCTCTTGAACCTGTGGACCGAAACCGTGGCCACGATAAGACACGACAAGACACAGCAACGAGAGGCCGTGACCCCGTTGATAAGGGAAAGTGGCGACGGTGCACCCACTGCCAGCTACTCAACTTTAAAAATCCCGTAGATATGCATATTATGAGGATCCCGACTTTAAGAACCTTCCATCGAGGCATCCACCCAACGACGAAACGAGATGCACCATGGACCATGAATGAACGGCTTGAGAAGGTTGACTTTTTTTCATTTTTTTTTTTTTTTTTTACATGATTTTGATGCACGTACCTAAAAGGTAAATGCGACGTACCACGCCGTGCATGCCGTCCCTACGTGGATCGCATGATTTATGTCGGTCAACTCTTTCCTCCAATGCTCTCTTAACACGTGGCCTCGATATTGTTCCCGTGATTGCGTTCTATAATATATGGTGCACCTCCCCCCCCAAGAAATCCATGGTCGTTACTGGAGTCTCCAGGGGATGGAGTCGGGGCTACGTAGCTTTCTTCGTGCCTTGTGTTTTTTCTTCATTCTTGCGCTGATTTTAACAACCAGCTTCACTGTAGTTTCAGGTAACGTTCTTTTTGTTTTTCTTATTTTTTCCACTTCACTTTTTTTTTTTTTTTCCTTCTCACTCCCTATTCTGATCGAGGCATGCATACTTGTCAAGATCATATATATATATATATATATATATATATATAGTTGGTCAAGCTATTTTAAGGTGAATTATAAAGAATTCCTCCAAACAGAACTGTGACAGATTTTTTGTTTGTGGCTTTTTTCATAAAATAATAATAATAATAATTTTTAAACTATGAAACATTGGATCACGTCCATGTTGTAGAATCTATTTTAAGCATGCAGCTGTTCATGGGAATCTCTCTGCGCAGCTATCCTTCAGCTAGTCACTAAATCGAGGTGATGTGTGCTAAGATCACAAACACACAAATACATCTATGTGTATCCAAGTGAAATGGTGAACGACGTGATGTTTTATTTCAACTTAAGGTTTGGTGTGTCCTTCCCCTGTATCCAGATAGGAGACAAATTGATGCCATTTGAAACTGCCTACGTTCCAACGTTCCAAAGTGGATCTGAAATTCATAGGACATTCTGTAGTAGCTTTCCAGCGAACAGCTGAATGTAACAAAATCTAGCAGAAATCCAGTTTCAACTTCAATGCTAGCCTCAACCACATCCCCAGAACCTGCAGGGCTTTAGAATTTAGACCATACGCTGGTTACGTAACCATGTTGGTAGTTGTTTTTTATTAATTGTCATGGGACATTTCTTCTTCTTTTTAAGAAATAGGGAGCCCAACTTGGGGCCTATTAGTAGTTCTTTGATATAAACGGCCAAGTCCAAGCAAGTAGCTATATAAGTAAAATTATTCAACCAAAAAACAAAAAAGAGAAAAAGCTACATCGATAAAGATTTAAAAGACTCGACAGAATTTATTTTTATTTTTATTTTTTAAAAAGAAGGAATATATAGCAATTAGCACCAGACAAGTCCATCCAGGAAGCAAAAATTCCAGATATTAGGAGATGTCACGGGACAGCGTCATGCGTGATAGCGGCAGACGCCTCGAGAACAAATGTGGGTTTTGACGTGGGACGCGCTTAACGGATTTGTTTCCGTTTGAAATTTTGAGCAGGAGAAGAGGCGTGGGCAGCAGAAGGGGAGAGACGTCGGTCTCTCGAGGTGAGCACCAAGGACTACAACGACCCGCGGGCGAACCAAGGTCACGACCCCAGGGGGGGCCATGGAGGCAGGAAGTTACTTCAAGTAAAGACACCGCAAGAGCCGCATCTAGCCGTCTGATGCAAGATGGACGCATGGATGAAGCGCTTTTCTTTTTTTTTTTTCCTCGCTGGAGCTGGTGAAGCAAAATAAAGTGGAAATGGCTGTATTCTCGTTTTGATTTTAATAGTGTTTGGTCCGTGCACGGTAAATAGCGAATCTTATAAAATCTTACAGCATAGGTTAATTAATTATCTTTTTAATGTTTTATGGCCTCGTAAGTTCGCAGTATTTCGTGATTAAAATGGGAAAACATGGTTTCCACGCCGTCTTCTCCGAGTGTATCCAAGTGGGTTTTGAGGGTTTTGGGTTTCTTTTGGTGTTCTGGTTAGCTTGATGGCGGAGCAGGGAGCGGAAGAGAAGGCTTCGGGCTCCGATGGCAAAGGGGAGGCCGGCCGTACATGGACGGACATCGTGCATGGACCGCCGCGGGCACCGGTATGGACTTCTTACAAATTATCGGAGAAGGAGATGGAGAGGTTGTAGCTTAGCTTCTCCAAGGTTCATATCATGCCGGAGTCGCTCATTGACGAAGCAAGGAGGAAGTGGGAGGGCCTCGCAGTCACCTTCCGTAGTCTGAGTCACTGGGTACAACCTGTCCGGCTGGCGAAGGAGGTCCGGTAGAAGTTGCAGATGACCTTGGACCCCGAAATTTTTCCAGTGGGGGAGGACCACTTCGTGGTTCGGTTGCCCTCACAAGAGGATTGCAGGCGGGTTCTCGGAGTGGGGCCGTGGTACGTTGCCGGCCAGCTCATGGCCCTGGCGCCATGGCAGTCCGATTTTATCCCGGGAAGAAGCCCCATCAACCGCACTGTAGTGTGGATGAGGCTACCTGACCTACCTCTCGAATATTGGGAACCCTCGGCTATAATGACCATCGTCGGAGAGGCAGGTAAGCCACTATCTTTGGATAACTTCACTGACTTTATGAGGAAAACCGGATTTGCAAGGGTCCGGCTGGAGCTTGATGCTTCAAAACCTTTGCTGCTTGGAGTCCTGATTCAATGAAGGAGCTCTGTCTTTTGGCAGCAGTTCGTTTATGAGAGCATTCCGGCTGTCTGCTTTCGTTGTGGTAGAATCGGTCATTTGGTTAATGGCTGCCCTTTCAAGGAGGAACAGGGGAATCCGGCAGCCAACAACCCAGGGTTGAGCCCTGGGAATTTTACAGATGATCTAGGGGCCCAGAACTTGGAGGTTCCGGGGTCCAACACCATGCACGAAGGGGAACTGCTTACCTTCGGGCCATGGCTAACGACTTCGAGGATGCGCCCAGCGTGCCCGGGGGGGACCCCCACCAAGGCTGCCACCTTGCCGGACTAAGGTAAGGCTCCGGCGTCTTCCCCTGACCCACCTTCTTCCCCTTCGAGATTATCTCCCACTCGCCACTCTTCCACTCCCACGTCTCCTCTGGATTCCGAGGGATGGCAAAAGCCATCCAAGGTGGCGAGGAGGAAGTCGTCGGCTGCATCGGAGTCGGACATTTCTGAGGTTGGAGGGGTATTGAAGGAGGCCGGAGCAAGCTTCTTCGAGGTGTTGGCAGACACCATGCAAATCCTTCCACTGGAGGAAGCTCACCAGGACCATGGCATGGTCGACTATGGCACGGTTTCTCTCAAGCGGAGCAAAAGCCGATCCAGGTCTTCTTCACCATCATCCTTGAAGTCTTCCACGGCACCAAAGGTTAAGGTATGCCCCTTGCCCTCTGTGAATGTATCTGAGGGTGTACCTCTGGGAGTTATAAGTGCTGCTGCTATTCCTCCGTCTTCGAGATCTCTAGAGGATAGGAAGAGGGAGAGGAAAAGAGAGTGGCGCAGGGTTGAGGCAAAGACCGGGAGGGAGGGGGGTGGCCAGCTAGGGGAGTGTTCTGGGAAGCGAGCTGGTTCTCTATTGGGGGGGATCTCACTGGCAGTAAGGAGGAGGGGGCTGGTCTGATGCTTCCTGAAGCTGTCTCCCATTCTGTCCGGGGGGGAGGGAGGGGGGTCTGTGGGGGAGAGGGGGCAATCAGTGGGGGAGTTAGGGCTTTCTGAGTGAGCTGGGTCCGTGGGTGGGGGTTCGGGCTCAGGGGGTAAGGGTTTGGTGAAGCCGGTGGCTGAAGCTCTTGGGGGTAAGGATTTCAATGCAGAGGCCCTGATGCATGTTGAAGCCCATAGAGTGCAGGACCTGGGGGGTGCTGGGAAGCTCCCACGATTGAAGGAGCTTGCAAGGAAGCCGGCAGTGGAAGTGCCGGGTTCATCAGGCGAGGCCAAAATGCCGAACGTGGGGATTCTGGCCAAGGCTGACGGAAAGGCTGTTGAAAAGGGAAATTCTGATGTTCCATGCAAGGCTGCCAAACCGTTGAAGATTGATTTGGCCTCTGAACAAGGGGGGCATTCCACTATTTGCGATAGGGTCAAAATGGCCCTGGGGATCACTGGAGAAGCTAGTGGAGGGGAACAACTGGTCAACATCCCAGTTATCCAATCCACTGTAATTAAAGGAAGGGAGGTCGGATAGGGGTCCGAGCCTCATTTCTGATCCTTGTACCTATGAAACTTTTTATATGGAATGTAAGAGGGATGAAAAAATCAAACTTTTTATATGGAATGTAAGAGGGATGAAAAAATCCTCCTTTTTATCTACCTATCACAGGTATTTATAGGTACATCATCCACAGATTTGCATTTTGCTCGAGACTAGGATCACTGGTCCTAGTCTTCAAGGTCTCCGGCGTCGACTTCCTAGGGACTGGGGGTTCTACTCTGTGCCTTCTCAAGGGTGGGCTGGGGGCATTATTGTCAGTTGGGACTTTACGGCTGCCAGGATTGAGGTTTTCCATAGATCTTCTCAGCTCATGGCTATTGTTGTGTTTGAACCTGACCATCCCTCTTGGCTTCTCTGTGGCGTATATGCAAGTACATCCTACAGAGAAAGGAGAGTGGTATGGGAGGAAGCCTCCCTGTTGATTAATCAGGGGATCCCTACTGTTGTGGCCGGAGATTTCAACACTATTGAAAGGAAGGAGGACAAGCGTGGTAGTAGACCCTTTATCCCGGATGTTAGTACTAAAAAATTTTCCAGCTTTATCCAGTAAAATGGCCTGATTGATTTGGGCTTTCAAGGTCCTCGTCACACTTGGTGAAACAAGAGGTCTGGTTAGGCCAGAGTCTGTGAGAGACTGGATAGATATCTTGCTACGCCCTCCTGGCTCTCTCTTTTTCCGGATCACAGTTCACCATCTCAGCAGGATTGCCTCTGATCATGCCCCCATTCTCCTATCTATGAATGCCTCCCCTCGCAGACCTAGGCTTTTCAGATTTGAGAAGTTCTGGCTGTCTTATCCTAAGGCCAAGGAGTTAGTAAGGGAGGTCTGGCATATGCTTGTCCGGGAGGATGCGGCTTACAAGATCTCTAGAAAATTGGAGCTTCCGAGGAGACGCATTCTTTGGTGGAATAAGGTGGAGGTTGGTAATCTTATGAATCAGATCAAGACGGTTGAAGCCTCTATTCATGATTTGCAAATCAAGGAGGATACCCAAGGCCACTTATCTGATGATGATCTAAATGTCCTCCGGACTTCTCTTGCCACTCATCATACCCTTCTTCAGAACCAGGAAGTTCTCTGGAGGCAAAAATCTAGGGTTCAATGGCTGTGGGAAGGGGATACGAATACCCGATTTTTTCATCATGCTAATGTTATTAGGAGACATACCAACACTATTCGAGCTATTTATTCTGACGAGAAGGGCTGGATCGAGGACGAGGCTGACATCTAGAGGCAATTCCTTCACTATTTCGCAGCCAGGTGGACTATTCATAATCCTACTTATCCTTTTATCTTTCCTGTTCCTCCATAGATTTCTGTTTCTGCTATCCAGAATTATGATCTCCTGAATTAGGTTACCGAGGATGAAGTCAAATCCACTCTATGGTTCTTGGTGGAGGACAAAGCTCTCGGTCCGGATGGTTTCCCACCCTTCGTATTTCGATCTTTTTGGGAGATTTTGAGGGCTGACATGGTTGCTGCTGTTCAACTCTTCTTTAATACGGCCACCATGCATCCCAACTGGAAGCAGACCTATATTGCCCTCATTCTAAAGCGACGGGATCCATCTTTGCTTTCACATTTTCGGCCCATCAGTCTCTGCAATACTCTTTACAAAGTTTGTTCTAAGTTATTGGCAAATAGAATGAGACTGACTCTCCTGAAGCTGATTAGTTCTGAGCAAGGAGTTGATTAGTCCTGAGCAAGGAGCTTTTACAGGAGGCCGCAACATTACTGATAATATCCTTATTGCCCAGGAATTTATGAATGATCTTCATCGAGCTTCTCAGCGCCACAACATGATGGCTATCAAGCTCGATATGGAGAGGGCATATGACTGTATAGATTAGACCTTTCTTTGCAAATCTTTGAAGGACTTTGGTTTTCACCCGTCCTGAATTTCAAAAATTATGGCTTGCATAAACGCTCCGGCTTTCTCTATCTTGATTAATGGATCCCCTACAAAATTCTTTCAATCATTCCACGGCCTTCGACAAGGTTGTCCTCTGTCCCCTTATTTATTTATCATTTGTGCTGACTTTCTATCCAGATCCCTTTCGGCGACGGTGCGGGATTCTCAGATCCATCCGTATATTACGGTGCCTGGAGCCTCCCCGGTTTCTCATCTCCTTTTTGTAGATGATTGTATTTTACTTGGTCGAACCTCTCTGCCTAATGCCAGGGGACTCAGGAGAGTCATGGAGCACTACTGTTATGCCTCTGGCCAGAGAGTTAATTTCCACAAATCAGAAATTTATTTCAGCCCCAATATTGCCCCTACTCTTAAGTGCAGGATCATTGATATGCTGGATATTCGGGAGCGACAGAGACCTCTCCAGTATTTGGAAATACCCATATTAGGTGCCAGACTAACCAATCAGGATTGTGCAGCTCTTCTGGCATCGATGGCTGACAAAATTACGGGATGACAGGCCAGAGCTCTCTCTGCGATGGGCAGGCGTACTCTTATCCGATCAGTCCTTGCCTCTCTCCCTGTTTATTTGCTCTCCAATGCTTTCATCCCGAAGGGAGTGATTACCATGCTGGAGCAGATGATCAGGTCTTTCCTCTGGGACTCCTCATCCGCTAGGCGGAGGATTCATCTGATGAGATGGGACATTGTTTGCACTCCTACTCACACTAGTGGCTAGAGATGGCAATGGGCCGGGTTCAGGCCGGGTGCATAACTACCCAAATCCAAATACAAATATTCAATACACTACCCAAACCCGGCCCAAACACTATCGGGATTGGATTTTTTTTACCCAAACCCATCTCAATTAGGTATCGGGTAATCAGGTTTACCCGGCCCAAACCCAACTGAGTCATATTAAATATTTTTTTTTATTTTTATCAATTTTAAAATCATCTACAATTTTATAAATTATATATATATATTAAACAAATAAAATTTAACTATATTTTTAGTTCAACATCATTTAATTTCATATTCAATCAAAATTTATATGATGAAGTTGGTAAACTATTAATTATAATCTTGTTTTGAATTCATCCTGAATAGAATAGGTTGAAAAAAAAAATTTCAATATATATATATAATGATTAGGGTATAGGATTCAAGTATTTTAAAATTTAATAACTAATAATTATAATTAATAAAAAATATATTAATTATATATATTTAAATATTAAAATAATTCGGGTCAGGTTTGGGTCGGGTGTATATCTACCCAGTCTCAGTCCAAACCCAAAGTTAAGCATTCGGGTTTTATCCAAACCCGGTCAAACCCAGTCAAAGCGTTGACTACCCGGCCCAATTAGGTCGGGTCGGGTCGAGTACCCATGGGTTTGGATTTTATTGCCATTCCTACTGGTGGCTTGGGTAATCCTTCACTTCTGGATAGGAGAGAGGCATTCTTGACTAGACATGCTGCCAAATTCTTCTTAAGTCTGGATACTATGTGGTCCTCTTTCATAAGGGCCAAATATGGAGATATCCCTATAGATCCCGGTGACTGTCTTAGACCGAATAGGAAGTCATCAGTTGTTTGGCATGAGCTACTTGCGAGGGCATCGATCGTCATCCTTCAGCTCTCATGGGTTCTGGGGGATGGCCGATCTATTAGATTCATGTATGACCCATGGATATCAGATATATCTCTCATTCGGTGGCCTACCTTCATCTTTGTTCTCACGCCTCCCTCCATCACCATTGCTGATCTTCGGCGGCCAGGGATTGCCAGTTGGGACACGGATGTTGTTCTCTCTATATTTGGCCACATTCTCGGTTCCAGGGTCCTCTCCATTCCCCTTCCGTTTCATTCCTGCCCTGATATCAGAGTTTGGCGACATACGACGTCTTCCCGGGTGCCCATCTCTAATCTCATTGGACGGACCTCCTCCGATAAGCTTTTTTCCAGGAGCTATCACTGGATTTGGACTCTGCCAGATCATCCTAGGGTCTCTCTCTTCATCTGGAAACTCGGTTGGCATCGCCTTCCCACCCGCGAGTTCCTCATCTCCAGGGGCATCCATATCCCTCCGGACTGTCCTTTTTGTGGAACGCCAGTAGAGTCACAAATGCATGCTATCTTCCATTATGATCGCGCGAGGAGGATCTGGGCTTTGGCAGGCCTCCATGATCCTACTGTCCGGCCTGACTTCATGCCTGACGCCTTTTATGTTCTCCTACGGTCCGCTACTACGATCCAGGTCTCTTTTATTGTTTATCTTGCTTATCATATTTGGATCTCCAGAAATGACCGAATCTTTGCATCGGTCAGGTCTTCCCCTACCATGGTAGTGGAGAGAGCCAGGACTGCTGCTATAGAGTATTGCAAGGCTACTGGGATGATTACGGAGACCTGGGGTTCCCTTTCCGCTCATCGAGCAACCCGGAGGGTTTTTATTACTTGGGAACCCCTTTCTCCGCTATGTCACGGTCAGCTTTGTTGGGAGCCTTCGACGTAGGATGGGTGAAGCGAGGTTTGTTATCAGGGACTCTCGTCTAGGGTTCTTAGCAACTAGGGGTATCCCCCTTATGGACTCTTCAGTATTGGCACTGGAGCTTTACGTCGCATGGGCTGGTATTAGGTATGCCCAGCAGGTTCTCCACCTCGATCGTCTTATTATCGAGGGCGATTCTGTCACCGTTGTTTCTTGGATATCGCATTCTTCTTCCATGCCCGAAGCTCATCCCATTGTTAGGGATATTAGACTTATGCTGCATGGATGTCATTCTCTGATCATCAGACACATTTATAGGGAGGCTAACTTGGCTGCAGACTGAGTAGCCTCCTATGTAGCTCAGCATATGAGATTTGTTGTGATCGGATTGGTGGGCTACTGGGATGATTACGGAGACCTGGGGTTCCCTTTCCGCTCATCGAGCAACCCGGAGGGTTTTTATTACTTGGGAACCCCTTTCTCCGCTATGTCACGGTCAGCTTTGTTGGGAGCCTTCGACGTAGGATGGGTGAAGCGAGGTTTGTTATCAGGGACTCTCGTCTAGGGTTCTTAGCAACTAGGGGTATCCCCCTTATGGACTCTTCAGTATTGGCACTGGAGCTTTACGTCGCATGGGCTGGTATTAGGTATGCCCAGCAGGTTCTCCACCTCGATCGTCTTATTATCGAGGGCGATTCTGTCACCGTTGTTTCTTGGATATCGCATTCTTCTTCCATGCCCGAAGCTCATCCCATTGTTAGGGATATTAGACTTATGCTGCATGGATGTCATTCTCTGATCATCAGACACATTTATAGGGAGGCTAACTTGGCTGCAGACTGAGTAGCCTCCTATGTAGCTCAGCATATGAGATTTGTTGTGATCGGATTGGTGCTCGGCTCCTGTACAGCTTAGGAATATTATACTAGCTAACTTTTTAGGTGGTATTCATTTTCGTACTGTACAATGAATATACCGCCTTATCAAAAAAAAGAAAAAAAAAAGAAAAGAAAAGGAAAAACATGAGGGCTTGTTTTTTTTGCAACTTTGAAATCTTTCTTTGGGCAGAAAGCGTGGCTGTGATCTGATAGCCTTTGATTCCATATCTAAATCTAGCCATATTTGGATATTTATGTATGTTTACTTTTCAATAAATATCCACCTGGATCTTCATATAAAAGTGGGGATTACAAGTCCATCCTCTACGTTTTCAGCTTTATTTGCTTCTCATATCCAAATCCTGGCCCAATTTCATTTTGGGTCATTAGTGATTGGTGAGCGACACACGGACGCATTTTTGCTTGGATATATCAAACTTCATAATTTGCATTCGACGATCTTTTAAAATTCAGTGAAATGGTGTGCTGAAATTCCCTCCTTTTTTTTTTTTCTTTCTTTTTTTTTTTTTTTTTTTTTTTTTTTTTTTTTTTTTTTTTTTGAACAAAAAAGAAAGGGAAAAAGGAGGCGAAGGAGTTAGATCCCGAACATGATCACATCCAAACAGTCCCCCAACCCCAGCCCACTAGTGTGGACGGAGTAAACGAGATTTATTATATATATCCCTAATTTTTTCACTATCACCTGCCAATAAAAATTCCAGGATTATTTTATTAAATTTTTTTTTTTTTTTTTATCTAAGACTCGAAACCCCTGCCAGCTGGTTGTAAGAAAAGTCTCACAACCAACTAAATTCCCTCCTTTTAAAACGCTACTTGGGATCATATGGATTTATTTTATTCAAACCGTAAGCTGTGTTATCATAAACCAAGAATAAAAATTAACCATGATATCATACCAGAAAAATCTACTAATACAATAAACTTTAACAGGGCATAAATTTTGGATGGATCTTATTCACGCAATGCTATCCTGTTGCTGTTGAAACCAGTTGCACGTACAATCTTTCAGTAGCCATCGTCAATTCTATGGCCCATGCCAGGTATTATCATCTAGTATGGTTATTTTCAAGGATTATAACTGGAATTAAGGTTTGTTTGCATTCATACAACTTAAATTAAAGGCGACTTGCCTTTCCCAGCACGGCAGGTTTAAAGCTTGCAAACCCTGTGATTTCTCTAGCTGTCACCAAACTGTTGATATCGTAGGTGCCTTCATATGAGAAAATAGGCTCCAGATCACAGAATGCCTGAAACAAGAAGATTCCAGGAATCAAATATTGTTCGGATGCAGCTTTGGTCATATCTTTGTTGATGACAGTCTCAATGGCAACAAAAGGATTTCGATGAGTTGGCTAGGTAGTAAGGAACCAACTAAAATTTTAAGAGAGTAGTTGATACAAAGATATGAAAAGCTCCCACAAGTAAATTCCTGCCCATGAATTTATTCTCAACTGCTTTGCTAAAGGCTTAATCAACCGCTAGAAGAGGACAATACAAATAGCTGTGCATAGCAAGATTCTGTGAGTTGACTAGAAAGTTGGGAATTTACACAAATAAGGAATAACTAAGGTTAATAGAATATGATGAGCTTGATCTAAATTAGATTTGTAGTCTGTCCATATAACTGGTTCATTTGTCACAAAACCCATACCTCCAACTTACATCCAATGATTGGTCCATATCATCTGATAATGAGTGATACATGGTAGTATGGATTCATAAGGAACCATCCCTTCAAAGGTCAACGATATGTAGCTTAATAATTTGACCCTGTATAATTTCTGAACTATTTTTAAGTTGCTTTTTTTTCAAAAGAAAACTGAAAGCACCATATCTCACAATGTTGGACCAGCGGCGTCTCAACGCCAGCGCGACCCAAGAAAAAAAAATATAAAAAAATACACACACGTGGGGCCCAATAGAAGGAAACCTAAAAGGAGACAAAATCTACATGGATCTTAATGCGATCGACGGCCACAAACAGCGTTGCAATCAAACTGCGATTGGGAGAGCTACAGGACTCCGATTTGGATTCTATTTGGACCGTTGGATTCCTAGTGAGATACTCTACGCAGTGGATGCTACAAATTCGTGGATAGAGACATAGACAGAGTGAGGACGAAAAAGTGGTGAGAGATCTCTTGTAGAGGGCTGATTGGGAGCTTGTGAGAAGGATTCGGGATTTCTTGTAGAGAAATACTTCTACGGGGTTGAGAGAGTTAAATCTGTAAGTTTATTTTTCATAGTGAAACCTTTTGCATGCCCGAAAAAATTATATTTGTTATCTTTTCTTCTTTCTCTTGTGGTATCAATATCGACAATCGACGATTCTGTTCCGCTTCCGCAACAACCGGTATCAGAGTGAGTTGATACCAATCCCAACAACTGGTATCAGAGCCCCGATTGTCCGTGCTTGATCGAGATCGAAGAAGATGGAGAAGACAAGTGCAATTAAAGTGGAGATCAGCAGGTTCGATGGGAAGAGCAACTCCCTCTGGCAAGCGAGGGTGAAAGACGTGCTTATCCAGCAATGGCTGATCGATGCTCTCATATGCGAGGAGAGACTAGACACCGTAGAGCAGAATACCTGGAAACAGTTTCAGATACAGGCGGTAAGCACAATCCGTTTGTACCTGGCGGATGATGTGGTGATCCATGTACTGAACGAGTCTTTCCCGACGGCGTTGTGGAAGAAGCTGGAGGAGCTGTACATGGCGAAGTCCCTCACCAACATCTTGTTCCTTCGAAAGTAGTTCTATCAATTGCGGATGGCTGAGGGACTGTGTGCAGGAGCACCTGAGCAATTTCCAGAGGATCCTCACTAATCTCCTCAGTGTTGGTGAAAAAGTTGTGGAAAAGACCCGGGCACTTGTATTACTGTCATCCCTACCGCAGTCCTTTGAGTTCTTGGTGACTGCTCTTCTAGTGGGAAAGAGCACCATCAAGATGGAGGTGACATTGGCGCTACTTTAGAACGAGGTTCTCAAGAGGGAGAACCAGGCTTCGAGTTCAGGTAGGAGCTCAGCATTGACAGTTTCTGGAGGTGTATGCGACCGGAGGCGAAGTGACAGGATCGCGAGGAGGACGGTCCAAGACAAAGGATGCCAGTAAGATCAGGTGTTTCCGGTGCGATGAGTTGAGGCATCGTGTCAGAGATTGCCCGCAGCTTAGGGATTGGATGAAAGCTGCAACGGCGGTGGCCGATAGCGGCGATGATGGATACATCAGCGATGTACTCTTGGTATCCGACGAGGTATTTCCTTCCTAGTGGGTTTTGGATTCTGCCCGTCCATACCATGTTTGTTGCAGGGAGGAACTGTTTGACTCTCTAGACAGTAGAGAGGGTTCTGTCCACATAGCAGATGGATCGAGCTGTGCGATCACGGACGTCGGGACAGTCAGCTTGAAGACACATGATGGGACAGCGAAGAAACTGGGTGAGGTCCGATGCGTACCCAGTTTTAGCAAAAATCTAATTTTCCTCGACAAATTGGACTCAAGCAGCTACAGGTGGAGAGCCGGTAATGGAGTCCTAAAGATCTTGCGTGGCAATAGGATTGTTCTGCAAGGGAAGAAGCATGGGGGTCACTATCTCTTGACAGGGAGTCCAGTGCGAGGTGGAGTCCTTGGTGCAAATAGGAGTCTAGTGCAAGGTAGAGCTCCGACAGCAGCTGGATCGAGCACGGGACGCGAGACTCGGAAGGACGACAGGCTTCAGGTCGATGTGAGCACAGCACATGACGGAGATGGGATTGAGCAGCCTGGCTCGACTCACATGTTTGCCAATCCATGATCAGGCGATTATCCCAGGGCATGGGGGCGTTAGAATCCTTAGAAGCTCTCAAGTCAGGTGAAAGCGGTGCGTTGAGTCGAGGTAAAGGTTGTTGGACCAGCAGCGCCTCAACGCCTGCGTGATCCATGAAAAAAAAAAAAAAAAAACACACGTGGGGCCTAGCAGAAGGAAACCCAAAAAAAGACAATCTGCATGGATCTTAATACGATCGACGGCCACGAGCAGCGTTGCAATCAAACTGCGATTGAAAGAGCTACAGGACTCCGATTTGGATTCTGTTTGGACCGTTGGACTTCTAGTGAGATACTCTACACAGTGGATGCTACAAATTCGTGGATAGAGACATAGACAGAGTGAGGACGAAAAAGTGGTGAGAGATCTCTTGTAGAGAGCTGATTGGGAGCTTGTGAGAAGGATTCGGGATTTTTTGTAGAGAGATACTTCTACGGGGTTGAGAGAGTTAAATCTGTAAGTTTATTTTTCATAGTGAAACCTTTTGCATGCCCGAAAAAATTATATTTGTTATCTTTTCTTCTTTCTCTTGTGGTATCAATATCGACAATCGACGATTCTGTTCCGCTTCCGCAACAATCGGTATCAGAGTGAGTTGATACCGATCCCAACAACTGGTATCAGAGCCCCGATTGTCCGTGCTTGATCGAGATCGAAGAAGATGGAGAAGACAAGTGCAATTAAAGTGGAGATCAGCAGGTTCGATGGGAAGAGCAACTCCCTCTGGCAAGCGAGGGTGAAAGACGTGCTTATCCAGCAATGGCTGACCGATGCTCTTATATGCGAGGAGAGACTAGACACCGTAGAGCAGAATACCTGGAAACGGTTTCAGATGCAGGTGGTAAGCACAATCCGTTTGTACCTGGCGGATGATGTGGTGATCCATGTACTGAACGAGTCTTTCCCGACGGCGTTGTGGAAGAAGCTGGAGGAGCTGTACATAGCGAAGTCCCTCACCAACATCTTGTTCCTTCGAAAGTAATTCTATCAATTGCGGATGGCCGAGGGACAGTATTCAGGAGCACCTGAGCAATTTCCAGAGAATCCTCACTGATCTCCTCAGTGTTGGTGAAAAAGTTGTGGAAAAGACCCGGGCACTTGTATTGCTGTCATCCCTACCGCAGTCCTTTGAGTTCTTGGTGACTGCTCTTCTAGTGGGAAAGAGCACCATCAAGATGGAGGTGACATTGGCGCTACTTCAGAACGAGGTTCTCAAGAGGGAGAACCAGGCTTCGAGTTCAGGTAGGAGCTCAGCATTGACAGTTTCTGGAGGTGCAGGCGACCGGAGGCGAAGTGACAGGATCGCGAGGAGGACGGTCCAAGACAAAAGATGCCAGTAAGATCAGGTATTTCCGGTGCGATGAGTTGAGGCATCGTGTCAGAGATTGCCCGCAGCTTAGGGATCGGATGAAAGCTGCAATGGCGGTGGCCGATAGCGGCGATGATGGATACTTCAGCGATGTACTATTGGTATCCGACGAGGTATCTCCTTCTTCCTAGTGGGTTTTGGATTCTGCCTGTCCATACCATGTTTGTTGCAGGGAGGAACTGTTTGACTCTCTAGACAGTAGAGAGGGTTCTGTCCACATAGCAGATGGATCGAGCTGTGCGATCACGGACGTCGGGACAGTCAGCTTGAAGACACATGATGGGACAGTGAAGAAACTGGGTAAGGTCCGATGCGTATCCAGTTTTAGCAAAAATCTAATTTTTCTTGACAAATTGGACTCAAGCGGCTACAGGTGGAGAGCCGGTGATGGAGTCTTAAAGATCTTGCGTGGCAATAGGATTGTTCTGCAAGGGAAGAAGCATGGGGGTCACTATCTCTTGACAGGGAGTCCAGTGCGAGGTGGAGTCCTTGGTGCAAATAGGAGTCTATTGCAAGGTGGAACTCCGACAGCAGCTGGATCGGGCATGGAACGCGAGACTCGGAAGGACGACAGGCCTCAGGTCGATGTGAGCACAGCACATGACGGAGATGGGATTGAGCAGCCTGGCTCGACTCACATGTTTGCCAATCCATGATCAGGCGATTATCCCAGGGCATAGGGGCGTTAGAATCCTTAGAAGCTCTCAAGTCAGGTGAAAGCGGTGCGTTGAGTCGAGGTAAAGGTTGTTGGACCAGCAACGCCGCAATGCCTCAACGCCTGTGTGACCCACGAAAAAAAAAAAAAAAAAAAAAACACGTAGGGCCTAGCATAAGGAAACCCAAAAAAAGGCAAAATCTGCATGGATCTTAATACGATCGATGGCCACGAGCAGCGTTGCAATCAAACTGCGATTGAAAGAGCTACAGGACTCCGATTTGGATTCTGTTTGGATCGTTGGACTTCTAGTGAGATACTCTACGCAGTGGATGCTACAAATTCGTGGACAGAGACACAGACAGAGTGAAGAGGACGAAAAAATGATGAGAGGTCTCTTGTAGAGGGCTGATTGAGAGCTTGATAGAAGGATTCGGGGTTTCTTGTTGAGAAATACTTGTACGGGGTTGAGAGAAAGTTAAATCTATATATTTATTTTCCATAATAAAATCTTTTGCATGCCCGAAAAAATTATATTTGTTATCTTTTCTTCTTTCTCTTGTGATATCAATATTCAAAATTTTTTCGAAAAAAAAAAAACAGAGAGACAAGAAAACCATAGACAAGAACTTGCTGTACCTTAGCCACTAGAAAATCAGCCAAGATTCCATTTCCACCAAGTAATTCTCGACCAAGAGAGACAGTCTCCCTTGCCTTCAAGGAAGTCCATGCCTGAAGAACAATAGCGCATGATTCCGGTGACAAAGATTGTTAAGGAAAATAGTTCTAATAACAACAATAACAGAAAGAAGTGCCTTGCTCATACGCAACCTTTCCCATGCTAGCATGACCTGGAGTCATCTTGCCAGATTCGTACAATTTGCATAAGCGCCAACCGACAAGAAGCATTGCCTGAATATTACCAAGCATGCGAACAAGCTTTTCTTGGTTAATCTGGAATGCTGCCAATGGAGCTCCAAACTGCTTCCTCTCTTTCAGGTACCTATTTCATCTGACCTGTTAGAATGTACCATGCATATAAGATATGCAGACAGCAATTCATTTTGTTATACCTGTGGCACATATCAAATACGCCCATTGATATGCCAATAGGTTGCCATGCAACCATAACACGTGAAACAGCAAGGACCTGCTTCAAGCAAGCGGATATGAGTGCCCCAGGTAGCAAAAATTCTTATCTACAGATATTGAAAATGAAATGTAATTTCTGGGTCAAAAGCACAAGAGGACATACATGAGAGAGAGAGAGAGAGAGAGAGAGAGAGAGAGAGAGAGAGAGAGAGAGAGAGAGAGAGAGAGAGAGAGAGAGATTAATGAAAAGAAAAGGGGCGATAAGCAATTTCAGCATGGACAACATTGATGTTGACCAACTGAACTGATAAAATCCATTGCTTACCTTCACTATAACTATTAATTTTCCTTGATATCTATTTGGTCATCAGATCCCCTTTTTTCTAGATATGAATTTACATCCTAGACTGCTAATCATTCAATCTTTTAAAAATGAAAATATTTGCATGTCAGAGCAGATTCCGAATGGTCATCATGCAAGCCTCATTTATATTGGCTTAATAGGCATCCCAAGATTAGGTTTGTCTTGAAGCCTATGCTATGACTACCAAATCATCACCCATGAGATGGACAATAAAGAAGGAAAAGAACGTAACTTCATTCAGACTTCTTACAAAAGGCAAATCTGCTGATTTGGTCACAAGTTTGGGTATCAAAGCTTACTGAATATCACCTGAACGCTCTAATTAAGGCCTCAGTTATGTATACAAAAAATAGACAACGCAGGAAAAGCAAATAGATATATTTTCAACAAGTGTATGAAGAAAAAAAAAAAACAAGTGTATGAAGAACAAGAATTCACTTTTAATTCATACGAGTTAAATCATTATCATCATCCACTTTCCTCTTTTTGGTGAACCATAGTTGTAAGAGAGAAAATTTACAAATTAACCATATCTACCACTAGTTGAACTAGAAAGAAAGGTTACTAGGCTCCAGAGGAAGGCCTCGATGGAATCATACCATTTCATTATCAATCAAAACAAGCCAGAACATAAATCATGTTTCAGAATACCTTGTTTGTATCCTGAAAAGAATTAACTCCTGGCAACCTGTCTTCATCAGGAACAAATACTTTATTAAAGAGAATATCACCATTCTGAACAATCCTCAGACCAATTTTGTTTTCAATTTTTGTGACCCTCAACCCAGGGGCATCTTTCTTCACAATAAAACTGGAAGCAGGAAAAGAAGCTGTAAGCATTTCAACAAAATAAAAACTGGCATATTGAAATGTTTCAGTTCCTTAATACAGGATAATGACTTTGAACTCCAAAACTATTTTGCACAAAAACAAATTCAAGAGCTCCTTTGTTTCACTGTAGCAGGCACTTGACTGGAAGCTTTGAAGGCACTCGCATACAATTAAAATATAAAGCAAGTGCAGTGCAATTTACCCATTTATCTGGTTGGTACTTGTGTTTCTAGCAAAAACAACTAACACATCAGCAAAAGTACTGTTCCCTATCCATCGTTTTTGGCCATCTATCATCCAACCTCCTGCGACCTGTTCCACCACAGGAATTGGCAAACCACAAGTGCTAAGCAATTCAAATTGCATACATAAAGAACAAAAGCAATTTGCAAGTACTTTGTAAAAGATCATATCTGGTATAAGTTGGTATAACATGTCAATATAATACTTTAGTATCAAACCTTTGTTGCAATGGTTCTCAAGGAGCTTGCATCACTTCCATAGTCCGGCTCAGTCAAAGCCTGTAATATATAACTCGATTAATAGAAAACCAAACTGATTCTCACTGAACATATTAAATAAGAATTTTACACTTACCCAGCAACCAACAGTATGCAACTGAGCTGATGATGGTAAGTACTTCTGCTTTTGTGCCTCTGATCCACACAATGCTATTCTTGACAAAAAAGAACGAGAAATGTCAAGGCAAAACTCAGTTATCAAAAATTTGTTCCTCAACATTCTCATGAAACTAAACAATGGCCAAAAAACCTGGAATAGAAAACTGGAACTTTACCAATAGTAAGCATTGCCAAGGAAGAATGCACCAAAATAAAGGTCGAACAGCTCGCATCTACTCTGGCAATTTCCGCTGTAGCAATAGCACTTCCAGTAATGGAGAGCCCTGGGCACCCATAACCCTGTGAAGAACAATGCTTAAAATGCCTTTCTACATGGTAAACCTCAGTCAAGGATGAATATGGAATGGTACCTTTATAGTTCCTCCAGCAATACTCATGGTAGCAAGCTTGGGAATTACATGAAAAGGGAACTCTGCCTTCTCCCAATACTGAAGAAACAAAGCTTGTACTGATTACAAATATGGAAGCACCAGCACCAGAAATAGTGTCTTATAATGCAGGAGTTCAGATATTGAGATAAACAAATAAGCAAGAAATATTAATACAGCAACCAATAAAACTAAACCAGCACTTGCAGTTTGATCTAGTCCGCATTATCTGAAACTCAAGCTTGCATAAAGGTGTCAAGATGAACGTGTGTAACACAACAAGAGCTCGATACAATTAACTAATTAAAGCAAAACAAAGTGCTGATAAAGCAATAAGTCAGGCACTATTTAGACTTAGGAAGCAAGACCACATAACTTATGTTTGGGTTTATTACACAGTTGGAAAAAGCAACACATTACTTTTCGGGATATAAATAAACTGAGTGAAATACCATTTTCCTTTACAAGATGAAACTAACTGAGTGCAATAATAAATGTCAAGCAAAATAAGCTCACAACCAGTTGCCCCCAATTCAAAAATCTTCAACTGTACTCTGAAGCATCTTTTCATGATAGTCATCAATGGCATTCTTGGTTATTTTATCCTGATGTTTTAAACTATTCTAAAAGATATTAGTATAATTTCAGAAACTCAAGGACTAAATGTTTACAAGAAAATTGTATTCACAAGCTATTGACCACAGTTGGATCAGGAAAGGAAAAAAAGGCATCAGTGTAAGCAAAATATGATTATTGATGCATTATTACATATCTACAAGGTCAATACAGTGATCTTGCAAAACATTATATCACAATCTTTGTCCACTTTGATGTTTTGAGTGCCAAGTTTCCTGTCAAAATCATGGTTAATGTTTGATATGCTAAAGGAGTAAGGTAGGCTAGAGTGGTGTCTTTCTTGGGACTTTCTATGGAAATGACCATGCCCTTCTTATTTGACATATCCTTCAATGAGGTGGATTCAGTTACAGAATGAAATAATTTAATAGAATCACTTTAGAAACGTGCTTGAAAGTAATAGGCTAAAGAAAGGAGATTCTAAAATATTTGACCATCCCATAATCATATTTCAAACAATGCCAATGTTCGTTGCAGAAGCAACAAAGGTTTCTTGATTTTAATACTACCATGAATTACCAGATCTAGATTCAGAAAAGAAGGTTTATATGAGTGCTATTAGCATTCAAATCCATGTGCATTTGCATTTATGTAAATAGTGTGAAAAAAGTAGCCTGAATGAGGTCAGAAAACATAGAAGTGGAAGTATTCCCAGGGCAGCATATGAGTTATGATGAATGTTGTCCTGGGCAAACTGCGTTTGGTACTTTGGAAAATGCATGAAAAGAAGAAAATCACCCCAGCCATTATGGGAGCAACTTCTTTTTCCATGACTGCTCGGACTTTTCTCCGCAAAGCCTTTTCCTCAGGGCTCAATAGGTCATCAAACTGGTAGTAATCTGATGCTGCAAATAAGAGAGTGTAAGCTCAATATGTTAGCATGAAATTAAATAAGAGAGTGAAACACAAAATGTTGATAAAATCTATTTCCTTTTGAAAAGTTTGTAAGTTATAGGCCCTTCTAGTGGCTTTCCCATTTGATCTAGTATAAAGTCACCCAAAACATCAGTTTTACATAAGTCTAGGAGTTATCATAAACTCGTTGAGATCAATGTATTTCAACCTAATTCTTATTTTGTTGAGTTGACCCTTGCTTCTTGTATCATTTCCCAATAAAATGCATGCGGGGAAAGATCAAATATCACAAAGTGATAAGCAAAACATTGTAATGTAATAAGAATCCTAATTTGGCAGGCCTTATCTCATCTATATGAGTTGAGTGTATAGGTTATTACATGAGCATTAAACGTCTAATTCTTGGCCAAGTCATTAGCTCCTGGCATCAACCATCTGTGAATCGATGGCTAATTCTTTGCCAGGTCAACTCTGGGAAAGAATGAAGCCCATCATGAAACCTAGAAGACTAGTTCCGAGAAGAAAATTCCACATGTTGGTTATTGGCATTAGTCTCTCATGAGGATGATAACTATTAACTATAACATAAATACTGCAAAATTTGAGGTTGATATTGATATAGCAGCATAGTAGCGTTTGCCATGTGTATGCCGGGGGTAAAAATTAGCAGCATTTTGGTTTTCTCAACTCCCATATTATGTTCAAGTCTCATTTGAGTGACAGTTGTATGAGAACAAGAGACAGCACAGATGTGGGTTAGGACTTGAAAAACCATGTCATCTTACATGAAATAAAGTCAGTGGCTGAAGGTAGACAACCATGACTCATGTAATCATGTCATGCATTTTTCCAAAAGAAGATATGGACAAAAATAAAACTATTTTCAATTCTTGAACTGCATACGAGACCAAAACATATACTGCTTTTCGGAGCCTATCTCAACCTATATACATCAAATGAAAATCCTATTAAGCCAAAATAATTTAGTCAGAATCATATTGTCTCAAAGGAAAAAAATGAGGACTTAGCTCCTAGTATTAGTTTCGGCTTAATAGAGAATGCTAACTACTATTCTATGCATTACTAGTTACTTAGTTTTTTGCTATTTTATGAGAGGAGTTCCAGATCAAATCTTGAGTGGGAGTAAGGCTGTTGATGGTGCATGTTGATTGGGGAAGAAAGATTTTTTTAAATAGATTTAATTCATTCCAAGCAAGGTTCGCTAAACTAGTACCAAGGATCATATAGGCTGACTACCAGTTTGGCATGGTACCATACTATATAGATGCAAGGCATATTGGAACCAAGGAAAGGGAAAGAGGGAGAGAGAAAGAGGGAGGGGGGGTGAGAGGAGAGACAGGGAAGAGAGAGAGGGAGGGACGGTAGGACAAAAGTACCCCAGACCAATACCCCTTGCTGTCATCTGCAGCAGCGATAGTAGCGATGAGAAAGAAATAAAGAAAGGCGGCAGCATGACGAGAGAGAAGAAAAAGAGATTGATCATCATCATCGTCATATCACTGGTAGTAGCAGCGGCCATGAAACCCTAAACCTAGAGAGGGGAATCATGAGAGAGGAGAGCAGTTGAGGCAAGGAGGATCAGGAGAAGGGCAGCATGACGAGAAAGAAATAGAGAAAGGCGGCAGCATGACGAGAGAGAAGAAAAAGAGACACTGATCATCATCATCATCATATCACTGGTAGTAGGACGGCCATGAAACCCTAAACCTAGAGAGGGGAATCATGAGAGAGGAGAGCAGTTGAGGCAAGGAGGATCAGGAGAAGGGGAGGGGAGGGTTATGAAAGAATTGAACCTAGTTGAGCTTTAGATTCGCCCGAAATTACTTGAAATCAAGCAAAACTAAACAATTCAGCCTAATTTGGGCCAATTTTGACATGGGACTGAATTGGGTTGCCATACCGTCTCAGTTTCTATCCAGTACAGTTTGAATACCCATCTGGCTATGGATGGTTCAGCAGTCCTAGGTTTTAGGTCCAATCACAATCTTGGCCCAATTTAATAGAGTTTATGACGACTGAAAAAAAATGTTTAGGATGAACAATATGGTATTGAATTGGAAGCTTAACCAATACACATATATAGGATAATTAGTTCCCTTTTGAAGGTGATCTCCAGTAACTTGAGAATCTTGGTTCTGTAGGTTATGCAGGCTCCTTCAATCCTCCTCCTCCTCCATTCTTCTCCTTAAATGAATTGAAGGCTTAAATTGCATTTCCCACTCACAAACAAGAGTTTATACAAATATATAACAAAATCCAAACACCCCACTTTTAATTAATTAGCCAAATAACACAACAAACCTTACATGCAATTGTCAACGATCCATTAATGCATTCTTAAAATTTCATTCAATCTTCATCTATGGTCTGAAACATTGGCAGAGGTGAGGCAGTGAATATTATAGTTATGGCAATCTTGCTTCTGAAGAACATGCCAAAAAAAAAAAAAAAAGAGTGACCACGCCTGCCATTTCACAGGCTAAAAGTATTTGCAAAAAGATTTCAACTTTTGACCTTGCCCATGAAATGAAACTTTACATTTCGTTGACCATCTGAAAAAAACAATACTTAATTTCATGTAGGATTCACAATTGAACACAGAACAGCATAAAGAGAGTCATGCCAAAGCCCATATATCAATTAATATGTGTTGATAATGCTGATAAGTGATAATCATAATTTTCAGTAATTAGCATAAAGTATTGACAATTGCCAAACTTACCTGATGGAGGAAAATTTGATGCAGGTGTTGCCTGAGGAAATGCAGCAGAGATATCTAGTGCTGGCAATCCAATATGTGAACTCATGACTTCCTTGAAATGATTACCTGATGTGCAAGTAAAAAATAAAAAGCAACTCTTCATTTGATTGATTATACTTGGATCAGTGGCCAGGTCACTCAAATATTATACCATGAAACAATATCATAACTTTACTACAAAATTGAGCATCACAGATTTGACATTTTTTTTCTTTTGCATAGAAAGAAATATGGTGACACCACATAAAAATAATCAAATAGCTACAATGTCCTAAAATCTGGCATAGTCCATCTTCATGTATGACGACATAACATTTTTGGTCAAATTGGGAAGTCATGTTCATGGCCACACACAAGAATCCAGGTCATCAATTAGCTTGTTGTTCTTGTTTCTAATTTTTAATCTTGAGAATAAATTTGTGAAAACTGTCTCTTTGATAGGTAGAGGTGAACTAATTAAGGTTAAATTGCATGTATAGAAGAGAGAGAGAGAGAGAGAGAGAGAGAGAGAGAGAGAGAGAGAGAGAGAGAGAGAACAAGCTCCTTAACTTTGAAAAGATGCAGATCTATGCTTGAGGTTGAGATGTTTCTATTTTTTCTCCTCTGGCCCCTCTCTAATAAGTATAACAGCTAACACTACTGCATTCCTTTGAATGTCAATTAGTAGACACCAGTCAATCATTTATCTCACTTTGGTCAGAAGAAAATCAAGAAATCAACCAATGTTCCAGAGACCAAGCTGCCTAATGCCGTTGCAATCCCTTTCATAATCAGATTGAACCTTCTATTAGTTAACCTCAAATACAAGCATTCACAGTCCTTTAAACTTTCACCACAGGGCTTTTCCTTTAACTCGCTCAAGGATTTGTTTGTAATAGGGTGAGGAACTCTGTTTGGACTGCTTAATGTGACAATTTTAACAGGACGACCGATGTGGCATGACTTTTGCATCAGCATGACATTGGCTAGGTGGACAAAACTTGCATTTTGGTAGCACTTACAAGCCTGGTCGATAACATGTTGATGCACTGTCGCATTGCATTAAGTATGCCACCAAGAACTCTCCCTATCAATTGCCTTTACCAATGTTCTGGTGATATTCATTGTTGTACTTGAAAAACCAGTAAACCAGGACAGTAAAACAGAAATGGTTTCTCGAATCATTAAATGATTTTTTTATTAAAAAAATCATTAAGGGCTTGTTTAGAAAAGATAGGATTTGCCCAAATCCTATAAGATTTGAAAATTTCATGGATAAAAATTTTATTTCCTTTTCTCACCACTATTTGGGGGATTAAACTATGGGATAAAAAAATAATGAAAAGTGGCTAATCCTATAGAAAAAAATAATGAGCACAAAAGGTCATTCTTTTCTACGATTGTTAGGCTCTACCTTCCCACCCTCACCATCTCCCACACCTCTCACCTGCACCATCTCCTCGTCCTCCTATGCCCTCCCCCTCTTCCACCTCCTCCCCTATCCAATTGCACCCTTCTCCTTCCTCGCCCTCCTCCACCTCCTCTTCCTCCCCTCCGCCTCCTCGTCACCTTCACCACCCAACCTAAGAAAACCCCCGATCTCCCTCAGGTGCTCTTCTTTGCCACAAATCTTCAAAAAAGAGAATGAAATAAAAAGAAAAAGAAGTGAAAAGAAAAAAAATAATGATCAATCTATGTGGGAAATGGTTGTACCTTTATTTTCATTTATTGTTACTATATTGCCCCCCATTTTCCCTCCATTTTTACATCCTCAAGAGACTTAATTAGGTGGGCAGCTTGGAGCAGTTGATTAGGGAAGCTTAGACAATGGCTACGTCTTTGTGCTTGATATTTATATAAACAGTTTAAACTGTATAAGTATATTATCAATCAATTTAAAAATAAAATTATTTTATAATTATAATGTGAGGCCCAACCCAAAATCCATGTAAAATTCGGATTGAAGCCGGCAATTGGGACGCTGACTTCAGTTCGGATTAAGCTTGGCACCGAACTGCTGGTTTGTTCGGTGGAAGAGCTGGCGAGGGAGGCTGATGGCGTGCGGGAGAGGGATTCCTTCCTATAAAGGAAGGCATCTCCGCGTGCCTCGACCCATCTCGAAACCCTTCTTCCTCCGGTGGATGCTGACGAACCCCCCCCTCTCGCATGCCTCGGCTCTTTTCGGAACCGTCTTCCTCCGGTGGATGCTGACCACGCCAGGCATGTACCCTATCCCCTGCTTCCGTTTGAGCGTAAGTTTAATCCGAGGCGACCGACAGGAGCCCGTTTTCTCTTGAGCGTGGGCTCGAGTAGGGACGACTGGCTCGGGGGAAGGGGGATTTACTTCGTTTGTTGGGATTTTTTTTGGTGGGTGCCAGACGGTCGCCGGTGGTCGCGCCGCCGTCCGCTCCGATCAGCCGAGCCCCCTTCTCGCTGGCCGTCTCCCATAGCCGCCGCCGATAGCATGTGTATATGTTACTGGTTGTTATTGACATATTTGTATATGTATATTAGAGATGATGATAGCTTACTAAGTCTGTATAGCTCATCCCTGTTTTCCTATATTTTTGTTTCAGATATCGAAGATCAATTGGACTTTGGGACCAATCAGTGAGGAGCTATGGTTTAGGTGTTAAGTCCTGAATTTATATTTTATTTGTATTTTATTTATCTGTTAATCTTTATGGAAAACTCTAGAAATAATAAATAATTAATGAGATTGTTCTTTACCACTGTTTGTATATTAAATTGAAGGTTAGGCCTGGCATGATCTCTAGGATGATACATAGGATTATGCGGCCGGTCGCGTAGCCGATCCTAGATCTGGATTCGGGACATGATATTATAATAATTAATATGATATTTTGATAATGAAAAGTTTATTATTTTGGTAAAAAAGGATAGAGAGAGAGGATGGGAAGAGGAAGGAGGGAGGGAAAGAAAATCCTCGTATCATCCAAACATAAGATAGGATTATTTACATATTTTTTTTCTCCAATAGAATTTTATGTATAATCCTATAGAATCAAATTCTATATTCTATCATGACTTATATCCTAAACTTGTAAATCCTAACATCCAAACACGTTCTAATTGATTTTGGTGAATGTCGACTTAATTTGACTCAAAAGAAACAAGAAATTGTTGCTGTGGCCAATTTCCTGCCTCCCTCGTTATATGTATATATATTTTTTTAATGATACTGTTACACGTTCCACCAACCCCCCACCCAACAAAAAAAAAAAAAAACTGTATGCCTCTAAAGCCCATCTCCGTCAACAAAGAACACTTTACCCGATTAATGTCTATAAATACATGAAAGATAGATAATCTAGTAACTGAACGTTCCTATTAAACGATATCGATTAACAATTAAATTATTCGATAGTATCCGATCGAAATAGCAAGCAAATAAAAATCTAACAAAAAAGTAAAACAAGCAATGAAGGCAAAGGTATCAAAGGATGACAAGAGAAATGATTCTTATGAAAGTAAAGAACGCCTGACCATGTTTCGGAGTCGAGGTGGCCATGGCTGGAGCTAGGAGGATGGATCGAAGACCAAGATCTCGATCTAGGGCTTAACCGGATCGCGGGAGAAGAGGAGGACAGGTTGGCGGAGGGATTTAAAAAAGAGTCCAGTGGGCGGGGATAGGCACGGAGTTTGAGGACGCGGTAGGTTGCGATGGTGGCATCAAACAAACACGACACGTCTAAGCTCGCGCAGCGTCGCTCCCTCCCAAGCTTATCCTTGACTTTCCGTCCAGAACGCGACGGAGGCGACACGACGGACTTCCGCCCCTTGCCAGTCGCCAGTCCAGTGCGGGGCCCGTGTTATACGGCAGGATGGTGCAAAATCTGAATTAAATTATGAAATATTATAATTTTTTATCAGTAAAAATTATATGGTATATAATTCCGCCTTACGAACATAATCTATAACTCGCGCTTCATGATAAAATTTAGTTTAAATCACAAAAAAATTAAAATACTTTATTAATATATAGATTTTTTATATAATATAATTATAATATTTTTATTAACTAATAAATTTATATCCATCCCAAAATTCATCGATTATAATTCCATCGTTTAAATTAGAAATATAAATATTAAAAAAATATTAAAGTATTATTGAGTTGAGTTTCATAATAAAATATTAATCAAAATATTTTTAAAAATAAATCATAATGTTAGAAATTAAATTATCTTAAAAAATATAAAAAAATAATAATTAAGGTATGTTATCGAGTTGTGCTCAATAATTTTGTAGAAAATATTTTTTCAAAAAAATTATGTATGCATCGGTTGCCGATCTCGCTGCCACGCCAATAGCTTCAGAGCTGGTGATTTGATCAGGCCGTCTCGTCTCGAGGTCTCCGGGCTTCCGATCCTGCAAGACGATGTCAGAAACCCTGGCCGGGATCCCGGCGAGGGGACTTCGACGGTCAAATTAGAAAACGACGAGATGGAACAGAGTCTCCAAGGTGGGCCCCTGAAGGAGTCCCAGGCTTAGAGATTATTTTTGTAAAGGTCTCAGAAAGAGTAGAAATTGGGCCAGGTTCCTTCACCGAGCTTGCGCCAAGGGATCCCTCTCGGGATCTTGGATCCTGCTCTTGGTGTCTTTCCTTTTTCCAGCCTTTTTTCCCCTTACCTGGTCGTCCGCTCTTCCAATCCTTTATCCCATCACGCTGCCTCCGGCTTCCCGCCCTTGGAAGGCTCCCTCTTTGCTTTCACCTCCCGTTCTCTCCCTCTCTTTCCCCTTTCTCCTTTGGGTCCAAGAACCCGGCGGTCTCCTTGTCTTGCTTGCCGAGCCTAGCGAGGAAAGGGTAGAGGGAGGACACCGGCCAGACAATGGGGCCGAGTGCGAGCGCTCTCATTTCCAGGCGCCGACAACGCCCATTACCGGGTCCTGCCTTGCCAGGACTTCGCCCCTCGGCTACGGAACCTGTCGGGCCGATATAAACAAGGTTTCGCGCGTTGCTGTCGATCATACTAGCACTCCTCTCAAGATGCGGCGCGCGCTGCTCGAGGGGCGGTCTCGGAACTCGTGCTCCTGCTTCTCGGTGACCTCACCATGCTGGGTAGCCGACCTCGGCCAAGGTGGGCCCCTCCTGGGCGGACACCTGGCGAAGGAGCAAGAGGGCCTGGCTCGACCTCGGCCGAGGTGGAACCGTCTCAGGGCGCCACTCGGCGAGGGGGCAAGGGGCCGCCGGCTTTGGCCGAGGTGGACCCCTCCTGGGCGGACACCCGGCAGAGCGACAAAGGGGCGCTCGACTTCGGCCGAGGTGGACCCCTCCTGGGCGGACACCTGGCGAAGGAGCGAGAGGGCCCGGCTCGACCTCGGCCAAGGTGGAACCGTCTCAGGATGCCACTCAGCGAGGGGGCAAAGGGCCACCGACTTCGGCCGAGGTGGACCCCTCCTGGGCGGACACCTGGCGGAGCGGCAGAGGGGCGCTCGACTTTGGCCGAGGTGGACACCTCCTGGGCGGACACCTGGCGAAGGAGCGAGAGGGCCCGGCTCGACCTCGACCGAGGTGGAACCGTCTCAGGGCACCACTCAGCGAGGGGGCAAGGGGTCGCCGACTTCGGCCGAGGTGGACCCTTCCTGGGCGGACACCTGGCGGAGTGCCAGCGGGGCACTCGACTTCGACCGAGATGGATCCCTCCTGGGCGGACACCTGGCGAAGGAGCAAGAGGGCCCGGCTCGACCTCGACCGAGGTGGAACCGTCTCAGGTCGCCACTCGGCGAGGGGGCAAGGGGCCTCCGACTTCGGCCGAGGTGGACCCCTCCTGGGCGGACACCTGGCGGAGCGGTAGAGGGGCGCTCGACTTCGGCCGAGGTGGACCCCTCCTGGGCGGACACCTGGCGAAGGAGCAAGAGGGCCCGGCTCGACCTCGGCTTCGACCGATTGGAGCCACATCTGACCTTGCTGGACTACTCCCGTTCTGCCAAAAAAATCCATGTGGTTCGGATCACGCCCGGCGGAATCTGAGACATGCCACGTCATCGTAACGGCCGTAACAGCATCCATTTTTCAAAAATTAAAATAATAATTTTTTATTGAACTCGATATAAAAAAGTTAAAAAATATTTTTTTTGTTAAATTATCAATTTATTTTTTGAAAATATGTTGATCACCTTAAAATTATATATGCTATTTTTAAAATTTTTTGAATCAAAAATAATTTGAAATACATAAATATTTTTGAACATATTTGTAATAATAATTAGTGATATGGCTAGATCGTTGACGTGGCGCGGACAGACTGACGTGGAGTCCCCATCAGACGCCACGATGGATTTTCAACATGAGCCCCTTCGCCGGGCTGAGCTCCCCTGGAGCAACAGGGCCGCCCGCCGAAGCCGGGCTCCGACCTTCGCCAGGTCGGTCCCCGCCGAGTCGGGATGCCTAAGCCGGAGCCGAGTACAAGCCCCCACCCAAGGCGGACCCCTCGAGGTCGGCCCCGTGGCAGGAGTCGAGCTCAAGTCTCCTCCGCCACGAGGAGCCCCTCCGAGGTCGGGTCCCCTAGGCTAGGCGGCACCTCGCCCACCTCCGTCAGTTCGAGCTCGTCCGAAGCCGAGTTCCGCTAGCCTGGAGTCGAGCTCAGCCCTCCTCTGTCCAGCCGAGCCACCTCGAAGCGAGTCTATCAGAGGCGAGCCCCACCTTCTCAGCTCGGTCCCCAACTCAGACAGAGGCACCAACCACCAAGAGGGCGGCGCCTCCTCTCCAAGGACGATGGCGGGCCCCCTCGAGGGTCGTACAGTAGCACTCGCTATACCACCATTAATGCCCACTGCCGTCACTCACACCGAAAAGAAAGGAAACTCACGACAATGCGCCATGCCCTCCACCAACCTGCCATACGACCATAGAAAAGACCCAACCAAAAAGTGCGAGCCCCGAGAACGGCGACCCGCCAACCGAGGTCCCGCCATGCTTTTAGGAGAGGGGCAAGCAGAAGGAATGTTAGAAGCGTATAGCAGCTTCCCCGGCTACCTGACAGGAGAGGCATCCCGTTTACAGCACGATATCTCGTCGCACACGTCTGACAGCATGGGAAGATCCTGAGGCAAGCCAAAGTAAAAACCCAGCTAGGGTAAGCCAAAAGTAAGCAAACATAGAAACAAGGAAAAGAGGCCAGACAGGAGGATTGGACCACCTCGGCCATCACCTCTCCCAGCTCACTTTCACTTTCATACACACTACACTCACTCCTCCTAGCGTGGAGCTCATTCAGAGGGGCTCGACCAGGAGGATCTGTTCCCCTGGATCGTCACTGACTTGACCGTCGGAGCACCCTCGCCGGAATCCCCGGCCCGAGTCACTGACATTATTTTTTGCAGGTCCCGAGGTACCGGAGACATCCTGAGTAGATGGACGCGCGACCCTCGATGCCATTAGCAGCTACGGGCCACGACGATCCGGGCGGCTACAGGACACGACGATCCGGGCGGCAATAGATTGGCATGCCAAGTAGGGGGCAGAATGACTCCCGATCTAGTTCAGGCCCCTCTCGGATAGTTCGTCGAGAGGATGGTGACCACACGGGCGAGGGGAGCCACTCCCAGCCGTGCGGAAGCATCCCCTTCCCACGGGAACCAGCACGATCCGGAGATGGAGCCACCCATCCCGGTTCAACCACCTCCACTAGAAGTTCAACTGACCGCACTCGCTCAGTAGATGCACACTCTCACCGCATCAATGCGCCAGCTCCAGCATCAGCACAGGTCTCTGGCTACTCACCAGCAGCCAGAGACCCCCACGGCCCACGCCGCAGCTCCCCGCGATAGCCTGTGTTCCTTCCAAGGGAGGCCTTCGCAGTCGCAGGCCGTTACAGACCCCCGGGGTACTCATCAAACTCCGGTGAAGCGACGGCGGGCCGGGTCTGTCGATGAAGAGAGCTGTTCGCCACACCTTGATCGGGGGGCATCTAAACCCTGCCAAGGCAGAAAGGGCAAATCCCCTCATCACGGGCACCACACACCCGCGTCACCCTCCCCGCCTCTCTCAGCAGAGGGGTCGACGGATGAAGCCATCAGGCGCATGGCGGAGAAGCGCCTGGAGGAGCATGACCGCAAGCTGGCGGAGTTGTCTCACCGGTTTGCTAACTTACACGCTCTGCTAGCGAGCCAGCAGGCTACGACGTCCGCCCTCCGTTCTCCTAGGAGATCCAAGCAGAGCCGATTCCCTGCCGGTTCTGCATGCCACAGGTGGATCCTTACGACGGGACCACCGACCCCCTGGACCACCTGGAAAGCTATCGGGCCCTCATGAGGGTCCAGGGGGCCACTGATGCCCTCCTATGCATCGCCTTTCCTGCTACTCTCCGGAAGGTGGCTCGGGTATGGTTCGCCCGCCTCGAGTCGGAAAGCATCAATTCCTTTGTCCAGTTGGGGTAGAGGTTCGTGACTCACTTTGACGTATGTCGGAAGATGCCACGGGAGGCGGACAGCCTCTTCTCCA